>JAKFHU010000600.1:0-2500000 GCA_023783475.1 Daubentonia madagascariensis | reverse complement strand
CATGTGCAGGAGGCTGTGAGGGCAAGTCCTCAGGAGCATGGCATGGGACCCTGAGGGGCTCCTGGGCCCAGTGGTGGGTGCCTTGTGCAGTGGCTGAAGCTTGGGATGTGCAGGAAAGGGCCGGGATCAGAGGAGGACAGGCTTGAGGGGAAGAGTGGACAGTCCCAGGGCTGGGACTCAACATCCCATACTCACAATGGGTGGGAGACAAGGCCAGGTGCACACAGTAGATGCTTACTCAGTGCGCGTCAAGTGCCTGAGTAATTGCCACGCTGGCCGCATACCCTCTGTTGGGACCACCCGCAGGTGGAGCTCACCACCCCCTGCCTGTTCTTGCAGATACAGAGGGTCAGGGGGCCACAGTAGCCCAGCTCCACTGCCCCCAGCCTTGGAGCAATGGAGGGCCTTGGGCCACCAGCTTGGACCAGGGAAGCCATGAAGGTTTTGGGGGGACCGTGACTTGTTCGGCAGGGCTTGTGTTGTAGCTGACTCTAAATTGCTGTCCTGGAAGTCCGCCCAGACTCAGCCCAGGACGCAGAGGTCTGGGTGTGGGTGGGTCCTTCAGCCTTTCCCTGGCCCTCACAGGATGGTCTTTCCCGCACACTCTGAGAGCACAGCATCCTCCTGGCCATGCCTGTGGCATGAGCTCGGGTGCCTCACCCTCCCTCAGTGGCAGACAGCAGGAGCCACAACCCTACCAACACCACATGGCCCCACTTAGCACCTGGTGCTGGGTGGTTCTCTGAAGGGACTTGTCCCTGCTTCCCCGGGTGCCCTGGGCTCCTGCTGATAGGTGACCCTGCTCTTCCGGAGTTGAGGAAGATGTGGGTGCGCAGGAAACCGAGACGTGGGCCGTGGGGATGATGCCCTGACACCCACGAAGAGCCACGTGGAGAAGCCACACCTGCTGGCTCCAATCTCTGGCAGAGATTTATTCTGATACTAAATACCTAGATGCCCTGTATTTACCCAGACAGAAAAAATTAAGCCCTTAAAATTACCTTGCGTATGATGTTTCAGTCCAGCGAAAGTACAGAAGCTCCATGGCATCTGATGGGGCTACGTCCCAACAAACCCATGGTCTGTTGAAAATAGTGTAAGATGAAAATGCCTTTAATGCACCTGACCTACCAAGCATCACAGTTTAACCTATAAACGTCCTCAGAACATTTACATTAGCCTACAGTTGGGCAAGATCATCTAACGCAAAGCCTGTTTTATAGAAAGTGTTGAATATCTCATGGAATTATCAAATACTATGCTGAAATACAGTCAGTTTCTGCTGAATTCCTATCACTTTCGCACCATCGTAAGGTCAGAAAATCTTAAGTGGAACCCAGGACCCTGTGGCACGAGGCCCATCGCACCACTGAGGAGCAGCCTTGCCCAGGAGAGGCCCTGGGGGGGCAAGTGGGGCCAGCGGTCTGGTCACGCCCAGGGCGTTATCATGTTGTCATGCAGAGTGACAGGGACGGTGGTACCTGCTCTCAATGCTGCCCCATGTCACCAATGCAATCCCCACTCTGTGCACACAGTGTGGACTCCCGCCCAGTGTGCTCTCTAGGGTTCTGACGCAATTTCTGCTCATGGCTCCAAATCAGCCAGTCCACGTCAAAGGCCTGGGCTGAGCCCTCAGGTATGTGAGTAGTGTCTCCCCCGACCTGGTGGCCCCTCGAGGGCTCCACTGCTGGCCACAGTCCCACCCCTGGGTCTCAGTCTACTTGTCTGTAAAGTGGGGCTGCCCTCGACCACAGGCTGGCTCTGCATAGGCTGGGAGGGGTGGCCATGTGGCTGGCCCCTCGGTTCCCGGAGCAGCCCTGTTTGTCTCTGCTTTGCATTTGGGGTTCTAAATAGTATTTGGTAAAGACTCATGGAGACCACAGGCAGGCCAGGGTCAGGAAGATGTCCACAGGGCCCCCTGGCATTGTTGGTCTGCCTGTTGGGCCTGTGGGCGTTCACTATCTGCCAGGCTTTGCTCTGGAGGGGCTTTGAGTCCAGCAGGGGTGTGTTGGGGGCAGCAGGGCCTGTGCCTCTTGTCCAGAGGAGGCCAGAGAAGGGAACACAGTGTGGTGTGGGCAGTCACTAGACAGATGAGCAGGATAGGGGCCTTGGGCCTCAGGGCTTGTCCAGGAAGTGGCTGGTGCTGAGCGTAGCTGGGGCAGGGCTCCAGGAGCAGCTGGGTGGGCTGACCCACGTCAGCGGGGCCTCAAGCGCCAGGCTGTGGGGTGAGAGCTACGGGACGTCGGGAGTGGCCGCAGCTGCATATCCCTGGAGCGAGTCCTCCGAGCGTCTCCTCGCTGGCCGCCTGGCACCTGTGCCACATCCTGGCATGGCCAGTCCCTGCAGTACAGGCCAGCCCCTCAGGGCGCCTGTCTGGACCTGGGGCAAACAAGGGCCCCTGCCCTCCACAGGTCTGGGGCAAAGGAAGATTTTTAATCTAGAAGGAGCCCAGGCTTGCGAGGCCCCCCTGCCTCCCCACAGCGGACACCACCTCGCACTAGGCCGCCTCTGCTGTAACGTGGGGGAACGTCGGTGCCCCGGCAGGCGCCCAGTCCCCCAGGACCACCCAGAGCCCTGTGAAGGGTCGACGAGGCCTCTGCAAGCCCCAGCAGCTGGGAGCTTAGGCAGGAGGAAGGTTCCAGAAAGGGCCTGCCTGCCTCTCTCTGGGCCTCAGTGCAGGGCAGGCGGCTGTTTCCAGAGCGGACATGCCGCCGCCTCTTCCTCCCTGCCCTGCTGCCCCGGGCGGTCCCCGCCCTCTGGCTTCGCTCTGTCTTTGTCTCCTGCGGGCTCCACGAAATGGCTGCCGTAGCCCTCCGCCATTTTGTAGCAGAGGCGGGCGCGGCCTGGGGAGGGGCGGAGGGAGGGAGACCACTGCCCACCCGCCTGCCCTGGGCGGCCTGGACAGAGCCCAGCACCGGCCCCCACCCCAGCCGGGCCTTGGCCATGGCCGCCCTGGGCTTGGCAGCAGCCAGCGCTTGGCAGGGCGGTCTGGGAGTCCTGGCCCCTCAGCCGGCCTGCCCGGCCCCCTCGCCACCCCGACTTTCCCCGCCGAGCAGAGAGCCTGTGTGTGAACCAGAGCCCAGAAGAGCCGTAATTAAAGCCATGCTTGTGGAGGGCGTCCTCGGCCGTGGGGGGGCAGGCATGGACCATTCTAGAAATGACGTTTGCCCAAGTGGAGCTGGGCTCCCAGACGGTCAGCAGGGCCGGGTTTGTGTTGGGCCCGTGGGCAGGGACTCTCTGGCCTCCGCTCACCCCTCGTGCTCCTGCCCTGCCTGAGGAGCTCAGGGCTGCCCAGCCTGGCATGTGTCGGACACCCGGGTCTTGCAGCGGTCAGTCAAGCTTCTGGTCTGGAGACGGGCACTGCCCATCCCCAGGAAGCAGGGCCCGGGGCTTCCTGGAGGAGGCAGCGCCAAGAGAGTGGGGCCACTCTCTGGCTGGGCTTCCCCGGGGCTAGGCCCACCCAGGTTCCATGAGACACAAAAATGGGGCAGCTGTTCCCTCCAGCCCCCTGCCGCAGCCCCACTTTCCCTGCAGGACCCCATCCCCCTCATTAGGAGTCCCCTCCTCCGATCCTCTGATCTTGTTTTGTGCCCACAGGCTCACTCATCTGACTTCCTAGCACAAGCAGATCAGAAAAGGCACATTCCGGAGGGCAAGGGCATGACTGGACAGTCTCCAGGAAGTGCCCGGCAGCCACAGGAGGGGAGAGCAGCATCAGGGGACAACATGCTCAGTCCACCTGCCAGACGTTGGCGCCTATAGTCCCTGCGATAGGTGCCTCTAAGGGCGATGTACCTTCTGGAAGAAATTCAGAGAAATTTCCATGTGAAGAAGCAGGGAGTGGCATCTGATAAAAGTATGTGCATTTTATAGGGATTGATACTGGTTCTCTGGGCAGCATGGGGTGGTGCCAGGTGGACCCACCTTGCCAAGTGTCCTCCACGTGGCCATAGTCGGTTTCTTGCTGGAGGGGACCATGGATAGACTGCAAGGCCCTTCTGCAAACATCCTTGGGCCCCTGGCAGAGCCCTTATGGCCTGGGAAGGTTGCTGGACGTGCCCTTCCCAGACTCCTCTCCGTGCAGTTCCTGGACAGAACATTCTGTCACTACAAAGTGAAGTGTGCACAGGCCCTGCCCTCCCTCTGGGGGAACCCAGCCGAGGATGGGATAGTGGAATGCCACCCGCCTGCCCAGACCCAAGCCATCCCACATGCCAGGCCTGGCCCGGAGCCTCTAGGGGGGCACGGCAGCCCCAAGTTCCCAGGTAGGAAAAGCCCCGTTAGGTGGGGCTGCCGCAGGGCAAGGTGCAGGCCAGGGCATTCTTGATGTGGTTGCATCTGGTCACACCCCACCACCCGCTGTCCCTTCCTGCCCTCCCTGTGACCCAAACTGTGACTTGAATGGAGAAAATTTTCAGATAAATACACACCTTTGGGGTTAAAACTATGGCCTAATGATTGAACCCTGGATGGAGACACCCATGGGAGAAGAGGGGCTGTGCATTCTTGCTTTTCCACTCTGGGCTCTAAGCGCATGCATTTGCTTAAGCTTCTAGTGGCAGAGAACAGCCTCCCCGGCTGACACCCACCTACCTCGTGCTCCCCCAATGGCCCTGGGAGCTGCCTCTATCCTGCCCCATTTTACAGAGGAGGCAGCTGAAGCCCAGAGGGCTAACCTGCCCAGGTCCATTGCTGGTGGAACACAGTAGGGTCCGAACTGTGGCCTGGAGGCCCCCAGAACCCCTTGCTCTCCCCTAGCCTGTGGCCCCCATGGATGTAGGTACATCCTGCTGGCCTGGGCTGCTCCCCAGCCAGCACCAGGCTGCCCAGTGTCTCGGGTGCTGCTGTTACTCTTGTGGGCTTGCAAACTGACACATCTGTGGGCAGTGATGCTCGGTGCCTACTGGGTACCTGGCCCTGCTTTAGGTGCAGGCATGTGGCTGCAGCACGACAGGCCTGGTCCCTTCCCACTGAGAGCTTAGCGGCTGTGAGGGAACAGAAAGCAGGGAGCCAGACGGGGCACAGACTCTGGATGGTGGAGGCTCTGACCCAGAGCACACAGGTGCCTGTCTCAGGGAACCAGACAGGGAGGGTGCCAACAAGAGGGCCGGTGGGGGGATTTGGGGCCCCAGACAGCCCTAAAAGAAAGGCAGGCCTGGGGTGTGGCCTAGGGCTCCATCCTGAAGGTGCCCGACCCCCCCAGTTCTGGCTTTGCTGCCGTGTCCCGATGGGCTCTTGGGTCCATGGGGCCTGTGGGGTGGCCAGCCGCAGTGCAGCCTGAGGCCTAGGAAAGGAGCAGGAGCCCTGGGCCGGCCTGTCTTGATCTAAGTTTGATATTTTTAGATCGTGGACCTCTTTGCATTGATTTTTATCTTTTTCAATTTCTCAAAAAGGTATTACTTGCACTGACGATTGAGGTTTTGGTCCCCTTAACATGCTTTACTCGCCTTCTCGCTGGTCCTGGCCCTGCCTGGCGCACAGTGGGTGCAGCCTGTCCCGGGTACCCTGCCCTGGCCCGTGTCAGCCGCAGACTGCCCGCAAGCCCGTCACTAGCTTTATGGGCCGTGTTCGCAGGGAGACCCGCCTGCACCCGAGCCCCCGGATGCCACCCCTCCCGGCATTCCCCAGACTGCATTGTTGGCACGGCTTGCTGAGCAGAGACACTGGCCGCTTTATGGGGAGAAACCCAATCAGGGTGGCTGGGGGGAAACCCATGGGGGGGTGCAGCTCCCAGTGGCCCCAAGCCAAGTCTGAGGTGACTTTGGGGTGACACCGTCTGTCTGCCTCGCTCACTCGCTCCAGACATCCACCCAACCCTGAAAGGGCCACCTGCCCACCATGGCCCCCTAACACACCTGTCCCAGCCAGACTGGCTCCTCCCCCGCTGGGGCCTGCCCAGCACCCTGCCCATAGGCAGACACCGTGGGGCCTGAGGCAGGGCCCGGGAGGTGGCAGCTGGCAGATGGCAGGGCGTCTGCCGACTGCTCACTCCCCGGCAGCTCTGTTCAGGGAGTGCCGTTCACACTGTACTGCCTGCCCCGGCCACCCGGCCTTTGTCCAGGCTGGCTGGGAAGGGTCCCTTTGGTCTGTCTCAGGACGACCCCCCTGCTGTCCCTGAGGCCTGTGGTCACCCCCAGGCTATAGGGCAGGTGGGCCCAGCACATCATGCCCCCTCAACACCCCCCAACATGTGGAATTAGTGCCTTTCCCTGCCAGTCCAGTAAGGCTCCATGAGTGGGTCACAGACCCAGAAATGACCCTCTTATTCCCCTATCTGCCCAAGTCCTCCCTTAATGGGTGTGGAGTCCACTGGGGTCACAGTATCTGTGTCTTGGTCACCAGAGCACAGCAGGGCTGGGAGGGCGAGTGGAGTGTGTCCGGGCACCCTCCTCGGAGCCCCGTGGGAGCGGGCACTGCCACGGCCAGCCTCCCTGCCCACCACAGGTCCGAGTGGTCCAGATGTGAGTCCCAGAGCCATGGGGCAGGGCCCGGGGTATGCAGGGCCCTCTCAGGAAAGGAGCAGGAAAAAGCGGGGCAGTTCTGCCTGGCAGAGGGGCAGTCCAGGGCAATGGCCGGGCCTGGCAAATGGCAGGGTCGGCGGGGTGTGCCTGCCTGGGGCATTTTGCTGCTCCCAGAGTCTGGAGTGGGGAGCCAGGGCAGCAGGCACGGCAGGAAGGAGCAGAAACCATGGAGAGGGTGTCAGTGCCGGTGGTGGGCTGCCCGGTTGGCTGGGGGCATGGGCAGGGAGGGCCCCCCACAGCCTGGTGGGCTATCTTCTGGCCCCACTAGTGGACGGGGGCGCTGAGGCTTTGTGGGGCTGCCTCGCTCCCGGTCTCACAGTGCAGGGCTGCAGGGAACCTGAGTGGGTCTGGCTCCTGCCCCCAGCTGTCTGTTTCTCTTACACGACTGCCCACGTCCCTTCCTGCCTGTGTTTGTCTCACCAACCTTGCCGCCGTCGTGTGGACCTTGTGAGGGCACTTGGGCCAGGAGAGGCCAGGGGGAGGTGGGCTTTTGATTTGCTCAGCAAGCCCTTGCTGGGGTCCAGCCTCAAGCTGGGTCCTGGGAGCCCCTTCCCAGGGTTCCTATCCAGGGAGAGTCCCCAGCTTCCCTTGTCCTGGGTCCCGGGGATCCTGGGGAAGCCGCAGCCTCTCAGGAGCATCACTGTCCTCCTCTGTTTATGGGGGCAGCACCAGTCTGTCCCTTTCCCTGTGCGTCTCTCGCCCTCCTCTGGGCCCTAGAGCATCCAGGCACCAGCCTGGCAGGGCACTGGCCACCCAGCGCAGTAACACCAGCCACCCTGACTATTGGAGGACAAAGCTTGGGTCTTGGCCATCACTGACCTGGCATTGTCCAGCACAGGGATGGCCGCGGAGGCCATGCCATCCAGGCCCCTGCAAGGGGTGTGCCGCCAGGCGAGAGACACTGGGCTGGAGGGTGGGCTCAGTGGCAGGGTAACCGACAAGGCCTGGGATGGGCACAGAGGGGCTCAGGCTGGGTGAGGCCACGTGTCTTCCAAAGCTGATGCTTGTCACTTTTCTTTCTGAAAACCAAACAGGTCAAGAACTGGTGCTGACATGGGAGCTCCTGCCTGCCTGCCTGCTGGCTGGCCTCAGGTAAACAAGGCCTCCCTGTCCTTGCTGGGAAGTAGGGAGCTGTGGGACGTTTTATAGTGGGGAGGGCTGTGGTCAGAGCCAGGTCCTGCATCTCCTTAGATGGGGGCCTGGTGGTCCCACTTCCAAGCCTTTGCCCCAGCTGTGCCCTCCCCTGAAGCCATGTCTCTCCTCTTCCTGCCCCTCTTCCAGCAAACTCCCCCAGTTGGCCCACCATGCCCTTGTGATGTGGTAACCTTTGACCCTGGTGGTCTCCCCACTCAGACTGGACGTGGCCTGAAGGAGCCATGGTTCCTTGCAGAGCATGTGGGTGGAACAGGTGCTAAGCCTTGTCTTCACCCTGTGAGGGTGTGGTGTCCCCAAGCATTACCGTGCCTCAAGGGCTGTCTGGGGACAGGGATACCTCATGTAGCCCCCTTTCCCTCCATAGCCATGGATCAGCCTGGAGTACAACCCTAATACACCCAGGCTGCCTGCCGTTGGCCAGGGCCGACCCGAGATGCCACATAGGGGAGTCTAGCCTAGAACAAGAAAGGCCGAGAGAGGGAAAGTGAGTCACGTCTGCTTCTCCAGCCTGGGGTGGGAGTACCGGGGGAGGGGGCTTGTGGTGAGGGCCAGGATGGACCAGGATGTCTGTCTCTGTCTCACATTCTCTCTCCCTGCCTTGCCTCATGTGCCAGGCCCTCCGTGGTTGGCGCTGCAGGCTGTGGGGCTGGAGCTGGCCCAGGGTGGGGCAGGTGGGTGCAGGCTGCAGGCCTAGGCTGTTGGAGTCTGCGTGGTGGCCCCACGTGCATTCCAGCTCGGACTATTAATGAAGGGTGGCCTGGCAGCTGCTCAGAAACCCTGAGGGGCAGCTACTGCAGTGACCCTACATCTCAGTGAGGAAATCACAGCCCAGAGTCGCGCAGTGGTACCTCCACCCACTGGGCTGCCCTGCCCCACACCACCCTCAGCCTGCCAGGGCCAGGGGTCAGAACCAGTAGGTGGAAGGGACCTAGCCAGCCCAGCTGCAAGTCCAGCCTGAGGGCACGGGGGTCTCAGGGCCCAAGTCAGGCGCCCGGAGCTCATGCTCAGGGTGCACCCTACCCTACAGCCTCCCCAGGCACTTCCAAGGAGTGCAGCTGGGGGCAGGTGCCAGGACCTTGTGTCGTGCTGAGACATTGAGGCTGGAGCCCTGGCCTGGGAGCCAGCATCCTCCCCAGGGAAGGGGTGAACGACAGCTGTCACCCCACAGGGTGGTTTGGCAGTGCCAGGTCACCCTTGATCTTCCTGTCTCAACCGCTCACCATAGCTGGGAGGGTAACAAGAGACCCTCAGCCCCTGCCCTGCCCTGGCTGGCTCTGCCTGGATCACCCTTGGGGACACTTTGGTTCTTTCTGCCAGGCAAGGGATTCAGAGTTGAGGCAGAGGAACAGGACATGCGTATGTCTTTCTGGGGCCTTGTGGGAACGTGGGATGTCCATGACCACTGCAACCACTGGCCAACCAGTGTCTGGACAGAGGAGGGCCAGGCTGCTACACTTGCAGGCAACTGTACCTCTGTGTCCCAGCGCCAGGTGGGCACAGAGCCCTTCCTCTGCAGGGCGGGCAAGGCCAAGCCCAGAACAGCCCGAGAGAGTAAGCAGCACCCCACTCTGCCCAGAGCAGACACCTGGGGTCGGAGACTCAGCCCCTCTAGGCCTCAGTGTCCTCCCATGAAATGGGGTCAGCAGGGCTGCAAGGATTGAATGGCACGGCCTAGCCTGGTGCCTGCCTGGAGGAGGCAGTGTGCTCAGAAAGGGCTGTGGAAGGAGGTCGACGGTAGACTTTCCAAGTCCGCATCAGCCTTGGAGAGCTCATAGCTAACGTACCATTTTACTAGGTGGGAAGCAGAATGTTTTAACATTCGCTCTGCCACCCATCATCTGAGTGACCTCAAGAAGGCCATGTTACCTCTTTGGGCCTCAGCGTCCTCACCTGTAAGATGGGTTAACAGGAGTACTTGCTGCCTCTGCTTTTCCCCAGGGTCCCTCAGGAAGGTGGTGGCCACGGTTAGTGTTTGTTGAGGTTGACCCTGTAGCGGACCCTGGTCTCAGAAGGGCTTGGGGTGCCTGTCTCTTGTCAAGTCATCCCACAAGCAGGTGGGGCCCCCAGGTCTTCTCAGTGCTGTCATCCTGCCAGGCTCCTGGGTGCCAAGAGTGGAGCCCACCCAGGGATAGGCCCTGTGCCCTGCATGTCCCTTGAGGTTCTGCAGTTCCACCCCAGCCGTCCTCCCCAGGAGCCAGCTTCCCTCCAAGAAGGAAAGAACCACACCCTTCGGCCTCTGCTGTGGTGTGGTCAGCTCAGGCCAGCCTGCACGGCAGGGCCAGAACTGCTGCCACGGGGAGGGAGCCCTGCCTGTCCAGGGAAGGCGGGCACACCCCCAGGCTGCTGCTCAGCCAGTCTCGGGCCCACGAGCCCTGCTTGTGGTGGCACCGAGTGGGCAGAGGCCACACTGTCCAAGGGCAGTGTCGTGGCCAGGTGGACGCTCACAGCACCGTTGACACTTGTTGGCCTTCAACAGATGACAAGCTTTGTCCCAGCATCTGCAGTGCTGCAGCAGTCCCTTGGGGACGTTACAGCCACTCCTGTCTGAATGGCAGTGAGCCAGCTGCTTGTGACAGTTTCCCAAAAAGCCACCTAGGGCTCTTTCCTCCCTCCCTCCCTCCTATCTTTCTTCCTCTCTCCCTGTCTAGTGGGTGGCTTCCCGCCACCCAGCCTGCCAGAATCCCTGTGCCTTTTGCCCCCACTGGCGTGGCCAAGTGTCAAGCCCCTCAGCCCTCCCTCCTCCCCTCCAGGAGGTGCCTCCGGAAGCCGTGAAGTCCCATCTCAGCGCCAAGACTGACCGCCCTTTGGGGTGAGGTAGTAGGTTGTATAGTTTGGGGCTCTGCCCTGCTATGGGATAACTATACAATCTACTGTCTTTCCTGAAGTGGCTGTAATATCTGCGGTGGACGGAGCGTCCGGGACCCTGGCCTGGGGGTGGGGCGCAGTGGCGATGGGTTGGGGGCAGCTCTGGGGGAGTGGGGGGCGGTGGCTGCCATACAGTAAGAAGACTGACAGGCTCTGTTTGCAGTGTGACCTCTCTGGGCCTCAGTTTCCTCATCTGTAAAATGGGGGCAAGTGAGGATTGAGGGAGATGCAGTGTGGAGTGTCCGGGGCAGAGCAGGGCTCAGAGTTGACCCTGCCCTCTCGCCCCACACGCTGTTCGTGCAGCCCTGTCCCTGCCCGGGATCAGGCCCAGCCTCATGGGCAGCCCTGGGCAGGAGTCTGGGCTGCACCCTCACTGCACTTGGCATGAGGGAGGGAGCCACGGGGCCAGGGGTGGCTGAGACTTTGGGAGGTCGCAGGGCAGTGAATGTCGGCCTTGCCTGCCAGCCCAGGGACGTCCATCCCAGATGCCTGGTGTGTGCCCCGACCCGCCCAGCTCAGTGTCTGGCCTCTGGCCAGTGGCGGCATCTCTGCCCAGGGAGGGAGGGGAGGCCAAAGCACCTTTCCCATGCGGAAGCAGGAAGAGCATCTGGGCACACGCAGGGCATATCAGAGACACCGCCTGAAGGGAGGTGGTGTGGGCTCCACTGGATGTGGGGAGACAGGCCTGGAGGCCCGGGGCTTCCCAAGGCCAGCCAGAGGGAGGCTGCCCCTTCCCGCCGAGGCACCATCTCCACTTTCCCTCCTGCCCTGCGCCTGCCCAGCCCTTCTGCTCTGGAGGCCGAGGACCGCTGGGGCCGGCGCTGGGTGGGGGCGGCGGGCCCTCCCACACTGAGCCGGGCCTGGCGGGGTGAGGTAGTAGGTTGTGTGGTTTCAGGGCAGTGATGTTGCCCCTCAGAAGATAACTATACAACCTACTGCCTTCCCTGAGGAGCCCAGAGACACATCCCCAGGGAAGGCCGCCGCCCGCACTCGCTCAGCAGGCTACAGGCAGGGTGAGCTGAGCCCAGACTGGGTGGGCGGCCAGGGCGCAGGGCCTTGGTTCAGTAAAAGCTGTTCTGATGTGAATTTGGAATTGGCCCTGCATGGCCACACCTGGGCAGAACAGCACCCCCTACCCTGACACCCATCTGTGCTCAACCTGTACCGTCAAACTCCTCTGAGCCCGGGCCTTACTGCCACACTGGGCCAGGGGCTGTGGGAGCCCAGAGGAGGTGCAGGGAGGGCTTCCTAAAGCAGGGGTCATCTGAGCTGGGTCTTGACAGCTGTGTAGGAGTTTGCAGCTAGAGACCATTGGAGTGCCCCATCATCCCCTCCCACATTGTCCTCTGGGGCCAGGGTGGGTGACACACAGGCCCTGTCCACCTCCCCTTCTTCACCTCGAAGTCAGTCAGTGGTCAAGTCTGGTCACTTCTGTCCCCTGAACATCATTCTGTCTTTCCCGCTCCCCGTGTCAGGCCTCTGCCCTTCCCTGAGCTGATCTCTGCCCATTCACCCCTGTGCCCACCTTCACCAGGACTCCCTCCCTGCCCATCACGGCTCTGGATACACAGCACGCCTACCCCTCAGCCACCGCTCAGGCACTGCCCATGGCCACCACAGCCCGTCTGTGTCTGAGCAGATGGTGAATGTCCCAAGGAGTCAGCCTTTCCTTCCAGCGCCTGTACTGTGTAGTTGGAGCCGGGTGCTGCCCTGCAGAGCTCGAGGCCTGGTCAGGGAGCTTCCAGCAGCCATCTGTTGGGGTCAGCATCTCAGTGACAGCTCAGGGGCCCTGGGATCCCTGAGGAGCCCTGGACTCAGCTGTGCAGCCAGGGGCAGCTTCCTGGAGGAGGTGACACAGGGCTCACCCCATGTCCCTGCCTCCCTTCCAGCCAACCAAAGCCTCTCCTCTGCTGACTGGCCGTCCCGAGAGGTGGGGGTGTCAGAACCCACCCAAAATGGGGGCTGTGGGAAGGATGGGAGCTTCCTGTCAGCTGGTCAGGAGCAACCTGTGGGAGGTTTGGGGGCAGCAGGCCCAGGGCAGTCACTCTATGCACCAAGCCTGCTTCCACCTCACAGTACCCACTTCACAGGGTGCCTGTGAGGGTTCAAGGAGGTAACAGATCAAAGCGCTTAGCTCAGAGCGGGGAAGGGGGCAGGACCCGGGTGCTGATCCCAGCTGGCACCTGGCACCACCTGCTGCCTGATCCAGGAGGAGCTTCAGGTCTGGCTCTGGCCCCTGGCTTGGTGGTTGAGGTAAGGCGGGGCAGGGAGCCCCATGGGCTCTGCAGGCTGGAGACCCTCCAAGACTCACCCCCACCCTTGGACTTTGAGCTCCCCAGGCAGGCTAGGTCCATGGTCAGAGATGTGAATGAGTCTGCTTGAGAACGACCAGCTCAAGTCCAGCAGGAAGCCTGGGGACCAGGGGCCTTTGGGGTAGTCCCAGCTTCTTGGGGCATGTGGGAGCATGTGGGACCCCTCCCTGCCTCTCCTAGGAGATGACTCGACGAGAGACTGAGTGGGCTTCGGGGGTGTCCGGGGGGGGTCCTCTGAGAGGCCCCTGAACCCTAAGGTTCAAAAGGGGCACCTCTGACCTTGGCCTTCCCGGGAGGGACGGCCAAGCCAGTCCAGCACTTAGACCTTGCAGCCCCAAGCCCAGCCAAGGCCCGCCTGGCCTCTTGGATAAAGAGGGACAGGCCACCATCCAGGGCCAGGACTAGCACAAGGCCAGTGAGGTGGCAAAGGCAGGGCATCCAAGGGGCCTCTCAGGGTCACATCTTCCCTGGGCCAGCTGTGCACCAGCACAGGGCACAGGGCCGAGGGTCCACATCTAACATCTGAAAGAAAAATGATTATAACAATATTGAATATATAATGAATGACATATAATGTATATAATATATAATATGCTCTTCTACGTAGTGTGTAATGAATATTTTATTATATAATGATTCCTATCACATAGAGAATATGTAGTGATATATCACATACATGGCATGAATCTCACCTGGGTGGATTTGTCTTTACACCACCCCAGTCGTGCATATAGTTGGCGATTTTGCCATGGAGGAAGGGCCCAGGAAGGCCAGGTGCCGTCGTCCTGGGCCCTGCTCTGGGAGGTGAGTACCTCCTTCAGTTCCTGGCCCTGGCTTCATCCTTTCGTGCGCCCTCCCGAGCCAGCCCAAAGGAGGCCCTGGGCCGCCCTGCGGTCAGACTATGTGTTTCCCGACGGCGACACCGTGTGGCAGCAGGAGGTGGTGCACCAGGCGTGGTGAGCCACCAGCCCTGCCCGTACCCCTGCACCCCCACAGCCAAGGCTGGGAAGTGGGCTGATGCCTTCTTGGCTGTGGAAGGGGTTCTGGCACAGCTCAGGGGAGGGCCCCAGGGCGTGTCCTGCTCCTCTGGCACATGGGCCCTGCACTGCAGTCTAGTAATCCCTGAGCAGTGTGTGCCTTGGACCTGCCCTGCACTGGCCATTCCACTCTCTGTGCGCATCCCAGCAACGTTCCAGAGCTGCCAGCTGTCGTCCTGAGTCACGGGAGGGCACTGAGCCCCAGGTGCTATGCCTAGCAGCATTGCTGCCACCTCACCATTGGCATCCAGCAACCTGAGGGGTGAGCTGGAGGGAGCCGCCATGTGCCCAGCAGAGCTGAATTCAGACCCACGTCTGTGTCCAGGCACAGCCCGCCAGCCTGCAGGAAGGGACACCATCCTGAGCTGGGGTGGATTGGGGCAGGAAGGATGGGGCTATCTGGAGACACAGAGATGGGGTGGCCCCAGGCAGAGGAGGTGGGGCGGTGAGGCTGAGTCCCGGGAGTCTGAATGGGGCCGGGGCCCCGGTGAGGCCCTGAATGTTGAGGAAGGAGGGCAGGCTCCAGGGCTGAGTGCAGGGCCTGGGTCTCACTCTCGCTGTCATGCCCGTAGGCCCTGGCACAGACTTACACTCTCCCAGGGGTATGTAGTGGAGATGGGCCTCTGATGTTGCCTCCTGAAGCAGGCAAGGTCTGAGGAGTCAGGGCAGGCCACGGGGCCTGGGGGTGTCCCTGTGCTAGCGGGGCGAGCATGGCTGATCACTTCCCCATTCTGGACTCAGGCTTTTTCTCTCTAGAATGGGGAGAGGGTGGTACCAGCCAGGTTGCACATGTCAGGCCTGGACAAGTGGAGGGCTGAGATGGACCAGGGAGGGCAGGGCCTTCAGGTGTGGCTTGCTCAAGGGGCAGTTCTTAGCACAGCCCCAGCTGTTGCCAAGCCTGAGGGCAGTGGAACTGAAGGCTGCCCACGGTGGGGGAGGGGGAATGTCAGTGCAGCGGGGAACAGGTAGATTTCTAGGGTCCCCTGCCTGTGGCCAAGGAATTGGGCTGGGCCCAGGACCCTTCCAGGCACCTTGGCTTTCTGCCCTGCCCTGAAGGTCCGCCTCGGGAGGAGAAAAGTGGCCACCCACACACTCCTATCTGGCCTCCTCAGAAGGAAGGGACTCTCCCCTCAGACTTGATCTGGGCTCACGATGGTGGGGCCTGGACCCCCACTCTCAGCCTTCTCAAATCCTGGGCATCAGGCCGTGCCTGCAGCTGAGCTCCAGGCAGGCAGTGCCGCCAGCCGTGATAAGCAAGAAGTGTGGACCCTCCTGTGGTCTCCAGAAGTAAAACAGAAGGGCAGCCTTGTCCCTTCCTCCTCGCCCCTGCCCACACTCTCCCCTGTCTCCCCACATCCTTCATCTCCCAAGCCCACTCTCCACCCTCCTGGTCCTTGCCCTCAGCCTCCAGTCTCCTGCTCATTTCCCGAGTCAACTCCTACAATTCCGGGAGCCTGGCAAGAGCTGGGACGGTGCAAGGATGCTCCATCGCACCACATGGCCATGGGGTGGCCAGAGCAGCTAGCATGGGGTCTGGGTGTGGCGGGCAAGGCAAGGGTGCAGAGGCCAGGCCAGGCTGGGCCGGCAGAAGAAGGGAGGGGAGGAGGACACAGGGCAGGGGAGTAGGGGCACCTCCAGGAGGAGAAGAAAGGGGGAGGGGAGGTGGGAGGAGCCAGTGCAGGCCATGGGAGGGAGAGGGAGAGGGGAGGACAGTGAGCTGTGTCTGGTCCCAGACCTGGGGATCAGTGTGGTTCCCTGGACAAATGTGTCCAGAGCTGCTGCCCACAGTGTCCTCTCTTGGAGTCACTGCAGTGAGCCCATTGGAGGCTCTGACAAGGCCTGCAGGGAGGAAACAGGTCCGTGTGACTTGGTTTACCCAGTTTCCCAGGAAGGTCAGACTGCAGCAGCTCTGGGTTCTCCAGTCACTCCAGTGGCTATACCACGGGACAGGAGCTATCACAGGGGCTCCAGCCCAGCCTGGCTTGGCAGTTCTGTGCTGGCCACCATCAGGGGAGGGTCCTGTGGAGGTGGAGAGCCCAAAGTGGGTATGCCTGGACCACGGTGGTGACCAGGGAGTGTTGGAGGTATTGGGTTTGAGAAACTGTTGGGAGGGGACATCAGTGGGACCTGGAGAACAGCTGGGGCAGAAGCCCAGAGGCCCAGCTCACCCTGGATTGATAGGTGGATGGGACAGAGAAACCAGGCTGAGAACAGGTCCCTGGCAGGTGAGGTTAGGACCCACCATGGCGAGGTGCCCCAGGGATGGACCTTGAGGGCTGGAGGCCAGGCCGTTGCTGCCCAGGGAGCCAGGGGCCCACCCTGCAGGAAGCCAGACTCCTGTGCCCCCCTCCCTGCCCACCCTGCCCTCGGGCATCCGAAGAGACACCCCTGCTTGCCTATCAATGGGGCCAGAGAGTACACCTCACACCCTGCACCTCGGGAATCAGCTGGCTCGGGAGCAGCCAGGGGACAGCAGCAGGGTGCCCAAGGACCCTGGCCCAGCCAGGTGCCAGGACAGGGCTTAGAGCTGGGCAGTACACCGTGATGTTCCAAGAAGGCCCTGAGGCGGCTCAGGGCTGGGAACCCCCACCACAGGATGTGATATGCAGTTCTTGGTGCTTCTGCTCTAGGCAAAGCCCTTGGACATCGTGGAGTCCCCCTCCCGGGGCTGCCTGGGCAGGGCCCACTCCTAGGTGTGAAACTTAGCCAAGGCAGGCAGACCAGACTCCCTGTCGGGGGCTGCATTCTTTCCAGCTGTGGCTTCAGGCCTTGCAGGGCCAGGCCAGAGGTCCCTACATCCCCTAAGCCCAGCCACCTGGACACAGGCACTGGACAGGCGTCAGGGGCCCTGGCCTCTGTCCCTAGTCTGGGCTCTGCCTCCCTGAGGGGCTTGGGGAGCCCCAACCCCACCTGGGCCTACAATTTCCCTGTGCACAATGAGGCCAGCCTGGACCTGGGGGCCCAGAACACTTTCAGCAGTGGCCCAGGATGCGGTGGCTTCTGGCTTGACCACCAGGTGGAGCCCGCACCCCACGACACATGCAGCGGTTGGGACGGTGCAGCCGTGTGGGCTGCCCTTGGCCTCTGCGCAGCAGTGTCCTGGAGGCCTGGCCGCTCCCACGCCCCCACAAGGCCAAGCAGTCCTGGAGTCAAGAGCAGAGGTGGGGGGTGGGCGCAGGGCGGATTCAACTCCATCCTGGCGGCCACCACAGGGAGCAGGGTCTCCTCCACGCCCCAGCAGTGGCATGCCCAGGGTGGCTCAGGTGCCCAGGTGCAGCTGGTGACTACGGGGGGAGGAGGCCCCCCTGCCCTCCGTGGGGTTGTAGGGGTCCTGACTGGCTGGGTCCCACCTGTGTCTGTCTGCACTCACTCCCACTGTGCCATTGGGCCTCTGAGCCTCAGTTTCTCCATCTGTAAAACAGATAATAACCCCACCCTTCCCCTGGGTGGGTGAGGCTGGCCACCCTGCCCCCAGTCTTCCCCCGTCCATGGGCCAGCCCTGCAGACGGGTGTCCCTAGCGGGGCTGCCCCATGCACTGGAGGCTGCTGCCCCTGCCAGGCCACAGAAAGTTGTGTGGTCTGAGGTCACACACAGCAGGAGATGAGGTTGTCCTCCGCTTGTCGGCTAGCAGGAGGCCTCACTGAGGCAACACCTGGTCTCATCTGGTCCCAGTACAGAGGCCGAGGTCCGAGTTCTCATCCCCATCCTCCCCATGAGGGCACTGAGACCCAGAGACATCAGTCCGGGCTCACATAGTGGTGTCGCCCAGAGACAGGGGCTTCCCTTGCTCCCCTCTGCCCTCAAGTCCTGCCCCAGGAGAGATGGGCAGTAAACACTGTTGACTGTTGTGCCCAGCATGGTGACCACTGGGTGACCCTAGGTGAGTCACCAATCTCCTAGAGCCTCAGGGCGATGCATCCCCAAGGAAGTCCTAGGGGTATCACTCAGTCATACAGAGGCCCCCCCCCAAAGCTCTGGGCTCACCAGGACAGACTCGCAGCAGGGAGGGGTGGGGTGTGGGAACAGCCATGGGCAGGTGGGCAGGAGGCCCTCGCAGCCAGCTGTCAGGAACCACCGGCTCATCCAGCCTGGCTGACCCCCGCCCCAGTGAGGGTTTGTCGGCCACAGGTGAGTTGCCCCATCGGCAGTGGGTGGGACAGCTGCCGCCTGGCACAGCGGGCATGGTGGGCAGGGGGAGCAGGCTGGGGCATGGGGTCTGGCCAGTGGGTCTCGGCTGCTCCCGCAGACCCTGACAGCCAGGCAGGGTCTCAGCTGGGGCAGCCTCGTCTGGGAGGGATGGGCACCGCCATTGCTCTGGGTGTTGGCGGGGTGGTCCTGAAAAGGCCAAGCCGAGGTCGCTGCTGTCCCGCCCAGCATGGGGCCCAGCGTAGGACAGGGTTCAGTGCCCAGAGAACCAGACTGCTGGAGCTGTGTGAGGGTCACACAGTGTGCAGCCCTCGCCGCCTGCTTGCTTGCCACAGCCTCTGTGCGATCTCCCCCACCTCTGGGGGGCTCACTTTCAGCAGGGGCCACCCTTTCCCTCAGCCTCCCCAGCCACAGTGGGCCACCTGCCACCCCGAGCACAGGGCATCCAGCCTCTGCCTCAGACGCCCCTCCTGCTGGCCCTTGCCTCTGCTCACCCC
The DNA here is from genome assembly GCA_023783475.1 of Daubentonia madagascariensis. Lineage (NCBI taxonomy): Eukaryota > Metazoa > Chordata > Mammalia > Primates > Daubentoniidae > Daubentonia > Daubentonia madagascariensis. Next base: position 2,481,466 of record JAKFHU010000600.1, on the reverse strand, counting down.
CACGTGGGCCTTCCCTCCCGCCACCACCCCTGCTTCTGTTAACCACTAAGTACACGCCTGGCACTGTCCAAGGGTGCCTCACAGATCCTGTCATCTGACGCCCCTGTGGGTGTTATTTTTCTCCCTATCTTAATCATGAGGAAAGCAACATACAGGGAGGTCCCACAGCCTGGAAGACGCCTGTCAGGAGTGCCCAGGGCCCCAGCACACTTGCACAAACGCAGGCACGCCCAGCTCCGCCTCCACCAGCCCGGAAGGAACAACTTCTCTCATCTCTGGGGAACCTTCCCAGCCACCGTCTCTCCTCTTTGCCCCCACACTTGTACCCAGACACCCCCAAGTCCTGGCACCTGGGGCACTTGTGGATAGCAGGGGCCAGAGGGAGAGCAGCTCATGGCCCAGGGCAGCCTCAAATGCACACTGATCAGGACAAAATGACTGTCACCTCAAGGGATCAGCTTGGTGGTGCAGCCCTCAAAACTACCCCTTGTGCAATATGGGCCAGCTGGGAGATAGACCCAGGACATTAGGGTCAGAAGAGGAATGCCTGGGGCCTTGGGAGCACAGGAGGGAGGACCCACACAGTGGGGGCTGGGGCCAGGAGGGAAAGGGGACGTGTTCGTGGAGAGCTTCCTGGGGCCGGTAAATCCTGAGTGGGGTTTTGTAGGATGAGTAGGAATTTGCCAGCTACAGAGTAGGAAAAGTAATGAGAAGCCCCCACACCAACACTGTATTGTGTATTGTATGTGTGTGTCATGGGAGCCTGTGAGTGTTGCTGTGTGGTATACTAATGGATGGGAGGGCAAGGGACCATCTTTGGGCACCGGACCACTCGTGTCCAAAGCAGCAAGTGATGCCTAGCGTCATTCTCAGAATTGATGAGGGAGCTTTAGTTGCAGGGGATAGAAACCCAAGCCAGACTAGCTCAGGCCCAGAAGAGGGTTTATTGATTTATGTAACAGAAAAACCTAGGAATTGTTCCAGCTTCAGGCATGGCTGGATCAAAGGGTGTCCTCAGGACTCTGCTACCCCATCTGTCACTGCTTTCCTCCTTGTGGGCCCAGTCTCAGGCAGCGCCCCCAGGCAGCAGCAGAGACAGCCATGCCTCCATCCCGCCAGCTCCCACCAGCTCCCACCAGCTCCCACCAGCACAGAGCTCTCTCCCTCTCTCCAGTAGTCCCCACAAAAGTTGCCCTGTCACCTCTGGGTGGCCAGGCTTGGGCCAGATGCTCAGCCCTGAGCCAATGACTGTTTGTTCCCATTGGCCAAGCCGGGGCTAGGGGTGGGGCCAGCCCTAGGGAGTCCTGTTGGGGGAGGGGCAGATGGGAGAGGTGGTACACACCCAGGGGGCCAGACCAGCTGCTGCTCCTGGGACCCGCTGTTGGGAGTCCAGTGGAAATGGGCACCATGTGGGCAGGCTCCTTGCAGCCACCTCGCAGCGGCCAGAGTGTTTGAGGTGGGGCAGCACAACCCTCGAGGCCAGGCCAGGGTGGAACTGGCAATGACCCCAGGCAGGCAGGGAGTGGGCGTGAGCTCCCACCTGTCTCTGTGCTGCCCTGGGAACTGGCTGTCCTGCTACACTCTGACCGCTCGTGCTCCTCGGGAATCCCAGAAGAGCCTCCAGCAGCCTCGGAAGAGACGTTGGCAATGTCTGCCCCATTCTATGAGCAGGGCCAAGGCACAGAGAGTTCAGTAGGTCAGCCAAAGGCTCCTGGAAGGGGGAGCTGGGGCTGGCCCCAGGCTACGGGGATAATCTGGGCCTCCCTGGACAAGGCAAGGTGTCCTGTGCCGATGGACACCTTTACCAAGCGCCCATCCCAAGAACCAAAGGGCAGCATTGCACAGCCCCGTACCCTGCCTGTCTCGGGGAGCAGTGTCTCCCCACCAGGCCAAGTGCCCGTTCTGGTGGGGGTGCTGGGAGGGCCTGAAAGTGGGCAGTGGCCCCAGCACAGGCGGGGCCAACAGAATATTCCAATCTTGACATTCAGACCAGGCGAGGCAGAGGCCAGATGGCATGAGCTGGCACACTCTGCACTGAGGTGCTCACTGCTGCCCCCATGTTCATTCTCCCCACCTGGCTGTGCTGTCACCATGGGGCCACTCTCCCTGTGTGAGCTCAGGGTGAGATGTCATCCACACTCTCTGCTCTGACCCTCACCCTGGAAGGCATGGGTCAGAGGGGTGACAGGAATGGCCCTTCCACAAGGCAGGGGTCTGAGTCAAATAGGGGGCTCAACCCAGCCCCACACACAAGAGGTGTGTCTGTGACCCCTGGGTTCCAAACTCAGAGTTGTGCCCTGAGCCACTGCCCCAGGAGAAAGGTCATGAGGTGCTCTGCAGGGACCCACCTCAGGAGGCTGGAGCCTGGCACTGGCCGCTTCTCCCTGTTCAGGAGCCCCTCCCTGCCGGGACTCCCCCACCCCCACCTTCTAACTTGGCATCTCAGTGCCACCATGCTGAGTGACACACCCAGTGAGTCTCGGAAGAGCCCTGTCTTGACAGTGAGACCTGAAAGTGCACAGATGCTAACCAGGATGGTGGCAGCTCGGGGAGATCCATACTGTGGGGTCCGCCTGGAAATCTTCCTGCACACACCTGGCATAGAACTGACACTAAGGGAGCGTCTGTCAGACAGACAGGCAAAGGAGGCGACACTTGATCTGGGCTTTGAAGGGCGAATAGGAGTTCATGGAGGGGAGAAGAGAGACACATCCCAAGTGGCGGGCCCAGCAGGAGCAAAGGCCCGAGGGTGGCAGAAGCTCTGTGTGTTCTGCTGCTGCCCACTCTGCTGTGGGTTGACACAGGCACACGGTTTGGGCTGAAGAGGTTGAGGCCCCTCAGTCTGAAGGAAGAAGCAGGGTCCTGGCCCACCAGGAGCCAGTGTCCCCTCCTCTCTGCCCCTGCTCTGGCCTCAGTCCTGGCTCCCAGCACAGCCCCTGGCACCACCCCTGACAGGCCCCCTTCCTCCCACAGCCCCTATTGCCTCCTCCAGGAAGCCCTTCCTGACCACCACAGGCCCTCCTGCACATTCCTGCCCACACACACCACCCTGGCTGGCCCATGTGACCCCCATTACTGGCTAGCCAGCACCCACTGGACAGATGAGGACACTAAGGCCCAGGAGGGTGCCAGGTGGCCAAAGTGACACCCTCAGCTGGGCAGGTCAAGTTGGGAATCCCCAGCCCCAAGCCTGGGGCCAACTCCAAGAACAAGACGAAGAGCCCCTTCTGCCTTGATGCCTGCACAGGGGCAGCTGCAGCGGGGGCATGTCCTCAGGGCTCAGGCAGCCCTCGTCCCTGGTGGAGCCTCCTAGGGTCCCTTCCTGTGGTGAGTGACACCTCCAGGCAGGCCCTTGTGCTGTCCCTCCCCTGTCCTCCTCCTGAGCCAGGGCCTGGCTCTTCTGCCTCCCAAAGAGCCTGCGCCCACCCTGCCCCTTGCCCAGCAGCCCTGCCCCGTCCTCTGGGCTCCAGCCGCTCCCCTTTCCAAGGGGAAACCAGGCCGCCCCCACCACAAACCCCATGGCCCTTAGCCCCACTGGCTCTGATTGCTGCTTCCCTGTAAGGGTCCCCAGCTGCCTGTCCCCTCCAAGCCCCAGCCACACTGGCCACTGGCTTTGCCCAGCACCCCAGAGCATTTTCTGCCACCCTGCGTTGGCCCTGCCAGCCCTTCCCTGGGGTGACCCCCGGCACCCCCATCCCCACCCCGTGTGCCTGGCTCATTCTTCCCTTTTCTTTCCCACTTAGCCGGGGCTGAGCTCCTTCCCAGCCTCTTCACCCTCCCCCAAGACTGGGCCAGCAGCCGCCCCTCCACGCCCTGGTCCATCTCCTGAGCACACACAGCTGGACCACCACTGTGTCCAGGCAGCTCCCTGAGAACAGGCCTGGGGCAGGCGGCTGGGGCCAGGCCCAAAGCAGGGGTTGGGAGGCCGGGCACCTGTTGCAGGGGTCTGCCCACAGCCGCCTGTGAGCATCCATGGCTGCCCTTAGCTGCCCACGGCCATCCCTGCCTCTCTGACCAGGTGGGGATGCTGACCACAGGCCTGGGAGGCTGTGGGCCATGGGCAGCTCCCCTCCCAGCCCCCGAAGGCTTCCCCAGTGGCAGCAACAGGACAGGTGTGGGTTGGGCTGGGAGAGACGGGGGATTCTGGCCTGGCCCCCACTCCAGCACAGGGAGGCTTGGCCCAAATGGCTCTACCTGTGGAGATTGGTGGCCATGGGGCACAGGAGGCACAAGCCTTCATCCCACCTGCCTGCTCACCCCTCCCCAGCTCCGAGGACGCCCGTGTTGCACAGTCCGACTGCCACAGCAGCGTGCAGGTATTCCACGTGCCTGCTGAGCACCTGGGGCCAGAATGGCTGAGAGATCAGCAGGTCCACCCCAGCCAGGCTGTGTGTCCTCAGGCAAGACCCGCCCCCCACCCCGAGCCTCAGCTGTAGTGAGTAGCCACACGGTGCAGAATGGCAGTGCAGTTCAGTAAAGCTTCAGTGCTCCAACTAGTGGAGGACAGGCCCTGAGTGCCCCTCCTCCGGGAAGTGGCCTCAGGTTCCGTGGCCCCAGGCCACGCAAATCACTCCCTTCTTCTCTCCTTGTACCCCAGCCCTGTGGCTCCCGGCGGAATCGGCCTGTCTTGGGATCAGTGGACCAGAGGGAGGCCCTTTGGACAGGGCCAAGGCCAGGGGCCCAGGTGGTGCTTGGGGGACAGAATACTCAGTGGAGGGGGGGCTGGGGATGCCGAAGCGTGAGGTGAAGTGCTGTTCCCGGCTCCATGCAGGTGCCTTCACGCGGGGCGCTTGGCAGCCACACCAGCCAGAGGCCGCCTCTGCTCAGGCGCTCTCAGCCAGGGCAGGGGCTGGCAGCCCAAGGTGACCTGCAGCTTTGGAGGTATACCCTTGGCGCCTCCATTGTTGCAGGAGGAGGAGGAGGAAGTGCCCTCTCTGCTTTATACGGCTGCAATTCCAGTGCTAAGTGCAGAAACACGGCTTGGCTGAGTGCCGCATTCGGCCAGGCCGGCTCCCAGGAACAGCTGGGCTTCCAGGCTGTCGCCACCAGGGCCTGGGGACACAGTGCGACCGGCCCTGCTGAGAGGCCTCGATGGGCAAACAGCTTAGGAGGCTGACGACCTTCCCAGGGCAGACAGCGAGGAAGGGCCAGGAGCAGGTCAGCTGTGCCTCACCTGCTGCCCCTCCCTCACCTGGGGCCCTCCTCGTGCCAGCCTCCCGACTGGGCCAGGCTGGGCGCTCCCTGGGCCCTCCCGCGGGCCTGGCCCTGCTGGTGCTGGCCCCGAGTCTGCCCCTGGATCTCAGGCTCCTGCTGCTTGCGTTGTTCCCATTCTCAGCCAGGAAACTGAGGCTGGATGAGGTCAGCCGCAGGTCACACGGTGCTAAGTGACAGAGTTGATGTTGGGAGCGTCTGCTGGACCCAGCCACACTCTCACCCAGCACATCCCACTGCCCCTGAGCTGGGGGGCAGCTCCCTGTTTCACAGATGGGGAAACTGAGGCAGGGGAGAAGCAGCGAGAGGGCTCGGGGTCTGTGGACTCCGAGTCAGTGTCCCGACCTGCCCCTCCACCCTACCCCCACCCCGCAGCGAGGAGTTTCACCTGCCTGGCAGGAATCAGGAGTGTCCAGCCTGGCTGGGAGGCAGGCACCAAAATGGGTCAGGCAGGGGGGCAAAGGCAGCAGCGTAGAGCGTGCTAGGGCTGTGGGGGGTGTGCCCTCACTGTGTGGGGGGCAGGGAGGGCTTCCTGGAGGGGAGAGTGAGTCCTCCAGGGCAAGGAGCAGGGACAGGGAAGGGTGCAGGGGTGGGGACAGGCATGCGCCATGTCCACAGGTGAGGAAGCACCTGGCAGGTATGGGGTCTGGAGGCCAGGGGTGGGTGGGAGACCACAAAGGGCCTGGGGCACCCTTGGGCCCCTGTGGGCCACAGGGAGCCGTTGAAGGTTTTAGCAGGAGAGTGACGAGGTATGTTTTGAAAGTTCCTTCTGGCTGCCACGTGGATTCTGCATTGGAGGGTGTGAGAGTTGGGGCAGAGAGAGGTTGGTGGGGGCGGGGAGGAGGTAGGTGGGGACAGGACACTTGAGGCCGGGGTGGGGCTGCACCCCCTGGCACCCAGCACTCCCATGATGGATGAATGGTTGTTGGCTGGATTCAGCTACCCAGTGCTCAGGGTCCCAGGGCTGGTGCTGCCGGAGCCCCTGGCCCCCATTCCCTCTGCTCTTCTAGGTCCAATATGATGTTGGCCCCTCTCACAGGGCATTAGCGCTGGGGGCAGTCTGGGCCCACTCCCCACACAACCAACCATGGGAGCCACTAGCAGTATCCTGTGCCTGGGAGTGCTGGGCAGGTGTCAGGGACCAACACTTCACCATGAGGGTCCAGGGCAGGAGTCACTCCTGCTAGGGTCCAGGGAAGCCTATTCCAGTAATTCGGGTCACTAGGCAGCAGGGGCAGGAGGGGTGTTTCAGGCACAGGGAATGGCACGAGCGAAGGCTGAGTTGGAGGGAAGAGCGCCAGTCAAGCAGGGCCCCTGGAGGGTTTGGGTTCTGAAAGTGAGCTCTGTGGCCAGTGTGGGTCAGGGGAGGAGGGAGAGACTCCAGGAAGCAGTGGGGGGTGGGGGTGGCAGCAGGGGGTGGAGAGAGACTCAGGCCGTGGGAGTATGTTGGGAGACACCTTGCAGGCCACAGAAGTCTTAGAGGTAGTCCAGAATGATGCCAGCATTTATGGGACACCTCCTGAGCCCTGAGACCCCCAGGCCTATTTCAGGGACTTCAGTGCAGGGTGCTGGGTGACAACAGCAGGCACTATATAGGAGTCCCTGAGCTGAACACAGACTTCCAGAAGGAAGTGTCCAGCAGGAGTGTGGTTCTTGGGGACAGAGTTGGGCATAGGTCCCAGATTCAGGCAGCATGGCCTGTGGCAGGAGCTGAAGGTGTTAAGTGGCCGGGGTGGCCAGGACAGGGGCCCATACCAGGAGCAGCCTCATCAGCTCTGGATTTGCAAAGTGCTGTCAGACCCACACCCGTGTACATCTGGCACCAACACCCCAGGGCCAGCAGCAGGACCTGGACCCCAGTGCAGCCAAGGGGTCTGCACCCACCCCCCCACTGGACAGTGAGAGCTGCATGTCCTTGGTGCTGGCCTCTCTCAGCCATCAGTCACCTGTGAAGCTGAGTGCTTTCCCATCCCGCAGAGGGGGCTCTGGCCCCCTCTATGCTGACCTCCAGCAGGACCCAACCTGGGAATGTGGTTGACGTGTTCTGTGTGCCTTGTGCTGGGTGGTGCCATGACAATAGCCATCCATCTGACTACAGGTGGGAGGTCCTTGGGCACACCGGGATCTGGAGTTCTGGAGAGGGAGGGGTGGGTGGGAGGAGCTTGGCCTCGCACGGCCCCGAGGTGACACAGCCACCCTGGGTACACACGGCTGACCTGGCCTGGCCATGGAGGCATTTGCCCAATGCTGGTTACTGGCCGGTGCCAGAAGGCTGAGGGCAGGGCAGCGCCTGGCCGGGTGGTCTGGGGCCACTCAGGGTCAGAGAATGTCAGATTGTCATGGACACAGTGGTCTCCTGGAGCCACTAGGCCAAAGGGCCTCCTCACTCAGCGTCTGTGTGACGTGGCCCTGAGAGTCCAAAGACCAGCCAAGTTCACGCCACAGTCAGGGCCAGCCCGGGCTGGAAGCTGAGCCTCCAGACCCCAGGGCTGGGCCGTTTCCTCTGCGGCAGGCCACAGGGCCCTACGGGGCTGCAGTTTTCTCCTGTTGGGGGGTCCACCCAGGCTGTGCAGGCTGCTGGGCTGGGGGTCTGGCAGAGTGTGGAGTTGCTGGGGGGAGACATGAGCTCTGAGGGTTTCCAGTAGGAGCCTAGAATACCCTCAGCTTTGGGGCTCGGCGGGGTTGGAGGGACAGGCGGCCAGCATGCTGGGGGCAGCCAGCTCTGGCAGGACAGCTCAGGGCAGGCGGAGGTGTCTGACCGCCTGGTCCCCAGGGAGGGGTGACTCTGGGCCACCCTCCCAGGCCTCCTGTCCCACAGATGGTACGGCCACCGTGGTCCACTTGGCAGGCCCTCCCCAGCCTGACATGGGGTCACAGGTCACATTGGCCCCTGAGGTCCCAGCCCACTGCTGTAAGGAGGGCTGCAGGGAACATCGGGAGCTCACAGAGGCTCCAAGCAGCAGCTCAGCTCCCTGTCCCACCTCCCTCTTCACCCTGGACCGCCCTTTCCCGTGCTGTTTCCAGGGCACAGGCCCCAGCGCCATCCTGGGCTCCCCACACGCCCTTGTGCCCTCGTCTCATCCTCCCCCAGGCCCTCCCCTCCCCTTCCACACCCTCCCAGAGCCACCTGCCCCTCCCCCCACAGCACAGTGGTGCGGGCTGAGGCTGGTCCCTGGCACTCTGTGGTGGTCCCGCCTCACCCCCAGCCCCCAGCTCCACCTCCCCTGACACAGGACTGCACAGTGCTCACAAGCCCAGTCTCCGGAGCTGGGTCCTGGGCTCAGATCCTGACAGCAGCAGTCCCAGCTCTGTGGTCTCTCTGCCTCAGTCTCCTCCCCTGAGAGTGGGGTCACTGGTGCCATCCTGCAGGGCCAGCGAGGAGAGTAGATGAGCCGGTTCTCAGAGCCTGAGAAAGAGCCACGCCGTGCCGGGGCCTTTGCTGGCCGTCCCGTCCCGTCCCCCTGCCTGGAGCTCAGGCATCTTCCCACCACACGTCCCTCAGCCTCGGGCTCCCCGCCTCCCCGTGCCCTGCTCCTCCAAGGTCCTCACCACGGCCACGGCCTCCGGCTTGCCTGCTCTGCTCCCTCCTGAGGTGCCCAGTGTCTGCGGCACCCCTGGTTGCCTGCAGGCTGGGACATGCTCTCCTGTGGGCCTGGGCTGGCGGCATACTCTGCCCTCGGGATCCCTGGACCTGGAGTCCTGGCTTCTGTCCCCGTTGCTCCTCGACCTCCCCCTTCCACCTGGAAATCAACTGGCCTCAGGCCTGGGAAGGGCCTGTCCTGGGGCCAGGGCCAGAGACAGGGTCACTTCTGCATCCCCCACTCAGGACAAACCTGGCCCAGGTCCTAGCCCCCTCAAGCCCCACCCTTGACAGCCACTTGAGCACCCCTTCCCCCTGGGAGGCGATGGGTAACTCCTCGAGTTGGACGGGTGCACAGCAGAGGTGCAAGATGGGACCTGCACGTAAAGCTTGGTGGGCTTGAAAGTGGCTCCCTGTGTGCCCAGCCCTGCACGTTCTGTGTGCTTATGACTCCGCTGCGGGGCCAGGGAGGCAGACGAGGATGGGAGACTTTATCCTGTGGCCACATGAAGTCTCTGGAACACTTCAGGCAGTGGAGTCAGAGGTGCTTTCAGAGGAGGAGGTGGGGGGCAAGGGGGCGGGGGTGACTCACCTGGGGAGGGGTGTTGGAGTGGAGGTCAATGGGGTGCTGAGGGAGATGCTCTCGGGGGTACTCACAGGTGTGAGGGCAAAGGGGCGTCGAGGCTGCTCCCAGATTTCTGGCTTAGACTCAACTGGCTGGCAGGTGACACCGTTGGCCGAGGTGGGGAGAGCTGGGAGCCGTCAGCCTTCGGGGCAGTTTGGGGGCTCCTGCAAGGCACCCCAGGCGGCAGCTTAGGAGGGGGCCCGGCTCCCGTAGGGTAGTGGAGCCCAAGGGAGAGCACCGGGGGGTAGGGAGGCTGGGAAGAGGAGGACAGTGATGGAAGCCCTGGCAGAGGCCAAGAGCCTGGCCAGGAGCCTGGAGGAGGAAGCAGCCTCGAGAGCCTGGGGTCAGGAAGGGAGGAAGGAGAGCCCAGGGGTTCCTCAAATACACTCGTGGATGGATGGACGGCCTGGGAGGTGCTGCAGGGACAGCCCCCCCTCTGCCTGCCTCAGCCCCTCTGAGAAGCTTTGGAATCCCCAGGCAGCCCCCTGGGCTTCGTGGGTGACAGGGCTCAGATCAGGGAAGGGAAAAATAAATTCTTTCTGCCCCTTTCCCACAAGCTGTTACAACTCTCTTTTTGTTCCCTGGGTGTAGCAAATGATAGGGAAATGGACAGCCATTGGAATTACTGTTGAGCCTTTAAAGGAAGCCCCGTCAGAGCCCCAGGAAGGGCGCCAGGCAGCAAACTGGTCGTGATCCCGGCTGGTCCTCGGGGAGGAGCCTACGGAGGTGGAGGTATGTCCACAGGCAGCTGGCAGCTGGAGCTGCCACAAGGACACTGCAGCTGGCTTCTAGCATGGACTTGAAACCAAAAAACACAGATAAGATGCCCCCCAAGGAGACAAGTGGGGTAACAAGCACTGGAGAAGGTCAGAGGTGTGGCAGCGTTGTCCTGGGAAGTGTCCTGGCCCTGCCGGCCTCGGCTTTGCTGAGCTCAAGGTCTGAGGCCTTTTTGGTTCCAAGCAGACTGTGGGTTGATACAGGATGGGACCCAAGCCCAGGATGACTGCTCCCCTTAGCTCACATCCATGCTCTTGATTGCCCAAGGGAGCAAACAAAACACTCACGTGTGCACACACAGACAGACGTGCATGTGCACACACACAGAAACCCATATGTATGTACATAGACATGCACACGTGCTCACTCACATATATACACACAGGCACACTTATGCATGCACACACAGACATGCAGGTACACAGACACATGCATATGTGTAAGCACACATGCACATTTGCACATGGGTGTGCATGCACAATCACACAGGTGCCACACAAATACACATCTGTACACACACTCACATGTATGCTCATGTGCACACATGAAGATGCAAGCGCACACACACTCATGCACACATGTACAAGCCCCAGGTGGCAGGTGAGCCCCCTGGGAAAGTCCCTGGGTTCCCTGCTCCACCAGGGACTTGGCTGTGTGCAGCTGGGTGGCTCTCCCGCCCTCATCTTTCTCCTCTGCGGAGCAAAGGGTAGAGCCATGGTCTTGGGGAACTTCCAGCTCCCACCTGTGGGCAGCACACGGTGCTTAGCTGAAAGCCAGACACAGCAGTGGTCTTTGCTCACTCTGGCGCATTTCCAGGCTTCCAAGGGTAGATGGCAGGAACTTCCCAGCACTGTAGAAGGACACAACACAGGCAGAAACTCAAGTCTTCTTTTCTGTAAATCTGTGGAATCCATGGTTGTGTAGCCATGGCTAGCTCAGGCCACCTCCCTGCCCTCCGAGCCCTCACTCTCCAGGTGTTCTCTGGAGTATGAGTGTAGTCGACACTGGGCTTAGAAACAGGTGGTGGACAGCCGTCCTGCTCACTGGTCTAAGCAGTCAGTCCCTCCTCAGCTGTATGGGCCAGGGGCAGGAGAGGTTCCAGAAACATTGCCACTGCCCCCAGCACTGGCATTTGTAGTAGGTGGAGGGTGAGTAGGTGGAGGGTGCCCCCAGACCTAGGCCAGTGAACCCAACCCCTTTGGAAATCTGAGAAAACTTGCCACCCATCACAGTGACGATGTCCTCTCTCTGCAGACACTTCACCCTCCCCCTCCTGCCCCCTCCTCCTGGGCCATTTCCTCTCAGCTCTAATCCCGACTTCCAGACAACACAAACCTCCTCCCAGCTTTACCAAGTGCCAGGCTCTGCCCTGAGGACCTCGCAGATGTTGCCTTATTGACCTTTTCAGCAACCTGATGAGGCAGGTCTGTCATTTTCCTCTCTGTACAGGTGGAGAAACTGAGGCACAGAGCAGTGAAATGACTTGCCCAAGGCCCCACAGGCAACACATGGCAGGGCCCGTCTGCTCCAGCGGCCAGGCTCTTGACCATTATGGTCGGGGGGACAATGGCCCCTGACATGTTCACATCCCAATCCCCAGAATCTGCAAGTATTATGTCACCTACCATGGCACAAGGACTTTGCAAACATGAGTAAGAATCTTGAGGTGGAAAGTTTATTCTGTTTTATCTCCGTGGGACCCCTGTAGTCACATGGTCTTTAAGAGAGGAAAGTGCTCAGGGTCGGAGAGGGATCTGGGGGTGCTGCACTGCCAGCTTCAAGGTTGGAGGAAGGGGCCAGTAGCCAAGGAACACAGGCGCCTCCACAAGCTGGAAAATCAAGGAGACATTCTCCCCTGGAGCTTCCAGAAGGAACAAGACCCACTAAAACCTTAACTTTAGCCCCAGGAGACCCATTTCTGGCTCTGACTGCCAAAACTCTAAGAGAATAACATTGGGCTGTTTTAAGCCACTAAGTCTGTGGTGCTTTATTATAGCAACCACAGGAAATTCAGGCGGCCCCATGTTCCTGACACCCACTTCTTTGCTGTCTCACCTAATGATACCTGTGCTTTCCCATGTGTCCCCCCATCTTAGTGGACACATTAAGAGTCAACAGTAAGGCGCTGGGCATTGGAGGCATTTCTTTTCCACTGTTTGAAGCGATGCTGCTGGAACTCCGACATGCTCTCAGGAAGGAGGGGAGAATGACTCTCAGCTTCCACCTGTCTGTGGGGTTTGAGGATCCCTGCCTTTCTGGAAAGGAGAAGCAAAAGAACAGTCCTGGAGCCTCTAACCCCCCGTGGAGCCTGGGATGGGCACCCCCTGTACCCCTGCTCTCCCCTGGCACACCACCAGGCTTAGCGAGTCCAGGGAGGAAAGACCATAGGGAGGCCATGGGGTCCACCCAAGCACATTGAGACCAGACTTCCAGAGGCTGCTAGAAGTCTACCTCAGCCACCAGCCAGCCAGGGGACACAAAGCATACCCCTCCCCAACTGGGCCCCAGTTTTCTCATCTGTACCCCATGGTGACAGTGACTTCTCTCAGGACGCTTGTGAAGATTGCGTGAGACAGTGGCCCATAGACTTGCTTCTTAGCACATTCTGGGGGCCACCCTCCCTTCTGCCTGGTCAGCCCCTCTGCTGTCTTCCTATATGGGGTAGGGACAGCCATGCTGCCCGCTCTGTCCATTGTGCCCTCCTATATGGTGTGGGGGCTTCCCTGATTTAACCCTGGCCCAAGCCCCCTCCCTTCATATGAGCCCTCAGGACCCCAGGGGAGAAGTTGTGAGGATTGTACAACTGTGAATATGCTCAACACCACTGAATTGTGCCCCTTAAAAAGGTGAACTGTATGGTATGCAGACACTGCAAAAAAGCTGTTATATTAAAAATTCACTTGCTGAATTTGGGGGTAGACACAAAGAATCCTCACAGTGACCTGAAACCACTAATAAAATCTCTCTCTTCCACCTATAATGTGGTGAGGCTAGATTTTTTCATACACATCAACAAAAACAGCATAGAATGTAGAAGCAGTTGTGAGAATCCAGCACCTGCTATTAAATCAGACATTAAAGAGACTTGCAAAAATGTTTTTAAAAATTTTTTTGCTTTGAAAAATTAATCATTTTCATTAAAATGTTGTTTGTTAACCAATGAATGACTTATTGTTATTTTTATATGAATTAATAAATATTTAAAGTTTTTCTCAGTTTTAATTTCTAATACTGTAAGTCTTGACAAGGATAGCCTGCATACACAAAACATTTTGGAATTCTCAACAGCTTTTAAGGGTGTAAAGGAGTCACGAAACCAAAATGTTTGAGGATCACAGCCTCGCACAACCACAGCACAATGATCACAATCAGGAAGTTAACAATGATACAATATTATTATCTAAACTACAGGCCTCATTCTGATTTCAAAAAATGTTCCAAAAATCTCCTTTATAGCAATTAAAAGTCCTGAATGCGGAATGAGGGTTTTTATGGGTACAGAGTTTCAGTTTAGAACGATGAAAAGAGTTCTGGAGGTGGATGGTGGTGATAGTTGCACAACAATGTGAATGCACTTAATGCCTCTGAACTGTACACTTACAAATAGTAGAGCCAGATGCAGTGGTGCGCACCTGTAGTCCCAGCTACTCGGGAGGCTGAGGCAGGAGGATCCCTCGAGCCCAGGAGTTCAAGGCTACAGTTAGCTATGATGACACCACTGCACTCCAGCCTGGGTGACAGAGTGAAACCCTGTCTCTTCAAAAAAAAAAAGAGACATTGAGTCCTTCTCAGTGCATCATATCACAAGGCCTGTGATGATGTGTCCTGTCCCTGCCATTCCTGGTGATCACCTGACAAAGGTGGGGTCTGGCAGACTTCTCCACCAGAAAGTTACTATGTTTCATTTTTCTGTTAATAAGTATCTTGGGAGATACTTTAAGACTTTGTAAATATCCTGTCACTGAAACTTTCACCCACTAATTTTAGCATCCTTGGATGACTCTTTCCCAAATCAATTATTATTATTAATATAACGGTTGTTAGATGGTGATTTTTTCCCCAAGATTCCTGTTGTTGCCATTGTTACTAGTAATCTCAGATGAGATCCCAATTCCCAAGAGGCTTCCAGTCCAGTGAGGGAGCCGACATGGTCAACAAACACAAGACGCTGAGGTCCGCAGGAGGCATGGGACTGAGTGAGCACAGAAGAGAAGCACAGCCCGGGAGGGGTGATCAGGGGGCCTTCCTGGAGGAGGTGGTGCCTAAAGTAAGTCCTTCTGTGAAAAACAGAAGGAAGAGCAAGTGCAAAGTGGTGGAATGGTAGTGGAGAGCAGGAGAGAGAGGTGAGGACATGACTGTGGTCGACCCCCGGTGTCAGGCCAAGGGGCTCTGCCCAGGCCTGCTGGGTGGCCAGCAGTGCAGGGGGGTGGCCAGGGGGTGGGCTGTGCAGAGGGACAAGTGAGAAATGAAAGGGCAGGGTGGGCGGAGTGGACACAAAGCCAGGGCTGTAGATTGTTGACATGGGCCCTGCTGAACTTCATTACCTCTGACCCTTACAGGGACCCTCCAAGGATGATCTTCTTCTCCCCATGAAAAACTGAAGCACAGAGAGGTGAGGCGATTAGCAAGGGTGCCCCAGAGCCGGGTTCCAGTTCCGACTCAGAACAAACGGTGAAGGGGAGAAGGAGCCTCTTGCAGCTGCCTGGCCCTGGGGACCCAGAGAGAAGTCCATGGGGTCCTGCCCTCAAGGAACCCCTTAGTCCAGAGAGTTCCAACTGGGCCTCAGGGCCTGCCAAGAGGTCCCTTCCCAGCTGACTTTTTGGGCTTCCACCCAAAGGAGGCAGAAGGGACTGGGCAAGGGGGCCCAGGCCTGGCCTTCACTTCCCCAAGCCCCAGGGTCCCCTTCCTGGCACAAGGGGTCAGGACACATGGGGAACTAGCCTTTGGGTCCCGCTATTTGGTAATTTGCTAAAGCCCCATCAGTAACTAACTTTCTTCATCTCATCAGCAGGGCCCATGGCTTCTGCTTTCCAACAAGAAGTCAGAGCATATTTTCAGACCAGAGCAGTAGGTGGGATGGGGCTGGGATGGGATGTGGAGCAGTCTGACAGCTACGAGCTTGTGGAAGGCAGAGGTGGGTGACTTTCGGCTGACCTACCTCAGTCTGGGAGGTTCCAGTGGAGACAGGGCCACGAGCTCAGAGGCCAATTCCAGGCCTGGGGGCTGGTCCTGAAAGCATTTCCAAAGCACAGAGCACGAGACACTAACCATAACTCCCTCAAGTGTTCAGCTGGGGATAATCATGTGTCTGCCCAGCCCCAGTCAGGTGAAATGCCTCCCTTGTGGACGCCGGCAGTGACCTCCTGGGGCATGTCACAGTCACACCCCTGAGCACAACGCAGAATCCTGAGCTGGCAGAGGACGTTTGAGATCAGCCAGCCCAGCCTCTCACTTTACAATTGGGAACAGATGTGGACGGCCATGGCTATCCAAGGTCACAGAGCCTGGGAGGGAGCTGTGGGCACAGTGGAAAAAGTGAGAACACGTGACCCAGGCTGTCCCGGCACCAGGCCCAGGCCTGCTGTTCAGGGGATGGCTCAGCCTCGCAGCCTCAGTTTCCACAGCTGGGTGCAGGCACGGGAATAGCTGCCTGCAGGGCTGTTTGGGGATGAGCAGGGCTGAGTATGAAGTGCCCTGTGCACAGGGGTGCTTCATCAGTCACCCCTGCAGGGAGCTGAGGCCAGGAGGGACCCTCTGCCCAGGAAGAGGAGGAGGGACCCAGTTCCCTTTGGATCAGGCACCCTTAAGCAACCTGCCAAAAAATCCCTGACTAGCAGCCACCTCCCTGTGCTAGGCGAGGTGTGGACACATGAAGCACAAGAACAGGCCCGGTCCTCCAGCTGCTTCATATCTGGATGAGAAGACAGGACAGTACATGGAAAATAAATATCCGTCCCAGCTTCCACATCCAGCAATGGCTGGCTAGGTTATTTGGAACAACTCTCCCTCTGAAAACAAGTACAAATTTTGGATTAAAAAAATAATTTTTAAAAATCACATTAAAAGCATCAAAAAGTTGCAAAGATAGTGGGGAAACACCTGGCCAGGTTCTGGGGGAAAGCAAGAACCTAGAGAGGGACTCAGGGGCCATTTTGGCATGAGGGTGTTTGCCGATCTGGCAAAGTCGGGCTTTGGCCTTGGATGAGGGGTGGGTGAGCAGACAGAAGCCAAGGCGTGGAGTCTGATAGAGTGCTCCCCTGTGTTGACCTGGGGCCCGGAAGGCCTTTGACCCACCCCCAACTTCCCCTACCAATCTAGAAGAAAGAGTTCCTTGGCATTAAAAGGAATGGGGGAGGCCCCACACGGTGGCGCACACCTGCAATCCCAGCTCCTTGGGAGGCCCAGGCAGGAGGATCACTTGAGTCCGGGAGTTTGAGACCAGCCTGGGCAACATAACAAGACCCCATCTCTACAAAAAATAGACAAATTAGCCAGGTGGATGGCACATGCCTGCAGTCCCTGCTGCTCAGGAGGTGGAGGCAGGAGGGTCACTTGAGCCCAGGAGCTCAAGGGTGCAATGAGCTGTGATTGGGCTGCTGCACTCCAGCCTGGGGGACAGAATAGGACCCCATCTCAAAAAGAACAAAAAAAAAGGCATGAGGATAGAAAAGAAGAAAGGAAAAGTAGACTCAGCCACGAGGAGCTGGGCCCGTGCAGACTTGGAGCCCTCATTCTCCTCCCCTGGGTGGCCCAGCGACCCCCAAGCCGTGCCCGTGGGTGGAGGTGGCAGGTGGTCTGGGCTGGTAGATGGAGCAGCAAATACAAATCCTTGTTGGAAAGAAACTCCACCCCTGGCCTCGTGGAAACCCCACAGATTCCCTTTCAAGGGCCCAGAGAAGCACGCGAAGATGAGTCTGAAAGGAAATAAATAGGAACCCGAAGACACCTGCATGGACTTCGCATACTGTGATCACTAACAAGACTCTAGGTGACATTCCAAACAATAACAGAAGAGATGGCACGTGCTTGGCGGCCAAGCACAGTGTGCAGCTCAGCACTCCTCCGGGAATTCCACAGAGGGACGGCAAGTTCTGCAATTCAGAAGCCATTAGTGGGGCAACAGGAGTGCACGTGGCTGATGGACAGAGAGCGGGAGGGGAGTTTCCTAGGAGCAGGCCGGGAGAGGGACAAGCAGCCCAGCAGCCTCACACGCGGGTGCCTGCAAAGGCGTGTCCAGTCTCAATGTAGGAGGGACAGGGGGAAATCGATTTGCTGTTCATAAAACGTGTATACACAAACAGATTACTCACGGTCCACTTCCACGGTGGAAGTAAAGTCTGTGTTCTAAAAAAAAATTGGCATTTTCTATGGTTGTTTTTCTCTCTTCAGTTTTGTTTGCAGTTTTCTAAATCTAACACCTTCTTAGAGGGGATGCTAAAGAGTTAGAATTTAAATAATAACCTAAGTCACTTGTCACCCCTTACGTGAGTAGCATACTCATTAAATTTTATCACTTTTCACTTGGTCTTGCCTGCATGTGCTTGTCACAGAAATATACAAGAAAGATAGGCTTGTGCCATGCAAGGGGAACTTTTGAATTTCCACTCCAGTTACTGTCTTTAGAGTAGGGCAAGAGCACTTTTAATTTTGGCCATCTCTGCAGCAGTGCTTCATTATTCCTTAAGGAACAGCGTCTTAGGACACTATCCCCTGCTCCCTCCTCTGGTTCTGGGCAGGTGACCACAGTGGGTGTGAAAGTCTCCTGCATGTGAGGTTGCCGCTGCCCTGCTCCAGCATCTTTCCTGGCTGCCCCCAGTCTACAGGACAAAGTCCCAGCTCCTCTGCCTGCATTTCAAGGCACTCCATGTGCCCCCCTAAACTCTTCTATAGCCACACCCCTCGCCTGCCCGGGCCCAGATCTGACTCTTACTCCGAGGGGGGGCAGCATGGGGCTGGCACCATTTTGCAGCAGGAGGGATAGCAGGTCAATTCTAGTTAGTTCTGGTCAGTTCTGCAACCTGCCCTGTGAGCCTACTGGGTGTGGCGAGAGAGGAAGGCCAACAGAGGGACACCAAGGTAAGAATGGGGCACGAGGGGGCAGTGGAGGCGGGGTGGGGCGTCCAGGGCACGCAGCCTTGCGTGGACAGCAGTAGGCCAGGCAGGGGGGATGACCAGCGCAGCCCGCAGCACAGCCCGAGGTCCCGGGGAGTCAGGGAACAAGGGGGTGCTGAGAAAACGTGCTGGCAAGTGCCCAGAGCCCACCTTGCTCTCTGAGAGGATGTCAGTGCTGGTGTCACTGGGCAGGGAAACAGGGGTCACACTTGGAAAGGGCCAGCTCAGTCTTTGGCACTCACCTAGAGCTCACTAGATAGTTTTTAAAATTCAACCCAGCACAAATGCTTGCCAAGATGCTTTGATTTTATCTAGTGCCTCCACCTGGAGACGTGAAATGATGGGTTTACAGTCCTCCATGGGCCTTCCAAGAACCCTTCCTGCCCTGGCGCTGGCCCCATGTCCGCCTGCCCCGTGCCACTGTCACCTGCCAGAGAAACACTGGTTGCCTTCACATCCAAGTGGAATTAAGCTTTCTCTTCCTGACTCCAGCCAGCCTCCTCCTCTGCACACCTCGAGGCTCCCAGGCAGAGGGCAGGCTCTTCCCCAGGCTTGGCCCCCTGGGAGGGTGCCCAGTGGCATGTGAGCCAAGGCCCCATGTGGGCGTAACTCCTGCAGGTTCCCGAGGCAGCCGCCCACACCCTGCTCCCTTGCTTTGTCAAAGATCAAAATCAGGCCCTCATGTAGAATTTTATATGCCATGTTGCAAGTCTCAACATAAGCCAACATGTCAACTTGAAAATAAATACCACAAATAAAACTGGAAGAGAAAGCAGGCTATGGAGAGACTGGAAAAGGGTCAGGAAGCCTTTACAATGGGCTGATTATCAGTAAATAGAGTGCATTTGGGCCAGGGGCCGTGGACCTCAGGCTTTTACAGACCACTGCAATTGTTACCAGCTTTGGGTCTGGCCTGGCGGTTGCCAGTGCCTTGGTCCTGCCAAGTCAAAACAAACCAACCCATCAACGATCAACAACACTTCATCTGAGAAATGTTTACTAAGAAAAGATATTTTCAACAACAAAAGAATATAAAAGACATGCTCTTGGGAAGAAAAAGGATATTTCCTTAAATCAACTAGATGAAGCCTTATAGAAAACTGTCCACAATGTCATTTTTTCCCCACTTGCTGTAGACCAGAAAACTTTGTCAAACAAAGCCTGTCCCTTCCAGGGGACCAAGGACCACAGTCTGATTCCTCATTTTAGCAAAAACCAAGGCCTCTTGATGCTGACAAAACACCCTCTCCCTTGCTCAGCCACACTCACGGAGCCTCAAGCTAAGTGAGGCCCGCCCTGCTTTCCGGGGTCTCTTGTTGGGGGGGCTCTCTCTTGGGGCTCTCGAAGCCAGGGCCCTGCAGGCTGCTCTGGGCTCAAGTTCAAATTGCCTTGACTGACTGGCAGGAACTGTTATCTGGTGACAGGCAGATAACAGGGTTGGGGGGAAGGGACCACATGAGGAACAAACAGCAGACACAGGGCCAGTGTGTGCGAGCGAGGTGGGAGGGCTCCGCGCCAGCTGTTCTGCATGGACACAGGACAGGGAGACGGGCCTCATACAGACAGTGCTAGCTCAGACAAGAGCGGCCCGGCACACGGGAGGTTGCAGCAACACAGGGCAGAAGGTGGCTTTGGCAGGGGGATGGTCACCAAGCAGGCTTCTTAGAGGAGGTGACCCTTGGCAGAGCCCTCAGGCCAGTGGTCACCATGTCCCAAATATGACCCACCTGTCAGGCCCTGTCCCCACACTCCCCACATACACCCTCCTCATTCTCACGGCAGGACCCATGGAGGTAGGCATCACTGCCCCACTTTGTACCCGGGGAGGCTCAGGTAGGCGCCATCTCCTCAAGGCTGTGGTATGAGTAAAAGGTAGAGCAAGGATTTGAATCCAGCTCAGTTGGACTCAGAGTCCCAGGCTCTGCCTACTAATCTCATGAGGGAAGATGGGGAGGGTATCCGGCGAGGCAGTGCTGTGCACGCGTGCTTGCAAGTATTGCACATGTATGGGCTGCTGCAAAGCACCAGGCCCCATCTCTGCACTCCCGCCCTCGCCCACCTGCAGCAGTGCAGCTCAGAGGTGGGCCCCTGCCCGGGTCACTTCATCCCAGAGCCCATCTCCACACACAGCAGAACGTCTTTTATGCACCAACTCCATCCATGCATCATGCTTTGCAGTGAGACTCCCACAGCAGGTCACACGTGTCCTGAGGCTCCAAGTCCATGCTCTGGACTAGATAAAAGACACCCGAATCCCAGCCCTGGAGCTGAAACCAACCGGGGATGCAGTAGCATGTGCCGACGAGGAGGGCATCTGTCTCTTGGGAGGGGCGGGGAGGGGAGGCAGCGTGGCTGGTGGGTGGGCTGCCTTGGCCTTCTCCAGAACTACAGAGACAGACATCTGACCATGTTGAACTGGGGCCTATAGCAAAGCCAGTCTGTAAACTTTGGCCTGTGACAGGTTAACTATCAAAGGGGTAGAGCATCTATGACAGCAACAGTTTCTAGGCCTGCAGAAGGTTCCAGATCCTGCAGACCTAGAGTGAGTGCATAGCTTTACCCCTACAACCACCTCAGTAACAACCATCAGTTAACATGCATTACTTCTCATTTGTTACTACTCTCATGGAGTCACGCCCCTGCTTCAAACCCCCCATGGCAGGCTTCCCACAGCCCTTAGAACAAAAGCCAGACTCCCTGCCAGGCCACAAGGTCTGCCTGGCCAGGTCCCTGCCCACCTCTGCCCATCTTGTACCATTTCCAGACTCTTTCCCCTTGAACGTGGCCCCTTGTGGCCACAGGTTTCTGCCCATGCTACTGCTACCCACTTGGAACAGTGGGGCCAGGACTGGTCCCAGGGAATCTGGTCCTTAACACCATGCTCCTGGGTCTGCCAGCACTCAGCTTCTGCACCAGACAGCCGAGCCCTGGAGCTACCCCTGGGCAGGTGCTGATGGCAGCGTTGACTTGGACTCTGAGAGGACGCTCACTCCCTCTTAGAGACGTTGGCCAAGTGCTGTCACTCCTGGCCCTTGGTTTCCTCATCTGTAAAATGAGGGTAAACCCAGGTGCCTTGCGGGACTGTTGTGCGTTCTGTGCTTTAATGTGACAATACTTTGTTACCTGGGCCTGTGAGGTTTCACTGTCAGTACCAGGGTGGCAGCCAAGCACGTGCCCATGGTTGGCCCTCACTGAGGTCCAGCCTCGGGCCACCAAGCAGCTCCCTACTCACTGTCACTGAGCTCAGCCCTTGTCCCCCGCCCCCGTGGACTTCCACCACCTGACCTGAGGGCATGCTTCCAGGAGCTCAGGGGCCGCTGTCCTGACTGATGACAGCCCAGAAGCACAAACTCCAACTCCATGGGAGGCTTTGCAGATCAGCAAAGGGCAAGCCAGTGACCCTTGGAGGCCTTGGATGTTTCCTGGAAAAGGCTTACCTAAGCTGCAGGGCAAACAGACAGACTCCAGTCTGGACCTCAGACCCCGGAGAGGAGCTTCACCTGGCAGGGGTTGGGGCAAGCACACACTCTCTCTGAAGAGAGATGACTGACATCACCTGCTCCCAGTGTTCGGGGTCTGACCCACTGCCCGGTACCAAGTGGCAGACCCCAGCACTTCAGGTGGCCACCTCCACCTGCCCTCTTCCCCTCCTCTGCATGTCCCAGCTTCCTGATTCTCTCCCCAAGGCCGTGGGAGTGCCTAGGCTGCTCTGGCCGGTTGGCAGGTCGGTACGCAAAGGAGTGGCTGAGCAGGGCAGCTGCAGGCTTTTCAGACCTGTCGTCGGTCCTGGGTCCTGCAACTGGCCTTCGTGACCTGGTACAGCTGGGCCCCGCTGCACTTCAGTTTCCTTATTGTAATGTGGGCACAATAATCACTACCTCTCAGAACATCTTCAAGATCAGAAAATGTGAAAAGGGACCTGCAATGGCATCAGTACCAAATAAACGGAAGCTATGAACTAAGATATACATGCTCTCGAGTATTCACTAAGGCTCCAAAGAGGAACTCAGGCGGTGCTCAGAGATGTTTTCAAGAGCACTGACTTGTCGCCAAAGTTATATATTTCTACTCAGTCCCTACTGGTGTCTGTTCTGTTGTGTCACCCACACCCCATCAACACTGAGGGAGGTCAGGGGAGAGTGATGCAGAGACTTCCTGGAGCTAGGGGTGGGGGTGGGGGGCACCCTTTGTGACAGTTTCTCCCATGCTGTGTGTGTGATGAGGTCTTCATGGCAAACAGAAGTTTGCTTTATCTCTTTCATCTGAACGTGGACTCCCTCAAAAAACCTACTGTTCCCTGGGGACAGCAGATATGGGGCTGTTTCTGGCTAGAATACTCCCAGGAGAAAAGTCCTGAACATGCTTCTGCCTTCAGGACACTGGCTGAGAGCATTGGATCAAAAGTGACATCTCTTAACACATGGATGAAAAACAAGTTTTCTCTCCCTAAAACCTTGGGAGCCCCAAGAACCCAAGAACATCATTTCTCTATGAACGCTGAGTGTACAACTACTCTGTCGGGTCCTATGTGTCCTTTGTCCTCCTTCATAACAACGTTTGCCAGGTCTGGCCAACTGCCTGGTCGCACTGGGTTTATGACAGACCACAGTGGTGCACCTGGGAAAAGAAGCCCGCACACCTGTGTTTGGACTCTTAGTCCTCAAGAGCCTGGATGGGGTACGCCAGGGAATGTGTCTCCGCCTGGATGTCCTCATAAGGATGAAGGCCACAGGTTCGGCTAGGGCAGCCTGGTCAGCTTCCCTTGATGCTAGATCCATGACACCTAGCCGGATATGACCACTAGTTGGATAAATAAACAATGCTGCTGCCTGCACAACCTGTGAGATACCAAGATATAATGCATATGGATCCCTTTGTAAACTCTGAAACAATACAAATATTAGTTATTGCTAGCCAGCATGTGCAATAAAAGTTGGGCTTGCCTGTGTGTGAGTGGGTGTCTGGAGGGTGGGGCAAAGTTCACCACAGGTACAGGGATAATCAACGAGGGTGAGTTTAAGAGAAGTTTGTGAACCGGCCAGCTACGGCCTGGTCTCCAGTTCTGCGTTTCCTTGCGGGAGTGGGTCCTCCTGGGCGCTCGCCGCCACAGATAGCACAGAGGCCGTGGAGGATAGGGACCGGGCTGGCATCGCACATGCTTAAAGGACCGGCGCCCTGATGCGTTGGCACCGCGGGGCTGTGTGCATTCCGCGCGGGGAGCTCTGGCGCAAACAAAGCGGCTTTGCAGCGCTCTCTCCTACTCCCCGCCATTGGCTGCCGGGCCGCGACCTCCCCCTGCTCTGGCAGAGTCCCAGCGCCTTGCCTGGGCACAAAATCAGCCCCTCAGCCCCAGCGCACGGCGGGCTGCGGGCGCGGCTCTCTGGCAGCCTGAGGTGGGGCGGGGGCGGGAAGGGTTTCGGCGCTGGCCGCGCCTCCCCGCGCGCGTCCCGGTTGCCCTTCACCCTTCTCGTCGCCCCCGCCCGCCACACCGCCCTGGCACCTCCGCCACCTGTTGACGCGTCCTCCCAGCTCGCGTCCCCTTTCTCCTTATTTTGCACCCTGGGGTAACAGGGACAAGGTCCTGCCCCGCCCGCACCCCATCCCACGCACTTCCGAGACCCGAGGGTACCCAGTGCTTGGTCCCGGGTCAAGACCAGCTCATCGTACACACCGGCAGAGCCGGGCTCGCCGAGGGAGGGGCCCCGCCAGCGTGGCACGGGCGCCGGGCGGGAACCTCCACCCGGGCCCCCGGCCTCGCGCCCGCCCCCGCCTCGAATTCAGCCCCCAGGTGCGCGGGGCTGGAAGGGCACGGATGCCAGGCCGCAAGCGGAGTCCCATCGCGGCACTGTACCGCCCGCCGGGTGACCTTGGGCAGTCCCTCCGCCTCAGTTTCTCCCCCGGTGCAGCGGCAGCGGGACACGAAGTGGGCACCTCCAAGAGCTGCCCCGAGGTTGCCGCGGCCCTGCTCCCGCCCCCGCGAGCAGCCAACCGGCCGCTGGCGTCCGGGGGTGTGTGTCCCGCCCGGGGGCTCGGGGGCGGGGCTTCCGGGTCTGTCACCGGCGCAAGTCGTCCGTGCTGCCGGACCGGGGCGGGCCGAGGGGCGGCGCGTGGCGCAGGGGCGCGGCTGGCACGGGCGCGCGGAAGCGGCGCCGGGCATGGGCCAGGGACGCGGCGGCCCCGCGGCGGGGGCAGCGGGCGGCGGGGGCAGAGGCGGCCGCTAGTGCCCTGCCCGGCGCCGCCACCTCCGGCGCGCTCGCCCCACGGACCAGCAGGCGGCGGACCGCAGCCCCAGGTGCCTGGGGGCGGGCAGGCACACGCGGGGGTCCGCGGGCTGGGCTTCCACTGTCCCGGGACCTAAAGGGCGGCGGACGGGGGAGGAGCAGGACTAGGCGGCGCATGCGCGGGACCCGGGGGCCTGGGAGCCCGGGAGCCCGGGAGCCCGGGGCTGGTGACCCGGGGGCGCGGGCGAGGACACACACCGAGGACTCTTGTAGGGGATCCCGGGGCCCAGCGGGCTGCCTCCTGCTCGGCCTCTTTGCAAGCGCCGGGACCTGCCTGGGACCCCGGGGTCCACGGCTGTTGGTAGGGGTGCGGGCTGCGCAGAAGTCGGGGCCAGGGACTGCAGCGACGCAGGGTCCTCCCGTTGTCCCCTGGGAGGGAAGGCCCATAGGCGGGGACATCGAGGCTTGCCCTTCCCTTGGCGCGATGAAGTTTGGGCGTCACTGATTCAGAGGGCGTTTCCCGAGACACCAGGGATCCCCGAGGCGAGGTGACCCAAGACCCCGGCAGACCGACCCTGGGGTGGGTGCGCCCAGCTGCTGCAGTCGAATGGGAGAAACTCACGCGCGTGTTAGTTTCACCACCTGCGGACCACCTTTGAGGAACGGTTCCCACTTTGTGCCCGAGCTCAGTGGGGCGACCCCGGGCAGCCTCCAGCAGGCTCCCCTGGAGCGGGTGGCATCTCTTCGGAAGCCGCACCACGTCCCTCCGGAGCCCGGGTCCCTCGGGTCCCTCACGGGTCTTCTGGGCGCCCAGGTCTCCACCGAGTCCCTCGGTGCGCGGCCCGCGTGGGGCGGGTGGAACTGGACGGGCGCAGGGCGCTGCCAGTGAAGTCAGGAGGGTCAGTTCAGCCCCCACGCCCACCCGCGAATACCAGGGGACAACTGCACACCAATGCTTTTCTCAAGCCGCTTTTTAATTTAAAGGAGAGACGGTGTGCTCCAAATGTCAAGATTCTTTCTAAGAAAAATCCACGATTGTATAATGTCTTGGGCTTCGTGGGACTTTCGGGGATGCACACCCACCTGAACCCCAGCCGGCCCCGGCCCCCCGCCCCTGCAATGACCCCAGGGAGGCCCCCTCCTCTCCCGGGGCTGCTCAGGAAGGGTGCTCTGGAGAGCTGAGTAGGGGAGGAGGGGCAGTTTTCCAGGGAAGGACCCTGAGACGCATTGTCGTTGCAAGAGGCAGGGTCAGGGTGACTTTCCTCTTCCAAGGTGGTGGAGAGTTGGGGGGGATCCAGAGAACACGTGGTAATCATTTCCTCCTTCACTTCTCGCTGCCAAGGCTGAAGCTAAGGGCCCTGCCTTCTCTGTGAAGTGACAGTTTCTGGCAAGACAAGCTCAGAACCAAGAAGTTGTCACCACAGGTAAATAGAAGGTTTGATTTACTAAAGTTTCCAGAAATTATTACTTCGTGATGCAATGCTAAATACATTTTTGGTGCTTCAAAAGTAAGATAAAAGTGGGTAGATTCACTTTTAAGTTCTGAGTTATTCTGTCAGTTTCACTAGGAACCTCATTTCTTTATGGCAGGCTGGTTTCATGTAATTTAAAACCTGATAATATAACTTTGAGAAATGTTATTACTTAATGGACACGTTATAGACATTCACTCATACAGATCAGATGACGTCTGTGAGCTGTTCTTATTTTAATTTGAACATTATGCAGATAGCTTGTTGAGATAGGTCAGTTCCAGGGCAGGGATAGCCCCCAAAAATGGGCCAGATGATACAGATTTTTGTGGTCACCATCCATGAAAGACCAGAGACAGCGGGCCTGGTCAAATCCTATGCAGCTTTGAAGCAAAAGTGACATTAAATGGTAGTAGGAAAAAATGATTTCTCTTTCTTTTCCCATATCTTAAACATATATGTAATGAGACATGCCATAATCATCGAATACTGTAGTTCTTTTTACTAGCTCGTTTGTCAAACTTTAAACAGAGTTTTAAAAATCGTACGTGTGTATGACAGAGAGAAGAAAGAGAAAACATGTTTCTTCTATATAAACTATTTTGTAACTTGCTTTATTGACTATTTAGATTATAAGAAATCTTTCTATGTGAATGAGATATATTTCTGCTTTTACATTTTAAATGTCTATATAATATTCCATTGTGTATTTAGCTGATCTCTTTTATGTATATATATATATTTTTTTAATTCATTCATTCTATAAATATTTATTGAGTAGCTGCTATGGGCTCCTGTGCCCAGCACTAAACAAGACAACCATGGATCTACTCATGAAACTGGTTTTCATACCAGAATATAAAAAAGAAACTTAAAGATGATCCTTATTGTGTATCTTTGCCAGGACATCTTACTCTGTAGTGACTGGAGAACAGTGCTCTTTTTCTTGCATGCTGTCTATAAGCATCTGTGTTTTTATAATAAATATTCTTTAAATAGTCTTTTTAAAAAACACATTAATTAAAATATTTCTTTGCTTATTGTAAATAAATTTTAAACACGCCAAATTTTCTTCTCTTTTTTTGCTCTCTCTGTGTGTATATTCTTAATGGCAAATAGGATAAGTGTCTCAACTTTTAAGTAGCTAGCGTTTTTGTTTAATGGCCATACTATTTGGTTACATTGTAGTTAGCAGATGTGGCCTAATTTCTGCTTTCTTGGAATTTGCGGGTCTCTGCTTTTATTTCTGTATAGAGTCAATTTTTCAAATTTCCCATAGACACTTTTTTAAAAGGCATAATTTCTGTTTGTGGGATAGTCATTTGCTATATCTGTTATTTCAGCTTTATTAATTATGTAGAATAAGCAAGATGACCTCTAAGGCCATGTGTTTAGGGAAACATAGGCACAGCATTTAAATTTACAACTTGGTAATAAGAAGGTTTTAAGGTAAGAACCAAATAGGAAAAGGCTTAGATGTTCCAGTGGGTCATATTTCAAAGAATTTGTTTCTTCTTCCAAGTACTTCTGTTGCTTGCATGCTCTGAGCTTCCTATGGAAAGGTGCTCCATGCATGCAAAGCTTCCAGCCTGTTCTTCAGGTAAAAGATATAACCTCATCTGATTTTCTCATTATTTGGAGGTGTGTGTGTTCTTTGCTAATTAAAATATTTAATTACTTAGCATCTTGCAATAGTGACATTATGGTGTCTTGAAAGTTTATGCACTTCAAAAAGTGAAGAACTTACACCTTGCTGGTCAGCCCTGTTATGGTTATCTTTGTAATCGAGTTGCATTTGTTTTGAGGCCCACATATGGGAAAAGAAAAAGCACTTGAGAATTTTGGTTTGCATCAGAAAAGCAGCTTGATATAATGGAAAAGGCATTAGGGCATGAATCGTGAGATTTGGATTCTAGCCCCTTAGCCACTGCCTGCCAGGTCTGGAGATCTCTGTCCACCTCTCTAAACTGCTGTATTCTCATCAGAAAATGGAGTTCCTCTTCGTTCCACCTCTCTGAAGGGTTGTAAAGCTCTAAAGCAGTGGTTTAAAAAACTGTGCCCATCCCAGGAAGTGTCTTCAGGAGGAAGGACATGTCCTCAGCTGCCTCTCTTTCTCACTTAGCCAGATCTGATACCTGTGTTGCTTTTGCTCCAACCATTTTATGATTTTTCCAAAGGCTTTCATAAAGCAACACACTACCTCCCCCTCCGTACATGCCAAATTTTTTTTTTCATGTTTGAATAGGTAAACAAGGTTCTCTACCAATAAGAACAAAATTGTCACGAGTGGTTCCTGTTTGTTTTGAATGTGACTATGACCTCAGGTTTTGGTGGTGATACATCTTGCGTTTGTTCTTACTCTAAAGTATCTAGAACAGGCCAAGGGTTGTTCTTCAACCTGAGGAGGGGATCTCTGAGATGCAGCCTTGGTGAAATCTCCCTGGACTCCGACATGACTCTGCTGTGCCTCTGCTGCACCGTGGATAGGTGTTGTCCTGCATTACTGCTCCTTGTTAGCCTGACTTTCCCCAGGAGTCTAACTCGCTGAGGGCAGAGAGTATGTCTTATTTATTTCTGCCCTGCTAGATCTGTATACCGAGTAGGTACTTATAAATGTTCGTGGGCTATTTACAGAATTTCGTTCAACAAGAAGTTATTAAAGGGCCTCTGTGGTCACCACAGTACTCAAATGTGGCCGGGAGCTGGTTCGGGGGACCTAACAGGACAGATAGCAGTGGACCTACAATGATGATACACTCTGTCCCACCAAAACAGGATTGCTTCTGGGCATTATGCCACTTCCCTCATCCCCAGTACGGTGAGAGCCCCTTCTTCCATCAGTACTGGGCAGGCGTTCCTGCGGGACAGCCAATATGCCGTTCCCATTGCCACAGTGTGAGAAAGGTGGTGGTTGCAGTTGAAATTATCCTCTTTGGAATTATCGCTAGGTTTGGGGTATATTTTGCTTTAAATAGACTTTTTATGAGCTGGCCTGAGGATCTACTTAAATAAAATGCAATTTCTTTTTGCAAGATCATGGATTCAAACCTCAAACAACTGACTTAGTAGGAAAGAGATATGGTTAAACCTTTGTGAGTTGGGGAGGGTTCTGCTCACGTTCCAATTGTGGAAATAAGATATGCAAGGGAGAAATGACGGAAAACATTGATGAAACATCTTCTGTGTCCCGGGATGCAGTATTCATCTGACTGCTTTTATTTTGCTCTATTTTAAGAGATTTGCAAGTAAAGAGGAGTGAACATTTCTATTCTGATTTATACTTTTAACTTAGAGACCACAAGCACACCTTTGAAAGAGCATCATTTCAAATAGTAAGAGTTAGGAAAGAAAGAAAGACCAGAATGACTAATTGTTTGAATGCTTTGAGATTGGCATACAGTTAAGTAAATGGAATATTATAGTCCCCTCCCTTTTTCTTTTCATTTTTAAGAGTGAGTGAGGCCCCGTTTCTTGCATCCATTTGTAACCAAATAAGTCTGTGGTTATGTGATAACCACACTGAGGTGACAAATCACCAAGCTTCAGTAAAAGAGATGCAGTTATTTAGAGTTCAACATATGGGTATGTCCCTTTCTCAAACATTCTAGAAAGTTAGTGGTCAGCTTTACATGAGTATTTAAATGCATATTCACAATTAAGCAATATGGCTTGTAAAATACAGGAGTGCACAATCAAGTGACACACGAATCTTGATGATCTGAAACAAGTTCTATTCTATTACCTATATGTTAAATGGGATTTTTTTACAGGAATATTTTTACAAGCATTTTCAGGCAGCATTCCTTATTGAACAAAATGAGATCTAGTGCCAACACGAGGAACCTATTATGCTCTGTCTAGGATTATAAGTATATTTGATAAATTCTAGACTCAATCTGATTTTAGCTCATTTCTGTTTTTCTACCTATTTTCCCTGCCCATTAGGGATGGGATTAACATGAATGATGTTTAAAGAAAAATTGTTCAGAGACGTTTGAAATTTGCTTTAAATGGAGCCATCTCTTAGTATGCGAAAGTTATTTATAATAGGAACAAACAGGGCAATATTTGATCTGTTTACAGTATCTTTGGACTTTACGATTTCTGAGGGGAGTATTTTGCTCCAGTATTATGATTGCCTTTTTTTTCCACTTTGAAAAATGTTACAGAATTTGTCACCAGGTATAGGCAAGGGAACTTGGGCTTGCTGTCTCTGCACTGCTCTCCTGGTGACTCGCAGGTAAGCCGTCAAAAGGGCACAAACGTTCAGAACATGATCTTTGTTCTCTTCTTTCCTTTGATAAACTCGCTTTGTTGAGAGCATTTTCCAGAAAGGAAGACTTTCTATTGCTGTCGTTTTCAAGTCATAAAAACAAGCCTAATCCATTCTCTTCAGCAAGGAGTTGTGAAAGAGGCAACTAGTTTTTCAAAGAAAAGTTCAACTGTGCAAAAATATTGAAGGTGGGAGCTCGACGGAGAATTGTAGCCTTAAAAGGCTTTGAAAAATAAGAGGCACAACGGAGAGGAAGGTATCAGAGTATTGAAATGCATCTGGAGCCGATGATCCTTGAGAGAAAATCTAACACTAACAGGGTTAAAAGACCTTGTGTGACAAGTGATGACTAAAGAACGTGGGGGGTGGAAATGCTGGTGCCAGCGTGTTCGTCCAAATTGGCAGAGAGGACTCTAGACCCGGGGAAGAGGGACTGAGGGTGTGGACACTCAGAGGTGGTGTTGGGCAGAAATGCCAGGGGAGATAGAGGATTGATCATAAGTGGTGAGCGAAGGTCGCCGACCTGCTGCCGCAGCCCAAAAACCACAGACTGTGACTGCCAGGGTAGGTTCTGGGAAGTGCAGATGAAAGGGTTGGTGTGCTGAACCCAGAGAGGAAGGCTGCAGTTCCCAGCTAAGGGTGACAGCGGATGGTGACCCTTCCAAGAGGAAGGTTTAAGTGGAAAGCTTTAAATTAAGAGCAATAGTAAATCCTTCAAAGTCCCAGGCTATGAATGTGAATAGAGAGTATGAAGAGTATTTATCAGGATATCAGTGTAAGAAGGGGTCAACATGGTGTTTTTCTTTCACTCTGTAAACCAAAAATTATTGACTTTTTCTCCTGCTCCATACCCTTTGCTTAGATGACTCTAATAAAGTTAGCTGCTAGTGTCTAGGTCAGAAGTCTAAGTGAAGGTGAATATTTAACCACATTCAAGGACAGCTGATAATCTTTAATACTAATAGAGGCACAAGACTTAAGAGAAACAGGAATCCAAAAGGAAAAATATAGCTGAGGAAGCAGACATATCCATGGCAGTTTCCACGGACTGACAATAAAAGCACAAGAGCTGGGAAGCTTACTCTTTTTGGAACAAATGCATTCAAATGCGGGCTTTCTTAGTAGGTTAAATCATTTTCTAGAAGGTATTTCAGGAACATGCATGCCCTATTATGATATCAGGTCTGGTACAGACTCAAGCCTCTGAAAGACAAAAGAGGGCAAATAAAAACTAGAGCTCAAAAAAGGAATTACTTTTAAGAGATGAAAAGATGAAATTCCAGCCTAACGTATAACACATCCATGCACCAGGTTTCCTAAGATAGCTATTGCCATCCTATTTATACACGTGAAGTTAAACTGCCAAAGGACCAGGGAAACAGGTGCTCACTCTGGTTGTGCGAGTGTGCCTTCCCCAGAGCCCTCGTCCTGTGCTGGCGTCCAATCCCCACTGTGAGCCAGGCGGTGCCAGCCCCTCCAGCTCCCTCGAGGCCCTGCGCTCTGCCGTGGCTCTTGTGAGCTCCGCGCCCATCATCCACTGCCCTCCAGACATCTCCTGCGTCCTTCCCTGGGGCTCTCGAACTCAGTGTGTCTGATTCTGAACCGCCTCCCGCCCCTGGTGTCCCTTCCATGTCTCAGTCCCTGGCTTCCAGCTGGGGTGGGGGGCCGCAAAGGCAGGACAAGGTGCCAGGTTCTGTCCCACCACTGAGCAGCCCTCAGACTCAGATGGATTTCTCAACTGGCCTGTACCTCAGTTTCCTTGTCTAAAACTGGGGCAAGTGCTGGTACTTTTCATAGATCGTTGTGCCGGGCAGGTAGTGAGAACTCGGTCTGCATTTCCTTGCTTATTATTAACCCTCCCACCTTGATGTTCCCTCGTCTGTCGGATATTTATCAGCTTCCCTGGATACTAGGAAGGCATGGCCCTGACTCTCCAGGGGCTGACATTCTTTCTACACTGGCCCCTTCCAGTTCTTCTCTTGCATGGTGCTTCTCTCACTAATGCCAGGGACATACTCCCTTACCCTTCCCCTCACCCCCCTCCCACCCCCGTAACATTTACCCTTGAGGTCTCAGCTTAAAATCTTAGGGAAACCTCCCCAAACCGCCTGCCAGGGTTGTACAATTCGGATGCAAGTACTTATAACGCCTGGCGCCTTTCCTCCAGAGCACTTGGTGTTCTGTGTTTATTTGGGGGGTGCCTTGGTGGCAGTGGCCCTCCCTGAGGAGACCCCGCAGACCCCATGAGGCAGGAAGCCTTGGCTGTCCCCACTGACCGTGGTACCTGGAGCCTCTTGCTGGCAGGTGCTTCAGGACTAGCTTTGGGAGCCTGCAGCTCCTGCAGAACACCCTCTGCTTGAGATTCCTTCAGGGCTTAATCAAACACCACCTCCTTCCTGAAGCCTTCCTTGCTGCTCCCCAAACTAGATGTAGGAATTTTGTCCACCAGACACCTTATGGCGGTTTGAATCGCTCTGATTTGATGAAGTGTCCGTTATTTATTCCTGAGTTCATTCATTTATTCAGCAAATATTTACTGAGCCGGGCACTGTCCTAGATGCTGGGGACAGCAGAGGGAAAACAGGCATAATTCCCCGCCGTTATGAAGCACTGCGTCACACGCTGGCTGCCAGTGGCGAGGAGAGACCCCTAGGGAACCCGAGAGTGACCTGCAGCGTGGTCAGAGCTAGAACAGAGGGGCACGTGGGCAGCCAGGGGTGCATGCGCAGTGTTTGGCAGTGATCCCAACCTGCAGCTCTGTACACAGTTGTCTTTAAAATTCGAAATTTCCTTTCACTAAAGGAACAAAGTCCAGGGAGAGGAAAGAGTGAATAAAAATTATCTAAGAAATTTTAGACCCCATTTTAGTTCCTCTGATTATGATCTTAAAGGCATTAAGTGCTCAAGTTAAACTCCTTTTGACCCACATAGGTTAGCAGAATTTAAATCTTAGGTGATTATTAACTCTAATCACACATCTAATGACCTATATACAAGAAGCACTGTACATTTAGTTACAGTGGTGGCCTCTGCCTTGTCACTGATGGTTACAGCCTGGAAAGCAGATGAGCCCTCGGGCAGTGATTCTGCCTTCGTCTGCTCCCTGAGAGGAACTTGCAGGGGTGAGAGTGGGCTCCCGCGTGTGCGAGCTGGACTCCATGTGGTTTGACGGAAACGAAGGACGCAAAGGATTCCCTGGACAAATGTAAGCCTTTGTCCAAGCCTCTTTCCTAGCACAATATAAAAGGGGTGGTACCCTTGCTTTGCGCGCCTGGGGAGGGAGGGAGGCAGCTGTATCTGCAGGGGGTCACGAATCCTGTTATGTCAGGTGGGAGCAGGGTGGCTCCCTGACGTCCTTGCGGAAGTCACCCTCGCTGCCCTCCCCTGTGGGGGTTTCGCTGTGTCGGGCAGCTTCCAGACCAGACCCACCTCTCTCCACTGGCCTCCCTGGAAACTAGGCAACGGAGATGAGTTTGAGGATTTTTTGGTTTTGTTTTTTTATTTAAGTCAGGTTTATTGAGGTATAATTTACATACGGTAAAATTTATCCTTTTTAGGTGTACAATTCTGTAAGTTATGAAAAACATACATGGTCTCCATGTCCTTGCTGATTGTCGGCCAGAGGGGGTTTGCAGCCTCCAGAGGCTGCCCACATGCCTTGGCTCCCGGCCCCTCTGCTGTCAAGCCCGGCAGTGCGGGCCGAGTCCTGTCCTTCGAGTCTCTCTGACCTCGCCTCCGCCTGATGGCTGCTGCCGCCTCTGCGGCTGCATCTCTCTGCCACCGCCAGAGAAAGTTCTCCGCTTTTACGAGCTCAAGTGGTTCGACTGGGCCCACCCGGATCAAGCAGGATCATCTCCCTTCTCAGGGTCTGTGCCCGTGTCAGTGTCCTGGGGCTGCCATAGCAACAAGAGAATCGCTTGTTCTCTCGCGATTCGGGGGACAGAAGTCCAAAGTCAAGGTGTCAGCAGGGCCGCGCTCCCTCCAAAGGCTCTAGGTAGAATCCGTCAGCTCTGGTGGTGGCCGTCAGTCCTTGGTGTTCCTTGGCCATGGCTGCACCCCTACAGTCTCTGCCTCCTTCTTCATATGGCCTCCTCCCTGTGTGTCTGTGCACAGAGCACACCGTGGTGAGTGACAGAGCCTGGAGGCTGCCTCTTTCTCCATGCATCAGGCTGCCATTGGCCACCTAGGGTGCGAGCAAGTGGAGGGATGCTGAGAGCCTGGGAGGCAGCAGGCCCCATGGGACTGTCGGGACTGTCGTGGCTGGCGCCTGTTTATAGGAAGGCGGGCTGTTGTGAGTGTGCTCCACTCCTGGTCGGAGGATGCCTTCCCTGACCACCTTCCTCATCATGGCAGCTCCTCCCTCCACCCAGTTGCCATGTCGAGCAGGACATGCTTGCCTTCTTTGTCTGTTTCTCCCCTGTCTCCCCTCCTTAGAATGGCAGCTCCATGAGGGCAGGGATATTTCTCTGTTTTCTTCATTGGCTGCACCCTCAGCTGCTATAAGAGAAGGTGGTGTAGCATAGGAGGTACATAACGGAGCCTTCCTCTCCACTTAGATCTACGCCCTTGTGCATGTTGAAAAGATGACAGTTTTTCTATTTGAAATTTTATTGGAGCTTTAATTAGAAAGTTATTATTTGAGTAATGTTGCCTGAATATGAGGAAAAGCTTAAGGATAGAAACATACTAGCTTTCCTATATTTCACTCAATAGATTTTATTGAAGAATACAGAAAAATACTTCTTTGTAATTCTGGAAGTAAAAAATAATGAGACAAATAGCCATTTCAAAATGTAGAGCTGACAAATATTCATGACTTTTGGATGGTTTGAAAAATGTTAAGATAGGGAGCTCCATTTCTGACAGCAGCTTAGTAGCTTGGAGGTCAACTCGAAAAGATGGACAAAATCTTCAAACACATGCTAAGGTATTGGAGAGCTCACAAGACAGGGAAGAATTACCAGGCCAAGGTCTGGATAAAATGGAAACTTGACATTTGGGGCTATTTTGTCCCTGGGATATTGGCCAATTTATGGAAGATGCAGTTAAGAGCCTGAATAGCACTTTTGAGGGGATATGAGTCAAACATTGGTACATAAAGCCTCCTATAAAGGGAAGACCCTAGTAAACATCCCAAACTTTGGATTGGGACCAAAAAAAAGCTGCATCTTGAGAATACAGGTGACCTGGAAATACATCAGCTTGGTGAAGGATTGAAGTTCAGTTTTAACTAATCTCAGTCCTTGAGATTGGATTCAGGTGATTCCAGATTGCTAGGATCTCAGATGCCTGGCAGAAGCAAATGCATATCCTCTATGGAGAAACAAAGCATCATCCTAGGCCTCTGCTTATTGCTAAGCACAGTTTTCAAATGCAGGCTGTCCTCGCTTTGTGTAGTTGCATTATGCATAAATTTCAATTACCATGGTTTAGTTAGATAACACCAATGTCTCCACAACACAGTTCAAATTCCAGCTCCCATGGTATCTGAACTGTGAGTAACTGTGAGTAATCAAGTACAAGCTCTGCTGCTTGCTCTCCAGTCCACTAATCACCATACAGGTAACAGATGTGCATGATGATCAGTGACCAATCATGTCACGTCTTTAAAAGCTGGTCTGTGATTGGTTCTTGAGCATCTGTCCGGCAGTTCACACACAGACAGCAAAGTGTGTAGTTGTGTTGCCTCCTTGTCTCCCACATGTTGTTTCATAAAACTGGATAAGCAACAGAGCAATTGGCCAACAATGATGAAAATGCAGCAAATAAATGAAAAGTGATAATGCTTAAAGTAAAATTAGGATCAAACATAATTGGAGTTATAGAAAAAAATAGCTGACCCTAGACTGTAGGATCATTCAAGAGACTGTAGAAGTGCAGGCCGATGTGCAGTGAAATTCACTTATCACATAAATGAGGAAAGTAGTTGTGATGAAAAGGATTACAATGTTCCAGAGAAAGTGATCCCAGCAAACAACTGCACATCACAGGAACTCTCGAAGATATTTCATGACACTGAAAACAAAGGATATGATGTTGGAAGCAGATCCAAACTTAAAACAGAGTATGACAATTTACTAAGGCATAGAAAAGATGCTCCCTCCATTTGATAAGTAATACAGTGAGAAGACAAGCACTGTTCAAACTGATCTTCATAAGTTTTTTTGATTCTCAGTGTTTCTAATCTTTTAAATTTATTTAGTACAGTGTACTAAATAAATATTAGTTTTACTATCATTTTTATTGCCCTGTGCATTTACAACCAATAGGAAGAGAGTTTTTACTATTTTGACAAAAAACGTTAAAGGTCATGGAACAATTGTATTTTTTCACATTAATAATTAAATCATTTTTCACAATTTCTGCTTGCATGCTCCTTTTTATGGTCTTGCACTACCAAGCATGTGAGACCATTGGTATGGTAATGACACACAACAAAACCAAGGACATGGAGAGAGAAGACCTCATGAACCATCAGAAATGATAGATGGTAGAAACAGATTCTAACAGACTCTAAATATTAGACTTATAAGACTTAAACTTTAAAATAACCTTGCTTACTGTATTCAAGAGGATGAAAGATAATATTGAGAATTTTGATAGAGCACTAGAAACCACATTTTTAAAGGGACATGGATTTGAAAATAACCGAATAGAATAAAGCTAAAAAATACAAAAACTGAAACTGCGTACTCTGTAGATAGATATAACAACAGAACAGACACAACTAAAGAGAGAATTGGTGAATTGTAAGATAGATTAGAAAAAAGTATCTAAAATAAAGCACAAAGAGACAAAAGGATGGAAATACAAACATAAAGGATATAGTCAGTTCTACCCCACATGTACAATAATTGGAATCCTAGAAGGAGGAGAGACGGAGGATGGGGCAGGAGCAGTACTCAAGGAGACAGCAGCAGAAGTGTTCCAGCACTGACGAAAGAATCCTAAAGAACTAGGCAGGATTTTTTAAAAATCCATACCTAGATGGGATTTAAAAAAAATCCAGATCTAGTATGAAAAAACAGAAAAAGACCATCTTAAAAGAAGCTATGGGAAAAAAGAGAAGACATTACCTTCAAAGGAGCAACAACTGAGAGCTAATTTCTGAACCCGAACAATGGAAGGCAGAAGACAATGAAAAGACATCTTCAACGTGCTGAGAGTTGAGTTTATTCCAGAAATACAAGGTTAGCATAACATTTAAAAGTAATCAAGCTTCAAAATTATGAAATTCTTAGGGACAAAATATGCAAGACCTGTACACTGAAATCTACAAAATGTTGCTGAGAGAAATTTAAAAAGACCTAAATAAATGGCAAGTGTATCATGCTCTTGAATCAGAAGACTCAATATCATTAAGATGGCAGTTCTTCCAAAATGCTCTACAGATTCGAAACAATCAATATCAAATCTCAACATGCCTATATATGGAATTTGATAAGTTGATTCTAAAGATTATATGGAAATGCAAAGGACCTAGAGTTACTAAAACAACTTTGAAAAAGAATAACACAGTTAGAAGACTTAGACTAGCTGATTTCAAGAATTATTATAAAGCCACAGTAATCAAGACAGTGTGGTATTTTCTTTCACACTTCCCACTTCACAGAAGACAGTATGGTATTGATATGAAAACAGATAAACAGATGAACGGAAAAGAATAACAACTCTAGAAATAGACCCACACATATATGGCCAATTGATTTTCAGCAAAGTGCCAAGTCATTTCAGCGGGGAAGAGAGAATCTTTTCAACAAATGATACTAGAACGATTGGATAGCCATATGTAAAAGAAGAAGCTTCTCAACCCTCACCTCATATCACATACAAAATAATAACAATTAAACTTAAAAACTATGGACTCTAGTTAATAATAATGTACCAATATTGGCTCATCAATAGTAACAAACATACCTCACCAATAGAAGATGTTAACGATAGGGACACTGTGGTGGGGGTGAGGTGATTTATGGGAACTCTCTGTACTTTCCACTCAATTTTTCTGTAAACTCAAGTGCTCTAAATAGTAAGCCTATTAATTAAAAATTAAATTTGAAATGTTTATATCATATATCTAGGAATAAATCTAAAAAAGATACATAAGACCTGTACTCAGAAAACTGGTTCCATTATTGAGAGAAATTAAACATAGCCCGAATAAATAGATGGAGATACTATGTCCATGGAAGGGACAACTCAGCATTGGAAAGGTGTCAGTCCTCTTAAGAAAGGCCTCAGGTGCCATACAAGGGATACTGACATCTGACACCCGGCACATGTAGGCATCCTGACTGTGTCTAATTGAACGACGGAGAGGCTACAGAGCTGATTACAGACAGTTTAAATGGCCTGAAAACCCCTAAATGCACTCTCTCCCAGGATGTCTCAGGATGCACTTCAGGAACTTTACAGAAGAAAATTCAATTTTTTTCTTAAACAGTTTGCTTCTGTTCCCTTAGTGTTCTCATCACTTGAAGTTGCATTCATCCCTTTCTTAGAAAAGGATTTGTTCTACAACCAGCTGCTGTCCTTTAAACACTGGTAGTATCCACTGCACAGGCCCTTTTCATAGGTTCATTACTTAAAGCGATTTGAGTTTTTTGTAAGACAGAGAACAATATTGAGAACTGGGCACCATTGTTAGACTCGTTCAGTAAATATTTATCGAACACCTGACTTGTGTAGGAAAGAAGGGTGACAGACGAGAATTCTGCCTCAAGGAGTTACAACTCGGACAGAAAAGGCATCAATCCACACCCACGGTGTGAGCTGTGGCGATTCAGAGGGACAGGTCCTCCACGCGGAGGATCCAGGACGGCTTTCAGGAGGAAAGGCGCGGGCCCTCCCCTCGGCGCCTGAGATGGGAGGGTCCGGGCAGAGGGGCAGGTGGGCCTGGCGCATGCCGAGTGGTCGGTTTGGCCAGAGCACAGGGTTTGCGGAGGCACCCGGAGAGAGGACTCGTTCCTCCAGGATCAAACTTCACCCGCTGTTTAGCGGCCTCCTCCTTTGTACTGGGCATCGGTCTAAGCCGCGGGGATGCCCGTGTGAGCAAAACCGCAAAATCCTGCTCCCGGAGAGCCGACGCCCCGGCGGGGAGACAGGTCCCGAGCAGCGGCAGGGCTGGTGGCGGTGCGTGGGGCGGCTCCGGGGGCGGCGGGTGGGGCGGCCGGGGCGCAGGAGGGGCGGGCGCCAGGGGCTGCCGCGCGGGTGGGTTCTGAGGCCGAGGGGCTGCCTAGGCCCGAAGGGGCCCGGCTGTCCAAGAAAGGCGGTTCGCTGGAAAAGCGCTGCGCCGCGGGGGCCACGGGGACCTTGACTTTAGGTCCAGCCCAGCCACTGAGCAGTTGTGTGACCTTGGATGATACCTGGCCTTGGTCTGTTCCCTTACCTGCGAATCCAGGTACTTGGAAGCCATGCTCTTCAGAGGGGTCTGTCTGCAGGAGGTGACCAGGGCTCTCCTTCTGGATGGTGAACCTGGCAGCCACACAGGAGACCCTCGGAGAGGGGAGAAAAGAGTCGGGAGGCCAGGGAGGAGGCAGTGGCTGGAGTTGAGGCAGGAGGAAGTGATGCCCTGAGCCAGGGTGCCGTGAGCCAGATGGAGAGGACAGGAGGCATGCAAATAATCTGAAAAGAAAACAGTCTTTCAAAACAAATGACAGACAAACAAACCAGACTGTCCAAAGGACCATAAGCTGTAACTTTGTGCAGGCATAAAAGACCAAGGTCATGTCAGGGCGTGCTGGGTCCAAGGCATGTTAACAGCTGTGCCCGGCCTCAGATAGACTCGCTGGCAGGGTGGCCGGGGGCATGCTGCACAGGGAGCATTGCTGCTCCCACAGGTTACTCAGCATGCTCCACTGATCAGTTACCCAGAGACAGGACTGTCTCCTTGAAATCCCCAGTGCTGGGTCTTGTGAATAAACCTTTAGTAGGTTTCCTGTTTTCTCTTATTTTTATGCAGA
Organism: Daubentonia madagascariensis; assembly: GCA_023783475.1. Lineage (NCBI taxonomy): Eukaryota > Metazoa > Chordata > Mammalia > Primates > Daubentoniidae > Daubentonia > Daubentonia madagascariensis. Next base: position 2,441,233 of record JAKFHU010000600.1, on the reverse strand, counting down.
ACTTTACTTTATGGCAGAAAATTCAATTTTTTCCCCTTAAATAGCTTGCCTCTGTTCCCTGGGCATTCTTGTCACTTTAAATTGCATTCATCCTTGTTTCTTTAGAAAAGGATCTGCTCTACACTCAGCTATTGAGAAGGTGCTTGGTTTATTGTTACCAGCTTTCGCTAAATGTTTGAATTATGTTGAGCTGCCTAAAGTCAGTGTTATCAGGTAGACGGTGTGGCTGTTCTTTGTACCCTCTTATTTAGGGATTTTTGGAATAATTATGTTTTTAGTTTTCTTTTATTTTGCTGTGTTGAATGGGAATTGAAGCTATGTAGCTCTGGGAACCTCTGGTTCCAAATAGGAAAGCCTTGTACGCATTTCCAGCTGGCAAACGGACAAAACTGAGGGCATGTGAGTCGCTAGAGAGGCTGGGAGCCTACTTAAGAACCAGCTTCAGAATGGGACATGGAGTACCTTGAGTTAGGCGTTCTTAAGTGTGGATTCTTCTACACAAATACCTACTGCAATATAAGTTACTGTAAGTAGGCATTAAAGCAGCTTCTAAATTCTATTTAAAAAGGGCAGGGGAGCTGGAAATGGTATTCCTTAAAAATGTCACTATCATAAAAGACAAAGAAAAGCTGTGGAAATGTTTCAGATCAAAGGAGAAATGAGAACAAAATGCAATGCCTGAGCCTAAACGGCATCCTGTACTGGAGGGAAAAAAATACCATCAATGACGTTATTGGGTCATCTGACAAAATTTAAATATGAATCATAGGTTAGAGTGTTGTATCTCTGTTATATCTACTGAAGTTAAGTGCGCTGTGGTGTGTACCAGCACGTCGCTATTCTTAGCAAACACGTAGTTCAGCATTTAGGGAGATGGGGCCGTGATGTATGCAACCTACCCTCAAATACACACACATATATATATATGTCTACACATGCACACCTAGGAAGAAAGAAACAAAAGATAAAGCGAAAGGGTCAAATGGTTATCATCAGCCAATGTGGGTAAAGAGATGTTCCTTGTACTATTTTTTTGTGTGCAACTTTTCTGCAAGCGAAATTACTTCCAAATAAAAAGTTGAAAGGCAAACAAATAAATAAAAAAGACAGTTTCTACATTATATATTCTAGCTAAGTTTATTACCACGTATGGATCCTGAAAGCTGCCGATCAGAAAACATGAATAACAGATCACTTATTCTTAAAATATCACTGATTTACCTCCCTCTTAGTACTTTTAAAAATTAATTTTTTAAAAAATGGTGAGATAATTGTCGATTCACACACAGTTATAAGAAATAATGCAGGGAGATTCCCACTACTCTTTACCCAGTTTCCCCTGGGGATAAAGTTTGGCAGAGCGAGAGTACAATATTGCAGTCGGGATCTCAGCACTGATACAGTCGAGGTACAGAGCATTGCATCACCCAGTAATCCCTCGTGTGCCCTTTTATAGCCACACCCACTTTTCCCCCACCCCCATTCCGTTTTAACTTTTGCCAACCATTAATCTATTCTCCATTTCTATCATTTTGTCATTTCAGGAATGTTACATAATGAATCAGGTGGTACGTAACCTTTTGGGGTTGGCATTTTTCACTCCGTATAATTCCCATGATATTCATCCAAGTTGTTGGTGTATCAATAGTTTGTTCCTTTTTATTGCTGAGTAAAATTCCATGGTATGGATGTACCACAGTTTGTTTAACCATTCACCCATCAGAGGACATCTAGGTTGTTTCCAGTTTGGGGTTGTTATGAATAAAGGTGCTGTGAACATTTGTGTACAGGTTTTGTGATTTTCTGTTTTGTTTTATTTTAAATAGTTCTATTGAAATGTAATTAACATACCATACAACATTTTTTTCAAATGTACAATTCCATATTCTTTGGTACACTCACAGGATTGTATACCTGTCACCACAATTTTAGAACATTTTCATCACCTCTAAAAGAAACCCCATACCCATTAGTAATCACTGTCCATTCCTTCCGACTCTCCTCCCTTCCTCCAGCCCCTGGCAACCACTGATCTACGTCCTGTCTCTATAATTTGCCCATCCTGGACATTTCATATAAATGGAATCACACAATATGTGGTCTTTTGTGACTACCTTCTTTTACTTAGCAATGCTGTTTTCAAGGGTCATCCATGATGTAGCATATATCAGTACTTGATTTCTTTTTATTGAATATTCCATTGTATGAACATACTACATTTTATTTATCCCTTTATCAGTTGGTGGACATTTGGTTTTAACTTTTTGGTTATTATGAATAATGCTGCTATGAACATTCACATACAAGTTGTGTAGATATATGTTTTTATTTCCTTAGGAGTGGAATTACTGGGTCATATGGTAACTCTATGTTTAACTTTTTGAGGACCGCCAAACTGTTTTCCAAAAGGCTACATCGTTCCCCACTGGCAATGTATGAGGGTTCCAATTTCTGCACATCTTTGCCAACACTTGTTATTGTTTATCTTTTTAATTATATCCATTCTAATGGGTGCAAAGTGGTATCTCATTGTGGTTTTGATTTGCATTTCCCTAATGACTAATGACACTTAGCACCTTTTCATGTGGTTATTGTTCACTCATACATCTTCTCTGGAGAAATGTCTACTCAAATCCTTTGCCCATTTTTAAATTGAGATATTTATACATTCTGGATACAAGTCTCTTATCAGAGATATGATTTGCATGTTGTGGGTTGTCTTTTCATTTTCTTCATGGAAGTGTTTATAACACAAAATTTAAAATTTAAAATTTAAAATTTTGATGTCCAATTTATTTGTTTTATTCTTTCTTGTTCTTTTGGTGTGTGTATAGGTTTTTGTGTGAACAAAAGTTTCATTTCATGTGGATAAATGCCCAAGAGTGTTCTTTCTGGGTCATATGGTAGTTGTATGTTTAGTTTTATAAAAAACTGTCAGCCTGTTTTCCAGAATTGCTGCACCATTTTACATTCCCACCAGTAATGTATGAGTGATCCTGTTTGTCTGCATACTCACCAGCATTTGGTGTTGTCATTATTTTCTACTTTAGCCATTCTGATAGGTGTGTAGTGATATCTTATAGTGGTTTTAGTTTGCATTTCCCTAGTGGCTGACGATGTTACACATCATTTCATGTGCTTATTCACCATTTGTACATCCTCTTGGGTATAATGCCTCTTTGTGTCTTTTGCCGATTTCCTACTTGGATTGATTTTTTTTATTGTTCAGCTTTGAAAGTTCTTATATGTTTGAGATACTTGTCCTTTGTCAGGCATTTAAGTCCATGAACCATTTTTTGAATTAATTCTTTAAGATGTAAGACTTAGGTTGAAGTTCTCTTCCCTCCATGGATGTCCATTTGCATAATTTGTCAAAAAGGTTATCATTCCTGTGGAATTTTGTACCTTTGTCCAAAGTCAGTTGGGCATATTTTTGTGAGTCTATTTCAGGGTGTGTACCATTGATGTATGTAACTTCGCCAGTAACACACTGTCTTGATTACTGAGTAGGTCTTAATATTGGGTTGAGTGATTCCTCCCACATTATACTTCTTTGCATGATTGTTTTAGCACTTATAGGGCATGTGCTTTTCTGTACAAATTTGAGTGAGGCTATCTATGTCTATAAAAATTATTGCTGAGATTTTGGTAAGAATTGCACTAAACCTACAGATCAATTTGGGGAGAATTAACATCTTTATTATGTTGAGTCTTCCAATCCATGAACATGGTATGTGTCTTCTTTATGTAGGTCTTCTTTGATTTTTTTCATCAGCATTTTGTAATTTGCAGTATATATATCCTGCATATGTTTTCTTAGGTAATGAATACTGAAGTATTTCACTTTCTTTAGAGTGTTTATAAATGGCATTATTGTTTTAACTTTCACTTCTGCATATTTATTGTTAGCAGATAGAAATGCAATTTATTTTTGTATGTTGATCTTGCAATCCTGCTGTATTCATTTGTTAGTTCCAGGACAGTTTTTGTAGACTCCTAGGGATTTTTGTGTCCTCTGCAAATAGGGAGCATTTTATTTCTTTCTTTCCATCTGTATGCCTTTTATTCCTTTTTCCTGCCCTATTACAGTAGCTAGAAATTCCAGCACTATGTTGAGTAAGAGTGGTGAAAGTGGACATCCTTTCCCTTGCTCCTATCTTAGTGGGAAAACATTCAGACTTTCTTCATTGCATATAATGTTAGCTGAAGGGTTTTTTTTTTTCTGAAAACAAGTTTTATTTAAATAGGGGTTTAAATACATTACACATTAACATTAAAACTGAAAGGCAAAAAAACCAAAAACCAGTTGGTTACTTCACATGGCATTGGGCAGCTGTTGCTAGTTAAGTTGCAAGCTCTACAGCTAGCTACATAACTGATACATCAGTTTGAGATTTGTTCCCTTGTCAAAAGTTTAACTGATATAACGTTGGCCTCACATTCTGATGTTTGGACATCCCTTAGCTAGGATATGTCTGGTCAAAAAGACCTTGGTGGAAAGCCAGATGTCCTATCACCCCACATGAGGGAAGGTAGCCTCTCTAAGCTCTGCCCACCTGGAGATGCCAGGGGATCTTTCTCTTATTACCAAAAGCTCCCTCTAGTGGTACAGCTGCGGTTGCTGCCTTACCCCATCCTCTCAGATTCACCGAGGGTTGTCCAGGTGGTGACATTCTCTTAGGGCAGGAACTCTGCAGAGGGAGAGGCGAGGAGCTTCTGGCCAGACATAGCTTTCTGTGATCTTAGGGCTCTGGGTTTGGCTGAAACACCACGTTATTGCTTTGTTTCAGGCTTGACACTGCCAGGCGCCTCCTGCTTGACCTCTGTTTAAATGAGGGACGTCAAGACTAGACAGCATGGCTCTTTTCAGTTTATTGCATGAAGGAGTTACACTAGTCCAAGTTAAAAGTAGACCCCAAATGGTTACATTATACAAGCTGTGAGGTTTTTAAACTTGTGACAAGGGACAGAGGGGAAATTCTACTCATTGCAAGGAAATCCTCACTTAAGCTTCAGTGAGCCACAAGCACTTAAAACCCATGAACCTTCAGCTGATCGTCCTTAGCCAGTCCAATCTCTACAAGGAACTGGCATATGTTCTTGCGCTGGTCACCCTGTAGCTGAATTACTTCTCCATATTCTGGATGTTCAATTACAGTACCATTGCAGGCAAATTTCTTCTTAAACGCCTTCACTAATTTCTTTTTATCGTAATCATCAGTGATCCCTTGGACAGTAGTAAGGTTCTTCCTGCCGTTTCTCTGTTGAATTCTTATATGGATATAATCTTCAGTGCCAGCAGGAAGCAGGTCATCACCCTTACTTGCATCAGCAAAGGGGTCGAAAGAGTGGAGGTTCTGGATAGCGGACATACGATACGATTCCTTTTCCTCGGTGGAAACGGCCTGCGGAAGGCGGCGGCGGGAGAAGGCGGGCGGGGGGGACGGAGCGTCGGGAAGCGAGGGGGCACAAGGGGGTGGCTGCTGAGTCCTCGGCGGCGGCTCAGTGACTGGGGAGCTGAAGGTTTTTGTAGATGTTCTTTTTCAAGTTGAGATAGATGTTCTCCAAACTTGCTGAGAGTTTTTATCATGAGTGGGTGTCATAGTTTGTCAAGTACATCTTCTGTATCAATTAATATAATCATATGATTTTTCTTCTTTAGCCTGTTGATATGGTAGATTACATTGATTGATATTTGCCAATGTTAAACCAGCCTTGCATACCTGGAATGAATCCCACTCGGTCATGGTATATAATTCTTTTTACACATTGTTGGATTTGATTTGCTAATATTTTGTTGAATACTTTTACATCTGAGCTCATGAGCAATATTAGTCTGTAGTTTTCTCTATTTTGTACTGGCTTTGTCTGGTTTTGATATGAGAGAACTACTAACTTCATGAAAATAAATTGGGAAGTATTTCTTCCTCTGGTATTTTTTGGGAAAACATTTTATAAAACTGGTGTGGTATTATTTCTTCTTTAGATGTTTGGTAGAATTCTCCAGTGAAACCATTTGGGCCTGGAGAATTCTTTTTCAGGAGACTTTAAATCCCAGATTCAATTTGTAAATGGTTATAGAGCTATTGAGATTGTTCATTTCATCTTGGTTAAGTTTTGGTAGTCTGTGGCTTTTGAAGAATTGATCTATTTCTTCTTATTTGTCAAATTTATGAGCCTAAAATTGTTTGTATATTTTCTTATTATCCTTTTACTGGTTGCAGGATCTGTAGTGATGTCCTGTTTTATCCCTGATATTGGTAATTTAAATCTTGTCTCTTTTTACTTTTGTCCGACTTGCTGGAGATTTATGAATTTTATTGGTTTTTTCAAAGAACTAGCTTTTTGTTTCATTGATTTTTCTCTATTGTTTTCTTGATTTCAATCTCATTGATTGCTGCTCTTATCTTTATTATTTCCTTCCTTCTTCCTGCTTTGGGTTTATTTTGTTATTATTTTTCTGGTTTCTTGACACAGGAATTTAGATTATTGTTTTGAGAACTTTCATCTTCTCTACTGCAAACATTTAGTGATGTAAATTTCTCTCTAAGCCTGCCCTTGCTGTAGCCTACATTTTTGGATATATTATATTTTTATTTTCATTCAATTCCATGTATTTTTAAATTTTCTTTGAGATTTCTTCTTGAACCATAAATTATTTTGACGTATGTTGTTTAATTTTAAAACATTAGAGATTTTCCTATTGTTTTTCTGTTATTAGTTTCTAGTTTGAGTCCATCATGATTAGAATATACACTCCTTATGGTTTTAGGTTTCAATTCTTTTAAATTTGTTGAGATTTGTTTAATGGCCCAGTATATGGGCTGTCTTGGTGAATGTTCCATGGGCTCTTGGGGGAAAAAGGTATATTCTGCTATTGTTGGGTGGTGTCTTAGTCCATTCAGGCTGATATAACAAAATAAACTGGGTAGTGTATAAACAACATAAATTTATTTCTCACAGTTCTGGAGGCTGGGAAGCCCAAGATCAAAGTGCTGGCAGATTCAGCGCTGGTGAGAACTTGCTTCCTGGTTCATAGACAGTGACTTCCTTCTGTGTCACTTCCATTTGCCAGAAGGGATGAGGGAGCTCTCTGGAATGTCATTTATAAGGGCACAAATCCCATTCAGGAGGGCTCCACCCTCATTACCTAATCACCTACCAACCCCCACCCCCGCCAACACCATCACCTTGGAGGTTAGGATTTCAACATGTGACTTTGGAGGGGACACAAACATTCAGACCATAGCAGATGGAGTATTCTATTTCTGTTGATTAGGTCCTGTTGGTTAATTATTGGTTATGCATATCTTCTATAACCTTGCTTTCTGTCTAGTGATTCTATTGGTTGCTTAGAGGGAGGTGTTGAAATCTTCAACTGTATTGTGGATTTGTCCACTTCTCTTTCAGCTCTATCAGTTTTTGCTTCATGTATTCTGCAGCTTTACTGCTTGTTACTTACGTGTTTAGGATCATCATATCTTCCTGATGCATGAATTATTTTATCATTAGGTGACCCTTTGGTTACTTTAAAAAAATAATCTGTTTAATAGGCTATTAGTGTTGTTCCTTTCCTATTTTATTGAGTCTAACATTATCTCTACATGAGGACTGACAATAATATTTTTTTGTGAAAAGTTGATAGTATCATATGTTTCAAGGTTCCAAGTGAACCTTAAACAATCTTATTATATTTTTGGTTTTGAGATGGATCCCGGTGTTGAGTTTAAGCAGGGATTTGAGTGTTTGTGAGGAGAGGGAGGCATATCAGAATCTTGGGCATAAACACCAGGAGCTATATCAGGATCTTGGGTGTATATCCATGGAGGTATAGCAGAATCTTGGCTATTTCCCCAGAGAGGTATAGCAGAGTCTTAGGTATGTACCCAAGAAGGCATATTAGGGTCTCAGGAAGATAGCCAAGGATTTGCATCAGGATCTGGGGTTTATACACAAGGAGATATTTTAGGATCTCTAAGAAGGGGGAGGATTTTTAAAGTATAGTCTAATAGCTAATTTACTTAAAATTTAAAACAATATTAAAGAGTAATATGAGATATTTCTATTTATCAGAAGGGAACATGGGTTTTAAAAGATTGAGAAATACTGGCTGTGGCCTTGTAACCAACTCATTCTATGCTTGTAAAAATGATAGGCTCCATTACCCAGGATGGAATAAAGGGACCAACTTACCTTCTCGTCTGAGACAACCAAAAATCCAGACAAACACAGGAAGCAATGTTTTTCAAGACACTGAGCATCAGGCGGTGAAGGGCACCAATGCTTGTGAGACAAACAAGGTGAGAAGTGTTAGCTGAGAGAGTTTCCAGGCTGCAGTGCAGGGAGGGGAAGTGAGGCAGGGTTTGGCAGACTCCCTTAGTCAAGGAGATGGAGATGAGTGTCCAGGAGACCGAAGTGTCTAGTTCCCCAAGGCAGAACACTAGAGGGGAAAGCCAGACACAGAGGGACTCCAGAGGTCTGCTGAAGTACCGCCTGGTGCATGCATGTGGGCAAAACCACTTGAGGCCAGGAAAAGAGCCGTCTGAGAGGACTGGAGGGACAGTGCCAGCACTCACACCAGCCAGGATGGTGCCTGGCACTCACACAGGGCCAGGAACAGTGCCTGTTTGCACTTGCCAGTCTGGAAACCCTTATACTTCAAAAGGAATTGGATACAGTACTCGGAAGGATCTTGCCCTAATAGTGGGGAATAATTACTTTACACATTAGTGTTGTCCTGCCTAACCCAAATCTTGAAAATAAGGTACAAAAGGATCAGACTTTTTCCAAGTTCTTTAACTGCACCCCACAACAAAGCTCAAGAATATTTATAACAATACAAAACTACCCAGGATGAATAAGGGAAAATCATAGTATCAGGCATCTACTCAAAGAATACTAGGCATGCAAAGAAACAGCAAAAGAGGACCCACAATGAGGACAAAAATCAATGAATCAAAACCTACCCTGGACTGACATAGATATTAGATTTAGCAGACATGTACATTAAAATAGTGATTATGAATGTATTTGAACTGATGTTCAAAAAGTTAAGTGGAAGCATAAAGTATAACAAAAGATGCAAGTTGAACCTCTGTAATGAAAACTACAATGTCTGAGATTAAAAATACACTGGGTAGCATGAATGACAGATTAGATGTTGCAGAGAAAAGATTAGTGAACTTGAAGGCATAGCAATAGAAACTATTTAAAATGAAACACACAGAGAAGAAATAATTTTAAAAAATGAAAACAGCTCAGTGAATTGTGAAGCATCCTAATATATGTGTACTAGAGACCCTGAAGAAAAGAAGAGGGGATGGGAAAAATAATTGAAGAAATAATGGGAATCCAATGCATTGGGAAGATTTAACAATCCTAAAAGCTTATGCGTCTAATAACAGAACTTTAAAATACATGAAATAAAAAACTAATAGAACTGCAAGGATAAATAGACAGATCCATAATTATGGTCAGATTCATAGCACAAGTACAGAAAATATCAGCAAGGATCTAGAAGATTTGAGCAACACCATCAACCAACTTGATCTAATTGACATTTATATATAGAACACTCCACCCAACAACAGCAGAATATTCATTATTTTCAAGTGCATTCAGAAATATATACCAATATAGACCATATTCTGGGCTATAAAACAAGTCTCAGTAAAATAAAAAAGATTCAAGTCATCCAAAGTAGGTTCTCAGACCATAATGGAATTAACTTAGAAATCATTAAACATGACCAGAAAATCACCAAATATTTGGTAACTTGGTGACACACACTTCCAAATAACCCATGAATCATAAAAGAAATCAAAAAGGAAATTAGAGGTCAGGCACAGTGGCTCATGCCTGTAATCCCAGCACTTTGGGAGGCTGAGGTGGGAGGACTGCTGGAGGCCAGGAGTTTGAGACCAACCTTGGCAACATAGCGTGATCCCATTTCTATAAAAAATTAAAACCAAAATTAGCCAGGCATGGTGGCATGTGCCTGTAGTCCCAGCTACTCAGGAGACTGAGGCAGGACGATTGCTTGAGCCCAGGTGTTCCAGGCTGCAGTGAGCTATGTAAATAGCCCGGCTAATTTTTCTATTTTTTGTAGAGATGGGGTCTTTCTCTTGCTCAGGCTGGTCTTGAACTCCTGGCCTCAAACAATTCTCCCGCCTCAGCCTCCCAAAATGCTAGGATTACAGGCGTGAGCCACCGTGCCCAGCTCCACATTCATTATTAATTTTAAGAACCTGGATTTTGACAAAGGTACAAAGGCAATTCAGTGGAGAAAGGACAATCTTTTCAACAATGGTGCCAACACAAACGGTTATCCATATGCCCAAAATGAACTCTGGCCCGTACCTCAAGCCATATGAAAAAATTAACTGAAAATAGATCAGAGATCTAAATGTAAAATTTACAACTGTAAAACTTCTGGAAGAAAACACAGGAGAAAATCTTTGTGACCTTGGGTTAGGCAAAGATTTCATAGATATGACACCAGTAGCATAATAGCTAAAAGAAAAAAAAACAATATATTGGACTTCATCAAAATGAAAACTTTTGCTCTTCAAAAGACAATTTTAGGTCATGATTCACGCCTGTAATCCCAGCACTTTTTGAGGCCGAGGCAGGAGGATCACTTGAGTCCAGGAGTTCAAGACCAGCCTGGGCAACATAGCAAGACCTTGTCTCTACAAAAAATAGAAAAGTTAGCTGAGCATAGTGGTATGTGCCTATAGTCTTGGCTACTTGGGAGGAGGCTGAGGCGGAGGGATTGCTTGAGCCCAGGAGTTCGAAGTTACAATGATCTATGATCGCACCACTGCATCCAGCCGGAGCAACAGAGTAAGACCCTGTCTCAAAAAGAAAAAGACAATTTTGGGAGAATAAAAACACAAGTTTCTGACTGGGAAGAAATCTTTGTAAAGCATATGCCTGATAAAGGAATTGTATCCAGAATACAGAAAGAACTCTCAAAACTTACCTATAAGAAAATAAACAACCCTATCTTAAAATGGGGCAACAGAGCCAAGTGTGGTGGTGCGTTCCTGTAATCCCAGCTACTCGGAAGGCTGAGGAGGGAAAATTGCTTGAGCCTGAGCAACACAGCCAGACCCCATCTCAAAAAAAATTTTTTTAAATGGGCAGAAGATTTGAACAGACATATCACCAAAGAAGACATATGGATAGCATATAAGCATGTAAAAAATTCTCAATGTTATCAGTCATCAGGGCAATACAAATTAAACCTACAAGCCCCATGCTAATGTTCCAGAACTTTCAGAGTGGTTGTGTGATACCACTACATACCCATTAGAATCCCATTAGAATGGCCAAAATTAAAAAGACCGACCATACCAAAGGTTAGCTGTGATGTGGAGGAACTAGAACTCTCATCCACTGCTGATGGGAAGGCACAATGATACAAACACTTTGGGAAACAAGTGGGCAGTTGTTTAAAAAGTTAAACAAGCACCTACCATATGATCTAGCACTCCACTCCTAGGTACTCAGCCAAGATAAAAGAAAGCACATGCTCATACAGAGCCTGGTACATGGATGTTTATAACTGCTTCATTTGTAACAGCCCAAACTTGGAAACAATTCAGATGTCTATTAACAGGTGAATGGATTATCAAACTGTGGTTATCCATAGAATGGAATATTATTTTGCAGTAAAAAGGAATGAACTATTAATACACATAACAACATGGAGGGATGTTGAAATAATTATTCTGTGTGAAAGAGGCCAGGCAAAATGACTATATACTGTTGATTCTATCTATATAAAACTTTATAAAGTACAAACTAATCTGTGGTGACAGAAAGCAGGCCAGTGGGCGTGGGACACGGAGGGGAAGAGGTAGACATTACAAACGGGCATGAGGACTGTCTGAGTCCTCTTCTTGGGACGGCCACAGCAGCCCCGTGAAGAGTGTTGCTGCTTCTGGGCTTGTTTCCTTTGAGTCTAGATTCTGCCTGGCCACCAAGACAGTCCCAGTGCAAATCTCATCACGTCACACTCCTGCTTAGCAGTCTTCGTGGCTCCCTACTGCTTTCAGGGTGAAGTCCAAACTCCTGAACGTGGTGAATGATAATATGCCGTGATTGGCACTGCCGACCTCTCCTACTTCTGCAGGTTCACCTCTTGCCACTTCCCCCTTATGGTAGATGAAAAATGATCACAAATTCTTTGAGGTAGAGTTTATTTCCCCACCCTTTGGATCTCGGCTTGCCTTGTGACTTGCTTTGACCCCCAGAATATAGCAGAAGTGACACTGTATAAGTGACCAGTGAGCCCTAACTTAAGAGTCCTTGCAGTTTCCATATCCGCCCTCTTGGAATGCTGCTGCCACCTGAGAAGCCTGGACCGGCTTCTGGAGGATGAAAGACTTTGTGGTGAGAAATGCCCAACCAACAGCCAGCACCAGCTACCAGGCATGTAACTGAGGCCGTCTTGGGCCAACCAGCCATGGTTGAGCTGCCAAATGACTGCAGCTATGAATTATCCCAGGCCAAACTAGCAGAAGACCTGTCCAGCTGAGCCCATCCCAATTTGCCAACCCACAGAATTGTGAGCAAATAAAGTGGTTGTAGTTATAAGCCATCAAGTTTGGGGCTGTTTGTTACACAGTAACACATAACTGATACAATTCTTGGAGTGGACTGTCCAGCCATTCTCAATTTGGGCCATGTAAGCATATGTGCTGTCCCTTTTCCTTGAAATTCCCCTTACCCTCTTTTCTATTTGGTCTTCCTGGGGAATATCTAGTCATCTTTTAGAATGAATCTTGAGTGTCCCTTCCTTGATGAAGACTCCCTGACCCTGCAGGATTGCCCATGGGGCAGCCCTCATCCCATTGCCCTTGCAACTGTTTGCTCATTTGTATCTCTTACCTACTAGTCGCGCAAGTTCCTCCTCTCTCAACCTCTGCATTTTTCTCCCCTGTAAATGGGACCAATAATACTTACCCTGCCCTGGTATTGGGAAGGTTGAAGAAAAAATACATGTAACTGTTATTGATGGCCTGGTCCAAGCAGGGTGTTCAGTAAATATGACTTTTGTGCTTGTTCCTCCTTCCTGCGCTGTTCCTGCACTGCCCCCGAATACCCTGGGGCTGTGGGTCCTTCCGCACAGTCATTAGCACAGCTGGATACTCATGTACATTCCATGAAGTTCATAAAACATGGTCTCCCATCTCAAAGATGACCGTCAATTTAACTTGGAAAATGAAGACTCAGCTGTATAAAGTTTGCCTGTCGTGTATCCGATATATTTCTGCCAAAAGCCATCAGGCCTTCCTTGTTCTGAAATGTCATCATTAATTGTGTGCCACATTCACTTTTATGAACTGGCAAGGTCCCCGGTCCTCAGCTGCCTCCCCAGCGTCTGGCTAGGAAATGCTTTAGCGTTTTTCCTGTGGCCCAACCTTCCGTCCTGTGTCGGATCACAGCTTCTGAGTGGTAGGTACAAATTCCATTTCAGTCGACTTTTGATTCTGGTGACAGGCTTCTCAGCAGGGGACACAAAATGTGTCCAAAGGTGCAGCTTTTCTTCCATTATTTGGATATCACCATCCATAAAGGTGAGATTATATTAAAAACAGTAACTACAAACTTTCAGAAAATTAAAAAGAAGTGCTGGGTTTGAAATGGAAGTAATAAATACTGTCATATTGTGTGAATTTTGTGTAAAGCCCAGAGGGAGGTTTTCTTGGAAATGGTCCAGAACATTCTTTTTGTACCTTTAGAGGTAAAGGCATAGGAGCTCATGGCCATTCCTGTGCGCACTGGGCTTGTCACTATCTTTTACATGCCAAGTTCTTCTGGTTACAAAATTTTGAGTTTAATGCCTTAGGCATTGTTGAGAAAGAGCTAGATGTCTCTAGATAAACCTAGGTGACATGCAAACTCTTTATAATGTCTTTGATTTTTTTTCTTTGTTTTGGAGACAGGTTCTCACTCTGTCGCCCTGGGTAGAGTGCAGTGGTGTCATCACAGCTCATTGCAGCCTCCAACTCTTGGGCTCAAGCAATCCTCCTGCCTCGTAGCTGGGACTACAGGCGCGCGCCACAACGCCCAGCTACTTTTTTCTATTTTTTTAGCAGAGACGGGGTCTCAGTCTTGCTCAGGCTGGCCTCAAACTCCTGCTCCTGAGCTCAAGTGATCCTCCCACCTCTGCCTCCCAGAGCACTTGGATTACAGGTGTGAGCCATCGCGCCTGGCCAATGCCTTTGATTTAATTTGTCAACATACATAGTCCTAGTTTCCATACCACTGTTATATTCTGCTCCTTTTTTCTTCTGTCTTAAATGTGTTTCCATAGGCATTTTCTATACTTACTTTGTTAGCACGTTAATCATTATGCAGGTGGTAATGATTAATCTGTTTTGGTGAACTGATTTGAGGTGAAGGTACAGAGGGCTTTTTAGCTTTCTTTTTGTTTGTTTGTTCTGAAATGTTATTTTAAATCTAAGCCCAATGCATTGAGCTATAAGACTTCTAAATGTTAAATATAATATCTAAAAAATAAAAAGAATCTGACCTTTATAAATATAAAGATAGGGAATTAGAATTGGTGGAAAGGAGAAACGTCCTTTGTGTGATAGCTGTCTGCCATGGCAATGCTGCTCCTTTGAGACGACTTCCTTCCCTCTTCTGCCTTTAAACGACTCATAACATCTTATCAGGCCTAATTTAACAAAGGAAGTTGTAAACAGATTTCTGTAGGGTGGCATTATTAACATGTTAAGTGATAATCTGAGGGGGTTTTATAATATAATAATTTAGGGTGGGTTATACAGAAGGATAGCAGTAGGAAAGTAGAAGTCTAATATTTGAAATAATCTGGACGTTTTTGTGTCAAGTATAAATTCTGAGTGTGGAAACCCAAGCCCAGTTCCAACTGCTCTTTTCCTTGGGTGTCTGATCACATAGCATAGAAAGATGCTTTGATAGTTGGGACAGTGTCAAGCTACCTGCTATTTAATATGTAATTTCAGAAAGTATTTATAAAGGTTGTCTGGGTGCAAGAAACCCCATGAATAATCTCGAGAGCAGAGGTGGGAGCACAGAGCAGCTGCCCTGGGAGCCTCCCTGGCGAGGTCCCCCTCGGCCTTCGATCAAATGGTGAGACTTCTTCCGCTCACTACAAAGTGGACACTGCCCAAGTCCTGCGTCTGTTGCTCCTAAAGGGGAGACTCAGACTGACAGTCCGCTCTTCCCTGTTATGCTTAATCTGCTTTCCTCTTGCGGGCTTTGTGGTCCCAGCCCTATGAAGATTATTTACTCTGCAGATTTCTGATCACTTTTCCAACACAGAATCCCTTTGACTTCTGTTCTAGATGCCCACCCACTCCATTTTTGTTGTCTTTGGACATGCTGACCGTGTGTGCCGCGTTGCCATCTGGGTGACAGCAAGCTGTGGCTGCTGGTACAGAGCCCAGGCGAGTTCTCACGGACTGTCACCTGGTTACTCATGGAGTGATTCCTGAGTGCATGTTACGTGATGAGTGTTAGATACTGAACACCTGCTATGTCGCAGGGATTGTGCTAAAATTATGGATGCGAAGATTAGGGAAATACATTCCCTGGCCTCACAAACATACAGTCTAGTGGGAGAGACAGACACGTAAGAAGTTACAACACCACGTATAATCAGGACTACACCAGAATCGGGCCCACTGTGCAGTGAGAACCCAGAGGAGAATGGGCTTCACAAAGTAAGAGCTTATTACACCATTAGCCCATTTTAGCCCCATCCTCCAGTCCTGCTGCGATGAGTTGTGATACTGAAAACACCTTAGTGTTCAAGGTTATCAGTGGATGTCAGAATTCTTCCAGTGTCTCACCTGCCCTGTGTGTAGGTAACATAAAACAGTAGTAATTGAATGCAGTGTCTACTACTTCTTCTTTTTGTGTATTTCTTTTTTTAATGTTCTATAGTTTTTATATACTCTGCTTTGTAGTTCTTAAAGGAATATTTTGATTGATAAATGTTCAATCACTAAGACCTAAAAATAGAATTTCAGTAGTTTGAGCTTGTGATATACAAGATGCAGCTCTAACACTGAGATTGGATGGGAAAGAAAAAATGGATTTAGGAAGTTAAAGGTCACGGGAGGAACGAGGGGATTGCACAGAACCTCGCGTCATTGCCGGGACTGGGGACAGAGGCGCTACTTTTTCGGAGCCCCCACTTGTCCTTCCTTCGTCTCTCAACTTATGTGAGACTCTACCTGTGGTACGAAATTGAAGACCTAATTAAGCACCATTTGGATTGTCTTGGACCAGATTAGGAGTCACTGAGCAAAGGGATCGTTTGTTATACCTCTTAATCCCTCCAGGGCATTTGGGGCATAGGACATGGGAACTGGCCGGCCTGGTTTGCTTGCCTCAGTCAGCCGGGCAATGGCAGTGTTATGTGGGATTAGATGAAGCTTTGGGGACATCCCCCATGATTCCTCTGCTCCTGAGCAGAAGCTACGGTGACAGCGATGGCGGGAGAGCCCGACATCAGAGCATGCTGGGAGGCCGTGCAGGTAGGGGGTGCCCACACAGCCTCTGCTCTCTGTCTGGGGGACGCCTTCAAAGGGAACTGTTCCTTATCCATGCTTGTGGAAGCAAGAAAGGGCCAGTGTGTGTATTGCCTCACCCTATATAGGGATTTTATCTTGTTTAACTCTTTAATAATGGCAAGGCCAACGTTTCTCTAAATAAATCTCAGGTATTCTTTAAAAGCAACTAAAAAGTAAAATGATAAGATTGCAAAACTTTTAACTCCCTGAATGTGATGACAAGGAAACTAACATTGTTATATTAGTCTGATGCACCTGGCTAGGAAAAAGAGTATCTGCAGGAATCCAAGACTGTTGTCCATGTGCGTTTTCCACTGCAGTGCTGAGAAGTGCTGTGGTGAAGAGGAGGTGGCCACAGCTCCGCCCATGACACGGCCTTTGCCCAGATGTGTGCTTTTTATTAGGAGGAACTTTTCAGTTCATAGAGAGAGTTAGTGACGGCAGCTTTTGAATGGTCTGTTCATGGTGAAAAATATTTTAAGTAATGCTTACCCCATTATCTTGCTTGCCATTTTAAGAACTTTTCCTTCAGATGGAATGCAGAATAAAGTATGATAGAAAAACCACACAGATTCACAGCTTGATTTACACCGATAGATTATTGAGAAAGAAAGTCTTCTAGATCCTATGAAAGGTTAAAAACAATTCTCTTTTATCTTTCTGTGTGTTATTGTCAGCTATGATAATTTATTATCATAATTCCAAGCACGAGATGTGAATTTCACAAAGATGTGTGGATTTTACCTATTTTTCAGTTCTAGAGAAGCCCAAACATCCCTTCCTCTTTGCACTTGAAGCTGTTATCTGCATTAAGCAAACCTGAAATATGAAAATGTTTTCACACAGATGCATTTAATGGATGAATATTTGCTTTGGAAAGTATTCTTCACTCCATCTGGAGAGTCTGGCGTTCTGTGGTCACAGTGTGACAACAGGTGCGGCACATACCTCCTGTGCCCCTCCCCATGCTATGGACCGTGAGCACCCCTGTGACCATCTTCAGATGGGAAAATGGTTCCAGAAGCTAAACGTCACCCAGTCGGCCTCAAGAAGGCAGTGCTGGGTAGGGCAGTTCAGGCAGGAGCACCTGGGCAGAGGCACAGCAATGAAATAGCAAAGTAGAAAGACTCAGGCTGGATCCCCAGGGGGAAAGTAGGATGGTGACTCGTGCATGATCAGGTGGGAACACGTTCCGAAGGGCCTGAGTGGTGTGCTGAGGGGACTGGGCTTTAGTCTGGAGGTCACAGGAAGTGGTTTAAGATGTTTGAGCAAGATGGCGATGCAGATTAACGTGGGAAGAACTGCTGTTTTGTCATCATACCTATATGGAGTATGTTCTTTCGTTTGTGAGCTGAAATCGCCCAGCATTGTCTGGGATTCACCTACTTAGATATTTTTTAACTCTACAAAGTATTTGTTACTATACAATCACTTTCGAGGACTGCCTACATGAGTCACCTCTGTGGGCTCAAGGAGAACATACAAGAGTGAAACATCGTACCCAGCACACGTGCCAACTGCTCCCATGCCCCTCGGCCTGAGCCACACTGGCCTCCTTGCTGTTCCTAGAATGTTCCAGCATGTTTCAGCCCTGGGGTCTTTGCACATGGTGTTCTCCTCACTGGAACATTCTCCCCCAAGACATCCACACAGCTCACTCATTCCCTGAGGCCACTCCTGCCCCTAATCAGTGAGGCCTTCCCCATCCACTCTTGTCACCCCCAGATATTCCACAGGTATGTTTGTTTACATGCTCCCGATCTGTGTCCCCTGCAGAAGGGATGAGAACAGGGACTCTGGTTCTGTCCAGCACCTCGAGTACAATGGACTGAGCTCTGCATATAGTGTGCAGTCGGTAAGGAATGAAGGATTCTCGGCTTGGCAAGCTTTGGCTCCTTAAACACTTTACTGCATAAAGATTTCTCATTTTCCTAGTGTGCCTATCAGGAGTCAGTCCTAGAAAAGATGCTCAACAATATCACTGTTTAGGCTGTGAATTCGGATGTATCTTCAATGATAAATGATGTTTCATTTTAAGAAAGCAAACGAATGTTCTTATCTGTCAGTTTTACCCATTACTTGTCTTTCCTCCCAGCAGCTGGAGCTCAGCTGCGTGGTCAGGATGGTGGATGCAGAAAGCCCAATCTGTCCCCTGTCCCCACTCGAGGCTGAGGATCTGGAAAGCCCATTATCTGAAGAATTCCTACAGGAAATGGGGAACATTCAAGAGATTTCTCAATCCATTGGTGAGGACAGTTCTGGAAGCTTTAGCTTCACAGAATACCAGTATTTAGGAAGTGGTCCGGGATCAGATGGATCTGTCATCACGGGTAAGTGTGCTGTTTCCTAGAAAACTTGATTTGGAAATATTTTTTCCTCAGAGAAAATCGTTCTCTTTAGCCAGAAAAGAAGTCATACCTTTTTGCAAAGAAATCTTCAGACATCACATCCAGTGCTGTTGGGACCCAGAAGCTTTTCAAGTGTACCTCGCATCTCACAGTTAGTCTTCTTAGAGAAGCTATACACAAGCCAAATAATGCCTGAAATTCATGTTGTGTAGAGCAGTTGGAAGTGCATAGACTCTAAAACCCAGCAAGCCCAGTGAAAATAGTTAGACATTGTTTAAAAGGAGATGTGTACAAGGGTCTGCCTTGAAGTGTTATTTGTAATAGTGAAGAATAGGAACAAGCTGGTCATTAAAGGGGACTGGCTGCATCGTGGTGGACTCATACAGTGGACTGCTCTATGGCAAGGGGAAGGAATGACTAGCTCTGCACGTAGCAACATAAGCCCATCTAAAAGGCAATGTTGAATGAAAATAAACAAGCTTAAGGATGTATTCAGTATGTTCAATTCGCGTGAAATCTTAAACACTAAGCAATGTGTCATTGGTGGGCATAGACACACACACATTGCAAAGTGTATCCCGAATTTAAGGTCTCCGTCATCTCCCCAGAGAGGGAGGGGGGTTGGGGTGGAGGTCTCATGGGAACTCTAATTCTCTCTAGGTCATATTTCTAAAAAGACATGAAGCAGTGTGGTAAATCTGGGTGGTGGATATGTGGGTATTACAGTCGTGTGTCACTTAAAGACAAGGACAAGGTCTGAGAAATGTGTCGTTAGGTGATTCCTTTGTTGTGCAAACACCGCAGAGTGCACGTACCCGGACCTAGATGGCATAGCCTACTACACACCTAGGCTGTTGCTCCTGGGCGACACACCTGTATAGCATGTGACTGTACTGCATACTGCAGGCAACTGTAACACAACGGTAAGTATTTGTGTATCTACACACATCTAATCAGTGAAAGGTACAGTACAAACACAGTATTACAATCTATGGGATCATGGTGGTAAGTTCTGTCTATTGTTGACTGAAACATTATCAGCACATGACTGTATAGAAATGAACTCAGAGAAATTAAGTCACTTGCCCTGGTTCACACAGCTAGAGATGGTGCCTAGACTGGACCCTACCCTCTCAGCTGGCTCTAAATCTGTGTTCTTTGCATCTTAGCATGAACGTGCCTTGTAAGAGGCAACAGTGTCCTCAACTAAGTAAGTGAGGAATTGTGTGACACAAGTCAGGCACTGAGGACTCTGAGGGAACTTCGTGACGGAGCAGCCTTTGTGGTAACCCCAACAGACCTTTACAAATGGTTCAAGTTTTGACTCCTTTTCTCATGACACATTTCAGAGGGGATAAGCTTTGGGGGAAGGACCAAGGGAACAGGGTGATGGCAGCTTCCAGAGCAGGAGGGGAGTGAGGAAGTCTCCATGTCAGGTGCCTCGCAGAGCCTGGGTAGGGCACCTTGCGGCAGACCTGGATCAGTGACAGGGACGACGGCAGCATTGGCTACTGAGCACCGTGTAGGCCACCCACGCACCTTGTCCCACCAAGTCCCAAGAGCAGCACAGGGAGTTCGCTGCTGTGCTTATTTAACGAGGAGGGAAAGGAGGCAGGTGCGGGACACTGCCACGCTGCGGGTCACAAGCCCGGGACAGCCAGGTGCAAGACCCAGCTCTCAACCACTCAGAATAGGGCCTTTCTTCACCCATCGCAGACGCACACCATGAGAGTTAATTGTCTTCTCACGTTGACTATTTGCAGTATTAATGTTTATCAGAAAATAATTTTTTTCCTTATAGATTGGAAAAGATTTATCTGGTTTTGTTTGTTTTTATTTTTGTCCATTCTCATCTTTTCTTTTTTAAGGAAGGCAGCTTCCCTGCCCCCTCCCCGCAGAGGGAAATATATAGTCCATTTCAAAAGGAAAGAGTTCAGAGATGCACTTTTTTTTTGTTGAGACAGGGTCTTGCTCTGTCGTCCAGGCTGGAGTGCAGTGGTGCAATCATAGCTCACCGTAACCACAAACTCCTGGGTTCAAGTGATCCTCCTGCCTCAGTCTCCTAAGTAGCTTAGCTGAGACTACAGGCGCTTGCCACTACACCTGGCTAATTTTTTAAAAAGTTTTTTATAGAGCTGAGGTCTCACTATGTTGCCCAGGCTGGTCTCAAACCCCTGGCCTGAAGTGATCCTCCCGCCTCAGCCTCAAAAAGTGTTGGGATTACAGGCGTGAGCCACCATGCCAGGCAGAGATACTTTTTTCTTTGGGCCAGATACACTCCAGAAGTTGTTCCAAAATAAAGGATTTGTGTGAGTGGGGTGGGTGTGTGGTTGTAAAACTTCTGGAAAGTTCTTTCCCAGCAGTGGGCAGAAGGAGTGCTCGGGCCCCTTCTGGCCTTCCCCAGGAGAATCAAGCTCACACCTGGGCTTTTCATGCTGTGCTCTGTCTCCCAGCTGCTCGTCCTCAAGCAGGAGGGGTCTGAAATTACCATCTATCTAATTTAATTCAAGGTTCCTTTTCTAAAACTAATGTCTTTTAAGTCATTGTGAAGAACTATAATCTAAAATAAATTTCTAACTCATCTAAAAGTTCTGACACAAGTAAGGCTTGCAAATTTCATGCAAACTAGCCTTGTGGTCTGACCAATCTACTGAAAGCCACATTTGATCTGACTCCACAGGCTGACCTGGGCTTCCCATCTGAATAAATTAAGGGCAAGGGTTTAGGGGGACAGGGAGAGTTCCAAATTTATTTTTAACCAATTCCAAGGAATTTTATAGCAAGAAGAAAAAAAAAAAAGGAACTCACAAAAAGTGAGCACACTGAAGTGTCCTGGAGGCACATCCTTGATTTTGGCCCCTGGCGTGTGACAATCCATCTGTACTTCCCTCTGAGCCCCTGCTTGCTGTTTTGATGTCATTTGACATCATCTCACAAGTCTTAAAATCTCGCTTTGCCTCCTTCCAGTTTTTTCTGTGTTACTGTTGCTGGCTAATCTGAGAGGTGAGATTATTTAAGATTATTTCTTACTTGTAAATTAGATTTTTCATCCTTGTATCTAATCTGATCCTTTGGGTGATATTTCTAAAGTTATGTAAACTTTCATATAGAAGGGCCATATATAAAATGTATTTACTTTAAACTTTACACCCAGGAGACGGGATGGGGTGGGCCAATGTGTCCTTTTTCCCCTAGTACTATAAACTGCACATGTTTAAAGTCTACATCTGATGCAGGTGCACACACACACACACTCATCTGTGAAACCTTCGTCAAACAGTGACCACATCCATCACCCAGAGTTTACCTGTGCTCTTTCATAATTCCTCTTCCCCACCCCGGGCCCCTCCCTCTCCCAAGTAAGCACCGATCTGCTTTCTGTCAGTAGAGATTAGTTTGTACTTCCTAGAATTGCGTATAAATGAAATCATACAGCATGTGCTCTTTCTAGTTGGGGTTCTTTCACTCAGCAGAATTGTTTCGAGATTCATCTGCATGGCAGCGTGATTTGATTATCCATGGTATGGACGTGCACAGTTTGTTTATTCATTACCTATTGTTGAACATTTGGGTTGTGTCCAGTTTGGGGCTATTACAAATAACGTTGTTATGAACATTCATGTACAAGTCTCTGCTTTCATTTCTCTTGGGTAAATACCCAGGGGTGTTATGGCTGGGACATGCAGTAGGTGTTTGTGTAACTTTTTAAGAAACTGCCAAAATCTTTTCCAAAGTGTGATACCATTTTATATCCTCACCAGCAGCATGAGGGAGTTCCAGTCCCTCCACACCCTCATCAGCATTTTAACTGTTTGAATAGGTGTGTGATGGTTTCTTCTTGTGGTGGTTTTAGTTTGTATTTCCCAGATGACCAATGATGTTGAGTCTCTTTCCATGTGCTTATTTACCATATATCTTTTTTGATGAAGTTTCTGTTCAAATCTTTTGCCCATTTTTTAATTGGGTGTTTGTTTTCTTACTGTTTACTATTGAAAGTTATTTATATATTCTGGATATATGTGCTTTATCGGATATGTGATTTACAAATATTTTCTCCAGTCTGTGGTTTGTCTTTCTGTTAACAGTGTCTTTCAAAAAGCAGTTCTTAATTTTGATGAAGTCCAGTTTGTCAATGTCTTTTCTTTCATGGATCATGTGTGTCATATCTAAGAAACCTTTGCCTGACCCAATGTCACTTCTTGTAGAAGTTTTATATTTTTAGGTTTTACATTTAAATCTAAGATCCATCAAGTTAATTTTTTGTATGTAGTTCAAAACTCATTTTTCTTTCTTTCTTTTTTATAATTTGCATTTGTAACTGTTCTAGCACATTTGTTAAAAAAACTGCTGTCTCCACTAAATTGCCTTTGTATCTTTGTCAAAAATCAAGTAACCATATATTGCAAGTCTGTTTCTGGGCTCTCTATTCAGTTTCATTGATCCGTTTGTCTCTTTTGTCATCAATCCCACAGTATCCTGATTACTGAAGGCCGGAAGTCCCCTGGCTTAAGTTCTCTAACTTTACTCTTCTCTTCCAAAGGTCTTTTCGATAGCCTAGGTCCTTTTCATTTCCAGATGCACTTTAGAAGCAGTTTGTTGATTTTTCCAAAAAAAAGCCTGCTGAGATTTTGATTGGGATTGCATTTAATCTATACTCAATTTGGGGAGAACTGACAACTTACCAGTATTGGGTCTTATCCATGAACATGGTTGTTTCTCCATTTAGCAAGGTCTTCTTTAATTTCTTAGCAATATTTTGTAGTTTTTAGCATTCTAGTTTTTCACATTTTTTGTCAGACTTATTTCTAGGTATTTTAGTATTTTTGATGTCTATTGTAAATGTAAATGTAAAATTTATAAATGTAAATGTAAAATAAATAAACGTAAATGTAAAATTTTTTTACATTTTGATTTCTGATTGTTCATTGGTATATATAAAAATGTAGTTGATTTTTAGATATTGCTCTTGTGTCCTGCACATTTGGTAAACTAGTTAGTTCTAATAGTTTTTTATAGATTATTTAGGATTTTCTACATAGATAATTATGTCATCTGCCATAAAGACAGTTTTACTTCTTCCTTTTCAAGCCGTGTATCTTTTATTTCTTTTTCTTACATTATTACACTAACTTCCAGCACAATGTTAAATAGAAGTGGTAAAACATACTTGCCTTGTTCTTGATTAGAAGTTTAGTCTTTGCTAGTGGATTAGCTCAGTTTCTAGTGCTTTATCAGGTGGAGTTCCTTCTATGTAGTTGCTGATTTTTTCAGGTTGTTTGGATTGGAAATTACATTGCTTTTGCTTATAAGAGCCAACTGGCTTCTCTGATACATTTTTATGGTAAATTACCTCTTGAATTTAAGGTATAAACTTGCATTCCAGAAAACTTTGGTCAAATTGCCATTCCCTGTATATTGTTGTTTCTTGTAAGCTTTGTTATTTATCGATTCATTTCCTTGTGGAATGGCTAGGATCTGCTTTGTCCTATTCAGAAAGCATTGGTACATATTGCTTGTGGAATCGTAGATGCATTGATTTGAATATTCAAAACTAAAACAGAAGTTTTGGATGTACGATTCTTTCAAATTTGAAATTTGCATAGTTAAATATTTGGAGGATAGGGACCGAAGTTAAATAAAATTATTATGTTAATGCTTACACTATGGTGTTTTGCTGAGCTTAAATATTTCAAGTGTGGATTTTGCATTTAATTCAAAAGGCATTAAGAAGTGTGGGTTTCACTTTAAAGATAAAGTGCATCAAAAGTTTTCTTTGGTTATTTTTGGAGTCTCTGTAAACATGTTTCTCTCTTGAATTTGGGATTTCCAGATGAAAGCTCTTCCGTTGTGTTTGTTTAGAATGAAGTCTACTCTTAGTTTTTTTATGGAATTCTTTTACTGCTATTCATTTTTATATATTGTGACATTCAGTTTAATTTGTGTTTAAGAATTGAATTTGTTCTTCAGGAATTGTCATTTGCAAGTTGTTGAATTTATGTCCTATATATACTTCTATATCATTCTATTATATAGACCTTTCATTTACTTTATCATTTATAATTTGTTTTTTTCCCTTTTTTTGTCGTCTGGTAGAGGCTTATGAATTTTATTGATTTTCTCAAACAACTAGCCTTTAGTTTCACTATTTTTTCTTTATTGCTTTTCTGTTTTCTATTTCATTGATTTCCACTGTAATTTTTATTATTTCTTTTCTTCTGCTTACGTTGGGTCTAATTTCTCCTTTTTCTAGTTTCTTAAGTTGTCATTGATTTGAGACCTTTCTTCTTCTCTAATATAGGCATTTAGTGCTATAAATTTCCATCTAACTACTCTTTTAGCATCATGTCACAAATTTTGATATGTTGTATTTTCATTTTCATGTGGTTCAAAATACTTCCTACCTTCACTTTTAATTTCTTCTTGAATCCATGAGTTTCTTAAACTTTACTTTTGACTTTCTAAATATTTGAGGATTTTCTAGATGCAGTTCTATTATTGATTTCTAATTTAGTTCCATTGTGGTCTGACAGCATACTTTGTATGATTTGAATTGTTTTGAATTTACTAAGAGCTGTTTTATTGTGCGGAATATGGTCTGTCTTGGCAAATGTTCCACATGCACTTGAGAAGAATGTGTATTCTGCAGTTGCTGGGTGGAGTATTCTGTAAATATCAATTAGATCAAGTTGGTTATTAGTGTTGTTCAAGCCTTGCATATTCTTACTGATTTTCCATCAAGTTGTTCTATCAGTTATTGAGAGAGAGGTATTGAAACCTCCAATTATAATTGTAGATTTGTCTATTTCTCCTTTCAGGTCTACCAGTTTTTATTTCATATATTTTGAAACTCTGTTATTAGATGCATAAAATTTAGGATTGTGTGTCCTCTGAATGAATTGACCCTTTTATTATTATAAGATGACCTTCTTTATCCGGGGTAAAATTCTTTGTTCTGAACACTACTTTGTCTGATATTAATGTAGCCACTGTGGCTTTCTTTTGGTTAGTGTTAACATTGTATGTCTTTTTCCATTCTTTCTATTTTAACTTATTTGTATCTTTATGTTATGGTTTGGTTTTATCTTGCAATTTGTTCTTTTTTAGCACATCTGTATTTTCTGTTTTTTTCTCTTCTGCTTTCTTTTGGATTAATTGAGTAGTTTTAAAAATTCCATTTTATCTCCTTTGTTGGCTTATTATCTATCACTCCTTGTGTTACTTTAGTGGTTGCTTTAGGGTTTATAGTATATATCTTTAACTTATCCCAGTCTACATTCAAGTGAGATTATACTATTTTACGGATATTATAAGAACCATATAACAATATACCTCCATTTTCCCCTTCATGAATTTGTGGTGTTGTTTCATATACTTTTATTTCTACCTACATTTAAAATATCACAATACATTATTATTGTTTTACCTTAAACAGCCAGTTATCTTTTTAAGATACTTAGTAGTAAGAAGATAATTTTTTACATTTAACCATATGATTACCTTTTCTATGCTCTTTATACCTTTGTGTAAATCCAGATTTCCATCCATTATCATTTTCCTTCTGCCTAAAAGATTTCCTGTGACATTACTTGTAATGTAGGTCTGCTGGTTATAAATTACTGGCTTTTGTATGTCTGAAAAAGTCTTCATACAACCTTCATCCTTGAAAGTATATAATTCTGTGTGGACAGATTTTTGTCTTCAATACTTTAAAGATGTTGGCCTACTGTCTTCTGGCTCGCATAGTCTCCGAAAAGAAATTTGGCATCATCCTTTTTTTTTCCCTCTGCATATTGTGTCCTTTTTATCTGGCTGCTTTAACTTTATTTTTTAAATTTTAGTTTTAATTTTTAATTAAAAATATTAATAATAATTGTATTTTTATGGGGTACAATGTGATGTTTTGATATGTTTACATTGTGAAATTATTAAATCAAGCTAATGTTAACATATCTATCACCTCACCTACTTGTCATTTTTTGTGTGGGGTGAGAACTTTAAAGTCTACTCCTTTAGCAATTTTGAAATATACAATACATTATTGTTAACTATGGTCACCATGCTGTGCAATAGATCACTGAAGCTTACTCTTCCTATCTAACTGAAACTTTGTACCCTTTGACCAACATCTTCCCCCTTTGTCCCCCAACATCAGCCCCTGATAACCACCATTCTACTTTCTGTAATATTTTAGGAGTTTCACTTTTTTAGATTATACATATTAAGTGAGATCATGTGGTATTTGTCTTTCTGTGCCTGGCTTATTTTATTATACTTAGCATAATATCTTCCAGGTTTATCCATGTTGTTGCAAATAAAAGAATTTTCTTCTTTTTTAAGGCTGACTAGTATTCCATTGTGTATATACACTGCATTTTCTTTATCCATTTATCCACTGATGGACATTTAGGTTGATTCCATATCCAGGCTACTGAATAGTGCTGCAATGAGCATGGGAGTGCAGATACCTCTTCAACACACTGATTTCAATTCCTTTGGATATATACCCAGAAGTGGGATTGCTGGATCCTATGGTAATTCTATTTTGGGCTTTTTTGAGGAACCTCCACAGTGTTTTCCAAAATGACTGTACTTGTTTACATTCCCACCAACAGTGTACAAGGGTTCCTTTCCCTCCACATCCTCACCAAGCACTTGGTACCTTTTGTCTTTTTTATATATCTGACTACTTTAAATGTTTTTTCTTTATCTTTTTTTTTGAGACAGGGTCTCACACTGTTGCCCAGGCTAGAGTGCAGTGGTGTGATCATAGCTCACTGCAGCCTTGAACTCCTGGGCTCAAGTGATCCTCCTGCCTCAGCCTCCCGAGTAGCTGGGACTACAGGCGCGCTCCCCCACGCCTGGCTAAATTTTGTGGGTTTTTTTTTTTTTTTTAGAGATGGGGTCTTGCTATATTGCCCGAGCCGGTCTCGAATTCCTGGCCTCAAGCAATCCTCCTGCCTCAGCCTTCCAAAATCCCGGGGTTACAGGCATGAGCCACCATGCCCAGCCTAAAATTTTTTCTTTGTTACTAGTTCTAAACAATTTAATGTTTTTTTTCTTTATGCTTCTTGCACTTGAGGTTCATTAAGCTTCTGGGATCAGTGGATTTATTGTTTTCATCAAATTTGGAACAAGTTAAACCATTATTTTTTCAAATATTTTTTCTGCCCCTCTTTCTTTGCTCCTTTGGGAACACCAATTCTAAATACATTAGGCTACTTTAAGTTGTCCTTCTGTTCACTAATGCTCTAAGTTCCTTTTTTTTCCCAGTCTTAATTCTTTCTGTGTTTCATTTTAGATAGTTTCTATGGCTATATCTTCAAGTTTACTAATTTTTCCTTCCGTAATGTCTCAT
The DNA here is from genome assembly GCA_023783475.1 of Daubentonia madagascariensis. Lineage (NCBI taxonomy): Eukaryota > Metazoa > Chordata > Mammalia > Primates > Daubentoniidae > Daubentonia > Daubentonia madagascariensis. The sequence continues at coordinate 2,412,953 of JAKFHU010000600.1, read as the reverse complement.
CTGTTCCTAATTCTCTCTAGTGTATTTTCCATATCAGATGTTGTAGTTTTCACTACTAGAAGCAGGATTTGATTCCTTATTCACCCCCATCTCTACCTAATATGTCCAGTCTTTCATCTAGCTCCTTGAACAATTGGAATATGGTCAGAATAACTTTTTTAAAAATGTCTTGGCTACAATTTCTGTCATCTGTGTAATTTCTGAGTCCCTTTCAGTTTGTTGATTTTTCTCCTCATGGGTCATATTTTTCTGATTCTTTGTGTGTCTTGTAATTTGTTTTAATTGGATGCCATATACTGTAAACTTTTTTTTTTTTTTTTGAGTCAGGGTCTTGCTCTGTTGCCCAGACTAGAGTGCCATGGCATCATCATAGCTCACTGCAGCCTCCAACTCCTGGGCTCAAGTGATCCTCCTGCCTCAGCCTCCCGAGTAGCTGGGACCACAGACGAGCACCACCATGCCTGGTTGAGATCTTTTAAATTTTTTGTACAGATGGGAGGTCTCTATGTTGCTCAGGCTTATATATTGTGAAATTTGCTGGGCTATGGATATGTTTGTGTTACTGTAAATATTCCTGGACTTTGTTCTGGGATGCAGGTGAGCTACTTGGAAAATATTTGATCCTTTCAGGTCTTGTTTTTAAGCTTCATTAGGTGGCACCATTGCAGTGTTTGTTTTAGAGATAATTTTGCCATACTGCTAAGGCAAAACGTTTTTGAATACTTTATCTGATGCCCCATGACTTCAGTGATTTTCCACCTTGAGAGGTGAGAATAGGACTCTGTCCAGCCCCATATGAGTCCCAGGTATTGTTTACTCTAATCATTTCAGGTAGCTACTGAAGTGGGTTTTTTTTAAGGCTCTCTCAGCTGACAGAGCAAATAAATAAACGTGTACATACTAACCTATGTATGTACACAAATCTATAAATATTTCTCTGTTTAGCCATCTGTATCTATATTAAGCTAAACATGAGTCATACTGATGTCTCCAATGCTCATCTATGACCATATGGATCATTTAGGCCTCCTTCCCTTGCTTGTCTGTAAACTTCCATTCCAACAGTGATAAACCTGGCTCCCACCATCCACTATTCATCTAATTAATTGTTCATTTCTGCTATACCTGTTTAATGGTATCAGAATTGTTAACCCATACCCCTGTGGGAAAAAACTTTATCAACTAGAGCAGGTTGATAAAGTGATAAACTTATGTGCAGGTCCTTTTGCCTTTAGTCTTACAGACTCCGCTCATTTCCAAAGTTACTTAGGGCAGCACTTCTTTCCCCTACTTTCTTCAGGGAGGTTGTTTCATACATTTGTATCACATTTAGATTGTTTTTTCACATTCTGCATTCCATCCTGGGATCCTCCAGCCTCCTAAATTATTTTTGTTTTATTTGTGCACATTAAGGTTCACTCGGAACTATAAAGTTCTGTGGGTTTTGACAAATGCATAGTGTCGTTTAGCCACCATTACATTTCACATGAATAGTTTCACCACCTCAAAAACCCCTTTGCTTCAGTATTCAACCCTGCCTCCCCCACCCCGCCCCAGCAACTGATCTTTTTACCGTCACTATAGTTTTTCCTGTTCCAGAATGCTGTGCATTTGGAACCATAAGTGTGTAGCTTTCCAACTGGTGTCTTTCACTTAACAACATGCATTTGAGAGTCGCCCTATCTTCCCATGACTTGATAACCCATTTCTTTTTACACTGAATAATGTTCCATTGTCTGTATGTACCACTGTTTATCCATTCACCTACTGAAGGGCATCTTAGTTGCTTCCAATTTTTGGCAATTAAGAATAAAGCTGCTATAAACATTCATGTGTAGGTTTTTGTGTGGACATGAATTTTCAAATCAGTTGGATAAATACCTAGGAGTGCAATTCCTATCAGACGGCAAAGCTGTTTTACTTTGTCAGGAACTGCCAGACTGTCCTCCAAAGTAGCTGTCCCATTTTGCATCCCCCCCAGGAATGAATGAGGGTTCCTGTTGTTCCACATCCTCATCAAATTTGGTGTCATCTGTTTTTTTGGATTTTAGACATTTTGGTAGATGTGTGGTGATATCTCATTGTTGTTTTAATTCACAATGCCCTAATGACAAGTGATGTGGGGCATCTTCTCATAGGCTTCCTTGCCATCTGTGTATCTTCTTTGCTGAAGTGTCTTTTCGGATCTTTTGCCAATTTTTTACTGAGTTGTTTTCTTATTGTTGAGTTTCAAGACTTCTTTGTATATTTTGAATACAAGTCTTTTATCACATGTTTTGCAAATATTTTCTCCCAGTCTGTGGCTTGTCTTTTCATTTTCTTAACAGTGTCTTTTGCCGAGCAGAAGTTTTTGGTTTTCATAAATTCCAACTTATTTTTTTTTTCTCTCTTGGATTGTGCATTTGGTGTTGCCCTCATGAGTTTTGACGCTGTATTCTGGTGCCATGTTGCTAAGTTAACAATTGCAGAAGAACTGGAAGGAAGAAAGTAAACTAAATAATGAGTTCTGTGTAGCACATGTCGAGCGTGGGGGGCTAGGGGAGCCCTGTAGGTGGAGGTACCTGAGAGACAGCCCGTGTGTGGATCTGGAGCCCATGGGTCAGCTCAGCAGGAGCCAGTGAGAGTGTGCAAGCTTTGGGGTCGCAAGCGCGATGGTGGTTGCAAGAGCGTAGCAGGTGTGACCCAGAAACAGGGGCCCGGCTCAGGATGGGTGCCCTGCAGACTAGCTGTGCGTCATGTGCTCAGCCGTACCCTCAAAGACCCGATTTACACATAGGATAGTGACTCCTTGAATATTCATCAGTCTTCCCTCTTTTTTCCCTAGATACCCTTTCGCCAGCTTCAAGTCCCTCCTCGGTTACCTGCCCTGTGGTTCCTGGTAGCACAGATGAGTCTCCCAGCGGAGCATTAAACATTGAATGTAGAATCTGCGGGGACAAAGCCTCAGGCTACCATTATGGAGTTCATGCGTGTGAAGGCTGCAAGGTAGAGTGACCTGGAGCAGGGCAAGGTGGCCCCACCAGTGACTACTTGTGGTTACGTTTATCTTACGTGCAAATGTCTGTCATTACTAAAAGAGATCTGCAGAAAGTCCTAGATGAGAAACTGACCTAAGTGACAGATTAATTCCTCTCATCCGAGAGTCTGGGATAGATTGTTCTGCGTACTTTCTAAATAACTTGGAGAAGGGTGTTCTTTAAAAGAAAATAAGTCACGTTAAGAGTGATCCTTTCATGCGAATACAAGGTGGAGAGCATCTACCCACTTATCTCTCGGCCCTTATCAAAGGCCAGGTAGGGCAGGTGTTCTCGTGTACCAGGGGAGGGAACTGGCCTCAGAGACAGAGTGTCTTGCTCAGGGCACCACAGTACCCAGTGGGGGACTGGAACCTGTGCTGGCTTCTCCGCTGCTGCTCCTGAGCCCGGGCGGTTCCTTCCTGCATGGCAGGAGCCTCTCCCCTTGAGCCACATGTACCCTGTGTGTACACCCTCATGCCAGCTCAGCCGGGCTCCTACATGGATATGACCCTGGGCTGGGAGTGTGTGAAGATAAGCCGTGTCTGGCATGCTGCCCACGGCACCATTGGCCCTTCCACGTTGGCAGCATGATGATGAGAAGGATCCCCTTCTGTTACATCCTGAGGGCCCCTAGAGTAGCACATCCTTTTAGGATTATATTCACCTGCTCAAGCCTGGTACTTTATGCACATGATATGTGAGAGATCTAATAATCTGAATGTTTGCTTAGAATCAGAAATCCCCTTTCATCGCACATGCTGGGAGTGTGTACTAACTTTTGGAAAATGCCACAGCCTTTGGCCACCCTACTTGGCAAAGCCGGCTGAGGACATCAGGTGGAGAGAGCGGCCTCCCTCGCACATTCCCCGAGAAATTGCTGTTCCTTCTCACGTGGGCCAGTCAAACCTGCCGCGTCAGAAACACAGAGGAATGACTTAAAAGCAAAAAGAGAAAAAGAACCCAAAGCAAAAATAAACTCCTGCACATGCTTTCTTACCACGTACCTTTTAAAAAGCTACTCGTAAAGTGGCCTTTTCCTTAGGGCCATGATTTAATTACTTTTGTTTAGTTTTGGTTTTTTTATGGACTCACTAATAAAGTTGTTTCTTACTGGGTAAAGTTTAAGATGTTTTTATAAAGCAAGAAGATTGTTTACAAATAGCTGGCTTCCTTTTATTATAATTTTTGTCTTTGAGGGAGTTAATATGCTCTTACAAAAATTCCCAGGAAGTTTTTAGTCACAAATACGGAAATGTCATAATAGAGGGAAAAGTTACATTCATATCCCTCCTAGCGGGGCTGAGTAACTCTCTGGAGAACTGTAATTGTGTCTTCCCAAAATTACATTGAATTTTGCCTCATTTTATTGTTTTTCACTTTAAATGTAATGAAATTTAAAATTCTCTATTTGTCTCAATTATATCAGATTTTCAGAAGAACCATTTCTCTGAATTTAGTTCATTTAAAAACAGACAGTAAATGAACAAGGAAGAGAGGGAACAGAGCAATGGCACTGTCTCGTCGGTGGTCCACGTTCTGTAACAGACTGTGCCTTAATCTCACAGGGTTTCTTTCGGCGAACTGTCCGACTGAAGCTGGCGTATGACAAATGTGATCGCAGCTGCAAGATTCAGAAAAAGAACCGAAATAAGTGCCAGTACTGCCGTTTCCGCAAGTGCCTTTCGGCCGGGATGTCACACAACGGTAGGTGAGGCGGCCCCGCACTCCTCCCAGGTGGTCCTCGGGCCGCCTTCCTCCGAGCGGCCTCTGTGTTTTGAATGAATTTGCTCCAACATTTAATGCCCAGATCACTCTGTAATCAGAATAGCCTATGAAAATAGAAGTCTCAAATAGCTGAGATTCAGCAGAGCACTTGGACATATTGCTGGGAACTTCGATGGTGGAACTTTGCTATAAAATATAAAAACCAACGGGAAATGCCTGAGGTGACAGAATATTCATCTCATCCCTATGCAGCGTATGCCATTTCAAACACTTCACCGTGTTATGAATTTCCTTTTATTCCATCATACTCTAATTTTAGAATGTGCTAATTATGACATGAAGGTATATTTAAAATAAGTAGCCCATAAGGGTTGCCTCCTACCTCCTGGAAAAGGGAAAAGGTATGACACATAAACTCATTCTGAAGCTCACTTTCGTTGCCTTGCCCTTGGAGGTTGACTACGGAGCGGATGGTGGCAGGCACTCCTTCCAATGAGACGAGTCGTGGTGTCACCTTTTATTTTAGTCCTTTTAGAAAGTCTAGAACTTACGGAGTTTGAGTTTTATTTTCATGTCTCCATAGTAGAAAGTTGAATAGTCATGAGAAATGGATTTTAACTTGCCTAGTTTACCTCCTGGTGGGAACTTCTCATGAGCCCTCTCCATTCAGTCATTGCTCTGCATTGCCTGACTCGCTGCTCATTTCTGTTTGTTTCCCATTGTTCTGTGTTTCCCCCCAAATCCCAGCAATTCGTTTTGGACGAATGCCAAGATCCGAAAAAGCAAAACTGAAAGCAGAAATTCTTACCTGTGAACATGACATAGACGATTCTGAAACCGCAGATCTCAAATCTCTTGCCAAGAGAATTTACGAGGCCTACTTGAAGAACTTTAACATGAACAAGGTCAAAGCCCGCGTCATCCTCGCAGGGAAGGCCAGCAACAATCCAGTAGGTGTCTTTGCCGTGTTTAGTTGTGTCTGAAGTGTTCTGTTGGCAACGTGTCAACTAGAGCCTAGAGAATAATTGAGGAAACATGTTCAATGTTGAGAAAATATTTATCCCAAGGTCAAACAAAAGACAGCGGAAATGGAAAGGGTTCATTCTGAGACTAAAATGTAGCCTAACAGCAATTCCTGTCTTCTTACTTGGATCTACCTCAAAGCTCTTAGCAACTAAGTTATTATAATGGCTATGTAATTAATACACCAAAAAAAAAAAAGCCACTGGTTAATAGCTTACCAAGTACTAGGGTCGTTTCTTAAGTGCATTTTTTAAAATCCCTATCTTAAGACCAGAAAACAAAACCATTCACGTCCCATTCAAAATGTGCTCTTGCATCCTAAAACTGGTCCCTGCACTTGGACCTCCCCTCCCACCCAGCAGCCCACACACATGCCTGCTTTTTCTTCAGTGAGAAGGCAGTGACACATCAGGACTTAGAAAGGGTCATCTGTTTACAGGAACTTTATTGTCTTCTTGGAAAGTTCTGGACCTTTTCAGAGGCAACTGAGATAGGGGTAACGTCTATCCCCAGTGCCTGGGGTAATGTCGTCCTGCCCCCACCCCGTAGTGAAATAAGTCTTTGTCTCTGTTACAGAACAAATCTCAGAGCTACCTTCAAAGAGAGGGACGGCCCTAGGTTGGTGAATAAAGATATTTTGCTGTTTTCCTATGAGCATGGTGAAACAGGTTTAATTTGTACTAATGAATAGCTTGAAGCAATCTTTATTGGGAATTACTAGCTGGAATTTTTAGTCATAGGAAAATAAAGTATTTCACAAGCTACTTACTTTCATGAACAAACCAAACCTCTCTTTTACTGAGTCTTTTAATTCTTCAGTGAATTCTCCAATTAAATAGGCCGAGACATTTTAGAAGTTTCCAGCAAACACCCACGCTAGGCAGCCCCAGAGGCTGGTACCAGTTAGACCCCTTCTGGATGACAAGGGTGCAAGCAAGGATAATCTTTTCACTTTGCATTTCTATCCTGGAAATGATTAGTATAGCGCCAAATTAGGGTAACCAAAACTTTTGTTCCTGATCTTATATTTCTCCCTTGGATTTTAAGAATTTAAAACAAACTTAAAAGTCGTCTTTGCTCTTGACAAAATACCCCTGTTTAGTATGCATTTGATTCCCATAGAGTGTCCTTCTGTATCTCTCCACGGAGACCCCCCAGGCTTTTAGAAGGAGCCTGTCACCCTTGGCCAGAGTGAGGAAGTTAGGACAATTGAGGACTCTTCACACATGGTTACTCTCAGACAGGAATCTGTATTTTGGTGTTAAGGAAATAAATAATAGATTAATAGTCTAGGATTGTGGTTCTGTCTTTCTCCTGTTTTCAGGAGAAAGACAGAATTTGGTTCACTGCTAGGAGTCAGGTGCCTGCTCCTGCCCACACACCTTCCTGCCAGGGCACCGCAGGCTCCAGTTTTCCTGTGTATGTCCAGCTGTTGCATCACTGGTTGCATTTGAGACTGTTTGTGCCAAGCCAGGGTTGTGTCCCACCCGTGTCCTGCACGCAGGATATTGGAGGCATGGCCTCCTCTTTCTCCCTGCCTGGGCTGCTGGCTTTCTGGAGCTCGCTGCTTCCAGTGCAAGGCACCCCCTCAGCTCAGTCTGGGTAAAGGCCGAGCCAGCTAGATGCCCACCACCAAGCCACACTGCCCAAATCTCTTCGCAGAGCTCTAGTTTTGTGGCCGCGGTGGGTGTTGGAAGACCATAGCCTGTGTGTATCCCTTCCACGTTTTTGAAAGCAATTCCATCTGTCGGTAGGAGACCCACTGGGGGACCAAGCATCGGCCCAGACATGCTGGCCTCGACCTCAGCTCTCTCCATGGCCCCGCAGAGCTTCAGGAAGGCAGCCAACCCCAGGGCCTGCAGCTGCCTTCATTTCTGTTTGGGGGTGGAAGGAGGGATGATGAATTTGCCAGTAAACAGACGCAATCACGCGATCACAGCTGCATGCCCGGGAGGATGGGCTCGCCTCCTCCCTGCAGGGGCTGCTGGGGTGAGAGCAGATGCCAGCCCCCCAGCTCGGACCAAAACTCGGCCCTGAAGTGTTCAAAGCCTTGATGCAGAAAGACAGAGACTGGACAGATTGTAATTTTAAAGCAGTCCCTCTGGTTTGCTACAAGTGGGGGACTGCATTTATCTTTGTAGCAGTCTTGTCCTCTGTTCTGTGAAGACACCTCATGGCCTTCCGATCAGATAAAGCAAAGCCCCTGGTTGACCAGGAACTGACTAGGATGCTGGGGAGACCTGGAGGGGGGACACTGCTGCTGGGGGAAGGTGCTGCAGGGAGCTGCATAGGTGCCTTGCTTTGAGGAAAGGTGGGTTTTATCTGAGGGAAAGAGTGAGGGGTGTCTGGAGAAAGTCTGTTTCCATCTGGACACTGGGACTGGTTTGAGCCCCTGAAATTTCAGGACTATGTGGCAGAAAATGGTCAGGGCCCTTAGTGATGGGGCCAGAGCACCTCTGGGGAACTTGCTGCCTCTTGATTTGACAGGGACAGAAGTGGAGCTGAGAGGAAGGAGGGGACAGTCGTCCCCTCTGACCATGGCTTCCAAAAGAGGTGCTTTTCAACAGTATCTTAAAAAGTTGATATGTTGACCTGTCAGGGGTTAAGAATGTCATGAAAAGACTTTGGAAGAAGCAACATGGAAACAGACTGAGGAATTTTGATGAAGGCAGTGCCTTTCTTGTGACATTTGCTTCCCCACAACCAAGGGCTCAGCACCCAACGTGCATGCATGCACACATACAGGTGCACACACATGCACACACACTCACTCTTGCTCAGGCTTAGCTGCTTTTGGCTTTAGAAGCTACCTGCACCTTCTAAAAATGTCTTTAGGGTCTTTGACTATCTTCAGTTATGGAAAATCTTTACCCTCTGAGAATATAATTGAATTTTAGACAAAGCCATGAGTCCATTGTAGCTACTCTGGTATGCAAGTTGAGATTAAATAGAGTAAATGTCTTGTTTGGAGAAAAAATATGAAGCAAGGAGACTAATTTTTTAATGCAGCTGAGCACAGGTTTTAAGATCAGTTCCAAAAGAGGAATTCCAACATTATTCTCAACATTTCAGAATCTTTGGAATAAGGGTGTCCTCCCGGGCACCATGTTGGAATAGAATTCTCCTTTTGATGGATGTTACCTTGTACCCTACCTTGGGGTTTTGCCTACTGTGTATGGTCAAATGTTATACTTACTACTTAAGTTGTCTTTAGATTGAAACACATGCCTAATATTTTATGCTGTTTCTAGAAATATGTAGTAAAACATAACCAAGAGTTTATTAAATAACTTTATCCAGAGCAATTCTACCAATGATTCGCATTTAATTTTTTCTAAAAGGTGACAGCTGCTAACTTAGAGGAATTCTCATGAGAGTATCATTTAACACTGTAGAACACAGTGAGCTGTGGCAAGGACAGCAGTGTGTCAGCAAGGGGAGCTCTCAGGTCTTGGCTTGGAGTGATTTGGGGAAAACTAGGCAGCTTTCTGCCTTATGCTATTTAAAATCTTCATAGCATGCTTTATTTAATTTATTTGAAATGACTGCTTGTAATGTCAGATATGTTCATATTCACACTTGAGTATAAAGGGCACATTCCAAAGTTAAATACAAAGTGCACGAATTTTTTTGAATAGTCTTACCAAGAATGCTTACCAATCAAGTCTGGCAAATTTTCAAGGGTGTTTTATGACACAGTTTCTCTTTAGCTGTAATAAATATCAGTTTCTTAATGTTAACACTTGTTTTGAATTCAAATGGTTTTTAATTTTGCCTATTAAATGAGGTCCACTTTCTAAAATCCAAGTGATAATTTTATAAAAATGAAATGAAATATTTGTTACCATGTAAGTCCTCATTTATGAGAGTACATTCCCCATAAACTAGTCCAGGGCGGGCTTCATGGACATGTGGGCTGTTCCACAGTGCCCTGTGCTTAGAAGGGCCCCATATTGGGGGTTAATGCTCTGCTGTTGCTATCTTGAAATTCCTAATAATTATCTTTTAACAACAGGCCCCACATTTCATTTTGCTCTGGCTCTGCAAATTATGTAGCCAGGCCTACACTAGTCCTATGTGATGCTCCACCAAATAATTAATAATACTAAGCATTCTGTAGTCAGACACTGTGGGAACCACTACTTAGTCTAGCCTCCTTTCTAAAGATTTCCAGTACACATTTGTTATGTTAGAGTCTCTGGGAGGTCCCAACTTCACTTAATTCAGTATTTCTCCAAGTTTTTTTTTTTTTTTACCATAGAATGCTTTCTAAAAAAAATTATTTGACAACTTTATTTCTGCTGAATGTCTTATACTTTTAAAAAATCCAGTGATTTGAATAAAGTGAAGGTGACCTAAGAGTATATTTTCTGGAGTTGAAGGAACTCTGAGTATGTTTTCTGGAGTTGAAGAACTGCCATCTACCCTTCAAACATATTTATCGAGCCCATCTGATGAATGTTAATTCCTTAAATCTGAACTTAAACTTTCTGTGAAGAGGAACTATCCCCAAACTTTTCCAGAACAATGGTAATCCAGTCTGTTCTTAAGATCTTTGAAGAGAGACCGTTTTAGTCTTCCTTAATCAGACAAGATATTTAGAAATTTGGCTTTTAATTTTATATTGAGAATGCTTTCACTCATTCATGAGTAATTTTTAAAATATCCTGGGCTGGGTATGGTGGCTCTTATATTTTCAGCACTTTGGGAAGCCAAGGTGGTAGGATCACTTGAGGCCAGTAGTTCAAGACCAGCCTGGGTAACACAGCAAGATCCTGTCTCTACAAAAAATTTAAAAAATAGTAAGGTGTGGTGGCATGTGCACCTGTATTCCTAGCTACATAGGAAGCTGAGGCAGGAGGATCACTTAAGCCTGGGAGTTTGAGGCTGCAGTGAGCTATGATGATGCCACTGGACTCCAGCCTGGGCAACAGAGCAAGACTCTGTCTCTAAAAAGTAAAAATAAAAATAAATCCCCTTTTCTCCAGTGCAGAATCAGGCTTTTTTTTGTCCAGCACTATGTTGCAAGTTCTAGTTCTGTTTAAATATTTCAAAGACAATCTGTCTGATTGTTAACAACACATCTACCTTAACCCTCTACCAGGCCTATAGCACAGGTGCCCTGAAGATGGTTCTGCACTGTGATCCTTGAGATGCTCTTGTGAGCCCAGAAACAGGAGACACTTCCTGCCATGGTCCAGGAGCATCGTCAGGGGCGAGTTTTGCCCATTGGCAGGTGCTTCTGCACTCTGTGCTTAGGTGTTCCAGGAGGGATTGGAAGTAATGCCTGCGCCCACTGCATTATTGACCTGTGTTCGCTGTAGACCACATCATAAATCAGAGATCCCTTAGATACTGTCATTTTCTGCTTTGCACACAGATGTCAGTTTCAGCCAACGGTGGTGTTTGTGCCCATTCTCCTCAGCACCAACAGACATAATCCCTTCTAAGCATGTTGGCTTCAAATAATATGGCCAAACATCTCTTCTTCCACCACGAGCTCTTTAGACAATGGCGGGACCTGCGGGTTCAGATGTGAATGGCACGGCAGCATGTGGGCAGCTGCTGTGGGGATTTGGCACTTGTTCCAGAACATGTAGTGCTGAGTGACGATTGCAGTGTTGTGCTCAGAGAGAAACAGGGCACTCCAAGGCTTTTCCACCTTATCCCTAAAGAGTTTAACAATGCTTATTTGCTTATTTCTATAAATAATGTATTTGATATCCAATTTTCTGATTTGTATATATTTACATGCCAAATTTACTCATTCAACAGTGTTAAGTAATGATGCTTACCTCTAAAGTTTATAAATTTGTAAAATTAAGAATTATTGTAATTAAGGCTCTTGCAATAGTATTTAGGAGTTCAGAAAATATTATAAATATTAAAGGTGCTTTGCTGATATACGCTTGTTAGCTTTATTGCCAAAATCAATACATCAGTTTCTTAGCAATGAAATCACTACCCAACGTCAGGTAATAACTGTTATTATCTTACTGATTTATACTGTTAGTTCGCAATTAAGGTCTTATTTTCCCCAACTAATCTTGAAGTTGTCTAAGGAGGAGGACTGTGTCTCATGCATATTTTGAATTCTCCATAGCACCAAGCTTGGTGGTTTGGGTACAGCAGATACTTGTTAGTTATTGGTAATTGAAAGTATAGCTCGTCACAAATTACCTGACTTAGTTCAGTGTCCTCCTTTGCAGCCTTTTGTTATACACGACATGGAGACATTGTGTATGGCCGAGAAGACACTGGTGGCCAAGCTGGTGGCCAATGGCATCCAGAACAAGGAGGCGGAGGTGCGTATCTTCCACTGCTGCCAGTGCACATCAGTGGAGACCGTCACAGAGCTCACAGAGTTTGCCAAGGCCATCCCAGGCTTTGCGAACTTGGACCTGAATGACCAAGTGACTTTGCTAAAATATGGAGTTTATGAGGCCATATTTGCAATGCTGTCTTCTGTGATGAACAAAGACGGGATGCTGGTAGCATACGGAAATGGTTTTATAACTCGTGAATTCCTAAAAAGCCTAAGAAAACCGTTTTGTGACATCATGGAACCTAAGTTTGATTTCGCCATGAAGTTCAATGCACTGGAATTGGATGACAGTGATATTTCCCTTTTTGTGGCTGCTATAATTTGCTGTGGAGGTGAGTGGTTGATTTAATCTGCTGGAGCCGAGTCTCTTATGGGTTCCTATCTTGAAGAATTTGACAGTGGTAAATCCGATACCAGCTTGAGCTGTTCGGGCACAGTGGACACTAGCAGGGTGGGGGGACGTCTGAGGCCCAAGTTGCTGCCAAGTAGGCTTAAGTGGGAATTATGTCAATATTGTATGATATCATAGTATATAGCATTATTATATATAAATATTTGTATATTGTGTAAATATATTATACTTTAATTATAATATATAAATATACTACATTTATATTATAATTATATCTAATATAAACAGAAGATGTTTATATCTAATATGTTAGATATAATATAAACATATTAGATATAATTAATTATGATATATAATAATATATATGGCCTATATGTTATAATTATGATATTCTTATAATATTACTATAAAATTGTATTATTGTATTATATCCATATTACAGACAATAGTCTCTAAAGTGCCATACAGATGTTAGTATAATTGCTGTCACTACTGGTAATGTTTATGCTGTTTTCTAATGAAAAATATCGGTACCTAACTGGCAGCGATTACAAGGTGTGTTTTGCCAGGGGAAACAGATCCCAGTGGAGGGAAGTCTGGGCCTCTCTGTGCAAGCTGGCTCTGCAGCCCCCAGATTTTTGGCTCGGTGTCATGTGCCTTTAAATAGCCCTGTTTCGGGTCTAGGAAGGTCATCCTCCTACTGTAAACTCGGCCAACTTTACCCAGGCTTGGCGGAGACCAGTGGAGCCACTGTCTCCCCAAAGCTGCCCGAAGCCATACTGCCCCCTGTGATTTACCCACTGTTGGAATTGAGGCTGGCTGCACCTGCCTTGACTCAGCCCTACCTGGTGGGTCCCTGTTACCGTCTGGCCGGGCACTAGTCAGCGGGAGGAAGTCCTTACACTCTGGCATAAAGTATAAAAGGGCAAAGCAGTTATATATGACTTGTCCTTTTTTATGATCAAGATGTAGCATTGTGGGTAAAAAGCAATTGCAGAACTATTTATATGTAGCCTGATCATAGTTTTATAGAAGAAATTATAATCCTATATCAATCCTATATATATAGAAAAATGTCCAGTAAGATATATGTTAAACCTGTTATGGTGGGGTTAAAATTATGAAGGGGGATTCTATCTTTTTAAAATTTTCTCTGTTTAAAAACTTAATAATTATATTTATTTTACAATCAAAAAAACAACGAAGGTAAAAAATCCGCATCATCAGCCACACTTGAAAATCATAGTAATGAATGGGACCTTGAAGGGAGCATGGCCTGTTGAATACGGCTTGGGGCAGTAGTTTCTGGGCCAAGAGTCAGGACTCAGATAGTCTGGTGCCAGCTGCCCCAGGGAGGTCACCTGCCCCATCCCCTCCCCACTGCAGGGAGTCCTCAGCATCCCCTCCAGCTGGGACCTGTTCCTCACCCCACCTCCCCGTTCATTGCTTGCCCTACTTTCTTCTCACCTGGTTCTTATTAGAAGGTACCTGTAACAGAGCTATACGCCACAAAACCTAAGTCTACCATAATCACACTCCTAAATATTGGTGGAAAAGTTGAGGCCGAGTATCTAGTTTTGACTCAGGAATAAGAACTTCATTTCCCATATTATGCAAAATTGGTTGTTGTGATCACCATCAGAAGGTCCCATTACTCCTAACGTTTGTGGTTGTGTCCCTGACAGGCTGTAATTAGGTAAATCACAGTGAAAGGGCCCCGCTGTAAGGTGGAGTTAGAGCGCTGCTATGGCCTAATGGTGTGAATATTTAGGAATGAGCGCCAGTCCTGTCTGTCCATATTTTGCTTAATGACTTTGGAAAAGTCTATTTCTGTCTTCCAGTCCAGTTGGCTTTCTCTAAGAAAGGCCACGCGGGACAGGAATGTTTGCTTCCTCGAGCTGATAATCAGGTGTCAGGCGACTGTCACACTCAAACGTCTTCTTTCTTCTTTTGAGAATAGATCGCCCCGGCCTTCTAAACGTAGGACACATTGAAAAAATGCAGGAGGGTATTGTGCATGTGCTCAAACTTCACTTGCAGAACAACCATCCGGACGATATCTTCCTCTTCCCAAAACTTCTTCAAAAAATGGCAGACCTCCGACAGCTCGTCACAGAGCACGCGCAGCTGGTGCAGGTCATCAAAAAGACGGAGTCGGATGCAGCGCTCCACCCATTGTTGCAGGAGATCTACAGGGACATGTACTGAGTTCTTTTAAATCGACAACAACAACTTTTCAAGGAGTTTTAAAATCGACAGCACTACAAAGGAGAACGGGAGCACCAGGATTTTGCACAAATACCCACAACTTTAGCCATAGAGGTTGGAAAGTCTAAGCTCTAGGTAACCGGAATGTAATTCCACATCTTTGTTTTAACCAGTATCTCTAAGAGCGTGCAGAGCACTCAAATGCTGGTGATAGGTGGCTAATATCAGGACTTGGAAAATTAAGGGGAATGATGTTCAACAATCTGCTTTTAACCCACCCAATGTTAATCATCACACATTTCTTTTTATCCCATTAGCAATTGATCATTTACTTAACTGGTAACCTCGAAATGTGTGGTCTGTCTTCTCTTTTTACTACCCTTTTGACTGTTGTGCTCCTTTACAATTTTGAAAACTAATCAGCACTTTTTAACAACATTTATAATTCTGTAAATCTAGATGTATCCAAAGGTTAGGTATTTTAAAAGCAGCAAAATATTTATTTGGAAGACTTCCATCAGTTACCTGAATCTGAAGAAAGACAACATGCTGCTTTTTAATCATAGGATTGAGGGTTTTAAAGAACTATTTGATAAGCTATCAAAATGCAGCTGTTGTTTTGTTTTCATGGTCGTAACTAATATGTGGAAAAGCCTATTCCAGGTTTGTGTAGAAAAGCCCAGAAAATGACGTCTTGAGACCCCCTGAGTTGTTTCAAGCTAGTGTCTGCGGTGGCAGGAACGAGGCAAACCCTGCGAGAGTGCTAGCTTCCCACCCCTCACCCTTACTCCTATGAAATCTGAACCAACTCAATCATGGCACAATAGTATTTTTAGGGACAAATTGACAAATTATTTGTAAATGTTCTTCTGGGCCCCATTTGGCAGCTCCTATGTCTTTTCCTATGTGGCTTTTTAAAATATGACGCTTTCTTTTTTTAACTTTTGGTGGTAGCAGATGCTCCCTGGAGCACATGAGGCACATGTGACTTTACTGCCTGGGCTGGGAGTGGCTGCTCACCCTGCAGAATGAGAGAGGGGTACCGTGTCCTTCAAATGGCAGTTTTACTTAGTCTCAGATTTCACAGCGTTTTTGGTTATTTTTTACAAAGATTTTGATAGTTAAGTCTCCTTTCCCCGCACTACGTATGTAAGGTAGTTTTTCTGACATCTAAAATATTTGTTTTAGCCTTAAAGATCAACTGCTCAATCTCAGTTCAGTTGGGAAAGCAGTGTTGATATGGTAATTTGTCTAGAACATATGGACCTGGAAGTACTTTCTCTTCCTGTCTACCTAGTAGATTAATTGTCCCTCCAGCCAGAACTAGACTAGACCTGCCAGTGCCGACTGTGACCTCCATGGGCACCACCACTCACCTTCTGTGTCCTCGAGGCCCTCCCCATCTCTAGAAAATTTGGTGCTTCTGAGGTTGTTATTTAAAGAAGGATCAAGATGGGTGGGGATAAAGTTCCGAAGATCCACACCATGAACATATGACAGTAGAAAGGACAATGAAACTGTGAGACTTCAACTAGAAAAAAAGTACAAGTTAGGATTAGGACATCCTCTTTTAAAAATTACACATTTAGTAGTGTTTTTTTTGTTTTTGTTTTTTTAAGATCCAATCAAAGGATCTGCTGGCCAGCAGCAGCAGCAGGCAGTCTGCCCAAGTGTCTTAGGAGCCAGAAGCAAATGAAAGTATTTCCACATATGACACCAATCGAGAGGTAATCCTAACTCAGAGGAAAGCTAGCCCTTGAGCCACATGGCACATCCATTCAGTGTTCTTTGCTGGAATGAGAACTCCCTGTACTGATGGGACTCGTTTCGGGATCAGAGGCTGGAATCCAATGCCAAGTGTGCATTGCCCCCACTGGCCACACAGCCTCTCGCCCTGGTGTGCTCTAGACCAGTGCAGTTCTGACAGGTGTGGCCTAGGAGAACAAGTCTCAGGATTTTTACAGAAGCCATTCATTCTGCTTAAATTTTCATAAAACCTATTTAAAATTGCTCCCTATTTCAAGCTTTCAGCAGTAACAGTCAAGCTGACTGGCATGCTCTATGTGGACTTACCGAGGTGCTCGGCAGTGTTGGTGAGTGCGCGTCTCTCAGTGCCTAGCAAGACTCCTGGTGCTGTCCTGACAAAGCCAGAAGGAAGCCTACAGGTGACCTCAGCTTGAAAGTCACTTGACATCGTTCACTTGTATTAACAGGAAGGAAAAGCACACGTTCCTATTTCTTTAAATAACACAGTCACTAATTGCCAGAATATTTTGGGTCACCTAATCAAAGATTTCTCAGGGTATCAATAGTCAAATATAGGCTGCTTATGCACCAGTTCAAAATACTGTAGCATTTCAAATAGGAACTATTAAAAGGGTGCATTTATTACTCTCTAGGTTTCACTAGACATCAGCAAAAAGTACAATAGAGATGTCGTGACAGGTTCGAGAGTTTCAGACCCCTGTGTGGAGTCCACTTCCTCTGGCAGTGAACGCAGGAAATCAACGTAACCCATTCTTCAACAAGTTATCGTTTAAACCTGGTTCTTCATTTTCTCAACTTTTAATAGCAAAAAGTGCCAAACTCCTCAGAGACCACAGAATTACCAAACAGCCTGGGTCTCACGTGATGACCAGAATGAAGGAACACCTGGGGCACCAGCCAGCTGCAGAGCTCTGAGTCAGACGTGGGCCTCCCCCAAATCCTCTGGGAGCCTTGCATGGTGCCCTCCCCTTCTGCATCTGGGCATTTCCAGCTGGGTGGCCCCCACACTGAATTCTGCACCTCCACACTTGGAGGGCCAGAGGGCCACTCAGGCGTGAGACTGTTTGGATGAAGTGCAGAATTGTCAAAATAAGATGCTTCCAGCTGCAGCAGCAAAAGTGGCCTTGGAGGTGGCATGAATACTGAGATCGCTGGCTAGTGACCATTCCTCCTTCCCACCTCACTCGCTGGCTTCCCCTTGACCTTCCTCCAGCTCTGCTGAGTACAGAGTGTCCGCCTGTACACATGTAATGAACGTGCGGAGGGGTAGAAAGAAACACAGTACTCAAGGCACTCAAGAATGCCTGCAGGAGCTGTCCCTATTCTAAAGGGTTTTTTTCATTTTAAGAGCATAGAAGGTACCTTTCTGCTTGTTCTGACACATTTCTTACACTGGTCATTTAAGACCCTGAGGGACACAAACCGCGTTGAGCATTGTCTGGAGGTTCCAGGGACAGTGCAGCATCCCAGAGCTGAGCAGAAGCTCCAGGGAAATAGCTGGCGTATGATGCTAAGTAAACTATTAATTTAACAGCCACTTTCCCCCTAACGTGCTATGTACCAGCTACCTCAATAGGCACTGCAAAAGGCACTGTTAACATTAAGGTGCACACACACTGGAGCCTTGTTGGTCTCTGTAGTCAGACCATTTGTGACTAGAGCTCCTTAAGCACATGCACACCCATGGTTGTCTGCACACGGAGAAATAATAGCTTTTGTGACTTTCTAAGGAATTTTGGTTGTTTAAAGGGAGCCTTAGAGATACGCACATACACAAGTTGCTGCCCCAATTTGGTGCAACTGAGATTGGGTGTGACCCGGGATTAGGATGGTCCCGGTCTGCGGTGACCCCGCCGCCAGGAGCTCCCCTCTCTTACCTACTCCTGCCAGCCTGGGGAGGGTCCCTTTCTGGGAGTGATCCTGCCAGGTGAGGATGGAAAGCAAGCCTTAATACAACCGTGACTTTCTGAGTTCTGTCTCCTCTTAGCACACACCTGCACCCCTCTGTGATTCCAGGCATTTCCTGCCTCCAGCTCCCACTGTGACAAAGCCACTGTGTGTCAAACCATGGTGACACTCGGCACATTCGATACTTACCAGCTGGATGCATGACGGAGGGAGATTTGTATCTTGACCCGGTAGACACACCTTACCTGTCTTTGGAATGTCTAACTGAACTCCAGATAAGCATGGATTCATCCTTTCAACACCGCAGGCTCAGCGCTCCCAACTGAGACTGACTAGACCAGCTGCGTGGCTTTTTGTCGAGGGCTTCCGGGGCCTGGGGAAAGCTGGCCACCCTCAAAGTACCTCTTCAACCTGTGAGGCCTTTCAAAATGCAGATCCCACTAGAAGAACGGGTCAGGTACCTACAGCTCACCACCTACGTATGCTGTGGTTCCTGACAGCTTTCAAAGTAGCCTCCTGTGGTCTCCTCCACGCTTCAACGCTTTGAGGGGGTCAGAACGGGAATCAGCCCCATTTTAAAATGAAAACACCAGCCTCAGGACCTAGGGCCCAAGTCTTTAGGCCCCGGGCACAGCGCACTTTCTCCACCTCCTGCGGCCTCCTGCTGCCCCCTGCTCTTCCCGGGCACTTACAACTGGCAAGTGTGAGGCCAGATGACCCGACACAGGCCACAGCCCTCTCCTCGGCTCCCATTCTGAGGACAGCCAGCCCATCCTCTGCAGTTAGCTTGGTCTGCCTGATGCCGTGCTCCCGAGGGATTACTTTTTAAAAGACTTTAAGTTCAGAAAAGTGGTGTAGAGTCAGGAGAGGAAAGGAAACTCTAGTGTCCATATAAGTAACAAATCAAGATCGATGCCACCAATTGAGGGCCTACTGATTATTAAAAAATGTTCACAGAAGATCTGTTTCAGTGCATCCAATTTTTACATCATTGGCATGGGGAAGTATTTGTTCTTCTCATTTTAAAGTGGTCCAGCGCCTCTTAACTTCTCCAGGCTGATTTGTTTGGCTGCATGGAAATTTCTTTCCAACCAAATCTTTGCACGGGGTTGTCAGTCTGGGGGACTGTGCACCGCCGTCCTAACAGCAGCGGTGGTGGAGCTGCCATTCAAGCCCATCTTCAGACGTCACAGTCTGAAAGTGAAACGTCCACGAGCAGAAAGGCGCTCAGTCCACTCCACCGTGAGAAGCCAATGGAGGGCTGTGACAAACAAATGCTGGTTGACCTGCCTCAGCTGTGCTGGAGGCAGCTAAGGGACACCTCACCATGGGATTCGCTGATGCCATTAAATCATTAAGTGATCCTCTTCCTCCTCTGAGAGTCCTCCTGCCTAGAGAGATCTAAGATTAGGCTCCAAACGTTGAGCTCTAGGTTTTTGCTGTGATTTATGTTTTTTAGGTGCCATTTTGATAGAATTCAGGAAAATGGTCATTGACCACCTGGATTAGGGTAAGAATAAAGGCAATAAATTTGGTCTGACTCAATACAGGAGATCCATTATATTTCTCTTTAACCCACAATACACACTAAAATGTGAAATTGGAAATAGTTTTAAAAAAAAAAGACAATGAGCTTCACGCTTTAGTTTAAGTAATGACGTAATGCTTCCCATGCTATTTGTGTGGAATGCAGCAAATTCTTAAACGTTATTTCAGTGTCATGGGCTGCAGGCTTATCACAAAAGCCACATGGGTGGCCCCTTATTAGCAGGACAGAGAGCAAGAGGCTGGCACCCCGGGCCGCTGCCCTTTTACCAGCTCCGGGCGTCTGAGGACATCGTTGCGTATCTGGGACAGGGTGGTCAACTGACCATTTGCTTCTCAGAATTTCAGTTTGAGACATGAGAAATACAATTAGTTATTTTTCCCCCCTCGGTGAACCCCTGTTGCAAGGGAGGAGGAGCTGTAGAATGCGGTGCCGCTGGAACACGTATGGCCACATCCTCTTGGAGTCCTTTCCCAAGGAGAACAGACCAAATTATGTCCACGTGCAATGTCATATCCTGACTGAAGCAATATCAAGTACTTTAATGGCCCCATGGCGATTAGATGCATTCTTTGCAAAAAATAAAAAAGTAAGAAAGATTGGTGTTTATATCATAGAAAATTAAGACCTGGGTCAGTTTTCTTTTTTTTTTTTTTTTTTAATTTAAAAAGTTTGCTAGTTTGGGTCAAATGTGAAAACCTTCCATGTTTTCCTCCAGAGAAAGGAACATATCAGCCTCCTCCTCTCTTAACCCTTCTTCTCTCCCAACCCAGCATCAAAAATCCGTTAATTTCATGAACTGACACAGTATCACACAAGCTGGTGCACAAGCCCCCAAACCCTGAGCCCTGCCTCCTAGGGACAGTGGTGAGCCCAGGGGTGAGGGACCCATGGCTGCCTGGAGGAGAGGCGCTTGGGCACCTTTCTAGGGCCCCCAGGCCTCGGCTCTGCCTCAAGTCAGAGACAGTTAGGCTTCGAGCCCTGAACACAAGTGAGTGGCTGATCTTTTCACAGTAAAATCATTCACTTTTGGAAAATTCACTTTTTTAAAGGCACAGTCAGTTCCTTTTTCAGGCCTAAAAAGAAACGTATCTCATAAAAGATGGATACCACTTAGTCCCCTTTTTGGTAAGATTTCAGTGTTTGTGTTCAGTATCACTATTTTTTCTACACTGTGTGGTAAAAAGAACTATGTTAATAGCTATATTTTCAATATTGTGATTTTTTACAAACATCCTAATACAAATATTTTACTAACTTACAATCCTTCATCTAATAACAGACATTAGGATTCTTTTGAAATCAGTGTTAATTGATATATATTCTTAAAAGCCTGGTTCTTGAACCTACTGGAAACACTAAGAAAGCCAAAATAAAACAACTGAAATACAACTGCATGCACACACACGGACACACAGCTTTTCATTTCTCCTGAGCCATGCAGAATTTACTCTCAGCATGTAAATCTGTTCCCTTCGCCATACTTTATATGCAAAAAGCACAAGTGAATCTATCTTTCTTCGTTTCTACCTAGGTTAGAGGCCTCTGATTTCACACGAGTGTTTTGCTAAATACCCTTAACCAGTCTTGTTTAGTAAACAGCTGTCTGCAATTCAGGGAATTGTTACCTATGGGTTATTACCAAAGAACTTGGGCAATTTGAAATATTCTGATGGAAATTATTTGTACATGCTGGTTCTCTAGCATCCTCCAGATGGTCCAATCCGAAGCATAAAGCAGAACCCACAGACCCCGTGAGTTTCTCATAGGTTGTTTTCAGTATCTTGGCAAAATTTCTTTTCGGTGTGTGTTTGTAACACCCTCTGGGATCCACGATGCCATTGTGCTAAAACCCCTGGGGAGAGGGTTGACAGGCATGTGAGAAGGGCGCAGATCCCAAAGCAGGGACAGAGGCTGGTTCCTTGGCATGTGTGCATCTTCCTGTCCTTGGTGCCTTGTGCTCTCAAAGCACTTAGGGGCTTCAGACCCTTTGCTTTTTATACCAAACAGGAGCAGTTTCAAAGTGGGAATTGTTGAGCAAGCTCTGGCATCCTCTCCACTTCATCCTTCTGTCCAACTGGGGAGAGTATCCAGGACCTCAGGAATCCAGGGTGTGCAGAGAAGGGAAAACGGAACTTTTCTAGTCACATTAACTGATTGTTTCCAGGCGATTAGAAAATGGCTATAAAATAACCTTAATTTTTATAAAATCTTGGGTCTTCTTCATTTTCCTATTAGGAGATTGAACTGACCATATGTATTGATTTATATCCTGAATTTATGGGAACTTGTATGTTTGGAATGTCCTACTGTAAGACTGATGAATGTAAAGAGTTAATTTCAGGGTACAGTTTTGCCTTAATGGTTTAAAAAATAAACTATTTTTAAAAATTTTTTGATGAGTTTTGGGTGGTGCTGTGAAATGAGTTGTTTAGTTTGAACAAACCAAATCCCCAGCTGTAGTGTCTGCTGTCTACCAGAACAGTCCCCCACCTCCCCTTACCTGAGGCTGTCTTCATCTGTAGAGGCCCTTTTTGTCCTTCAGTGTACAGAATGGATCTGGGACAATGTGGCCCCAGAATATGACATCCTTTCATTGAAAGTAACATGAAACAGGAAGCTATTAAAAGTATGGGCATCTTAAAACAAATCAGAGCACACACCAGTCAGTAAAAGCTCTTTACACATTGTTTTATCATAGGACAGTTGGCCTTGCAGTAGTTACAAAGTAAGACAGAGCAGTTCCTGCCTCTAGAACTCTTACGCAGACATTCGCAAGCCCACAGATCACTGTAACCCAAATTGCTGCTGTGGAAGCTCCAGGGGACAGGAGGTCCTGGGGGGAGGGGTGCTGCAGGAACATCTGGCAGGCTGTGGGGTTGGCCTTCACAGGCACTGAGGACTGACTTCCAGATGGCATGGGGCAGGCAGGCAGCATGATGGCCTCCAGGTGCAGTGTAAGTGCAGGACACCCACAGCACTCCTGACTCGGGCAGGAGACAGAGAACAGAACTGGGTCTGAGCTGCAGCCAGAGCCTGAGGGAACTAGAAGGGCTGGAAGCTAGCACTCAGCTTCTGGGGGACCCCACCCACTGCTGGCCCAGAGTGCCCGGGGAGATGTCGGGTCTACAAATGTTTCAGTGGAAGGATTACTTTTCAAAACATTAGCTGGTTCTTTGGGGTTTTAATTATAAACATAATACCTGGTCAAGATTAAAAATAATATTTTCTAAGCATCACACAAGGATGTGAAATAAAAATTCTATCCCCCCAGACCTACCATCTGGCTCTCAAAGGCAGCTGCTATCAGTGGTTTTTCTTATAAAGAGACCATCGCTGCCATCTAGCATGCCCTGTGGCCCCAGCATGCCGTGCCACCTTCCCCCACATGCACCTGCAGGCAGCCTCTTGGTGAGCTGTCCTGCTGAGAGAGGTCTTCCCTCTCACTCAGTCACCTGTGAGCAGTGCTCACTGAGGCCACAGCCCTGAAGGGAGTTCGGGAGTGCTTGGGTTTGGTGTCAGGTCTGGTGTCTGCCTTTTGGGCTGCCCTCTTGGCACAGCTCCTGTGGCCCTGTTGCGACTGCAAGCTGGACCCCAGCTCCCTCAGGCCACAGATGCTGCTCCCGATGGCCCAGAAACAAGTCTCCAAGCTCAGCCGCATCCCCAACCCAGGCTGGCCCAGGAGCTCTGTGCAGGCCGCTGCCCACTGCCCTGGCACTGGCCTCACTTATGTCTGAGAACTGGGCTGGCTGGAAGACCTCTTTGATGGAGCTTTCCTTTTCTCCAAGTCTTGCCGAATTTCCTGAGGAAAAGCACCGATGTTCTTCTGGACACAAGGAAGGCAAAATCTTTTGGAGTAGAATAAACTGCACTCCTGAAAGAAGGGAAAGGAAGGAGGCTGGCACCCTGAGGACACGGTACAGCTTCTCTCAGAGGCCAGCCCTTCACCACATGCAGGGGACTGGGCAGAGCCCCCCAGGATGCACGGGATGGAGACATGGCCAGAGCCAGACCAGCAAGAGGGAGAGAGAAAAAAGCGTCACCTGTAAAATAGGTCCCAAGCACAGGGCCTCGCAAGCAACAGTTGCTAAAGAAAGGACAGTCCCTTCTTCTGGGAGGTCCCTCCAAGAACATGTAGAAAGAAGGTCACCATCCATGGCGAGAGGGAGGACAGGGCTGTCTGCAGTGTCAGTGGGAAGGTGAGGAACCATGTGGGGCCACTGGGGGTGGGACAGAGCCTCCAAGAATCCACTTCTATTCCTCACCCCAGGCTGAGACCCTCTAACTGACCTAGCTTGCCCCCTCACCTGTCCCCTTTGTCAGCTATAGGGTGGACCAGCTGGCCTCTAAGGACTCTCACGGCCTCCCTACCTAGGGACTATTTTTGGGGTCTCCTGGAGGCTGTTAGGATCAACATGGCAAGGATAGGCAGCCCCAGCCTCACGCTGCTTACCTACCGGGCCCACACACACCAGCCTGCTGCATAAACTGCAGCATGAGCCGAGGATCAGGAATCTGTCCTTGCCCGAGGTGAAGGGATCCTTCATGACATAGCTTTCCTCCAGGAGGCTGCAGGAGAGTGATGCCAGCGATCAGAACAGCGTGAGCAATGGCATGCAGCAGCATGGACCTCCCCAGGGCCTGCACACCTCTGCACACCTGCGTGGGCTCACTGGGGTAGAGGACTAGTCCATGTATGCTGAAAGGTAGTGACAGAAAGGCCCAGCAATTGGGGGCCATGCTGGAATTGAAATCGGACCTGCTCTCCGCTCTACAACAGCCATGGTGGAGAGAACCCCCCTCCTCAGCCAAAAGAAGGGCTGCCACAACAGGAGCCCCAGACCCCAACCTGATTCACTGGGGTGGGGGCATAAGGCCTCCATATTAGCGCCCCAAGACCTCCTCTATATCCCAAGCTGGCTGCTTCCACGCAGGAAGAACCTGGCACCTTTTCCACCCTCACAGCCCCAGGAGGAAGGCTGGCCTCATGCTACATATCAGAATGAGACCACAGGGTAACATGGTGACACCCAGGTCAGCAGAGGAACCGCAGCCAGAAGGAGAAGCTGGAGGTCAAGAAATGAGCACCAGGACCTCCTGGCTCTAGTCCAGGCCTGCTCTGGGCAAGCCCATGGGAAGCTGGTCCTCCAGACTCACTCCCACCAGTGCAAGAGCTGCAAGGAGGACAGGCTTCCCACTAAGAAAGTGTCACAGCAGGAATGGCAACAAGGGTGCAGCCCAAATGGGGAGGCCACCATGGTCCCTTGTGTTTCTAGCTGCTGAGCTGCTCCAGCCTGGGCCACTGTGCCTCTACCCCATAGCTGGAGCAGGTACTGAACTCTGGGCTGGGAGTAGAGGAAGGGGCTTGGGGGTTCTGGAAGAGTCAGATGGTACTCAACCCTTGCCCAGGGCCTCCCCAAGTCACACCTGAAGCATCTAGAGCCTGGGCAGGCATGGGCCTAAAGCACAACACTCAAGCCATGTGTCAGACTCAGGCACGGCACCCACCAACCAGCTCTGGGCATGGGCTTCCCTGGCACTGGCCCAGAAAAGTATGTACTCACACCACTGAGTGGGTGTTGGGGGGCTTCTGCCCCACATAGCTGTATGGAGCTGTCAAGGCACAGAGCTCACACTCAAACACACCCAGGGGATGGCGCTCTGCCTCGGACACCATCTGCAAGATCAAGAGATGGGGTGCATCACCTTCAGAACCAAGAACCACCCACCTCTCAAAGCCTCCCCACCTGCTGTATGCTTCTCACCCACAAAATGCAACTCCTCCCCACCCCACACTTCCAGACAGGGACCCTCAGGTTCAGAGCAAGTAAGAGATCTGCTCAAAGTCACACATTATTTTCAAGTGCACACGAGATATTCACAAGACAGACTATATGCTGGGCCATGAAATGAGCCTCAAACTTTAAAAGACTGAAATCAGACCTCAAAATAATTAAAAAAGAAATTGGTAACAGAAAGATATCTGGAAAATTTCCAAATATTTGTAAGTGAAACAATATTCTCCTAAAGAAGCCATAGTTCAAAGAACAAATCACAAGGGAAATTAGAAAATATTTTGAACAAATGAAAACTAAAATATGACATACTAAAATATATACAATGCAGCTTAAGCAGTGCTTAGAGGGAAATTCATAGCTTTCAATTTTTATATTAGGAAAAAAGGTTTCAAAGTTTCTAATTTAAGAAAGTGGAAAAAAGCAAATCATACCCAACATAAGTAGAAAAAAGAAAATAATAAACAGAAATCAAAGAAATAGAAAATGAACAGAAAAAAATCAATACAACCAAAGCTGTTTATTTTCAGGTTTTTTTTTTTAAAGTTCAGTAGAATTGATAACCTCTAATTAGACTGATCAAGGAAAGAAGGATGATACAAGTTACCACTAACAGGAATGAAAGTGGGAACATCACTAAGACTAGAGATAGTAAAAGGATACTAAGGGAATGTTATAAACTTTTTACCAATAAATCTGACAATTTAGATGAAATGGAAAGATTTCTTGAAAAACACCAATTATCAAAAGTGACTCAAGAAAAAAATAGGAAACCCTATATCTAGTAAAAAAATCAAATTCATAATTAAAACTTTTCCTGGAAATGAAATTTTTAAAAAAGAACACATAAAAAACTTCATGCCTAGATGGCTTTACTGACAAATTCTGTCAAGCATTTAAGGAAGAAATAATACCAATTTGACACAACTCTTTCAGAATACAGAAGAAAAAGGAACACTTCCCCAGTGATTTTATACAGTCAGTACAGTATTACACAGACAACAAAACTGCCAGTATAACCCTGCTACTATTCATCAGACAAAGCTATTCAGGAAAACTACAGACCAATATCCTGCATGAACATAAATATAAAAATTCTTGGCAGATTGAATTCAGTAATATATAAGAAGCCTGATGCATCAGGACTGAGTGGATTTATCTAAGGAATGCAAGATTGATCTAACATTCAAAAACCAATGAATGCAATTCACAATAATAACAGAATAAAGGAATAAAATTATATATTCATTTCAGCAGATATAGAAAAAGCAGGACAAAATTCAAGGCTCTGGGTGGTGCTGGAGAAAGAGCTCAGCTCACACTTCAAACCTAAGTGGCTCCCCAACTTACTGTATAATAACCTT
Organism: Daubentonia madagascariensis; assembly: GCA_023783475.1. Lineage (NCBI taxonomy): Eukaryota > Metazoa > Chordata > Mammalia > Primates > Daubentoniidae > Daubentonia > Daubentonia madagascariensis. The sequence goes on along the minus strand of JAKFHU010000600.1, from coordinate 2,385,923 downwards.
CCCTGGTTGGCATTCAAGGACTCTTTAACTTGGGTGCTACCTTTTTCCACTATATCCCCCCTCACACACTAGGCTACCACTTGAGTGGCTCACTTGCTATCCTCCAAACATTCCCTGCACTTTCTCACCTCCTTGCCTTTGCTCCTGCTGTCCCTTCCACCTAAAAGGCTCCCCCACAGCTCTCTCTATGGATTCCCTCTGGCTGCCCTGAAGATTTTATCTTTGGCTTTCAGCAGGTTAAGTAAATATCTAAGGTTTTTTTTCTTTTAGAATTATTTATCCTTATGGTGCTTCTTTAAGCAAATTCTTTGATCTTGGTTTGATATCTTTTATGATTTTTGGAAAATTTAAGTATTTCTTCTGCTGAGATTCTAACTGTAAATATGTTCCACCATTTTGATATTGTCTATACTTCTTGGATGCTCTGCTGTGGGTTTGTTTTTTTCACTCTCTTTTCTCTGTGTTGCAGTTTAGGTGATTTGTATTGACCTATCTTCAAGTTCATTAACTTTTTTCCATTGGCTACGTCAAGTCAACTGATACACCTTTTCAAGGCACATCATCTCTGTTATTTTTGATTACTAGTATTGCCATTGAGTCTGTTTCCTTCTCTGCTGAAATTCCCCATCTGTTTAGGCATGTTGTACATTTTTTCCATGCTTTAACATATTAATCATATTTATTTCAAACTCCCTGATAGTTCTAACATCTGGGTCATATCTGATTCTGTGGATTGTTTTGATCCTTGACAGCAGGGAGTATTGTTTTTTATTTGCTTTTCTGTATGTTGCAATTTTGGTTGAAAGCTGGGCATTTGGTAAGATAGTGGAGGTTAAGTATTAACAGTATTTATGCGTGAAAACGCGTCATGTCTGTTTCTGCTCGGCCTTTGTATGGGGTATTGAATCAGTCACAGTTGAGATGTTCCCAGGGCATCACTGGCTTCAAACTTCTCTAGCATTCCCTGTGCTTAGGGTGAGGATTCATTTGCCTAAGAGGGTTTTTCTCTGTCATCTTCACCCTCAGCTTTAGGCCATAGGTTGCAGCTGCTAGTTATGTTGGGCTTCCCGTTGTCCTGATCCAGCTGCAGTCTCAGGCTTTCTTAGGAATCCTACCTCTTCCCCAGGTATGGGAGACCTCTAATGATAAGTGTGAGGACAGGTGTGATCTCACCTCTTCTAAACCTGAGTGTGTGGTGTATGTACGTCAAGCAATGTGAGTTTTGAGTTGCACAACCCCAGATGTCAATCTCGGAAGCACGGGTCACAAATGACTTTTAAAAAATTAAAACCCATTTCAGGTGTGCGTGAACCCAATCTGTTTGGCAACTGCACACTGGAGTTACCAAGGCCCCTGCCGAGGCCACTGGGAGCACCTTGTCCGCAGGTCACAGGCCCCGGCACAGCGGGTGGCGGTGGCAGGGGCGGCCCCGCACCTGCGAGCCTTTGCACACGCCCTTCCCTCACCTGGCACCGCTCGCGCCGCGGACCCGGCCCCCCGCGAGGTCAGGAGGGCTCCGCGCGGCGAGGCCGACACCTCGGCGGCTCGAGCCCCGCCACCGGGGCGCGCGTCCTCCGTCCGGTCCCCAACGCCGCGAGCGGCCGCGCCGATGCCCGACGCTCGGCACCGCACAGGCCCCCACGCCCGCGCCGAAGCCGGACCCGGACGGAGGGAAGCGCTCGGAGTAGCGCCCGCCCGGCCCACAGCGCGCTCGCCCCCGCCAGGCCGCCGCCGCCGCCGCGCGCACTCACCGCCCCCCGCGCCGCGCGGCTCCGCGTCCCACGGCGCGTGCGCGGCCCCGCCCCGGCGGCCCAGCCGGCCCCGGCGCAGGCGCGGGCGCGGGCGCGGGGGCGGGGCGCTCGCGGTCGTCTTCCGCCTGAGCCGCATCCTTCCGGTCGCCGGGGGCGCCGCGGGTGGGCGCGCCCTGGCCGCGGCACGCGCACTTGGCGTGCTGTCTGGGCGCTGCGGAGCGCGCAGCTTCTTTCTGGGTTCTCTGTCGGCTTCGGCAGGGTGCAGATCCCGATGCGTGGCCCCGCGGAGATCGACGCACATCTCCTTCCGCTCCCGCGCCGCCGGGCTGACACGCCCGGGCCTTGGTTCGCCCGCGCGCTGTCGGTGCCCCGGGGGACGTCAGCCCCCGCACGCAGGAGGGGACGAGGCGGGTTCACAGCGAGGCCTGTTTTCCCACGACCTTTATAAAACCGCGTGGGTTCCAGATGTGCCCCTGGGCTCCTCTAAGCCTCAAAGTGGCCTGCGACGCCCCTCGTGGTCTGCGCGCCTCTCGGCCTCCTGGGTCTGCCCGCCGCGCCAGCTTCCCTCGCTGCCCCGCCGCGGGGCGCAGACTCGCTGTTCGCGGGCCTGAAATGCGCGGCGCTCGCGTAGGCGTGCAGGAGAGGCACCGTTCCGTGGGGCGAGGGGGACGGATTCTGAAGCCAGCGGGCCCGGCTTTGCCTGTGGGCTCCGCTCTTGCCCAGTTGGAAAACCCTGACCCCAATCGCAGTGGGTGTTCACCTGTGCCTTGGGGACCACAGATTTTGCTGACTTACGGGCTCCCCCAATGATTTAAGGGTTTTCCGCGGAAAAGAAGGCCTGCCCCCGAGCTGCGGCGACAGTTCGCTGCCTGCCTGTACCACCAGCCCGCATTCTTCTCCCGTCTGCGGTCCTGCCCCAGTCTTGCATATCCTGCTGTATTAGTGGGGTCCTCTGTAACCATTCCCTAGGCCACATGAGGTGTGCGCACTGTCATTGTCAAGGTGTGCTGTTCCTGACACACCAGAACGTAATTCTTGATTCGTCAAGCCACATTTAAAGGAATGTTGCCAAGTTGCAGCAGACGGGTCTCGGACTTAACTCCTTTGGGGAATTGAGAAGGATTAGGCCCGGCGTTTTAGTATCGTGGAACCAGAACCACTCAGACCTGAGCTAGAGGGGCCCCAGGAATTAGCAGGCAGTTTTATTATGTTTCTAGCAGACATAACCTCAACTGTGCTTACAGCGGCGGCATTCTTTGAATCAGTTCAAAGATTATATACTGGGTTTTTTTTCTGGATCTACCCAAAGATGGAACATCTTGACGAAGCATTTCAAATTTAACCTATAAGTACTCTCAGATACATGATGGTAATCCCATGAATGCTGTTCAAGCAATTAGACTTGTTTTGGACAAGTTATGGATGAGATGCATTAGGAAAATTAAGTGAAATAGATAATATTCAAAGAACAAATCGTGGTCTTTGGCAGAAAAGAAAGTTAATTTTGAATTTGATCTGTCCACAGTTATTAATATTAGAAAAAGCTTTAAAAGTCCAAATGATTAAAAATATTGCATAAAGTTTTAGGGGAAAAAATGATTTTCCAAAAGAAACTGAATATGAAATACGCACTAAAATGACATTCAAGTACAATGTAAGCAAATTAAAACTGGGAAACAGAACATTTGCTGGAGTCTAAAGAAAAACATTCATGTAGAAATAATCCTGAAACTAATTTCTATAGAGACTATTTTCTGGCCACTGTAGATCAAAGTGTAGTCTCTGTTGATAAAGAGAGATTTGAAAAGGGTGAGCAGCCTACTGCAATTTTCAGTTTTCTGTATAATATCTCAGCACTGAAAAATGTAAAAGAAGAAAAACTTAAGAAATCCTATATGAATCTAGATACTGTAAGAAACAGTGATAATAGTGAAATAACAGTTTATATAATGAAAATATTTTGTAATGTTTTCTGCAATTATTCCTGTGCACCCTCTTTACAATGTTTAAACCTGATATTGATATTCATGGTTCAATTCTGAATATAAAGCCTTAAGAATCTTATTCATAAGTCCAGTTGCCACTCTCTCAGCAGAGTGAAGTTTCTCCCTATAGAAATAATTAAAAACTACGAAGTAGGAAAGGTTGTCTAGTTTGACACTATTTTGAATAGGACACAATTGTGTGAAAATCTTTATTATATCAATGCAATGGTTTTTCTGAAATAAAGGCAAGAAAAAAATTTATAGAATAAATATGTAATAATTTATGGATTATGTATGTCTTTATTACTCATTAAAGCATCAGTGGCCCATCACAGAACACCCAAGAGGTGGACGATAAAAATTAAATTCAGTTATCTTTAATAGTTTGCCAATTTTCAGTTACATGAAAACCACAGCTTTATGAATAATTTTAAATTTTGTCCTTATGAAGTATATTTATCAAGGTAGATGGATATAAATATTTTATGTAACAGTTTGTAAGCTTTTAAATATTTAGACATATGGAGATTTGTAGTCTTGCTCTGGGCCCCATCAATGTTAGGGATGGGTTTGCAGGGGAAAATAATTGCCTATATGTTGTGGTAATACTTATAAAATGTTGTGTAAATGTGGTCTTAACAGATTATTACAGTACTGAACAAATATTGTACATCATGTATTTCAGTGGACTGAGAGTAGAAATCTGAAAATCGGAAGGAATTGAATTCAGATTAAAATGTAGAGTTAAGTGTTGCTAACAGCAGCAAAGGAGGGTCTGTGAAAGAGTAACTCCTGTGCACCCCATTTCACTAAGGATGAATACCATCCTATTCATCCCATTCTCCATTTCTGCCAATAACATTCAGGTATAAAGGCCTGCATTTTGCTTTGAGTACTAATTCATGAAATGCCAGAAGCAGGCCTTAAAAATGCCTGTCCCTGGAAGTATAATGAGAACAAAGGAGTCTTAAAAGACTCCTTTAGAAATTGTTGCCACGTCCTGTGAAAATGGCCTTCAAAAGAAACCTGAATTATGATTTGTCTTACTTGATACTTTGTCTTCCTGATAATGTTATAATTGGCATCTCTGCCTCTAAACGGTATAAATTCTTGTCATTGCTCTATCAGGTTAGAAGAAAACCCCTGGCACTCACCTCTTTCCCGTCATGCGTGGAAAAAATCCTATGACTGCTAGATTTCTCATTTTCACCAAGAAGTTGAGAATCTTGTCTCGTTCAGCAGGTCCCACAGCTGCTGTCCCTGGTCCTCACTCAGACCACCTCCAGTGCTCGTTCCTGGGCCCCCAGTGATTGCCTGCTGCCTCTCCCACTGCACAGCCCTGGCTGTGTTGGGGGAAAACTGCCCCTCTTCCCTGTGTTTCCTTCCTGGGAAGGGAGACCAATTTATGTAACCCTGAGGTCCCCGTCAGCCCCTGGAGAGGAGCAGAGACCTTAGCTGATTGCTAAATTGGGGGAGAATGCCTGAGCACACCCAGCCACAGGGAGCACGAGTCTCTGCCCAGCCCGCCAACAATCCTCACTGCCTCTAAGGGCAGGCCTGCCCAGCCTGGCCTGCAACTGGGGCTTGAACTCCCTCGTTCTGTAGCTCAGTTGGCAAGTGCATTTCACCGGGCTGTATCTGGCCTCTGTCAGCAAAAAGTAATCATTTGGCACCCTTGTTGACTCTTTTTCTCAATCTGTCCAGAAGTCAGGTGGTTAAGAGAGGTGCTATCTAATGAGTGTGTGCTCCACTTGGAACCAGTGAGCCAGTATGGGCCAGGCCGCTCCCATGACCACCCCATTAGGGGAATTAGAAAATCCAAATCTGACCTTCTGATCCTTGATACCTGTGCGAGTAGCCTTGGGCTAGTCTACATCTCTTCATTTTCTCAGCTGGCAGAGAAGACTATAGCCTGCCCAGGTTCTCAGTCGTCCCCTCTGGAGGAAGCAATGGCCCTGCAGGGGCGTAGTGTGCAATGGCCATTTCAGTGCAGCTTAGGATGACAGAGACACCAAAGTGGGTACAAAGCAGCCACCCACCTGGGTTGTCCCCCTTTCTGGCTGTCCACTTTGAGGGCAGGAGCCATGTGTGTATATGCCCCTCATGGAGAAATCACTGCAAGTCTCACAGAAGAAATCTCACATTTAATTCTGATAAATTTAAAGTGGCATCTACATAAACGAACATGCTTCTGAGTCAAATATTACAGCTTCTGGCCCTTGTTTCTCTTAAGTAATGAACCACATTTTACTTATTCCTAAATAACCCACCATACCACAAATAACCAAATGCCCAAATCCTGGATGTGTATATATATTGCTATATTCTATATATAGAACATTTATTATATTTCAGTGTTAACCCATATGCACCTTTTTGTTGTTTAACAAAAGCCATGTATCTTGGTCGAAAATGTTATTAAATTTTACTTTAACTTGCAGCAGACTTAAGGCATAAGTGGGAAGCTCCCGACTTCTGACCCCTGCATTCCCAAGCACTAGAGCAAGTCCTGGAACTCCCCATGAGGCCCTGGCCCAGCAGGACTGGGGGGGCAGTGGTGGTGTCTGCAGCCCTGGTGTGCAAAGAAGACTCCCAGTAAGATGGAGGAGTCTAGAGCTCCGTGCTGGAGCAGCAGGCCATTGGCTTCCAGCTTGGGTTGAAGACAGGAGCACCTGGAGCATGCTCAGCCCAGCCAGGGGCCCCCTCACCTCCCTCCCTCAAATCTGGTTCTCACACCCAGTGCCTCTAACTCCTCTAAATTGCTGCAGGGTTTGCCCCTGTACCAGGAGTCACATAATTCCCGTCTAAAGAGAAATCAATCCAGGAATCCGACATTGTCATCTCCTCTCTCCCAGAATGCTACACTATACTCCTTCTTTCATGTTCCCAAGAGCAGAGGCCAAGAGTGGGGATACTTCCAAATGTAGGTGTGTGCACTATGAAGGATGTGGGTGGAAAGCATGGCTCAGCCACTAACATCCCTTAATCCCCTTAATCCCACAAACTCAGCATTTGGGGAGACACTTGCTTATGGCGCTTGAAACCATCATTCATCAAACAACGAGGTAAACCATCTTCCTCCCATTGATGTTTCTGGTCTTCAACCCCAGATACCGGCGGTTGTTCTTCTCTGGCTGCCCGTACAGCATGTCGACAAAGAACTCGGGCTCATCTTTGGCCCTCGACTGGGAGGTCTGAAAGCTGAACACAGTTCTTAGCTTGCGACACAGATAGGTCATTGCTTCCACTTCATCTGATGGTTCCTCATACACGGGCTGCTTCATTTCCTCATAGGCAGACAAAATCACTGCCTGAAATAAGTTGATCAAGATGCAGATCATCACCAGCATGAAAGATGAGAGGAATAGAACCCCAAGAATCCTGTTATGGGAAAATTCAGTGTTCTGAAAAGCTGAAACACAATAGGAAAATATTGTCTGAGTGGCATGAATCAAGTTACTGTAGTTCCATTCGTGCTGACCGAACACCAGGTAACCGAAAGCCATGTATACAAAGAAATACACAGACACCACAAACGCCATGTGGCAGATGCCAGGAAGGGCCGCCTGGATGGCCCTCTGAGCCAGGCGCACATCATAGAAGAATCTGGAATACCTGAGAGTCTTCAAAATTGTCAGAAATAGCAGGAAACCCAAAATTATCCGCATGGTGTGATCTACTTGAGAAACTGCATGAAAGGGAATGAAGTCTTCAGGGTTTGACAAATAAAACTGAATCATACCAGTGGCCAAGAAATGCTTCCTGAGAAAGAGCACAATCAACACAGTAAATATGCATTTTAAAGCAAAGTTGAGCAAATTATACACACTTCTCACGTAGGAGGCTCTTTCTTGCATAATGATGTAGCCCTCGTCGACAATGTAGGCTAAGAAAAAAATGAGAATGGCCACATACAAGTAGATTTCTGCTGAAGTTTTTCTGTTGAATTCGGCAAGTGAGAAAGAGTGTAGGGATATGCTTGTGTTGACAACTCCTAACTGAGAGACCTCAAATATGACTGAAATGCTACAGAACAGATTTACGTCTGGATTAAAAGTTGTTAATTCCAAGATCACAGCCCATGTCTTCTCATCAAGCCAATTGCTTTCTTGAAGTTCTTTGAGTCTCAATGTGGAATTAAACTTCTGCTGTTTTGGAAAAAAATAGAATGCATATCCTCCTGATCCGTAGGTATATAACAACCCATAGGAATAATACACCCATTGTTTTCCTTGAGGCTTATAAGTAAACCCATTGGGATTCTTGTCTGTGCGCCATTTATTAATTTCATTCCAAAAGCTAGAATAGTCTTTTGTGTCTTCTGGGTCAATGCCATATTTGGGGTGACAACGGATTTCTCTTTTGATGCTGTTCTGCACGAAGTTTTCAGCAGGTAGACACATTTTTTCACTAGATTTTGCTCTCACTTGCCTCATCAGTGGAAGGCCAAGGATCTTGGATGAGCCGTCGAGAAGGAATGTTGGATTCAGGTCGTTGTGTAACAGAGGCAACAGCACTCTGTTCAGCCATCTATAGATGTCTTCCAGCTTAGTCACAGCAGCAAGATCCACAGAGAACTGATCACGGAGAAACTGGTTGTAGTAGAAGCTGTCGGTGTGGCGCAGCAGGACGATAAGGACCAACAGAAGGGCCAGAAAGATGAGGTGAGTTACAATGTAACTCAGGAACAGGAGAGCTCTTCTCTTGATCCTCTTCTTTCTTTTGAATATTCTAATTTCATCTTCTGTGAGGGGTTGGTACATCCTCGTGCCTCGGATTTGGCTGATGTGGTCATGTAGCCTCTGCATTTCATCTGGATGCATATTCATGCCTTGCAGCCTGATCTCCGAATAATGATACCTGGTTGACCACGAGATGTTTTTGCAATACTTGGGCTTATTTGTCCTGATGCCTGACCAGAGTATGATTTTAGATGGCTGCACCAGAAAGACTGACTGACAGAATGAACAAAAAGATGCAAAGAGCCATTCTACTGACTTGTCATAGCCATAAGTTAGCCCATAAAATACAATAAAGAAGGAGGATATGCCAGAAGTGGCAAAAACCAAGAACCATGCTGCATAAACACACCACCAAGGCAGGACAATCCGGGGCTTTTTTTTAGGGCGGGGAAGGTCCGGTTGGGAGGAATGCTCTTCAGAATGGACATCCTGATTGTCCTTGCTGTTGCTGTTATTGGAATTTATATTTGGTCTGTGGGTCTCTGGGGCCCCGGTTTCTGCTTTCTCATGCTGGCGCTTTGATTTAAAGGTTGCTTTCACAGAAGGCTTAGGAAGGCCAGGCTTTCCCCTAGATGCAGGCTTTGCAGCCCCCCTGGTGTGCATTGCAGCGGTTTGGTAAGCATGCCACTTTCCCAAACGTTCTTCCCAGTGTCCACTGTCTTCTGACGGCAGGGGGTGCTTCTGAGGAGACACCTCACCTAGATTCGCTCGAGGTTTCTTCTGGGAATAGGTGAACAAGAAAGTTATCAATAACTGCACAGGGATTGTAATCAAGACACTTTCAATACCTGTCATCATTGATCGGATGTAGCGCCCCTCCTTTGGCTCCGTTTGTTCTTGTCTATTTAGATTAAAGAACATAATATTACAAAGAAGAGAGCTTAGCAACATGGCTAAACAACAAGACAATCTTTGGAGCCTATTGAATGGTTTGGCAACGACACTAGCAAAAATAGAGAACCACATGTGGTTTTTCCCTAGCTTATTATTCACATCTATAAAGAAAAAGTCTTTTCTGTTCAGAGGCTGATCGGGGTGGGTAACGTGAAATGTTCTGTCCAAAGTGGTGTCAATAGAAAGCCATTTCCGGCATATGAACAGCCAAATGTGTCTGCTAAATAGATTTTCCACTTTGATTCGACTTAAATACCAACTAGGTGTTTTGCCCTCGTTGTTGTGCCACACACGGATGGAATGGATGTCCCCCAAGTCACTTTTTGTCGTTAGGAGGAAAGTGCTGATGCTTCCTTGGTAGAGAGTTGTAAAATGTGGATGGCTTAAACAGTGCACATCACTGGCACTCGCTGTGCCCCTAAGCTGCACAAAGACATCGGCCCTGGTCCCAGCCCCGCAACGACTTCCTGTAAAAACAGTGACCAAGTAGCATATGTTATCATAAGGATCGTTATCAGGTAGAACTATCACATGTTCCCGAAGAAACTGGTCCATTTCATCCCTGTGCAAGGCCCAGAAAGCTAGGACCATGTACAGGAGCATAATAAAAAGCACAGTGAAGAGGGTTACAGGGTTTTGGTAAACATTCTTGATGACCTTTAACCGCAGATCCACGGGGTTAGGGACCACAATCACCCTGGCCATCACGTAGCGGGTATGCAGGTGAAGGTTGGTTAGTCTGAGTGTGCCCAGCTGCCGCCTGGCCCTCGCCACGTGCTTGCAGACACAGTGCACCTTGTGCCAGGTGGTCTTCTCACCAAGGACGCAGTTGTCTTCCCTCCACTCGTTCTGGATCCCATACATGTCCAAGCACTGGACGCTGAAAAGAGAAATGCTTACTAGCCTGTCACTGGGCTGTATGACAAAACGAGGCGCCTGCAGAACCACGGATATGGCACACCGGGATGAGTGGCTGCGTTGAGCTATGACCTGCAGCAGAGACAGTGGGAGGCAAACCACGCGGGCTGCCTTCACTGTGCAGGCGGGGTCAAACAGCGCACTCTGGCTGGCAACTGGAGGGATGTCATGAGGCACGAGGAAGGTGGCGACCAGAGCTGTGGAAGTGACCTGACTGCCTGCGTACACCAACACCTTGAACAACACAGTCACTTCGGTCACGATGTGGACCAGCACCTCCCTAAGTGCTCTGCTGTCCACTTCAAAGCTAAATGCCCCTGTTGTCTTCAAGGCCCCATCAACCTCACTGCTGGGTCCCACAGTGAGATTAAAAGCTGGAAAGGTCAAGTTTTTTCTGACAAGGTACACTTCTACTACATCAGGTGTGATCTCTATCACAGTACCATTATCTGTGGCTCCTGTCATTCTGAATCCAACCACCTCTACTGAAGTGTTTTCTCGATCATTTAACCAAGGAAAAGGGTCCTCTGCAAACTCACAAAACATCGTAGAAACTGGAGCATTTGCAGGCAGACTGGGAACACTGCTCACATTGAGTGTTGGATAAAAACAATTTCGGCAGTGTTCCTCGTTTCTGAAGACCTGGGTAACCTTCCACTTTTCAACTTTCTTGACATACATATTAAAGTTGGAGGTTCTCATGACAGTGGTTTCATTCCCTGGTACTTTACTAGCCAATATTGTGTCTGATAGAGATTCTATTACATAGAAAGGATCTTCAACGACTTCGTGAGGAACAGTTCGTTTAAGGATATTGGACAAACTTGTTAATATTCCAGTGCTCACAATTTCTATTTGTTCAGAGCTAAAGTGTTTATCTTTTTGTCGATACTCTTGCAGGGCTTGATTTGCTTGCCATGTCCTCACTGTGGCACGTTTCTGAGCAACTCCAGTGAATTCAGAGGGTTTCTGGGTTAATTTGGTAACAGTTGTTATTACTTGGCCAATTTCCACCAAAGTGCTTACAGGAAGAAGGAAAGACTGATTGACAAGGTGTTCTCGGAGACTGACTTTGTCATCTTGGAGAGGTAATTCAGCTTTCATGTTATTCAAAACAGAAGCTACTATATACATTAAGTAACCTGCATGTAAAAAATCCTGCTTTTGAAGCAAAGTAGATAGTAATGAACTTGGCCCCATGGTGAGATTGAGTAACTGATGCAACACAGTCTTTGATGAGTTTCTGTCAGTAGGAGCCTGTACAGTGGCATACAAAGTCACCTGAGAAAAAGCTCCTAGGGAGTCATAAACCTGAGCATGTATTTTCATGGCATAATGATTAGCCAACACACCAACAGGAAGAAAGGAAGGGGGTGCTGTGGACTCAGTACCCAAATACAGGATAGTCCCCAAGGTGTTCTCTTTTACTGAACTGATTTCACCGATACCGTGCAAATCAGAAACAATTATTTTATATGTAAGAGGGATGTGCTTATCCTTAAAATTACTACACTGGACAACAAATTTAGTAAAAAGTGCAATTCCTTTAGCTGGATTAATTTTGCATTCTCCAATTTGAGGGCCCTGGTTAATAATAAACAAATGCCTGAAGACTGAGCTGTCTCCACTCCAGCTTTCGACAGACAGAGAAGCCGAAAACTCAGCTTCCAAAAGATGACTAAAAGCAAAAGCTTTTATAGACAAATAAGCACTATTCCTTCCTGTTACCGTTTGCCCCATCCAATCAAATAGCATTTCACTGCCCGAAGAAGACAAAATCGACCATTTATAGAAATCACGGCTTGCACAATTTGTGCAATTTAAAAACAAAGAAAACCTATCTGATATAATTAAAGTTCTATCACAATTTTCAATGCATGAAATGTGTGCGATAGCTCTTGGTCCTTGGAGCACATGCACTCTTTTATCAGAAAATGCTGTTCTGTAACCCTTCTTTATCACCATTCTGAAAAAATACACACGGGCACCCTTAAGTGTTTCTGGCAAAAGCGTTAGCACAGGGCCAGAGGCCCATGGCCACTTGAGATTGGTCTGCTCTGGGTGACAGACTTCCTTGCTCATCACCATTATTTGATCTTCATGGTAGTTCTGTGGATTTGTGGTACAGTGCCAAAAAAACCGGAGACCCTCTAGCGGGTCGTCGGCCTCTGGGTCGGAGGACGTCGCTCCGTCCAGAATCAGCTCATCTTCGAAGTTCAGGGTTACGCTGGCATTCCCGAGAATGACGGCCTTCAGGGGACTTCTAACAATGCAGACATAGATGGAATCCGAGTCTCTGATTACAGGCATTCTCGGATTCGACGTGCTGATGGACACTGTGAAATTAAACACGTACACGCCCCAGGGTAAAGAAGCGCGGGGGATGTGTATAAACAGGGGGTTGTTCTTTATCTCGAGCTGAGGCAGATCCAAAGGTCGAGTCCAGTCGGGCACGTGGTTCACAGAGGGCGCGGAGAAGATCTGCCAGTAGAGGGCGATGGCGCGCGCCCACGGGCAGTCGTACTGGGCGCTGGCGTTGAGGGTCGCCGCCTCCTTCCTGGTCAGGAGCACGGGAGCGCTGCCGTTGTCGGTGTTGATCCTCACCTGCTTGATGACGCAGGAGTCTACCTGGCAGGACACCGAGGACTGGACGGCCGCGTGGCCGAACGAGCCCACGGCTCCCAGAACGGCGGGCGTGCGTCCGGCTGTGGGGCACTTGGTGTGGGCCACGAAGCCGGCGTCGGGGCGGGGCGCGACGGAGCGCGGGGAGAGGCGCGCGGCGGCGGCGGCGGCGGCGCGGGCCGGCCGGGCTTCCCCGGGCCCGAGCAGCCGGAGCTGGAAGGTCCAGGCCAGGGCCCCGAGCGGGCGCGGCAGGCGGGCGGACCACGCCAGGCGGAGCCGGCCGCGGGGCGCCGAGACGCGCAGGTCCACGTGCGAGGGCGCCGCGGGGCGCGGCCGGCCGCGGAGCAGGACGCGCACGCCCAGGCAGTACCAGCCCCGGGCCGCGGGGACGCGCGCCGCCCGCCGCCCGCCCGGCTGGCCCCGCCACGGGGGAAGCAGAGGTCGCGGCTGCCGCTCAGGAGGACGCCGCCGTCCCGGGCCGCGCGGCGCCGCAGGCTGAGGCGGGTGCTGCGGCCGCGTTCCCTGAAGCCCGGGGCGCCCCGCAGGAGGCCGCCCGACGGCCAGGCCGGCGCCCCGGAGACGGCGGCCCGGGCCCCGCGAGGAGCCCGGGGCGGCGAGAGGAGGCCCAGGCCCAGGCCCAGGCCCAGGAGGAGGAGCGCGGGCCCAGGCCGCATGGCGCCCGCCGGGAGGAGCTGGCAGGGCGCCGGCCGGGCCCAACGGCCGGGGTCGCGAGAGCAGCCGGGACGGCGGGGCTCACGGGGACAGTGGGGTATCGGGCATCGAGGGTCGCAGGGCGGGGGTCTCAGCGACAGCGAGGCCCAGGGTGCAGCAGGGACAGCGCGGCGTGTGGGGGGTGAGGGGGCGCCCCACCTCTCGGTTCCCACGGGTGTGCAGGCCCCAGGGTCCGGGAGTGCTGAGTGAGATTAATTCAGCTGCGGGGAAGGCTTTTTAGCAGGAATCCACTCCCTTGGGAAAACCAGTGAGGACTGAACTCTGACCATTTCCCTCACGGAAAAACTCCCTTCTAAGTGGGCCCGGCCCGTCATGCTTACAAATGATAAAAATCTCACTAAACAGGTTTTGTTAACCAAATATAGTGCAGGTTTACTTCCCAAAGTGATTCTGGTGTAGCATTAGCATCATCCAAAAGATAGAAGACCCCCTTGTCTTCACTCAAGCATCCCAGCAGATCCTTATCTTAAGAAAGATCCTCCTGTCTGGACCTCCCAGAGTGCTCAGACCTTTCATCTTAACTTAAGCATTTCCTTTCTGGTCTTTTAGATAAAGCCTGACTCTTTCAGCCAATTGTCAGCTAAAGAATCCCTAAACCCACCTATGACTTGTAAGCTGCCTCCACCCCCTTCAAGATGGCCCACGTTTTTGGGCCAAGCCAATGTCTGCCTCCCATGTATTGATTTATGACTTTACCGGTAACCCCTATCTCCCTAAAATGTATAAAACCAAACTGTAACCCAACCACAGCAAGTCCACTTGCTCAAGGCTTCTTGGGTGTGGCTCCGGGTGATGGTCCTCAAATTTGGCTCAGAATAAACCTCTTTAAAATTATTTTGCAGAGTTTGGCTTTTCTGTCAACAAGATTGGTGCCCAACATGGGGCTCTGAGAAGACTCAGGATCCCCGAAGGAGTAGCCCAAACTTGGCGCTAGGTACCCACATGGCCCTTTTGGGCCCCTGACTCGAGCTTCTCCTTTGGCAGAACTGGTAGGTCCTCCTGAGCTCTGGAACACGTGTTTTGGGGTGACGGTGCTGGGTTTACTCTGAGCTGATTCTTTTCCTACGAAGTTGCTGTTTGGGATCCTTATTTGGTTTAGAAGTGCTCTCTAAAGGGCTTTCTCCGTTGCCTTTTTCCTCTCAAAATTAATTTCAATTGGCTTTTTTGTGCATTTGCAAAAGAGGAAACCAAACTGTCTTGTTTGTAGATAAACGCGAGACTGAGTTCCTCAGCTCGGAAGAGGGTGGGACGGACACTGGTGAAACACTGAGAAGCCCCCGCCCACAATCAACGCACTCTGGTCCACGACACTAAACCCTAGACTACAGTTCAGTTGCTTCTTTAAAGAGAAATGGGAAAGAAATCCTTTAAAAATGAGTAAAGGGAAAATGACCCCCTTCAGGCACCCCAGTTGGTTTATGGCGCCTCTACTTGCAAGTATTTGTGTAAATGGAAAGGTTCAAGGGCATGCTGGGTTTCCTAGGGTTCCAGCTGGTTATAGCTAATTCTTGTGCACAAGTTTTTACTAAAGGACACATTACTTCAAGGAGAATTCAGAGCTCAAATGGTCGACCTGCTATAGAGTTAAAATGTCTCTCAAACTGTTTCTTTTCTGGCTGCTGTAAAACCTGCTAACTTTTTTCTATTGATGTGGAGATAACTCATTGTTTGTGGTATTTGCAATTGAAAGGCTACCTGCAGCCAGTTCTAGCTAAGATGTAAACATTGAAAAGTCATTTTCAACTGAAGAAAGAAAAAAGGAGTAAAACAGCTTTTAAAAATCAAACTGCCAATGGAAACTGCTTTACCCAAAACTGATCCACAGGCGTAATTAGTTTACCTATCAGGACAACTAAAGGTTTGCCACGTGAACAAGCTCCAGTTTTGTCAGAAGAAATTTGGATCCAGTTGTCTTTTACAAACTGGTGAGTTGTGTTATTATTACATGGCTAGAGTTCTAGACTAAAATCTATTGGGACTTTGTGTATGTGTGTGTGTGAGTGTGTATGTTTAGGTATGTTTTGTATATGTCCATGTATTACATGTTTGTGCTTACATGGTTCTGGACTGTCTTAAAAATAAGGGAGCGCTCATAAATTAAACAAACCCAAATGGTTCACGTGAATTTAGTAATCTTTGGTGAATAAACTGGGTTATTACTTTAAAAAAAGTAGTATTATTAGTAAAGTAATAGTAAAAGTGTTTTCAAATTGTCAGCATACATTTGTTTTTGCCTAGGTTTTAATGGACATTTTTATGTTTTTAAGGTGTCAGGGTTTGACGTAAAGGTTATAAAACTATAAACTCAGCCAAACACAAAATGATCTGTGTTTATATGATCTTTGATAAGTAAGGTATATTTAATATTTGGTCTAATGATAATAGCTAAACCTCCTGAGTTATCAAAAAAAAATACCTATGTGTTTAACTTTAAGGTAAAAATGTAGACATGCCGAAACAAAAAAAGTGTCAGCAAGTTGAAATACATAAAACACCAAGTAGATAGAGCACAGAAACAAACTTATGGTCAAAGGCTTATGAAAATATTTTTGGTTTTGATCTTTTAATCCTAGTTGCAGATGGTTTTTCCACTGATTTCAATGTCTGTGGAAAGGTGCACATAAAATGTGTTTCCAACTCACTCTTTGTATCATCTAATAGTAACAGTACTGTTAGGGATTCAAAGTGTGACTGGATGGACCTCCTGGCCAAGAGGATGTCCTAAAACCAAATTGTCTGCCAGGAGGAGGAGTCAGACATGCCTAACCACGCCCTCTTCCCTTCTTGGAGATGTCCTTTGTAACTCATCAACAGGCCTAAGGCTATGCAAGACAAACCTGCAGGTCCCCAATTTACACAACAAATATATGTCATAGGGTGACTTGTCTCTTCCTTATCCAAAACATTCCAAGCGTTTAGACAAAGCTTTCATTTTTTAACCAATTACAAGTCAAGAAGTCTTTAAACCCACCTATAACCTGTAAGCCCCCCCCCTTGGAGATGACCTGTCTTTTCAGGCCAAGCCAATGTATGCCTTCCATGTATTGATTTATGACTTTACCTGTAATCTCTATTTCCCTAAAATATATAAAACCAAA
Source organism: Daubentonia madagascariensis (assembly GCA_023783475.1). Classification (NCBI taxonomy): domain Eukaryota; kingdom Metazoa; phylum Chordata; class Mammalia; order Primates; family Daubentoniidae; genus Daubentonia; species Daubentonia madagascariensis. The sequence continues at coordinate 2,369,181 of JAKFHU010000600.1, read as the reverse complement.
CTGTGACCCAGCTGCGAGTCCACTTGCTCAAGGCTTCTTGCGTGTGGCTCTGGGTTATGGTCCTCAAATTTGGCTCAGCATAAACCTCTTTAAAATTATTTTCCAGTTTGGCTTCTTTTCCATGGACAAAAGCTGTCCTAGAAGTTGTAGTTACAAGACTTTAAATTGGAAGCTTTAGTTTTCCCTTGGTCTTGTCCATTTTTTATTTGCTAGCCGGTTATGTGTGCATTATGTTGCTATAACAAAGTTTTTGCCTAGGAAGAAAAATCCTAAAGTGTTAATTTTTGTATAGTAATTTATTTTAAGATAAAAAGTAAATGATTGTTAAAATCCAAAGAAAATCCCCTAAGTCTTAAACTCTTTAGAAATATTACATGTACTCAAATTTACACCCAAGTTGAAAAATGTTTTGAGACTATTTAGATTGTTTTTAAACAGCTTAATCTTGATCCTCATGTAAAAAATGTGTTACAACGTTGTGTCATTGTTTGAGATGTTATGGATTGGTGCTGAAGGTTTTTTTCAGTCTAAAGTCAAGTAATATCATGCTGATGGGGTTCAGAAAACTACCCTAAAGTGAAGGCCTCAGAGGCAAAAGTTCTCTGACCTTGCCTTGTTCCTACCTCTTAGTTCCATTTTTCCCTGAAGCTAGCAGGAAAAATCAAAATCCCCCTCCCCCAAGGCAGGTCATAAAGGCCAGAACCCCTTTTTCTGAAAGATAGCCACAAAAACTAAAATTACTCTATGTAAAAATTGGCCATAAAATAATTATCTGACCTACTTTGTTTACCTATAAAACCCCCATTCCAGGAAGGGCTTTGCCCTAAACCCAGAAGGAAGGAATGCACATGTAGAGGCCAGACAGAATCTAGACAGAGAGGCCGTGCTGGGCTCCACTCAGCCTTTTTGTCCAATCGTATTTCTACACGGCTGTCCATACTTTAAACATAAAAATGGACAATTTCTCCTGTATCTTTGAGTGTTCATTCTGAAGGCGTCCATGTATAAGTTTTTAATTTTTTCTCCTATTAATCTTTATGTCAGTAAATTTCCAGCAAATCATTATGGGAACAAGTGGCCTTTGCTCGCTACAGTTTGACTAAACTTTGGGGGCCAGGGATACTTGATCCCTCCAATGTCAATAGATTTTGTTTTGGAATGTGGTATTTTGGAAGGCTCTAATTAATTAACACTTTTAAACAGGATATATTCTAAAATGTCTAGTATATTTATAAAATTTAGAAATGATGTTATATTGTTTAAAATAACGACTCTTATTAAAATACTTTTTTTGTTTCTTTCTTGGTTAAGACTTATGAGTTTAAAAATAATAATTAAAACTATATCTCGATCCCTGTTCTGAGTTATATCTAATTTACAGAGTGTAATAATGGTTAACAGAAAAATAACTTAATGATATTTGGAACCTAAGTGAACTGCTAAGATAAATAAATTCGATAAGTTAGGAAAATATAAATGGGATAAATGCAAATGAAATTTTCATATGATTTAGAATCTTGCGTCATGTTGTGTTAGGAGGATGATCGTGAAATGACTGAGTCATTTATGAAATGCTAAAACATTTTGAGCACAAGTTTGAGTTTATATACCTTTGCCTTATTTTTGTATTTAAGAATAGTGATAAAATTGGGGACTGATGGCAGTTCAAGGTTGCTTTGACTTTCTGGATTATTATAAGAGTTGACATTAAGATTAATATTTGCAATGAGATTGCTGGGTAGGGGGAGACAATTCTATATGAAAAATAAGATTAATAGTTTTGTTGAAAGGGATGGTGTCATATAATTTGTTGATTTTGAAACTATTTTAAATTAGATGGATAAGTGATGATTAAAATTAAATGGGTATAAAAGGTTTATAAAGGTAAATAAAAGATATATAAAGTTTATAAAAGTCTTATAGTCAAATTGGTTAAAATTGGATGTGTTTTTAAGATTTTAACTTACTTAACTTTATAAGTAATATATTAATACAATGAAAAATTTGGTTTATTCTTTTGAACTAGATTTTCATATGACATTAATAGGTAAAGCAAGATTTTAAGAATAACAAAGGATTTTTTGTTCACCTTTTGAATAAACTGTAAAAAGTCGGGGAAGGAGAGAGAAAGATTCAAGTGACCTCCTAATTTGCATTTCAGTTTGTGTATGTTAGATCTTATGATTGTTTGGGAAACTGAGTCTCCTCTGTCAAAGGATAAGGTTTTTGTTTTTAAAATGTTTGAATTATGAGTTTGGCTAAGTAAATGCCTATAATTTTATAGTACCTGCAATCTTCTTTCATGACAACATTGGACAATTTATGACTTTCTGCTTTTAAGCTTTCACTAAAATTTGAAGTTACTAAGAATTCTGGTCAATGCATATGATTCTATACATAAAGTGCACTAAAGAATAAGATATGTTTTTAATAAGATTATAAAAGAAGCATAAAATGGGCTCTTATTAAATATATATGTCATCTTGTCTAATTCAGAGGTTATTTAAAGGTTGAATCAAAATATGATTTTAAGGAAATAAAAACAAAATAGAAAGATGTAAAAAGGCAATGGGTGTGGCAAATATATTTTGGTAAGAAAGGTTAAACAGAAAGGAGATTAATATTGTAAAGAAAGGATCTTGTCTGGAACTTTTGTCCTAAAATGACTGGTTATTTAGGAAATGGGAAAGTTTAGGACAAAAAAAAGTTTTTAGACATGTTTTTAGATGGTCCGTGAAAGTTGGGATAAAGTTTATAAAGGGAATTTATGAAGGAATTTTGTATTTGATCCCATTGCCATAATTTAAAAAGATAAATTTTAGTTAAAACAAAGTTTTCTTGAGATATTAATTTGCTCTTAATGAAATTACATAATGTATTCATTTGGATTCTATAACCTCTTTTTTTTATTAGGTTTTGACTAACTAAAAAAACTGAACTTTGAGGGTTAAGGTTTACACCCATATCTTCCTTTACCACCTTTAGAATCTTTTGATGACTATCTCTCTTGGTTAAATAAATTACCATTATTTTATAGTGGCTTGTGATTCTATTTGAACAAACGTTTCCCTTTGGTATTTGACAGACTTTCTAAAACCCAAATTCTAAATCCAGCCTTTTGATCTCAAACCAACTCTTTATATATTAGGGCCACTGAAAGTCTAAGAGAGACATATTTAGGCTTATTTGGCATGTTAACTGTACAGGAAGCATTGTTAAATATGAAATGTGTTTAACCTTTGTTGGATTATATTTGTATAAACATGTTATTAATATATGTTCCAATATTATAAAATATTGATATGTCTTGGTATATGCTATATTATGTTAAATTGCCATATATCACAAAAATAACCAACCTTATTTGACAGTTGTCTCTTTAACCATGACTAGTCTAAGATTTTATTTTACTTTGATTCATCTCAGAAAGTATTTTTTTTTAAACTGGCAAAGTCCAAAGTTTACTTCTTCAAGGAAAGTCATGGAAAGGACCAAGTTCTCTTGAGTACAGGTTTCTGATAACTTTGGAGATTATATACCATTGGACTAAAACAGAACGAACTTCCAGGACTTTAATTAGAAAACTGATATGTCCATGAGTATGGCTAACTCAACCTCATGTGACCAAACTAAATTTTATGACTTGTTATTTAAAATATTACTGATTCTCTTGCTTTGTTGTCCAGAGTCCTGACAAGTTTTAAGCAAATAACAAGTTTACCCGATATCTCCAGGAATTTTAACCAGGCCCAACCTGTTACTCACTACCAGTGCCCTGTTCAAGCATCCTCCCTCTAGGCCCAGGGACTATTGTGGAAGAGGGGGCATGTGAGATTATAAGGGCCTATTAGGAGGGATGGAATTAGTTTAGACCCTCCAGATCAAGGAGGGGCACACAGAAGCCTACACAAATACTAACTGAAAAAATTTTGTCTTTTCAGGCCATGTAGTACAGATATCCATCCCAACCATAAAGAAATTTTCCTGCTTCCCATAGACTTAGAACTTCCTAAGTGTAATTGTTCTTAGTTATGGGGTTTGTGCAAAAGGAGATATGACAAGTGGCTAATTTATCAGCCACCTCAGGACAGATTACTAAAGAGACTAAAATATTGTGACATAGCAAAAGTGTCTAAATTCCTTAGCTTGAATGGTTAACAATGCTTATGTTTGCTACAAGTCTGCAACTAAACCCAAGAATATAATAGCTCAACACTTACAAATGAATTAATTTTATAGCCTTGCCTTTGACATTTTGGTTTTTACTCTTATGTTACCTAGAAGGTTTTTAAGGGTTAATGAGTGCCTGTCTACCTCAAATCCCTCTGGCCTAAACCACCTATTACTGTATTATCATTATATATTTCTTGTAAATGCTATACTGGATATGGGAAAAGGAGAAAAACCCAATCAAAGACCTGGATCATAATAGTAGAATAGATCTGGTCCAGGATTTTTTTTCAGACTAAACCTTAGGCCTTACCCTCTATGACCCCTTTTATAATTGGCTATTAAATCAGGTAGAGTCATGTCCTTCCCCTAAGATATAACAATGCTAATTTTGAAACCATTGTCACCAACACTGGATAACCAAATAGACAACTCTAGGAATGAGCCTTCCTAGCTCCGTGGGACCTCCTGCTGGTTGGTTTGCACATAACATTCCGGAATGATCTTTGGCCAACAGGGGGAACTGAGGACTGAACTTTGATCTTTTTCTTTTGCCCAAATTCCTTTCTAAAGGGGCCTAGTGAGTCACACCTACAAATGATAAAATCTCACTAAACAGGTTTTGTTAACCAAATGTAGCGTGGTTTACTTTCCAACCTGATTCTGGTGTAGCATTAGCATCATCCAAAAGATAGAAGACCCCCCACCTTGTCTTAACTCAAGCATTCTAGCAGATCCTTATCTTAAGAAAGATTCTCCTGTCTGCAACTCCCAAAGTGTTCAGACCTTTCATCCTAACTTAAGCATTTCCTTTCTGGTTTTTTAGATAAAGCCTAACTCTTTCAGCCAATGGTCAGCTAAAGAATCCCTAAACCCACCTATAACCTGTAAGCCCCCCCCCACCCCCGCTTCAAGATTGCCCACCTTTTTGGCCCAAGCCAATGTATGCCTCCCATGTATTGATTTATGACTTTATCTGTAATCCCTATCTCCCTAAAATGTATAAAACCAAACTGTAACCCAACCACAGTGAGTCCACTTGCTCAAGGCTTCTTGGGTGTGGCTCCAGGTGATGATCCTCAAATTTGGCTCAGCATAAACCTCTTTAAAATTATTTCACAGAGTTTGGCTTCTTTTCCGTCAACAAAACACTGGAAATCAAGAGGGAACTGTGAGATCCCTGTGCCCGGGGGGTCTGACTTTGGGTTTCTTACTTTGGGTTTATTGTGTTCTTCTAATTTCTTAAGCTGAAACCATAGGTCATTGACTTTAGATCTTTCTTCTTTTCTAATGCATTTAAAGCTGTAAAGTTCCTGCTACACACTGCTTAACTGTATCCCACGTATTTGTTGTATTTTAGTTATAATTCAACTAAAAATATTTCTCATTTCCCCTGTTTTGACCCATGAATTATTCTAAATGATTTAAATTGTGTTATTTAATTTCCAGATTTTTGGAGTTTCCATTGAAATCTTATGGTTCTTAATTTCTAATTTAATTGTGTTGCGGTCAGAGAATATATTCTGTATGATTTTTATTTGTTTACATTTATTAAGACTTATTTTAAAGCCCATGATGTGGCCAGTCTTGGTGTATGTTCCATGTACACTTAAAAAGAATGTGTATTCTATTGTTGTTGAGTGTTCTATAAATTGTATGTGTGATGTTGTAAATTGGAGTGTTCAGTTAGATCAAGGTGATTGGGAGTGTTGCTCAGATCATCTGTCTTTTCTGAATTTTTGTCTAGTTCTGTTAGTTGCTGAGAAAAATCTCTCCCACTGTGGCTGTGGAATTGTCTCTTTCATTCTTTAATTCTGGCAATTTTTGCTGTATATTTAGGGGCTTTATTTATTAACATATACACATTTGTGGTTTTTCTTTCTGATGAGATGCCCCTTTTATCACTACGAAATATCTCTTTCTGTTAATAATCTTTGTTTCAATGTCTAATTTACCTGATACTAAAATAGCCACACTAGCCCTCTCTATGCTTACCATTTATATGGCATCTTTTTTTATTTGTTTACTTTCAACTTATTTATGTCTTTATATTTAAAGTGGTCTTTTGTAGGCAACATGTAATAGAGTTTTTTTAAATCCAATCTATGCCTTTTAGTTGAGGTATTTATACCGTCATCATTTAATGTAATTATTGATATGGTTGGATTTAGGTCTATACTTTATTATTTGTTTTCCTATTATGCCCTCTGATTTTTTTTCTTTCATTCCCCCATTAATTCATTTAGCATTAGCCATTCCACACATTTTTTGAGCACCTAGTGTGTGCCAGGCATTTTTCTAGCACTAACCCTAGTCCCGGTTCTCACAGAACTTCCATTATAATGGGGGTGATCAAAAGGAATCAGGCCAAGATTTAATGTGTATGACTTTAGGTATGAAGAAAAATAAGGCAGGGTAAGTGACCAGGAGTAGGGATGAGACAGGGGAGTCAGGAAGGCCCCTCTAGGAGGAGCCATCTGAGCCTGCAGATCCGCATGGAATGAGGGAGCAGGCTTAGAAGGAGCTCGGGAGTAGCACTCCTAGGACAGGGAACTGTAAGTGCAGAGGCATGGAGGCAGGAACGAGAGAGAAGTTAGTAGTGTGGCTGGGATGAGGGAAGAGTGAGTGGTGGGAGATGTAATTGGAGAGGTGGCTAAAGAGAGCAGGCGGGGCTTGTAGGGCACTGTAACTGACACAGGTGGGTTTTATCTCAAGTGGGTTGGGAACGCTTTGGGGGATTTTGAGGAGCAAAAGGGCCTGATCTGATTTCCATTTTGCAGGCAGCATCCTGCTGTGTGGGAAATAGGTTGTAGGCAGCAGGAGTAAGAGAAGGGAGGCCAGTGAGGACGGGTCCAGTGAAATGAAGGGACAGGCCTGATGCTGGAAGAACAACAGGTATGTACATAAGCTGATCTTGGCGTGGTTTGGGTTTGTGACAGGAGAAGTGGTGAACAGCAGGGGATTCAGAAGGGACAGTACTTCTTAATGGGTTGGATGTTAGCAGGACTGGCTATGTAATTTTCAGAGCCCTATGCAAATTGAAAATGCCAGGTTCCTTTTTCAAAAATTATTAAGAAATTCAAGACAGCTACAGCAGAGCGTTAACCCAAGCATGAGCCCTTCTAAGTGTGGGACCCTGTGTGACTACCCAGGTGCACACCCATAAAACAGGCCCTGCATGTCAAATGTGAGTGAAAAAGAGCAAACAAGGATGACTCCACTTCTGTTTTGGTCATGTCATGTCTGTTAGATCTGTCCAGGAAGGGGTCTGTATTACGTTGGACCTCAGGAAATTGCTGTTTTGATGGATCAAACATGGTCACATGTCAGCAGTTTCCTGTCGGTCACCCTGATCTAAGTCTGGTATTTAGGGGTGCCATGGACTGAATATTTGTCCCCCCCATTGAAGCCCTAATTGCCAACATGATGGTATTTGGAGGTGGGGCCTTTGGGTGGTAATTAGGTTAGTTAGGTCACGAGGGTGGTGCCCTCATGATGGGATTAATGGCCCTATAAGAGGAGAAATATCTCTTTCTCTCTCTCTCTGCACGTACCAAGAAAAGATCTGCAAATCAGGAGGAAGGCCCTCACCAAGAACTCGACCATGCTGTCACCCTGATCATAGACTTCCAGCCTCCAGAACGTGAGAAATAAATTGTTGTTTAAGCCACCCAGTCTCCGGGATTTGGATGGCAGCCGGAGCTGGAGACTCAAGTTGGGGTCAGAGATCACATAGAGAGGAGGCGCCATGGAGAAGTGGACAGACCCTGGAGCTCCCCAATATCTAAAGGTCAAGCCAAGGCAGAGACGGAGAAGGCGGGGCAGTGGGGCAGGAGGAGACTGACGAGGGGGTGCAGTCATGGCAAGAGGGTTTCAAGAAAGAGTGTGAGAACAGCTGTGTCAGATGTGGCCAAGGTTGGGGAGGTTAAGTGGGGAAAGTGGCCCCTGGATTTGGGAATAGGGAGGTTTTTGGTGTCCTGGACAAGAACAGTGTCAGTGGAGTGGTGGGACAAAAGTTTGAGTGGGGTGGAGTGGGGAGAACAGGAGGGAGATGAGGAAGTGGAGAAGACCAGATATGATTCTTTGGGTAAGTTTTGCCAACATGGTGAGACAGAGGAGAAGGGGGCGCGGGGAGAAGGGTATTTTTTGTTGATTATAAAATAGCTAAGATGTACAAAAATATATCAAATAATAACCCCTGCATGTGCCCACCCCCCAGCTAAAGAAATAAAACTATTTCAATACGGTTGAATATGGCCTCAAGCAATCCTTGTGCCTTGGCCTCCCAAAGTGCTGGCATTGCAGGCGTGAGTCACCAGGCCCAGCCTAAAATTCTTCATATATTCTGGATACTAGACTCTTATCCAATACACAATTTGCAAATATTTACTCCAGTTCTGGAGTTTGTCTTTTCACTTTCCTGGTAGTGTCCTATGATGCAGAAAAGCTTTTAATTTTGATGAAGTCCAATTTATCTATTTTGTTGTTGTTGCTTGTCCTTTTGGTGTTATATCTAAGAATCCTTTGCCAAATCCAAGGTCTTGAAGATTTACCCCATTTTCTTCTAAGAGTTTTATAGTTTCATCTCTCACATAAAACAAGTAATATTTTAATGCGATATTTTTGAAAATCAAAATTAATGCAAAAAAATCCATGGTGTGCAAAATGTCAACATTTTAAAGACAGACAGGATCTGCCCCTGCACTTGCACTACTCAGTTGACTCCAGGTTTGTGGCTGATGGCAGAGTTCGGTGGGGTCTGATACTGCAGGACAGGGGATCTATATTTGCGCCTCACTTCTTGAGAAGGGAAGAGCATGAGACCCAGGGCAGCGGTGGGACACAGTAAAGCTGGTTCATGACATGTTGGCCCAAAATGACGTCGCGCGGATGGCTTCCGAGTGGGACTACATGGAACGTGAAAGTAACCGCTGTCCCAGGGCTCCCCTGCCTCTCAAGGGGCTCTGACTGCAGCCGCCTCCCCAACAGGGTCCCTGGCAGGGAGGAGGCCCTGGCGGAGGCAGGGGGAAGAGAGGCAGGACCGGGCTGGCCCACGGAGCGCGCATCCCGAGGCCGGCGCCCTGGCCTTCCCGCCCCCGGCTCCCAGTCCGGTGGCGGAGACAGGCGCGAGCATGGAGGCTCACACCAAAGTATCCCCTCCAGCCCGGCCCAGGACCCCCGGCCCAGGAGCAGGGGAGCCCGCACACGCCCTTCGGAGCACCCCGACTGCGCGGGCCCGCCGCGACGCGGACTTGCGCGGCGGGACCTCGGGGGCGGGCCCGGGTCCCCTGGGCCGGGACGGGTCTGTCCCAAACGCACCAGTAAGCGCGCGGGAGAGCGCGGCCGCCCCGCCCCGCCCCTCCCCGGAAGGCCGCGGCGGCGCGGGGAGCCCCGACGCGCTGGACCCCGGCGCGGCGCACCATGGCGGCGCCCGTGCCGCTGCGCGACTGCCAGGTGCGCGGAGGCCGCCCCCGGTCGGGTCCCCCTCGGGCGCCGGGCGGGCGGGATCGGGCCTGGGGGCAACCCGGGGTCAGGTCGGGGGACGCCGGGGGGCAGCGGCGCGGTGGACCTGGCTGGGACGCGGCGCGCGGGGGTCAGCCATTGGCGCACGGGCACTTCCGGGGCAGGGCGTAGAAGGGACCAGAGGACCTGCTTGTGGGGTCCCCATCAAGGAAATGAGGGCCCGGGGAGAACCCAAGATCTCCTAAAAACTTAGCTCGCTGGGCATGGCGTGGTTCGCAGGGACGCCTGGCTATAGTGAGGGTCTCCTTCGAACCCACCCGGGGTAGGGAGCCTGAGCCCATTTTGCAGTCTAGGAAGATGAAGGTCAGAGGGGCCAGGCGGTTTGTCCACAGCTACCCAGTGCCAAACCTGAGAAGGTGGCCCTCTGTGCTGGCCAGGAATAAAGGGCATTTCCTCTGCCCAGGGAAGTCATCAGACTGTGCCCTGGCAGGACACCAGGGGTAGCCATTACAGTGAACAAATCTGACGTGGGAGATGTTTTCGTTGTCACACTTGGAGGTCAGAATGTCTGATACAGTGGAGAGATGAAAGGAATTGTTCTGGTGGTTGGCAGGTAGTGTACGCCTTGCCAGCCAGATGGAAAGACCACCCAGTCCCCCGTCTTGCCTACCAGACCTCCCCTCATTGTGCTCAGGGACTCCCATTTACGGGCTGTCTGCTCATAGTCATCCCATCCAGTCCTCCTGAGCCCATGTTACAGTGGGGGCAGCCAAGGGCCTGAGAGGGAGGATCTTGCCCGAGGGCACACAGCTGTTTAGAGGCTGCTGGGATTTGGATGGGGATCTGGGCTCAGCTCTCTCTGCTCTACACTATGAAATCTGAGTGCCCCACAAGGCCACATCTTACAGAAGCCCATATCTAAACGATTGCTAGGCATTTGGAGATCTGTGAGTATGTTGGGGGCTGGGGTTCCTGTGTGTTTAGGTGTAAAGGACTCCTTGGAATAAGGCCCTGGTATTCCTTTCTTGCCATGTGTAGGCGTGGAAGGATGCTGGGCTCCCACTCTCCACCCCAAGCAATGAAGCCTGCAAGCTGTTTGATGCCACCCTGACCCAGGTATGCCTGCCAAGAGAAGCGGTGGCCCCTTCTGTGAAGGTCTATGGGGAGGGTTTTTTAAATGCTTTTTAAATTGCACTGTGACCCTAAGGTGTAATAGATGGCAATAGAATCTATGTATGCTGTACTGAGGACATGGGAACATGTGGAACCGTCTCTGCTGGCCCACAGCATGGCTGAGAGGGCCTCCGCACCCCGCCCTCCTTCCCCAGGTCCCTGAATGGTGGGCAGAGAGCTGGGGGCTCACTAAGGGGCATGGTTTTGTGCTGAGCCTCTACAGGTGACCCTCTGTGGCCTGCTGAGGGTTTGATATGGGGCTCTGCCCCTTAGGGCATGGGATCCTGTCCAGGGCTAATCTGTGAACATACTGCTCTTACCTAGGGCTGTGCCAAGACCTTTTGGCGTGTTAGCAGTCATTTCTACACCAATGAAGGAGTCTGTAGTTTTAGAGGGGTCTCAGAATTAAGGACCAACTAGTTTGTTTGACGGGTGGGGAAACTGAGGCCCAGAGAGTTGAACCAACTTGAGTTTAAGGTCTTCTAGTGATAGAACCAGGATGCACCTAGGTCTAAATACACCGATGGAAAACTAAAGCTGGCCTTTATCAAGGGCCATGAGACTGCCACATACTGACTCCATCTGTATACCATGAGGACCAAGGAAGCTCCTAGAAGCATACAAGCTGAACAGGAAGACCGATGAAGTTCCATTAGCTGTGCCACAGGTGCTTCTGTCCCCAGCCTGTCCTTGCCAAGGACTCCACCGAGTACACTTGAGCCCTTCATCTATTTTGTGTTTAATGTTGGTCCACTTGCCTCTCCTGTACCTTACTGGCCTCTGTAGAGTTCTCAATTTGTTACAGGCCACATTCCCCAATTCAGTGGCATCTCATCCTCCCAGCCTGTGCACGTTCTGTCCTGTGTATGCATATTGGTGTCTCTGTGCCATCCTGCATTAGAACTTGGGTTCTTTGACTCTCTGTGCCTACTCCCCTGACTCTTGTTAAAATGCATGTGCTAATTCTGTGTAGATATAGGTTAGACAACTGAAAGGGCACATTTTAAAATCCAATGCATTATTATAGTTTTAGGATTTTTTAAAAAGAGGCATTTTTAAAAAGGACTAGAAACAAATATATCAAATTGTCAAAAATGGTGATGAGAAGAGATTAGATTAAGTTTTATCTTCCAGCTTTTGTGTCCTCTTCTAACTCTCTATAATGAAATTTTACTGTGGTTATTTTTATTATTTTTTAAAATTTTTATTTATTTATTTATTTATTTGAGACTGAGTCTCGATCTGTTGCCTGGGCTAGAATGTAGTGGTGTCAGCCTTTCTCACAGCAACCTCAAACTCCTGGGCTCAAGCGATCCTCCTGCCTCAGCCTCCCGAGTAGCTGGGACTACAGGTGTGTGCCACCACGCCCAGCCACTGTGGTTATTTTTAAAAGGCATGAGTAAGAAGCAGAAATGTTCTTATTGTGGTGACCAATTTCAAGGCCCCGCTTAGGGCTGAAGAAGCTGATGGGTAGCAGGTCACCTGCCAGGAAGAAACTTCCTTTTGATGTTTCTTTTTTTGGAAATGGTGGCATCAGCAGCCTTAGAAAGTATGCCTCAAGTTAAATGTGTATTTAATCTCTTCATATGAGATCAACTAAGTTGTACTTTCTTTGGGTTAGAGTCCAGAAAACACTCAATGTTCTAGAAAGGAAAAAAATCTGGATTTAGGTACTTGCCTTCATTAGTATGATCCAAGGTCTCCATGAGGACTTTGTTTTACCTTTTCTATTTCAGTATGTAAAATGGACCAATGACAAGAGTCTCGGGGGCATTGAGAGCTGCCTGTCAAAGCTCAAAACAGCAGATCCGACCTTTGGTGAGTAACATTTTCCCTGGGTGAGGAGCTCAGTTTCATGGATCCAGCCCCTGTCTCATTCCCTGACCATAGGGACTCAGTCGGGTTGGGGAAGGCATGTGGGGTGGCAGCGACCAGGCTGGCATTTACACAGAGGGAGGGAAGGGGACAGCTTCCAGCGGCTTTGGAATAACAGCCGGTCCCATAAAGATGCCAGGTTCTAATCGAAGGCATTTTTCAATTTTTTTCTCTAATTGCCATCAATTCCACAAGGAAGACACTGGTCCCATTTTTCAGATGAGGAAACCATGGTTCAGCGAGAGTAAGACATATACCCAAAGCCACCCAGCTGGTAGTTGAGGGGCTGGAATTAGACAAGGCTGCCTGAATCCAAAGCTCAGACCCCTGGATCACTAGAGATGGCTACTGTGGCCTTGGTCAGGGGACAGGTGAGGCCTCACCCAGAGTGGCTGGGATGGGGTGAGGACCGATGGGTGGCAGATGCTGGCATCCAGGCAAGCTCTGTGTGTGGCAGGCATGGGGAGGTCAGCACAGTGTATTCCAGAACTCCAGGTGGGTGGCCCCAGTGTGGGGCAAGGTTCCAGGTCTAGGAGAAGGACTGACAAGAGGACAGTCCCCTTGTCAGGGCAGCAGGACCCCCCTTCCCACCCTACTGCAGCCTGGTCACACTAAAGGCAGGGAGCTCGTACTACTCTGGCGAGGACAGGATGGGGAAAGAACTGGGAAGAACAGGGGGAGCCGAGCTCAGCCCAGGGTGAAGCAGTAGCCAGGGGCGGGTCAAGCTGTCTGAGCAGACCTCAAGCCCCCGATCAGAAGCAGGGCCCGTGAGTGGTCCTACCGCTATGATTGGGCCCTAGGTTTCCCGTGACTGAGTTTCAAACACTGGTAGACCCCGTGCCTCTCTTGAGGTGGGTGCTGGGAAGCCCAGGTACGGCCTGGAGGCCAGCACATCTGCCAGCAAGGCTGCTGCAAGGGCCACAAGGCACACCCCCCACCCCAACTCTCCGCATGTGAGAGCAGCCCAGATAGGATTGTGGCTTTTGTGCTCTGGGGCCTCCTCAGACCAGCCCCCTGAGCAGCATCCATTGAGTGCCCCCAGGAGGCTGTGTGCCAGTTGTGGTGACAAGTCAACTGATGAATGTGCAGACAGCCCCTAACCGCATCATTCAGTGAATAGCACTCAGCAGAATGCCCTCATTAGATAAGTATTTGCGGACACCTTTAGACTTGCCACTCCCTCCATCTGAATTACCCGCTGTTTTCCAACCCTTCACTAGCGATGGGCCACGCCATCTCTAACGGCCTTGTGCTGATTGGCACCGGAAGCTCCGTGAGGCTGGACAAAGAACTGGACCTGGCTGTGAAGACAATGGTGAAGATTTCAAAAACCCAGCAACTGACGCGGCGGGAGCAGCTGCACGTGTCTGCGGTAGAGACGTTTGCGAATGGGTGAGGGCCCCACCCAGGCCAGGGACTGGCCCTCTGAGTCTGTGCTTGGGAGTGACAGGGTCTCCCTTTTCCAGTGCCCTTGGGAAGGGCACAGCCTGGGCATGGCTCCTGCCCTACCTCATGAGATCCCCTAATTGGAAATTGCATCCTGCCTGCTGCTCTGTCCTCAGTTGAATGTTGAATGAGGAAGTAGTTGGCTAGGATTCCCAACTTCGTGTTCAAAGTAACTTATTTTGTTTCATTAAATAAATTGTATATTATTTTCATTACAAAAATAATAGGGCCACATTACAGAAATAACTAAAGAGAGAAGAAAACATTCCCCCATATGCTACTTTCCCTCACACTGCCTTCCAGATCATCCCCTGCTCTGTTCCCACGGTGGTCCCCATGTTCTCTGGGACAGCCCTCTTGTTTGTTCAGGCAGGCGAGATACCCCGCAGAGCTAGGTGACCTGAGCTTATTGTGCAGGGGTTCAGGGGTTCCAAACTCTGAGATTGAGAAAGTCCTGCCCGAGTCTTCCTGGTGAGTCAGCCCAGGTGTGGAATTCCACCTCGGAGACTTCCTGCGGCTGGCTTGTGGTCTCCAGTGGAATTGTCTTTAGCAACTTGTTGAACCAGTTTTTTTTTTTAACCTGAACAAGAGAGTAAAATTTCCCACTGTTTTTTCAATGTTCTGAGCTATAACCTAACATAGAAACTGATTTTTTTTTTTTTAAACCAATTCAGTGCAGACCATGACATTAGTGAGAAACAATGCCTTTTACACTTCCCGTGTGGGTGGACTGTGTATTCAGTGTTGCTGAGAAATCTGTCTTGGCTTCCAGGAACTTTCCGAAAGCCTGTGAACTATGGGAACAGATTCTCCGGGACCACCCAACAGACATGTTGGCCCTGAAATTTTCCCATGATGCCTATTTTTACTTGGGCTACCAGGAACAGATGCGAGATTCTGTTGCTCGAATTTACCCCTTCTGGACACCTGACATCCCCCTTAGCAGGTATGTGTCAGTTGGAAATCACATGATTTCTATTTCTTAATCTCTCTCTCCTGTCCTAAAAATATGGCAATTGTTTTGGCACTGTCCTAAAAATAATGAGACTACTGTTGCTATTCTCCTAGTTCTTTAAAGTTCAGAGGCTTCATTTTCTTCATTTCGTCTTCAGCCCACCTGTGAATGATGTAATACTTTTACGTTCCAGTCGGGATAGGATTGTTTCGTTGCAGTAACAAATATTCCCTAGATCTTCTTCCCCAAAGCTATCACAGCAAAGGTTTATTTCTCACCCATACTATGTGTCCATCTTAGGAGGGCTGAGGGATCTGCGACCATGTCCTGCCTCCCTCCAGGATCCTGGGTGATGGAGCACCTGCCCTCTGATGCACCAGTTGGTCAGAGGGAAAAGTGAGCTCTCCTGAGGGGCTCACAATGGCAATTAAGGGCTCAGAATGGAAGGAATAACCTGCCACCCCCGAGTCTTTGGCCGGAACTGACCACATGACCTGACCCACCCATGGGAGACCAGGAAGCACAGTTCGACCTTGTGCTTGGGAAGACAGGAAGGCCTGGAACGTCTGTGGACAGCCCCAGTGGCCACCACACATGATGGACTCTACTACACCTTAATCACAGCATAGTTGTGAGGTTCAAACAGGCTAATGGATTGAAGAGTTGTATTAGTTACAGCTCCCCGGAGAAACAGATCCAATAGCGTATGTATCTCTCAGAGAGAGAGAGAAATGGAGAGATTTATTTTAAGGAATTGGCTCATGTGATTGTGAGGGCTGGCAAGTTCAAAGTCTGCAGGGCAGGGCAGCAGGCTGGAAATCCCTGCAGAAGTCCATAGTACAGTCTTGTGTCTGGGGGCAGTCTGCAGGCAGAATTCCTTCTGGGGACCTTAGTCTTTCTCTTAAGGCCTTCAACTGACTGGATGAGGCCCACCCACACATGGAGGGTAATCTGCTTTAGTCAAAGTCTGCTGATTTAAATATGAATCACCCTAAAAAAAATGTCTTCACAGCAACACCTACACTGGTGTTTGACCAAACAACTGGGTACGATGGCCCAACCACGTCGATACATAAAATGTACCATCACAAGAGCCTGATAGTACCTGACACACAGTAAGCACTCAATAAATGTTTAAATGTTAAGGGTTAAATGACCCCAGTAAGTACTCAATAAATGCTTACAAAAAAAAAAGAAAGAAAAAAGATAAGTCTGGAAGCCGCTGCTCTAGAACACTGCTTCAATGAATAACAGAAGCTAGAATTGGTCTCCATGCACAGTAATAAAGATAACTGAATCACAAATAGAAATACCATTGCTCTATCTTGTTTTCACTTAACCCCCAAAAACCAGAGGAAAGAACACCCTTTCATGCGTGACTCTCCGGGATACTCTGGTGCCGGTGGTCACAGATGAGGAATGGAAGCATGCATTTTTCAGCAAAGAGTCTTCAAGACCATCCTGGGCTAGAGAGTGAGTGGCCAGACAGGGCCCGGCCTGCTGGAGCTCTGGGTCTGGGCAGGGGCCTGGCCGTCCACTGAGTACAGTCCATGCTGGGCAGAGGGCTGCACACAGTGCTGCGGGAGCAAAGGAGGAACCACTGCCAGCCCTCGGATCGTGAAGGCTTCCCAGGGAGATGATCCTGGGCCATACGTCTGGACTGGAGGGAGAAGACCCTTGTCGTCCTCAGCAAAGACCCTTTGCTGTTGTGTTGATTCTTAGGAGGGAGGACGCTACTGGAGGAGGGGGCCTGCTACCAGTGCCGGGTTTGGGGACGATTGTGTGGATGATGAGGTTCACTTTGCCCCTCACCAATTGGAAGTGTTGGGATGCTGAGAAGAACAGAGCTTGGCACAGGGTTAGAGTGTGCCTCAGTCTCCTGCGGCTGCTGTGGCAAAGTGCCACAGACGGGGTGGCTTTGAACAGCAGACATTTATTCACTTACAGTTTTGGAGGCCAGAACTTCGAATCAAGGTCTCAGCAGGGCTGGCTCCCTCCGAATGCTCTGGGGGAGGATCCTTTCTTGCCTCTACCAGCTTCTGGTGGTGGCTGGCATGCCTTGGTGTTCCTTGGCTTGCAGCTGCCTCACCCTCATTTAGTCTTCACCTGCTGTCTTCCCTCCCTATCTCTGTGTCTTTATGTCTTCACATGACCCTCTTATAAAGACATTGGTTATTGGATTAGGGCCCACCGTAATCCAGTGTGAACTTGTCTAAACTTGATTACATCTGTGAAAACCCTATTTCCAAAAAAAGGTCACATCCA
The DNA here is from genome assembly GCA_023783475.1 of Daubentonia madagascariensis. Lineage (NCBI taxonomy): Eukaryota > Metazoa > Chordata > Mammalia > Primates > Daubentoniidae > Daubentonia > Daubentonia madagascariensis. The sequence goes on along the minus strand of JAKFHU010000600.1, from coordinate 2,351,834 downwards.
CAGCTACTGAGAGTTGGGACTTCAGCATATCTCTTTGGGGGACACAGTTCAACCTACTACCAGTCCATCTTTTTGTGTTTTGAGATATTTTTTCTCTGTTTTTAGCTATGTGAAAGGCATCTATTCTTTTGGATTGATGGAAACCAACTTCTACGATCAGGCAGAAAAACTTGCCAAAGAGGTAAGTGGGCCCTTCCTGAGGTGCCTGACCCTTCAGGGATCCTGGTGAGTCACCCCACTTCTAGGCCTTATTTCCTCAGAGATGCCGGGGAGAGTTCCTGTTAGTGTGGGCAGCTGTCGCGCGCCCAGGGCTTTCCGAGTGTCACTCACCTGTGCCTCCCAAGGTCCTCAGAGCCACGTTCCTGGCCAAAAATGGTTCTGCATCTACAGATGAGGACAGTGAGGCTGAGGGAGGCTGTGGTCACCTCACTTGCTCTGGGCTGCAGCGAGTCATGGCTCTGGTCATCCACCAGCTCTGTTTGCTGGTGGACGACCGGGAACGTTGATGGGGAAGCACACATACACATCGGTTCTTCCTTCTTGAACTTCACATTCCTAGCATCACTAATGGCACCTGAGGTTCAGTGGTTTGAGCGATGATTGCCAATTATGATGACTAGTGGGCATGCTGGGCCCAGGACCAAGTGGCAGGCTGTGGGTGGCAGGGTGTGAGCTGTCACCAGCTCTGGGGGTCCTTCCCCTCCTCTCCTCTTCTTGCAGGAGTGGACACTGAGGCCCTGGGAGGGGCTGTCACGCATACAGGAGTAACAAACACTCCTGTGCCAGCCTTGGTGCTGGCACTTTATATACACCTGCTTGTGTCCACACGTCTCTGCGCACGTGACATTAGACTCCTCGTTGCCTAGATAAGGGACTCAGACAGAGGCCAAAGTGAGAGCCTGCCTAAGGCCACATAGCTCAGAGATGGCAGAGCCAGATTGTCACCCAGGCCACCTGATCGATGGCTGTCCTTTAAGCTGTCTGGGCTAGACCCCGGCGTCCCAGCATCCCAGCCGGGGCTCTTCCCCCGAGAAGTTCCCCTAGTTAGCCTGCAGCACCCCCCCCCCCAGGAGAAAGCCCATGGGGCCTGTGGGGTCTCTGAACACTGCTCTGATTACAGAATTGGAGCCCAGACTTGAGGCTCAGGGTGAGTGCTTCTTTGCTTTATCTTGAGTCAGGGCTGGGGGGTACCTGGGTGGCTTCCTGGTGATCTTGGCTCCATGGTCTGGGTGACCAGGCACTGCCGTCCAGGGGTCAGCCACAGGAAGGTCCCTCAGAGACCATCACAGCTGGACCCCCCATTAGGGGGCATCCATCTGGGCTCTGAAGGCTGGTGGGATGGTTGGCAAAGCTCTGGACAAGGGTAGCAGTGGCAAGCCGCACGTGGCAGGTGCCCCCAGAGGGAGGCCAGAAGATGCAGGCTCATGCCTCACAAAGAGGGAGAAGCGTTAGAGGCCCCTCCCTGCTCCCTTTATGCCCCTTTCTCCTGCTGTGCCCCCTCCTGAAGGTGCCCACTCTGACCCCAACACCAGCACCCCACAGACAAGAGCAAGAAGGCCAGGCTATCATGGTATCAGGGTGGCAACTCATGGGCTGTGTGTCTATAGCCCCAGGCCAGCAAGGGGCAGAAGAAGCCATGAACTGCTAGCTGGGCAGCAGTGGGCAAAGGCACAGCCATGGAGCTCAGGGACCTGGAGCTCTGAGTGGCTTCATGGGCTGAGGCTTAGGGTGTAGGCGGGCAGGCCAGGGTGCCAGGAGCCAGGGCTGGAGAGGGACAGGCAGGGGCCAATTGGGCTGGGCCTTGTAGCCCCGGGAAGCCAGTTTGGACTTTCCCAGGGAACCTTGGGAGGCCTCCAAGAGAGGGAGGAAGTTGGTTAGCCCCTCAGAGATGTGATAGCTGCAGCCCTTCACATCTGCTTCTGCCAGATGTGAAAGCACGCTTAGCGGGGTCCCTTCTCAGGGCCCCAGTGCCCAGTCTGCTCAGACTGTGTCTCGCAGTCTCTCTAAGTGTCCTGTGCTCAGGGCCCCTGCCTGGAGGTGCCCATGGTTCCCTAGAGACACACCTTCTTTCCCTCTATGTTCCTGTGTGGAGTAGGCAGGGCCCACAAAGGCTGAGGGGCTAGAGCAGGGCTGCAGGGCTTGCTACGGATGTCCTGTTGCCACAACCTTGCAGCAGGTGCCAGGCCAGGGCAGAGGTGCTCAGGGCTGCTGGACACTTGTGAAGGGTGTGGGAGACTGAGTTAGTGGGGATGAGGGGAACCCATGATTTGGTGTGGGGAGACCTGGGCATGGGCCAGTCTAGGGGACCTCTGTGAGCCTCAGTTTATTGCTCCATGCCTGATGCTTAGTAGGCGCTCAGCAAACATGAGCTGAACAAATAAATAGAAGAACAAAACTGCTAGGGAGTGGGAATCATTCCATTGTCCTGCCTGCCTCGGTGGTCACTGCCAAACTTAAGGGTCAGTGAGCAGCTATTGTCATTAACAGCTGTGATGTCAGAGCCAGCTGTTGCTGAGCCTGGAAAGCCGTATGTGTAGTCATTGCATGTGTGTGGTGGGAAGAGGCAGCCACAGCCCACTGGAGTACTTAACAGTCCACGCTGTGTTCATGTAGACAGCAACCACTTCTCCAAGAGAAAGGCAGCATCAGTGGACCCTCCACCAGGGGGAAACTGAGGCCCAGAGAGTTTGGGCGGCATGTTGCATGTGACTCAGCTGTACACAGGAGGCTGTGGGGTCAGGGGATAAGCCCTGGCTTTGGAAAGACCCTGTTGCTATCCAGCTGTGTGACCCTAGGCAAGTTGCTTAGCCTCCCTGAGCCTCAGTTTCCTCATCTGTGAAATGGGCAGTGAGACCCACCGTGGCAGCATCCTGTGGTTGGTGTCACAAGCTGGTGAACCCTGGGCATGTGGGACACAGTACCAGTTGTTGGGATGGTAATGGTTTGGAGTTAGAGCCCTGTCCCCACGCTTGAGCCCCCACCAGCTCAGGCCCCTCTGCCCCACAGACATGCATGGCCCGGCCTGGGCGATCTGACTAACCCTCCGACTCCTCCCCGCCCTCACCCCGTGTAGGCCTTATCTATTAACCCAACGGACGCGTGGTCGGTGCACACCATTGCCCACATCCATGAGATGAAGGCAGAGACCAAGGATGGGCTGGAGTTCATGCAGCAGTCAGAGAACCACTGGAAGGTAACGATTCTTGCCCACAGGTCATCTCCCTGGAAAATTCAGTGCATCACCTTGTGTCAAGCCAAGGCGTTGTGGGCAGGAGTTATGGGTGTGGTTTGGTTCTCAGGGAACTTGCATTCAAGCTTGGAGGAGTTTCTGTCGTGCCATAGTGTCCCCTGAGAGCCCCACAGCTCCCCAACCTACCAGCGTTTTACAGGGAATTCTAGGATTGGTCTTGGCCTGAGGCATTTGGTTGTGAAAGGAATGGATCAGAAAATTGCTGGGGAAACCGAGCCTGGCAAGGATGAGGCCTGTGAGGCCCTGAGTTGCCTCTCTTGCTGCTGGCTCAGCATGTACCCTCAGGGTGGCGTGGTTGCCTCTGGGAAGGAGGCCATGGGGGTGCTGGCGTAGTGACAGCCTGCAGCGCTGGCATGCAAGGTCAGGGCCTTGTTGGGAAGGGGTACTGGGGCCATCCAGATCCCTAGTGCCCTGCCGGGTCCTTTCCCGGGGCCTGACCATGCTGTGGCCTCACTGTTCCCACTCCTGGTGCCCGACTTTGCCCAGCCCAGCTGCCGTCTCGATGCCCTCTTGGGGCCTTTCCCTCCTTCCCTGTTGCCATGGAGGCTCTTGCTCCTCTGTGTGGGCCTATTGTCCCAGGGCTGGCCTCTGGTGCACAGCCTGGCACCTGTCCAGACGGGGTCGCTGCCCTGCCCTTCTCCGTGTCATGGTGGGCTCCCCAGGGCACCAATGGCTGAGGTGGCGAGTCTCTCCCAGGGCCTGGCACCAGCGGCAGATGGTCAATGATGTGAGTGTGTGAACCAAGGAGAGACCAGTGGGGGAGGAGGTGGTGTCACCGGATGTCCCTCCAAGCAGCTCCCTGGCCCAGTCCCAGCGAGATGGAATTTACAAGGAGGCAGATTACTGCCTCTCTGGGAGTGGTTTTAGGTGAAGCAGGTGTTTGAGAGCGTGAGGTTCCCACACACATCTGTCTGAGGATCCCCAGACACTGGGACCGGAAAGGCCCTAGGGGCACCAGCAACCCAGAGTCAGAGGGGCGGCCCTGCCCTTAGGCCCCCAGGCAGACATTGTTTGTCCTTGCTGGAGGGAGCACTAGGTTTGGGCTGGGGGCAAGCTGGTGTGGCCATGCCCTCTGGCTGATGGGCAAGGGCTTGCCCAGGCAGGACCAGGGCTGGGAGGCCTGGCTGGATGCAGTGCTGGCAGGCATCACACCCCTCCCTAGAACTCTGATTCTGTGGGACCTGAGACTCCTGTGCTTGAGGCCTGGCTCTATCTTGGGGCAAGAACTTGAGCCTCAGATTCCTCATCTGTTGCAACAGCTGTGGAGGCCTTGGGCCCAAATGAGTGCCCATCGTGGGCAGCTGAGGCTGGGGTCATCTCAGAATGGGCCATAATCCTCTAATGTCTTCATCTGTTGCCTGCATGGCTCCTGGTGGCCTCTGGTCTGGCTGGAGGGCCCTGGGTGTGGACAACACAGCCTGGGGCTCCTTGTCCTCCTCCTCCTGCATCCACCTCAGGTGTTTGGCTGCTGCGCCCAGACCTCGTTCAGACTCTAGTACCTGTCCAGCCCTGTGCCCTGCCCCAGCGACCCCTCAAGGATCCAGCCCAGATTTCTCTGTCCTCGCGGGGCTGGTCAAGTGGAAAGAGCAGCCTCCTAGCAGCGCATGAGCTGCACCCTGACAGGGACACTCTTGAGGATGTGGAAACCAGGAGGAGGCATCAAACCCAATCAGGCTTTGGGGGGCAGTGGTCAGGAAAGGCTTCCTGGAGGAGGCAACCTCTGAGCCAGTATTGAAGGATAAGTAGGTGTTTGCTACGCAAAGGAGGGTGAGAGGGAGGGTATCCCAGCCCAGGACCAGCTCCAGCAAAGTCACGAAGGCCTGTGGTGGCCTGTGGGGGAAGGGAGCCAGGCAGTTTGCTGTCCTCGAGCCTGGGTGCAAGGTGGACTTGGGCTGTGCAGGAGGCATTGTCAGGTCCTCTTTCCGGGGGAGGCAGGTGGTGTCCAGGCAGAGGAGGAACTGACTGCAGAGGCCTCAGAGAAGGAAGGGCTAGTGTATGGTGGGGGCTGGGTGCTCTGGACAGAGGTAGGTTGGTCAGGTGAGCTCAGTGGTCTCAAGGGAAAGGGGACCTCCCCTGGGACAGGGATACAGGGTGGGGACACAAGGCCACTCGCTCAGTGTTTTCTGAATCCCTGCTGTGTGCTTGGGGTCAGCGAGAAATGAAGCCTTGAGTGTGGGGGAGGGTGTGTACTTGGCCCGGGAGCAGGAGGGAGAGATACCCTCAGGCCTCTAGATTCAGCTCTGTCAAGGGGGCAGCTGTCAGGTTCCCTCCTCTCAGCCAGCGGGGTTTGTTTTAGGTTTCTGGATGCTAAGCACTGTCACCTGCCAGGGAGCATGAGTCCAGTTTCCCAGGCTTGGAATATCCTAGCAGCAGCCAGCTCTGAGCCAAGCACAGGTCTTGCTTTAAAACTGCCTCACATTGAGCGCTGGCCTAATGCAACCATCCAAATATCAACCCCGCTCCCCCAATTCTGTGGGCTTTGCCGGTACCTGCTGGAGTCGATCCTCATGGTTTTATCCAAGTGCCCTGAGCTGCTTGGGCACACCGTGGGCCTCCTGACTCTCTGCAGAGTGGCTCTGTTATTCCTTTTCCTGGCTCACACATGAGGAAGATGAAGCTTGAGTTGCGGAAGTAACTTCCTCTGTGTTGGAAGGCGAGCAAGTTACCAGCCTCCCTCTGCCTCAGTTTCCTCCTGGGTAAATTAAGACGTCGTTGTGGCTGCCCCTTGGAGATAAAGTGGTGTGGAGCTGCCTGGCACAGGCAGGCCACGGGCAGTGCCCAGTAAATGTCGTTCCTGCACTCAGAGATGGTGGATTCCACATCAGTACAAAAGAACACTTGCGTTTTTTCCCCACAGGCTGTCAGATTTTTTTTCATTCTCTTGTTCTTTCCCCAGGACTCTGACATGCTTGCTTGTCATAATTATTGGCACTGGGCTTTATATCTGATTGAAAAGGTAAGGTGACCATCTATTTGCATTGTCTTATCCTGTAAAGATGTCCAGAGGAAGAAATATTTTTCCAGCTTTTGCTCTTTGTTCACATCCCCTGGAATAGTATCTTGTGTTTGCACATTTAAAGGGTGCCCTGTGCAATGCCGTGTTAACATTTTCAAAGGGCTTTCCAGGCTTGAACTGCTTTGGGCATTTTTTCCCTGTTAGGACTTGGAAATCACACCTATTGTGTATGATTTGTGGACATCTTTTAGACTGAGTGCCTCTCTGCTGCTGGAGTAGACAGCCAGGCCCTCACCCGACATTGCACCTGCATGAGCCATGCAAGCCTCCAGCAGGAGCCAGGGTGTGGGGCGGCTGCTCGGGACTCCCTGGACCCAGTGATTCCATCTAGGAGGGTGTCTCTTGCAGTGTTCTTTATCACAGAGAAAAACTGGAAGTTCCCTAAATGTCCAAAGAGAGAGAAATGCTTGGAACACGAGGATCCTGTCATGACATAACAATGTGACTATACAAAGTCTAGAAGAAAGCAGTGAACACTGCTGAATGTAGAGGAGGGAAAATATATGTAGAAAAAAAAGACTAGAAGGAAATACATAAAAAAGCTCACAGCAGTTAATATAAGCTGTACTTCCATTAACTTCTCTAATAGGAAAAATAATGCTTTCTCAGAACCTGTCCCCTCAGCAGCGCTGGGGAGCGCAGAGCCCTGGTGGAAGTGGGTTTGCCTGCCCCCATCCTGAGACCCACGCCCTGGGCACTGCCCATGCCCCTCTGTAAGAAGTAGGGGTCCCGTGCTCAGGGGGCTTTGGCTAGCCATTGCCAGTTCATTTCTCAGTATTACATTTTGCCTTCTCCAGATGGTAATCACGGGAACTTTATTTCCAGGGCGAATATGAGGCTGCGCTCACCATTTACGACAACCACGTAAGTCTGTGTTGACCCTGTTTGGTTTCCTGCAGCAATTTGCCTTCTAGTCTCGAATAGATCTTTGAGTTCATCAGGATTGTCTCAGCCAGAAAAAACAGCTGGAGCAAGAACATATTGCTTATGTAAGACCTCACGGGGTCAGTTTTTGCCAAAAGTAGTGTTGTAACCCAGCGCATGATGGGGACAGTCTGGTGGCTCTGTTCACCTGGCAAGTGCCGATAGATTTACACGTCTAAGTGTAATCTCTGTAATCTCTGCAAGTGCAGACTTTTCTCCAGTCTTTCTAGATCACCTTTCTTTGGTAAGATAATTGATCTACCCATAGGAATTTTTTTTATTTGGGTGAAATATATATAACAAAATCAAGTGTACAGCTCTGCAGTGTTAGCACATTCACATTGTTGTGCAACCATCACCACCCTCTATCTCCAGAACTTTTTCATCTTCCCAAACTGAAGCTCCATACCCATTAAATACTAACTCCTGGTTCCCCTTCCCCAGCCCTGGGTATTCTTTTTATTTTTTTATTTTTTTGAGACAGAGTCTCACTCTGTCACCCACGCTGGAGTGCAGTGGTGTTATCATAGCTCACTGCAGCCTCAAACTCCTGGGCTCAAGTGATTCTCCTGCTGCAGCCTCCCAAGCAGCTGGGACTACAGGCACATGCCACCATGCCTGACTAGTTTTTTAATTTTTTGTAGAGACAAAGTCTTGCTATTGCCCAGGCTGGTCTTAAACTCCTAACCTTAGTGATCCTCCTGCCTCAGCCTCCCAAAGTGGTAGGATTACATGTGTGAGCCACTGCACCTGTCCCCTGGGTATTCTTTTGAGAGGAAAAAAGCTTGACTCATAGCTCCCAGGTATCCCAGTGAGGGCTTAATAATAATACCTGGGACCACAGAAATGCTTGTGATTTGGGGATCTAAACATCAGAGAAAAGCACATAGTAAAGTTCCCTTGAAGTAATCCTTTCGACATTGTCAGAACACTATAGTAAGAAATGAAGGGTGACGTGTACCATGTGCACAAAGTAACTTGCTGAACAAAGCTGAATCTAGAAGCATGAACGAGCCAGGTGAGACTTCTGCCAGTGTGGTCTGGGGCTGGGAGGTGACAGATGCCTGGGCCTGGCGTGTGCCTGGTCTGCAGTGCAGTGGGCTCTTTTTTAGGTCTGCCCAGTGCCCCTTCTGGTGCCTGTTGCAGCCTGAGCCCTGGGTGAGGGTAATAGTCCTGAGAGTTGGGGTGGGGGGTGAAGGCGGTGGCTCCCGTTTGCTGAGGGCTTGCTCTGTGCAGGTCCACCCGCTGAGCCTGGGCTCAGGCGGCCCTTGTCTTCCAGATCCTCCCCAGCCTGCAGGCCAGTGGTGCGATGCTGGATGTGGTGGACAGCTGCTCCATGCTCTACCGCCTCCAGATGGAAGGTAGCCACATCTCTGCACTCCCACTGGCTCCTGCCTCCTTCCTCCCACACTGCAAGGGAAGGTGCTGTGGCCTGGGCCCAGGGCTGGGCAAGAGCTCATGGGGGAGCTGCTCCAGGGCCCTCTGAAGGCCTTGGATAGGCTGCTTGGCTGCTGTCTTGGGTGGTGCGGTGCTCCCAGCCAGCCCCACTGCCCTTTCTCCCAGTTCCCACCACTCCTCAGTGCGAAGGTCTCCGGCTCTGTGCCCAGGGTGGCACCTGCCGTTCCCATGGCCTGCCCGCCAGGCCTCTGGGGCACAGATGGCACCTGGCCACCTGTCTTGATTCCGCCTCCTTGCTAGAACATGGGAGCTGAGCGTTTCTCAACTCCCTGGCATTGCAGAAGGTTTCTCAACCTCGTCATGCTCTGCAGGTAGGCTGGATGGGGCGGCCACAGCTCTGGGGCTGTGGAGGGCTCCAGCCAACCACGGGGGTGCCAGATGGTTCTCCCCTCACCCCCAGGTTCAGCAGAGCCAAACCTGTACCCACAAGGGCCTGGCCTAGTCCCTGAGTCAGAACTACAATGTGGGATGCAGGCCTGGGCAGGACAGTTCAGGAACCTGAGGGAGGGCACGGCAAGCTGTTTCTGGAAGGTTCCAGGAGCGCTTCCTAGTGGAGGTGAAATGTGAACCATGGAAGTATGTGTAGGGTTTGCCAGGCAGAGGCGAGGAAAGGATGTTACACATGGAGAGAACGGCCTGTCCAAAGCCACCAGGACACAAGTCAGCAGCCTGTTACGGGATGAGTGAGTGGAGGGCAGACTCGATGTGCTTGGATGGGGCAGGAGGGGGCTGAGGTAGCAGGAGCCAGGAATCCCACCCGTGGGCAGGGAAGGCTAATGCCAGAGCCCCAGAGACCAGTGAGGAGGCCACTAAGTTGGCAGGGAGGCCAGGGGATCTGTGAGGAGGTCCAGGAGGAGGCCAGGGGACCCAGCAGGAGGCTGCTGCTCCATTTTCTAGCCCCAAGCAGAACCCTGGGCTGATGGGTTCTGCCAAACGCTGTCCAGAACTGCATGAAGAGGGGAAGCCCTGGGGGAGATTGTGTCCCATTGACCCTGAGACCCTGTTAGCCCTTTGCCTGCAGAGGCTGAGGAAGGGCAAGAGGTAAGGGGCTGCTGAGGGCAGGCGAGGGAAGGAGAAGCCACTGGTTTCCTCACTGTGTGGAGTGGGCACACAAGCCACTGTCTAGTTTGGCGGGTGGGAAGTGGAGGTTGGGGTGACGGTGGTGGTCATGGAGGAGGAAGGATCCAGTCCGGGGAGCGCGGGGAGGGCAGTCGGGAGGCGGTGCTGGGGAGTGGCGCAGGTGCAGGGGCCATGCAGAGGTGGGAAGGCCACACAAAGGGAGAAGGACGCTCACAGATTATCTGAGTGGCTGTTATTTATCAGGTGCTGGATGAGGTAACCACAGGAAGAATTTGAAAAGTGTTTTTGGGATTTGTCAAAGAAACTGAAGACTTCATTTAATAACCTTCAATAGTTTTTGTTTTTTTTTTAATTTGCTTTCTACCTTATACATTTATTGCTTTTATAATTAAACGAAGTTAACACAAACCGGAGTCCACAGGCCTCAGCACCAGCCCCACTCACCTCCCGCCTCTCCCCTGGAGCAGGTCATGGGGCCCCCCCAAGGGCTGTGCAGGACGGGAGGCAGTGGGCAGGACATGCCCTGCAGTCTCACGCTGGGCCTTGGGTCCCCTCCTTGTGTCCTCAGGGGTGTCTGTGGGCCAGCGGTGGCAAGACGTCCTGCCCGTGACCCAGAAGCACAGCCGAGACCACATCCTGCTGTTCAACGATGTGCACTTCCTGATGGCGTCCCTGGGTGCACAGGATCCCCAGACCACGCAGGAGCTGTTGTCCTCCCTGTGGGATGCCAGCAGGTATGTGAAGGAGCCCTCTTCAGACTGGGGGCGAGGGTGCCAGGGCCATGTTGAGGCCTGTTCAGTGCCTGCCCCTGCCTACCAGGGAGGCTGGGGATGGAGGCCCCACCTGTGAGAGCAGCTTTGGGAGCCATGGAGGGCTGTTCCCGGGTGTGTGTCCCCCAGGGTGTGGCCCACAGGAGTGTGACCCACAGGAGCGTGACCCCCAGGGGTACAGTTGGTTCCTCCAGGACACAGAGCTGCCTCTCCATCCCTGGGGTAGGTACAAGAGGCTCAATGTCACAGGACAGCCTCCCATGTGGGGGGACACAATGGGGCCCTGGAACTAGAGACACTTGCTGTTCACAGGCAGATACTGGACAAGGCAGTTCTCTGCTCTCAGCCTCAGTTTCCTCATCTGTAAATCAGGAATGGTGCCTGCGAAAGGGTGATGAGGGCTGGCCTGGGAGACCCAGGCTGCCATAGCCATTCCCTCCTGGTGGCATTGCTAGCCTTGACTTTTAGGGCCAGGCTTTTACCTGCATTGCCTGCAATCCTGACAGTTCTGGGAGGTCGGTACTGTTACACCTACTTTACAGTTGAGCCAACTGAGGCCAGAAGGTGGGGGACCTTCCCAGGACCAGGTGGTTGGTAACAGGCCAACTCCTACCTGGATCTGAGTTTGGAGCCCTGTTCTCCCCCCGACTGGGCTGCTTCTCCTCGGTCACATCACCCCTTAGGGTGGCTGTATGGGGCACTGGGCCAGGGACACCTGCTGAGTGGGAAACTGTCCCTCCCCCACAGATACACTGTGGCAGGGCAGGCTGCTGAGGGTGCTCTCTCGGGTTGGCAGATCCCCCGGGGAGAACTGTCAGCACCTGCTGGCCCGAGACGTGGGGCTGCCCCTGTGCCAGGCCCTGGTGGAGGCTGAGGACGGGAACCCCGACCGTGTTGTGGAACTGCTCCTGCCCATCCGCTACCAGATCGTCCAGATCGGGGGCAGCAATGCCCAGGTGAGGTGGCCGCCCCCAGCACAGCCATCACCTGGAGCTCAGGGGGCCCAGGTCAGGGAGCCTGTATGCCCAGCAGCCCCCAAGTCTCTCCCAGGGTGTTGGTGGCCATGATGTGGGAGTGTCCTTATGTCCCACAGCCCCTCCCTGGGAGAAGGGTGGCCAGCCACCGTGGGTGGGGGCTCCCATTCCCACCTTACAGGCGCCTAACTTGCCCAACTGACACTTCAGAGAGATGTCTTCAACCAGTTACTGATTCACGCGGCCTTAAACTGCACCTCCAGTGTCCATAAGAACGTGGCCCGGTGAGCTCCTCGCCCCCTTCCCAGCCCCCTTCCCAGCATACCTGCCTCCCACACGGGGTTTCCCTAGGGACCTCTGGAGTGCCTGGAGCCACCCAGCTCCCTTGGCTGAGGTGGTTCCTGCTTTGAAGTTGTGAAGAGGCTGCTGTGGAATTTGTTCTCCTTTGTCAGCATGCTCAGCTTGACCAAAGGGAACCAGCCAGCCCCCACCCCCAGGCCCAACCAGCAGGGTTTAGTTTCTGGTGAGGCCTCTTTGCCTGGCTCGTAGACAGCCACCTTCTTGCTGTGTCCTCACACGACCTTACCTCTGAGAGCTAGTTCTCTCATGTTTTTTCTTATAAGGACACTGATCCCATTCATGAGGTCCTCACCCTCATGACCTAATGACCTCTTAAAGGCCCCACCTCCTAATACTATCACCTTGGGATTTGGGCTTCAACATAAGCGGGGACACAAACATTCAGTCCACAGCAGGGTCTTTACCTCAAACTGCCTGCACTTGCTTTCTTCAAACTGGGTTTCTTCCCCACAACTTCTGCTCTGCCACTTTCTTTTCCTGGACCAGTCTCGGGTATGGCTTCCTGCCCATCCCCCACACTCCCCCGTCCCTCTTGTCCCCAGCATTGCACTGGGGTGGGAGGGTGAGCTATCAGTTCTCGGCTTTCCCCGAGGCAGACAAGGCCACAGTGATATCTGCACCCTGGAATTCTTGTCTCTTTTGCCATCACAGGGTTTCTAGTTTTTATCTTTAGGACAGAGAGTCAAAGTGCTCTCCAACCTGGGTGTCCCAGCTCCCCTCCTGTCAGCTGTGCTTGAATGCAGCCCTGGAGGTCTGAGCTTTCTCACCTTCACCCTCCCAGAGCCCAGACCAGGCCTCCTGCCTCTGGGTCTTGGCCCATCCTGTTCCCTCTGTGCTGTAGCCCAGGCTGCCCGTGTCTTGTCTTGGGGCCAAGAGACCACCAGGTCCCACATCTTTTTAGAAGGTTCTGCAACAGAATCTCTGGGTCTGTTTCCTCAGGAGCCTTCTGATGGAGAGAGACGCCTTGAAGCCTAACTCGCCCCTGACTGAGCGGCTCATCCGCAAGGCGGCCACTGTCCACCTGATGCAGTGAGCCGGGCCTAGCTGCCTCCACCCTGCAGAACCTCAGTGATGGCCTCCCTAGCTCTGATCAGCGGCTCCACTGGGTTAGGGTCAGGAAACAGCCAGAGCCTGTTTATGAGGGCTATTAGAGGGGGATCTTCAGCTTTAAGCAGAAAGCCCTGAAAACCACAAGTGTTACAGGAGGGGGGGCACAAATTCATTTTAAATATGATTCAGGATCTTCTAGTCCTTGTTGGGGCCAATGTGCATTTTTAAGCATTCAGAGCCAGTGGAGGTGCTGTTCTTTCCATTTGCCCTGCAAATTATTTTCCCAGGGAAATACTTATACTTCCTGGTTGTTCAAAGTTGGAGGGCAGGGCATGGGTGGGGCACACTCAGCTAGAGGAGAGTCTTCAGACAAGGCTGTAGAGGCAGCCTCCCCCCACCAGCCTGCCCCCTCCCTGCACCAGGCTGCCCTTGAGATAAACCTTTTCATTTAGTCTTCCTTATATTGTAGACAGGTTCTGTTGTCCCATCTTTCAGGTGAGGGTACCAATTGGGGGGAGTGACTTGCCCAGGGTCACAGCTGGTGGAGGCCCCTGTCTTGCTGCCTTCAGCCTTACAGATGAACAAGCACGAGGGCCTGCCCCTCTGCCGTCTCTGAGGAAAGTCTTCGAGCCTCCCTGGGGAACTTTGCTGGTGCTGATTTGGGCTTGTTTCTCTTTTTAAACTGCATGCCATAACAAGGCCTCAGGTATATGCTTTGGTCAACTATGATTTTAATCACATGAATGTATGTGTATTTCTGCGGTGTGAGGATTGAGCTCAGGGCTGCTCTGCTGTGGCAAAAACCAAAGCACTGTGATATGTGGCTGTAACAAGATTTGAGCTGGTCTTATGAATGCTGTCTCTTGTCTCCTGCTCCCATGGCCTGAGGTCCCTCTGGATGTGCCAACTTGGTCATGCTGCTGTCAGCCTTCCTATGAGGGGAGGTCCCCGTGCAAAGATGTTTTTCAAGTTCCTTTCCTTCAGAAATTAGGTAGGGATTCACTGAGGCAGGAAGAGGGCAGGTCTCCTGGGAGGGAGAGGAAGCCCCCAAATCTATTGGGTCCCCAAGTTTGCTCAAGCCCAGGCAAATTCCTGGGATTAAAATAATCGGTTCCTTTGACTAGCTCTTGTGGGCACCTTTAAGCATCTACATGCCAGCCCTGGGGCTGGCTCCTGGGGACATGGGCTTCTCCATGAACTTGGGGTGGGTGGGCAGTGAGTCAAGAAAATGAGTAATTACAATAGGATTTCAAGAGAGGTGCCATCTATACCCAGGAGCTAGGGACACATCCCAAGGGGGACCTCCTTCCCCTCTCCTGGTTCCAAGCAAGACATGACTTGGCCACGGAGGAGGGAACCCTAGTCCTTCCAGGAAACCTTCTACCCCCTCCAAGCCCCACTGCAGGCTGGAGAGGGTGCCTTCTCTGTGCCCCACAGCCCTTGGCACCTGCCCTTGCTACAGCACCATTCTCCCCTGCTGTGACCTCAGGTCAGGAACAGCATCTGTGTCCCCAGTATCACCCAGCATGTGGCCTGCACTGAGTAGCTGTCAGTGAAAGGTGGTGAATGAATGTGTAAATAAATGAAGTAGAACTTTACTGGGGGAAGGAAGAAATGAATCTGCAATAGATAGGCCAATGATAAAAGAGGAGGAAGCCAAGAGAAGAGGGATAGAGTGAAGATGCAGTTTAGAGTAACAGCAACAAGTTACTAATCATTGGTGCTGTTTACTGAATACCTATTATGTGCTGACACAATATAGGGAGAAGAGCATCAGGAGTGAGTGTTGGGGACCCCTCCCCAGCAGACATCCCCAGGGCAAACCAAGCTGGGATGCAGTAGTCAGCCAAACTCCCCTCAAGCTATTTGACCACCCCACGTTACCCAGCAATCACTCCCTCAGCCCCTGCCTGGCACCCAGTGCTGGACTGGGTGAGGCTGGGGAGAGTGGTGAGTGAGGCTTGCTATGCCCTTTAGGAGCTCAGTTTCAGGGGGAGCTGGAGTTGGGGTTGGAAGTGAAGGACCACGGCAACATGGGGTGATTGGTGTGGATGATGCAAAACCAGGGACATGGGAGCCCAGAAGTGGCCCCAGCCAGCCTGGAAGGCTTCTGCCTTAGTCCCAGGATGGCTGCTCTCCATCCAACCTGCCCCAAATAAATAGCTCATCATTATCCCTAAAAATGGTGCTCTCTTCCCAGAGTTCCATCCTTCCTAGGGCACACCCTGTGAATCATCCCAGGCACCATCCTGCTTCCTTCCCCATCTGTCCTGGATAATCAGAGCTACCACTTAGGGATACTTTGCCCTGGTGGAGCCCCTCATTTGACCCTCAAGCCCCTGAGGGGTATTGATAGCTGGCTCACAGGCAAAGGCTCAAGTGAGGTCAGTCTCAAGCTCCCACCAACTGACCTGTCTGCTAGTCCTGTGCTCGCCTCTCCGTGTCGCTCAGGTCAGGGGTGTCCTATCTGCTTCCCAAACATGTGCACTCCACAACGCTGGCTTCATCGCCTGGCTCTTGGCCCCTGCCTCTAGGTTCCTCTCCAGTCCAGCTCCCCAGACGGCCTAGAACAGGACAGATGCCCGCCACACCCTCTGGCCATCTTCAGCCCTCTTCTTTGAGGAAGCCCGCCTAGGGCGACGGTCGCCCTCCGGCCAGACAGGCTGCGCCGCTCTGGCGATGCTGCTTTCTCATGGTCTCTGGGTCACGTAGTGCTCGCTGTGCCTTTTACTACTGACACGCACTGCCTGCAGAGCAGGCAGATGTTCCTACTACGTTTAGTCTTCACATCAACACCCTTAGGTGGCGATTTTAATCTTCGTACAGATGAGCAACGGGCCATGCGTCGTTCCCGGCCTGCTCCAAGCAGAGCGGTCACAGCTCGCACCCAGCCAGCGCGCACCGCCGGGCAGCGGGCGGACTTCCGGGTGGGCGCGCCCCGGCGCCCGTGCGGAGCCAATCCGCTGCGCGGAGGTAGTGCGCGTGCGCGCTGGACTCCTCTTCCGGGCGCTCGGACTACAACCCCCAGGGTGCACCACGCCCGGCAGCTCCGCGGAGTTGTTTTCAAACCGGCCAATGGGCGGCCTGCGCACCCCCGCGCCGCGTTTAAACCCTTGGCGGAGGCGCGTCCCCTGTTGTCCGTCGGCCGCTCCGGGTACGAGGTTCCGGGCGGGGTCCGCGCGCTGCCCGGAGCCGGGCCTGGGCTCGCGCTGGGGTCGTCGGGCCTCCCTCGGGGAGGCAGGGAGGGTGGGGGCTGCCCGGGGCAGGCCGGCGCCCCCGCACTCTGGCCCGAGAGCCGGGGATTCCGTTATCTCCGTCCCGCAGCGCTTAGGCCGCCGCCCCGCCGCTCCCGGCCCGGTGGCGCTGGGTCTCTGGGGACCCTTGAGGACGCGATCGTTTCAGGGTGGCCCCCGCGCCGCCTTTTCCTCTCCCTGACCTGGCCACGGCCTCTAGCTCTCGGGCGCTGCTGTTCCGCAGCGGCTCGCGCTGCTGAGCCAGGGGGTGAAGGAAGCAGGGCCCTCGGCCCCGGCACCTGCTCACCTTTTGGCCCCTTCCTCCCTGCAGTGACTCCTGACAGCTCTCTCCGTGGAAGGAGGCGGCGGCAGCGACGTGCCTGCGGCCAGCCAGGCAGCAGAGGCGAAGATGGACGTTCCTCAGGAGGAAGGTGAGTCCTCCTTACTGCAGCGCTCTTGTTCAGGGAGCTCAGTAGAGACGGAGATTGAGTTAATGTTTCCTTGAGGATTTGTTTGTTTATTCCTTCATTGCTCATCTTGTGCTCTGCACCTTTGTTTTCTTTCACCCCGACCCCCTTTTTTAAGTTCCATCACAGCAAGGATTCTTACCAGCTTATTTAGTGCAGTATTCCCAGCGCCCAGAACTGTGCGAGGCACTTAGTGGGCACTGAAATGTTTGTCGACTTGGATGTTTTCTTTTTTGTTTGTCGCTGGTTTCTGTTTGCTAAGACTTGTTTTTAGGATCTTTGGGACCATGTTAGTGAGTGAGTCTGGCTTGTAACTTTCCCTTCCTGTTCGGTCCTTGTCTGATTTGGGTATCAAGGTGAGAGGACAGCTTCACAAAATGAGTTAAAGGCCATACCCCACCCTCTTTTACTCTTAAAGCATTTTGATATCCTTTTGTCCTTCGGTCCTCACAACACCCATGTGAGGCAGTAGACTGGGTACCCAAGTGTTTTTAACCTCCATTTGCAGAAATGGTCCTGGAGACTTGGCAAATCCATCATTGTTTCTTCCATTGTATCTAGAAAGGTATTTGCTTCTGCACCCCTCCCTCCGTCATGGTGTACCCTCCCTTTCAGATATGTCCCTTCCACGTGAGTGCTGTGCCCCCTTGCTCCTTGGAGGGCTTCCCCCCTTCCCTCGCCCTTCCTTATTTGCTTGCTCTTTGCCTGTCCCTTTCCATTTCTATCCACATGAGGCCTTGGTCTCGGCCACGTTATCTCACCTGCTCCTACTTGTATATTCTTCATTTTGGCCAATATGTGCATTTGTAACTTCAGTAGATATTGCCTGTTTCCTTGCTGATACACTCTACACAGCAACAGTGTCACCTTTTAAAAACACAGGTTAGATTATAATGCTCTTCTACTTAAAGCCCTTCAGTAGCTTCCCGTCGCACTTTGGATACAATAAAACCTCCTTGCCTTGGCTTGCAAACCCTCCAGGATCTGACCTGACCTATGTTTCCACTTCTTCCAGCCACTCTAACTTTTGACCACTTCCTCGCACACGCACAATTATTTTCTTGGAGATGTCCCCATCTCCACGTTATCCTGAGGGCAGACAGCATGCACCGCGGGTCTGCCTGACATGTGGAGGACGTGGCCTCTTTCAGGCGCTCAAGCTTTTGCAGAATGAACAAGTCAGCCAGCCCGTGGCCACTTGGAGCCCGTCGCAGAGCCTGGAGTGGAAGACTGCTTCCCTGACTCTTGGTCCAGGATCCTTTTTTCCACACCAAACAGTTGGAAGTTTCTGGAGGTGACCTATAAAATTGACTTCCTAGGTTTGGCTGTGTAAAAAGTGAACCATGTCCCTCTCATCTTTGTCCCTCAGTCACGCAATTGTTCCCTTCAAGGGCCATTGATGTCATCAGTCTCTTGGGTGTCCTTCCAGACATAACTTGTGCAAGTGCAAGCCAGTATGTATACAGTGTTGATCACGTCCCCCTTTTCATATGGCATGTAGAACCCTGTCCTGCATCTTGTGTTTTACACTTAATTTATCTTGATAATTGTTGTGTATCAACATATAAAGAACATTTTTTT
Source organism: Daubentonia madagascariensis (assembly GCA_023783475.1). NCBI lineage: Eukaryota > Metazoa > Chordata > Mammalia > Primates > Daubentoniidae > Daubentonia > Daubentonia madagascariensis. The sequence continues at coordinate 2,333,671 of JAKFHU010000600.1, read as the reverse complement.
TTTGTACCTATGTAGTGTTTCATCATGGGGGTGTACTGTCATTTATTTCATTGGTTGTGGGTGAACATTTAGTTTGTGCCTAGTTTTTTGCTGTTACAGACGATGATGCGATACATGGCTGTGCATATACATCATTTCACACATACATTCCCAGAAGAATACACTCATAGAAATAGACTTGTTGGGTCAGAGGGATATGCATTTCTTATTTTGATAGGTGTTGCCAGCTTACCCTCAGGAAAGCTGTGGCCATTTACACCTTTCCTGGCAGTGTAGCAATGTCTGTTTCCCCACAACCTTGCCTATAGTTTATAAAACTTTTTGATTTTTGCCAATCTGATAGGTGAAAAGTGGAATCACAGTGTAACTTTATTTTTAATTACTCTTATTTTTGAGTGAGGCTGAACAACTTCTTGTCATAGATTTAAGAATGTTTTGTTTTATTTTCTGTGAATTTTATCTGTTTATATCCTTTGTCTATTAGGTTGTTAGTTGTTTTCTTAGCAATTTGTAGGCGCTTTTCTCAAATTAGCCCTTTGTGAAATGTTTAACTTTGCTTATTGTGATTTTTGCCATGCAGAGATATTTCACGTTTTTGTATATTTCAAGATCAATCTTTTATTTTATGGCTTCCAGTTTAGTGTCATAGTTAGACCTCTATACTCATAGGTTATAAAACACTTTCCTCATGCTTTCTTCTTCTTCCTTTAATGTTTAATTTTTTTCAATTAAATAGTCTTTGATTTATTTGTAATTTGTCCTGATACGGTGTGAGGCACGCAACAAACTTAATTTTTTTCCCCAAAGGATTGTGTGGCTTACCTCAATTCCATGTATTGAATAGTGCATTTTCCCTTTTTATTTGACATATTACTTTTATGATACACCAAGTTTTCTTTATATCCATCTTACGTATTTCTTGTTAGGTTTGTTCATAGGTATTTTGTATTTTTTGTTGCTATAGTAAATGAAGTCTTTTCTTCCATTGTATCTTCTAACTCTGTGGTCCCCAGTCCCTGGGCTGTGGCCGGGTTCGGGTCTGTGGCCCTTTAGGAAATGGCGGCGCATCACTCCCTGAGCACCACACCCACCCCACCTCTCCCCGGTCCATGGAAAAATTGTCTTCCACAAAACCAGTCCCTGGTGCCAAAAAGATCAGGAGCTGCTGTAATCTAACTCGTCTTTATATATATAAAAGCCGTTGATTGCTGTGTACTAATTTTGTCCTCAGTCATATTCTTTTGTCCTTTTATTATTTATGATAGTTTTCAGTTGATTTTCTTGTTTTTTTTTCTTGTGTCTATAATCTAGCATCTGTGCACCATGGCCATTTTACCTCCACATTCTTTCCTTTGTCTCACTGTGTTGGTTAATGTGTCTGGAGCAATGTTAAGAATTGTGGTGCTTAGAGTCGTCATTGCCATGTGCCTGGCTTTAATGGAATTGCTTCTGTAGTTTCCAGTCAGATACTGACTTGTGGGTTAATTTACATTTAAAAGGTAGTGGTGTTCATTAGTATTTCTTTCTTTTTTTTTTCCTTCTGGGCCTGTGATAGAATTGTACGCCCTACCTACTTGAAGTTAGGCTTGGCCTAATGAAACGAGAATGTTGTGGTATGTGTCATTCTGGGTAGAAGTCTGTAAGAACCAGTGTGGAGTTTGCTCTCCCCTTCCTCCTGCCACGAAGACCAGTTGTATGTTCCCAATGGTGGAGGCACCATCTACCTGGGTTCTGGAGTGTGGAGGCCTTGGACCGGGACCCCAGCCCATCCTCAGCAGGCATGTAGTTTGAGTGATAGATATACCTTTGTTGTTTTAAACCACTTGAGCTTTGAGGATTGTTTGTTACTTCAGCATAAGTTAGCCAATCCTAGCTGATACATATTTGTTCCCATCTTTTGAAGGAATACTTCTGATATTCTCCCCTTGAACCTAATTTTGGCTTTTGGGTTAAAATGCATATTTCCTTATGTGATAAAATATATTGCTTTTTATTAAGAGCCTTTAAAATCAAGAATATATGTTGCATTTCATCATGTGCTTCTTCAACATATATGGAGACAATTGTATGGTTTTCTCTTTGTATAATGATTATATTGCTAGATCGTGTAAAACTACATCATTTTACAGTTCTGAAATGAAGTGAGCTTGGTCATAACATGTTATTATTCTATTAATATATTGCTGGATTCTCTGCTAATATTCCTGTTTAGGATTTTCATGTTGATATAAGTGAGGCTGGTCTGTAGCTTTCTTTGTTGAGCAAACTTTGTAGGTTTTTGGTATCATTATGCTTGCATCATAGAAGTAAGTTGGAAGGCTTATTTTTTTCTATCCTCTGGAACAATGTAAATAGTATTGGAACTATTTGCTCTTTAAAGGTTTGATAGAATTATCCTATGAAACTAGTGTGGACTTATGCTTTTTTGAAGGGGATAGCTCTCTAATAAATTTCTCCAGTTATTTTGTGATTTATTGAGCTATTAAGATTTTTTTCTCTCTTTTGGAGTCAGTTGTATAAATAAATAAATTTATATAATTTGAATACAAAAATAAATTATATTTTCCTAGATAATTGTCCATTTCAGCCAAGTTCTTAGGTTTTCGTGCATGGTGTTGAGCAAACCAGCTTATGAATCTTTTAATTCCCTCTCTCTGTGGTTGTTTCTCTTTTATTTATTTCGTGCATTTGTGCTTTCTACCTTTTCCTTGATTAGGTAATTAGGCCTATTTAATTGATTAATTGGGACTTCATTAGGATATTAGAGTGTCTTCAAATTTTATGATTTTGATAAGCATGCTCCATTGTTTATTAAGATCAAATAAGATATGATTTGTGAGAGTGCTGTATAAACTTTACAGTATAGAAATATCATTTCAGTGCATTTCAATAAATATTTGCTAAGTGTCCAGGCCCTTAGCTGGACATTGGGTAATTTGGGGAGTGTTAGACATTTGTTGTCTTGGGGGGCACTTACAGTCTGGTTGGGGCCGTGGCAGGGTCAAGAGGCATCTTCAGAGGCTAGTATAGTGGTAGAGGTCAGGTCTGGGTGCTGGGGGAACCTGGGGGGCTGGCCTGGGGTGGGGCCTGGAGGAGGGAGCAGCTGCCCCGTCAGAGAGACCCACTGACCCAGAGCCTGTGGTCTGTTGGAGAGTTGGGCTGATAGATAGACAGGGCCATGGTGGCTATGATAGAAATATGGATGGCGGGCACAGGGTGCTGTTTTATCTGGGGGTTCAGGAAGGACTCCCAAGAAGTGATGACGGTCAATAAATACTTATTGAGTCCCTACTGTGCATTTGAATAATATTCAAATTCATTGTTGAAAGATGAATAGGTGTTGTGCAGCTTGTAAGAGGGGAATTTAATTCTAGGAGAGCTGAGGCAGGTGGTCTTTTGAAAATGTTCTATACCTGAAAATGACTTATCTCTTCTTGAAAAGCTAGTCAAATGATTCAGTGAATACATTTTAGATTATATCTTAAAAGTAAGGACTCATGCTTTTGGGGTGGCTTAGCAGACACAGAATGGCTTTTGCAATTTTTAAAAAGAAAATGGAAAAAATAAGATAATTTAGTTCCCTCCATGAAAATATAACTAAATTAAAATAATGATAGATTACATTCTAGGAGGTGAAATTTTATAGTAGCTTTGATAGCTATAGAGACCGGTAATATTTTTCTCTTTATCAACCTCAGCCCTAAAATAACAGTGGATTTTTTTTCCCCCAGACATTCGTCTTTTGATGGATGAAAAATTTGACTTTGATCTTTCATTGTCTTCTTCAAGGTAAACAAATGAGTTTTCTTCCCTTGCCTTGAGCATAACCACATTCAATAGTCTTTTATTTAAATGCCAGTGTTGTTAATTATTAATAATCATTTTCTTTAAAAATAGTGCAAATGAAGATGATGAAGTCTTTTTTGGACCCGTTGGACATAAAGAAAGATGTATTGCTGCCAGCTTAGAATTAAATAATCAAATTCCCAAGCAACCTTTTTTGCCAGCATCTGAAAGTCGCTTTACTTGGAGCCCTCTCACTGGGGAGAAGTTTGTGGAAGTGTATAAAGAAGCTCACTTATTAGCTCTACAGATAGAAAGCGATAGCAGAAACAAGGCAGCCCGGGCTGCCCAGCCCGAAGACCCCTGGAGCCAAGGCGTGGAACGATTTGTACAGGAATCAAAATTAAAAATAAACCTCTTTGAGAAAGAAAAGGAAATGAAGAAAAGCCCTAAGTCACTTAAAAGGGAGACATATTACCTGTCAGACAGCCCCTTGATGGGACCGCCACTGTTGGGAGTGTGCCCCCCTGTGGGTGAGTCCCCGCTGCCAGACTCGTCCCTAGCCCCACTGAGTTCTCCTGCCCAGGCTGGCCTTGCCCAGACGCAGGGGCTGCCACACCCTTCTCGACCTTTTCCAGGGGAATCAAGTACTGCTCACCCTCCGAGTCAGGCAGTGACTCAGAGAAAAGTCACCAAATTGCAGCTGCCCCGAGCTTCATCTGGTAGAGGAAGACACATCCACTTGGCCATGGAGAAGGTAGACAAAACCATGCACCAGAACATTTGCTTGGGGAACTAGACACTCCTTGTTTCTTACCCCTCTCGGTTTACACCCTACCGTGGAAACCATCTGGGGAAAGACCTGGAAGTGTGGAGGCTCCAAGGACCCAGAAGCACAGGAATGCAAAGTCTGTGGAAGGCAGTCAGAAGGGGAGCCGATTTCAGGGTGTCTTGGGCAGGGCTTTGATGACTTAAAAATTCCTCCTCCTAAATTCTGTTTGAAATTCTTCCTTTTTTACAATACTGGATGTACCACCCATTAGGGATTTCATTTGCTTTAACAAACAACTTCTTCCAAAAATTCCCCCTGCTCTGGGATAGCCACTTGACTGTGACTTAGTTTACATTGCTTTCCTACTGGGCATTAAGTGGAGGTGACAGTTGACAGGTGTGCCTTTGGGGTGCAGTCAGCTGAGTCTGGGAAACTGAGGGGCGGTAGGAGAAGGGTGGATGTCGGACCACAGCTTGCTGCCAGGTTTGTCTGCTCTGGCTGTTGCTTGGGAGAGGGGAGTCTGCAGAGAGGTAGGGCAGGGCAGGGCAGGGCAGGGCAGGTTGGAGCCTGCCCTGTAGCCCTTCCCAGCTCTGCTCCCTGCCTTGGGCAACAGTTAGAGAAGAATGACACTTTATGGAGTTGTTAGGAGGTTTAGGTAAATGCAAAATGCCCAGCAAGGGCATAGGAATTCCTTTTCCCCCTCTATAAGCCCATCTCTTGAACCACATGATACCCCCTATGATGAGAGCCCAGAAATGAAGCAGGTTGAAAGTGTACCTGCCAAGCAGAGCCCTTGACCAGGTAGGCATGCCGGGCACCACCAATCTGAATAACTGGGGGCTTATCCCTCCGGTCCTAGAAACTCTTTTTTCTGGAGACCATTTAGGATGTAAACCTCTAAAAGTGATGTTTCTAGAATGAGCGAGGGACGGGCCTTGCTGTGTGTAGCACCCATGGACTCAGGGCACAGAGCCTGGGGTGTAATTTTGGCTGTTCTGGACCCATCGTAGTATCTCCCTTGACTTCCTGGTCCTGGGCTCCAGACAGCAGTTTTCGCTTGGTGTGGTGCTGTCCACAGCTGAGCTGTATTCGCGCTCGCTTGGGAACCCCACCACTTCCTGCATGTTTCTCCGGGAAAAGTGACACTTGTAGAGCGACTCAGGGGCACGTCCTTGTTCGTGTGAGGACCACTTGGTTGTAACACCTAGGGACAACTGCTAGGATGGGTATATGAAGAAGAAACAGGAAACAACAAGTGTTGTTGAGAATGTGGAGAAATTGGAAGCCTCATATACTGTTCGTGGGAATGTACAATGGTGCAGCCGCTGTTGAAAGCAGTTTGGTAGTTCCTCACAAAGTTAGATGTAGAGTTACCAAGTAATTCTACTCCTTGGTATGTACCTGAGAGAATTAAAGACATATGTTCACAGAAAAACCTACGCGCAAAGGTTCAAAGCAGCATTATTCGTAATGGCCAAAAAGTAGAACCAACCCAGATGGCCATCACTTGATGGATGATTAAATAAAATGTGGTATATTCAGACAATGGAAAATTTTGGCAATAAAAAGAAAGGCAGTGCTGATGTGTGCTGTAGCACGGGTGACACTTGAAAACATGCTCAGTGAAAGAAGCCAGGCACAGAAGGTCACATATTATATGATGGAATTTATATGAAATGACGTTAATAGGCAAATCACAGAGATGGAGTGGTTGAGTGTTTGCCTAGGGCTGGGGAGATTGAGGATCGCTTCAGCTCAGGAGTTTGACTCTACCCTGGGGAACCCAGCAAGATCCTGTCTCTAAAAAGTAAATAAAATGGTTATGTAAAGTATATCTCAATTTTAAAAATGCTATAAAGGAAAAAAGTTACTGCTGCATCTCTTTGGCTATGAGCGCTTATTGCTGTGACCTTATTAACTCTCCTGTTATAAGGGGGTGATTTATGTAAGCTTGGATTAGTTCCATGAAAGCCCTTGTCCCTAAATATGTCAGGAATTTATTCTTTGTTTGACTCTGCTGGCCACAGAAAATGGCTTTTGGTACTAGATCAAGAAGATTTATTGCAGTTGAGCAGCTTCTCTGGTAGAGGGATGGCTATTTAATGAATGAGCCCTTCTGTACAGCATTTTAAAATTTGTGTGACTAGAACCAGTTTCCTCATAATCATCCTTTAATAAGGATCCTGAGTGGGGAATAGCTTTAGAGGATCTCTCTCCTATTAATTATCTGTCTTGGTGTTACTTTACACTGTTTTTAATGAGGAAAGAGAATCCATCATCATTTTTGTCCACAGTGATTTGGTGGACAAGTGGGCTGCTCTCTTCCCTTCCATCTAGGTGATGAATTGAGGAACACGTGAGGCATTTGGGAAGATAGATGGTGCCTGGGCTTGCTCTAAATCTCGGCCTTAGTATCTCTGTACATTGTTAAAGACTAGACAGTTTTCCCAGTTCAAATTAAAATTTTTCAGCCCAAGAAAGAGACACCAGCTAGTCCTTCCAGGATGAAAACCCTAAATGGAAAGAAATGCCACAGGGATGTGCCCCCTGACAGACCTGCTCTGGGTGCTGCCAGCCTCCCAGCCAGCGGAAGCCACTTGGTCCAAGGCAAGCACCTGCTCCCTGCTCCAAACAAGGTGAGTTGGCCAGGGCTGCCGTGACTTGTGATCTGTGGGAATAAGGTAGCAGCTTTGGATACAGGTGATTTGTCTTTTGATTCAACTCAAGTTAGGACAGTTGAAAATATAGCTCATGAGAGGCAGCTGGGTGAAATGTCTGCAAAGAGTACTGGCCTGGGTGTGTGTTGGGGGCTAGCCTCTGCCACTTGGGAGCTGTGTGGGTTAAGAAAAGGCAACCTGTCTGAGAGTCAATTTGTCTGTAAGTGGGGATGCCCCCACTTCCTTCACGGGGTCCTTGTGCAGGTGACATGCGATGTCTGTGTTTTGAAAACTGCAGTTCCCCACAGATGTGGAGATTACAGTCCACGTCTTTGCCATTTATTTTCTGGCATAGGTAGTCAGACTGAGCTCTGTGTAAGAATCTGTGTAAGAACTCTTTGTTAAAATTGCCCAAATCTGGGCCCTACAGCCACTGACTCAGTGGGTCTGGGGTGGGGCCCAAAAATCTGCATTTTAGCCAGCACCTCCACATGGTGCTCATGCAGGAGTTTGAAGACTTCGAGAAGTACTGCTTGACTTTTTTCTTTAAATTCAAGATAATTATTAAATTATTAAAAATAATTTAAAACTACTTTTGCAGAAATAAGTAGTGAGTAGATAATGACATCTTTGCTGATTTGGTTTTTTCACACTTTGTCTCAGTTGGGGCTGAAGAAGACCCTGTTAAAACTACCTGGCTATACTGGCAGTCTGGCAAGGAAGTCTTCTTCCTCGGGGTCTGTTTCAAGTGGGGCATCCAGTGTGTCTGCATCTCCAGCTGTTGGCAAAGGTGAGTGGCCAGCATCTTGTGCTCAGACCCACATGTGGCCAGGCCAGGCCTGGAACGCTGCCCAGTTTGTTCCTCAGAGGCTATTTTTTCAGAACAGCTTACGCTCAGCAGGACATCCTGGAGGGCTTGCTCTGTACTGTGGAGTGGGCTGGACACTGGGCAAGGAAGAGACTGTGTCGCCTGCCCTCAGAATGAGTTCCTCTCATGAAGAGTGGGTGGCTTCAGTCTAGGGGGTACAAACAGTTATATGAATGCCTGAGAACACAGATGCTTGGACCAGCCTCATGTTAATGTCATCAGACACAGATTTTAAAATAGGACTTGGCTGGGCACGGTGGCTCACGCCTGTAATCCCAACATTTTGGGAGGCCAAGGGTGGAGGATCACGTGAGACCAGGAGTTCAAGAGCAGCCTGGGCAACATAGTGAGACTCCATCTCTACAAAAAATTTTAAAATTAGCCAGGCACAGTGGTGTGCACCTGTAGTCCCAGCTACTCAGGAGGCTGAGGCAGGAGGATCGTTTGAGCCCAGGAATTTGAGGCTACAGTGAGCTATGATCACACCATTGCACTGCAGCCTGGGTGACAGAGTAAGACCCTGTCTCTAAAAAATAAAAATAAAAATAAAATAGGACTGTTCCAGATAACATAGGGGATATAACCCCTGTAACTCCTGGATGTTTGTTTATTTAAATCCCCACTCCCAAAACCTGTTTGAAGTTCAGGCTACATTTTAACCTTACCAAGCCAATGCTGCCATCTAGTGGCAAAGGGAAGAAACCCTAGTAGGGGACAGGGAAAGACCTCCGCTTCTCTGCTCTTTGGAACTAAATCCTCTTCAAATTACATTTGCTATGTAGACTTTTACTATATTCCTGGGCAGCATGGTGTGGATTTTGCTCACAAGATGTGTAAGGTATGAACTTTTGAATCTGATTTGGAATCCTGACTGTACCACTCAGTGGTTAAGAGAAGTATGTGTCCTGTCTCTGCAAACAGGTGACGACAGCTACTGTGTGTTCTTGTGTGTTGGAAGTGCTATGTAGAGTGCCTGGCACGTGATACGTGTTTAATAAATGGAAGCTCTTTACTGTTACATTAGTTGTTATGAGGTGTATTTTGCTGTATTGATTCCGTACATCAGCACTTTTTTTTACTGCTTTTGTATTTCGACTTCTGGTAAAAGTTGAGACAGAAATTAAGTGGGGCTTCCAGTGTATGTATATTTCTCTGTTGCACGTAGTAGAACCACTAGGATCAGATAAGATCACGTGTGGGGAAGAACCTTGTAAAACTGTTATGCTGTGTATAGATATAACCTGTGGCGTTAGTTATCCTCTGAAAGTTTTTCTGTAAGAATCTCTTACCAGATCAACTTGTACGCTGGGTATATTGGTAGCTGAGTATGTATCACCCTAGTTTATCTGCTAGTCTATTTTTTTTTTTTTTGAGACAGAGTCTCGCTCTTTCACCTCAGCTGGAGTGCAGGGGCGTCATCGTACCCCACTGCAGCCTCCAACTCCTGGGCTCAAGCCATCGTCCTGCCTCAGCCTCCAGAGTAGCTGGGACTACATGTGCCACCACCACACCAGGCTGATTTTTCTATTTTTTGTAGAGACAGGGTCTCACTGTTGCTCAGGCTGGTCTCAAACTCCTCGCCTCAAGTGATCTTCCTGCCTCAGCCTCCCAAACTGTTAGGATTACAGGCATGAGCCACTGCACCTGGCCTGCTATTCCATTTTAAATAGTGCTTATGATTAATACAACCCAACCTCCTTCTTGTAAGTTAAAGAAATCAATCAGTAATGATTGCATCTTCTCTCCCTGTTCCCTGCCCAGCTCTCTGACCAGACAGGTGAGGTGTGTGACTAGACTATCCATTTCCATCTGGTCAACTAGGGTAGGTTTCTGTTGCCAACATAATTAATGAAGATAGGAAAGCTTGAATTTCTGTATGCTTATGTACATTTGGTAATTGTGTTGAGAATTAGTACCTTAGAATACATTCAGCTAAGCTGCAAGCAGCCTGGGTTGTCCTGTGTTTGATGGTATTGTCTGATGTGCATGCAGAGTATTGTTCATATGTTATATGTTTAAGGTAAATTTGCTAAAGATGGCATAACTTGTGTGTGTTTAATAGCTTCGTAATTTAAAAATAACTTGAGCTTAAGTGATAACCAGATTTTATGTGTATCTTCTTCCAGCTAAATCAAGTGAATCTGCAAGTATTACTGCAAACAGTTCCCAGCCTCTGTCAAACAACAGCAAGTCAGGCAGAGTGGGGCCTGCTGTACTGCGGCAATCTCTGCCGGCGGGTCCTGCAGGTGCACCCTACAGGCAAGCCAAGTGGGCCGATGTTGAGCTGGCAGCAGAGCAGCCCATGATGCCCCCCGCAGCTTCACCTACCCAACCCCAGACTCCAGAAGGTGGGGGCCCAAGGCTGGACTCTAATTCCATTTTGTCAAAATCTTCTCAATTGAATAAAACTAGAAGTATAAGAAGGCGAGATTCCTATCTAAATTCCAAGACAAAGGTTATGCCTACTCCTACAAGTCAGTTTAAAATTCCTAAGTTTTCTATTGGTAAGTAATAAGTAATGGATAAATTTTAATGTTTTTTTAAAATATTGAAGAAATTCTGTTTAAAGTTTTCAAAAATCACTGGTTGCAGTGATGGTGGTTTCTTTGCTTTCTTTTCTCTGACAGCACATTGAAGCTGTCCCGTCTTTCGCTTGCACTGTTCTGGATGGAAGGTCATTGGGAGTTCCCGTTTTCCATCATTCCCCGTATGTGACGTGTCATTGCTCTTTGGCTGCTTCTGTGGTTTTCTCTTTTGCTATTTGCGGCAATTTGATTGTTATGTATTTTGATGTTTTCTTTGTGTTAATCCTCCTTGGGATTTCTTGAACTTCTTTTGATCTGTAGATTGAGATTTTTCACAACATCTGGGAAAAGTTGGCCGTTATTTCCTCAGATGTTTTTCCTGTTTCCCATCTATTTCCTGGGGCCCTAATCCCACGTCTGTCAGAGCTCCTGGGGGTGTGTTGCAGGCCCTGCGGGCTGTTCTTTCTTTTCAGCCCTTCTTCTTGGGCTTCAGTGTGGACGGTTCCTGGTGTTGTGTCTTCCGGTCTTCGTATCTCTTCTTCTGCGGTATCTATCTGCTGTGAAGGCCGTCCAGTTAATTTCTTGTTTCTAACATTATAGTTTTCCCATGTTTCTCCTCATGGTACTTATGTTTCCCTTTAAGTCCTTGAACATATTTATAATAGTCGTTTTAAAATCTGATTCTTCTAATCCCATCTTCCCTGTCATTTTGGGATCTGTTTCTATTGACTAATTTTTCCTCCTGGTTTTGGTCACATTTTCTTGCTTTTTTACATATAACTTTTTATTGGCTGCTGGATATTCTCAGTTTTACATTTTTGAATATCTGGATTTTGTTGTCTTTCTTTAAGGAGTTAAGTTTGGTTTGGCAGGCAGTTAAATTACAGATCAACTTGATCTTTTCAAGACTTTTTAAGCTTTGAAGGGGCAGGTCTAAACTAGCCTTGACCTTTGGGATAGTTTAGCCCTACTCCTAACATGTGGCCTTTCAGAGGTCTCTACTGAATGTCCTGTGTTTAGCAAGGTCTCTCCACTCTGGCGGTTGGAAGGTGAATGGTTCTCAGCCCTGTGAGTTCTGCTCATTTTTCCCCAGTAGTTGCTCTTTTCTTGACCTTATGGAGTCTTGCCCTACACCTGTGCGCTGCTTAGTGTTCAGCCACAGCCTGGAGAGAGTCCTCTCAGATTTCTAGAGCTCTTCCTCCCAGTGTAGCTCCCTCCTTCCTGGTCCTCTGTCCTCAGATTCCAGCCACCACAGCCTCTTGAGCTGCAGGCTCTGTCTCCATCAGTCTGTGACACTGCTGTGCCCTGCTTGGGGCCTGCCTGGCTGCCCCAGCAGAAAGCCTGGTGTGGCATCTGACAGGTAGTAGATGGGGGTTTGGTAAGGGTTCAACAAAATAATCTAACAAGTTCGTGCAAGGTACACAGTTGCACAGAGTTGACTCAAGGTGAGGGGATCATCCTGGCCTCCTCTGTCAAGTAGATCTGTTTTCTAGGTGGCTTGAATATTTTGCAGTTGTCAGCATTGATGGCCAGTACAGGTGACCTTTAACTCCTGCAAACCTCATTTTGAGTCCTTGCATATCAGAATGAGCCGTTCTGTTGAGTGTCTTCCATGTGCTGGCCCTCTTAGGGACAAGGGAAATAATGCTGAGAGATCCTGCTGTCACAGAATTTACGTTTAATAGGAAAAGACATGAAATGTTGTGAAATAAATGTGCTTTCAGACCATAAGTATAATGGATTGAATACGAGAGGATGGTGTCATGACCGGGTGTGGGGAGGAGTTTGGGTGGAGTGGGCCCTTCAGCTGAGATGGCCAGGGGGTGACTCTGAACTGGGGTCTGAGCCGTGAGGGTGGGACAGCCATGAGAAACGCCAGAGAGTGGCTAGTGCAGAGGTCCTGAGGCAGAAAGGTTCTCGACAAGTTCTGGTAGCAGAAGGAAGCTGGAGTGGCAGGAATGTGGTTGTAGTGGTTGGGATTAGATTCTGCTATAAGCCCAAAGTAACACTGGTTTTAATCAAGGTAGATGTTTTATTCCCTCTCATGTAAAAGTCTGGGTAGATATTCCAGAGCTGGTAGGTACTCCTTGGTGTTAGAGACTTTGCTGGGCTTAGCTTCACTTCCTCATGGTCTGGTGTGGCTGCTGCAGCTCCAGCCTCGTCCCTGCCAGCAGGAAGATAGGCTGGGGAGGAAGGGTGAATCCCTGCTTAATCCCTGCCTTTCAAGGACACTCATTGCGAGTTGTCCCTGTCACTTCCCTTTATGTCCTGTTGATCACCACACTTCCCTGCGCGGGATGCTGGGACACGTTGTCTTTGTTCCGCACCCAGCTAAAATTTCTTACTGGAAGGAGAGGAGCGTGGCTGTTGAAGAAAAACTAGCAGTGTCAGCTAGGTTAGTGGACAAAGGGAAGAATAAATAGAGAGGAAGACAAAGAGACAGCCAAGGCCAGCACGTGGAGCACCTCATGACACAGGATGGACCCTAGCGTGTGGTCTGAGTGCAGGAGGGAGTGCTTTTGAGGGTTTTAAGCAGAGTGACATGACCTTCAAAAGATCCCTCCTCTGAGGGAAGAACAGACTCTCTGGGCAGGGTGAAGCGGGAGGGCCACGAGAGCCTCACCTGACCCCAGTGAGATTAGGCCGGCGGCAGTGGGGAAGGCGAGGGGGCTCCGGTCTGCCTGCTGTGCCAGGGTACCACGTGGCAGTGTGGAGAGGGTACGAGTGGCCCTGCGGTGCTGCCTTTCACAGTAATGGGAGGGCTGTAGAAGGAGGTAGGGGGAGCAGTCCACAGCCCCATTTTGGACTTGGTGAGTGTGGGTGGCCACCTGGGCCGCAGCTGGGGCTGTTGAGTGGGCAGCCAAGCTCAGAGGAGAAGTCACAGCTGGAGATTTAAGTTTAGGTTTCAACAGCAGAGAGCTGAGTTGTTTATAGAAATGGGAGCTCTAACAGACTGAGTTCTTTGGGAGAACCTCATGGTCCAGGCCACATAGAGGTGTGTGTACCGGTGTTTGCTTCCTTTTTGTGCAAATGTCTGAAGACAGGACGTGCCTCTGCCATGTTTCTTCTGACCCTAGTTGCACAGTTGTTGGCTGGTCCTCTCGGCTGTCGGGCTGCTTGATGCCACAGGACTTCTAATCCGAATCACTATTGCTTTCCCTTCTGCTTCCCAGACTGTGTCCTCTGTGGCTCCTCAGGTGCCTCTACAATGTGCATTTTACCTTCAGAGGCTGTCCCTCCTTTCTTTGCAACACCGGGGACAGGGCTGTCTCTTGTACACGTCTGTCATTCATCGTGGCTCAAAACTGGTCCCACAAATTCAGCACCGGCTGAAGGAGAGGCCCCGGGGAGCAGCTGCACTGTTGGGAACATGTGGCTCTGGGAGATGGTGGCATGCCTGCCCACCTGTCATTGTCTGTGATGCTAGCTGTCACTGTGGAGGAGAGGCTGAAGTGTGGGGGCAACATGGACGGTGCCCTACGATGGAGCCTTTCTTATATGCACTTTCGTATAATATTCCCAAGACAAACAGCATTATTTGTAAAATAGTCCAGTGACAGATAGTGTTACTTATTGTGAGTCTGTGCTGCCCTGGGTCACACAAAAGACTGAGACTCAGAATGACTCTGGACTCTGCCTCTACAATATTGGAAGCTACAGTAGAACAACACCTTTAACATTTTGGGAGGAAATGATTTCAGCCTAGGATTCTGTGCTCAGACTAACCCTTGGTCCATTGTGAGCGTGTAATAAAGATAGTTTAATATGTAAAATTTGATGAAAATAATCACCTTTCCATGCCACCTTCAGGAGCTGCTGAAGAATATGCTCCACCCAGATGAGTGATAAAACATTAAGGAGAAGGAGGGGGGCCCCATGAGAGAGGAGACCAACCGTGTAGGCAGAGCGTGGGTCTCAGAGGAGACCCGGGGGTGGGAGGCGGTGACCCAAGAGGTGCGACCACATGGAGAGTGCCTGAAAAGATGGAGGTTATGGGACAGTGTACTCAGAGACCCCAACACCCCAAAATAAAAGAAAGAAACCAAAAAGGAGGTGCTGCAGCATGGTTGGCAGGTGGGGGGAGGGGCGGCTTCTCAGCCCCTGCCAGGCGGGGCGTTTGACCATACAGAAGGAGCAGCGTGATTCAGGAGTGAGCAGGTGAAACCTCAAGAAACCACTGGCAAGTTGGAAGCAGGGGTGGCTGCAGCAGGAGACTTGTTTTGTCTCCTAAGTTTTACCCTTCATTTTTAAAAACCCTTTGAGCGATTTTTAAAAATCACTTTGAGAGAGGTAATTTTAAAAGGATAGGAGAGGGGAAACAGATGAGCAACTGCAGGCAGGCAGCTCTTTTGAGAAGATTTGGCTTCGAAGAGGGGCAGGAATGTGGGACAGGAGCCTGGGGGACGGGGCAGGCGGGCAGGCGCAGATTTGTTTAGGACAGGAGGGCGGGCGGGGGGCTGCCTGCGGAGCGGCAGCTGGGGCCTCCCTGCCTCCTTGGAGCACCTGCTAAGGAGGGGTCTCTGCTCCAGGGCCCACCCTTCCTCCTCTTTGCTGGGGTAAGAGGTCTGGGGACAGCCTCTTTCCCGGCAGCTTCTAAGACACAGCAAGATGTTGCAGGGGTCCTGGCGCCTGAGGCTTTGGGCCCAGGTACATGTGGCTGATGCTCAAGCTCCCTCTGGGAGGTGCTTCCTTGTGAGCCAGCCCACGTGGAGCCAGTGTTGTGAGGGGAATGGGGTGAGCTGGACATCTGGGGGCCTGTGCTGGTCTTGGCCCAGGGGTGCTGGTGAAGCCCTGCCCTCATCACCTTGTGAGTGCCAGGTGAGATCATACAAGCAGCCATGCCTTGTCAACTATAAAACAGCACCCAAATCACGTAATGTGTTGTTATTATCCCAGTAATGGCATGGTTCAGGAAAATGAAGGCATTTATGGGCTTTGTTGAGCTTGCCTGGGAATCTAACCGTATTGCGGTGTCATTTCTGTGGGTGACTGTCTAGCGTGTGCAGGTGGCCGTCTGACAAGTAGACTTTGTCAGCATGAGCCTTCTTCAGAGTCATGCTTGTTCCTGCATGGGGTTCACAGCCAGGGTCAGGCAGGGGGGTGAAAATGGCTCTTTCTCTTCTGCATCCACCAGGTGGGGTCCCTGGGTAGGGGGATGGGCCCCTCTCATACACCTGTCTCTGGCGGGTTTCCCTGTGGCAACTCATCTGACCCTCGGTCTGTACTTCCTAGTGCCATCTGCACTCCAGGTTGGGAAAGGGAGACGTTTGGAGGACAGTTGCCCATTTGGCAAAGGTCCCCAAACGATAGATTTGCACTGGATCTGTTTTTGATTGCACACACTTCCTCTCCTGGTCTTAGGTGAATCTCCAGACAGCGCAACACTGAAGTTCCCACGGGCACAAAGGCCGCAGTCGTGCACGTCGGTTGGCAGGTAATTGACCTCAGTCAGCTTCCTTCTTGTTACTGTGAGACGACTGATGTATAATATCTGCTGACTTCCTCAAGTGCCGTCTGGAGTGCGTGGTACCCCGCACCTGGCCTGTGCATGGCCTCGGCATCAGGCTCGTGGGTGCAGACTGAGCAGAGGTGTGTGAGCCACGCTTATACCCACTGCAGGCCTGAGATCCTCAGACTCCTGCACTGTGCAAGATGGCGATTCCCAGCCCTGGCTGGTGTGGTTGTCACCTTGGACTGTGTGGACAGTGGGAGCCCCTGTCTCAGGGGTGACAGCAGGAGCCCCTTCAGTGCTGCTACAGCTGCCCCTCACCCCGAGGTTCTGATTCCATTGGTCTGGGGTGGAGCCCAGCATCTGGGTTTTCTAAAAGCTACCAGAGGCTCTGATTTGTGCCGCAGTTGAAGACCACTGGCGCCAACCACCGGTGCAGTGCGGTTGTTCAGACTTGGGTTTGGATCCCAGCCCCGCCCCCCACCACTTCCTGGTCTATGATCTAGTGCAAGTTCCTGAATGCTCCTGCCCTGTTTCATCTGTCAAGCGAGGATGGCCCCAGGCTCAGCATTGCAGATACTGCAAACAGTGAGAGAACATGCACACGCACGGCAAGTGCTGCCCAGATGAGGGCAGAAGTCGCTCAGACGGCACCCCCTCCCCAGCCCGCCACTGCCCCTCCATTGCTGTCCTTACTGCCCCTCGCTGAGGCCCAGCCTCAACGCAACTCTGCCTCCGCGGCACAGCAGAGGAGAACTTCACTCGTGTTCCTCGGCCTTGGAGCTCCTGCCCCTCCATGTCTCCTTCGTGGAGTGGGGTGGGAGGCAGCAGGGACACTCACACCCCCTGGATTCACAGCTGCGGTGCTGGGGGCCTGGTGCCCTCATGTAGCCAGGCTGGGGAGCTGCTCTGGACCTTGCTGCGGTGGGGTGGGCAGAATGAGCCTGGGAAGGACACCAGAGAGGGCGCTGCAGGCTCCACCTCAGACTAGCCTGGGGCCATCTGCAAGGCTGTCAAGGACCTTGTCCCTGTGTGAGCTTGGGACATGCTTCATGGGGTGAGATCTAATGATCCCCCCATGTGCTGAACGTGTGGCTATGTGAAGCCATCTTCCCTCTCACACATGTTTATGGGCAAAGGCCACAGCCAGACAGTTATCTACTACCTCATTTACCTCTCTGTGCCTCAGTTTCCTCACCTCACCTGGGTTTTTTGAAGATTACATTTCTTGGTATTTTTATTTATTTTCACTGGAATTTGTGGTGGAGCTGCCAGAACTTAGCAATAAGGGAAGTAGGGTGGTGATTCCAGAATGTTGCAGAGAGCAGAAGCTCGATTCAATAGTGCCCTCCAGGCTGTAGGTGCTCCATGGGGCAATTCTGTTTTCCAGTTACTGTTAATTATAGTTTGTTTTCAGACTCTTTTTGAAGAACATGAAAATTGTCCAAATAGAACAAATAGGTATGGCATCCCCAGACCTCCTGTGGGTTCCACATCGGCACTGTGTCCTTAACTCGTTTTATTTTAAAATAATGTCTTAGCCCTTTTGGGCTACTAAAGCAAAAGTACTATAGGCTGGGTGGCTTAAACAACAAACATTTATTTCTCACAGTTCTGGAGGCTAGAAGCCCAAGACCAAGCCTCCAGCAGATTTGGTGTCTGGGGAGAGACTGTTTCCTGGTTCACAGGTGGCGCCTTCTCTCTGTCCTCGCATGGGGGAAGGGACAAGGCAGCTCCTGGGCCTCTTTCATAGGGCACTAGTCCCATTCATGAGGGCTCTGCCCCCATGACCTAATCACCTCCCAAAGGCCCCACCTCCTAAGACCACCACCTTGGGGGTAAAGATCTCAACATATGAATTTGAGGGGCACAAGCATTCAGACCATAGCAGGTAACAACTGACTAGCTTTCTTCTTTATCAACGACAAAAGAAAGTTACAGCTGGGCAAGACACATTGGTAGTCAAAGCCGCAGGTATTGCCAGAGACATGAGAGATGTGAGAACTAAGCACCAATTCCTTGCTTTACTCATTTTTGTTCACGTTTGATTCAGACAACCTTAAACCTGGGAACGAGTGGGCATGTGGTGAGACCTGCTTGTCCATTTGCTGCCCAGCAGACACTGATGTGGGTGTGGACTTCCTTATGGAAATGTTTGTGATATGATCAAAAGGTGATTGTTTCAGGTCTCTTCTGAGCCTCCCGTGAAGTGAGTTTTAATGGTACCATCTGTAAAGTGCAATCACATTTGATCGATTGTCTTTTAGTCACCTGTGAGGAGAGAGGGTGAAGGCATTTCACACTGGGGAGCCTGGAGCCCATGCCAGGGCTTCACAGTGGGTCGGCAGCAGCTCCGAGTCCTACTACGTCAGAGCCCCTCCTCAGAGAACAGCTTGCATGGCAGTCACTGGTGTGAATCTTTTAAGTTGAAACCAAAAGACTTGATACTGCATTAGCACATTGGCTGAATAATTAGATTTTATTTTTCTTAGGTCACCTCTGCTTAAGACTCTGATTTTGTCTTTGCCAGGGTCATCATCCATAGCACTCCTGCTAGACATTCATCAGTGCCAGCTGCACACAGCCTGCTGAGCAGTGCAGGGACACCCCTGAGCACGAGGCGGGGGTCAGCCCTACCCACACCTGCTGGCCGGTGCCTCTCTAGCCTCCCGCTGACGGCCCCTAAAACCATGCCCAGGGGTATGGCTTCTCCCCCGCGTGTGCCTGCTCGGCAACTGTCCTCTGAGCCCCGGAAAAAATCTGTAGTGAGGTAAGAGATAAAGGTCGCAATAACCTCATCTCAAATTTATAAAAGCTTGAGGGTACTGTCGTGCTAGAAAGTCTGTATGGTCATTTGTCAGGGAGCAGCTGGGCTGATTTTGCCTCCCCTTCTCAGCAGTGGAAAGAAGGGAGGGTACCTGCTTGCTCCTTTGTTGTTTCTCTCACCACACATCCCAGGCAAACGAGGGAGAAAGCCTCACCCTGGGCACACCATCTGGGTAGGTGAGGGCCTCTGAGAACAAGCCTTTGGGCAGAGCTGCACAGGAAGATGCATTTGCCACAGGAGCTCTTAGATCATTGCTGTTCTTGCGGCTGGGTCCTGGAGCGTCTCAGCCCTGCCCTCTAGGGTCTCAGTCAGGGGTGGTGACACCCACTCACCCCACCTGGTCTCCTGCTCTCTCTGTTGCGGCGCTGCGCGTGCCTCCCTGCTGGGTTGCGGCAGGCCCGCCCCTGCTGTCCTCTCCACCCGGAATGTGCTTCCCTTGGTTCTGGTTGTCCTTCCTCCTCCTCACTGAAGCCATTGTCCAGGGGCCAACCCCAGACGGCTTTCTGGACCCTCCCCACCCAGTCCCTCCATTCTTTCCCCGGCTTTACTTGTCAGAGCAGTTCTCCCCTCGCCACCTGAGTGTGGATTTTGTGTGCATTTGTCCACTGGACGCTCATCTGGCCCCTCCCCTAGCATGGGCGCTCCCTGAGAGCTGGGGCCTTCTGTCAGGGTCTTCTGTCATCGCTTATCCCCAGAGCTGAAAACAAGTCCCGGGTACACAGTAGGTGCTAAAGAAATCTGTATGCGAGCAATCCCCCAGGTAGACTGTGGTGCTAGGCCCTGGCTTCCTCAATTTGTCTGTGAAGGACATTGAACGGGCAAAGCATGGGGCTTTCTGTGCTCTTACTGCATCGTGGTAGAGCTTTGGGGAAGGCTGGGGCATTTGGGGAATGTAGGGACCTTGATCTGACTCCTTTTGTCCACTTTTCATTCCAAGGCCCATCAGGCCTTGGACCCTGGGGCACCTGTGGAGAATGTGGGCAGGGCTGCCCTGTGGGGTGGGTGAGGGCAGGGTGGGAGCCCTGAAAGCTACGGCTTCCGGAAAGAGCAGCCCACAGACCTATGGATTCTGGTGGGAGTTTACAACTGGGCCGCGTCTCCCTGGCCTCCAAAAGGCCACTGAGAACTTTAATGGGTAGGCAGTGCCCTCTCCTGTACCCTCGAGGACAACAGCGCACAGGGACTCCTCTATCCGCACTGCCTGGTATGGAGGCTGCCACCCATGTGTGGCCACTTAAATTTTAATTAAATAAAATTCAGGAATCAGCTCCTCAGTTGTACTTGCCACATTTCAAATGCTCAATTGCTACATGTGGCCAGTGGCTGCCATCCTGGACAGGGCAGATATCAAACACTTCCATCATTGCAGACAGTTCTGTTGGACAAGTGCTGTTCCAGTGGCCTGACCCAGCAGGGGCTGCTTCTGCACCTGGGAGGTCGACAGCATTCTGCTTCCCATCAGTTGTGGTACAGCCACACCCTGGGCTGAGGCCCAGTGAGAGCTCCCCCATCCATCCCCTCACCCCCAGATGGCAATGGGGACAGGTGAGCAAAAATAGACTAAAATTGCAGTGAGAAAATAGACATGAACATAGATGGAGGAAAAATTAAAGGTATATAAGGAAATACTGCCTATAATTCTCTGATAATCAATTTGAAAACCTAATGAAATGATTTCCTAAAATTTACAAGTTATCTGAATTGACCCAAGGCAACATGAGTTAAGCCATAGTTAGAGCTTAGGTGGTTAAAGATTGAGAAAGGCACATGGCTCAGGTGAGGTCACAGCGAGGTCACAGTGGAGTTGTGTGTAACCTTTAAGATAGATCATTCTGATTTCTAAAGTTAATAAACAAAGATGGAAAGTTCAGTTCTTTTTTTTTTTTTTTTTTTTTTTTTTTTTTTAGAAGAGTTTGTTGTCACCAGGCTGGAGTACAGTGGTGAGATCACAGCTCACTGCAGCCTCAAACTCCTGGGCTCAAGCGAGCCTCCTGCCTCAGCCTCCCAAAGTGCTAGGATTGCAGGTGTGAGCCACCATCCCAGCCCTCAATTCATTTTAATAGCCAAACATGATAGGTAGTGTAATACCTAAAAGAGAAAACTGTAGGCTGATTCACTTATGAATATAGATATTTTTTTAAAAACACAAATAAATAGTCATCTATCTGGAGGAAAATTAAATCTGACCCAACTTACATCATGGAGAAATAAATTCCAGATGACTTAGAAACTGAAAGTTAAAAGAAAAACTAGGAGACTTGTGTGAACAAGCTTAGGGCAGGAGACTTGATTGATCACTGCTGAAAACCCTGGGGGTGAAGAAAGACAGCCGTATTCAACTGTGCAGGAATTAAAGTCTTCTGTTTTTATTTATGGCCACAATGACCATGAATGAAGTCAATAAACAAATGGTTGACTGTAAAACAACCTAACAGGCAAAGGATAGCTGTTGTTGACCATTTGAGCTTATTGGTCAAATGGTCCAGCTCAAATAAGCTCAAATGGTCAACAACAGCTGAGAAGATACCCAGACTCACTATTGTCAGGGAGAAGCCAATTATAATAACTAGATGACAGCTCTTTATAGATGCATCCGAGTTCATACGAACTGGGGAGGACGTGGAGAAGAGGTAGTCTAGAGCATTGCTAATAGAAATGTGCATTGTGAGCCTATGTTTTAGAAAGCCATTTGTCAACATGTTAAAATTTAATTATACATACCTCTGACCCCAAGACCCTACCATAGGTGTGAGACTGCAGTTCTCATGTACAGAGATGTTCATGGCAACAAAGACTGGAAGTTAACGACTAGGTAGCCCTGAGAACCGTGAGTTAGTGTTGCACCAGCTGACTTGGAGGGATTTCCGTGAGGAATCCTTGGGAAAGACAGTATGTAACAAATGTCCCTACTTCCACAAAAGAAATAGTGGCTGAGGAAAAAATCCTGTGTGTGTTTAAAAGATATACAATATTTACATATAAATTACATATACTTATATATTTTGTGAGTTTATATACCTACCAACAGTAGTTACTGACCACATACGTATGTATTTAGTTCTATGAGAATGGAGAAGACTTTGGAAGAACAGAAAGCCTGATGTATGTTATGAAGGGGAGAGGGACAGGGGCATGGAATAGCAAAGAGAAAGTAAGAAAAAAGGCCGCACTAAAAATAAACAAGACCCAGTGTGTAAATAGTTAGGAATATGTGTGTAAGTATCTTGTATGTTTGTAAGTATAAATATAGAAAAAATTCTTTTTCAGATTGTTGCAGAACTTTTAAAATATTAAAAAAGAAGATATTCTGTTTTAATTTACGGACATTACTGCTTTCCTTGGTTTCCTCCTGTAAATCAGTTCCACGTGGACAGGTATTGGAGGGTGGCAGCCAAGCCTGGCCGTACTCACGTCACTGTCTGGCGGCAGGCACACACGTGACAGGAGCATCTGCTGGTGTGAGGCGCCACAGAGTGGAGGGCCAGCGCCACACAGTGTGTCACCAGGGCTTCAGACCTGCCCAGGCTTCCAAGGAAGCTGCAGGGGTGGGATGGGGGCCTGGGGTGGGCTGGAGCTGATGTGGCTGCAGAGGAGGGGCTCCTGCATGTGGCCTTTGCTCCTTGTTAGGAGGTGACAGATGTGTTCCTTTCCTCCAGGTCAGTAACTTAAAGACTAGCGATAAAATAGGCACATTGTGATACCAGACTGGTGACATTCTGAAGTTGAAAGAAGCTGTAGAAATCACTCAGCCCTCCTTTTATACAGAGGAAACTCAAAGTCTGAAAGGGTGAAGGCCTCACGGTTGGGTGGCTGCACTGACGAGCTGGCACCAGGGCCAGGACTCTATCACAGGACACTTCTCCAAAAGTGACCTGCTTCCCAAACCACACCAAATAAACGAGCATTTTGAGAAATTTCCTTATAAGATTTTTTTTTTCCTCCCACAGAACTGAACCAACAAGGGAGAGCAACAGAAAGATTGATGCCAGGCAAGCACACTTGTCACCTGATGGAAGTTTTTCTCCTCCATCCAGTGTCCCTCAGGCACTTAACTTTTCTCCAGAAAAAAGTGATTTTACTTTTTCAAAAAGCATCACCACAGAAGCAACTCCGGATGAAGCAAAGCCAAGTGAAGGCCCAGCCCCTAGTGAGGTACACTGAACCAGACTCAGGGTTTGCTTGTGTTCTTTGTGATTAATGGGGACTGCTCTGGGAGCTGCACAGTAACTTAAGGACAGTGGCTGGCAGGGTTCCCTACAGTACTTTGTCCTGTGACACCGGGCCTCCAATGCCAGCTGACCCAAGGAGAGGCAGTCAGGACTTCCAGACCTCTAGAGGAGAGCAAAAGCAACACCTTTTCCTGTATATTTGACAGAGGCAAGGGTCAGGGGTCAAAGGCTGGAAGAGGGAAGTAGGTAGCAGGAGGTGAGTGGGCTCCTGGCAGGCTGGGTATGGACAAGGAGGCAGGCAGCGGCCAGAGGAGAGGCCTCAGCCAGTCACACACAGCACAGACGGAGTCTCCTCCTGCCGAGGGCCCGGCGCAGCCCTCCTTTCTTGGGTTTCCAAACCTTCAGTCCGCTTGGGACATAAGAACTGTAAAATTTTCCCAAGATGGTTGACAAGAAGATGCGAGACTCTCCTTTCCATCTTGTGTTCTCGACTAGGCTCTTCTTATAGATGCCAAACTGGACCTGTTGACCACCACTCCCAGGGCTGAGAGCACACCCCTCGCTGACCTCCCTCTCATCGACTTGGGCAGCACTCCTGAGGCAAGTGAGCCTGGGGGACCCGAAGGCAGACCTCTGATCGACCTCATGATAAACACTCCAGACAGGAGTGAAAACGTCGCGTCGAAGCCTTTACAGGCAGTAGGGCAGGTGAGAAGTGGCAGGTGGTCTGTGTTGACTCAGCCTTGGGTGTCTCAGTTCCAGGTTTGTTCCTCACCCCAGGGCACATCACGGTGACCCTTGGGAGTGGCCATGGAGGCATCTAAGGGCTACATGTCTCAGTGCATGACTCACTTTGGTTGCCTGAGCTTCCCAAAGATCACTAGCTGCTGCCAGGGCCTCCTGCCAGGACCCCATGAGCTCGTGGAGGGCAGGGATCGAGCATCTCCCACTCCACAGGCCTCAGAGGCAGGTGTGCAGTGAGGGAGGTACATGTCTGAGGGACGGGGCTCTTCAACGGGGGTCTTTTGCTCCTTCCAACTATGTAGGGAGAGGTGATGGTTCGAGATTTTTTTTTTTAAGAAACAGGGTCACACTTGGTCACCCAGGAGTGTGGTGGCATGAAAATAGCTCAGTGCAGCCTCAAACTCCTAGGCTCAAGGGATCCTCCTGCCTTGGCCTCCCAAAGTGCTGGGATCATAGGTGTAAGCCACCACCATGACCTTTAGAGATTTCTTTTAAATGCACCTGAACTAGGTTTACTGAGTTGTTTTTATGGTACCAAGCCCCAGGTGGCCCAGTCTTTAGTGTTGGCCAGGTGTGACTGGGCAGGGCCACCTCGCCATGCCTGCGCTCACCCTCTCCTCTCTGCTCTCTTCCAGCTCATAGACCTGGGCTCTCCTCTGATCCAGCTGAGTCCTGAGGCTGACAAGGAAAACGTGGAGTGGCCGCTCCTCACGTTCTGAGTGGAACAAAATCCTTTGCCTTTTACTCTTTGTTAAAAGAACAGTTAGTCTTAAAGTGGTTTTCAACCCCTAGAAATATATTCTAGTAGAAATTTTATTTGAAAAGGGAAAACAGCCTAAGTACATTTACTGTGCCTGGAGGGGGGAGTGGGCTGAGGTGCTGGGGGTTCGTCGCTGACCGCCTGAGGCCTCCCTGCCCACAGCTGCCCTCCTGCCTGCCTTGCACTGGGCTGGGATACAAAGCCAATGTTACTCTAAATGAAAAACTTTGTTTGGAATCTTTTGTGTGTAAAATGGCAAGTGGCTATTTTTAAAGTTAAGTTTGTGTGAAAAGTTAAATATTCTAGATTTAAATTAAGTTGTAAAATAAACGAAAGTGTATTAAAACATATCTTGATTTTTAAGCTTATCTTGATTTTTAAACATGCATAGCCATTTTTATGCAAGACTACTATCCAGATTTTAATGCTTTTATAAAAGTGATTTTCAAAAATTAGTCTGAATAAAAATTGGTATAAATGCAGATCCCAGGCCCAACCCCCAGATGTACTGGTCCCTAGGCCTGGGGCAAGCCCAGGAGCCTGCATTGTTAATAGGCCCCCAGGTGACTCCCACTGATGTCCTGAGGACCACACCCTGAGAAGAGGCTGCTCTGGGGAGATGGGGGCACAGTGTGGGAGGAGGACAGGCTCATCTGAACACTAAGGTAGTGAATGGCGTCTGCTGGCCCTGCCCCAGTGGCCCCTGCCCTGGGATGCAACCTCCACTTCAATCTCAGCAGCGACGCTACTGGGTAAAGCCACCCGACGGGGACAGTGGGAAGCCTGTTCCCTGCCTGGAGTCTCTAGTATCTTTTAAAACTAGCTGGCCTGGAAACCACAATTGTATACATAACTCCTTATGAGGAAATTTCTCACGGTCTGAGTTCAGTGGCTTTGCAGGAGACAGTAGAAGAGCGACTAGCTGGCTCCAATGTTCCCTAAGTTACACCAGGACCTTCCTCTGCCCACAGAGAGGTGAAGGAAAAAGAGATAGTTGGGCTGTACTCTTAACTTTCTACGGTTAATGTGGTAAATGTGAAATTGACATTTGGAGCTGTGATTCCTGTGGCATCGAGAGTGGACAAGTCAAGTGGGCATTGTGAGCAGCCTTGCTGCACCTGTAGACAAAAGCTTTCCACTGAAAGGCAGGGTGCTTGGAAGTCTTGTGTTCTGAAGCTGGGGTTGTCCAAGCAGGGCACCCTGCTGGCTGGAGCAGAGAGGCCTGGAGGAATCGGGCAGCTCCTCTTCTCCAGGGGGCTGCAGAGAATCCCAGAGTCCCTAGTGTTGGCACCGCAGGAGTCCTCATATAGCCTCTGGTCTGGCCCTTCATTTCACCAGGGGGGTGCGGGGGGGGAATCTGGAATTGGATTAATCCATTCAACAAAAATGTATTGAGACTCTACTATGGGTCAGACTGCATTTCTGCTGGGGATATAGCAGGATACAAAGCACATGCATCCCTACCCTCTAGGGGCTTAACACTTGGTAAGGGAGAGTGTTAAACCCCCAGCTAATCTGTGATAATCAAACTGTGCTCAATTCAAGCCCTGGGGGTGAGCTGAGCCTTTGCCCAGGGCCCTTCTCCTCCCCATGTGGCCTTGGGCACAGCCAGCTCTCCTTGGGGCCAAGGTGCTATCAGATCCACAGCGTGCCCAGGCAGGACAGAAGTGATCTGAAGAGCAGGAGTTGGATAGAGCAGCTCCTCCTATCCTGGGCTTTAGCCTCCTTCCTTTCTGAGTCTCTCCATCCACTGTCCCTGCTGCAAGGGCCTGACAGAGCTTCCCCCAGGTGCTTCCTCTTCTGGTGCCCAGGCCCTCCATCCGCCACTCCG
Organism: Daubentonia madagascariensis; assembly: GCA_023783475.1. Classification (NCBI taxonomy): domain Eukaryota; kingdom Metazoa; phylum Chordata; class Mammalia; order Primates; family Daubentoniidae; genus Daubentonia; species Daubentonia madagascariensis. The sequence goes on along the minus strand of JAKFHU010000600.1, from coordinate 2,307,286 downwards.
AGGGCTCCCTGTGAAAAGCCCCACAGTTGGTTGGAGACTAAGTGCTCCTGGAGCCCCTGAGGCCTGGCCACTTTCTCTCTAGAATGGCACAAAGCGCACTGGCTGCCACTAGAGGGCCACCCTCGCAGATTGAGGAGGCCCAGCTTCATGCGATTTTTGCCACATTTCATTAACGTCATGGGGCAAATGTCTTCCCATTTTATATCTCTGACAGTGCTATTGGCAGGCAGTCATTGTCCTTGTGTAGCTGGCCCATGGTGGATCTGGATTATACAGAGAGGGTTCTTGGAGCTACAAAGTAGCTAAAAACCATATAGGTCACTGAAAAGTAGCAGAAAATATGGGCAAATGGATCACGTCTAAGCCACTTTGTGGGGTGGTTGCAACTGGGACTTAACCTGCCGTAAGCTTACATCTGATTGCCATACCCAAGAAGGGCATGGTCCTCTAGTCTGGGAATAAAAACTCTAGTGATCCCAGCACGGCCACAGCCTGAACATTTACTCCTGGATCTGCCCAGTGTCAGGGGTCCGGATATTGAATTTCTTATCTCTTCTGGGAAATGCAAAATGGAATTGCTACCCTGTTGGATATTTTCCTGATCCTTTATTCTTCTGAAAAAGGACCATCCATTTGTTTTTCCACAGGGGCCCTGTGACTTCCTCCAGCTTTCAGCTCACCCCATGCCTCCCTTTGGCACCAGTGGCCAGGACTCTCCCACTGGCAATTCCTGCTGTTCTTCTTGGAAATGGGGACTTAAGAGCCTTCCTTGTTTTACTCTAGTCTAGACCCTTAAAACTGTTCCTGTTCTCAAGAAAATGATTTGCTTTAGTAATTATTCACATGTAAACATTTATGTCTGTTGTTAGCCTTTTGGGAAACTGTTAAGAAACTAACATGACTTTTATGCCAAACTTTGGTGTGTGTATTATTGGCCTGATTTAAAAACCATCTGCATTTGTAGTGGCATTTCCTCCCCCAAATTTTTCAAACTGGGGTTTAAATCTTACATGAAATTAATTAGTGGATTGCATCAGCAGTTTTAAAAAATGAAAAAGAATAAAATAAAAAACAAGACAGTACATGGCACATTCTACAAAGGGTAAGAACTGTTTTAAGAAGCATTCTTCTTTATACTTACATGTGTGTGTCTGCATAGATGGTCACGTGTTCTGATACTGTGGGTTCAAGTTGAAAAAGCTGAGAGTCGCTGATTTAAAGAATGCCTGTGATTTGCACGTATGACTGTAGCTTCTGGTGTCAACCCAAACCTCACAGTCTTCGGCACCCTGCATCACTGTTGGCTTGAGCTGTGTCATCCCTGGCCTGGGCCCTCCATTGTGTGCCACTTCCTTGCTCTCCCATCCTCTCTCCTGGTCAGCCACTGGACCTGCAGCTGGCTCTGCGGTGTCCAGGTCTCCTATTTGGGCCCCTTCTTTTGCTTTCATTTATACCCTCCTGCCTTCCCACACTCCTCATTTGGCCCAGCAAATGTTTCAAGGTTCTTCCAGTGTCCATCCACAAGCCTTCCATCTGCTGTTTCTCTGACCCCAAGACCTCCCATCTGTCACTTGCCAGGCTCCCTTACCCATGCATTCACTCTTGCATTCATTCAGGAACAGCCACATCTCCAGTTTGATGTCCTGCATGTTGGCACCTCTTGTTGGGGTTGATCTGGCAGGCCACTGTTCCTCCTCAGCGAATGTCCCACCAGGCAGAAACATCAAGTCCCTACCCCAGCTTCTCATTCCCCATGTCCATTCACCAGCAAGGGCTACAGATCCCTACCTCCAAATATATGGTACCTTTCTGCCACCCTATGTCCCTCCCAGAGCGCTGTCATGGCCTCTTAACCAGGCTCTCAGCACCTTCTCCAATGCATTCCCACACGGCAGCCAGAGAGATCTTCTTAAAGATTTAAAATTAATCACTTCCCTCCCCTGCTTAATACCTCCAATAGCTTCCTGCTGCTCCTACGTTGATCGTGTCCTCTCAGGGGCCCAGGGCCTTTGCAGAATGCTCATCCCTCTGCCTGCTTGTCTTTTCTTCCTCATTTGGTTGATGCTGTTAAGGTTGTCAGAATCAAAATGGAGTCACTTGTGCTAAAAACCCTGACAGAGCCAGGGAAGCCCACGTAGGGACGGTTTGTGTGTATAAATGCCTGATAACAAGAACTGTCACAAAAGACTGCAAAAACCACAAGCTTGCACAAAGGTCATCGTAAACTTATGCAAAAAAACCCCAAAACAAACCTAAAACAAACAAAAAACGGAACAACAGAAAATCTCTGCAAGGACATCTGCCCAGCAACTGCCTGTCCAACCTTGGACTGGCATCACCCTCGTTATTAATCCTTATAGCCAAGGATAATTATCTCCAATTACGTAATCCTCATTTTTCCTTTAAAAAGCTTTGTCTTCCTTTACATACACACACGGTTCCTGCATACGCACAGTAGTTTATCAGGCACCCGTAATTCTCACTACAATGCTTATTCCTGAATAAACATAATTTTCTTTTAGAGAGTCTCCCTGTTTGTTATTTAGTCTGACAACGCCCGCCAACTCTCTCTCGTAGAAGAATTCGGCTCGAATGCTGCCCCCGGGGTCGACCTCAGTACTCGCCTCCCTCCTCGCTGCCTTCAACGCGTGTCGGAAGCCCCCTCTAGGCCTGATCCTCTCCCAGGTGCGGGGGCAGTGAAGACACACGCGGGAACGCCGAGCGCCGCACCGCACGAGCGCGGCTGGGGCAGCGGCGGGCGGCCGGGAAGGGCCTCCAGGGGCGGCGCCTCCGCGGGACAAGGCCAGGTGCGGCCCGCCCCGCAGCGTCTTCACGGCCCCCCGGCGCGCCCCGGGAGCACCTGCGCGCAGAGGCGGGGCCGGCGGGGGCCGGGCGGAACGCGGGCGCGCGGGAGCACGCTTCCGGCCGGGCGCTGAGCGCAGACGGCGCGGCCGGGCGCGACTTGACTTCCGGCGCGGCGCGGAGCGGAAGCGGCGGCGGCGGCGGCGGCGGCGGCGGCGGCGGCGGCGGCGGCGGCGGCGGCGGCCGGTGGAGAAGCTGGGCGGGCGCGCGGATGCTGGCGGCGCGGCACGTCGTGTGCGCCCTGTCCGGCGGAGTGGACAGCGCCGTGGCCGCGCTGCTGCTGAGGCGGAGAGGTGAGGCGGCCGAGGCCCCCGCCAGCCCCGAGCGGCTCTTCCTCTGAGCGCCTCTCCCCGTCCTGCGTGGCCTTGGGCAGGTCGCCTCCCTCTCTGGCCTCAGTTTGCGCGTGGGCCTGCCGGGAAGCCCGCGTCCTCTCCTTCGGCACTGCGGGCCGCGCCCTCCACCTTTGTGGCCGGCAGTAGTTACGACCCCTCCCCAGTTAGAAGTCAGAGTGATCGTGAACCTCCTGACTCTCAGGGCCTGGAGGGAAGGGTTTCTCACTGGGTCTGCGGCCCTGTGCCCGCGGTGGTGCTGGCGGCGTTCGCACGGACCTGTGGGGCCGCGGACAGTGGTGAGGGGAGCTGGATCACGGGTCCCTGAGGCCTGACCCCTGCGGACACTGGGGCCGCTCGGTGGGGTGCTTGTCCTGTCACGAGACAGCTAAATACGGAGCGGTACCGAGCGGTGTGTCTGCTCATTAAATCACAACCGTGTTCTGGGTTCACTGGATGACAAACTTTTCCCTCAAAGCACTTGCATTTCCTTCGGGGACCTAAACGGAGCCCCGCCGGTGCTTAGGGTTCCGGTCGGGAGCTGCGGTGGACTAACTACCTGTCCAAATTCTCCGTCTGTGTGGCTGCTTCTCATTGGAGGCTGCATTCACATAGTACCGTTTGTAGAGCCTCTGCTGTGAGCCACCTTTGGAGACACTTGGAATGCAGAGATGCCTGCAAGGTTCCTGACCTCGGGCAAGTGAATTAAGCTCTCCTCCTCTGTAAAATGGGGATGACACCTCCTTCACAGGGTGACTGGAGGGCTTAAATGACATACATGTTGAAGAGTTTACCCAGTGCCCAGCACATACGAGGTACTGAGAAAATGGGCATTAGTTCATATTATTAATAACTATACCTATTATGAGAGGTGTAAGTGCCAAAGAGAAGGACAGGGAAATTGTAAGCACATAACATTGTGAGAAAGGGAGAATCAAGGAAAGCATCCTGCAGGTGGAGGTGCTGGAGCTGAGACTTGCAGGAAGAGTGGGATTTCACTAAGCAAAGAATTAGAGGTGTGAGGTGAGGCAGAGCCAGCAGTACAAGCAGAAGGGCAGAGGCATGAAAGTGTTGGCTGGGTCTGGCCAGATGCAGGCAGAAGCGAGGAAGGGGACAGTTGAGCCTGGGTTATGGCAGATGTTATATTAGGGACTTTAGTCTATGTTGGGTAGACAGTTCAGAGCCCTTGAAGGTTTCCGATGGGCATGACTAGGTGTTTTGGGAGATGCAGAAGACTGGTTGTGGGGAGACCAGATATATCATTTTATTACTTCTTCAAGAAGGTAAACTCCCTCCTGACTGTACAACTTCATATTCCAGCCCTCCTTGAATTATCCTCCTCCCTGGAGGAGGTTGATGGACACAGCAGAGAAAAAGTGTGGTCCTCTCATTTTGGCTTTGGGGGCACATGTCCTGTCATGTACCTTCTGGAAAGTTAAGCGTTCATCCTAGAGTGTCTGAGCCTGTGTCCATGTAAGTGGGTCACATCTCTTCATAAGAAAAATTATCAGGCAGGTGAGACTATAGAAAAAGTACATTTTTAAAACTCTGTGTAGGGTTATTTATTCATTTTACAAGCTCCTTTTAGCTCCCATTATATGCTGGGCACTGTATTAGGTGCTGGGGACACAGGGTTGAGTTAGACGCAGTTCCTGCCCTTGAGGGGCTCCTGGCTTTAGTGAGTTGCAGGGGAGACAGACTGGAACAATTGGAGCCCAGTGTGGTAAGGTCTGTAATAGAGTCAGGGGCTTCATGAGGGGGTTGCTGATCACCAGCTGGGATGGGGGTGGTCTTGTGTGTGTGGTGTTTAGTTTTGGCAAAGCTTTGTCATCAAATCCCTGTTCTTTGGGGTGCTATATTGAGCCTTCTTTAACAGTCAGATGCCCTGTCTTTCATTACATTCAGCCTACCCAAAGGAACTAAATTTCTCATACGGGGTAGGTGCCTATGTAGTTTCTCACTGGGTCTGTGGCCTTGTGCCTGCAGTGGTGCTGGCGGCGTTCACACTGACCTGTGAGGCCACAGACCTAAGTGGTGTAGGGTTAAAGTTAGTCTTTCCAAAAATTGATTGATTTCTTTGTCACAATAGAAAAGGGGAAAAATAAGTCATAAAATATATAGGTGGTATAGCCCTTACTATAAAATATCCAAAGTTTGTCTTTATATCTGATGACTTAGAATCTAAGTCTTAGATGATAACTGGAAATAACTTGAAATGAGTTCCCTTCTCTAATAAGTGACTGGTGGTTTTTGTTTGCTTTGAAAAATTCTGTTGAGTTTTGGCTATTCTTTCATGCAGCACATGTTTGCTAAGCCCCTCCTATGTGCTAGGCATTGTGCTGATTCATAGGTGGAGAGAAGGATGAAAAAATACCATCTCGTTCATCTTGAGGACTCAGGCATTTTCAGTCCAATAAAGTGTTGTGATGATGAAGCCCTTTACCAAGCACAGCAGAGATACAGGGGAGGGAGCACCTATAGTGGCTTGCACCAAGATGGAAACTGGAGCCCTGAAGGCCACAGGCAGAGCAGGGCCTGGCAGGCTAACCAGGCACAGAGGCATAGGAGTTTGGCACTTTGGGAACTGCTCAAAGCTCAGAAATCACTGCTTTTTTAACCCAAGGTTGATTTATGTATTCTCTTTAATTCCCTCCCCAGGTTACCAAGTGACAGGGGTATTTATGAAGAACTGGGACTCACTGGATGAACATGGAGTTTGCACTGCTGACAAAGACTGTGAAGATGCTTACAGAGTTTGTCAAATCTTAGACATCCCTTTCCATCAAGTGTCCTATGTGAAGGAGTATTGGAATGATGTGTTCAGGTGAGCGTAGCACGTAGGAGGCTTCCGGATGCACTGAGTCCTTTCTGATGGAAGGATTGCCGTAGTCAGCCACACTAATGCCCGCACAGCCCGGCACTCTTCTTTGGCAGTGGAGGCCTCAGCTGCCCTTGGGGACCTCTGTGTTAGAGGCGAGGCCTGCACCCCACAGCACCCCTGCTGCTCTTACTCCTGTTAGTGTGCCACCTGCCAGAAGTTTCTTTAATGCCTTCTTGAACCTTGAGATATTTCTGCTGCTCCTTTAGGGTAGGGGAGCTAAGGCTGACCTCTCCCTAGAAGGTGCCAAAAGGTAAGTATCAATGCCAACGTGCTATGTGGGTCATTGATTAAGGGGTTCTGAGAAGTAGTTATGCACTATTTCTCACTATATCACATGATGCACTGCCCCGTGCCTTTTGGAAACAAGAAACAAACAAAAAACTTTTATAAAATCTGATATGATCCCAACAATTATCGTAAGTGCTACTGAGTACTAGGCACTGTGTTACATCTGGGAACATTAAGATGTACACACCATGGCCTCTTTCTGTTGGAATTTGCAGTCTAGTTGGGAGGAGGACATTATCTTCAAAAGAGGCACTAGTGGTGAGTGGCATGTAGGAATTACCAGTGATTCTATCTACAGTGCTGCAGGTTCAGGGAGGGAGAAGTTTGGAACGTGGAGTGAGTGGTCAGGAAGGATTCATGGAAGAGCTCAAAGCCCTTGGTTTGAGCTGCCCTTGAAGGAGGGCTCAAAAACAACAAAGGAGTAGAGAAGACATTCCAAATGGGGTAGCAAGAGCAGTAGTGAAGAGAAATGCCCATTGTCTATTTCAAAAAATATAAAGTTGGCTGGACCTTTGTTCCTGCAGTGGAAGGAGTCTAGGGCTAACCTGTGATGAGCCCTGAGTGTGCTAAGTACAGGGCAGCCACTGAGGGCGTCCGAGACAGCAGGTTATGTGCACAGGGTAGGTTGCCCTTGCCTGAATGGGCTTTAGGGTCAGAAAAACCTTGGGTTCAGTCCTGACTCTGCCACTTATGTGACTTTGGGCAATTTACTTTTCTAAGCCTCAGTTTCCTCATCCTTAAAATGGGGATAATGGCTAATGCCTCACAGGGTTATTGTAAGAATTAAATGAGATTACGCATAAAGTTCTAGCACAGTGCCTGGTATATTGGTAAGTATTCAATACACATAGCTATTGTTATTTTCATTATTAAAAAAACAAGTCTGGCAGCCAAGTGTAGGATAGATTATGGGAAAAGACCATAAGGCAGAGAACCTAAGGAAATGCTGTTGCTAGAGATTTGGACTGGGTGGGGATTGTGGAAGGTGAAGGCCGGCTGTACAGGGCCCAGAGGTCAAGTCCACTGGGCAGTAGATCTCAGGCTAAAAAATCAGCATGTGCTTATTAAACGCCTGTCTGGACCTGGGCCTGTGTTTTATCAAGCACCTCAGCTGGTTCTGATGGAGGGGGTCCTCAGGGTCTTACTTTGGGAAAGGGTGTGATGGGGCATAGTGACTGATGAGTGTGGGAGGCCAGAGAGAGAGAGGAGTCAGCGATAGTTTCAAGATCAAGTCTGAATGGGTAGAGAAAGAGGATTTGGGGGATTCCTGATGAGTACTGCAGGGTTTGAGGTGATACCCAACAATCCAGGTGGGTTTCAACTTTACCATGTAGTGCAAAATTTCAAAAGTATGTGAGTGAATGTGATTTTTGAAGGTTAACTTAGCTCTGAGGTCAGACAGGAAGAGTGACTTGTCCCAAGTACTGCAACGAATCCTATACTGTTTGTAGTATAAGTGGTTGTTCTTTAAGGAAATAGATTTAAAGTGGGTTTTCTCTCTATTAGAAACTTATTAGTTAAGATGTGAAACAAGTTAGGAGCAGAGTTGTGATTAAAACCCAACTTTCCAGGCTAGCATTCACTACTGCTTTCTGGCACTGCTCGTTAGGGACTGAAAGAAGGGTGTGGCCCCGTGAGAGTCCTCTCATCTCTGTGGGCTGCCTCTGAGCTCACCCTGGAGCTCTGGCCAGCCTGCCCTCTGTCCTTGCCTAGTCCCAGCTGCCAGGGGATGTAGTTGTAACCCTTTTCGTTGATCTCTACTCTGAATACTCACTACTGTAGTGGGGCTGTCTAGCTGAGAAATGTCTTTTGAATTCATTTGTTCAAGACCCACTGGCGTTCAAGGGCCAAAGTCCAGATGTTCTTTTTAAATTACTGTCTCCCTCACAAAGTGCAGGAAAGATTTCTCTTCTTGCTAGTGAAAGAATGGGCTGGGCTGCTTTCTCTGTCATTTTTGCTAATGCAGCAGACACGCCTTCCCTTACGCTGTCCAGGAAAGGCTTGACTGTATGTCTTTTCATAAACTGGTGTAAATGTTCAGCCTCTTCAACACTTAGTCGATGTCTGTTACATAGAAAGTTTTTTGGGTCTGTGGAGGTGGTGAGGGAGACATGGACCTTACCTTAAGTAGTTTACAGTTTAATGAACCTCTTGATAACTTTCTAAGAATTTTAAAAAATGGAAAGAGTGTAATAGTATCAAGTGTTGTTGCAAATATGGAGCAACATGAGTTTTTATGAACTTCTAGGGGTAGTGAGAAGTGTTAGGAAAACTTAGGAGAACAGTGTAGCATTGCCTGATAAGGTTGAAGGAAAAGGTAACTTATGATCCTGTGCAGGTTCATGATCCGTCTTCATAATATAACCCTCTTGATCAACATTTTTTTTTAACCCTTGTTGATTAATAGAGAGTTTTAGGTTAAATGAAAAAATTATCACATATACCAAAAATACACCCAATTTAAAACTCCTGAAGTAGGCATCATAACCCTCCGGAAGTGAATCCTCTAAGGCTATGAAATTCTTTCTGAGTCTTGCTGGCATAGTAGCATCTTTCTCCCATGTCCAGTCGTTCTGTTAGAGCACAACTACACTGAGTTAGGACTGCCTGATCTGTTTTAAGCACTCAGGAGGTTGCTAGACCTCAGGAGTGTCGTGGGTCATGTCAGAAAAATTTTTGGACACATTTGCTCAGTGACCTGGGTTCTCAGACTAAGATTATGGAATAGCTTGTAGAGCCCTGAATTGTAACTCTAGATGATTTTATTCCTACTGGGCCTTGGGCATATCTCTCCCTCACCTAAGCCCTCTGTGTTAGAGGAGTCCCAGGAAGCAGTTTAGTGAGTCCCATACACCCTGTGAGCCGATAGGGAGACAACAGTGGCTGCTGAGCCTCAGCAGCAGGGAATGGCACCTTGTTTTTTGTCTAGGTCATTAGTTATAGGGTCACCTGGCAAGTGCAGCAGGCTATAAACAAATGTTTGATGAAAATATTGAAAAGGGCTTTATACTGAAGCTGTCTCCTGTTTTGCAGAAAACTATAGTTTTGGTATATGACAAGGAGAAATTCTACATTAAACAAGTAATTTAGCTAATTTATGTTTTGAGGAATGTTTCACACTTACAACTAAAGTCTTTTTCTTTTATTCCAGTGATTTTTTAAGTGAGTATGAAAAAGGAAGGACTCCTAATCCCGACATAGTCTGCAATAAGCATATCAAATTCAGTTGCTTTTTCCGTTATGCTGTGGATAATCTTGGTAAGTAATTTGGGGTTTTTTTCATTTGTTTTTAAAAATCATGGATTTTCAGAGATGGCCAGAAACCAAAACCTTGTAAATAGTTTCATCTTTCAGAAGGAAAGGAAAAAGTGAAAATGATAATATTTTGTATTTCACTGAATAAGAAAGAACCTTCTGGTGAAGTGCAAGTGCTAGGTCCTTGGGAGGAGAGGGTGTTTTTCATCATGGACCACATAAATGTGAGGACAGGCACAGTCGATCATAGGACGACCAGCTTCAAAAGTCCCGAGGAAAGATATGTTGGCTCACAAGCCAAAGAATTGAAAAGTGACAATGCCCCAGGAGGAGGAGGAGATTCTTAAAAAATAATATTCTAATATTAAATTGTTGATGACTTTAATGAGTTGTCACCAGAAAAAAAAAAAGTATGTGAAAAACAAAAGTAGATGAGCCTATAAGTATACTGGGAAGGTCAGAACTTTGGAAAGATGCCAAAGATAACAAAGCTTTTAAAGGCCTGATCAGAGCCAAAGAACCCAAGATGGAATAGGCTGACTGCTAGGATAGCACCGGGCTGGGAGCTCACTGAGCCTGTGGTTTCTGTGTGGCTCCTTGCTCCGCTCCAGCAAAGAGAATACTCCTTAAACCGGGGGCCAAAGCAATGCGAAGTGATTGTCGCAGTCCATGAGGAGACAGCAAGAGTTAGGACTACAAGACAATGCCTAGCCTCTTGGATGAATTCGTCTCTAGGTTTGGCTGAGCTGAGACCTGGGTGGCCTGATGAATTTACAGGCCCCGCGTGTAATCTGTATTGGATCTGCCTGGTTCCCTGTTGCAGGCACACCCTGCCTCTCTATGTGGGGCCATTGCACTCTACCTGCAGGTTCAGCTTTACTTGCAGCTCTGGTTCCAGATGTGATTGTATTTAGGGGAAGTTTCAGGAGCCCTTGTTTGAGGCTCAAGAAACTCAGTGTTTAGTCATCCTTTTTGCTAGTCATGATAAGACTTTTTCTCTTGCCTCCAAAAATGGGTTCTGCTTTGTCCTGAGAACAAGCCTGTGGTCACATGATTCTAGATCCTGGGTCTCTCTCTTGTTTTTCTGAGTTTGAAGTTATGTCTTAGTGGCCTGTTCTAGAACCCTACCCTATGGTCAGGGCTCTGGCACCAGCTGACAACTTGCCTGCCCACCGAATTTGCAGATTTTGTCTGTTCCTAATTTTTTCTTTCTTGATTCCCTCTGCATATTGAGATGTCCCCATTTCTTTTTTTAATTTAATTTTAATTTTTATTTATTCATTTTTCGGAGATGGGGTCTCGCTCTGTTGCCTGGGACTAGAGTACAGTGGCTATTCATAGGCATGATGCGCTACAGCAGCAGTCCCCAACCTTTTTGGCACCAGGGACTGGTTTCATGGAAGACAACTTTTCCATGGATGGGGGAGGGGGAGAGCTCAGACGGTGATGCAAGTGATGGGGAGTGGTTGTAAATACAGATGAAGCTTTACTCGCTGGCCTGCTGCTCACCTCCTGCTGTGCGGCTCGGTTCCTAATAGGCCACGAACCCAGAGGTTTGGGACCACAGCACTATAGCCTTGAACTCCTGGCCCAAGCAATCCCCCCACCTCAGCCTCCTGGATAGCTGGGACTACAGGCGAGCACCGCCACCCCTGGCCCCGTTTCTTTTTATTGAGCTTTCCTAATGTGGAATTGCTTGCTTAGTGATCTGTTACGGAATTAGAGTTTGAAGAAAAAAAGGATTGCTTGCTTAGACTACCTCTTGGTATCTGTTGCTATATTTTGTGAATTCTAGGTTCTTTTTTTCTTGTCCCCTGCCAGTGGGGTCAGCATAATGACTTTCTAAAGTTCTGGATACTGGTCTGTCAGTTTGCTCTGTCCCACTGCAGCTCACTCTGCTGTGTATGGCCACGTCCCAAGACATGTGTCATTAAATGCCAGGGATCCGGTAGTATGAGCACTTTGAGCAATGACTTAGATTAGGCTTGCTGATCTGATGTATAAGCAACGTCAGGGTGAGATGGTGAAGATGAAAAGTTGGTTCATGTAGTTAAGAGTAAACAAATGTCTACAAAAACAAAAATCAAAAAAGTCTTAAATTTGAATGCTTTACTAACAACAAAAACATGAAATATAGTAGACAAATGCCAAGTTTGCTGACTAGGTTCGATAATTAATTCTCCTTGTTTAAGACTGGGAAGACTGGCTTGGTTGCCATCTGTGTGCAGAAGATCTGGGGGAGTTAGTTGCCCCCAAGCTGATTGAGCCAGTTCTCTGACGTCTGTTGCCAAAGCCAGTGCAGACTGAGCCACTTTGTGGTCAGAGAATGTCTGAGAAAGGGCAGCAAGTCTACTGTGGTCTGCCCTGGTTAGGCCAAGTCTGTTATTCAGGAAGAGTCACAGACTGATGGAATGTGAATTGATTTTGATTTCCAGGGTGTCTGGAAATATGTCCTCTGATGAACCATTGAGATTACTTTGGGTCATAGTAGCAGCAGTCAAGTGTGTGAATTAGTATCACCAGAGCGCAAGGTTAGGATTTGCAGGGGAAAGACCTCCTGCCTCCAGGAGGAGGCACAAACAGCCTTAGGAGAGAATGTTTGCCTTTGGAGAGTGCTAAGCTCTCTCTCACCATAGCTTTTTAGGGAGCCCCTAGGTGACCATCTGTCAGGAACACTTTGGAAGGAATTTCTGCAGTGAATGTTTCCAAGTCTGAATTAACTGCATGAACCGTGCAACACAGAATAAAAATACATGGAACCTAGACTTCTGAAATCTTAGGGCTTCTAATAGACGAATCCTATACTGTTTGTAGTATAAGTGGTTGTTCTTTAAGGAAATAGATTTAAAGTGGGTTTTCTCTCTATTAGAAACTTGTTAGTCAAGATGTGATAATGTGTTCCTAAAGGTACTTTTTCAGGTAGTTAATATGCGGCAGTTAATTCTTGCTGTGTTTTTCTGTTCTACACCGAGCTATGTGGTTGGTTAAGTACTGAATCAGTTTTGCTGCGCCTTTCATGGAAAAGTCTCTTGCAGTACCGCATATCTGAAATTTTCACACAATGAAAAGGTGATGGACTTATGTGCCTTGGTAGGTTCTTTGACTTTTTTTGAATAATGTGAAAAGAAGAAGTTGAACGTTCTGGATAGTTCTTTACTGTGATAAAAATAATACCTATTTATTAAAAAAAATTTAAAAGTACAGAACAGTGTAAAGAGGAGGGAAAATGTGATCTATAATTTCACTCCCAGCATCAAAGGAATGGACCTTCTGAGATTCTCATCTGGCTCCGTACATTAAAAATAGCGGATTCGTAGTGTTATATACTTTCCCCCTACTTAACAGTGTCGTAGGCATTTTTCCATGTCATTAAACTCTGAAATGAGCTTTTTGTACCTAAGTCTTTTCGTGCATATCTGATTATTTCCTTAAGCTAGAATGACTGGGTAGATGCTAACTTTTGAAAGGCTCTTAAAGGACGATAAAACTTTTTAGCAAGATTACATCAGCTTAAATTAAGAGTTAAGTCTGCATTTTAACAAGATTAAATGTGTTTCCCTATTCCCTAGGATCTCGGTGTTTGATGGTAGGATGAGTTGTCTGTAGACCCTCAGGGTAAGACTTCAGGTCTGCATGCTTCTTTCCGCACCCTTGGCTCATACTGACCAAGGCTAGCCAATGTAAGTCTAAAATACGAGTCTTGTGTTCTTAAAAACCTCACAGGAGCAGATGCTGTTGCCACAGGCCACTATGCAAGAACTTCACTGGAAGATGAAGAAGTCTTTCAGCAGAAGCACGTAAAGAAGCCAGAAGGGCTTTTTAGAAATCGGTTTGAAGTTAGAAATGGTAAGTTTAAGTGCCCATGTCAGAGCTTAATTCTTTGTGAACAAAGTAAAATATTCTGTGCACACCTGCCGTCCTTCTCTCTGTGTGCTCCACCTAGCTTGTTGGTTTGGGGTTCACATTTGAAAAGGTGCAGTAACCAAGAAGGTCACTTCCCCTGAGGGCCTGCAATTGGGCAATAAGAAATATCGAAACCGCCTGGTGCCAGGGCAAGGGCTGGTGGAAAATTAAATCAGAAATGTATAATCCAGCTCTAGACACTGTGTTGGTGATTTGAATGTTCAAAAATATCTGAGGAAATATTTGATGATGATAATTGGGTTGCCATAGTTTTGCCAAGGCCTTGTACTTTGGCATCAAATTCTCAAGGGTGTGAGATTTGGGCAGACTTTAGTGTGACTGACAGGAGCCTGGTGGTCAGGCTTTGTAGTTGTGTTTACAAAGATGATCACACAAATTAGTCCATAGATGTAAGAGAGCAAAGTTTCACCTTTCTAGAAAAAAGTAAATGCCAGACAGTAAGCTGGGAAGCTGCTGGCTTGTCCTGGTATGCATTTGTGAAGGAGGAATTCCCATCATTGTTCAGTGAAAAACGAAGAGGCACTGAGAGCCATGTTTCTGCAAGGAATTTCCATTGTTGTAGGATCACTGAAGGGTTATCATTTCCGATCCGTACGGCATTTCTCCGTGTCTGGGTGCCAGCAGCCTGCCTCACAATCACCTGGGTGTTACTGAATTCAGATTTTGGAGCCTTGTTCCCACCACACCCCCATCTGGGGAGTGGGGGTCTCTGGGAGTTGGGCAGGGATTTGCATGCACACATTTCCCTTTGTTCCTCCTAGCAGTCTCGAGGGGTATGTGCTCTCATCCCACTTCAAAGGCGAGGAAACTAAGGCTGCATGAAGTCATTTGACGTGGGCACCTCAGTTGGAAGAGCCGGATTTCAGTCCGGTTCTGCCCGGCTCCCAGCCCCTGCTGTTTCTGCTGTGTCAGGCCCCGCTGAGTTCTTTTCTCAGTGTCACTGAGCCCACCTTGAAGGTAGCAGCAATCCTATGGTAGTGCGCTTGGTCAGGGGAGCCCTGAGCGTGCCCACAGTTGCTCGGCGGCCCTGTGTTCTCTTCCTCCCTCCCTGCCATCCCTTTTCACAGCAGAGGGTGCTCAGGTAACTTCACTGATGCAAGCCCAGACAAGAACAGCACTCCTTGCTGGGAAGCCTCCTGCTGCTGCCTGCAGGGCTCTGGGCCCACTCCCCTAGGACACCCTTCAGTCTCAGGAAGACATGGCTCTGAATGCAAAGCCCTGGCTCCGGTCGGTCAGCTCCCAAGGCCGACGCTTCTAGGCCTGGCCTGTGACCAGGCAGATTCACTCCTGCACAGAGCATGGTACCACTGGCCTGGCAGAGCAAACACAGGCCCAGAGCAGCCAGGGTGTGTAAATAAGGCTCCAGGCATGAATGGGCCCTAGCCAGATGTTAGCTCCTTTCCTTCCTTTTCCTCTGTGGTAGCTCAGTTAGGGACACCAGCTTTTTTTTTTGTTCAAACTCGTAGACTTTTAGTTTGTTTTAAAATGACTCAGAACTAGGAGAAAATGCAGATCGCTCCCAATATTCTGTCTTAGGCTTTTATACACACTTACCCTGTTTGCATTTAGTTTTGAAACACAAAGAATTTGGGAAATGAGTCTGCTTACATGATAACTAGTTGACGGAACTCTAATTTCATTTTTCAACGGGTTTTATCATTTGGTACACAAAAAGTAATGGCATAGAAATTGGGAAATTGGACTTCGTTTGCAGCTCCACCACACTCTACTTGCACCATCTTGAGAGAGTCACTTTAATTATCCGAGCTTCAGTTTCCTCGTCTGTAAAATGAGGATAATTCTACTTTAATATGAGCTAATGTGAGAGTCAATAGATGGAAAACATTAGTTACATAGAGCACACACCACACACGAGACTGTGCTAAGCCATGAAGGGTGCGTGTGCTAAGCTGTGTGGCGTGCTCTGAGTGTAACTCATGGGGCTTCTCTTAGCACTAGACGTGAGAATGGTTAATAGAAGCCATAATACTGATATTCTGCTTAGTTTTCTTCTGTTGGTCATCGAACTTGAAAGTGAGGAACCTGACAGTTCTAATTATGGAAAAAATTCTGTAGCATGCTGGACAGGGCTGATCGGGCCCAGAGGTGGCACCGCTGGGCCTTCTTTTCAGAACCAAGGTCATATGGACAAGATCACTCACACCTCTGCACCGTTGCCTTAAAGCTAAAAATGGTTCTTTACAATCAAATAGAGAATGTTAGAGAAACTGCAGTGGGGCATCTGACAAATGTCAGCTTGGACTCTAAACAAAAACCATTTCTACCAAGGGAAAAAAGCATTTTTAAGAGTAGAGTGCTACCCAATTCACAATTGCAAAGTTGTGGAAACAACCCAGGTGCCCATCAATACACGAGTGGATCAATAAAATGTGGTATATGTATACCATGGAGTATTACTCAGCAATAAGGAACAACAGTGAATTAACACATCTGGTATTATCCTGGTTGGAGCTAGAACCCATTCTTCGAAGCGAAGTGTCACAGGATTGGAAAAACAAGCACCACTGGTACTCACCATCAAACTGGTACTGACTGATGAACACTTACATCACACAGGGCAATAACATTCATCTGAGGGCGGGCGGGTGGGAGGGGGGTGGAAGGGATGGGAAAAACTCTCACTGAATGGATGTGGGGAGCACAGTTTGGGAGATGACCACGATTGTGGCTCTGACACGGGCAGAACAGGGGCAATGTGTATGGCCAAAGTGTTGTACCCCCATGATATTCTGAAAATAAAAAAATACATTAAAAAAAAAAAAAGAAAGAAAAGAAAAAAAAAAAGAGTAGAGTGCTACCAAAGGACTTAATTCTTTACCTGCTACTTGAACCTGGGAAAATTAAGAGAGTCCTTGAAATCAACCATGGCACAAACACGTGCTATAATTGTTAGAAAAAAGCATAGCTGACACTATTTCAGTGGAATTTTCTGTCAGTTTCTGTCTTACCCAATTTTTGCCAAATTTGGCTAAATTTACTTAAGGCTTATTTTTTTCTTTTCACTTCAGAACATTTTTTCATGTGATGTTCCATCTTTGAAAATGTTCGAATCTAAAGTATGAACTGGAATAATTTTTTTTATCATATAAAATCTACCTCCCCTGTTTTTTTTATAGCAGATAAATTAGAGGTGAGAGTTTATTGCAACACTATTCACAATAGTGATTCTAAGATCTGGAATCAACCTAAGTGTCCATCAGTGGATGGAGGGATAAAGAAATTGTGGTACACAATGGAATATCATCTAGCTGTAAAAAAGAATGAAATCCTGACATTTGTAACAGTATGGATGGAACTGGAGAACATTATGTTAAGTGAAATAAGCCAAACACAAAAAGACAAATTTGCATTTTCTCACTCATGTGAGAGCTAAATATTAAGCCAGTTGATCTCATGGAGACAGAGAGTAGAATGATAGTTACCAGAGGCTGGGAAGGGTAGCAGGGAGTGGGCAATAAAGTAGGGTGGTTAATGGGTGCAAAAATATACTTACTTAGAATGAATGATATTTGATAGCACAACAAAGTGACTGTAATTAACGATAAGTTAGGGTATACTTTAAAATAACTAAGGGAGTGGGACCGGAATGTTCCTAACACAAAGAAATGATACACGCCTGAGGTGCGGAATACCCCCCGTTACCCTGATTTGATTAATACACATCGTATGCTTATATCAGAATATCACATGTACCCTATAAACACATACAGCTATTATATACCCATAATAATTAACAGTAAAAATATAAATAAATAAATTAGAGGTGAGAATCTTTCTTACGTTAACTCTGGTGGTGGTTTTTTCCTAGTAGTCTTCTATTGAGTATTGATTTTTGCTTCTGACAGACAAGGGTAATCTGAGTAAACAAAAAGACGTTATTCAAGGTGAAGTGTCATGATGTTTATTCCTGCAACGTCTTTTGTTCTTTACTCTTGGCAGTGGTAAAGCTTCTCCAAGCAGCTGACAGCTTTAAAGACCAGACGTTCTTTCTCAGCCAGGTTTCCCAGGATGCCCTGAGAAGGACCATTTTCCCTCTGGGGGGATTAACGAAAGATTTCGTAAAGAAAATAGCTGCTGAGAATAGACTTCATCACGTGCTGCAGAAGAAGGAGGTATGAGTGCATAGTTTGCCTTGGCGAGTGCCTGTTGCGTTCCTGGCTCCAGGGTGCAGCGAGGGGCTGGGGCCTCTGTGCTCAAGCACCACTTCCCTCCCCACGGCCTGACCTCAGGGGGACTTGGGGAAATAGATTGGAGGAGTTTGCTCAGGCACAGGGCAGAAGGCCTCGCTGACACTCGGGAAGCAGCCTCCTTTCCTCTGCTCGGCCCTTCTGCGGTAGGCAGCTTTCCCTGCAGCTGTGGCAGCCAGTTGGGTGCTCTTGAGGCAGCCTGCCAGGTGAGCACAGGGCAGTGTGGCACAGCACTGAGACCCCCCAGGGGCAGGTGCTCTGCTGCCATCTGCCTGCCAATCTGGCATGTCGTCCGTTGGCCCAGCACAGACTTATCCAGTGCCATCTGCACCAGGCTGTGTGCTGCCAGATCCCAAGGAGACAGTGACAAGCATACAGTTCCATCCCTGCCTTCACGGGGCTCACAGTTGAGGGGAGACAGACAGGAAACACCACTGTAAACCTAGAAAATATCTGTGGAGGGGGGTTAAGACCTTGTGGGAGAAGCACCAGTGGGGTCTAATTGAGATTTCAGGATAGAGATGCCAAGAAAGGACTCTGGAGAAATTACACTTAACCTGAGACCTAAAAGGTGAGTAGGGTCGGTGTCATGTAGAGGGTTGGGAGGAATAGTCCAGATGAAGAGAAGAGTGTGTGCAAAGGCGCTGAGGCAAGAAAAAGCCTAGAAGCCAGGCGTGGTGGCACTCACCTGTAGTCACAGCTACTGGGGAGGATCACTCGAGCCCAGGAGTTTTAGTCCAGCCTGGGCAACGTGGCAAGACCCCATCTCAAGGGAAAAACAAAAAAAAGAAAAAGCCTGGAGCATTGGCTGAGCCTGGCGGTAGAGGGCAAGAGAGCTTAGGGAGCCTCACAAGCTTGGCAGACCTCTGGTGCGCTCAGTCAAATCAGGCCATTTCAGGGTTGATGTGGCTTTAACTGTGGCTACTCCTTCATGTCTGTCTTCCTGGGCATGGGCACAGCTGTGTCTTTCATCAACAAGTCATTGTCCCCAGAGAGCACAGCCACCTACCATGCGCTGCCCGCCCTCTCCTTTGTTCTTCAGTGTTCCAGTGTCAGTCTGTGGTAGGAGCTGAGGGAGCTACAGAGATGGACAAGGCAGGTCTAGAGGGACACAACCTGGAGAGTAAATGATGAAGCCACTTGACAGTGCAGTGGTGGAGAGACCTTGCTCCAGCCCAGTCTTAGGCTCGGAAAGATGAGTTCAAGAAAAGAAGCTCTGTCTTCTGACTCCCCAGTGCCTCGGCTTTGGGCCTGGCTCTTCTGCTTACTGCTCCTACTTTGGTCCCCGTCTCTCTCCTGCTACTCACAGTGGCCTGAAGGGCTTGACCAGGTTTAGTTTTCTTTTCTGGGGCAGCTAATGTGATGTTCTGCCACGCAAGGGTCGGACCCTGCTAGGATTAGACATAAGACATCCTCTGTTTGTGGGCTGTGACTGGCATCTGAGGGTGCAGGAGGAGGACAGCCAGCACCCCCCCGCCCCGGGAGCATGGTGCAGACTGAGGCCGGGAAGCCCCACGTCCTCCTCGGGGTGTCTGGGTGCAGCGCAGCCCCTTTCCCTCTTGGCCAGGCCCGTTCTAGCGCAGGCAGGATGCCAAATGCCTTCATTCATCTCCTGGTGGCCCTTCTTTCGTTTCAGAGCATGGGCATCTGTTTTGTTGGTAAAAGAAAGTTTGAACATTTCATCCTTCAGGTGAGTGTCCTTTGGTGCAGAGGGACAGGGTCCTGTGCTCTGGACCTGGACCCCCGTCAGTAATGGAGTGCTTGTTTTCCAGTATTTGCAGCCTCGCCCTGGTAAATTTATTTCTATAGAAGACAATAAAGTCTTGGGAACACATAAAGGTAAGATGTAGCCTCTGGCCACTTTTCATCTTAAACTCGAGTTGTGGGGTGAGTTTCAGCCCTGGGAAATCGAGACAGATGCCTGTGAACCTTTCCACCTCAGCCAGTGAATTGCACAACGCTCTGCGGGCTGGGGAGGGTAGGTGTGCGTGGCACAGGGTTATACAGTCGTTTTCACTAGGGCTTTGTGTGTTTCAAGATATGGTCTCCATAAAAGCACACCATCTGACTTGGAAGGACTGCTCTCTGTGACTTATGTGTAAATCCTGTAAATAGGATGATCTTCTCACTATATAAAGAAAATGTCAAACTACAGAAAACACCACTCTGATGAAAGGAGTTCGGTGACTTCATGGTGTGGCCCGGATGATTAAGGACCATGTGAGGCGATGGGGGCTGCACGGTGGGGGCCCACCGTGGGCTTGTGCTGTGCTGGGGTGGGGAAGACTGGGACAGTTAGTCACAAGCACTCACAGGCCCAGTGTTGGGATAGACAGTGTGGCTGTCGTCAGATGCAGTGGTGAGGATGCCTCCTGGGCATATGATCAGGCAAGTCTTCACCCTGCCAGGCCTGAGCTGCAGGCCGGGATGGGCACACATTGCTGCTGCTCAGACGTGGGCCGTCTCATGGTGGGTTTCGGTGCTTGGAGATCCTCCACCTCCTGTGGTGGGAGCAGGGCTCCCAAGGGAGCTCGAGCTGAGTGGAGGCAGGCGTGCCTGAGCCTGGAGGAGGTGATGATGTTGCTTGGAATGGAACTGCCACATTATTTCCAGCCCATCTCCAGCAGGGCACAGTTAGATGAGTCGAGGCTTCTGCCTGCAGTTCAGTTGTCTGGCTTCACTGAAGCAGGCACCGCACTGCACTGGGGAGTGTGGTAAAGCCGGTCAGGTTACCTCTGCCAGTGCAGAGGAGGGAGGGCGGCAGGGAGCTTGCCACCTGGTCTTGCGATATTTGTGTGGGGGTAGGGGGTGTGCAGAGCATGGCCAGGGAAGACTTGGGCACAGAGAGCTTGGGGCAGTCCCGATGCAGTTAGCACATTAGATGGGCAGGGTGCCTGGTCAGGGCTGGCTCTGGTGAGTGGAGAGTCATGGCTTCTGTGTGGCCATGCCGGCTCCGGGCCTACCCTGGGCCACCCTCGTGGTCCACAGAGCCTCCCCTGATGCCCCCAGCCTGGCCCCATCGTGAGTGGTGTGATGAGAGTGAGGCCCCCAAGCCTCACGGAGAAACTGTCTTTCTGCAGGTTGGTTCCTGTATACCTTGGGCCAGAAAGCTAAGATAGGCGGCTTGAAAGAGCCCTGGTACGTGGTGGAGAAGGATGGCGCCAATGGCGACGTGTTCGTGGTAAGTCTGGCTGGCCTTTGAGACAGCCGCTGGTCTGGATATGGCAGAGCCAGTGTTTTATAGGACCAGAGCCTGGGAGCCCTCGAGCAGCCGTTGCTCAATGGTGCACCCTTGCCTTCTGGCTGCATCCTCCTGGGATTGGCCAAAGGTAGCAGAAGGGTTTTGTTTAAGGTATTTATTAGGCTCTACTGTACGCTGGCCACTCTGTTAATCATCACTTAATCTGTACTATAAATAGATACCACTTGTCTGGTTTTACTAAAGACGACAGTGAGACTCAGAAACAAAGGAACTTACGGAAGGTCCTGTGGCGAGGAGGTTGCCTGGGACAGTGCCTGCCGTGTAGGATCCAGTGTCGTTGTCGGGCAGACACAAGTGGC
Source organism: Daubentonia madagascariensis (assembly GCA_023783475.1). Taxonomy (NCBI): domain Eukaryota; kingdom Metazoa; phylum Chordata; class Mammalia; order Primates; family Daubentoniidae; genus Daubentonia; species Daubentonia madagascariensis. Next base: position 2,285,978 of record JAKFHU010000600.1, on the reverse strand, counting down.
TGAGCCAGGATCAAACCAGGCCATCTGTCACAGCGGGGCCTTTAGCCACAGTGACGTGGGCCTCTAGAGTAGGGCTTCTCAGAGGGGGTGAGCCTGCCCCACCCCCAGGGGACATTGCAAGGTGGTTGTCACAGCTTGGGGGATGCTCAGGGGAAATAGGTGCTGCTGGCATCTAGCGGGTAAGGCCAGGGCTGTTGCTGAACAGCCTGTGGTGCTCAGGATGCCTCCCCCCCCCAGCAGGATCACCCGGCCCCAGGTCGCTGTCAGCAGGCTGAGCGGCCATCTGTCACAAATGCTGGGGAACTTTCTCTCAGATGCAGGCAGAGAGGCCAGCTGGTCTCACCTGCCGATTCTGAGACCTCTCCTTGCAAGAAGAGCTAAGGTATAAAAGCCTGGTCAAGGGCGAATTACAGCGATTGTAGTGTAAAATTTCAGTGGTATGTCTGCTGTGAGAAAACCAGAGGGTTATTGACTGACTCCTGTCCCCAACAGGCCTCAGTGCCCCTGAAGCCCCTGGACTTAATGCACCGGGTCCTGCTTCAGAGGGGGAGGCTTGGCCTGATCCCAGGAGGTGCCACATTTCTGTGGTACAGAGGCCATGGTGGGTGGTGGTGAGAGTGGGGGCCCCAGGTGGCTGCAGGGAGCCAGTGGTATGGCTGGACCTGTGTCCCTGGGAATAGAAAACTGGGTCCTCCAGGGTAGTGGTAGCCCCACAAGTAGTCATAGGTGGAGGGCCAGAGTAAGACTCGAACTTTGAGGAGTGTTTACAGTTGCAGGCTCAGACCTCGCCTCTGCTTCTCAACAACTGTGACCGTGACAAGTTACTTTCCTTCCTGGGCCTTGGTTTCCTCATCTGCAAAATGGGGTAAAGCCTTGGGAGATGATTAAATGAATTTCCATGGGTAAAACTCTTAGAATGGTGCTGGTGCATAGTTACCAATGCATGTTTGCTGGCAAGATTGTTATTAGTGGCCTACACTGAGGCAGGCCTTGGGGCGAGGGGCCCTCTGCTGAGGGCTCCAGGGCATCACAACCTTTGCATTCTGCCCCGCAGGCCCCCCGGACAGACCACCCAGCCCTGTACAGAGACCTGCTTCGGACCAACCGTGTACACTGGATCACAGAGGAGCCGCCCGCCGCACTGGTCCGGGACAAGATGATGGAGTGCCACTTCCGATTCCGCCACCAGATGGCACTAGGTGACTGGGCGGGAGGATCCTGGGGCCAGATTGGGGCCTGGGAGTTGAGACCTTGGGCAGGAAAGTCCCCCACTGGTGAGAGCACATCAAATACTCAGAAATCCTTTGTCCTGTGCCTGCCACCGGAGGTGCCAGGGAACGGCAGGCAGCTCCAGGTGTGCTGCCCCTGTAGTGTCCTACCGCGTCCCTGGGCCAGACTGGTGGCTCTGAGCCCATCTGGCTGTTGCCCTGTCCATCCCCTCTGAGGGGTGTCCCTGTCCCGCATGGGTGGGCACTCCTTCTTCCCTGGGGGCCCGAGGCCTGGGGCTGACCGGATAAGGCAAGGCTATGTCCCCTCCAAAGGCCCCTCTCTTCCACCCAGTGCCCTGTGTGCTGACCCTCAATCAGGACGGCACCGTGTGGGTGACAGCTGTGAAGGCTGTGCGGGCCCTCGCCCTGGGACAGGTGAGTGGGGGGGGCTTGCTCTGCACCGTGCTCCAGCGCTGAGGAGGGGATGTCCAGCTGGAAGGCAGGACAGGCCTCAGCCTTGGCTTTGCTGTCTGCTGGAGCTAGAGCCCTGAGCCCAGGCCTAGCTCATGAGATGGGCGCCGGCACTTTCCGTCTGCCTCAAGGTGGAACCCGTGGTGTGAGATGGCTCTTGGTGCCAGTGTGCTTTGTGCCCTGGGAGGATGGCATTGCACTCCAGCCCCACCAAGCATCTGGTTTGCAGATGGGGGGCTGAGGCCAGTGCTCATGGAGGGAGAGGAATGGGGAGCCCTGTGGGGCAGAGTGTGCAGGACTCTGAGGACGCGGTACCCAGCCCAGGTAGCAAGAGGGCATGTGCAGGGCTGGGGCTTGCAGTGTAGGCTGAGGGCTCTCCTAGGGCAGGTGGCTGGTGGGGACTTGGGGGAGGGTGTAGGAGGGGGGTGTAGGGGAAGCTGAAGCTTCTTCAGGCTCCTGCCCCCTTCCCTGCAGTCACAGCTGCCAGTTGGGACAGGCTATGACTGTCCCACTCAGGGAAGCAGACCCTGACCCTGAACTCCCTAATGTAGCTGCTGGGAGCAGCCCTCAGGAGCTCAGGCTGGTCGCAGCAGGGCCTGCCTGGAGGTCTGAGCCCTGCACCCTCCCACCCTCTGTCCCAGCCATGTACCAGCAGTGTCAGGCCAGCGCCTGGCTCCCTGTGGCACCCCTGACACCAGGGCCTCTCTCCTTTCCAGTTTGCCGTGTTCTACAAAGGGGGCGAGTGCCTGGGCAGTGGGAAGATCCTGCGGTTGGGACCATCTGCCTACACGCTCCAGAAGGGCCAGAGCAAAGTCAGAGTGGCCACCGAGGGCCCAGGTGATGACCCAGGCCTGTGTCCCTCGCTCTGAAAGAGGCTGAGCTGCTGGGAGGAGTTCCGGGAGAACAGAGCTGAGGGCCGGGCAGCCAGTGGCAGTCTGGCCACCAAGGGCCTTGCTTGCTGCTGCTGAACCAGGAGAGGCCTGGCCGGATCTCCTATCCCAGGCCAGGCCAGTCAAGGCTCCACAGAGCCTCCAGAGTGGGGAGAGCCCCCGGGAGGGCCTGTCTCCTCCAGGTCGGAGCTCCGGCTGGCCAGAAGTATTTGCTGGCTGGTAGGTCTGTCCTGAGGGTCCTATTTATAGAGTTCCTCTTGCACTGCCCCTGGAACCACTTCCCATCTTCAAGCATACCGAGGGGACCTGGAGAGGGGGCTGCGTGGGCTGTAGGGACAGGACAGTGTTGAATAAAGTCTTTCGAGGATGTGGAGTCTGACTGCTGCCTCCAGTGGGGCCCAGGAGAGCCCCACTCCAGTGGGCTGAGGTGGGGGCTCCACATCACTGGCTGTCTCATGGTGTGGGAAGGCAGGTGGGCCACGAGGGGACAGCTGTGAGCCTCCCCATTTGCTGCACCAGGGTCCCGGTCCTCTGGCTGAGGGCTGGGGCCTCCAGGGCATGGACTCTAGGTCATGTGACCTGGGTGACACAGAACCATGTCCTTGGCTCCTTTCCCTTCTCTGGGCACTTTATTGGTACTTCAAGACAGGCTCCTGTGGGAACTAGAAGGTTCTAGGCCAGAGGCAGCACATTCAGCCTACATTGAGCACCAGCTGGTCAGGGAGTCAGACGTGGCCCTAACCCCGAAGTTGAATGGATGAGGGGAGGGTCCCCTCCCTGCCTCACTGGGGTCCTCGCCCTCGGCTCAGAAGCCACCAGGACTGAGTGACAGAGTTGCTGGTGGCAGCAGGGCCAAACCCTGAGTCAGGGCACCCCAGGTAGCCCTCCCTGGGGACAGGTCAGTCAGGGCTCCACAGCTGTCTCCCCTTTGTATGCAGAGCTGGGGCTGCAGGCACACGGGGACAAGCACATCCACGTACACGCGCCCCAAGGCCTCAGCCCGGCGTTTGGAGGAACCTCCCCAGCCTTTGACCGCAAGGGAGTGAGGAGGACCATGGGCAGCCCACACCTTGGCCCCGGGCAGCAGGGCCTGGAGCTGGGGGGAATGGTCTTCCTCCCTGACAAGGGTTTTGAGCAGAGGAGTGATGGTACCCAAAGTATGGTTTTAGAGACAATCCCCCTGGCCTCTGAAGCACAGATAGAAGGGGACCAGGTAGAACAGGTAGCCATAGAGGTTTGCACAAGGGTGGCAGTTGGGGAGAGGGGGTTGGATCTAAGAAGTACAGAAATGAACAGGTGTCGTGGGAGGAACTGACGAGTTAGGATGGTTGTCCTCAGTACCAGGGGCCAAGATGGCCAGGACACCTGGGCATCATCCAGGGGTCTCACCCACACACTGTCAGTTCTTCCTGGTACATCAGGATGGAGCCCAGCGTTTGTCCTGCCTGCTATCCTGGCTAGAAGGATGAAGTGTATGGGGGGTGCAGAGGGGAGGGAAGAAGGGGGGAGGAGAGCAGGAAGGTCAGGGGCCCGTCTCCTCTGACCAGGACTGGACACCACACTCGGGGACTTCTGGGTCTGGTGTGGGGAGGCTGCAGGCTGCTGGGAGACCCAAGCCAGCTGGGAAGAACGTGGCACAGGGGAGGCTGGGCCCTCACAGCCAGCTGAGCGTGCGCAGGCCTGCAGTGGGGCGTGAGGCTGTGGCACAGGGCGTTGCACGACTGGAAGCCCCTGCATGGAACGGAGAGCATGGAACTGGCACGTGGACACAGTCTGCAGTGGAGCTGGGGAGGACTCTAACCTCTGCCCCATGAGGTCGGTAAACCTGTGGAGGAGGCAGACGTTGCAGGAGAGATGGGGGAATTACTGCATCCCTCTGTCCCCTACCTTTAGCCCCTGAAAGCCACGCTTGGGGTGGAGCAGCTAGAAAGCAGTGGCCTCCCTGACCACAGGGTGCAGCGTGGGGGGCGCCTGGCTTCCCTCTGGGAATGAAGGGAGCACCTCTTCATCCTCTGTCATGTGGTCACTGAAGAGACCCTAGTTAGCACCTCCCGTCCTGGGGCTCAGCCCAGCCCCGCCTGCCTTCCCTGAGCTGCCCTTCCATCCCCCCAGCCTCTGCCCTCCCCACTGTCCCTGTGCACTCTTCCTTCCAGCCAAGGCCCCACCCAGCAAGGAGTGTCCCGGGAGCATACCAGCCCCGGCTGGGCGGGACCAGGAAGAGCCAGGAAAGGCCTATGCTGCCCAGGCCTGGAGGTAGGCCCAGCTCCACCTTGCAGACAAGTGCTGGCCAGTGGGGAACCAGACAGGCCCCAGGGGACCTTGGCCCAGCTGGGCATGGCAGCTGGGCTGAAGTGCCACCTTTGTTCTATCAGCTCAAAGCTCAACACAGAGACTCCCTGGGCTCGTTTCCCCTGACACTGCCGTGGCTGGCTGGACCCCGTGCCTGGGAACTGAAGTCGGGAGAGCCCTCTTGGGGCCCACTCTGTGCTGCCCTAGGCTGACCCTTCCAGGTCGAAGAAATGTGAGAAGGGAGGCGGGGCAGCTAGGCAGAAGTTGGCGTGGACCCCAGGCCGGCCAAGAGTGAGGCTGCCCTGAGTAACCTCTGCTGGCTCTGCCATCCTGCCAACCTCAGGGCCTGCGCGTCGGCCAGTGTAGGAAGAGAAGGGGGCACACGCCTGCCTCTGCCCCTCCAGTCCCCAGGCTCCCCTCTCTGCAATGGGCACAGCTGCCAGCCATGTCCCCTTGAGGCCACCAGCCAACTCTGGAGGGCTCTTTGGGCAATGCTGCAGAGATTTAGCAGAAGCTGTTGGCTGGGGTGTGCCATTGGGCCAAGTCCATAGGCTGGACTTTCTGGCCTCCCCCTGCCCTCCCCAAGTACCTGGGGGCCAGCAGACTCCACAGGCTGTACCCTTCAGATGACCTTCAGAAGACCTGGGCAGGCCAGAGGAACAGGGCTGGGAAGTGGCCCTCTTCCCTGCATGGGCACCCCCAGTGACCAGGCCTCCGCCATCTGCCACAACTATTGATCAAGAGAGAAGGGTGGCCAGGCGCAGTGGCTCACGCCTGTAATCAGGGAGCCGAGGCGGGAGGATCGCTTGAGCTCGGGAGTTCGAGACCAGCCTGAGCAAGAGCACGACCCTCTCTACTAAAATAGAAAAAAGAATTAGCCAGGCGCAGTGGCTCACACCTCTAGTCCCAGCTACTCTAGAGCCTGAGGCAGGAGAATCACTTGAGCCCAGGAGTTTGAGGCTACAGTGAGCTGTGAAGACGCCACCGCACTCTGCACTCTAGCCCGGGCGACAGGGCAGGACCCTGTCTCAAAAAAAAAAAGAAGGGAAGGAAATGATGCTTGTCTGCACCTACTCCCTGCTCAAGACATAAATGAAAGCGCTGCCCTCACCGTCCTCCTCTCCTCCCCACGTCGTTTCTGGAGTAATCTGGGTGAGACCCGGATCCTAGGACAGCGCCCCTCCCCTCACACCTGGGCGGCTCCTTCCTCAGGCCCGAGCCAGTTTCAGACACCCTCAGCCTGCCGCCTGCCCACCGTCCCCAGCTCCAGAAGCCTTCCCACACCTGGTCAACCCCCACCTCCTTGGGGTTCTTCACACACCTGTCTCCAGGGCAGAAGTCTGGAGCGAGGCTAAAGCCATGACTGGTGAAAGCGCCCGGCCGCGCCTGCCTGGGGCAGCGTGCATGTTCTGTGGCTTGGACGATGTTCATGCTGTGATCGTGGAGGGGGCTTGCTCTGTCCTGACCCCTCTCAGTCTGCCCTTGGTGCTCCGTGGAACGGTTTGCAGTGTTCAGGTGGACACCCAGCCAGCTGCTATGCCAGGCTCGCTGCCAGCGCTGCTTTCGCTCTCTCGCATACTTCTGGTTTTCCTTGTTAATCCTGGCTTTTGGGTTGAGATAGGTATATTCTATCACGTTCACTACTGAGCACTCTGGAAAGTAAACATTAGCAGGTATACTAAGGAGGAAGCAACACTTGAAAAATGCCTTTGGCTTTGGGGGTGTTCTGGCTTGCTTTTCGCCTTCCTCTCTCAGACTGGACCTGGGGTGGCCCTAATCTCTGGGCTGTGCAGCCACCGGGGCAAGGACTCCAAAGGGACTGGGGGAAAGGGGTCACTGTGGGCTGAAGAGTGCTGGGGGGGCTCCCCATTACTGTTCTTTCTCTGCTCCCACTACTTTTCCCCAAGTGGGGGCACAGTTGGGCAGAAGTGTGGGACAGGGCAGGTGACTAGAACTCTGGGGGAAACCTACCTTTCTGACGGAGGAACTAAGAAAAGGGGCCCCAGGAGTTAGAGTGAGGCAGATGCCAGCAAGGGGAGAGCTGGGGAAGCAGACCCCCTAGGTCTGCACACGTGTCAGCATATGTGTCCATATGTGTCCTTGCTCGGGGGTGCACGCAACAGACCCAAACAGCACGGCAAAGGCTTGGCCCTGGCCAGCGCCCACGGGTGAGGCAGAGCTAGTGGTGGGAACCTAACTGGGCTGCTTGCTACTGAAACAAAATAGCATTTAAAATGAGGGCTTGAACATAGGCCCAGAGACTTGCAGCATTCAAAATGACAACTTGAGGATTCGATGTGAAATTACCCAGCATACAATGAACCAGGAAAATGCCAAGAGAAAAGGCACCTTTCAGCCCCACGATGACCCAGATGTTCAAAGCATCACAGGGTTTCCAGCAGCCTTAGCTAGAACCACGCTCCATGAGATAAAGGCAAATGCTCTTGGAGTGGACAGAAAACTCTAAATCCCCAGCAGAGAAATAAAAATTATAAGGAGGAACCAAATGGGAATTTTAAAACTTGAAGTTACAATATTTGAAATAAAAAATTCACTGAATGAGCTCAGTAGCAAAATGGAGATGACAGGAGGAAAAGTTAGTGACCTTGAGGATGGATCACCAGAAATGGTCGAATCTGCAGAACGCGAGAAGCAGGAAGGAGGAGATGAACAGGGCCTCGCGGGCCGCGGGCCACACGAGCAGGCCCGACCTCGGCTCACGGCGCTGCAGGACGGGAGAAAGACGGTGGTGCAGGGCAAACAGTGCAAGAAATAACGGCTAGAAGTTTCTCAGGTTTGAATGGAGACATCCATTTACACGTCTGAGAATCTCAGACCTCCCAAACGGGGCCTGCCCATCCCGGCTGTGGCAGGCCTGAAGGGGAACGGACAGAATGTTCCGGCACCACACCCCCCCAGCGCATCATCGGCGTCCCGAAAACGGTCCCTTCCACGGCTGCCTTAGAAAGGGGGGGGGGGAAGAGGGCAGAAAAACCCACACAGCAGAAATACAAATTCAAAAATCTTAATTTATTGCAGACTCTTCTCATTTGTGTTGTAATTCCAGTGTTCCGAACATTAATAAATATACATTTGTTAAAAACCTCCAGTGTCTAATCTTTTTCATAAAGTCTTAAGTAATAAAAATAGGTTTAAATTTTTCCTGTCTTAATAAAACTGACAATTGTTTTTTGGTAACAGTTCTGATCAAATTAAAAACTACATCTCAGGGGCGAAATCCAGCTGCAGAACAGTAAGTGATAATACAAAAGTGGAGCATTCAAACACTTAAAAATAGCAAAACCCTTTTTGTATTCGGAAAATGCCTCGTCAGTCGCAGACATCGAAGAGACTGTTGTTTGGCATCTTGAGAAGGCCACTCACCTGCTCAGGCACATTTATGTTAATAATTCATGCGGGTGGGAGGACTCTGGGGTCTCATTTCATCCTCACACTATTTTCAGAGATGCTTTTCCTCTCCTGTGCAGTCATTTGTTAACAATGCTCACACTGTCATCTGAGTAAAAATTTAAAACTTAAGACTGTATGGAAATCTTTGCGTTTTACTTGATTTTCATCCTACTTTATGGTTTCCCATATTTGGAAGCAGCTGTGCTGATCATTTAGTTGTTGAAGAACAAAGGAAACAATGAAATAATATGTGTCTGAATCGTTCCAGGCCCCATTCCACAGGGCCCCGGGCCACGCTGTGCCAACTGCCCACAGTGGGACAGTCACAGCCAGTGCTTGGTATGAGTCTCCAAAAAGAGTTTGGTAACCATTGAAAAGTATGGCTGTGGCTTTGTCCCTCCGCACAATGGGCCATTTGAAGCAAAATGAAGTAATTGGTCAGACTCTGGGGGTGGGACCCCAGCCTGCCTGGAGATCCCTGGAGTCTCAAAGAGCTAGAAAATTGGCAGGAAGGAATGTGACATCCTGGGAGACCTCATGCCTCCGTCTGAATAGGGAACGTGTGAACACTTTAAGATCCCATCGGGAGCAAGAGCACAGGGACAAAGAAATTGCCCACCTGCAGTCCCATGCCACCTGGGAAGAGCTCCAGGGGGGCTCCAGGCCCACAGTGGGGCCTGGAAAGGGGTGGGGGTGGCAGTCAGGGAACGGTCGGGTGTAAAACTACAGCCATGTGGTGACTGTGTTCCATGCTGACCTCAGCAGGGCTTCTCGGACCTGCCCAGTCCCAGGCTGCCCTGTCTTGGATCCACACCTGCTGGGGAAGACGGGAACTGAGGGCAAACACATGCAACAGCAAACATGCTAGAATTCAGGAGGTCAGCAGGTAATGCCCACAGGTTCCTCGCTTACTGGCTAAAGGCAGCTGCAGGAACTTTTAACAACTTGATTTTAACCTCACTGCTGACGTATTTTCCACCTTTGTTCTGCCTGGACACCAGCTGTGTCGATGTGTGCCAGATTCAAGTACAACTGTGCAATCTTCCTTACATAAAAAATAGTGAGAGATCACTCCACGGGTCTCCCAATATCAACAAAGTCAGTACTTGTTGCAAAATGCAAAATATACATAGGTTTTCACCTTCTCAGAGTCCCATACAAATACAAAAAAGTATCTACACCTTTTCAACATAGCAAAGTAATCTGCTTTAAGACAAGGGGTACCTTTGCAAAGGGCTGTCCAGGCTGCTGGCCGTGTGCCTGTACTGCAGGGACATGCCTACATGGGTGGCCAGACCTTAGTCTTTGGTCTGTGCCCGGCATCCACGAGCTGTGGCAAGCCGTTGGGCCTGGCCTGGTGGCTCTGCTCATAGCCAGGCCAGCAGCAGGGTTTTGGCTCTGTCTGCAGTCTTAAGACCGAGCTGTGCCGGCCTGGTAGTCCACACCTCCCTGGCGCCTGTAGGCTTTGGCACTTGTCACAGGGTCTGACTAGTCCTGAACCCCTGGGAGAGCTGAGGGGCTTGTGTCTGGACTGTCAATTATGGGGTGGCCACTGCAGAGACCCCCCCACACCCAAGGCCTGCTTCACTCCATGGGCAGTGGTCCCTCATGCTCCAAGATCCCAAGGCTCGGCGACAGCAGTCTGTGTGGAGGTGATGGGCTTGCCTCACAGTTTCCTGATGGTTCAAATTGAAGTCTCATTACTGCCTCTGCACGTGGGAAGAAGCCATCAGGCAGATGGAAGGTCAGTGAGGATGGCAGCCGAGTGGGGTCTGAGGTCAGGCAGGGGCAGAATCCCCCCACTCGGGGAGAGAGGACACCCGGGGGGCTCCGGGGAAGGTAAGCTTACGTTGGACACAGCTGCCCTGGAAGGCAGGAGGGGGAACAGGACAGCCCCCAGTCCTGACACCCAGCTCCACCCACATGTCCGCCATGCTGCCGGCCTCTGGGCAAAACATGGAATATCAAGGTTAGAAACCAAACTATTTTTTTTTTTTTTTTGAGACAGGGTGTCTCACTCTGTCACCCAGGCTAGAGTGCAGTGGCATCATCACAGCTCACTGCAGCCTCCAACTCCTGGGCTCAAGTGATCCTCCCGCCTCAGCCTCCCAGAGTGCTGGGATTATAGGCTTGAGCCACCGTGCCAGGCCAAACTCACATCTTTAAATTGATTTTTAGGAACGCCATTGTGAGAGACCTGGCGCCAGCGCTTTGTGCCTCCCTTGGAAGTTGTAGGGAGGGAGGAGTGCTGGGCAGAGGTATCGAGCCGGGACCCCAGCTCCCCGCTGTTGCAGCTGGTGCCTCTGGGAGCCTTCCTCTCCTTGGCCATAAAATGGGCGGTAATGACCCTGGGCCGAGAAGACACTGCTCATAAAACAGCGAGCCCGGCACACCTTGGGTCCTAGCATTTTAGCACTGGTCAGGATTTAGAGGCTGGGCCAGGGCAGCCCCCAGGCCCCGGGACAGGGAATCGGCCCCACCTGGGGGGGATTCCTGCTGACCTGAGCTGTGGCCCCTCGGCCCCTGCCTGGGCTTCCTCTGTGCCCAGGGATCCGGGTGACATGGCGCCATGCCGCCGGCCACTGTCCCCTCTCTCCCCGGGAGGCCGAGGCTACTCACTCGGAGTCGGAGCCGTCAGCCTGGGCGCTCCCGGCGCGCACGTTCATGGCCGCCCCGTTGAGGTGCTCGCGCCCCGGCTCCCTGCGCGGGTTCTTGACGGCGATGGCGCAGTCGGGGCCGCCCGAGCCCAGGGAGGACGTGCGCGACGACGCGGGGCTCTGCTCGCAGTCGGCCAGCTTCTCCCGGAGCCGGCCCTTCAGAGTCTGCTCCGTCAGCGGCGGCGGGTACGTGACCTTGTTTTTCAAGATTCCTGGGAGGAGGGAGACGCGGCGGGCTGCCGTCAGAGGGTCGCTCCTGCGCGGTTCTCAAGGCCCAGGTAGCTGAGCCCACGTGGCCCTGTCTGTCCCGCCCGGCCCCGCCCCCAGCAGCCCTGCCCGCTTGGCCCCGCCCAGACTCCAGCAGCCCCGCCCCGATTGGCCCCGCCCAGACCCAGCAGCCCCGCCCCACCCCCCAGCAGCCCTGCCCGCTTGGCCCCGCCCAGACTCCAGCAGCCCCGCCCCGCTTGGCCCCGCCCCACCCCGCCCTCTGGACCAGGGCCTGACCCTGACCCTTCCCGGGGCGCCCCAGGCTCCCAGCACCTTTTCTCTGCTCTGGGGGCTGCTGAGCAGGTTTGGGCGTGCCAGTGCTCTCCAGGTCTGGGGTGCGATCCCTGCAGTGATTGCCCTGCTCCCCCTGGTGCAGCTCCACGCTGACCCTGGTCTCCACCTTCAGGTGGGGCTGGCCACCCGGGCCCTCACTGTCACTGCCTGCCAGGCTCTCGTTGGGCCAGCCTGCCGGGATGTGGTTGGCCGCGGCGTCCCCTGAGGCACAACAGCAGCACTCAGCAAGCAGCCAGCTACCTCCAATCTGGTGGCTCCTGAGTGGCCCTGACCCCCAAGGTGGCCCAGAAAGTCACGACAGTGGGGGCCCTCAGCTGTGACCCCCCCCACTGCATCCCAACACCTGGGAGCCACACACAGCATTGCCTGCTCCTTCCATTGAAGGTGCATAGGGGCCCCCTAGGACTTTGCTGCATTTGCTCAGAGGATGGCATGGAGGGCCATCCTGGGGCCAGAGCCTCCCACCAGGCTGTCCCCCCATGTGGCTGCAGTTCTGCTAGGCATGTCCTGGAAGGCAGGGTTCCCGGCCACAGCCGAGACCTGCCCCATGGCCTGCTGTCCACAGCCCAGCCTGGCCTGCTGGGCCCCGCTTGCTCACCTTTGGGGGTGCTGTGGATGGGGCCCCGGGCCGGGTCCCATTTGTCCTCAGCCTCCACCCCATCATCATCGCTGTCCGATGAGTGTGAGGAGGCATAGGAGCTGCTTTGTTCATCCAGGGACAGCTCACTATCCGAGTCCGAATCGTGGCCTGCAATGGGCCATTGGAGGGGAGACAAGGAGGCTCAGGCCCTGGGAGGGGAGAGGGCTTCTGCCACAGGCAGAGGGGACCACCTGGGCCCCAGGCATGTGAGGGCAGCTGGGTCCCTGCTAACGCTTCCTCGAGGGTGTAAGTTCTCCAGTGACCAAGGGGATGCGGTACAAACAAGACCAAGCGCGGGGCTCCTCTGTCCCCAGGGAACCGTACCATGGGGCTTCCTGGAGCTCCTGGGGACGAAGGAAGAATCTGGCTCTCCGTGGCCACCCCTCGCCAGCCCAGAGGACACGCTGAGCTTCTGGACGCCCTCGTCCCTGGAGAGGATGGGGAGGGTAGGCTCAGCACCTTCCTCAGAGGGACAGATGATGCAGCCATTCAGCACTACCGGAAGATGATCTGGAAGATTCTCACCATCCCCCCCTCTGTGTTCCAACCCACAACAGCAGACGAAACAGGGCCTCTCGAGCACATGGGGGACGTGTCAACTAGAATGGCAGGACACAGCTGGGGGTCCTCCAGACAGGCTTGGCAGAGCTGAGGAAGCCACGGCCTGAGAACTGCCTACCCCACCCCAGGGCAACAGGGAGGGCACAGCCAGCCTGACCTGATGGTGCTGTCCAGTGAGGCAGTGGACTCGCCCAGGGCCGTGCGGAGCATGTCGGGCCCCTCACTGTACGTGTTGTTGCAGTTGAGTGAGCGCTGGAGGAAGGGCAGGCTGGTTATCTTGGGGTAGAGGCCACCACATGACCACTGCAGAGGATGGCCCTGTCCCTACAGCAAAACCCCCACCAGCGCCCTGGCTGGGCCCCTACCCGGCACAGCGACAAACCTCCACTGCAAACAGGAGCCTCGTGGCAACCGAGGAGAGAGCACTGCCCAGCCCACACTGTGGTCAGGGGATGCCTCGCTCCCTACAGCCACGGCCTCCCAAGGGGCCCTGAGCCCCGTCTTCCTGACCTTGAGAAGTGGGGCCATGGTTTGACTGAGGCCCCATCTGTCCCCACTGCCCGCTGCCCCGGTTCTGCAGTGACAACATCAGCAGCCCCACCGCGCTCCAGACACTAAGGCCATAGGGCTGGGCCTGAGGCTTGGCTGCGAAGTCCCTCAGCCCCCACCGTTTAGTGCTGCCCAGTGCCTAGGCCTGCGGGGTCCCCATCAGTTCTCACCGTCAGCAGAGTGGCCTTGGTGGTGGCTGAGTCATCCGGGTGCGGCTTCTTCCCAGAGAGCACCCCCTTCAGGTGCTTCCGGACCTCCCTGTTGAACACGCAGTGGAAGAGGAGGACGAAGAGGCCCTGGCAGGAGGGAGCCAGGGTCAGCCTGGGCACAGGTCGCCAGTGCCGCCTGCCTGCGGACACCCAGGGCCTGCCCAGCCGTGCCAGGAGCTGCAAGTGCCCAGAGCAAGCCTGGCCCGCACCAGGCCTCCCTGGGGGCAGTCCTGGGGCCACCTGGGGTCCCCAACATGTCATGAATCAATCTGCTAGGCAGCCTTGGTGTGACCCATCAATGGCCACTCCTCCTGCCTGGGGACCAAGTGGGATCTGGGACCCCAGGTGTCCATCCTGGTGGTGGGGCTGGGGACAGTGGGGCCTCACCACAAGCCCCTCCTCGTATCATAGCTCCACTGGAACAGCTGCCATAGAGCAGCCCCATTTTTCCGCCAGGGCTGCCCAGGCAGTGCCACAGCTCCACCTCGCAGCCGAAGTGCAATAGCCAATTCGGTTACCGCAGCAGCCCAGCAGCTGCACTGCCACCAGGAAGCCGTCCTCGCAGGCTGCGGGGGCGGTGGGGATGACGCTCCCTCCCACCAACTATCACCTCGCCTGTCTGTCCACTGTTCTCATCCCACGTCTCCTCCTTCTGTCCTCCATGCAGCACATGTCCACCACCATCTTCCCGTCCCCCAGCATCACCCACCACTGCTTACCAGCATCACCTGGTTTCCCAGCATCTGTCCCGCTCCCCTCTCCCCCTCAATCATTCCCCACTCACACGCTCCTTCTGATATGGGTCTTGGCAGACACTCGACAGCAAAAATTCTGATTGACTGAAACAAAGTCAGAGTTGGGCGGCTGGCTCTCCTGCCTCGTCTCTGCCAAAGCCTCCGAGACCCTTCATCTGAGGAGGCGTGGTGGGGGGAGAAGTCCTTGGGCCTCACTGTGGCAAGAGGCTGACCCGGGCCAGGCTGCAGCCCTCCAGCCCTGCCCAGGCAGGGTCCACCTCACCCAGCCTGCCTGTGTGGGGCCCACCTGGGTTGGCACAGGGCAGTCTCACAATGGACATGAAACGCAACCAGAACCCATGGATCTGAGGGCAAGGTCCAGGAGCGGCCTGGCAGCTCTGGTCACCACTGCCATGAGAGGAGCCCTTCTTGCCCCACCCTGGCTGCTCAGAGGAGCCAGTAGCACCAGCCAGCCCAGAATGTCCCTTCTAGCCGATGCACCCTTGGGGTACCTGGGCTCCTGTGTCCCCGAGAACCCCGGGCTCTGGGAAGGCCCCGGCACTCACAATTATAACTGCTCCAATGGGCCCGGCAAAGCTCCAAATCAGGGTGTCTTGAAGGGACAGCCAGCAGAAGTCGGGGTTCCCGTAGCCCTGGGGGTCTAGGCCAACTGCCAGTCCTGACACATACCAGGGAGGCAGAGAAGAGTGAGGGGCACATGCCCAGATGGCCACCCCCCACCCAGTGTGGGACAGCACCCTCCAGGGCCAGCCAGGGTGGGACCACAAGCAGGGCCCCCCTCTGCATGGCCCTCCGGGGGGCAGAGCAAGGAGCCCCATAGAGAACGGCCCAGGTGGAGGCCCAGGGAGCCGCCTGGGCCTCTGCGCAGAGCCTCTCGGTGTCGAGTCCCCAGCAGCCCTCCCCCAGGGCTCGGGGGTGGAGGGGCAGCAGGAGCTGCTCCCGGGTCAGCCCTATGGGGCAGGGCCCGGCCAGGCTGGGGGCTGCTGAGGAAGACCAGAGGGACCCGGAGGGCAGAGGCCAGATGGCACAGAAAGAACTGTGAAGGCAGCCAGCACTTGGGAGGAACCGACAGACAGAGGACGCGTCGCCTAGAGGGCGTGTGTGTGAGTGGTGGCTGGGGGTATAAACACTCGCCCCACGTACATACACACACATATGCACACACATGCAGACACACAGTCCACACACACCACACACGTGCACACACATACACACGCACACTCCACACACACATGCAGACACACACCACACACACACACTCCCACGGCCGCTGGCCCCTAAAGTCGCCTCACCACTGAAACTGCCTCGCAAACCGCTCACGTTCAGATAAGGTAAGAAACCCCCATTTCTCCCGTTACCTAAAGCGCAGCCATCGTCCCTAACACCCGTGTCACGAGCTGGGTCGGGACTGCCTGTCTGTGCAGGGTAGTCAGGCAAAGTCTGGGGCAGGAGACACTGGTCGCTCCTCCCTATGCGCCCCCACCCACCGCAGCCTGGATGGTTCCGCCTGCTTCTCCCCATTTAAAGCTTCTCTTTATTTAAACATAAAAAGCTCATGTCTTCCTGCTGCTTAAAACCCTCCAATGATTTCCCACTGTCCCCAGGAGACAAACGTGGCTGCTTCCGTGGCCTTCCACCCTGTGTGGTGCGGCCATGGCGATGCCCAAGCCCACGTGGCATCCCTGCCCCTTGTCCCGGCCTCAGGTCAGTGCCAGCCAGCCACACTCCCCACCCTCAGGGTCTAGCACAAATGGCACTTTCTCTGGGAAGCCACCTGCCCCATCCACAGGTGAGAGCAGGAGCCCTGTCCACCTGCCTCCCCGCCCCGAGCTCTGCGCCCTCCCTTCAGCAGAGTCCACGGAAGAGCCTAGAGTCAAATGGGCTGTTAATGCGCATCTGCCCTGGAGGGCGGCTCCCTGCCCTCCTGCCCTCCCCATCACTGGTCTGACCCCAGGCCTAGAAGGGAGCCTGGGGAGGGACTGGATGAAGGCGTGAGTGAGTGAATGTACTCTTCTGGCCCTGAGAGGCACCCCAGCAACTGAGCCACTCATCCATCCTGGGTCCCCGAGACAAGGTGGTCAGCGCAGCCCCAACAGCGGGACCGGGCAGCCGCCATCGGCCAGCGCCTTCAGCCCAGCGTGCGGTTCCTGGGGAATCATTTTAAGATCTTGTGCAAGAGACTTAAGTGTTTTTAAAAATTGTTTCTAAAGCAGGTTGGCAATGTGAACTATCTGGATTTAGGCTCCCAGGCTGTCTCAAGAGGCAGGGGCGTTGCCCATGGGCACCTGGACACGAAGGTGGGGTGGGGGCTGCTTCCACCTGAGGCACGGACTCTGCTCTGCACAGAGTAGCTAAGAAGACTGTTTTCTGATGTGTTTTTCATCCCAACGTTCTCCTGCGACAAGCACCGAGTCCGGGCAAAGACGTGGCCCCTACGCTGCGTGAGGCGGCGGCTGCTGGCGGGGGTGGCCGCAGCTGCCCACCAGGCCCTCCCCGCCCCACCTCAGAGGCTCTGGGGGGACATGGGAACGGCAACTCGAGGTCCCTCAGAGTAGAGGGAGAGTCACATCAGAGCCCCAGGGGCTGTCTGGTGAGGACACCTGTCAGTGATACTACCGTGGAGCCAGGACTAGCCCCAGGGTGGTTGCCGGGCAAAGCCCAGGGTGGCAATACCCCCCCAGTGCCTCTGGCCTCGGACTGTGTGTCCAGATCCCTGGAATCCAGGGATTACTCAGAAGGGGCTTCAGCTCTTCCTTTTATGAATAGAAGCAAGGCTCTTTCTCAACAGGAAGCAAACTCTGAATTTCTGATTCATGCTGAGGAAACACTGCTGTTCTTTCATTAATTCACTCCCTCATTCATTCGCTCATCCATCCACCTGCCCAGTGGGCAGACACGGAGCTGCGGACAGAGCCCTGAGCAGACCCGGGCCCAGCCCTTGAGGCACTCACGCCTGGCAGGAGACGTACTGAGCCCATGTGTGCAGCCAGGCGCGGGGCTGGGGCCTCCACAAGCACCGGAAAGAAAGGAGGACAGGTGGCTCTTTCTGCCTGCACCTGGGCTTGCTTCCCGTGTCAGCAATGTCACGTGGATCCCCGCTGAGCCGTGCTAAGCAGGCTACCCTGGCAGGGCCGCTGCGTGCATCCTCACCTGTAACAATGGCCGAGATGCCCCAGCCCACGACGTAGTAGAACCTCATGGGCCCCGCGTCGATGTTGCGCACCTCGGTGAGCATGCGGTAGACGTGCAGGCTCTCCACCAGGGCCCAGGCAAAGGTGCTCATGTAGACGTAGTGCAGCAGGATGGCGACCACTGTGCACAGGAACTGCGCAGAGACAGGGCTGGGCTCAGGGAAGTGCCCCCGGCCTGAGCAGGAGGGAGACCGGATCTCTGCCCTGAGTGAGCATGGCTTAGGGTGGGGGTAGCCAGTTTGAGAGAAGCTGGAAATCTGGATTTCTGTGTGATGGTTCCAAAACTTTAAATGTTGCCAATTAATTTAAAGTTAAAAAAAAAAATACCATGGAGGTGGGCCTGCTCAGGCTGAGGACCCCAGACTGTGATCTTGGCCTATGCCCGCTGCCGCTGCCCCCACGAGGGGCCTCACAGCCCCCCACGGCCCAGCAGGTGTGGCCGGGGGTAAAAGAAGCTCTATGCAGCGACCCTGCTGCTAAATAGGCGGGAGTTCCTCATGCCTGCACTGATTCCACAGAGCCTTATATTGTCCATCAAAGAAAAACCAGGGATGAGAGCGAGTGTCCTACGCGACTATCCTCAGCTGGGCAGGGCTATGTGTGTGGCCGACGGCCGAGCACCAGGAACAGAAAATCAACGTCCACAGGGCAGCAGAGGGACAGTGGCCACACCAAAAACGTGGCCTTGCAGGAGCTGAGCCGGCTGGGGGAGCCTGTCTGCCTGGACACAGAAGGCCATGTGCAAGGGAGGGCAGTGCGCAGAGGGCTGGGGACACCGTGGGGTCACAGGGAGTCCAGCTCCTGAGGCCATTAGTGCAAATCAAGCACCACCCCACCACGTACTCCAGAGCTGGACTTGGAGATGTGGCCTAGAGCAGCTTCCCCAGGGGTCTCTGGGGAGGGCTCCCCAGCCCAGCTCCCACAGCTGGCCAGCTGGGACGTGGCAGCCCCCACGCCCTGACCCCACCCACAGGACCCCACCCTGACACATGCTGTGGTCCCATCAGGCCAACCTTCCAGGGGTCCCTGTGTCTTCCCGAAGGAGAGACCCCTCAACAGAAACAGGAGGGAGGAGGAGGAGGAGGCGGCACCACCTCAACCCCGGGCTGGACGCCACTTTGCTCAAGCACCAGGTCAGTGTACCCTGAGGAGAGGTGGACAGAGTGCAGGTTGAGGGTAACATGAAAGGTGCCACCTGCTGCCACGTCAACCTTGATGGACCAGGTACTCTCCAGAAATAAGAACCCTGGAGGTGTGGGAGGGAATCACGTTGGCATTAGTATTTGTTGAATACCTTACAAAGCAGGAACCAAAGCAGAAGAAAATAGTCTCCTATGTCTGGGGACATGCCCTTTGCCTCTGATGCTGGATCTGGTTGGGAAATGGGCTGCAGGGTGCTGCCTGGGGCTGCTGAACCCACACCAAACACCCCGTCTCGTGATCGGAAATCATAGCTGGTGTAGGAAAAGGAGGAAGGTGAAGGCTGTTTGGTGTGTTGCCTTAAGTAATGTGAAAAGTAAACCCACAAAACCACCTTTAAACAAAAAAGTGCTAGAACTATGACTTCTTCAATTCAGTGGGGTCGTACATGCACAGACTTCTGCACCAAATGTACCTTTCCAGAAACAGAACAAAGGCAAAAACGCTAATGCATAATAAATAATTTCAGCCTGCCAGTGTTCTGAGGGACAAAAAGCCTCGCCCAGAGATAGGATTGTGAGTTTCCAAAAACCCATAAAAACCAGGCGCGATGCCAAGGCCCCTAGAACTACGAGCACTGGCTTCCTTCTCTTCTTCGTGCTCAGCGGTGCGTGGCTGCCTGGAAAGCTCTCGCCTGGGTGGGACGTGAGTCACTCTCGGCGTCCCACACGTGGTGTTCAGTGGCGGGCAGGGGTTGCCCACCACTTTGCCCCCTATTCAGACCACTCAAAGGCGCGCTTGGAGGGCTGTGAAATGAATCACACAGCTTCCCTCCGACAGCCTCCCCTGTCCGCGGCCCGGTAAGAACATGCTTGCAGGGGAAGGTGCAGAACACGCCGTGGGTGTGCAGAACCGCTGCAGCCCGTGCCAGCCTGGCCTCGGGGCACCCCGAGGGCAGCGAAGTCTGGTCCTTGCTCATCTGACAAGCACTCTGGGGACTGTCCTCTGTGGGACAGGCCTGATGCTCCACCTGTCGCTGCTGAGAAGCCACTAAGTTTATTAGGGAACCTTCTCAAGGTCTGCCTATGGGGTGGGCGTGCCTGCCCTCTCTCCTAAGGGGGGTTTGGCTGCCTCAGGAGGGTCCTGAGGGGTCCCACAGCTTGCAATAAAAGAAGAGTAAGAGCTCAAGTCTGCGCGTGGCCCTGGCCAGCTAGCCAGAAAATTCCACCTCGGTCTTTTTATTTCACTTCCTTTCCCAGGGCCTGACCATTCCCAGACACAGTTCCCACCTGTTGGAGAATGACACCCCCCGCCCCTCCCAAGCTCTGTACCTTGTTCAGCCCCTAGTGGGTGTGTCTGGCCTCAGCCACTCTGAGTGTCCTCTCAACATGTGGCACCTTCACCTGCTTGTTCCCCCTTCGGGAGACCTGAAAGTCGCCCCAGCCCCGCCCTCCTGCTGCCTCCTTGACGTGGGGTCCTGCGTCTCCTCCTGGTTGCCACCCTGGCCTTGCTTCTGGGACCGGACTCCACCTCCCAGGCATACAAGCGCACCATCGGGCTGCTCTGCGGCTCTCCACGCAAAACGCCGCCTGCGGGAGGAAGAGGGCGCTCCTGCATGGCCCTCAGGCTCCAGATGATCTGGCTCCGGACCTGTCCCCTGCCCCTTATTCTGGACCCCTTCCCCTGGTGGCAAGCGGGTGGTCCTGTTCAGCTGCCCTGACCAGACACGGCTTCCCACCCCCCAGCAAGGGAGGGCAGGGCAGCAGTGGGAGGTCTTCTGGAATCTGGGTCTTTGGTGGTTTACTACAGACAGCCAGAGGTCCTTTCTGCATGAAGGAGGGAGAAACCACAGCTGTGTCAACAGCAGTGGCCGCAGCGCTGGAATGGCCCACTATTCCCAAACAAGGTGCTGTTGAGTGATCAGGTCTAGGTCAGAGTAACCTTTGCACTTCCTGGGTCACCACGTATAAATGTGATGGTCAACTGGCCTTGCAGCTCCCTAGGGCTACTAGGGCCACCATTTAGTGATGGATGCATGAAATCCACAAAGAATGATCTGCAGCAGGTCTAGTCGAGGCAATCCACGCGGCCAGGAGGGTTTTGGCTCCAACCCCTCCATGGTCAAATGGCTGCAGCATGGAGCTCACAAGGGAGTAGCACCAAGAACCCTGGCTCCCATCCCAGACCTCACCACGCCTGGCTTCCCCAACCTATGAATAGCCAGACTCCCACATCCCAGTGCTGCAGGAAGATTAGGGAGACCAGATGTGTATGCAAAACCTCAGGCATGAGGTGTCTGCACAGAGCAGAGCAGGTGCAGTGAACACAAGGCTGGCCCCACACACGACTTCCTGTCAGCATTAAGGTCCCTTGTGTTTTGAAAGTCTCATTTGCAACAAGCTGAGGACAACCAAAGCTACAAACCCCCACCCTGGGCTTGTGCTTTTCTCTCTGTCCAGTGATCATGGACATGTACTGCCGTCACCACCTCCCAAGCTGGTCACCTCCCACTCCTTGGGGCCCTTGTCCCTGGCCACCAGCCCATCCCTCCCTCCTGTATTATCCACCTGCTTTCCTTCTTGGGCTCCTGCACCTTGATGAGACACATACCACATGGCTCACATCCTAGAACAGCTCCCCAGCCTCAGTGCCCCCTCTGGCTGTGGCCCATGTCCCCTTTCCTCCCTGTCACAGCCAAATGTATTTAACACACCAACCCCCCCATCCCCCCCAGGTCCCCACTCCACTCCTATCGCTCCTTTGTAAATTACATGTTAAATACACTCAGTGGCTGGTGCATAGGAACCCAACTGATATTATATACACATTATACCTCTAATAATAATCAGCTACTTTGCTAAACTCTCCAATTGTTTTCCATGAGGTGTCTGTAGATTGTGTTAGGTTTTTCTGTAAGATCCTTCATGTCACCTAAATAATCTAATAAATAATGACAGCTTTTTTCTTCCTTTCCAATCTCTATATCTGTAATTTATTTTTCTTGCCTATTGCACTGGCTAGGCCCTCTACTACAATGATAAAGAGAGTGGTGAAGTGCTGATTTTAGAGAGCGTGCTTCTAATATTTTCCCATTATCATTTATGTCAACTGTGGGTTTTCTGTGGACGCCCTTTATTAGGTTAAAGAGTTCCCCCATTGCTGGTTTGTTAAAAGGTTTCTTTCTCTTTCCTTCTTTGTATTCATGAGTGGGAATAAATTTATCAAAGTTCTTTTCTACATTCCTTGAGAAAAATCATAGTTTTTCCTTAAATGTATTAGCGAGGTGAATGACATTTATAGATTTTTTATAATGTTAAATCATCCCTGCATTCCTAAGATAAACTGAACCTGGGCATGATTTTTTACACACCAATGCAAATTCTTTAATAGTTACAGGACGACGCAGGCTTTCTACATTTTAAATTAGGTGTAGCAAAAGGGTTACATTTTTCAGGAATGTATCCATTTTATCAAAGTTTCAAATGCACTAGCATAAAATTGTTCAAAGTAGTGTGTCTTCTTTTTTCATCCCCAATATTGGTTATTTGTGATTTTATCCTTTTCTTCCCCATCTCCCTCACCAGAGATTTGTCCTTTCAACAAAACAACTCATGACTTTGTTCATTTTTATCTTTTCTTGAACCTTTATTGATTTCTACTTTTTATTACCTCCTTTTATTACCTCCTAAATTTACCTCTAAGTTCCACTTTTATTACGTGCTACAAGTTCTGACACGTGACATTTTCATTAACAAACTTTTCATTATGATTATCAATTTCCCTTTAATTTTCAAGATCAATTGTTTGTGCTGTCTATAGGTATATTTTGAGTTCATTTTACCAGATACATAAAAATTTAGAAGTTTATGTCTTCCCAGTGAATGGACCTTTTTGTCACAACAAAACAACCCTCTCTATCCCTAAATATCATGGTTTATCCGCAAGCCGATTTAGTTTGATAATTGTACAGACCCATGGGTTTATCCTGGTTGGTATTTACCCGTCATATCCCTCTTCGTTGCTCTCAATTGTCATGCCTCTCGTGCGCGCCGCCACACGGGCTGACTGTGTACCTGAGCGGACATTTCTGTTTCACTGACAAGGTCAAGCCTCTGACCTCTGTCAGAGACCAGTGCCCACAGTACGTGGCCTGGACACGCCAGTGGAGACAGAGGGTGACTCGCCGGGCTGACTCCAGTGCAGGGAGGCGCAGACACAGCTGTCACCCCTTCCTCACCTGCCTCCTGTCATCCACGTGTTTTCCAGTCTCCGTACCGCCCCAGCCCTGCTGCCTGGCAGGTCTCTCTCTAGCTTCCCATCCTGGCTGACAGCCACTTCCTGGTGCAACCTCTGCAGTCGCCCCACCTGGGGAGCCCCCCAGAGTGCAGGGCACATCCCCTCGGATGCTTAGCTGTGGGACCACTGGCTCCATCCCCTACTGTGTTCCCAGCCCCAAGCCTACAGTAGGTACTCACTCAGTGTATACCTATTGAGTGTGTGAATGGTGGCTGCAGGTAAAGGGTTAAATATACCCAAAGCCCATGTGTTAATTCAGCAGCTGAAGATCAAATTCGGGTCAGCTCCTCCCAAAATAATTTCAGAAAAGGCCCCTCAGCTGCTGACAAAGAGACAAAGCAGCAAAGCGCTTGGGCCTCAGAGTGCAGCTGCCTGCCTGTGAATGCCACCTTGCACCTAACAGCCGTGTGACCTCAGGCAGGCTCCTTAAGGGGGCTTCTGTAAAGTGGAGGTGGCCGATGTGAGGATGATGCCAGCCAGTGCACTTGAAGTGGTCACCATAGTTCCAGACACAGCCTAAACATGGACTGACTGCCCCCTGTTGTGTTATTATAACTGGAGGCCACAGTGCAGGAGATCCCATATTGCACCCTAAGAGTCTCGCCTTCCTCAATGGTAACAACTCCCAGGGGCAGAGATGAGGACACTTGCTGGCAGGTGCTGGCTCTCACTCGTGTTGGCAATTGGTGAGTCTGTGCCCACCGTTCCCAAGGAACTGGTCTTCTGCAAGGTGGAGGGCTCAGAGGTTCGAGAGAGGGTGAAAGGTGGCCTTGCTCACTACCCACCTAACAGAGGGAAATAAACTACCAAACAGAAAGTCAGAGAAAGAAACTCACAGCACATAATTGCCCCTTTGAAGAAGAAACTCACCATACAACTACTCCCTTTGTTTTGTTTAATTAAAATACCTGTGGCCTAACTAGTTATCGCTAAGAGTTTCGTTTCCTCAGCCTTGAAGAGCCCTCAGCGGACAGAGGGGCACGAGCTCCGCGCTCCAGCTGTCTCAGTTCCTGCCAAAAACCAGATTCCAGGGACTCTGATAAGCCGGGCTCACAGAGAAACAAAAAAACAAAGAATACCTGCAACAGCTTCACAGCCACTTCTGTTATCAGTCTGCCAAAGCAGAGGGAAAAAACCCATTTTTACCCTTTGAAAACACTGAGCCGCTTCTCCTCAGTGGCCCGGCACTTTCTGCC
The DNA here is from genome assembly GCA_023783475.1 of Daubentonia madagascariensis. Classification (NCBI taxonomy): domain Eukaryota; kingdom Metazoa; phylum Chordata; class Mammalia; order Primates; family Daubentoniidae; genus Daubentonia; species Daubentonia madagascariensis. The sequence continues at coordinate 2,261,954 of JAKFHU010000600.1, read as the reverse complement.
TGGCTTCTTGCTGTGACATTTCTTTCTCTCTCTCTCTCTTTCCTGAGAAAGTAAAATAAACTTTCTTTCCTGCAACTATTCTACTCCTGGCACGAGAATTCTTTCTCCAACCCGCGCCGTGAGCTCCTCGCGAGTCCCACCCTAACAGAGGGAACCAAGGCTCGAGGAGAAGCTGTCCTGATCGTCGCTGTGTCCAGAGAAAACTTAACAGCTTCACCTACGTCGCTCAACACCCCAGGAGGCCACGTGACCCCTGACACCTCATGAACTCACAGGACACCCCAGGGCCCCGTGCAACACCCCAGCAGCCCGAGTAACACCCCATGAGCCAGAGCAACACCCCACGAGTCCACACAACACCCCTATGTTTAATCAGTTCGAGCGGAGGTTCACCCATTTTTCCTCCCCTCTCACTCTCGTCAGCTCCTGCGCTCACCCGGTTACTCCTTCCTTTCTCTTCTTCAGCCCCAACACTCACCAGAAACCACCTCACCAAACCCTAGGCCTGTGCTGGACGTCCGTACCCTCTCTGGGGAAGTACGCAGGCTTTCACAGAAAACACAGGAAGTGCCAGGGGGTGGGAGAAGCCAGCATCTTCTGGCCGAGAAAGCTCCAATTATAGCTTGAAGCCCTCTGGGATTTGACAAATGGCTGTAATTTCTTAAGAAATCACTGGTATTATGTCAGGAGGGTAAGACTTGATGGGTGTGGAGCCCCCGGCCCTTCTGACTTGGCTCCCACAGGTGCCTCTGGAGGGAGGGTCCTGCCCAGGTGCAAGGCAACGACAAGCCCACCTGACCTGGCCCAAGAGTCCCAACTTCCCACAGGGTGCCCTGGTGCACCTGCCAAGCTAAAATTGCCGGGGAGCCCCCCCAAGCCCCTTAAAAAGGCCAGAGAGAACTCTTCGCTGTGTTAGCCTTGCTGGAAGAACAAATCCACGTGACAACAGGCGCCCGAGTGACAACACAACGCCCTGTGATGGCGCACACACGTGTGGAAGCTCAGGGCAGGGGCGAAGGGAGCAGAGGGGTCTTACCTGGTTCTCCGTCTGGTTGATCCCGAGCATGAAGACCAGCTGGGAGAGGAACAGTGCCCCGATGAGGTTCTTGTGGATGCTGTGCAGGTTGGAGCGCAACGTGCGGACCAGGGCAAGGAGGACGAAGGCCACCAGCAAGGCCGCCAAAGACAAGGACACGGCGGCGTAGGTGACGATCTTCACAGGCAGGACTTCCCCGTGCTGTGGGCGGGTTGGTTAAAGGCAGGAGAGAAGGTTAAGCACTGTGGCTCTGCTAGAGTTCTCGCAAAACAAAGACAAATTAGATGACTGATTATTACTCTATCAAAGACTGGCAGGAGCCAATGTGATGAACACGTGGTTCTCAGGGTGGCACAAAACAAGAATAAAAAACAAACAAATAGTTTGGGAAGATGAACAAGTTCCAGAGATGGATGATGGTGATGGCTCCACAACAATGTGAGTGTGCTTAATGCCCCAAACTCTACAATTAAATTTTGTTATGTATGTTTTGCCACATTAAAAGAAAAAAAAAACAACTACACTCACACACAAATCCTATTGTCAGGAGAAGCTGAAACCTACCCAAGATTCAGAGCTGGAAGGCACCTTCCAAATAGATTCTCAGTTTATGAAAAAGGCAAATTTGTCTCAAACGCCAGAGCCTGCAGCATCACCTGTGCTTTGCTTTGTATAATATTATCACAGATTTATTCTTTTGGCTAAAAGACTGCTCCCTCTTTACAAAGAAAATGGATAAGTTTAATAATACAATGCAAGTAACTACCTTTTAGTGAACACTTATTTTGTGGCAGGGATTCTGATAAATCTGCCAAGGGCATCCTTCATACAATCCTTAGATCAAAACTATGAGGAAAGTGTTACTATTATCCCCACCTTACAGATGAGAAAACTGATGCCTAAAAAAGTTAAATAACTTGCCAGAGGTCACACAGCTAGACAGGGGTTCAACTTTTGTTCCAATTATTTGGGACTAACATGATCATTCACATACATCACTTTGCAACCATCCTACTCGTCCTACCTGTCCCCCCACGTGAAGCGTTCTGTGATTGTCACAACCAAATCTACTCCCTGTGCCAGCTGCCGATGTCTCTGCAATAGCTTGTTACATGGAATTATTTTTTTTAATTTCCAGGTCCTTTACTATACACTTAAGGGCAGTAAACACGTCTTTTTAAAAAAACCGTGGTAAAATATACATGACATTCCATTCCGCACCTTAGCCATTTTCAGCATGCAGCTCCATAGAGGTATATGCACACTGCTGTGTGTTTCCTGTGCTTCTGCACAGCATAATACCTGCCCAGGACCCAGTGCCCTGGGGAGTTTCCACATTTGGGGAAAAACAAGCTCTGGCTCTCTGGTAACTTCTGGAAGGTGTGGCTTATGACGCAAAACTGTAAGTCGGCACCACCCAGAGGAGTATTAGGAATGGGGCTGGAGTGGGCTGGGCTGGGGAGGCAGTGCTCATGGGCCTGGGCACTTTGGCATCCCATGGAGACTGCAGCAGCACTGCCAGACTGCCCCACCGGCTGGGGGCTACTCGGAGACAGCTCTGAGGTCCCCCAGGGCACGGGGGTCTCTGGCTCCTACCCCAGTTCCATTGCTGCTGCCTTTCAGCTTCCTTAGCCTGAGGGGCAGCTCCTGGCACTAGAGCTTCCTGGCCATGACACAACCCCCAAATCCTGCCTCCATGTGAACAAAGACCACTAATAATTAACCCCTCCAGGCTGCCCTGGTGCCACCTGCCCATAAAAAGGGGGCAGGCACAGGCATGAGGGCATGGGCAGGTGCCTGGTGGGGCTGGTGGCACAGAAAGCCAGTTCCCTAATGGGCAGTGTTTCAAGGTTGACTCACCCTTCTAAGAATGTGACAGAAACTGAGGCCACCTAACATCAGAAAGCCCTTGGGAGGGACAATGGCCTGGCTTCCTGAGCCAAATCCCAGCCCTGGGGAGAGGTGCCAGGTGAGGTCACCTGGTTCTGGTTCCTGGACACCAAGGCCCCCCATACGCCATGCCTGGGCTGGCGTCACACCACCTTCCTGCCTGGACAACAGGAGGCCGTAACAGGCCCTGCTGCCCGATTTATCCTCAGGGCCACAATGCCAGAGGTTCAACATTAGCTGCCCCATTGCTGGAGAGCTCCCGACAGAGCCTCTTTGCCTTGCATGTGTGGCCTGAGAGAGGTGGCTGTCTCTTTCTTCCCGATGGTTGAAAGCGGGTGGAGAGCAGCTGTCTAAAAGACCTGCTCTGCAGTGCGGGGGCACATTCCAGGTCCTACTGAGCTCAAGCTTAGGCTCTGCCATCTCGGGTTTTAATGCACAACCTGGGCTCTTTGAAAACCCTTTTAACAGGGCTTTGTTATGGAAATCCACACAGATTCTGGTCAATACTCCTGGAATACCGGTTCATTTGGTTTGTTCAAAGCGCTTAGAAAGAAAGACAAAGACGCAGCTCATGGAGCAGGCAGGTTTGGGGGCTCAATTTCCAATCTCCAAAGCAATGAATCCCCGGGCACATTTGTCAGGTGGGCAGGGCCGCGGGAGGGTGCCCACCTCGCGCCTGGAGACGTCCATGAGCACCGCGAAGCTGGTCGTGTGGCTGCACTGGCACACTACGTGGGTCCGGTTCCTGGACAGGAGCTCACAGCCCTTGGCCGACCACCCTCCAGTCCCACCAATGCTGCTGAGAAAAGAGGGGAGGGTCGGGGTGAGATGGTTCCCTCCGCCAGGGAACCTGCCCAGGGCGGCCTTTGCCCAGCCCTGGGGCTCCAGGGCCATCCTGACCCTGCTGTGCCCCACGGAAGGAGCAGAAAATGCAAAGAGCAATCACTGTGTGTCCTGGAAGTCTGATGCCCGCAGACCGCTCTCCCTGTTCCTGACCAGCCCCCTGCACCCGGCTACGAGGACCGCAGCCCTCACCGCCCTCACCGCCGGGGACCCTGTAAGCAGCCTCCCCTCCCTCTGGTGCCTGGTGGGGGCCTCTAAGGAGCCCCCTCTGAAGTGTGACACCACCCAGCCGTGAAACTCAAACGGGGCCATCTCATGTCCACCACAGGCCCCTGTTGTTGGAAACGTTCCCTGGGGCTTAAACAGCTTTTATTGCGGTCTCCTGGGTGTAGATGATTTCAGAAATAGTGTCTCACATTCACCTTACACTTTCATCTTCTGATTGCACAACGTTTTATGGGAACTGCCTGGAAGCCGGGACCAGTTATTACTCCCCTGTTACCCATGGGAAGCCCCAAATAACAAGCTGCTCCAAGGTGTGTCTTGGCCTCAGAGAGGGCCCTGCCCTCCTTGACTCTGGGAAAATCCTGTAACTGCTCAGATCCTTAGTTTGCTAACCTGTGAAATGGGATGTGAAAGTTAATACATTTGCCTCGAACTTCAAAATTGGGGATAAAAGGTGCCACACAGAGCAGAGAGCAGGTCATGAGAGCAGAGCTAATTGCCAGGATTCAAACGACCAGGAGGACAGAGGGCCGAGCCTGAGGCCGTGCATCCCCAAAGGGCTTCCTTTGTTCTCTCTTTTGTAAGTCAAGTGCCTATTATACTCCAGGCACTGAGCTGGTTACTAGTTAACTAGAACTTGGAAAACAAAGACCGAGCAGGATGAACAGGCTCTCTGCTCACAGCCCCTCTCGGTGGCCATCCGCTACGCCCAGAGGAGCCGCCCTTCGGCAATGCTCCGGCAGTGCTCCTGTTGCGCAGGAACTCCCAGCTGCAGGACATGCGACATTTGGTCCTGGCTCCCAGCGTGGGGACCCTGGGGGCCCTCAGGATCTGATTCCCTGGATTTTAGACGGCATCTCCCCTTCCTTAGTCTAAAACACTCAGTGAGTCCTTTACATCCGGGACTGTGTGTCCATCCTGGCAACAAGGGCCATTCCCACCCGCGCCCCGATTCTACTGCTTTCTTCTACAGACGGCAAAAGTGAAAACAAACCAGCAGAGAAAAAGTAAGTCCCTGTAAAGACAGGAGAATTCAAGTAAGTCCACACCTCACATAAACCCTGCAGCTAAAAAAACAAACGCAAAAGCGGAAACACAGTGGCTTTTAGCTAAAGGAAAACCACATCGTGCCTCTGAGTCTGCGGTGTCACGCGGGGGTAGAAATCACTTACTTTCATTTTTTTCAAACTATGAAACACCTTTTCCTCACTCAAATGGTTGCTAGAACACACACCCTTGCTTTGACACCGGCTAGCTCTCTGTGTCCTGAAACAGGCAAATAAACCCTGCTGTGGGCAGGTGTGGCCCCTGTGGGACGGGTTTCATGCCCCACAGCTGTGCTGTGTTGGTCTCCTGGGCAAGGCTGACTCGGGGCCCTGTCTGGCACCCCCCCCAAATCTGGGAGTTCCCACTGTCAGCAGAAGGGCTCGTGGCCCAGTCTCAAGGCCCCACCCCCTATGTGTGACCCGAGTAAGTCTTCACCTCGCCTGGTGGTGACCTGAGTGCTAGTGCTGGCTGCCACACCATGGGAGTCCTGTAGGTGGGTGGCCCGTGTGCATGTACCCACGTGTCTGCATGTCTGTGTCTCCGTGTGCACATGGCTGCGTGCCTGTGTGCAGACATGTGGGAGGGCTCTGACACCCCCAGAAGCAGAGTGGGAAGACGAGCCTCCTGCCCCACGGGGGCGGACTGGAAGGGAAGCAACAGCCTGCGAGAAACTGTCCCCCTGGGATAGTCTGCCGACTGAGCCCTGGGGACCTGTGGGCACACTCTGGCCTTGGCAAAGCCCTCCCTTGCAAACTTGGGGCTCCGGTAGCAAAAGGAGGCTGCCCCCAGCTCCTGGAGTCACACTCACGAGAGGGAGTGGTTCCAGAACACGCAGACGGGTTTGGTTCGCTCCTCTGTCTCCAGCAGGGTGAATTCCACCAGGACAGGCTTCTCCAGGGGGCTTGGGAGCGGGGCGCCCTCGCTGTACACCACGGTGCTCACCACTGGGGTGTTAATGACGGGCCGGTTAGGCAGCCTGTGATTGAGAAGCCAGAGCAAAGGCACAAATGTGACTAGGAAACACGAACTAAAATCCCAGCACAAACTTGATGGGGACATAGGACGGACGTCTTTCTAGGAGTGACCGAATCACAGGCCTCGAGCACAGACCCACGGGCCCTGCTGCGTCTTCCTCGTCAGAGTAGGTTTTGTCACTGATGGGCCAAGGGGGACTCTGGGAATTCAACAATAAAGAGAAGCCACAGGTGCGAACATGTTACAGCCCACAATATACCATGGCAGGGGCACAGGAAGAGCTGAAGCGTCCAGTAAAAGAAACCTGGTGACATAATTACAGCTCGTGGTGGAATATCGCTCAGTGCCTAAGGACAACCTGAATGCAGAGGCTACAGAGCCTGGGAAGTATCTGGGAAACGACACCAAGGGTGAAAAGCGGAGGCTTGGGGTGCACCTGCCTCTGCCTCTGGCCAGGGCCACCAAGCCCCTTGCGGGGACATTCATTTTTGCCAGCCAGCATTGGCCAAGGGGCCCTTAGTGCTGCGGCCAGCACTAGGCGTCACCCTCAACAGCTCCAGGGTCAGGCTGGGGACAGGATGGGCCCATCACAGCACAGGATGGGCGTGTGCTGGGGAGGGGCAGAAATAGAGACCAGCGCAGGCAAAGAGTGCCTGACATTCTGGGGCCGGTGCCTGCAGGGCAGAGCCAGAGCCTCCATACCACAGGGCAGTGGTCTCTGTCCTGGGGCCAGGGTCACAGCACCATGCTGCCGGAGAGACGTGTGGGTGATCACAGGCCCTGCCTGCACCCCTGTGCCCAGGCCCTACCTGAGGCTGCGGCGGTCAGGGTCATAGTGCTCAGGCAGGAGCCGCCCCAGGGTCCGGTAAACCACGACCAGGGCGACGGCAAACCGGCCGGGGTCATCCGGGTGTCTCCTCCGCCTGCTGGACGGGGCCTCCCTCTCGGTGCCGGGCCCCGGACCCACGGTGTGTGGGGTGGCCCTCCGGCTGGCCGGCCTCACCACCAGGCCTTCTGCAATGTGAGTAGAGTGAGGACTCAGGCTGGGAACACCTGTGTCCCACCAGACCACTCTCAGCTCAAGCAAATGCTTCTCAAAAATCAATAGATGTCTCATGGAGGACAGGATGTCAGGCCCTCAAAAAGCTAAACATAGTATTTCCATACAATCCAGCAATTCCATTTGTGGGTATATACTCAAAAAAATTGAAAGCAGGGTCTTGAAGAAGTATTTTCACACCCATGTTCATAGCAGCTTTATTCACAATAGCCAAAAGGTAGAAACAACCCACATGTCCATTGACAGATGAATGGACAAACAAAATGTGGTGTACCCATACAATGGAACATTATTCAGCCTTAGAAAGGAAGGAAATTCTGGCTGGATGCGGTGGCTCACACCTGTAATCCCAGCGCTTTGGGAGGCGGAGGTAAGAGGATCCCTTTGAGGCCAGGAGTTCGAGACCAGCCTGAGCAATAACAAGAGATCTTGTCTCTACAAAAAAAATTTTTTTAAAACATAGCTGAGCATGGTGATGTGCGCCTGTAGTCCCAGCTACTCGGGAGGCTGAGGCGGGAGGATGCTCGAGCCCGGGAGTTCGAGGCTGCAGTGAGCTGTGATGGAACCACTGCGCTCCAGCGTGGGTGACAGAGCAAGACCCTGTCTCTTAAAAAGAAAAAAAAAAAAAAGGAAGGAAGTTCTGACACCTGCTACAAGGTGGACGAACCTTACAGACATCAGTTAAGGGAAATAAGCCAGTCACAGAAGGACAAACACTGTAGGATTCCACTCGCATGAGGTCCTAGAGGCGTTAAATTAGTAGAGACAAAGCAGTACGGTGGGAGCAGGGGCCAGCGGGAGGGGATTTAGTGTTCAGTGGAGACAGAGTTTCAGACCTGCAGGATGACAAGCGCTCTGGAAATGGATGACACGACAGCGTGAACGTACTCAACACCACTGAACCGCACATTCACAGGGATAAAGATGGAAAATTTTATGTTATGTGTATTTCACCACAATTTTTTAAAAAAGTGACAGAAGGCTCATGATACTGGCTGATGCCATCACCCTCTCCGCGGTCCCACGGGGGCTGCACACGGAGCCTACAGGGGGAAGCCCGGGACACCATCTGCGTGGGTTTGTGTCCCATGCTTTCACTTCAGGTAAAACACAAGTGTTTTAAATTGTACCTGATATTGGGGTACAAAAGGCCATGTACAGACCTCAAATAAATACATATACACATTTTAGGGTATAAATGCTTAAAATTTCTTGCCACTAACTGGAGTGGGCTCCCATGGATGCTGGTGACCCTGGTTTAAACCTGAACCTCCAATGTGTGTGTGATAATGGGGGGTTGCCATGTGGGGAGTGGGCCCTCAGCCCCAGCACAGCCAGCAGGCAGTCGTCCCGAGGGTCTGGCCTTGGGACCTGCCCACGCCCCCATCCTGCGTGTCCCTGGGGAGGCTGTCGGGAAGCCCTGCTGCACTGCCACGCCCATCCCCCCCCCGCCCCACCCCCCACCTCCTCCTTAACCTTGCAGGAGGATCACACAGCCAAGGTTACCCACATTTTCAACAACCAACAAAATGCACCTTGGCTGTGCCTCACCCAAGTACTCTCTAGAAATATCTGGATGACCTCCCAATGTGGAGCACGTGCTGTACAGAGCACGGACACCAGGAAGGCAGGAGGGACGGAGCGTGGGAGGAGGCTGCTAGCAGGGGAGCCCCTCCCGGAAAATACATGTGGAGCAGCCACATTCCCCAGTCTGGATGCAGCGGGGGTGGACAGGAACAGCTCCCACTGGAAGGCCCGTGGATCAGGACAGCTAGACAGATGGCATTCCTCCAGAATGCCATCAGACCAACTGCTGTGGCCCCCTAAGGTGGACACACACTGTCAACCTCTGCTGACCCTGCCTAGGCTGATGACACATAGTAACAACACTTGGGCTGGTTGACAGCACTGGTTAGGGACACCCAGGCTGGTTGACAGCACTGCTTAGGGACGCCCAGGCTGGTTGACAGCACTGGTTAGGGACGCCCAGGCTGGTTGACAGCACTGGTTAGGGACACTCAGGCAGGAGAGGCAGCTCTAGTTTTCTGGGAGGGTCAGTGGCCCTCGCCAGGCCTCCCCGTCTTCCTCTTCACAGCAGGGAGGCTGCCACCCCCTAACAGTATCACACAAGAGACTGTGTCCTCGGTCACGGTGACCACTCGGGACCATCCCATGGCCTCAGAGCATGCAACAGAGTGAGAACACATCCACCCCTCTGTATTTCCTGCCCAAACCGATCTCTGGGTCTAAAGTGTTTTCCATGACTTGGCTGGCTCACCACATGTCCCCAGTCAATCAGCAAACGTGGTCTGGGCACTCCCTGAGGCAAGGCGTCTCGGGGTCCCAGGTATAGTCCTGCCATGCCCTAGGGCCTCTCACCCAGGACAGGTGACATTCACACAGGTCAAGTGGAGGGACGTGCCCTGTGGGCCAAGGGTGGGCCAGGGCACGGGTAGGCAAGGGACAGGAGACCAGGCTGGGATGAGAGCCTGCAGAGGGGACGGTCACAGCACAGACTGGAGGGCTCAGGGCCACAGTGAATAACGAGGTGCAAGAGCAGAGTGTCAGGGTGGAGGACGCCCGCTTGGCCAGGATTGGGGAAGGCACACGAGGGTGCCCCAGCAGCTAGGCTCTGGGCTGCAGCAGTTGCCTGTGGGGCCTGAGAAGAAGAGGAATCAGGTCTTGGGGGTGGGCAGGCAGTACTGAGCTGCCAGTGGGACGAGGAGGGCCAAGGCTGTGCTCACCCTCCCGGGAGGCTCATCCATGCCACTGGCCCCAACCCTGCTGCAGGGAGCTGCGAGAGGCCTTTGCTCGGCCCCCCTGCCTTGTGGGGAGTCGGGGGGTCTAAGGAACATTAGAGGAGAGAGAGAGTTAAAGTCGGGGCTGCATTTCACCATCAGCCTGAAAGAAATCAACACAACTTGGTGTTCCCATGCCAGCTAGCCCCGGCATTTCAGCAGGTTAAATAAATACATCCAAAAAAATGCCACTTACAAGGCTGAGGGGAGCTGGGGACCAGATAGTGGCCCTCCCGAGGAGGGCAGGGAAGCAGGAAGCCCAAGTTCCTCCTACGGGGATGTTCTAAAGCCAGCGAGGTCCTTGTGTGTCCCTCCCCGATGCTCACAGGCCCCGGGAGAGAAGGACGACCCAGCAGACGTTTCAGAAGCAGATACGCAATGGAGCCAGAGACAGAGCCCTCTTCTAGGCACAGAAACAAGGGAACATACAGACATACATACACACGCACAATCACATCTGTGGAGAGCCGTGAGCAAAACACGTACACACACGATACTTAAAACTCAAATCACTCTGAAATTAAACACGGTTTGTAAGACAGGGTCAGTATCAAGCTCAATCCTACAGCAGGGCACAACCCAAGATCTTTGACAGTGTTTATTTAAGACACTTGAAATAATAACAAATACCTGACAAAATTAATTTACGAAAAACATTTCAAATTTTCAATTGTCCTTTACAAAGTGTTTACCTTTTCACGTCCCTAGCATTTTGAGAAGTTTTTAGTAATTGGTATGGAACTGTGAGAGAACACTTCAAGAAAATTCAAAATGTTTAATCTGCTCTGCATCATAATCCCAACCCAGGACTGAGGATTTGTATGCAGATGGCATCCTGGTTTGGTTTTCATTTGGGGGAGGTGAGGTAATTCTAAAATTTTTATCTTCCTGTAGAAGCAGCTCTTCACAGCACTGCAAGGATGACTCACTCACAGACAATCCTAAGTGCCCTCTCTTTTGTCACATTATAAATTACACGTTGAGTATCCCTTATTTGAAATGTCTGGGACCAGAAGTGTTTCATATTTCAGATATTTTCGGAATATCTGCATCATACTTATGCTCCAGTGAGCATTCCTTTGAGTGTCATGTCAGCGCTCAAAAAGTTTTAGACTTTAGAACATTTCAGATCTCAGATTTTTGGATTAGGAACGTTCTACCTGTACCTGAACGCTCGTAAGAAACCACCCACCATTGCCAACTGGGCCTGACCCCCGCAAACGCCCGCAGCCCTTTATCTGCGCTCACAGCCGAGGCTCTGCAATGTGATGCGTCCCACTCACCCTCCAGCGACGCTCTCAGAGGGTCGTCCCCACCCTCCCCGCGTAGTAAGGGTGTCCAAGGGCAGCGGCGGGTCCCTAAGCAGTTTTACCTTTTTTCTCAGGTGGTTTGAAGAAGTCAGCCGGGAAGGTCATCGAGGACTCCAGCTCCCTGGGGAACTCGTTGTGAATGTCCTCGAACCGAGGCACTCTGGCTCCCGTGAAGTTGAACTTGTCGAAGATGTCGACAGCAAGAACTGGAGAGACAGTCCCTTTAATCACACACAACTCTCAGGGCTTTCCCAAACCCTTGCCGTTTTCAGAAGAACCACGGCTGTCATTTTGATGCGGACTGACCACCGCAGAACAGGGCCCATCTCCATCTTTCCGTGCCCATCGGTGTCTGCCCCGTCTGCAGTGAGCCTGGAGGGCTCCACCCACCCACAGAGAGGGCTGGACTGTGGCGAGTCCCCCAACACCTGCCCTCCTCGAGAGTCTCCCACACCTGAGGTCCGGAAGGCCCGCCAGACCCCACACATCAGGTGTGTGTCACCATGGCTCGTCTGCCCAAAGGCCCCTTTTATAGATAAGGACATGGAGGCCACAGCCGTTGATTCGCTTTTCTAAGAGAGTGGCCAAGCTAGGGCCAGTGGCCCACCTGCCTCAGCCCGGGGCAGCCAACTCTTGTGGCCACACACCCCAGATGGTCCCAGGGTCCCACCTGCCCCGCTGCTGGCTCGGCCCTTACTCATGTTGGTGGTGACGATGACAAAAGGCCTCAGGTAGGTCCTCCGCACATTGCGTGCCACGTTGCCGAAGTAGGCCTCAAAGTGCCTCAGCAGCTGTGCCGCGCCACCCTCGCTCCGCTGGATCTGCTCCCATGCGGCCCTGGTGGCCGGGGCCAGGAGGGCACTGCCCGAGTGGACCACATCCTGGTCAGACAAACGGACAATGCTCAGCTTTGCACCCATGGAGGCCTGGCGGATGGGAGGGGACAAGCCAGGTCTGCACAGCCTTTGCCTGCCAAGACGGAGCCAGGCCAGGATCGGGAAGAAGAGTCTGTGGGTGAGGAAGGTGTGCGGAGATGCCCCTGGTTACGTCAGAACCCCTAGAACCCGCCGGGTAAACCAGGTGACGGGAACCACCACACAGAGGCCAAACAGAGGATTGCACAGTGAGGCCACCCACAGGCACATGCTCAGTTGCTCAGGGGGCGACGCTCCTCAGCACACCTCTGGGGTTATGTGAACAGGTGGGGCAGTGGGCAGGGCGGAGGCTGCGCACAGGGGCTTGGGGGCCACAACCCAGGACAAAAACCAGGCGGGAAATCCTCTGCTTACAAAGAGTCAAAAACGGAACAAACTCTATTGGCCCAAACTCTCAGGCTGGGATTCAAGTCAAAGTGAGGGGACCTTGCCGAGGCCCCGGGGGCTCCGTGTGGATGGAAGGTCCTCCAGGGACCCTGTGTGGACAAGGAGGCCTGGCGAGGAGTGATAAGGAGGCTTCGTGACACCTGCCAAGGGCAGTTTCCAAACGTCAGGATGAGTGTGTCTTCTCAGCACGGACACCACTCAGGGGCCCATCACATAAACGGAGGCAGAACAGGAGGGGCTTGGTGAAGGTGTGGACACCTGAACGCAGGACCTGGGAGTTGTGGGTAGGAGGAGGGACGCCAAGCCCACTGCTGGGCCCCAGCTCCTACGAGCTGGGCCCTTGGGCAACCCCTTTGCTTTCTGTGCCTCAGTTTCCTTACCTGTCATGGGTGGATCACAGCACTGCGTCACAGGCTGTGAGGGAGGGAGGGTGGCTGATTCAGGCAAAGCCACTTAGAACACCATCTGGCTTACAGTAAGGTCTGTAGCTGATTATCATTAAGGTTGTGACCCACAGGTTTCCTTGCCAAAACACTCCTTAACACTCTGATCAGCTGAGCTAGTGGCCGGACTAGCCTGGGCTCACATTTGAGAAATGAAGTGCTGCCTGCAGGATCCCAGACACGATGATCTAGCACAAGCTGCGGTCAACCCCCACAGGACGCCTGAGCCCACCCCGCGGGCCCACGACTTCCCCAAGTGGGGCTGCCATCCTCCCACCTCGTGGAAGTTGGCGTCCCGAGTGGCTGCCAGGTCGAAGCCCTGCTGCCGGCTCTCGTGCTGCAGGACTCGGGCCAGCAGCTGGTAGGCCGTGCGCACGTCGTTGCCAAAGAGCGTGCCCGTGTGCTGCGTGGCGTTCCGCAGCGCCTTCGCCAGCCGCAGGGCCCCGGCGCTGTCCATCCGTGTCTCGTTGCGGCTCAGCTTCTCGTTCTGCAACGGGGGAAGTAGTCATGATGTCTGCAAACCTACCTCGGTTGCTTTTGGTCCTTCTCGTTACTCAGAAATTCACTACCTTCTGGTAGAAGTTTCCTTGTCAGGAAGGAACTTAAAAAATCCAAAAGCCCAGAGATGAACTTTGGCTGACAATTTCAGCATGAAAATGGAGGGTCATTGGACCAACAAGCACTTAGAAAATGACACCAAGTGGAAGACGCAAGAGAACAAAATGCCATGGGAAAAGGGCAGGATCAGGGCAAATGGAGTCGAATGTGGTGATCCTGCGTTTTCAGAACCAAAGATGCGGAGCTGGGTCCTCTGGGGGAGAGAGAAGCGCGTGCTTGGGCACCTGGCTCAGAGGCCGGCACTCCCGAGTGACAGAAACGACGCCGGCTCCCGGCCTCTGACCTGCCAGGCTGGTGCCTGTGCCACCCAGCTGCCCCATGCTCCCCAGCCCAGGAGCCCGGCCCACACAGACTCACACACACACACGAGCACACATGTGCCCACATGCGCACACACACATGCACACACACTTACACATGAGCAAACACGCACGTACACACCCCCCCACCAAACATGCATCGTGAGGCTGGGCCTACCATGACTCTGAGGTCCATGAAGGAGACAGTGGTGCAGTTGAAGAGCTCGGGGGGCAGCCAGCCCTTCTCCCCACTGCAGTGTCGAACGGCATTTCCTGGGGAGTAAGAACGATGTGTAAAACCTGAAGTTCAAACTGTTGACCGAGGCTTGTTTATTCAGCCCCCAGTTCAGACGTACTTAAAGCCAGAGCACTGCACGCCCACGAGGCCACCACAAGCGTCGTTCCTCCCCTCCGGGGCCACGTCCAAAGCTGCTCTGACACTTACAACCAGGCCTTTTGGGTGCCCAACAAATACAACCGAAAATCTGAGTGAGTACATGAGAAAAGCAATCAACTGAATCACTCGCCAAGGACCCGTGACTCCCGCACGTGCCAGGAGTCTGCCTCAGGGCTGAGCCCTTCCAAGCACTGCCCCTCTGGACTCCCCACACGCCCTCACAGCATGGACGCAGTTACTGTCCCCACCTCACAGAGACACCCCAGCGCTGTGAACAGCGAAGCGACTTGTCCAAGTCCCCCAGCCAGAGGGCGGCAGAGCCAGGAAGGGGACCAGGCCTGACTCTGACGGGTGTCACCACTGTGCTATTTATGATTTTGTTATGCCCTTTACATGCTTTGTCATTTACTATTGAAGAAAAAGTGATCTTATTTCTCCCCAATACTTTGCCTAAAGGCTTTTTTTCCCCCAACATGGAACATTCCATGAGTTCTGAAGCCTTGGCTGGCTCTTCTGCAAGGACGCATGCCTCAGTTCAATTTCCTGCCCTGCGGATGCCACGGGCCACAGACACTTACCCACGGATCCCTTGGGGCATGGCACTGCGGCCGGCTGCCCAAACTTGGTCTGCGGCCACCAGATGCCAGCCTCGAACGCTCTGGGACACCCGCTGTAGATCACTGGGGTAGAGAGGAAGGAAGGGCACTCAGCACAGCCCGACCAACCACGACCACGAGTACGCACCACCCTGGCCCGCACCTCCCTGCAGGAGGCCCTGCACCCACCAACTGAACGCTTCACGTCATCCTCACCCCTACTGATGTCAGAACTGGGGAAGGGGTGACCCAGGTTCTGACCCCCACCCCTCGTGGAGGGCCAGGTTTCTAGAAGGTCAAGAAAACACAGAACACAAGGCTGCCTGGGGATCCCCAAACACCTGCACGCACATGTACACGCACACACACATGCCAGCCCAGCAGCCTGTCCCTATGTGTGACCCTGAAGGGGTCAAGGGGCAACTCATACCTTCGCAGCCAAGGGTGGTGACCTCGGCAAAAGGGTTGTCACAGCGGTTGCACTGGCGGCCAATGACGCCAGGCTTGCAGGCACACTGCCCGGTGTCCATGTCACAAGCACGGCTGTGGGAGCCATGGGAGAAGCAGTTGCAGGGCAGGCAGGTGTCCTGTGCTGGGGGCTTGTAGTAATTTTCCTGCAAAAGCCAAAGTGGTGTACGTGACTTCCAACGCCAGCGAGAGCCCCTGGCTTGCAGTGTATTTCCTGAGCAACGTGGAGCCACCCTTGAGAGCGTGCACGTCCGCAGCGAGCCACCTCTCATGGCTGCCCTCTGCCACATGCCCTGCCCGAGTGGGCAGCCTCCAGGGCCCCCAGTGCCAGACACGGGACAGCAGTTCTCCTGGGAAGCACCCCTCCCTCGTCTCCCAGCAAATCCTGATGGTGGGCACCCTCCTACTCGTTCTAAACAGAATCAGAGAGTCAGTGGAGATTTATGTCTGAGGACAGCCCTTGTGGCCTTTTTTTTAAAAGCTGTGGAACACGAGAAGGCCCTGAATATCCACACTGGGCAGGGTGGGGGATGCCCCACAGCGTGTGCTTCGGGTTCAAAGTCCTGGGTTCATGCCCAACTCTTGCTGTTACCGGCCCCCTGCCTCGGCCGATCACTTGGCCTCCCCAGGCCCAGGTGTTCCCCTCTGGAAAACGGGGTGGCTGTAACCCGGGCAGACGAGTGAGCAACCTTCAGGCTTTCCCGTCAGGTGGGGTTTCCACCTGTGTGTGTAATTACAGTGGACGGGAAGCCTGGAGGGAGACACTGACACATTAGCAGCCCCAGCTAGGAGGTGAGGTGGGGTGATTGGGATATTTTAGGTTTTTGTTTGCATTTTCTATAAGTTTTGCTGAGAAAAAAAATTATAGGTGCATTTTCTCCAAATCTTCCCAGGTTCTTTCCCCACTGCCGCCCATTGATGCTACAACTGCTGTCTGGCCACATGTGACATGCTTTTAATTTTTCATTTGAGCATTTCAGGACATGAGTCCCATTTTGTTGCTGGAAGCACTGTGGAACCCTTAGACATTACTGACGTCTCAGGGTGGCACGTGAGGGTGCCTATGGTGACAACTGCCCTCCCTGGGTCGGCGTCTGCACAACAGCTCCTGTCCCTCCCCAAGACTCCTGTTACTGTCAGACCTTCCGTTTGGGTTTAAAGTTACTGCAGCGTAATGACAGTTATGGACATGACGATTCTAAAGAACAAGGTGAGTTTCGAGAGCTCAGGGGACAGGGTGTCCTATAATTTCTATGGAGAAACGTGTGCATATTCGGAGGCCACGAGATGGTGAGCTCAGTGCTGCACACAGACTGGGACTGAGAAGGGGGGGGCAAGGCTTACTAAACCACGTAGTAACTTTTCATATTTCTAAAATTTCTGTTGTCATGGGATGCCAGCTTGGTGAAAGACCAGGAAAACGCCAACCAGGAGAACCGCGTTGGGGCCCAAGATGAGCCAACCCACACAGAAATTGCGAGGTTTCCTGTTACCAACTAGGTGTTGGGCTGGGGAGTGTGGAAGGATTCTCACTGCATTGGGGGGGAAGGTCTAAACCAGTTCACACATAAAAAGCAGTACAGTGCACAGGTGAGTAGCAAGAAACCTACAACCACACGTGCACACAAGTGTGTGTGTGTACAGCTAAGTGTGTGTGCAGGTGTGTAAGGGTGTACAGGTAAGGGTATGTGTAGGTGTGTGAGTATGAATGTGTACAGATGTATGTGTACGTAGGGGTGTGCGTGCATGTATGTGCAGGCACAGCCATCTCCCTGGGCTCACGGCCTAGGGGGCTGTGGGGACACACTTCTGCCCATCCCCCTGTGGGCTGGGCCTCACCTTGCACTGGCACTGGCCATTGGTCTTATTGCAGTCGGGATCAAAGCCTTTGCTAACAGCACAGTGGCAGGGTCCACAGACGGGGTTCCCCCACCAGCCTTTGGGGCACGGAAGGTCAATTCTGTTGGGAAAATAAGACAGCAGACGGAAGGTTCACATAACTGTGCTTCCTGGAAAGAGAAGAGGCCTGTTGGAGGCATGGAGATGGGTGCCCGGGAGGCTCGCTGGGCCTGGCTCTGGGCACCTCCCTTCCATGTCACGTGGTCTCAGTTTCCCCTCTACTGGCTCCCAACCTCATCCCCAACCCCCATGGATCAGCATGACATAGCCACGCTCAATGTGGTAGGGACAGCATCTGCAAACATTCACTCTATGCCCAGGCATCTGCATAATACTTGGTTTCCAGGGGCTCCATGAAAACTGTGCCCACTGCCAGGCTGGCCTTTCCCGACCCAGCCCAACTGCCCTGGGCAGCTTCTCCCAGGGACCTGGGGTGAGTGCCAGCATGCCACGCCGGCAGGAAGCTCCTGAACAGGGCACTCTGCAGCATCTTTTACTGCCCAGGTCCACTAGGTTGAATGCTGGCCTCCATCCCCTGCAGCTTTGCAGCCTTCCCATGGGTGTGATATGCACCACATGTCAGTGGTGTGCAGCCATGTGCCAGACACAGCAAACTCAGAATGGAGCTGAACGCAGTCCTGTCTCCCCAAGCCTCCCTGGGCAGAGACCAGCAGACACTGGAGACACGCGACATCACAGTGATGGGGCAATGGCCGCCACCATGCAGGAGTCACCCACCCGTTCCTGACAAGGACCACACCTGAGCAGTCACCTGCAAGCCCGCCTGCCTGCAGAGGCCCCACCCCAGTGTGGCCCATCCTGGCCAGGCGACTTCCCTACACCCAGTGCCAACCTCCTGTACTCACTTACCTACCAAGCAATTATTAAGTACCAACTGTGTACAAGTCAGGGACAGAAAAACAAGCAGACCAGAGTTCCTGAGCCCCAGGGGCTCCAGCCTGGTATCTGTGGATCTGCATCTGCAGCATGGGGACCCCAGAGCCTCCTCTCTCCCTCCTCAGCCCTGGTGTGTCTGCAATGCTGGGCCCGAGGGACACTGAACCAGCCTCCCGGCTGCTCTCCACGCAGCAGCCAGGGACCTCTGAGACCCAGACCTGATCCTGCCACTGCTCTGCTGGGCCCCCACAGTCTTCACAAACCTGGGCACGGTGCCCCCTGCTCCCCAGGCCTCTCTGCCTCCCCAGACCAACCACTGAGTTCTTTCGACCAGCTTCATCCCACTGCTCCTCTCTAGCTCTGCCCTGTTGCTTTTGCCCCTGGAATGCCCTCCCCCTTCAGCCTTCCTGGCTCCCACCTTCCTCTGCACTGCAGGGTACCTCCTCTAAGTCCTCCCTTGGATCACACCTCACTGACATCCAAGTGTGGAGTGGTGCCCATCCTCCCATGAGACCACCAGCCCGACGGCGCGGGTGCTTCCTGCCCGTGGGATCCCAGCCGGGATCCCAGCTCATGCTCTAGGCTCAGTGGACAAAGAGCAGAGCCAGGGCAGGCTCCTGCACCGCGATGGCCGCCAGCAGCTGAGGACAAGGAGCCATGACTGCGCCCCCTCCAAAGGGGCCTGAGTCTTGGCTTGTAAAGAACCAAGTGGCTTCACCTTGGAGAAGGTGACTCATCTGTAATGACAACACACCTGTACTCTGCGCGCGGTGATCCCTGTATCCATAAATGGCACCCTGGGAGCCCAGAGATCACGCCAGGATTCTCGTACACGTCAGAGGCAACATCAACCCCACTGACTCGACAGAGGAAGTGTTCTCCATAAATGACACCCTTCTTCCTACGTCTCACTGTGCCTGTCGGCTTTGGGCACAGCAGGGACCCCAGGTGAACGTGAGTTGTGCTCCACGTTTCTGGGGTGGCTATGCCGATGGGTTTAGCTTGAGATGCCCAATTTGATTCTCATTTATTTCATGCCAAATTTGAAAAATATATGCCCCTGTTATCCAGAATTATACGTTTCTTTGGGTAAAAATAACAAACAAGACAGTAACGCAAAAGAAAAAGTAGCTACACGGATCTGAGGCACAGACAGACCTGGCCTGTCTCACCTGTTCTCGCAGTACTGCCCGTAGTGGCTGGGCCCACACTCACACTCGTAGCCCCGCGGGGAGCTGGGGGCGCGCACACAGGCCGCCACGTGCTCGCAGGGGTTCAGGTGACACGCGTCCACACACTTTCTTCCGAAGTACCCTGTGGGGACACGGCCAGCATTACCTTCACCCGGAATCTGCGAGACCCTCTACGTTAAGACCTCTCGAGCGACCTGCGGCTTCCCTGAGATGCGCCTTTCCCTGGTGCTCCGTGGAGGGAAGAGATGGGATGGGTCCTCCCAGTCACAGGAGACACAAACACGAAGGGGGTAAGCCCTGGCAATGCAGAAAGGAGGGTGCCCCAGGACTCGTGGGCAACAGGCACCAGCTGAGGATGACTTCAGCACCTCAAAATTCAGAGGTGACCCCTAAATGTATGATTTTTAAAATGTGCTCTTTTCATTAGTTTTTTGCTGATCTCACCATGTGCCACGAGAATAAAGTCTGGAGCGTTCCTCCCGCCCTAGACAAGGAAGAGGTGTGGGAACCCACTAGAAGAGATGGCCCACTTATAAAACAAGGCTCAGGGCTCCGCAGACCCGCAGAGTCGGCTGGGGGACGCCGGCGCCCAGGCTTGGCTTCCCTCCCCGTATTTCAACCACCAAAGGTGGCGCCCACTCCTGACGGGCACCGGGAAGGAGGGCCCCACCTTTGTCGCAGACGCAGGAGTAGCTGTCCCAGGCGTCTCGGCAGCGGCTGTGCTGCGGGCAGGGGCTCGAGGCACACAGGTCCCGCACCTCACAGCCATCCTCCACCCTGACCTTGAGGGCGTCGTTCATGTTCAGGGTGGCGACGTTGGTGGCCGTCTCCCCCATTCTCACTCCCTGAGTTAAACAAAGGGCATCCAGACTCAGTTCTGGGGCACCGGGTGTGGAGGAGCCCCAAAAGGTAAATGAGGGTTAAGGGAACCCCAAGATCTCTCTGGTCCCTTGCGAGGTGTTTTCACGCACGAGGTCTCATTTATCTACAGGGCTGGGAAGGGTGGGGCCGCTCCTCTCACCCCTGCAGCCTGGTGGCGGGAGTGCAGCAGAGAGCTGGGCAGGGAGGGGGTGCTCAGGGATCCCCTGGGGCAAGGGGGCAGGCCACGGGGGAAGGGGGAAGGCTGTTTCTCTGCTATAGGCAGAGCTACTGCATCAACAGCTCACTCGGCTGCTGGTCCAGGGGACAACATGGAGCCCATCTGGGTGAGCGCGTGGGGCCGGAGCAGGTGGAGGCGGTGGAGGAACATGGGGGCCAGGGGAGCCCCTGACGCTGAGGGGAACCGTGGGGGAGGGTGGGGCTGAGGAGGAATCAGGAGTTGTTAAGGCGGGAGTGCCTGTGAGACAGACAGTGCGTTTACTGCAAAGGAACAGGTGGACGGGCAGTACCACCTGCGGCACTGGCCCAGTGAGCCTGCGAGGGGCAGCCCCGCTCTGCCATACCTGCATGCAGCCCCGGAACCCACGGCGCACGGAGACCTTGTCTTCAGACACACCCCCGACCACAATGCTCTTCATCTTCAACCCGGGAAGCTGGTTCCCAATCTGCACCGTGTTCTGTGCACAGAGAGAGGAGAGGGGCACTGGGGGCTACATCCACCATCTGGAAACATCTTCTGGCTGGGAAGAGTGCACCAGAAGGCTAAAATCATAGCTTCAACAAAATCCCCAGAGCCTGAGGACATTCATCTCCAAAGATGGCGGGCAGGGGGAACCAGGCCAGAGGACAGGCGTCCACACCCCAGCCCAGCGAGGTGGTCAGTGCGGAAGCATAGGCAACTCTCCCCCGCCCCACCACAGGCACACCACTAAAGAGCCATGGTGTGACAAAGAGTCTGGCAAACCAGGAAGATAGCGGCAAGGAGAGACACACTCGTGTGTTAACACTGTGGGAACCTAAGAGCGTCTCAGCTGATACACGGTCCCAGAAAGGCAGTGCCTGGAACAAAATGGCGACTTATTCTCAGAACTATACTGTAAGACAAGCCTTGGCTCCAAGTCCTCTTGGGAATCACAAGTAGCCCCTTAAGTGTGTGGGCGTCTCATGAAAATGTCTTGTGTTACCTGGCTGCAAACTGTGGAAACCGGTTTGGCTCAGCAAGCGTTCTGAGTGTGCCATCTGGACGGCCACTTGCCTGCTGGACAGGTGCACCCCCAGGTGTCCCACAGCCCATTCCAGAACCTGGGTCTCACTGCTGCCCGGCTTCACACACTGACCACACTCTACACTTGCATTTTCGTCTCTACCCCAAAGGCACAGTGCTGAGCGTACAGTTACTGCTGAAGACAGCTTTGCTAAAAGAAACCACTACTGAAGGCACCACCAGCACCACAATGGGAAACACTGATGACAAAGTCCAGTTCCTGACTGCAGGAGCTGACCACCTGGATGGGGGATAAGACACAGATACCAGTGACCCCAGCACAACGTACAACATAAGCTCCAAACTCAGGGGTCCTAGAAAGTGCATCTCCAGACCCACAAGGTCTCTGGCACATTGAGGGGTCATTCTGCTTTCTCATGGGCTTGAGGAAGGGGTCTGTTCCAAAGAGTGTGCAGGTGCCAGCTCACCTGGTCCATCCCATAGTCCAAGGTCATGACCGCCAGGTACTTGATGTCTTTGCCCTCCTTGGCACTTTTCAGCTCTATCAGCAGGTGGTGCCACTCCCCGTCGGTCACACGTGACCTGGACAGCCTCATGGATGCCACGTCAGAGGGACCATGGGACACCTCAAACTGGACGTAGTTGTTCAGGACCTGCAGGACAGGGAGAGCCACACCTTCCAATTGGTGCAAAGACAACGAAATAGAAAATGCTTTGCGATCACTTCGATAAGGAAGCCATGCAAACAGACATACAATGTGGCACTGGATCAAAGATGGGTTTAAAAATTAGACAAAGTTTTAATTTGTTGTTGTTGCCGTTAACACTCATCAGAATTGGATGCCTTATTCTATGGTAGAAAGTATCAAATTTTTGACAGAGATCAAAGGGGAGGACCGAGAACAAACCTCGTGAGACTTTTAAGTATTGGGAACCACCACTGATTCCGATGACTACGGAGCTCTTATTTTTGGCTGTAAATGTTACACTTTATGAGACAAGAGTCAATCCTCCATGTTTAATTACATGTTTGAAAAAACAAAAATCAGCATGGCAACTGGCCTAAGATACTCATATTTTAAAATAACACAGCCAAGGGTAACACCAAGGTTTTAGAAGGACTGAGCAATTGGACCAACCCTCCTCTTGGAAACACCTACAAAAATGAGACAAAATAGTAAAGAACATCTATTTGAAGGCACTGGAGTGACTCAAAGCAAAACTGAGTTTCAGGGTCATGACTAGGGAGAAAACGGAAGTCTGCAGAAGTGAGCTTGGTGTTTATTCTCGCCCATGGCCCTCAGCCAGTTCTGGAAGACACAGATGAGGCTGAAAAGCTGAGCATGGCGTTCTAGGCTCATAGGACCAAGGGGAACAGGGGTTCAAGACCTGCCAAGGGTGGAGGCACCTTCAGTCCCTTGGCTTTGGGTGGGGACCCTGAAGGGCTGAACACTAAAAGTAAACAAGAAACAGACCAGCCCCTGCGGGACTGGAAGCCCAGCTTTGAATCATATCAGTTTGTGACTGCACCAAAGTGCTCTGGCATGGCAAGTGCTGCCAGCGGGCTGCCAGAGGCAAACATGCAGCACACTGACACCCTCATCCTAGTTTCAAATTCTAATTTTTCAATACAATGTCCAGCACGTAATAAAAAATAACCAAGTATATAAGGAGATAAGACAGTATGCTTGAAAATCAAGGGAAATGAAGAAGAGTGGAAACAGATCCACGGGGAATTCAGACAATAGAATTGTCAGACACAGACTTTAAAATAACAATGAGAACCGCAAAACCTGAAAGGAAACAGATTAGTGACCATCAGGCTCTTGTTTTGGGGTGTAAGTGTTACATTTCATGAGATAAGAGTTTATCATGTCTAAATACATGTAAGAAAAATCAGAACACAAGACTGTAACTGACCTAAGACTCATATTCAAAGACAACTTCAACTAAAAGACAGACTGCATTAAAAAAAGACTATTAACACACTGCTTAAAAGACACACGTGAAATATAAAGATACAGAAAATGTTGAAAGTAAAAGGATAGAAAAAGTACATCATGTAAACACCAACCAAAAGAAGACTGTAGTATAGCTATGTTAATACGAAACAAATTAGACTTTAAGACAAAAATCATTACTAGAGACAAAGACTTTCATAATGACAACAGAGTCAATTTGCTAGGAAGATAAAACAATTCTAAATTTATATGCACCAAATACCATAGTCCCAAAATCTATAAAGCAAAAATCAACAGATTATCAAAAGAAGTAATAGATAAATCTGCAGTCAAGGTTGGAGATTTGCAATTCACTTCCCTCAGTGACTGAGAAGACAGACAGACAAAAAAAATCAATAATGATATAGAATATTTGAACATAATATTTAACAAAATTTACCTATTTAACACACATAAAACACTACACGTAACAACTGCAGAGCATGTTCTTTTCAAGTACACATGGAACATTCACAAAAACCAATTAGATCTGGGCTGTAAAGCAAGTCTCAGCACATTTCAAAGCTCTGAAACCATACGGGGTGTGCTCTCTGATGTACGATTACGCTAGAAACAATACCAAAGCGATTTACTAGAAAATGACACATGCGTGTTAACTCAGAAATACACTTCTAAATATCCCATTGGTATAAGAGAAGCACACAAATGATGGAAAATAGGAAACATTTTTTAACTGATTGTAAATGCAACATAACTAAAAATGTATTTTGATTTTTGATCTCTACTGACAGTCATTTTAAGAAGATAACTTTTTACTTTACATTTTGTTTCCTTTTGTTCCACAGAAGCTTAAGTCAACTCATTAATTCCCCTTGCCATTCTCTTCCACTGTCCTTGCTAACAAAACTCCACAGCAAGCAGATCAACAACAAAAGCGACATTATGTCTACAAACAAAAGTGCTATCTGTAGAATGAACCCCAGGACCATGGGCAGTAACTGCCTCCCCACCTCAGGTCTCTCACCAGATTTGAGAGACGCAAACGAACAGTAACAAGGTTATCCCAGTTGACAATGCAGGTGGATTTAGGGTGCCTGAGAGCAATTATCCAAATTGCTTGGGCTGCGGGATGACAACGTAGCCTTTTTTGGCCCACCACAGGGGACGGTCCAGGAACACCCAAACTGCTGCACCATAGAACTCATGGGCCTGCAGGAGGCCTGCAAGCTGAGTACGTCAAAAGTAGAATCACCCAGAACCTTCCTGTGATGCTCAGCTGACCAGCCCCTGGCAACTGCCCCGGGGGACCTCTGGGTGCCCACTGGGCTTGGTAGGACCCCCTCAAGGCCACCACTCCAGCCACCCAGACTTCCACAGGGAGAGCTGGCTGTGGAAAAAAAACGTAATATTTGGATAAGGCACCCATAATGTAATTACTCAAACAATATGGGAGTTTGTGACTTTCAGTGCTATTCCTACCGAAAGCGTACTTTTTTCCTACAGAGACCCCACTGCCAAATGACAACTTGCGAGCTCCAATTCATCACCTGAGTTGAAAACAGCCAATTTAATTTGTTCCAACAGTAAAACAACCACAGAGAAAAATGTCATCCCCGAGCAGAATTGTGCTTGCCAAGTTTTGGCCCAGAGCAGGCTCCTGGGACTGCCTGGCAAACTTATGAAATTACAAGTTAATAAGGGAAACAAAATGACAGCTGTAATTATCCTGATGCACACACTGCACCTCCGTACGATCTAAATGTGGCTGTGCTGGAAAACGCTCCTGAGCTGTGATGTGCCCAAGAAGAGGAGGAGGGTCCTGTGTGGGCGCTCAGCCCCCCAGCACTACTCACCTCCTGGGCCTATGCCAACTGATCTGTTGCGGGGTCTGCACCAGCCCACTGAGGGCACTCAGGGTCCTGCCCCTCTGGCCTCCAACAGGGAGCTCATGGTGTGGGGAACTGCTGGGCAGCCCTCTCTGTCCACTCCCCACCACTATGTCAGTCTCTGCCACATAAGTGTTTCCAGGTGGACTGTCCACAGGGGCAACAAGAGAGGGCCTGTGGCCATCCCAGGAACCCGGGCACCGAGTGGACCACGGGCCTGGAGCACAGAGTCTCCAGGCCTCAGTTTCCCCCAACCAGGAATTAAATCCACTCTGCACTGGGCAAAACGAGAAGTCCCAGGGCCCAAGGGAGTGAAAGAAATGCAGAACGACTCCATGAGGACATGCAGGTGACAGCAGAGGGGACTGGAGCCAGCTCTGGGAGGAATTTCCTGACTGCAGAAGCTGCTACACCTGTTCGGACTATCCTGGGACGACAGGGTGCATGTTCCAGCGTGGCCTGGTCCCAGGGCGAGAAAGGGGACTGACCTAAGGGCAGCAGCCCCTGTGCCGAGGGAGGGAGGGAGGGAGGGAGCCTCAGGCTCACTCGGGTTGGAAATAACAAACGACCTGGGTGAAGAAAGTCGGTGCTACTCTGAGACCATGTGCACCCAGGTCTCATCGCAAGTACACACACACGGATGTGCACACGCATGTACACAGAGACACATGCACACAGGCATGCATACATGCAGGCATGCATACACAGAACATGCATGCACAGACATGTACACACATACAGAGACAGACACATGCACACTGACATGCACACATACACATACACATACACAAGAGACATGCACACACAGACACATGCACTCACACACATGTACACACACACACATATTTGGGAAAAAGCCTAGAAGAAAGACAGGAACAAGCCAGTTACAGAATTCCTTCAAATCAAGACAACGAAGCACCTTGCTCAGGCACGAGTCCCACAGACACGTCCCACAGGCGACTCGGGAGTGTTGGGGGTGAGTTAGGTCTAAGTAGAGTCATAAAGGGAGCTTTTTAGGAGGGAGAATTGCCTGGTGTGTTTTAGAGCTTGGCCCTGATTGGACAGGGTCGTAGACCGCAGGGCTTACAGGAGAATGTCTGTCCCCACCGTCCCCGGAGACGTGCTCTGGAGACTGTGCCATGTGCGAGCCGCAGGCCTGGCACCCACATGGCACAGTCTCCAGAGCGTTTTAAATATCTCCAAACCCCAGGCCGAGGCAAGCTGGGAATTCCCCCACCCGACCTCCAGTAGAGACGGCTATAGGCACAAGGGCAGCACGATGAAAGGAGACCGGGCATTTTTTGCAAATTAAAGGAAATTTTAATTGTTTCTCAAATAAAACGTCTACGGAACTTGGAAGATTCTGTGAGTGAAAGTTATTTGTGACACAAAAAAACAGAGAATAGAGTGCATTAAAATAATCTTTTGAAAGTTTTTAGGAACTCTTATCCAATGTTTCTAATAAACAAAACGGTAAAGACCAAAAAGACACAGAGAACACACGAGAAAGGCCACGCAGTGGGCCTTTAGGAATCTCCAAGCTGGGCTGGGTGCCTGGAGACAGCAGACGTCAGCATGCAGCGCCGACCACCACCTGGCCAGGTTTGAGCTGACAGAGGCCTGCCGTTTCCACCTGCAGGGCCACCTCCCCCCTCAGCTCCAAAGTGCCCATTCATCTAGCCAGAGAAGCAGTCAAATTCCTGCTGCAAGGGAGACCAGAGCTGCCGTCTGAGATGCACCTTGGCTGACATGCTGGCCACTCGCCTCCCGGAGGAAACAAAGGGCTGGAAGGGACCCCAGCAGGACCATGTAGCTGCACTGTCATCCCTGTGCTTTTCCTGTCACAAACGCTTTTCTAGGCGTGACTGTGCTGCTACTTGAAAAAGCCACTCAGGTCTCCTTTTGTGCCACTGGAGGCCTTCCTCGAGAAAGCCCCAGCACCTGGGCCCCTCACTTGGGCACCCACCCATCCTGCAGGTGCCCCAGGTGGCACGGGGTCCCACTCACCTGGAGATGGAGCCTGGAGGACAGGCCGGCCGTGGCCTCCATCAGCACGCCATCCTCCTTCCGAGTCCGGAACATGAGCCCCAGGTACCAGGGCACAGAGATGGTGATGTCCAGGTCACTCCAGGACACGATGCTCTCGCCACTGAAGCGCTGGGGGTGGGGCATGGCTGCGGACACGGGCCCAGGGACCTCAGGCACCTCCCCAAATCAGGCCTCTGAGAATCTTTTTCGGCTGTAGGGGAGGGGGGTGGACCTAGGGAGGGGGTGAGCCTGGGCCTTTTATATTTTAATGCAAAGGCTGATCTGAGGTTTCCACTTGTACCTCACCCAGCCCTCTGGATCCAGCAGCCCTGGGCGCTGCATAAGCCCCCTCTGGGACACATGCCTCCTTCCTGGGAAATGTGAAACCCTGCGGGCTCCCAACCACATCCAGCAAGGGGCTCTCAGGCTGGGCGAGAGGTAGAGGGGGCCCAGCTCAGAGGCCCTGGGCTCAGCAGATAGGGGTGCCAGTGGTGGGCCCTGTCAGCCCAGCCTACCTGTCCTGCCCCACACCTGCAGGGCTGGGGAGCCCAGGACAGGAGCAGGGGTTCTGCGGAGGACAGCTATTGTGTGAGTCTGCAGTAAACACAGCACACTGCTAGAGGCTGCTGGCCCCAGATGTGAAGCCCCTCACAAGTGGTCCCAGGCACGCCAACATCCAAGAGCAAGGCCTCCCAGGCCCCCAGCACTGGGCACTGTGGACACCAGGCTCTCACCTTGCTCACAGTTCTTCCCGCCGAATCGGAGCGGACACTCACAGAGATACGTGTTCCACCTGCTAACACAGGTGCCCCCGTTCTGACACCAGGTCCCGTCACAGAAATTCCTCTGAGCAGCACAGCCTGGCAACACAGAGCACACAGCAGAGTGGAACTTGGAGGAACCATCCTGTTCCCACACCAAGCCAGGCAGGCATGGAAGTGGCCACAGAGAAGCTGGGCCACACCCGAGCGCCTACAGCAGCAGTGAAAACATGAGAACCGGGATGGCGCTGAACACAGCCCGCATCAGGAGATGCCAGGTCTCCAGGCCATCACAGCAGCGGGCCTGAGCACCTGGTGACACGGGCAAGACCCTAGAATAGCGTGTGCCCTGGGCCAGCTGGCTGGCCCAGCAGCATCATGGCAACCTCTGGCGAGCCTGGACTCTGGGCTCCACTCCCAGGAGGTGCCCACAGCTGGGCACATACATTTCTAGGAAAAACCTCCCCAGGGACGTGTGAGGGGCCCTTCCCCATGTAGCCGCCAATGTCCAGCCAGGTGCCACCATGGCAGCCCTGATGGCCTGGTGGCCACACCTACCTGCCCTGGTGCCATTGTTGGCAATGAATCCAGCCATGTCCACATTTTTGCCGTCGACCGACAGGTTCCGCATGCAGCCCACAAACTGCCGGTTGTGTACTGGGAAGTCTTCCGGCAGGTTGGGGACACCCCCCAGAAGCAGAGGCCCTGTCAGATCCAGGGACCTGAGGGGGTAAAGCCATCCTCTGTGACATCCTGGTGCCAAGAGGCAGCCAAAGGCCCTGCGGTTACATCAGCGTAGCCTCTGCTGCCAGAAACGCTTCAATAATAGAGCAGGTGGGAGTCAAGGGGCAGGTGGACAGAAGCCAGGATAAAAGGTGGACCCTGCTTCTGCTGCCACTGCGGGCTCTTCAGGCCTCTCTGTGCCTCAGTTTCCTCACACTTGCATTATGTCCTGACAAGCTGGATGTTTGGGTTAACCAGTGACCACTCACTGAGTCTTACCCACCCCTAAACAGGATGTGGAGCATAGTACTGTCCTCTGGCCTCTAAGATCCTCCCGGGAAAGGAGTGGGTCCACTAGCCAGCTGTCACAGCGGGGTCAGCCTGGTCACTCCTTTTACACATACTTCTAAGGGGACTTTTTCTGGAAGGTTCTAACGTGTCAGAGGGAAGGTGCCCCAACCACAGGGAGGGAATCTGACTCCAGCCTGGATTGGCATTGCCAGATCGCTGAACCTAGAGTGCCCGTGTTGGGGCCCGCCCTGGGAAGGATGCACAGTGACCCCA
This sequence comes from Daubentonia madagascariensis, assembly GCA_023783475.1. Taxonomy (NCBI): domain Eukaryota; kingdom Metazoa; phylum Chordata; class Mammalia; order Primates; family Daubentoniidae; genus Daubentonia; species Daubentonia madagascariensis. The sequence goes on along the minus strand of JAKFHU010000600.1, from coordinate 2,232,611 downwards.
CGTTTGGGGTACTGATGCCCAGTACCCCCCCTCCTGGGATGCTCACTTCTTGGAGCCACTTTGAGTGCCCTGGGCAGCACAGCTGTAGTTCCCAACGTAGCTTCCAAAGCGCACGGCCAGGGCTGTGTCACAGTCATCCACTGTCACCACGGCCACCTTCTCCCCAGATGGCCCGTGGGGCAGGCCCAGGCGGCCGATGTTGGGCTGTCAGAAGAGAAACCACAGAAGGTATCAGCATTTTCTCCACCTATGCCCTCGGCAGGTACACCCACCCCTGCACATCACCTGCAGAGGGCAGCTTGTGGACAAGGTCAGGAGCCCAAGGCCTTGTCTCAAATTAGTTCCCCAAACCAGCTGTGCTGGGTCGCGTGGCATCCCCACAAACTTATGTCCTTCCCAGAACCTCAGAACATGACCTTATTTGGAAACACGGTCCTTGCAGGTATAATTAGTTAAGATGAGGTCGTACTGGAGTAGGGTGGGCCCTAACCTGAGATGACTGGTGTCCTTACAGAAGACATGTGCAGAGACACAAGACTGACACCACGTGACAACAGAGGCACACACTGGAGCAACTGTCTGCAGGCTAAGGAACGCCGAGGACTGACGGCCACCACTAGCTATGAAGAGGCAGAAGGACCCTCCTGTAGAGCCTTCAGCAGGGCACAGCCCTGCCCACAACTAGATCTCAGACTTCCAATCTCCAGACGCGGGAGAGGGCACATGCCTGTTGTTTAAGCCACTCAGTTTGCAGTACCTTGTTAAGGCGGCCAACACCAAAGCCCTGGGGCCCCTCCCTCTGAATGTCTGTGGCTATCTTCCCGACACCGCGGCTCCTGCTTGCCCCACTGCACGTTCTAAAGGATGGATCCCAGGTCGCCGCTGCCCAGCCGCAGATGGTCCGCACCTCCCCCCATGAAGCGTGGAGTCCCCTGTCCCGGCCAGGAGCCTGTCCCAAGGTGGTTACAAGAGCTCCTTTGGGAATCAGTCACCAAGGATGAAGGCTCTCCTTTCTTCAGGAGCCTGTGGTTTGCCGTCCAGGCACGGTCCCACTTTCTGCAGGCACCCTCAGGGGTCTCAGCTCCTGGTGGGCCCCTCCCAGGACACCGAGCACGTCCCCCCAGAAAGCCCTCAGGCATCCTTCCCGCAGGAGGATCGGCATGACTTCGCGCCACTCATGCCAGCCACATAACTAGAGCGTGTGGGTCTCAAAGTTCCAGAACGCAACAGGCAGCTGGAGGGCCGGCCCTGCTGGACCAGGCAACTGAATTTCCTTCCTCACCTGCACAACCTGGGTAACAAGACCTACATCCGCAGTGACTGTAAAGATGAACCAGAACTCAAGGGAAGTGCCACCAGGCCTCAATTGGCACGTGACACATGGCAGCTCCTCCCTCCCCACAAGAGCACCTTTTCTCCCAGTCACAGCAGTGTCCGTCCCCCCCCCCTACAAAGGACAGGCTCAAGGCCTCCACTTGAGAGTTCTGGGGTCAGTTTGAGTTTGTAACATGATACAATCTTATGCTTCTTTATAATAACGTGGAAATTGGTTGCTGTAAAAACGTAAAATTAAATCGTCCTCGATGCTGTTTAATAGGGACATAACAACCACATAGTTCATTCAGAAAGAAATCTTCAGTTTTTTAATAGGAACAAAGTATCCATTTGATCAAGGACACTGGGCTGAAAGGCAGGACATGGAACTTCTGATAACAGGAGTTCACCAGACGGCCAAGTTGTGTGACTTCAGGGGACCCTGTACACCCAGGCAGCACCCTCGTGAGTTGTGCAGTGCACAGCATGCACAGCTGTACATAGCCACCGCAGCTAAGACTTCCACTCCCCCTTGTCCAAGCATCTCACGTGGATAGGACCTATCACTGTACCTCAGTTTCTCTGTGTACAAGATAAGGATTTAATATTAGAATACCCACCCCCTCCATATTACAGGGACTTTGAGGGTGATGTCAACATAGATACGAGTCTCCCACAAACCCTTCTCAGGTAAATCCAAGGGAGGCTTTTACCAGGCCACCTGGTCTCCTATTAAGCTACTTGCTTAATGATTTTACTTTTGGTTAAGCAGCAGGTAGAAGCATATGTAAAAAAATGATCTGTTTCCTCGATCTGTAACAACAGCCCACTTTGGAAAATGTGTGCAAGTGCCTATTATGGGCTGCTTAAGTGTAAGGTGCAATCCCAGAGAAATAAGAACCTCCCCAGGCTGTGCTAGCCCCATATTATCCTTACAACTTATAATTTACATTTTTGGGGATGGGTGTGAGGCTTTGGAGGAAGGTTGTAAACAGCATTTATACTTGGGAAGCTTTTATGATACTAAGCTACTGTTTATAAAACTGCAGTTGTAAACTGCTGCTCAAAATCAATGCTCAGAGCTACAAGATTCAAGCAAAAACTGTGAGGAAAAAGAAAACCGGAGGAGAAAGGCAAAAAAACATAATCCACGTTTGTTTCCAGAGCAGCACTTACTAACACGAGACGCCTGACTTAGCCCAGTGTTTGTGACTTGGAGCAGCAAGTGGGACTTTCAGGAAAACAGGCTTTGATAAACGTCACCCAGTGCACACGGCTTGACTGCTACTCCCAGACAGACCCACGGCCACTCGGTCAAAACCGACAGCCCTTTTGGCCAAAGAGCCAAACATCCTCAGATGGAGAGCTGGAAGGTCCAGAAGGAGGGACACACAGTGGAGTAGCTAGAGAACCCGTGCAGGCTGAGTGCCTGTCCCAACTCCTCGGGGTAGCAGTCCCCAGGTCCCAATGCCCTACCCCCTTCCCACACTGCCCCAGAGTAAGCAGCGAGGGGGGCCCACAACTTAAAAGTGCCCCAGCTCTCAGCCAGTCTGTGTTTCACACACATGCTGACTACCTGCCGTGTGGTCGGGACCAGCAAGGGTGGGCAGGCGTGGGTGGCAGGAACGCAATGCTGCTGGTCATGCAGGACGCAGGGCAGGGGGCTCCTCAAAGAGAACGTAGAACATAGAACACCAGCGATTCCACTCCCAGGTACATACCCAAGAAAACTGAAAACAGAGACTCAAACAAAAACTAGTGCATGAGTGTTGACAGCAGCACTATTCACAATTCCCCAAAGGTAGAAACCACCCAAATGTCCACCAATGGATGAATGGGTAGGCAAATTGTGGTCCATCCACACTGTGGAATATTACTCAGCCATGAAAAGGAACAAAACACACTGACACATGCTACAACGTGTGAAAATGTTATGCTATGTGAAAGGAGTCAGACATAAAATGCTACCTATTGTATGAATCCTTCTATATGGAACGTCTAGAATAGGCAAATCCATAGAGACAGAGCAGACTGGTGGTTGCCAGGGGCTGGGGGGAGTGACTGCTAATGGGTATGGAGTTTACCTTCGAGGTGATGAAAATATTTTAGATCTAGATGGAAGTAGTGGTGCACAACATTGTGAATACACTAAATGCCGCTCTAAAACCTAATGCTGTGTGAATTTCACTTCAATAAGAGAAAAAATGTTTTCTATGTGGGTATCCTCCATTCACCAGCCACCTGGCCCTCAGTACTTGGGTAACCTTTGGAAACATCCTTCCCCATCTTTATCCGTAAAACTGGGATAATAAAATACATTATTTAGCCTCCCTGTCAAGGTGGCAGTGAATGATCAAATGCAGTAACAGAGGTGAAAGTTCTCCACAAGGGAGTGGAGAAGTGTGTGGATAATCACACGGGTGGCTTGAGTCAGGGTGGGGAAGCGAACTCAAGACATGAACTTAAGACACCAGCAGTATTTGATTTGGGTCGTCTGCTGTCATCAAAGGACGACAGTCTCAGCTGGAAGGCTGGCGCACAGAATGAGAAGCCAGTGGAGGAAACCAGGATGTCGCAACGGCACCAGGCTTTCTTTCAGACACCCACCGTCTCAAGTTTTATTTATTTATTTTTTTCTTTGTAGAGACGGGGTCTTGCTATGTTGCTCAGGCTGGTCTGGAACTCCTGGCCTCAAGCGATCCTCCTGCTTTGGCCTCCCAAAGTGCTGGGACTACAGCATGAGCCACTGCACCCCGCCTCTGGCTTTAAAAAGAGAAAGCAATTAAATCCCAGCGTTCAGAGCCCCAAGGCAGAGACTCAGAACTGGCCAGAGAGAGCGCTCTGTGGCTTGGCCGGTCCTCAGCCGGCAAGGAATGGTACTGGGGGGAGGAATAAAGAATAAGACGCAACGAACTGCTCCCTAAGGTTTCTAAGACGAATTTTTAAAGTTTGCCACATATTCACACACACTAAAAAGACAGCATGGGGATGAAGAGGGCTGAATAGAGACATCTGAGCTTCTCCCTAATACTCACGTTAAAAGGGGGCTGGGCACAGGACGGGCAGGGCCCAGCGCAGTGCAGGCACCGACATTGCTGGCTTCTGTCCCCGGGCTCGGCCATCCCTTGTGAGGCAGCTGGCCAGGCCCAGAGGACCCCCAACCCCTGCAAGAAAGGCTTCGAGCCCCAGGCCTGGACACTCAGGGGCCGAGCAAACCAGGCACAACACACATGGACTGGAGGTGCCAACCAGCCAGTGGGGCCTGAAGATGACGGTGCTGTCCCCACCGTTTGCAGCCCTGGCCAGTGCAGGCACCCCAGGGCAGGTGGGAACAGGGCCAGCAAGGACAGACCATCACACTCACTCCTGCTGCCACTTAAGGAGAAACCCACAGTGCCAGCAAGCATTTGAGGCTGGACCCGAAGAGGCCACGCCGTGCAGATCCGGGTTCCTGATCCCGAAGTCATCACTGGGGTCCGGGCCCTTTTTATTTTCCCTCAATGTATTTTCTTTCCTGTGTGCAGGCCCGCCCTGCTGGCTTCCACTTAGACGCCCTAAGCAGCGCAGGGAGTTTTTGTGTGCACACAAAAGCGTTTGGTCGTTACTAAGTGCTCACGTTTCTCCAGCCTTTCAACCTGCGGCAGACGATCCCACGTTGGCAGGCTGCTGTGGGTGCAATTTCAACGCAAGGGAAGGTGGCATGGGGTGCCTGTGAACCAGACACCGGGAGGGGCACGTCTTAGGAAGCGAGTGAATTCACGCTCTGTGTCAGAAACGATTAACCGACATTCACATGGAAGAATTCACAGACGGCTAGACCTTAGGAATGCTGGTAAAGAGTCAAAGCGCAGTGTTCAACGGTTACTATGCTGTAATTTCTCCAATGCAACGAGGCTCAAACTTGACCGGCTGACAACTGCCCCAGGAAATGTGGGCAAGACCTCCTGCCAACTCTGGCAGAGGTGACAAGCCCTCCCTTGGAGGCAGCCATGGCAGTTCTCTGAAGCTACTTGGGAAATCGGTGGGCAGGGCCACACGGAGAAAATATTCAGATACACACATACTTTCAGAATTTAAGCTGAACTCCCAGGAGCCTCCGACAGGACTTTGCCAGAACTCAGACATCATACCAAGATGCTACCCTTCCAGGGGCCCAGTAGGCCTGGGTGGGGGCCCCATGCTCCTAGGCAGGTAGTAGGACCCTGTTCTGGGGGGCGACCACTCTACACAGGTGCTTTTGAGCCCATGATGGCAAGTTACTGACGAGTCTGCGTCTCTTGCCAGGTATGGAGGGCTTACCCCAAGACCACACAAGACAGGGACAGAGGACAGTGGAGAGACAGTTAAGGGACAAGCAGAGGTGTCCTTAAACTGCAACATCTAAAACTCACGCCCGGCCAGCCGAGCCATCACCTCACCTAAGTCTTCCCAAGGCACTTCCTCTACCTGGCATTTCCTCTCTCTCCTTGCCTGGTCCCCCGCCCAGAGCCCAGAACACAGGCCCCTGGCTCCGCTCACCACGGAATCCCCAGGGCCGGGACAGGGTCGGCCAGTCAGGTGTGATGAACAGATGCCACCTGTGTTGGGTTCACCTGCACCCCACTTCTGCCAAACTCGGTAAACATTTGAGGAACCACAGAGCTAGGCCAACTAGGTCAGCTTCCCCAAGGCAGCAAAAACTGGCCAGACAATTTTGGAACTCAGCACAGGATGCAGTTTCTTCGAAAGGACAAACCACTTGCTCAGTGAGGACTGAGCCCGCTCCAGGGCACAGCTGCCAATCGCAGGGAGCGGCCCGGGGCCTGGAGCTGGCTCTGTGGTGACACCTCAGGCCCCAGTCCGCTCCCCTGTGTCTGCCCTGAGCGGCTGGGCGCTGCGCAAAAGCATTAGTCATTTTGTCTTCCTCCACCAACTAAATCACCAGCAGCTCGGAGTTCTCAAAAATTAAGTTACAAAAATATTTACTTCTCTTGAGTTTAACATTAATGACAACCCCCCCCCCCAAAAAAAACCCAAACCATTCTTGAGTTTTTTTCTATAAGACACTGAAAACCCACATCCTGGGAAGGGCAGGGCATCCCCCTTAGGGCCATGTGCCCCAAACTGCTGGGCGGGAGCCCGACTGGGCCACCAGGTGGGTGGGCAGCTGTGCACTATCCCGAGTGGTAGGATGACCTCGAGTCCCTCCACACAGCCCTGGCTGAGAGGGGACAGGTGCAGGTGACACTGCTCTGAGCCTAGGCAGACTCTTCTAGAAGGTGGAGAAGTACATGGCTGCCAAAGGAAAGGGTGGGTCTGAAACCCTGCCCAGTGTCTGACGCCGGGTTGGCTGATGTTACTGTCATCCTTGTTGCCAACTCCGGGTCCGGCTGTGAGCGCCCGAGGTCTGCAGGGCTCACGGAGCAGCACTGTCCCTTGAGCATCACGTCCCAGAAGCCACTCAGGAAAGTCACGTGACGTTCCTGCGCACCAGGAATGGTCTGTAAAACGGGGAGTAAAAACAGCGCCTTCCTCGTGGGATGAAACGAATAACGTGCGTGAAGAGCTTGGCCTCGCGCCCAGTGTGAGGGAAGCAGCCCACGGAGGTTTGCTGCCGCTGTTGTCACTACTCAAAAAGATGGGAAGAAAAGCAAAAAAATGTGCAAATGGCTGTTCTCCCTGAATTTCTGCTGTCTTAGTACTTCCCATATTAAAATAATAAAGTTTCTTTTTACATCTTTAAAGAAAAAGCAGTTAAGCAGCTCGAGACACAGCGCCACCCGCGGTCCGCGCTCCACCATTGGTGCACCATTTCCTCCATCTATTCGCTTACCCAAGAAAATACAGGGTTGTGCTAATAGACTCATTATTATTGTGGGAGCATTTTAAAAAAAGAAAAGATTTTCAACAAGGGTCAGAACCAACTAGTCACCTAGAGTTTCTTTGAAAAAAAAAAATCACACCAGGGCTGGGGCTCTGTGGTTCACCCCTGTAATCCCAGTGCTCTGGGAGGCCAAGGCAGGAGGGTCACTTGAGGCCAGGAGTTTGAGACCAGCCTGGGCAACATAGCAAGACCCCACCGCTACAAAAAAATAGAAAACTTAGCCAGGCATGGTGGTGTGCACCTGTAGTCCCAGCCACTCAGGAGGCTGAGCCAAGAGGATCGCTTAAGCCCAGGAGTCAGAGGCTGCAGTGAGCTATGATTGCACCACTGCACTCCAGCCTGGGTTGACAGGGCGAGACTCTTTTTAAAAAAAAAAATCACACCAAAGCCTTCTATTTCTCAGGCAGGGGGGCTAACTCAAGTTTCGCCGACAATTCTGGCCAAAGACAAAAGTGAAGAGCTCTGTGCTTTCCTGATGGGCGCACAATACCCTCAGAAATGCAAAAATCACGGGTCAGAAGGCAGTTGTTCCCTTAGCATGGCATGTGTCCTCGGCACTGGATAGAAATAAGCTCCTCTGAAGGGCTTCAAGAGCTCCACAGTAATGAATTTTGTTCTGGAAATGATCCAACACAGCACAGCTCCAGCTCCCACTGAGCAGGACCCTTGACCAAACAAAAGCCCCTGGGTCTGCAGGAGAGAGCCAGAACATCCAGCTGCTGCCCCTGTGGGGCTGGGCCATCAGGATCGGGTCCCCTCTGTAGCCTGCCTGGATCCCCTCCCCCAGGTGTTCTAGGAACCTGGGAATTGAGACTAATTTGCTCAGAGAAGGGTTTCTTCTCCAGTGACAAACGAAAGGCTCAAAATCAGGGGCCAGGGGTCCGTAAGTGCTATACAGCAACCTCCTGGGAAGCTGGAGCAACATGTTCCTTCTCTTGAGGGCTTTGTAGACAAAAGGTTGCTCGGCACAAACTGTGGCACCCTCAGCATTCACAACAAGCTCACATTCCTGCATAGCTGGGATACACAAATCCAACTGCTTATTACTCCCAACTAGAAAAATCTCAACAAACAAGAGACGAGGGGAGTGGGCAGTCCTGAGCAACAGTCCTGGAGCCTCCCCTGTGAGAGGCCCACAACACAGGAGCCCAAGTGTCCCGGGAAGGAGGATTTATGGGTTACAGCCCATCTTTCAAACATGCCTCCTCTGAGCAAGGGAGACAGGCTTACCAGAGATGTGCACACTCAAACTCACTTATGCTCACTTGTGTGTACACAGTCATACTCACATACTCACTGGCGTGCTCACTAGCACACACTTGTGTGTACACTCACAAACTCATATCTTCATGCACTCCTACACACTCACTTGCCCACACTCACTCACACATGCACTCACTTGTGCACTCACACTTTGTGCACACATGCACACACTCACACTTGCACACACCCTCTTACAAAGAGCCCTGGCCTGCTCCTGCTGGGCCCTATCAGGCCCCTCTGTCCCCGGGGTCTGGGCCATGACAGAGGCCCCCGGCACCCACCTCCTGTGGTCAGCTCTCCCCTCCTGCCTCCTTTCTCCTGAGCAGCTCTCTGCCCAGCCTCCTCCCCCTCTGGCACTGGGGGTGCTGAGTTGGTGGGAGAAAGCATGGAAGTGGCTAGGAAAGGCAGAGAAGAGGGGGGGAGAGGGAAAGTCACAGCAGGAGAGCATGTGACGGCCATGGGACCACACACGAGCCTGGCGCCAAGTAGGACATCAGTCAATGCACATCGGCCACCACTGCCCTCCTTGTCTGAGGCTGCAGGGAGACGAGGCAGGGAAGACCTGAGCCCAGGGAAGGGAGGGAGGTGGCTGTAGCACCAGGCATTTCAAAGCATCGGGAGCGAGTGGCCAGGGTGGGCTGGGAAGGAGGGAGTGAAGCAGACGGCTGGAGGACAGAGCGGCCACCATGCCAGACAGGAAGGAGCCGCGGCCGGGCGTGGTGAGACCAAGGGCTGCCCCAGCCCCTGGGGTGACTTTCCATAACAGGGTTCTGGAACACAAAGGCCAGGGTGGGGCTGCGCTGCTCCCCGGGAATCATCACATTGCCACAGCAGGTGACTCCTACCATCTGACAGGCCCACGTTTGGGAAAGGAAACAGGCAGCTTATCCTCCTGCTCCATCGTGCGCCAGCAGGCCGAGCATCCCCCACAGCGCACCGTCACCTCCATCACGGGCTCAGCTCTCTCACGGGGCTCGCCGGCCACTCGGAGGCCCCTCCATCGGCTTTTGTTACCCACCTCACTTGGTCTCAAGGAGACATTTAACATTCCCAGCCCGAGACACAGGATGAAGGCAGCGGCCACAGACATCACCCCGTGACATGATGGGAGAGTGTGGATGCATCACCTGGGTAGAAGTGTGGCTGTCGGATATTTATGGAACACTCAGTCGGGTTGGACGAGAAGCGGGCTGTGTAAGCAGGAAGCACCGCCAGAAGGAAACCCAGGATTCCCACTCCATGCTGGGGGCTCGGGCTTGTGAAGGGCGCGACCTTTCGCGCAGTAACCGAACACCCGGGGGCGCCCCCACCCCAAACACCTTAAACACACGTGGACTCTGCTGTGCTGTCAGGGAGGGAGAAGCAGAGCCACCAAGACCCCAGTGCAAAACAAAGAGCTGTATATCCATCTCCTTTATCATACAGTTTTCCGTACTTTGCACGGCTAAAATTAACTTCATAAAAGTTTGGCTTCTTTATCTTGCACATTCTTTAAAGCCAATGACTTTTTTAAACAAAATTTAAAAGAGAAAACTCAAGATAATTCATAATACGGTGACCCAGATGACTCCCGCTACACATTTTTTTTGAATACGAGTGCGTGCAAGAAGTCACAGAAGGGCATGAAGTGAACACAAAATCTTCCTCACTTCTGATCCTTCTTCCAACAGTATCCACTGTGTGGCCCATCGTTTGCAAAAGGGGACCAGCACGATGCCTCTCTCACCGTAGGTCTGCCCTGTGAATGCGACCTCCCAGCTCCTGCCATTGAGGGCCCATTTCTCTACGCTAGAGGCTGGGCTTGGCCACATGACTCAGCCCACGGGACAGCAGGACACAAGGACACGACAGAAGGCTTGAAAAGCACCACGCACTGGGGCTCACACTCTCTGGCTGCTGGGAACACTTCTACCGCCACGTGAACAGCCCGGGCCAGCCTGCTGCAGGATGAGAGGCCCCAGCCACCACAGCTAGGAGCCTGGGCATGTGGGCAAGGCGGTTCTAGGATCCAAGCCATGGCTGAACTACATGGACCAGAAGAACCACCAGCCAAGCCACAGCATCACGAGGGATAATAAATATCTGATGTTTTAAGACACCAAACTTTGGGGTGGTTTTTGACCTCCCAAAAGCTGTCTGACACATGTTGACAAGTTTGTTTTTTTTAGAGGGGGTAGGGTAGGGTTATCTTTCAGAAAAACATATGCACACATATGCACATATTTGTAACTCTTTAAAAGTTCTTCTAATTAAACTTTTTATTTTCAGGTAATCTTAGATGCACATGCAAGTGTAAAAAATAATACAGAGAGATCTCATGTATGCTTTACCCCACTTACACCAACTGTGAACATCCTGCAAAGACTGTAAGATCAAGCCTGGATGTGGACACTGATACAGTGGAGACATAGAACATCCATCACCGCAAGGACCATCCCTCTGTCCTTGCACAGCCACACCCACTTCCCTCCCCGCCCCAACCCTGGCAACCACTAATCCATTCTCCATTTATTATCATTTTTGTCATTTTAAGAATGTTGGACAAATGGAATCATACAGTACGGCACCACCTTTGGGACTGCCTTTTCTCACTCAGCACAACTCTCTGAGACTCATCCAAGTTGTCTGCTGCATCAATAGTTCATTCCTCACGACTGCCGAGTGGTGTTCCACGTTCCAGGGCATGGATCTACCAGTTTGTTTAACCATTCACCCACTGAAGGCCACGTGGGTTACTTCCAACTTGGGGCTATTATGGAAAAAGCTGCTATAGCCATTCACATACGTGTTTCTGTGTGGACGTGAGTTGCATCTATATATTCCTGAGGGATAGTGGTCTGTAGTTTTCTTGTTTTGGACTGTCTTTGTCTTGTTTTGGTATCAGGGTAATACTTCACCAAATGAATTCGGAAGTGTTCTCTTCTGTTTTCTGGAAGAGACTGTAAAGAATTGGTGTAATTCTCTAAACATTTGGTAGAATTCTCTAGTGAAACCACCTGGGCCTGGAAATTTCATTTTTGGGAATTTTTAAATTACAAATTCCATTTCCTTGATAGTTATACACAGCCATTCAAGTTACTTATTTCATCTTGAGTGAGCTGTGGTAGTTTGTGTTTTTTGAGGAATTGGTCCACTTCATCTAGGCTTTAATCTTGTATGTGTAGAGTTGTTTGTACTATTCCCTTATTACTCTTCTGATGTCTACAGGGTCTGTTTTATTCCTGATATTGTTAATTTGCATTTTCTCTTTTTTTTTTTTTTTTTTTTGGAGATAGGTCTTGCTCTGTCACCCAGGCTAGAGTGCAGTGACATCATCACAGCTCACTGCAGCCTCAAGCTCCTGGCCTCAAGCGATCCTCCTGCCTCAGCCTCCTGAGTAGCTGGGACTACAGGCACGCACCACGATACCCAGCTAATTTTTCTATTTTTTTAGTAGAGATGGGGTCTCGCTCTTGCTCAGGCTGGTCTCAAACTCCTGAGCTCAAGTGATCCTCCCGCCTCGGCCTCCCAGAGTGCTGGGATCACAGGCGTGAGCCACCACACCCGGCCTAAATTATTTTAAATTTTTAAAAAATGTTGTTCTTTCCTTCCTCACTTCTTTTCTGAATAATTCAATACTTCAGTCAAATCTCCACTAAGACCCTCTGTCCCCAGCTGTTGGAGTCGGCGGGTAGAGCGAGGCTGGGGCCGCAGGAGAAGGGCAGCAAGGGGGGAGGCAGCTGGGATGGAGGCTGAGTGGAGTGGTGGCCTGGGGGGTTTGGAAGGATGTTTAAATAATGAGAGGGTTCAGAAAATAAATAACTGTACTGAGGAGAATGAAAACAAGGTTTCTCGCTGACATAGGAAAGAGTTACGAACATGGAAGGGGAAAAACAAGGATGAACTCTGTCTTAATCTGTTTGGGCTGCTATAACAAAACATCATAGACTGGGGGCTTGTAAACAACAGACATTTATTTCTCACAGTGTTGAAGGCTTGGATGTCCCAGATCAAGGTGCTGGCAGATTCTATGTCTGGTGAGGGTCTGCCTTCTGGTTCCTGGCTCACTGCTTTCTCGCTGCATCCTCACATGACAGAAGGGGTGAGGGTCTCTCTTGAGCCTCTTGTGTAAGGGCATTAATCCCATTGGTGGGAGGACCTCATCACCTTCCAAAGGCTACACCTCCTAATATATCACCTTGGGGGTAAGGATTTCAAAATATGACTTTGGGGGTGCTATCGTCTGAACTTCACCCCCCAAAGTTCATGTGTTGAAACTTAATGGCCCATGTGACAGTATCGAGAGGTGGGCCTTTAGGAGGGGATTAAGTTATGAGGGTGGACCCCCAAAGATGGAATGAGGGCCCTAATAAAAGGGCCCAAGGGAGTGGGGTCACCTGTTCTGCTCTTCTGCCATGTGAGGACGCCTGGACGGCACCCTCTATGAGGAACGGGCCTGCACCAGGCACTGACCTGCTGGAACCTTGATCCTGGACTTCTTACAACTGTGAGAAATAAATTCCTGTTGTTTGTAAAGTACCCAGTCTGAGGTATATCTTGTTATAGCAGCACAAAAAGCCTGGGGTGCGCGGGGGGGGGGGTAGTGGATAAACATTCAGAGCTTAGTAAACCCTGTAGTGTTGCAATGAAATTCATGGTTTTCATTAAGTAGAGAGAAGTAAATGGGAATTTAAGTATGTGTGCGGGTGTATACGTATGTAAACACCTACCTACACATACATATATTTCCTAGCTTTGCCCAGTAAGAGACACCAGGCACGAGATACCCTAACAGCAGTGAGCACACCAAGCACCCAGATCTGGGTTTCTAAATACCACTCTTCACTAAAAAGAGCTCAGGGCCCTGTGGAGAAATGGCTGATTCCAGGACTAGGGCAGGGAAAGTATAAAACAAGCCTGGAACATCTTATTATGCCAAAAAGTAAAGAAGCGCTAAGAATCATGGGAGCTTATCCAGAGGACAGGGCTATACAGTTAGCTCTTAGACCTGTGTCCTTCCAGCCAAATATGATTTATGGGGAAAATCAGAAACAATATGGGCATCAAATTAATGAAAATAACAGGTTATGGCCCATTGAATAAATCAGGAGTACATGAAACCGTACTGATAGAAGTAAAAAGGGAAGAGAAATGTCCTCGTGCTAGTGAATGCCAACTAACATGTGTAGAAGGAAAGGCGGAACTAGACAAGAGCTGACACCACCCCAGGAACAGGCGGTTCAGGTGCGACCTCCTGGACGCCAAACCAGTGGGTGAAATCTGAGGAGGAGAGACGTGGGGCCCAGGCAGAGGAGTGACGAAGCAGATGCAGGAAAACCTCAGCAACAGGCGGTCTCGGGCACAGGAGAGGTCTCATTTATTCTTGCAACTTCTCTGAAAGCTCACACTTGAAATTAAACTTCTAAAAACACACACCCTATAACCAGTTCTGCACTGCGCTTTTTAAATCTGCTAATGAGATTGCTGGGGCTCCTTCCCCATCAGCACACCCAACTCTGCCTCATTATGTCTCATGGCTGTACGATGTCCCACTGTACCGATGACCTTTTATCTTATTAAGTAACTTCTGAGTTGGTTTCTGTAAGTTGGACTCTATGAGAGAACTGCACACGCATTTTTATGAACAATGACAATTCAAATGCCCCCGTGTTTACAGTTTTGGGGAAAAGCACACACCTACGGCTCTCTACAATGGCCCTTTTCCATCTTTCTGGACACATCTCACCAGGACAGGCAGAGTCTCCCCTTTACCTGCCCAGTGTTTGGTGGAAGGGGTCAGAGGGTAGAGCTGAGCCCTCGTCCTCCATGACAGGAGTCAATAGACAATGCCCAAAATTGAAAAGAAACAGCAGCGCTGCATGTCATTTACCCAGAAGTCACTCAGAGGAGGTGCTTACTGTCCCTGCCCTGACGTCTCCTTGACACTGACAGCCCCACCTGCCCCCAGCCCCTCGCGCTCTCTGCCCGCTTTATTTTTCTTCAGAGCACATAACACCACCTGTTAGACTGCATTTTACTTGTTTGTTTTGTTGTGCATGTGCGCTCTCTCTCTCTTCCTCCCTCCCCCCTGCTCCCCCAACCCGATCCAGCAGCAGGAAAAATGTTTAATTCTTTTGTCCTCTGCCTCACCCAAACACCCAGAACAGTGCCCAGCATGCAGCAGGCACTCAATCCACATTTGATGCAGGAGGGGAGGAAGGAAAAGGGCTATGGGAAGGTAGGACGGGGCCGTAAGGCCACACCCAGAAGACCACCCGGCTGCATGGCCGTGGTAGAGCTGGAGGGCCCAGCAAGATTCTCATCAAAACCGGCCTGAAACAGTGTCTGGATGGAAGCCCTTGAGTCTTCTGGAGCCCGGCGGAAACAGAGGGAGACCCTCCCCCTGCCCCGGGGGTGCAGTGGGGGTGGGGGGGTCATAGCCCACTCTCCTTGGGACCTTGGGGCTTAATGCGCAGCATAGATCCGAGAGGTTATGAAGGACCTAAGCAATTCCTAATTTACACTGGTGGCCAGGGGTCATCTCAAGGTCATGGGGTCTCAAGCACTTGGACCTCTGCTCAATGAGAAGCAGAGAGGCTGATACTGGAGGGGAGAGGCTTATTTCAGCTAGAGCTCACGCTTTCTTTATGAAAATGCTTTCAAGCGTTGTGCCATCTTGGAGTCACTTGAACCAGAAGAGGCCAAGCCTGCCCAGGCAGGGACCCCCGAGGAGCCAGCTCAGCCCTGGGGCTTCACCACGTGGGCTGAGCAGGAATCCCGTCCCGTGACAACGTGCCCTGGCTGGGCACCTCCGGACGCCAAGCACCCTTGAAGACACCCTGCCTGCCGTGTAGGCCGTGCTGCCTTCAGCCCTGGCTCACGGCCTTGCATTTCTACCTTAAGCCACCGAGATTTCCCAGCCAAGCTCCCATCTCACCAACCCAGTGGTTCTCACCAGGGCACTACCTCACCTCCCCAGGACATCTGGCAATGGTTGCAGACATTTGGTTGTCACAACTGGGCTGGGGGCATAGCTGGTGTCTAGTGGACAGAGGCCAGGGATGCTGCCCAGAACAGGCCTCATAACAAAGAACCATCCATCCATCCCAAAGTGGCAACAGAGCCGAGCTAGAGAAGCCCTGCTTAACCCACCTCGCTTCCTCCTAAGTCCCTTCTTCAGGCAGAATCTCCCAGCAGCCCTGGCCCTGCCTAACGCCCACCTCCCAGCCTGCAATTGGTCTGAGCTAGCCCCCTACGCCCAACAGGCCACACTGCCCAACTTGTCCAAGTCACGTGCATGCCCTTCCCCCTATGCCCACGCCTCCCCAGCTGGCTGGGAGGTCATCCTGTGGACTCTGGGCAGCACAGCTGGCTCTGGAAGATGCTCTCTGAGGCCTTGGCTGAGGCGGGCACAAGCCATCCTTGCTTCCCCAGGATCCTATTAAATATCTCTTTGCTGACATGTCTGTGCCCACAACCTGCTGGGAGCTCCTTGAGCAAGGCAAGGGGTCTAGACATGACTCCTCCAGAAGGTGGGCACCAGGGAGGTGCTCACTGTGACTGCTCAGTGAGGGTACCGAGGGTCCTGTCCTTCCAAATGACATCCTCTTCAGGAAGAGCAAAGAGATACTCCGTCAGAGCTGCCTCTGTAGGGAACATGCTCCTCCCCAACCTTATGAATGCCCCAGGATGCTGAGGGCCCCGGGGAGCAGCAAACAGTTGAAAGAAACCCAACTAGGCGAGTCCTGAGTCTCCACTGCAAAAGAATAATTTCAAAATACTTTGTACCAAATGTCTGCCACCAGGCGCGTTCACCCTTCTGTAAGCTGGTGGTGGAAATGTTTAACCATCTTTCACAACAGCCTGAAACAACACATGACCTTGATGAAGCGATGACAAATATTTCCCCGTAGCCCCCGGCCTCCCGGGTGGTTGTGGGAGGAGGGGCTCTGTTGTTGCATCTGTGCTTGACAGAGCACCACAGGTATGTGCAAATGTCTGCCTTTGAAAATACCTTCCTGGAGAAACATCCAATTCCGAGGGGCTCTTCGGTTTTGTTGAAGATGAATTAGACCAATAGATCTTCTCATCTAAAACATCATCACGAAAAAGTAAAAATAAACTGAGTCTACCTGTTCCCTGGCTGGGGGGAGTTCCCTGCCCTCTGCCCTCTGGCTGGCTGCGGCCAATGGGAAGCACAATAGGAGGTTAGAGGGAGGGAAGGGAGAGCCGTCAGGGCCCCAGGCTGGAGCATCCCTCACCAACAGTCACTGCCCTCTCAAGTGGTTTCTGGCCATGACCCGTTCTCCCTGGGCCCCGTGCTGCCCCTGCCCCTTGCACAGCTGCTGGGCCCCAGGTCCAGCCCTGTCCCTCTCAGATGCCTACACCCACCCAACCCTCTGTAAATAAGCCCCCCAGGCTCATCCTGTTCCAGGCTCCATCTGTTTCCTGTGAGGACCCCAGCTGATAAACCACTCGGAGAGGGTCCCCAAAGGTTTCCCTGACAGGACGCATGTGGACTCGTTGCAGGAGGCCACTCTGCCAGGTGGCACCTGGGATGCCGAGCAGAACTGAAATGCAGGCAGACCACACCTCAGGGACACAGGCATTCCAGAAAACGTGCCATAGCACGAGACCAAGGAGAGGGCAGGGGGACGGAGCAACGATGCGGCCCTCTGACTACCAACGCTTCACCCTCACTGAATTTTCAAACATGTTTTCTTAGTAATTAAAAAAAAAATCCCCATAAAACCCAAAAACAGGTGGGGTGGGCACAGCAGGCAGAACGTGCTCAGGGAAGGACGCGGCACTAGGGTGGGCCGCCCTCTGTGTCAGCACAGGTAGGTCGGGCAGGGTCCGCAGAGGGGCCTCCCTTGGGCTGCGACACCCACTGTCCATGCCCCCTCGGGGCCCCATCCCTGAGCCCCTCTCAGTCAGCCACGGCCCAGATGCTGTGCACCGCCTGGCCCCAGTGCCAACTCCCCTGGGGGCCTCCTCCCACCCTGAGCCTGTCCTCTTCCCCAAACCTTCCCTGGTGGCCTGGGGTCACCCCCTTTGGCTGCCAGAGGACAGGGCCAAAGATGGCAGGCATGACAAGCGGAGGCCAGAGAGGAGAGCAACGTGCCCCTTGCAGATCATTTTCAGAGCTGCCTCCACTCCTTACTGTTTCGGCAGCATCCCGACTTCAGGCTGCCTGCCTCCCACCCTCCAAACTGCTCACAACCTGGTGCATCCTGCCCTAGCCCTGGGCGGCTCCAGGGGACATCTCTGCAGCTGGATTCGTAAGGGCCTCCAACTCTGGGACAAAAGTCACGTAGAAACAACATGAAGAAACAACATCGTCCCTCCCACACAGGCGTGCATAATCTCTGCTAACATTTCCCTATTGTGTGTCTGAGTTAAACCTCAGAACAGACACCTAAAGACATAAGTGAAAACTGGTTGGCTTCCTCCATAAAATAACCCCGGGCAAGACAGAGAAACAGTGAGAGCTTGCAGGAAAGGCCTAATCCCACAGGAGGGTTTAGTGCAGACACTGCTGAAGGGACCTGGCCCTGGAGTCAGAAGCGGTGGCTCGCAGTAATCCATCCTCCCCTGGTTGTCTTTTTACACTAGGCCCCTTTTTCCTCCGGGACATCCCAAGTGGTGTCCTGCAATGGGGACTTCATTCCTGTGAGCTACCTGGAAGGTCGCAGTGCCAGGCAGGCCAGCCCCTGTGTCAGAGCCAGGGCCAGGTGGGTGGAAATAACTGGGCAGGGGTGGCTACACCAGCATCCCGACTTTGCATCCCTCAACTGCGGACACACAGTTGCTGCTGCCATTGGCAGATGATTCTGGAGCGTGCAGGTACCCTAACGGGCAGACCAAGGCTGACTCAACCTCCCCCCCCCGCCCACTGCCACCCCCAGCAAAAAGCTCTTAGCCCTGGATTTGGGTTTCAGATATAAGCAGGAAGGAAAATGCACCACACATTAGTCTCTGCTTCCCTGACAATGGGACGTGGTCCCCAGGGCCCCCTGTGGGGCACACATGCTGGGGAGTGTCATTCTGTTGTCCAGCCCCTGCCAGCTGGAAGGGCACAACCAGAAGGGCCTGGGGTTCAGAGGTGGGCAGAGCCAGGTGGCAGGGCAGAATGTTCTTGAAATGTGGCAACTACCTGCCCTTTGGGGACTGTTCTCCTTCTTTCTCCTTTAGGGCATGTGCAATGTCAGAACAACAGCCTGAACATGTTTGGGCCAGAAAACCACAGACCCCTCATCCTTGGGCCAGGAGGGCTCAGCCTCTTGGGAGCTCTGCTGCCTACACATGTCCCCACCAGCCCTGCTGGACACAGGAGAGCTGTCCGGATGAGTGAGCAGAGAAGTCAGGGAGCAAGGCTGTCTGTGCTGCTCGCAGGAGCAGTCCAGGCCCAATGCCAGGCAGATTAGTCCCTGAGCTCAGGGGGACGGTGCCCCACGCTGCAGGGGCAGAGGTGCTCGGGACCAGCCCTTCCCTCTGGTGACTTCCAGTTCCCGGCTGGTCACCTGTGCACCAGGAAGTCACAGGAATGATTCGACTTGAAGTACAGGTTATGGGGGCAGAAGAATTCACGCGGGGGCCCTGGGGGACCAAAAGAGATAGGAAGCCGTTCTCCAGAGCAGCCAAAATGGGACTGAGTGGCCCATGGGATGGCAAATGGGGAAAATGTGTCCTACAGACTATCTTGACATGGGGAAGAAAAAACCAAACCATGATCCAACCCTGAGCCCCCAAGAGGACAGGCAGGAGGGTGTCTCTCAGGAGCCACCACACCCCAGCTGCTTCTCACGGGGGCCACCAAGGCACACGCCTGGGGAGGAGCAGGCTGACTCCACATTGGCTAGTCGCTGCCCAAACAGACACGGGGAGGCGCCACATCATGAAAAGACTCCAGTCCTCGGAATGGGCTGACGATGCAAACAGATCTATGTTCGACAGGCCTGTCTCTTCCTCCTGCCCAGCCCTCGAGCCCCCTCCCCTCCACCCTGTGCACCGTCCTCCACCAGGCCACGGCCCACCAGGGGTGACATCCCTCACAGGCAGCCCGGCCCCTGCCCCAAGCACCTCCTGTCCCGAAAACCCCCAGCAAGCCCTCAGCCCCCACCAGCACCTCTCCCGCCTCACCCCAAAGGAGGATCATGCTCCACCTCCCCTGGGCTGGCACCGACTGGACATAGGACAGAAATCCTGGTCACTGTGCGGGTGACCACTCTGCGTGGGGCAACTGGAGACAGCAGAACATGCTGGGCAGGTGTGAGGGGCAGGCCCAGGAGGCAGAGGGCCAGTGATGACCAGCAGGATGGAGGAGTAAGCTCAGGCCGGGTGGCAGGGGGTGGACCCCAAGTGCCCACGTGTCAAAGCCAGAGACGCAGAGGATGTGAAAGGCAGAAAGGTGGGAGATGCTCCCTCCAGGGTAGGACTGATGTGACTCTCACAGAGGAGGGGACTGCCATCTGCCCATCAAGCTCAGGCCCTGGGCTCATGGAAGCCTGGGGGCCACGGCCAGGCTCAGTGGTGGGGACAAGGCCAACACAGACCCATGACAGGGTGGGGGCCCCTGGAGCTCCCAGGAAGGAGAAAAGTGGTTTGCAAAATCACAGCTGTGGAAAGCACAGCATTGCGATGCAAAATCCAACAACGTGTTTCCTTACAAGCCAAAAACAGCAAAATAAAGTGAAACCAAAAACTTTCCCAGCATTTCCTTAGAGAACATTCCAACTCTCGGGTTACATCCAGGTACAGCGGACAATTTTGGCTCTGAAGTTGTGTCTGAATGGCCTGGAATTTTAGCTGCCAGTAATGACCCCGGCCAAGGCTGCTGCAGATGAATAACCCCTTTCTGCGTCCCTGCCCCTCCCAGCACTCCCTGTGGGAATATCCCCCCGCACGGGGCTCAGGTGTGTTCACACAGACCCTCCACAAACGCTGGTCTCCTAAACCACTTTTCCCAAGAGCGTATTTTTTAAAATTTCAGAATATAAATGTCCTAGGACAGAAAAGCTGCTGCCAGGTCACCACCGTGGGCCACTCTGGAGCAGAGGTGGGGGAAGGGGCGGGGTCCGTCCTACCTTATTGTAGTACTGCACCTGCACCGAGTGCCACCGCCCGTCACTCACGCCCCCAGGAACCTGCGGCGCCACGGTTGTTGTGGTCTCACCTGCATGGCGAGAGGAAGACCCAGAGAGAAAATGGGTTGAGGGGCCTGCTGGCGACCACAGATCGGGCTTCAAGGCTGCAGGCAGGGGGACGTCCAGAGACACAGCTGCACACTCCCTGCCCGCCCCATGGCTCCCACTGGAGGCCCCCACTACTCCATCTGTTTTTCCTTTCTAATTACAAAAGTAATGCTTATTCATCTTTTTTAAATATGAAAAAATATTTAAAAGGATAAAGAAGGTAAACTCGTCCATTAGCACAGCACAGTCATGCCCACGCTGTAGCAGGGGCCTTTTCCTTTTTCCTATGCACTGCACCAGCACAGACAAAATCATCAAAACCGATGCAGAACTCTGTTTACCCTTTGGTCACTTACTAACATATTGTACGTGCTGTCCCATGTTTTTAACAACTTTTTAACCACGTAACATCCTTTCATGAGGTCACAGAACACTTCCCTTGGACGTCTCTGTCTTGGGGCGCTTGTGTCATGTTCACCCCTAGAGCTCTTGCTTCGGTGGGGCTGGGCAAGCCCATCTGTAAGTCCCCTCGGGGACTCTGGCTGAAACAGTCCTGGCCAAGCAGCTGGGAGGACGGGAGAAAGGAGCTTCGCGTGCACAGAATGATAGGGTCCCAGGCAGGGAACGCCACCCCGGGAACCAGCGGGTCCGGCTGGTGCTGCGGGTGCCCCACTTCTTTATTCCACACAAAAACAAAGCCCCAGTCTCGACTATCATGCGCGTGTCAATCAACAGGGTCAGGGCTCCAGGGCCAGAAGCACCTCTGAGCCGACCTGGTGAACTCCCAGGTAAAGGAAGACCAGGCATAATTCACTGCTAAAAATCATTTGTGCCAGAAAAACATAAGATATTCCTGCTGGCAGTCTGGATGTTCTTTTCCAACAACCGGGATAACATGTCTAATGGCTTTTTCTGTATTTTTAATCTAGAGATGTACCACACTGTAATGATTCCTCAATTTTTTAAAATATGAGCTGTATCTTCCATATCTTCAGCACTGTAAATAACACTGTAATGAACATCTTTGTGCACTCTGGATTTCTTCCAAGGGACAGATTCCTAGACGTAGAATTAGGAGATTAAAGGGTGTGCGGCTTGGAGGCGCTACAGAGGATTAGGGTGGTTTTAAGCGACACAGCACTGAGAAGCTCTCCAAGACCAGCCCTTCCCTGGGAGGAGGCCCTACCCGCAGAGAAGGTGAGCTGCAGCTGCTCCTCCACAATCTGCAGGGCGATGAAGTCATGCTTCTCATTGAAGCGGCCATTGTAGAGCAGCAGGGCATTCCTTTCTTGGGTGGCAAACCTGAGAGGCCAAGGAGAAACATGTCACACCGGGAAGACCCCAGGGTCAAAGGCTGCCCGTGAGCAACAAGCCCAGCCCGCGAGGGCAAGCACGCAGGGCCACGATGCAGCAAAGGCCATGGTCCTCGGCCATCATCCTTCCTGTCAGGAGCCAACAGCCCACCAAACCTGGTTAGCGATGTTCTTTTCTGGAAGTCATAAACCAGAATCCATGGGGAAATTTGGTCACCATGGGCTGGAGAATGTGAGATCATATTTGCACAACGTTCTAGCAGTATGACACCCAGCCAATATGCCATGTACAAATGTGTCTGGACAGAAAACACATGCGGCATACCTCCTCCTACTGGAAATAGATTCCCGAGCGTGCACGCCTGGGCACAGGGACATGGCACCTTCCCACGCAGGGATGCTACTGAGGAAGCACCCCAGGGCCTGCCCCTGGCCCCCACCACACTCCAGTTGCACGTGCATCTTTCTGCTCCCTGCTGCTCTGCACCTGCTGCTCCTTCTGCCAGGAACCACCTTCCCCGGCTCTGCAGATCTCTCAGGGCCTCACCCCAGGTGCATTTTCTCTAACTCATTTTACCTAAACTGCCCCCCCCCCCCAATCAGCTATCCCAGCACTAAGTTTATTTCTGAAATTATCCTGCTTATTTACTCGTTCATAGGAACGTACAATCTTTAAGGGGAGGGACTCTCAATCACTGCTGCATCCCATAGCCCAAAACAGCCTGGTCCGCACCAGTGCTTGACAATGATGTGCTGAATAAATGAATGGATGAGGACAGGAGTGAATAAACAGAAGCACAGAAACGAACTTTACACTTTCAAAGAGTAAAAAACCACTTACACCAAGAGATGATCCTTCTCAGAAATCCTCCTCCCACCCCATGGTCCTGAGGAAGCTGGCTCTATCAGACCCCAGGGTCCCTGACAGGGGGTCCTCAGACCCACACCCCTCCGACACCCCCAGTTACAGGGAACTCGGCAAACCTCCTGAATGAACTTGGGACCAGCTCCTGAGGTAGCTGGATGTCTCCACTATCAGAGACCAAGCAGCAGAAATTTCCTTCTTTTGACTCAAGGTTGGTTTATCCATTTTCATGCAGCAGAGTCTGAAGCAGCCTCAAGACCCTGACCTCAGCCTTTTTACTGAGTTAATATAAAACCGACAGTTCCCATCTGGACCCCAAATCCCTTCTATGTAGAGTGCCACTGAGAACTGATGATAAACAATAAAGAAAAAATACCCGCACAGCAAACTGGACGCTTTAGGCGTGCAGTGAGCAGGCAGAAGAAAGGATCTTAATTAAAATGAGGACCAACTCAACACCAGCTTGTTTCCCAAGACTCCGCCGGATTCTCTGTTAGGTTTCACTTTTGTCCGTTTCTCTCTGGACCAAGGTGGAGCTGGTGCGCAGTGGCGGTGTGAAACGGTCCTGCGTTGCTGACCCCCCAGCAAGTGCTCGTCCACTGCCAGAGACAGAAAAATAAGGGAGGGACCCAAGGCTGAGGGGAGGGTCAGAATCACTCAAGGAAAAAGAGGAAGGGCCGGAAAACAGAAACCAAGGCTCGGGGCGGGGGCCAGGGGATGAAGAAGAACAAAGAACCGTGGGGGGACATGAGAGGTAGCTGGGAACGGAGCCCAGAGCCCACTTGGGAGCCCAGGCACTTGGCAAGCAGAAACCAGAAAGAGGAGAAGGGCCCTAAAAGAAACCACCTGGAACAAAGGCAGCTGGGCTCGCGCCCCGCCCCCCCGCTCCCCCCCACAGCACCACCCCAGGGCACGAGAGAGGCCACCACAGCCCCCAAAGTGCAAATGTTCTGGAAGATTTGGGAGCCCTTTTTATGATTTTGCTTTTAAAGTCACTCCCTACAAAACACTCACGGATTGAGCGTCTGCCCTGATTTTTCCGTCACTGTCATGTAAAAGGGAAATCATCTGTAAATCGCTGTTCAATGTAATAATCTTCCAAACGCTCATCTGACACGCAAGCGGGCATAGCATGACCTTACGCAGACACTCAGCCAGACGCGGTCGGAGACACAGGGCAGATGGTGCGGGGGGTGCAGAGAAGT
This sequence comes from Daubentonia madagascariensis, assembly GCA_023783475.1. NCBI lineage: Eukaryota > Metazoa > Chordata > Mammalia > Primates > Daubentoniidae > Daubentonia > Daubentonia madagascariensis. The sequence continues at coordinate 2,208,615 of JAKFHU010000600.1, read as the reverse complement.
TGGTTAAGGGACACAGAAATCCGGCTAGGCAGGGAGTAAGTTCCAGTATTCAACAGTAAGGAAATTACAGTTAACACTAACGTACACCTGAAAAAAATCTAGAAGAAAAGGACTGTAACGTTCTCAACACAGAGAAAGGATAAATGTCAGACGTGACAGATGCCCCCTGAGCCTGATTTGATCATTATGCATTGCATGCAAGTATCAAAACATCACGTGTACCCCTAAAATGTGTACAACTGTTATGCACCAACAAAAAATAAATTAAAAAAAAATTATTATTCACTTTCCCTCTGTGTCTGGAGCCAACACACTTCCCTTGCTGGCTTCCGGCACATTCGCCAGTCCCACGTCCAGGCCTCTGGCACCAGGACTTCTGGCCACCTCTTAGGCCAGCCTCCAGTGGGTCACCCTCCTACAGCCTGTTAAACTGCCAAAGGTCACTGCAACTCACGTGACAGAAGGCTGCCGGCCACACCCAGGTGTCAGGTGGCCATGACTATATACATGCCCAAGTCACATGCCTGTCACATGCCACAATGTGTTTGCCAGAAGGCACAAGGACTCCTTTTGATTTGGGGGGCAGATACCCACAGAAGCCCTCTGTTGCAAACACCAAGCTACATGGAACACAGAGTTGCTGGGGACCCCATGGCAGAGCCCTCATTTGAGAGGCCTGTGCAGAGAGCAACGACCCAGGGCCTGGCTGCATAGGGCCAGCGCTCGACTATGCTGCAAGGTGACACTGATCCTTTTACAGAAGGAATTGGGGGCGGGACAGCAACCGCCAGCTGCCAGGCACTGCCTCCACACTCTGAAAGCCCTCACAGGAAGCCCCTGGGGGAGGGACCCTCATTAGCCCATTACAAGACGTGAGACACGGGGAAGGGAAGTCACTTGCCCAAAGTCAGAGGGTCTGAAAGTGGCAGAGCCACGGTCCACAGGCCAAAATGAAATGGGCAAACCCTCAACACAGTAGGCATCAAACCTCAAAACTGCTTTTAGAATCAAATGACAGGAGGGCCCAGAACCAGGCCGGGCCAGCGTCTCCCACTCGCCCTGCCTCCCAGGTGCCTAGCAAGGGGCCCTGCCCTAAAGGTTAGGAGTAAAGCAACAAACACCAGGCCCGGCACGTGCCTGAAGTCAGCGAATGGGAGCCACTCAGGATTTCATTAAAGTCGGTCTCGAAAGTGAAACTCGGTAAGATGGACAGGCCCTGGGAAACGCCTGCCTCTTGAGAGACTAAGCCACGAGCGTGCTCACACGATGGGGCACCAAAGGCATGGACACTGGGCAAACTGCCTGGTGGAGCACCCCACTAGCCTTGTGATCGGGCATGTTCCGCCAGCTCTCTGTGCCTCAGTTTCCCCACCTGTAAGACGGGGACAAGAGCAGCAGCCAGCTCACAGGGTCTTGTGAGAAGGGCACTGGCACATGAGCTGGCACAGAAACCTGCTCATCCCACTGCTGTTGTCCAAGCTGCCCACTGTGGGAAATGGGGCAGGCCCGGGGATGTTCACCTGGGACCAGTCTCCAAACAGAACATGCTCCTCAGGGGAGGCCTCTGGTGCCCAATGCTGACACTCAACACAGAGAATTCACTGAGGGGCTGGAGTGGGGCCAGATCCAGGTGCTTCTGAGGCACAGGATCTACCTGCCTCTGTAGAGTCCCCAACAGATGCTCCCGGCCACTCAGAATGCCTGGAATGTTTACCATCTGCAACTCAAGCCCCTCCATCCCCCACCAAACCAAAGAGCCTTTCCCCTGGGAGAGCTAGAGACCCCCTACTGACATCTCAGGGGCCACAGCCTTATCTCAGGGCAGTGGGCACTCGTGCCTCGTTGGCACAGAACTACGAGCTGGCCACCTGCTAACCTCTGGCACCTGGAGGGGGAGAAGCCCCTTAGGAGCCTCAGGCCAGTGGGTGGACGGAGGCACCAATAGAGACCTGGACCTCAGCATGGTAACAACAACAGGCACAGCTGTCCATGAGCTTGAAGCCAGAAAACAGAGGCAGGATCTCAGGTGATTATTTAAAGGTTTCAAAAATACATGTGCTTTGGAGACTTTGGCACAATCAAATCATTTGACAAGCAGAAACAAAAGCAGGATTGGGGAATCTGGCATGAGTCCATCACCCCAAGCAATGAGCCTGCGTTGGGACCAGTTTAGAGGCAGAGTAGAGCCACGACATGGAAAACCCACTAACGACTCATGCCACACAAGTTAACCCCGTGCCCACATCTAAGCCTTTGCAGGGCAGTCAGGGCAGACAGGACCTGGAGCCTGCAATCAGGTATGTCAGGGTGTAGAAGGCAGCAGACAAGCAGACAGTGACCGCACCATCCAGCTGGTGCTGGAACGTGGCCTCGCTGGCCGGGGTCAGGGAGGGCTTCCTGGAGAAAGTAGGGGGGGCCAGGTGGCCAGGCAGTGGGAGGCCAGGGAGAGAATGTTCCAGGTGGAGGAAACACCCGTCCCAAACCCAAAGGCCCATCCAAGGCAGAGGTCAATGCAGGGGTCAACGTGGCCACATCACAGGGTCCGAGGTACAGTCAGCGGGAGCGGTCAGCAGGTGTTAGGCCCAAGGGCCTGCTGGGAAGCTGTGTCTCCCTCCCATGGTGGGCAGCCCCGGCAGGACGCTCGACAGGGATTGACCAGACTCGGACCGAGAGCAGACGAGACTGGCGCAGTCAGCCAGGTGTCACGCGGGTTAGAGACATTGGTGGCCGGGGCCACGTGGCAGGGACTGGCATGGACGCAGAAGGCAGGATAAGGGAGAGGCTGGGGGACACCCCTGCTGCCTTGGGCCCCTCCCCAGAGAGGGCCTGAGTGGTGGAGACAGCTCTGCAGAGCCGGGGGTCCCTCTTGGATCTGCCAAGTGTGGGGCTCATGGGGACGGCTGTGCAGAGATGTCCTGGCACCTAAACTTACAGTTTAAATGTCCCTGTGGAACAAGCTTTTGTGGTTTTCTGCCCAAAGCATTTAATTAAATCTAAATTCTCTTGGGAAAAAGGTGCAAAAACAAAACAAGCAGCACTGCACTCCGAAAGCCTACATCCTTGAGTCAGATTAGGGAACCAGGCCTGGAAGGGGTCTGGCAGCCCTCGGTTAACACCCGGAGGCGGCCTGATTCCTGAGCTGCTTGTCCCTTTTCCCTCCACCTCTGGCCACCTGGACATCAGAGATGCCCACATACTGGCAAGTGAGCAGGACCAGAAAAGCCAGGCCAGCTTCCTGGGCATGTGGCCCCTGCAGCCCCCCAGGGCCCAGTGCCCAGAAGGGCCCACGCTCGCTTTAGTGTTCTGCTGCTGCCGTCTTGAAATTCTTCATCGTTTTGGCACAAGGGTCTCCACCTTTTCAATTTGCATGGGGCCCCACAAATGGTGGCAGCCAGCCCTATAGCCAGCACCGACCAGAGCCACTCGCCTATCAAAGGCCACCCGCAGGTGACGCCGACGTCATTACCGAAGAGGAGGTGCACGGGACGCCTGCGTGGCCAGGGCAGGACGCGCACTTACGTGAGGGAGATGGTGAAGTGGAAGCGCTGCCTCAGGCCTCGGAAGGTGACGAAGGACTGTGGCGGGAAGCTCCTGGTGGTGACCTCACAGTAGGGCCGCTCGTACTCGCCAGGAGGGCACACGCAGTGGAAGCCCCCGATGAGCAGGTTCACGCAGGTGCCCCCGTTCTTGCACACCCCGTTGGCGCAGCGGCCGGAGCGGGCGTTCACCTCACAGTGCTCCCCTGGAGGACGAGAGGGGGGGCGCAGGGGAGGTTACGGGGCGGCCGAGGAAGAGCCAACCAGCCCCACGAGGACCTGGACACACACACCCCAAAAATCAGCTGCTGAAAGAAAACGTGCTCCGGGCCAGAAGTCCCCGAAGCGAACGTAAACTGAGACCCAGGCCAGAGTCGGGCTGCGGTTTCACGTGTGTTGGTTTCCTCACTGGAGCACCCAGCTCCTGGGGGTATGCTGAGGATGGGGGGTCCAGCAGCTTCCAAAGCCCTCCCTTGGAGGTCTCCTCCAGGGAACGTGCCAGGTGGCTGAGCCTGCTGGGTTCCCTGTATTCCAGGAGACAAAGAAACTGCAGCCAGGAGCTCTTCCCAGCATCCAATCCCATCCTGAACACCTGGTGGGCTGAGCTGGACGCTCTTCCAAGGAGACGCCTGGAAACAGGAAGAGGGCCTCATGCCCCCACACCCGTGCCTGCCGCAGTCGCTGAACACACCAGGGCCTTGTCTGAGACCCAGGAGCATGCCAGCACCGCACTGGGCTTCCTGCCCTGTCCCCTGCCCTCCTGACCCTCACGCAGGCCTCTCTCGCCATCCCACCAACACCTGTCTCTCCACTGGCCTGTGAGCACCGGAGGACAGGCACCATCATGCTCTGATGTCCTCCCCAGAGGCTAATCCCTCTTGGGACAGGAAGATTCCAGAGAGCTGACTGCCTCCCCCCAGAGCCCCTTGAACTTCGCCTGCCGGGATGGTCCCAGTGCTCACCAACAGGAGGGCCACACTCAGCACCAGCTGCTTCTGGACTGGCCACTGCATCAGCCGGCAGAGGTTTGGCTGCAGTGAGCTACAGTCAGGCTCTGCACTCCAGCCTGGAGGACAGGGCGAGACCCTGTCTCTTAAAAAAGGAAAAAACCCACGGGTACAAAGAGATATAACCTGGAACTCCGGAGACATCTAACGTGAGGACGCTCAGTGCATAAGAGAGTTTGCCCTTCAAATGGCAGCATCTTCCTTGAGCCCAGAACTGACTGGGGTCCCCAGAGTGGGGTCACACTGTGATGCATCTTCACGACATGCACTTACAAATGTCTCGTGAAAGGCCGTTTCAGACAGCCAGGAGGACTCAGACAGCCACTGCCACGCAAGGTGGGGCCCTATTTGGATACCAACTCGAACAGACAAACAGAATGGAAACACATTTGTATGACGTCTCTGTCTGCTCGGGCTGCCCTAACAAAGTGCCACAGATTGGGTGGCTTATACAACAGACATGTATTTCTCACAGTCCTGGAGGCTGCAAGTCCAAAATCAAGGCTCCGGCTGACTTAGTTTCTGGTGAGGGCTCTGCCTGGCCGGCAATGTCCTCAAGTGGCAGGGAGGGGGCTCTGGTCTCTTCCTCTTCTTGTAAGGACTCTCGTCCCATCACAGGGGGCCCCCCATGACCTTCCATCTCCAAGCACAGTCACATTGGGGGTTAGGGCTTCAACATATGACTTTTGGGGGACACAATTTAGTCTACAGCAGACATGTACAAGAAAACTGGGAATTTGAAAAGACTAGATAGTGAACATTAAACTTTATCATCAATTTTTAAAAATAAAAAAGGAACAAATCAGATGCTATTGAGGGTAGGCTCTGAGGTATACCCCAAAGTCCCCAGGACCAAGGCTCTGGGTGTGGGTTGTTGCTGGTTCACAGCTGAGACCCTGCACTCAGACGTCCCCCTTTCCCGCAGAATCCCTCAGCCCAGGAAGCTGCTCCATCCACAGTTACACACCCTCGCAGGGGCAGGGCAGCCCCAGCCAGTGACTGGGCAGTGTGGACGCGCAGGCCACCTCCGGGGTGGGCTGTAGCCTTGTCACAACGCGCAGCAGCCCGACCCCCTCTGCCTGGGCCAGGTCCCTCACGGCCCCCAGGCACGGCCCCCAAGAAGGTTCCTCACCCAAAGCTGGGCCTTCGAGTCTGATTCTCACAGAGCCAACCTCAGACGGACATTGACCTCAGTGACTCACTAATCAATTAGTTTAAGGAAATCCTTTCAATCATCCAAGGGATCACTTCACAGGAGCCAGCGCATTTTAGGGAACAGATGAAACTGATTTAGAATTAGCATAACAATCATGAGAAACAAAGGGGCCCCTGAGAAATCCAGGTTTCCCCAAGTGCCCACCCATCTTCACTGCCAGATTGCACCCCCGGGACACACAGCAGCCTAAGCAAGGTGCCTCCAGCCTGAGCCCTCCCAAAACCAAGGAGGGCTGGCATCACTGGCTTTGCTGGATTCCATGAGCATGCAGGGGGCCTTCTCCACCCCGACAGACAGGTCTGCACCAGCAGACGCTTCCCACCCTGCTCAGGGTTAAGGCAAAAGTAAGCAGCCCACGGGGCTGCCCCAACACTCATCTCGGCTCCCCCCAACCCGGGGAAGCTGCCTGACCTCCCAGCCCGACCCGTGCTGGGCTCCCCCACCCTGCAAGGGGGCGGTGTGCGCACACACGCTAGCACACACATGCTCACACACGGATGCACACTCACATAACCTCACACATGCACGCACATCCACATACACTCACACACCTGCTCACACACTCATACCCTCATACGTATCTGCTCACACACGCATACGTTGACACCCCTCACGTGCATCTTCACACTCTTAGTCACACATGTACGTACCTGCACACAGTGCACACTCACACTCACACTTGGGAGTCAAGGTGGGTGGCCTGCAGCCTCCCTAAGTTCTTTGCATTAATGCGACATGCATCGCTTAAGGTGTATTTCTCCTCCTTCAGACGCTTCAAATTCTCTCATTTCTACTTTAAAAATACGGGACATTTGGGAGTGTTTGCCTTCCGAGTTCCAGTAGCGCATCCTAAAATAACAGCCGCTGTGAGAGGCGGGCTGTGCTCGTCAAGCCGCCACGGCGAACAAAGGGAGGCCTCCCCTGCCTGCTCCAGAGCCCTAAGGACCCAGGCTCAGTGTTCCAACTCCCCGGGGAGAGTGAACCCAGCCTGCCGGCCAGCCACGCTACTACCCAGTCCCACCTTCACCTGGGACGGCACAATTGGAGCTGACTCTCTCCTCATCTGAGTGCCAGAGGGTTCTTTCCCACCCCACGTCCAGGATTTCCTCTAAAAGGCCCAGGAAAAGGAAGGCCCTTTGCCCGTATCTAGAAGGTTTGAATTTGAATTTGTGGCTCTGCATTCCCGCTGCTGAATTCAGCTTTCAGTGGCCCTCAGGCTGCCCCCTGAAAGGGAGGACGACAGAACAGACTTGTCCTTTTCACACGGGGGGCACATGTGAGGGACTCTCTACATCAAGCCCCGGTGTCCCACAGGAAGGCATGATGAATACATGCACAGGTATCTCTGTCCCTCTACTTAAAAGGTCTTGCTAGTGTAAATAATTTGCAATAAAGCTGAATCTCCATGAAGTTGTTGGTTTGGTTTTCTAAGAATGAAGCTGTATTTTCTGTTTTTTGCTTGTTTTCATTTTCAGGAGGCCGTTGTATTAGTTTCCTAGGGCTGCCGTAAGGGCTGCCACAAACTGGTGACTTAAACAGCAGACATTTATTCTCTCTCAGTATGGAGGCCAGAAGTCTGAAATCCAGGTGTGGCCAGGGCCGTATTCCCGCCAGAGGCTCCAGGGGAGGGTCCTTCCTGCCCCTTCAGCTCCTGGTGGCTCCCCGAGTTCCTGGGCTTGTGGCCACATCACTCCAGCCTCTGCCTCTGTCCCCCCATGGCCACCTTCCTGAAGCACATCAAACCTCCCTCTTCTTTCTCTTGTGAAGACACCAGTCATTGGCTTTAGGGTCCACCCTAAACCAAGGATGATGTCATCTCAAGCAACTGAGCTAATTACATCTGGAAAGACTCCATTTCCAAATGAGGTCATGTTCCGAGGTTCCATGTAGACAGGAATTTTGAGGGCCACTACTTGGCCCTCTGTGTCTGTCCTAGAAGTACAATCGTGGTACATTTTGCACAGTGCCCTGAGACCAGCAGCACCAGGCACTGCTGGGCCCCTTCCCGAGGACGCCTCTTCCCTGCTGTGATTCCCCGGGCTCCAGTTTCTCCACCCTCAGGAGACCTTTCTCCCAGCCTTGGCCTCTGCCAGCTCCTTCCCCACTTGGCCAGCAGGAGGTGGTGGGCCAGACCCCTCCCACTGCAGCCCCTCCTACCTCCCCACCAAGTCCCTGTTCTCTCCAGGCCCCCCCACCCTAAGACCTTCCCCTCCCCACACCCCATCTCTGGGCCCCCGTCTGGGGCAGGGTCCCATCTTCTGTCCAGGGAGGCACCCCTGGAGCCATCCCTTCCCCCCTCCCCCTGCCCCTGCAACCTCCCAGAGTCCTGGGCCCCTCATCTCTGCTGCCAGATCCAGCTGCCACCTGCACACCCACAGGCCTCATCAAGGCCCCTGCACCCACCCACCGCCTCGCAGATTGGCTTGTTCTTCACATTGCGCCGGACGGGGCTTTTCACGTTGTTGTCACGTGTCAGGCTCACCGGCTAGGATCCCATAAAGACCACACTGCCATCAATAATGGTGACCAACTGCGACCATCTCCAGGCCCCACGTCCCATCTCCTGGTGTCTGCATGTGGCTTCCTGTGCCTGGAGGCCACCCCACGTGCCCTCACCGTGCCTATTCTCCCTCGCAGGCACTCCCTCTGGAAGCTCAGCCCACTGCCTGAGCAGGTGCCCATCAGACTCTCACAGACCCCAAATCCCTCCTTTCTAGAGAGCGCCCCACCTGGCTGCACATTCACCCCACTCAAGTGACTGTTTCTCAACGCGTTTCTCCCCTGGCTCTGTGAGGACAGCAGCAGGGTCTGTTTGGGGTCCAAGGCTGAGAATGTCGGGCACACAGTGGGCACCCAGTGAAGGCCTCGTGCCTGCAGGGCACACAACAAGCCCCCAGCAGGGAGGGTGCCCGGTATGCAGAAGGTATTGAGGAATGCTTGTGGAATGAAGTCATGGAATGCCAGGACTTTCCCCTGTTCCAAGCCAATGATTAATGTACATACTTAATCCACGAAGTTACAAAACCTATATAATTCATGCATTTGAGTCAAACAGAGTGGGAAAGATGTTGATGTAATGAAGAATTAATTTTAGAATGAGACACGCCTTTTTAATAAAAGGCCATAAGAACCGGGAGCATTCAGTTTTCTGTGCACTGGACCAGCCTGCAAAAAGTCCTCATCTCTGGGTTCCGATACTTTCCTCAGACTGACTCTCAGGTCCCCGTGGACTCCTCAGCAGGGTCTGCTACAAAGTCCATGCATAACGACACTTCCCATAGCAGCCCCTCCAGCTAATTTATGTAAACCATTAATGCTTTCTTTAAATTTATCCCCTCTGCACTGGCAGCTGGCAAATGCCCTGGGGGGAAATCCCTGCTTAACAGCAGCATTTGCAAATGCTCCCACCACAGGCAGTTTCAAGCTACCAACCTGACAGGGCTGAACGCAAATTTGAGAAGAGATGTGATATAATCGTTTTTAATTTTAAAATAATCTTATTTAAGGTAAATCATTTGGATCAAATTTAGTGAGCCCGGTATCTTTGATTTTCTAATACAGCTTTTATAAGAAACACTATTTTAATGAAACAAATGTTCTCAGATGTGCTTACTAGCAAGATTCAACTTTATCTTTCTTTTTCTAGGAATTCTGATTCGAGATAAACTTCGCATTCCCTTACATCCTAGTATTCTGCTTGGAGTCAAATGCTTGCTCTGGGTCACTCTAAACCTGGGGTAAATCCCCTACCTCCTACTCTATTGCCCCATTCGAGGGCCTTGGGGCTCAGCCTCCCGGTTATGGCTACAAATGCAAAGCCCCAAACAGAAATGTCGGAAAGGACTTCAGCAGAAAAACATTCTTAACTGCAAATAAAAACTCCCAAGAGCCAAGGCCTGTCCAGCCCTCATGGCCTTAGACACGCCCCCATTATCGGGCACCTGTCCCACACCAGGCTTGGGGCTGAGAGTGAGGGGACACTGCCCTGCCTGCCCAGAAGACCCCAGTGCCAGAGCCACCAACCTTCAGCCAGAGGCATCCCCTGGAGAAGGCCCAGCTTCACAGGGCTTAAGCAAACGGCTTACCTGCAATTGGTAGGGGCCAGGTGCTCAGTGTGCACCTGATCAGGTCTGCGAGCAAGGGAGGGCCACTGGCCTGCTCTGTGGAGGCTCTGGCAGGCCAGGGAAGACAGAGGGCAGCAGGGAGGGGCACAGCCACATCAGGTCTGGACGAGGAGGTTCCAAACTAGGCAGATCTGATGTGAACCCCTGGCTCAAGAGCCTGCCGAAGGAGCTTCAGAGTTTCCCCCAGAGGCCTGACTCTGCCAGAAGCTGGGAGGAGGGAGAAACAGAGCGCCCCGGGCCCAGCCAGCAAGGGGAGCACAGCCAGGGAGCAGGCCGAGACCCGCGACTCGAGACCGAGGGCTGGGGACGGGCCCCAGGAGGGGAAGGGCGTGTAAAGGTTTGACAACTTAAGTTTTTAAATAAATAAAAAGACAATTCCCTTCTGGTCCTAAGAAATAGCTGAGGGCTTTGAACTCGAAAAACGAGAATTTCCAAAGGCAGCAAGGGTAAAACTCGGGCAATTGAAGCCAGAAGTTTAGGCAGAATTAAAGATCAGTAAGGAAGCCAAGAACAGAGAGTAAGGAGCGAGTGGAGGAGCCAACAGAACAGGAACACAGAACACTTTCAAAGTCAGGTCATGAAACACAAACGCACAAAACCTGAAGACCACCCAGAGCCCATCAAAGAGCTCAGTCCTAACACTGGATCTCAGGACACAGACGGGTGTTGAACAACCAGCGTCACCATCAGAAGTGAAGCTTCCGACATGAGCCATGACCAGGGTGGCACACGTCAGCAGCTTTACTACCAGAGAAGGCACAAAGACAGGAGACAAGGAAGAGGGGAACATTACAGGGTTCCTGACAAGGGAAGGGTATACCAGAAGTGATTAAACACTGCACAAATTTGTCCTCCCGTCCTTCTACTCATTCATCCATCCATCCTGCCACACACCCACCCATTCACTCATTCATTCATGCATCCACTCGCTCATCCATCCATCTACCATCCACCCACCCACCGACACACCCAACCACGTACCTATCCATCCATCCTTCTATCTACTCATCCATCCATCCATCTAATAAACTGCCTGATGGGGGGCCATTTTTAGGCGCAAGTGTGGAAAAAAACAGATCCCTCGTGGAGCTTCCATCTAGGTTAAAAATGTCAGATGTTCAGGAAAACTGAAATTATGTGCTAGGAGTCTTAGAGCAGATGGGAAAAGCAGAAGGGAAGCTTTGAAGGGGTATTGGTGCCGAGGCATGTGCGCACACACAGGCAACGGTTCCCACCACAGAGCAGTAGAGGCAAAGCCCCAGCCCTCTCCTGTTCTGCCATACAACAGCCTCACACCAGCAAGGCCTCGCAGTGCATAGGGCTACACAGAAAGGCCCCAGGTGGTTGCAGCCTGGGTGAGGGTCATGTACAGCAGTCCATTGCTGGTCAGGACCCTGGGCCTTCTGGGCACCTCAGCATCCTCATGGCACACAGCCCTGGGCAGAAGCACAACCACCAGAGGCCCTCAGCCACTGGGCCATTTGTCCAGCAACAGAGCTACAGAGGAGGACGTGCTGCTGGCCCGGCCCTGCAAGCCAGGCTGACATAGAGACAGGTGGACAGACAGAAAGGGCAGGGCCACACAGCCACACCAGAGCCTGAGCAGCTCAGACTGATCCCTCTGACCCTGGCTATCCCCAGGTCCACACTTAGGGGCTGAAGAAATGAGGACCATTCTAGCAGCACCCTAGTTTAGAGGCTCAGCAAGGTAACCAGATGACCCTCCCTACGAGGCAGGTCTCAATACCTGGTTGTACAGATGAGTAGACAAAGGCTCAGAGAGGGTAATAACCTGCGCTAGGCCACACTGTTGTAGGGCTTGAGGCACGCCTTAAACCCACATCTGCCTTAGTGTCCATACAGAGCTTGCAGGGATGGGTCCCGAGAAGGAGTCAACTTTGCCACCTTCCCAGGATCAGTAACCCCTCCAAAGTGTCACTGTAGGAGGGCGACCCAGGGGCAGGATTACAGGGCCTCAGCACCCCATCCACCAAACCCCTGCAGCACCACTGCTGGGACAGGGGTTTCCTGAGCAAGCTCCTGAACAATGTCTTTGTTTCCCTGGCTGTAAATCTGTCCCTGAAGGCAGGGATTTCTGCCTCTCTTGCCCGGGAGCTATCCCTAGCACCAAGAGGCATCAGGTGAAATGAACTCATTTGGTAAAGCTCTGAGCTAAGCACTATACACGCACACAGGCACTGTTACTGTTATTCTCATGGCCTTTCCTCACTGCCTTCCTGGGCCTAGAGGCCTCATCTGTCCACCCCTCCGCCCCGCCAGCCCTCTCCTCTCTGCCCCCCCCAATACCCCTCGCCCCTCAGGTTTCAACACTGTGTTTGACTTTCTCACCTCCTGGTGACAAGCTCTGCACCTGGAGTCCCCTCCCTGAGTCACACCCACAGGCAGCCCAGCCCCTCCCCACCTGGCAAGGCTACCAGGAAAGGCCTCAGCATGAAGGCCCTGCCAGCTGCCCCCGTGAGCGAGGAGGGGGTAAGCTGGGAGAAGCCAGAGCACTGCGGGAGTGGCTTGTCCAGGGCTGGCCTTCTCGGGATGACTTCATTATTGTATTTGAAGCAAATTCCCAGAACTCCAGACACACCCATTTAAGAAAGTATAAATAAAAAATGCATTCCAGTGCAAAGAAAAATGATTCCCACTTAACCACTGCTTTGCCTTTTCCTACAAGAGTCACACACACACGGAGGGCAGGAAACCCTGCTAAACCTGAATAAGTGGGGTGTGCTTTAAACTCTCCAGGTGCTTCCAGCAGCTCAAAACCCAAAGGTCCCAGGTCCCAGCAGCACACGGGCCCAACAGGCACAACCAATCCCAGCCTGGAGCCACACTCAGGGACACAGCTTTTCAGGAAAGAGGTGCTCTCCCCAGCCTCCCTCTCCTTGACACCTTGTGAGGTGGGGAGACTAGAAAATAACCCACCTTGCGGTGGGATAAAAGGTGACCCCCAAAAGGATACATCCACATGTAATTCCTGAAACCTAGGATATTACCTTATATGGCAAAAGAGTGAATATTACCTTGTGTGACAAAAATGTGATTAAATTAAGGGTCTTAAGTGAGACGGCCCTTACTGTCCGGGGGGCCCCACTGTAATCTCGTGCATTCTCATAAAGGGGGCAGAGCCTGCAGGGAGGTAGCCCCAGCCAAGGCTGCCCACAGCCACCAGGAGCTGAGACAGACAAGGACCCTTCCCTGGAGACTTTGGATCCCTCTGACACCTGCCACCACCTCGACTTCAGACTTCTGGCTCTAGAACTGTGAGAGAATGAATTTCTGTTGTGTTAAGTGACCCAGTTTGTGGTCATGTATTATAGCAGTCATAGGAAACTAATACGGACCCTGAACACACCAAGGTAACCAGCCAGATTCAGCAGAAATACTTTTTTGGGGACAAGTCCTCCAGAGAAAGCAACAGTCCTTAAACCTTTCGGCATCTCCCCAAGTTTCAATGGACCTGGAACCGCTGAATATAAAACACCCTCTCATTCCCCAGGCTTTTGTGGCAGTGGTGTGAGGACCCAGGGGTGCTAATGAACACAATGTCCCCTGGGTGCAGGTGGACTTCAGAACATCTCGGTTGCCATGACTGGTGGGGGAGGGGCAACCAGAAGGCCCAAGACACCACTGCACACAGCACCCAGGGTGCCTGGGGGTGGTCAACCCAGCTGACTACCAGGCTGTGAGCACCCCCACAGTCCCCAGCACCATACTAGGGCACCTGGGGGAGAGGGCGCCACAGGGCCTGGCCCCCGCCGAGCACTTGGCTCCTACTGGTGGGCAGCGGGAAGGGCTGGCCTGGCCACACCACGGAGAGAGGGAGGGAGGGAGGGCCTGGATGTGGGGCCAAGGGTCTGGCCACGTTCCTGCTGAACATGGGAAAGACAACTGATTAGGGGGAAGCAAACCAGGCAGCCGTGTGCAGCCAGGCTGGAGAGGGGTGTGCCCGACACATTATCAGTTTTCAGGGAAACTGCGCCAACTACCAACTAGCAACGTGTCCAGACTCAGCTGGAATGCTAACAAAACCTCAATCATCATGGAAAATGGCAGCTCAGCACCCCGATGGTCCAATTCCCCTCCCCACATGGGTGCAGAGAGGAAAGACAGTTCCTTGGAACAGATCGATATCCAGACAAAGGAGCACAAATTCTTAATTCATCACTTGGAGTCAGAGGAGTAAACTGCCTTCATTAATACAAACCTATTCCCCGGCTGTGCCCAGCCAGCTCCATCTGCTCTCACCTTACAGCCTTGGCCCTGCAAGCCGGAGACACATGATAAAAACTGGCCCCGGGAGCAGGGCAGAGAGGCCCTGTCTGACTACATCAGGAAAGGGCTTGGGAGGTGATCAGCAGTGTGTGTCTTGGGGGGGGGGCTGAGAACACTCCCCTGAGGTCCTCGGGGTCATTAGTCTCAGGGTAGAGGCTCAGACTGGACTCCCCAGCTGCCCACAGCCCTCAGGCCACATCTTGGGCAGAGAAACAGCAGGACAGCTGACCCCCCAGCACAGCGCCAAAGCTGAAGGCCTACTGCTCACTCATCCCTTCAACAGGTATCTACTGAGCACTGAGGGGGTGCTAGGGGTGTGGTCAGCTGGATACTGGACACCCAAAGTTGTCCATGTCCTAATCCCTGAAACCTGAGGACACGTGACCTCACATAGCAAAGGAGACTTTGCCGATGTGATTACATACGGATCTTGGGATGGGGAGGTCATCCTGGATTACTGGGTAGACCGACGTCATCACAAGGGACTTGAAGAGAGAGGCGGGAGGAGACAGAGAAGGCGATGCAGGGACAGAAGCAGAGCTGGAGTGAGGAGAGGAAGGGGCAGGAGCCAAGGCCACAGCAGCCTCTAGGATCTGAGCACAGGGAAGAGACAGATGCTCCCTGGAGCCTCCAGGCAGACCCAGCCCTGCCCACATCCTGACTGCAGGACTTCTGCTCTCTAGACTGTAAGAAAATAAATCTGTGCTGTTTTAAGCTCCTCATTTGTGAAAACTGATTATAGCAGCCACAGGAAACTAGCACAGCAGCAAAGTAGCAAGCTGGGTCCTGCTCTCGTGGAGTTGCCGTCTGGCTCTTTCTGCAGGAGCAGCTCCTACTCCCCCAAATGCCCACACAGACACTCACGACCTGCAGTGAGGGGGCCCTGACCAGACAGTGAGGCCACTGGGGATGACGTGAGCTTTAACAACAGTGAGGATTTGACTGCAGGTGGTGCGTCTTCAGGCCACTTCCCTAATTGTGGTCAGACATTTCAGTGTAGACTCCTGTTCCTCAAGGACACACGTCCTGTGCCCAGCTCAGCTGACCCACGTGCAAGCTGCCTGAGTTGGGTGTGGGAAGGCCCCTGCTCCTGTGTTAGATCCCTCAAAGGAAAACCAACCACAGAAACCTGTCGCCTGCCCCGCAGCATCCTCCGGTCCCAGCAGACACCTGACGAGCAGGTTGCCAAGAAGTGCCAGGAGCCCCGAGGTGGGCAGAATTGTATTCCCCAAAATGGACGTCCAAGTCCTACCTAACTCGTGGTACCTGTGAATGGGACTTTATTTGGAGACAGGTTCTTGCAAATGTAATCAAGTTAAGATGAGGTTACACTGGATTGGGTGGGCCCTAATTCAATGACTGATAACCCTACGAGAAAAGGGAAATTTGGACGCAGCAACAGACACACATGGGGAGACCACAACGTGAAGACAGAGGCAGAGACTGGAGTGATTCATCCATCAGACAAGGACTACCTGCAGCCATAAGAAGTGAAGAGGCAGCCAGGAAGGATCCTCCCTAGAGCCTTTGGGGGTGCTCGGCCCTGCCCACACCTTGACTTCTGGCATCCAAAACAGTGAGAAACAATTTCTGTTGTTTTGAGCCACCTAGTTTGTGGTCATTTGTTACAGCAGCCACAGGAAACTAATGGATGCTCCAAGGGGGATGCAGGCTCGGTCGGCTGTGACTGTTCACCCTGCCCAGGACGCTAGTTCTGTTCCTCAAAAGCCTCAAAATGTTCTTCCAGGGACAGAATTTCATGGAGGAGAACAAGAGCTATCTGGCTAAATTTATCCACACCTCAATCCCTCAAGATATGATTTAAAATCATGGAAAACAAAGTCACTTAGGCTGAGCAGTGGCTCACGCCTGTAATCCCAACACTCTGGGAGGCCGAGGCAGGAAGATCGCTGGAGGTCAGGAGTTTGAGACCAGCCTGAGCAAGAGTGAGACCCGTCTCTACTAAAAATAAAAAAATTAGCCAGGTGCAGTAGCGTGCACCTGTAGTTCCAAGACTTGGGAGGCTGAGGTGGGAGGATGGCTCAAACCCAGGGGTTTGTGGCTGCAGTGAGCTGTGATGAGGCCACTGCACTCCAGCCCAGCCACAGAACAAGACCCTGTCTCCATAAGAAAAAAAAAAAGTCACTCGGCAACACAGGAGTGCCCCGGCTTGACAACAGTGTCAAGGTGACACTAGAGAAATGCTGGATACCATAGCCCAGCACCTGCAGAAGGAGCTGGAAGGAAACGATACGACAAGTACCAAAAAGAGAAAAAACTGCAGTAATCCTGAATATCTGAAAAGTACGTTTTCCTAAGAAAGGATTCTGTTTCTGCTTTATCTGAGATTTTAATTATAGGCTATGTAATGATTTTCATTTTGAATGATAATTAACTCTCGGGTTTAAGGACTAAATTCAACTTTGCTGGGAATACTTGGAAGCGGAGCTTTAATCCTGTAAGCTGCAGTGAGCCCAGCAAACCGTGCTCCTTCCCGAGCCACGTGAACGTCCCTGCACAGGACGATGGCACCGCTCGTGACAAGTGAGGCGTGTCCTACCCATGCAAACACACAAGATTTCCAGCTTGGGGTGGGTGAGCACGCTAGTGGATCCCACGATGGCAGAAGCACCATGACCATGACAAGAGAACAAAGATGAAACTTAGAGTTGGAATAACGTATGTATTGTACAACAGAATCAGAGATGTGTCAGAATTAGTCTTAAAATTTTTGCCATGAGCAGACAGGTGAGTAGATTTTTATACCAAAAGTGTCTCTGGCCTTGAACCCACACAGAAGGTCCTCAGCCCCAGGTGGGCCCCTGGCCCTGGGGAGGTCCCAGCCGGGGGGAGCTGATCCAAAGCTCAAAGCCAGCACCGCTGAAGCTCTCCCAACGGCTACTGACCCACTGATTTCCACACCAGGTTAAAGCTGGCTCAGGAGCACCAACACTCCTTGAAGTCCGGGCAGCGTGGGCATGTGAAGCCCAGGGACAGCCACGGCCGGGCTCTGTGCTCGGCAGCCTGGTAAGAACTACAGTTGCAGCCCCAGGGTCCTGCACGCAGGGGATCAAGAATAGATTCGACCCCAACAAAAAAGCCCCAGCCCACGAGCACAGCCAGGATGGGCACCAGTTCGGCCTCTACCCAGGCACGGGAAGACTGGGAGCCACTCGCTGCTGCTACCCTCCCCTTCACAACACTGAGCCTTGTGGGACACCACCCTGCCCGCTGACCCCAGGGCTGCCGCTCAAGACGGCACCCACGGGAAGACCTTAGCCTGTGATGAAAAGTCACCTCACTCCCAGCTCCACGGCGCGGAGAGGGAGGGGAGAAAGGGAAAAGCACTTCGCGGAAGGCTTTTTGAAAGCCTGAAGTCGCGAGTCCCAGCTCACAGCCGTGTGACCAGCACACAGGCAGCCCATGCCGGGCCCCTGGCCAGAGCTCACAGCAGAAGGACAAAGTCAGAAGTGCCCCAGTGTCCCCAGGAAGGGACAAAGGAGACAGGGAAGGGAAGTACGTGTTCCTGGAGAGTCCTGTTCCTCCCAGCTCAGTACCAGAGGCAGCAGAGGTGCCACGTCGACCACAGCGCAGAGCGCATCGCAGACCCCGAGCAGGCTCCTGCGGCCCCCGTGGAGGAACTGCCTCACGTGCACACGGGGCCTACTGGGTGCCCGTGCCACGCTGGGCTGTGGACACATGCCAGTGGACAGAGACGCCGCTATCCGCCCTCACGGGGCACCCAGTGCAGAGGGAAGAAGGTGGCAGTGCCAAGCAAGCGCTGAGTCTGCGCCCCCCTTTCCCCCCCCATGCGGGTGGGGCCTGCAGTGAGGGTGGAGGAGCAGGGACAGAGAAGGGAAAACCAGGGAAGGCCCGGGGGAAAGTACACACAAGGTACAAGGGCCGCAAGGTGAGCGCAGCGTGACCTGAGCATGTGAGCAAGGGGCTGCCAGATCACGGCGCGGCTGGACCTGAGTGCCACAGGCCCAACGACGAGATGCCAAGCAGAGCATCAGGTACCCCAGGGAAGGCTCGGCATGGTGCTGAGTGACCCAATGCATGTTTCTGCAGGATGCTCTGGGCACTCTGTGGCCGTGGGGGCGGGAGGTGTGCAGCAGGGAGACCCAAGAGGCCCTGCCGAGGAGATGGTAACACGACACACAGCGGAGAGAGGGGACAGGCTGGGGGCAGAATCGTCAGGACATAGTGACAGATCAGACACAGGGGCCAGGGGCACGTCGACCCCGCGGGCTGAAATGAGAGATGGGTAGAAGAGGTGGGATCAGAGGGGAGGAGTGTCTGGAGTGTGCTGGGGACGCTGAGGGATGGGAACATGGGAGGCTGGGGCTCGGGCCCAGGTGCCTCCCGGGGCAGCTGTGATGCTCACGCGTCAGGCTCAGGATTCGAGATCCCCAAGTCAGATCTCAGCTCTGCACCTGGGTGTTGATAACACTGGGGTGAGAACTGTCCCCCCTCCTGGGTTGTCACAGATACATGGAAAAGGCTTAGTTAGAGCAGAGCTCTCGGTGACCATTAGAGGGGACGTGTCACCATTTTCAGTAAGAGTGACTGTGACTGTTTAATCAAGGAGGGGAGGTACCAGGAGGCAGGACCAGGAGTCAAGATCAAGCCCTAAGGCTTGCCCTGATCTGATCAGGTCAGGTTTCTTGCTGGGAAGGAAGTTTCCGCCCACCACTTGGGTGCTCAGCTCACAGCTGGCAGCACCCTCTCCCCAGGCGTCAGGTGCTGCTGTTCATCAACCCGTCACACTGCACCTCTAAGCCCAGCCGTTTCACCCTGGAGGAATTCACAGGGTCAGCAGCCTGAGCTGAAACCAGAATACCCGGGTTCAAATCCCGGCTTCGCTCCCTGCAGCACTGGGCCCGGCTCCTCAGCCTCCAGGGCACTTGGGGCCGACCAGCCCTGCGTGGGGACCATCCTATGCTCTGTAGGATGCAGAACAGCTTCCCTGGCCTCTTCCCACTAGAACGCCACCCAGATCCCCCAGTTGTGACAACCAAAAATGTCTTCTGGTATTGTCAATGTCCCCTGAGGGGAAAACCAACCCTAGCTGAGAACTACTGGGCCAGATGCTCTGAAGTTCTGTACCTCAGTTCCTCCACTTGTAAAACAAGGCCATAGGGCCGCGCTGAGAATTAAATGAGAAAATACACATAGAATCATCTAGAACAGTAACCAGCACAATGAGACACTTAATAAATATTAGCTACAAGTCACTGCTGTCCTCAGGGACAGAGACATGGGAACAGGTGAATCACACCCAATGTGAGAGCAGATTCACAAAGGCATAATTATCAATAATAAAAGGCACCCTACAGGAAACCTACAGACCCACCAAGGAGGTCAGGAAACCTTCCAGGACCTTCCCAGAGCAGGGGACAGCCACCAGCGTGGATTTTGAGGGAGGCACTTGATTGGCAGATGGACGGGGAGAGGACTCATCTCAGAGGGACCACGGATGCTAAAGGGAGAGCAGGGCCGTGTCTGGACCAACAGGAGCTGTGACCCCGTCCTCAAGGCATTTCACAAAAACCAAAACTACAATGTTTACAAAAGGAAAGACTGAGGGGCAGAGGGCAGGAAAACAACCCCCTGTCTGCCACTCACAGTTCAGGAAGGTCTGCAGAGCTGAGAAATGGGGAGGGCGTCGACACAACTAAAGTGCCAGCGCCTTCAGCCTTTCTGTCCCTGTTCCTTTCAGGGAGGGGGAGGGTCGCAGACCCCAACCACGGACCTGAGACCCTGAGAGGGGTGGCGGCCCTCTGCTCCCCGCAAAGACCAGGGGAATCCATGCATCCTGGGCCCTTGACTTCTCTAAGGCCAAGGTGGAGTCCACAGACAGGGAGAGCTGTCAGTATTTTCTCCAGCGTCGAATTCGCTGAGCTTTTCCTGGAATTAATTGCCACCTTCCTTCACCCAGCCGCTGCCGGGTCTCCTGCCGTCTCCCGCCCGGCAACACAGGAAGCCAGGGGCTTCCAGCAGCTGCTGGGCTGGTTCCAACCTCGCAACTGGAGCTTGGCTTACCAGGGAGCGAGTAATAAAACCCTCCTGGCGACAGCACTACTTTCATCGTGAATAAATGAGCTCAATTACCTCCCTGCAGAAAAAGGAGAGCTTCAAAGGGAAAAAGGGAAAACAGAGAAGAAGAGGGACTCAGTAAAAATAATCAGTCTTAATTAGTCTTATCTCTGAGGGAAATGCATATGATAATTTTAGTGCCTGAAGAGATCCAAATTAGTCCGATGCCAGTCATTCTGTTTCAGCAGGTCCTATTGGCAATGACAGACATGGCCATTATTTTTCTACAAATGACTCTCCTGATGAAAAGGCAACTTGAGGATTTTAGGAATGGATTCTACCCAAGAATCTGCTGGTCTGCTGGTCCACGGACCCCGAGCGAGGCCCCAAGCTGACCACAGCCTGGATTTCTAACAGGCCTGCTGCGAGCGGCCTGGAGGGCGATGCCTGGTCTGCTCACAACTGTTTTGATGCCACCCTAGGGCTCATGACCCACCTCCCGACAAAGCCACCAGATGTGGGGGGTCGAGCGGTCCCCTCACCCAGTGAGAGGGCCAACTGCACGGATTGACTGGGGCCACCCACCCGAATGGGCAGGGGTGAGGTCTGGCTGTGTGCACTGGCCTGGCATACAGCAGGCACTCGATAAATATTTGTGGAGCAGATAGAGACGGTACACTTGCTGGTTCCCTGGAGCACACCAGGCTCTTTCCCAGGGACCCACGGCCACGGCTTCTCCACTAGAAGAGAGGCAGTCAGAGCAGCACCCTCCACCAGGCCACGTGGCTGGTCTGGGTGGGGAGTGGGGGTTGCCAGCTCACCCATGGGTGCTTCCCAGTTGGGAGGGGCGCCAAACGCACCGGTGGTTGGCATCCGACCAGGCACTTCCTGAGAGATGGCACTGCCAGCTCAGTGCTGGGAGGAGGGAAGGGTGGAGGGGACCTCAATAAGCTCCCAGGGACCCAGGTGCCACCAAAACTCAGAGCAGGAGAGAGGAGCCAGGCCAGACCTCCTCGCAGCTGCAGTCCCCAGCTTAGGTGTGGCTGTCGGGGCGGGGTCTCCTGCACCTTTACCTGCCTTCCTCGCACGCTGCCAAGCCCCGGTGCAGCCAGCAATTACCACTTGGTGAGACAGTGGGGAAGACAGCTCCGGACCCAGACAGGAACAATAGACGGGCAGAGTGCAAATGACATGGGCCAGGCAATCACAACACCATCTTCCCACCCTGCCCTGTCACCAGATTATAACCAACCTGGGGTGCAGACACCTCAAGCCCAGGAGCCCCCGTCTCTGCAGGCTGCCCATCCCTCTCTGTTGGCTTTTCCTCCTCTTCTGATGCACAGCACCTTGGGCGGCTGTCCTTCCTCTCTCTTTGTGCTCCCCTGAGCCCTTCCTGCTGGATAAATGCCCGATAATACCTCAAAACCCTTGTTATAAGCTCGGTAAACTCGTGCTATGTGCTGCACAAAACTCCCCCACAAGCAGCTAACAATTTCTCAGGTGTGCATATTAAACACACTAGGACACAGTTGATGGAAGAATCTCAAAGTTACCTCCGGTAAGGATCAAATCCCTCCTAATCCCCAGAAAGCTTTCCAGAAAAGACAGACTATTCACCATTGGGACCATCGTAAACTTGCTTTTCAAATAAGCCATCATTTTATGTAACAGACAATCAAAGACCAAAGTAAGATTTGTGGCCAGGATGCGGAGAACGTGTGTTTTTGTACCGCTCTTGGGCTGGCTCTTTTTGTATTTTTAAAAACAACTGTTGGCTGCATTTGGAGCAAATTATCTTTGTGATTAGTCAGGATGTCTCAGGATGTATCTTCAGAGGCAGGGAAAGTAAGTCATTTTCTACACTGACAACGAGGCATGAAAAAATGAACAGCATCTTTCAAGACCCAGATGATGAACAGCTCACTACTTCCACCCTGGTTCTGTTGTTTTACACTAACCAATTAAACCTGACAACTGGAATAAACTACTTTAACTCTAAAGCCACTTAAAAACAGCACATGTCATTTTGTGCATTTAGGTTTATTCAAGTGGATCTCACCCTATAACCCTGTCCTGCCATTCTCATAAAGAGGAAGTTAAGTCAGGCAGGGACATGACATGCATGCCCGCTGGCTACGGAAATGCCACTCCCGAGATCAACTCAAGGCTCATGAAGCAACACCTGGGCCCAGCGCCTGTCCTTGGGCCATTTCCCCAGGAGGGAAGTGGATAGAAGAAATCTCTGGAAACCTTTTGCCATGTGACCTAGGGATGTTCGTGCAAAGCTAAGGTGGCCCTGGGACCTACCGGTGAAGTCCTCGAAGCACTCACAGGCGTAGCCTCCCTCTCGGCTCCGGCAGCGGCCGTTGGCACCGCATGGGCTGGAGTAGCAGAGGTCAATCTCTGTCTCGCAGTAGTCACCGGTGAAGCCGGGTGGGCACCGGCAGCGCAGGCCGTTGATGGGGTGGATGGGCCGGAAGAGCACTGTGGTGGAGCTGAGGAAGGGTGCCGAGCTGTCGAAGCGTAGCACAGACACGCATTTCATGTAGTTCTCACAGGGCTCACGCAGGCAGATGTTGTCGTCGAAGGGCAGCACGCGCTGCGTGGAGATGGTGGTCAGTAGCGTGCGGTTCAGGTAGATCTGCTCCTGCAGGTCCTCCGACGGGAAGAACTGGCCGCGCACACCACCAGGCAGCAGCGCCGAGAAAGTCACATTCAGGATGTTGGTGCTGACATCCGTGTCGTTCTGGATATTGAAGACAAAGACGTCGTCCTTGGTGGTGGACAGCACCGTGGCCACACCCTCCACGAAGAGGCCCAGCAGCGGGGACAGGAACTTCTCCTGGGACATGTTCTCCAGGCGGACGGTGATGCTGTTGGTCAGCATGTCGTCTGTGATGATGGTGACGCGCAGGGTGCAGAGGGCCGTGACACTGTGGACACCATCTGCGGGACACAAGAAGAATGGCAGTCACTCAGATGCTGTGGGAGTCTTGGCTCCTACCGGCCCCACCCCAGGAGCAGCCTCGGACACACTGAGCGAAGGAGACACAAGCCTGGGTGCCCCCCCATACCCCGCCCCCCCACGAGCACCTGACCCCTACTTTCTCCCCTCTCCCTCCCACTGACACCCACCCCTGGCTTCCTAATGCACAGCTCCCATGGTGTGTCTCTCTCTCGCTCAGAAGCCCACAGGGGGCCCCAAACCACTCAGCAGGGCACCTGACAACCACCAGGATTCAGCCCCTCACTGCCCACAAGACCCCCATGCTTTGCTCCAGACACATGGGGACTCAGCCCTCATTTTACCTCCTCTGCACCTGTCCCAGCCTCCAGGGGGCCCCACCCTGCCCCAACCTCCCCTCCACCCACCACAATTCCTCCTGCCCTCCCAGCCCAGCTCGAACCCCATGGCATCCGGCAAGCCCACTCTGGTCCTGCCCAGGGGACAGCCCCACCCAGATGTGCTAGGTTGAAGGCTTGATCTCTCTCAGCTGCACCCTACTTACCCCTAGTGCACCCAGCACATAGAAGATGCTCGATGAATTCTGCTTTAAAGACACACACTGGATGACGCTACTTCTTAGCCAGCAGTAAACAAAGTGGGAAATGAGGTACTTAGGATTCTGCGGGAAGAAGGTGGAGCGCTTGGCCGTAAAGGTGAGCGCACCATCAGTCCCAAGCCTGGATCAGAGGAGATATTCAAGGGACTGGCCACAGGGACCCCCAGGACAGCCATGTGGACTGGCTGCTCTTGGGTACCAGGCAGCAGCGGCAGCCCCTGCCCAGGCGGCCTTTACCTGGCTCTGTGTTCCCTGGAGCTCTGTGGATCCTCTTGGCCCATGAGGCTCCTGCCTGTGCCCCCACGAGAGGAGAGCACCTACCCAGTTTCCAAGGGCCCCTTCCCTGCCAAGGCGCTCTCTCTGCCCTCGGAGCCCTGGGCCTTGGCAGGTGCACCAGCTGGGAGGGCAGGAACCAGCCAGGGGGCTGGAGAGCCCCAGACCCACCTCACACTTGTTTCTGCGGTGGGGCAAGACAGTCTAGGGATCTTCAGAGGATGCTGTCAGGTGACAAAACCCAGGGACACCTCATCGCTCCCACCCCAGCAAAGTCCTCACAGGCACCACGGCAAACAGGGAGCCCCAGAAACAAGGAGGGATGAAAGCAGCAGAAGCCTCTGCGTCCAAGGCTGCTTTTCTCAGGCACTCAGGAGCCGCAAGTCACTTCCGGAAGGGACCTTGAGTCATGTAACTTGTCCAAACAGCGAAGAAACGGAACCACTCTGGAAGTCACAACTGTTCAGGTGCTTGGTTTGATTATCGAAGCAAACCTGAGATTCCAGGAGACTCTGACAGAACCAGCATCATCCCATTTACCAGGTGAGAAAAACTGAGAAGCCAGATTTCAAGCCCAGGAACCCAAGCTCGGCCGGCAGGAGCCCCACTTCCACCCCGCTAACAATACCCAAAGTCAGGTGCTGAGCCTATAGCTACCACTCCATTTAGTCCTCATGGTAACCTGGCAAGCCTGGACTCAGAAAATGGAAATAATATTTGTACAACCTCGGAGTGCAGAGGGCACCTGTAGCTCTGCCATAATACCCAGGGCCTCACAGTTCTGTCGACAACTTCCACAGAGCACAAACGGAGTGGAAAGGCTACAGCCCAGATAGCATCTGCAGCTCACAGAACAAAGGGCTGGTGGCCGTGATAAAGAATGGGCAAAAACAAAAATAAGACCAAAAAACAGCCATTGTGGGGGTCAGCCTCAAACATGGCCCTGTGTGTTCCTTCCCTCACTGACACACAGGCCGCCACCCCAGAGCGGGCCTTCACCCCTGTCCCCTGGAGCAGGGGCTGGGCCTGACACTGTCCCACAGGATGCTGCAGAACAGATGTTCTGGACTTCCCAGCCCAGGCCCCAAGAGGACTGGAAGGTTCTACCTCCTCCTTCCTGGTGTCCAGACACCACGCTAGAGGCCCCAGGGGGAGAAGAAGGTGCTCCAGTCAAGAGCCCCAGTTAACCAAGGCCCCAGCATAGCCCACCACGCTGCTGAGGCTTGACCCCACGCCCCACAGCAGAGGGCTCAGATATCATGGGGCCGAGACGAGCCACCCCTGGGCCTCACCATGAGCGAACGACACGGTCAGAGCCAGAAGGCAGGAGGCTTAGGGATGGTGTGTTACACAATACCAGACAACCAGAACAGATACAAACAGTCAACGCACAGAATCAATCACCCATAAACTTATAATAAAACACTGAACCTCACTGCCCATCGTATAAAATATTAATATGTTGCTGGGAACTGAATCGCATCCCCTCAAAATTCCTACGTGGAAGCCCTAACCCCAGTGTGATGGTATTTGGAGGTGGGGCCTCTAGGGGTAATTAGGGTTAGATGAGGTTGGGAGGATGGGGCTCCCACATGGGACTAGTCCTTATGGCTGGGATAGGTCCTGGTAAGAGGAGACACCAGAGAGCTCTCTCTGTTCTACCACGCATGGATGCACACAGCCAGGTCTGTCTGCAAACCAGGAAGAGAGACCTCACGAGAACCCGACCGTGCTGGCACCCTCGCCTCGGACTTCCAGCCTCCAGAACTGTGAGGAAATGAACATCTGTTGTTTAAGCCGCCCAGTCTGTGGTATTTTGTTATGGCAGCCGAGCAGACTCACATATCTTAACGTAACTCAATCAGAGTAAGTTTACATGCTAAACAACATGTTAAATAATGTGAAAAATAAGTTAACATGTTTGCCTTATGCAATATTCATATATAACTTTTATTGGCTATATTCCCTGTTTATATATTCCTTTGCCAAAAATAAGTTTTAAACATTCAGTGACCCTAAGCTTAAACAATCATCCTTCTGGAAGCCTAAATACACACACACAAGTGCGCGTGCACACACACGCACACCAAGAATGTAGAAATCCATCAATTGGGAAATGGATAAACAAATTGCAGGAGAGCCACACAATGGAATACTACATTTTCACTAAAATCAATGTGTCTAAAACATGGGCAAATAAATTAAATAAAGTGAAAGTAATGTGCACAGTGTGATCTCATTGTGTAAGGGGGATGCTTTACTTATACACGTACACGTTGTATATGTATAGAAAACTCTGGAAGCACACAATGAACCCCACTGCAGTGGCTGATTCTAGGAAGGAGAGGAAAGGATGGGGGTGGCAGAGAGTCAACCACCTTTTTACTTTACTGCTCACTTTGTGTCACTCAGATTTCTTACAATGAGCATGGACTACTTTGATTTCTAAAAATGTAATAGTTTTCTATAAGGAGAAAAAGATAACCCAACTGCATCCGTGTCCATAGCAGCATGAATCACAAGAGCTAAAATGTGGAAGCAGCCCAAGTGTCCACTGACAGATGAATGGATAAACACAATGTGGTATATCCACACGATGGAATATTATTCTGCCTTAAAAAGGAAGGAAATTCTGACACCTGCTACAACATGGATGGACCCTGAAAACATTATGCTCAGTGAAATAAGATGGTCACAAAAGGACAAATACTGTGTGGTTCCACTTACATGAGGTCCCTAGAGGAGTCAAATTCATAGGGCAGTAGAATGGTGGGTGCCAGGGCTGGGGAGAGGGAATGGGGAGTTAGTGATTAATGGGACAGAGTTTCAGTTTGGGAAGATGAGAAAGTTCTGGAGGTGGACAGTGGTGACAGTTACACAGCAATGTGAATGTGCTTAACGTGCCTGAACTGTATACTCAAAAATGGTTAAGATGGTAAATTATGTTATGTATATGTCACCACAATTAAAAAGTTAAGAAAAAAAAAAGAGAGCCTGCCTGTGAGCCAGAGGCAGCACTCAGCCACATGCCCAATGATCCTGAGGTCGGCCAGCCTCAGTTTCCCTCCACCATCGTCTCTACATGGCAGCCACAGTGGTCCTCCTAAAACATCAATCTCGTCACCCCACTCCCTTGTGGCCCCCAATGGCACCCAAAATAAAGTCCACACCGCTCACTGTGTCTTATGGTTTACACATCTGTCCCTGCCGTCCTGTGATTCCTCTTGCTGGCCCAGGGCCTTTGCAAATCTTGCCTTCTGCCTGCAGCCCTGCCCTCCTTGCCAGCTAGTGGCTGCTCCCTTGGCCATCCAGGTCTCAGCTGAATGTCCCTAATCAGGGGGACATTCCATGCTGAGCACCCCTCACTCCTGTCTGACACATCCCTGCTTTAATTCTTGCATAGGAGTGGCCAAGCTCTGGTTATTCTTCTCTGTTTGTATCTGTTTCTCCCACTGTGAGTCCCTGAGGACCCAGAACCTGTAGGTCTTGTTCCTGCTGCACCTGTCACATCTAGAACAGCTCCTGGCATCAGAAGCTGTTGGACAAACATTTGTCGAAAGGAGGGAAGGCGGGAGAGAGGAGGGAGCAAGGAGGGTGGGAAGGAGCGGGGTGGGGGGGGGGAGGATGTGAGGGAGGGGCAGGCGGGGAAAGAATGGAGGTTTCCAAGGGCAGCTCTTTAACTCCAACATCCACATTTGCATAAACAGTATCAAGAGATTCCATTTTTCCATGTAAGCTATTGTTTTGTGGCTGTTTTATTTTTTATTTATTTTGGTAAAGGCCCATTACAATAATACAGGTAGCACATTGTTTGTTTCCTAGTAGCAATTGTTATGAAACATCCTTTTATCTTAAACCACACATGGATTTGTTTGTTCTGGCTCAAGATGCAAAGGCCATATTGATTTTAAGCTAAAGCCCAGGCCTTCTCAGGGTGCTCAGGGTTATCCTGTCTGCACCCTCAGGACTGGGGTGGGGGCTCCAACACTCAGGCCCTCCTGAGGGCAGCCCAGGAAGGCACAGCACAGAGAAACAGCCTAGAACAAGGAGCCAAATTCTAGGGATATATATCTTCACTCAGTGGCACAGTGATGACATGACAACCACAAAATAGCATTAAATGTTAATTACTATTAAATGTGCTGGAAAACACAAGCACGCTGCACTATTAATCTCAACATCAATTTCTTTCAAGGCCATAGACCACCCTGGACACCCCAGGTACTAGGAGACAATGAATTTTTTTTTTACTCAAGTAGTCTGGGTTGGATTTCCAAGCCAACCTGCAACTTCACCAGCCTTCAGAGACACAAATCTAAACGCCCACCAATACGGGATCACTGGAATAAACTACAGATCCACGATGGGACGTTATGCAGTTAAACCAAAACGGCAACAGAAGCCTCCATTTGCTACAGGGACACATCTGGACAACATCATGTTGGGTGAAAAAAAAAAGTAAGTTACTCTTTCATGTGAGACCCAAAAAAAAAAAAGTTTGTCCCGAGTCCAAAGAGCTATCAGCACAATATTGACAGTGGTTCTGTCTGCTTTGTTGATTTTGTTTTTAAATAAACTTTTTATTTTAGAAGTTTTAGATTTACAGAAAAATTGCAAAGAGAGCACCGAGAGTTCGACAGACCCCATGCCGAGGCTCCCGTTATCAACGATGTCACATCAGTGTGGTGCGTTTGTTGTAATGAATGAACCAGTGTCGCTTCATTATCCACCAAAGCCCACACTTTCTTCAGTTTTTACCTACTGTCCTCCTGTCCCAGGACCCCATGGGACCCTACATGACACTTAGCTCCTCTGGACTGTGACAGCTTCTCAGGCTTCCCTTGGCTCAATGCCCTCGGCAGCCTGGAGGGGACTGCTCAGGTCTTGTGTAGAACATTAGATCTGCAATATTCAGGCGATTTTTACTTTCTCCTCAATAATTTCCTCTAATGTTTTATTTCTGTGCACGAGTCTAGATCAGGTTTATAGTTTAAATGCCTACCTTATTTTGGAAAGCACGGCACCTACCCAGTGCTCTCTCCAGCCTATGTTCTGGGCGTTTCTCCCCCGGCTGTGAGAACAGCGCTGGAACCGGCTACTCCAAGCCAGCTTAGAGGCACCTCGCAAGCACTCGAGCGCAATTTCCATTGCTTTTCTTGGGGGAGATGAGTCACCTCATCATCCCCGGGACAGGGTGGGAAGGAGACAGAGCAGATGAGGAGCGCACAGGTGGGGGAGGCTGGCCACCAGGTGCTTCTGCATGACCCAGGGGACGCCCTGAGGAAGAACTTTCCAGGTCTTCACGGAAGATGGGACCTGTCTGATCCCTCTGACTTTGGTGAAGGACTTTGACAGGAGGATAACAGTCATCCACGATCGTGTCCCTGTGGTGGGCTCGCACTGAAGTCCCTGGTGGCAGATCACACCGTGGCCTTCAAGTAGCAGGCACCCCTCTGGGGGCAGGGGACAGAGACTCGATGCAGGTGACTCACCACTGTGCATGAAGGGCAGAGTGGCCAGCACTGGACGAACCCAGGAGACGGGGGAGGTGGGTTTCCCAGGAAGAATGGAGTTTGCCACACTAAGTGGAGAGGAAAGGCTTCCGGGCACAAAATACCAAAAAAAGCAGCAGGCAGGCAAATCAGGGGAAGGAGGGCATGTCAGTCTCCCGGGACTGCCGTAACCAAGTGCCACGAGTGCTTCTGTGTGGCTTACAACAGACACTTACTCTCTTGCAGTTCTGGAGGCCAGAAGTCTGACTTCCCGGTGTCGGCAGGGCTGGTTCCTCCTGGAGGCTCCAGAAGAGGAGCGTTCCAGGCCCCCTTCCAGCGTCTGGGGGAGCCAGCGATCCTTGGTGTTCCTTGGCTTGTAGACACATCACTCTGACCTCTGCTGTCACATGGCTGTGTCCCTCTCTGTGTCTCTGAGTCTGTTTTCTCTTCTTAAAAGGACACCAGTTGCTGGATTAGGACCCACCCAAATCCTATATGGCCTCATCTCAACATTGACCTTGATTACACATACAAACAACGTCCCATTCTGAGGTCCCAGGTGGACATGAATTTTGGGGGGACACCATTCAACCCAGGACAGATGTGAATGTGGGGTTGTGGGGAGACAGGCCACAGAGGCAGGGGGTGGGTGAGCCTCCGACTGTTGGGGCCCCGTGGGCCCTTGGTGCAGGGTGCTGGGGGTGGCCAAAGAAGAAATGTCCCCAGAGGTGTGGACAAGACCTGCACCCCATGAGGGGCCCATCACTGGCCCCTTCACAGGTGAGGACACCAAGGCACAAAGGGGCTGAATGTGCCTGGGGAGGTCACAGGCCCCGAATCGACCCAGTCCCGAGTCCCCACCGAAGGCAGACGAGGTGGATGGTGGGCATGGCCCAAGAGGACCAACGTCCTGGCATGGGAGGGTCTGCTGAGGACACGGAGGAGGGAAGGCCAACGTCTGACCCGTTACACACCTGGGGCCTTGGAGACACAGGCAGCTGGAGGTGCTGCTGGTGCCAAGGCCCCGCCCCTCCCTGGGAGTGTCTGACACACACCAGGCCCACAGTCGCGGGGGGTGGGGCTCCTCTTCTCTCCTATAGCCAGTAGCCCACAGGGCCTGGTCGGCACAGCCCACAATGCCCTTGGTGTTCAGAGCCACCCCTGCAGTTGGCTGTGGTCACATCCACAGGGCGCTGCTTGCTGTCCAGCCAGGATGACACACAAAGGCTGCCCTGTCCCTCCAGAGACCTTTACAACGGGCAGGGAAGGCCTGCACGGATAGCTCCTGGCAGCTCCTGTTCAGAGCTGGGGGACTTTGAAGTGGTTTTCTGCAATTCTCTCTCTCTGGGGTTTGCTTTAGTGGTTTTTGTTGTGGTTGTGGGTTTTTTGGTTTGTTTTTGTTTGTGTGCGTGTGCGTGTGCGTGTGTGTGTTTTTGAGGCCAGATTGAGGCCAGACAACAGGTGTGATGTTTTGATCCTGCTACCAGAGGGCGTCTGGCTTTTCTCCTTTCTGGGAAACAAAGGCCGAGTCTGGAACCTGTGTCTCACGGATCCAGGTACACTTCATAGGAACTACATGACGCAAGCTCTCAGGGTTGGGGGTAAATGTGCGTGTCAGGCCGGGCAAAGGCACTGCTTGTCCTGCCCTGCCACAGGGAGGAGGAGAGTCCCATTCCAGCACGCGCGTCTCCAGAGTCACGTATTACACAAAAACACTCGTGTGTTTATCTTGCAGTCAAGTTGCAAGGTGCTAAAGGGGCTGGCACAGCTCTGCTAAAGGGGTGTAGAGGGCAGAGCCTACTGCCCATTCATCCTGGTGCCCATCCATGCAGTGTCCTCGGCTGGACAGTGGGAAAGGAGGGTTCCTCCTGATGCCCAAGGCAGCCCACACCTCGGGTTTCTCCTTGTTTGGAACCCAAGTCCACGCCCTGTAATTGCCACCACTGCTGCCTCCTCGAGCTGCTGGAGGTGGGGTCTTCACACCCCTCCCTGCTGGTCCCACCTGGTCTCAGGGTGGACCAAGCACCCTGGGCAGCCAGCACTAAGCCCAGCAGCCCCACACCCGTTAGCGCTCGTCTCCTGACTCCTATCCTGGGGGGACATCCTCACTCCTGTAGTCCAGCCCCTGGCCACAATGGCCCACACCCGTGTCCCCTGGTCCCCTCCTCCACCTGTGCTCATCTCAGCACCCAAACCCCTCTCGGAGAGGGGAGCCAGGCCTGAGCACCAGGCAGAAAAGGTGTCCTGGCTGTCACACCCACTGTGGTTCTGAGGTAACAAGCCCTGCCTGGCAGGGACTGGCCACGGGCTGCCCACCCCTGAGAATCGCAGAGAATGGCTGGGGGCCAACTGCCCCGGGCTCCCTCCTCCCCCACTTGGCCAGGGCCCTGAGTGTCCCAGGCTCCAAGACACAGTCCCCACAGCACCAGGGTTGGAACGCGTCAAGAGGAGAGTCTTCTGCCCACCAACCAAGGCAAGTGCTTCGCCTCCCTCCGTCCCCAGCCTCCCACACAAGGTCTCCTGCTGCAGAGCCCACAGGGAAGGGTTGGGTGCGCCTCATGTTGCTGCAGTTTGGCATGCGACCCCCTCCCCGCACACACTGGACAGCAAAATGCCAACCCTGATGTATGTCAGGAAATATGAGTGCCAGAAACAACTTTTAGGAAAATTAAAATGCTGCATACAGATATTTTGGCCCAGTGTCAGAGACAGCTCAGACTCTGGAGGTCACAGCCCTGCACCAGTCCTGACCTCACACTAATGCCCACACTAACTGGGTAACTGTTCTCAGGTGCAAGCCTCACCTGGCCCCAGCAGGGATAACAGCACCCACCCTCTCTAGGGTTCTGGGAGGAGTAAGACAGACACGGGAAATAAACACCAGACCAGCACCTGCAAGCGTGCAGAAAACATGGAAAAAGTTCAACATTGCCCACTGCTACCCTCGGTATTAACAAACCGACATCAAACATGGTAACTTGCTGCAAGACATTTAGAATTCTTGCCTGTGACTTCAAAAGCCAGCTCTGAGCAGCCGGGCAGGAAGGAACAAACCCAACCTGAACCCAGGCCGCAGGGTCCCAGGCAAGTCATTTAACCTGTCTGGGTGTCACCTGTGATCTAAGACCAGCCAGCCAGGTGCAAATCAAATGGAAATGCACTCGCAGGTACTGGGAAGCCTGTAAATGGGTAAATAGTGAGTATTTTCGTGGTCCTCTGAAAAACATTTAGAGCTCCCAACATATAATCACCCAAATAAAATATGCCACTTTATCTCACTGCATTATTGTTTCCAAGACACTTACCTCACATCCTCCCTCCTCTCCTAAATTATAGAATTCTAGAAATGAAGAGGAATTACTCTCTCACAAGATACGTGGGAGCACGTGAAGGAGCCACGTCCCCAGACCGCCAGCGTCTGATGAGTCGAGATAAACATTACACGCTACAGAAAGCACCCGACTTCTGGTAGCACAGGAACCGAGGAGACCCTAAACAGGAAGGAAATGCAGACACACGCCACAGCACGGATGAACCTTGAGGACATTACGCTCAGTGAAATACGCCAGCCACAAAAGGACAAATACTGTGTGATTCCACTTACGAGAGGCCCCAGAGCAGGCAAATCCACAGAGACAGAGGGTAGAACGGCAGCCCCCAGGGGCAGGGAGTTAGTGTTTGGTGGGCACAGAGTTTTAGCTTCACGAGATGAAGATGAAAAAGGCTCTGGAAACGGAGGGTGGTGACAGTGCACAACGTGCATGTGCTTAATGCCACCGAACCATGCACTTAATAGTGGTTAAGACGGCGTATTTTGTGTCACGTGACGTTTGCCACAATTAAAAATAAACAAATAAATGGGGAGAAATGAAGAGACAAGAAACAAAGATACCTAAAACCTCCTCCTCAATGTCCCTCCCACATTTATCATTCACAGTAAATCCACACGATTCACATAACATTAATTCAGAAACGTTCCCTCCTGATTTCATATATAAAATAAAGCTCCTATCCAAGACAGAAGTTAGTATCTAATTCAGGATTTCACACTATCAAGTTATTCCTTGTTATTCCAACAGAGCTCACGTCTATGCCTGGTGAACTTTCTGGAAGCCTGAAATCAAAAGAGGCCCCACTATGCCACAGGAAGGTGTGTTCACAGCTCAGACTGGCCAGTCCACCCCCAGGCTAAAGAAGTTGTGAGCTGAGACATGGAGCAAGTGCGTTCCTGTCAGCAGAAAGAACTTTCATTTAAGACCTAAAGATTGGTTGGTTCCTCATAAAATTTAACCATAGAATTAAGATATGACCCAGAATTCTACTCCTACATGCAATTCAAAAGAATTAAAAACATACGTCCACACAAAAGCTTGTACATGAATACTCACAGCAGCATTGCTCATAACAGCCCCAAAGTAGAAACCTGAAAGTCCAACGGATGAATAGACAAACAAAATGTGGTCCATCCACGCAGTGGAATATGATTCAGCCATGAAGAGGAAGAAGCACTGCTGCATGCTACCACGTGGGTGAAACTCAAGAACATCATGCTAAGTAAAAGAAGTCAGGCACCAAGGGCCACATATTGTATGACTCCACTGGTGTGAAACATCCAGAATAGGTAAAACCATAGAGACAGAAACCTAATTACTGGTTGCGGAAAAAGCAAGGGGCAAGAGGGGTCAGGAGTGACAAAAGCTTACTGGGTACAGGGTTCCCTTGGGTGATGAAAATGTTCTGGAACTGGACAGAGGTGGTGGTTGCACAACATTGTGAATGTACTAACCGCCACCGAACTGTTCACTTTAAAATGCTTAATTTACTAAGGTGGGAGGACCGCTTGAGTGCAGGAGTTCAAGACCAGCCTGGGCAACATAGCAAGACCCCATCTCTATAAAAAAAAGAAAGCAATTAGCCAAGAAAACAATTATCAGAGCATGGTGGTGTATGCCTATAGTCCCAGCTACTCGGGAGGCTGAGGTGGGAGGATCGCTTGAGCCCAGGAGCTTGAGGTTGCAGTGAGCTATGATTGTGTCACCGCACTCTAGCCTGGGCAACCTCTCTAAAAAAAAGGTTAATTTATTTTTGTTACATGAATTTCACCTTAATTTTTTAAAAACAAGGGGAAAAAAGAGCTAAGAATTGACTCAATAAAAATTTGCTTTATTTTTGAGTGACATCATCCAAAAGGAGAAAACTATTTTAAAAGGCATTATAAGGACCATTTCCTTAAAACCACACTGGTAAGTGAAGTCAGAGGAGATAAACAGGCTGTTGTAAGAGGCAGAACCACCTTCTCCTTCCGAAAGCGGGGAAGCCACCTTCTAACCTTGGAGATACCAAACTCACTCACCTTAAAAATGCCAAGTTATTGCTTGGGTAGACAGCCAAAGCCACCGCTGTCTGTTTATACCATAAACTAAATATTGCGCAAGAACCACACACATGTCAACGCCCTGCAGTGAAGACACATCAGCCGCCCGGGCTTCAACTGGAATCAAACACTGAAAGTTTCATCAGGGACCTTTTGTTGCGCCCGAGTTTTCTTTTATTTCAAGTACTCATTGCATAACACAAAGGAAATCATTTGCTGAACAGGAATCCAAGGGTCTGATCCCACTAAACTCCTAGTTTGGGAACACCAGGTAACTCCTTGTCTGGAGATGCTGAATGATCAACAAGCCTGGAATAAAGGCTGTTTCATGCACAACGTAATGTGCTGACATTATGCACAACAGGGTGCACCACCAGGGGGGTAACTCTCTGTGTGGGGGTCTTGCCCCTGATGGATGCTGAGCAGCATTTCTGGCCTCTGCTCACTAGATGCTAGCAGTGACCCCTCACCCCAGGTTGTGACAACCAAAAACGTCTCCAATGTCAGACATCTACTGGGGGCAGAAGTGCACCCAGTTGACAACCCTGCCCTTGGAAATGACACAAACCTTCTGGACTCTTCTAGCTTGAGACTCTCAGCAAGTACCAAGAGCCTGAGAAGCATCTGGGCTCGGGGCTCCTTGGCTGGGCACCCTGGCTTCTGCCAGGCCAGCCTGGGGCCTCCACGCCTCCCAGCAATGCCGTCTAGGGCTTCCCTCTGCCCGCTGAGCCCGAGCCCGACACCAGCATGGCCAAGAGGGAGCCCATCCAGCCAGAGCCAGCAAGGCCGCCTTTCTGCCCCAATCCTGGGAAAACGGGCCAAGTTCCCCCAGGCTAAGATTAAATGACAGCATGGATTTAAAAGAACAAGTACACGCCTCCTTCTAAGCCAAATGGCACCTTCCAGCTTGACAATGTGGCCCTTGAGCTCCCGCCAAGGGACAGCCATATGTTCTCCAGCCCCGACATGGCGGCACGCCACTGTGTGCCCAAGAGAGCCCCAGACAACAAAGATGAGGGGTTTTAGCCAATACACCAGCCCACACCCACCCTGCTGGGGCACTGGGAGGGACAAGAGCCAGTGTAGAACATTCCAGGCTCCAGGCCTAAAAGTACCATCTGCCGCCCAGCTGGGCTCCTCGTCCAGCCACCTCGGTGGTAGGAGCAGCAGGTGACCCTCGGTCTCCCTCCACCACATGTACCACCTCCTCCCCCTCCTCTTCCTCTCCCTACCTGGAGTCCCCACTCTCACACCTGCAGGCACTGCAGCATGGATTTAAGATCACTCCCTGGGCTCTGTTTAATCCTGGGAGCTTCCATCTCTCCAACATTACCGGCTCATGTTTGGCCCTGACCCCCAGGCTGGTCAGCAGCGCCTCCGAATTCTGACTCATCTCCAGGGACCACGGATGGTCAGTGTCAA
Source organism: Daubentonia madagascariensis (assembly GCA_023783475.1). NCBI lineage: Eukaryota > Metazoa > Chordata > Mammalia > Primates > Daubentoniidae > Daubentonia > Daubentonia madagascariensis. The sequence goes on along the minus strand of JAKFHU010000600.1, from coordinate 2,172,282 downwards.
GCCACTCCTACCCCTGAGCCTGAAAGCCCCCCTGAGCAGGAAGAATGCAGCAGCTGCCGGGGATAACCACACCTGGGCCGGCTCTGGAAGTGCCGTCTGTCACCCCACGGGCTGCCGCCCTGGGTTCTCCTCAACCAGATACGCTGTCTTTGGGAAAAAGTGTCCTCTGAAGGCTGGAGCTGCACATGCAGCCAGTTCCCCCCGCGGGGTCACCAGGACCCGGAGCCCATAGCTGCCTCTGGGCAGAAGACTCAGGGTCCTAGTGGGGAGGGGATGGGGAGCGGGGGACTTTCAGTTGTTACTTGGCACTTTTGTAAATCTTTGACCATGGCTAAGCACGGTAGACAAAGTAACATGTCTCCCTACCTCCGAAAGAGCCCGGGCCCAATCCCTGGAATCTGTGGATACACTGTGCTACACGGCAAAGGGTCAAGGTTGCTCACCACCTGACCTTGACGTATGAGGGGTCCCGGATGAGCTGGGCAGGCCCTTAGAAGTCGACGGGGAGGCAGAGGAAGAGGGGGGAGAAAGAGCTGCGAGCACAGAGGAGTCGGGGGACTCCACGCGCTGGCCCTGGAGACGGAGGAACGTGGCAGCCGGAGCAGCTGTGACGGTGAGGAAGAGACAGACCCTCTCCAGAGCCTCCAGAAAGGAACACGGCCCAGCCCGCACCTTGACCTCAGCCACAGAGACCCACGCGGCACTCCTCTCCTGCAGAACTGTAAGGGAATAAACGTGTGTTGTCTCAAGCCACTGAGGTTATGGTAATTTGTTACAGCAGCAATAGAAAACTAATACCTCATGCTGCGAGGTTTCTTGATACCAGAGTCAGACAAGGAGTATAAGGAAGGAAAACTGCAGGCCAAGTCACCCATGAACATAAATGCAACAATTCTTTTTAAAAAATTAATTCATTAATTAATTAACTCTAATAAAGTATTTAAAAAAGACAATAAATCAAGACCAAATTGGATTTATCTCAGGAATTTAACATAACACACCACACTTACCCCCCCCAAAAAACAAAAAGAAAACAGAAAGAAAGCATATTTGCATCCCAATAAGCAAAGAAAAAGACTCAATAAAGTTCTGCAATCATTCATAATAAAAACTCTTGGCAAACAAAGAAGAAACAGGCGCTTCCTTAAACTGATTAAGGGCATCTACAAAAATCCTACAGCCGACCTCCCACTAAATGCGATGCCCACCATCACCACTCTAGCCCGTATCGTGCTGGAGGCCAAGGTCAGCACAATGACACAGTGAATGGGTGACTGGCATAAGGACTGGAAAGGAAGACGAAGTAACACCTTTATTCACAGGTGATACACTGTCAACACAGAAAACTCCAAAGGCTCTGCAGACAAACTGTCAGCATGAATAAGAGCATTTAGCAAGGTAATTAGAGAGAAGATCAATACAGAAAGATCAAATGCACTTCCTTACACCAGTCACAAAGTCCCACAAAACACAATTTTTAAAATATCATTTACGATAGCAAAAAATACTGCTATTAAGAATAAATCTAATAAAAGACATAGAAGCCCTTTATAAATAAAAATATAAGCTATGATTGATGGAAATAAAGAACAGCTAAATAATAGAGAGCTTTACCACAGTCACTGGTAGGAAGAGCCAATGTGGAAAGGTATCGGTTCTCCTCAAACTGATTTACGGATTCACCACCATTCTCTCAAAATCTCTACAAGCTCCCGCATAGAGAACTTGCAAGATACTTCTCTAATCTGTCGGGAAGATCAACAGGCCAAGAATAGCCAAGGCACCCCTGGAGAGCAAGAGAGGCAACAAGTCCTGTTTGACGTTAGTACTTGCCTTAAGCTACAGCAACAAGAGAGCATTGGCACAGACAGACCAACAGACCCCCGGACAGAAGACAGCCCAGAAACATTCACACAGACATGAAACGTGACACACGATGGAGCTGGCACCTGGGGGAGACTCCACACAATCAGCTGTCTACACGGGGGACAAAATGAAATTAGATCCCTACCTCACACTGAGCACAAAAGTCAATTCCAGGTCAATTAAGGATTTAAATGTGAAAGGCAAGACCTATTTTAGAAGAGATCATACAAAATTATGCTTATGATCTTGAGGTAGGTAAGAAATTCTTAAACAAGATATACAAAACACTATCACAAAGGAAAAAAATGTACGATTTTGACTACACTAAACACAAGCACTTTACAAAGAACGTTATAAAGAAAACTAATGACGAGACATTAACATAAATTAAGAAGTCAGACATCAACGAGTGATGGCAAGGATGAGGAGCAAGAGGAACGTTTACCTGCTGCAGGTGGGAATCTGAACTGGCCAACCACTCTGCCAAGCACTGGACTGGCCTGGCAGAGAGCATGCCCATGCCTGAGGCCAGTGATTCCAGTGGCCTCACCCCAAGTTACTCAACCCTCTCTGTGCCTCAGTTTCCTCATCAGTAAAACGGGGATGACTGGATTCCCTACCTCCTGGAGTTCTGTGAGGACCGCAAGAGCCACATAAATCTTTGTTCTCATTACGTATTATTGCTTCCGCTTCTCCAATAGCCCAGCGAGGCAGATGGAGCAGATTCCGCTACCCCAATGATGCGGGGCCCGGAGAGGCTCAGGGACTGTGCCCAGGACACACAGGCATCTGTTGCTGGGGGTGCAGGTCTCTATCTTCCTGCCAAAGCACTGCAAGACCTGCAGTTTCCACGTGTCTACTCAGCTGCTTTACACTTTTCGGAGAGAAAATAATTATTAACTGCAGAAGCTTAATGAGGAGAAGGAACCTGCAAGGCTTCCTAATACCAATAATTTGTACCTATTTAAGAGCAAAGGTGTAACAACAAAGGCGACTGGAACTGACGGCATCAGATACCACATCTCTTGCCTCCAGGTAAGTAAGTGCAGCTGTCAATCACACAGAGCACAGAATGTTCCCAGGCCTCCCACACCCTGCCCCTGGCTCTTGGACACCCAGGGCCTTCAGCCCAGAGACCCAGGGGCACAGGGGGAAAGAAAGGGAGCTGCAGGGTAGACCAGCCGATGGTGGGGGCGGGGCTGAGGTCTGGACCGGGCACAGGTAAAACCGGTGTCCATGCGGCCCGCCAGCCCTGGCTGCTCAGGCCCCAGGAAGGCCAGTGGAAGGCGCCCGCAGGGGACGAGGCCGTTCCCTCCAGCCCAGCCCCTGGCAGCAGCTGCCGTGGGCCCAGGCTTCCTCCAACGATTGGGGGTGCAGTAGCCACCCCTCCTGGTCCTGAAATGTCTCAGACTCAGAGGCCCTGAAATCCCTTCCAGAATAACTTTACTGAGACCTCTTTTGAAATGCAAATACCACTGAGAGGCTATATTAAGCCACTGACCCTTTGGTAGGTTAGCTCCTCAAGTCAGAGCTGAGGGCAGCTGCCCTCCTACACCCTGAAGGCCCCTGACCCACTCACTGCCGCACCCACTTTGGTCAGGCACAGGGGTTCTGCCCGCAGTGTCCCTTGGCCATCAGAGACACTGCAGTGGGCGCTAGCAGTGACTCCACCCAGGCACGGGGAAGCCGAGCTGCTGCCTGCGGGCGCCAAGCCCCCACCTGAGGCCCCCAGCAGCAGCAGGAGGACATTCACCAAACGAGAACAAGCAGGGCATCTCTGTGACTTCCAGGGACCCTTCCCTCCAATTTAGTGAGTGGCCGACAAGTCATTTTCTTTTGGGAAAAAGATCAAATATTGGCCCAGATGTCTATTAATTTGCAACTTACATCGTAACTGCTGAGAACAGAAAAACCAGGATCTTTTTCTAGTTAAATATTTGCTAAGAAAATTCCAGTCCTAAATTTCAAGAGACTGACTTAGCACGACACTAGAAGGGTGCACACGAGTAGCTTTAGATGATTAACTAGAAACGCTCACGGAAGGAGGGTGGGAGAACCCACACAGCTCCTCCTGTGGAAACGTGACTTTCAGCAAGCGCAGGAAGTGTGTATCTCAACATCCTTTCCTTTGTCTGTATCACAGCTTCAGTGCTTTTCTGCACTTGGACATCTTAGTTCACGTCCTTCAGGCCTCTTTCCCCGCACCCCCAGGTGGTGAAATTAGTTTCCAGCTTTCGAAGACTGCGCAAGAACTCTCTCTCACCTCACATTCGGTTCTCCTGGAAGACAAGCCCTCCGTCCGGACACCGGCACCGGCTCCCCCTCCGAGGCCTTTGTCACAGCCCCCGCCGCCCTCCCCTGAAACTAACGAGCTGGAGGCCTATTCTGCAGCCAGTGAGCCAGAAGATTCCAGCAAAGGCTCCGACGCCGTTCGGCCCACGTGCCGGCAAGCTGCACACGGTGCGGTCAGGGGCTTCCGTCTGGCTCCTTATCGACACCACCCACCAACCACAACACCCACACACACCACCACAACCCACCAAACCCAACACCACCACACCCACACCCACACAACACAAACCAAACCCAACACACCAACCACCCACCACCCACCACCACACCCCAACCACCAACCCCCACACACACCCCCACACACCCCACCACCACCACCACACAACACCAACCACCCACCCCCCACAACACCACAAACCCCCCCACCCCCCCCCAACCACACCCACACAAACCACACCCAACACAACACCCACAAACCACCACCCCCCCACACCACCACCACCCCACCCACCCCCACACCAACCCACCAACCACACACACCACACACCACCACCCCCCACACCCACCACCCACACCACCACCCCACCCCCACCACACCACACCACACCCACCCCACCACCACACCCCAACCACCCACCACAACCCCATCCACACCACACCCACCCCACCCCACACCCACACCACACCCACACCCATACCCCACCCACACCCACCCACACCCTCCCCAGGTGTCAAAGGAGAACAAATCCTCAGGGGTGCCTTCAGCAAGGGTCTGGACAGAGGGAGATTAACCTAACATCAAACATCCTGTCCTTAAGTGATTAAGAGACGACTTACTCGTAACAAATTGGATTTCCCTCTTAGGCTCCCCAAGGGTCCTGAAAGGATATTTAAGTTCTCACAGTAATTACCGCATCTGACCACGTTTACAATTCATTTGTAATTGAAAATTATTTGGTATAATGTCATTTAAAGGATTCTAATCTGCAACCCAAACTAAAAAAACTCTAATTAAAATTGCCATCACTCATTAATTCAACAAATATTTGAGGCCCTGTTCGTGCCAGACCAAGATCTAGGGATGCCAAGAGGGAAGAACCACAATCTTGCCCTCAAGGTGTCCTCGGCCTGGTGGGGACGACAGACGGGGCCAGAAAATTAGAGTGTGGTACGTGCCATGGGGGAGGGGTGTGCATGGTGCTGATGGGATGTGGGGGAGGGGTGTCCAAGGTCCTGATGGGGTGTGGGAGAGGGGTGTTCAGAGTGTTAATGGGGGTGTGGGCAAGGGTGTCCAGGGTGCCCACAGGAAGCATGAGGGAGGGGCCTGCCCTGCATTCCAGTAGCACGGGAAGAGGCTCTGCAGGCATGTCAGGACAGTGGGACTGTAGGCACCCCCCAGATGGCACCCAGAGCCAGCACCCTCCCCATTCAGCCTCTTGAGACACGGGCATGGTCTGGGGGTGGAGGGCCCGCTAAGGAGCCACGCCCTTCCTGCTCCTGAGCCTGCAGCCACATGGCTCCCCTATAGCCAGTGAGGACGGTACAGGCAGCGCATGGTGGTGCCAGTGAAGCACATAGATGTGCGTGCAGGTGAGTGAGCTCGGTGGGACAGTTCAACAGGAACATGGCTTAAACCCGCATAGGGTGGGACTCAGCACATGCCTGAGAGGAGCCATGGCAGCCCCATGGGCCTGGCTGTGGGGCACGGAAGGCACAGAGGTCTCCCAGCTCCACAGTAGAGGGTCTCCAGAAACAGCATTCTCGGTGGAGCAGCAGTGATCACTCCTGAGCTGTAGCGTGGCTCTTTTTGGCATGTGGCATTTGGGGGTGCTGTGGCAGGAAGGGATATGCCAGCTCAGACCCCCAGCGGCACCCACACCCCACAGCAGGGTTGGGCTACTTTCCTCCTGGATACACAGACTGAAGAATTGGCCATCATGCAGTTCTCCCAAAGTGAATCACTGTGAACCAGTCTTAGGGATACCTATGTGCTTTTCTTTGCTTGGAATCATAAACCAACAAAACTGCTGCTATGCCCAATTTGTCCAGTCAACACAACCAAAACTGCCAGCCAGTAGTTACCTTGGGGCTACTTCCTCCTGGCCCAGTGGGGCAGGTGGGCACCATGCTTTCTGACAACGGTGCTTTTAACTATTAACCAAAGCCCGGCTCTCCAACCCTCCTGCTCCGGGTGGAGGGCAGACTGCAATCCATCACCACCACGAAGCATTTGATAAAGCCAGGAGGAAGAAGGCCCTGGGCTCAGGGGGCCCAGGCCTCTGCTGGGTGCTCTTTTAACTGCAGGGACAGCCGCTACTTGGATTCTGAGGGACTCCAGTGACCCCAGACCGCACCTAACTCAGAGATAGCATGGAGCCAGTGCTTGGACAGGGCTGAGTTTCTCTCACACCCGCTCCTGGGGCAGCTCTGACTCTACCAGGAAAATGTCCATCTTTCCTGCACTCTGTGGCCTCCAGGTTCCAAGGACAAGTTCCTGGGTCCAGATGTGAGGCCCAGCCTGGTTAGTGTGAAAGAAAGCCTTTCCCAGGCCATCTCAGCGTCTGTACCCCTGCAGTGCAAACACCTACCATGGCCACCTCCCAGGTCTGCAGAGCCGCCAAATGCGCCACTGAGAAGACGGCACCAGGAGAACCAGCTTTCCCAGGTGCAAAATGCCACATGAGTCGGCATGGCATGTCCACCCAGAGTGCAGTTCTGGGGTCCTGGTGTCCTACAGCCAGAAGACATCCTCAGACCTATAGAGTCCTGCACCCGAATTTCCATCTGACAAGACAGGAGCTGAAAGAGGGATATTCCGGGGTCACCTGGAAAGGTTTTAGCCAAGCTGAGGGAGAAACTGGGATCCCGCAAGTTCCCACCTATGGCCTCCTTCCAAACGTTCCTGCTCTCAGCCTCAAGGTTTTATGTAACAATAATAGAGGAATAAAAAGACAGTCGCCTGTGCACTCTAGGGCCATAATTATTGCACTCAATAAACACTTTTCAAACATTACCTGGGAGGGGAATGCACCAAACAGAGTGAACATCGCAGAGCCGCCCTTGGCCATAGCAGCGTGCGCTACAGCCACAGACTTGGGAAGGTAGGGGAACCTTACCTATGTTAGAACAACAGAAAAATCTACTAAACCAAATTCCTGCAGCCATCACAGTGACCCATCCTCAGGCACAGAATGAGCTTCTGCTTTGCTGCTGCTGTCATGGACAACCCCAACTGCCACCAGGCGCCCAGCTGGCCTGACACTGCTCCAGGTACTTCACGCCCACCCTCCAGACAGTCCTTGCTTTATAGACCAGGCCTCAGAGGGTCAGGAGGTTAAGGGACTTTCCCAAGGCCACTTGGCTGGTTAATGACAGGACAAAATGCAAACGCTCGTAAGTCCAGGGCCTGTGCGCTGGTGTGCTGCCTCTGGCTCTTGTAGGCAGGAGTTTTGTTCCCCGGGGAAGTTCAGCACCACTGGAGTGAGGACACGCCCACCGGCACTAGGACGGGCTCTGCTGAAGCCACACGCAGCACCTCTTCTAAAGCAGCTTTTCCACCCGGGCACCACAGACAGGTAGGATTGCATCATTCCCCGCTGTGTGGGGCTACTGTGTGCACAGCAGGACACTGAGCAAAACACCACGCCTCCACCCACTAGATGCCAGCCACACCCCCCACACTGTGACAACCAAAACGTCCTCAGATATTGCCACATGCTCCTGGGGGGCAAAATCACCCATTTGAGAACCACTATACTACAGAAACCCAGCCAGGAAATAACTTCCTAAGTTTTTCTTGTAAACTAGCAAAAAGGAAAAACAAATTAAAAGTCACTCTGTTCTTTTTAATATTTGCAGGTAAGTAAGGTCTCTCTAGGTTTCACTCCATCTGTTTCACCAGCACCTTGTACATACCCAGCAAAGAGCTGGGCAAGGCTGAGTTAAGACACAAACAGGGACCGACCGTCCCGACATAGGCTGGACAATGTGGAGGCAGAAGAGAAGACGGTCAGGACGCTGGGACAATGGCCGAAGCCAGACGTCCACTCGAGGGTGCTCCCCACGCTCCAGCAGGTCCGGAGCTCAGTTACCCCTGCAGGAAGGAAGCCAACCAGCAGGCCGGGTGCTGCCCAACAGGCAGATCTCACTCACAGGCTAGTCTCATCTTAAAACAGAAGTTCCACTTCTTGCTGTAAAATTCTCCTTTAAATTGTGTCAGCCATTGCCAGTTACATGCTTGTGTATTACTTATGTAAACTAACAACATGGAGTGTGTGTAATTTTTCACTCAGAAGCACAGTCCTGTTTCAATTCCCCATACAAAGTCTTCCTGGCCTAACTCCAACCAGGGACAAAACTTACCCCTTGGTTGTAAAAAACCAGTAGCCTCTGTTGTTCCTACCTGGATGTGTTTTCTTCCAGATTAGAAACAGACTCTTGGTAATAGGGCAAAAGATTAAAAGTAGACAAAAAGAACATGGAAAATATTTAAAATTTCTCTGGGGTAAAAAAAAAAAAAAAAAAAGGTACGTAAGAGAACAGACTAGAGCAAATCCTTCTTTTTCGCTGGGAGCCTGCAGGGTGCCGTCCTCACCTCTTTTTCTGTGTAGGTCTTCACTCTCGCCCACAGGGAGCGTGAGGTGCTGGCAGCTCCTCTGGCTAGAAGCTCATTGGGCCCCAGCGCCTGTTCAGGGACCGAGCGACAAGCTGGGCAGGGAGGTGATCTGACATCTAGGTGCCCAGGTGTCTGCAAGAACCACACGTGAACGCTGCTCAGGACCCTGGCCCGTGGGTGCCAGGCTGCCAGTTGCTAGTACCTCTGGCTGGCAGCTGGCTCTGCGGGTCTGGGAAACTGCACTGAGCCCACCACGGGGGGAATGCTGGTCCTTCTCCACCCCACACTGGGGTCCTGCTGACAAGCCATGCTGAGTCCTACACCCACTGTGGAAACCTACGCCTCACACCTTTCTTTGTGAGTTAAGTTCTGGGGTGACCCTTCCATATTCAAGCAGTGCCTTAGTTACAAGGTAGAGAAGGTGGCTCTGGGGAATAGCACCCATTTCTTGAGCTTGCTGTCTTTTCGGGGAGACCACATGCTCGGGACAGGAGTTAGGAGGCCTCAGAATCAAGACTCCTCCCAGGGGTACTCCCTGCCGGTGGGGATTTGTTTAATACTTTCAAAAAGATGTTACCCTGGAAACTCTACCAGAAAAGATGAGATCTACTTCCATATACAGAGACACACACAGTGTGTGTCTCAGGTGTACCAAACTTAGAGCTGGACCTCCTGGGGCTGGAAGGGATAATTAGTTACAAATAATGGGTGCAGAGAACATTTCAGCCCGGCAGCCACGTCGTGAAGAGCACACAGAGCAGAGATGCATGTCCCACTTGCTGCCACAGAAACTCCAGGGGCAGAGAAAACCTACCACCTCTCATAACACATTATGCTCCAACGGTACGTGCCAACGGAGAGAGATTTCTGGCATCTGCTGTCCGCAATACGTCTGAGATACCATGAGACAACTGCTGTCACTTTAATTCTTGATCTCAACATCCTTAATCCATGGCTGTTAAAAATAAAAAGTCGCAGATCGCATCACAGTGACTCTATCTGTGTTTTCTGGGTCTATACAGTGACGGGGGCTCTACTGTTCCTAGCGAATCTCTTCTAACTGTGTTAGGAACTGAAAAGATCCTACTCTGCTGGAAAAAGTGCCTAGGCCCCTCCACGATTTCATTAGCTAGTAGGCTAACAATAACATTCATAACTTAACAAATATACTGCATTCGCTTCCCTAGAACAAGCCTGCAGGAAGCCCCCATCCACAAATAAGTTGTAAAATTCTGCAACTCAGACCTCATTTCCCATGGAAACAACATGACCAATGATGGTTTTGTCCACCAGCTAAGCAACAACGTGTTTTTGTGAGAAGGGGCGAGGGGCAGCAGTACACAGAGAACTTCCGTGCCCTGGCTCACCCACAGGACGGACACACACCAAGGCACTGAGGAGTATCCCTGGCCAGTGCCCGTACTGGATTGCACATTTGTTAGCCACCGCTACTAATGGCAGTCAATCCCTAATAGGTGGTAGTGACCCAGGTTGCTAGTACCTCTGGCACCTGCCGGAACCCAACACAAATCTCTCTAGAGGAAGGTAACAGCATCCTAGGCCTCATGTTATTCCTGTAAACAACGATGACAATGCAATGTCCAGCACATAAAAAACAACTGGGCACACAATAAGACAAGACTATCTGAATGAAATCAATAGACACTCTGAGACAACAGAACATAGACCATAGAGGAGTTACAGAACAGACGTAAGAATTGCTATGCTCACTATACTCGGAAAGAGAAAAGATAAGATGCAAAATTTCATTAGAAACCAGGTAACCACAGAAAACCACAGAAAAGAGAAAAGAGATCAGAAAAATAACCCAAAAGTAATTCTAGAACTGAATAACACAATAACCAAAATTAAAAACTCAATATGATTGAGTTTAAGAAGAGATTACACCCAGCTAAGAAAGTTAGTAAACTGGAAAACAGGTCAAAAGAGAATATTAAGAACAAAGTATATTCAGAAAAAAAAGCAGACACAGAATCTACCTTCATGGAGTATAATTCAGCTCCATGATTTCTTTATTTATTCCTTATTACTTGATTGGCTACACTTTTAAATACGTTGATCTTGTTTTCTGGGCTCTCTGTTCCATTCCGCTGGCCTGTCTGGCTATCCCCAGACACTCTCCTAATTACACACACTCTTAATCACAATGGCTTTATAACAAGCCCTGACATCCGGCCAAGCAAGTCCTCCCGCCTCATTCTTCTTCAAAGTGGCCTTGGCTGTTCTTGGCCAGTTTTATTTACATATAAATTTTAGGATCAGCTTGTCAATTTTTTCAATTTCCCCTAAAAGTCCCACGAGTTTTCATCAGTATTGCACTGAATCTACACACCAATCTGGGCAGAAACAACATCTTTACAATACTGAGTCTTCTAATCCACGCACACGGTTTAAGCCCTTCATTTATTTAGGTCTTCGTGAATTTCTCCCAATAACATTTTATAGTTTTTTGCCCATGTTTTATTAGATTTATTCCCGGGTTATTTGATCATTTTATGCTATTATAAATAATATATTTCATTTCACTTTCCATTTACTGCTGGTGTAAGAAAACACATTTGATTTTTTACAGTACTTCACTTAAACACTGAGAAATATTCTGAGAAATGCATCCTTAAGCAATTTGGTCGTTGTGCAAACATCACAGAGTGAGCTTATACAAACCTAGATGGTACAGCCTACCACACACCTAGGCTATATGGTGTAGCCTATTGCTCCTGGGCTACAAACCTGTACAGCATGTTACTGTACTGAGTACTGTAGGCAACTGTAACACAATGTTAAGTATCTGTATTTAAACCTACATAAACATAGAAAAGATACCAAAAAAAATACAGTATAAAAGATAAAAAATGGTACACCTACACAGGGCACTTACCATGAATGATGCTTGCAGGACTGGAAGTGTCTCTGAGTGGTGAGTGAATGCAAAGGCCTGGGACAATACTGTACACTACTGTAGACTTTATTAAAGACAGTACACTCAGGCTACACTAAAGTTATAAAAATTTTTTCTTTCTTCAATAGTCAATTAACCTTAGTTTACTGTAACTTTTTTACTTTATAAAAGTTTAATTTTAAAAATTTTTTTACTCTTTTGTAATAACACAGTTTAAAACACAAACGTATTGCCCAGCTGTACAAATATATTTTCTTCCTTCCCTCCCTCCCTCCCTCCCTCTCTCTTTCTTTCTTTCTTTCAGACAGGGTCTCACTCTGTTGCCCAGGTTGGAGTACAGTGCCCTAATCACACCTCACTGTAAACCTCGAATTCCTGGGTTCAAGCAATCCTCCTGCCTCCCAAGTAGCTGGGACTATACACACACGCCACCATGTTGACTAATTTTTCCATTTTTTGTAGAGACAGGGTCTCACTCTGTTGCCCAGGCTGGTCTGGAACTCCTGGCCTCAAGTGATCTTCTCACCTCGGCCCCCAAAGTGCTAGGATTACAGGTGTGAGCCACCACACCTGGCCTAAAAATATTTTCTTTCTTTATAGCCTCATAGGTTGTTTTCTATTTTTAAAACTTTTTTTTTTTTTTTACTTTTTAAACTTTTTTGTTAAAAACTAAGACACAAACACATACATTAGCCTAGGCCTACACAGGGTCAAGATTATCAATATCACTGTCTTTCCACGTCCACATCTTGTTCCACTGGAAGCCCTTCAGAGGCAATCACATATATGGAGTTGTCATAGCCTATGATAACAATACCTTCTTCTGGAATACCTCCTGAAGGACCTATCTGAGACTGTTTTACAGTTAACTTTTTTTTTAAATAAGTAAAAAGAGTACACTCTAAAATAATGATAAAAAGTATAGCTGGGTGCAGTGGCATGCGCTATAGTCCCAGCTACTCAGGAGGCTGAGGCAGGACAATCTCTTGAGCCCAGGAGTTCAAGACCAGGCCCGGGTGATATAGTGAGACCCCATCTCAAAACAAATAAATAAAAAAAAAATGATAAAAAGTATAATATAGTAAATACATAAACTAGTAACTTATTTATCATTATCGAGTATTATATCCATAATTTTACGTGCTAGATTTTCAGAAGAACAGCAGTGCAGGTTTGCACCAGCATCACTACAAACACATAATGAATTGCACTATGGCCCGCTGTCCATCAGATGATAGAAATTTTTCAGCTCCATTATAATCTTATGGGACACCATCATATATGTGGTCTGTCGTTGACCAAAACATCATTATACAGGGCATTACTACACCTAAATATTCAGCAATCCTGCTGAACACATTTATTACTTTAATCATTTATTTGCATATTCTTTTGGATTTTCTTTGCATATAACCATATCACATATGAATAATAGCAATGTTAGTTCATCCTTCCCAATGTTTATATCTATTTTTTTTTTCTTGTCTTACCGCAATGTCCGTTGCAATGTCATATGCCTGGAATTTAATATAAAGTCTGGCTAACAGCAGAAACTGAACGAATATTGATTGAACAAATGAATAACTCAAACTTTCACAAGGTGCCAGAAGTGAGCTAACTCACTACCAACAACTAGTGTCACCACAAGTCTCTGGTCGAGAGTCAGCACTCGGATTTCATGCCAGGAGAGCCTACCCTGTGTGTAAGCAAATGACTAGGTTGCACGCAGTCTAAGAAGGTAAAAACCACTCGACCATGAAATAGGGCAGAAAAAAGGGAGAGGGGAAACACCTGAAAGGAAGGAATAAAACCTACATTATTTGGAGGTGATACAACAGCTCTCCTAGGGAATCAATGAGAAATTGTTTGAACTAAGACAAGAGCTCGGTAAGGTGGCTGGGTATGAAATCTTCAGACAACAATCCAGAGTTTTTCAACACCCAGCAAGAGCGGGCCAGTAAACATTAATGGAAAAAAGAATCCCTTTTACACAGCAACAAAACTCACAAAATTCCTAGAAATGAGCCTAAAATGAAATCTGTATGAGGACAACATGATTAATATTACTAAAGCACATAAAAGATGACATTAAAAAATGAGGAAACATACCATATTTCTAAATATTAGGTTATTAAGTATGAAACGTCTGATTTCCTTAATTACTAAGTTTTACAGCTACTATCTCTGACATTTCACTCTGACACTTCTTCTTCTATGTTTATTGTGAAGGTGCATCCTCAGTCTTGCAAATGCACATTTTGGCTTGTGATTATCTCTCAATTTTTTTTAGAGCAATTTTTTTGTGAAACCATGGATAAGTCAAAAATACGTGTTATTTTCGAATACGAGTTCCGTCGTGGAACCAGTACAGCGTAGACAGCCCAAAACATCAACGAAGTGTTTGGGAAGGGTGTGGCTAATGAACACACAGTACGTCGATGGTTTGAGAAGTTCCATTCTGGTGATTTTAATCTTGAAAATGAGCCATGTGGGTGACCAGAGACCAAGGTGGATAATGATGAGCTGAAAGCTGTAGTGGAAGCGAATCCATCTCAACTTACACGTGACTTAGCAGCAAGGTTTGACGTTACTATTCCAACAATACTGGACCATTTGAAACAAATAGGCAAGGTAAAGAAGCTGGATAGATGGGTTCCGCATGAATTAAACAAGCATCAGAAGAGAAATCATCTCGAAGCTTGCCTTTCTTTGCTGTCACCACATAAAGGTGAACCATTTCTACACCGTATTGTTAGGTGTAATGAAAAATGGATTCTTTTTGACAATCCAAGCGTTCAGCACAATTGTTGGATAAAGATGAAGTGCTGAAACACAGTCCAAAACCGAATATTCATCAAAAAAAGCCGATGGTGTCTGTTTGGTGGTCCAGCGCTGGTATTATCAACTACAGCTTCATGAAACCTGGTCAATCGATGACGGCGGATGTCTACTGCAACCAATTGGATGAAATGATGAGGATGCTTGCGATGAAGCAGCCAAGATTGGTCAATAGAGACAGGCCAATCCTCTTGCAAGACAACGCTGGACCACATGTCACACAAACAACGCTGCTCAAACTACAGAGGCTGTACTTGGAAACTCTCTGTCATCCACCGTATTCACCAAACCTTGCACCAGCTGACCACCACTTCCTTCCAGGCTTTGGACCCCTTCTTGCAAGGAAAAATATTCAATTCTCAACAAGATGTGGAAAATGCCTTTCATGATTTCATTGCCAGTAGCTCTCCAGGCTTCTTCGCTACTGGCATAAGCAAGCTACCATTAAGATGGCAAAACCACGTCGACAGCATAGGTGCATACTTTGATTAATTGTACCACTTCTTGTTTGAGATATAATAAACTACACTTTTGATTCAAAATTGGACATTTCATATTTAATGACCTTAATGGAAAAAACAGTATTGAAAAGATGTCACCTCTTCCCAAAATGTACTAAGTTTTTACAGCTGCTGTAACAAATCACCAGGAACTTGGTGGGTTAAAACAATAAAAAGTTATTCTCTCACAGTTGTGGAAGTTAGAAGTCCAAAACCAAGGTGTGGGCAGGGCTGGCTGCTTCCTGAAGCTCCGAGAGACAGTTTGTCCCCTGCCTCGCTCCCAGGCTCTGGGGGTGGCTGGCAATCCTGGGTGTTCCTCAGCTTGGGACTGCCTCACCCTAACCTCTGCCTCTGTCTTCACACGTCCTCCTTTCTCTGCCTCTCTGTGTCTTCTCCCCATCGCTTCTCCTAAAAGGACTTGTCATTGGATTTAGGGCCTACCCTAATCCAGGATGATCTCAACTTCCTTAGTTTAACTATTTCTGCAAAGACACTTTTTCCAAATAAGGTCACATTTACA
Organism: Daubentonia madagascariensis; assembly: GCA_023783475.1. Taxonomy (NCBI): domain Eukaryota; kingdom Metazoa; phylum Chordata; class Mammalia; order Primates; family Daubentoniidae; genus Daubentonia; species Daubentonia madagascariensis. Next base: position 2,156,731 of record JAKFHU010000600.1, on the reverse strand, counting down.
GATGCTGGGGCCACTGTTCAACCCACTACATGAAGTAATCCTTCAGCACAATGATATTTTTACCAAAATTTCCAGGGGATTTTCTTTTCTAATTCAACAGGCTTTTATAATGTATTTATTGAGCTCACACAGGAGAGAGTACCGTAGGAATAGCCCAAGAAAACTATGGAAAAGAAAATGGGAGAAAATGTACTCCAGTGGCTGTCAGAATATGCTGGAATATACCAGTAATGAAGATAGCATGGTGGAGTGGAACAGGAACAAACAGCTACACGGCAGAGCGGAGAATGCTCCCCTTATGTGGCTGTGGAATGTAGTTTGTGATAAATGTGACATTTTGGGGCGGGGAAGGGGGGAGATGCTTCCAATAGAAGACACTGAGACAAATTGGAAAGTCAAACCTTCCCACCATTGCCCGAAAATTAACTCAATAAGTTCTTTAATACATGATGAGAAGATAAGACTGTAAAAACATTAAAGTAAAACATGAGGGTTTTACACTCCTGGGTTCAGCAATGTTAAACCCCAAACCAAAACCATAAAGAAAAAGTGAGACAGGACAGAAACTGGCAGACCACAGGAGGAATACAGACAGCTGACAAACATTTGAAGAAAAGCCCCACCTCAAAGGAATCAGAGAAAGGCAAAAAGTAAATCACCAGCTATTTTTCACCCATCAGATTGGCAAAAATATCAGACAAAGATAACATCAAGCCTGGGGAAGATGCAGAGGAACAAGCTTAGGTGCCAGCGGCAGGAATATCAACTAGCAAAGCATTTTTGGAAGACAGTTTGGTAATGTGATCAAAATTTAAACATGACACATCCACTGATGCAGCAAATCCACTTCTATATATCCATTTCCAAGAAGCCTTGGCATACGTACACAACGACTTTTGTCCCAAGGATGGTCACCACTTTGTTCTAACAGCAAGAACTGGAACACAACCTAAGCCTCCACCCATCCCCTGACCATGGGATATCTTGCATATTTTGCATCAATTTTTAAAACTGTTATCAAGGCAGCTTCCCCACCTGCTCCTGGTCCCCTACCCTCAACACACCATCTCCAGGCATCCTCTGCTCTCACCTCTCGGAACCCCAAGCTGCCAGGTGCCAAAGGCTGTGCCAGGTGCTGGCCCAGGCCAGCTCCCTGCTGGATCCTTCTGACCTGTCGGGCTTAAATCCCCCATGGTCTGCAAATCCCCCTCCTGAAAGCCAAAACCACACCTCTTCCTCTCCTCCAGAGCACTCCAGACCCTGGGAGTGACCACTGTCACCCTGAACATACATCTCCACCCCACTTCTGGCCCAGCAGCAACCTCTCCCACCTTTTGGGCACGAACGCTTATTGTCCTGACCCTGGATGGTTTGTCCTCAGCCCCAGCCCCAGCCCACAGCCCGGCCAGCCCAGCACTCCCAGCATGGCTCTGTCAGGAAGGCTGGGCTCATAGTCCCTGCAGGACACAAGGAAAGGACATAATAACATCGCAGCAAAACTCCGGCACCAGTTTCACTCGGTTTTAACTGCCTGCAGGAGATGACCTTTTATATGTGGCTACTGACAGCCCCTCCCCCCAAGGCTCAGGGATCACATTTACAGAGGTGGCGGTAACCATGGCAACTGGCAGCCCTGTGCAGGCAGGCTGATGGTTGATGGGTAACCAGTGGGACAATGACAGCAGCTCTGTGCTTATTCAGATGATGGGGTGGGCTGAATGGGAGCTGAGCACAAAGGCCACTGGCAAAATGACACAGGCTCTGGGAGCCTCCACAGGGGTGTAAATGACACCCATAACTCCTCACAAAAGAACAGAGGCCTGTGCTGGCCCACACCTGTGCTTTTTGATCTTCGAGGGAATTTACAACAAAGACTCCGCAGGCCTTCTGTCAGACGTCATTTTTCTTGCTTTATAACAATTATCTGGTCTATATTCCAGGCAACTCACGGGCCTTCAGCTGCAGTCTCTAAATGCAACTCACCACCATGTCCCCACAGCTGGAAAGGGTCCTGGGAAGCCTAGGACTCACCATGTCACTGAGTCGCCTCTCCTGGGCCTAGAACGTCCCCACCGTGTGGGCAGAACTGTCCCCATGTGCACGTGAGGAGTGCATGGGGACTGGGAGCTGCAGATCAGTCCACTCACATGCCACATACCTAGAGTCACATTTTTAAGACCCCTTCAAAGGTGCACCTAAAGTGTTATTTTTTAAAATCAAACATCACCCCCTTCAATATCTGAACATCTCAGACGAGAAATAACTGAATGTATCTTTCCATGCACTCGAAGAGTAACCCCCCAAAAAGAATTCCCGAATATCTTTTAATTCCCTCAGGCATAGCCTTGAGCTTCCTTGACTTGAAAAGAAAATAAAGAAAAATCATCTGATCTTTATCTTTCCGGAAAGTACCAGGGAGGCACGTGCAGTCAGGCGATTTAGTGACTCACCTTATTCTGAAGGAGGACAGGTAGACCGTCACATTTTTATCAACTACTCAGAAAACTTCTCTCAAGAAAACAGGATATTTTATTGGAAAATTGGCAATCAAATCCCTAGTGACAAAGGTGACTCTTCCGAAGCCCTGATGGCACGCTCAATACTTTGCTCTGGGCTTTACAAACACCTATGAAATAGTTCCCACCACCCCACTTGTCACACAGGAAACTGAGCTCCCCAGAGGTTGAGTAACAAACCCGAGGTCACCATGCAAGTGACATCTGAGCCCCACAATCATAGCCCTACACTGCCCTGCCTCTCCCTGACATTGTCTCCCTTAACTTTATATACTGAGCAACCCCAGCCAAAATCAGGAACAAGACTTTTAAAAAAGCACGCTCCGTAAGAGGTAGTATAGGGATTACTGACCTTAAAATAATTCCCCGTAGAAAGTGAGCTGCACAAGAGTATGCACCCTGGGAGCAGATCCCCGTGGGGAACCCGCACCCCAGGGCACTTGGTTAGCACCTCAGAGATTCTGGTTGGAATCACTTAACAGTGCAGGGAGGCTCTTTCTTGGCGCCCTAAGTGGCCTTATATGGACAAGGCTCAGCTTAGCAACACCGTGAGGACAGGGACAGGACCCAAGGACCCACAGGTTCAGAGCCTGCACCCCTGGGAATAGAGTCTGGCACCCAGTAATCCAACTGGGCCAGTGGTGGTCGAACACCAGAGGCTTTTCCTGTCCACTCCAGCCAGGTCAGCTGGAGCCTGTGCTAGAAGATTCGGCATCTGCTTCCAGTTACCCTTTCACGCCAGGGGCTGCTGGGGCACCGAGCCCACAGGATGGGAGCAGGGACTGCTTCCTAACCGAGGGCTGTCTGGGTGGGGAGCCAGGCTGAGGCTCCTCTGCCCTCCGTCCCCCATAGTGGTGAGGATGCAGGGGAGGACCCTACAGCCCTCCCTCTGTGACCACAGGAGGCTACCGAGACCTGCCAGAAAGTATGAACTCGAATATAGAACACTATGAACTTGAACACCTGCATCTCTTCCCAACAAGAAGGGGCCAAGTGGCCAGAGGCTAGACCTGTCACTACACCCCATTCTTTCATTTAATCCTCAAACAACCCTACAAAGTTAGTATTACTGTCCCTATTTTAAAGAAAAGAAACAGGTCCAAAGAAGTTCAGCAAGTTGTCCAAGGGCAAGAAGAAGCCACAAATGAACAAGATTGAGTTTCCACAACAAAAAACATTTAAGACCTACATGGCAAAAGATACCATCCAAGTTAAAAGAAAATTTCAAAATTATGAAAGATATTTGCAACAAGTTAAAAATCCATAATAAGCACGTCTATAGTCCCAGCTACTTGGAAGGATGAGGCAGGAGAATCACTTGAGTTCAGGAGTTCAAGGCTGCAGTGAGCTCTGATCATGCCACAGCCTGGGCCACAGAGGGAGACCTCATCCCCCCCTCCCCCAAAAAAATCCATAATATATAAAGAGAAATGTAAAAAGCAATAAAAGACAAGCAATCTAACTGAAAAAAGTAGACTGGCAATTCACAGAAGAAAGAGGAATGGCTGATGAGCAGATGAAAAACTGTTCGCTTTCTCCAAACAGAGACATGCAAATCAAAAAAGGAAGACATTTACTTTTACCTAGAGGATAAAGATAAAAAGGACTAATCTCTCCAACGATGATGAAAATATGGGGTCTTCATACACTGCTGGTTCTAGTATAAATTAGTACCAACTTTCCCAAGGCCATTTGACCAAGCTTATCAGGATGTAAAGTGTGCAAACCCTCAGCACCAATAATTTCACTTCTGCGAACTTTATTATTCAGAATAACCTCAAAAATTACACATACACACACACCACGATAATGTTCACTGCAACACCGTATGAAGAAAAACTTGGAAACAAATACACAACACGAGGGCACAGGCTGAATACGCCCCATCGCACCCATCCAGCGGTGAGTGGGCCGGTCCTTACAAAGGGAAGGAGGCACCCAGGCCAGAGTGAAAGTCCACAGCGACACAGGTGGGGAAGGCAAGCTGCACTTGGAGGCAGACGGGGAAATAAAGAGATGCTGTACATGTTTATACCCATGAGAAATGTACGGAAGGATACCCAGAAAGTATCGCTTTTCTACTTTTTGTACTTCTGATGGATTTGAATTTTTACAAAGTTGCTTTACTTTTTTGATTAATAAGATTCTTGAGAATTTTCTTAAATTAAAATAAATCTATTCCACCCGTCCTTGCTTTCCCCACAAAAAGGCATCATTGACTGACTGCTGAGTTCTGGAAGGGTCTGCAGAGAACCCCACACAGCCCCTCCCTCCTCAGACTCTCTCTGCTCCTGTCAGTTTTCCAGACCTCAGACCTGGACTTATCTCCCCTCTGTGCTCAAGACCAGGCCTCCCTCTGCATATCAAAGACCACCAAGGGGCCAGCCAACCAGGACCCCAGGTCTCCCCTCTGCCCCCACAACCCACCCCCCAACCCCACCTTCAAGTCCTACCAAGTTCAGAGAGGTGTCTCACTTCCTGGAACCTCACCCATTTCCAAGACCATTCTTCAGGAAGATGTTTCTACAACATCCAACATTTAAGTCCTGGAACAGTGTTCAGGGCACAGCCCCCAGTAACACAAAGCAGCTCAGACAAGCTGAAATCGCGAGTCGTGTTCGGAGGTTAAGACCTCTATGCCACGATCCAAACACGGACGGATGCTGAGATCTCTCTGGAAAGACACTGCCCAATAACCGGGAACAGCGGCCGGGGCGCAGTGGGGCAGGGTGTCTTCTCCACTGCCTGTCGTCCACACTGACTGGATGCACCCTGGGCACAGGAAGTGCTTTCTTCCAAACACAGAAAAACCAATGCCCATGGACTCTGTCAGAGCAGCCACCACCAGTGCCTCAGAAAGGGCACAGATGCCACAGGTAAGGGCCACAGTTGGGGGACACCGCCCAGCCCCTCAATGCCTGTGGTCTGAGTGTAGATCCTGCCTGGTCACTCTCCCCAGCTCGTCCCACCCCTCAGCAGGCCACACTGGCAGCCCCTCAGCCCAGTGGGGTGGCCCATTGTGACCCACCTCCTTCTGCCTCCTCCCCTTCCTCACCCACCACCCAGCCTCAACAGCTGCAATCCGGTCCCAACCTGTCCCTGAAACAGGCTGACCGCACCACCTGGCGCCCTGCCCCTGGTGCTGGGGAGCCCCCTGTTCAGTCGGGCAGGAGTCCCCACTACAGGGAACCACCGTGAGGCCAAGAGCCGCCTGCTTCTTCCCAGGACCTAACACAGCCCAGAACATAGCCAGCGCTCAATGAGAGGCACTGGCAGGCTGGACAAAGAAATGGACACGTCCACCTCCCCACACCCACCTTCCTCCCCAACTATCCTGAGCCGTGTCCATCTGCCTGCCTGTCCCCAAGCTGTGGGCTGCCTGGTGGAATGACCATGCAGGGGGCAGTTTGGTCCCCTCAGCTGTGACAGCCCTGGCTGCCTGCTGGCACCATCGTCATCCTCACCGCCTGGCCCAGGACCTGGCCCACTGGCTTTCCATAACCAAGTGCCAGCCTGTAATGCCCTTTGTGACTCAGCCCCACAAGCATGGATGCCCCTCATGGGCTCCTGGGACACAGCCCTGGTGTCCTGCCATGCTTCGCTTACTTTGTACGCCGGACTCTGCATGGGCCCCACCACCCATGGCCATCCTGGCCATCACCTTTGTCCCTGGAGTCCATGGGGCCCATGAGGGGCCAGCCCAGTGCTGGGGACACCACAGGGTCCATACCCAGGCTCTGGCCCAGACTGAACCCACTCTCCAGGGCAAGCATGCAAGGTGCCTCCCCATACCACGTGAGGCCCTCGAGGTGGCCTCGGCCACCACCTTCAGGGACACCAGCCTGAGTCCCACAGTCTCACCCACCAGCCAGCCCAGTAGCCCCACCCATGACCTCCCAGCTGTCCCCTCCGTCAGGAGTTCCTGTTTCAAACATGACCACCGTCCATCTCCCACCCCGAGGAACAGCAGCACCAGCAAAGGGCCCTGCATCTACTGTCCAGACTCCCTGGTGCCAAGCAGCATCTGGGCACCCGAGCGCTGTCCACAGGCATTTGTGGAGGTGACAGTCCTGACCCCAGGAACCCTCCTCGGCCCCTGACCACCTGACCAACCCTCTCCCACCCCGCCCTCGCTCTTGCCATGTCACCTGCATGGCTCTGGTCACAGTGTCCAGCTGACCCTGGGCACTGATTGGCCCTCTGGACAGAAGCTTCCAGCAGCAGGCAGCTCTGCCATTACAGAGGCCTGCGTCTGTGGCACCTGGCACAGCACCCGCGAGGCACGCAGCAGGTGCTCATGTGGACCTGCCCCAGGAGGGAGGGAGGTGGGGGGAGGGGTGCGCCAGGCCTCTTGGGTGGCTCTGCTCCCTCTGTCATCTGTCCTCTGCTCGGCAACACCCTCCCGTGGGGCCCACGGGGCCCTCCCTGTCCCCCGCCAGAGCTCTTTGTTGTGTGGCATTTCTCACAGCCTGGGCCCCTCTCCCCACTGAAGGACCTTGCTTACTTGCCAAATTCCAACTGCCCCTCAGGCCCCTTCAGAGGGGCCTCCCCTTCCCTCCCATCTGCTGGGGGTGTCCAAGGGGTCTCTCCGCAGCCGCCCCAGCTCCATGAGCTGCGCTGCCTTCCAAGGCTGAGTGAGTCCCAGTCTGGCTAGAATTTAGAAATGTCAGATTTCTAAGAATGAATATGTTAAACAGTTTATAAATAACACAATCCCCATGGGAAATGCTGAGAAAACCCTGCCTTTTGAGACTTTCTCTGTGTCTGTGAACCTGGGAAACCAAGACAACCACAGGGGAGGTGGGCCACGTGGTCAGCCACTCCGGCCGCCCCCCTCGACTGCAGCCAGCTGCTGAGACGCTAAAAGCAACCCCCGTGTTCCTGCAAGGCCCCAGAACTGCAGAGACCTTGCCCATTTACTGTTTCTCATCACCCTTGCCACCACCACCTCCACCCCGGCAGGACCACAGCCATTTTCTCTTTTCAATTTTAAAGGCATCATCATAACTCAAAACGGCCTCCTGGGCATCCTGTCCCTGTATCGGGTGCCCCTCCAGGCCCTGGTCAGGCAACAGCGTCCCCAGAGCTTGCTCTGGGTGAATGGCTGGGGAAAGCTGGAAGGACACAGAGACCCCAGTGCCCCCATGGCCAAGTCCTGGAGGGGCCTGAGCCAGCCAAGCTCATAGACACCACGGGGACAGGATACAGGGGTGCAGACCTACAGTGTGAGCTTCCGTGACCCCACGTGCCCACGGCACCTGCCAGGCGGCTCTCATCACACCCTTCCACGGGTGAGGAGTGGGGACATAGAGCAGGGGACGGGCACCCCAAACCACCCCACTGAGTGGGGTTAGGCTGAGCTTCCTCCCTCCCCGGGACCCACAGGCTGCAGCTCTCTCTGGCTGCGTGGTCAGTCTCTGCCGCCACAGTGTCACCCTCCAGCCATCCACAGAGCAGCTCAGTTCTAAGGCAGCTGTCCTGGTGGGTGAGGGGGCCGGGGACATTTGGCAAAGTCTGAGACATTCTGGGTTGTCACGACTGGGTGGTGAGCACCTCTGGCCATTACCATGTAGGAGGTAAAGGCCAGGACACTGCTCAACGTCCTGCAGTGCCCAGGACCCCCTAGCACAGCGTCTGCAGCACCAAGGGGAGAGCCCTGCTCTAGGCTCAGACAGATGGTGAGTGTGAGACCAGGAGAGTCTGTGGGGCTCCTGGGGGGGGGTGGGCTCAGGGAGCTAGAAGGAGGGGACGCCCAGAGACGTCAAGGAGACAAGGTGGGGGAGTCAGAGCCCACTCATGGGGCAGGGTCTTGGTCCAGAGACCAGGCTCACAGCAGGCTGTTTATTGAGTATGTCATGATCCATCCAGTAAGGAACAAAGGACCCAAAGCACCCTTCCCTCCCCCATCCAGCCCAGATGCCCACTCATGGGGGCACAGGTGACAGAGCTGGAGCTTCAGGCCTCCTGCAGCAAAGCCACCTTCCCTCCCAGCACGGATGATGCCTACTAGGCTGCAGATACGGGCTGGGGAGCAGAGGGGTCCCCGTTCCTGGCCACAGGGCTGGAGGCAGTGCAGGGGAAGAGGGAACGTGTCCCTGTCCAGGGCAGGTGAGGATGTGAGACAAGGACACAGACAGAATGCCATCTTCAAGACCAGGGAGTTGGGCTGGCTCTGAACCCTCTGTGTCCAGAGACCAGGTTAGCCCATGTGGCACCCTCAGAGTCTGCCTCTGATCCATTAAGGTAAAGTCGTAAAAGCTAAAGTCTTCAGGTGTGAAATAAATGATTTTTTTAAAATAAGGGATCTGGGTTCAAGCATTTTCAGGAAACAAAACATTCAGCTGCTAGGCAGGTTCCAAGGAGGCTGGAACTCACCCCCTTCCCTTGGAGGCAATTAAAGCCAGCCGGACACACAAACACTCCTTCAGGGCCCCATTGTCCCTGGACAAAGGGATGGCTCTTCAATGTAAGGGCCCTGCGCAGTGCCTCCTTGCTCAGGAGGGCCCGTCGCCATGACAACCTGGCCAACACCAGAGGAGCTGCAAGGTAGCCACTAGGCAGGACAGACGGCAGGACAGACGGGAAAGCCGCCTTCACCTCAGCAAACACGTGGCCGCGAGAAAAGCCAGAAAGAGCACAGCAGAAGGAAAATCATGACTTAAACCAAAAGGACTCTGGGCTTGGGGTTTGGGGGATTTCCTGCTTTCTCCTTTATGCTTTTTAATACCACTGGAATTTTCTAAAGCTGGCATGCTTATCTTTGTGAACAAACCAAAAATATTTTTATTCTGAAAAGCAACTTCTAGCACCCATAATAAAGCTTTAAAAAAATTAAAAATACAAAGTGCTGGCCTTTGTCACATTGTATCTTCTCAGCAGCTTTTCTGGTTTTATTGTTACCTAAGATGGACACTGAGATGGGACAGAAACATGATTAACACAGAGAAAAAACACAGGCAACCAGGGCACCACCAGGGCTCCCTAAAGACCACACGCAAAGCCCCTCCCAGCTCTGGGAGTCCACACAGCTGGCCGCTCACCACGGCCCAGGGCTCCTGCCACACGCGCCCACCCGGGGCTCTGAAATCCCAACTGCGACCGCGGTGTTGCCCAAGCATCCTGGTTTTTCCAAACAGAGCAGGGCACGGAGCAAACGCTCCCTTTGTACTATTTGATAACACAATATTGACTAGGCTAGTTTCTTCGGCACACTATCATTCATTCATTCAACAAACACTAACTGTGCCTTGACCTTGGGCCAGGCACCCACCGCACAGGGAGCCATGAGATCCCAGGACTTGAGAAGCTCAGGGCAACGGGGCCAACACCCCACAGCGCCATGCTCCCCTGTGGGCAGCCAGGGGTAACAGGGCACCCAGGGGTGACATGCTGAGGGCAGACAGGAAGAGAGCAGGGAGAATGGGGCAGAGGAAGCCCCTGGGCTTGGGGCGGCCCCAGGAAGAGCGGCCTTTCCCAGTATCTGTACCGCCAGCTCTGAATCGTCTCTCGGTAATTAGATATAATTACCTGCCTCTCTGCTCACTACTCAGCCCAGGTGCTAAATAAGAGCATCCCCTGCCCAGGCTACATAACTGCAGTGACGGTCACCTCTTATTACTCTCCCAGCATCAGCTCTTTCAGTTCTGCCATGATGCCCTTGGCATCCCACTGCATCCAGGGAAGTGCAGCGAGTCATCCAGGTCCTGGGGTCCCCAAGTTGCCCCAAGTCTTGCCCCCAGCCCACGCAACAGCAGTGAGAATGAGTACGGCAGGGGGCACGCAGGAAGCCCTTGCTAAGTGTGCTGCCCTCGAGGGCTCACACCCAGATTTCCTGGGTCTACAGATGAGGACCATGAACCACATAGGCCCTGGTGTGAGCCCTAAAATCAAGGCCCTCACTCTGTGCTGCCCTGACATCTAGTGAAACCAGGAAGCCCCAAATGGCCTAACCACGAGTCCCCCTCCCCACTGTGCTCTCTCAGATAATGTCCCCCAGACAGGATAAGGTCCCCTGGACAGACAACGGAGACCAGGCGCAGCTCCTGCTTAGACCTGAGTAGCAGGTTTCAGTTCCCTGCCAACCCTCAGAATTATTCAAACAAGCCCACCACATCCTCCTGTGGGGCATCCTCCTCCAGGGGCACCCAACCCTCTTGTTACTACCAAGTCTGCCTCCCACAGCCCTCGGCTGTTCACTCTGCACCCTAGTGCAGCCCTGTGTGGCCCTGCATGGCATGCAGTGCCCTCCTTCTCCTCCAGGCTGTGAGTATATGTGACTCCCACGCTGCTACTGACTTCATCTGTCCAGTGCCGGGTGTCAGCCATCCCCATGATCCCAGGACAGGACCCCTCCCTCCCTAAGACTGAACAGGAAGCCACTTAAACAGTGAGTGACCACCTTGACAGGGATTCAAAGCCAGGTCTCTTATCACCACCACAGTTGCCTCTCAAAATCACACGGCTTGGGCCAACGTGCCCAGGGACGAGACCATATGGGACTCAACACTGCAGCAGCAACCCGAACACGAGGGAGGCACGCGAGGAAAGGCAGTGTCTAACTGCTGATTCTATTCCTCTAAACATCAGAACACACAGGGGAAAAGCATTCATGGTCACTTTAGACAACAGTCTATAAATCTGCCAGAAGATTAAAAATCCATGTTCAAAAACATTCCCCATGCAGGGTCCTGAGTTTTGCAGGACACTCAGACCAGCTAGTGCACCTGGCAACACCAAGAAGCCCAACGCAGTTGCACAAAAGCATCTACATAGAACAGGGGCAATCCCGCACACCTCAAGTTACAGCTTGAGCACTTCAAGCAATATCCTCTACCACAAAATCTTAGGGGTAAAGATCAACTTGGGGGGGGGCCTTTAGATTCACTGTAATGTGCTGCCTGCGGGTTGCTATAATTTTTCCTCATCCCCTGCACTAGCGATGGGGGCCCCAGCCCTGTGGGGTGTACTTCATGTGGGCAGCAGCACTTCTGCCTAGTCTATACCTCCAGAGCTGGCACTGGGCTGCACAGAGAACCTCCTAACAAATGCTGGCTGGAATATGGCCTAGAGGCTCAAAGACACACATTTTTTTTTTTTCTTTTTTTAAAGAGACAGGGTCTCACTTTGTTGCCCAGGCTGGAGTGCAGTGGCGTCATCACAGCTCACTGCAGCCTCCAACTCCTGGGTTCAAGTGATCCTCCCACCTCAGCCTCCCAAATAGCTGGGACTACAGTCATGTGCCACCATGCCTGGCTCTGTCACAGCTCTTTACTTGGTATGTCTACATTTCTCTTACCTCCCAGCCCCCGGTGGGGAAAGGTCCTTGAGGTCGGAATCCTCTAACCTTGACTATAGGGCCTTCCCCACCCAGGTGGGCCCCATCGCCGGGGGGTTCCCACTGAGGCCTCAAGATGATGGTGCCAGGAATCTGATGACTGCTCAGGATGAGGCCCTGGTTATTTAGGCCACACCTTGGCTGCTAGCCTATGTGATGCTGAAGCCCTTCAGCCCCACATCTACCAGGTGCCTGTGGTCCATCCAGGCCGAGGCCATGCTCTCTGGCAGCCAGCCAGTCAGAACCAGTCTTGGGAGTGGTGGGTGGGTGACCAGTCTGGGGGGTGGGTGACAAAGGACGCACTGAGGACACCCCAATAGCACCTGTGTGTCATCATCAGATCCCCGCTGAAAGGCAGGGGCAATGCGGTGGCCACTCTCAGCACCTCCCCAGCCCTTGCCGACTCTGGTTCCTCCTCCTGGCATCAAAGAGAAGCAAAATCTCCAGGAAAAGTCACTCCCCGGAGGGAGTCAGGGCTGCATCGCCTGTGCTCACAGCTGAGCTCTTCAGCCAAAGGGATGTTTCCAAAGGTACCGCCTGGCCCTGTCCTGCCTGGCTGAGTCATTCCCATGAATTCAGCAAGCACAAGTCGCTGCAGGAAAAGCCCTGGAGCTCCCCCCTCCTCCTCCAGGGATGCCTATCTGCACTGGCCATCAACCCAGCCGTCGAGCCTGGGGACTGGGCGCCCCAGACCCATTCTGGGCTGCTCGGCATCCACTAAACTCCACACCTTTCCACAAAAATGGCTCTGTCTAAACCCTAGTCCCCTTGGGCCCTGGCAGGCAGCCTAGCCCTGGCCAGCCCCTTCTAGACAGCAGTCCCCTCAGCTGCAGCCTGGACTGAGAAAAGGCTGCCTGGCAGCCTGGACCCCCCTCAGGGCACCAGCAAGGTCAAGCCCCAAGGGCACACTCATGGACACTAGACAGGCTAGACAGGATGAGCCATTTCACCTGCGGGTCAGCCCTCTGGCCAGACTGTGGGACCTTGGCCCCCTGCCGACCCACTCCCAGCCCCCAGTCAGGCTAGTGCCCCCCAAGACCCGCAGGCCCCTTCCTGGGCCCTCCTGGGGGGAGCTGCACAGCTGTCAGCAGCACAGCTGGGGCCACACCCTGGCAGTCCCAGAGCTAACACGAATGTCAGCTTGTTAGCAGATGTTCCCAAGTCACATGACCCTCAGGTAGGAAAGTTCCCACATGTTTCATTAAGGTAAAAGGAGTGCAGCTCACCTTACACACAAACTCTATTAACTCTTTCGACAGAAAACAAGAAAGCAAGACAGTCCGTGTCTCCCTGGTGAGGTCAGCTCTGGAAAGGCCAAGCCTGAGCCCGGGATGGTGACCAGGTGGCCCAGGGTGGTGGCCCAAGGGGTATAGGCCAGGGCTGGTGCAGGGTGGGTATGCACAAGCTGCAGGGCACCCAGGGCTGGAGGCAGGGAGTAGACCAATGGGACAGGCCTCAACCACACATGCACAGTCCTCGGGGCTGGGCTCAAAGGCACAGACACTGAGGCTGTGTAAGTCCTGCTGGGGGCCTCCCCAGCCCAGCAAGTGCCCATCTGTGTAAGTAACAAGCTCCCAGCAGCCAGTGCAGGATGGCCAGCCCCTGCAACAGGACATGCTAGAACATTCCACTCATTCTGCAGATCTCCAACACTGACCAACATGAACGGCATAATTAATTTGGGTTAAGAAAGCAGGGATGGAAGACCTTCAGAATGGCCCCACCCTCTGGCCCACTTCTAGGAACTCGCCCTAAGACAAAGGACAGAAAACCAGGCCCTCATAAGAGGACACTGATCCCAGCAAATGGTTAAATAAACCTTGGCACAATCCTACAGAAACATGCTATCTGGTCATTCAAAAGGATAATATAGATACATACTCATTGAAATACCTACAATAGCATTTAAGTAAAAAGAGTAAGTCACAAAACAGTTTATCCCTGGTGACATTTTAAAAAAAACACATACACAGGAATACATACTGGTTTTTTTTTTTTTTGAGACAGAGTCTCACTCTGTCACCCCAGGTAGAGTGTTGTGGCGTCATCATAGCTCACTGCAACCTCAAACTCCTGGGCTCAAGCGATCCTCCTGCCTCAGCCTCCCTTGTTGTAGCTGGGACTACAGGTGCCACCACCACGCCCAGCTGAAGTCATGTTTATAACAAGCCCACTCCCGAGATAACAACATTAACCCATTCATGATGGCAGAGCCCTCATCATCTCTTACTAGGCCCCACCTCCCAACACTCTTGCGTTGAGGATTAAGTTTCCAGCACATGAACTTTGGGGGACACACTCAAACCATAGCATGTACTTAGATAAAAATCTGTTAAGGTATTCTACATTTAAAATTATTAATCCTGGGTGGTAAGATTGTAGGTTCTTTCTTTTTACCTTAGTATATTAATTGTAGGAAAGTTAATACAAATGTCATTACTGATGCAGATATTCACCTGGTGATCAGCCCTTCCCTGCCCCTCGGTGCTCTTCTCTGCAAGGCAGGGGGCTGAAGCCTGAAAACCACATTTCCCAGGCTCTGCCCTGACCGGTGGGGTCCCGCAGAAAGGAGGCGTCTGTGCTCACTAGATGGGGAGTGGAGGCCATTCTGCTCTGGCCAGTGGCAGCCAGACAGAGGCGAGAGAGGCTCCTAGGGGCCACAGGGCTCTTGGAGGGGCTGCCGGGGAGCAGAGGAGGGTGGGCTCTGAGTAGGCCCCGTAGCTGGTGGGAGGCAGCAGAGAGCAGACGGGAAACACCCTCCAAGTGCAGAACATCTGTGGGGGCCACACACCAAGTTCACTTCTACAACACGGCATTTATCCCATAAGCAAGAGCCAAGAAGGGTTCCAGGTGACCCAGACGGAGCTCTCGGTCCAGGGACTCACGATGACAGGACATGTCGCCGTGGCGAGGCCAGGTCTCCAAGGGCTGGTGCTGCCAGAGCTGTAGCTGAAGCTCTGGAAGGGGGCAGATTAGGGTGAGGAGGCACAGAATTTCCATCAGGAGTGAGGATTGAAGGCTGAATAAATGCAGGACCACCTGCTGCATCTGGCTGGGTGGGCAGGAGGCAGGGAAAAGAGAGGGCGGAGCTGCATTTGGAGAGACCCAGCTGGAGGCAGGTGAGCTACCGCTGGGCAGCTGTGGGGGCAAAATGGGGAGGGAGAAGCCACACTCCAGGACACATCTGTGATGGAGACCATGCCACAGGTACAGTGGACCTGGCAGGGGTCAGGATGGGGCCTGGCCAATGCCAGATGGCGGCACCCATGGACGAGTTGGCCTGGCAGCAGAAGGACCCTCAGGCTTCAGCCACAGGCCCAAGTGTGAGCCACAAGGCCCCAGGGCTCAGGTAGAGTCCAGGGTGGCCTCGAGAGAGGCAACATGGGAGAGGGACAGGCAGGGCTAGGTGACCAACTCAGCCTTGTTTGCCCACGATTTTCTCAGTTTCAGCATTGAAAGTCCCACATCCTAAAAACCCTCAGTCCCAGGCAGACCAGGACAGTTGGTGATGCCAGTGCCAGCCTGGCAGTGGAAGGGAAAAGTGAAGGCGAAGACACAAGGGCTGCAGTGTGCCGGCCTTGGGGCGAAGTTCCCGCTTCACCCCGCACAGGCAGGCAGGTGTACTTGACCCTTGGCTGCAGCCTGTCCCCCTGGTCCCCTGCCCACACCCACCACACACGCCCCGAGGGTGGAGCCAGTCACCTGCCTCCCTTCCTGCAGCCACCACCCACTGACACAGGTAAATCTTGTGATTTGACAATGGCTTCCCAAATATCAATAAAATAAACCAAAAATGATAACAGAATCTTCAGTTTGAATAATACCATCTGATTTCAAACTGTCTTTTTAAAAAGTACAATTTCAGGGTGATGGAAATGTTCTGAAACTAGATAGTGGTGATGGTTGCACAACACCATGACTGTATTAAATAAATGCCACTGCATTGTACACTTTAAAACGGCTAAGACAGTGAATTTCAGGTTCAGTGAACTGTACCACGATTAAGAACAAAAAAGTTGGCCAGGCGCGGTGGCTCACGCCCGTAATCCTACCACTCTGGGAGGCTGAGGTAGGAGGATCACTTGAGCTCAGGGGTTCACGACTAGCCTGAGCAAGGGTGAGACAACATCTCTACAAATAATAGAAAAATAAGCCAGGCGTGGTGGCTCACACCTGTAGTCCCAACTACCCAGGAGGCTGAGGCGGGAGGATCGCTTGAGCCCAGGAGTTTGAGGCTGCAGTGAGCTGTGACAATGCCACTGCACTCTACCCAGGGTGGCAGAGCAAGACTCTATCTCAAAAAACAAAACAAAACAAAAAAGGAACCAAGGCAGCCCTCAGAAATCAGAAATTCAGCCAGTGTTAACTGGGGTAACCTGTGTTACCAGCTGGTGGTACCAAAGTCAACCTCTCTAGAAGAATGTGTTAACCCGGCCAAGAGAGCATTGTGCACAGCACCCTCTGACAATGATGATGCAAGTATTGTCTTGTAAAACAAAACACAAAAAAAGGACGTGCTTTTAAAAGCTCATTTTCCACCACTTTGACACCTCCAGGGTAATTTCCATGACCTGCTCACTGCATGTGGCTCCTTCGGCCCACCCAACCCAGAGTTCATTCTCTCAACTTCTCACCTGGGCACACGATGTTGAAAAAGCACTCTCTCAGGACACAGGCAACACCCTGAGGGCTGGGGCAGGAAGCTCACCCTGGCCACAAGGATGGGGATTAGCAGGACAGGCAGGTGACAAGTGATAATCACCTCTCAGCTCCCTCCCCATGTACCAAGCCACCTGCAGCTGACCCTCCATTGACCCACCCACAGAACCCCATGGCTGGTTAAGCTCATGAATATGCCTTTTTTTTTTTGAGACAGGTTCTCACTCTGTCACCCAGGCTGGAGTGCAGTGGCATCATCACAGCTCACTGCAACCTCAAACACCTGGGCTCAAGCGATCCTCCTGCCTCAGCCTTCTGAGTAGCTGGGATTACAGGTGTGCACCAGCATGCCCCGCTAATTCTTCTACTTTTTGTAGAGATGGAGTCTTGCTATGTTGCTCAGGCTGGTCTTGAACCCCTGGCCTCAGCAATCCTCCCACCTTGGCCTCCCAAAGTGCTGGGGTTACAGGTGTGTGCCACTGCGCCTGGTCCCTTTTTGTTTTTTTAAGCAAGGGTTATAAAGGAAAGACCCAGAAGGCTGGGCCCATCTGCTTCAGACAATGCAGGCACAGAGAGGCTGGCTGGTGACTCTGGAGGAGAATCCAGACCGTTCTGGCATCTGGCTGAGGTGGGTTCTCGCCTGACAGGTCACTGCACCAGGGGACAGAACCCCTCCCCAGCCCCCACTGCCTCCAGTCCCCAACTGCAGAGAATGCAGCTGCCAGATACAAATGTGGCCCCGAAGGAGCCCAGCCCAGTTTTCACACTGTTCCATGTTTGCTCCAGTTTTCACACTGTTCCGTATTTGCTTCTGGTTCAAAAAATGCTGGGCCAATGAGCAACAGAAAAAAACAGAGAAAATAGAATTCCTGCTGCAAGCACAATGGATTTCCCAGGCCAAACCGGGGACTTGGACAGCTATCCTGACCCTGAAGTCATCAGCTTCCTGTCTATGGGTCACCCCAGCCTGGTTTACCCCGAAAATAGACTCCATCTAGCACTTGTCATTTTCCATGTGGCACAAGGTGGTGTCCGGGAGGCAGAACCACAGTCCCTGACATGCAGGGTCCCTGTCACCCAATCCTGCTGCTTTCTAGGTATATTTGCCCACAGTGGGGTGCCCCTGCAAACACGCTGTAACTCATTCCACTGGACTTCCAGTCCTGTACACACACACAGAGCCCTGACCTCTGACGGCCACGTGCCAGATGGACAGGAAATCTCTCAGAACAATAAACCTTAATATTTTCCATTCTCTCTTCTTTGAAGCTTTGGAGGGACTTTTGATTACGTGTTAGAATTTTCCATGCTCACATGAGAGGGTTGAGCGGCAGAGGCGGCTCCCACGGCTGTGCTCCCATCTTAAAGAACGGCGCACTGCCCCATGCACCTGCACTGTCCACCACACACGTTCCGCATCCTTCCCCCTCCTGAAGGACATCTAGAAGCACAAGCACATCCTCTGAGCCCAGAAGCCACTATCGTTTCGTAAGTTATTCAGGGAGCTAGGAGCCTGTGGGAAGGAAGCAGGGAGCTGCCCTGTGCCACATTCAAGCTAATCAGAGGAGAACAAAGGCGCCCCAGATCACGTGATGTTAGAACAAGGGAAACTGGTGCTGTGCTTCAGGCGTTCAGGGGAACAAGCCGCAGACCCACTGAGAAAGGAGAACTCGCCCGTCCAATATGACACAAAGAAACCAGCCACGCACATGAGCCTGGCAGCAGGCGCTGCAGGACTGAACTACGTTCTCCAAAGAGATACACTGAACTAACGCCCGGTACCTGTGAGTGTGACCTGATTTGGAAATCAGGTCTCTGCAGATTAAGACATAAATTGAGAAGAGGTCGTACAGAAGGCTGGGCTCTTAATTCAGTACAACTGGTGTCCTTGTGAGAGAGAAGACACACACGGGCTGTGTGACAACAGAGCAGGGACTGGAGTGATGCCATCCAAGCCAAGGAACCCCGAGGATGGCCAGGAACCCCCAGAAGCTGGAAGAGGCAGGAAGGATCTTCCCCTGGAGCCTTCAGAGGAAGCACAGCCCCCGCTGTCACCTTGATTTTGGAATTCTGACCTCCAGAACTGTGAAGAGAATAAATTTCTGTGGCTTTAAGCCCCCCAGTTTGTGGTAATTTGTTACAACAGGAAACCAACAAAGCAGATCTACAACCTTGAGGAACTGGTCCAAACAAAAAAAATTCTGCCCTCTCACTAAAATCCAACCCCTTGCTGATAACAACTCCTTATGGCTTAACAGAAGGCTTAAGCACAGGTCACAGTCTCAAAAGGTCTGTAAATGAAGCAGAACTTTCCAGAAGTGCACAGCCTGTGTGATGCCTTTTCAGACAGTGGCTTTATCCGGCCCACGTGTTCAGACCTCAGCGGGGCCAGGCAGGGTCGTGAACGTGCAGTCAGAATCCCGCCTGCACAGGCCCAGGCGCCAGCTCGAGGGGGAACCAAGAGCCAGCAGATGGCCACAGAGGGGCTTCCCGCAGGATGCCCAACAGCAATCCCAAAGACGGTACCGGAGCTCTGCTCCTCCTCAGACCTCAGCGGATGGGGTCTTCAGCTGAGCCCTGACCACACAACCTGGGGACCTTGGCAAACCCCAGCATCTGGAGGCCCCGGGATCATTTTGCTCACCATCAACGAGCTCCCAGGAAGGCCTCACCCTCCGCGATGCTGAGACGGGCAGCTTCTATGCAGGGGGCCACTCATCAGCACTTGTCCTCCTGCCCCCCTCCTTGAGTGTGCCCAGCCCAAGGCCCCACTCGCTGCCAACCCCCCTGAGAAGTCTCTCCAAACCGTCCAACCCACAGGGTGCTCCACTCCCGGCTCATGGGTCACGTCCCCTGGCCCGTAACATCCCCTGTTGTGCCTGCACCTCCGTCAGCTCCCCAGGTGTTCTGTGAAATCCACGCCTGTGGGGACTGGAGCTCCTGGCATCCCCAGCAAGGGTCCTCCCCTTGCTGTCACCAACTCACAGCTGCGTGGTTCTGGCCCCACACCTGCCTTCCTCGTCCCGGGAGCCCTCTTTCAGTCACCACCCCGAATCACCAGGAACACAGCCTCCCAAACCACTGTCTTCCCGCAACTGCCCACCTGTCCGTGGAAACTTCTGGTTTCCCGAGGTTGCTCTGGTGCCTCTGGAAGGACCCCAGGATAAAGGCTCAAAAGGAGACTAACACAAAAATAGGGCAGCACCGACACAGGCTACGTGAATGAACCTTGAAAACATGATGCCCAGGGAGAGAAGCCAGACACAAAAGGCTGCACATTGTGACTGCCAATGGGTATGGAGTTTCCTTTTGCGGCAATGAAAATATTTTGGAACTGGACATAGGCGGGGGTTGCACAACACTGTGAATGTACTAAATGCCATTGAATTGTTCACATTAAAATGGTTTACTTTATGTGAATTGCATCTCAAGAAAAATAAAAAAGGAGAGAGATCAAGCCAAATTACTTAAATGTATCAAAATGCCAATAAAAATACACTTGAACCAGCACGTGTACTGGTGGTTTTGAATCCAATCCAAGACTCAGTCATGAAGGGAGGGGGCCGAGGACAGCCCTGGGCTTCGCAGAGCAGAGGGTCTCAGTCCCGAGCCCACGGGCTGCCCAGACAGCAGAGTCTCAGCTGGCCCCAGCTCACTTCCTCTCCGAGTTGGTGGAATCAGGTAGAAAGCCAGGATCAGGTCTAAATCCCCAGCGGTCTCCCTCCCTAGGCTGGGCTGGGAGCACTTGGGACACCCAGGTCCCCATGGACCCCTTCCCATACCCCTAAGACTTGAGGCCCCAGACCCTGTGGAAAAACCAGGACACACCAGACTGTGCACAGGTGCCTCCAACACTGTCCCTTCCTCTCACCCAGGGCTTCTAAAACAAGGAAATGTTCACTTGTGTGGCTTTTAATATGTAGTTAAATAACCAAAGAGATTTTATCCACGTACCAGACACGAAATTTATATTTAAGTATCAATCCCTTTGGCCGTTTATGTCAAGACATGGATTGTGTGTTTGGAAAAATGTGCAGAATGATGAGACAGCTGAGCCCAGCAGGAGGGCCCTGGATGGCTTCAGGGACCCAGGACGGGACAAAAGGAGCCAGCTCAGTGCTCAATCTCTGGGGGGAAAAGCTTCCTGAAACCATGGGCAGAAGCACCTGCTTCCACACCTGAGTGGTTTTTGGTTTCTTAGCATTTTTTTTTTACTGTGGTAAAATGTGCATAACATAGAACTTACAACTTTAGCCATTTTTTTTTTTTTTAAGAGAGACAGAGTCTCACTTTGTTGTCCAGGCTGGAGCACAGTGGTGTGATCATAGCTCACTGCAGCCTCGAAGTCATGGGCTCAAGTGATCCTCCTGCCTCAGCCTCCTGAGTAGGTGGGACTACAGGCACGCGCCACCACATCCAGCTAAATGTTATTTATAGAAAAAAACATTTTATGTTGCCCAGGCTCGTTTTGAGTTCCCTGGCTCAAGTGATCCTCCCACTTCGGCCTCCCAAAACGCTAGGATTACAGGCATGAGCCACCTCGCCCAGCCCCACTTTAACCACTTTTAAGTGTACAGTTCAGGGGATTAAGTAAATTCATGTTGTGCAACCATCACCACTATCTATCTCCAGAACTTTTTCATCTTCCCAAACTGAAACTCTGTACCCATGAAACACTAACACCCCATTCTTCTCTCCCAGCCCCTGGCAACCATCGTTACACTTTGTCTCTACGGATCTGACTACTCTGGGCACCTCATAAAAGTGGAATCACACAGTATTTGTTCTTTTGTGACTGGCTTATTTCACTGAGCATAATGTCTTCAAGGTTCATTCATGATGTAGCAGGTGTCAGAATTTCCTTCCTTTCTAAGGCTAATACTCCATTGTATGGATAGACCACCTTTTGTTTATCTATTCATCTGGCGACATTTGGGTTGCTTCCACTTTTTGGCTATTGTGAATAATGCTGCTATGGACATGGGTGTACAGGCATCTCTTCAAGACCTTGCTTTCAATTCCTTTTGAGTATGTGCCCAAAAGTGGGATTGCTGGATCATATGGTAGTTCTATTTTTAATTGTTTGAGGAACTGCCATGTTGTTTTCCATAGCAGGTGCACCATTTTACACTCCTATCAACAGCATACCACTGTTGATAAAATTTACAATTTCTCTACATCCTCACCAGCACTTGTTATTTTCTGATTTTTTTGATCACAGACATCCTAATGGGTGTGAAGGGATATCTTATTACAGCTTTAATTTGTATTTCCCTAATGATTAATGACACTGAGCATCTTTGTGTGTGCTTATCGGCCATTTATAACTTTTGGAGAAATATCTCTTCAAGTCCTTTGCCCATTTTTTAATCTGATTGTTTGTTTTCTTATTGTTGAGTTGCAGGAGTTCTTTATATATTCTGGATATTAGTCTCTTATCCAGAGACATCTAAATTCAGAGATAAAAGAGATTAACAGGCCCACAGGGGCCAGACATGCCCAGCATCAGGCAATCAGCACAGGGCAGCGAGGGGGGTGCGACCCAGGCCTCATCTCTGGTGAAATCTCATGCTCGCTCAGTGAGCCTGTGCCCTGTGTCCAGCATCATAACACACTGAAGGACAGCAGTGGGGACCACAGCCATGTGCAGCAGTCTCCAACAGTAGAACTGCATAGCAGCTGAACAACTTCGTTCTGACTATGAAAACAGTTCTTTAACAATCAACTCACTGATAAACAGTTATTGCCCTATAAGAGAGTTCTTATCTCCAATGCTAACATAGCATATGATTTTATTTGAATTAGTTGCTGTTAGTTTACCTTAACCAAGTGTCATTTAGATTAGATATGAAAAAAATTCTAAAAATATTAATATAAAAAAGACACAACTGGGAGAGAAAACAGACTATTAAAAAGAAAGAAAAATCTTGATCGATGGATAGACAAGAGAGGAAAGGAAGGAGGGTAGGAAGAAGAAAGGGAGAGAGGCAGGAGGGAAGGCGGGCCCCTGGCCAGTGGAATCCGGCTCTCTGAGCCCGCAGGCCCCTGCTCAGTGTGAGCTGCTCATCTGGTATCTGCCTCTCCTGCTCCTCAGACAGAGCCTCTGGCTCTGACCACAGACATGCCTGCCTCGAACTGGGGAGGCTCACCTCCCCGCACCTGGAGCCCACCGGTCCTGCATGCCACTGCTTTCTACCAAAGCTCCAGCACAGGAGACCCTGCAGGGACCCCCCTTCTCCAGCATCAGCCTCTCCCCCCGTCCTGCAGTGCGGTGGTCCCCTGCCCACCCATGAGGAATACGCCATGATGTGCACGCGATTCTCAGTCCTCCTGTTCCAGGTGATATGGTCACTTGTGCTGAGCTTCCATCCCTGGGAATCCCCAAGCCTGTGCCCCAGGCTTAGCCACTGGTAGATGCAGGGAATAAAAAAGTCAGGACAGTGGTCAGTGCCTCAGATTCCCAGGGTCTGGGCCTAGCCCTTCCTACTGCTACAAACTCTCTAGCCTCAGTTTCTTCACCTGTAAAATGGGCGTTCTGTGAGGCTTCAGTGAGATGATGCGGGCTGACCTGAGCAGGTGCCTGCACGGTGGGAAGCATGCAGTCGAGAGCAGTACAGTAACAGTGCTAACATGGTTCCCTCTCACAGGCCAGCCCCTGGGACGTGAGACACTCTCAGGCCCCCAAACAAGGCCCCCAGCTCCGAGGGACCCACTGTGTCACCCACACATTCCCCATGACCACTGGAAGGGGTTAAGGCGGCACGCTGGGGCGGCTGGAAGGAAAGGTGTTATCCTGCACAGTAACCTTTAAGGAATCCCTCCTGCTGTGTGTGTCTGTTTTTTTAAAAAAGGCCCTGGCCTTCATCCAGGACGTCAAGAGAACAGGCACCAGAGCAGCTACAACGACAAAGCACTAGCGTGGGGCTTTTCCCAGCTTTGGAATGTTCACACCCAAAAAGGGGAACTGATTACCAAGTGCCCACAAGTCCTTACCTGAAGCAAAAGCACACAATTCAACCACCAGAGATTTCCTGGAAAATGCCCACTCCTCTCACCCGGGGCCAAATCTCCCAGCGATGCCCGGGGGGGGCACTGAAAGTGGCCCTCAGGAGAATCCTTGCTCTGCGTGGCTCCCCCTGCGCCCCACGTGAAGGCAGCGGCCCCTCGGCCTGGCAGGTAGCCCCCCTCCCCTCATCCCTCTGTGGGCACCCCTTGGCTCAATTAAGAAATAGCCCACAAACATCTGCCGAGTGCCTACTGTGTGCCTGAGCCCAGATCCATGGGGGAGAGCAGAGGGAGGCCCATGGTCCTCCACAAAGGAGTGGCCACTAACACCCTCACAGCCCTGGACCCCAGCCCTCCAGCATTTCCTTGGGTGACCCTGTTCCCCTCCTGAAACAAGGAGACAGCCAGGGGGTGTGAATTAAAGAGGATCTTTTGCTACCTCCCCCTCCCAGCATTCAGGAATTTCATTCTAGGGCATTTATATGAACCTGTGTGTTCAGGTTACAGGACAGGAAGAAAAAAACTTAGGAAACTATTTCCCCCGAGGCTATGAACTAAAGAAATCATGCCAAACTTACGACAGTTTTCCGCACGCTGCGCCCCACGTGATAAAACCCACTTCTGTTTGGATCCGAGTGCTAGCGGGCGAGGAGGCCGTGGCTTGGGGCCACAAGCCACACCCTGGCAAGGTGGCTGCTGCCAAGCCCCAGCCCACCCCTGCCTATGCCGTTCCTCGACAGGTTCTGCTCCCAGGTTCGAAACAGGCCGCCATATGCAACGGCCCAAACCCAGGTGGGCTCTTCGGCAGTGACACCGGGGCCTGGACAGAGCTCTGGCATCACCAACACTGCCACTTTCCCGGTGAGACCAGCACCTCTTCCTGACTGGCCCCGCTGAGGGGCTCAAGGCACTTCCCGAGTCTCACCTGCCTGCCGTTCCACCTGGACTGTAAAAAACGGTCTCCCATCACCCTGGTTGGTAGGTGGGCCAGACGGCGGACTTCCACCCCCAGGTAGCTGGTGCTGAGGTGGGGCGCCCTGTCCCCAGCCAGCCCAGGCCCTGCTGGCCTGTGGCTCCTTCCACCCTCCCCAGCCCTCTCCTTCCCTCCACCTCCTGCTGCTCCATCCCCCTCCAGGTCTGATGACTCACAGGGAAGCCACACAGGGCTGGGCCACGGCAGGCCTTCGAGAAACACTGAGGGTGTCCCCCACCACCCTCTCCCAGTGCCCACCCGAGGTGAACACCTGCACAGGCAGTGGAGTCGCAGGACAGGCCAGGAAGGCTGTGCACCTTAGCCTGCCAACTCCTCGAGGCCCTGGGCCATGTGCAGGCTCCACGTCCCCACACCGCCCCACCTTCCCTCCCAGCCTGGGCCTCCTCCACCCCCACTTATGTCTACCCGCCACTTACACCTGACAGCCTTGTCTACTCCTCAGAGACGCCCACAAGTGCCCTCCTCACAGCTCTCACAGAGGCCACCAAAGACCTGCCCTTGGCTAACCCAGGTGACACGTCTGTCCTCAGGCTCCCCGACCACGAGAGGGCATCCATCAGCAATGACCCCGTTCAGGACCCTCACGCCCCCTCGGGTCCAGGCCCCGTGCCCTCGGGCCCTCCCCTACATGTGACTATTCCTGCTCCAGCACTCAGGTAGACCCTTCCTCCCCCGGCAGGCAGTCGGGCCAGGGTTCCTCAAGGCTGGGCCTGGGTCCCCTCCTAACTGGCCACACCCTCTGCGCCGGCACCCTCTTGTCCCCAAAGCCATGCTGACCATCCCTGGGCCATGACCATCTTCTCTGCCTCTCATCCCTAAGGGTGTGCTGACCACCTGGGGCCATGACCCCAGTTGTCCTCTCCCATCCAGACCTGCATGTCCAGTGGTCTTCAGGACAATCTCAAAGGTGTCCCAGCCACGTGGGGCCCAAGACTGGCCCCATGGTCTTCTCCCCAAAGCTGATCCCTCTGCAAGGACCCAGCTCAGAACACACCCTCAACCCCCAGAGCCAGACTTCTCTGGAAAGCACAGGCTGAGGGAACAGGGCCCAGGAGCTGCCATCCAGGTTGGAATCCCACAGCTACCACCACCAGCTGGTATCCTAGGTGCCCTGTCCTTGGTTTGCTCATCTCTGAGACGGATGTGGCGACAGGGCCATCCACAACATGAGGTGGCAGCGGGAGAATTTAATGTGCTGGGCCAGGCAGCGCCTGGGAGAGTTCCTGGCGCCCAGAGTAGGTTGGCTGCAAGTGGCCTATCCTGGCCACCGAGTGTCACCATCTACCCTGGCAAATCCCTCCTCTGTCCACCCCCCCGCTCAGGGCCAAGCCCCACCTCCCGAGCTCCCCTCCCCCTCTATTCTCCCACCAAGAGTGACCTGCCCAGCACTCACCCAAACCCTCCACAGTCAGCCCTTTCCAGACCCCGGAATTCCGCCATGCCCCATCTCCGCCCCATCTCCCTGCCAGCACACGCTTCACGCTTCCCACACTCTAGTTGGTACTGGAGGGTCCCCCCCACACACCCCCCTACCCCGTGCACGCTTTCCTCACCTACCTCCCCTTGAGCTCAGCTCCCCTGTCTACCTGCCTGCCTGTCTACCTCTCCCCAACCGCAGGAAGTCAGGGCCACGCTGGCCTCGCACATACTAGGTGCTTGATAATTGAACAAACACTCCTTTGTTTCTGAGCCAGTGTTTCTCAAGGTAACAGCAAGCCACTACCTCCAGCGTTACCAGAGCCCTCAAATAGTTACGGCATTGCCAAAAGGACCTAACCCTTCCCAGAGAATCCAGCTCAGCAAGGGAAGTGATTTAACATGCTCTGATCCTTTCTACACTGGGAGTTTCAGAAAAAATTATAATGCCATGCATCCAGATGATGGCTGGTACAACGGCCAGCTCCTTATTTCCTTGTTTGTCATGTTCTGTGTAAAACTCACTACGATATCCTGTATATAACTATGCAAACACTTCTCAAAGCTTTATCAAGCATAGACGACTTTATACCATTCACTCCCCACCAAAGTAAATGGCCAGAAGGTTACTCAACCTTGCTCTTCACGAGTTTCAGTATTTTCTGACATGCCTGAATGACTCACCCACCAATCATTCTCACCCACAAATGCTACTTTCCCACATCTGTAGGTATGCACCACACAGCAGGAGAGGCAGGGACATCACCTTTCTACCAAGAGCCATGTTCTGCAACGTGTGTCTTAAGGCCCTACACACAGGCACACACGTCTTCAGGGTGGATTAAAAATATCAACATTACTCAAAGACCAATGTCTAGAAAGACCACATAGAGTATTCCATGCTTGAGTTGCCATTGGGTGATTAGCCACACTGCTTTGAAAAATGCGCAAACGCAGTTTTTATTACACGTTTATAGTAAAAAGTCCCTATCACAGATTTTAAAATCTCGTTCAAAAACTGTCACACATAAAATGAACATCTCCTATCGCTGGATGTCATTCAAAAATGGCAGCTATTTGAATTGCACTATATTCGGACTTCAAAAACTTTCAAAACAGGGCTTTGCCCTTGGTGGGCTACATAAAACTGTCAATGCTATCTGCTCACAGTCAAAATGATTGTGCTAAACCCCAGGCCAGGCGAAAAGGAACTGCCCTCCTCCCACGCATGCCCGCCCAGGCACCGCCCCCAGGTGCACCGTCCAGGGCTCCTCTGCTGAAGGAAAGCTAGAGGCCCTCCTCGAATGGCTCCCACAAAAACTCATTGACTGCCTGTTCCATACAGCACCTCCAGGGCAGTAATAACGCATCAAAGGCTTTAGGGTATGGCTGTAAATCCCAGGGAGCCAATAAGACCTCACTGACAATGCATATGCATTTGAAACAACAGCTTTCCTCCATTGTTCCTTAATAAAACCCAAGAATCGGCCTCTGGTTAATTCAAAGGCTGATCTTTTGTTTGGTTTGGTTTCTACACAGTGTTTTGCTGTTTGGAACTACAGATCTTACAGTCGATAGTGATTTGCTTCTTTGGAGCATTAAATAGTAGTCAAAATGAGTCTGAAAGTTACGTAGCATCCCAGTGTGCCTACTTGAAAGCAGGGCATCCATCTGGCACTGGAATAATTCAGTTTAGCAACTAACTCCCCAAAAATTTTCTCTTAGGTAAGAGAGGAGAATGTGAAAGCTGGCTTCTTCCTTCCTAATCATGGTTTGACACCTGGCGCCCCTGCTCACTGGCTGTGTAACCCTGAGAAAGTTACTCAACACCTCTGAGCCTCAGTTTCTTCATCTGTACAATGGGCAGCAGAGGAACACCACTCACCTCCCAGTTACTAGAGGAACAGATGACAGTGTAAGCACAAGAGTCTAGAAAACCGCTTGACAGAATGCAAAGGTGATCATTACCATCTGGGGGGAGTCACAGATAAGGCCCCAGCACCTGCTTTACAGGAGGGCGTGTCAGCACAGGAGCCAGAGCCAAGGACTGGATCACTGGGACAATCACTACACAGCATGGAGCCCCCACCCGACCTTCAACAGTGGTCCAGGCTGCGCACCCACCAGGTGCGACAGCCCTCAGTAACTAACCTCTTCAGAACAGACTCCATCCTAAACCCAGCTGTCTGGCTATTTTGGAGGGCCCAGACTGCTGATGCTACAGGCAAGCAAAACACCCTGCCCCAGCAGGGACCTGTTCCCACTAAAGCACCATGCCCCCTGTAAAATCTAAACACTATTATTTTACCACGTTGTTTTTATACAGGCCAAATTTTCATTCTGCTTCATCTAGCAGATAAAGTGGTATAGGAAAAAAATTAATAAGAACATCCATAACCCTGGTTAACAATTTGTCCCTAAGGGCCTATTCCATACACTCTACACGTTTTTACAACCTCACAAAGCCTAAAATATTCACCAACAAGATAGACTATGCTGCCAAAATCTATCTGAAGTATTGCATCATTTCAAAACTAAATCTGTAAATTTCAGATCTTATAAGCAAACAGCTGGAACTGGAACCTGTTTGCTATCCAACTCTTAGTACACACAGAACTACAGCCAACGGGGGAAACAAAACAAATCAGAAAATTAACTGTTTAATTCTTCCAAGCCTCCCATGACAATATTGTATCCTAATAATTTATTGTTTAAACAACTCCTCTAAAACATTGACTCCAATAACCCACAGATCTGAGCCCTTCCTGGTGGTAGTTTGATCTCATAAATAAGGTCACCTGCCTGCACCAGCAGATCACATCTAAGGATGGGCGGGCAGGCAGGACCTCTCAAAGAGCCACTGGGGGTCCCTTTTTTCCCCCCACCCCCCAGCCAAATCCTTCTCTCTCCTCTGTGTCTCCCAATTCCCAGACCCTCTATCTGTCCCCCTCTCCCCAGCACTGCAGGCTGGCCCTGGCATGCAGGGGACAGTGGCATGGAGGACAGACTCTTTGCTGCCAAGCATGTGGCAGCTGAGCTGAGCCTGACTCGCCTCTGTTTACCTGCGGCCCCAGAGCTGGCGAGCAGGGTCCCACCCTGGCTCCACCACTAACGGGCAGGCCTCTTAAATAACACCCAAATTATAAGCCTGTGTCCAGAAGCATAAGCCAAGATCAAACGCGGCTGTGCTTTTCAAAGAGCTTGCACAAAGATGGGCACACATAAGCCCAACTGTTATTATCTGGAGGAGACAGAAAAGTGAGACCAAGGCAACACCAGCTGTATTACAGGGTGACTCAGGGACCTGTCTGGCAATTTCCAAGGGTCCCACCCAGAAACTAATTGGCACATGGAGAGGAAGTGACCTCTGATCTTTCCAGAGAACCATGTGGTTGGCTGGCTAAACCCAAGCAAACCCTGTAACTTAGATAACCCCAGGCCAGGTTTTAATAGTACGACTCAGGAGCCACTAGCCTGCTGAGGAAAGTGCCAAGCCCCAGTCTTGAACTTGAAGCAGCCCAGGCCTGCTCCCAGCAAAAATGCTGAGGGAAGCAGTCAGGTGCCTCTCCTACTCGCCTGGCCTAGGTGGGGCGCCCACCCCCAGCATCCAACCGGAGGCAACAAATCCCCAAAGAGTTGCCCTGCCCAAGCCCTGCCCGAATGTGCCCTGGCATGTCAGGCAGGGCTCTTGGCGGGTCCCTGCGGCTCTCTAGGCGGCCCATTGGGAGCCGCTCCTCCCACCCCAATGGCCACTCACCAGACACAGACACCTCCATGAGTGCCTCCAGCGGCCGGTTGTTGTCCAGGTCCTTGCTGAGCTGCAGCTCTCCTGTGGAGGGGTCTAGCAGCAGCAGGCTCAGCTCATTGCCCTGCAGGAAGGTGTAGTTGAGGCTGTCGGACAGGTCAGGGTCATGGGCGGGGATACGGCCAATCACGCCAGTAGGGAAGCTGTTGGACTTATTGGTGACATAGTTGTTGAAGAGGATCTGGAAGTCAGGCAGCACCGGTGGGTTGTCATTCTGGTCCAGGAGGCGGATGTGCACTGTGGCCCGGCTCACCAGCGGGGCTGACGTGGCCTGTACCACCAGTACATACTCCCGCTGGACCTCAAAGTCCAGCTCCACCAGGGCACGCAGGTCCCCACTCAGCAGGTCCAGCTGGAAGACCTCTGGCACGTTGCCTTCCACGATCTGGTACATGATCTGGGCATTGGGGCCTTCATCGGGGTCATCAGCACGAATCCTGGCCACCACTGACCCCACGGGGCTGTTCTCCTCTACAAACAGCTCTAGCTCATCCCTCTCAAACACAGGGGGGTTGTCATTAATGTCCAGGACAGTCACCTGGATCTCCACAGAGGCGCTTAGGGGAGTGGGGCTGCCCCTATCCACAGCCAGAGCCCATAGGTTGTACACGGCCACATGCTCCCGGTCCAGCCGGCGCTGGGTGCGGATCACGCCAGAAGTGGGCTCGATGTAGAAGTCCCCATCACCATCATCCCCACCCTGGAAGGTGTACAGCAGACGGCCATTGGGACCTGAGTCCCGGTCCGTGGCAGAGACCTGGAGGACACTGGTTGACGGTGGAGCATCCTCAAAAACAGAACCCTGGTAGAAATCCCGCAGGAACCGGGGTGCATTGTCATTGGCATCAAGGATGAGGATCTCCAGGGAGGTAGTGTCCGACTTCTGAGGGATGCCGTTGTCCTGAGCGGTGATGGCCAGCGTGTAGGCAGCCTGGTCTTCGTAGTCCAGCTCCGTTGTGGTGTAGATAGTGCCGGTATCTGGGTCAATGCGGAACTGCGGCACGGGGTCCTCCAGCACGTAGGTGATGCGTGAATTCTCACCTGTGTCCTCATCCGTGGCGCTGATGGTGGCAATAGAGGTGCCCACCGGCCGGTCCTCAGTGACACTCACCGTGTAGTGGGAGCTCTGGAAGACCGGCCGGTGGGTGTTGGCATCAGTAACATTGATGAAGACCTGTGCAGTGTGCGAACGCATGCCGTCGGAAGCAGTCACCGCCAGCACATACTGCCGCTCCTGCTTATAGTCCAGCGGCAGCGCAAGGGTGATGAGGCCGCCGCCGCTCTGGCTGCTGAGCGCAAAGCGGTTCCGGGTGTTGCCACCCGTGAGCTGGTAGGTGATCACGCTGTTGGCATCACGGTCGTGGGCCCGCAGGGTTAGCACGCTGCTTCCCACGGCCGCATCCTCGTTCAGACGAAGCTCATACGTAGGCTGTGTGAACACTGGGTCGTTGTCATTCACGTCCAGCACCGTGATGGACACACTGGCCGAGGAACTCAAGGGCGGCGAGCCGTGGTCCACCGCCTCCACCCCGAAGCTATACTGCTCCACCTCCTCGCGGTCCAGCTCAGCGCACACAGTGATCCAACCCGAGCTGTTGTGGATCTGGAAGGGGAAGTCCGGGGTGGAGGCAGGGTTCTCAGACCCAGGGCCCGTGGAGGCCGTGTCCACCAGGCGGTAACGCAGACGGGCATTCTCACCAGCGTCTGCGTCCACAGCCTGAATATGCAGCACCGAGTGGCCCAGAGGCACATTCTCCAGCACGGCGGCCTGGAAGGGGCTGCTCACAAAGATGGGTGCGTTGTCATTCACGTCCAGCACCTGCACAGAGACCAACCCCGAGGAATTGATGAGAGGAGGCCGGCCCCCATCCTGGGCTTTGATGCGCAGCGTGTACTCCCGGATGGCCTCGAAATCCAGCGGGTTGATCACGTCCAGGCTCCCACTCAGGGAATGCAGGTAGAACTGCCCCTTCAAGTTCCCACTGACGATGCTGTAGTGTATGGCCGCGTTCTGGCCTTGGTCCCTGTCTGTGGCCTGCACGCGCAGCACTGCCGTGTTGACTGCCACGTCCTCTGGCACCTGGACCACATAGCGCTTCTCGCTGAACTGGGGGTAGTTGTCGTTCTCGTCCTCCACCACAATGTGCACCGTGGCCGTGGCGCTGAGCGGGCCGGGGTTGCGGCCCTGGTCGTTGGCCTCCACCAGCAGCTGGTACTCGGCGGCCTCCTCCCGGTCCACCACGGCCCGTGTGCGCACCACGCCCGAGCGCGCATCGATCTCGAAGACGCTGCCTGCGCCCTCCAGCAGGCGGTAGCGCATATTGGCGTTGGAGGGCGCGTCGCCGTCGGTGGCGCGGATGGTCAGCACCTCATAGCCCACCTCGAGGTTCTCACGCACGCGCTCGCGGTACTCGGACTGTTCGAAAACCGGGCTGTGGTCGTTGGTGTCGCTGACGGTGACGGTGAGGTAGGTGGCGGCCGAGCGCCGCGGCGAGCCGTGGTCCACGGCGCTAACCTTCAGGACATGTGTGTCCTTGGTCTCGCGGTCCAGCGCGCGGGCGGTGCTCACGGCGCCCGTGGCAGAGTCGATGAGGAAGTAGCCATTGGAGCGTTCGTCGAACAGCGCCTCCATCTGGTAGCTCAGGCGCCCCGCCTCGCCCGCGTCGGGGTCGTGCGCGCGCAGCTCGATGACCGCTGTGCCCGCCGGCTCGTTCTCAGGCACCGATACCTGGTAGCTAGGCAGCGGGAACTGCGGGCTCGTGCTGCCGCCCGCGCCCCGCCGGGCCCGTCGCGCCACCCCCGCCCCGGCTGGAGGCAGGCTCCGCGGCGACGGCGACGGCGACGCGGAGGGCGTCCCCGCGGCGGCCGCCTCCAGCACCAGCTCCACCCGGACGGCGCCTGCAGCGCGCCGCAGGGCGCACAGCAGGCGCAGGCGGATCGAGCTGCCGGGCGGCAGGCAGATGGGGCGGCCCGGGCAGTGGGGCCCGGGACGCGCCGGACAGCTGCAGGCGGGGAAGGTGGTGAGGGCCGCGAGCGCTGAGTGCAGCGTAGCCGCGCCGCCGCCGGGGGCCGGGAAGCAGAGCGTCCCGCCGAGCCCGGGCACCGTGAGCAGAGCCCGCGCGCGCAGCTCCGCGCCAGGGCCCCGTCGGCGCCGGGGCCGGGATCCGCAGCCAGGACCCTGCGCGCGCGCCCGCAGGCGGAGGCTTAGCGCCGTCGGAGAGCCACGGGCCACCAGACGGACGTGCAGTGGCAGCGGGCGCCCCCCTAGGCGTGCGCAGCCCCGAGGCCCCGCGCCCAGCCCGCGCCGCCGTCCTGCCAGCCGCCCTTCTCGGCTCACGTCCAGCAGCTCCCGCAGCGCCCGCGGCGTGCGCGCGGCATCCAACGCGTAGGTCCAGCCGGGCCCCAAGGCGAAGGCGCGGGCCCCGCCAGGCACACGCAGCTCCCAGGCGGCCGCTCGCAGCCCCAGTGCCGGCAGGGCGGTGGCGGCGGCCAGGAGCAGCAACGCGGGCAGCACGGGCGGCGGCGGTAGCGCCATGGCCCGGAGCCCGAGCCCGAGCCGGGCGCCCGAGCACAATCCATGCACCCGGCGCGCCTCCGCATCCACCCGGCGCGGCCCGGGGGCGCCTCCCGCGCGCCCGGCGCCGGGCCCTCGGGACGGCCCGCGCCCTGTCTCCCTGGGAGCCCAGGCAGGGACACCGGGGGCCGCGCGCCCGGCCTCCCCCGCAGCTTCCACTTCCAGAGCACTTTGCGAAAGTTTGCTAAGTTGGTTTCAAGATGGCTCCTCCGCGCGTCCCGGGAGGGCGCCGCGCATCAACCTGCGGCGGCGGCGGCTCCAGGCGGCTCCAGGTGGCTCCGGCGCGGGCTCGGGCAGGCGGGCGTGGGAAGCGGGGCGGGCCCCGAGCGGGGCGGTACGCTCCCTGAGCTGGCCCGCGCCCGCCGCGCCGGCAGACCCCGGCGGCCGGCGGCTGCCTGGGCGGTGCGCTCGGCCCGCGCCCCCTCCGCCCGCGCTCTCCCCGCCCCCGGCCAGCCCCGCCCCGCCCCTGGCCCCGCGGCGTATTGTTCCGCCCCGGGGGGAGCCGGCCCGGAGGTGTGCGCCTGGAGGATCGCTATGGAGACGCGGGGGCGCGGCCGGGGCTGGGGCTGGGGGCCTACCCCCCTGCGGCCTCCCCACCCGGCCTCCACGGGAGGCGGGGCCGAGGGAGCCGAGCCGGGAAAGGCGGGGCAGGGGGCCTCTGGCGGCCGCTACCCGAGGGGCGGTGGCTCCGCACGTCGGTGGCCAGGGCGCAGCTCAAAGCCTCGAACCCCACCCAGGCAGAACCGATCCGCGGAGAACTCCGCCACGGGCGGTGCGCGAGTTGGACCCGGGGTGGGGGACTGGGGCGGAGGTGCCTGGGAGCTCCCCATTAAGGACGGCAGGGGGTGAGGATTACACATTTACCGCAAGACGCAAGGGGGCTAATGCTTCACCTAGACAAAAAACGTCCCTGGACTTTGAAACCCAATGGGCAGCTACCGGATCCGGGTCCTACTTGGTTTAAAGCACAACTTTTGAGTGAAAAGAAAACCTGGGTTGACATTTGGGATTTGGAGGAGAGGACGGAGGTTCACTCCTTTCCCGCGCGTGCGGCCCGGCCTGAGCGTTCGCGGACTCGTAATCGAGTCCCAAAGCCCCGGTCCGTAGTACAGTCCCTGGAGGTGGACGTTGAGAACTGTGCTACGCCCCCCTGTCTCCTGCAGAGAACAGGGGGTGCAGAGACCTTAGACCTTTTAGAGCTTTGAAACACACACACACACAACCACGCACACCTCCTGCGAGGAACCGCGGGAGGTAGGGGGGGTTAGATCTGGGAGACGCACACCCCGCCTCCTGAGAGCCACAGCCTGGACAGGGGGTGAGGCTTAGGACTTTGCCATCCCCCAAGGGGCGGGGCTTTGGGACTACGCGACAGTTTCCCCTCCTGCGGGGCTCTAGGACTACGCTGCCTGCGGCGGGGAGGGAGCACACTCTCGCTCAGCGGAGCTCTGGGTGCCCGAACCCACCGCATCCCCTTAGGCCTCCCAGGCGCCCGAGGTGGCGGGGGGCGGGTGTCTCGCCTTTCGAGAAGGCTCCTCCCGAGGTGGTCGCGCCGGTAGAGGTGACAGTGTCGCTCAGTCACCACTAGAGCCGGTCTTTTTGACCAGTAGGGTCGTCGGATGGGGCCGCCATATCTCTGAGCTGAGCTCAGGTGGGTATGGTCTCGATGAACGTGGGCGGCTTTAGAGGTGGGGAAGGGTTTCTCCGCTGGCATGATACAGATGTATGTATCACACGCATGCTCAGCCAATTTTGCTCAAAGTTGGTGAAACAATGCCTTTGGGCTGAAACCCAATATGAGCGTTTTCTTCCCATTAGCAACGATTTGAAGACGTCATACTGACCTAAAAAGTAGAGTTGCTTTGGGACCTTTTAATTCTGGGAGTTTCCCCTGGCAAGTCTTGTTGGAAAATGTGTGCGCTAAGGGACCGGGAAGAAAGGAGAAAAGTGCGTCCCGTAAGTGTGGCAGGTCCAGGGCCCCTCAGACTGCCCTTGGACTGGGATTTCCCTGGGGAGGATCAAAGCGCAGGAAGGCAGGGAGGATCCTTGAGCCTGGATCCTCAGGTAGAAGGCTGCTGCACTGGGCTGAAGGGGGGCCCAGGTGGGGCGGGAGGCTGGAGACCCCCAGGAGTGTGTATTTTGCAATAGGGCTTTAAATAGGGTGGGTTGGGTTTAAATAAACAAAATTCAAACGCAGTGAATGAGTTCGGGTGTGGGCTTGCTTTCCCAGAATAAGACAACTGCAGGCTGCAAGGTAACGACAGGGACTGCCCGGTGCCATTTCGTGGTCCCAGTGACTGGGCAGGGAACACATGGATGAATCTCACTACCAGGATGTTAAGCAAAAGGCCAACAGACAAAACATGATTCGTTCACATGTAGATCAAAAGCAGGCCAACTCCACCGTACTTTTTAGTACATTGAGGAGTGCACACAAATAGGGAAAAGATGAAGAAAAGCAAGGAGGTGGTTCCAAGCACATTCAGGAGGGGTGGAGGGGATGTCCACGTCCGGACCCCGGGGTTACCGGAGTGTTGGCTTCATCACACTTTGAACATACGTGCTTGACCCTGTGGACGCATGCTCATGCCCATAGTTTTAAGGAGGAGGAGGGGAGAAGAAATAAAAACACAGGCTGCAGCTTGTGATGGGACACAGGGTGGTCCAGTTGCATCAGCAGGACAGAAATCACAAATCTGAAATGACCAGCTCCCTAGAGGGGTTGAGTTCCAATTCTGCCACTAACTAGTTAGTTGTACAGCCTTCACCAAGGCCTGACTTCTAACTGTACCTGACAAAAATCCTAGATTACTAGTGTTGCTGAAGGATTAATGAGAGATTCTGAAGAGATTGGCACAGGGCTGGCTCAGGCTCGAATTGATGAGGTCTGACATCTACTGTTATCACCATTGTGGTCATTGTTACCTGGCACGGGTGCATGGCTGCCTCCTCACTGCCTTTATTTTGTGAATTAAATGTGGTCATGTGTCCACGCTGGAGGAAAAGCAGAGGCTGTAGCTTTCATCCAATTTCCCAAGGGGTCTGTGCCCCCCACATGGATCCGGCGTACCCAGTGTGTTTCCAGGAAGCGAAGGTAACTCCCAGAGAGGGGGAGGGCGTCCCTGGGGCTTCCTGGAGAGGCGTGGCGTGTGTGGTATCCTTGCCCAGCGCCCAAGACTGTGGCTCCAACAGGACACTGTCCTGTTCTTGTGCTCCTCCTATTTGGGGGTAGCTTGGAGGAGGGGTCTCTCCTCCCTTCCCCCAATGTGCCCATTATCTCTGAGGACCCGGGGCCCACTCCCTGACTCCCAGGGTCCCCTCCTGGGGAGACACATCAGGGTGGGGAGGAGGCTTGGAGTTTAGTAATAGTACCCAAGTTGTGCTTGCACCTGTCCCCCTGCAGCCACTGGCCGGAGGAGGCCCCACGTCTAATGATGCTTTATGTGCCTGGAGTTGCCAGCGCCGCTACCGGGGCTTGGTGGATCGTGACTGATGTTTGTGTTTTGCATCTCCCTGCAGGTGTTTCACATGAAGTGAGTGCTTTTAAAAATAAAAATAGAATTTTTAAAAAAGAAGGCAGAAGCTATGGATTTCCAGTGTTGTCATGTTGTAAAAAGCAGCTCAGAATGCTTTTTGCCGGGGGCTGGAACCAGAACCCACATGAATTCTGGAATCTGTTCCTTGCACAATAAATTCCTGGGCCAGTTTTTAAACAGCAAGGAGCCTCAAGAAATCACCCCATGGGTGAAAGCTGAAAAACGAGTCCAGGCTGGGCTCCACTCTGCCCTTCTTTTGGAATTTGGAGGGAAGGACCTCTTGGGAACACAGCTCATTACCCCCCCTCCTCTCCCCACTGCCCCTTAGCTTTGGTTTGATGCATGGAAAATTGTGAAAGTTAAAACATGGAACAGAAATGGAACCTTGAATTAATTAGAATGTAAACGGAGGCAAGGGGGTAAAGGGAATTTAGATCCTAATCAAGCACAATTTATGTACTAGTGCTTCCCTGAAAGATCAGGATAACCTTATGGCAGAAAAGAAAAAATGCTTTCCTGCTTGGAAGCTGCCAGAACCTGTCTAAATACAAATGCTGGGATTTCTTGCCCCAGACCGTTGTGTGTGGCTCCCCTGGGCCCCTGGGTGAAGGCCCCTCCCCGGGCTTGTCCCCCTCTGGTGCTCCTGAGATACCAGCACCTGACCCACCTGTGCCCCATGCTGGCTAGGCCTTAGCTCCAGGAAGGTTCTGGAAGGCTCCAGAAAGGTTAGCTGGTGTGCACAGAAGCCAGAGACTCAATCTCCAGCCTGACTGGAAATGCTGTGGACTCAGGGATATGGGCACAGGCCTCATGTCCAGAGCTGTCCTTGGGTCTCTATGGGGTGGAGAGACAAGTTCCCCTCCATGCCCCCACCCCACATCCCCCCAACCTGCCAGTCCCGCAGGCCCACTGGGCCCATGTCGGGGCTGCACTGGCCCCTAGTGGCTGAGCACAGTCTCTATTCCTGCCGGGAGCCTTCCGCAGGGCCTGCCTCCCTGAGCAAGTGCCCAACAAACATCCTCTGTGAGCAGGTGGTGGAGACCGGCTGGACCCCTCGCTGAGAGCAGCACCTTGTGTGGGGTGCCCACACTTAGAGTGGCGCGACCCGCTGGCCCTAGGCCTCCTGGTCACACTGCCCGCTGCTCCCTGGGGCTCAGCCCCCGGCGCTTTGCAGGGTGAGCATGCCCAGGCCCACTCAGAGTGCACAGCGCGGGGGCTCGGCTTCCCCACCCCAGTCTGGTCACCGACCGCCCCCAGGAACAGGAAAGAAGGGCCAGACCCAGTGCACAAGCACCTGCAGGGCACAGGTGCTGCATTTGGGGGCAGCCGTTGGGAGGGCCAAGTGTCTGGTGGGCCAAGGGGCCCCCGAGGACTGAGAGAGAGCCCAGTGGACACGGACTTGTGCTCGGCAAAGGGGGTGCAGTGCGCACCCAGAAGAGGGCCCACATTCGCGGGATAGCCTTGCTTCTATCATTGTTTTCATCCCCATCCTCATCTCTGTTTCCTGGACCTCCTCCCTACACGGAAGCATCGTCACGAAGCCACTGTGGGGAGGGCCCTGTTGTCTAACTTTATTTTCCTCTGTACGTACCTCCCTCCCTTTTTATAAAAAGAGATACACTTCACATACCATAAAATTCACCCTTTTTAAAGTGTACAACGCAGTGTTTTTTAGTATGGTCACAAAGTTGTGCAACCATCACCACTATCTAATTCCAGAACATTTTCATCACCCCAAAAAGAAACCCCAAAGTCAGATCCAATTCCCCCAACTTGATACTCCCCCCTCCGCCCGACGCCGTCCCCAGCAACCTCTCATATCCTGTCTCTTTGGACGTGCCTGCTCCAGCATTTCACACCCACGGAATTGCACACCATGTGCCTGGTGTCTTTCACTGAGCATCGTGCTTCAAGTGTCCTCCGTGTTGGAGCATGAGTCAGCACTTCATTCCTTTTGAAGGCTGAGTAATGTCCCATGGTGTGAACACACCACAGCGTTTGTTTATCTACTCGTCAGTCAGTGGCTACCAGGGCTGTTTCCATGTTTTCACTATTTTTGAATAACCTCCCTTTCTTTGGAGTGGAAAGAAAAGGGCAAGACATTATTCTCTCTGCAAAATTGCACACAAAATCTTTTTGAAATTATTCTTTATTTTCACATTTTCACCTTGTAACTACATCCACACTGTTGTCAGTGGCACGCAGGGAACTTTCCTCTGCCCCTGCTGGTACAGGGAGGAGCACAAAAGCTGCCCTGCAGTGGGATTGGCAGAGTGAGGTGGGGAAACCAGTGGCCTCTGCTTTCCTGCCCCCTCCCTGACACCATCACCTGTCCCCTGATGCCCTGGCTGGGCGGGAGAGCCACCTTAGATCTGTGAGACATACACACCGCCTCCTGAGGGGCGCAGCCTGGAATGAGAAGGCCAGGGCAACGATGCCCTGCACCTGCTCTCCTTCCCTTCATGCACACGTGCACACACTCAATGTTCATTCAAGACTGCCCTCATGGACAGGTTATTCTCATGGGAGATTACATAGCATAAATAAAAGAAAAATATACAACTTGAGGTGAAGAAAGTAAAGACTAAGGGGAGGAGGGTGGTGAGAGGGCTATTTCAGGGGGAATCACCTGGAAAGATGACAAAGGGGCACACTGAAGGGTGAACATCTGGGGGAAGCACATTCCAGGCAGCAGGGAGGATGGCAGGTGCAAAGGCCCTGGGGCAGGAGTGTGGGGTAGAGGACTGTGGGGGGCTGGACCACAGATAGAACTCTACTCTTTCTGCAGGCTGATCGGGAGGCATCAGGCAGTGGAAAGCAGGAGAGACAGTACTGCGGACCGTGCTTCCACACTGGCATCTGACTGACTGGAAGTGGATGGGGAGGCCACACCACAGGCAGCCTGGGGGAACTGATAGGGGTGTGGAGGAGGGAGGAGTGGTCACATTTGGGCTGGAGTTGGGAGGCGAGTCAGCAGGACTTGCCCATGGAGGGGACGTGAGGAGGTGAAAGAAATAGCAATGTCAAGGTTCCCCCCAACGTCTGGGCCAGCAACAGGTATCAGGGTGGGTGGGACGACGTGTCCCCTCCCTCCCTTCCTCCACCTCCACAGCAACCACACACCAACGCCTTCCACCATGAAGCCTTTTTGTCTCTACAGAAGGGCCACAGTGCATCAGACCAAAGTTCAACCGGGGAACCATTTGGAGAGAACCACTGTGTGCAGCCTCCCACCCACCGGGGCTGTGGAGGAGGCAGAGGCAGAAAGGCCCCGGGTCTCCCTCAGGGAGCCCCCACCACCCACGGCCCTTTTTGAGGGAAGAGGGTGGCCCAGTCGGTTCTGAGCACATCGCTCTTTGGCTCCCTCCTTGTTTGTTCCTCTTGCTCAACTTGCAAAACTTTTCTGGGGTGCTGGGGAGACCGGCAGGTGGACATGGGCAAGAATGATTTCGTTAGTGATTCTATAGGAGTGGGGGAGACCCAGACAAGGCAAATCCAGTGCCCAAATCCTAATTATGTATCTTTAAACATGAAAGAAAGAAAGGAAGGGGGGAGAGGGAGGGAGAGGGAGGGAGAGAGAGGGGGAGGGAGGAGGAGGGAGGGAGGGGGAGAGGGAGGGAGGGAGAGGCAGAGAGAGGGAGGGAGGGAGAAAGGGAGAAAAAGACCACAGCACTAGGGTCTCAAAGCTGGGAGCCAGGTGCCTCTGCCTCCTCCTCCGCAAGTCACCCTCCTGAGACCTTGTGTCCACATCTGGGAGACAAAGGCTCGGAGAGGGAAAACAATACCCGTGAAGGGCCCCACTCCAGTGAGCAGGGGCTGAAAGACCATGGCTATTTCTGCTGTTGTTACAATGGAATGTCCACTCCCCCAGCCACTTCCACAACACTCACCACGTGTTGGGAACAGAGCACAGGCCTCCCAGCCCCCGTCACCCAGAGGGATCGGGGAAGGGCAGCTGCCGAGAGGATGGGGGAGGGAGCCAGCAGGACATGGGACAAAGAGCTGTCCTGTCCACCAGGGGAAGCCTGACCCTGAGCCCAGAGAAACTGGCTACTGGTGTGCTTACCCCAGGGCCTGAAGACACGAGGCCATTGCCCAGGTCCCTCAGTGGATGCCTTAAAGAAAGTCCCAAATTCCAGGGAGCATGGGGACTTTGGCCATCTAGCAACCTGGGAGGCAGAAGGGGAGGGCATGCAGCTGTCTGAGACCCGTGTGCTTCCCAGCAAGAGGTGCCAGCCCTGAGGAGCCACCAATGCCAAGGGGCTCCTGGTTGCCAGGCTTGCCAGGGAGAAGCGGCAAGCTAAGGAAAGCCTCTTTTCACGAGGACTCCTTGCAGTGTCAGCTGAGATCCCCTGGGAGACAGCTGGCCTGAGGTCACCTGGGATGTGCAGGAATGGCTCCATCAGCCAGGCACTGGCTCCAACCTGGGCAGCATGGAGCCCCAGGGCTCCACCAGCACTGCTAGCAGAGGAAGGCCCTCACTCAGGGCAGGACCCGATGATTCATGCCTTGCTGGAATTCGTCAAGCAAGCTGAGATCTGCAGCTCCTCTGAGGAGATCAGTCTGTGCCCTCCTCAAAAGGGAAGAAGATGGATGGGGACAGTATAAATACGCCAGAGCCACCCACTGGGCCCCAGAGTGCAGGAGCTCTGTGTTCTGGGTTCCCATGAAGCTAAGAAACATGAATGCTTCCACCTGCTTCAGGGGGACAAGGGGAACAGGAGGAGCTGTTGGTAGAGTGTTCGGTGCCTGCAAGTTTCAACTTCTGCTAAAGTTGGTTAATTGATTGCTTTGCGTGTTTCAGGGCACATAGGCTTCTCCGTCCACAAAATTCACTCACTCACCTGCGCAACCAAGAACATAGACTTGGCTTCCTTTTCCCAGACTCTCCTTTGCAGAATTGGCAGTGGATGTGTTTGCTGGGACCTCTGTCCCTGTCATCAGAGGAGGGCAGGCAGGCCAGGAAGCACTGGGCAAGGAGTCAGAGGACCTGATGGTGGCCCCCTTCTCCTGTCTGGGCCTCAGCCTTCTGCTCTGTAAAGTGGGGTGTATTCATTTCCTGTAGCTAATGTGACAAAATCCCACCAACTTAGTAGCTTGAAACAGCAGACATTTATTATCTTACAGGTCTGGAGGTCAGAGGTCTGAAATGGGTCTCAGTAAATGAGCTAAAGTCAAAATGTCTACAGGGCGGCGTTCCTTTCTGGAGGCTCTAGGGAAGACCCCTTTTCTTGTTTTCTCCCACCTCTGGTGGCCACCCACTGTCCTCCGTCTTCAAAGCCTGAGGTGGCCCATCGAGTCTTTCTCACATCACACCTCTCTAAAATTGATCCGTCTGCCTCCCTCACCCACCTTTAGGGACCCCTCTGATGACATTGGACCCACCCAGGTAATCCAGGGTAATCTCCCATCTCAAGGTCATCTGATGAGCAATCTTTATCTGCATGCTAATTCCTCATGCCACGAAACAACATAGTAACAGGTTTGGGAGAATAGGAGGTGGACATCAGGGGTCACTGTTCTGCCTGCCACGTGGGGGTTGGGCTGGGTTTTCTGCTGAGAAGCCAGTGCTCACACAGTCTGCCAGAGCGTGAGCACCCGCTGTGCTGTTGGCAGAAGCGAGATGTGTCGATTCATCAGCACTTACTCTCCACCACGGTGTTCTGGGGAGGAGGAGGGGGCTCTTGTTTCAGAGCAGAGGCTGGGAGAATTTCCAAGTCTGGCCCTCCAAGAGGTACTCACTCTGACCCCCCAAATCCTTACCACATTTCTTTAGAGACATTTCCTGGGGCCAAGATTGTGGGGTGGCTGCTTCATTTCATCTGTGCCACACACCATTGTTGTGGGCCTGGCCTTGCTGAGTTCAGTCTTCTGAACAGACATGCACACATACTGGTTAAAATACTGTGGAATAAAACCAAGGGACAGGGTCACTCCAAAGAGAAAATGTTGTCTCACCCTTGTGAGGGAGAAAGGTTTCTGAGAAAGCTTTCTGGTGTAATGGTTTTGAAGGGTGAATAGGAGTTCACCAGGCAGATGGGACTGTGGAATTCCAGCGAGGGGGAACAACAGGTACAAAGGCATAGGGGAGTGAACGAGTGTGTGTGTTGGGGGGCAGGGTTGGGGCCCATAAGCAATTACTGAGGGGTGACATCTGGGGGGTGGGGGGTTGAAGATGAGGCCAGAGGTGGGCAGGGGCTGGATTAAGGAGTCTGGCCTTTGTACTGCAGGCGCTGGAGATTTTAAACTTTGGAGGGATATGGTCAGGTGTGCATCTTAGAGCATGGGTGGGTGGGGAAGGAAGGTCGGGGAGGAGACCAACTGACTGCAGAACTAGATTCCCATGGTGGGATGGTGCCCAGAGAACACGGGTGCAGATACTGCTCCCCACCCTGCAAGGATATCTGCCCTTGAGAGCACATGGGACCCAGGACCCACCCATAGTGACTCAGGACAGCTGAGAGGGGGTCATCCCGAAGTCCCAGCCAGGAGTTTCCTTGGTGGGGATGGGGGTTACCTGCCCCAGGGCAGCTGGCCCCAGAGACCTCTACTCTCTTGTTCTTCTCATAGTCAGAAATTCCAGCATTTGAGAGTCACTCCTTTGATTATGACCTTGTTCATCTGTCCTCTGTGAGCTCAACAGTGATGAGAATACAGCTGGACTCGGCAGAAGTGACCTGGATCTGAGTTCCAGTTTGGCCACTCTCTAGCTGTACACCTGGGGAAGAGTTTAATCTCTGTTTCCACCTCTATAAATGGTGGGCACCTGGCTCCATTACTGCAGCAATACTGCCAGGTAGGCA
Source organism: Daubentonia madagascariensis (assembly GCA_023783475.1). Taxonomy (NCBI): domain Eukaryota; kingdom Metazoa; phylum Chordata; class Mammalia; order Primates; family Daubentoniidae; genus Daubentonia; species Daubentonia madagascariensis. The sequence continues at coordinate 2,113,089 of JAKFHU010000600.1, read as the reverse complement.
GCCCCCCCATGTGGAAAGGGGGCTCAGAAAGGCTGAGTGGCTTGCCAAGGGCCACACAGCAGGAACTGACTAGAAGCCCCTCTCTCTGGCGCCCTCCCCTCAGAGCTGGAGCACACCCCAGGCCCGCTTGGATAGCTTTGCAAAGAGCCCTTGCCGGTGACAGTCACCTCCCACCACTCACCATCGAGGCTCCGCATGTGCTGGGCTCTGCCCTGGTTACAGTCCATGGGCCTCTGGTTGGGGCTGTTAACTCTGGTTCCCATAGGAAGGTTCCTGGAAATAAGAGGATCCCATACTTCAGGGATCCAGAAACCTCTAACTCCCTCCAGGCCTCACAGGCCTGACGCTTTGCTTTGCCTATAAACCCTCTGAGTGTCCTCCTGAGTCCTTCCCCACTGTGCAGTGGGCACAAAACAAGGCATGTCCAGTAACGTCAGACCCCAGACCCTTCCTCCTCCACTGCTGTCTCCCGCTTTCTGGATGTTTGAGAGGACAGTGTGGCTTATGTGGCTGCCTGGTGACAGGGGCACTCAGGGCCTCCAGCCCAAGTCTCTGCCTCCTTGTCCTCTAGTGCCCCGGAGGACCCATGTCCAGCTGTCCTGGCTCCCACTGGCGTTGGCAGGTGGGGGCTGGGGGCTGGTCTCCTGCTAACCCTGGAACTTGGGCTCTTCACACCCCTGGGAGAGGTGTGATGTCCCTTCTCCCCGGCCTGGGCTCTCACTCTGCCACCCCTCGGCTCCTGCAGGCCCCGAAAGTCTCCTGCCACTTCTGGGTCCCAGGAATGCCAAGCGCCATGGCCTCCGCCTCTCTGACCACACTGCCATGTCTGCCACAGGCTGATGCCCAGTGGCCTGTAAGACTGTCTCCCTCTAGGAAGTGGAATTCTGATATGGATCCAAAAGGAGCTTCGTGGCTCCCTGCAGTGCCAACATGGCATGTGAAGCATCTTAATTTGTAAAAAATTGTATTGGAAGGACAGAACTGAGGAAATGTTGAGTGGCCAGGCCTATGCAAGGGCCGGCCCAGGAGCTGGAAGTCTGCCTGGACCCAGGGCAGTCCTCCCACAGGGAGCCTGTCTCCCTCTCTCTCTGCCTTGGCCACACTGGGCTCCTGCCCTCTCTCTCTCTCTCTCTCACCCATTTCCTCTCCCCCCGCTGCAGCCTGCTCCTGGGCTCAGCTCTCTCCTCAGTCCAAACTAACAGCTCCTTACAAATGAGAATCTCATTTCCAAATCCCAGTTCTCAAGCTGGCCCAATTCGGGCGAAGTCTCCACACAGTCAAGTCATCAGGGCCGGGCAGGGTCACGCGGGTCCATGAAACAGTGTCTGCCAAGTGGGTGAGCAGGCCCCGGAATCAAGCCCAGCCCGGCTCCCCCAGTCACACTTCCTGGCAAGGCACAGTGGCAGCTGATTACAGATAGCTCCACTTTTTCACCCCTCCCTGAGTTAATGCATTTTGCAAGGTGACTTTTCGGCTCATCAGAAGGTGGAAGCCACTTCCCCACCCCTTACATCTGGTGGAAGACAATGTGACTTGTTTTGGCCAATAGAGCGGGAAGGAAGAGTGATACCAGCGGTGCGCCTAGGTCCTCAGGGCCCTGTGTACTTCTGCCCTCCTGGAGCCCTGCACCAGAGGATGAGAGACCACGTGGAGCTGAGAGCAGCTGTCCCAGCTGAGGCCTTGGAAATATGAGAGCCCCTCTAAGATAGCAAAGCCAGGTCTCACAGTGACCTCACATGCATGAGTGAGCCTGGCAGGCCTGCAGACTCATTGGAAATAATAAGTGGTTATGTTTTAAGCTACCACATTTAGGGGAGTTTTGTTACACAGCAATAGATAACTGATACAGGCACCCCATGGACTAGCTCTGAGTGTCACATAGTAGAAATATGACTGCAAGAGCAGTTCTCAGAGAAGTGGGGCCTCACCATGACTCAGATAGAGACCCTAAATGTGGCTATGGAGAAGGGCCATAGTTGTGAAGATAGATGGATGGGCTTGATGCAAGGTCCACCATGTGGTAGCCAGTCTCCAAAGTGGCCCCAGTGAACCATGCCTCCTGGTGCTTCCCCCCTGTTTAGTCCCCTCCTGCACTGAATCTGGACTGGATCTAACACTAACCAACAGGGTACAGTGAAGTGACACTGTGCCAGTTCCAGATCTAAGCCTTAACAAGACCTGTCTGCTTTAGCCCTTGCATTCTTGGATGTTTACTGCCACCTGAGAAATCTGACCATCCCGAGGGAGAGAGGGGCCACGTGGAGGGGCCCTGGAGGATGAGACACTGTGGAGAGGCTGAGAGAACGTCAAGGGTCCAGACAGGTGAGTGAAAAGCCATCCCAGACATTCCACTCCCAGCCACCATCTGACCACAATTGCATGAGAGACCACAAGCAGAACTGCCCAGCGGAGCCCAGCCAACCCACAGAACCCTGAGAGATAATAACAAAGCGTTGTTTTAAGGCACAATATTGTGGCACGGTTTATTTCACAGCAGTAGGTAGCTGACACCCTCCACTCACCAGCCGAGGGTTCTTATACAAGTCATCTGCACAAGCTCTACTGCACTTCACAGATGGGGCCGATTCTCATTAACCCAGGCCAGGAAGGTCTACCTCCTCATCCTGAACATCAGGAGTGGCAGCTTCAGAACAGCACTTTAGTCCTCCCCTGATGAAGCCATAAAGGTTTCAGAAATGTGGGGTCCAGTCTCAGAGAACCCTATAACATATCTTCCCAAATACACGTGTGAGAAGGTTACTCCCCTCCTTGAGTGTCCCAGCAGCCCCTCGTCTCTGGGCCTTTCCAGGCCTGCCCTGCCCACCAGGCCTGCCTCATTTCCCACGCCCCACCCACCTCCTTCCCCATCTGTACTTCAGGCAGTGTGCCTCTTCTTAAGGTCCCTGACACCGTCCCTGCCCCCTGGGGAGGCTGGGACGCTCCTTCTGCTGTGTTCCTACTGCCCCTGCACCATCTATTACAGCGGTCACTGTCCTGGATTGTCTCCCTAGTGATGACCCCTGGGGGCCAAGACCAGCTGCTTCCATCGGGTGGTGCTGAGCAGAGGGCCAGGTGCAGAGGGGAGGTCAGGAAACATTCATGGGATGAACAGGGCTGAGGCCAGGGCTGCCTTCAGGGAAGTGGCATCTCCAAGGGAGACAGACACCCCAGGGACACAGGTCCAAGCAGGGCTGGGCTGGGGACAAGTGAATGTGGACAGTGTGAGGCCGAGTGAGCCTGAGGCAAGAGGAGGGGGCGTGAGGGGCTGGAGGGCCTGCAGGACAAGCAGCACTGAGGCCTGACCCCAAGGGTGGGTGGGAGTTGCACCTGTTACAGTCACAGACGTTTCTGTTAATTATGGTCGTCTTCAAAGGAGCTCATCATGTTGTATCTCTGCTACCTAGAACAGAGAGGAAATATGACAGTTTTCTAGGTAGAGTCCAATCCAGATGACCAACTTGAAGAATTCTAGGGCTCTTCTCACCCCCAGTGCTCCCCCAGCACATACACACAGACACCCCCACCACTCCTTCTGCTGCACATCCCAGCTGCACCTGAGTCCCGGACATCTCTATGGCTGCCTTCAGAACTGCCCAGGAGGTCACCAGGAATGGGTGTGGCTGCAGGGCCCCAAAGCTTGGAAACAGGCTTTCCCCAGCACGAGAGCTGAGGAGGAAGCAGGCATGGGCCAGACCCTATTCCATGGATTAGCCACAAAAATGTGCAGCCTGAGTTCTCTTTAAATACCTACTCCAGAGCAAGGTGGCAGTCTCATTAGCGGCCAAGGATACAACACCCAGAATGAGCTGATGAATTGATTTGACTTCTGGCAGCAAAATGACCAGATACCTTAAAATGCCATCCCATTACCTGACTGTGGATAAATGTCTACAAACATAACATTATTGCATTGCCAAGCTCATTAAAAGGTCTCCTGCTGGAAAAGAAACAATAAACACACACACACACGCACACACACACACACAAACATACACGCAGTTGGAACCAGAGAGATGAACAATAAGCATTTCCTTAGGCAATGCAAAATGCAGAGCAGTGGGTGTTAGTGGGTGAACCTAAGACTCCTACACCAACCTGAGACCCTCAAGGAGGCTACCCCCTTAAGGAGAGAGTGGCTCTGACTAAACCTGCCTGCCAGCAAAGGAAGCCCTCTGGGAAATCTGGGTGTCTGCTTCAGAGCTCCAGGTGGAAAAATTTAATAACAATAATGATTTCCCTTGAGAATTTGCAACTGTAGGCCTGCTCTCATGTAGTGCTGAAATTAAATTTACACTATCCTCATAGACAGAGAAATCCCAAGTCAAGAAATTAAATTAAAATAGTCCCAGATTAGGAGTACCCGCTCATTCTTGGCAGAAGCAAACAAAAATCCTTTCTGGAGGAAAGCAATTTAGGCCTTCAGGATTCCTACAAATGAAGCTCAACCAAATATGAATTAAGGGCCAGGCACAGTGGCTCACACCCATAATCCTAGCACTTTGGGAAGATTGCTTGAGCCCAGAAGTTTGAGACCAGCCTGGGAAATATCAAGACCCCATCTCTATTAAAAATAAAAAAATTAGCCAGGCATGGTGGTGCATGCCTGTGGTCCCAGCTACTGGAGGCTGAGGCCAGAGGATCACTTGAGACCAAGAGTTGGAGGCTGCAGTGAGCTATGATCACACCACTGCACTCTAGCCTGGGTGACAGAGCAAGACCCTGTCTCAAAACAAACAAACAACAAAAAACAAATATGAATTCACACACACACACACAAAGGTCAAATATTTGCAAGGATACAAGCCACCATGAGGTGAGGGTCAATAGAAATAATGAATGGATTTAGACCTCTGAGAACTGTTTGAAATGGATGAAGTAATAAAAGATAGAATAAGGAAGAACAAAAAGGAAAAAGAGTCTATTAAAAAAAGGCCAGACATATTTGAAAAAGAACCAAACATACTTTTACGAATGAAAATACAAATGTTGAAACTGTAAAGTCCATGAATGAAACAGCTGAAGAGAGAATCATTGAATTGGAGAGTAGGTCTGAAGAAATTTCCTAGGATGCAGCACAGAAAGACAAGAAGGCAGAAAATATGAAAGTGAGGTAAGGAGGCAGGGAGGAGAGAATGAGAGAGTCTAACATGCACCTAATTAGAATCCCTAGAATTGCAGAACTACTGCATGAGGTGGTAGTAAGCGGAGGAGGAGTGCAGGGCTATTCCAGGCAGAGGGACCAGCATGTGCCAAGGCCCTGAAGAACCTAACCAAAGCCAGTCTGCTTGTGCTGCCCTTACCCTGTGCTGGCCTTATGCAGGGCAATGCCAGGGCACAGATGGAGCTCGGACACTGCCCGAGCAGCAGGCAGTCTGGTGGGGAGCCAGCCCCAGTGAGGTGGTCAGCTGTGCTGCTGCCTGGCCAGCTCCATTTCCCCTTCGACTGCTAACTGAACCTCTTTTCCTTCCACTCTCAGGCCACATGGCCCAGGTAGAGCTAACCCCAGTCCTTCATGCTTCAGGGTGAACGTGTGACCCTGGCCAGGTCAACCACAGCCAGTGAGGCCCAGTTCTGAAACTTTGGTTAGAACTATTGGGCATAGGAAATCTCTGGTTCTGCCAGGGTTGCTGACAGGAGAGAATGTTAGCCTGGAAGTGCCATGGGATGGAGCCAACACAGAGGCAGAGCTCTTTGAGCTCTGAGTCCAACCACGCCTGAGGACACCCTGGACTTAGCAGTTACATGAATTAATACATTTCCTTTCCTCCTTGATCTGGTCTGGGTTGGTTTTTCTGTCACGTGTAACCTCACTTTATCAATGAAACAGTGGGCAGCACCAAGGTTGGAGACCCCATGGGAGGACCTGGCCCAGCCCAGAGGTCAGGGAAGCTTCCCATAGGAGGTGGTAGCCACGCTGGGCTTGACAGCTGCATCAGAGTTAGCTGCAGGGAGAGGGGTGGGCCCAGGCAGGCTGGCACAGGTGTTGGCTGTCTTCCTGGGAGTCAGGGCAGCTCACTGGCTCCTGGGCACAGTCCCCACCCAGGCAGGCCCCCAGGCTCCTAAGTCAGCTCTCAGCAGCAGCTTCTGTTGGCCTTGGGCCTTGGCAGGAGCTAGAGGCCTGAAGAAGGATGACAGCTCAGAATCATTTCATGGGGGTGGGACAGGACAGGCCCCCAAGGGTCTTGCCTCATGGATCATGTTGGTGTCAGGACCCTCAACCTCAGGATCCACTGAGGTATGTGAGAGAAGCCATGTCAGGAGGTCATCAGCCCATGCCTGTCCCTCCCTGCCCCCAGCTTAGCCAGTGCCATGGCCACCCCTTGGTGGTAAAGCCAGCAGGCAGGTGCAATGTGCAGGTCATCAAACTAAGTGAGCTTAAGGGTCTACTCTCAGCTCTGCAACAAAGTCATTTCCGATCCTCGGTGCCAGCTGACTTAGCAATCACCCATGTTCAGACTCTCGCAGATCAGTCAGCCAGTCAGTGGGCTGCCTAGGCCTCTGTGCCTTGTGCCTGTCACTGCCAGCCCATGCTTGCATGCCCAGCTTAAATGCCTCCTCCTCCACTTGTACATATGTTGTATTTTCCTTTGGTTCATCTCTGTCAACCCAGGGCCCAGCCAGGACCTGGCAAGGACACCTGGTAGGTAAATGCTTGCCGTAATGAATCGCTGGGTGAAATGTCAAGGTCCAAAGAGTCAAGCAGGCTAGGTGTTTGTTTTTGTTTACTTAACAATTAGTTACATTGTACTTATCACATACCAGGCACTGTTTTAAATGCTTTATAAATATTAACTCACTGACTCTTCTTAACAACCCTTGGGTGGTATGTTCTGTTTGATCCCTACTTAATAGACGAGGAAACCTGGGCACAGAGAGGCTAGGTTAACTTGTCTAGAGTTATACAGCCAGTGTGCAGCAAGGCCAGGAGTCAAGCCTGGGGGTCCCTCTCCAGTCTGTGTTCTTAGCCCCTGGGCCACTACATGTCATCACCCCAGGTGTGCAGTGAGGGCACTGGGGCCCCAGGAGGGGAAGGGACTCACCTGAGGTCACACAGCCAGTGGCCAAACCCTCCTGCCTGTCTGGTTCCTCCCTTCTCCTCAAAACAGGAGCCCTGGGCCTCAGGTCTCCAAGGTTCCTCTCCTTTGGAGGCCCCAGGCAAGCTCTTTCCCCACAGATATAGAGCCTGTTTGGGCCTCTCCTCCCTTCTCTTGGTGACAGTTTTGCCTGTGGGCACCCTGTAGGCAAAGGGGAGGCTAAATTTGTGACTTGTGGGTGTGTTTCAGGGAGTGCTGTTGACGGGTCAGTCTGTGTGTGCAGGGGGAGGAGCTGCATACGGTGGGGGAGTGGACCTGGGATGTGCCCCAGCCGGAGGACGGGCATGTGGGGGCGAGGGGGCTGCTGGTTCTCCCCGTGGTAGCAGGGGCTGGCTGTGGGGAGGGGACGTAGCAGGCCAGGGGCTGGTCCAGCATGCAGACCTGGCGCTCAGCCCTCTGTGTTGCTCAAACTGCTCTGTTCTCCTCCCAGAGCAGGCCTACGGGGGCTGAGCCTGGGGCACCTAGGGTGCAGGCAGCTCCTTGAGTGCCTCTGGGGAGGTCTCCCTGTCCGCAGGCAGCCATGTTTGACACCATGTGACCCGACCTGGGTGGTCACATGATCCCAAAAGCCACTCCATAGGCGGGCCGGTACCAATGGCTGATGGCAGGAAGCGAGGAGTTGACCAATTGGATTCACCCCTGGGGACACCAGCCTGGACAACGCAGGAAGAGGCGGCCATGGAGGGTGTCTCCCGGAGGGCTGAGGATGCAGGGGGGCCTCAGGGGACTGGGGAGCCATGAAGGGTCTTGGGGAGTCCTGGGAGTTTAGGGGGCCTAGGGGACCTTGGGGGACTGGGAGACCGTAGGAGTCTTGAGGGGCCTGGGGGACCTTGAGGGGCCTTGGCAGGACTTGAGGGGTCTTGGGGGTCTGGAGAGTCTTGGGGAGCCTTAGGGGGCCCTGGGGGGCCTTGGGAAATCTTTGGGACCCTAGCACAGTTGGGGAGAGTTGGGGGCACTGGGAGAGTGGGGCAGCCCCTTGGGGGCCTGGGCCCTGCGGTGGCCGTGGCCGGGGCGCGGTGCTGCAGCTGCAGAGGCCACGTCTTCCACCCTGTGTGGTGGGAGGATCACAGCTCACCTCAGAGTCCCTGTGGGGGGGAAATGACCCCGAGGTGACAGGGCCCCTTCCCTCTGGGGCCCTGGCCTCTGCTTTCAGGCCAGGATGCCCCCACTATACCCTGCACAAACCCACCCCGAAAGCACAGGAGGCTGCAGGTTTTCCCAAAGATTTTGTGGGGAGGTGGAGGAATGGGCTCCCGTCACACGGCCCCGCACGGGAGACACCCGCAGGTCCCTAAAGTCCCTCTCACGCTGACAGCCACGCTCTCAACTGCATTGACACGAAGCGCCCAGAACGGTGGCAGGCGCACAGGAAGTGCGAGCCATCGCCATCACTGTCACCGTCGTGGCTCTGTTCCACAGGTGGCCTCTCACGTCCCTCCTCCCGCCTCCCACGATGGGCGCCCCCTCGGCGCAGGCGGCCTCACTTCTCCTCACGGCCGCAGGGCATGGCTGTGAGTGGAAACGCTTATGTCCCCTGTGGGAGTTAGGAGTGGCGCGTGGTGAGTACAACCAAAGGACGTGGCACAGAGGACGACTGATGGATAAATGTGGCAAGTACATAAATCAGGCCCAGAATTGTGGCTGAGGCTGTGAGCAGCTACCGGGTGGGCCCACTGAGCCCAGGGACAGTCCCTGCCAGGGTTCCAGGGACATCCCCACCCCAAGCTGGTCTGAGGTTCTTCTCCACTCTGTGGCCACATCGTGCACCGTGTTGGGCCCCCCCGGGCAGCAGGTGGAAGCTGGGCCCGGGGCGTGCACTCCCTGCTCACCCTGGCTCCTGGCTGCACAGCTCATTGTAGGTGCCTCGTCCTAGGGCTGGGAAGAACGATGGCCCCTGCACGGCCAGCAGGTTGCCAGGACCCTCCCACTCCCACCCCCCAGTTCCCACCTTGCACCGCAGGCCACACTTGCAGCCTGGGCCCCTCTGTCCTGAGGGTCATGCCCTGGAGGCCACATGGGGCAAACCAGGGCTGCCCTGGCCCCTGGAGCAGCATTTCTGCTCTGGCTACGCTCATACTACACTCCTCCTCCTCCAGGTGGGGCAAAGGAGGGACCGAGCTGGGCCTCACCACAAGCATTACTCAGCTCCCGGAATCTGCAAGCTGGGGGCTGAGGAGGACAGGCTGGCAGGAGGGGCTGGGGCTGGGCTCCTGGTGGGCCAGGCCCCCCATGAGCATCCTGGGCTGCTACAGCCCGTGCCCAGCACATCCCTGGGACGCAAGCCTGGGGCCAGGACCTCAGACATTCTGACCTGCCAGGCTGCCTGCCTCACCCCCTCCCCTCCCACTATGGCGCATCCAGGGCCCTTGGCTTGTGGCAGACATGCCCTTGTCTCTGCCGTGTGCCCTGTCTTTGCTGCCCCTCCTTTCGGGGAGCTACAGCCCACACACACTCACTTTAATGTGTGAACCCAGCACCCCCATGCGTGGTCCCTGCCTCAGGCTCGAGAAATGAAAACTATCCAACCACAGGGCCAAGAAGCAGCCTGGGAGGTCAGCGGGTAGGGAGGTCAGGCCCAGGGTGGTGGCCTGGAGGCCAGTGCCCAGCAGACCCCAAGCAGAGCAGCAGGTGCAGACAGGCTTTATGCAGGGCACTAGGTGCCTCCCTTCCAAGAGGGGAACAGAAAGGGAAGGTGATGTTAATCCAGGACCCATTGTGCAGGTGCCCATGACAGAGACCAGTGGAGGTGACCACCTCCTGACTACCCAGGACAGTCCTGGTTTATGCCTGTTGTCCTGGTGAATTATTAACTGTGCCTCCTTTGATCCCAAGAGTGTCCTTATTTGAATGACACATTGTGAGGTTCTCCTAGAGGATCTTTAGGTCACACATGACACCCCCCATAGCTGCTCAGAAAGATCTGGGAGAACAGTGGTGGAAGAGACTGATACTCAAATGGGGGGCTTGGAGCACTTGGGGTGGAGTTGGGAAGACAGAGTCCTGCACTGGTAACCCAGGGGACAGGGCGGGGACTGCAGGGCCGGGCCGGCACCCGACTACACAGGAGCTTTCCAGTAGGCCTCCTGCCCCCACTCTGACCCCTCCCATCCATTCCTGTCTGGGTAGCCAGAGTGACCTTTTTAGAATGCAACTCTGCCCTTCTCGACTGTCCCACATTCTGTGACATCCATGGTGGCGTCTGTTGCAGGGGGCCTTGGTTGCCTCCCTGACAGCCTGCTTGCCCCTCTCTCCTCCTAGAAGAAGCTCAGTGTTGTTTGGGAGTTCAGCCCCCTCTCAGAGCTGCTCAGGTGCCAGGCTGCGGCCAACGAGGAGCCTGTGCCAGAACACACTTCACCCACGGCCTCCTTCATGTGCAAAGTCCTGCTGGGAACAAGTGCCTGCTGCACCGAGCAGAGTGCTGGGGACCAGGCAGCTGCATCCTGACCCAAGCCCCTTCCAGCAGCTACAGGCCACACTCTGCCCCATGGCGCCACTTGCTTTCCTGACCTATTCCTCTGTCCTGTGATCACTCAAGAGGTGGGTGTGTGGCCAGTGATCTGGCCAGTGAGACACGAGGAAACTCTGCCGGGCTTCCAGAGGTTTCTTCCATAAGGAAGCAAACTATGGGGGCAGTGCCTGTTCTCACCCACTGACACCATCCCTTCTGTCTGACGCCAACACCTGCTCTGGGGTAATCAGGGTACATGGAGCATGGAGCTCACTGCACCAGGCACTGTTCTAGGGGCACTGCAGAAGCCAACCCACTCACTGCCCCACATGTTAGGCACAACCTCTATCCTTCTTTTACATATGAGGGAACTGAGGCACAGAGAGGGAGATGGGGCTTTTGCTTTGGTAGGTGATGGAGCCAGACTCCAGCCGAGGTGTCTGGATCCAGTGCCTATGCATTAATCACCTCATTGTGCTGCCTCCAAAGCCCCTGCAGGGGCAGAGGCGGGGGCCACTCCCCATCACAGGTGCCCGGGCTCTCCCTGGCCACGTCTTCCAGCCTCTCTGGCTGTCTTTCAGATCCATGGCCCTCTTTCCCTGCTCAGGGCCTTTGTCTTGAACACCCCTTGCATGACTGTCTCATTACGGGGTCTCAGCCTGTTCGGCTGCTATAACAAAATGCCATAGGTTGGGTGGCTTAAACAACAGAAATTTATTTTTTCACAGTCCTGGAGGTTAGGAAGTCTAAGATCCAAGGTCAAGGTGCCTCCTGATTTGGCCCCTTGTGAGGGCATGAATCTCCTTGACTTGCAGATGGCCAACTTCTTGCTATATACTTACCTGGCCTTTCCTTGCACTTGCAAGTGCAGAGACTGAGAGAGACCTCTCTCTTCCTGTTATAAGGCCACTAATCCCATCATGGGTGCCCTACCTTCATGACCTCATGTAACCCTAATTACTCCCAAAGGCCCCATCTCCAAATACCACCACATTGTGGGTTAGGACTTCAACATATAAATTTGGGGGATGATATCAAATCTCATGTTGAAATTCCATCCCCAGTGTTTTGGTTTTTTTTTTCTTTTTTTTGAGACAGAGTCTTGCTGTGGGTAGAATGCAGTGGCGTCGTCATAGCTCACTGCAACCTCGAACTCCTGGGCTCAAGCGATCCTCCTGCCTCAGCTTCCCAAGTAGCTGGGACTACAGGCACCACCACGCCCAGCTAATTTTTCTATTTTTAGTAGAGACAGGGTCTCTCTCTTGCCCAGGCTGGTCGCAAACTCCTGACCTCAAGCGATCCTCCCGTCTCGGCCTCCCAGAGTGCTGGGATTACAAGGTGTGAGCCACCACGCCTGGCCTCATCAATCCCCAGTGTTGAATGTGGGGCCTGGTGGGAGGTGTTTGTGTCATGGGGGTGGATCCCTCATGAATGGCTTGGTGCCCTCCCTGGGATAATGAGTGAGTTCTCACTGTATTTTTGGCTGGTTGTTTAAAGGAACCTGGCACCCCCTCCTCCCCCTCTTCACCTGCTCCCCTTTCACCTTCCGCCTCGATTGGAGGCTCCCTGAAGCCCTCAGCAGAAGCAGATGCTGGTGCCACACTTCCTATATGGTCTGCAGAACTGTGAGCCAAACAAACCTCTTTTCTGTAGGCATTACCCGGCCTCAGGTGTTCCTTTATGGTAGCATGAGACAGACTAACACAGGGGGGATGCAAACGTTCAGTCCATAACACCTCCTAAAAACAATTTTTTAAATCTTTAAATTTTAAAAAGGCATACCGCTTCACTCTCGTTAGGATGGATATCATTTTTAAAATAATAATAGTAGGTGGAAAATCACATTCCATTGGCGAGGATGTGGGAAAATTACATTGTACGTTGCTGGCGGATTGTGAAATGGCACAGTCACTGTGAAAACCCATATGGCATTTCCTCAAAAACTTAAACCGAGAGTTACCATATAACCCAGCAATTCCACTCTTTTGGGTCTATACCCAAAAGAATTGACTTTGGGGACTCACACAGACACCGTACACCAATGTCCACAGCAGCATTATTCACAATTGCCAAACAGTGGAACAACCCAGGTGTCCCTCAATCCATCAGTGGATGTATGGATGAACCAAATGTGGCCTATCCCTACAATGGAACATTATTCTGCCATAAAAAGGAGGGAAATTCTGACACATGGTACAACATGGATGAACCTCAAGGACTTATGCTAAGTGAAAAAAGCAGTTACAAAAAGACAAATACTGTAGATTCCACTTATGTGAGGTCCCTAGAGTAGTCAAACTCACAGAGACAGAAAGTAGAAGGCTGAGTGCAAGGGTCTGGGAAGGGGGAATGTGGAGTTAGTGTTTAATGGGGACAGAGTTGCAGTTTTGCAGGATAAAAAAGGCTCTGGAGATGGATGGTGGTGATGGTGATGCAGCAATCTGAAGGTACTTAACGCTGAGCCTTACACTTAAAAATGCTTAAGATGGTAAATTTTATGTTATGTGTCCTTTACCACAAGACATAAATATGTGGGTAAGTCTAAGTAAACATAGGCTGTATAAAATAATGAAATTAATTTTTCATGGTGTTTTATATATATAGAAATTTTAAATAGACAAAAGTCACTGTCCTGACTTCCTTCCAAAGAGTACAGAATGGGACAAGGGAAAGTTACACCAGAGAAGCCTGACACACACACCTCGGCAGGTGACTAAGGTCAGCACCAGCTGTGCCTAGTCGAACTGATGGCAGGTGGCCTTGTTCGGATGTGATGACAAGGGCCCTTTGCCTCTGCAATTTCCCTCCCCAAAGCCCATAACCTCAGCCTAACTGAGAAAAACATCAGACATATTGCCATAGAGGGGCATCTACAAAATTCCTGACCAGGACTCCTCAAACTGCCCAGGTTGTCAAAAACAAGGAAAGGCTGAGAAACTCTCACAGCCAGGAGGAGCCTCAGGAGATGTGATGACTTAAATGTCATGCAGGATCCTGGATGGGATCCTGGGACAGCAGAAGTATGTTATATAATGTCTTAGCTCCTTCTGTGCTGCTCTATCAGGACACCTAGGACTGGGCAGTTTATACACAGTAGAAGTTTATTTGGCTCCTGGTTCTGGAGGCTGGGAAGTCCCAGAGCATGGTGCTGGCATCTGCTGAGGGCATCTTACCACGGCACCCCGGGGCAGGAGGGGGAAGGCAAAGAGAGCCAGCACGAGAGAGTCGGGAAGGGGCCGCCAAACTCATCCTTTTATCAGGAACCCACTCCAGAAACAATGGCATTAATTCATTAATGGCTCTGCCCTCATGACCTAATCACCTCTTACATGCAAAACACATGCGTTCTGTCCCAGTAGTCCCAAAGTCTTAACTCTTTCCAGGACCAACTCAAAAGTCCAAAGTCCAGAGTCTCTTCTGAATCAGCTACAGGCAGGCGGGGCTCAAGGTAGGACCGAGCCTGAGGCCAACTCCCTCCAGCTGTGAGCCTGTGAAGTTAGCAGGTTCTGCGTTACAATGGTGGGACAGGCAGAGGACAGACTCTCCCATTCCAAACGGGAGAAGTAGACAAGGAGAAAAGCGTAACCGTCCCAATTAAGTCCACAACCCAAGAGGGAAAAGAACTTTACGTCTTGAAGCTAGAGAATCATCTCCTCTGACTTCAGGGCACACTGGGGCAGGGCTCAGGCCCCCAAGGCCTCAGGCAGCCCCAGCCCTATGGTTTTGCTGGGCTCAGTCCACCCAGAAGCTCTCTTGGGTTGGGGTCCCCCGCCTGCAGCACTCCAAGGACACTGAGGACTTCACCCCCCCACAACCTCCTCTCTGGGGCCTTTGCCAGGCCCACCTCCCTCAGATGCCCTCTTGGGTTGAAGGCCTCTCCTCCAAGAATACCCCCAGGCTGAGGAAGGCCCTTCCTCCCTCTGGCTCCCCCACCCTGGTGACTATGTAGGCTGGCGGCTCACACAGGGGTCTTCCTTCCCCAAAAGAAGGTCTTTGTGGGCCCAGTCTGACGGTTGCTGGCCTCTGCGCACGGCTGTGGAGTGAGTGAGGGGCAGGAAGGAAGGAGGCCAGACAATCAGCATCCTGCAAAGTAGGGAAACTGAGGCTCAAGGCACTTGCTAAGGTCACCCAGCAGGTAAGACCCATGGCCTAGATTAGAACCCTTGGGGACAGAAGGCAGGGCTGCTAAGGAAGAAGACTTTGCCCGTGTGGCCCACGTGGTGCCTGCATGTGGCAGGCTGCTGGGTGAGGAGGGGTAGCGGGCAGGGGATGGGCTCCAGTGGGCCTGTCCAGGGGGCGTGTCATCTGGCCCCTGGGCCGCCCTGTCAACTGTGGCCACGAGGTGGCGCACTCCGTCACTCTCAGAAGCCCAAGTTGGTGCCGCAAGCCCCATCCCAGGAGGGCAGGCGCGGGGAGGGGCGAGGGGGCTGCTCTCTGTCGCTTCCCTGGGCCCTGGCCGAGCCCCGCTGAGGCGCTGTCTATTCCACCTGAGCCCCAGCCTGCAGGGACCCACGCCCCCAAGATCTATTTCCCTCCGTGCTTCCTCCGCCCCGAGACGCCCATATGAGCCCATCTTAACACCTTGGAGACGCCGAGGTGTGGGCTGCAGCAGCGCTCTCGGCTTTACCGACAGCCCTTGTTAAGTCAGTGGTGCCTCTTAACCCTGCTACACCCCACGGCATTTCTAAGTCAAGGAAATATGTGAATTCAGTTTCCGATGTCCTTTGGCCACCCAGTAGTACCTGAGTGCCTGCTATGTGCAGGGCACCCCAGGCACTGAAGCACAGACACGCGCTGGTTTATACGGAACATGTGCAATGATCAGACCACCAGCCCCCTGGGTGGGCAGGCACCGACTTCTTGTTTCGGACCCCTCCCTGGAGGCCTTGCATGCCCTTGCCCCCCTACAGGCTGCAGCTCACCTTCCTCAGTGGGAACCACGTGGGCAGAGGCCGAGTCCTCAGTCCCAGCCTGGGTGGTGGGCTTCTCACCTCTGCACCTTACAGATGAGGAAACTGAGGCTCAGAAGGTGAAGTGATTTGTCCAAGGACACACAGCCACCAAGAGCAGGCCCAGTTTTGCTTCTCCAGAGCCAAAGAGCATATGCAGGGCGGCCTTGACCTTCCCTGGGCAGGGCCCTCACGGCTCCCGGGACTGGTGCCAATGGTGGGAACAGCCTGGACCAGCAGCTGGCAGGGAGAGAGCTGGTCCCCAAGAGAGATGCCCAGCGGCCGAGGCCAGTGCCTAGAATCCAAGAGGGGGCAGCAGCTCTGAGGCCAGTGTCCAAGTCCAAAGGGTGGGGCAGTTGGTGGGGGATGAGGGCAGGAAGAAGAGAGGTAACAGGGGCCCTGACTCAGGGCCAGGGTGAATGAGAACACCCTCTTGACACTGTACTCTGGCTAGGAGGGACCTGCAGGTAGG
The DNA here is from genome assembly GCA_023783475.1 of Daubentonia madagascariensis. NCBI lineage: Eukaryota > Metazoa > Chordata > Mammalia > Primates > Daubentoniidae > Daubentonia > Daubentonia madagascariensis. The sequence continues at coordinate 2,097,126 of JAKFHU010000600.1, read as the reverse complement.
CTGGCTCTTCTGAAGGAGCACAGGATTGGCAGAGTGGCCCTGTGGGAGCTCAGAGAAAAGGTGTGGTCAGGGAAGGCTTCCTGGAGGAGGGGGCCCTTGAGCATGGGTATGCCTGAAAAGAGCACATCTGTGGAAGCACAAGGGGTGAGATGGCCACAGAGGAACTACTGTCCCAGGGTTCACAGAGGGGGACAGTGGGTCCAGGACCTGCCCTGGGCCAGGGAGCCAGAGGTGGTCAGATGTGGCCTCTGCCCTCAGGCAGAGCACAGACTGGCAGGACAAACAGGCTCAGAGGCATAGGCCACTCACTGGTTTTGGCACTGGGATGAGGGAGGCAGGGGCACCCAGGCCAGCCAGTCAGAGGAAGGCACCCGGAGCCAGTGAGGGCGGGGGCCACCCTCTTCCACTCTGACCAACCCCTGGCTTGGTGGGCGTGCTGTCACACTGGACCTTATCCTGGGGGGCAGAACGTGGGTTCTGACAAAGGCCTGGGTTTGCCCTTTAGGCCCCAGAGTCTCCCAGGGCAACTCTGGCAGGAGCGGTCCTCAAGCACTCCCAGCCCGGCTCCCTTCCCTGTTTCTGCACCCCACACCTTTCCACAGCTAGGTTCCAAGGCCAACGTGCTGGCTCCCAGACGGGGCTGTGCAGGTCTCCGTGGCAGGCAAGGAACTCAGAGCCCTCCTGGCCTGTCCATGTCCCTGACCTGAGCCCGGAGCATACTCCGCCCACTCCGCAGCCCCTTCAGGTCCTCATCTGGCTCTGCCACGGCTTCTGAGTGGCCTTTCTACAGGGGGCAGCAGCCACAGAGTGGGGTGGGGTGCCTTAGTCACCACATCCCCCATCTGAACAGTGACAAGTCACCTGGGGGTGGGAGGGGCTCTATAAGTGCTGCTCAGACCCATGTCTTAGTCTTAGTTTTCTGTTGCTTCTAACAACACCTGAGACTGGGTAATTTATAAAGAAAAGGAAGTTACTTCTCATAGTCATGGAGGTTGATAAGTCCAAGGTTGAGGGGGCACGTCTGGTGAGGGCCTTCCTGCTGGTGGGGACTCTGCAGTGTCCCCAGGCAGTGCAGGGCATTGAATGGCGAGTGGCTGAGTGTACTAATGTGCTAGCTCAGGACTCTCTTCCTCTTCTTATAAAGCCACCAGCTCCCCTCCCGTGATAACACATTAATCCCTTAACCGAGGAACCCATTAATCCATGAATGATTAATCCACTCACAAGGGCAGGACCCTCATGGCCCAGTCACCTCATAAAGGCCCCACCTCCCAATACTTGAGATTAAACTTATTGGGGATTACATGTCAACATGAGTTTTGCAGGGGACAAATATTCAAGCCATAGCACCCCCCACACCTGCTTGTTGCCCTGAGGCCTCCAGTCTATACATCCTGGAAGCCTCTTGAACCCAGAGGCTTTCTCCACCTACAGCACTGGCTGGATCCTGTTGTCCCTGCTTAATACCCAGCCATGGCTGCCCACTGCCCCGGGAGGAGGCCTGAACTCGGTGGGCTGTTTTTCACGGCCCAGTCCCTGCCTTCCTCCAGCTAAATAGAACAAGTGGAGCTCCCCCTGCCGCCCCGCCAGGCCTTTGCATGTGTTGTTCCCTCTGCCTGGAATGCCCTTCCTGCTATCTTGTCCTAGTTAACTCCTGCTCTCTGGGGCATCACCCCCTCTTAAGGGGGACCTGTCCTGGGTGGGTCCCACTTGGATTTTCTTGGACCTATCTAGGCAAGCCAGAAGTGCTCTTTCAGGAAGCTACTGATGCTGACTGTCCTCCTGTCCCATGACAGGCAGCAGACTGGGCATGGAAAGGGCATGGACTTCATACACCATGGGTAGACCCTCTGGGCTCAGGGTCCCAGCTGAGCCATGTGATGTCAATGCACTTGGCCTCCCCTCTGTAAAGGAGGAAATACGCAGTGCTCACTTGACAGGGAAGGTGTGGGCTGGGGGCTGTTTCTGGCACAGGGGCATGTGGGAGCAGCAGTCTTCCAAGCCCTTCCTCTTTACTTCCAGCCACCCAGGGGTGTGGCACTAGGGGGCTTCTTGGACTTTCAACATATCCCAGAATCACCTGGGTGCCTGTTACTTTGCAGAGTCCGGATGCGTGCCTCTTCACACCCCACAGTGTGTCTTGAGGTCCTTGCACACCTGGCTTCCTGGGCAGGCAGCACTGGACCCCCAGGAGGGGTGGGAGGCAGGTGTCAACCCGGAGGGACTAAGGAAGCACCTCCTTCCCGCTGGACCCTGACAGGGACCAGGTGCCAGGGGTGGTGCCAGCAAAGGTGATGGTGAGGCCACCTCCTGGGGCTCTGACTGTGGAGTGGGCCTGGGCCCCTGCCGTCTCTGCACCAGAGCTCAGAGCCGCCCAGCTGCTGCTCCGCTCAGTATCCCACAGGAAGTCCCAGCCTGGGACTCTTCCCCCAAACTTCGGGCTGCTCCAGACCCAGGCTCCTTCCTGCCCCAGCCCTGACTCCACCTCCCCTCGCCTAATCAGGATGAAAACAGAAACCACCAGCACTTCCTAGGGCCATTGGTGCCAGGTGCTGCCATGTCCTGGGATGAGGTGACAGGTGACTCGGGGAAAGGGCATGGACCCCAGAGCCGGCAGGCCCCAGGCTTGCAGTCCTGCTATCCTTCACCTTGGTGGCCCTGGGCAGGTTCCTAAGCCTTCTGTGCCTTGGCATCTCAGGTATTATAGGGTTTTGTGCATGTGGAATGACAGCTCGCACACCATGTGCAAGGTCAGTTTAGTGAAACTTCCTGGGGCACCTGCTGGGTGCTGGGTCCAGTCTTAGAAGGTGAGGGAGGAGCCAGGAGTTGAACTCAGGTTGGTGTGATGTTCTGATGCCCATGCCTCTTGCATGCCTTTGTTTGGCCACCAATATCTCCTGCTTTCACTTGTCACCTGGGGTTTTTCTTGAGTCCAGTCATCTTGCTCTTAATGCTCCTTGGGGCTCTGAGGCCAGGAGACAGGGGTATGAGGACCCAGCTGGCCCTGGGGTGTAAGCAGGCTCCAGGCCACCCTCCCAGGCCACCAACACAGCTCAGGATGACAGTGTCTACTCAGTGCAGCCCTGCCCCTGCCGCCCCTCCATGTCCAGCTCCGCTTTGAACAGAGGAAGTAGGAAGCCAGCGGTGGCCTGGCCCATCACCAGCTGTGTGGCCCTCAGGGGCAGGCGGCCACTCTGAGGCTGGAAGTCCGAGATCAAGGTGTCGGCAGGGCTGGGTCCTTCTCAGGAGAGGAGGCCTCTCTCCTGGGTGTGTAGATGCCATCTCCTCCCTGTGTCTTCACTTGGTCTTTTCTCTGTGTGTCTGTGTCCTCATTTCCTCTTCTTATAAGGACATGTTGGACCAGTCATGTTGGACGAGGGCCCACCCTAATGACTTCATCTAATTAATCACCTCTTTAAAGACCCTATATCCAAATACAGTCACATTCTGTGGTGCTGGGAGTTGGAACTTCCACACATGCCTTGGGGGGACATAGTGCAGCCTTTAGGTCCTGCTCTGTAAGTGGGTAAGAGGATGGCCGTGAGGACCACTGAGCAGGGCACGGGCACTTGTGACATCAAGTGCCCTACCTGGCAGATATCTGATCTGTGCCTGGCCACTAGGCAGGGTCTATGTCTGACTCTGCTCACCAGTTTTTCCCCGCTGCCAAGCAGCGTCTGGCACAGGGTGGATGCCCAGTGGAGGTTTGTACGGTAGACTCACAAAAGGGGTCAGGGGTCTGGGGCAGCCCCAGAGGTCTGGTTTCCCTCCGGCTCCTGCCTGCTGCCTCCTAGTCCTGACCATTCCTGCAAAGAGCATCCCTTGGGCCCTTACTCTGTGTCACGCTGGGGTGGACAGCTGTGGTTTGTGTCTGCTGTGCCCCTTTTCTATTTGGGCACTGCCTGCCCTGTCCCAGGTGGCTTATATGGCACTGCCAGTCACAGTGGCCCCAGCCCCTGCCCCAGCTGCCATCCTCAGCTCGTGTGGCCGGTGACCAACCAGGGCCAATTAGAACGCTTCCATGAGATTTGTTAGAGGGGTGCAGCGCGGGAGGTGGTCTCCTTCTGGGATTGCCAGCTGCAAGGATGCAGGCTCTGTCTCCAGAGGGAGAAGCAGGGAGCTTCAGAGATGAGACGTGAGGAGAGAGATAAACACCCTGCTCTTTGTGAAGAGACTTCAACCACAGCACCTGCCAGTTTCATAAGCAAACAGGTTACTTTCTGGGCTTGTTTCAGCTGGGTCATTTGTGAACAAAAGGGTCCTGACAATGACACACGGCCTGGCCAAGGTCCTAAGGTGGTGGGGGAGAGAAGGGAGGGACACATACATGGATAATCTGGGTCTTTCCTTGTAGGAACACCCCATCTGGGTTGAAAAGACAAGAACACAAACAACCATGGAAACAATCAAAAGTATGGTTCTGGTGATGGAGGTGGATGTGGTGGTGCCATGTGGGGACCCCCGGGAGCCCGGGCTGCATGGGAGGCTGCGGTCATTTCTGGCCAGGCAGGCAGGCCAGGTAGGTTGGAGGATATGGCAGGAGCAGTGACCCAGAGGCAGGAAAGTAGAGCTTGTGTTTGGGAAAAACACAAGCCTGGTTTCCCTGGAGGACAGAGATAAAGCAGGAAAGCCCGGAGACCTGGGGCAGGAGAGAGGAAGAACCAGTGCGATCTGCCAGCTAGGCCTGGTGCTGGGCGGGGGCTCTGGGCACACATGTGACTCAGACTTGGTTGTCCCAGGCTGCCTGCTGAAGGTGCAGGATAGACCCCAGGCTGTGTAGCTCTTGCGGACGCACTGGCTCCTTCAGCCTGAAATCAATGGGTAGGTTCTGCAGACAGGAAACCGAGCCTCAGAGAGGTACAGCCTCCAGCTAGGAGCTCACCTGAATGCTTGTCTCTGACCTAGGTCTATTATCAGGCTGTCCTGAAAGGCAGGAACGCTGGAGGAAGAGGAAAGAGGGGCCCCCGAATCTTGCCCCAGGGAGCTTCAAGTGCACTTGAGCTGGGGACTCTTGATTCAGAACGAAGGGGAAGTCCAGTTCTGGAGTCACTGGATTTGTGAGATTGGAGGTGCCTGTAGGACTCCCAGGGTCAGTGGGCTGGGGGCAGGGCATGGGGCTGGGCTGGAGACACACATGTGGCAGACGGGAAGGATATTGCAGGGCAGAGAAGATCCAACTTGGGGGAGCAGGGAGGCTGTGCGGAAAAAAGCCCACAGGCCTCCTATGTTTTCTCGGTTCCTGTTCCCCTCTGCCCTCCCACTCCAGCCCCCACAGCCATCCTCCTGGGTCAGACCTGGGTAGGGAGCTGAGAGCGGGTGCCCCCAACTTAGGGCAAGGGTCTGGGGTTCCAAAAGTCTCACTGAGCACATCCTGTGAGCTGTGGGTGCCCCTTTAGATGCCGTGCCCCACAGTGTAGGGCTTGGGGAGACGCAGGGGTGTGGGGCATCGGTAGTGTGGGTTTCCCCTGAATGACAAAGGTGAGGGTTAGAGAAAGGGGCGGGGCGAGCCCAGATCCTGGAGATAGGAAGTGCCCTGGGCATGGCTGAGGGGAGGACAGGGAGCATCCCCTGGGCATACTGGGGTCGGCCTGCCAGGTACTGGGTGAGTCACCTCCCCTACGTGTGCGGCCTCCAGGTCCTGCCCCGGTGTGGGGCTGTACTCTGGGCCCAGCAGTGGCGGTCAGAGGAAAGACATTTCCGCCCAGGATACGGGTCGCCGCTGGCAGCAAAGTCACTGACCCCTCTCCAAACCGACAGGCGGCCCCACGGGGCTTGCGGGCTGCGGGCGAGGCGACAGCAGCGTGCGCGCTTGTGCGTGGCTGTGCCCGTGGCGTCCGCCGTGACAGGCGCGCGGGACGGCGTGGCCGTGACTGGCGGGCGGCCGCGCGTGCGCGTGGGTGCAGGCGACGAGGACGCACGTGGGCCACCCAAACAAAGGCGGCGCCGCGTGACCGAGCTCGCGCGCGCGCGCGCCCCCGCCGGGTAGGCACGCCCCCGCGGGCCCTGGGGCCGGGCTGCGCGGGGCGGGGGCGGGGCCGGGCGGGGCGGCGTGGGGCGGGGCGGCGGCTGCGCAGGCCGGCCGGGGGGGGCGCGCAGACTCCGCGCAGCGGGACGCGAGCGCGCGACCTGGCGCCACCGCCGCCTCCGCGCTCGTGGCCGGCATCCGCGGGGCCGCCTCCTCCCGGCTCCCCGGCGCCGCTGGGCTCCCGGGCGGGCGGCAGGTGCAGCGCGGCCGGGCGGCTGGCGAGGGCGGCGCCGCGGCGGCGAGTGGATGAGAGTTGGCCCCGACCTCCGCGCAAGGTAAGCGGCGCGCGCGGACAGCCACACGGATCTCGGCGGATACCCGGCCACGCTCTGTCCCGGGCCGGCGGGCCGCGACCTGGCGCGCTCGGTCTGCTCACCCCGCCGCCGCCCGGTCCGGGGCTGGCGACCCTCCGTGCAGGGCCCCGCACGGGCGCGCCCTGCTCACACGCCCCCGGGTCCCGTGCGGTCCGGGACGCGCGTCACGGCCACCCCCCGCGCGTCGTGGGCGCCGGCGTCCGCCGGTCGGGGGGCTGCCGGGCCGGCCGGAGAGAGGAGGACGTCCGGGGGCGCAAGACCCACACTGGGATGGGGGCGCCGGTCCGGGGGCGCTGATGCTAGGCCGCTGGAGGGGGACGGGACCGGACAGGGTGCGGCCAATGGCATCCTACTGACCCACTCCTTGGTGGGACAGGAGAGGAAGGGGGCTTCCCAGGCCCTGCTACCCCAGAGGCGACCCCGCCAAAAAGTTGTGGCCTTTCGCCCCATCCTTGCACCCCGCTGTCTGCCCTGTGTCCTCTCCCTTTCTTTGGGACATTTAGCTGGTGGGGCTCTGCTGGGGCGGGTTGGCACACTGGCTGGAGCCCAGGCCTGTGTGCCTGCCAGGTGGTGGGGTGTAGTGTGGCGACTCCCAGCCCGAGGCCCCCACCTGTCCAGAGCAGGACCTGCGCCCTGTCGAGGCCCTGGAGCAGGGAGAGAGGAGAGCCTGTTTGGCGTAAAGCTGGTGCGCCTGGCCCTGGCTGTTGACTCTGTGACAGGAATGGCAGTCTCCCAGGGCCAAAGACCTGAGCAGGGCTCCTCAGAAGCTAAGTTCACCGTCACGGCTGTTGCCAATGCTATGTTTCCAGAAGTGGGAAAGATTCTGTTTAGGGGAGACCTATTGCAGGATGGGGTTCCCTGCTTCTGTGAGTTGGGGAGAAAATTCAGAGTTCTGAGCCTCTCTCACAACCCAAAAATAGGCTCCCGAGTTCCAGCCCTGGGGCTTGCTTTAAGGCTGGGGTCTGTTGGGGCTGAAGTGGTTAAGAGAGGGACTTGGAGACTTGCCTTCCTCACCCCCTGCTCTGTGACCTTGGGCCAAGCAGGGTACCTCTCGCCTCAGTTTCCTCACCAGGAAATGGGGAGAATGCGGATAAGAGGATTAGATGAGGGGATGCAGGCTCCTCTCAGGCCCAGCACACCCTCAGTCAGCGGTCAGAACAGGCTGCTGTGGCGGGTAGTGCCCTTGCCCCAGGCAGCCGAGGTTGAGCTTCCAAGCTCTGTAAAGAGTCTTCTGTTGTTTCCCCAGCCATGTGTGTCCCAGGCCCATTTGGGGACACACAGTCTAGCTGGGTGAGTATGTTCTAGTCCCCGCCCTGTGCTGGGATGAAACCGCATTCCACAATTGTTAGCTGGGACACCCTGGATTAGTGGCCTCAGTAAACCTGCCTCTGTCCTGCCGCAGACCCCTCTGGAGACGCCCCACCTGGTCTAGGAGAGGGGCCTGGCTTACCTGGCTGTGGTGTTGACCCTTCTGCAGCACTTTGTGACCCAGGACAGGGGCCGTGAAGCCCTGCCACACTGAGGGTGCTGGACTCCCAGGGAGGTGCAGCTGGGTCCTGGTGACTGGGAGGTTGGGCACCCTGTGTCTCAGTGGGCTACCTCCCACTGCTCTGCTGTTGTTCCTCTCAGCTGCCCTTGCTGATGGTGTGTGGAGTGTGGCTGTGCCAGTGCTGTGGGATGTCTGTTTTCTTGCACACTGGAGAGCCATTTCCCGGAGGCTGTATGGGAAAGTCTCAAAGTTGTGCGTTTCCCATGGCCCTGGGAGCCTGTTTACTCTGGTTGCCTGCCGAGGTGGTGGAGGGCCCTTCCCGAAGGAAGGACCAGGTGGTCTCTCTCCAAACTGTCGACCTGGGAGGCCTCCCCCTCAGCGCCTCCTCTTATCTGTAGAGTCCAGCCCAGAGCAGATGTCAGGGGATGGCTCCGGCGCCAGCTCGGGGTGACCTCTGCTTTCCTTACTCTCCCTGGGCCTCACCTTCACCGACTAGAAAAGCAGGGAGGAGAATCAGACTGGGTTTTCCTGAATCATCATTTTTGCTATAATAGAATAGTGGTTTAGGCACAATGAAAACAAAGTGTTATTAGATTCTAGGGAGCCACTGTTGCCAGGGAAAGCTGTGAGCAAGCCTGAAGCTTGTTTTCTCTTTGGAAAGAGTAGCGAAGCGATGTTACAGATGTTACAAAAACACCAGCACCAAACCCTACCACCATCTTGATGAAATCCATGTTACGGGGGAATCAGGGTGCCCTGCTGTTCCCATGTGTGATCTGTGTTAGTGGTTGTGCCCTCTCGGTGCCCCCTCCCCTCCTGGGGGCCATGTGGAGGCCCCTTCCAGCTCCCCATGTTCTGCTGTTTAGACGTTTCCCTCTGGAAGCCACATCCACTGAGCTTTGTGCAGGAATGGGGTTCCTGTCCTGGGGTGACATGGCCTTGGTCGGGGGCTCATTTCTGGAGGCTGCCGCCTCTTGGGGAGCTGGGCAGGTTTCCCCTCCCGGGGGCTGTTGTGTGTGTCAGGACGGGGGACTCCTGCCCAGTGGCCGTGGTGGGGACTTAAGGAGCGTTTCCAGAGCGCCTGTTAGTGTGAGGCATGTGCTAGTTGGCAGGGAAGACACCAGTGCCTGGCTGTGCGGCCTGGTCACTCCTCCCAGAGTTTCTGCCTCCTCCCCTGCAAGACAGCCCCTGAGGCTGTTGCCTGCCTCGTTAGGGGAAGGGAGGCCATGTCTTTGGGAAGCCCAGTGTGAACTGCCACCTGAGGCAGCTGCTGACAGGGTTGGGGAATGTGGCAGTGCATCCCTGTGCTGAAAGAAATGTCTAATAAACTGGGGAGAGAAGGTGTGGACCAGGGAGAGTGAGTAGCAGGTGGGATGCAGAGGTGTTTGCTGGGAAGGAGCTTCTCTTTGCTTAGCTCAGGGACAGGCACCTGCTGGACACTGTCAAGGCCACACTGGCCACTAACATGGTGCTTTTGAAGGCCTTTGGTTTGGGTGACCTGCAGGCTGGTTTGGGGGCTCTTTGGCGCTGCAGTGGGTGTAGCGCTGCCTTTTCCTTGGCTTTTTGGTGGCATAGAAGAGGGCACTTTCCTTAGGTCTTCATTCTGGGCAGAGTCCAGAAAGCACTGCTTATAAAGGGGGTAGATGTTCAGGTCCTCAACAGTCAGGTGCGGCTGGTGGACCTGGGAGGAGGCCTGGGGCTTTGAAGGGGATGGTGGCTGTGTGAACAGAGCCTGGGTAGGTGGGGCCCAGGCGAGCCTGTCACCTGCTTGGAGCCCATGGCTGCCTGAGAAATGTAATCGGTTAACTTGAGAACTTAAAGGCAGGTCACTCTGACTTCTCTTACAGACAAGGATGGTACAAGAAAATGAGGTTTTCTCTAATTAGAGGAAACCTTGTTCTTTTTGCTTTTGGTGCGTTTGTGTGTGCCCCATACAGAGGCCTGGGCGGAGTCACTGGGTGGGTAATTCACCCTAATGACAGTCATGTCTAAAGGCTGTTGTTAAGATTGTTTGGCATTTGAGTTATAACCTAGGGTTGTGATTATGTTTAAGCTCTGTGATTAAAGTCCCCTGTGGTGACACGGAAAGACAGGAAGTATTGGCCTATCAAAAAAAATAATAGTAATAGAAATCACTCAATCTGCACACCAGACGTTGCGCTGTTTATGTGAATTGTCTCACAAAGCCCTCACAGCATACACTTTCACCCCAGTCTACAGATGAGGAAACTGAGGCACAGAGAGCCAGTGCATCTTGCCTAAGTCCCCAGTTCAGTAGCACAGCTGGGATCTGAACTTGTGTTGTTTGGCTCCAAAGGCTGTGCTGGTAACCACTGCAGCCTTTCTGCCTCCCTAATAATCCTTTCAGAAAGTTCAGTCAAGTTTCTGGGGGGTTTTGTGAAAGAAATATAAGCAATAAGTTTAAAGTCATGGTGAGGCATCTCTCTTTGCTACCAAACATGCACTAATAACAAGACATGACAGCATCTCTCACCGCAGGCCCGACAGCATTCTAAGCATGTTACACAATTTATTTTTATAACAACTGGAGATAGGTGCTGTCCTTAGCTCCATCTCACAGATGAGGAAGACCCCACACAGAGAAGTTCAGCCGTGTCCCTGAGGCCACAGGCTGGTGCGTGGTAGAGTCAGGTTTGACCCGCCTGGGCTCTGCTCCTAACCCAAGCCCCATATGTGTGTGTGTGGGGGGGGGTGGTTGATGGAGAAGGCTCTTGGTCTTGCTGCTGGGTGTTCTGGAGCAAGACGTTTAACCTCTCTGGACCTCAGTTTGGCCACCTGTGAACAAAGGCCTTGGCCTAGAGTATAGAAGCCAGAGCCTGAGAGCTGGCCCCTGCCCTCAGTGGCCCTGTCTGCACCACAGGGAGGCCTGGGTGGGAGGGGAGGCCTGGCTGTCGCTTCCCTGGAGGAGGAAGGTCTGGTGAGGAAGCCTGAAGCGCCCTGTCCCCAGTGTTTGCGCTTGGCTGCTGTTGGGTGGGGCGGCCTTGGGTTGTCTAGAGGTGAGAGCTTCCGGGATGGCCCCTGACACCAGCTGTCACGTCATCACTGCCCTCTGGGAAGCAGGGTCCGAGGAGGCAGAGCATGGGGGCGCTGGGAAACTGTAAAGCTCTGTGCTTGGTGAGTGGTTTCCTGTCCCTCAGGAATGGGAGGGAAGGTCGGCTCCACCCGGAACCCCCTATGCCACCAAACTCAAGTTAAGCTGTGGTGGGAGAAATTGAGTGTGCCAGTACCCTTTGAGGGCTGCAGCGGTTACAAGGGCTTCGGGGACACGGCCTCTCTTGATCGGTTCTCCCAATTGGTGGGAAGGGCTGCTGCTTCTACCTGGCCCCTGTGGGCAGGGGCTTGGAGCTGTATGGGGGTGGGTACCCAGGTCAGGGAGGTAGCAGCCCCTCCCCAGCCCTGCAATCTGGAGTGCAGGTATGGGGCACGCCTGATCCTTGCTTATGTCTTGGTGCCCTTGCGCTAGAGGCATGCCTCCCCTTCCCTGCCTCTTCTGCCATGGTGCCTGCAGGACAGTTCCTGGCAGGGCAGGACCCTGGGCCTGGTGCATCTCTGCTCCATGTTCCCACCTGTCCCTCTGTCCCCATGCTGGCTTCCCTCTTCCTGCAGTGGTTTGCTGTTGTTTACTGTTTATCACAGGTCCCTTTTAGAAGGTGGGCTCCCTGAAGCCAGGGGTCTCTCCACTCCTGGTCAGTGACCTAGAGCAGCACCTCATGGGTGCCTTGCTCTGCCCTTGTTGGGTCACTCTGCAGCCCAGACTCCAGGGACCCTGGCTTCAGGGCTGAGCTGGGCTGTGGGGTGGGACAGGCTGGGCGTCTCTGGCAGCTCCCCAAGGGAGGGGGCAAGGCTGAGAGCGAGAGAGTCTGTTCTTTTTAAATATCTTTATTGAGGTGTAATTCACATGCCATATAACCCACCCATTTAAAGTACACAATTCATTGACTTTTAGTGTATTCACAAAGTTGTGCAACCATCTTTGTGTAACCACAGTCAAATTTTAGTAGATTTTCATCACCCCAAAAAGAAACCCCAGATCTTTTAGCAGGCATTTCCTGTTCCACCTTCCCCCGGCCCCTGCAACCCATAACCTGCTTCTCTCCCTCTGGATTTGCCTCTTCTGGGCATTTCTCACAGATGGGATCAGACCATATCGCATGTGGCCTTCCGTGTCTGCCTTCCTTACTTGGCATGAATGTGTCTTCCTTGGTGCTGTAGCGTGTGGTGACAGAACTGTGCTTGCTGCCTCTTCTGGAGTGTGGCACCTCTTTCCCTCACCGTGCGGCCCTGAACATTATGATCTTGGTGGGCTGGCCTTACCTCCCCAGGCACTGGGGGTCAGTGTTCACCGCAGCCCCTCCCGTTGGTGTGGCTGCCCTGGGCCTCCTGACGCTCACCAAGCAGGGCACCCACCACCTCAAGCCACTGCATGTCTCTCACCTCATTTTCCTGCTTGCCATTTGTGTGAGCGGCACTTATTACCTCCTCCAGGAAGCATTCCTGGCCTCCCCCTCCCTGTGCTGATCACCCTGCTTATCTCTGAGCTCCTGGAGGACAGGACCCTGCTTTTCCTCTGGTGCCTGGATTTGTTGGGGACAGTGTGACAGCGTCTTGCAAGTGTGTGTGGGAAGAATGGTTTTAGGTGAGGGTAGGGCCCTGGGGTGGGCACCCTGCGGCTCTCACTGATGGTCCCAGAGCTTGTCCCCCAGCCCACTATTTTTGTCACTTGATTATCCTTCTGTTATTGTACAGATCAGTTGGGTTGAAAGCATCTCTTGCCCTCTATGCCTTCCAGGGCATCCCAGGGGCAGGTTCTGGCCGTGGCGGTCCCTGGACACTCAGGCAGAGCTAGTGAGTGGGCTGGAGCCCATGCCCACCCCACCCTGCCCCGCCTCACTAGGTGACATGCTGGTTTTTTGTTTTTAATAGATTGTGTTTTTTCGAATGGTTTTAGATTTATGGAAAAATTAAAAGATAATACGGAGGGTTTCCATATTATGTCCCTCAACAACACGCAATTTGTTTTATTAACATCTTATATTAATATGGCACATTTGTTATAATTCGTGTACAATATTGATACATTATTGTAACCAAAGCACATAGTTTGTTCAGATTTCCTTAGTTTTTATCTGATGTCCCTTTTCTGTCCCAGGACTGCATCCAGGACACCACATGACATATAGCTGCCACTTCTCCTTAGTCTCCTCTGGGCTGTGAGAGTTTCTTAGACTTTATTTTTGATGACCCTGACAATCTTGAGGAACGTTAGGTATTTTGTAGGATACCCTTCCATTGGAATTTATCTGTTTGGACAATTATAGTTCCTCTGTTGGAATTTGGACGTGTTGCTCCCGGTTGGACGAGGTGCCCTCTCTTCACACCCGTCAGGGCCCCTGCCGTCCACGTGCCTCCTCACTGCTGGTGCCGCCCGGGTCCCGCTGAGGTCTTCACTGTGAACGACTGTTTCCTTCCTCCCAAGCCATCCTCTCTGGAAGGAGTCACCGTGCCCAGGCCGCCCTTCAAGGGGGGTGTGTCTGCATAGGGGGGTGTGTCTGCATAAGTTACGTGGAATTCTCCCGAGGGAGAGATCTGTCCCTTCTCCCCTTTCGTCAGTTGACTCAGTCATTGGCTTACAGCAACACAGGCTTACGGGTAGTTACTTTATACTGTGGCTATCATACGGTATCACTTTATTTATTCTGTTGCTCAGTTGCTGCAGCTTTGGCCATGGGGGCCCTTTGACACCCATCGTTGTGGGTGACCTGAGCACTTCCTGACTTTCTGGCCCCACGAGACGCTCCAGGCGCGTCCTGCACGTTCCCTGCCCGGGCCTTGGGATCAGCCCCTTCTCCGGGAGCCTGGGCGCCTTTCGGGGCAGGACGGGGTCAGAAGCCAAGGCCTGGGGGCTGGGTGTGCTCCTCACTGCCGGGCCTGACAGCAGGGCAACACACACGTGAATACCGACCCGTGTGTAAGTGCACATCTGTAACTACTTCTGCGTGTGACCTGCCGTACCTGTGTGAAGTGAAACGGGTTCACACTGGTAGTGAACGCTAATCCGGTGACCACGTGAGTCATTCTGTCTCCTCCCTTGCTGACCAATAAGTGTCCATTCCAGCAGCAGGAAGCCAGGCTCCCACCACTTGTCCACATACTTAATCCCAGCGCACGTGGACGGTGGGATCAGAATTGTTAGCCTGCATCCCTCAGGAAGCAGTGCTATTGACCCAGGTGCAGCGTGTGCGTGCGGTCCCTGTGCCTTAGCTCCTGGACTCCTGGTGCGCTGTTGCAGCACGGCCTGGCAGGGCTGGGAGGGGCCGCCGCCTCCCCCGAAATGGGTCTGTGTCTGGAGGGGAGAGTAGAGGGGCTGCAGGGGAACAGGGACTTCCCTGCTGTGCTTAGTCGTCGCAGCCACTGCCGGGATGGGCAGAGGCTTGGGCATCCCTTTGAAATGTGGAAGTGGGGCTGACTTTGAATGCATCCTGGCAGTCTGGCCTCCTCTGGCAGGGAGGAAAAAGGCTGCTGGCGGGATGCTTCAGAACTCAGAGGCATCTTTGACTCGGATCCTGGCCCGGTCTGTCTCCTCCCCGCCTCTCAACTTGCCACCTTGGCAGGGGGCAGCCTTTGAAATGTTCTACAGAGCAGCGAAGGTGCACACACTTGCCTTTTGGTAAATGTCTTTCATGCCAGGAATGCTTACAAGCCTGAGTGGCTCAGGCCCTTGTGAGAAGTTGTGGGAAAAGAGAACCAAGCAGATACTCCATCTCTGCTGCCTTGTGTTGGTGGTGCTGTGGCTCTGACAGGAGCCCGGGGGCTTCTGGCTGCAACACCCTGGGGCCCTTGCCTGGAAGACCTCAGCTCTGCCCACACACCTGCCGAGTGTTCAGCTGCTCCTGTGTGGGGCACGGCGTGTCTCTTCACATGTTCAAGGAGGACCTGAGGACACTGAATGATACTTCTGCCCTCAGGGCATGTGGAGGGGAGGCTGGGCCAGTGGACTGGCCAGGGGCCTGACCCAGCTGTAGGGGGTGGTCAAGGAGGGCTCTGGAGAGGTGAGAGGGGGGCACGGAGCCTGTTTGCAGGACACAGGAGTAGGAATGGGGGCCGGGCTGGTGAGGCCTTGGGCCACCAAGCCCACCCCTAGGACTGGGCTTGGGCTGGTGTGGGGCCTATGAGGTCAGCTTGTTAAAGGTCAGCCTCTGTCCAAGGCTCCTGAAGACCTAACCAGTGTGTGCCCACAGCTCTTCTGGGCCAAGGACCAGGGTTCTAGCCATGTGTCTGGGTGTGGTGGGACATGTGGATCCCTGTGCATCCTGGCTGCTTCTCCTGAAGGCCCTTGTCTCTGTGCTGTGGGGCTAGGACCTCGCATGACCCCCATGTTTCCCTCGGTCCTATGGGCTGTGTCTGAGGAAGCTGGTGGAGCTTGCCCGGCTCTGCCCAGCCTGGGGCCCAGAGCAGAGGCTGAGGAGCTGGGGCTGCTGTTGCCCCGTGTGGCCCTTCCTGGGAGGGAGGCTTAGGAGCCAGCCTGCCTGCCTGCCCATACCCCGATCTGGGGCTGGCGTGCTGCCTTTCTTGCCCCAGCCCCTGCCCCCTCGTTCCCCTAGCCCAGTCCTTGCTGGGCCACAACAGCACCTTCCTTCTTGGTCCTGTACGGTGGTCAGAGGCAGTTGCAGGGTGACACTGGCCTGGAGGAGCTCTGTCCCCTTCTGGTTGCAGTGCTCTGGCGTGACTGAATCGTTTGTGGGATCCCAGCTTCCCAGGGCAGCTGCCTGGTGACCACTACTGGGGCACAAGGTGGGGGGAGTCCCTGCCAGTCTGCCGGGGAAAGCAGCATGCAGTGATCCTGGCCTGGCCAGTGAGGCCCTGCGTGGTCCTGTCTTCCCACCCTACAGCCCAGGGGCCGGGAGTTGAGGCCCTGCAGCTCAGAGGGCACTTGGGATCCCAATCTGCAGAGACAAGAAGGCGCACATCAGCTTTGGCCACCTGGGGTGGGGAGTCTGGCATTTAAAACTCTGAAGCAACTTGAGTCCCTTCAAAAAACACACACAAACCTTCCATGTCACAAAACCCAGACTCTGACTTTGAAAGATCCAGACCTTAACTAGCTGCCCATGGAGCTGCACAAAGCCCATGCACTGAGGGCTGTAGATTTTCTTGGCCCATTCTGCCCTCATATGCTCCTGTTTTACGCGAATCCTAATGTGGTGGCTCAGGCCCTGCCCTGAGGGGCTCTCAGCAGGCTGGGCGGTGATGAGCCAGTGATCTGGGGAGGGGCCCCTAAGCCAGAGTAGAAGATGATCCTGTGTCCCCAGCCACTGCTGAGAGGCAGCGAGGGGAGTGGATCATCTCACAGGTCCTCCAGCCAAGACGTGAAACCGTCAGGTTTAAGTGTGTGGGCGCGGGGAGGGGCAGGCCTCCAAGGGCCCAGCTGCCCCGAGTGACACATGCCCATCAGCTCTGGGAGGTGGAGGCTCCTTTGGGGTCCTGTGCCAGCGTCAGGGCCCAGTTTCTATGTCCGGTGCCTGGTGCCTGCAGCCCCTCTGCTGTTCAGTCCAGGGAGATGGTCAGGGCTCTGACAAAGGAGTGAGCGGGAGGGCACAGTCACCCCCCAGAGCTGCCAGACAGGCGCCAGGGCGAGGCAGGGGCAGGAGGGCGGAATGGGGGTCGGCAGGGCTCTGACCTGTCCCCTGTCCCGTATGGGAGGAGCACAGAGCAGGCATGCTTAGCAGATTGCAGATCAGGAAGACAGGTGACGTCTTGTTCAACAGCCACTGCTTAAGATAGCAGGAGGTGTGCAGATCACTTCAAAGTGTCCACCCCGTCAGGAGGCTGAGATGAGCTGTGAGATCTGAGAGGGAGACAGGGAGAGCTCCCGACAGGAGGGGCGGCAGGGGCAGCAGCGTGTGAGGGAGGGAGAGAGAGGTGTGGGGGAGGGACCCAAAGGTGCTGGACCCAAGGCAAGATTTAAAGAATGTGATTTACTAGCAGCCACTGCTGGTCTTCAGAGCCCAGCCTGCCCTACAGGGGAGGTGGCAGATATGTGACAGCCACCGCTGAGCCTGTTTGGTGTTGAGGAAGTGAAATATGAGTCAACCACCAGGAGCTCTGGGCACCAGGGTGGAGTTGTAGGGAGGGCAGTGCTTGGGGGGAGGGGCAGGAGGTGTGCTGGGGGGAGGGGAAGTGTGCTGGGGAAGGGAGGTGTGCTGGGGGAGGGGGTGTTGCTGGGGGAGGGAGGTGTGCTGGGGGAGGGGGGTGTTGCTGGGGGAGGGGAAGTGTGCTGGGGAAGGGAGGTGTGCTGGGGGAGGGGAGAATGGTGCTGGGGGCTCTTGATCCTCCCCACTCCAGGCAGACTCATTGCCATCCTGGGATTGGTGGCAAAAAGCCTGGGTGGCAGGGAGGGCCTGGCCCCAGGGCCTGGCCAGGAGGGCATGGGGGGGGTGGGGGGTGGGGGGGTTGTCTTCTAGTCGGGACCACTGGATTGGGGAGGGCAGATCACTTCAGGCTCTGCCTGGGCTGTCTGAACATCTCTCTAAGCCAGACATCTAGAGTTGTGACTGTCACATGGGACCCTGGGGATCAGCCCCCACAGCCCCATCTGCACCTAGAGAAGGTGCTGGGGTGGGGCAGGGCAGGTGAGGGTAATCCACTGCCCACACTCGACAGGTGGGCAGCCTGGGAGTTGGCAGGGACAGAGCCGAGGTCAGCTGCCCTTCTGCCAGTCAGCCCATCCAGGTAGCGGGGAGGTGAAGACCTCCTGGAGGTTCCCATGGGCTCTGTGTGGCTGAGGGGCAGGCACAGCTGACTCTCAGGAGGGCCCTTGATGGGTGAGTGCCCTGTTCATGCCGATGTCTGCAGGTGGGCCACGCTTAGGCAAGAGAAGGGGGCCCTGGCCTCTGGCCAACTGCTTTTGGAGCTTTTAACAGGCCCCACACCTGATCTCTCCTGTTACATATGGCTGCTGCCTTTGGAGAACCAGTGATCTCAAGATGCTGTGGCGAGGGGGAGGCCAGGTGTGGCAGGTGTCCCAGGGCCTTGGGTGCCACCCTTTCCTCTGCCCCCCTTCCAGGGCCTGTTCCAGGTACTACCTACCCCCTCTCCGCCCCTCATCCCTCTGTTCCCTGGGGTCCCTAATCATGTGACTGCTGCAGTCGGACAGGACTGAGCAGAGCCCACAAGTGGCCCAGGCTGGGCTGGAGCTGAAGGCTTACTTCACCAGGTCGTGTCTGGCTGGGGGCCTGGGGCTGGTGACCGAGCTTCTCCGAGCGCCCCTTCTCTCCTCCAGAGTGGGGTCAAGGCTGGTAACAGCAGAGCTCCCGAAGCACTGAGGTGTCATGTGTACCCAGTGTTGACCCAGCAGTGACCACAGCTCATATCGGTCACACTGGGCAGAGGCTGGTGCACAGCAGGGGCCCAGTCAGTGCCTGTGGGGGGCAGCACCAGGTGGTGCTGCTTGATGAAGCCAGACTCCCCGGCTTGCTGGGGTCCAGGAGGACCTTTCTGCAGCTGGGAGACCTTGTCCCGATGTCCCTCCGGTTCTGCTGACTTCCCCAAAGCCCTGGAGCCTTGTGAAAGGAAGCATGCCTAGCCCCTGGGCCCTTGCCCACAACCATCCCCCAGGACCCTTCCTACCACCTGGTGTGTGTGTGTGTGTGTGTTGATGGAAGGACCCCACTGTCTCTAATTTCCGTGACTGTCTTGCAGGATGGTCACTGTGTGGAGAGCTGTGACTGCACAGCCCAGTGGCATCCCACCCACTGTGGGCCCAGTGGCCACCTGTGGAAGCCCCCCCCCATCTGCACCAGCTACTGGGCAGCCTGAACAGCCTGGTGCCCTTGGTTCCTGTGAGTCAGGAGGGGCTGAGCTTGGAGTCTGGCTGTGATGGCTCTGGGGGTACACGAACCACCCTCGGCCGGGATTCTTGGTGGGAAGTTTTGACTGGGAATTTGGGAGACGGATGGTGGGCTGGGTCGGGGTGGCAGGGATCTGTCCCAATGCCTTTCTGTACAGTCTGTGTGTCCTCCCAGAGCTGCAGGGAGCTGAGAAGGTGCTGGGGTGGGTGAATGCTTTGTTAACCCTGAGGGCTGGGGTTGCTGCTGTGGGTGCCCTGGGGTGTCTGGCCTTGTGGTGGCTTGGTGGAGGGGCATGGGAGGGGAGCAACCCAGGGCTGGGCCCAGGTGAGTGCCCCCAGCCACAGGGACAGGGTGAGGATAGGAGGAGGTCATCGAGATGGGGGAAGAGTCCACAGCATTGTTTGAGGACAGCTGAGGATAGTGGAGGGTTCTAGTTTACAGAAACAGCTGGAGGAAGTAGGAGCCCTGGGGCAACCCTGGGGAGCTGAGTGCTTCTCTCTCAGTGAGGCATCCAGCCTGTGATCATGAAATCCCTCTTAATCTTAAATTCTCTCACCAGGGATTTAAAAAATTAACATTACTGCTACATCAGAAAATCAGGGTTTGTTGGTTTGCATCTCAAATCTACTAAAGCTGGCCAAGGCAGAGGCTGATAGTAGTTGCCAAAGTCCCAGGTTGCATCCCTTAGAAGGGCCTGTGTTCCTGCCCCCTGCACTCTACAGTTAGCCAGGGATAGTCAGAAAGGATCGGGTGGCATCGACAGGAGGTTGGGGCCAGCCCCAGGTCTGACTCAGCTGCAGGCTTCACACGGCAGAGCCCGCCATCCATCCCCGTGTTTCGAGCGCTTGGCTGCAGCCCTGCACAGGTGTGCAGGGCATCGTGGCATGTTCTAGAGGAGCCAGGTGATACTGGTTACCTAAGTCCAGACCCCATCCCTGAGGCCCAGCTCAGCAGGGCCACCGGGGTTGGGGTGGGCAGTGCCTCAAATGGGGAAGTGTGTATTTTTAAATAATTTAATACTTAGTTGTCTGATTAGAAATAGCGAAGCCAGCTGTCTGCCCTGAGTTATAGTGAGGAGGCCCTGCGTGGTTGCACCCGAGCTCACTTACTCACACCCAGGACGGGCTCTGTTCTGTTTCTCTCCCGAATGTTCTCACCGTTCCCGCTGCATCAGACCAGGGAGGACCCACGTCCTCATACACCTGCAGAAACAGGATTTCTATCCCGAGAGTCTTTGAATTCTGTGGCTCACATGAGCGGTGACTAGTCCTGTAATTGGCTTAGAAAACTTGTGTCAAATGGGCCCCACACCCTGCACCCGTAGGATGTGGCTGGCACTGTGCAGGGGGGTGACTGGCATCCTGCCTTGTTGCCAGTTCTTCTACGTAGAGAAATTGACTTTGCTGCGTTGAGTTTAAAGAGTTTTGGCAATAAAAAGAGCCTGTATGACCTATTTATAAAGTATTTCAGAATCACTTATATGAATATTTTGTCCTAAATTCTGTATAATTAGAAGATATAAACCCCACTTGTGATTATTTTTGTTCACCAACATAACCTAAATTAGAGCTTTCCATGTGGGTTTTCAAAAAAGAAAGCATTTGAACAAAAACATAAAAGGAATTGATTTTATCTACACTGTTCTCAAATGCTTGAGAGTGATGTGTTTGCTTAAGTAGCATCGAAACCTTGTGGACTGCGTTGTTGGATTTGCAGACCTTTTCTCTTTACCAATAGCAGAAAGGTAAATGTTACTGAAAAAGTCGTGAGTTCTGACTTCCAGGCCCAATGGACCATTACTGGATTCTCCCTCCCACTTCCTTCTCCCCTGAACCTCCGGTGAAGCAGAAGCTCCCCCGCCAAGCCAGCCAAAGCCCAGCCAGGGCAGAGGCCGTCTCGGTGGGAGGCGTTCATGGGTAGGTACCTGGATGGGGGAAAGGGATTTGCTGCTTTCAACCATTCAGCAGATATTCTCCCTGCACCTCTTACCTGCTGGGCCTGCCACACACGTGGCCTGTGCTGAATGCCCCAGCCGTGCCGCGCGGGGGTAGCAGGGGTGGGCCTGAGTTGCAGGATGCTGGGTGCTGGGGTGGACTGTGAGGAGGGGAGGCTTGTGGGCTGAGTCTTTTTCTTCCTCTTTTCACTGTTCTGACCTCCAGAGCGTGGAATAGTATGCGTTGTCGTCCTTGGGTCATGATGCACTGCCTTCATTGGTCCCTGCATGGTCCTCTCTTGTGTGTTTATTTAGTTATTTAATAATGTAATGGGCACCCTCAAGCTCACCCTTTGACAAAAGCCAGGGTCTTGAGGATAGCCACCAACTCACCAGACATGCCCCCAGCCTCCCTGCCCCTTGCTTCCTTGTGCACGCCTTTCCCTGGCTGTGTGCCACACTGTCACCTCCTGCAGCTCCGTCCACAGGGCCGGTGCCACACTGTTACCTCCTGCAGCTCTGTCCACAGAGCTAGTGCCACTGTTTTTGTGGAACGACAGGTGGGAGTGGTCTGGGCAGACTGGGCAGGGTGGGGTGGGAGATGTTAAAGACATTCCAGGCCAGGGCAGGTATAAAAGCAAACAGGTGTGAGGGACCAGGTGTGTGCAGGGATGCTGGGGTGTGTGGGGCATGCAGGGGCAGTGACCAGAGAAGACCTGGGCCAGGGGGAGGCTCCTGCTTCTTTTGGGGGACCTTGGCAGAGGAAAGGGCATGGCCTGTGGGTGGTGAGGGACCTTGTGGGTAAGCCCCGAGGAGGGCAGGTGGTTCAGGAAGCTTCAGGTGCAGAAATGTCCAGAAGTCTGGGCTGGAGATGGAAGCTGTGCCTGTCCTGGGCTTGGGCAAGGCGGTATCTCCTGGGAGTGAAGGGGGTGTTGGAGTCCTGCAAGCCAAGGGGCAGCACAGGGTGCCTGGGCTGGAGGAGTATGCCTCTCCCTTTCTGAAGCACTTCAGAGCAGGCTCACTCCCACCTCTGTGGCTCTTGCCAGTGTGGTTTTGTCCTCTGTGGTTTGCTGCTGGTATGCCTGATGTTGGTGACCAGTGCTTAGGCTCTGGGACCTTTTGATATGAACCAGGTTTATTTCTGCTGTTCTAAGTAAGATGCTAAGTCAGCATAGTACTTTGCCCCTCCTGCGGACTGCATGGCCCAGCCATGAGGTCCGCACCCCTCCCGCCATGTGCTGCGGGCCAGGCCAGGGAAAGCGTGCCCTTCGGCCCACAGACACCCAGCTTCAGGGAAATGAAGCCAGGGGCAGGCGTGTGCAAGGAGCATTTGTCAAGCCATCAGGTCAGGCTTGGAAACTAGTGATAGAGACTGAGGAACATAGCAGGTCTCAAGCCTCAGGTTTCTGGAACAATCCAAGAGGTGATTTGGGGGAAGTTGGCCGTCAGGACAGGTTTTTAGTTTGGCTGCTCTTGGAGGTAGATGCCGCTTCCGACTTTGGTTTCCTGGGTCGTGAATCTCACTTTAATGCCACACAAAGGGTCCCAAGCGTGCAGGATCTTCATCTTGTAGCCCACGGGGCTGGCCCTGTGTCTGGAAAAGAGAGGTGGTACCCTGATGGTCTGGGCCCAGTGGTCAGCAGGGGCACCCAGGGCCCAGAGGCAGGAGAATTCTCAGAGGAGGGCAGGCTCCTGTCGGGGCAGCTGAGCCCTCTGCGAGGGTCGGCCCCTCTTCCTGCCCCAACACACTTACCCCTCCCGGTGCCCCATTCCAGCCACCAGGGGAATAGCTTTTCTGGCTAGTCCCCCACAGAATCATTGTGGTTACCTCTGCAGCTGGTCAGGAGGCCGACCAGGATGCCACCACACAGAGAATGCAAAAAGTCCGGGCAGGTGAGCACATGGGCAGGTGAGCACCCCATCTGACAGGTGCAGGAGTGGCTCGTGCAGGTCACAGGGTTGGCTGCTGAGCCAGGTCCTCCAGGTCACAGGCCTTACATCCTCTCTCTCCTTACCTGGGCCACCTTCCCAGCTTGCCTAGGGAGGCTGAGGAGGTGGCGTCGGGGGAGAAGTGGGGGCTGGCCGAGGGGCTTGCAGAGGGTAAGAGGGAGTCTGCCGTCCTGTGAGGGGCTGGCCAGCCCTGGATGCTCTCCGCTGGAAGTGTTGACCCAGTGTATTAGGATGGATTTACTTTCTCGAAATTTACTTTGTGGACACATTGTTGGAATCGTTTGCATAGTTCCAGATCCTGACTGCAGTTTCTGTCTGCTGCTTCTGCTTGGGTTGACCGTGAGGACTCAGACTAGCTGGGCCCAGCCCCCTGCTCCCTGTGAGCCATCCAGGGCGTGGAGTCTTATCTGGTTAAATCACGTTTGTGAGGTTGATAGCCCTCAGTTTCCACAGGTGTGAGTGTGGCCAGAATGACAGGTGTCACTGGCAGCCCTTTCCACAGAGTCAGGCTGCCTGGCTGCAGGAGTGAAGCCTGACGTTGGCCTTGCCACCTTCCCTGCTGTGGGTGGGGGCTGGGGTCTCCTGGGGTACTGTGTGCTTGGCAGGGGCCGCATATGGGCAACTTTCTTCTCAGCAGAACCAGTTGATGGGATTTTGTTTCCTGTTGGAATTTGAAGATTAGGCCCTAAATGCTGCATTCTTTGGTCACCTTAGGGCCTTTTTCCCACCTGTCACTAAGACCTCCATTCATTTTCAGACCTTTGATGGCTGCAGGGTTGACTCAGCTGCCACCTCCAGGTGGGATTGGGAACCACCCTTTTCAGACTTGCCTGTCAACCTGCTGGTCTGGTTAAGCCAGGTCTCCACACCCACTTTCCATGAGTCCGGCCCTCCCCTGGGAATCGGGCCCTTGGCTGGGAGGACTGCAGGTGGCTCCAGCTGGCTGGGGGGAGCAGGAAGGAGAGGGTTCTTGTGCTTCTGCAGCCTCGCAGGTGCCAGGTGTACGTTTGGGAGCCAGTGCACGGACCAGTTCTCGCTCCGCAACCTGTGTCCATCCTGGCGGAAGGCATGCTGCAAAGCAAGGCTGTTTTGAAGAGAGTTTCTTTTAGTTTAATATTTAAGATTGGGTTCTTCTAAAGAGAAAATGATCCGAAGCCCCCAAAACGTGTGGGAATGATATGATGTGGTGAGTTGGAATCTTATTTAGATGCAGAGGGACTTCATGGAGTGATATTTCTCTCTCTCCTTTCTCAAGTTCCAGGTGATTTTCTGGCGTGCTTTTAATTAGGACAAAAACACGTATAGTTTTATTTGCGGGTTACTATTTTGGGGGCAAGTTTGTATAAAACATAGGTTTTTGGGGGGTGTGTGTTTACCATTATCTGCTTGTAGAACTGGCCTTTAGGATGCAGTAGAAGGTGGCATGTTCTGGTTAGTTCCATTTTTTAAGTCCATTAGGGTTTGGCATTGGTGGCCTTTTTGGTGAAAATTTGATGAAAATTCTAGTGAGATGTTTGGGTCTCTTTTCCTGCTTTGGTAAGTGGAGTCAGGAAGAATGTCTGTTGGATGGAGGGCAGGAGAGAGAGGGAGATGGAGTTGTCGTGTTGCACACTGGTGTTCACTGCCCAAGGATTCTAATTATGGAAGGCGTAGGACGTTGTCCAGGAAGGGTCCTGACCTGGAACCCTTCAAGTTGTTTGCTTTCCTACTTGTGTAGAAATGCAAGGCCAGTTAAATTGGTTTGATTTGCTATGATTTGCTATGATTTGCTGACTACTGGATCCTGGCTCGTTGATGGTTCTAGGTAGTTGAGGTGTTGGGGGGGTCTGTTTGGGGGCAGGAGCCTGTTCAGAAGGTGGGTGAGACTCCGAGGTCAGTCAGGGCTCAGGGTTCAGCCCTAGGCTCCTCGGGGGACGAGTATACCTGACATTGGAAATGGGAGCTGCCGCGCAGGCTAAGCCCTCAAACCCGTGTAGGCAGAGTGGGGAGGACTGAGTGGGCCTTGTCCCCACAGAGCCTTTTATGAGCTGTGGCCCATCTCAGGCTGGAACTGAAAGAAGAGGAGTGGATGGGGCCGCAGCTGTGTGTGGCGGGGGGAAGGTCACCACTGGAGTCCGGGGCTGCTGCCGCACCTGGCGGCCAGGGCTGTGAGCCCCCCCGGAGGAGGCGGGGCATTGGGCAGGGTGGCGGTCCTGGGGAATTGTCTGCGAGGTGGAGATGTAGCTGGAGGATCAGATCAGGACATGCTGAGACCTTGAGAGAGTCGCTGCTGCTTCTACACAAGGAGTAGAATTTTGGCACCTGTTTCGACAGATGGGGTGGGTGGGGGCCCAGCTAGTTCCTCTGTGAGCTGCCTGGGCCTGGGCGGGGCCTGTGTGTGTGAGTAGTCGGGTAATTAATTATGTAACACGGAGATGGCTCTTGGCTCTTCAAACCTTTGGCCATTATTTTCATAGCTGTGCTTTTAGACGCTAATTTTTTTTAAGTGCAAAATGACCTAGCAACCTGCGTTTAACGCATTAGCTCAGTTCTCTGATAGGAGAGTCTCAGTTCTCTCTGGAAGAGGGAGCGGGAAACGTTTCCACAGGTCAGCCCCGGGAAGCATCATAGGCTGCGCCCGCCCAAGGAGTCTCTCAGATTTGTTGCAGTGAAGCAAAAGCATGTTTCGATTTTTAATTGTTTTTGCAGGAAAGTGGCTGTCAGAAGGCTCTCCCCCCGTGGGGACTCTTCTCACCTGTGAGTTGGTGAGAATCCCAGGTGTGCCTTGCCACCAGTGGTGTGCTCTCCCTGTAGAATTGTCTGTAAAGCGGGTGACTGCAAATCCCATCTGACCTTAAAGCCACCAGGAAAGCTTCCTGTTTACAAAATGATTTGTCAAAGGGTCCTGTGGAGAGTGGAGGAGTCCTTTAAGTCATCAAAGCATACTTCCCAAATTATCTGTTTTGGAAATCAGCTGTTTTACCCCTTGATTTCTTAAGACTAGTGATAGCTGTGCTCTCCTTCAAGAGAATGCCACCTGCTGATAACTGGTTCCCACAGTTGTCACCTGGAGCTGTCACCCTATTCTAGTGGCAGGATGGCAGGCCACTGTCAAGGGTCTCCCCAAACCACCAGCAAGGAGGGCGTGCGAGGAGGGGGCCCACCGCAGGCTTGCACAGGGGCATGTGCTGGCTCGGGCCTGCGCTGTGGGACTGTGTGGGGTGCTCAGGCTGTGTCTCTGGTCTCCCCTTCTTCTTTCTGGTTGCTTCTTGCCCCACGACATCTCCTCCCACGTCCCCTGTGTCCCTTCCTTCCCAGGCAGGCTGTCTCCCAAGATGGCCACACAGCCTTGCTCCAGGCTCGCACGGTCCCTTTTCCAAAGAGGCTGTGATTTGCCTGCTGAGTTATTAGTGGCTTATGCCTCCCCCACAGGGTGCCCACTGCTGTGAGGCAGAGCCTGTGATTGGCAGCCCCTCCCACTGGGGCAGGTTGTTCCCCAGGGAGAGCACAGGGTCATTACCAAAAGAGGGAGGAGGGATATTGGGTGACAGGACCCCCAACTGGTGCACATGTGCGAATGTGGGTGCAGGCGGCAGGTGCGTCTGTGAGCACCTGGGTGTGTGAGAGCACAGGTGCCTCAGGACTGATGTGTTCCTTGGACAGAGTGATTCCTATGGACTGTGGGAGTCAGGGAGGGCTTCCTGGAGGAGGATACTCACGTGGCCCCTGAAAGAGAGGCAGGAGGGGAGGGTGTTTGTAAGCATCTGGGGTCTGACAATGGTGGTGTATTTGGGAGGCCAGGGATTTGCTGAGGTGAGCGATCAGGCAGGACCTCTGCGGACCGTGGGGTGTCCTGCCATGTACAGAAGGTGGTTGCGACTCTGACAGTGACCTGGGGACTGCTCGTCCTTGTGGGGTTTCTACCCTCTGCCTGAGTGTGAAGGGATGAGGCCAGGTCCCCGACGAGTGAGGCCGGGCATCTGCACTCAGAGTGTGAAGGCTTGGGTGGCACTGGGGGAGGTGTGTGGCCTCATGGGCCCCGGGGGAGGTCGGGAAACACTGGTTAGGAACACTGCTGCTGGCCTCTTGCTGCTTTGCTCTCTGTGCCTCAGTTTCCTAGTTTATAAAGGGGGGTGATTTCCATCTGCTACACATGTGAGGATGAAGTTAAGTGGCCAAGGACCTCGTGGCCCTCAACCTGTGGCCTGCTTGTCCTGCCATCCTCTGGTGGAGGCTGCCCGCACACAGGTGACCTGAGGACCATGGTAGATCAGGGCAGGGGCCGTGCCCCTCCCCCGACCCCGGTCACTTTCCAAACCGCTGTGGCTGTCCTGGTGCTGGGCCTCTTGCTGGTCTCCACCCTGTTGCTTGCCTGGCCCTAGGGACCCTGCTCAGCCCGGGGTGGGAGGTGTGGACTCCCAGGCCAGTGGCTGACCCTCTCCTGAGCCGCCCCTGCTCCGCTCTCTTCCATCCCCTGCCTGACAGAGGCTGTGCCAGGTGTACTTTGTGGTTTGTTGAGGGGGCCACACCCCAGAACCCTGGATTGTGACCCACGGCCGACTCAGTGCCAGGTGTGTGGGTCAGGGCAGGTGGTGTGGGGTGTGGTGGAGACAGACCCCACCAAACGTAGTCTTAGAGATTGGGTCAGGGCCGTGACGGGCTGTGGCCAGAAATAAGGTGGTTGCCCCAGCTGGCCCTTAGGAAGTTGTGTCTTTGGACATCCCTCTGCCCCCGCTGCCCCAGGGCTGGCCTTGCCTGACACCTGGCGTCTCAGGTTATGTGTGAACACCACTCCCCACTGGGGCCCAGCTTCAGCTGCTCCGGGCCTGGGTCATGGTCAGAGGTGGTCAGTGGGCTGACCGGGGGCCCCTGAGGGCACAGTGTCCAACTGCAAGGCCCCTGGAATTGCCAAGGTCAGCTAGTGGCTCTCACACCTTTGGTCTCATCTTGGAACCCCCTTACAGTCTTAAGTTGTTGAGGACACAAAGAGCCTGTGTCTATGTGGGCTGTATTTATTGCTGTTTACTGTATTAGAACTTGAAACTAAGAGATTAAAAAATGTGTATTAATTTATTGAAATATGCCAACTATAAACCCTTTATGTTGACATAAATAGCATATTTTTATTAAAAAGCAGTGAAGAAGAGCACTGGCGTTCTGCAGATCTTCCGCGTCGGGTTTGACAGAGGGGAGCTGCATCCCCTCTTGGCTTCTGGGTCCTGTCTGCTGCCATGTCACACCTGGGAACCGCCGGGAGCAAGAGTGCAAAAGGCAAACGTCTTGGGATTATTACTAGAATAGTCCTGACCTGTGGGTCCCCCATGGGTTCCCGGGCCACACTTTGAGAACTTCTGGGTTAGGCATTAGGCAAGATTCTCTGCCATGGGAAGGAGGGTGTTTTTTTTTTTTTTTTTAAAGAAAATCCTTTGTATTTCTTTTATTTAAAAAGTTCAATTTTAAAATTTAGATTACTATAGAGTAGTTAACACATTCAGGATTCAAAATTCAAAAGAATCAAAGCTTCTGGTGGTTTCAGCCCCGGTTGCTGTCTCCAGAGGCCACCATTGGGACCAGCTTTCGTGCCAGCCCTTCCAGGGCAGCTCTCGGGCATATTTCTGTCTTTTTCTCTTTTTTTCTCCCCCTGCCGCCCCGATTCTTTGCTGGTGAGTGCCAGTGTGCCTTGGGGTGGGCTCTCCAGAGCAGTGCGTGTGGCTGTGCCCTGTGGGCAGACTTGAATGGTGCCTCCAGCCCTTTTCTGCTTTTATGAAAACAATGCAGCGAGGAGACGACCCTGCCCTACATCAAACTGCGTGAGTGAGTCAGAGAGATTCCTGGAAATGAAATAGGAATTGTATTGGCTGTTGCACAATTGCCCCATGCCACTCTTCAAGCAGGACAGACCCCGTTTTCCCTGACCCTGCACCCACACACTGTGCCTCTTTGCCAGTCTGGTAGGGAAAAGGGTTTCTCAGTCCAATTTAGTTTGTATGTCTCTCCTTATAAGTGCAGGTTGATCATCTTTTCATATGTTAAAGAGCTATTTGTTCCTTTTCTGTGAACTGTCTATATCTTTTGCCCATTTTTCTACTGGGCTGTTTATCAATGTTAGGCAAATTAATCCTTTGTGATATGTGCTGAAATATTTTTTCCCAGATTATCATTTATCTCTGACTACTTAGGGAGGTTTTTGCTTTGCAGAAATTTGTTTTTAATGTAATCTATCTACTGTTGTGTGCCATGTCTCTCTTGAAAAGGCCTTGTTCAGTCCCAAGGTTATGAATATCCCCCCATGGCTGTCTTTGCTACTTTAATGCTTTCATTATTCTGCATTCAAATCTTTGGCCCATTTTGAATTTATTTTAGGGAGGTGTGAGGTATGGAGCCACTATTGCCTTATTCCAGATAACTTCTTGGGTGTTCTAGCATCATTTGGTGAATAATTTATCTCTTCCCCTCCTGAGCACAATTGGGTCTGAGTCTATTTCTATACATTCTAGTTTGTTGCATGGCTGTGCTGTCTGTTCATGTGCCAGTAACACACTTTTTAAAAACAGAAACGGGATCTTGCTATGTTGCCCATGCTGGTCTTGATCTCCCGGCCTCAATTAAAGCACTTTTGAAATGGCTGCAACCCCATCACGTTTTGTTACGTGGCAGGGCTGGCCTCCCCGAGTCTTGCTTTTCAGAATTTTTCTGGCTATTTGGCTTATTTACTCTTCCTCATAAACCTTAGACCCAGCTTATCGTGGTTCCTCTGAAATCTTTTTTTTTTCCCCCAGGGAATCATGTTAAATTTATAGATTATTTTTGAGAGGATTGGTTTTTTTCCCTCTGTATAAATAGTGATAAAATATACATAACAAAACTTACCATCCTGACCGTTTCTAAGTGTACAGCTCAGTGGCATTAAAGCACGTTCATGTTGTGCAGTCATCACACTGTCTGTCTCCGGAACTTTTTCATCTTCCCAAACCGAAACTCTGCACCCATTAAACACTAACTTCTCCACTCCCCCATCTTCCCGGCCCCTGGCAACCACGATTCTACTTTCTATCTCTCTAAATGTGACTCCTCTGGAGACTTCATGAGTGGAATGTCAGTGTTTGTCCTTTTGTGGTTGGCTTGTTTCCCTTAGTATAAATCCTCTAGGTTCATGCATGTTGGAGCAGGTGTCAGAGCTTCCTTCCTTTTTAAGGCTGAATAATACTCCATTGTATGAACAGACCACATCGCGTTTATCCGTCCATCTGT
This sequence comes from Daubentonia madagascariensis, assembly GCA_023783475.1. Lineage (NCBI taxonomy): Eukaryota > Metazoa > Chordata > Mammalia > Primates > Daubentoniidae > Daubentonia > Daubentonia madagascariensis. The sequence goes on along the minus strand of JAKFHU010000600.1, from coordinate 2,067,317 downwards.
AGGTGGACGCCTGTGTTGTTCCCACCTCTTGGCTGTTGTGAATGGTGCTGCCGCGAACACAGGTGTGTAGGAATCTGTGTGAGTCCTGGCTTTCGGTTCTTTTGGATACATGCCCAGAAGTGGGATTGCTGGGTCATGTGGCAATTCTGTTTTTAAATTTTTGAGGCACTGCCGTACCGTTTTCACTGGGGCTTTGGTTTACTGTCCCTGGCCTGGGAGCTGAAGTCAGGCCAGCGCGTTTGCCTGAGAATACCCTGGACCTGCAGCTCTGTCCCCCAGCTGGTCCTGGTGGCGGGCAGGAGCCAGGACACCCTGTGCTCCATCTTCCAGCTCGTAATGGCTGTGACATCCCTTCTTGAGCCTCTGTTTCCTCTTCTCTTTAAAAAAGGGGGATCATGGCAATAGCAGCTCCTAGTTACTGAGTTCTCAGTACGTGAGGGTCAGTGAAGGAGGCCTGGGCAGCCTCGAGTAGGTGCTTGTCCTCCAAGTTGCTGCTGGGGTGGGATGGGATTTGCCGCACTCCTGCCTGCGCTCTTGCCCCACGCATCCCAATCTGCCTGCTTGGCTCCATGTCCACCGTGGTGTCTTCCGGTGTTTCTCCCTCCCTGCCTCTTGCTGCAAAGGGACGAGTCCCCTTCCAAGGCCTTGTCTGCTCCCCCCGGCTCCTTTCTGGCTTGTTCTGGCAAAAGGGCTCTGCAGGTGCTGCTGCCTGTTTCTGTCAGCTTGGTTCTTCTTGCTCAGGATGGCTTTGGCTATTGGAGTCTTTTATGGTTCCATGTAAGTTTTAGGATTCTTTTTTCTGTTTCTGTGAAGAATGTCATTGGTGTTCTGTTGGGATTGCCTTCAATCTGTAAATTGCTTTGGGTAGTGTTGCCATTTTGACAATATCAGGTCTTCTAATCTGTGGGCGTGGAATATCCTTTCCTTTCTTTGGTGTCTTCTTCAGTTTCTTTCATCAGAGTTTATAGTTTTCCTCGTAGAAATCCTTCACTTCTTGGGTTAGGTTAATTCCTAGGTATTTTGTACTTTTTGCAGCTATTGTAAATGGGATTGCTTTCTTGATTTTTATTTCAGATTGTTCGCTGTTACTGTACGTAAATGCCACTGATTTTTGTATGTTGATTTTGTGTCCTGCAATGCTGCTGAATTTGTTATCAGTTCTAACAGCTTTTTGGTGAATCTTTAGGTTTTTCTAGGTAGAAGATTACGTTGTCTGCGAACAAGGCTGATTTGGCATCCAAATTGGAGAGGAGGAAGTCAAATTAACCTTGTTCGCAGAAGGCATCCAGATTGCTGCCAGTTCTTTGGTGCCAGGCCATGGGCCCCGGGGACGTGCCACTCTGCTGGTCACCAGATGTTGTGTCGCCGAGCTGGAGTGCTCTGGGCATGAGGAACAGGGAGCCCTCCCAGGGAGGATGGCTGGGGTGCTCCACGCAGGAGGAGGTGCTCGGGGCTGGCTCCTGGTTTTACGAGGTCTTCTTCATGTGTTGTGGGTTTGTCACTAGAGAGTAAGGGGCTCCTCCCCGAAGCCTGTGAGGTGGCCTGGCTGCTGTGAGGTGTGGACAGGGCCTCCGCTGGTGGCTCCTCAGAGCTGGCTGTCTTCCCAGCGTCCTGAGTCACAACCTCCTTGCCAGCTCCTCTGCCTCAAGTGGGACACGGGGTGGGGGGAAAACAAGAGGGTGGACTGCGACACATGGGGTCCCCTCAGTGAGATTCTTCCGGCCCCAGGAACATGGAGACTGTCCAGGCTGCCCCGGCCTCCACATGGGCCATGCCTTGTCCCTTTCCCTTTCCTTAAGAGGACTCAGTGGACAGCAAGGCCACGCACGAGTGGTGTCACTCAGGCACGGAGAGTAGGACCTGAGTGCTTATCAAGGGTTGAGGCTCCTTCTGGCATGACCAGCCCCCTTTATTTTTTAATTTTTAAAATTTTTAATTTTAGAGACAGGATCTTACTCTGTTGCCAAGATTGGAGTGCAGTGGATCGATCACAGCTCACTCAGCATCAAGCGATCCTCCTGCCTCAGCCTCCCAAAGTGCTGGGATTACAGGTGTCAGCCACCGCGCCCTGACCCCCCTTTAGTGGGTTAGTAAGTTCTGGGACCTATTTGAGAGTTCTTGTTCTGCTAGGCATTTATGGCCCTAGGACGGGGGATGGTCAGCTATGGCCCAGCAGCCAAACCCCGCCCACTGCCGCCTGTTTCCGCCTGTTTTTGTAACTAATGTTTTGTTGGCGTGCAGCTGCCCATTGTGCACTACAGCCTGGTTGGGAAGTTGTGCAGAGGCGGTACGGCCGCCAAACCTAAAATACTTTCTACCTGGCCTTTTACAGAACAGATTCGCTGAGCCCTGCTCAGGTGCTGCTTCCTGTGCGCTCACTCTGTTGCAGCCTTTTAATGCCGAAACACACTTGGAGAACAGCCTGCTTCCAGACAGCTGAGAGCCAGCACTGCTTTCGGCTTTCAGGAACTTGGGCAAGGGCAGCGTCAGGAAGATGTGACGAATCCGGGAAATCTGGAAGGTGCTTCCTTCCAGCTGTCTCATTGGCTGGATCTTCCCAAGTCCTGGTTGCTAAGAGTGATGGAGAGAGTTGGAAAAAAGAATGCTTCCACTAGAAATGAATTCTTACATGTGTTTCCTGTGGCTTAGTTTATTTGCGTGTATAACACAGAGGTTTTTGCCTGCCTACCTGCTCTCAAAGTGTGGGTTCTCTCGCTAGCTTTGTTCTCTTAAATAAATATCTGTGTGGTCACCCTGCCAGGCTCCCCACTCAGGCTTATAGGCAGAGGGGCCTGTGAGCTGTTGTGCAGTATGACAGATGCATTCATTGAGGCATGTGCTAGGCGGGGTAGGGTGGCTGGTGCTGAGCTGCCCCTGAGGCCTGTCCTGGGGTTCAGGCAAGCTCAGGCTGGGGGGTCCAGTGGAGTCAGCTAGTGTTCCTGTTGTGTCGCTTCTCTCTTGCCCTGCCTCCCCAGCCTCAGTTTCCCCGTCTGTCAGTTTAATGATAGCTCTTCTCTCTCAGCGTTGTGACCAGGGCAAAACACTTTTTTGCAAAGTGGGATCTGTGTTTTTGCCATTGTTACTGCCGCTGGCCAGGCACGTTGCTGAGTCCTTCCCTGCACCGTTTCACATTGTCCTCTAACAGCCCTCTGAGGCGGGACCCCTACCTGGGGTCTTGTGGCTGTGGCTGTCAGGGTCTGGCCTTGGACTACTGCCACCTGTTGCACCACTTACACTCGTGATGATCAGGTGCAATAGCTCGGTATGGAGCCCACTCCCTGAGGGGTCTCCACGCACCGTACTTAGGGCAATTGGAACAGACGTGGCTCAGCCCACGCTTGGTGCTGGAGGCATAGGAGGGCTAGTATGTGACCCCTGACCCCGGGCAGGCGAGTGCCCCCTTACCCACCCCTCAGCTGCGGTGGTGTGTGATGGTGACCATAGGTCCCCCTGGCAGGGTGATGTGACTGAGGGTGGGAGCAGCCCAGGGTGGGTGGGTTACCTGTGGCTGGGAATGCCAGCTTGGACAGAGAGAATGGCTTGGGCAGCATCCCGGAGGCAGGGGAGATCCTGGCATCTCCTATGGGGACCTTTGTGGTGATGAGGACAGGGTGTGAGGATGGCAGGCCCCCGAATCAGGGACAGCCCCACCCCCTGAGGCTTAGGTGCAGAGTCCCTTAGGTGCCCATGGAGATGGCCTGCCTGGCCCCCCATGGATGTGACTGTCTGGTTCCTGCTTCCCAGAGCTGTCTGAGAAGCTGTCCGTTGGGCCTCCCAGGAGCTCTCATCTTGCATTTAGACCTTTTCTCCTGTTTCATGTGTCTGTCCCCTGAGCCTGTCAGGCAGGGAGGCGGGTGAGCAGGAGGGTGGTGGTGTTTACTGAGCCCTGCTCCCTCCGTGGCTGTGACAGCTTGAGAGGAGGGATCTGGAGCTGGCTCACGCTGGTTTGTGAGGGCTGGCTGCTCAGTTTTCAGGGATTTTGTGAGTTGGCCATTATTATAAATGAAGGTATATAAACATAGTTAGATAAGTTATATTGAAAATAAACGTATTAAATACTCGAAACTCACCATTTCTGAATTATTTCCCTCCATCTTACTGTTGTGTGTGCTCCTGAAGTTATTTGGGTCTGTTGTGTCTATATGGTGGAAATATTATGTAATGGCCAGAGTGGGAATACCTACACCAAGAGAATGGGCTATTGGTGCACATCAGGGCTTCACTGTCCGTTTTGTTGCTTATCTAGACTTATGAAAGTGGAAAATGTTAATATGCAGATTAAACTTAAAATTGTGCGATGTCTGTAGCCATTCACTATGAATGGTGTACAAACGTTATGAAAATGTTCTGTCATTAGAAAACAATTACCTATTTCAGCAAGAAAATTTCTCATGTCAAACTAATAAGTAAAGTTTCGGTACATGTCTTCCTTTTTTACCTTTGTTGTGGTTTATTAACATAAACAAAAATACCAGCCAGCCTCCACGTCCTGCTCGCCGACAGGTGCAGCCATGGGTTCATCATGAATACAGGAGTTGAGCATGCTAGGAGAATCAGTTGGCTATCCAGAACTCACATCGAAGAGTGTTGTAGATTTTACTATTGTTAACAAACCTGTGCTGCATGTGATAAACGTGTGACATATGCCTGTGCACGTAGGTTCCTCTGGGGCCGGTTGTTACACATTAACCAGCTCCACCGTGGGCCGTGGGCAGGCTCCCAGGACTCAGAGGAGGAAGCGGAGGCCCACTCGGGCCTCTCCGGCTCTCTCAGTCCTCCTGCTGGCTCTCCCGGGCCACCCTGGCCTTGGGGTCTCAGAGCCAGTGGTCCATCGCACTGGCATCGGCACCGCGGGCTGTGCCCAGCCCCGTGCTGGCCCCCCGGCCCCCCAGAGAGCTTCCCTGCTACAGTGCAGAAAGCGCAGTTACCCCTACAGGAGGTTTTGGCCTGACCTTTGTGTGACTAAAAGCCCCTGAAGATGCCTCATCCAGGGAAGAAAGTCAAGCCTCTTCCTGGAGAAACATCCCAGATTGTTGAAGCCTTGGAGTTAAATTTTTTGTAAGTTTTTGTGGATTTGGGGGCCATGTGTTTGGCAGGGCCCAAGGGCAAAGTCCCTAGGATTTCCCTTTGCCGTGAGGTCTCTGCCAGAGGACAGCTCGGCACAGCACGTGGCTGGGGTGGCCCAAGCAGGCGGGCCCTCGGAGCTGAGGCATCGTGGCCGGCCTTTGTGCTGGCCCCTCATTCTCTGAACAGGCGTTTGTTGCTGCCCACTGCCCACCAAGCTCTGCTGATGAAGACACTGGCGTCAGCAGCTCAAGCCTGCCTGAGCACTCCCTGGAGAGCTGAGCCCACTGAAAAGTGAAGCCAGACACGGCTCCCACCCTCAGGGAGGGTGTATTCTCACTGGGTGGGGCAGGGGGCACAAATCCGAAACAAGGGAGTGATGAGGGAGTTCCAAGGACGCCAAATCAAACCAGATGGGATGGTGGAATTAAAGGTGTGATGCTGGCAGGAGAAGGTGCTGGAATGTAAGACATCCCCGGAGCAGATGTGCCAGATCCTGCAGTAAGGACAAATGAAGTGGCTGGAGGGTTCCTGAGGGCATCACCAGGGCTGGAGTATGTGGGGTGGAAAAGGGGCCTGTGCGGGTGGCAGGCCTGGAATTTGGGGAAACCCTCACATCATGAGGTGTGAACCGACATCCTGAGCCTGACGTAGGAACGAGGGCAGCCAAGGCCAGGCAGGAGTGGGGGTGGGATCAGTGGTCACTCTGCAAGCCCTCTGGGTCTCAGGGATCCAGACCGGCCCAGGGAGCTGTGTGCTGGTTTGGGTCCTTGGGCTTCTCCCCGCACGGGGCAGTGAGGGAGGTGTGGGTGCGAGGCAGTAGGCATGGGGGTGTTGGGGGGTGCTGGGGTTGATGTCCTTCCCTGGCCCTCCTGTTCACCCTGCAGAGCCTTGGAGTCCGCCGGTTGCTGCATCCCAGGTCCTGTCCCGCTGCCCTGGGTGGCTGTCCATCTGGGAGTCTAGCCTCGATCCCAGGCCTTCTGACCTTGAGGTTTAGGGGCTGCCTTCCCCAGAGGACTGAGACTTGGCAGAGGGCCCGGTGTCGGCTGCGGCCAGCTATGCAGGGCTGGGGAGGCATGCAGGTCTCGCCCAACATCTGTGATCCCCCGCAGGAATATTGTTTAGGAGCGAGGGCTGGCATCCTGTGGGAAAGCAGACACTGTTTATCCTGGGATCAGTGGGAGATCCATGGGATAGTGAAAGGATGAAGGGCGTTTGGCAGCCAGGCCCTGGTGCAGGGGTCGTCTGGCTGCAGGGCTGCAGATCCAGAACTTGGACAGGAGTTTGGGCCAGGTGATGGTGTGGAGGAGATGCAGCTCAGGGCAAGCACCAGAGACCAGGAACCACTTTGGTTTTTTTCCTTCAATCTTGGGCTAGGGAAGGGGAAATAAAGTCCTTTTGGTTTTCAAGTCCAGGGTTCCCTAGACACTGCTTCCTTTGTGTGTCCAGAAGCAATTCAGTGAGTTTCCAAAGCAGCATGCTTTTGTGTTCCAGGGCTAGCTGGGCTGGACTCCGTCCTGCTCGCAGAGGGGCCCAGAGCTTGCCTGGGTGCTGCCCTGAGCCGGTGGGAGGCTGGAGAGTTGTGGCAGAGCCCTGCTGCCCTGCTCTGGTGCACAGCAGCAGGCGCCACCCTCTCTGTGCTGTTGGTGTTGAGCTGGCTCTCAGAGGCGTAGGGTTGCTGGGTCCTCAAAGCACACCCTGGTTCTGGGGCAGGATCTGGAATAGCCACAGCTAAGGAGTGTTTCTGGATGCATCTGCTTCCAGGTGGAGGTACGAGGGCAATGGGGGCATGGCAGATCCCGCTCGGGTCCTGGATGTCACGTGCTGTTCTGGAGCCATCTTGATCCTGAGAAAAAGGCTCGCTCCCCTCGCCTGGGGAGGGGTGGAAGGACAGGGGGGAGGCCCCCTGAGAACCCATCCCGCTGAGGGAGCCAGTGAGGGAAGGGGCCGACTACCTCTCAGGAGCTTGACAGGACAAGAGGAGGGAGGCCAGTCAGGGAGGGTGACGTGGCTGGGATTGCTGGGGACCCTGGGCTGCTCAGGGCGGGCTGGTGGGTGCAGGTGGAGGGGCCAGTCCTGGGGAGATTGTTGGACTGCAGGCTGAGGAGTTGGGCTTCCTCCCGTGGACCATGGGGAGGGCTGGAGGGGGCGGCGGGGGGACACAGGGCAGCAGAGGCCAGGATGGGAGGTGCAGTGAGACTCGGGTGAAGACATCAGGGGACGCTGGCCTGGTGGGAAGGCTGCTGCTTTGGGGTTAAGCGGAGGTCTGAGATCCAGCCCTGGAATGAGTGTGTAGATGGTCCTTGGTCTCAGCCTTAGGGGAGTGTGCCAGGTTGAACAACATCCCACCAAAATTTGTGTACCCCTGGAACCTGTGAATGTAACCTTACTTGGAAGTAGGGTCTTTGCAGATGTCATTGAGGTGACGTCATCCTGGCGTAGGGCAGGATACTCTTTAGCCTGGTATGGGGCGCTGCCAATGTGGATGCAGAGGGCATCCTTCCCTGGGGCAGACACGGGGTGGAAGCATAGTCTGGACTCGTGCCCCATGGCGTGGTCGGTGACGTGGAGTGTGGTCCTTAACTGAACACAGCGTGAAGAGTTTGTCCTCTTGAGGAATCCAAGGAGTTAGTTGAGGAGGGTGAGGGCTGGGACCTCTGCTTGGGTGGGTGGCACGTTGGATGCCCTTGCTGAGGGCCGATGTGAGCTGGCCAGCAGGAGGGCCCTGGGAGAACGGCCCTCTGGTAGCCGGGTGCTGCAGCAGGGCGCGCGTTGCATTCTGATGGTGGCAGGCGGGACACTCAGTGCCTTTGTCCCTCTCCCGGTGCAGCCGCCTCATTTGCTTGCCTGAGCTGATTTGGGAAGGTGGCCCCAGCCTCAGAGAATGCCAGCATCCCAGACAAGGGGGCTCTCCTCAGCCCCGCAAGTGGCCAGAGCTCAGTGCATGTAAGAGTGCGCTGTCCCGCTGTCCCCCAGGTGGAAGCCAGCCAGGCATCCCCCGCCCAGGGGTCTGCGGCCTCAGTGCCCCAGGCCGGTCCCCTCAGTCTCCCTTCCAGCTGCCGCTCCCAGGAGGAGGGATGGCTCCTGCCTTTTGAGAATGAAAAGAAGTGGATTTTATGTTGCTACATGTCACTACCCAGTTTATTATTTTTAAAAAAAAAAACTAAAAAAGCAGCAGGAATGGTGACTGCTGGGGCTGGGGGAGGGGGGATGGGGAGTTACTGTACCATGAGCAGAGTTCCAGTTTTGCAAGATGAAGAGTTCTGGAGACAGATGCACAGTGTCATGAATGTATTGTAGTTAGCACCACTGAACTGCACACTCAAAAATGGTGAAGTTGGTAAATTTATGTTATGTGTGTTTTACCATAAAAAAAAAATTGGAGGAAAAAGGCAACAGGAAGGCATTATAGGACATTTGGAGAGAGAATTGCTGAAGGCCACCATGAGCTGACAGTGACAGGAGCCCCATGGCACCGTGTTCCTCCACACACCTGCTCACCATGACGGTGACCACAGGGGTCCCGTGTTGTAGGTGCCTTTCGCTTCACAGGGATGGTGTCCTGCATGAGCACCAGCAGGCTTCCCCCTGCCTGTCTCAGCAGGCAGTGGGTGACACGTTGCCCTGAGCAAGACCTTCTCCACGTCTAGGATGTTGTGCGGATCTCGGGAGGTAGACTCGGTGGTCCCGAGGGCGTCTGTGTTCCCGCGTCCTGATGTATTCTGCTGCCCTGGTTAGCTTTTGTTTCCTTTGTAGTGAAGTTGAAGGTTTTTACATGAGTTAGAAGGTGGTCTTGTCATTTTTCCCAATTTATTCAAGCTCTTTTGTAGCAGACATTAATCCTTCGTGTATATTTGCTACCTATATTCCTTGTTTCACTGTATTTTTAAATTTTCACTTTGTAACAAATGGAAGTTTTGTACTTTTGTCCAGTTGTCTGTTAGACTTTGTTACTTTGTGGTTTTATTTTTCAGTCTCTTAGTATATATTGTCATCTTTTCTGTAGGGACTTGGTAAATGCTAAGTTCTCTTTCCTTTTGGTGAGTATATTGTTAAGTTTACTGACCCTTACTCCCTCTTGGATTCACAGTTCCTCTGGGTGATATTTTTCCAAATGGCCAGCATGTGCCCCCACCCTGTGAGCAGGGGATACCACCTCCCCTGTCACCCGCAGTATTGCCCACTTCCAGGGGACGCTGGGTGTCAGGACCAATCTGTGTAGGTCCCGTTCCCTGTGGGTTTTGCATGAGGGCCAGTGTCAGACCAACCTGTGGCATTCTGAGTGAGTGGGGCACATGCCTGTCCTGGAGCACTGTGGCCCCCTCCCCTGACTCACTGCGTGCCTCGGCTGCTGCTGCTCAGAGCCAGTTCTGGAACACTCTGACTGAGGTCTTGGGGTCCCCGCTGCTAGTGGTCTTCTTGACGTGACTTGACATGAGCCATGATGCTAAGGATTGCAGAGAGCCTCAGGGGGCGAGTGGGTGAGTCAGGGCTGCAGATGGGCACATCCTGCTGGAGTTGCCCATCCTTGGTGACCCAGCAGGTGCCTTTTCCACCCCCAAGCTGCCCGGAGACACCTCAGCTGGGTGCCTCCCTCCTTGCACCCAGCCCAGTCAGTATGTGTTGTCCTTGAATTCTCAGAATTCCTTTGGCTCGTTGGTGTCCTTCCCATTTCAGAGAGCTGGTGAGTGGCAGGGCAGGCTCTGAGCCAGGTGTGTGTGGAGCCCCACCCTCCTGCGGGGACCCGGGCTTCTTGTGGAAGTCCGGGCTGGGGTTTGTGGGGGCTTTGGGATGGAGACCGAGGTTAGGGCTGGGGGGCCCCTCCCGTGGGCTTTGGAGCGGGGCTGGCTGGGCAGGCACTCACCCTGCCCCTGGCACTGGGGGTGCCTTGTTGTTCCTGGCCCAGCTGGGGCAGGTGTGGGGGGTGGGCACCCTACGGCGCACTCATCTTCGGTGCACACGCGTGTGTGAACTTACACACAGCGACCCACGCCTCAGTGCGAGGCTGCACCAGACTGCTTCCACATTGCCCCAGGCTGGACGGGGAGGCACGGCGGGCACCAGGCTCCTCACTCAGCTGTCTCTGGGAAGGCTTCTCGGAGGAAACGAGGCCTGGGTGGAGGTGGGAAGGCCGAGCCGGGGTCAGACTGCAAGTAGGAATGCATTTGAGGCAGACGGAGCAGGGTGGGCGGGGTCCTGGGAGTCGGGGCCTGGCGGAGTGGGTGGGACGAGAGGCTGGGTCCCACCTGTCCCACAGGGACTCTGCCGAGGCACCCCCGCTGCTGAGCATCGGGTGGTTTCCAAGCCTTGGCTGCTGTCCTGGGCATTGTGTGGCCGGGGCTGCTTCCCTCTCCCATCACAGTGGTTCCTCTTACCCCAGTTTCAGTGCCGCCCTGGTGGGCCAGGCCCAGACCTCGGCTTCCGTCTGCCCGGCGGGAGTGGGGGCACTTTTCTGGGTGGGAGGTTGAGGGAGGCCTGTGGGGCAGATGTGGGGAGGGGCAGATGTGGGGAGCGGGCCCCCTACGGCACATCCATCCTTGGTGCACACGAGGGTGACGGCCCCCCCTGCTGAGTGGGAGGCGGGGTCTGTGGGTCGGGGTTTTCTTTGAAAAGCTGGACTGGCCACTCCCTGAGTGCAGGAGCTTGGTCACAGCAGGGCATGGGGCCTGGAACCCTGTTCAGGGGACGGTACGCTCGGAGCTGGCAGGTGACTGTGCCTTTCCGTCTCTTCCAGGGACGCTGACCGTCATGTTAAGGTAAAGCAGAAGAACTCGGTGCTGAACATGCTAAGGAGGCTGGACAAAATCAGGTTCAGAGGTCACAAGAGAGATGACTTCCTCGATCTAGCAGAGTCTCCAAACGCCTCGGACACCGAATGTGGAGACGAGATACCGCTGAAGCTCCCTCGGACCTCGCCCCGGGACAGCGAGGAGCTGAGGGACCCTGTGAGTACCGACTGTGCTGTCCTGGTTCTCGGTCTCTCGGTGTGGGCTGGAGGTGTCCTCCCAGTCCTCAGGTGGCCGCACTGAGCATGGACAGGCAGATTCATGTCCTGCTGTGCTGCTTAGAGACCGATGGCCTCTGCCTCCCCACTGCCCCCCACGGACCTCGCCAGGCGGGGGCTCGTCCCAGGTCGAGCCTTCTCTGTGCCAAGGCCTGGCCTGGAGGCTGTATTTATCTCTCTCATTGGTTTTCCTGGGTGGTTGGCAAACATCTAACGCAAAAGCGACACTGAGGCCCTGACCTGACCATGCGTCCTGGGCGTGTGGACGTGGGGATGGGGCAGGGTGCTGTCTGGAAGCTGCTGGTGCCTGGCTGGTCTGTCTGGCCATGGCAGGGTGTGTGTCCCTGATCCCTGGCAGTTGGCTAAGCCCCAGCTGGGCCCTCGTCACCTGTGCAGTCAGGGTTGGGCCTGCGGCAGTCGTGGGAAGCTCTTCATTTGGGCAGCAAACGGGCACCTCAGCCAGGCCCTGGGGCCCGGGCAGGAACCAGGCACGAGTGGGGCCTGCCTTCCGGAAGCCTGTGTTCCATCGGGGTGGGGTGGGCTTGCTGTGGCCCCTTCTCTGGCCAGGTATGACTGCTAGCCTCTCCCCTGGTATGCACACCAGGTGTGGTGTCCCTTGGTGTCCTCTCCCAGCTCCTGAGCCAGGTTTTCTCTCAGACGTGTCCACTGAGCAGTGGCCTTCCCTGGCCAGTTATTAATGCTTATAACAGGACAGCGACTGCCTTTGCTCCTGGCAGGGATTGAGAATATGCTGGCCCTGTCTCCTAAGAGCCAGCTGCTCACCTTGTGCCCGGTGGGTAGGGCCACTCTGCTTCCTGGGGCTGGTGCTGTAGAGCTGGGAGGGGAGTGCCTGCCTGCCTGGGCATTGGCCTCTGGCCCCCGGCAGAGGCCTGGTTGGTCCTCCAGCTGCTGTACCGTGTGCTCCTCACTGTACCGTGTGCCTCTCATGCAGGTTTTGTTGCAGAGCAACAGGGGCTCGTCTTGACAAGAGAGCTGTGTCTTGTCTGGCTCTGGCCAGTGCTGGCAGGGAGGGCTGTGGGCCACAAATCTCGGGTGATGGTCTTTGGGCTGAGTGTGCAAACCACCCCCCAACACATGCTTCTAAGCTCAACAGGGAGGGGTGGTAGGGATCCCAAGCAAAGGCCCAAGCAGGGCTGTCCATCTGTCTGTCCAGCCAGGGCTGTGTGGTAGCTGCCTTGCAGCAGGTATTGTCTAGGTAGGGACCCGGACCCCCATGGGGCTGGGCCCTCCCATCTGAGTGTGTGGTGTCTGAGGTAGGGGTGGGCAGGGAGGGTGGTACAGAGGGTCTCCAGGGCCAGCCCCCTGGGGCAGATCCTCATTTGGTCGTTGACCAGCTGCCAGGCATGGGCTGGCCACCAGCCTGGTAGTACCTGCCCACTGGGCAGTTGTGCAGATCACAGGTGCTGTCGTGCAAGAGCATGGTGCCTGGCACCTGGTGCTGCCCTCTCTGTGATAGTCCAGCCAGCCAGCTGGCCAAGGGCCTCCTGCTGGACATGGTCTCTGCATACAGCCGGTAGCATAGCTGGCACTGGGTTGCCTGCCAGAAGGCTCTGAGGCTCTGACTGGTGCAGGGCAGTACATTGTGTGGGCCGGGCAGGGGGAGCCATGGCAGGCATGGCACTTTGGTGTTGGTGGATTGCAAAGTTTGGGACTTTGATTCGGTGTCCTGCCTTCAGGCGGCTTTGCTTGCCAAGGCCGATACAGGGAGAGGGCCTGTGCCCCGGGGAGTGCCATGGTCCCCAGGGGGTGAGTGAGTTGGAGGGCCAGGGCGGAGGGGAGCAGGTCCAGGTCTGGTTAGAGCAGTGGGAGGTGAGGCTGTCAGATCACAGGGGTCTTTGCCTGGTGCAGAGCATCTGGACTTGGGAGCACAGGAAGCCCCTGCAGGGGATGGTCAGTGTCGGAACTGGCTGCTCTAGGGTGGGTCACTGGGGAGTGGTCTGGAGAATGTGTCTCCTGGGGGTGGCAGAGGGAGCCAGGGGACACTGCCAGGGCATGGTGCTGGCTGGATGGGCAGGGGCTCATGGGAAAGGCAGGCTGTGGTCTGACCAGCAGGCACTGTCCACAAAGACGGGGAAGGGTCCTTGGGGTGGACATGTTGAATTGGGAGGGGGTTTGGCTTCTTGGGCTGCAGCTGGGGTGGGGGGCAAGTGCTGAAGAGGCCGGGCAAGGTCAGTGTGTGGACCTTGGCTCCCCTTCCTTGTGGCCGTGGGCAGCCGGAGAGGGAAGCCACCTCAGGAAGGAAGGTCTCAGGTGGGAGAAAAGGGACCAGGCCTGGGGGCTTGTGTTGAATGTGGGTCAGACACTGACCATAGAGAGACTGGGCCAGGCTGTTTAGCTGTTTAACCTTGACCCAAGCCTCAGCATCCTCAGTTTTAAAAGGGGATGAAATGGTATCTGCCTCCCAGGCCTGCTTGGAGGATGAAATGAGACAATACATGAAAAGTGCTTGACCAGCATCTGGCTCATCCTTAGTGTGCGGGTTGTTGTCATTGTTAATGACCATGAGATATTGTTCATGCAACCCTCCCGGTTCCAGGCTCCCTTAGTGAAGCCTCGTTCTTGCATCGTGCAGACCCTGCTCCGGTCGTGCTCTTAAGGCCCCCGGAGTGGGGGTGCAGTGGATGCTGCTGCTTCCAAGCCCACTGTCCCATCGCCCTCCTTGGGGGTGCAGTGCTTCCTCCCCTGCACAGCCTCCTGGGGACATCCTGAGACCCTGGTTCAAGTCCTGCAGCCTCAGGGTTGGTTCCTAACCAACCTGTATTGACATGTACCCACATAGCGTACAGTTCACCTGTCCAAGCTGTGCAATTCAGGGCTTTCCAGCGTGTTCACAGTGTTATGTGACCATTACTGCATCAGTTTTAGAACATTTTTGTCACCCCAAAAGGGACCCTGTACCCTTTAGCAGTCACTCCTCATTTCCCTCTGCCCCAGCCCCTGCCAGCCACCAGTCTACTTTCTGTCTGTATGGATTTCCCTGTTGTGGACATTTCACAGAAGTAGAGCCATGTAGCACCTGGGCTTCGTGACTGGCCTCTTTCCCTCGTGTGATGTACACAGGTGCGTCCATGCTGTAGCAGGCGCCAGTGCTTCACTGCTTTTTATGGCTGAATAACAGTCCACTGTGTGCACAGGTCACGGTTTGTTTATCCATCTATCTGTTGATGGACATTTGGGTCGTTTCCACTTTTTGGCTATGGTGAATGAGGCTGTACATCTATGAACAAGCTTTTGTGTGGATGTGTTTCCACGTGGAGACCTGAGGTTTCACTTAATGAGGAGCCACCACATCATGTCCAGGGTGGCCATGCTGTCCTCTGTTCCTGCTGTCAGTGTCTGAGGGGTCCCTGAGCTCTGACAGGGCCTGCGCTGTGGCCAGGGCTGCCCATGGACCACCTTCCCTGATGCTCCGCTGAGCTGCCTCCCTCTCTGCCAAGCCGGGATCTGGCTGTGGAATGTGCGTTGCCTCACCTACCCTCTCCCCGCTGAGGGGCGCGCAGGTGAGCCCCATGCCCGCGAGGGCCGGGTCACCCTCAGCTGGCGGTGCTGGCTCGGGTGTGTCTCCGTCTGTTGTCCTGGTGGCTGTGGACCGGCTGCACCCTATGGGCCGTGCGGTGCCACCCAAGGGACCCTTGAGCCCACCTCACACACATGGTATCTCGGTGAAAACGGTAGCTCTGAGTGGCTTTAGTTTGTTTGCATAGCATTTAGGCTTCGTTCTTTTTATTTTATTTATTTTAGTAAAACATATGTAACATAAAATTTACCATTTTTTAACCGTAAGTGCACAGTTCAGTGGCACTAAGCACAGTCCTGTTGTGCAGCCATCACCAGCATCTGTCTCCAGAACTTTTCATCTTCCCAGACTGAAGCTCTGCCCCCATGGAACACTAACTCCTCATGCCTCTCTGCCCAGCCCCTGGAAATACTTGCTGTCTCTCTGAGTTCGATTCCTCTAGGGACGTCATGAGTGAAATCTCAGTGTCCTTTTCTGTCTGGCTTGGTTCACTTGTGCCCAGTGAAATAAGCCAGACACATTCTTACTTCCATTTTTGTGGGCTGTTTGTCCTGGGCAAAGTGGTTGAGGGCAGAATCCAGACCTTGTTGGGAGGGGAGGGGAAGGAGGGGTCCTGGATGGGCTTGCAGGCCCCTCGAGGCAGGTGTGCAGGGAGGGGCGCAGCATTTTGGGGTGATGCCCAGATCAGGGTGTGGCCAGGGGCAGGGAACAGAGCTGGGCACAGGAGGCAAGGACAGAAGAGTCAGGGTCGTCCATGTGGTCGGGGCCAGCCTGGAGGAGGGGTGGTGAGGGGGAGGTGGGCACCTGTGTCCTTAGAGCTGGGGGCAGCGTCTGGGATGAGCCCCCAGGAGGAGGCAGAGGGACAGACGCCTCAGAGGGCAGGACATGGCAGAGGGTCCCCAGAAGACCCAAAGCCCTGCCCTGAGAGGGCTACAGGTTTCAGCTGAGGCGGGCATTGGAGGACACAGTTCTAGGAAAGCCGGAAGAACTGAGAAATGACCTGGTTCTATAGTGGTGAGGCTGCAGCGCCAGTGGCCTGCTCACCTGGGGTCCCGAGCCCAGGCCTCTGACTCCCAGCTCTGTATGCCTGAGAGGGTTCAGCCAGAGGGACCCGAGGGCTTGCAGAAGGGTTCAGACCTGCAAAGTGGGGCTGTGTATCCCCACTGGGGACACTGGTTAGCTGGTGAGCTCCCGCAGGGCCAGTCTTCACCGCCCTGGTACGCAGCTGAGCTGCTGCCCCTTCTGCACCCTGAGGCCCAGGCCCTCTCAGACCCAGGCCCTGGGATGACCATCCGAGGACAGGGATATGTGTTGGGATGTAGCTGAGTTAGGCAAGTGACGTGCGCCTCTTTATGGTGAGGAGGGTGCTGGGCGTAGTGGAGTTCAATATTCCACCTCTGAACCAGGGTGGAGCTGCCTTTCTGGGCGGGCCTCTCGTCCTTTGCTATGTGTTTATTTCCTTCCTTCACTGGCAGGGATGAGTGGGCAGGGGTGGATGGGAGCCCCCGAGCTTCTGTCTCTTTCCTGGGTCTTTTGGAACCCGCCATGCCAAGGCTGATGTGCTGGGAAAAGGGTGGCGCCATCGGGCCTGGTTTTCTCAGGCCTTCCTGAAAGTGTGCTGTCAGCCATAGGCTGCGTGGGGGCCAGGTGGCCCCAACCTGCCCCGTTTCCATCTTCCCACCTGCTTGCCGCACACCTGCAGGGATACACACACGGATAGACATGGGGGACGTAGGGAGTGTCAGAGTGTCTGCCCCACACCACAGCCAGGGGGCTGGTTTCTAGGGTCGTCAACCCGTTTGACGCATAAGGAAACTGAGGCCCTGGGAGGTTAAGTTATACCCAAGGTCACGCATAGAGTCAGTGGCACACTGGGCTGGACCGGGGCATGGGGTTCCAGGGCCCGAAGCCTGCCAGGCTCCTGCTCCACCCTGTCGCCCTCCTCTGCCTGCCAGTGCTCCTGGGGACCCCAGTCCCCCTCCTCTCCCCAAGTGCCTGCATGGTCCGTCCCCCTAGTCATAGGCGGGCGCTGTTTGAGTTGGGGTGCTGGCATGGGAACAGAGCTGTTTTAAAGGTGATTTGCTCTCCTGTCCTCCCTGGGGAGCCCCATAGTAAAGGCAGGAGCTTGGGATGATGTGTGGGTGCACATCCTGGCTTTGTCCCTGACTACCAGGCGCCTTCACTCTCTTCCTCTCTCCCGGGTGGATGTTACTGTGTGGGCACCAGGGGTTACATGATGTGGACATCAGCAAGTGAAGGCTGCACCTGGCTTGTGGAGCCCGGCAGGTGGGGGCTCTGGCTTCTTGCTCTGCCTTTCTCTGTGGGTTGGTGTCCTTGCTGCTGCTGCGGACGCGAGTACCCAGGCAGGGGAGGCTGAGGCCGAGGCCACTGGCTTCTCGGGGCCCAGCCTTGCCTTGTCACGAAGAGGAGAGGGGCTGGGCTGCCTTTCTCCAGCATCACTTGAGCAAATCCCAGGAGGACTCCCTCGTGGGAAAGACAAGCCCTGGCTCAGGGTGGAGTGTCCGCGGGGTGTGGGCAGGAGGTAGCAGGGCAGGCCCATGGGGCCCAGCTGTGCAGGGTGTGGGGGTGTTTTCTGTCTTCAGTGTGGTGCACCTGGGTGTACTTGGTTCTTGTTCATGCCGTCTTCTGGGTTGGATAGTTCATAATAAGTGCTGGATGTCTCCCAGGCAGGGCCTCGATCATCCTGCGTGGTCCGTGCCCACTCCCGGGCCACCCTCTGGCCGGGCCCTGCTGGGTCACCACCTGGTGCTCAGTCTCAGCAGATGGGGAGGTCAACAGGCCTGTTGGCCCCAAGTGCCACATTGTCCTCTGCACCTGCAGGGAGACACTGTAGACAGAAAGAGTAAGTGAAATATTTAAAAAATGTCCTCGTGAGGGTGGGCCCTGCAGAGGGTGGCAGGGAGTGTGGCTGGTTCCTCTGGGTGGGAGCAGGGCCAGAGAGGTGCCCGGCTGGGGCTCTCATTTCAACTCTCCATTTATGACCTCCTCCTGTAGGTAGGCACGTTGCACTACTACGGCTGGGGCAGGGTGGCTACGTTTGACTCAAATGCAAGGAAAATGGGGAAAAAATTCTAGAAGCTACATGTATAAGAAGCCCAGGGAAGGGGAGACAGAGGTGAAGAAATCCATGTGCATGTCCTAAAACCAGCCCAAAGTAGATGTGGGGCCAAGTGTGGCCCCACACCTGCGTGTGTTGTGAGCTTCTGTGATCGGCCCGGAGCCCAGACCAGAGTCTGCTGCTGCTTTAGCTGTAGCACAGGTGGGGACACGTGACCTCCTTGGGGCCCTTGTGGAACTTCTGTCCCCCTGTATGTGTGCTCGTGGGCTCACTGCCAGCTGCAGCACCCACGCTCCGCTGGCCTCCTAGAACAGGCACCCGTGTCTGTTCCCCATCTGCCAGTGTCAGTGCAGGGACTGACCCCCAGTGGCGCCCTCAGGGCCCCTCAGGTGGGCAGGACAGGTGGATGACTCTGCCCACGGCCCACCCCCCAGCCTCCCTGTGCCATCCCAGCCAGGCCCCAAGGGGTTGGTGGATAGACACGGCCTGGTGCCTGCCCCTGGGAACTCGTGCCTGAGCAGCCAGAGCAGCTGAACATGCGGAGGTCAGGTGCCCAGGACAGGGCAGCCATAGGCCAGAGGGCCTTGCCCAGAGCTGCTGGCTCCTGATGTCAGCGCCTTCTTCCCAGGCTGTGGCCTCAGTGCAGGCCATATGTGTGCATGATGAGATCATGGTGCTGTTCAGGTGGGCCTTGTCCAGCCTGTGTGTCCCCTCGCCTAGCCCTAGGGGAGGGGTCCTGGGGACCGAGGTGGAAACATCAAGTCCCCACTGTCATGTGCTGGAGCACTTGTGTGCTATCCCTTGCCAGGTCAGGCCGGAAGGTGACTATTTGTGTCCACTTTGTGGCCAGGCAGGCTTGGCTGTGCTGGGCGTGGCCTCTCTCCTTTCCCTCTGGTCAGCAGGATGTGAAGCAGCCCCTGTGCCCAGCCCCTGTAAATGCAGCCTGCCCTGGCTCATGGGGGTGGTGAGTGGTGGTTTAATTCACTCTTTGTGGAGCAGACAGGATGAGGCCCCCTGTTTGGAGTTTGCTTACCTTGGTTCCCGACAGACCCCACGGCGCAGAAGCTGTTCTCTTCTTTCCGATTCACTCGGTGTGGCTGGCTTGGGGACACATCCTCTGGCTGCAGCTGGGGTGTGAGGTCCTTGCTCTGGCGTGACACAGTTGTGGGGTCGAACCAGCTGATGCAGACATAAGGCGCTTGCGGGTGGCTGCCTCTGAGCTCTGGGTGTTTCTCTTCTAGGCGGGTCCAGGGACACTCATCATGGCCACGGGAGCCCAGGACTTTAACCGGACAGAGTTTGATCGACTGAATGAGATCAAAGGTCACCTGGAAATCGCCTTATTGGAAAAACACTTCTTACGTGAGTACCAGGAAGTACTTGGCGGGGGCAGGACAAAGCAGGGGTGGGTGAGACAGGGACGTTGTCTTGCTGTGTGGGTCGGATGGCTGTGGCCATGGTGCAGCTCTTTGGGCTTGGATGTTGCACACGGCCTTCGCCTCCTGAGTCCGGGCCTCCTCCTCGCTGCTGCACGAAGCCCGGTGCCCATGTTTGCTTGGGGGTGGGGGGGTATCTTTTCTCTGTGGGGTGGCGTGTCATGGGGGAAGGAATGAAACATTCTGGGAAAATTATGATTATTTTAGTGAATTGGTGCCTTGTATTCCCACTGGTTAGCTCATAATTTTCAGAGCTTTTTGAGATTCTGAAATCTTATGTTCTGTTTGGTTTGCACATCAAGGAGGGTGGGAGAGCGGTGGGGTCTCATGTCCATTGGCCTTGGCCAAACCTTCCTGGCTCACTGGGGCTTTGGCCTTTGGGGGAGTGAGAACAGCAGAGATTGTTCTGGAAGGGCCTGTGGTTTCCTGGCAGATGTGACCCCATTTGCTGTCTTGTGTTTTTTTGTTTCTTTTTTGTTTTTTGAGAGACAGGGTCTCGCTCTGTCACCTGGGCTAGAGTGCAGTGGCGTCATCATAGCTCACTGCAGCCTTGTACTCCTGGGCTCAAGCGATGCTCCCGCCTTAGCCTCCCAAAGTTCTGGGACTACAGGTGTGTGTCACCACACCCAGCCTGATGTATTGCTTTGATGCTCTTTCCTCACCTCCGTGTCCTCCCTCTTGTACAGATGAGGAAACTGAGGCACGCAGGGTTAACCAAAGTCACCCTACCATTAGTTGAAGTCCTCTGACTAGTTAGGAGTCACTCACTAGTAAGAAAGTAGCAGGCAGATAAGTCCCAAAGTCCATGGAGGCGACACTGCTGCATGACACGATGTGTTCACAGCTGACACTATGGTGGAAGTGATGCTATTAGGAAAAAAATACAGGAAGAAATAGCTTCACCCTTGCGTGTCCAGAGCCCATCACTTCTGAACCAGGCGAAGCACTGCCCAGGTGCAGGGGGTCAGGACCCCAGTTGTGACAGGCAGGGGCTTAGGACCTGGGCAGGCAGGTCACCTCCCTCCTGTGTATGGTGCCAGCTGGGGTCTCCCTCGATGCTCTGGGCCAGACAGCCAGTGCCTTTGCTGGAAGAGTTATCTGTCCTTGATTACCTGCCTGCACTTGTTGTGCCCCGGAGGCTGGGCTGGAGCCTGTGAGTCTCAGGAAGTCTGACCCTCTCCTCTTCTTGGCCCAGCAGATACAAGTTGGGTGCAGAGTGTCCATTTTAGTTAGTGTAGATGCAGGTTTTCTGTGCTGATCAAGTATTACTGACATCCCAACGGTGGGAAAAATTGTTTTTTCACTTTTTAATAAAGTCCTTGCCTCTTCTTTTGGGTAGACCATGTGGGGGCTGTGAGGCCAGGAAGAAACAGCCAAGATACTGTCCTCCTGGGACTCCCGCCTTCCACACCTGCAGGCTGAGGGGGCTGGGGGCCTGGCTTGAGTGTCTGTGTACTCAGCTGTGCTTGAGGGTCAAAGGTCAGTCTGCCCAGTTCTGTGGGTTCACCTAGCAACAGGCCGGAGATCAGTAATGAACTTCGTGTGTGTGTGTGTGTGTGTGTGTGTGTGTGTGTGTGTGTGTGTGTGGGGCAGCAGTTACCTCTGTGTGTACATTTATAGTGGTAGTTAACTGTGTGTGTGTGTTCTTGTGTGTGTGTTCTTGTGTGTGTGGCCATAGTTAACTGTGCATGTGTGAGTATGTGTGTACAGCTGTAGTCAACTGTGTGTGCATATGTATGGTGGTAGTTAACTCTGTGTATGCATAATTATCTATGGCACTGGTTAACTGTGTGTGTATACAGCAGTAGTTAACGATATGTGAATGTGCACATGTGCATGTCTGTCCATACTCCGACAGCTGCCATGGGTCTCCAAGGACTGAACATCAGCAGTTCTCAGTACAGCTCTGGTGATGTACCCTGGCCATGCCATGGAGTGACTTGGTTTCCCCGAAAGTCTTAGGTTGTCACAGAGCCAGCTTGGGCAGAGAGGGTCAGGCTGCCTGGAGCTGCTGATGGGTGGCCAGCCCCTGATTACAGTCCTGGCGGCTTCCTGTGACCTCGGCCAGCACTGAGCTCCTGCAGGGGAGGCCCCCTGAGTCTCTGTAAATGGAGAGGAAGCCATGCCCTGGGTGGTGCAGTCAGGGCTTGCCCTGGGCTGGTTGTTCAGCCAGTGCTGATCAGGGGCCTGCTGTATAGAGGTTGTTCTCAGGGCGCCTGGAGAACGCTGCTGGACAGACCCTAATTAAGTCATCAGGCAAAAGATGCTGCCTCGTCCTCTTGCTGAACCTCGTGGAATTGTCTTTTTGTGGGTCAAAGTGATTGAATATCGGTGGTTTCTGGGGGGCGGGGCATAGAATATTGGCAGTTTCCTGGGGCTTGATGTTTCACATTTGCAAAGCAAGTGATCTCAATGCATGGGAAAGTCTGAGAGCATCTAACAGGGAGCCCCCAGGCCGGGGGGATGGGGAGGCTTCCAGGAGAAGGGGTTCCTGGGCAGGGTTGTGTGGGGAGTGGGCACGCAGTGTCAACGGGACGCCTGTCCACTTTTGTCCACTCAAATGAACTTTGAGACAGGTTGGGATGAAGTTGCAAAGTGGAGACAGCTGGAACCCACTCTGGGGCTGAGCGGGTCCGTGAGGGAAGGATACCACCCAGCCACGGAACATTGTTGCCAGCGTCCTTGGACCAGCATGTGTGATTCTGTCCCCAGTGGTTGCCCTAGGAGCTCCTGTCTTACTCCCTGGTAGCTCATGAAGTAAAAGCATAGTGTTCAACTTTGACAACCTGTGGGGTGGCAGTTATGGGCATTATTTTTTAATTAAGGAAAACCTCAATATTATATGTACAGAAATAGAGCACATGGTGTCATGAGCCTCTCATGTTGAAGCCCACTTTCCACTTCCACAAGAGTCGACTCCAGCCGGGCTGCTTTCCTCTACCCACCCCTGATATTTTGGAGCAAATCCCAGCCAGTATGCTACCGTTCCATCTCTAAATATTTTAGTAGGTAGCCTATTGTGTTTTAAAGACGAAAACCATCAGTCCAGTATCACAGCTAAAAAAGAAAAAATCAGTTTTTCATTAATATCATCAGATAACCAACTTAGCTCAAATTTCCCTAATTGTTCGAACCCACAATTGGACGAGGCCCACGTGTCACCCCCACCTCTCTGTATCGCTCTCGCTGTCTCTGGCTGACCGGTCATCTGCCGGGTGGAGTCTCTGCTCTGGACCCTGCTGACCCTCCCCATGGACTTGACATATGGTCTGACACAATCTGTCCCCTCTGCTTCCCACACCTCAGTAGTGGTGGGATGTGGCTGACCTTCGAGGGAGGACCCCTTTGTGGGCGGCTTCTGTGGGGCGGTCTCTGTCTGCAGCATCATGACCTTGATAATTATCGCTCTGCCATCCTTTCTGCACGTGTTAACGGACACATTTCTGCAAACATGCTTCCCTTTGTCAACTGTTTGGTTACCCCCAGGTGTAGTTCATACAGGAAAGGCAGGATGTATGCTTGAATTTTCCCCACTTATTTTCCAGTTTTCAAAATACTGAGTTGAATTCTCTACTTAGAGGATCCTCCAAAGGTGACCAGGGAGGGTGTTGGGCTTTTGTGGGATTTTTTTGTATCTTCTTGAGATTGTGGATTTAAACACATTTGATGTGGTTTAACCATTGTAGTTGTTTTTTTTTTTTTGAGACAGGGTATCAATCACTCTGTCACCCAAGCTGGAGTTCAGTGGCATCATGATAGCTCACTGTGGCTTCAAATTTCTGGGCTCAAGCGATCCTCCTGCCTCAGCCTCCTGAGTAGCTGGGACTACAGGCGTGAGCCATTGTGCCCAGCTAATTTTTCTATTTTTTGTAGAGATGGGGTCTTGCCGTGTTGCCCAAACTGGTCTTGAACTCCTGCCTCGAGTGATCATCCCTTCTCAGCCTCCTAAAGTGCTGGAATTGCAGGCATGAGCCACTGTGCCCGGCCCTTGGTGGTTATTGTCTGATTGGTGCTCGAATAGTTCTGCCTCTGGGCTGTGGGGTCTTCTTTCAGTTGGCTTCTGAGTCCTTTGGCACAATCCATTGTGGTATGAGAGATTCCTTGCTTTTTGGTGTGAGAAGATACCCCAGGCTCATCTCAAACATCCTCTGCTCCAGTCCTGGAATTAAGCATTTTTCAAAAAAGCCCTGGTTCATTTTGGTAGAAAGTGATATTTACAGACTAAATATGGATTCTAACACATTCATTGCTGCTGCTTGGTCGTAGTGGCCTTTTCAGTAGCCAGGGCTAGGGCCTCATGAGTTCACGCAGGTGCTTTGATTGGAATTCAGATCCAGGACTCCTGGGTTTCTGTTTAACTTCATCAGACTTTTACTGTGTCTTCCTCTGGAGCTGAAATCCTGGTTCTCAGTGAGTGTCACCAGCATTACTCATTTGTTTCATCCCACAATAACACACACGTCTCAGAATAAAACACCAGTACTACTGCCAACCACAGGGTTACTATAGCCAGTTTGTATTTGTTTCTAGTCCTCTTGTCCTTAGGGTACATCCCACTAGAGAGGTACAGATTACTGTGTTTTGACGGTCACTTGCAAGAATATTTTCCCCTCTTTTGTGGCTATGTCATCAACTCAGTACAGTGTTGGGTTCATTTGTTTCTTTTCACTTTAGATTTTTAGAGATTGCTTTTTAAAAAATCTTTTTATTTTGACATAATTTCAGACTTACAGGAAAGCTACAAAAATAGTACAAAGAACTCCTGTATATTTTTCATCCATTTATTCCCCAAAGGTGAACATTTTACCACATTTGTCTCTCTCTCTTTCTTAGCTATATGCCCAGCCACCCACCTGCCCGCCCATCAGTCCATTCATCCACCCACCCATCCACCCTTGCATCCATCCATCCACCCTCCCACCCACCCTTCCATCCATCCACCCACCCTCCCACCCACCCTTGCATCCATCCATCCATCCACCCTCCCACCCACCCTTGCATCCATCCATCCACCCTCCCACCTACCCTTGCATCCATCCATCCACCCTCCCACCTACCCTTCCATCCATCCATGTATTTTTTCTTCTGAGCTGCTTGAGGGTCAGTTGCAGACACGATGCTTCTAAGCTCAAAATATTCTGGCGTGTATTTCCTAAGAGCAAGGATACTCTCTTATCTAACTACAGGACAGTTATCAAAATCAGGAAATTAACATTGATATACTATTATCTGGTCTAAAATCTTATTCCACCTTCACTATTGTTCCAGTAATGTCCTTTGTAGCAAAAGAAAGTTCCAGGCTGTGAACTGCATCTGGTTGTTATGCTCTTTAGTCTCCTTTCACCTGGAGCAGTCGCTCCACCTTTCCTTGTGTTTCCTGATGTTCTGGAAGAGCACAGGTAAGTTATTTTGTAGAATGTCCTGAATTTGGGTTTGTTCTCATGAAGAGACTCAGGTCATGCGATTTTGTCCGGAGTGTCACAGACGTGATGGCGAGTCCTCAGTGCATCCCATCAGGAGGTACACGATGTCATTTTGTCCCATTATGCATGGTGTAGAGAGTTCTTCTTAAAGTTAAATTAAATGTATTCTCGTACCTGTCTAAAGTTGTTTGCATGGTTCCAAAGTCAAGGCATATTCAGAGAAGTCGAGTTTCTCTCCCTGACCCTCTCTCCTCCCTTCCCCTATCGGTAACCAGTTTTCTTTTAATTGTATACTCATCCTTCCACAGACGTTTTTTATAGAGGCAGACATGTATGTTTGTTCTTACCTTCCTTCTTAGATCAGTGTCAGCACATTCACACTTGCTGCACATTTGCATTCTATCCTGGAAGTCCCTCCAAGGTGGTTCATAGAGGTAATCCCTGTTCTGTTTTACATCTGTGTCCACAGTGTGGCCGGGGCCTGGTTTCACCCGCCTGTTCCCTGTGGGTGGACGACTATATGTCTCCAGCCTTTTGTTGTTAGCAATAGTTACAGGTAGTTCTTACCAGGCTGCACCTTGAGGGTGTGGGCTGGACTTATCTTTATACCCCAAGCATGATGTCTTGGATGTAGTAGTAATTCGGTGAATGCAGGAGAGAGAGCTCCGTGAATGGGTGTGGAGAGAGCTGTGCTCCGGAGGCAGGTCCCAGACGTCTGGTTCTTGACTCCGCCACTGATGAACGGGTAGCTGTGAGCATTTACCCGTTCAAGGCCTGAGCTCCCCCATCTGTAAAACAGCTAAGTGGTCAGTGTTAAAATCCCATTCAATTACCTATAGTGCATTCTCGAAGAAAGCATACTCTTATTCCTCATGGAGGAGAAGAAATAGCCCAAGTGCACAGCAGGCCTCTCCAGTTATTAAATATTGAAGGGTACAAATGTGCCTGTGAAAAAATGACATGGGTTGAAGAATGTGAAGTTGAAATGTGTTTCAGTTTGTGGCTGAAGGCAGGAGCCTAAATTTGTTGAAGAAGTGCATAAATAAATTAAAAGCACCATACATTTTTATTTAGCCCAAAATGCATTTCAATTGCTATTGCTTTTTGAGCACAAATGTACTATATTCCATAGATTCTGTACATGAATATGCATTTATTGATCACTTGCTGGATGCAGGCTAGCAGCTACTGGGTGCTCAGTGCACATCTGAATGTATGTATGTATTTATGGATGGATGGATCAATGAGTAGGTGAACGAATGGATGGATTAAGTGGATGGGTGGGTGGATGGATGGACAAATGGACAGATAGCTTAACAGGCTGTTCCTCCACCGAGCATGCCCTTTTGCCCACCCTTCAAGGCCCCACCGGCTTGGATGCCGGGTGCTGAGTGGAAAGGAGGGTGTGGGGGTGGCGTCGGAGCACACACTTTGGAACACACGATCTCCAAGCTCAGTGCTGGGCCAGAGCCCTAGAGTCCATCCCATGGGCTGTGAGATGCCGTGCACCATCTCACACTGGGAGGCAGTCATTTGTTCCTGAAAATCAGCTCTGGGTGAAAACACTGGCTGGGATCTTGTTTCGTATTACTTTACATGGGAAAAATTTTAATGCACTATTTGTCTCCCCTAAACCTGGAATCGGTTTCCTAAAATGGACCTAAAATAACGGTAGGCCAACATGTGAGCAGCAGCAATTGTGCCAGAATGTGAAATGCTGAGAACATCGCCGCTTCCTGATTACCAGTCAGTGCGGTTGACAGTTCATCATTCAGGAAACGTTACCTCTGCCTGTAGCAGCGAATAACACAGCAGTAAGTAAATGTTAGGGAAAAAATGCAAACCGAAGTTTATAATAAAAGCAAGGCATTTCCTATAACAAACTGTTTTTCCCAAGTGGGGAGGGTCACGGGCGGGAGGGAGTTGAAGTGGTCGCCTATGTGCTGGTTGTTGGAAGTGCAGGTGTGCGCTGGGCTCCGCAGCTGTAACTTTTAGTGGGTTGATTCAGGAAGGGTGTGGCTTTGGCCCGTGATGGTGACTAGAGGGGTACATTGGGCCAGGAGCATCCAGCGGAGAGTGAAAGAGGGAGATGAGGGGCAAAGCCAGGCCGGTGGGGCCTCCAGGTGTTCCAGCTGTGCAGGCTTCTCAGCTGGCCAGGAGCGGCTTTTTGAGTGGATCCTGAGTTTGCGCTCCTGGCCTGGTGGGAAGGAGTTTTATTTAAGGATTATCACTTGATTTTTATTTTTGGGTGAGGCTGGGCCTGTTGAATCGTGTGCCAGGAGGACTCCGGCTTGAGAGTTCTACTTTCACGGATTTAAAAATAGCCTTGGAGCTGTGTTCCTTCCTCCCAGTCACTTGCCTGTGGGCTGGGAGCTGTTGAGGCTGGGTGGTGGGATGAGCCATGGCCTCACTGTGGCCTGCCATGGCAGGAGCTGGGCACCTCCCCGAATCAGGGTGGGTCCTGGTGGGTAGCCCAGAGTCCCTGGCCAGGTTGCCATCCCTGCCCTCTCCTCCCCGGTGCTGGGGGAGGCCTGAAGCCTGGGTGGTAGCCAGCCCAGCTGTGCTGGCCTTCCTCAGCCTCTGCGGGCCGAGGGCCGTGGGAAGTGCTTTGCTGAGCCCAGCTTTTTTCCTGCTTTCAGGAGCTTCGTGTCGCTCGCTCATTTTGCTGCAGCCTTTTGAAAGCAATGGCCAGTGGTCTCTGTAAATAAGTGGGGCTGCATGCTTCTCTTCCTTGTAAAGGTCCCTAAAAGCTCCTCCTAGAGCTTGCCCTGGCTTGCGTGGACCCTGGCTGTGGGATGCCTGTGGGTGTGAGGGTCCTGCCAGGCTCACAGAGCATCCCCGGAATGGCAAGGGATGGGTTCTCCCTTGGAGCCCCTTCCCCTCCTCCCGACATGTTTTGCTGCCTGACTGCTCTCGGGGTGGGGTGGGGTGGGGTGGGGGAGGCCTCGTGCTCTGGGGAGCTGTCCTGGTTTTCGTCTGGTGCCACGCGCCTGGGCTGTCTCGCTTTCCTTCCTGGTGATGAGATGGCTGATTTGCTCACGTGGGTATGGTATTGAGCGAAAAAGCCCAGTATGAGAATTCATGAGTTATGAATTCCGTGTGGCCGCCACCCAGACTCTGAGCTTGCACACATGTCTCTGCCCAAGACTAGTGGTGTTGGGTCTTAGGAGAGCAGGTGCCCCTGTCTGCCCAGCAGCCTGTGTGTGTGTGCCATTAGGATGCACTGTGGCAGGTCACGTGCTTGTGGCACACATGGGTGACTCTGGAATGTCCCCTCCATTGGTGCATTTCACTACAAGGTTTAGGGAAGGCCGGTGTGAGCTCTTGTGATCAGGACCACCTTGGGGGCACCAGGGAGTCCTGCTTCGGGTATGTTGGGGGTCCAGCTGGAGGTGGGAGGAGAGAGACAGGAGGAAGGGGCTGGCTGGGGACCCTGCACTCCTGGAGGGCCCTTCTACCCACTAAAGGAGGGTTCCTTGTCGTTTTGTGTCCCAGGTGGAAGGAGGAGGACCATTCCTTCCTCCAGCAGTATTGTTTTAGGGGGAGTGTGGTG
The DNA here is from genome assembly GCA_023783475.1 of Daubentonia madagascariensis. NCBI lineage: Eukaryota > Metazoa > Chordata > Mammalia > Primates > Daubentoniidae > Daubentonia > Daubentonia madagascariensis. The sequence goes on along the minus strand of JAKFHU010000600.1, from coordinate 2,039,220 downwards.
GGCAGAAGCATGGCCCCCAAAAGCATCTTCCTCCTCCCTGGAGCCTGGGAATGTGACCTCACGTGGCACAAGGGACTTTGCAGACATGAATGAGTCACAGACCTAAGAGGGGAGATGGTCCTGGGTTACCCAGGTGGACTCAGAGTAATCACACAGGTGCTTGTAAGGAGGCAGCAGGAAGGTCAGAGGAGAGAGTGGTGCTGTCGCTGCCTGGGGCAGGAGCCGAGGGACACAGGCACCTCCAGAGCTGGAAACGGCAAGGGAACGGGCTCTCCCTTGCAGCTCCAGAAGGAGCCAGCCCTGCCAACACCTCAACTTTAGCCCAGGGAGACCCATTTTGGACTTCTGACTTCCAGACCTCGAAGAGAATAAGTTTGTGTCACTTTAAGCCACTAAGTTTGTGGTAATTTTTTACAGCAGCCGCAGAGAACTAATGCAGGGGCCGTCAAGGGGCTCCTCTGCCCGCCCTGTGTGTGGCGTTGATCCCCACCCCACCCTGCAGGAGACTGCTCTGCCCTGACCAATGGAGTGGCGGTGCCTGTGGTCCATGGCAGGTGGCCCCCCACGGAGTGGGGGTGGGCTGGCACCCTGGGTGTCTGAGCAGCTCTGGCTGTGAGGGGGCCATGCTGGGGGCTGAGGGAGCCCAGAGCCTCCGTGGCAGCAGCAGGTTCCACTGGAGAAGGGGGCTGGGGGCCGCTGCTGAGGCGCTGAGGTTGGGGGCGGGGCAGCCGAGCAGCGACCCGGAGGGCCAGAGGCTGAACGTGCGGAGTCCATCTTTTGAATGGACCAGCTCAGCACTTTCCGCTTGGCAGGAAAACAGCTATCCTGTTTCTTTTCTTACTCAGGGAGGAGAAGGAAAACTCCATGTTGGGGGATTTGTGTCACCTTTGTCCTGTGGAAGGACACGGCTGTGCTCTGCATGCTGCATTGACCTAAATGTGTCACCGCTGGGCGGGAGGCCGGCCCATAATATCCACTCCTTGGGTATATAATGACCATTTCAGTCTCTGGGGAGAGCAGCTTGGCCTTGCAGGGAGCCATCTGCTCAGAGAGAGAAGGAACTTGTGGGAGGTGAATGGTCAGACATTTAGCTGTCTTTGTACCACCAGGAAAGGAGGCCCCGGGAAGAGGTGGGAAGCCCTCTCATGGCTATGCCGGAAATGGGGCAGGCTGATTTGCCAGGGCGTCGGAGGAGCCACGTCTCCGAGGCTGAGGGGGCCGTGCTGCAGGCAGGCTGGGGAAGGCCTTGCCCTGCAGCAGCCGGGAGGCGGGGTGCTCCAGGCTGTGAGCGGGGAGGACGCCAGCTGCCTGAGGCCCCTTTGAGCTCTGAAGCCTGGGTCGTGAGCAGCCTTTAACCCCAGCAAGCAGGCTCGCCCTTGGGGTGGGTCTGTGCGTCCACACACGTCCGCATCCGTCCCTGGGGCTGGGCCTGGCCACCTTGGCCCAGGCTTTGGCTAATGCTCTGCCATGTGGGAGACTCTGGCTGTGTGCTGACCTTTCACGGTTTAGTGACACCAGGAAGGGGCGTTCAGGGGAGGCCCGTGAAGGAAAGTGTGGTTTCCTGTTGCTGGTGCTGGGAGGGGCTGACGTGCCTCGCCCCTGTGAATAGAGAGCGCATCCGGGCAGCCCTCACCTCCCGGCGGGGTGGGGTCAGAGGAGGCTCCAGTGTGCGTGTGGGCGTTGGGGCCAAGATGGGCAGATGGGAGTTTCAGAACCCTCCAGCCTTGGCCCTTCTGCTCTGCCCAGGAGCCAGGCTGTGACAGTGCAGTGTCTCAGCCCTGCTTTCCATGCGGTAGAGTCACTGTCACAGTACAAAGACAGTGCATGAGATGAGAGGACTCCGTGGTGTTCTCTGGGAAGCCGCCCGAGCTGGCTCCGAACTTGGGACTGAGCTGGGTGGACGCTTATCTCAGGGGGGAAATGCTCGGCTGACAGGTCTCTGCGGGCTCACGGGGCACTGGGTTCATCCAGCTACGCGTCCAGTGAGCCTCACAGGAGCCCTGCTGTATGCCAGGCCCCCGAGGGAGGGGCCGGGGCTGAGAATTGGGTCCTGTGGAAGTGGCCTGGGGGCACCAGGCGCTAGTTTCAGGTAGTCGAGAATTTCTACACATTGGTAAGACCCAGGCCCTCCTGGCGGCCAATGGGTGTATGACCCCTGTTGGGGGAGGGTCCTCAGGCTCTTCCTGTGCTGGGGACGTGGATCCACCTACTGAGGGCCCAGGGCCAGGCCGGGGTCAGTGCCTGGGCTCTCCCAGTGGGTTCACCTACTTCTTGCTGCCCTTGGGACCCACCCAGACATCCTCTCTGGGCAGGGTGGTGTCCCCAGCACTAATTTCCCAGTGAAGGTACTCACGAGTGGGCCATCACAATGGGGTTAGTGAGGCCTGGGTGGAGGTCCCTGTGGGGGTGGGAGTTTGTGGACTTATTACCATGTTAGGGCCATGACCCCTGAATGCTGAGTCACCACTGCCTCCACTCTGGCCCCCCCAGGCAGGTGCTGTGTGTACAGGGGATGTCCCAGGCAGGCCCCTAAGTGCCCTTGAGGCCTCCGGGGCAGGATCCCCAGGACTCTGGTCCAAGGCCAGGGCCTGTGTGTCCAGTGTCTGGGGAGGCACAGACGTCCCTCAGAAGGTCAGTCCTTGGTACTGCACACTTGGCACTTGTGGGGGTCCCGCTGTGACCCTCCTCTGCCTTGGCATCCTCTCTTGTCCAGGACTTGGCCTGACCTGGTGCATGCAGCCCTCGGCTCAGCACGTCTGCCCTTGTTGCTGGATGTGCCGTGTAAGAACTCGCTGGGCTGTCCCCACCTGCTCACTGTCCCTTCCCCACAGCTCACTGGATTCTCCTAGAGCCAGGCTGGGTCCTGGGGCCAGACAGTGACACAGTGGGGGTCCTCTCTCTGGAGCCTCTGGAGAGTCGGGTGGGCATGAGTCAAGCCTGCAGATAAACGTAGACTTGGGACAGTGGTGTGGTTACCAGGAGGTCATATGTGCTGCGCCCTTCTCTGTGGGCCTGCGTCATCTCTGAGAATCTCTACCCAGCACTCTGAGAAGGACCCTGTTGTCCCCAACAGGAAAGAGCAAGCTCTGTGAGAGAAAATAACAAAGGGCCTCGTTAGATCCTGGGGTGGCTGTCAGGGAGGTCACTCAGGGACATGGTGTCGGGGTCAGGACCGAGAGGTGAGGGACACATCGCCCTGGAGGGCAGAAGGGATACTTTCTAGGGAGAAGGCCCGGCATATGCAAAGGCCCTGAGGCAAGACCAGACTGTAGCCATTGGAGGACCTAAAAGGATGTAGGTCCCTGTGGCTTGAACCCACAAAGCAAAGGTGAGGGGTTTCATGGGGAGAGCCAAAGCTGGGGAGCCAGTGGACGGGGCTACGGGGGGGACCAGCTGAGAACTTGGATTTTATCACGAGCCCAGTTAGAAGGAGCTTTAAGTAGGAGAGTGACAAGTTCCAACCTGTGCTTTCCGAGGAGCCTGGGACCACGGCTCAGAAGCAGATTGGAGGGTATGAGGGGAGCTGGTGAGGAACGAGGGGGCAAGAGCTGAGCAGAGAGGATGGATTTGGGGGTGCTTGGAAGGCAGAGTTCCAGATGTAGGGGATGAGGGGCCCCACTCATCTGCACCTGGCACAGGTCCCCTGTGCCGTGAAGGAGCCAGCTGTCCACTGTTGGAGGGCTGGGGTGCAGCTCCCTCAGCAGGGCCCCTGCAGCCCTGGTCAGAGGCCCTGCCACCCTTGTCACCTGCCACCTGGCTGCTGTGCACTGGTGCCCTGGCCCGGGCTAGACCCAGCTCCTGATTCTGACCTGGAAGCTGCCCAAGGCCCTGGGCAGAGGCCACTCACCTGCTTCCTGAGCCGTCCCAGCTCAGCTCCTTTCTGAGTACTTGGTACATCTTGGCCCTGTGGGGGGTACCAAGGTCAGTGTTAGGGGCCTCGGTCCCCAGGGAAACTTAGCCACACCAGGGCCAGGCGGTCTCCCCAGGACTGATGGGGGAGCCTTAGAGCAAACCAGGACTAGCGAGAGCCAGTTGGGCACCCCCACAGGAGTGTCCTGTGTCCTCCAGTCCCCGGGGGAGGGTCTTCTCCAAGCTGGCCCAGCCGCAGGGGGTGGGGGGTGGAGGGTGGAGGGAGTCGGAGCATGCTGACGGCTGATCCCAGCAGGCTGGGGAAGTGAGGGGGGGCTCCAACCACCCCAAATATTTACTGAGCGAATGGACCCTAGCTCTCAGCAAATCTAAACATTTTCTCACTGGTTAGTGACAGAATCCAGCGAGTCACCCACGCTGCTGCTGGCGGTGGGACTGCTGAGGCGCAGGCATCTCTCTCTTCTCTCTCAGGCACTGGCGCACCCCGAGGCAGGACGGTTACTGACCTTTGGCCTTTGGGTTTACTGACCCCGATCCACCCGTGGCTGTGCTCTGCCTGGACAAGGTCCTTGCCATTTGTGCACAGCGGCTTCTGGAAACCAGCCTGGGACAGGAGCCCAAGGCTGTTGTACTGATTTTTGGCCTGAATTTTGGGGTCTCAGGCATGACCTGCTGGCTATACCCCCAGGGGTTCCTACCTCACACCAGGGACTGCTCCTCTGGCCCCCTCCACGGATTTAGGTGAATTAATTGGTCACGTGCCTTTGTCTCAGGAATGTCTTACAGGTCTCCAGCACATGTGGCTTTTCCTGCAGGAGTTTCTATTTTGTAAGGTCTCAGTCGTCAACCCCGTGAGCAGGGTGGTCTGTGAGATTAGAATCCAGACTGACCAATCCCTAGACCCTTGGACCCCACAGGCTATATCCAGGGCGACGTCTGGGTAGAGACCGCATTTAGCTGACCCTCAGCTGGGTCCTGCAGCCACAGCTACCCAGCAAACGAGGCTTGTTCCGCCTAGACTTACCTGCGACCTTGGCTCTGGGGCCAACCTGGTGTTTGCCCGGCCATCTGCTGTCTGCTCACGCCTGTCAGGGGGACGGGTGGGCTGGGCACGGGACAGCAGTCCTCCATCCAAGCCCTGCTTGCAGGAGAGGCTGGTCCTGAGAGGTGACCTGGTCATCCTAGGAAGCCTAAATTCCAGTTGGGATTTTCTTGCCCTCAGGCTATAGAGGTGCTCCTCCACATAGGATGGGGCTGTGTCCCGGTAAACCCCGTCGTAAGTCGAAAATGCGTTTAATATTCTGATAAACTCATCATAAAGTCAAAAAATCATTAAGTTGAAGCATCATAAACCCAGATGCTGTTCAACTTACAATGGAGTTATGTCCCAATAAACCCATTGTAAAGTTGAAAAATCCTAAGCTGGGAACCGTCTGTGTGTGGATACATCCGTGAGGGGATTATTATAGAATTGGTTCACATAACTGGAGGCTGAGGGTGCCATGATGGGCTGTCTGCGAGCTGGAGACCAAGAAAGCTGGTGGTGAGAGTCAGCCCAAGTCCGAAGGCCTGAGAACGGGGTGAGGTGGTGGTAGGTCTTCTGGTGTAAGTCCCGGAGTGCGAGGGCCTAAGAGCCAGGAGTTCTGACGTCAGAGGGGAGGAGAGGATGCATGTCCTACTCAAGGAGAGTGGGAATTCTCCCTCCCTCTGCCTTTTTGTTCTGTTCCTGCCTTCCGCGGATTGGGTGTTGCCTTGGGTGTTGCCGGCTCCCCTTGGTGAGGGCAGATCTTTACTCCATCTACAGATTCGAATGCTAATCTCTTGTGGAAACATACCCAGAAATGACGTTTTACCAGCTATCCCTGCAATTCCATGGCCCAGTTAAGTTGACACATAAAATTATCCATCGCGGTCACCAGAACACAGCAGTTCCTGATGCTGCCCAGGAAGACGCTGCCTCTTCCTAGCTGGAAGGGATCCACCCTGAAGGGACAGTGTGGGGACCACCTCTGCGCAGGGGGCACGGAGACCCGCCATGCATGTGCTCCCCTTGCTTGCCTTTGTAATTCCAGGCTGCTGGTGAGGTCTTCACGTTTCAGGTTAAGGTCACTTTCATCCGGTGGTTTGGCTGTCCTTGTCCCCCTCGCCCATAGTGGTGGCTCCCGAGGGTCTGCAGGGGGCACTGTTGACTCCTCTTCCCTGACCCTGCCTGGGCTCCGCCTGGCTCACCTCTGGAGCCCACAGGAAGGGTGGTGGCCAGGCCACCCTGGTCTTCTTTGCCCTGGGAGGGGCAGGGGAGCGTCTGAGCAGTGGGATCCAGCCGGCACCCGGTGGACAGCGGCCCTCCGTGGGGCTGCAGGCGTGGAATCCTGTCCAGGCCAGAGACCCTGGGGAAAGCCACCTCCCTGCTTTTGGGGCTGTCCCCAGGGTCTTGGCAGCTTAGGGTTTGATTCTAAGGCTTTAACTTCTAGGAGTTTATGAGCCGGATTTATAAGCCGGTTGTTGGGAACGCTCATTGAGGACGGCTTATAAATGTGTGCCCTCTGCCCGCCACGCCCAGCGCGGCACAGCCTCCCTCTGGGAGCCGTGAGGAGCTGGCTGAGTGAGCGCACTGCCACTCTGAGACCCCATCTCAGGGCTGCTGGGCGCTGTGCAGGGGTTCCCCGGGGCTGGAGTCACGAGCTTCCTCCCCGTCCTCCCCGTCTCCTGACCTGTGGGGACGGCAGTAGAGGAGCTGGAGCGCACGCGTCCATCTGTCCCTCCATCCTGGCAGCCACGTGCGGGCGCTGTCCTGGGCACCCTGTGAGGCCATGGCTGCCTGGACCTCCCCTAGCATCCCCTTGGCTTCTGGTGCTCACGGGTGCCCCGTTGTGCACTAGCATGGCGACTGGGGGACGGTCCTAGCAGGGTCCGTGGAGTGGCCCTGGGAGACCTGAGCAGCCGTGGGGGAAAGGGGCGGGAGGGCTGGGGAGGGGCACCGTGGCCTCTGAGAAGGACCAAGGACCAGGGCGTCTGCAGGTGCTGGCCCTCGGCTTTCACCCGTCTGTCTCCTCGCATTCTCTGTGCCCACCAGCCCACCCGGTACGTGGAGGCATTGCGTTGGTGTAGGAGGGCTGGCTGTGTGCCATCAGTGTCCCTTCCTCGGGTGTCCTCAATGTGGCGGTGGCGGCTTGGTGAGATCTTTCCGTGCCGCATCCTGCACCATCCTCAAGCACAGTGAGGAGTCCTCACCCTTGTTTCTTGCACTCATCCCTACCCACGGCTGTATGCCCAGGAGAGGGGCAGATGCTGGAGGGACCAGCGCACCCCTTTGTCTGCTGCCCCCACACTTGGGAAAGTCCAGGCTCTTAGGTCTATTCCCAGAGCAAAAACTTCTCTACTGTCCCCGGAGTGGGCACCCCTGCCTCCGCATCTTGGCACCACAGGGGCAGAGTGGACGCGAGTGAGGGTCAGCCCGTTGTTCTCTCCCCCCACAGAGGAGGAGCTCCGGAAGCTTCGAGAAGAGACCAACTCAGAGATGCTGCGGCAGGAGCTGGAGCGGGAGCGGCAGCGGAGGATGGAGCTGGAGCAGAAGGTGCAGGAAGTGCTGAAGGCCAGGTACCGTGTCCTCTGCTCCCGGGGGTGGGTTGTGGCCCAGCCCCTGCTCACATCCCCGGCTGCACTGGCCCTGTGAGCGGGCGGTCTCAGCCCCCCGGCCTCTGCTGGACCCAGAGCACCTTGGGAGCGTCACCCTTGGTCCTGGAGGGGTCTGAGGGTGAATGGTGATTACAGGCCTGGCCCCGAATGCCTGGCCTAGGGTCTGCCTGGGCCCGGACGAGCCGAGCCATGGTCTTTGCAAAATGCCTGTTCTTCTGTGCTGGTCTGGAAAATGGGCAGCCTGTCGGCGTCAGGCAGCCTGAGGCTGACCCGTGTCCCTCTCCTTTCCCAGGGCGCCTGTGTGTTTTGCTTCCCACCCTCTTGACCACCCTAGCCCTACTCCCGGGGTCCTTCACCAAAGCCCCTTGGTGGTGGGAGTTCCCAGCTGGGCAGTTCTGAGGAGGAGGGGGCAGGATCTGCCTTGGGATCCAGCTGGGGCCATGACCAAGAAAGTGGAAACTGAGGGTCCCGGGAGCATTAAGGGGCCCTCCCCTGCTTTACATGGGGGTGGGATTTAGGAAGCTTCTGGAAGCCTAAAGGAGGAGGGGTACAGGGAGGAACAGGTCTCAGGCGGAGCGACCTTCTCTTTCGCTGCTTTCTTGGTGCCTGCTGTGGTCTGTTGGCAGTCGGGGGGAAGGCATGTGAGGGGTCCTCTTCTCACACACGTGGGCACACACACACACATCACACATGCACGCACACACTACACATACTGCACACGCTGTACACACTGCACATGCACACACACACACACTACACACATCTTACACACACCGCACACCACATACATTGCACACACACACCACACACACCATACCCTTACCACACGCACACACCACTCACTACACACACACACACCCACACTCACATCACACACTGTGAAGCTGTAGGTGAGCTGCAGGATTAGAACATAGTAATGATGGATATACAGACCTCTATTTTGGCTTTTAAGAAAATTCTCAGAAAATCACCTTGGTGTCAGCCTACCTGTGGCTGGGCAAAGGCTTTCTCCATCATGGGTCCAGAAGCCACCTGACAGCTCTGCCCTTCTGCTTCCTGCGGGTCCATGGTCTGGTCCCACCCGTGCCCCACCCTGATGTTTTTCTTGGAGTTCACTTCTCTCTCCCTCCCCTGCCAGCAGCCCCAGAGTTAGGATGGTGGGGGGGCCAGACGGCACACGGCCCGGTTCTGTGCTGCACCTGCACACGGGCCTTGGCTGGAAGGAAGTGGACCCTGGTGACCGTCCAGCGCCCCCGCCCAGCCTGGGAGGTCCCACGGCAGAGTGGGCCGATGGCCCACCCTGGCATCCACACCTTGACCAGGCTTAGGTCTTCCCCCCATGGCCTCAGGGAATTAGGGTCAGGAAGCACTGGGCCTTCCAAAAGAGACTCAGACACAGTCCACCCCAAGCTTGTTTGCTTAATCATCACATAGCAGCATGGTCGTTTGGAATCACTTTGAAGAATCAGAAGTTGTTGGAAGTACAACAGTCCTTTTCCCATTGGATGAGGTCAGGTGGTGTTTTGCAAGGCTTTGAGGACCCCCTGGGGGCTTCCCACATCTTAGAGGCCAAGGTGGCACCGCTTGCTGGATGCTCAGGCTAGAATATCCTGGTACACTGCCTGCCCTCTGTCTTCCTGCTAAGGTTTGAAAAACGTGTTGCAGTAACACTGTTATAAATCAGTGTGTTCTTACGTTTAGTCATGACAGGTAGTCACCGTATTCCATGTTTGGCATTATGTAAAGGAAATGAAGTTCCCCAGCCTGGAGCACCTGCTCCTGGGTCTCCAGCCTTCCTCCCCTGAAGGCAGCTTGCAGCACATTAATATCTAAACACGTGTTTGTTTCTAGCAGCTAATTGTGCTGGAAAAATCACACAGCTACTGACTGTGCATTATTAGATGTAAAACAAGCAAGATCAACCGCAGCACCTGGGAAGCCCCCTGCCCACTCAGGGCCTCCCCCACCCCACTGCCCATCGGTGGCTTGGGCAAGATTGTGTGCATTTGGCCTTGAAGCCTCATGATGCACACTTGGGCCAGGGCTTTGGTGGGAGCCAGTTTTGTTTTTTAGTTTTTTAGTTTTTTTAAAGACAGGGTCTCACTCTGTTGCCCAGGCTGGAGTACAGTGGCTCATGGCTCCCTGCAGCCTCAAACTCTTGGGCTCAGGCGATCCTCCTGCCTCAGTCTCCTGAGTAGCTGTGATTATAGGTGTGCGCCACCATGCCCAGCTGATTTTTCTATTTTTTGTAGAGATAGGCTCTCGCTGTGTTGCCCGGGCTGCTCTTGAACTTCTGGCCTCAAGCAATCCTCCCGCCTCAGCCTCCCAGAGTGTTGGGATCACAGGCGTGCGCCACTGCGCCTGGCCAGGAGCCAGTTTTTAGTGCTTCCTGTCTGAGTTGCCTCTTCTGGAATCCCCAGGCTTGGTCAGGGAATGTCTTGGTCCAGCTACCCAGGAGCAGAGAAGAACCCACGGGGTCCTGGAGTCTCCCACATGCCCTGGGCCCACCTCCTCTTCCCACTAAACCTCGTTTTGTCCATAGTGCTGGGCATGGATGGTTGTGTGGACAACCCCACCCCGGTCACAGGGAGGGATGGGCATGGAGTCCAGGCCCCACCCTCATGGCCATGGCTCCGTTCTTGGGGACCCCACCTCCACCTCAATGTCTCCCTGTCCATTGCTCAAGGAGGCTGCAGTCCCTGGTCAGCGCCAGCTCTGCTGGTCTCCCGTCCAGGTTGTCCTTCACATTCTGCGTGCTCAAGCATAAGGTGACAGTTACAGGTGACAGTGACAGCTCACGAACCTGAGGACTGGGTTGGTTCATGGCACTGTTGGTGTGAAAATACGTGATACGAACAGAGCAGAAACTGCCTCTCCCCCATCACTGAGGCGAGGGGCTCCTGTGCTGAGGGTCCCTGGCCCTGGAGGAGTGCCCTCTGCACCCCTGCCAGCCCCAGCCCGGGTTTGCCTGGGGCCCTATGGGACCAGGAGCACAGAGGTGCTTTGTAGTCTAGTGCAGGATGAGGTGGGCTGGGGGCTGCAGCTTGGGAGGAGGGTACAGCTGGCCAGAGAACCAGGATGGAGACTGCATCCAAGGGTTGGGTCCATGCCGCCCGCTGAGGTCAAGCTCCCTCAGAGCAGCAGAAAGTTGGGTCTATAGGATCTGACAGGTGGACAGAAACTCCAGGAGGCGGCAGAGCCCAAGGGGAGTCTGAGGCCCCGTGATAGCTGTGATCAGGGCTGGGGGACAGGGAGCCCAGGCAGGTGGCCGACCTGGGCCAAGCTGGGTGCAGGCGGCTGGCAGGGCATCTCCCAGCCTGTGGTTGCGCATGGTGCTTGATAGATTTGTGTGTGTTGATCAGTATCTTTTCATTAGCAGACTGGTCAGTAATTTTAAGAATTAAAATTAATAGGAAAGAAAAGAGTTGTATGAGACTTTATTTGTTTGGTTCCTAAAAGACAAAACGTGTGCCTGTTAGGGATGCAGCCCTGTGCTTGCCAGGCTACTGTCATAACCACCATTAGAGCCGTACGGGGTTCCCAGAGAGCACCCTGCTTGCCGGCCTGACTCTGCACTGTTTTTTGAACTAACAAGACATCTTGCCTCTTCTCCCCACTCTTAAGAACCGAGGAGCAGACGGCTCCACTGCCACCGAAGGGACAGACCCAGGCCAACAATGGAGCAGGTAGGCCCCCAGTGGGGGGCGGCGGTGGTGTTGGTGCTATTCCCTGCGCGCCCGCTGGCACCCGGGAATCTCCTCCTGTCAGAACTGGGTTAGTGTTTCTCACTGCGAGCTGTTAGTCATCATAGCAAACTCAAGCCATCCAACCAAAACCTGGTCGTATTTGCTCATAGAAATACGACACGCTGTTTTGGCCTTGCCCACAGTGAGAGCCACGCTGGTCACCCTGCCATTGGCCTGGCGGCCTGTTTCCGTGGCCGACCATCCCAACGATGGGACGGAACGGGCAGTGGGGGTGCTGCTGGGATGTGCCCCGGCCCCAGGGTCAGCAGACAGAGCCCTTTTCTCTCTCTCCCTTGTCTTCCCACCCCAGGCCTTCTTTTTCCTCTTACTCCACACTGTGCTTTCTAAAATTGTCATTCAGAGGATCGACGAGGGAAGGAACTGGATTTTCCATTCCGCTCTAGTGGGCCTTGGCCTGTGCACCCTCCGACGTAGTGCCTATTCCTGCAGGCTGACCACTCACAAGGGCCTCCCTGCCTGTGCCAGTGGAGCCCAGAGAGTTAAACCAGGAGGCTCTTAGGTCATTGGTTTCAGCCCTGCCCTGTATAAAGATGAGAAAACTAAGGCCCCAGGAGGGAAGATGTCTCCCAGGGGCACCTGCTGGATAGAGGCCCAGCTTGGACCAGAGCTGGGCCCTGTCTGGGGCCTCACCGAGCTTCCCTTCCAGAGGGGAAGACGGTGTACGCCCCTTCCCCAGGGACCTGGTGCTGGACCCATCGGGCAGCCCAGGTGCAGGTTGGCTGCTGCATCCCCTGGGTTGTGACCTCTTCGGGCCCTCAAAGCCCTCAGCCTATGCACCTTGGCTGCCAAGCCAGGAGCAGCGCAAGAGACCCTGAGGCCCCTGCTGCTCAGGGATCAGTGAGGGTCAGAAGTGGCGGGGTGGCGGGGGGGAGAAGACCTTGGCTTCCTCAGTGCCTTTGGCCTTGTCCCCTGTCCTCATTCTGCTCACTGTGGTCAGGCAGTGCGCAGGCTCTGTGTGTGTCTCAGCGTGGTGGAGGAGGTGCTGGCTTCCACGGTGGCCCCGGCTACCCTCCAGGAGGGGGAGGAAGTGGAGGGTCGGGACAAACCTCCTGCCGCACCCTGCACAGGTGAAATGGGGGCACGGTGGGGGGTCAGCAGTCAGACCCAGTGATGGGGTCAGTCATGAAAAGGTGTTAGGGATAAAGCCACATTCGGGTTTCTCATTTCCTCCAGGGAGTTGGCCCTGGGGGGCCTGGTCCTGGGTAATGAGTGGGGAGTGGGGCGGCAGGGTGAAGCCTGCTCTCTCCAGGCCGCCGGCACAGTTCCCTGGACCTGGGGGCCAGCACACTGCAGCCCCCATCTGGTTTTACATTTTAAACAGTTGAAAAAGTGAAAAGACTATCTGTTGACATGTGAGCATGACATAAACCTGAAATTTCAGCATCCACAAATAAAGTTCCACAGAAACACAGCCAGGCCCATTTGCCACGGGGACAAGTTTGCTGACGCCGCCTGGACTGGCACCTTAAAAACCCTGCCAGGCCCAGGCTGGGGTGCCCGCCCGCCCCATCCTCCCAAGCTCTGCGCTGTCCCCCTGCCGGGCGCCTGGGGGTGCACACGCTTCAGCGCCCCTTGGCCTGTGGCCTTCAGGCTTCTGCCCTGAGCCTGCGGCGCGCCGGGCTTTTGGTGGCACCTGCCCTCCTTTCCCACGCACCTCAATCGTGGGGGGACAGCGCCCCCTGCAGGCGGCCCCACAACCAGCCTTCCGGAAGGGACAGACTGGTTCGCACCACTGTGCCCCCATTGGGCAGGGGTCCTCCTGGTTTTCTGTGACATGGGCTGCTTCCCACAGTCTCAGCCCTGGTGACCAGTGTCAGTGTCAGTCACCAGCACTAAGCCACGAGAGCCCACCCAGGCTAGGCACTGCCCTTGCCGGGCCCTGTCCCTCCCAGGACACCCCCTGCCCCACTGGCTGGTCCTCAGACTGCAGGGCCAGGGGGAGACGAGCCCCCCCAGACAGGGAGGTTGACACAGACCCGTGGTGGGCGAGAGGTGGCCTGGATGGACAGCGCTGGCCTAGAGACAGCCTGGGGTGCCCGGAATGCCGGGGGTGGGGGTGGGGGAGACGGCGACCCCACGTGGCGCGGCGGTGGATCTTACAGCCAGGCGGCTCTGGTCTGCGTTTGCTGTCCACACCTCGTGTCTTTAGAGAACTGAGCCCTTCAGAGTCCCCCGTGGCATGGACCCTTCCTTTCCCGGCTCCGTAGGGAGGCCCTGGCCCCTGCAGGCATTTCCTGTGCCTCTCACCGGGCCTCTGCCCCCCCACAGACCGCCGGAGCCAGGGCCTGTCCTCCCGTGCCCAGAAGTGGTTCTATGAGAAGTTCGGCGCGTACGTGGAGGACTTCCGCTTCCAGCCCGAGGAGAGCACCGTGGAGGCGGAGGAGCCCCTCAGTGCCCGCAGGTAGGGGCCCCGCACCCAGCCCGGGGGCGGCCATGTCAGGGCCCGTCCTTGTGCGGAGGCTTCGGCAGGCAGGCCACGTCTGTCACCGTGAACCGATGCTGTCTCCCTGTGCCCGTCGTCTGGGGGCATGTGGCTGGTGGGGCCATGAGGCTGGCTCAGGTGGGCAGCCCAGAGCCCTGTCACATCCACCCTGGTCTCACTCATGGTTCGTGACAAACATCCTGTGGGGATGATGGGCTTGGGCAAGTGCCCGCCACCCTGGGGCCTTCCCTGCATCGGGTGGTTCACGTGCCCAATCTGCAAACATTGGCTCCACTCGCCAGGCATCGGGGGTCCCGGGGGAGCCAGGACAAGCAAGGCCTTGGGGACTTCCGTGAGCAGGAGATGAGGGGAATAGTTCTGTTGGCAAGTCACCCTCGTCTCTTAGGGAGTGGCAGCAGGGGCCACCCCAGTGCGCACAGTGCCTCTCAGATCGCCGCACATGCCGGCTGTGTGTGCTGGAGGGGTCCGGGCACTTGGGGCATCTTCCCCACAAGCCAGCAGGGAGTGGGTGGTGGGGACGCAGAGCCTGTGGTGCGCTAATGCTGGCTCCTCTTCCCGCCTAGGTTGACTGAGAATATGAGACGCTTGAGTGAGTACCCTAGTGCCGTGCTGCTGCAAGGGTGGGGCTGCAGGTGCAGGTGCCTGGGGTCGTGAGCTGAGCTGAACTTCCCCAGAAAGACATTGTTAAGAAAGACTCCTGCCCCGGGCCCTGGGGAAGAGGCTCGTGCTGGAAGTCTGGCCGAGGCCCACCACTTCTGAGGGCTGAGAAGGGGCACCCACCAGGCTGCCCTGCCCTGTGGCAGGTGCAGAGTTGTCCCCCAGGGCGTGGGGCCCCAGCATCTGGGATGAAAAGTGATGCTTTCGTGTTTGCCCATCCTCCTCCTCCTGTCCACTGCTGTGGGGGTGGGGGCAGGTGGCATTTCCCCACGGGGACGGCAGACAGCCTCAGAGGGGAGCGCAGGCCTCGGGATCACCAGGAGCCTATATTGGCCCAGATTTTGTGTCAAGCCGGGAGGCCAGCCTGACGCCGCACGCGGGCCTGCGGAGGCCAGTGCTGGGGCTGACCGCTGCCGTCTGCTCTGTCCCTAGAGCGTGGTGCCAAGCCCGTCACTAACTTTGTGAAGAACCTGTCTGCCTTATCTGACTGGTACTCTGTCTACACGTCTGCCATCGCCTTCACCGTGAGTGGCTCCTTGCAACCCCTGGCAACACTTCCTTGGGCCCCAGGGATGCACCCAGCCTCAGTTTCCTCATCTGTAAAGTGGGTGCACTGATGCAGACACCCAGCCATGGGGTCACTTTAAGGATCAGAGATGTTGGGTGGGGCTCGGGGCCGGCAGCAGGGCTCCCTGGACAGGGCCGTGGTGGCCACTGTTTTGGCACAGGCACATCCCTCACCGCAGTGTCCTCAGGACAGGGCCTCCTGACGTGCTTGCCACCCGGTGCTGGGGCCAGGGAGGCTCCAGACAAGGGCATGGTGGTACGGGGCACCCAGCCCGGCCTCTCTGAGCCACAAGTTCTGGGGAGGGATAGGACAGCAGGGCTGCATTGCCAGGGGCTCTGGGGAAAATAGGCCCAGCTGCTCTGCCCAGAATTGTCCTGCAACGACTGCCCCACAGCCAGGCACAGGAAGACCCTCCACCTGTTTCTCAGGACTCGGGCCTCTGCAGAAGCCCCCAGGGGTGGCGAGGCTGTGCCTCCAGTATGAGGATGCAGGCTGCCTACCTACCTGCTGCAGCTGCAGCCCCAGAAACCCTCCAAAGCTCCCACAGGCAGCACAGTCCTGCCGGGTGGGCCCCACCTCTCAGGACCCCTCTTGAAGCCATCTGTCTGGAGGTCCCCAGCTGGCTTCAGCCTGGAGGGGTCCTGAGGACCACCTGGCCCCGGCCCTGGGTCAGGCCATCTGGGCACGTCCCTGAAGCCCGAAGCCTGGTGCCTGCCCCAGGGACTCCCGCCCACCTAGGAGATGAAGGTCGGGTGGGGCAGCTCCGTCTTGGCCCTGGGAGTCCTCTCTTCCCACACTCTTCACAGACGCCTTGTGCTGCAAGGCCTTTGCTGTCTCGGGTCCTGTGTGTTGTGTCTCTTACGGCTAAGAGACAACCCAAGACTCAGACCCACCTCCCTGGCCTCTGCCTGAACGCGGGTGGATGCCATTCCCAGCCCACTCCGAGCCTCTGCTCTGTGTCTGCGGCTTTCTGTGGGGCACAGGGGGCCCAAGGTGAGCGTAGCCCCAGCAGCACCCCTCCTGGCTGGTTTTCAGCCAGTGTTTGGCTGCCCACTCAGGTGTGCCGAGTCCTGGTGATGCCTGAGTCCAGTGCTGGGAGCCACACCTGGGGGGCCGTGATGGGCAGGGCAGCTCCCCTCTTCCCGTCCTGGTCTGTGTTCGGCAGCTGCTCCACAGGGCACACCCCTCCCTGCCCACAGAGGGCGGCTTCTCCGTCCTGAGTGTGTTTCCCATTGGCAGCTCTCAGCCGGGGAGCAGCCCTTCTTCTGGCTTCCCCATCACACGTGCCCGCGTCCCTGTGTGTTGGGGGAGCCCCTGGGGCCAGGTCTCCCTGCTGGGCGCTGCTGGGTTGGCAGGAGGTGGGAGGGATGCAGCTCATCCTGAACTAACCGTCACGTTGCCTAACCTCCCCCCACCCCCCCGAACCCGCAGGTGTACATGAACGCTGTGTGGCACGGCTGGGCCATCCCGTTGTTCCTATTTCTAGCAATTCTGAGGTTATCCCTCAATTACCTCATTGCCAGGTAGGTGAGCTGGTTTGTCTTGTGGCTGCTTTATCCCACCACGTGCGTGGCTGTGCTGTGTCCCTGCGTCATGCATGACCGTAAAACCAGACGGTGCGTCGTGCACTGGCGTTTGGAGGGTGAGCCAGGCAGGAAGTTCTCCCACACCTCAGCATGTGAGTCACTGAAGCCACATGGGCTCAGTGCCTTGTAAGGTCCCTGCTGGTGGCTGTTGTGAGATGGACAGGCCGGGACTCAGGGGGTGAGGGGTGAGCAGTGTGCAGTTGGCACACCTGCCTGAGGGGTGTGTCACACTAGCACAGGGGTGCCAGCCTGGGCCCGGGCCCTGTGTCACTCCTTGCACCCCTGCTGAGCGCCCCCTCCCTGCAGAGGCCAAGGGGTCCTGGGTGGCCCCCACCCTGGGGCTGAAGCTCAGCTTTGCACCAGGCCTGGAGACAGCTGCCCTAATTTCGGACTTTGACTCGGCCCTTCAAAAGCACTTTTATACGCTGATTTTTCTAGATGACTTTCTATGCCTACTTAAGTTGGTTCACTTGGAAATGTTTTTTGTAGGAAACATTTAAATACTCTTGTAGGAATTATGGTACCTGTGTTTCCTCTCCTCAGGACGACCCCCAGGGGAGGGGCTGGTAGGGTGACAGGAATTGTCCGCTGCTGGGGAGCGGCCCTGGTGGTCCTGGAGTGGACTGGCCAAGGGTTTTGGGAGCCCCTTCCCCCTGTCTGGCTGGCATAGACAGGCCCCTTCTAGCCCTGCTGGGAGGGCAGGGCTGGTGACTCGATGCTGTCCCCTGACCACACTGCTTGCAGGTGACATTGTTTAAAGGTGTGTGGTTGCTTCCTGTTTGCCAGGGGCTGGAGGATACAGTGGAGCATTGTGCCAGAGGTATCTGAAGCCGTGGTAAGTCCTGGGAGGGCCAGTGGTCTCCTTTGTCTATCTCTGCCAGGTCAGGCCTCATAACCTGTGGGCTCCGGGTGGGGAGGCCTCCAGATAAGGCCATGTGGTCGTCCTCTGGGAGCCCCTGGAGAGAAGAGGTGGGGGAGGTGAAGGCAGCCACCTCCAGCCCCAAGCCCCAGGAGGCTGTGCACCCTGCCCTGGCCTATCCTAGCTGGGGCTCCCAGCTAGGATGTGATGTGGTGGGGGTGGAGGACAATGACGGGCCCCTGTAGCCCCCACAACCTCTCTGGGTAGGGTGGTGAACCGTGGGCTGGACGAGTAGATGTGGTCCCACCTGGGACTCTAAAATCTACTTCTGGCCCACTGCTTGGTTTTGTAAATAAAGTTTTATTGGCACATAGCTACACCCATTCATTTACACACTGCTAAGGCTGCATTTGTGCTACATTTGAGTAGCTGTGACACACCATGTGGCCTGAGAAGCTTCCTGGCCCTTTACAGAAGTTTGTTCTAGAGGGAGACTCGGCCCATGGGGCAGGACCACCAGGCGTGGGTAGAGGGAGGGCACGGTGCCTCCTTGCCCTTGTCAGACACCAAGCACCTTCTCTGTGTGTGGGGCACACAGAGGTGGGGGTGGCGGCTGGGAGGAGGCAGGCCTGCGCTCGCCTGGCCCTGGAACCCGGGAGGCCTTGGGAGGTTCTTAATGAATGGGAGACGTGTGGACTTGGACAAGCAGGACAGGGCTGGTTTCCCTGCTTGTGGGTGAGGGAGTGGGGGCTGAGTGGTCTCAGATGCACCTGTGCAGGTGAGCTGTGTGAGTCTGAGCCTCGGCCCAGCCACTGTGGGGGCGGCTCTGCCCGCCCCACCTTGGGTGCCGGGGTGAGATTTCACCATCCGGCCAGAGGGGTACCCTCCTTGCTCCCGGGCCACCAAGGGATGTCCCATCCTCACTGACTTTGTGGGGACAGCAGAGTGACCCACAGGTCCCTGGGGCTGGGAGGCTTTCATGCTGTTTTGTCAGTAATTTTCTGAACTGTTAATTTCAGTGGCAAATTCTCTTTCCCCTTTGACTGAAGGAACCTCCAAAGGAAGACCTGACCGTGTCTGAGAAGTTCCAGCTGGTGCTAGACGTTGCCCAGAAAGCCCAGGTACTGCCGTGGGGCCCTCCTGATGTAGCCTCTGTGGGACGGTGGGCAGGGCCTTGGGTGGAGAAACCCCCCAGGCTGGGAAGGCAGGACTGGACCTGGGTGACCTTCGCTCCAGACCAGGCTCCCCCCACAGGCCTGGGAGCAGCTGGACAGGACTGTAGGGCTGTGGGTGGCCACAAGGCTGCGTGTCTGTGGCCTGCCCAAACCTGGGGTCTCCCAGGTTCTCGGAGGGGTCTGTCACGACCAAGGTTTCTTCTTCCCACAGAACCTCTTTGGCAAGATGGCCGACATCCTGGAAAAGATCAAGAAGTAAGTCACGAGCCCCGCCCGGCGGTCGCGGCGCGCCCCACCCCACCTGAGTCTGGCGTCTCCCTTCCAGCTTGTTCATGTGGGTCCAGCCTGAGATCACGCAGAAGCTGTACGTGGCGCTCTGGGCCGCCTTCCTGGCCTCCTGCTTCTTCCCCTACCGCCTGGTGGGGCTCGCTGTGGGTAAGGAGCTGTTTCGACCTCATGGGCACGAGTCCCTGTAGCGTTGGGGGAGGGGACAGAGCGGCCATGTCCCGCCGGTGTCTGCGGGCCATCTCCATGCCTCCAAGAGTGAGGCCCACTGTTACACACTTGGAGATCCTTCCTCTGCTTTTTGTCAAAATGTTTCGATTTGGGAGAAATGGAGCCCATGCAAGATCTAGGGACACAACAGTCGTTTCTTAAATCGGGCATGCTCTCTGCTTCTAAGGCCCCCCCCCTAGTTTCTTGCCCAGTGGAAGGAGCTGATGAACCCCAGACCCAGTCTTCCAGGCCCTAGAGCCATTGGGGAGTCGCCCTGGGCGGGATGCCTCTCTGGACGCCCATGGGCTGGGGTGACGGTTGGGGGAGCCTGAGTCTGGTTTGAGGTGCAGGGGGCTGGTTGTAGCTAACAAGTTTGGTGATGTGGCGCAAGGCCATGGGTCACGTCCACCTGAAATGTGCATTTCTGGAGTTGGGGTCAGGAGGGGGGGGAGCTGCCGTGAAACCCAGGTTGCATGGGAGGCAGCTGTGGTGTGTGACACTCTCTTACCACGGGAGGTGTCTTGTCTACTTCCTGCCCTTCCTTCTTTCTGCCCTTCTCTCTTCCTTTCTTTCCCTCAACGATGATGATCCGGTGTCTGACGTGGGCTGGGCACTCAGGAGCAAATCCTATCCTCGTGGGGCAGGTGGGAATTGTGTAAGCCCAAAAAGGATGGTTTGTGCGTGGTGTAAGAAGCGGTTGGAGGGAGAGCTCTAGCAGGGTCCTAGAGGTCAGATCTCGTCCCCCCATGCTTTCAAAAGCCAGGAAGTTGGGCTTGGTATGTGTGCTTAGGAGAGCAGTTACAGACACTGTGCTGGCATGACAGAGCAGATGTTCCCCTGCCCTTTTCCCCAGACTCCTTCACCGTAAGTGGGAGGAAAGTCCTTCAAGGACACAGCAGGGCTGAGTTCTAGAAGCAGCAGCTTGCATTAGCTTCTTGTGGCCCATCAGATGTCATCACCAGTGTGGGGCAGAGCCAGATTTGATCAGGGCTTTGGTTTTTAAACCCAGATCCTTACCCCCAAAATGCTCTTGAGCCCCTTTGGCCAGCACCCAGGACTCTTGGAGCATGAGCATGTAGGGGACCCCTAAGACCTCAAGTCAGACCTCTGAAGGGGGAGGTGCGGCTCAGCAGTTTGTAGTGGCACCTGAGGCCCAGGCTGCCCTCCACATTGAGCCTCGTGGCTGGGCACCTGGGTCTTGGTGTCCTGGATCTGTCCCACATCCTCTTTTGTGGCAGCTGGTATGGCTTAGTCCTTGTGACCACACCAAGATCACCACTGCCACTGGGCAGTGGTTACTGACCCTGACAGATGTGGGCCAAGGTCATCATCCTGGTTCATCACTGCCTGTCTGCCCTCCCACTGTGCCGCTGAGAGACCTGAGCTTAGGGGGGCGAGGATGGCCCCAGCTGGAATTCGAAGGCTCTTGGGCTGAGCTGTCCCTCTTGGCTGGGATGGAGGATGCCTGGGAGCTCAGTGTAGTCGACCGAGCCGGTGCCCCACCCCCACCCCTCCCTGCCTGAACATATTTCCATAGTTAAAAAGTTGGGACTTGGGGCCAAAAAGTCTGACTTGATCTGTAGGTTTATGTGAAAATGTCTTACAAAGGCAAAAAATAAAGCAAAGAAGAGGCACAGCTGTATCTAATTCCCTTTATAGAAAAGTACAGATATTACATGAAACTCAGAGCCTGCAGGGAGGGGCTTTTGCATCTTGTCTGGTCTGTTGGGCTGGGCACCGCGGGCAGCACAACAGCTCCCAGCTCTGGGAGGTGCCCAACAATTCTAGCAGCTTAGAGGGACACGCTTCCCTGGTTTGAGAAAGTGTGCATGGGTGTCACCCAGCCTCTGGTCCCTGCGCTGTTGCCAGGTGGGGCCATGGGTGCAGGCTAGTGTGCCCACTTTTCTGTGCTGTAGTTCCAGGTGTGCTCCAGCTGGGCAGGCACACCACAGCTGATGAACAAGTACAGGGGGATGGGAGCCAGCCAGGGGCAGGGAGCTGTTTGAGCAGATGGTCAGGGAGGCCTCACAGGGGGCATGGCCACAGGCACTGGGCAGGACCGGGTTGAGGGGTCAGATGGGGGTGGACTTTGGGCAGGCCTGTGGCCTGGAGAGGCCTTGGATTCTATGTCAGGTGTGGGGAGTTTGAGCAAGGGAGGGACATTTCTGATGTGTTTTAGGTGGGTCAAGAATTGCCCTGGGCCAGGGCAGAGTTGGGGAGAGAAGGGGTCCCTGGGGAGACGAACAGAGCTGGGTTGGGTGGGGTGTGGCCTGGGCAGGAGTGGGTGTGTCCTAGTCTAGAGAGGGTTGGGCCTGCTGGGAGTGGGTGTGGCCTGGTCAGGTGGGTGTGGCCTGGGTGAGAGGGGGCCTGGCCTGGCAGGAGAGGGTGTGGCCTAGTCCAGAGGGTTGGTCCTGCTGGGAGTGGGTGTGGCCTGATAGGTGTGATCGGGGTGGGTGTGGCTTAGTCTAGAGGGTTTGGCCTGCTGGGAGTGGGTGTGGCCTGATAGAAGGTGTGGCCTGGCAGGGTGGGCGTGGCCTGGGTGAGGGGGCGTGGCCTGGCAGGAGAGGGTGTGGCCTGGTGGGAGTGGGTGGGGTGCTGGCGGTGGGGCCGAGGGGCCTGGTGCATCTGACCTGTTTGGAAGGCTGACCCACTGATTTGCAGGTGGATGAGATGGGGGTGAGGGAGGGAGTTGGGGATGCTGAGGGCCTTCTCTGAACTGCTGGTGCCATAGGGAAGGTGAGGAGGAGCACACTGGAGAGGGGCACTTCAATGACGCGGGGGTGGAGGGCGTGTGGAGCTCAGGGAGCAGTCTGGCTGCAGGTCTGAACGTGCAGGGCACAGCCTTCGCCTGGTGTTGAAACCGTGAGGCTGGGCGGGGATGAGGGGCAAGGTGAGCCGGTGTCTGACTCACGTCCAGGAGAGCCCAGCCTGGGCTGGACTCGGGCAGGGTGCAGATCCGGGAGGCAGAAAGTCATCCTAAATAGATGTGCAAAATCTCCAAGTTCTGGGTTAAACAGGGCTCTGTCCCCCTACTCCAGGACTCTACGCCGGCATCAAATTTTTCCTCATTGATTTCATCTTTAAACGCTGCCCAAGACTGCGCGCCAAGTACGACACGCCCTACATCATCTGGAAGAGCCTCCCCACGGACCCCCAGCTCAAGGAGCGCTCTAGTGCCACTGTGTCGCGCAGGGTGAGCCTGCAGCTGGGGAGTGCACGAGGGGGGCCCATGAAGCCGGTCCGGCCCAGGCCCACAGTTCTCTGTTCCCCTTCAGCCCATTTGGAAGCCGACAGCGTCAGGTCATATGGGGCCCTGGGAGCAGTGTGAGGTTCTTTCCCTGTCACCAGGCACTGCTTTTCTGAGGCCCATCTGTCCCTTCATTCACCTATTAGGGGCCAAGCACTCCCTCCCGAGCCCAGGGCAGCACTTGAGGGCTGGGCTGGAGCCCTCATTGCCTAAAAGCCTCTCGAGGATGCTTCCTCAGAGGCCTGCTGTGGCGAGTAAGGTCCCACCAAGCCAGGCTGAGAGCAGGCAGGGTGCAGGGCGTTGGCTGCTGAGAGCCCTGGGCCTGGGCCTGGGAGTGACCCTTCCATGGTGGGTGCCTGGGCCCTGCCATCCCTGACTATGAGGCTCAGGCGTCGAGACCAAGCAGCACCTGAGAAGGGCCCACCCTGGGCTCATAGGCTGGTCCTGGGCCATATTCGTTTATGGTGACAGGCCCTGTGGGGCCAGGCACAGTGGCCTGAGGCATGGCATAGATGCTCTCCCCAGGTTCTCTCAGACCATTGGGAAGGTTCTGGGCCCAGCAGGGCTTCTGGGAGGCTTAGGAGGGCTTCCTGGAGGAGCTGTGGTTGGCACACAGTCCTGTGTATGAGTGTCCACTAGGGAGAGGGTGTCCCAGTGTCCTGCTGATGCCTCTGTGGCTAGGAGTGGACACTCTGCGTTGGATGTGGATCATGCTCTTGGGTCCACAGGATGACAGAGCTTTTGGGGAACCTGAACTCAGCCACAGGACAGCCCAGCCAGGCACAGAGCAGCCTGTGCCTCGGGGAGCCAGCCTGACGGGCTCTGGCCATGCGGATGGTGGTGTGCCCTGAGGCATGGAGGCCATGTGGGAGGAGACAGCCCATCTTGGCCCCAGGGTAGCTGGGACAGGGCCTTTCTGGGGATCAAGACGCTCAGCACTGGCCCCCTTAGCAGAGAGAGTGAGGGGGTGGCAAGGATGTGGGCCTTGGGGTCCTGAGGTGGGGGCTTCCCACTGGCTCACAGCTCTGCCCTGCTCGATGTGTTCATGACCTTGTGTCATGTGGACCCCAGTCCTTCCTTTGTCTCGGTCACACGTGTGTCTGTTGTCTCCTTTCTGGCCAGCTGTCAGGTACGGTGTCTGTGTGGAAGGCCCCCTTGGCCTGCTGTGTCGTGACTCTGGCTATCTCACGTGGCCTTCTGTGGCCTGTCCCACGGCCAGTTTTGATTCCTGAAATGTTGATTTTAGCTGTCTCAGTGCAGACCACATGCTGGGCAGCACTGTCCTTGGGCTGTGCGCACTGCGGTGTGGCTCGGCCACAGTGTTTGGGGTGGGGAGGGTGGGGGCGTTGCTGGGGTCTCCCCACCAAGGCAGAAGAAGGAACAGAGATGGCACTGGTGGGGGGTACTTTGCCCCCGCGTTTGGACTACCACTTGCGAGAGGGTGTGTGCGCCTCTTAGTGCATCTGAGTCTGCAGCCGGCATGGGCAGGGAGGCCCGGGTGTGCCCCCACGCGTTGGCGAGGCCTGACGGGACGCTGTGTGCTGTCGGCAGCTGCAGACGACCTCGTCGCGGAGCTGCGTCTCCAGCGTGCCCGCTGGCCCGGGGAAAGAGGATGAGGCCGGGCGCTTCCACAGCACCAGGAAGGGCAACTTCCATGAGATCTTTAACCTGACGGAGAACGAGCGTCCGCTGGCGGGTATGTGTGTGACAAGCCTGTGGCCCAGCCACGCCGAGGGTCCAGCCGTTGGGGGTGACCTGCCCCTCGGCACGGGCCCCAGGAGCCCTCACAGGGGCCTTCATGTCCTGGTTCCCGAGGGAGGCATCGCATCAAAGGACGAGCGTTTCCAGTGGGAAAAAATTGCTGGTGGGTTTTCTCCCCGTTAGTGTGCGAGAACGGCTGGCGCTGCTGCCTGATAAACAGGGACCGCAAGATGCCCACGGACTACATCAGGAACGGGGTGCTGTATGTGACAGAGAAGTGAGTGAGGGGAGGCCTGGGCGTGGCCTCCAGCACTGGTGGCGGGAGGGGCGGGGGCTCCGCACCGGCTCGGGGCGGGCAGCTGGGCCAGCGAGCAGTTTTCCTGGGCGGCGGGGGGCGCGGGCCATCCTGCCTGCTGAGAGCCTGCCCCACCCCTGATGGCCACCTGGGCTGGCGGGGACACTGGGTCTGGTCCAGGAAGCTCCTGCGGGCCAAAGCCACGCAGGGAGGCGAGGGACAATCTCTCGAGGAGGGGACTGTGCAGTGACCCACTGGAACCAAGGCCCGGAGGCTTTATTGCCCTCTGTTTGGGATGTGGCAGCCTGAAGACAGCCCTGGGTTTTCTCCACTAGAACAGACTAACCTGGCCAGATGCCCACACAGCCTCAGGTGTGGGAGGTGCGAGAACCGGCCCGGGGGTAGTGTCTGTTCTTGGCCTTGCAAGGCCCTCGGCCATTTGTCCCCCCCACCTGCAGCAGTGGCCAAGGCCCCAAGTTTCCCCCATCCCCCTCTTAGAAGGAGCCGCCCAGGAGACTCCAGCCCCGGCCTCGGGGACTCCTGCATCTTTTGCTGGGAACAAAAATCTTTTAGCTGTTCCCAGATGCTGCGTTGGGTGGGGAGGGTGTCACTGTTCCTCCCCATTGGGGGCTGTGGGGCAGCTGCTAGGTTGTGCCTCTGTCTATCCCCTCCCTCCTCTAGTTACTTGTGCTTTGAAAGCTCCAAATCTGGGTCTTCAAAGAGGAACAAGGTGATCAAGCTGATGGACATCACAGACATCCAGAAGGTGGGTACGCCTCCCACCCCGTCCCGCCCCTTCCCACCTCCTCTGCACCTCAGTCCACTTCTGCTTCTAGGACCAGAAAAGCCAAGGCCCCGAAGCTGGTGGATTTCACTGGATATGGTCACAGCCCTCGGGGAGGTGCAGCATGGGGACTGCCATGGGTGCTGCTGCTGTCTCTGATAGGGCTCACCTTCTAGAAGGTTTCCACGGAAAGCCTCTGTCAGCCTCCATCAGAGTGTCCGTGCACTGAGGCTGCGCTGCCTGCCACAGTCTGTTTTCTCAGCTTTAGCCCCCACATCCTTGTGGGTCAGCACCTGTTGTGGTCCCCCCATGGGACCACACGGGTAAGACGTGTGTGTGTCTTAAAGCGAGGGGGCTGGGTTAGAACCCAGGAGGTCAGGCCCTGAGCCCTGTTCCAGCCACTGTGCTCTCCACCCCTCGAATCTGAGACCCCCCAAAGCCAAGGGAGCCCCAAACCCCTGCTTCAGGTGCAGGTGTTGAGGTGAGAACACAGACGGTTGCATCTTGTCTGGGCATTTGCTTAGCCAGTTTCCCTTGAGAGTCATCACATGCAATGTGCCGGTGGATGTGGGCACAGGTGTGTGCAGTGCCCGAGGACCTTGTTCTCTGGGACAGAGGAGGCTCAGTGAGGGGCCGACAGGCACGCCCACCCGGGGGTGGTCAGGCTCCCTGTGCCTTCCTGGCTCTGAGCATCTTGGGCACAGGCAGGTCCATCTGTGGGGTGGTATCTCCCTCCCTCCATGGCATGTCAGGTGCATCCAGCCCCGTGGCTACTGTGGTTCACCCCCCTCCAGAAAAAAGATGCATGATCGGCTGACCAGAAGGCACAAGGTCAAGGCCAGAGTCCTCCCACCCTGCCTCTTGGGGTGGGCAGTGCCAACACATGCCCCTCCTGCGCCAGGCCCTAACAGTGAGCTCTGGGGCCTGGTTCCCACATGCAGTGTCCTTAGGGACCTGCCCCTCCCGGCCTCACTCAGGCCAGCTGCTGGCGTTCTGGGACAGGGTGGGATGGACCATTTACGGGTCTGGTTTCTCCGTCACAAAGTGAAGGGATGCTTACAGGTCCTTATCCTCTATGGCTGGGAAGTCCTGGGCCCTGGTGGGTCTTGCCGTCTGTGTGCCTAGGGGAGGAGAATGCCCCAGGCCTGTGGTGGGCTGGCCGCCACCCTGTCCCCGGGAGAGGCCCTTGGTGACAGCCACGTTGTTGTCTTTCAGTACAAGGTCCTGTCTGTCCTCCCAGGCTCAGGCATGGGGATTGCTGTATCGACGCCATCAACCCAGAAAGTAAGCGCCAGGCCGGTAGCCACAGAGGGTCTGGGGTCTCAGCTGGGGCAGTGGGACCCAAGAAATACCTTCTTTTCCTCTTGGCGGCACGATCCTGCTGCCGCATCCAGTTTGGGTCAGCCCTTGGTGGGGCCACAGAGTCACGGGCAGATGGGGAGTGAGGCGGGGGTGGAGCCGACTTGGTGATTCGGTTAGGGAAGGGGAGGTTGCACCTGGAGCCTGGGGCCCCTGCCTCGTGCCTCAGTTTCTCTGAAGGCTGCGAGCCTGGCCCCTGGGTGGCAGGGGACATCTCTTCCACACCCAGACCCCAAGCAGCTGCACGTTAACCTGGCCCCTGGGGTTGGGGGTGTCTTGGTCCTGGCGGCAGCCTGGCCATACTGCAATCACCGATGGCGTTTCCTCCCCGCCAGCCGCTTGTGTTTGGCGCCATGGTGCACAGAGATGAGGCCTTCGAGACCATTTTCAGCCAGTATGTGAAAATCACGTCAGCAGCAGCGTCCGGTGGTGACAGCTAGTATTGACTTTTCTGGGACATTGCTAGAATTTTTTTTTTTTAATAATTTGGTAGTGGAAAAAAATTGGACATCCTCATCTTTTGCAATAATTCTCCTCGACCTGTGGTTTTTATTGTGTTGACCCTGCGTTTTACGGACCATGAAGGGCCGTGGAGCGGTGCCTCTACCCGACCACACTGCTGGACACCTGTGGACACGGGAGGCTGGAGGAGCCTCGGGGCCTGTCGGGGGAGGAGGTGCTGGCCCACCGTTCTCCATCTCAGCCTGGATGGAGAGACTGCGCCAAGCACCCCGAGAGGCTCTTGTGACCCCACAGCCCTGCTCCCCAGAGGCCAGAAGCTTTTCCACCACCAAAGCCATAGCTGAGGAGCATCTGTGGGTAGTAAGGTGGCAGTGAGGAGTGACGGAGAGGCCCCTTCACCGACCACCAAGGAATGGGCTGGTCACTGTCCTGCCGTCTCCCAGCAGTTCCCTCCTGCTGGGATCACCCCCGAGTGCTGGGGCCAGGCACGGCATCACGGGCCCGTGCCCAGGGCTTCCGTGGGAGCATGAGGGCTGGTGGGAAGGGCCCCCCACCTCCTGCTGCCCCTCAGAGCTGGGCGAGTTCGGTGGCACCTTCCTCTCGCCAGCCCTGCAGTGTCCAGGCCTGGCCCAGCACCTGCATGGCTGCCTGCCCATCTCAGGCTCACACTGGCTGGGAGGTCCACAGTTGGTGACCCATGATGGTCCAGAGTGGTAAAAGCACATCTTTTTAATATTTTGCTCTTTGGAAAGGCCCAGGAGAACATCTGCAAAGGCTTTTGGAGGTGCTCTGAGCTTTGATGGCTCTCAGATGAAAATCAGTCATAACCTGGCTGGCGCTTGGCTTCCAGGCTGTGGCCACCTGGGTTGGTGAGGGGTGGGGGTGGGCAGGAGTGTCGCTGCAGATGCCCTTCCCACATGGGCTGTCAGGGAAGCTTGGATTCCTCTGCTTTAGGGAGTGACCGCGAGCAGAGCCCAGAGCTTGGGGCCAGCACCGGCCTACACCCCTGACGTCCGACAGTATTCCCTGCCCTGGCGTGCCGGGCAAGCGCCCCCTCAGTGGCCTCCGCCCCGGGAAGCCCAAGCTTCCTGAGACTAGGCTGGTGGAGGAGGCCGGAGGAAGCCTCTCGCAGGCCTGGCTTGTTCTAGGACATCTGCGTTGGGTTTGGAGTGAGCAGCAGGGTGGCTAGAGTTCCAGGACAGGCCCACGGCCCCCTCGAAGGATGCACCCGCCTCGGTCTGCGTACCTTCCGGGGCAGGTTACTCCGGTTCCTTCAGCTTGTCCTGAGTCTTTTGGGTGTTGTTGAGATTGTTTTTTGAAGAAACAGAAGACTATATTTTTTACAGAGAGCAAGCTGTTTTTCTTATTTTTGTATCATTTTTCAGATGTAATTTTTACCTTTGCTCTGATCCTCATTTGCTGGTTTGGGTGAGAGATCTGGCGGCTCAAGTTACCCCCTTCTCGGGGGCTGCAGGGTCACACACTGGTGCCGGGGGCTTTGGGGGAGCCACGCCGACCAGCCAGGTTAAGCACACTTCCCACCCAAGATGGTGATCCCCCACAGCTCCCGGCTGCACGGATGTCGGCATTCCAGACCACTGCAGTCACCCTTTCGTACATGGAGGCAGAACCCACTCTAAATCATGGCTGTGGTCCCTACACTGGACCGGCTCTCTCTGGTGCATGGGTGGGGGAGACAGGACACATCCCAGTGGGTGCCCCCAGTGCCCAGGGCAAGGCTGGTGGGCCCTGACCTGTCCCCAGCAGTGGCTGAGGGGTGACACCCATGGGTGATAGAGCTCTCTCTGGGCCCCTGGCCTTGAGAGGGGTGGGTCCTGGGGGCCTTAGGGTCAGTGAGTGCCTCTGTCTTTAGGCGCACTGGGATTCTGTCCCCAAGCACAGTGAGGAAGGGTCCCTACGGCAGAATGGGGGTTCTTTAACAGAGTGGAGTGGTTTAGTTCGAGTCCCTTCTGAGGAGACGGGGAGATGAAAATTGACCACAAGCTGGTGTGGCCGCCGGGCTCCCGATCAGGGGCTGCCTGAGTTGCACAGTTGGCGGCAGCAGGTCCTCTTTGGAAGCCCAGAGAGAAGCTGCAGTTTTTGTTGAATTGTATAAATCTGGGCAGATGTTTAATTTCTATGACTAATCACTGAACTAGAATGAGTGTTAAATTTTTTATGTCTGAAGCCTGAGTCTATTTTCGATCTGTAAATAATCATTACCAGTGTGACTTTTGTTCAAAAAAAAGATTGTACTGTATGAAGAACCCATGGGAAAAAAAAAACCCTGTAACATTTTTTTAAGAAAACTTTGTTTGTTTAAAGGAGTCTTGTATAAATTATAATTTTTATTTAAATAAACCTAAAATGCTTTGTGCTAAGGCTTGGGGGCTGTCCACCTTCTTGGCAGGGCTGTGTACATTGTGGGAGGTGGGAGCTGAGCCACCAGCCCAGGCCCTCAGCGTCTCTGCCCACCTGTTGCTCCTGGGGCCCCGGGGCTGCCAGTGGCAGGGGTTCCAGGCACTGAGGCTGCGGGCCAAGGGGGGGCCGAGGAGAGTCCTGCTGGGCTGTGGGCATTGGCCGGGAGCAGGAGGCAGGGCCAGGGCTCCAGAGGCTGGGAGGCCAGATCGGGGGGCCTGCAGGGGAGGGTGCTGAAGCTGGCCCGGGTGGGGGGTCAGGGAGCCCAGAGACCCGGCAGCACCTTGGGATGGGAATGCAGGTCCTGGCCCCACCCTGCTGTGTCATCCTGTTTGCCTGGGGGTCTGGGCAGAGGGGTCCCCGGCAACACTTGGGGCTTGGCCGGTCCAGACACTGACACTGGACACAGAAGGACACAAACACCTGCCTGGTTTCTGAAGCCACCAGAGTAGAGCACAGACCTGTGCCAGCACACTTGACAGTGCCCAGCCTCCTGTGCCCAGGTCCCCCAGGGCTAGTCAGGTCCAGTGGGCGCACTCTACTCTGGGGGGCAAGGCCTGGGCACACTGGACATTTGCATCCTCCATCTGTCTATCCATCCATGCCAGGCTCTGTCCTGGGTGCTGGGATACAGCAGCGACAGGACAGAGGATCCTGGGAGCCTCAGCCCCACCCCATGCTGGAATAGCCCCCCTCGGCCCCCTCACCCATCCACCCCTGCCGTCTTTGCTGCAGGTCCTCCCCCGATGCCTGCAGACAGCTCTGCCATGGCCAACCCAAGGCTCAGTCCGGCCTGAACTGTCTGCAGCCCACACAGGCCCCCGTGTGTCTTCTTCACCTGGTTTCACATGGCAAAGTGGCGAGGAGGGCCGCTGGGGCCCAGGCAGGGGCATGGGAGCTGAGCCATGGTGGGGGGGGAGGGGGTCTCCCAGGGGTTCCCAGGTGCTCATGCCTCATGTGGCACAGTCGGGCTTACGGGAGGCCACCCACCCTCAGCCCACACCCTCTTCACTCAAAGAACTTGACAGCTTGACAATTTGCCTGTTTTACATATATTTCATTATTAGGCCTGCGTGTTACTCTATCACTACTGTAAAACCTATTTTGATAACTATATTTCAGTTTAGTTAGCCTCCTTTGCAATCGTATATATTTAATTTATGCATTTTACAACATCACTCCAAGGGCATCTCTTGGCTTTACGTGGCTACTGGCAGGGCCGTGGAACAAAGAAAAGGTCACGGACCCCAGTGGAGGTGCCTCTGCAGGGCTCCGGGCAGAAGCCATCACTGGCTGCAAGTCAGAAGAGGGGTCACCGAGGGTGGGGGAGTCAGGGATGGGGTCAGGACCCCAGAGGGAAGTGAAATTATTAATAATGGTTTGTTCTGGGACTTTCTTTGTTCTCTTCATAGGTACTACGTATTTCTTTAAATATGATATTTAGGGAATAAATTTAAATTTAATGAGTACAGAAACAAGAGGGACCCAGGGTCGTGGTTTCTTCTGTTCCCCCGTGTAACTCCCACAGGCCAAGTGGCCGCTGGGGGCCGTCGGCTGTACAGGCGACCGGAGTCCGGCACTGGCTGCCGCGGGGAAGTGACCGAAGACTGTGGGAATCACAGAGGGAGCAGCTGAGGCAGGGTCCCCAGAGCTGCCCAGCGCCGCTGAAATCTGCCCCAGACACCCTGGAACCAGGAAGCCCAGCCCCACCCAGGGCCCTCAGCGCCGCGTCCCAGGAAGGGGGAGGCGTCCTGCTCACACGAGGGCCACGGGGTGGGGCTGGAGTGGCCCGCTCGCTCAGACAGGAGACGCCCTGCTCCATTCTCTACTGGACGTCACAGCTGGTACCGACAGGGAGACAGCAGGAACGTCTAAGATTATAGAGAAGATACTCAATTATTATTATTTGTAGATGATGTAATGATTACAGAAAACTGTCCAAATTTACAGGTAAATTATAACAGGAGTGTGAAAGTTGCTGGAACCAAAATGGAGTCATTTAGGTCAAACTCCAACAAATCGGAGTCGGGGAGGCCGTGAAGCAGCAGGCCTCATGCACACAGGCCGTAACAGGACCTATCCCACGACAGGCCCGCAATGCAGACCTGCCGTTAACAGGATTTCTCCCAAGAACTTTGCCGAGAGTGCAGCGTCCAGATAAGCCGCCTGTGCAAGGCGCTCACCTGTCTCTGCCACGAGCAATGCCAGCACCCCGATGTGCTTCTGTGACCCACGAACTCTGTCTCAGTGCAGCTTACGCGGACTTCCTCTTTGCCTTTAAAAGTGTCCCCTTTGCCCTGACCCCCGCCTACACCTGGAACCCATCACAGCATGCACATCCCGACTGCTGTCCCCTTCTGCTCCCAAATAACCCCTTTGCAGAGCTTGTCTCTGTCATCATTTTAGATTGACAGGAGGTAAAGTTTCCAGATACAACATCACACATGAAAAACAATCGCATCTCTATGCAAAACAAAAAATTTTTTAAAAGATAGCCTCAAAAAAAGTTTTTAAGAATAAATCTAAGCAAAATTAGACTTTTATGGAAAGATTCTAAAATTACTGAAAAACATTAATGGGGATCTATACAAATGGAAATAACGCCACGTTCATGGACTGGAAAACTCATTTTCACGAAGCAAATGTCTTCTCAAAACATGTGCAGTGAACAAGCAAGTTACAGAGAACAATACCTAGTATGTCCCTTAGATAAAGCGCAGCACCTACAAAACTAAACGACATGCCGCCGCAGAGCATAACCGTGGGTGAGAGGACAGGCAGGCACTCAACGTTTTCCAACAGCAGTGACCGCCCGGGAGGAGGCCGGGGAGATTCGGCGACAGGGGCACAGGAAGCTTTGGGGAGAAGTTCAGTTTCTTGGCATAGGTGGCAGTCACACCTCTGTTCATTTTATTCTTGTTCTTTTAAATTGTGCATGTGTGTTCTCATTAAAAATATTCTGCTTTAAAAATAACAGGAATTTGTAAAGGAAAGAAAAAAAGCCAGATCTTCCCAAGTAACTTTATTTTTGTCTTCTCAAACAGATCAGATAATGCCATTTTCTAATCTTGAAACCAGCAAGATTAGAATGAAAATAAAGCCACCCTTCCCCTCAGCACCTCCCAGTCATGCAAGATTGTGCTCAGGAACACAGCGAGCCGCCACCCAGGG
Source organism: Daubentonia madagascariensis (assembly GCA_023783475.1). Classification (NCBI taxonomy): domain Eukaryota; kingdom Metazoa; phylum Chordata; class Mammalia; order Primates; family Daubentoniidae; genus Daubentonia; species Daubentonia madagascariensis. The sequence continues at coordinate 2,006,727 of JAKFHU010000600.1, read as the reverse complement.
CAGGTGCCGCCCACGCTCTTGCTTGTTGATTGGAAGAACCGAGAGTTGGCGCCGGTGCTTGACTGCTGCCTAATTGTTTTGCACCAATGAGCTACAAAGGAAGTTAAAACATAGACTAATGCTTCTAAGTGATCCTACGTTTTCACTATCTAACCATCACTTCTGATTTTTTTCCCCTGGAAACTCCAAAGTATAGGCATCGTGGTTGCTGCACCTAAAAGGCTTCATGGATATCAGAGCCTATTGCATGGGAATGTCTGAGCGGTCACTTCTCATCCTATGCACAGATATCAAAGGGCTTTCAGGGGGTGTCAGACACACAGCACCCCAACAACAGTCCTAAGGTTTGCAATTTTGAATGTCAGCATGTGTTTGGTAAATATCACCAAAGCCATTTGGGAACCGGCCATGTGGAATGGATGGGTTTCTTGTTGAACACAAAACGTTTGCTCTTTGGCCAGGACCATTTTTCCAAAATTAACAGTGGAGCGGTGGATTTTAGGGCGGACTAGTGTACGGGAAACATTTACCAGGGACAGTAAAGACTTTGAAGAAACTTTTTTTCGGAAACCTTGAGCTACATCTTTAGCACAATTCCAGAGGGCCAAGGGAAGCCCACAGCCTCCTGAGGAGCCCTCCTCCCAAACCCACTCTCCTGGCACGACACCGGGGTGCCCTAGGGCGCTGCTAGCTGGGCACAGGCAGGCACAGCCCCTCTCAAAGAGCTGCTAGCCTTTCATCTTTGGTTTCTTCCCAACCAGGAACAAGAATTAATAGAAACAGCCAGGGTATGTTTACTCTTTTTACCCAGATTTTTCATTCAACCATCAATTATTAAACCATTCTGCTTGCACAATTATCTTTGATAACGTGGTCCATTAAAAAAACCACTGTTAAAGCTGCCCTTTTGTCTGACCTGGGTGGGGCTGAATGATGAAATGAGGAGTTTCATGTTACTTCAAAATATAAATCGATGCAAGGGAATTCTAAAAATATATGCTGACTGTTAAACGCTAAAATGACTAACGGTACCCGTGTAAAATCCACCCTGACAGCATTATGGAACAGTATCTACAATTGTGTTCTTGTAACAGTCAAGTATTCCCTCTCTTTACAAATCAAAGCTTAAGCTGCATATTCTTGTATTTCAAATAAAACTAAGTTGTTACATACATCTTATCATATATATAAGTATAAATGCAAACAAAACAAGGGTGTAGCACAGCACTGAGGGATTCCCGGGGGTCTGAGCAGGAATGCTTCAGGAAAGGATCCTGTGTCACAGGACCCCAAGTGCTTATGCAAAAAATGAAAGATCATTCATGGTTTAGAGACAAAATACAAACAGTGAAGACACCATTTATACTATTCTGGTTTAAAAGGACAAAATGTTCAATAAATATATAGAGCTCACGACAAAGACAAGAACAAATCTGGACCACGTGTATAGACTTCAGGGCCTGCACCAAAGTGATCCTGTTGGAATCCAGAATGACCCCCACCCCATGGAGTGCCAGCTTCTTCTGTTTCCCCCATAAAGCCCAGCTACATCATGCACTTTGTGTCGATATAAACCATTGGTATTTTACATTTTAAAACAGTGAAAAAAAACTTGCCAGTGTTTCACAAACTGCCCATTTCCAGAGTTCCTGATCTGCGGGCACCGAGTCCTTGCTCCCAGCTGTGTTGTCTCAGAAACAACTGCGATGGGGCCGGGGTGGAAACTCCAGGGATCACGTATGCTCATGCCCAGCGCCCTCCATGCACCGAAACGGTCTAACTCTTACAGCATCACTTAAAGCAGGACTACCTTGCATCGTTGTTGCATGGTACGGTAAGGATCAAATTGCAATGTCCTAATAATAAATTAAGATGAAGGCAAAGAGAATCCACTACTTTCTGAAACTTGGCCACACACAATTACAGAATAAGTCTTGCAAAGCAGGGCAGAGAGACCCAGTGGTTACTTCATGCCCAGATGGTGTGACCTTCATGGGAAGCACTCATATAATGTCCCTAAAATTATTGCAATAGAGCCACTAATGGGCCATTTTTAACACTGTTGACATTGTTAAAATCTAAGAAGCCAATGCCCCCAAATCAACAGGAAGAACTTGCTGAGAGTAAGTTATGTGAAATGCAACCCACAGATGCACACAGAACTTAAAATGCCAAATATGTACACAAAATTGTTGACAAAAAAGTATTTTTTCTAAAATCAAGATTTAACTATCAAAAATAAATTTCTAAATTTAAATGTATATATCAACATAATTGGTCTGTAGTAAATTTCTTAAATAATTTTCACACTTCCCAAGCACAAGGTGGACGACGTGTAACGGCTTCTCAGCTGTGTGATTCTTGCTTAGGATTCTCTTCAATTCCTCGTGCAAAGAGTCGAACCAGCTGGCAGTGAACCCTGTGGAGACAAACGGCCACAGTTAAGCCCTGGTGCATCCCCCTCCCAGCTGGCCTAGAGCCCCACACCTGGACAAGGGTGGAGGTTCGGGTTCGCTCACCATGGCACAGTTGGGCATCATCGCAGACGCTGAAGTCCTAAAGGCATGCTGGTAGCCAAGCAGGAGACCCAGCGCGTCAGCAGACCCAGTTCTGATTCTAATACCCCACCCGATGGCACGTGTCCACGCCACCCGCCTCAGTTTCCCCCAACAGTACCACGCTGACAAGGCCCTGGGAGGAGCCAGTGCAGGGTGGCTCTGTGCATATGAGAGAAGTATGACAAATATCCAGTTGAGAAAGACAAGTGGCTGGACACTAGCAAGGGCCCAGGGGTTTGAGGAGCGGGTCAGAGGTCCCTGGGGGCCCTTGCCCAGGCTGGGCAGTCAGAGTGGGCTGCAGGGTTGGTGCCATCTTCCCACACAGGACAGCCCTGTTTGCTTCATTTATTAATGATACCATGATCTCCTCAGACATATTTCAGTAATCAAAGCCCCGTAATTGGGTGACATGCTGTTCAAGGTATAATAATATTTATCAAGATATATAGGATGTATTCCAAGGATGCTTTTCCTAACTTTCAAAGTATTCTATTTCTTTAATACATACATAAGCCAGTATTAAAAATAATTCCATTTCCAGAACTTGTAAAATGAGTCAACAGACACCAAGTCCCTGAGCATACAGCAGACTGGCCTCGTGAGTTTTTCTGGGACCCTCTCATCCACCCACCATGACCAAAAGAGAAGGGACCTGGGCCTGGGGAAGCTGAAGATCCCCTCACCCCTCAGTCAGCTTGGTCTGGATGCTGATGGGAGAAGCTTCCTAGAGCTGCAACTCGGACCTGCAGCTGGCTGAAGAGTCATGCAAGGTGGGGAGTTGGAAACAGTGACAGGGACATCATCGTAAATGCCGTCACTTAAAACATCACCCATCTTTCGGCACAGTGGGAGCATGGGCCTGCCGGCCAGGTTCCTAGTCAACTTTCTCACACAATCTACACTCTGTTAAATAGTGTCCACTTTGGTTTCCTTAAAGTAGACCAAGATCTTAAAGACATTTGCAAACAGTATAGAATCCTTCTAGAAGTTTGCAGTTCTCCCTCAATCTCACGTAATTTGCATACCCATACCTAATTAAATAGCCTTTAAAAAAAAAACTTGGTTTTTAATGTTGTAATAAAAACTGTTTTACTGTTGTTAACTTTCCATGGGGAAAGAATGTTCTTTGTACTCATATTCCATCTGGTTATATAATACATTTAATTAAATTACAGATTTCCAATACCAAATACGACGGGCCCAAGTGGGTGTGGGGAGGACACCACTCCCCACACTTGACCCGGGCAGCTGGAGGGATGGGCACCTGCCCCCAGGGAGGCCATGAGCCTGGGCACTGGGTGCTTGGGGCTCCATCAGTGTGTCCCCAGGGGTGACACGCTCTGATTCTCAGCGTCAACCCAGCAATCTTGGCTAAGAGCGATTTTGAACTGCTCCACTCAGGCAGGAGGCAGCTGAATAGGCCAGGTGCTCTGGGGTTGGCTGGACCACTGGACCAGCCTCAAGGCTCTGCCTTCCCCCCGTGCATCCTCGCCTGGCCACACTGACTCCCTGGGTCCCCCAGACTGTGTGGCCTCCACACACAGCTTCCCTCTGTGGCTCCTCCAGCTTCTTCCCACCAACCTCAGGGTCTCCCCAGCCCTCCACCTCCTGCCCTCTCTGCGCTGAGCACCAGCACTTGGTGGTGAATGTGGCCCCTTGAGGCCAAATGTCTCCTGGCAGATTCAATGGACCAAGGACTCAGGAAGCCTGGTAAAGGTGGTCTCATCTGTTTGTCTTTTAAATTACTCTGGAGAAGAGAGAGGATGCCAGGGCAATGGGCCTGACACCAGCCTGGGGGTAGGGGGTGGGAGAGAAGAAGAAAATGGAGGGGCTTCAACACCTGTAGAAATTATTTGCATAACAAAATGCACACGCTCAACACCCTAGCATCTTTCCAAAACTCAGATAATGGTGTCTCATTCACTATCTGACATGTGCAAAGAAAAGTGCATTTATAACACACTCACATTTTAGGTTATAAAGCCCACACTGAGGCACGCACCTGACCTCGATGGCGGAGCTGTGCAGGACCTCTCCGTCACAGTTCCAGGAGCTGCTGGAGACCGGGCAGCAGCAGGAGGGGTGTTCGCTGCAGATCTGCCCAAAACGCTTCTTCCCCTGCTCCTGGAGGTCACTGTCCTCGTCATCCACATTCTTTGATGTAAACTGGAACTTCTTGACACGATAAACTTCAACAAAAGCGAAGTCAAACTACCAAGAGACAGTGAAAGGGAAAACTAAGCTCTTAACATCATGGTGGGGCAGTGGACTGCCCAACGCAACAGCGAGTTCTCCTGTTCCTCTGCGAGCTTGGTGCCCTTCCCATGGGATGCAGCCACTTAGGCGGGGCCCCTGCGATCCCCTTCCAGCTGATCTGACAACGTAGCAATGCAGGGAAACATGGCACCTGCCTTCCCAGGCACTTGTCAAGACGACTTCTAATCCTTTTAGAAATCACAGCTCATCTACAATGATGAACACTTTTTAAAGAATTCTGCTAGTTCATTAGCAGTTATTTGTAGAATTTTCTATGTCCTTTTTAACAAGCACTATTTAAAAAGCCACATAAAAATAGCACTGGACTAAATCTTAAGTACAATTTAAGTAAAAAACCAAATTTTACTAAAATTAGAGACTGTGACCAAAAGCCTCAGTTCTCCTAACATGTGTTATTAGACTTGGGTCTCCCCTGTATGAACTACAGAAAGGTTTGGTGGAGGGTCTGAACAGGCCCATTTCTGGGAGCCTAAAGATTTTATTTTAAGTGAACTGCAAGGCCACAAAAATCCTTACAGTATCACTTTGTTCTGTTTTTAAATAGGAAGAGAAACGACAGACAGGAAGTTGTATATAAGCATTCATGCCTCTTAGTTTTTGTGCTCAAAGATTTATATTTTTAAATGAAATTTCACAAGGAGTCATTGTACTAGGAGTTTAAAATCGGTAAAATGCAAACAGAAAATACGTCCTTCCTTCCTGTGAATTAAATATTTCTCTAATATATAAATCGGGGTTTGCCTAAAAATAAATTACTCAGCAACACAGATCACATGCAAAAAGAACTCCACTTGCCTGATCGTACTGGTTGGTGTGCCTGACGAGAAATCTCAGAAAATTGAACCTGGAACATTTCCGGATGAGGATGAGGTCGGAAGACCCATCTCCCAAGTGGGCGGCCGGGGAGAGGCCCCTGGGGCTCCGGCGACAAGCACAGGACATGTTTGTGGCGTTGATGGCCAGAAACTTCCCACAGACGACTTGCCACTCTTCTGCTTCCTCTGCAGCAGAGAGAACCACGGCAGATGCTACCAGTCAGTAGGGCACAGGGACAGACATCCCACAGGGAGACAGGAGGAGGTCTCTACACACCCTCTGGTCTGGACATTTTGTTTTGGCCATATATTTAATACAAAATCTTCATTCAGTTGGCATTAATGCCAAAAATATCCACTGCAGAACTGTCCACTCGCCTCAGGAAGTTGCATACTGAGTGCTGGACCCAAAGGGTCACTTCCCCAGAGGCAGAACTGTTTTCACTGCTCCTCATGGGGTGACTTTTGGACAATGATTTAGAACAAGGGTCAGCAAAGCATGGCCATGGGCTCAATCCAGCCATCTGTTTTGCACGGACTCTGAGCAAAGAATGGTTTTCCCATTTTTAAATAGTTTAAAAAAATCAGAATAATAATAATATTTTGTGACATGTGAAAATTATATGAAACTCAAATTTCATTGTCCAGAAATAAAGTTTTACTGGCAGACAGCCATGCCCATTCATTGACATACTGTCTACGGCTGCCTTCGCCACAATGCAGACTTGAGCAGTGGTGACAGAGACCGTGTGGTTGACAGAACCCGAGCTGTCCACCACCAAGCCCCCAGTAGAACATTTGCTAACCCCACGTTCTAAAGCACGTGGGGACAGGAGTCCTGGCCTGGCATCACAATAGCAACTCAGAGGAAGATGGCAACGGGCCTTTCCACAAAATCTGCTGTTCCCTAAAATCTGGTAAATGGCAATGATTTGTTGCTGCCTGGCTTTAAAGAGAAAACAGGTGCATAGGGCAACATAGGAAAAGAAAAGGGAAAGACGTGCAGGGAGAAGAGGCAACGTGCAAACGCTAAAATCTTAACACGCCATCACGGCACTGAGTCTGTTTCATAGAATTACCAGCATTTTCTAAACCATATAGTGCTTTTTTCTGCTCTTCCTCCAGCTGTTGCTTGCTTTGCCTGCAAACAAAGCACCTGAAAGACAAGAATATTATCACCTTTTCTTTAACATGTAGATTCAACAATGCAGTACACATGCTTGGCACATATAGAAGTAATTAAATTCTTTTCATATAATAAGAAGTTCAATTTCAAAGGCTTAACTAAAAATATTTCTTTGGCATACTAATTTGAGTTCTCAAAATTAGATTTACTTTTAAAATTTAACATAGCAACATGTCCTTCTCTAAAATGTATAAACATTATAAAAAGCATAACATGAGGACATTTAAGTTACACCTAGAGATGTTTTTTGCCTGGGCCTGCATAGCACTAGCTGGAAAAAATGATTAAGGTACAAATTCCACCAATGGATTCCTGGGGTGAGGGGTAATTTACTTTCACATAACAAATAACATAATGGTTATTTGTTGCAGTCAATAACAGGCAAATAAATAACTCAGAACAGTTAACTCGGAACCTAGTCATTAGTCTAGAATGTATTTGTGGTCTTGGGTACTACTAGATTCACACACTGTCAAACACGACAAGTGTTTACACTGGTGAAATTAGCTCATCAATAATTGAGTTTAGCCATGCAATGCCTGAAACAGCATCTGCCTCTACATATTCTGATTTTATGGTCTCCAGTTCTTCAATTAAAAAAGAAAGGGACCCAGAGGAAGGAAGCTCCTAAGTCTTGATGACGCACAAAGGAAAGGACAAAGTGAGCATCATTCACAAACCCACACCTTTCTCCACACCTTGTCCCGAGACCAAGGCAGAGCAGAGACCAGACGCTCATTAAGGAGATTGCCACCGTCACCAATGAGGCCACACAGCTTGGGACAACTGATTCTAAGATTTATTAAGGTTCTATTTTAAACTGGTCAGATATTATTGAATGAATTATGTGTTTGTTAGGGGGTGAGGAATACCCTGGGTAAAGAGGAATTACTGCTGTTAATTCATATTAAAACACCATTGCAGAGCGCAATGGCAAATCAACGTACCAAACGTAAGGGAAAGATCACGCTTTCTCAGCTGTCGTTGACACACAAGCCCCTCCCCTCGGGGCTGCCCTCTCCTGTCTGCGTCCCCTCTCCCTGGGGTGGTGGCCTTGGCTCTGCCCTCTCGGCCCCAGCACCTGGGCCAACCCAGCCCTCTTGCTCTGCAGGCCACGTGGAGGCAAGCCCTCGCTCCACAGTCGGGTGGGACCCGCCCCTCAAGTCCTCACCGTGGCACAGGACACGGCTGCCGTGCATGCCGCAGGGATAGAAACACTGAGACAGCTCTCTTCACAGAGCTCCTGAGTCATAAAGCCCCACGTGGACCTGCACTACCATGTCGCCGGGCATGCTAAACCCAGTACCTTCCACTGACATTTGGAAAATACTTCTGCATCCACCTTTGTAATGGGAACAAACCCCCAAGTCCTCCTTTATCTCCTGTCACTCGCAATAGAAACACACATAGAAACGCGCTTACCCTGCTCGGCAGGGCTTCCCATCCCTTGGAGATCCCACTGTGTGTTGTGCAGGGAGGAAAGACACTGTTCCTTCATAGCAGTGATGGGAGAGAAAGGTCTTTATACCTGGGAACAGAGTGTGGCAAAGAAAAAACACCCACAAGGTCGTCACTTGGTCACAACACTGTGATGATGAGCTATAGAAGCATCAGTGAGAGCAACTCTGGCTACACATTGTGGGAGAGAAGGGGCGGAGACTATCTCAGGTGACACCGCGACTACTCCTGGACGGCAGCTCAGGGCCTCTACCCTCCCTCCGGACAACAGCACAACTGGCCACAGCACCTGCCCCTTCTGAGACCCGGTGGCGATGGGAGCAGACAGGGATCTGCCGTGCTGGGTAGCTGCCCCCTTTGCCACTGGCAGAGCACAAGTCTTGGCCAACAGGGAGCCCTCGTGGCCTTGATGTGGCCTGTGTGTGCCCGTGGCTCAGCGTCATTACCTCCACCCTTCAAGACAGCCAGCGACGCCCCACCTCTGCCAGGGTCACTCACGACAACCGTGGCGTCCTGGGAGAGCTCACGACCAAGGCCAGGGCAGCACTGCCACCCAGAGACAGTGGTGGACCCGTGTGTACTGTCCCTGGTGCCGCCTGTGTGCCCAGCACCCTGGCCTGGTGTGAGTCTGACCAGCTGTCTGATGGTGCTGAGCAGGACAGCAGGGAGTGCGCAGTAGGCAGGAGAGGGCCTGGGGCCACACAGGGGACCAGGCCATGTCCTGTGAGTCTCAAGGGGACCCTGCTCCTCCGTGTCTGATGCTGGGCTGGTGCCGTGTGGCAGTGACGGCGTGCGGGGAGCCTACCCATGCCTCGCCCCACACACCGAGGCTCCACCCTCGGCACGCAGCCTCACCGGCAGGTGATGAGCACTTGGCCGGGTGTGCACAGCCCACTGTGGGGGAGCCGCCGACAGGAGGCCCAGCTGCCCCAGACCTCAGCGCCCGACCGCCCCCACCACCGGCCCCTTCCACTCATCTAGCACCTGGCGTGGGGCCGGGCACGCGGGACATGCTCAGTATCTGTTATGTGGAAAGACAGCTTCCGTGTAGCCCTCCTGCTGTCCACCCTCCGCCTGCCCCTTGCAGGCTGCACCACTGCTTCCCAGCAGGATGCCCCTGGCACCTGCCTGCTCCTCCCCTGCGGGTCTCACGAGGACTCCCAGTGTCCCGGGTCCTTGCTCGAGTGCAGGGTGAGTCATCAGACTCCACGGCTGTGGGAGGGACAGCTGCCTTGTCACCCAGAGGCAGCCTCCAGGGTGGGCCCTCACTGACCGCCACCGCCCCCACTCCTGCCTCATGCTAGACAGGGCCCTGCCACCTGATGTCCTGCTGGCACCCACAACGCCGCGTGTCTAGAACAGAGCGGATCATTTCCGCACCTCATGCTCCTTCACGGAACGCTCTGCTCTGCCCCAGAACAACAGGACACTTTCCACCCACAGCAACCAAGTCAAACCCCACGTCACGGACAGCGTCTCAGGCGCCGTGGTAGGATGGGGATGGGAAGACCAGGAGACCACTTCTGCCTCAGGGCTCCTGTCCTGTGCCAGGGACGGGCTGCAGCAGCCCCCAAGCATGGGTTAAGGGGCTGTCCCGAGGGCAAGGGCAGGCGGGAGGGCTCCCCGGGGGCGTGCTGAGTGAAGCCACACCTGGCTCAACAAAGGCTGATGAGGAAAGTGGCCCAAATTGCCTACTAATCCCCACGGCTTTCCTAATTTTCTCAGTGTTCCTTTTCCTAATTAAGGTTTAGATAAATATCTAACTGGCATTCTTGTATTTTAATTTTCAAGCCACACTATAGTTTTTAATTTAATTAGATCTTTTAAAGCTATGTAAAGTTTACCAAGTTGCTAATCCTTTCTCTCATAAGAAAAGGGTTAGATTTTAGTATCTGGAATTATTCAATTTGATTTAATACAGATTTACCCAAAGCAAACTGTGAAGGGCAGAGACCAGACAAATGAAATTCACTAAACAGAGTGAAGAAATTCAGCTAGTCAGCAGAAATGTCAAACCTGAAATTCTATAGCTTTTCCAAGTCCTGCTTTCTCTGCATTTAGAAGCTAACAAGGTGATACTGCACCTACTCCCCGAGACACACGGGCTGCAACTTCTTTGCATAACCTGGAACCGACTTCCCTCCAGCTCTGTGATCAGCCTGTCCCCAGCCCCCACTGGCATCCCCAGGGAGCCTGGAAGATGCACACACCCGGGCCTGCCCCAGGCCTGCTGCGTCAGGGGCTCTGGGGGTGGGCCCTGCAGCCTGGGTTCTACCGAGCCCTCCACCGGCCTTGAGGAAGGGTGGGGTGGGACTGGGCAACCGGCAGCCTCCTGGTGCCTGTCTTCTCAGCTGTGAGGCAGGGTAGAGCACCTGCTGGGTAATACGGGTGCTGTGGCATTCGCTGACACCTGTCCTGCCCCGTGTCTCCAGAAGACAGGACCTTGCCCGCCCTGCACACAGATATGTCCATGGCATCGAGAGCCGGGCACAGAGCAGGTGATCAACGGGTATGTGTGGGATGAATAATGGCTACTACATAAATTCGACAAAACAGAGCATACTTGTGGAATGAAATAAAGGACTTCATTTGCACCTGGAGCAACAGGCTGGCTCTAGCACAGACATCTACGGCAAATTTCTCACAGCCGAAGTTCTTGCCATTTTGACTAATAAGTGCAGAGTGATTATAAAACTAACTTTTTCCAATTAAAATTTCCACTTGAACTGTCCGAGATGGCTGGCTATCATGCATCTGACAGACATGAAAACCTGCTGCCTATTTCTTGGGGTTCCCATCAATTGACGATTCTGAGCCACACTATGTCTGTCAGCAGAATCCATCAGTGTACCTATGCTTGGGTCCAGGCAACAGGATCTAGATCACAATTCGGGTTCAAATCCAGACCTCCCCTGCTCCAGCCACAGGAGACTGCGCAGGGCCCATGGTTTCCCATCTGTGAATGGGGACCACCCCTGACGGGTGCTTTGTGAGCTGCATTGGACGACGCCTGTGGAGGTGCTCAGTGCGTGCCTGACACGGGGAGCGTCTGCCCTGCCCATCGTTCCGAGTTACCTGAAAAGTCGTATCTGATGAGACCCATCCACCGCTTTTTCTCGCTGTCTCTGATAATGTCCCCATAGAAGCCATAGCCGAGCAGGGACACCGAGTAGCGCAGCAGCGTGCCGTGGTGGTGCACGGAAGAGACGTCCATGGCCAGAGAGTCTCCTGTGGGGAGAGGCCGCTGTGAGGAGACCCTCAACCCCGACCCAGCTCCTCTGTCCCTGTCCCCAGGCCCTGGCAGACAGAGGAGCTGCTCAATTAAAAGGATGTGAACAGAACGCACTCAATGCCATGACCCTTGCTCTTGGGGGTGCTGGGACCCAATTTTTTGATTCAAATGACAAAATTTGACTCAAATTTCCAAAAACAGGCTTGGAAAGCTGTTCTGTGGGGACAGAACAAGATGTGTCCATGGGACTCATGAAATGTCATTGATTGAAAGGAAGGTGGATTTGCGAATGAAGAAAAGGTACATGGCATTTTAAAATACAGAATCGTAAGAGGCTATTTTTAAACATACAATTTCTGTGACTTCAGGTAAGACACAGTAGCCCTGTAAACTGGGACAAGGAATGGGGTGCTGGACAAGCTCTGAGCCCCTTCCCACCCGCTGACCCAGGGCTTGGAGCAGGCACCCAAGGTGTCTGTCAGCCCCTCGAGAACCTCACGAGGACAGGAAAGCCAACCACAGTCCCCCAGGCACAGCCTAGACCCCACAGGCGCCCAGAGGACACAGGCAGCTTCCTGCCCTCAGGGACAGCGGGCCTCGGGGGTCAGTGAGGGGGTAAACACGAAATGAGGGAGAGTATTGCAGAAGTGATGGATTCTGTGCAGAAAATAACCCAGACCAAAGACCGAGCATGCCCTTGGGGGCCGGGGCCTGGGAAGCCCATTCTGACCAGGTGGCCTTGCAGTGGGTTCAGAGTGTAGAGCAGAGGTGGCGGGCAGAGCCCCAGGACAGAGTGTGATGTGTGTTCTAGCACAGAAAGGCAGCTGGCCAGAGCTCGGACCAGAGTGGGAGGCCCGGCCAGTCACCCCAGGGTTCTGGGCAGGGGTGTGGCGTGATGGGCTTATGTATTTAAAAGACCCCTCTGATGAGATGGGAGGTAGGTGAGGGAAGCTGCCACAGGGGCCAAGGGCTGAGGGAGTGCGGGCCACCTGGGTGCCACTGTGACGTGCAGAGGCCACGGAAGGGACTCACCAACCACAATGTGCAAAGCTGACGTTTCTGCATCACTGGTGCCCACTGTCGAATAGCACACACAGTCTGTTGACCCTACAAAGGGAAAAAAGAAGGTCCTGAATATCATCACAATAATTCAGAACTGCAATAGGCTCCCTATGCAATGTGAGTGGTACCCTATTCCGTTTCTTCCATGGCCCTAGAGTAAACAAGAAGGAATAAAGAAAATTTACCTACAAAATGAATCTTGAAAATACTCAGATTCATCAAAACGATCGAGATTTATCTTACAATAATATCAAGTAGCACATTACAGAGCTGCTGGTGACGCGTCCCTGCTAGCGCCAGAGGCTGCTCCTGAAGCCTGTCTGCAAGGGGAGCCCCCTGAGAAACCTCTGCCATGACAGCAGTGGCTTCCCACCCTGGCCACGGAACCGCGGCACCTCGTGGCCCAGACCGTGAGAGCAAAAGGAGTCTGCACAGGGCATCCCCGGCAGGGAAGTGCACACAGAGCAAGGTCAACTGTGAAGGTCATGGGGAAAACACCACCAAAGAAGCTTTCACACCAAGACACAATTTCCCACAACGCTGTAGTTCAAGGAAATGCAGGCTGACCCCCCCGCAACTCACAAGGAGCCATAGCCGCCAGCCAGCATACGTGGAGGAGCCTGGCCCCCACGCTGCACCCACTGACCACGGCGAGCACACGTGCCTGACCATCTGTACAGGGGTGATGGCAGTGTGGCCTCAGAGTGCCAGGGGAGGAGAGCAGCTCAGGATAGTGCTGCACCAGCGCAGGGTCACTATGGCATGGCAGCGAGGCTGCTGGTCCTCCCTCGCTCGATCCTGTTCTAACTGGGTCATAATTGAGGTCACTGTTCTCAACCCTGAGTGGGCAGAAAATCTCCCGAGAGTTTATTTATAACAGCAATTCCTGGGCACCCCCACACCCCAAGACTCTGACTCAACAGGTCTGGGATGGTGCTGAGCAGCCTGAATATTTAGCAGATGTGCTGAACAGTTGAACACCTGAGTCTAGATTCCCCGGAATAAACTGTGTGACAGTACCTAATATTGCCTAGTATTACCATATTTATAGAACCATTCATTAGGGAAGAGCCACAAGTGTTACTGGGTCCCAGGTGCTCTGCCCTCAGGCCCCAGACAGTGTACAGGTGTCTCGTCGTAAGTGACCTCTGATGACACCTGAAAGTTCACGGTTCCAAACAAACACACTAGGTTGCAAGCGCTTTTTGTGACTTCAGAGTACCAGAGTCCTGCCCAGCTTGAGACCACAGTGTAAGGTTCTTAGTTAATCTACGCTGATGCATGGCTTCTGAGGGCTGGTAACATACAAATACACACATATTTTTAACATGTACAGTTTTCTTTTTTGTTAATCTTAAAGTGACATCTCATTTAAAAAATGAGCCAAAAAGTAAAAGATTTTTAAATAAACATTTAAGATTACAGGAATGACTAATTCTTAAATGTAATTAACAGAAAAACTACGTGGTTTCAGATGATCTCCCACCCCCCTCATCCTTGTCATTAAGGGCATCCCAATAACAAGTATCAACATTTTGTGGGAACAAACTCGAAAAGAGCTATTTAATTAACTTGGCCCATGCCCCCAGGTAGAGCCCTTTTCATCCACAGAACTTCCCATCATTTCCACAGAGCCCGCTGCTCCGCTGCCTGGCACATTGTCTACTCTCCTCCCAAATCACCCCTCAGAACAGAATCACACATCCAACCTCCCCTGCATTTAATCAGCTATAACCTGTATATCCAATAATCTTTTAGTTAGTGGAAATTCAGTAATGATCTCACATAAGGATGAGGAAACAAGAGTTTGGTTTTTATTTTGTACCATATCCTATAAGCCCAAGACCTCTAAAGTCCATTCCGTATTTCTGGGTTCATTTCTGATCTACGTGCTCTATATCCCACAAACGTTACAGGGAAATTGAAAATCATATAAAGGAACTTCACGCAGGCCTTTGTTCTGGGGGAAAGCAGATATTTAGGACCTTGCCACATCCTCCTTCTACAACCACGAAACTCACAATCACAACAAAAACAGGCCCTTCCTGATGACCTGTCTCGACCATCTCATCTCCTGATGGCAGCAGGCACGCACCGTACAGTCTGTCACTATGGACCTATTTTATCAAAGAAACAAACTCTGTTCCATAAGGAAATGAAAGGAAACATTCTTCAAAATCTAGACTTTTTTGCAGAGTTTTGAACCAGCTGGATCCGGCAGAAGTCACATAACCATCCCTTCAAATTTTAATACGAGGACAGGCAGTTGCGTCCCCACTTCAGCCTGACATTCCTCTCGGAAGAGAGACTGGCTGTGGCTCACACGTCTGCCCACCTCTACTCCACTGCTCCAATGGCAGGAAAACTGCCACTGCCCCAGGCCGATCCCACACCACCTCCACTCTGAGGCCCGAGCTCAAAGAACCATCCGTGCTCCCAGCAGCCACCCGTGGGTGTGGGAGCCACTGCACTGCCCTCCACACCCTCACACTGCCAATGATGGGCAGTGCACACCCGCCAGTCAGCAAGTCCGGCCAGCCCGAGAAACCACCACGTGCTCCTCTTCCCGCAGGAAGGACCAGGCTCCAGACAGATTTCTCATACCAAGCACAGAGCATTCCCTTGAGCCTCGCAACATGCAATGCTAGCTGCAGTCAAGGGCAGAAGGTGCAATTAAAGGATAACACTTGATGAGGGACCACGTGAATGACAATTTTTTCCTATAGACTTGCTAATACATCTAAATTAATATGTAAGTGGAAGAGACTTGGAATTTACACAATGTTAGATCAGGTCTCAAAGCAGTTGGAGTCATGCCTTTCAGAAGCTCCAGCTACATCTGTCCCGGAGGCAGCCCATCCACCAGAGGCCGTTCAATACCCTCTGGGATCCCCGAAACCCAGTTCCCCACCCGACTGCTCCTCTGACCTCTGGATACCTGTTGCCACTGCTGCATGTGTCCCAATGGGCCTCCTGAGGGGTCTGTACCTCTCAGATCTCAGAAACAACTCTTGTGCCCCCAGCCCGATCCCCCCGGGTGGCCAAGGCTGCCTTCTGCATCTCAGAAACCCCTTGTAGCCCCCCATCCACTTTACCCCTAAGTCTCAGCTGACCCCACGCAGCCCACCCACTAACCAAGCCACCTGCTCCTAGGACCAAATTAAGAAAGGGGTCTTAAAGCAGAGACAGAACCACCCCCACAGGGCAAAGTGGAGCTTGGCATCCTTCCACGGGCCCTCCCTAGCCCCTCTACCCCAACCCAGCCACACTGGTGCCCTCATCCTGAGCACACACACTTCCGCCCACCTGCCACCCTCTGCACCCCTGACCCCTGGCCTGGGCCCCTACCTGCCACCTTGCATAAAGGCTTCCTGGACTCCACACAGAGAGAAGCCCCGCAGGGCTGTTCTCCCCAAACCCCCACCTAGCCGCATTTTCAGCACAGTGCACCCACTCTGGGAAATGCTCTTGCACCCACACATTGTGGAGCGTGTGCCGTCTTCTCCTGGGGCACAGGACACGCCCAAGGCCTGGAAGGGTGTCTGGCACTCGGTGATGCTGCCCAACCCTGCCCAAGGAGCAGCAGAGCCCGTCCCCACGCGCCCGTGAGTGTGGGTTGGCCTTAGCCTGGAGCTTGTCTCAGATTTTAACAGCTTCAAGTTTTAGGCATTAGCGCTGCCATTGGCAAATGGTGATAAAAGGCAGATTTCTTATAAACAAGGTAGGAACCATAAAAAATAGATTAGAATACAGTCCAGAACATACCACATATAAAGTTAAAAGACAAAAACCTAATTTGGAAAAAGAGTTGCAAAACATATAACCAACCAAAGGTAAAGAACATATAAACAATATTACAGTCAATTAGAAAGAGACAACACCCTCCCCTCCGTAAGAAAATGGACAAAGCACAGGACAGGAAGCTCACAAGAGCACAAATGCACACAGCAAGTGAACCTGTAAAAAAGATCACAGTCTTATGCATAATGAAAGAAAGACAAACAAAGATAGAAATAAGATAGCATACTATGCCTGTCAGATTGGATAAAAGTTAAACAACAGACAAACCTCCAGGCCACTCCCCAGTCCCACAAGTGGGCTAGATTGATGTGGCTTTTATGGAAGAGTTAAGTGGGCCCAGAGACCCCACATCAAGGGATGTCCACAGGAAATCACCACTTGGAGCCTCCGAGAGCCACACATGAGCAGGCACCAGAGTTTTCAGTGAGTGTGGAAGGAGCCTGGAGAGTCCTGGAGGACAGCAGTGAGGACACCGGGGCAGAGACGGTGGGAGACACACCCCTGACTCAGGGCACACATGGCCTTAGGGAGACTCAGTTCCACGGCCACCAATTCTGGGTGTCTGGGTCATTTAAAGAATCAGAACTCCACTCAAACCAGTGCCAACAGCAAAATAAGTGGCGACCTCTGCACCCTCTGGGGGCTGGGACCCTGAAGTGTGAGTACATGAACGGACAGTGTGCTGGCCCACCCCTGGACAACTGTGCTCAGTTAGCCGTTCAACAACCATCTAGGAGAGTCTTCCTGTGCCCGGGCTGGGCACACCACCAGGGACACACGAGGAAAGCTGAACTCCCCAGCTGGGGGCCAGGCACCAGACAGGGCCCAGGGCCCCACCCAGACAGCTCTTCTACCCGTGGTTGGCAGCCCCCTGACCACCCCATCCTGCCTACTCCTAACAGCCTGGCATGAACTGAGAGGTTGGCCAAAGCAGAGCAGGTCTGAGAGGGAAGGGAGGAAATCCAATCGGAGGCTCTGCTGAGATGGGACATTTCTATAATCATTTGGTTTAACTGTAAGAGATTTGTTATCATAAGGGGTACCAAGTGCTTTTTCTCTGTTGACTTGGCTAAAGAACTATTTCTTTCCTTGGTGTCTTCCAGAAGGGCTATTCTCATCAGATAGGACTGGTTCTCAGTGAGCATGCTAATTACCCAGCAACAGGAGATAAAGTTCCTCTCTATAAATAACTGTTTCATCAACACTTTCCCAAAGGGAAGAGGTCCTAGACAGATTACTATCCTTCAACATATAATTAAAACCATGATCTTGGTCAACTTTTTGCTAATAATTATTAGTGATTTGCAAGCTATTATGCAAACACAAGTCCCCCTAAAAATGAGTCTTTATGCTGAAAACACCTATAATGCCACTATCCAAGGGGACAAGGTAACCTTGCCCCATTATTCACAAGATGTGTCACTAAATAAGAAGTAATGTGTTAAGTTTGAAGTGTGATTCCTTCAAGTAAACACTAACACGCCATGGCACCTGCCAGAGACAGGCCAGGGTTAAGAAGAACAGCGCTGGCTAATTGTGGCTGTCATGAGAATGAAATGGCATGTGGCGCACCGGGGAGCGTGTGCCCCGCCTGGCTCCCCAGCCCACCGCAGTGGCTGCTGCTACTGAATGGCCAGACACAGGGTGGGAGAGGATGGAGGTGCCTCCTCCCCTGCGAGGTTGTCTGCAAAGCCCTGAACTAAACACGCACAGGCCCTCAGCCTGACTTAGCTTAACATGGTGATTTTTCAAAGGACAAGGTGCTTCCTAGAAAGATGCTAAGTACCCCAAGCCAAACCAGCATCTTCAGGACAGAGCCTAGCCCCCCACATGGTTGGCAAGGCCCCGCCCTCGGGCCCGCGCCCGCCTTCCCTCCCCGTCAACCCCAGCACCCCCAACTGCTGTACCTGGATTCCTTCTGCCCCACCCACTCCCCACTCCCAGGTCCTTCAGGTCAGCTAGAAGCTGCTTGGCCCAGAAACTGCCCTGACAACACTGCTCACCTGCTCCCAGGCACCGGGGACTTCCTGGCTCCGGGAAGGCGGCCTCCCACGGCCCAGCCACTGCCCGTCAGTGAGGTCTTTCAGAGCCGGGACTGCGCCCCCCAGCGGCTGGCTCCCCAGTGCCTTCCACGAAGGAGGCCTTCAGCAGAGCAGGACAAGTTGCCCCTCAACAAGTGTTCATTTCATCGGTCATAAACTATCTCTCAAAAAGTATGCAATAGTTGTAAATTGCAACATTTTCACAATTTAAATAAAGAAATGAACCTGAAGGAAAAATCAAGAATGACACTTCCCCCAAAGCGGCCCTAATGATAGGAAATCTGTGCCAATTAAAGCAAGGACATCAGATCATTAACTGTCCATGGCGCTGCTCGCACAGAGCTATTCCCAGGACAGGAGCAGAGAGAAGTCCGCCCGGCTCTGTACCTGCGGGGATGATGCCGATCCGGAGGCTGCTGGGCACCAGCACGGCCCGCGGGTGATTCTGGTCCACGCCGGCACTCCTCTGCGTTCTCCCCACCAGACCGTGCAACACTTCGCTGAACATGCCGTCTCCACCGACACAGACGATGCTGCGGGAAGGAACACAAGGTCATTAGGGTCCCTTCAAATGCGGTACTCTAGACACAGCAGGCCTGGGGCTTCCGGCTTCAGAAGGGGCACCTTGCAAGTTGAGCCCTTGACAGGTGTCTGGGAACTTGGCTTTTGAAATGTGCCCTCAGTGTTAAGGTTGTGCCTCTGTGCCCATCTGCTTGTACAAACAATGTGATTTATGGCAAACATCAGCTTTCCTTCTAGGAGTCTGGAATATTGGTGGTTGCTAGGCAGAGAATCCTACATGACAGATCCCCACCACCAAAAGCCTAAACTCTGGGCCCTGAGACTCAAGTTTGCAGGGCAGAAGCACCAGACCTGTGTGGCTGCACATGCTGCTGGAGACAGGGTGCGCCCTGCAGGACCCCTCACGGAGGCAGAGGGCACAGGAAGCCTGTACGCGGGCGTCTTTCTCCCCTCCTCATCTGGCTGTGTCATGGTAAGAAAGCTTAGCTGAGGGAACAACTACACACTCATGTAGTGAATCACCAGCCATGTGGATGGTCTTGGGGACCCAGAAAATGGGAGCAGAGGGGACCAGACACATGCTGGAGGAAGTGAGTTCATGAGAAGAGGTAGGGGAGAAAGTAGAGAGAGGGACTGTGGCTGGAGGGTGGCAGTGGGGGATGACCCATGGTGGGCCAGCAGTGAGGTGGGGGGATGGAGAGGTGTGTGCACGCACAGGGACAGATGCATCACTGTGTTTCAGAGCTGGGCAAATGACAAGTCTCAAGCTCATGGGACATCCTCATAGCCTATGGTGACCCGAGAGCTCTACCACCAGGGAGGCGGCACACTTGGCACAGTTGAGAGGAGGGGTGGGGTGGGCTGGGGGCGGGAAGAAAGGATGGCATGCAGAAGGGCCGTCCATGGGGGTGCAGCACCAGGGGGCCCCTTCAAGTCTGAATGGGAGCAGTCAGCATGCCTGGCTGGTCTCCAGTGGGTCCAGCTGCACAGGTGCAGGGAAGTCTCCAGCGCCGGGATCTCAGCCCACAAGCCGCCTCTTAGGGCACATGCTCTAAAGCACACCTTCTGTGTGCAGGCCCCCTGGCCGCCTCCCCTCTGTAACCCACAAGTCACCTTCCCCAGCTGGGCTGTGGTTTCAAGGACAGGGGCCATGGCTCAGGCATGTTTGAATGTGCAATGCAACACCTGCCACCCTGAGGTGGGCTCTCCGTAAACATTCACGGGTTACTCAGATAAATGACCAAGCCGCAGGCAGAACCGCCTCCCTGGCCAGGCCTCCTGGCCTCCCGAGGGGCACGTGGCCGGGGAGGGGCTCAGGAGGCCTATCAGGCAACCAGGCTGGGTGAAGTAACGTAACCAAGACCCAGCTCCCTCCCTGAGGAAAGTGAAGAGGTGGAGTTTGAAGTGAAGTGTGTGGACGGGCACCACCTGCCCACGAGCTCCTGAACGCTCCACACTCAGGAGAGAGGAGCAAGGATCCTCCTGGTCAGCATGGCGGGGCAGGGGCAGCTTCACTTGCCTTTCTAACCTCAGCACCAGCATAGGGATGGGGCTTGGCAGACACTCAGCAGTGTTTGTGGAATGAATAACAATTTCAAGAAATATTCATGGTGTAATTTATAACACATGCTCACAAGACTCCAGATGGAACAGAGAGAAGAAAACAAAAAGCAATTAACTACAGGGGAATATTTAAACTCAAGAGGAAGAATGAATTTCTAATCTGAGTACATGAATTCGAAAACTTCTACTGGTCCCCAAAATGCCAAAAGCAAAATTAAAAGACCATTTCAAAACTATGACAAATATTTGCAAAAAATCTAACAATAAATATGAATTGCCTATTATTTGTTGGATAAAAGAACAAATGACTAAAATTACGGCCAGTAGAAGAAAATGGACCAAAGACATAAAAATCAATTCAAAGAAGAAAACCAGTTAGCCAATAAACATATTTCTTAAAAGATTAATGATTTTTACATGTCAAATCAGCAGAGAATTTTTATAGTGATAATACCAAATACATTGACAAGGACAGTGGATAATACATTACAAGAAATAATGTAAATTAATAGAATCTTTTTAGAAAACAATATGGCAGTACACAGCAGAAATGTTAAAATGCTAATCACCCATGACCAATTAATTTCATTTCTAGGAATTTACCTCGAAAAAAATGTAGATGTGTACACAAAGAGTTATACACAAGTGAGCTATTTTATTAGAAGAGCAAAAATTGGAAAGCACCTAACCATCTACTAGTGAGAAACTAGTTAGATAAATTATGGTATATTCATATAATAAAACATGATACAGGTATTAAAAATATTTGGGGGGAATCTTTAATGACATGGGAAATTGCTCACAATGTAACAGAAAAGCAGAATCCACAACTGTAAAAATGGCACCATCCCAACTTTACTTGATAATGTGCTTGACTGATTTATTTCCCCATCTGTACAGAGCTACATAAACACGTCTTGTGAAAGACTCAACAGGGAACAGAACCATCAAACAGTGGTTCTCACCCAGCCCGGGAGGAATGTAGAATTCTGCACTTTTCTGCCTTTTCTTGACTTTCTACAAGAAGCATGTTTACTTTTATAATTAGGAAAAAAAATTAAGGAAAGGGAGCTAAAAATAAAACTAAGAGAGAGGGGTAAAGCTTGATTAGAATTGACTATTAATCAAGATTAAAGCTAGCTTACTCACCCGTCATATTTATCTATATTAATCTCATATAAAGTCTCCTTGGCTTGATTAGCATGTTCAGTAACTGCAGGAAAAAAACATTACATCACACAGTTTATATTCACATCTGTGGATCTTTACTTAAAATAAAAGGCAAATAAACCATTCTTTTTAAATGAGGTCCCATAAAACATACAGGGGGATTTTCTGTACAAAACCCCTTCTTAGGTCATTCCAACATTGCTCTTATGGAAAGGGTCACGCCAACCTCAGTGGAACGTGGCCCTCTCTCAACGGTGAGATACGGTGTTCTTGGCATTTAATTGCCAACAAAGAATAATTTCTTCAAAAGAGATTACATCTTCTATTTTATACTTTTTCCTTATTACACAAGTTACTTTCAAAATTGTAGAATATACCAAGATACAGGAAGGAGATAATGGCAGTCCGTAGTCGCTACACCCAGTATAAGCTTCTACCGAGATTCTACTGCACACGTGCTTTCCACTCCGTCGCAGTCCCTTATCCATCATTAAAAATTCTTCATAAAGACCATTTTAAAGTGCTACATAATATTCCTTCAGATTCACCAGAATTGTAGGTTTATATCTCCTGTTTGGGGCATTTGAGTTATTTCCAATGCTCTGCTATTATAAAAAGAGTGGCAATAGACATCTGGGTACATCAATCTCTGTGTACACCTGGCTGTGTTCCTAGGAAAGATTTAGAAAACATAGAATACTGGGCAAAAGAACCCCCCATTTTTCAGGCTCTCGACCCACACTGCCAGGTGACTTTTTATTTTTTAATTTTTTGAGACAGAGTCTTGCTCTGTCGCCCTGGCTGGAGTGCAGTGGTGTCATCACAGCTCACTGCAACCTCAAACTCCTGGGCTCCAGTGATCCTCCTGCCTCAGCCTCCTGAGCAGCTGGGACTACAGGCGCTCACCTCCACGCCCGGCTGATTTTTTCTATTTTTGGTAGAGACGGGGTCTCGCTCTTGCTCAGGCTGGTCTCGAACTCCTGAGCTCAAGCCATCCTCCCGCCTCGGCCTCCCAGGATGCTAGGATTACCGGCATGAGCCACTGTGCATGGCCAACAGGTGACTTGTTAATACGGTTTCACAAAACCCTCAAACCCTGAAGAGCGACAGAACATGGTCTTTCTGCACCTCCCTGCATCTAGTATCTGCACTGAAAACTTGGTGCCATGACTGTGGTATCGCATTATGTTTCCTGTAATGTCACTTATTGGTGAGATTATTTCTAAGATTTATTAATCCCTTATAGCTCTTCTTGCAAGAATTTTCTGTCCATGATCTTGTCCTTTTATCTTCCTAGTGTTTTTCTTGAGTGCTTTATATGCTAAGACTTGGCTGGGGAAGACTACATTCTTTCTTTTGTATTCTCATTCTTGTATATTAAAAAAATTCTATTCTGTTTAAAATAATCTTACAGGATAAAACCTTCTCTCATGACATTTAAATCACCCTCAGGTTTACGTCTGCAAGCTTCACACAGATTTGCGCCTCACCAATTATGTCGGTGGCAATGGCGGCTAATGTGAACAACGGTGCCACTTTTCGTTCATATATCCGCTTGCCTTTCCCTTTCCCTCCAAATGGATTGATAAACACCAGTAAATGCTTCGGTCTAGATGCTGCAAGACAACAACAACATGTAAAGCACAATGAAAATAACACAATCAAAATTAAGAATGGTGTTACTAGACAAAATCAAACCACAATGGTTTTAGAATTCTGCTTAGTGTCATCTGATAAAAGTATTTTTAAATCTTAAATAACAGTGATAAAGAGTTTCCTAATCTATGAAAACAGAAAAGCAACAGGCTCTCCAAAGCTAAGGTGCCTCACACATCTGCTGGATGTAATGAAGGTCCCAGAAATTCATAATTCTGACTGAGAAAAACTCACTCTCCTCTCAGGAGCCTAAGATGTAAATTCTGGAAGGCGGCAGCCTCCTTCTTCTGCGTGTGAAGGGAGCGCATTTGCAGAGAACAACAAGAATGAAACACATGCACAGAAAGGAGCATTGGAAGCGACAGGCAGGCACAGAGACAGAAAGCTTGACGGGGAGATGCACAGCAAGACGGAAAGACGGGGAGATGCAGGGCTCCCCTGGCCCTGGCTTCAGGCCCTCCAGCAACCCAGCCAAACTCCCATGGGTGGGTTTCCCGAGGCACCCCTATTTTTTTATAACAACTTCCACATTTATGTTTTGGTAAGTTCAAGTAGATTCTGCTACTTAAAGAAATAAATTTAACTAATCAGTAAAAGTAATAAGAAGGTACATGCCCAAGAAAATTGAAAACCTAAGTACACACAAAAACCGAGACACACATGTTCACTGCAGCATTATTCACAATAGCCAAAAAGAGGAAACAACCCAAATGTCCAAGAACTGATGAATAAACAAAATGTGGTCTATCCATACAATGGAACATTCTCCAGTCATGAAAATAAACCACAGACACACTACCCATATGAATAAATATCAAAAACAGTATGCTGAGGGACTGAAGCCTTACACAAAGGAGTTCACAATACATGATTCCACTTATATGAAGCTCTAGAGCAGGTGAAACAACAACACAAAACCCGCCTGGTAGTGTCTCTGCTGACTGGGACGGGCCACGGAAAACTCCTGGGGTGATGTCAGTGTTGATGGGCTTGGGTTACACAGGTGCGCATGTTTCAAAACTCATTGATTGAAACTTAGGATTTGTCCATTTCACAGGATTTTACCATTTTTTGAGGTAAAACAAATTTTAAGGAAAAAATAGCCCAGCGCTTCCAGAGAACAGAAAAAGAAACATGTCTGAACTCTTTGTGTAAGTCCACTGTGGCCCTAAGAGCAGAATCAGACAAGAACATCATCAGGAAGGGAACTTGCACTTATTCCTCCCTGAACCTAAGTGCAAAAATCCTAAACAAAATACCAGTAAGTCAAATCCAGAGATATATAAAAAGCATACTACATCATGACCAAGAGGGATTTGTTCACTCCAGGAATGCAAAGGGTTGTAACAGCGAGACATTAATGTAATTCAACATATTAACCCAAAAAAGAAGATCACACAATCATCTCAACAGACGCAGAAAAAGCATTTATTGAATTCAGTTCTCCCTTCACGATTTAAGAAAAAAAAAAGAAAGTCTCAGAAAACTAGGATTAGAAGGGAATTCCCCTAATCTGGTTTTAAGAAATCTATTGAAAAGCTAAGGAACATCATTCATAATGGTGAAATGTTGACATCTGGGTACAGTCCCCTGTGATCAGGACTAAGACAAGGGTGCTGCTATCACCCCTGCTCTGTGGTCCAAACAGGGCAAAAACGTAAGAAAAAGAAATAAAAGGCAGAAGAATTGAAATGGAAGAAACTGTCATTATGCACAGCTGACATGACTGTGTTTGACCAAAATCTCAAAGAATCACCCAACTATTAGCATTAGTAAGTGAGCTTAGTAAGGTCATAGGTGTGAGGTGAAATACATAATTCTATTAAATTTCTATGCACAAGCAATAAAAAATAAAAACAAAATAGTGGCACCATGGTGCAGCAGGGGAAAGGAAAGTCTTTCCCATAAATGGCATGGGGTCAAGTGGATATTTATATTTTACGAAAATGAACCTTGACCACTCACCTCATACCATATGCAAAGATCAATTCCAAATGGGTTGTACATCTAAATTGAAACACAAAACAATAAAGCCTTGAGAATAAAACATCTTCATGACCTTGGAGTAGACAGAGATGTCTTAAATAGGACACAATCTTACCATAAAGTTAAAAAAAAGCATAAAAATAAATTAACAACAACAAAAAAATATAAATATAAATAGAGTGACATCAAGAATGTCTGTTCATCAAAAGACCCCAATAAACACCACTGCACTCTAGCCTGGGCAACACAGTGAAGCCCTGTCTTCAAAAACAGAACAAAACAAAAAAAGACCCCAATAAGAGAGTGAAAAGGCAAGCCACAGATTAAGAGAAGATATCTGTAATTCATAAATTCAATAGAAGATTCAGACCTACAATATGTAAAGAATTTCTACATATCATTAAGAAAAGAGACAACCAAACAGAAAAATGGACAAAAGACTTGGACAGAAACTTCACAAAAGAGGACATCCAAATGGCCTACAAAAACACACAAATGTATTTCTCATCTTCATTAACCATCATGGAAATGCAAACCAAAACCATAATCAAGACTAACAATCAACACCACGGCTAAAATCTAAAGGGTGTGGTTAAGCTGTGGAGCTACCAGAACTTGGATACCCTGACAGTGGGAGTGTGTACGGTACTGCCGTGTGGAGAACGGTTGGGCAGTGTCTGCTGAAGCTGGACATATGCATATTCCATTCCTAGTACACGCCCAAGAGAAATGCAAACATGTTCAGAAAGACATGTACTGGAACGTTCACAACACTATTACCTGTAATAGCCTACACTGGGAAGCTGTCCAAAGGACCGGCAATAGCAAAATGGATGCATAAATGGCCATACAGGCACATCATGGAACACCACACCACCAAGAGAATGACCAAACTGCAACCAGATGCAACAGCGTGGAAAAACTTCACCAACATGACGTCGCACAAAAAAGCCAGACACTGTAGAGTTTATACTGTATGACTTGATGGACAGAAAGTGCAAACACGGATCTAGTTGTTTAGAAGTCACGGCGGTGGTCACCCTTTCGGGAGCAATGACCACAGGGGCATGGGGCTTCCTGGGGCTGGCAATGTTCCATCGGGGTGCTGTGAACATTCACCAGGCCGAACGCTCAGAATATGAGCACTTCTCTCTGTGTTACGTGTTAATAAAACATTAAAAGGGATAACAGAATTAGAAATTAAAATTGTACAGCAGCTGAAATAATCGAATCATATGCTATTTTTAGATACAAGTAGACTATATCAAAGGTACAACATACGGGTTTTCCTCTGAATTATATAGAAAAAATAAATCCACATTATTCAACAGAAGGCAGGATCCTGAGGATTTTCTCTTGGAGTCTGTACCTACAGAATCAAACCTGGAACCTACAACTCAGAGTCTCATGAGAACAAACAGATGTGACAGGAGGAAAGGGAAGGCGGGAGCAGATGCAGACAGGGAGGAAGGGTCTAGAGACAAACGGAGGATCAATCAGAGAAGTGCTGACACACACGTCCTCCTGCCCCAGTGAGAATCAAAAAATGCGCTTTTTCAAGCAAGGACATTTCTCTGAAGCTAATGTATGGGAACCATCTTCAAATAAATTAAAACTCACTTTTTTGAGATAGATGCCAAATTAACTCGAAAAGATTTAAAACTAACATCAACACGTTCTGTTTCTATTCTACACTTGAAGCCTATATTGAGTTGTCAAGGTCAAGACTGTGTATTAAGGTTATAACCAAACAACATAAAACAGTGTTATAGGTACAAAACGAATAAACACCTACCACTTTTTTTTTTTTTTAAGAGACAGGGTCTCGCTCTGTCGCCCAGGCTGGAGTGCAGTGGCACCATCACAGCTCACTGCAACCTCAGACTCCTGGGCTCAAGCCAGCCTCCTGCCTCAGCCTCCCAAGCAGTTGGGACCACAGGTGTGTGCCACCACGCCCGGCTCCTACCACATTTTAAGGGTGACAAACTCCTGCTATTCAGCATACAGTAACTAACCCCCTAGACTCCTGCTACACTGCAGATGCAGACACGTCCCAGACAGGTAAGAGCGGCAATCCTCCGTGTAGCTGGTTCAATCCCCACATTCACCCTGACTGCAGTAGCTATCACCACCCCCACTTCCAGAGAGAGAAGCCGAGGCACAGGAGGTACCTGAACTGCCTCAGGTCTCCTGGCAAGTAATCTGGGGGCTCAGACTCCATGCCAGAGTCAGGATTTCCTGCTAGTGAGTGGGGGGCTGCAACTCGATGCCAGGGCCGGGCTGTGGAGCCCATGCTCTCGGCAATCACTCAGCTGGTCCTCTAATTGGTGAATTTTTAAAAGTCAGACTGACTCATCATGTCCACCCTGGGTATGACCAGCTGCACGAAGGGAGGAGAGCTGTACGGGAGATCACCGAATCCCCCACGCGCATGCCGCCACGGCTGTCCTGTCCGTAAGTCTAAACACACGTACTCAGCGTCTCCAGCATCGCCCTCAGGGTCTGCAGCCACAAGTGACACAGCTGCTCCTCTGGGCACCAGAAAGTCACCTGCGCCCACTTCCAGCGGTGATGCCGAGCTCTCTTCACACAATGGACTGCACAGAAACAAACACACATGTCAGCGCAGGGTCCGCAGCCCAGCTGATAAAACCTCAAGTGAATGTGCTTCAGATGCACGCTAATTATAGGTACACAACTAGAAATTTCCCAGGGGTTCTCTTTTCTTTTAACTAGTTAGTAACTTTCAAGGCATATTAGAAAAAACATCCTATTTTCAGATCTTTTAAGCCATATTAAAAAATAAGAAATAAAGATGATCATCAACCAAAACATTAACTAAAAGCAGATCTTGGAAAAAATACTAGGAAGAGTCTATGAAGATAAATCAATCCACTGAGCTTGTGAAACAAATAACAAAACAAGTTCCCTCTCACGCAGTCTGCATGGAATTAATGAAGCATCGTGGGGAGACACTGGGCCCCATCACCTGTGAAAGCGTACGGCTTCTCCATCTTCTGCCATCTGCCGCCGGTACGGTGCTTCCCGTGAACGTCTGTTTCCTCAACGGCGATGATCTCAGCTATCGGCACAGAGCAGGCATCTGTAAAACACACATCCTTATGTCCAAAAAGCTGAGGATATTCTTCTTTAATATTTTCATTAGAAATCCAAAAATTAAAAGGAAGGTTACATGTCATTTTTTAACTCTGAGCTAATAACCACGAGCAGCTCAACGATATCAGACGGAGTTGTCCTACCCAGCAGCACCACCAAACGTAGGCTGTGCCTCTTCACACGATCACTTGGCCATTTGGGCAGCAAAAGCTTTTCTGGGCCAGCTACCATGCTAAATTTGGGGAAACATGTTCAAGACATGGTCTCTGTCCTTAGGACAGTGTCTGGCTGGGAAATCCAAGTGGAAGGAGACATAACAGGACATGGGGCAGCCAGAACCACAGGGTGTGCACGTGAGCGGGTCGGGGCCCAACCACGGGGTGGGGTTCTGGAAAGGCCAAGGTGGGTCCACTTGGATGGAGGAAGAGAGAGGATGGTGGGGACTGGGGGATGACGGCACTGGACATTCTCTACCACGAAGGCCAGGGAAGGGCAGATTCCACCCGAGCCACCCTGGGCACGTTTGGTGGGCAGCTGTAATCACAGGCCCACACATCAAAAGGGAGCTCTGGGCTGGAGCACAGCCGTGAGAGGGCACGGGTAGTAACTGAAGCCGCAGGCCTGAAGGAGCTCCCCCAGGAGAGCACAGAGGACTGAAGACAGCAAAGCTCGGTTTGAACAGGCCATGTTCCAAGAGCTTACTCAGGAATTGCTGTTAGGGATTTACGACATATTTTCATACAGAAGAATGTTATAATTTGTGGTTAGCTTCCTAGGTTGGCTATAAAACCAGCAATAGAGCTAAAATACTATATTTTTGCAATAGCTAAATGAAAAAAAGGATTGCTGTAACATTTGCAGTAATTTTGCATCGTTTTAAGAGTTGCTGCCTCTGGAAATCAAGTTGTAAGCACCTGGGGAGGTAAGGGCTGCACACTGCAAACACGGCGGAAGGCCTCCCGGCTCCCTCTGAAGCAAGCCCACCCCAGTGGAGGCGGACTTGCCGGGGGGTTGTGGTGGGCAGGTAGGCGGGAAGGGCAGGAAGTCTCAGAGGTGTCTGCCGTGGACCTGCTCACGGGCACGGGGCGTGGGGTCCAGAGGGGCCTCGGGCACCCCGCACTGGGCCCGCCTCCTGGCTTCCCGCCTTGCCGGCACCGTTGTGTCTCTGAAATGCAACTTCCACCCACTGCTTGTCCTCCCCTCCTAGGAACGCTGCCGGGGGTCTCCGGGGGCACGAGCAGCCCCTGTGCCCCCAGGGCCCTGCACGCACTGTCCCCAGCGCTGACAACACTGCAGGGCCCAGCGCCTCCTGCGTGGGCTCCGGGCCATGCTGCTCTGATCCCACACTTACACGCCGCCTACACAAAGCAAACACTCAAAAAATGGTGGGAATAGTAAGCAGCGCACATGCCTGCAGCGGACCTTAAAGGTTTTTAACCAGAAGTTCAGCCAAATAAAAAGCAGCCTCATAGCAGTGTCAAAATTTTACTGGCACCATTTATAAAGCCTCTCTACTAACCAAGTTTCTAAACCGACATGGCCTTTCTATAGGGGATTAAAAAAATGCCTGAGCTCTTACCAAAAAGCCCACAGCAACCTTGTGCGCCGGGAGAAGGGGACCTGGGCTTCCACCTCCTCCTTTTATTCTCAGTGAGGTCACACAGAAAGCGGAAGCAGCCCAGGGCCCATGCAAACCACGGCAGGAGCCCAAACCCCGGTCTGGAGAGCCGGCACCCCACTGCTCTGGGCTTGGCACTTCCCCAATTTGGTAAGTGTTCCTGAGCTGCCAGCGCCCAGCTGCCCGTGGCAGAGCATCTGCAGTTTAACAGACGCTACCGTGAGCGCCATGAGGACGTCAGCGCGGACGACGGGTGTAGAGTGGGACACCTTCCCCACAGCCCCGCTGCCGGTGCTCTGCCCTTCTCGGGCTGGCACGGTCCCCAGGGCAGTTCTCGGGCCAGGGAGAGGCTGGGGGAGGAGCTGGACAGAGCAGACCCCCTCCTGCTCCTGGCATTGCGGGCCCCTGGGAGGCCTGGCCCGGTGCCTGGGGCTCACGGCCCACCTTCTCCCCACCTGGATGGGCCCCAGGCTGTCCACACGGACACAGTGCAGCTTTGGCTGGGCCCCAGCCGTGGCCTGCTCTGCCCACCTCGCCTCTCTAAGCCTCCCTAAACCCCCTCACCCGGGCTCAGGCTACACCCCACGCTCCAGCTGGGATGGGGTTTCCACAAAACCACCAAGAAAACCAGTCCACTGCAAGATGGCTCAGATACAACTTCCACGAAAATATTCTCCTGAATCTTCTCAAACTGATTACTCCCTAAGAATCTGTTGCCACACATCTGAACTACGCAGAAGTCACCAGATGAAAAAGCTTTCATCAAAGGGAGCGCTGTCCCTGGCACGCCACACCAGAACCGTATGTTTATTTCACAAACGCATCCTGAGGACACTTGAGCCCAGCTCCGTGAAGCAGCACCTCAGGTGCAAATGTTTGGAAAGGACACCACGATCTGCCGGGACAGATCCAGAGGCCGTGAGGACAGGTCCCATCCTAGCCTCGGCCCGGTGCACGCACCATCTGGGTCCCAAACATGGTTTCAGAAGAGAGAAAATGCCTCATGCAAGCAAACAAAGAGCAGTCAACACAGCTGGACGGTGGGCACGGCAGCCGCGCAGGCACCTGCCAGCACCTTCCCGGCACCTTGACCCCGCCGCTGCCTGCAGCACGGCGGGCACTGAGAGAACAGTGCCACGCTTGCTGGCTCTCCTCATCCCAGTGTGGCTTCAGTTCTTCCTGGTCTGGAAAAGGCTTGAATTGGAATCCAATGGAAACACTGTTTTATTACCCCTCTACAGATAAATTTTAAGAAACAGATGTTCAAGCAAAGTTGGTCATGTGACAAAAAACTGAAGAGATCCTATTTATTAACAACAAGACAAGCTTTCTATAAAACAGCACACAATAAATGTAAGTTTTTATAGCTTATGAAAACACCTAGTAAAAACAAATGGTAAAAACAAAAAAATAAAAAATAAATAAAAATAAAAAATAAATTTAAGTATTTAAAAAGAAAAAAGTTGAAGTATGGAAAGAACCATTTGTGTTCAAAGGGTAAAATGGAGCACCGTGTGGCTAATGAGTCACCAAAACCCAGAAGCCGAGCTGAGGATACTCAGGGTGGAGAGAGTCGGGGCAGCACTGGAGTGTGAAGAAACACACACAGGAGGCACTGCTGAGGCCAAATCCCAGGATGTGCTGCACACACACTGCTGCTAGGAGTGTTCTCCTTCCTTTTTATGCTTCTCCTAACTGGGATGTTAAATTGCATATTATTAGAGTGTTAACGTTTAGGATACGTATTACTAAAGTACACTTTGGGATACTTTCTTTTTGTAGAGAAGGGGTCTCACTGTGTTGCCCAGGCTGGCCATGAACTCCTGGCCTCAAGCCATCCTCTCGCCTCAGCCTCCTGAGCAGTTGGGTTTACAGGCATGAGCCACCCTGCCTGGCTGTGTTTGGGATAATTTTTTTTTTTTTTTAATGACAAACATTCTGATTGCTTTATTAAGTTGTATGCGTAACAAAATACTTTACTACAAATCAATATACAGGTCATTAATATGTTCATAATATTTGGAATATATTTTGTATTTTACAAAATCTAACAGCTAACATTTTTTAGCACCTACTATGTGCCACACTCTGCAAAAAATGTTCAATAATATGTGCTATCTTACTTTACCTTTGCTCTACCCCCTTGAGATAGGTCGTAGGTGCAGTACTATTCTTTTATTCATTTTACACATAAGGAAACTCAGGTCACACAAGTTAAAAATCAAAACCAAGCAGTTTGATTCCAGTATACAAATGTTTGGATCAAAGAAGAATGGTAACAAGATTGTGAAAGAAACCTTGGCATCTATTTATGTCAAAGTTACTTTTTCAAAAATCCCCATGCTGTAGACTAGACCACGTCCCAGGACTCTTGGTGGAGCAAGACTCCGTAGCGAAGACTTCTGCTCCTGCCTCACCCTCACAGGTCAGGGAAGGGCCTGACAGCAGGGCATGGTAGAATGCCAAGTCACCAGTCTCTTGGGATAATTTTTTTAAAGTTTAAAATTGAAATTTTAAATAGCATCAGGTTTTGCAATGTGGTAAAAACTGAGCAAATTCAAAAAATACAGGCTGGGCATGGTGTCTCACGCCTGTAATCCCAGCACTTTGGGAGGCTTGAGGTGGGATGATCACTTGAGGCTAGGAGTTTGAGACCAGCCTGGGAAACATAGTGAGACCCTACAAAAATTTTTCAAAAATTTTAAAAATCAGTCGGGCATGGTAGCATGTGCCTATAGTCCCAGCTACTCAGGAGGCTGAGGCAGGAGGATCACTTGAGCCCAGGAGTTTGAGGTACCCCGTCTCTAAATAAATAAATAAATAAATAAAGAAATAAAGAAATAAAGAAATAAAAAGACGACAAATATAGAAGAAGGAAATTTTCAACCAAATTAGGAAAAAAAAAACAAATTTTGAATACTTATTTTATATTTTTATACTATTAACCATCTTAGCATCTTATAAACCAATCTCAAGACATGTCACTTTGATAATTGTTATTCATTGATAATAAATTCTACCACTCATTTGACATATCACAAATTCCAAAGTAGTATTTAATGAAATTATAATGTTTTACTGGAATGTATAATCCACAGATAACTCACTTGGCATATAAAATAAGCATGTTCTACTCACAGACTCAGGTGGAGATCACCTTCCCTCCCTGTCAGGCCACCAGAGCCCACCCTGGGGCTCCACTTCCCCAAATGGTCTCCACACCAGATCTGCCTGCACCTTCACACCACACACACAATCACACGTCCACCACACATAACACACATGCACCACACACAC
This sequence comes from Daubentonia madagascariensis, assembly GCA_023783475.1. Classification (NCBI taxonomy): domain Eukaryota; kingdom Metazoa; phylum Chordata; class Mammalia; order Primates; family Daubentoniidae; genus Daubentonia; species Daubentonia madagascariensis. Next base: position 1,973,367 of record JAKFHU010000600.1, on the reverse strand, counting down.
ACCATATACACACTAACCACACCACACACTACCACACACCAGGCTCCGTCTCCCTGGAGAGGCATCCTTGACGGCATGGCCGCCGCCCATGCCACATGGTGGAGTGCGTGGTGCAGTGTGTTTGCCCCCAGCTCTGCCACACACACCCATCAGTGCAATCACCTTCCTGCCTTCCTCACCAGGCCCTGAGGACGGCCTCGCCTGTTCTGTTCAGAGCCATGTGTGTCCCCACCAGGCCCCTTGCCCTGGGCCTGGCTGACCCCAAGTCCAGCCACACTGTTCTCACACGGCTGCCTGGCTTTACCACAAGGCAGGATGACAAGATGAGGCCATCTGGGAGCATCAACTTGGTGCTAAACGTACAAGCTCGTGCAATTCTCATGCAACCCCAAAGGAAACTATATGATCCTCATCTTACAGAAGAGGAAACTGGGGCTTGCAAGTCAAATAACACATCCGGGTCAGAGACAGTACATGGCAGCACCTGGCAGCACCCAGGATTAGCACTTGGGAAATCCACTCAAAAATTCTTCTCTTCCGTCCTCCAGAGGTTAAGGCGAGCCTGCCAAACTCAGACGCCGGGGCAGGCAGGGGTGGCCTCCTCCACCTGTCGACCCTCATCTTCGCGTACCTGGTCAAGGCTCCATCTCCCTAGGGTCTCTTTCTGGACAATCCTAATCCCACAGAGCCCTCCTCACCTGCGGTACTTCTCAACAACCCGCCACAGGCTGTTGCCTGGCATGCACCTGACACGTTGGTAGCCATGAAACAACTCAAACTGGCTAAGAAGAAAAAGAGTTTTTAACGCAATAATCGAGCAAGCAAGGACAGGGAGCTGTGTTTGACTATCTTTAATTTCGCAAGACTGAAGTTTTCATTTATAAGAATATCCTTACAGCGTATACATCAGGGTAGGTCTTTTTTGGAGTGTTGTGCATTTTATAAAGCCATATTTCAAGTACTCTTCACTTCTTTTTAGAATACAGCTCAAATGAATCAGAAGCCTGAGAGTCAACTATTACCCTCATTTTCACTTTCAGATCCTACAGCTAAACTTGAACATGACTTTGTATTTTTCAGTTTGCCATTAATTTTTCTCCTAATAATACAACAATCCCTTAAGGGTAATTAGTACTGTTTCAAATATTACAATTTTACACACTCAAAAAAATGTTCTCATTCAATAAAGTCCTTCTCAAAAATGGACTGAAAATTTGTAACCCAATCTCAGCTGAAAGTTTTGACCCTTTTGCTGACAACAGATAAATTCTCCTGTACTTTTCACCACCAATGTGCCTCATGTTGACAAGCAGTTAACCCCATGATACAGGCAATGATCAAGTGGCCATCGCATTCCAGAAAAACCAAAGGCCACGTCAGCGAGTGAGCCTGGACCACTTGCTCTTGGTCAGCTCACGTGTTTGCCAGCTCCCTTTCTGTAGACCCCAGCAGTGCTGCAGCAATCTGTGCAGTGCTTGCTAAGGACAGCCCAGAGAACTCTACTTCTAGCATCTTCTCTTTCAATTCTGTTCTATTTGTTTGTTAGTGTTCATCATGATTCACTAAAACTAAATTTATTTCACGATTGTGACTCACAGATGAAAAACAGTGCCTGCTGTCAATCAGCTTTGATGCCAGAAGTTCCTGGACTAAACCCGGCCACACACAGCAGTGCCACCTCCAACAGGGGAGCCCACGGGTTTCCTGTGTGTCACATGGGCTGCCAGTGTCTGTCAGTGAGACAGGTGCGTTGTGTGTAAACACACACACACACACACACACACAGACACGACAGGGCCAGTGTCAAGGTAGCAGGAACACATTGCTCAGCCGGGCCTCCCACAGCCATCAGGGAGGCCCCAGATGCCTTCTGCCTCTTGGGATGTGCAGCGAGGACAAAAACAAGTTCACAGTCAAGGGACAACAGTTCCTCATGACTCTTCAGAAGTGTGAGCTCCAATGTGAGAGGCAGTGAAGGGAACAGGGCAAGAGAGCTGGCCACTGCCCTGCCCTGCCCACTAGAGCAGTATGAAATGTAGTGTGGAAGTCTAAGGCCCACATCCACAGTGACCACAGGTGACACAAGGCCCAGAGAGGTGGCGAGAGGCAGGCCCACCTCTGCACGCCCAGCCAGAGGAAGAACACTTGAGAGATTAGAATCGTTAGCGAGTCTTCATTCCCCCTGCAATTACACACAACAAAGTCATTTCCCTGCCAACACACCACTCAGTAAACATCTGCTGTGTGAACACTTGACCGTCATTAAAAACTGAAGGTAAGTTCTTGCCTATGCAAAGTAAGACCAAAAAGCAGTACTGCCCATGACCACCACAGAGAGTCCAGAAATATCACACAGTAACAAAGTCACTTGACAGTGGTCAAGCTGTCCCTGTCCTCTCCCTGCCCACCAGTCCGCCCTGACACGGCACTCCATTTGTTTGACACCACAGACGGTGGGAAAGGCCAAAACCCACATGGTGTCAATGGTACAGCACTGAGCTGCGACTTCTCCAGACATGATATCACAGATCTGTGTCAGGGTTGGTGGCAAATGTGACTTCCTTCATGCTAAGACTGGCCTTTGGATGATTCAACTGCAAGTATTAGAAGTAGCTTTTCATAATGCCACAGTATGCTGGGATTACCTCGTTAAATTCGTCAACACCTGCGTGGGTGTGAAAAGGTGAGCTGGGAAGAGAGCCCGCTGGCATCATGAGGTGCCACACATAGCCAGGAGTCAAGTCAACCAGCACTTAGTGATGTTACCATGTGGCCACACTGTTCCGGCATCTAGGAAAATAGTGTCCAAAGCAGGCCCCTGACTGCAAGGAGTAGTGGACTCGGGGAGCTCTGACTCAGACCCAGGAGGTGGCAGTTGGTGGTTGTCATGTGTGGAGGCCCCCTTGGGAGGCAAGTGTGGCGCTGGAGAGCAACCTGGAATGGCCTCCTGGCTGGTTAGGACCTCGACAGGCCGCCAGCAACACAAGGCCGCAGTGCGGGTGAGTCTGCACGGGCCATGTCGACAGCCAACAGCAGTTCCCAGGCACCAGCTCATACCAGGTGCTCCGCCAGGACCGGCGCAAAAGTGCTGGACCAGATGGCTGCCTGCGCCCTTTACCTACAGACAATTCCAAGGTTTTAGGGGCTGGGTTATGTGGCATCATTTGCAACTGTGATATAAACTCAGAATGGGAGAAAGGCCACAGGAGGGGCAGACTTGAAGTGGCCTCAAAAGAATGGAAGAACTCGGATTTCTAGGGAATTTTAAGGCACATTTTGAGGACAAAATGTATCAACTGTATCAACCTGTTTTCAACCTCTCTTCAAGCATCACGTGTTTTCTCCTGTGGCATGAGTGTCATTTAAGGCAGTTTCCCACTTCTAAAAGCGAACCCAGGACCCCGCTGATATGAACAAGCCATGTTCCCACAGGGAGCACCTCTGCGCACGGCAGGTGCCCTGCGAGCCTCAGGCCACACCGCATCAAATCCACCGCCCGGGGCTGAGGGGGAGGACAGGGACACGCCGATGAAGACCGTGAGCGCCGTGTGGCACCTGCTGCACGCCTGTGCACTACACTAGACGTTTCCACAACGTTGTTTCAATGTCAGCCAAAAACACGCAACTCTGAAACACACCTACTTCCCAGCCCACCCCCACCAGCCCCAGATAATTCTCAATGATTTTTTTCTTTGAAAAAACCGTCTTCTAACTTCATAACGTCTGTGGTTACCCACACGAGATCATTAAACGCCTAGGATTGAGAAGTCAGCCCTGGAGGCCACTGCTTGGAGGCCGCGTTCCCGCAGCTCTGGGCTCCAGGCAGTGAAGCTGTCAGGCCCCAGGGCCTCGCCCACCCAAAGGCCCCCAGCCCTGCTCTCCGCAGTGGCCAGGGCTGTCACACAGGATGTGCCCGGAGTTTGGATTTTTATGTGAAACCTTCTGATTTTTAAAATGCTGGCTACAATTTAAAAAGGAAAACAAAAACTCACCGTGCACGTCAGACAAAGACATATCCATGGCCAAATTTATCCTGAGGGCCCCACATCCACAGCCCCTGGGAAGGCTGATCTGTAGTGATTCTGAGCACACGGTGAGAAAGGCAGTCTCAGCACCCCGACCGTGTCAGTCCCCCCAGCCTCGCCGACACGAAAGGCCGGACATGAAAGCAGATTCCCACCACTGGAAACTAACACAGCTCCCTGTTCATTCTGTATGAGCCACACGAGCCTACAAAGCTGCCCAGGTTTCCTGGTCGAGGACAAGGACGGCTTACCACACTTCACATTGGTAGCAGACACCATTTCTATTAGAAAAATGATTGTTTCTATTTTATGGTCGATTTTAATAAAGAAATTTCTACTTGTAACCATTCCTTCTTAGTGGTTCATTTTAATAACAAAATATCATAATTTCAAGTAAAATTGTAAGTATACCCTAGCTAGCCCCCAAAGTTCATGATGCTCAGATGAGGTACCTGCCAATTATAAGCTACTGTTATTTTACCCCATAATATGTGACTTTTGACCCTTGTCTGCACACTATCATTAGCCACCCCAACGTCTCTTTTTCTTAATCCTAGGGACACATCTTCAGTAAACAGTGTCCATTCCCCATGGAATCCACTCTCAGAGACACCATCCTGGGGGCATCGACCTGCCCCACTTAGAGCAGGGGCCTGGTCATTATAACCCAGTGACCACCCAAGGTCCAAGGGCTTCTAAATGGCCTGCATAGGCCCTGAGCCTTCTCAGCCCTGCCAGCCCATGGCTTCTCAGTGCAGGACACTCCACTCGCATCTGTGAGAGGCCTGGACCTGAGGACGTTGAATCCAGCCCCTCAGGAAATAGGGCTGTAGCATGGGCCAGTCCATTTCACCTGCACACTCCACATCTTGGCCAACCCACAGACAACAGCCTGGAATGGCCTCCCCAGGGTCACCTGGCTGGTTAGGAGCAGAACCTCAACAGGCTACCAGCAACACAAGGCCACAGTGCAGGTGAGGATGCACGGGCCATCTCAACACCCAACAGCATTTCCTGGGCACCAGCACACCAGGCAGTCTGCTAGGACTGACACAGAACTACTGGACCAGATGGCTGCTTTTCCTGTTAAGCTAGAAGGTTTTGGAGGGCAGGGCGGAACTTATGCACCTGTGTATCCCCAGTCTGTGGGTCCAGGAAATGGGCTGGGTTAATCCTAGACCTGCTTACATGACACCAGCAGAACCAAAGGCCATGCCAGCTGGCATTCCAACACACAGAACACCTGCCATGTCCACCCCATACTCACTCCTCAGGCCACGGGAAAACCTGCATTAGCCTTCCCATCCTAGGGACAAGATGGGGGTCAGAGGACTCCAGGGACCGTTCAGTGCCTTGGGGCTACTAAGAGCCCACCTTCCCCACCATGTGAGACAGACTCACCATCTGTGCCCACCCAGGCTGAGCACCTGCCTTTAAAAAAGAAAAATTCCCCAAAGGATTCTAGCAGGATTCAGTCTTATGACATAATATTCCAAATGTCCAGGAAACAACCCAAAATTAATCAACACATCAAGAACCAGGAAACATTAACATTCTCAAGGGAACAATCAAATGTGAGGTAACCCAGATGTTGGCGTTATCAGATCAAAAACTTAAGTTAGCTGTTATAGACATGCTCACTGAGGCACAGCTGAACATTCTTAAAGTGAATAGGAAGAAGTTCTTGGGAGAGAAATAGAAACTACTGGAACCAATGGATAATTCAGAACTGAGAAGCACAGTATCTGAGATGTAAAACCACCAGATGGCTCAGTAGCAGAATGGACATGACAGAGGAAAATCAATGACATTGAAAACAGGTCAGTAGAAATCATCTATTCAGAAGAACAGAGTGGAGAAAAAATTTTTAAATGTGTAAGAATCTTCCACTTCTAAGAAGATGGACCAGATGTAGTTTTCCCTACTCCTCCTATCATGAGAAACCCTGGATGTCACATACGAAACAAACAGAAGACTGTGAAAGGCGGAGAGAAGCAGGCTGTCGAGGGACCTGGGCCACCGAGGAACATGCTGGGGCTTCCTCTCGCCTCATATATCTCGGATTTGGAACTCAAGAAGCCTGCAACCCGGAAATGCCAACAGGCGCAAACAAAAGCCCCAACAAAAGCCTGCTCTCTCTAGCCAAAGGCCCAGGGAAGGGGTGGCCTCACAAGACAGAAAACTTGTAGACAACAGCTGTGTTATCCAGCCAAACACCACAGCCACGTTGAGGCCTCAGGAGCAAACATGAGCCCACCTGGGACAAGTGTGACAGCAAAGGGAAGGGCTCAATGAAGAACAGAAGACACGAAGAAGAACCAAATGGAAATTCCAGAATGAAAAGGCATAACCAACCAGAAGACAGGCGGTGGGCTCCATAGCAGGATAGAGGGACAAAGGAAAGAATCAGGGAACTGCAAGACAGAACAATAGAAATTACCCAGTCTGAACAACAGAGAAAAATAGAGTTAAAGAAAAAATCAACAGAGCCTCAGGAACCTGTAGGATTACAACAAAAGATCTAACATTTATATCACCAGAGTTCCAGAAGGAGCGGAGAAAGAGAGCATGGCTGAAAAAATACTCACAAGAAAAAAAAAAGGGATGGCTGAAAACTCCCCAAATTTCCAAATTTGGCAAAAGACATATATCCAACAAGCTGAGCAAATCTCAAATAGGATAAGCCCAAAGAAATCCACACCAAGACACATCACAGTGAAAATTCTGAAAACCAAAGACAGAGAGAAAATCTCAAAAGCACAGAGAGAGAAGCGCCACCCCACCCACAGGGAAACACTTCCAATGACCAAGGAGCGTTGGAAACCGTGAAGGCCGAAGGAAGTGGCACAAAACATTTTTCAAGTAATGAAAGAAAAGAACTGTCAACTCAGAATCCTGTCTCCAGCAAAAAATACCCTACAGGGATGAGGGAGAAACCAAGACATTCCCAGATGAAGAGAAGGAAGAGGATTTGTTGCCAGCAGACTTACCCCAAATGGAAGCACAGCAATCAGAATGCAGATAAAATGTACGCAGAGAAAATACTTAAGACAACTGTACTAGAAACAGGGCAGAGCACGTAAGAGATGTCAGGTTTCCACATTTCACGCCAACTGGCAAAATGCCACCACTAGGCCAGCAGATAGATGAGTTACGCAGACGTGAAGTGACACCTGGAGCACCTGCCAGAAGGCTATACAAAGAGACACTCTCAATAATAATATAGGTGTTTTACCACAATAAGAAAACTAATAAAATGTTTAAAAATACATGGATAAATCAAAATGAAATTCTAACAAATATTTAATAAACAGAAAGGCAAGAAAAAGAAAACAGAGAAATAAAAACCAGAAAACAAACAAACAAAAAAAATAAAATGGCAGACCTAATCCCTAACATATCAGCATAGAGTAAAAAGACAGAAGTTGGCAGAGTAGATTTAAAACCACGACCGAGCTGCATGCTGTTATAAGAAACTCACTCCAAACTTCATGATGTAAACAGAGTGACAGTAAAAGGATGGGAAAAGACATAGCATGCAAACTTTAATCAAAACAAAGCAGGGGTTGGCACGGTGGCGCACGCCTGTAATCCCAGCACTCTGGGAGGCTGAGGTGGGAGGATCACTTGAGTGCAGGAGTTTGAGACCAGCCTGGGTAACACAGCGAGACCCCCATCTCTGCAAAAAACAGAACCATCGGGGAGGGGGACATGGGGGGTGTCGTCTGAACAGGCCAAAGGCACTGGTGGCTGAATGGGGTGAACTTCAGGATGCTTTCCAGACTTCCAATCCCCATAACCTGGGGTTCAACCACCAGACTGTGCTCTGAAGAGAGCAAACGGTGAGCAGGAGGGACCAGAAGGGGAAGCCCAGGGCCAGGGATGATAAACCCCACGACTTGAGGAGGAAGTCATCTGACCCAGTTGGCGGCAAAAAGGGAAGGACCAAGTTCAGCACAGACAGAGAGCAGAGGCGGGAGAGGGGAGACGGGAGGGGCCCCGGCCTGGGAGAGAAGCGTGGGGAGGGCGGCTGTCTGTCTCCAGCTGGAAACCCGCACCCAGAGCTCAAGAGAAACCCGGGACAGAAGAGCGAGCGTTGGGAGATGTCCACACGGTGCTGGTCGCCAAGACCGTCCAGTGGGGACAAGGCCGTGAGGGTGAGGCTGGCTTCATCCTAGACTGTCTGCTTGTTCATGAAATAACACTCAAAAGGCAGAAACCAACTACGTTCTCCAGCAAATTACAGAAGAAAAATAAATTGCATGAGGGAACAGAAAGCAAAAAATATTAGGAGTATCTTCAACACACAGAATATGTATCTTCTCAAGTATAAAATTTCCTTAAACACTAGTGTTTTAACTTCCTTAGGACAGATGATCAAAAATGAATTTCTGGCTCAAAGGATGTATATTCTTTACAATTTCAGAATATTGACAGATTACTTTCCAAAACAGTCTAACAGTTCCCACTCTGGTCCACCAGACCTGCCAGCCCCGGAGCTTCCCTGACATCCCCAGTGCCACTGCTGTGCCTGACCGTGCAATCTCTGGGTGAGAGCACTGGCTCACTGCTGCTCTGGTGGAGTGTCTATTCAGATGTTCATCATCCATTTTTGAAATTTTTCTTCTGTGAATGGGCCTATATATAGCTATGGCCATTTCTCTAATGGATTGTCCATATTTTTCCTATCAATGTTTATATAAGTTTAAAATTTTTTAAAAAATTAACCCTTTGACTATCATTTGTTGCAAATATCACACCCATCATGTTATTAATTTATGGTACTTTACTAAAGGAAATTAAAATTTTTTTATTTAGTCAAATAATCTAGCATTTTCTTTACTCTTTCTGGATTACATCTTGGTTAGGAAGGATTTTCCCATTCCAACACTTCAAATTGTACTCTATTTTCTTGTAAGAATTTATTTTTACATGAAAGTCTTTAATCCACCTAATTCTGATTTTGAGAAACTTTCTACCATTAATCAATAAAAAGGCATTTGTAATGTCTATGTAATAAAACACTGCACAACAAATAAAAATTATGTCTTAAAATGTATACCTTCCTATGCTGCAGCTTTTTACTCGGAAATACGTATCCAACAGAAATGAAAGCACACGCCCCCTCAAAGAATCACAGTTATCTTTACTCACGCAGCCAAAAAATGGAAATGGTCCAAATAGTCCACAGGTAAACTAGTATACTCACACAGTGCAACATTACTTAGTAACTAAAAAGAATGAACCAGCAGTGTGATGACTCTTAAAAAACTAAGCGAGATAAAGCAGCCGGTCATTAAAGAGCACAAGGCTGATGACTCCGTGGCTGCACGACTATTAGCACCAAACCCAACCTGGCGAGAAGCAGGGCAGAGACAGGCGGCCCCAGGCCCAGGGGAGACCGGGGTGTTGCGAGTGTTCTGTGTGTCCATGTAGGAGATGCTTACATAGGCGCACACGGTATCAAAACTCATCCAACTATATACTCTTAAAATGTGCGAATTTTATTGCATGCAAATTAGACCTCCATAAAGTCAGTTTGTTAAAATCCTGTTTTAAAAGAGGAAAACATTCTGCAGTATATTTTCCCACCTTTTCTTTCATGTATATTCACATATACACAAATGCCAAGTACTAATCACTTAAATGTAAGACTAAGGGTGGATTTTTGTGTGTGTGCTTTTCTGTGGTTTCTAGATTTTATTAAATCAACATGTATTACTTTTGTAAGCAGGAAAAATTTTTTTAAGTATCTGTGGCTTGCCTAGGTCTTGCCAGGCACTTTGTAGGGAGGGTTGGGGGCACTTCACAAACACAGCAGTTGCCTGCCCTGGGAGCTCACCTCCAGCTTGGGGCATCCCAGGTGGGGGCTGGTGGGAGGAAGGGCAGGGGCCTTCCACAAAGGTGGAGCCTGGGAAGTGGCCCCCACACCACTCCTTGAACCCCCCCATCACACACACACACACACACACTCCTCCCAGACCCAAATCTGAGAGAACAAATACAGGGTCTATTTCAGTGCATTTTACTGCAGCTAGGGGAATAACCCAGATATCATTGCAGTGTTTCAAGTTCAACTAGCATGACCGCTTGGAGAAGCCTCCCCTCAGGGGTTTCCTGTTTTTAGTCTGCCCTACTTCCCACCAGCCTAGTGGACCAGGGCACTTGCTGTCTTAGCCTTCTCAGGCACAGAGCTTGCTGGGGCCCAGAAAACTCCAGCCCTCCAAATTTCTGGTCCTTATCTCTGTTCTTGAACAGTCAGTCACTTTGCCAGCATGGGGACCCACTGAGGAAAGAGCGTGTGCTGGGTTCAAAGCCAGCTCCCTTCTGTACATCATATGCCCCTGGGAGCAATCAGCTCAGAGCTTCTAGGTTCCTCATCTGAGAACAGGAGTAAAATTACGGAGAAAATGAAGGAATAGATGAAATAACTAAGTGGCTGCCCCTGCACAGCACACAGTGGCCCTGGCTCAGCCCCTCACCTGCCGGCCTCCTGGAGCTCCAGGGTGGCCCCAGGCCCCATCCCACAGGTCCTCCTACGCCAGGGGTGGGGAAGCTTTTCATGTTGGAAGGATGCATTAATTTAGCTGTAATCAAATAAGGCCACATTCAAGAAACTTCAATTAGATATACTTTAAAATGTACATTATTTTGTAAAAATATAACTACTGTGTACTTAATAATTATAAAAAAATGGAAACTATTTATTAATTTTAAAGTTAACTAACCTTTTAATGATTTTGTTATGTCTCCTTTTTGTTGGAAAGCATTTAAATATTTGGTTGCAGCATGGTGGTCCACAGTTTCAGTTGATCCTCTAGATGGGTATCAGTCATTTGTGACCTTAAGGGCATCTTGATTTGGGTTAGGTAGGAGAATGTAGATTCACAGCAATAAGTGGTTGAAAAGCAAGAAAGCATTTTTGGGGCATGTTGCCGAAGGCATGGGTATTCTACTGCATTTTTCCATATTTCAACCGGCTCTTTCTTAGCATCAAACAATGACTTTAAAAATGTCATCTACTAAGAGCTCAATCAATTCCATCTGTAGCTCTTTAGGTGCCTTGGGGATATCAACTAGGTGAGGTTGAAATGCTAATTTGAGTGTGATGTCATGATTCTCAAAGTCAGTGAACTTTTCATGGTATTCTTCAATTAATAGGTCTATAACAGCTGTGTATTATTCGAATGATTCACATATATCATCCTGCTCATCAATGACCTTTGCTAACTGGGGAAAATGTTCATCTGAAATTTCCTTTTGAAGAAGAAGTGTTTTGAAGGAAGATAGCTTTTTTTGAAATGCTTGGATTTTTTGCCACATATTAATATCATATATAGACTGTTTTACCTTGCAAAGAAATATTCAAGTCATTTTGATTTGACATGATATCACACAGAAATGCTGCATTCCTATAGAAATCTTCTTTCAATAATTCACATTGCTGATTCTGTTCTTCATAAAATTTAACTATCTGCTCTCACAGAGATAAAATTTTGGCTAACACCTGTCCCTGCGATAGCCAACATACTTTAGAATGATATGGCAAATCCACACTGAATACCTCATTGTTCAACTTTAGCATGTTACAAAACTGACGAAACTGATGATGCCCTGTTGCATTTGCACAAATATAGTAAACAATACTTATAACTTATTGCAAAGTGTCACTTAAAATAGTAGCTTTAGCACAGAGATTTTGCTGATGCAAGATACAATGAAAAGAAATGACAGCATCTGGATCTGTTAATACTTTTTTTATCTGTGCAATAAAACCTTCATGTTTTCCTGTCATGGAAGGTGCACCACATGTACATACCCTCACTAAATTTACCAAATTCAGTCCAGCTTCACAACATTTATCTTGAAAGTTGTCGAAGATATCTATTCCCGAATTGTTCCCAAGAGTGCCCAAAGCAAGTAACTCTTCGTAGCAAAGAAAATCTTGTTATGACCTGAATGAACTATAAAACCTGTGTTGAACTAGTAGTATCAGTTGATTCATCCAAAGTGATTGAATAATGTATATTTTCCTTTTGAAGTATTGCATGAAGTTGTTCTGTTAAGTTGAAGGCTAATTCAAGCTGCTGATCAGATACAGTTCTTGAAAGAGGCAGCTGTTTGTACTTTGAAACTTAATCGGGGTCTAAAGCATCCTACTAGCTTTGACAATGCATTCTTTCACAATTTCTACATCACTGAAAGGCTTCCCTTTTTTCCTGAGTATATAAGCTACTTTACAAGTTGCTTCACTGGCATTATTTCCAGGTCTTATTGCTGCTTGAAAGAATTGTCTTTGCTTTTGCTTTTCATCTTTTAATTTCTGCAATACAACCTTTCACGCCTCTCCCTCCAATTTAAAATATTTTTGGTCCTTGTGAGTGTTATAATGCTGATGAGCACTGAATTTCTTTAATGTTGATATTGCAGTATCACAAAGCAAACAAATCATCTTATCTTTAGCAGAAACAAGATAATATTGCAATTCCCAATCCGTATTAAAAATCTGTTTTCTTCCTTCAGCATTTTCTTGGTCTTCTTTGACATGATGGGCTGTTAAGCAGACAGAATGAAAACATACTGTCGAGCTGTGCAACTATTCACAAATTCCACTTCAAATGGAAACACAGGACACTGTTGTCAAAAGCTGATAACAGACTGGTGTACTCGACCCCATAAACTCTCACCCACCAGCCTTGTGCAGTAGTGGTGCCAGCCAGGTGGGGGAAGTCAGAACTAATTCGTCAGCGTAGCAGCCGTCAGTTTAGCCCTTATGGTTTACTAATGTTCTAATTGAGCCAGTCAATCTGGAAGGATTATTTCATTGAAACTTATTTTATTCTTTGGTATTTTAAATAGTTCATTTTAAAAATAAAATAAAAATATAAAAGACGAACAAAAATGTATTAATAAAAATAAAAGAATTTGTTCTGTTAAATTGGATTCAGTCAAAAGGCCGCACTTAAGGACCTAGAAGGCCACAGGTCCCCACCCCTGTCACAGGGCCTGTTTCTGCACAATTCCCCATCCCTCGTTGCTCCTCAACCCAGACAATCCAGACACACCTGGGACAGCAGCGGGGGTGGGGCAACGCTGCCCTGCTAACCGAGCCAATGTCCTGGGAGCTGGTCCACATTCTGCCCTACTGACCTCAAGCATAAAATAATCTAACTTGGGCCTGGTTCCTTTTGGGGGCTGCAAAGTTATGAGGAAAAAACATGGAGATGGTGTGGCTGTGTTTCTACAGTTGGATGTGTCCCAACGTGTTTGTGTTTTCCCTCGAGTTGGCTGTTTCCTGGAAGAAGGCCACCAGCCAGGACCCCCTGCAGCCCAGGGCACTCTCCAGGAGGGACCACCTCTTGGCATGACAATCAGGCAGCTCTGGATGAACCTATACAAAAGCACCTCCCACTTTGTAAGAGTGAAGCCATAACCATGCCAAGGGAGGACAGGCAGCCGCGGAAGCCGCTGCCCACCCGGCCAGCAAAAACAGCAACTAAAAGTAGATACTGCACCACACCAAACCCAGGGCTGGGTGGCCAGAAACCATAACCAGGAGCTGGCCAAGGACGCCAATGCTGAAAACAGGCAGTGAATGACTTCCCACCCGACACCAGTAAGAGTGTGGGTCTGTCTGGCGTCCACAAGGCCTCAGAAGTCTAAGGGAGGCCGTGCTGCCCAGTGGCTACCAGCACAGCAACTGGAGTTGGACCCACCAAGCCTTAAACCCTGACCCTGGTAGGCCAGTCACTTACACAGCTACAGCTCTGACTCTTCATCCCTGAGACACAGGAGTGGCTACCCCACAGGAACCTGCCAGGTTTGATGCAGAACGGAAGTTCAGCACACTTAGTAAGTACTCCCTCAAATGGCAGTCACTGTTCTTAAGCCTAGAGACTTACAGAAAGGCCCCAAACTGCCAGGCATCTGTTCTCCCTGTGAAGCTAAAGACAGCAAGAACTAGGACGTAGGCCTCTTGCTAAGAGGCCCGACGGTGATCTAGGAGGCATGACATTTCTCCTGAAGGGGACATCAGAACGACCTTAGAAAAGCCAAGTCTCAGACCCCCAGCCACAGATAGGCTTTCTGAAGACAATGCTTCGGGTGACCCCAAGGCCGGAAACCAAGTGCTGGTCATGGGTCCACGGCCACCCTGTGACCTCAGCCCCACCTAACAATCAGCTCTCTCCCTGCCCCCTACGCAACCCGCAGAGCCTCACAACTCAGCGTGGGAAAACGCCCCGCAGCACCCCCGACTGCCCACAGGTGTCTAAAAGGCATCCTAGACTCGGAACAAATTTTTTTTAAATCTCTGCTCCTCCCACAGGGCTCTCTCCTCTAGTAAACAGCAGCTTCAGCAGGCCACACACACGGGAATCCACGCCACGCTTCCTCTGGGTATTCAACCCCTCCACACGCAGCCTGCTCACCACCACCACCTCCCAACTGCAACTCCTGGTCTCTCCTCTGTCTGCCCCCCTCACAGAAGCCATGGGCCCCTTTGAAAATATTAATTTGGATAAAACCCTCTGGGGGCTTCCACCCCACTCACAGTAACAGGCAAGTCCCATCTTAGCCTGCAAGGCTGTGGGAGACCTCTCCCTCCCCCCATCTCCCTCTGCCCTGCTGCACTGGCCTCCTGGTGTCGCTCTCAGGGCCTTGCACTTGCTGTCCCTCCTGCCTAGACCGCTCTCTCCCTAACAGCCACAGCACTCAGTCTCTCCAGGTCTCTGGTTAAATGCCACCACATAACTGACCACTGTGTGTCAGACAGAGACCGGCCCCCACCTGCACAACCCTGTCCCCTCCCCCTTGGAGTTCCAACTCAGTTTCCATTCCACCAGACACACTTTTCCGTGTGTCTCCCATCTCTCCCTTCAATGGGAAAGGCTCCACTGCAGCAGGGACGCTGCCACGCATGCTGAACCAGGGCTAGGACACCGCCCCACCGGGCCTCAACAGACACTCAGTAAAAACTTGCCAAAGAGGGAATGAATGAAACGCAACACACCCACACTTGCCAGCCTTGGGTTTCCTCTGCCTTCAACATCTCCCCCTTTTCACTGTCCACACACCATCTTCTGTAATCCTCCCCCTCCCTGGGGGGACCAAATGACATCTTTATAAGCCTCTGCAGATCCCTCTGCCACCAGACAGCTCTGCACAGCAGCCTTAGGGAGGGTGGCCAGTGTGTCCTTGTCCCATCCTGACCACTGCACCAGGGCCCGGGAGGCGGCGGGGGGGGGGGGGGGCCGGGGGGGGAGTGGTTTTTTCCATGTTTATGAAAAATAACACTTCTCCAAATCAGGAGGGCCTCTGGAGGTCATGTGGCCAAACTGTCACACCAAAACCAAACCCCCTTTCCCCCAAGCAGGGCGCACATCCCAACATGAAGGAGGTCAGGAGCCCCTTCTTGAACTTCCTGACAACAGGAAGCACTGCCCCTGGAACGGTGCCTCTCAGTTTTCGGACCCCTGCTAAAGGAAAGCACCTGTCCTTGGGTTAAACTGAAATGGGGGTGGGGGTGCGCCCCCCTCGGGAGCCATCCATAATCAATCTTGTCCAGATGGTGCCCTGCAGACAGGTCCCAGAGATGGGACAGACCTCACCCGCGGTCAGGACCCGCGCCTCGCCCTCGGGGTCTCAAGCCCGCCGGGAACTGCGGCCGGTCCTCCCCTCCCCCTTCTGGCACCTCCTCATTCTCTTTGTCGTCCCGGTCCCTGGAGCAGATACACCCGCAGCGCGGGACATTTTTCTGCCAGCTGCCGCCCGGGCCCCGGCCCCCTCTCGCGCCTCCCCCGCCACGGCCGCCGCCGGCCCCAACCCGGGTCTCCCCCCACCCGTCCCGCGCCGCCCTCCCGCCCCGCCGGCCCCAACCCGGGTCTCCCCCACCCGTCCCGCGCCGCCCCCCCGCCCCGCCGCCCCCAACCCGGGTCTCCCCCACCCGGCCCGCGCCGCCCCCAACCCGGGTCTCCCCCACCCGGCCCGCGCCGCCCTCCGGCCCCCGCCGGCCGGCTGAGCGGCGCCCCGGGCGGGGCAGGCCCCGCAGAGGACCGGGCCGAACCCGGGAAGCGGGCGGCCGCAACACTCACCCGCGCCGGGGGCGCCAGCTCCGGGCCCCGGGCTCCGCCACCAGCGCAGCAGCGCCCGCGCGGGCTCCAGGCTCACGGCGCAGCGCTGCTGCTTCACCCACAGCACGGAGCGCAGCGGCTCCGCCGCCCCCGTCGCCCCCATCGCCGCCGGCGCGGCTCGTCCGCCGGGCGGGGGGCGCGCGGAGGCCCGGGGCGCGGGACCGTTAGCGGCCCCTGCGGTCGGCCCGGGCGGCGGCGGCGGCGGCGCGGGCCGGGCGGGGAGGGCGGCGCTGCGTCACCCGCACGCAGAGCGGAGGGCGGCGGGCCGGGAGGGGCCGCTCGGGGACCGAGGATGGGGCCTGGGCGGGGGACCCGGGCGGGTCGGAGCGCGCGGCCCGGGGCGCCGGCGGCGGCCGGGGTCGGGCCGGGGAGGCGAGCCTCTGCGGCGCGGCGCTGGAGTCGGGCGCCCGGGCAGACGTGGGCTGGGCAGCGCCTGCCTGGCGGGCCGTAATGACGGGCGGGTCCGGCGCAGAAATGCTGCCCGGGCGGTCGTGCGCGGGCGGTGGGCGGCCGCGGGCCTGGCAGTGGGCGCCCACGGGCGGCGTGACCTTGGGCGACGGTCTGTCTTGGATCCGGGTCTCTTGTGGGCCGGGGAAGGGATCAACAGGTTAGTCTGGCCAGGCAGGGAAGGCTTTCCGAAGGAGGTCTTCCCAGGGGTTTGGGGAGGTGGCCTGTGAACTGCTCTGGAGCCTGAAGCCACCAGGAGAGTGCCGGGGCCAGAGAGCTGGGCAGTCCCCTCCTGAGCAGGCCCAAAGAACTGGAGCGCTGGGCCTGAGCATCGCCTCTGCGGCCCAGGTTCTCCTTCCTCATCACCCCCGCCAGCTCAACACCCCTGCTTCAAGGAGGCCTCCTGACCACCCAGCTAAAGGAACCACCGCCCTTCAGCCTGGTTCCAGCCCTGCCTGCAGAGCACATCTGTTCCCCCTTCATGTAAGATCCACAGGGATGTGGACTTGTCCATTGCTGTATACCGGGTGCCTGACACAGTCCTGGTACGTAAGAAGCACTCAGATAAGGGTTAAGCAAGCACGTCTATCCCCAACTTATCAATGAAGACTGTGGCTCCCAGAGGTTAAGTAACTCGCCAAAAGCACGGGGCTCCAACATGACAGAGCCAAGGCTCACACCGAAGTCTGGCTCCAGGACTGGCCTGAGAGCCACCTGCCCTTCCCCTCAGCTCTCCCTGCCTGGCCCTGCTGCTGCAGACAGAGGTGGGGCAGGCCAGGTCCACGTGGTCTTGCTGCTGTGCCTGGCACTGGTAGCTCCATGCACAGGTCTCATCCTGCCAGCTCCCTGTGACTGTGTCCAGGGCAGGAACAAGCCATGAATCACTCCTTCCTGGGAGCCCAGCCCCCATTCAGGCCTTGCTGCCAAGGCCCCAAGACAGTCCTGCAGCCTCGGTTGGGGCCAGTTAGAGTCCTAGCCCCACCCTTGAGCAAGCCATACCTGATCTCCCAATGCAGTGGGGTGGATGGCAGCAAGGCCTGCCCTGCCTCTTCCCTCCCACGGCTGCTGCTCTGAGGCTCGGGAAATGTGGATATGAAACTTATTTGAAAACCTTGTGCCAGTGTGAGGCAGGTGCTGATGTTGCAGTGCTGTGTGTGAAGAGGGTTGGCAGGCAGGGGTGGTGTGGGCAGGGGCTTGGGAATCCTCCCTCCCCAGGGCCTCTTCCTTTGGCCTCTCCTTGGCCAGGCGTCTTCTGCCCCTCCTTGTTTATGCATTTGGCTGTCCTTCAGATGCACGAAATCCTGTAGCCAGAGTGGGGGGCCCTCAAGGACTCCACCAGGGGACACAGCAACATCAGTTACAAAACACTAGTGGTGCCCTCAGCTCCACTGGAGGATGGTCCCCCACCATCTTCACCCAGTGGACTCACAGCCCACCAGCCAGACCTCGGGTCTCTCAGTGGCTGTTACGGATTGAGCTGTGTCCCTTCCAAATTCACATGTTGGTGCCCTAAACCCCAGTATCTCAGAATGTGACTGTATTTGGAGATAGGATCTTTAGAGGTAATTAAATGTAGTCACTAGGGTGGGCCTGAATCCAGTCTGACCGGTGTCCTTATAAGAAGAGGAAATTTGGACACACAAAGAGACACCAAGTGTGTACACACATGTGAACCATGTGAAGAGGCAACAAGAGAGTGTCCATCTTCAAGCCAAGGAGAGGCCTCAGAGGAAAGTAGCCCTGCTGGCTTGGACCTTCATTTTGGACTTCTAGCCTTTGTGAACCCTGTGAACTGTTAACTGGGAAACAACAAATTGCTGCTGTTTGAGCCACCTAGTCTGTGGCATTTTGTCATGGCAGCCTGAGCTGACTAAGACAGCAGTCTTCCAGCCAGGGGGCCTATAGTCCCAGGATTGGCTGGGGAGGGGCCTGGCCAGTACAGGACCCCACACTTATGCTCAGGGGGAGAGGGTGATGCAACAAAGGCCCAGGCTTCAGAAGAGGCACTTGACTTGGATGGGAAGAAGGGCTGGGTGGAGTCAGGCCCTACATAGGGGGCCATGGGCCCATGACTCTGAGCACAGCACTGGGGGACGGAAGGAAGAGGTGGCTTTGCCCCAGTGTAGCTGTGAAGGCATCTGGCAGCTTGCAGACTCAGTGGCCCTGGGAGGCCTGTCCTCTGCATCAAGATGCACTCCCGGCTCCCTGTGGCTCCCTGACAGCCTCCCAGCACCTCACTGTACTCTTCCCTGGCAGGCACACCTTTCCCATGCTGGGCCCTGGCCAAAATGCCCTTCCCATACGTCTGCCTGGGAGACCCCCACTCAACTTCTCCTTCAACCCTCCCTTCATGCTGCAGGGTCCCCTGGTAGCCGACTGTGTGGTGCTTCCACCTGGGCTGCCACAGGGCCTCACTTCCACCTGTGGCACTGCAGAACAGTTGATGCTCCAGCCAGTCACTGGCTTGGCTTGTGCATGGCTGGCCCCAGCCCCACACAGGGGCTGGACAGGCCCCGAGCTTCCAGGTAGGCCAGAGAACATGGGCTCAGCCCCAGCAGTCTGGAGCCCTGATTAGTCAGGCCCTGACCTGCCACCTGCCCCTGTCGTGTGTCCAGTCTGCAGGCTTGGGCTGCTGCCCGGTGGCCTAATGGCCGTGGGCCGTGCTAGTCCAGACATCCTGCCCAGAAGCTGCCAGCACCCACCGCCCTGGGCAGCCAGATTATCCCACCTGCGGGCTGCCTGGACCCTGTCAAAGCCCATACATGGCCATCCAACGCCCACGAGTTCCCACCCACTGGGTAACCCATGCCTTGGACCCCCGGCCCCTCCTGCCCCAGAGCCCTGGCCACTAGCAGGAACCTGGCACCAGCAGCACCTTCTACCACCACCCCCTCCCTGGCCTCTGGTCTACTTTTCCCTTCTCTTCCTGGCCCCTGGCCTTGTCCCCTGTGACATCCTGCTGGCTTATCCCTGATAAAGTCAGCAGCACCATTTGACGTTAGAACACTGCTGGGTGGAGGTGAGAGGACCCCAGCGCCAGCAATGTCACCCTCTGCCCTCCAGCCTCAAGGAGGAGCCTTCCAAGCTCCTCTTCAAGGCTGACTGCCTGGAAGAAATGTCCTAGGCCCAAATATTTGGAGAGTAAGCTGAAAATGTACAAAACGCGCATCCCTACATTGCCCACCTGACCTGGACAATAACCGGTGGAAATGGGCATTATTCACCCCTTTTTACAGGTGGAAAAACTGAGGCTCCCAAAATCAACCTGACCTGCTCAAGTTGTGCAGAAAGGTAATTAGACGGGGGGAACACTCCAGACTCCCCTGCTCCAGGCTGTGGGGCCTATCAGAAACGAGAGAACAGTAGAGGATGCGTGCTCCAGCCTGCACCCTCAGCGGGCTCTACTCCCTGGACGCTCAGGCAGGCCAGCCTGTTCTGCCTCCGGGGCATGCCAGACCGTCCTGCCTGAACTACTCTGGTAGGAAGATAGTGCTGCCCCACCCAGATTCAACCTGCCCATCTGGAAAAGACCCAGAGCTTGGGCAGAAGTGGAGGGCAGCCCTGGGGGTGGTGGGTCTGAGCTGAAAGGGCAGGGAGGCGAGGCTAGCAGAGAATGATACCAAGGTGGCCAGGGCTGCCAGGGATCAGGGCTGCATGCACACCTGGGGAGCCGGGGGAGCACCACACCTGGGGGAGGGCCCCAAAGGTAGGCTTGGGTTTGGTCTGGACCCTGCAGTTTCCCCAGGACCTGCCAGGGTGACAGCCTTGTTTGGGCACCAGCAGGATGCCTGTCACTCTGCTTAGCATTGGCTCACTCAGTCCTCGAGGTGATGCTGCTCTGCAGGTAAGGCAGCTGAGTCCCAGAGAGGCTAGAGGACTGGGCCAGGGGCAGAACTGGGAGTGAACACAGGACTGCCAGACCCCCTGAGGCCTGCCCTCTTCACCCCTTTCCTCTCCAGACCGGAGCACCCTGAAAGTAGACCAGCCTGCCAGTACCCAGGGAAGTGGGGGCCTACCTCCCCTGGGGTCTTCAGTGAAGGGTCCATTTCTCGTTGTTGCAATGTAGCCTTGACTTGTTTTGGGGAGTGGAGGCTGCCACAATGTCCAGCCTTGAGGGTCTGGGGGAGGGTTACCCCGGGAGGGCTCCATCCTGGTGACATCTGTGACCCAGCACAGAGCCCAGCTGAGTGGCTTTGTGCAGCCTGGTTGGGTCTAGTGATATCGCTGGGGAAACCTGACCAGGGCTGTGAGGGCACAGCCAGAGGCAGTTACTGACTACTTAGGAGTGCCCTAAGCTGGGGTTTTGAGACGATCAGGAGAGGATGGAGAGCTTGCTGGATGTGTTTTATTTGCCTTTTTATATTTGAGGACTATAAAAAAAGTGAGAAAATAGCAAAATGCCCAGGAGCCAGGGGATCTGATTCAGCTAGCAGGTGGTTCCAAGAACCAGGGCGGGAGGCAGGTGGATCTGAGGCGGGAGGGGAGAGATGGGGCCTCGTTGGAGCCCGGTGCACCTCGGGTGAAAGGAGAAAACCTGCTTCAAACAAACCCACAAAATTGGAAATGATGCCCTCTGGAAAAAGACTGCCTTAAATAGTGAGTGTAATGAAGAAACAAACAAAAACAATCTGTGCTTAATGAAGAGGTAAAGTATAGAATCCAAAAACAAAAG
The DNA here is from genome assembly GCA_023783475.1 of Daubentonia madagascariensis. NCBI lineage: Eukaryota > Metazoa > Chordata > Mammalia > Primates > Daubentoniidae > Daubentonia > Daubentonia madagascariensis. The sequence goes on along the minus strand of JAKFHU010000600.1, from coordinate 1,952,092 downwards.
CAAGAGCAAAGAAGAAGAAAGAAAGAAAAATCAGCAGAACCGACATGAACCCCAAGGTGATCTTAGAGAATTATCAAGAAAGCAAAAGAAGACAAGACACTGTGGCTCCAAGGGAAACCACTCTAAAGAGATGGCTGGGCAGTGATGCTTGCCCGGGGGACACTGTGTGAAGGACAGGTGGGAAGGACATCAGAGAAAATCCAGGGCAAGCTGGAAACCATACCCGTGCACACAGCCTGCGTAGGCAGAAGCAGAGACCCTGGGGGGTGGAAGCAGGGAGCTCTGCCCTGAGAATAACGCTGACTATGTCAAATCAGGGCACTGAGCTCTGCTAGCTCCACCTCCTCTACAGATGGAGAAACTGAGGGAAACGGAGGCCACAGGGGCTACAACCTCTGAAGAAGTACAGGAATGAAGTCATTCCTTTGACCCATGTTTACTTAGCCCTACTGTGCGCCAGGCATGTGACCTGTGCGGAGGACTCTGCGTGCTAGCAGAACTGGACAAGGAAATTCCCAGCATGAATTCACTGTGGTGATAGATAGCCGAATAATCCCAGAAAGGAATGTTCAGTGGGGGCCCGTGAGAAATGCAAGGAGAGTCAGCATGGCTCTGAGCGCCTAGCACGGGTCCAGCCTGGCCCAGAGGGTGGGGAAGACTGCCTGGGAAAAGGGCACTGAGTTAGGGTCTGCAGGGAGAGCAGGGAAGAACTGGGGGCCTGGGAAAGCAGGAAGCCCTCAGCGGCAATAATTCAAGTTCTAATAGGAGAATGCATTTCATGATTTGTCTCAGATCTGGCTCACTGGTGAGCTCCTGCTCTGACATCTGGGCCCCAGCTTACTGGTGAGCTCTTGCTCTGTGGTCTGGGCCCCAGCTCAAGGGACAACTCTTGGCTCTCCCCAGATCCTCCTGCTTATTTGCTTCTCTGCTGTCACCACGACTTCTGATGATGTGGCCATCCCTCTGTGCATACTTGTCTGCCTGTTTTGCTTTTCCCAGCAGACTGTGTCTTGGCCTGAAGCCCCACCCGCACCCTCCCCAGGCACACTCTGCAAGTGGAGCCTGAGCCCGAGACTTGCTGGCAGGCAGGTTATTTGGGGATGTGATCCTGGAGATCAGGAGTGTTCTGGGGAGAGTGCCGGTTATGGAGCTGGTCCATCCAGGGTGCAACTGTGCTCCTTCCTGCAGGGCCCTTCCAAGGAGCCTTGGGGATGAGCCTCAGGATTGGCCACTCCAGCTCTCATGCTCTGGATCGCTGCCCCACCTCCTCGGGTGCTGAGTCCATTGCGCCTCCAGTTTTTGCATTTGCGGGAGTGTGACCTCTTCCTTGCAGGCGGGTGTAGGGGAAGCCTGGGGCAGACAGCAGCAGTACCAGGTGTAGCTGTGGATGGGTTCAGCCTGCATGCAGCTGGTGAGGCTGTGACGAAGCATGAGGGGATACAGACTGGCTGGTCTGTAGGGCCAGGGGCCTTGTCTTTTTCATTTTTTTGTCCCTGGTGCCAATACGGAGCCTGGCAAACTGTAGGTATTCAATGCATATTTGCAGAATGAATGCATGAGGGAAAGCAAATGCAAGCACAGAAAGGTCAATGAAGTGATTTCATTGTGAACAAAATTGAGTTTAAATCAGGAGTTGTGTATAGAAACACTGCCTGGGACAGACATTAGGGCATGGTGGGGACTGGGCAGACCAGACAGCTCCTGTCAGTGAAAAGGTGACAAAGCCTCTGAGCTCCAATCATCTGTTGCCACGTAGGAGCAGGGACCCTTGTTGCTAGGTTGCCAGAGCTTTCAAGAGAAGCCAGAAACACACATTTTGAAGTGAAACCTTGTGACTTTTAAATATTGGCAACTAATTTCAATCCAAAATAGAAAATACTTCTCAGGACAACATTGTAGGATGACAAAGGCCAAATGCAGGCCCAAGGCATTCAGAGACCAGCCCATCTGTGATTTCTGGCTTAAAACCATGAGAGCTAAGCTAGACTTAAACGATCATTATTCAATGGTAGAGATTGATGAGTACATAACGGCATTATGTATATTTATATGCCCCAAATAGCAAAGAAACAAAATAATAAAGGGAAACCTGCTAGAAGCACAAGGAGAAAACATGGACACGAATGCCACCATGCATGAGTGGATTCGGCAGCTGTACTGGGATCCTGGCACAACTGCGACAGGAGCCAGACACGGCACCTTAGTGCACAGAGGCCCAGGCTCAAAGTCCAGGGTGCCAAGTTCACCCTTGAAACAGGAGCAGGCAGTCAACACATGGGAGCCACAGACCAGGTAACAGGGGCCCATAGAAGGTCACTGGCCAGTGGTGGCCAGGCTAGGCTGCGTATCCAAGCCACATCCTTTGTTTTGTTAATAACAGCTTTATTGGGATATAATTCACATACCGTACAATTCACTCATTTAAAATATAGAGTTCACTGGTTATTAGTATATTTACAAAGTTGTACAACTATCACCACAATCAATTTTAGAACATCTTCACCATCCATAAAGAAACCCTATACCCAGTAGCCCTCACTGCTCCTTCCTTCCTTCTGCCTGCCCCTGGCAATTACTCATCTACTTTCTGTCTCTATCAGTTAGCCTATTCTGGACACTTCGTATAAATAGAATCCTATAGTATGTGGCCTTTTGTGTTTGGCTTTTTTCGCCTAGTGTCTTAGTCCATTCTTGCTGCTACAACAAAATACCTGAGACTGGGTAATTTAAAAACAACAGAAATTTATTTCTCATAGTTTTGGAGGCTGTGAGTCCAAGATCAAAGTGCCAACATGTTTGGTGTCTGGTGAAGGCCTGTTCCTCATAGATGGCACTGTCTACGTGTCCTCACATGGCAGAAGGGACAGAAGGACAAAAGGGAAGGACACTGTGTCCTCACATGGTAGAAGAACAAAATAACAAAAAGGGCCTAAGCTGGTTCCCTTGAGCCACTAATCCTTCCATGGCACTAATCCTCCCATGAGGGCAGAGTCCTGTGACTTCCTCACTCCCCCCAAAGCCCCATCTCTTAATACCACTAAACTGGGGATTAAATTTCAACACAAATTTTGGAGGGGACACATTCAAACCATAGGATCCAGCACAATGTTTTGATGGTTTGTCCATGTTGTACATGTATCCATACAAGATTCTTTTTCATGGCCAAGTAATATTCCATCCTATGGATATACCACATTTCATCAGTTGGTGGACATTTGGGTTGTTTCCACTCTTTGGCGGTTATGAATAATGCTGCTGTGAACGTGTTTTCAAGTCTCATGGGGAGATACCTAGCAGTGGGATTGCCGGGTCCTGTGTTAACTCGATGTTTAAGTGTTTGAGAAACTGCCAAACAGTTTGTAGAGCAGCTGCGTCGTTTTATATTCCCATAGCAGGGCACAAGCGTTCCGATTTCTGCACGTCCTTGTCAACACTTGTTGTCCCCTTTCTTTTCCATTATAGCCGTCCTAGTGGCTGTGAAGTGGTAGCTCATTTTGAGTTAAGTCTAGCTTTTTCAGTGCTCAAGCTGACAATTTGATCTGTGTGCAACTTCTGTGTCTTGTCTCTCACCTGCTTCTGAACTTGGGAAGGGTGTTATTTGATAGCCCCCCAAATCCCAACATCTGCCTCTGTGTCCTCCTTGGAGGGTAGAATATCCCTTTGGGCAGAACTAACTCACCCTCCTTGGGCCCCGCTCTCCCCATCACAAACTTCTCCTGCAGCACCTGGAAACCCAGATCCATTCATTTCTTTCCCTTCTCCTGAGTGAACTCCTCAAGGGCAGAACCTCATTCAGTTGCCCACCCGCTGGGACCCAGTAGATAAATCTCTGGGCTTTCAGGGAAAAGTGCCGTGATTGATTGGTGATGTCTGCCCCTGGCAGGGGAGAGAGCTACAGCACACATGAGCACTCGCAGGAGTCTGTAGGACCAGCCCTGGAGACTGTGTTGGTCAGATCCCCAGAGAGCTCCAGGTCCAGAGAGTCTGATTTTTGGCTCTGTAGAAATGCTTTCACGAGACAACAATAATCATGATGGGGTTGAGACCTGAAACAGCCACTGCATAAAGAATAGTGTAGGCCAAGCACCGTGGCTCACGCCTGCAATCCCAGAACCTTGGGAGGCTGAGGCGGGAGGATCACTTGAGCCCAAGGGTTTGAGACCAGCCTGGGCAACATAGCGAGACCCTGTCTCTACAAAAAATTAAAAAATTAGCTAGCTGTGGCGGCACACACCTGTAGTCCCAGCTACTTGGGAGACTGAGGCAGGAGGATCACTTGAGCCCAGGAGTTTGAGGCTGCAGTGAGCTATGGTGACGCCGCAGCACTCCAGCCTGGGTGACAGAGTGAGACCTTGTCCAAAAAAAAAAAAGTGTGCGCACGGTGATTGTCAAATCAGTATTGACATTTCTCCAGAGACAACATACAAATCAAATGACCAACAAGCACATGAAAGGATTGGTTCAATATCATTAGTCATTAGAGAAATATAAATCAAAACCACGATGAGATACCACTTCACATCCGTAGGATGTTATAATAAAAAAATAGAAAATAACCAAAAAGTTGGCAAGGATATGGAGAAATTGGAACCCTCATACATTGCTGGTGGGAATGTAAAATGGTGCCGTCACTGAGGGAAAGAGTCTGGAGGTTCCTCAAAAAGCTAAACACAGAATTAGCATATGATCCAACAACTAAAAGCCGGGACTCAAACAGGTACTTGAACATACGTGTTCACTGCAGCTCTAATCACAATAGCTGACGGGTGGAAACAACCCAAGTGTCCATCAATGGATGAACAAAGTGTGGCATATCCATACCGTAGAATAGTATTGCACCACGAAAAAGAATGAAGTACTGATACATGCTAAACATGGGTGCACCTTGAAAACATTATGCTAGGCAAAGGAAGCCAGTGTCAAAGGCCACATATTGAGTGATTCCATTTATGCGAAATGTCCAGAAGAGGCAAATCCACAGAGACAGAAGGTGGTTTAATTAGTGGCTGCCAGGGGCTGAGGGAGGGAGGAATGGGGAGTGAGGGCTCATGGGACTGGGTTTCCTTTTGGGGTAGTGAAAATGTTCTGGAACTAGATAGAGGTAATGGGTGCAGAACACTGTGAATGTACTAAGTGCTGCTTTAAAATGGTCAAAATGGTAAATGTTATGTTACGTGTATTTTGCCACAATAGAAAAACAATTTCTTTGGTGACTGCCCATGCAGGAGATTAGAGTATCCCAGATGGATTGTGACAGCAGAGATGGAAATAGATGGATTTGGATCCAGGTGGTCAAAAAACAGAAATGGTGGGGTGCAGTGGATGTCATGCTGTTGATATCATGCAGGATGTTATGCGGCAGAGGGAAGGGTCTGGGATGAGGCCCCATATCCCCTGTGTCTGGGTGGATGGGTAGGTGCCTGTTATTTGGGTGGGAGCATGTGGGAGGAGCATTCCAAGGTGCCGGTGGGGTGAGTGCATGGGTCTGGGCTGGAAGTCATGTCCCCGACTCCTTGGAAAACAGATAGGAGTGGAGCCACTCAGAGGAAGAGGGGAGGGGACCAGGGCACCCACGTCCTTGTTTACTGGGGACAATCCTAGTCTATTCCTGCCATGCTATCTTCATGACAACCAGTACTCCCTTTCACTCTTGGAAGTATCCCTGCTGGGCGATTAGTTACATGGTCACCCACCAACATTTAGGGACAGGGCAGTGAAGAGCAGCCCTGAAGGAAACTGAGCTGGCGCAGCCAGAGAGATGGGAGAAAGCTGGGTAGCGGAGCCCCAGGGAGGGCACAGAGAGGGGCTTGGCCTCGCAGGACCCCAGACCCACCTGTGCTGGCTGTGAAACTGCCCTTGCCCATCTGAACCTCTGTTTTCTCATGTGTAAAACAAGAATAATGATTGTAGAGCAGAGTGGCTGAGAGCTCAGGATTCAAGCGTGGACTCTGCCTGGGAGGAGCTGTAAGACCTCGGACCAGGGCTTCTCAGGGCAGCATCGTGACATTTGGGGCCAGGTCATTCTTTGTGTCAGGCTGTGTTGTGCACTGTAGGGTGTTTAGCAGCATCTCTGACCTCTGTCCAGTTGTGACAACCAAAAAATGTCTCTGGGTATTGCCCAATGTCCCCCTTGAGAATCACCACCTTAGACAAAGAACTTGATTTCTCTGCGCTTTGGTTTCTTCCTCTGCAAATGCGGATACTAAAACCTACCTCACGGGATGCTCTGCGGGTTAAATAGTATCATAAATGCAAAGCACTTGGCGTATCACAAGGGCTCACTAAATGCTAGTTCATAAAATAAGAGTGAGTATCCCAGGCAAAGTACTGAGCGCAGCGTCTGGGATACAGTCGGCGCTCACTCGGTGGTGGTTGTGGTCATTTTCTCTGAGGCTGGTGTTGTGCTCGGTGATGAAGAGACAGAGGCAGCTTGTGGAGAAAGTCAGGAGCCGTCTGGAATGGCAGCCGGTACAGACACTTGAGGGTCCCGCTCTCGTTCAGGGGGCCTTGTTGATGCAGAGGGGAGAGGGGATCCCTGTTCGACTCCTTCCCAGCCTGGCAGGCCCGAGCTGCTGGGCCCATCTCTGTGTGCTTTGGGCTTTGAGGAGTGGGCTTCTGTGACTGCCAGGAATGCCCCCCCAGAGGGTGGCACACTAAGATAGTCCCCGGGGCTGTCCTGGGGTGACCAATTCCTCCTGGTTTGCTGGAACTTTCCCAGTTTAGTCCCACATCCTGGGAACCCTTTCTCTTTCAGGCAGTGGATCACCATCGGCTGTCCTGATTTCAGGTTGTGTCTTCCCCAGGGATGAAGCCGGCCAGCAGGCCCTCGGCCCCTGAGCTCTCCTTGCTGGGCTCATCTCCGGCGGCACCAGCAGGGTGACCTCATTTAGGCCTTGAGCAGAAATAGAACAGCAGTGCCAATTAGCAGCTGCTCTGAGCCAGGGGCATGCAAATCCGCCACAGCCTCCCGGCAGCCAGACGTTCACAGGATACGGAAAATTCCACATGGGCTCTTCTTCCACTGGTGGGAGGGGCTGTCAGGATGCTCTCCTCCCCTGGGGATGCACCCAGCTTTGCCTCTTGCTTGTCAAGGGTGAGAACATTTGGGGTAGGGAGGCACAGACCCCCAGAGGTGCTTATTCAGTGGGTTTGGGGTAGGGTGGGGGTGAGAACCTGCACATTTCACCCGCTTCCCAGGAGATCAGAACACAGGCGGGCCTTGCGCTGCACAGAGGGATGCAGTAGGGGCCTGCCTTGCTCTGTCCCACCCCGTGTCAGAGGTCCAGGCCCTGAACTCTGTACTGGCCACTTGCTCACTGCCCCCCTGCCAGGGGACAGCCAAGAGACAGATGCTTGGACAGAGCCTGGCACAGAGCCAGCATGATATTGCTGCTGCTATGAGCTGGCCTCTGCCTCTGTGCACTCTGAACTCTGGCCTCTTGGACACATAAGCCGCTGGTGGGAGGAGAGAGCTCTGGTGGGGAGCTGAGGGCCCTCCTGTGGTCCAGGCTGCTCTGTTGGCCAGCCACGTGGCCTTGGGCCATTCCCATCCCCTCACTGGACCCATCCCCTGAAAGCAAACGTGGGGGTTTCAGGAAGTGGGATGGCCTCTCAGGGCCTGTCCTGCTGACAGTGGGGCCTCGGGGCTGCCCCCACCAAAAGGCCTCCCACATTCAAAGGGAAGCCTGGGCGCTTCTCCACAGGCAACTCCTTGGGGGGCCAGGAAGTGGATCTTTCTTGGAACTGCTCCTCTGACCTTCTGCCCATTGTAGGCCTGCAATAGCCTCCCAGGAACCAGGGGTAAGAGGAGAGCTTAGGCGAGACCACCCTTCATTTGTGTCTTCTTGCCCTTCCTCCCCCCCCCACCGTGTGACTGCGTCCCACCCTGTACCTGCCCCTCTGCCCTCTGTCCTTCCTCCTCCCAGGGAGCTGCTGGCTGTCAAGAGTGGACGGCAACAGAAAGCACATTGGCTGGCGAGTCGGAGGAGCCAGGGCCGAGTCCAGCTCTGCCTTAAATATATGGCAGGTTTCTAGGCCTCAGCTTGCCTGTACACAAAATGGGGGTGCAGGAGCAAGGAATCTAAGGTGCCCACCAACTATGACACTCTAAGGCCCCCTAGGTCCATCCTTGGCTCCCAGTCACTCAGCCAACTGTCTGCTGTTTTCTCTGCAAATTCTGTGACTTCCCTGGGAGCAGCACACAGGAACGGCCAAGTGTTAGGTACACAGAGTTTCGCTAAAAAAATCCACCCTGTCATTCCTCCTCTTCCTCTTCTGGTAAGGAAACAGCCTAAAGCTAGCATCTCCATGAGGTGCTGTGTTAATTCTATTTTTTTTTCTGACAGGGTCTCACTTTGTCATCCAGGCTGGAGTGCAGTGCCATCATCATAACCCCCTGCAGCGTTGAACTCCTAGGCTCAAGCGATCCTTCAACTTCAGCCTCCCAGAGTGCTGGGATTACAGGCATGAGCCACCCCTCCCGGCCGCACCATGTTAATTCAGATCCATAGGAAGACATTTAAAAGATGTTTCTTTGCTGGGCTGCCACCATCCACCCGGGGCTGGCTGGACCAGCTGACAGCCAGGGCAGAAATTCAGGGTGGGCCACAGGTTGTTGCCTGAGAGGAAACTCATTCTGTGTTGTGTGTTGCAGTTGAAAAATGGAATGCGGCCTTCACAGTTGTGCAAAGTGATTACTCAAGTGTTCATGGAGAGTCCACTGGGTGCTGGAGGTCCCACCTTAAGACAGGTCTTGCAGGCTAGTCTTGGAGAAGCTAGCAGAGCTGTGCGTAGACTCACCTGGCCTTCATGCCAATCAAAACACCAGTCCCTGGTGGCAGTGGGATGCTTGCATCGCATCAAAGCAGTTCCCCATTTATTTCCTCATTTGGTCTTTAGAGGTGTGCAAGGCAGTGGTGGTGATTACCCCCATTTTATAGGTGAGGAAGATGAGGCCCAGAGAGGGGCTAGGATGTGCCCAGGTCACATGGAGTTGTGGCCACTTGACCCCTGGCCAGCTCTCTGGCTGTACCTGTTGTTTCCCAGTTTGCAGTGAGTGATGTGATGCCCATGACGCAGGGGTGCCCAGGAGATGAAGGGAAAGGAGGCGTGGGGCAGCTCTGGTCGCCTCACGGGGTGTGAGTCAGGGGCTCTCCTGGGCGTCCAGCCAGCGTACAGCACAGCGTGGTGCTAGGGTCACAGGGCAGGGCTCCAGGAGGCTGGCACGACCTCCCTGGAGAGCACTGGGGAGGGAGGCTCAGGCCTCTTCCTGTGCAGGGAGAAACAGCACCCAGTGCCTCTTTACCAATTTCCCTGACCTGGCAGCTCCCCACACTCCCCAGCCCGTGGCGGGTGTGATGACTCAGCCATGGCCTCAGCCCTGTAGGCGCTCCCTGGGGGAGGGGAGGGGAAGGCCAAGCTCCTGAAAGACACCATTGACTCATCCACTCTGCTCTCAGGGAGAGCAAGGCTTGAGGTGGGAGGGGCACCTTGGAGAGGCCAGCCCTGGAAGCTGGGGGCTGACGTCTCTGGCACTGGGGGATGTTTGCCTGGGCCTTGAAGGATGCAGCGATGTTAGGAGTGAAGGCTTGGGGTGGGGCAGCTCCTGGGCAGAGGGCTCCAGCCACAGGTCAAAAGGCATCCTGGCACGTGTTGAGGGAAAGAGAGGACTGGGGAGCAGGAAGAGAGGAGCTCTCCACCCCCCCCAACTGGGAGAGGCCCTGAGTCCCAAACGAGGGGTGGGGCTTTTCCTGTAGACACAGGGAGCCACTGAGGGCTCTTGAGCAGAGTGTTGCAAGCTGGCCACACACGGGGCGGCGGGGACGCAGCAGTGGTTGGGGAGGGCCACTGTGAGGCCACGGGAAGCCCAGGGCCCCTCTTGGGGCTCACACGGCCCCTGCTGTGCTGCGGGCAGGATGCCTGGCAGACCGACTCCAGGGGTGGCTGAGGCGGGCAGCTGTGGCGGAGCGTCCGGGGTCAGCGGCTGACAGGAGTAAAGGAGGAGAGGAGGAAGCGCGCAGGGCAGGGAGGGCACAGCACGCTCTGCCAGCCTCCAACGGGTGCTCAGTCCTTCACAGGAGAGTCACCCCTGCTGGGACCTGGGCTAGAGACCAGCTCGGACAGCTCCTGGGAGGGAGCCCAGGCTGAGAGCTGTGAGCCCTTCCTTGCTCAAGGCTCAGCTGTTCAGTTGGGGCTTAAAAAACAAGAGGCGTCGTCAGCTCCCCTTCAGTCTCCCTCCCTCTGCTCCTCTCCCTTCTCCCCATCTTCAGGAGAAGCCTGTGAGCTAGACAGGACAGTGGCTGTTATCCCCATTTTACAGAAGGGGAAGGCGAGGTCCAGAGAGGGGCTGGACTTACTCAGGCCCCTTTACCCCCTCCCTTTTTCCCGTACCCTACCAAGTCACATTTTGTACCAGGAACAGTATAAATTTGGGCCTTGGGTTTTCCCAAGTGGAGGGGATTTTCCTAGAATTACCATTAACATTTATAAACTACGAGGCCCAGCTGGAGGGCAAAGCCTCTTCCTTTGATAATAAATGCTGCCATGGTGAGTGCCTGAAATTTTTCCAGCCACTGTTGTCAGCAGGCCTGGCTTTGCCCTCTGGCAACAGAGCTGAGGGAAGGTACAGGAAGGGGCAAGAGGCTCCCAGGCCGTGGGGCTGGGGTTCTGCAGCCCTGCACAGCCCTTCTGGGACAAGTGGTCCAGGGTCCCAGGTCCTAGGGCTGGGGTTCTGAAGCCCTGCATAGCCCTTCTGGGGACAGGTGACCTAGGGTCCCCAGCTACCCACTTCCCTCTGGTCACTTCTATCCAGTGCACTCGGCAAGTATGTCCTGAATGCCCAGCTTGCTGCTACTGACCAAGTGGCCCTAGGCACTAGGTGCAGTAAGGTGAGAGGTTGTTACCTATTGGCAATCCCTGTAGCCAGTGTGATGGGGATGAGAGAAAGGTGCTGGCCTGGGATACTGCCAATGCAGGACTGGCAGAGCCAAGGACAGAACAGAGCAGGCATGGCAGGCAGCACAAGAGCCCAGCCCTGTCAGCTGGGAGGGTGCCTGGATCATGGCCCCTGCCAGAGACTCCTCTCTACCCACCTTAGCTGGCGTGGGCTCTGTCTCCGCAGACCAACACCCTCCACACTGCTTGACCTTCAAGGAGGGTGTCCGGTCTTGGACTCCCTGGCTGCCCTATGCCCGGGGCACAAAGAGGGCTGCTGGACATGGGGGGTGAGGAGCTGGGGGGTTTCTGTGCAGACAGCTGAGGCCTGGCTCCTGTGGGGCCTGCGGAACTCCATCCAGGGATCTCAGCCCACACATGGATGCGTTCCTACTGCCCAGGCACCCCCAGAGCAGCCTACGTGTCCATTAGTGCTGGCCATGGCTAGTTTTTGGTGACAGGCTGCGGATGGCCCGAGTCTGTGCCATCTAGAGATGGTGAGTGACCGCTGCAGCGAGGGAGGGATGAGCCTATGCAGCCCTGACCTTGGAGCTGGGCCTCCTTGCTGGCCCTCGCCTGGCAAGGCCCAGGGGTCCTGTAGACCTGTGTGGGCCAGGGCCAGGTGTTTTTTCTCCTGAAGGGCTGCTCTCACCTTCCCCACTGGGAGACAAGTGGGGGGCTGGTGGTTCCTGGTGCCCTTGCAGTGCTAGAGGCCACTTTGGTGGGGAGAAGACATTCCTGGGTTCTGGTGGCACAGCCTCCCTGGCACAGTATGGCACTGCATGGAAGAAGGGGAGCCCAGGGACTCCTCCTGTGAGACACCGCAATACCTCACTCCTCTGGGCCTCAGTTTTCCCAATCGATAAATAAGAGAGTGTGGGGAAGGCACCAGGTACAGTTTAAGTTTGGGCCTTGGGCCTTCCCAAGTGGAGACGTGAAGGGTGGAAGGGTGTGAAGGGAGCCGGGGGAGGAGGGGCCTGGGCCTGCTCTAGGAGGTATAGGGCTCTCATACAGCATTGCTGTCCCGGGCTGCCCCCTGAGGGTTCCCTGGCCTCTCCCCAATCCTGCCCCTCTGGCCCTCTGAGCCCCTGGGCCCCACCTGGCCCTACGCCCTAGCAAGCCTCAGCTTCTGTGAGGGTGGGTGGGTCTCTGCAGTGACAGAGGGTATCAAGGCACGGTAGGAGTCCCTTGGAAGGTGCTCTGGGCTTGGGGCTTGGTCCCTTGGGTGGAGGGGGCAGGGGCTGCCTTTGGATCTGTTGCTATTGAGCTGAACGCCCCCAGAAGGGTGTGTCCCCCACCCTCTTGAGGTGTCCACAGGTCATCTGGAAGTGGGAGGATGACACCAAGTGGCCCAGGCAGACCCCAGGACTTGTTGCCGTAGCTGCTGAGCTGGGTCGATAGAGACCAGATTCCTGAATTTCATTTTTGCGTGGATCACTAAGCATCAGGACAGCAAGAACAGCAGCTACGCCGGCTGAAGTCCCACCAGGAGCCGAGTTTTATGCACAAGTGTGTTGAATCCCCTCCCAACAGGCAAGGAAACTGAGGCTCAGCTGGGAAGGCTGCCCAGATTTGCACAGCAGGACTGAAGTCCAAATCTCTGGTTCCAAAGTCAGGCATCTGTCCCCATCACCATTCTGCCTCCTCGCAGACTCTTGTTTGACAATGGGGAAACTGAGGCCCAGAGGAGAGAGGCATTGCGGTGTCTCACAGGAGAAGACCCCCTGTGCTCCCCTCTTTCCATGTAGTGCCACACTGTGCCAGGCAGGACGTGCCACCAGAACACAGAACCCAGAACCCAGAACCCAGGAGTGTCTTCTCGGCCTCTGGAACTGCAGGGGACTCAGCTTGTACCCAAGACCACAAACTGTGTGCAATCCTAGTGCCATTGCAGCTCCACCACTTTGCCTGGCTCCTTCCCTCACCCTAGGCTGTCCCTGCCTGGGATGCCACCCTGGGCAGGGGCCTCAGCGCCAGCTTCCCATGGGGATCTTGATCCAGCTTCTCCCCAAGCCATGCACCTCCATGTCTGTGTCCACGCAAGGTGCCATTCAGGCCGGTGGCCCCACCCACCCATGCCCTCCTGGCCACAGGCCGTGAGTGCCGTAATGGCAGGCACTGTGTCCTGAGTCTCTGTGTCCCCCGTTCCTAACACAAAGTGGCCCAGTCAGGTATCTGGGAGATGCCCACTCTTGGAGCCACCTTCTTTGTTGGAGTTAATTGACAGGCCAGCTCCTTCCTCACTCTAGGAGTGGCTGCGGGAAGTCCAGGGGTGGTGTTATACTGTGGGGCATGCTGGCTGCCACTCTGGGCCAGGTTTCACATCACTTACAGATTCACCTCCCTATTCTGCATTTTCTCATATTTGTTCAGAGATTTTGGTTTATAAAGTGCCTTTAAATCCATTGTCTTGGGGATTCCCATCATGACCTTGGGAAACACGCAGTACAGGTGCTCTTGTCTCCATTTTACAGGTGGGAAACTGAGGCTGGCCATGTTAAAGCACTGTGTGGTCAGTCATAGGAGACTTGAGGCCAGAACACGGCTTGCAAATGGCCAGTCTGGGCACCCTCGGTGGCATCTGCTGCCCTCCCTTCTGTCCCGCCTGTGTCAGGCTGGGTCCTACTGGCCATGAGTCACGGCCGACCTGTGCCTGCATGTTTGCCAAGGGTGGGGTGGGGGGGAGCCACGCTGCAGAGGATCATGGGACCCAGCTTGTGCTGCCAAGGGAGGAAACACCGCTGATTGTATTTCCTACCAGCAGGGTGACCTTGGCTGAGGCCCAGCATGAAGAAGTCTACGTGGATTGAGCATGGGGTTAGCCCTGGACTCCAAACCCCATTCCCTTCTCCCCAGCTGGGAGGCTTAGATTCTGGAAGCCTCCACTTTCTCTCTAAAATGGAAATCACTATACCCACTGTGCGGCCTCCTGGAGAAGGAAGCTGTAATTTGCTGAACTTGAAAAGCCAGGGACTGTCCCACTGGTGCACACTGGAGTGGGTTGAGAGATTTGCATGTGTGGCCTGGGCAGGGCAGAAGAGCTCATGCCTACAAAGGGGCTGGAGGCAGCAGGGAAGGGAACGAGCCGTCTCAAGGGTGCATTTAGGGCTTTGCTTTTGTGAGTAGTGGTGTAACGGCCTTGCTCTGTCTCCCCAGGAAGCCTCAGTAAAATCGACTTCATTCTTCAAAGCATTTGGATTTGGATTTGTGGTTTTTCCTTGATGCCACAATACTTGATCCATTTGGAGGGGGTCTTCTCAATTTATTTTTTTTGCTTCTAAGAAAGCATGTGCCTTTTTTCCCTTTCTCCTTCCCCCAATAAAACAATGTGGTAACAGAATGTGACTGCTGATTTTTCAATGTATTTAATGTAACGAAAAAGGGAGGAAATAAAAGTGGAAAACAATTCTGGCTACATTCTGCCTGTCTTTCCTCAGCTGGGTGACGGGTTTGCTGTGTGCTGCCAGCCTGACACTGAGGCACTTGGCACATCTCTTCCCCTCTCCTTCATTCTGCCTGTCCTCCCGCGCGCCTGATGGAATGACGTTTCTGGAGTGTAATGTTCACCTTGGAACCAAGAGGAGGCACTTTCCAGCCCACCTGCGCCTTACGGCAGCCAGCTGCCTGGTCGAGCTGGAGGGACGTCAGCCTTGGTAAAGAGGATGTGGGCACTGAGGAAAGTGTACCTTCACATTCAGTCCAGCAAATGCGTCCTGAGCAACGACAATGTGTGAGGCCGGACGCAACAGTGTTTTTTGGGGATGGCATGCCCGATTGCACCTTTTTCAGAGACATACTGACAACTCTAGGTCTACCTGTGAACACTTCCAACTGCCAGAACATCTGGCAAAGGTGGAGCAAGGCAACGGGGCAGGAGGGTGGGAGTGGGGCAGGGCACAGGCGCTGATTACTGATTATATATTTATAAGTTATATGCATGTACTTCTCTCAGTTCCTGTACTAAGTATTAGCAAAATTTAATTTCTTTCCTTCTTTAGCTAAAAGACGAACGTAAAGGGAAGTTTGGATCTCTCCCTCCCACTCAATGAATCATCTGGGAATGGCCTCTGGTTTACATGGTAAGTTAGACATGTCGCGGTTTCATGGCTAGTTTCCTTTCAGGGTGTCCAGGATTAGCCTCCAGCCCCTCCTCCTGACTGGGCTGTCACTGTTCCCAGGGCCACTGCCATAAGGGTGGTAAATTGCTGTGCAGTGTAGGAAGAACGGGGGCAGGGGGCTGGCAGGGGGGAGGTGGTGTGGTGGGGGGATAGCTAGGGCCCAGGGACAGCTGGATCCAGGGTCTTGAGAGTCACCATCACTTCTTTTCGGTCTTTTCACCTGCTGCTCTTTGTGTGTGGCCTCATTTTCTCTCAAGGCAGACCTCCCTGCCACCATGGCAGGGAACATAGCCTCCAACCCTCCCCGAGGCTCTTACCCGACAGCCGCTGCCCTGGGAAAGGGCTGGTGGCCGGCTTTCTCATCCCAATGCCATCCTGGGGGAGGAACTCTTCAAGTCAGACACCCACTGCTTCATGGGCATCAGGCCACAGGGCAGGGTCTAGGGAGAGTGTGTATGGGAGGAGGGGTCCCCAGGGTACGGGGTCGGGGGTTGCTGGGCAGGCAGTCTCAAGGACCTGCCTGCTGCCAGAGGGCCCTTGTGCAGTCACACATTTGCTCATGTCACCCTCATTTTGGGAGGATCCTTTGAGCCCAGGAGTTCAAGACCAGCCTGAACATAGTGAGACCTGTCTCAAAAAAAGAGTAGAGAGAGAGTACCCCTGGGTATGTACCTTTGTTCATTTGTCCAAGTAATTCCTTAGGATGAATCCCAGGAGAGAAATTGCAGGTCAAAGATTATGTATATTCATAGGGATTTTGATTAATCAAATTTGTCTAATTGCATTTCACAAATGTGCTACCAGTTTACAATCCCACCAACAACTTGTCTTTTCCCAGCACTTACCAACATCATTCCTTTTCATCTTTGCCAGTCTATAGATTAACTTGAATTTTTTAACATTTATTTTTTTATTTAAAAAAATTGCCGGCCAGGCGCAGTGGCTCATGCCTGTAATCCTAGCACTCTGGGAGGCCGAGGCAGGAGGATCGCTTGAGCTGAGGAGTTCGAGATCAGCGTGAGCAAGAGTGAGACCCCGTCTCTACTAAAAATAGAAAAAAATTAGCCTTAGCCGGGTGTGGTGGCATGTAGTCCCAGCTACTCGGGAGGCTGAGGCAGGAGGATCGCTTGAGCCCAGGGGTTTGAGGTTGCAGTGAGTTACGATAACACCAGTGCACTCTATCCAGGGTGACAGAGCAAAGCTCTGTCTCAAAAAAAAAAAAATTACAAAAAAGTGCCATTTTTATGTTTACCATTTGTATTTCTTTTTTGAATATGCCCTTACATTTATTTACTTAAACTTTTAAAATGTACACTTACTTTTAAAAATCAGGCCTTTTTCCTATTGGGGTCTTTTACTTCTTTATTTATAAGATGTCTGCATATTAAGTCTTTGTCAGACACGCACGGTACTTATATTTTGTCCAATTAAAAATTTCTTTTGACAAACAAGTTAACATTATAGGTCATCAAATCTATCAGTTTTTCTCAAAATGGCTCCTGCCTTTGGAGCTGGAGTGGCCATGGGGGTTCCTCCCTAGTCCTCCCTCAGTGGGTGGCAGCCACAAAATTTGGAAGGATCGACCCATCACAAACCACAAAGGAGTATCTGCACGAGGACAGGTACCTGAATGACCCTGGATGACCCAGCTCTTTCCCCTCTTGCTTGCAATTTTTGGGCAGACTGTACAAAGAATGCAACATCCTGAGATAAAGGGAACTGTCCCGAAACAGCTCGGCCTTTGTCCTCGTCCCTCCTAGAACAGGATGTCCTGCAATGCTTCAGCCCAGCGAACCAAGTGGCACTGGGGTATAAAACCTAGCATGCAGTACTTTTGGGGTCCCTCAGCTGCAGTGAAATGGGGCACAGGAACACAAAGTCTCAGCTTTCCTGAGCACTGGGGGCTGGCTTGCTGTGGAGGCTCTGTTGCTTCTTGCTGCCTCTTTGTGAGTAATAAAGTTGCTTTGCCTGACTTGTGTGTGTTCTGTCTCACACAGTAGGAGAATGCAAGTGGTGGAGGCAAGATTGTGGTGGCAGCTGGGTCTGCTCTGAGCCCCTGCCACAGTCAAGAACGCTTGCAGAACTCTGGCAGCTGGGTTTCTGCAAAGCCTCCTGGCAGACTTAGGAACCTTAGCAGAAATTGGCGAGGTGTTGAGAGTCCTCCCCTGGGATTAGTAAGCAGTGCAGGGTGCTCCCCTCCCAGGGATCCACACTGGTGCAGGTATTTATGTTGACCAGCATTGTCACTGACTAGAGGTAGACACATGATCCCAGTGGCCCAACAGAGGCATCCTGTGACCTCAAGGGTGGAGCCATCTCTGGCACACACCTAAGGGACAGAAAGAGATGGGCTCCTGGAGCCATTGTCGAGCTGCTATTTCAGCCCTTCTCCAAACTCTGAGCTACTGCTGGACTTTTTCAATTATATAAACCAATAAATTCCCTTTATAGTGTAAACCAATCTGAGCTGCACTTTTGTATTTTCTGCAACCAACACCCTAACTTGTGCAGAATTTAGTGCCAGGAAGTGGGTTGTTGCTAGAGACAGACCCTAAAATATCAAAATGGCTGAATTGGGTTGGGGAAGGGGGCAGTGAGAACCCCTGTCTCTCGTGGGGAGGAAATTGGGGACTTTTGCTGTCTGTATTCCATAGCCAATGAATTATTGTGGTAGGCTGAATAATGGCCCCCCAGAGATATTCAAGTCCTAATCCTGGAACCTGTGAATGTTACCGTAAGTGGCCAAAAGGAGTTTGCAGATTTGACTAAGCTAAGGCCCCTGAGATGGGTACATCATCCTGGATTACCCAGTGGGCCTGCTGTAAGCACAGGAGTCCTCGTGAGGGGGATCCGGGAGGAGTGAGAAAGACGGAAAATAATGTGATGGTGGCAGCAGAGATTGGAGTGATGTGCTTTCAAGACAGAGGAAGGGGGCTATGGGCTACGGAATGCAGGGGGCCTCTAGAAGCAGAAAAATGCAATAAACCGATTCTCTCCAGAAGGAACTAGCTTTGCTGACACCTTGACTTTAACCCAGTGAAACTCATTTTGGACTCCTGACCTCCAGAACTGCAGGAGAGTAAATCTGTGTTGTTTTCAGCCACTAAGTCTATAGTACTTTGCGAACAGCAGCCATAGGACACTAACACAGATATAACTGTCAGCTTTTTACCTTGGGGCACAGGCCCAGTGCCTACAGAGAGTGCAGCATCCCAAAACTTAGCGGGGAGACTTCAGCATGCAGAAGTGTTGTGGCTCAGTCTGTAAAGTCCTACGAGAGACATCCTAAGCCTGAAACTGGCCCATCTGAAAGCACAGAAGGTAGAAAACACAGCTTTGCTTTCTGTTCCTCCAAGGTAGTTGGTTGAAAATCAGATTGTGTGGAGCTTAGCAGAGATAAAGATAGCAAAACCTTTATCCTCCGGGTGGAGGTGGTGACTCAGCAAGAGAAACCCCCGGGGCACAGGCCCAGAAGGACCCCCAAACCAGACCCTGCCCCAGGCCCCCTTAAGCCTCCTCAGACACACTGTCTCCCCAACACAGGACATGCCCTCTCCTTGTGGTGGGCAGCTGGGATGCAGTGTGCTGCAAGCACAGACTGTTTCACCACCAAGGCTACTGTTTCCAATGTCCCTACAGCAGAGACCATTAAACTAAAGATGGATGGGGATGTTTAGGTGGAGTATCGAGTCCTAATGCTAGAAGACAGAAATTTCTAGTTTAAATTCTACCAATAAGATAAGGGTTCCTAGTCCTTGGAATCTACCAGAAACAAATTGACTGAAGCTTGTTAAAACTTTAGAATAGCTGTATTGCTAGAGAAATCCCAAGCCTGGGTGGCAACAGCTTGGCCCCCAGGATAACTGATCCCCAGGCTCCCAGCCACCTCCATCAGGAACTGAGCTGGTAACATCCTGAGGAAGGACATCCTGGCTCAGAAGTGGTAGTGGAGGACAGGGAGAAAGAAGATCCTCCTGTGGACCAAAGTGGTGGGGGCTGACCAAGGAGCTGGGGGCATTATCTGTCCACCAGAACACGACACACGCCAGGGGTCGTTTTGCCCTGTCCCCTCTTCAAAGCAGGAGTTTTTATGCTAAGTGGACAACTCAGTCTGAAGTCATTAGGCCACAAGAGGCCACATCTGGCCCCAACAGAGAGGATGTCGCATCACCCAGATATGTGGGACCTCAGTTGGAGTGAGTCCTCCACTGGCTCCCCGTGGGGTGCAGTCAACATGGAGGTGAAGGGCATATATAGATGTGGGGCAACTCAAGGGGTGACAGTGTGGGGAGCCAGAGACCCCTCCAACCCCCTCAGCTCTCAGTGGGCTCTTTGGCTGGGTCTAGAAACCAAATGGACACCGAGCAGATAGGATGGACAAGGAAAAGCACACATATTTTATTAGTTTTACATGTCCATGGGGGTCTTCACGAGACAGTGAGGTCTGAAGAAGGGGCCAAAGCAAGATGCTTTCATACTTTTTAGACCAAGAGTAATAAATTTGAGGAAATGACAAAGAAAATCTGGCTGGGGGAGGTAAATTTTCTCGGGGCATCCCTAAGAGAGGTATGGGGAAGTAGCAAACGGGGGAGATAAGGGTTACTTCGTCAAGAGTGTTTATTCAGGCCCATTGCAGCCTCCAATTCCAAGCCTCTGGTGATAAGGGCTATTTTCTTGCCCTGGTATGGACAGGGCACCCCTCCCAGAGGAATCTTTAATGCTTGCTGCATGCAGAAAGAGACAGGTCAGCTTGCCCTTTCTGAAACTACAATTTCTCCAATGTTTTCAACTAGAAATCATCAATTTACCAATCTGGCATACTTTGGGATGGCACATCCTTCACCTGCATTTTACATGGACTGCTCAGCATACTTGTCCCTCTTCCTTCTTTCTGTCCCTGCTTCCACCCCTCCCTACGTGCTGCACAAGTGCTGGAGGTAGCCCTGTAGCTCAGTGTCACCTTCCTTTCCCCAGCCACAGTGATGGGTTTGCGACTGGCTGGAAGGGCTGGGACTCTCCCTTGTGGCTGTGAAGCAGGAAGCCCCCATTCCTGGGAGCTGGGCAGGGGCGGGCAGTGGAGAGTTGAGGGCCAAGGCCCAAGTGCCCTTTACCTGAACCCTACCCTTCTCTGGACTTTGCAGTTATGTGAGCCAAATCATCGCCTTTACTGTTCAGTCAGAGCAAGTTATATCATCTGCAATGTCCAAGCAAAGGCATCCTGATGTAAACTTTTGCATTTAAAAAGGCATTCTGCAGCCAGGGCGTTAAATAGTCATGCATCCCTTAACAGGAACACGGTCTGAGAAATGCATCGTTAGGCAATTCCGTCATTGTGCGATCTCAGAGTATACTCACACAAACCTGGATGGTATAGCCTACTACACACCTAGATTATGTGGTCTAGCCTATTGCTCGTAGGCTACAACCTGTACTGTACTGAATACTGTAGATAGCTGTAACACAATGATAAATATCTGTGTATCTAAACCTACCTACACAGAGAAAAGGTACAGTAAAAATCCAGTATGTAGCCTCTCGTTTACCAAGACATCCTATGGGGGCATGACTTGTACTGACATTTTGCCCTGGCCTTTTCCACCTTTCATGCTTCCTCTCCCATCTTCTTCCAGGTGCCCTAGCTCCGGCCACGCTGACCTGCTAAGGGTTTCCTGACTCTCCATGCTCCCTCACTTGTTCACATCTACACACCACCTTCCCTCTGCCACAAATGCCCTCTGAGCCAAATCAGCTCAACAGATATTTATTGGGGGCCAGGCACCGCCAGGGTGCTTGCCAAAACTATGCAGCAAAGGAGCGCTGAGGATCTACTGAGGTCGTGTCTGGAAGGGATCACCAAAAAAGATTCTGTGGCAAAAGGGGCTCCCTGGAGAGTTCCTGCGGTTGTCATCCATTTAACAAGCATTTATGGAAGGCTTACTTTGTCCGGTGCTGAGGCTGTCACTGAGGATGAGATTAGAACCAGACAGAGATTTCACTTACAAGCTAGTGTGGAGAGAGAGAGAACCAAAATGCAGTACAAGGAGCAGCGGAAGGCGCTGCTCTTAGAGACAAGGTGTAACACTCGGTGTTGTGAGAGCTGAGAGAGCCACTAACTCCGCTCTGTGACAAGAGGGTAGCGTGTTGAAGGTATGGCGGCATATAATTCAGATAATGCATGCGAAGTACCTTTGTGTGATACCTTGCATGTAGCAAGTACTAAATCAATGTTACCTATCATCAGTAAATGAAGAGGCACAGAAAACTCTTAATCAGAGAACATGTATAATCACATTTTGTTCTACAAGTGGACTGGCAGTGGTTTGTCAAGGGCTCCCTATGTTACACCGAAGCTCTGGTCTGAACAGTCTCTGATCGCTCTGTCTCTATCTAACATCCACAGAAATACCATGCAATCCACATATGTAATCTCAAGTTTTCTGGGAGCCACACTACCAAAAAAAAGTGAAAATAAGTTTAACAATACATTTTATTGAACCTAATAAGTTTACAGTATTACCATTCCAATCTAATTAGTACAGAAATCACTAATATTTTCATACACAGTCGCGGGAATCCTGGGTCCCTCCCACGCACAGCACGCCCCGCGGCCGACTAGCCACGCCGCAAGCGCGCCACTTCCTCACGCCCGGGCGAGCCGCGGAGCCCGGCCCAGGCCGCACTGCCCCTTACGCCCTCAAGAACGCTCCACGCCACTCTGCAGTGTGTCTGCCACCTCACCGCACTGTAACTGCCGCATCCGCTCGGTCTCCACCGATGCCCGCGCGGTGCTGCCGCTGCAGCCTCCACCCGGCATGACTTCGGGCTTCGGTCGCTCTGCCGGGGGTCGGGACGGCGTCTCGCTTCCTTTTCTTCTGGGGCCGGCTCCCAGAAAGCACCCAGCAGAAGAAATCAGAGTCGCACACGGAGCCTGACGCGGTTTCGGAATTGCCGAGCTCCAGGCTCGAGCGGCTCCCGGAAGCCCAGGGCCGCCACCACACCGCCGGGACCACGTCGGGCCGAACGACGCGCGTGGGGCCGGGCGTCGCCTTTTAACGCCGTCGGCGCCGCGCGCAGCACGTCACCCGCCGCCTGGGCCGGAGGCGGGACTTCCGGGCGTGCGGATGCACAACTTCCGGAGGGAGGCGGAAGAGCCTTCAGGCTCTGCGCTCGGGAGTCCCGGGACGGCTGAGGGGCCAGTCGGGGTACAGGAAAGGGCTTCTGGGGGCAGGCCAGCCGCACTCAGGGTGTCTGGGCCGTGAGTCTGAGGGATGAGGAGGCGCCATGGCCAGCGACGGGGCCAGGAAGCAGTTCTGGAAGCGAAGCAACAGCAAGGTCCCAGGCAGGTGGGTGTGACGGGGAGGGCCGGGTCGGGGTCAGGGGTCAGAGGTCAGGTGGCTGCGTTGGCCTGCTGGCAGCGGGTGGAGTCGGGGTCTGGGAGGGCAATTTGGGCTCTGGGGAGACTGCTGGGTGGTGTGAGGGGTGTTGGGGGATCTTGAGGGTCGGAGTGTGGGTCTGGGAGGTGACGCGGCTGCACGTAGGAGCGGGGCTTGCAAGGAGGAAGAGCTGCCGACAAGTTTTTCCAGAGACTGGCAGGCTCTCTTCTGGGAAACTCCCGGGCTCCCTGGGGAAACGGAAAGGAACTGACACGGGTCATGCTGCGAGGAGGAGTTTGGTGAAGTCAGGAAACTGGCCCGGGCCAGGCTGCGCCTGCTGCGGAGATCGGGTTCTGCAGGGGGTGTGGTGGTTTTGACCCACTTGCTTTGCATCCTTGTCTCTCTTGGGGCCTGCTGCTTTTACCTTGAGCGTGGAAGAGGGTTAGAGGTTCCCTGTGAGTTTCCTTGTTTCCACTTCGTGGCCTCAAAACGAACTCCTATCTTGCGTCAGCATCAGGAAGCAAATAAAAAAAAATTTTTTTTTTTTAAATTAAGTACCCGAAATGACCTGGGTGCACTCTGGAAGCTGTACAGTCTTGACACTGAGCCCCAGCCAGGCCCCTAGGGAATGGGGAGACGTTAAACATCGAAAGTACCCAGGATAAAATCAGCCAGTGGTGAAACAGATTAGAGAAAAGCAAACTTCCAGATTTCAAAACATAGTTTGTTCTGTCTTGAAGCTTAAGTCTAAGATACTGAAAATTAAGAGTAGTGATATTAATATACCTCTAAGTAGAATCATTCATAAGCACAGTAAAATGCTTTGTACTCCTGTGTTTCATGATAAACACTATCGCTTGAGGGTTAAAATTGTAAACGTTGGAATTCACTGCACCCAGTCAGAAAAGTTTACTTTTCAGAGTGATCTGGGAGTTGGCAGGTGTAGTTACTGACCACTCGTACACAATGACTTTGACAATGAAGGGAGTCATTGAAGGTGGCCAAGGACCCTATTTTACTCTTGATTGTGCTTGATTTAAGAACAATAAGAGCTTTCCTCAAAACCAGTGTCAGGGTCCAAGATGAGGTGAAGTTTCTAGAATGGTGGGGGGTAGGAGGTCCTACTAAGGACAGGAACTGATGCTGCAGCACATAGAGTCCGGGGAAAAGGAGCCACACAACAGTGTGACTTCTGTGTCGCTTTTAGGTCTTGAGGTTTTGGTTCTCCGTCAGCCTAAACGCTTATCAACTCTTAATCAACTGAGATGTAAGAATAACAGCTGCTGTGTGGAGTTACAACAGCAGATGACTTTTGGATTGATGACTATGGTTCTTGGTAATTTGTCCTTGCGCTGGATTGAATATTGACCCCCTCCCCCCGTTCAAGTCCATTCAGAACCTGTGAATGTGACCTTATTTGGGAACAGGGTCCTTGCAGAAGTAATCAAGTTAAGATGAGGTCATACTGATTTAGAATGGGCCCTAAACCAATGACTGTTGTCTTTATAAGACTTTGTAAGAAGAAGGAAATTTGGACACAGACAGACAGACACAGGGAAGATGGGCTTGTGAAGACAGAAGCAGAGGTTGGGGCAATACATTTACAGGCCGAGGAAAGCCAGAGATTGCTGGCAGCCACCAGCAACTGGAAGAAGCAAGGATAGATTAAGAAACTAATGCAGTCCCAGTTTTCCTCTGTGAGATCCTGAATTACCAAAGACAGACTTTTCCTTTGATTTTGGTGCTGTGCTGTGTCTTAGGCACTTTTGAGAGCAGCTTTCATGTTATACTTATGAGGTTGGAGTGGAGTATTGGAGAATTGTTAGAGGCTCTTGCTGAAGAGGGCAGGAGAAAAAAGGAAGGGTTGGGCCCACCAGAGAGGCCTGTACAGCCTCTGTGTTTCCTCTCTATCCTGTGGCACTTGCCTCTAGCAGTGCTATTTCAGGTGACAGGCTGGAACTCTTCCCTGAAGGAGGAGTTGCAAAAGTATGCCCCTTTCCCTATCAGTAGTGATGACCACTAGCCACATACTTAGTCTTCACCTACACAAGCACAGTGCTAGCAGAGATCCTAGCCGGATTCTTGTGGCTTTGCCAGCTCTTTCAACTGTTTCCCATGATTGTTTTACTCTTTTTTGAGTGCAGACCTCAACCCAGGGAAACTCAGGAGGAAGACTACACCCACCACAAAATACAAGACTGTTAAAGGATCTTTTAGATAGTACAACCCTTAATAATTCCTTATGACAAACAATAATAGCTTATTAAGCACTTAGTATTTCCCCAGCACTATTCTTGGTGCTATATAAGTGTTATGTCTACCAGTGTTTTGTTGTTTGCAAAGCACTTGCTTTGTCTTCCAGCCACAGTCCCTGAGGTAGGCTTGGTTTAAAGTGCCTTGGTTGTTTCCCCTGAAGTGCTATGCTGAGAAGTGTAAGTGTTTTTGCATGATGCATAGGGCGCTTTATAATCTGACTGCTGTTCAATCGTTTAGCTACGTCTCCTACCCCTCCTTGCTTTGAACTTTTCCCTCAGCAGTGCTGTTGGACTCGTAGGTTCCTTGTCATAGCGCGCTGTATGATGCCCCTGTTACTTTCATGCTCTTGTAGCCAACTGGAATGTCCCCTCCTCTCCCTTTGGTCTAGCGTACCTTTTTTTTTTTTTTTTTTCACTTTTCAAAATTCACCTTCAGTATACCTTCTTGAAAAGCTTTGCCTGTTTTTATGCAGTCCGAATTAACGTATTACCCTTTTATGCATCAAACTCAGTATTGTTGATATGTGCTTGATGTGCTTGTTTTCTTAACTAGTGAGCTCTACCAGTTTAGGGAATATGCCTTACTCATCATTGCATTGTTAGTACCGATAAATGGTGGTTGGTCCAAACGGTCTTTCACATTAGCATGGAGAGAATAAGTGATTTGGCCAAGGTTATATACTGCGTGAGAGGTGGTCTTATTAGTAGACCCCTCTGTTCTGTGTATACCTTAGTTTTTAGGTTGCATGTTTGGCTGATGCTTTCTTAGAAATTTCTTTTCTGGATGAGCCAGGATGTGTGGTATTGTGGAAAGACTTCTGACTAGGAGTTGGGTGGTCCAGATTTTAGCCTTCTCTTTCTAATAATATCTGTGTGACTTTAACCAAGTCGTGTCACCCCCAGGGCCATCAGTTTCTGTGTTTGTTACATGAGGGGGTTTTACTACACCTAAGTGGCTATGGTAAACAGGGGGATATTTGTTTGTCCTAGTCTGATTTTCTTTGATGAGAAAAGAAGAGGCCTCTTGGACAAATTTTGTGAGTTTGATAATTTATTCATCCAGCAAATATTTATTTAACCCATACTATGTGTTAGGAACTGCCCCAGGTGCTAGAGATACATCAGTGAGCAAAGTAGATGAGGACTGTGCTCTCACAGTTGGAGTGGGAGAGCAGAGTGTAAGTAACTAAGTTAAGTAGAGAGTTAACTGTTGGAAGGTGATAGCTGCTATCAAAACGTAACACAGGGAAGAGGGATGGGTAAGTTCAAGGGCAGGTGTGGTGGGGAGGGTTTCGTGGTGATAAGGTGGCCAGGGAGCCCCTCTCTGAGAAGGTGACATTTGAGGAAAGATTCACAGGAGGTGAGGGAGCAGCCCACCTGGGTAGCTGGAGAAGAGCATTCCAGGCAGAGGGGCAAGCAAGCACACAGACCTGGGCCTGGGTGTGGGATTTGTGTATCTGAGGAGAGAGCAGGGGGTCAGTGTGGCTATAGCCCAGGGAGGGGGAGAGTCCTGGGGCACGAGGTCCGAAGGGTGGAGGGAGTAGGGCCTTGTGGTTGCGGTGAAAATGTGGACTGTTACTCCTTTTTTTTTTTTAATTTATTTTTTGAGACAGGGTCTCGTTTTGTTGCCCAGGCTGGAGTGCAGTGCCTTGATTATAGCTCACTGCAGCCTCGACCTCTTGGGTTCAAGGGATCCTCCTGCCTCAACTTCCTGAGTAGCTGGGACTACAGGTGTGTGCCACCACGCCTGGCTAATTTTTCTATTTTTTGTAGAGACATGGTCTCCCTGTGTTCCCCAGGCTGGTCTTGAACTCCTGGAGTCAAGCAATCCTCTTGCCTTGGCCTCCCAAAGTGTTGAGATTATAGGTGTGAGCCGCTGTGCCTGGGCTGTTACTCTTCATTCTGAGTGAATGGGGAGCCTTTGGAGGGTTTTGAGCAGAGACGTGCATGGTCTGCCTTAGGTTTAACGGGATTACTTTGGCTGCTGTATCAGAGATAGACTGGAGGTATCAGGAGTTGGGGGGAGGGCAAAGGCAGGGAGACCAGGTGGGGGTGGCCACAGCATCCAGGTGAGGATGGCATCCAGGTCATGGAGGTGGTGAGAAGCAGTAGGGATGGAATGAGAATCAGAGAGGTTCAGTCTCTGGCTTTTGGGGCCTGTTCTTTCTTGGGCCATTGGCGCACTTGGCTCCTGAAGGCCTTGCTTGCTGCAGTTGCAGTTGGAATTCTGGCCACACTTAACTTTAAATGCTAAGACAAAATCACAGCACACTGGGTTTGAGAACACAGGCAGCCTTTCAGTGCGGATCTGTGTTTGCTATTTTAGCTCAGCTCTGCCTGGCAGGGTGTGCTCTGCTGACAGAAGGGTATGCAGGCAGCTGGGGTATGTGAAGTATGATATTTGAAGTGGGACGGCAGCAGGAAAGGCCTAAATTGAGTATGGCAGGACTGTGGGTGCTTTGGATAAAGCTGGAGCACAGTAGAGTTCTCAGTGTTGTGGCTCTGTCAGCTTTCAGCGTATACTGCCAGCACCGCTAGGCATCTCTGAGCAAATATGACAGTAAGCTCAACAGGCCACCATCTGTCCTCAGCTGAAGGAGAGGAATTTGGGGGATAATGAATGCATCTAGAAAACATTTATGAGCCCCTTCCATGTGCCAGGTACTGTGCTGAGTGCTGAGCAAGCAGTTGTGGCCCTCAGAGGCTAGAGGACTATGGGAGGCAGTAGATGTGTAAGCATGTGATGCATGTGGAAGTGCGTAGAAGGCAGTAGTCTGGGGATGCTGGCAGGGTCATAGGGTCGTGTGTGGGTAGAATGATCACATCTTCCTGGCTGTGGAGCAGGAGCCAGGCTGGCTGCAGAGGTGCTGGGTGGGGTGTTGGAGATCCCCTGCAGGGGAAGCCCTGTGCCGGGGATGAGGGTCATGGAGGGCTTCCAAGGCCGCAGAGCAAATTCGGGTCATGGTCCTAAGAGCCAGGAGAAAGCACTGAAGGGTTTTAAGCAGGGAGTGGTGTGATACTGTGACACTGTCATCCTTGAGGAGAGGGTGAGAGAGGAGGCCGCGGGGGGAGGTGAAGACAAGGGCTGTGGGCTTAGAGAGGACTGGGCAGGTTCAAGGTGCAGGTGGCAGGTGCAGCTCACAGGATTCACCGATGGGCTGGGTGTTGGGGGTTGAGATGATCACCAGGGTTCTGGCCTGAGGGGATGGGGGTATGGTAGGAATAATAATGGCCCCCCCAAATGTGTCTGTGTCCTCATCCCTGGAACCCGTGAGTATGCCATGTTACATGGCAGAGGGAGATTAAGGTCACTAACCAGCTGACCTTGAAATGGTGGGTCCAGTGTGATAACCACATGAGCTCTTAAAAGTGGTTAGAGAGGTTTGACTTCATCTGCGGTTGCTGGCTTTGCAGATGGAGCATGGGACCACAAGCTAAGGAATGAGGCCTGGCCTTTAGCAGCTGGGAACGGCCTGCTGACAGCTGGCAGGAGAGCAGGGCCTGGGTCCTTCAACACAAGGAACTGAATTCTGCCAACAACAGCCAGAATGAGCAGGAAACAGATTCTCCCCTTGAGCCTCCAGGAAGGAATGCAGCCAGCTGACACCTAGATTTTAATCTGATGAGACCTGGGCAGGACTTCTGACCTCCAGAACTTTAAGATATAATTGTGTGTTTTAAGTCACTAACTTGTGATAATTTGTTATAGCAGCCTTAAAGTGTTGGGGAGTGTGCCCAGGGCTGATGGTGGCAGAGAATTGCAGGTGGCCTCAGCACTTCCCCAGAAGAGTCCACCCTTGACTGTGGACCGGAGGACCTTGGTCAGTGGCCTTGGGGTCACTGGGTAACTGCTGCAAAGGGTGTTTTGTCCAAGGAGACTGGAAGTAAGCTCAGAGGGTTCTTCTTGTGTCCTGTGTCCTGCTCGGGTCCAGGAACTAAATGGAGGCCCTGCCGCTTTTGCCAGAAATCTTGAGCTGCTGCCTCTGACCAGCTTTACTTGTGTTTTTATAAATCTATATTTACCTCCTTGTGTTTTAGAAGTGGCTGTTTATTTGGTGAGAACCCTCACTCCTGTGTTTGGTGTTGAGAGAAGCCCAGGAGTTTGTATTCTGCCAGTGATTGTGTGTTCCGTGGGAGTTGGGTTTCTCCCCTTGTTGCTGTTTGTAAGTGGAGGTGATGTCACCGTGGTGAAGGCCTTGGGGCTGTGGGTGGGGGAGTTCTTGCGATGTACATAGTTCCTTTTCCTTGTTTTTTTCAGTAGTTACTTTTCATATTGTTAAATGTCTCTTATTTTGTCCAGAAACATTTTGAAAAATAAACAATGTGAATCATATTTTTTTCCTCTTATATATTTGTCTAATATAGCAAATGTAGACTCTTTTGGGTTAATTTTAAATGAAGACAGAAATAATTTTAAAAAGTCCCTGATGATTTTGAATTATTTTTTAAATAGTGAGAACAGGAGGAAGTAACCTGTCTCCCTCAAGGAACTGTGGGAGGTTGTGAGGGAAATGAGGACACATCCTGCGGCCACATGTCTTTTGTTTTTCTTTTCTCCCAACTGCCACTGTCTGGCTAGACCTGCATGTGGCCTGTATGTGGCTAGGATGAGGGCAGTGGTAAGGTGACTGGGGCTGTCTTGGCTCTGGGGCTGGAGAGTGACATCTGCCCCCTCCTTTCCTTCTCTGGCAGGCTCAGTGTCTTTTGTCAGTCCTCAGCTTGGTCCTTCATCCACTGAACACAGGCCATGTGGAGATCTGCTCCATGCAGACGCTTCTGGGCGCAGTGGGGAGTCACGGGGTGGGGAATGTCACGGTGCTTGGCCCTGGGAGCACAGTGTGACTGACCACATGAGTTCTTTCTCCTGAGGAGTCCAGGAGAGTGTCCATGTACAGAACAGTCCCAGAGCAGGGGTGCAGTGCAGCACTGGAGGTGCAGGTGTGCAGTCACAGAGCTGAGTGGCACGGGGCCTTGGTGTGACCTCTCACACTGGGATTGTTTATTGAGTGGTTACCTTGGGCCAGCACTTTACACACAACCACCCATTTAGTCCTCATAGCAGCCATGGGTGGGGGAAAGTACTGAATGGTCCCTGTTTTCCAGAGGAGGAAACTTAGAAACTGAGTCACTTGCTTAAAGTCACACAGCTTATAAATGGCAGAGCTGGGGTTGGAACCTTAGGAGTAGGCGTCCAGAGTCTACCGTTAACCATTGTAGCGTGTCCATATCATCCATGCCCTACGACCCTTAACAGCACGGAAGCCATTAGAAAGCTCACTTGCCCACCGGGAATCTGGTCCTTCGGAAGGATGGTTGGGGTGGGGCAGGTCCCCTAGCACCCCCGCAACGTCTGAACTCGGGCTGCCGCCTTGCCTGGGCTGCCTGGCCTCAGAGCCCTGCTGCGCTCAGCCTGAGGCCAGTTCCCCAAGGTGAGGGTCACGTTCCTTGTGCTTTGACTTGTGCTCTGAGTTGGCACTTTGACTTCCATGCCTGCAGGCGGTCCTGGAGTTCTTCACGTCCCTTGGTGTGCCCTTCGCCCGCCCCGGTGTGCTATTCGCAGAGGAGAGGCAGAGGTGTCGGGAGGCCCAGGGAAAGGGCAGCCTGGCGCTTCCCATTTCTGGGGCCCTGTTCTAAGGGGAACTTTCGTTTTGAGTATGCCCAGACTTTTTGTTCTCCCTCTCTGGAAAGCCATTTCCTCTTTTCTGGGGATTAATGTGGAAATTCCACCCTGAGTGCTGAGGGTCATGAAGGGGCACATAGCAATTGGTGGGTCCAGTTGGTTAGAACAGCTGTGGAGTCTCTCATTGCAGTGGCAGGAAGGGCTAAGGATGTGGTGGGCCCGTTAACGGGGTGGGTTGTGGCTAAGAGTTGGCAGTGGTCCCTCCTGGAGGCAGGTGTTTGAGGCTCCTTTACCTGGAGGTGGTCGATGAGGTCAGGAGAGAATGTGATTTTCCCTAGTGCGAAGAAAGGAGGACTGAGGGCTCAGCTGGGGGCGGGCGCGGAGGTAGGGAATGCACAGAAAAGTCTGCAGACATCTGGAGGGGCTGGCAGGAAACGAGGAGAGAAAAGGAAGAAAGGGTTCAGTGTGGTGAGTCTGGAGGTGAAGTCGGGCAGGGATTGAGTGAGAGGCAGCAAGAAGGAGAGAGGGGATGGGGCTGGGTGATGGCTGGCTGCTAGGGTGGGGACTATCTGTACAGGCCCACGTCACTTAATGATGGGACATGTTCTGAAAAATGTGTTGTCAGGCGGTTCCATCGTTGTGTGAACATCATAGAGTGCACTTGCACAAACCTAGATGGTAGAGCCTGTGATGCACCAGGGCTGTGTGGTATAGCCTGTTGCTCCTGGGCTATACACCTGTACAGCCTGTGACCATACTGAATGCTGTAGGCAGCTGCAACGCAGTGGTAAGTATTTGTGTATCTAAACATAGAAATGGTACAGTAAAAATATAGTATGAAATATAAAAAATGGTATACCTGTATAGGGCACATATGATGAATGGAGCTTGCAGGGCTGGAAAGTTGCTCTGGGTGAGTCACTGAGTGAGCGTGAAGGCCTAGGACGTTACTGTACACTGCTGTAGACTTTATGAACACTGTACACTTAGGCTACACCAAATTCATAAATTTTTTTCTTTCTTCAATAGTAAATTAACCTTACCTTACTGTGACTTTTTTACTTTATAAACTTTTTAATTTTTAAAAACTTTTTCACTCTTGTAATAACAGTCTAAAGCACAAACATATACAGTTGTACAAAAATATTTTTTCTTTATATTATTCTGTAAGCTTTTTCCTGTTTTAAAAAAGACTTTTTCCTTTTTAAGCTTTTCTGTTAAAAACTAAGACACAGACATATGTGCTAGACCTACACAAGGCTAGGATCATCAGTATCACTGTCTTCCACCTCTACATCTCGTCCCACTGTTATTGTCTTCAGGGGCAATAACAGGCAAGGAACTGTCATCTCCTCTGATAACAATGCCTTCTTCCAGAATACCTCCTGAAGAACCTGTCTGAGGCTGTTTTATAGAATTTTTTTTTTTTTTTAGTAAGTAGGAGAAGTATACTCTAAAATAATGATAAAAATATAGTACGGTAAATACATAAAGTAGTAACATAGTTGTTTATTGTCATTGTCAAGTATTTTGTACTGTACATAATTGTATGTGCTGTACTTTTATTGACTGTCAGCACAGTAGGTTTGTTTACACTTGTATCACCACAAACACATAAATAATGCATTGTACTATGACGTTACGACAGCTGTGGCATCACTAGGTGATGGAAGTTTTCAGCTCCTTTATAATCTTATGAGGCCGCTATTGTGGATATGGTATGTCATTGACTGAAACGTTATGGAACATATAACTGTACTTCTCCATGTTAGACATTTCACAGTACTTCTGTTTCCTTTATTCATTTGTTTATCTTTTCAGAGACAGGGTCTTGCTCTGTTGCCCAGGCTGGAGTGCAGTGGTGCAATCATAGCTCACCATAACCACAAACTCCTGGGC
This sequence comes from Daubentonia madagascariensis, assembly GCA_023783475.1. Lineage (NCBI taxonomy): Eukaryota > Metazoa > Chordata > Mammalia > Primates > Daubentoniidae > Daubentonia > Daubentonia madagascariensis. Next base: position 1,919,895 of record JAKFHU010000600.1, on the reverse strand, counting down.
TCAAGTGATCCTCCTGCCTCAGTCTCCTGAGTAGCTTAGCTGGGACTACAGGCGCTTGCCACTACACCTGGCTAATTTTTTAAAGTTTTTTATAGAGCTGAGGTCTCACTATGTTGCCCAGGCTGGTCTCAAACTCCTGGCCTCAAGTGATCCTCCTGGCTCTGCTTCCCAAAGCACTGGATTACGGGTGTGATCCACCCGCACCTGGCCTTTGTTCATATTTTCCAAATTTTCTGTAATAAACCCATGTTGCTTTTCTTATGAGGGAAAAATTTATTGTAAAAATGCTATTTCCAAGACCTGTTTCAAGAGATGTCCATTAAACAGTTCTCCATTTGGCTCAGAAAACTTTCCTACATCCCTGCTGGGTTCTCAGTGCTCTGGGGGCCATGGGAAGTGTGACAGGAGACAAAATACAGTCCCTGTTGCAGGAAGCTCATGGCCCAGAGGTGACACTGAGTCGGTGGGAGCCTTGTAGGACAGGATAAGTGTTACTGACAGGCAGAGTTGTGTGGGTGTCAGTGGTGGGACCTAGGAGATCCTCTTTGGTTTGGGTCTGTGAGGCAATGTCTTTCTGCAGTTGACTCCTTGGGGCAGATATGAGTTTCAGATTATGCTGTGGTGGAGGGGATGGTATAATAGAATTGTTTACTCTTGTAATGATGGTTTTTCATACATTTTTCTCCAAAGCCCTCTAAATTTAATTTCCTTGGAAATTTACTTCTGAATATATTTTATAAATCTGGGAAGCATCACTGTGTTCTAGAATGAGCCTAGAATGAGTACATTCAGTTGCTAATTCAGTTCATATTTCAGGAAACTACTATTGAACCCAAAGGGGGCATTGAGTAATGACGGTGCTTGGAGAGGAGAGGCTGGCCTGCCACAGGCTGGAGTGGCCAGGTGATTTGCCTGCTCACGTCACACATCTGAAGCACAGAGAAGCATTTAATCGTAAATGTGGTGATACAATTTTGCATTTATTTTATGATGCTTAGAACACTCAGCTGGACTGATTTCTTTTCCACACTTTCATTTTCACCTACTCTTCACCATTTCCCTCATTGCTCTTTTCACCCACTGCTATTTAACCTTTAATTAAAAAAATAACAACAAATCTGTTCTGGTCTCGTACCATCAATTTTGTTTTAAAGGCAGCAGCACGTTGGTGTAGGGGCTCCAAATTCAAACCAGAAAGAAGCTCTCCAGGATCTGCAGGAGAGAGCTGCCTTCTTGTTGTCAAAACCTAGTGGCTTTGCAGCACGGGACTCCAGTCACTCCTTGCTCGTGGACTTCTGACTGGTTACCTCATGCTTGTTTCCGTCTTTCTTTTTGCCTCAGGGGTCACCTATGTCCTCATGAATTATCTACCATCGTGGAATCAACCCAAGGACAGGGACTGTCACTGGTTCACTGTCATCTTTCCAGCACCAGAGGTGGACCTGGCGTGGAGCAGGTGCTCAGCCAGTGTTTGCTGAGTGACCTGAATGAAGAAACATAACAGCAGTCAGTAAAGGCTGCGACGCCTGTAGTTCATGGTGCTCTCCGGGTGGAGACCAAGGTGGAGAACTTGGCTATCTACAAGTATTAATATATTCTCAGAAAGTATTTGGTTCTGAGGGTTTAAGAAAATTTTTTTTTAAAACTTTCCTGAATTGTGTTGTATAGACAGCTCTGGGCAGAGTCCTGAAGAGATGTTGAGGATCTCAGGGACCTAATCTCTTTTTCTTGTGCATTTTCCCCGACTGACCAGGGTCTGCAGCCTGTTCTCATGCTGTGACCCCATCTCCCTGGAGGCATCCCTCCCAATCTTGTGTCATACCTGAGTTTACCCTCCCCAGTAGTGGCATTTTAGTGGAGTCTCCTGTGCGTTATGCTGAAAAGTCAAGCTTTGTCCATAATTTCGGGACCCGTCATAGAGAAGGGAATGGGGAGGTCCTTTTAGTTGAGGATCCTCTTCAGGGCATAGTCGCCTGGGGCATCTCTATGCCTGCCCCTCCCTAGCCTCTGCCCAGTGATATCTTGTCCTTTGTCTAGATCATTCCAGTTTCACCTGGGTATGGGTCTCTGCTGTGTCATGGGGTTGGAACTTGTGACCCTTTGTTAGTGTTCGTTCATTGGTTCTTTCATCTGAGAGTCCTTCTTGGCTGTGTGGTTGTGGGGTCATCAGGACATATACAAATTGGACCCAGAAAACACAACTAATGGCCCCCACTGTTGCTTGCTGGTAACAAATTAGTCCTTCTGAAATTTTCATTTTCTTAGTTGGGGGGATGATAAAATTTCTGCCATTCTCATGTGAAGCATGCTGCAATTTGTTGTTCTATGGCGATGGCGTTACAAACTTTTGTTATTCAGGGTGGCAAGAGTGGACTTGGACCTAATTAAAGGTTTAATGAAAGATGTCAGTCAGCCATATGGAGCCTTCCCCTACAAGGTGTACAGACCTGGGACACAGCAGGGTCAGGGAGGGGACCTTTCTTGTCCTTCCTTCCACCTGTGTAGAGATGTCATTTACATGCCATGTGATTCTCCCATTTGAAGTGTTCAGTGTTTTGGTATATGTTTTGGTATATTCACAGAGTTGTGCAGTCGTCACCATAGTCAGTTTTAGAATTTCATCACCACAAAGAGAAACCCCATACCTGTTAGGAGCCACTGCCCATTCCCTCCTCCCCGCCCCTGCCAACCACTAATATGCTCTCTGTCTCTGTGATTTGCCTGCTCTGGACATTTCATATCAATGGAATCATACAACACGTATCTTTTTGTGTCTGGTTCCTTTTACTCAGAGTAATGTTTTCAGGGTTCATCCATACTGCATTATGTACCAGTACTTCATTCCTTTTTATGACCTACTACTATTCCATCGTATGGGTAGGCCACATTTTACTTACCCTTTCATCAGCTGATGGGCATTTGGGCCGTTTCCACTTTTTGGCTATTATGAATAATGCTGTACAAGTTTCTTGTGTGGATGTGTTTTCATTTCTCTTGGGTATGTACCTAGGAGAGGACTTTCTGCGTCACGTGGTAACTCCGTTTAACCTCTTGAGGACCTGCCAAACTGTTTTCCACAGCAGCTGCCTTTTTTTTGTTGCCACTAGTAGTGTATGAGGTTCCAGTTTCTCTGCATTCTCACCAACACTTATATCATCTTTTTAATTTTTGCCATCCTTCTGGGTGTGAAGTGGTAGCCCAGTGCGGTTTTGATTTGCATTGCTCTGATGGCTAATGATATTGAGCTTACTTTTTGAAAGATTTCTGTGTATAATGTAAAAAGAATGGGGAGACTTAAGAGTTTATCAGGAATGTGTCCTTGAGGAGTCTTTCATGTTTTGACCCTTCTGGAGAATGAGACAGTGCTTCAGTAGTTGTGTCCACATCTAGTACATAAACACTTCACCTTCCCAGAGCCAGAGCAATCTTTAAAAAATTAGTAAACATTTTAGACATTCAAAAAGGGTAGACTAATATAATGTACATGGAACACACTCCATCCACCGTGAGAAAGAAGACATTGCACACATGCAGTTGAGGCTGCTACATTTTTGCCTGGACCTAGCTCCTTTCTCTGACACCCTGATAATCACCATTTTGAATTTTGTATTTCATTCCCATGCATGCAGTAGGAGTTTTTACCACTCGTGTATGTATCAAAAAATGATATGTAGTGTCATTTTACATTTAAAAAATTTTTATAAAGGATGTCATACTGTGTGTATTCAACTTTTTAATGCTCCGTTTAATGAAATTTGTTTACATTGATTCTGGTAGCTCTGGTTTGTTCATATCTGCTGGGGTTAGGTTTCATTATATGTATATATTCTAGTTTATGCATTATTCCATCGATAATGGGCATCTAGAATTATCTAAAAAACTTTTTTTCTTTTTTAGTATTACAGACATTCCTGAATCCATCTCCTTATATACTTGTGCAAGGGTTTTTCTAGGCTGTATATCAAGAAGTGGAATTATGTCGTGTGCATCTGCTTTTCTTAAGGAGTCACTAGGGTTCTTTTTAAAACAGTGGGTTACTGCTGTGTTTTAAAGTAGTATAATTTATAAAAAAGTTTATTGGTTAATATACTTTTTTAAAGAAAGATTTCATTATCTGAAATGAGGTAGTGGGTTAGTTGCCACTTATTCTTTTAAAATAGCTTTAGTCGAAGTTTGTTTTTCTTTTTAGCTGTGCAAGACTAAATAAAAATCCAATTTTGATAAGATAAAATGAGATTCCTTTAGTCCGAGCCTGAACTTTGCTGGAACATTTTCTGCTCAGTAAACGCAAGTGGCTTTGCCTGTAAAGAAGTAATGAGTTTCCAGCTGTCCTGGGAGGGAAAGGCCCGCGGTCTGTGATGCTGCTGCAAAGATGTTTGTGAAAATGACATGTCAATAGTGGGCAGTATGCCTACTGTTTTGAGCCGTATAAATATATTGGGGGATGATAGGAGGAATGTAAATGTTCAAATAAAGATAAATTCATAATATTGATGAATGCTATTTGTAGGTCACTTTACAGTATTCCAACTGCTATCTTATGTGGCCATCTCATTTTGTACACATTCTTATCCCCATTTCCGGGATGAGGAAGCTAAAGCTCGGAGCAATTACTTGGTTAAAACTTTACCAGCCAGTAAGTGTTGGAGCTGGGCCTCAAACTGGGGCCTTTTGATTCTTAAACTTTGGAAGATTTCTACCAGTGTCAGGGGGGTCTCCATGAAATTTCAGAAAAATGTTGTGACAGGTTGTGCTTGATCTAAGCTGGCTATATACTTTCTTTTTTTTTTTTGGTGGGGGGCATATAGCAAGCATTTGATTCTGCTCATGGATTCTGTGGGTCAGAAAATCAGGGCACAGTGGGAACAGCTCGTCTCTGCACTATGATGTCTGGGGCATCACTAGGAAAATTTGAAGGCTGGGCCTGAAATCATAAGGCACTGGTTCACTTGTCTAGTGGGTGATGCAGGCTGTCAGCTGGGACCTCAGTTGGTGCTGTTGGTTGGCATGCGTACATATGGGTGTTCCTTGTGGCTAGTTTGGGCTTCCTTACAGAATGGTGACTGGATTCCAAGAGAGAGAGAACCCAAGAGAGCCAGGTGAAAACTGTATTGCTTTTTAAAAAAAATTACAGCATCTTTATTGAGGTCCAGATACAACACAGTTCACCCATTTAAATTCACATACAACAGCATTCACCCATTTAAAGTATATAATGCGTTGGTTTTTAGTGTATTCAAAGAGTTCTGTAACTATCACCACAATCAATTTTAGAATATGATTATTACCTCAGAAAAACTCTTGTATCTTTTAGCTATCACACCCAGCCTCCCTCCTCCCATCCCTAAGCAACCACTAATCTACTTCCTGTCTGTATAGATTGCCTATTCTGGACATTTCAAGTAAATGAAATCATATAGTATTTTTTTTGTGATTGGCTTCTCACACTTAGCATAATGTTTTCAAGGTTCATCCACGTTGCATCTTATATCAGAACTTCTTTTTTATAGCCAGATATTCCATTGTATGAATAGACCACACTTTGTTTATCCATTCATCCAGTGATAGACATTTGAGTTGTTTCCATCTTTTGGCTATTATGAATAGTGCTGCTATGAACATTTTTGAACAAGTTTTTGTCTGGATGCCTTTTTGTTTCTCTTGGGTATATACTGGGAGTGGAATTACTGGGTTATATGGAAACTCTGCATTTAATTGTTTGAGGGATTTCTAGACTGTTTTCCAAAAAGGCTGCACCATTTTTTATTCCCACCAGCAAGCTATGACAGTTTGAATTTTCTGCATTTTCACCAACATTTGTTATTGTCTGTCATTTTTATTTTAGCCATCTGAGATGTACAAAGTGGTATATTGTTGTGGTTTTGGTTTCCCTGATGACGTTGAGCATCTTTTTAGGCACTTCTTGGCCATTTGTATATCTTCTTTGGAGAAATGTTTATTCAGATCCTTTGTACTTTTTAAAATTGGTTTGTCTTTTTATTATTGAGTTTTAAGAGCTCTTTATATGTTATAGATACAAATTCTTTATCACACAGATGATTTGCAAAGAATTTTTTCTATTCTATGAGTATCTTGATTTTTTTATGGTATCCTTTGAAACACAAAAATTTTTAGTTTTGATGTCTAATTTATCATTTATTTTTGTTGTTTTTGTTGCATTTGGTGTTAATATCTAAGAAGCCATTGCCTAATCTGAGGTCACAAAGATTTACTCCTGTGCTTTCTGTTAATTAAGAGTTTTTATAGTTTAAGCTCCTTTATACTTAGGTCTTTGATTTTGAGTTAATTTGTGTATATTGTGAAAAGCAGGGGTACAACTTTATTCTTTTGCATGTGGATATCTACTTGTCCTGGCACTATTTGTTGAAAAGACAATTCTTTATTCAATTGTCTTGGCATCCTTATCAAAAATCAATTGACTGTGAATGTGAGGATTTTCTTTGGATTCCGAATTCTATTCCATTGACTCTATATTTCCCCTTATATCAGTACCATACTTTCTTGATTACTGAATCTTTTAGTAAGTTCTGCAATCTGGAAGAGTGAGTCCTCCATCTTTGTACTTTTTCAAGATGGTTTTGGCTGTTCTGGGTCCCTTGCATTTCCGTATAAATTTCAGGATCAGTTTGTCAATTTCTGCAAAGAAGCCAGGGGTTGGTTGTGTTAAGTATGTGTTGAATTTGGGGAGTAGGGCCATCTTAACAGTATTCATCCAGTCTTTTGGTAATGAATATGGGATATCTTTCCATTTATTTATATTTTCTTTAATTTCTTTCAGTAATGTTTTTTAGTTTTCAAAGTGTAAGTTTTGTACTTTTTTAATTAAATCTATTCCTAAATATTTTATTCTTTTTGCTGATATTGTATGTGGAATTGCTTTCTTTTCTTTTTTTATTTCAATAGATTTAGAGGGTTATAATTATACAATTATAATTGTATAATGCTGAAGTCAGGGCATTTAGCATACCCGTCACCAGAACTGTGCCCGATAGGTAGATTTTTATCCCTCATACCCCTCTCAGCCTCCCCCTTCTTAGTTTCCAATGTCCACTACACCACTTTATGACCATATATACTCCTCATTTAGCTCCCGCTTATAAGTGAGAACATGTGGTGTTTGTTTTTCCATTGCAGAGATGCTTCACTTAGGATAATGGTCTCCAGTTCCATCCAAGTTGCTGCAAAAGACATTACTTCATTCCTTTTTGTGGCTGAGTAGTGCTCTGTGGTGTGTATACACACACACACACACACACACACCCCGCCCCACATTTTCTTTATCCACTCATCAGTTGATGGGCACTTAGGTTGATTCCATATCTTTGCAATTTGGAATTGTTTTCTTAATTTCATTTTGTATTGTTCATTGCACGTGTATAGAAATACAATTGATTTTTGTATATTGCTCTTGTATGCTGAAACCTTGCTGAACTTGTTTTTTAGTTCTAATAGTTTTTTAGTGGATTCCTTGGGATTTTCTATGTACAAGATCATGTCATCTTGTTAGATAGTTTTAGTTCTTCCTCTCTGATCTGGATGACTTTTATTTCTTGTTCTTGCCTAACTGCCCTGGCTAGAACCTCTAGTACAATGTTGAATAAAAGTGTTGAGAGAAAATATCCTTGTCTTGGTCCTGAGCTTAGGGGGAAAATACTCAGTCTTTCAGTTAAGTATGATGTTCACTGTGAATTTTTTGCAGATTTCATTTATCAGGATGAAGATGTTACTTTCTTTTTTGTTTTTGTTTTTTCTTTTTTTTATTAAACAAATTTTTTTTGTTATATTTTTCCTTTTTGAAGATGTTACTGTCTGTTCCTGGTTTGCTGAGAACTTTTGTCATGAGTGGGTATTAAATTTTATCAAATACTTTTTCTGAATCTATTTAGGTGATCATGTGGTTTTTGTCTTTTATTCTATTAAAATGGTGCATTACATTAAGTGATTTTTGGTTGTTAAACCCACCTTGCATTTCTTGGATAAATCCCACTTGGTCATGATGTGTAATCCTTTTTAGATGTTGTTGGGTTTGGTTGGCTAGTATTAATATTTTGTTGTATTTTTGTGTGTATATCCACAAGAGATATTGGTCTGTAGTTTACTGTCCTTGTGATGTCTTTGTATGGTTTTGATATCACAGTAGTACTAGCTTCATAGAATGAGTTGGGAAGTATTCCCTCCTTTTCTAGATTTTTGGAAGAATTTGTGAAGAATTGGTATTAGTCCTTTTTTATGTGGTTGGTAGAGTTTACCAGTGAATCCATCTGGGCCTGGACTTTTCTTTGTTGGTAGTGTTTTAATTACTAATTCAGTTTCTTTACATGTTACATGTCTATTCAGATTTTCTATTTCTGTTCAGATTTTCTATTTCTCCCCATGTTGTGTATGTCAAGTTTCAGTTGTTTGTGTCTTTCTGGGAATTTGTCCATTTTATCTAAGTTATCTAATTTGTTCATGTATAGTTGTTCATAATATTCTCTTATAATTCTTTTTATTTCTGTAAGGTTGACAACAATGTCCTGTCCCTCTCATTTCTGGTGTTAGTAATTTGAGGCCTCTCTCATTTTCTTTTAGTCAGTCTAGTTAAAGGTTTGTCAGCTTTGTTCATCTTTCCAAAGAACCATCTTTTGGTTGTGTTGATTTTCCTATGTTGTTTTTCTAAGGCCTTATGTTTAAAACAAGTAGCCAGAGCACTGGTTTCTGGGTGTCTCCCCTGGAGTCCTGCTGTGATCCGGGGAGCTGCCTCTTCCCTTTCTGTTGGAGCAGCCAGGGCCATGGCAAGTGGGGGCTCCTGCTTCTCCCTCCTTCACCAGAACAGCTCTGCTTTTTGGCATTTCTATGTAAAATTTATTTTGAAAAGTTGGTTTACTGCTAACGTACCCCATTTTATACACACACACACACACAGACACACACACACGAAACCCCACAGAACAAAGCTGGAGCCACATTGCATTGACATTGATATATAAAGAACAATCTTGAGAGAAAATAAAGTTGCAAAAATGCATATATATAAAATGATAATATAAACTTTACAAATATGCAGAGTAATACTATATGTTGCCTAGAGATCATAACTCTTCAATGAAACTATAAACACTTGTATGGGAATTAAAAATGTTGGGCTGGCGAAGTGGCTCACGCCTGTAATCCCAGCACTCTGGGAGGTGGGAGGATCGCTTGAGGCTAGAAGTTCGAGACCAGCCTGGGCAATATAGCGAGATCCTGTCTCTACAAAAAAAAAATATTAGCTACTTGGGAGGCGGAGGTGGGAGGATTACTTGAGCCCAGGAACTTGAGGCTGCAGTGAGCTATGATTGCGCCTGTACTCCAGCCTGAGCGACAGATCAAGACCCTGTCTCTTAAACAAAAGTCAAATACAGGTTAGTAGGTTACCTCTGAGTAGGTAGGTAGGTAAATAGAATTAGGGAGGATTTCAAGTCTGTTGTATGACAAAATGTTAGGACTTGGTGGAACTAAATCTCTGGTGTTTGTGTGGTTATTCCTTGTGTTATATATGTCATTAAGCTGGGTTTGCAACCTGCTAGGTATGTGTAACCTTGGGCAGCCTACTTACGCTCTCTGCCCTCAGTTTTTCCATCTTTAAAATGGGAAGAATAGTCATATCTGCCTCATTGGATTGTGAAGATTAGAGGAGTTAACACTTTAAGAGTTTAGAATAATGCCAAATCTCTCTTAACTACTACTGTTATTCTCTGTGTTTCATTGTTTGCACTATTTCTTATTGAAAAAGAAACAGGAATGTGGAGCAAATAGGGAGGCTGTTGAGAGTGCTTGCAGCTGAGCATGAGCACACGGCATGGTGGTCACAGGGCTGTCCCTTCGCTTTTCTTTGTTTCATTCCTTTGGTAAAAGGATCCAACCCCAACCCCCACTGTGACCTCCTGTGGTCCATGCCCTACAGTGTCCTCAGCACCTAGTACGGTACCTGCCACATAAGAGGTACTTACTGGTAGAGTGAAGGGATCAAAGCTTTGCTTTTAGGTTTCTTTTTCAGTTTGAGGTCATATCTTACTAACCCTGATGTATGCAGAAATAAATGTGATGTTTCAGTTCAGATATTTACTTTAGGATTTTCTTCTGAAATCATATAATTCTCCTTTTGACTTTTCTTGGGAAAGAGAAATCAGCAAAACCTTTAAGGGGCCAAAACCTTTTGAATTCCCATGTCTTCTCTGTGTCTCCAGTCTTCCCCTGTGGAGTGAGGGGTTGGACTGGGCTCCAGGACACTCGGGGAAAGGTCTGCATGTTTCTGCTCCCTGCAGTGACAGGCCCATCGCTGCCATTTTTATTTTCCCAACTATCCACCCTCTGCTTTGCCTTCAGATCTGGTACATGCTATTCTCTTTGCCTGGAACTTTCTGCCTGCTCCACTTTTCTTAGGTCTGAGTGTAAGTAATTTTTTTCTCAAGGAATCTTCCTTCTAAGAATGTATTTCTATACTCCCATGGCATGCTGTTGTAGGAATTATCATAGAACATTATCAGTGCCAGTTTATTTTTTGCTTTTATAAGTAAACTGTACGGACTTTAATAGCTTGTACTGTGTCGTGCTTATCTTTGCCTCCCAAGTACCCTGTCACAGAGTTGGCATCCCACAAATGTTTGTTAAATTTTGTGGGAAAATTTTAGGATATAAAAGTAAACATTTGATATAATTAAAATATTGTGCTGCAGGCACAGGAAGGGAAGACTGAATAGAAACTGAATTGAAAACTGAAAAATGACCCAATGTAATATTTTAATGTGTACTAAAGATGATATCCTCAAACCAGTGGGGAGAAAGGAGAGATTATTTAATAAATGGCATTGGAACAATTATTTGTTTTTTAAAAAAAGTTTCCTACTAAATACTATGTAGTGAAATAAAATAAATTCTAGGTGGATTGAAAACTTAAGGGTAAGAAATGAAACCAGAGAAGCATGAAACTAGCCCCTAGTTGAATATTGATGCAACCTCAGAAGAGGGGGCCTTTACAAGCATAGTCTCCAAAGTAGAAACATACATAAAGGATAAAAGAGTGACTTAGCCTCCCATAACCAGGAAAACAGATTTGCCACCTGTATTAGTTTTCTGTTGCCACTCTAAAAAATTACCACAAACTTACTGGCTTACAACAAATTGTCTTAGAGTTCTGGAGTTCAGAAATCAGGCATGGGTCTCATGGGCTAAAATCAAAGTGTTGGCAGGGCTGGTTTCTTCTGGAGGCTCCTGGGGAGAACCATTACCTTGCCCTCTCAGGCTTCTGTAGGTTGCCCACATTCCTCGGCTCATGGTCCCTTTCTCGATCTTCAGTCTGCAGTGTTGCATCTCTCTGACCTTCCATAATGATCACATCTCCCTCTGATCCTAGCAGGGAATGTTCTCCACTTTTAAGTACTTGTGATTAGATTGGGCCCATGTGGATAACCCAGGATGATCTCCCATCTCAAGGTTTGTCTTTTTAATCACATTTGCAAAGCCCCTTTTGCCATGTCAGGTGACGCATTCACAGGTTCTGGGCATTAGGACATGGACAGCTCTGGTGGGGCTGTTGTTCTGCTGAACACAGGGCCTGGATGACTAAGAAGGAATCCTCTGTTTACAAAATGGTTTTTACAAATTGGTAAGAAAAGGGTGAACACTACATTAGAAAATGGACAAAGGGTATGGAGCAGTTTGCAAAAAGAAGAGGTGAACAAATGAACAAAATTTAAAAAATACTGTTCAGCTTCACTAATGAACAAGCAAGTACGTAGCCAACATTGAGACCAGTTTTCTTCTATCAAATTAGCAATGATTTGTGATCACTCATACATTGTTGGTGGGAATATGAACTACTACTCTTTGGCAGTATGTACCAACAGCCTTTTTAAATGCATGCGTTATAGGCCAAACATTCCATTTGTAGGAATTTATCCTCAAGAGGTTATCATAGTTGTGTGCAAATGTTTGTCTCCAAAGATGTTTATTATTTTTTTGTAATCACAAACAATTTAAAATAATCTAAAGGTCTCACAGTCAACATTGGTTAAACAAATTGTGTTGTGGCTATGTGGTAGGACAGTGTGAAACTGGAAGTGATATTGTCCAGGAAGATGACACAGGTCAGTGATGAGTTAACTGGTGCTCATTTCATTCTTACGGTTTTTCACATATTTTGGAGTAATTATAGATTTACAAGGAGTTACAGAAAAATGTATAGGGAGATCTGTATACTCACCTCATTATTATGCTTTTAAATGTACATATGCTGCTTATATTCTTTTTATGTATAGAACAGCACATATAAAGTAAACAAATTATTTAAATAAATTGAAGAGCAACAAAGTAATGATATGGGGAAATAGTAATGACCTGTTACTAAGTAAAGAAGGTAGGGTTTCATTCTTTTTATTTTTTATTTATTTATTTTTGTGGAGACAGGGTCTCCCTTTGTTGCCCAGGCAGGAGTGCAGTGGCCCAATCATAGCTCACTGCAGCCTCCAGCTCCCAGGCTTGAGCGAACCTCCTGCCTTAGCCTCCTGAGTAGCTGGGACTATAGGTGCGTGCCACCATCCGTGCTCAGCTAGTTTTTCTATTTTTTATAGAGATGAAGTCTTGCTATGATGCTCAGACTGGCCTCAAACTCCTGGGCTTAAGCAATCCTCCTACCTCGGCCTCCCAAACTGCTGGGATTACAGGCATGAGCCACCGTGCCTGGCTTCATTCTGTGTCTAAAAATGAAAACATTTATGTCTATATCTAAATACCTCTATCTGTGTTTATCTTTACATATACACCCTCCCCGCCCCCCACCAAGGTACCAACTCAAATTGTCACAGTGGTTATCTTTCCTGTGTGCACTTTGTCAGTTAGGCAGTTAGGATGTCTGACAGTAGTGGCTTCAACAAGCAGGGATTTGTTTATTTCATGTACCTGGGGAGGTTTCCTGGCTTGGGCGGCAGCTCAGCAGAGCCATCACAAACCCAAGCTCTTTTCCTTCTTTCTGTCCCGCTCCCTTTATGGCTGGCTTTATTTCTCATGCAACATGGCCGAGGTACCCAGGCTCACCTCTGTGTTCCAGCCCAGAATAAGAGGGAGAAGCTAAGGGCCAAAGGGGTGCTAGCTAAGCCTGCCTTCTTTTGTTGGAAAATGAAGTCCCCATTAATTTCTCACTGCCCTGTGCTGTGCCACGTGGCCACCCTGGCTGAAACCGGCCAACGAGAAAGGGGTTCTGGGTAGAGGTTGCTCAGCTGACCATGGTGTCTGCCACATGGGGTATTGTTTCCATCTATTTTCCAAATTTACTAGGGTAAACATAAGACTTTTATAATAAAACCATTAAATCTTTAAAAAAGTTATATTTATCTTCTTTTGTAATTCTGCATTTGATTGATATTCAGACAAAATGATACCAGTTGAGAATTCCCAGATGGGCATTTCATCATGAGATTTTAGTTTGTCTGTGAAATGCAGTCCATGAGCAGAGGTTACAGTCCCTTCACTGTGCTCCCAGAAGCCCTGGTCACTGCGGTGGGTGCCAGAAGGTCTGGGTGCTTACGGGGCTGGGCCCCTTGCACTGACGCCCGTTCTCAGGGAGGGGCTGAGTGCCCTGCCTGTGTGTAGGCAGTGGGCTTGTGTGGTGCCATTCGTCCGCTCTCGACTGGGCCCTCAGGACCTACAGTGCTAGAGGGACTTGCGGCCGCTGGCGGGAGCTGCTTCCCTGGGTCGTGTGGGTTACTGGCCTGGCCTTTTGGCTGAGCTGGTGAGGGCTCTCGGACAGAAATGCTCACTTGTTCTCCCTTTCTTTCTCACTAGCATCCAGCACGTGTATGGAGCCCAGCACCCCCCCTTTGATCCACTGCTACACGGCACGTAAGTGAAGTCTTAACCCCACTTGGCTTCTCAGCCCTGATTTAAGGGGGGCCGTGGCAACCGCCGTGTCCTGCCTCATGCCAGCTCCCTGGCGCTCCCAAGGGAGGAGGTGGTTTCTCATTCAGCAAACACTGATCACACAGTTGCTTTGTGTGAGACCCTTCCCAGACGGCAGACGTGGGGGCTACAGCCTGACGGTGGGGGGAGGTGGTGGAGCCACCCAGGAGAGCCAGGAGCTGACACCCCTTAGCTAGTGGCAGCCTGGCTCCGGGGCTGTTCATGGCGGCTCTGTTTCCCTTCCTCTCTCCTGCACTCTCCACCTGCCTTGCTCTGCCTGGGTCCCAGCCCCTCCACCAGAGCAGGACGGGGTGGCAGGTGTGGGACTTGGCCTTGTGATGGTGTGGCACTGCAGGACCATACCTGTCTGACAGGTGTCCTGACAGGTGGGGCCGATATCGTATGTTGTCATATTTTGGGGGACTCTTGTGCAAATTATACTGTTTCCAAATCCATATAGCAAAGGCCTGTGTTCTCTGCACAGTCTGTCCTGCCTGCACCCCTCAGCTGCTGCTGTGGGAGCTTTGCTGAGGCGCCGGGAACGCGAGGATGTATTTGAAGGCTCTGGCTCAGTGAGTCAGGGGTGTCGGTTGGTGCACCGTCCCTGTGCAGGGCAGTGCTTCCTTATAAATTGGCCCTGTCAGGTGGCAGAGGCTGCTCAGTGTGACTCTCCCTGGAGACTCCTCCTTTTCTGTAACTGGATCCTTACGAGCTTTGCCTGCTCTCATGTTGGCTGTCTCCATGAACTGCCTTTGCCTTTTCACTTCACTATCAGCTAGATTGAAGTTGAAGATGTTTAAGTGTATCTTTGTGTCTGGGGATTGTTTTCTGGCCAGTCTGGGGTAAAGAATGAAGCCTCTGAGTGTGCACAAGTAAAGACTCCGTTGTGTTGCAGCTTGCTCAAGGCCACTGCCAAGGTGCCGACCACTCCGGTGAGGGCCAAGAGGGTCAGCACCTTCCAGGAGTTCGAGAGCAACACCAGCGATGCCTGGGACGCCGGGGAGGATGACGACGAGCTCCTGGCCATGGCGGCAGAGAGCCTCAACACCGAGGTGGTCATGGAGACGGCCCACCGGGTGCTGCGCAACCACAGCCGGCGGCAGGGCCGGCCCGCGCTGCAGGAGGCCCCGGGGCCCACGCAGAGGCCGAAGCCTGTGGCCGAGCCGCCTTCAGCCCCAGGTGACCTGCGGCTGGTGAAGTCCGTCAGTGAGAGCCACACATCCTGCCCTGCAGGTAGGCTGGGGAGGGCTGAAGAGATGATGCGTGTTGCTGGCAGGGCCAGGAAGGGCCAGTGTCCTTTCACTGAGGAGGAGTCAGAGAGCCCATCCTCGTCTGGTGCCGGGCTGCTGGCCCGTGGGAGCCCGTGAGGCTGCTCTGCACGTGGCCTCGGAGCCCCAGGCAGGAGCAGCAGCTTGCCGCACTTTCCCCGTGGGCCCCTCGTTGCTTTCCTTTTGTCCTAGCTGAGTGCCTCTCTCCTCCCAGTGGAATGCAGGATGCGTGGCTTTCGTGTGCTGGCTGTGAGAGGGCCATGGGGGAGCGTGAGGGCTTGGAAGACCCTGTGTCTCTCCCCAGCACACCAGCTCTTAGTGCAGCTGGCAGCTTCCGGGGTGACATTTCCAGCTGAGGAGGGCTGGACCTCTGCAGGCAGCTTCCGCTGATTCCTGCCAGGGTTGCGTATCACGTGGGTTCATGTAGCGGGTGGGAGTCTGACTTTTGGAATTGCCACGTTCATATTATAACGCCCTGAAGGTGGGATTACGTCTGTGTTTCGTATCCATTGCGCGTGTGCTCGGCAGCTGCTCCTGAGACTGTTTTTGTGATTTTTGCTCTTTGTGTATTGGAGGCGCATTACATCTGTGGTGGAAAGCCACACAGTCATTTAATGAGTATCTGCCGTGGGCCAGGCACTGTTTTCAGGGTTGGGATGCCCCCATGGACAAACCATATGTAAGTCCTTGCCCTGTGGAAAGTCTGTTCTGGCAAAGGGGGCGGACGCTAAACTACACACAACCAGTAAGGGGGTGTGGAGTGTGCTGGAAGGTAGTAAGTGCCATGGGTCAAAGTAGAAGCGGGCAGTGGAGTTACAACATGGGTGGGCATGAGAGCAGGGTGGGCAGTGGGTATGATCTGGTCAGGGCATCCTCCTCCTTGCCTGAGCAGCACTGTCAGTGAGTCAGGACAGTGAGGTGTAGGGAAGGGGGCCAGCCGGGGCAGCCACAGGCCTTGTTAATATCTCTCTCCAAGGCCTCCCAGTGGCTAGGGTGCTTCCCCATGTTTATAGACGAGAAGATGATCATTATAGTAGCCTAAGGTTACCCTGATAGTAGATGCAGAACTAGGTTTCATACCTAGTCTATAATTTTTGGTTCTTCTGAAGGTGCTTCTTGCATGGATAGTTGTTGAATTTGGTGTTTGTGTGGAGGAATGGTTGCTGGAGGTTTCTATTTATCATCTTGTTCTGCTCCCCTAGGTCTAGTTTTTAAAAACACTTTTTAGGAATTGATTAACTTCTAAAATGTTACAGTTCTCATTAGGTGAGAATGCTATGAATTATTTTATTTGGTCTGTTTTCATTTTGAAATCTAATACATTTTAAAGTTTTTGAACTTATAAATGGAAATCTGGTTATGGCTTTTGCAGGAGGCTTGACAGTCCTGGTGACTGATTCAAGTGCACACCGACTGCCCCTGCAGGCCCAGTCCTGGGCAGCATGTCCTTGCATGTGGTAGGCTCAGTGTTGGTAGGAGCCCTGAGTTCATGCGCTTGTGGGTGGTGCTGCTGTTGAAGCTCTGCAAGCCATTGCTGGTAGTGGTCCTCATTACCCCTAGGTGCAGGGGTCTCGTCTGGTCAGGGCCATGTTGTGTGTGGTTGGGGGTTCCTGACCAGGAGGCAAGCTCAGGCTGCATCCAGTCAAGGTGGGGGAGCTGTGGGACGTCACCCTGATGTCATCCTGGGATGACTCATCCTGTAAGAGCAAAGCGAAGGCTGCTCTAAGCAGCTTGTGGCTGGGCGATGGGGGCCCCTGGCCTTGTGGCCTGTGCCTGCACCTGCCTTGGAGTCGGCCATCTTTCTTGTGTTTGCTTTTTAGGCACGCCTTTGTGAGTACTTCAATATGGTAATAATGATAGCGTTTATTGATCATTTACTGTGTGACAAGTACTGTAGCAAGCCCTTGTGATGATAAGCTCATTAAACTTCATAGCAGCACCAGGGCATAAGACTTGTTGTCATTCCTATTTCACAGATGAGGTATGGAGAGGTCAGCAGCTTGCCCAGAGCTGCACACTGACCTGTAGGCTGGGACTCAAACCTGGGCATCTGACTCCAGAGTTCCTGCTGCTGGCCGTAGGCCTTACTGGGCAGAGCAGGAGCTCTCAGTGGGGTGATCCTGCCCCCAGAGGACATGGGGTGGTATCTTAGGGCAGTTTTGGTTGTTGCAGCTGGGGCAGGGCATTGTGTCACTGGTAGGTAGTGGGTAACATCCCACAGTGCTCAGGACAGCCCCCATCCCCGACAGAAACTGATCCAGCCCCAAATGTCCACAGGCCAAGGCTGAGAAGCCCTGGTCTGGAGTCCACCGGGCTCCTGTCTCAGTGCACTGAGTGGGTTGGTGTCTGGGTGGCAGGAGTGTGTGGTGTGGAGGGAGAGGTGGGGATGTTTCAGTTCCCTGGGCCGTGGCTGCCTGTTAGTCGTCAGACTGTTTGCTTGGCAGTGGCATGAATATGGGCACTTCTCTGTTCTTGTTCTCAGGGACCTCAGGCCGTGGCACAGGGAGGCTCACCAGCAGTCTGGTGGGGAGACACACAAGTAAGTGAATGGACAGGATCCAGAAGCATCCAGGGGGCGGAGTTTCCATCTGTCTTGTTCAGGAGGGG
Source organism: Daubentonia madagascariensis (assembly GCA_023783475.1). NCBI lineage: Eukaryota > Metazoa > Chordata > Mammalia > Primates > Daubentoniidae > Daubentonia > Daubentonia madagascariensis. The sequence continues at coordinate 1,902,085 of JAKFHU010000600.1, read as the reverse complement.
AGATGTTGTGGGCCTTCCTTGGTTGTCATCTGATCTGTCTCCTGAGGGGAGGGGCTGTGTCTGCACGCTTCATCTGCATGTTTTGCAAATGCCTTGAAGACGGGCTATGTCCCATTTGTCTTTGTTTCTCCTTGGTGTCCTCTGTAGTTGCGTAAATGCTGTTGAAGTAAATGCAGTTTTGCTCAGGGCCAGGTGACCACGTGGCTTTTGCTGGTGCCCCACCCTGCAGCACCCTCATGCCTCCCTGCTCAGGAGGCATGCTCAGGGCCTTGCTGCTCAGGTCTATGAGTTCCGTGTGAGCAGCGGTTTGCAGTTCTCAACACCACCGGATGTGCTGTCTCATGGGGCACAGCCCAGCCCTGCTGCATGGGTACACCCCCCACCCAGCGTTTATGTTTGTTTTCACACTTATGCCTCTCCCTTCATGGTGCACAGCCTTGGGGAGCTACATGTCACTCGGAGAGTGCCTGCAGCCTGCCCACTGTCACCAGCCTTGGCCTTCCACCCAGGATAGGTGGTTGCGCTGCCAGTTCAGTGGTAGTGCAGTCGGGTGGGTTGTGCCCAGCCTTCCCTATGCTCGTTCTTTACCTTTTGGCTTTCGTGACTTTCTTAAAATGCCTTGAAAATCTGTTACCTTATACCTGAGGTCAGATGCACTTTGCTTATTTAGTGACACTTGGGTTAATAGCAAAAGCATGTCTTCAGCTGGAAGGGCTCTGGAAGGCCTGCTGAGTGGGCAGTGGGCCAGATGAAGGCTGTCCCCGTAGCTGATCGTGACGGAGCTGCAAGCGGGGTCTTGTGTGGACACCAGCTGGTGGCGGTTATGTCACTGGGGATAGGATGTTGATGTGCTTCCTGTTCATGGTAACACAGAGACCTGATGGTTAATTTTACTGTTTTCTCAGGGGACGTCTCTGCTACTTTAGTTCAAAATTCCACCTGTCACATCTTAGAGTGGGTGCCAGAAGTGCCCTTAGGTGTCTTGATGACGTTACATTGGTCATCTCTTAAGATCATAGGTAAAAAAAGTTGAGCACCTTTCAGAGACACAATTTGTAGCTATTGTTTCTGCTGAATCTTTTTTCTTTTTTTTCTTTCTTCTTTTTAATTGACAGAGTGTCACTCTGTCACCCAGGCAGTGGCATCATCATAGCTCACTGTAACCTTGAATTCCTGGGCTCAAGTGATCCTCCTGCCTCAGCCTCCCAAGAAGCTGGGACTACAGGCACGTGCCACCACGTGCTAATTTTTTAATTTTTTGTGGAGATGAGGTCTTGCTAAATTGCCCAGGCTGGTCTCGAACTCCTGGGCTCAAGTGGTCCTCCCACCTGGGCCTCCCAGAGTGCTGGGATTGCAGGTGTGAGTTACCACACCCAGACTGTTTTTTCTATAGAATCACAAGTGCAACTGAAATGATAGACTCTAAAGAAGGGAAAAAGGAGCTCTGAGCATCACCACCCAAGGTCCTCCCCTGGTTCAGGCGTTGCTTCTCAAGCCTTCCCTGAGTTGAGGCCGGTGGGGAGGAGGATTCTCTGGATGGTGCCCCATGGGGGAGAGCTTGAGTCATCAGGGGAAGGGAGACAAGGGAAGTGCCCTGAAGTCAGTGCCCCAACTTCGGCAGACTTTTCTGGAAATTTAACTGGGCCATATTCTGCCCAGAGGTCACAGGTTCAGGTTGCTTTGCTCCTGGATAGCCTGAGGGTTTCTGTGTGAATCCGCTCCTCCACCCAGACTGTGAAGGAAATGAGGCCAGTCTGTGGAAAGGTGGGATAGGGGCGTGGTGCAGCTGCAGCTGCCAGCAGTGGACGTCAGCATGTTGCCTCTGCAGCGTTTGTTCTTGCTCTCTTTCCTGGAGTTCATTTTTCACTCTACTCTAATTTTCAGCTGTTGAAAGATGAGATCACTGGATGGGATTCAGATCTAGGAGTTCCAAGCCTTTCAGAGCCTCTTCCTTGTTGGTCCTGGGTGGCTCTGCATTGAGTGGTCTGAGGCCCTTTGGATCTTACCTTTGGCCGTCCCCAGCCCTCGGCTGCTGGGTGTAATGCGGGTCTGAGGTCGGCGGGGCCTTTGTGTGCAGTAGCACGAGGTGCGCTGGGCAAGGGGTGGGCAAGCTTGCACTCTGATGCCCTTCGGTCACTGCTTGCCATGGGGTCTGGGCAGCGCTGTCCCTCACCTGCCTGGCTTTCTTTGTTTCCTCGGGATGATGGTCCCTGCCTGACTCCTCTCCCAGGACAGTGGTGAGATCAGGGAGCGTCTGGCAGGTGGTGGGTTCAGACATGCTCTGGAGACAACAGGCGGGTGCTCTTGTGGAGTCCTGTTTCCTGGTGTGTCCTTGCCTTTGCCTCCTGTCTCAGTGCCTCTGTAGGCTTCATCCTTTCCCTTACGGTGACTTGCTCTCTAAGCTAAGGCTAGGGTAACTCCAAAGCACCCCCTCGACAGATCCTCTGGGTCTTGGTACCTGGGCAGGCCCTGATCTGCAGTCCAGGCACCAGCTGGAGCCTGACCACTGACACACCCTGAGGTTGTGTCTGCCTCAGGAGTTTTCCGCCTGTCATTGTCTTGCTTTTGTGTGGGCCGTGTCTGTGTTACTGATGAATAATACTCTGCCAGTGAGGCAGGTGAATTTCACAGGTGTCAGTTCTATCTTATTGCTCAGGAAACCAAGGTCTCCACTGCTCAGTGATGGGAGGAAGGGATAGTTGTGACCCGACAACGTTCACAAAGGGACAGTGGCCTGGCAGGTGTGAGGCCGTCTTAATGCAGGAATAACATGTGGTCAGGAGTGGTCAGGAGATGCACCCTCACCCTCACCCCTGTTCTCTCACCCCTGCAGAAAGTGCCAGTGATGCTGTCCCTCTGCAGAGGTCCCGGTCTCTCCCACATTCAGCCACCATCGCATTGGGTGGGATGTCCGACCAGAGAACCCTCAGCAGCTCAGTGCTGAGTAAAAGAGAGTCCTCCCGTCTCGACAAGTTCCAGCAGCTGCTTGCTGGCCCCAACACAGACCTCGGTAAGTTCCCTGCAGGTTAGAGGACACAAGCACTTGTTTTGTGGTGTTTCTGAAATAGATCCTGTCTTGAAGGACACTGTGTGTAGTTGTATAATGTACATGCCTCATGTGTAATTTACCTTGTAAGAAGTTGATGTGTTCTTATTTTCATACCAGTAAGTCACTGAGACAGTAGTTTTTGCTGATAGTTTCCTTTAGACGTGTTTTGTTAATGTATTTCCAATGCAGTTTGATAAAGTGTTTTTTGTTCTTTTTTCCTAATGCCCCAATTGCACTCTTTCTTATTGCTGCCTTGGTGAGCACTGTGAGGCCGGCCATGTGGACATCCTTGTTCTTCGTAGTGTCCTGGAGACAGCGGCTCATGGGGGCGCAAGGCTGGTGACCACCATCTGGACCTGCTGATTTTGTACTTTCCTGCCAAGGGGCTGGGGTCAGCAGGGGTGACAGGCTTTGGGCACTGCAAGAGGACCAGCACGATTCTTCCCCGGCAGGCGGCTTCCAGGCACACACAGTGCCCGTGTGGGCGTGCCGTGGGCAGGCTCTGAGGAATGCACTTGCTCTTAAGGCCCTTGAGTGGAACTCCCACTTGCATCCACGCTCCTTCATTTACGGCTCTCGTCTTGATGAGGGCCACCCTGTGCCAGGTGTTTGCTAGATGCTGGAGCTCTCAGGAGGGTCAGGATGTGGCCTTGGTCATGAGATCACGCATGGCTGGGGGGACAGGTGTAAACAGACAGTTACGGTGGGTGCCAGAGTGGTGCTCTGAGGGCTGGAAAGCCGGAGGTGCAGTGCCTGGCTCAGCCAGGAGGTGGCGAGTGGGGCACGTGGATGGGCCGCGGAGCCCTGCAGAAGCCAGGGGCCCAGGAGGAGGGGAGGGGGAAGCAGGGGTTCAAAGGGCATGGCTGAAGGGGGGGGGGCCCGGCGGGGGGCTGCCCAGCAGCTCTGGAAAGCTCTCACAGCTAGCAGGACACAGCTCTAGTTCTGAGTATCGTCCTCAGGGTGGGTTTCTTCTTCATCATTTTGTTTATTTTTTGAATCAGTAACACTTGCATATGTTACATTACAAAGCACAGCAGGGTGTATAGTGAATATTGTCCCTTTCCCCAACCTGGCCTCTGCCCTCTCAACCCTCTCACTATTTCAAGTGACAGGCTTCCAGAGGTGGCCTATGCACATACGGCTGGAAACATTTTATTTTGATGTAATTTCAAACTGACAGAAAAGTACAAGCAACTCCCATATGCTCTTTACCCAGGTTCACCTGTTGTTTACATTTGCCATATTACCATTCTTCATGTGTGTGTGTGTTTGTGTATGTATTTTTTCTGAACCGTTTGAGAGTCAGTTGGACATATCATATCCCTTTGCTCCTGAAAGCTTCACTGTGTATATCCTAAAAGCAAGGACATTCTCTCAATATTATCACAGTACAGTTGTCAAAATCAGGAAATTTAACATTGATACAATACTGTTTTAATATCTGCTATTATTATAATCCACAGCCCATATTCATATTTTGCCACTTGTCCCAGTAATGTTCTTTCTATCTCTTTTGTCCTAGTCCAGAATCTGGCAGGGGACCGTGCATTCCATTGAGTTCTCATGTGTCTGTAATCTCCATTAACCTGCAACATAACTCAGCATTTCTCTCTCTCTCTTTTTTTAAATCTTGACATTTTTGAAGAGTACAAGCCAGTCATTTTGTAGAATGTCCCTTTGTTTGTTTTGCATTTTTCTGATGTTTCCTCATGATGAGATTTTGGTTAATAACTTTTGGCAGGAAATCACTTGAGAGATTTGTGTTCTTGGTCATCGTAGTGGAAGGAACATGGTGTTCATTTGTCCTAATGTTGGTATTGTTGACTCCGATCACTTGGTTAAGGTGGTATCTGCTTGTTCTTTCCTCTGAAATGTTACTCTTTTTCCCTGGTAATTAAGAAGTAATTTGTAGAGAGATGCTTTGGAGTCTGTGCATTTATGCAATATATTTTCTTTCTGCACAGGAGTGGTAACACTGTTCTGCACTCACCTTTTTAAGTTGAACTATATATTTTTCCATAACCATGCATAGAGAACTGCCTTAGTCTCTCCAGTGTTCTGTAGTGTGCCATTCTGCAGATGCCCCACCATTTCCTTCACCCCCCTGCTGATGGGCATATAGGTTATTCCTAATTTTCTGTTTTTACAAACAACTTGAGAACTTTTGTTCCGGCATCTAAACCTCATCCTGCAATGATAACACTTGTAGAACATCCCTGGATATAGGTGGGGAGGGAGGGCAGAGAGGAAGCTAGCTGTTGTGGTTTTGGCTTGAGAACTGGGTGGGTGAAAGTCTCACCCTACAAGGATAGGAAATAAAGGTGGATTGTGCTTAAAGGAGTATCGTCTTGTGGTTTAAGTGTGCATCTTAGCCACTCCCTTCTCTAGCACGCCAGTACACCTTCTCTGCTGGATCCAGATACCTCCAAGGTAGAGTAGGAATGTAAAGTCACACTGTGCCTGTAAGAGCAGGTTCTGGAGTCTGGCTGCCTGTGTGGAGAGCTGGCTCCACTGATTACTTGCTCTGTGACCTTGAGCAAGCTTGGTTTATGTGATAGGCATGATGAAAGCAGCACTGATTTTGCAGGTTAAATGAGATAGTACATACAAAATGCTTAGGAGAGTGCCTAGCACATTATAAACACTTAAAAATGTTAGTTATTTTTATTGTTGTTATTATGTTCATTTGTATTGACCTATCTATCCTCTACCTTGGTATTTATTAATATAATATTGACAAAATGGTCACTTTTGTTGTCGTAGACAAGTCAGGGTGGTTTATAGATCTGTTTTCCTAGTCATGTCCGTGGTTTCCAGCAGTGGGCAGGTGGCTAGTGACAAAGAAAGCTGGTGAGAAGAAGGGTGCCTGGTAGGAATCCTGTTGAGGGTTAGGCCTTGAGCACCCAGCTAGAGTCTGTGGACTTTGTCATTGAAGCGACTTTTAGAAATTAAAATCATACTTAATAGTAAAGATTTCAAGACTAGTGGGAAAATGTGAGCGTGTATGGATAGCTTGAAAGGTTAGCATGTAAAAATCAAGTTCTTTTGTTAGGTTGATGGGAGTATGTTTTTTTTTTTTCTTCTTTCTTTAGAATTCTATTTAAATATCAAATCTAAAACCAAAAAGCAAAAACCAGAGCCTTTAAAGTTAAACAATTACTGGATTTGTATTTAGTGGCAAGAGAAAACATAGCCAGTAAATTGCCCGTTTTTATAAGGCAGTTAAGATAGCTTCCGAAGACAGTGGAATATACTGTCTTCACGTTACCTAGAAGACGAAAGTGGCAAATATTTGCCAATGTTGGAGAAGCAAATCACTGATGTGAGAAGTGCCCGCAGAAATGATTCTACCTGCTGAATATCATTTCGTCCAGCAGACTGCTTGTTTTTCTTTGTTTAGCTTGTGCACTGTTATGAGCCTGGGGATGAAAGTAGCAAATAGAACTTAACAGCTCATTTTACTCTTAGCATTGGCTCAATATTTACTCACACAAACACTGCCTGCTTTGAAGCCTAAGAAAATGACACTCATGTTTATCATGTGTGTCTGGTGAGTGGTAGTACGATTTGGCAGTATGCAAAACATGCAGTTTCCTAAGAACTGCTGAGTGCCTGCCACACAGCAGTGGGACCTCTGAGGGCATACTGTGTGTGATGCTCAGCTCCAGTGCTGCAGAGCTTTCAAGGTGTAGAACAACAGCCATTATCCATCCTTCAAGGAGTGGGGCCAGGCACATAGTCACGTTCCAGTTCCCTGAGTGAGCATCCAGTCTGGGCTTTAAGATTGAGAGCATTCTTAAATAGATGGAGGTGCGGGCGGAAGAGGGCATAACCAAAAGTATGGAGCTGTACGCTCTGGAAGCAACTATGTGAGGAGATGCTCCCTCAGTGTCCGTGGCTGGAGGGCAGTCCTGTAGGGGCCTGCGTCCTTGATGACAGGAGGCGGCAGGTGCCACCTCCGAGTCAGTCAGTCCTTAGGCTGATTGCTAGCTGCGCCCTCACTCACTGTGTGACTGACTCTCCTCCAGTGACTGAGCTGCCCTGTCTCATCAGCTGCGAAGGGGAAGTTAGGCCTACCTTGCAGGGTCTTTCTGAAGGTAGGAGGTAATTCATGTAAAGCTCATTCATTCAAGCAGTATCTGTTGAGCACCTGCTGTGGTTGTAGGCACCAGGGAGAAACAGGGAGCCAGCCCTTCAAGGGCCTTGCCCTCAAGGAGCTGACATTTTCTGGTGAGGAGGCAGACAGGCAGACACACTCCCTCAATACTCTTGAATCCATGAGGAGGTTATAAGCGTCTGTGGGAAATAAACTGGTGCTGCGGGATAGAGGCTGGGTGCTGCTTTAGAGTGGGTGGTCAGCAAAGACCCTTTGGAATAGGGGACTTTTAGGGTGAGATCTGCACAAAGGCAGGCATATGATGAGGGGACAAGAACATTCTAGGGAGAGGGGCCAGAGTGCAAGGGTCCTGTGCTGGGGGTAGAGCTTCATGTGCTTGAGGATTTGCAGCAAGTGTTGAGGGTCTGGCCTGGTAGGGGAGGGGCCGGGGGAGTGAAGCTTGGCACGGAGCGGAGCTGCAGAAAGTGGTTGCAGTTCTGTGGAAGAAAGAGCCACTGAAGACTTGTGAGCAGGCTGTTGCCTGCGGCCTTGGACCAGGTGGATTCCTTGGGCAGCCACTTGGGAGTGGAGGCGGGGGAGGGGCAGGGGAGAGTGGGAGACCAGTGCCAGGGCTGGGGCTGGGCGGGATGGAGGTCAGTTCCATGGGTGCCATAGGGTGGGCAGAGTGGGTCTGGGGGCTGACTGGACAGCTGGGTAGACTGGGGATCCTGCTAGTTTGGAGCTAGGGGCAGCAGGGGTAGGGAACAGCTGATGGACACAGAAACCAGAACACACCCAAGATGTGTTATTTTACTGGGGAGACAAAGTCATGTCCTCACGAAGCAGAAAGCCAGGGAAAGCAGTATATGCAAATAATTGCATAATTAGTGCCATTTTGGGGCCCTTACTCTGTGCTGGGCAGAGTGCTTTATACATTGTGTTATCACCAAAAAAGCCCCCCAATCCCCCAAGCACCACCTGTCTGCCCCAGGTTAATAGCCGTAGGCTGGTTTGCAGCCGAGGAGGTTGCACTAAGGCTAAGGGGCGGGTGAGCCCTCCAGCCCTGCCGTGGGGCAGAGCCGGCTGGGGACAGGCCAAGCTGGCCTGGGCTCCCAGCCTCCAGGTCACATGTTTCCGTCTAGTGTAGGCAGCAGGCGTTCTCAGGGCTCTTCCGAGGGCTGAGGAAGAAGGGGCCATTTTCTGTCCTGTGGGCCTCGTTGGAGAGCTGGGCTTCAGGTCCAGGAACGGAGGGCGTGCGGTGCGGGACCGGCCGGGAGCACCTGGTCCCACTGCCCGGGCCGTCGGCCGGCCGGCGTCGCCCTCTAGTGGCCAGGCCCTGGCTTTGCAGCCCGTGCAGATGACAACTGCAGGCGCATCTGCGTTAGGGTGGGGGTGAGCTTACAGGTGAGTGTGCCAGTGCGTGTTCACTGTGTGCACTGAGAGGCGAGGGCAGTCTCCAAAGGGAATAATAACGACAGGGACAAAGACAGAATCTCTGGCTGACTCAGTCTTGCTCTGGAATCTTATCAGGGAAAGGCTTTTGCAAGGAAAGCAGCCCCACTGGCCACTTTGAGCTACCACATGTGAAGACCCCAGGGCAGAGGAAACAAATTCATGCTTAGTCTTGGTCATTTTACCCAGCTCTGCTTCCAGGAGCTTTTCTGTGCTTCAATGCCTGAGCCACAGTCGGCTCCTTGAGGGCCCCTGAGAATGTGATGTGCCTCCTTACCCCGCCCCCCTGTCCCTCTCCCCGCCAGTCCCCCACTGCCCCTCTCCACCCCTTCCCTGCCCCTGTCCCCCTTCTCCACCCCTTCCCTGCCCCTCACCCCCCACCTCTTCTTGGCTGACTGCCCTCCCGCTCTCTTCAGCTGCTTTGTAATTTTGACCCACTGGCTTAGTTAGGCTGGGTTACATCCTGTATCTAATCAGGTGTAGACAATGTTTGTTCTTCAGCCTGAGCCTGCTAGTGCCAGCTCAGCTAGAGGTGAACTTTCCTTAGATCAGCAGTGAGGACAGTTGCCTAGTGCCAGCAGATTCTGGAGTGTAGAGTGTAAGTGGCTGTCCCACTTGGGCTGTCGGGAATCACAGGCAGGGTGCCTTTGAAGGCCAGTTTTGTCTCAGCTCATGTGGTTTCACTTTTAAGTGAAACAAAGAAGTTTTAAAAAGAGGGCTGATGAGTTTATGAGATTGCCCGGATGGGTGTCTGAGGTTCTTCCCCAGCAGCTCAGTACCTGGAGCTGGGTCCACGAGGGCATCAGGGCAGGACTGGACTGCTGGCTTGTTGGTTGCTGTCACCCTGGTGCGTTGGACGGGACTGGCACATAGTTGTGTGCAGCATGCGTCCGCAGAATGAGTGAGTACATCTTAGTGTGACAGGGTGGCAGCCTTATGTGGGGGCCTTTCCCCATGTACCTCATTTTCTGGATGTGGGTTGGCTTAGCCTCACCTTGCAGGGGGAACAGTGTTTTTGCTGATTCTAACTCTGTCTATGCAGGGTGGGAGGTGGTGTGACAGGGCGCAAGAGCGTGGGGCCAGCAGGGGGGATTCTTGTCCTGCTCCCAGCCTCACCTGGTGTGCGATCTGACTGCGAGTGACCGCTGCCCTTCTCCCAGTTTGCCCGTCTGTCAGTGATGGGCTGGATCTCGTGGGCCTGGTATTCTTGGCATTCTTCAGTCCTCTCACTCTCGAACTGTACCTTTCACCCAGTACTCCTGGATTTCCCCCATTTTGGTTTTCTCTTGTTGCATGGCTTCTGGTAATCCAGGAGGAACACTGGCAAAATAATTCTTTCCTCTCTGACCAATGTTTTTTTAAAAGTTCATCTATTTTTAAAGGCATTTTCCAGGTTAAAGGAAGTCACCTGAGTTTGATTCACGAGCCCCTGCTTTCTTCTTCGGACTTGCTCCCCCATCTCTGTCCAGTCCTCTGTACACCCCACCTCTCATCTGTCACCAAATCTCGCTGACTTCATATGCTCAGCACCTCCACCCTATGCCCTGGCCAGCCATGGCCTTCTCGCCTGATGGTGGCAGTAGCCTTCCCGTTGGTCCCTGCGAGTCCCCTTGTGCCCAGAATTGTCCACAGTAGACCGTAATCTTTTAAAAATGAAATCCACATCATTTGCTTCTCAGAGCCATCCCATGGCTCCATTTCACCTGGGGGAGGACAGCCACAGGTCTGGTGATAGCCTTCGAGGCCCACCACAGTTGGCCCCATTCCTCTCAGGCCTTAGTTCCTTCTCCTCCCCCGGGACACACCGCACGCCCCTGCCCCAGGGCCTCTGCATTTGCTTCCCCCTGCCCTGGGTTTCTGCACGGACTCACTTCCCCCAGGTCTGTGCTTGCATGTTGTCACTTCTTCCTGGGGTCTTCTGAGTGTGCTGTGTGAAGCAGCAGCATCTCTGCCCCTCAGCACACCTTGTTCCCCTTGTGCCCTCGTTCTGCTTTATTTTTCTCCAGATCCTTTGTCTTTTTCAAGCACTGCACCATCCTCAGGGCCTTGCACAGTGGGTGCCATATGGTAGGCACTGTCATTTGATGTTGACTGACTCTTTAGTTGGACTGCCCTCTCCTTTCTTTGGAGCGTAGGTCCTCTCTCTTTAGTTTTATTTTGTTTCTTAAAAAACATTTAGTAAGTAATTATTACTAATATCCAAATGGCAGCTCAACGACAATAAAATTATACTTCCTTTAGCTGGGAACAGAGTTTTCAAACCCCATGGCTCTTAGTTTGCATCTTCTATCTTGTGGGTTTCCCCAGCTTCATGGATGCTCTGCCTGCCCTCAAAACTTTGCCCAGTGCCTGGGCAGGTTTTTGCCCAAGTGTTCCCACTTAGGACAGCAGCTAAGTCTCTGCATCACCTTCTCACTCTAGGGTTTCTGTGTTCATCATTAATGGGAACGTTATTGAAAGTTAGAGAAATGGAAAAGATAGTAAAACCAACCAACCAAAATTGCCACTGTTTATACATGCTATATTTATTATAGTACATGCCTTCTTTCTATCTCTTATTTATTACTCCTAATTGGTTCTTACCAAGCCCTCAGAGCTCCCTAGCAGCAATTGCTCTCAGTGGTTATTTTATCTGCAGTACAATCTGTTGGGCTTCAGGAAGGAAGTGTGAGAACCTCAGATAAACGTGTTGGCTCTTGACTTTTATTGCATTGCCAGTAGCCTTTTGTTTTGGTGACATTTTCACTGCTAGATATGGTATTTGAACTACATGTAGTATCACTTAGCTGAAAATAACCAAATTGAATATGATTTGGTAAAAGTTAAGAATTCCATTTAGTATCTATATATCATATATAGTAGTATCATATAGTAGACTAAACCTTCAGTTCAATAGGAAACCTTTCATTTTTGGTTCAGATAATTTATTTCTGTTGAATGATGATTTTTAATATGTAATATTGAAAGCAAATATTAAAAAAATACCGTCACTACTAGACTGGCCCTACGGGAAGTACTCAGAACTGCATTATACGTGGAAGAGCACAAAAGATACCCACCAGTGTAAAAACACCCCAAAGTTAAAGCTTACAGCTCTAATAAAACAATAGCATGAAAGGGAAAACAAAACAATAAGATGTCACTCAACATGATGAACAGAACAGCATTCCACATGTCAGTCCTAATACTCAATGTGAATGGTCTGAATGCCCCACTTAAAAGACAAACTGGCTGAATGGATGAGAAAACATAACCCAAATATCTGCTGTCTTCAGGAAACAAATCTGACTCACAAGGACTCACTCACACAGACTCAAGGTGAAGGGAAAAAAGCCATATTCCATGAAAATGGAAACCAGAAGAGAGCAGTTGTAGCCATTCTCACATCAGATGAAATACGCTTTAAATTAATAATGGTGGCTCACGCTTGTATTCCTAGCACTCTGGGAGGCTGAGGCGGGAGGATCACTTGAGGTCAGGAGTTTGAAACTAGCCTGAGCAACAGCGAGACCCCCATCTCTATAAAAAATAGAAAAATTAGCTGGATGTGGTGGCATGCGCCTATAGTCCCAGCTACTGGGGAGGCTGAAGCAGGAGGATTGCTTGAGCCTAGGAGCTTGAGGTTGCAGTGAGCTATGATGAAGCCACTGCACTCTAGTGGGGGTGACAGAGTGAGACTCTGTCTCCAAAAAAAAAAAAAAAAAAAAAGGTTAAAAAAACAAAAAAAGAAAGATGGTGACTATATAATGGTCAAGGGAGCAATTCAACAAGAACACATAACAATCCTAAATATATATGCATGTAACACAGTAGCTCCCAGATTTATAAAGCAAATCCTAATCCTAAGCAAAGAGATAAACAGTAGCATTGTAATTGCCAGGGACTTCAACACCCCACTCACAGAGCTGGGCAGATCATCGAAGCAGAAAATCAATAAAGAAACACTGTACTTAAATGGGACTCTAGAGCAAAATGGACCTAACAGACAGCTACAGAACATTCTGCCTCCAAACTACTGAATATATATTCTCATCAGCACATGGGACATTCTCCAAGATTGATCATATCTTAGGCCATAAAACATGTCTCAGCAAATTAAAAAAAATCAAAATAGTACTATGTATCTTCTCAGACCACAGTGCAATAAAATTAGAAATCAATTCCAAGAGAAACACTCAAATTCTACACAAAGTCATGGAAATTAAACAATCTGCTACTGAACGATCCTGGGGCCAATGATGAAATTAAGATGGTATTCAAAAGATTCTTTGAACTGAACGACAAAGGGGACAAAAGTTATCTAAATCTGAGGGATATAGCAAAAGCAGTCTGAAAGGGAAAATTCATAGCCTTAAGTGCCTCCATCAAAAAGACAGAAAGATCACAAATTAACAACCTAATGTCACATCTCAAGGAGCTAGAAAAGGAAGAGCAATCAAAACCCAGAGCCAGCAGAAGAAAAGAAATAACAGAGCTCAGAGCAGAACTAAATGAAATGGAAACCAAAAAAAAAAAAAAAACCCCAAAAATAAAGGATCAACAAAACAAAAAGTTGGTTCTTTGAAAAGATAAACAAAATCAATAGACCTCTAGGTAGATTAACTAGAAATAGAAAAGACCCAGATAAGCTCAATCAGAAATGAAAAAGGAGTTACTATAGCTGATACCACAGATATACAAAATATCACCCATGAATACTACAAAAATCTCTATGCACATAAACTAGAATATGTAGAGGAACTGTATAAATTCCTGGAATCACACAACCTCCCAAGACTCAATCAGGAAGAAATAGGAACCCTGAACAGACTGATAAGGAGCAGTGAGACTGAAGTAGTAATAAACATTCTCCCAACAAAAAAAAAAGCCCCAGACCAGATGGATTCATAGCCGAATTCTACCAGACCTACAAAGAAGAATGGTACCTATCCTACAAAAATTATTCCATAGCATCAAGAAGGAGGGAATCCTCCCTGACTCATTCTATGAAGACGATATCACCTTGATAACAACGCCAGGAAAGGACACAACAAAAAAAGAAAACTATGGACCAATATCCCTTATGAATATAGGCCCACAAATCCTCAACAAAGTACTAGCAAGCTGAATTCACAACACATCAAAAAAATAATCCACCATGACCAAGTGGGTTTCATCCCAGGGATGCAAGGATGGTTCAACATACATAAATCAATAAATGTGATTCACCACCTAAACAGAAGCAAAAACAAAGACCATGTGATCATCTCAATAGCTGCAGAAAAAGCATTTGATAAAATCCAGCATCCTGACTGGGTGCGGTGGCTCACGCCTGTAATCCTGGTACTCTGGGAGGCTGAGGCCAGAGGATTGCTTGAGCTCAGGAATTCTAGCCTGAGCAAGAGTGACACCCCATCTCTACTAAAAATAGCAAAAATTAGCCAAGCGTCATGGCATGTGCCTGTAGTCCCAGCTACTTGGGAGGCTGAGGCTGGAGCATAGCTTGAACCCTGGAGTTTGAGGTTGCAGTGAGCTATGATGACACCACTGTATTCTACCTGGGGCAACAGAGTGAGACTCTGTCTCAAAAAAAAAAACAAAAAAAACAACAGCATCCTTTCATTATAAAAACCCTTAACAAGCTAGGCATAGAAGGAACACACCTTAAAATTATAAAAGCCATATAAAACAAACCCACAGCCAACATCAGTACTGAATGGGGGGAAGTTGAAAGCATTCTCCCTAAAAAGTGGAACAAGACAACAAGGCCTACTGTCACCACTTCTATTCAACATGGTACTGGAAGTCCTAGCCATAGCAATCAGGCAAGAGAAAGAAATAAAGAGTGTCCACATCAGGAAGGAGGAGGTCAAACTATTGCTCTTTGCTGACGATGTGATCTTGTGTCTAGAAAATCCTAAAGACTCCCCCAGAAGACTCCTAGAGTTGATAAATAAATTCAGCAAAGTCTCAGGTTACAAAGTCCATGTATACAAATCAATAGTGTTTCTATATCCTAATAGCAGTCAAGCCAAGATTCAAATCAGAGACTCAATACCATTCACAATAGCTATAAAGAAAATAAAATACTTAGGAATATACTTAACCAAGGAGGTGAAAGTTGTCTACAAGGAGAACTATGAAACACTGATGAGAGAAATCGCAGATGACACAAACAAATGGAAAAACATCTCACGCTCATGGATTGGTACAATCAACATTGTTAAAATGTCCATACTGCCCAAAGTGATTTACAGATACAATGCAATCCCCATCAAAGTACCAGCATCATATTTCACAGATCTAGAAAAAATAATTCTGTGCTTCATTTGGAACCAAAAAAAGAGCCTGAATATCCAAAGCAATCTTAAGGAGAATCAAAAAATCTGGAGGCATCCCATTACTAGACTTCAAATTATACTACAAGGCTATAGTAACCAAAACAGCATGGTACTGGTATAAAAGTAGAGACACAGACTGATGGAACAGAATAGAGAACCCAGATATAAAATCATCTACCTACAACCAACTGATCTTTGACAAAGCAGGTAACAACATACACTATTCAATAAAAGGTCCTGGGAATACTGGAAAGCCACATGCAGAAGAATGAAACAGGACCCCAATCTCTCACCATATACACAAATTAATTCAAGATGGCTAAAAGACTTAAATGTAAGGCCTGAAACTCTAGAAATTCTAGAAGAAAATGTAGGAAAAACTCTTCTTGACATTGGCCTGGGCTAGAATTTATGACTGAGACACCAAAGGAAATTACAGCAATAACAAAAATAAATAAATGGGACTTGATTAAATTAAAAGGCTTCCGCATAGCAAAGGAAATAATCAACCAAGTAAATAGACAATCTACAGAATGGGAGAAAATATTTGCAAACTGTATATCTAATAAAGGGCTAATATCCAGAATCTACAAAGAACTCAAATCAGCAAGAGAAAAAACAAACAACCCCATTAAAAAGTGGGCAAAAGACATAAATAGAAGTTTTCCAAAAGAAGATAGGCAATTGGCCAATAAACGTATGAAGAAATACTCAATATCACTAATTAGCAGGGAAATGCACATTAAAACTACAATGAGATACCACCTTACCCCTGTCAGAATGGCCTTTATTAAGAAGTCAAAAACAATGGATGCTGGTGAGGATGTAGAGAGGAAGGAACACTTAAACACTGTTGGTGGGACTGTAAATTAGTACAACCTCTATGGAAAACAGTGTGAATATTCCTCAAAGAAATAGATGTAGACTTACCATTTGACCCAGCAGTCCCACTACTGGGTGTCTACCCAAAGCAGTAGAAGTCATTTTATAAAAAAGACACCACACTTGAATATTTATTGCAGCACAATTCACAATTGCAAAGATGTGGAATCAACCTAAGTGTTCATCAGTTGATGGATGGATAAAGAAGATGTGGTATGTCCACACCATGGAGCGCTACTCAGCCGTAAACAGGAATGAAATAATGTCTTTTCAGCAACTTGGATGGAATTGGAGATCATTATCCAAAGTCAAGTATCTCAGGAATGGAAAAACAAACACCACGTGTACTCTCTATTAATCGGTGGGTACACACGGGCACAAAGAGATGATTTCATAAGAAATCAAGAAGTGGGGGGGGGGAGAGGGGAGGGTTAAAAACCTACCTGTCTGGTACAATGGACACATTTTGGGTGATGGGCACACTAAAAGCCCTGATTTAAGCATTATAAAAAGTATCCATGTAACAAAAACATTTGTACCTCCTTAATATTTTGAAATTAAAAAAATGCTTAAGTCTATGTATAGTTTTAAAGGAGCAGTCTTAAAGATCAATCTATTATGTTTGTCTTTTTTCTCTAATAGTTTCTTTTGTAGATTAGGATATTAAGTAGCTAATTGAGCAATTATGAGCCTGTGGTATATATTTTCTCTATTTGAGGGAAAGAAGAAAAGTGGGAAAAGTATGTAAGAATCACCAGGAATCCACTGCTCCTTGCTCTTTGCAACATTTGTACTTGTAACTTAGCTCCTATTATTTTTTGCCTCTAATGGAGTATTTGAGTTTGTGTCCTTCTGTTCACTAGACTGCGAGCCTCTCGCGGGCTGTGGCTGTGAATTGCTTGTCCTCCTATTCCAGTGACTGGTGCACATGTGGAGTTAATTGAGTCACCAGTGGTTAGTCTCATTCTCTTTTACCCAACGTTGTTTAGTGGTTGTCAGCTTTGCTGGTTTACCAGTTGACACAGGGTGCCTTGGGTCAGGGGGTATCAGTTAGGCTGTGTTTTTGCTGTAGCTAACAGAAAATCATACTCAAGGACTTTTAAACAAATAGGGGTTTATTTTTCTCAGCAAGATGTCTGGAGGTAGGTAGCTGTTGGCACTGGTTCACTGTGGCTCAGTGATGTCAGGATCTAAGCTCCAGGTCGTTTGGCCTCTTCCTCATGGCTGCAAGGGGGTGACCGTCATCTTGGGGTGATGCAAAGGGCAGTCACCATGGCATGTGTCTTCTTATCAGAAAAGCAGAGTTTTGACCAGCGCTGGCTCACCCTAACTGTAGGGGAAGCTGAGAAGTATGTGTCTTACGTGGGCTGGGCCATTGGCACTTTGAAATAGGGGCTCTGGAAACAGAGAAGAAGAGGGGATGGATGTTGGGTAGGCAGCCAGCTGTGTTTGTCATTCAGATAGACTTATGTGTGTGTGTGTGTGTGTGTGTGTGTGTGTGTGTGTGTGTCACCTCCCAAGATTTCTGGTTCCTTGAGGTTAGGAATTGTCTTTCTTATATTGTAACATTTACCCCATGGCTTTGTGTCCAGCATTGCCCAAAACGTAGTAGGGACCCAGATATGTTTGAATTGCATTGGACTGTATACATAGTGTTGGGTGTGGAGGGAATGAATGAACATACTTTGAATTTTCATAGTCAGAGGCACAACATTTAGAATGAACTCTCCCCTGTCCTGATTTTTTCCTGGAAATTAGCTGAGACTCAAAGGGCCACAAACCATCACATTGCTGAGTGTCTAGTCCTGGAAACTGACAAACAAATAATGTTTTTGTTGTAAGATGGTTTAAGTTTTCTTGGAATCTTACTAAAAAATAATGAATGACCACAGACTATTAGAACTGATGCGTACAGCTGAGCTGAGGAAAAAAATCAAACTAAGAAAGGATATAAAAATACATTAACTTAGAAAAATTTGATTATGTACCTTAGGCCTTCTGGGGACTTTGGGTGTAATTTTGAGTTGTCACCCACAGCCTGAGGACAGAAGTGATGGGAGCCTGAGTGGGCAGAGGTAAGTGTCTGTCCAGCGAATCACATCTGAGTCTGGAGTGGGTGTAATGGTGACGTTTAGCCAGCCAGACCCAGGTGAAAAATGGGTATGGAATTGGGTTTGGAAATATGGGGGGTGGAAGTCTGACTCTCTGCAAGGGCTGACCTTCTGCCAAGTGCTGAGCAAATAGGGCTTTGCTTGCTTCCCCCCAGGCACGGCCTGCATACTCCATTATTATGGTATGTTTCATAACAGGGTCGGCAGACTCTGTGGTCGCAAGTCCTGCCTGGTGCACACTTGACATTCCAGGTGAGGTTAGAAGGAAGAGGATATCTTTAAGAAGGAAGGTTGGAAGAGAGTGGTGAACAATTGGAATTCACCATAGGTGTGGAAGGATAGGTGGGAAACATAGCAGTAGGATTGTTTTATTTCTTTAGAATCAAGGGCTTTGAGATGGTTGTGTTGAAAGTGATAGTGATGATGGTGATACTAACTTTTATTCAATGTTTCCTCTGTGTCAGGTACTGTTCTAAGCACTTCCATGTATTTTATTCAACCTTCACACGAGGCGGGTATTGTTATCAATCTATTTTACAGGTTAAATAATTTGTGTAAGAATATATAGCTAGTAAGTGTTAGGACTGGGATTTGAACCCAGGCTGCTGGCCCCAGAGCCCCAGTTTTAACCCTTGTGCTAACTGCCAGGGAAAGTCTGTGAGGGGAGCAACAGGAGTGGTGTCTTGGCCTTGCTAGTGAGCCTGCTGTGGGGGCTGCGCTCTGACTGTCCCGCAGCCCTACCTTGGGTCCCTGAATGGCTTTTCTGGCCTTTCATGAGGTGGCTTCTGAGCCATCTGCTCCCTCTAGGATGATCCCTCCCCCCGTCCTTCCTCCTGGCTGTCCGACGCCTGCCCCCAGCCTTGACTAGTGGCCTCTGCACTGCTGGTGTCTCAGGCAGGAATTGGCTTTTCATCTTAGAGGTGGTTGATGGCTGAAGGGAGAGAGAGGCTAAAGCACAGTGGCTGTCTACTTCCACTTTGTCCTGCTGTGGTCCTTGTCTCAGACCATTCTGTTCCTGGAGATGTAGGCCCTACTGGCTATAGGACTGTTTTCTGGACAGTTCTGTTTGATTACTCTCCTTTCCTAGGAAAACACACGGTGGACTGGAGCCGGCCAAGCTTCCCTTTGTTGCAGGTCCTTCCTGTGCTGTCTGGCCAGCTCCAGGAGGCTCAGAGAACTTACAAGTAGGAGGGAATGTGACTATGTTAAAAGATGAAAAGCAAGAAAGTGGGGAAGAAAAGGAGAGGTCTCTGGGGTGCCACTTTGGATTTTGTTGCTCTGGGACCTGTGTGGTCCCTGAAAGGGCCTGAGAGAGTCAGAGTCCTTTCCCAGGAGGGAGGGCCCAACAGTGCAGTGCAGAGGGGTGATGGAGCAGGCCAGGCACGGCCCCACCCTTGACCCGCTCTTGACAACAGGGGCCTGCGTGGTGGAAAAGCAGTGGGGCTGGGAGCAGTGGGGTTTCTGGTGATGGAAGGTCGGTGGACTCCAAGCTAACACAGCAACAGGAACCCCTGTCTAAGGATGCTCCCGGGGCAGGTGGCAGAACAGGGGACGTCCCAGTTACGGACTGCCACCGTTCAAACAGAAATGCAGGCTTTGAAGGACAGCGTGTGAGTCTCGCTCTGTACTGTACTGCAGAGATGCGTGGCTGGTTTTCTCTGTCACTTACAGGGTTCCTTGGGCCACATGCTCAGTTCAACTTTGTGTTCTGTTGAAAATTTCAGTCGGATACACGCGACGATGGAGCGCAGCATATGTGTGGCCCCCTGCGACATGGCCTGTCACCTCAATGCTGCCTGATTGTTGACTGCTTACCCAACTCTCTCTCACACAAGGGGCTTGTTGGTGATTGTGGACCCTGTGAGCTTTTGTTGAAGACTTCTGTCTGCACAGCTCTGAGGCCCAAGTGCTGCCTCTCTTGGCGCTATTTCTGAGGCGTGGTGGGTGTCACGTTTCAGTGTATGGAAAGGAAGGAGTACACTCTGGTGCTTGTGTGATAAAGCCATTGCTTGGCCATATACATGTCTACTGCACTGTGTTGTCCCGCCTCTGCAGGGCTGATGCCCAGTGTTTATAAAACCTTCCTACAAGTTATCTCATTTGTTTGGCATTTATTCTATGTGATAATTGGGGTGGCAGGATCCCCAGGATCCCCATTTTGCAGGTGAGGAAACTGAGGCTTAAAACAGAGGAGGGCCTGCCTAAGATTAGAAGCCAGCAGGTAGCAACGATCCTTAGATTTAATCCAAGGTTCTTTGTATTGCACACTGCTTTGCTTGCTTTAATAGGACATGAAAAATTCTCTTTTAGAAATTTCATATGGGATTAAATCGTAGATGATTAAAATAAGAAAAGAGGAAGTAATTTCTGTTGAATAGAAATGCAAGGGATGGAAGATGAAAAATAATCCAGTTGCCATTCCAACTGGATATAACACAGGAAGTTAAACTTTAAATCAGTTGCCAAGAATAAAGAAAATAGTGGGTTTGTGTAGGAAGGTGAAGCATATCACCTTTGTCCTGAATTTATTGTGTGAGGTGAAACATTGCCAGGTAAGGTTTGGTTTTGGTTTTTAGCCAGCTCATGAAAGAATTCATACCAACTGTGGAGGCTTTCTGTTGAAATCCCAGACTGTGTTCAAATTGTTCCTAAAGGGAAAAAGTTCAAGTTTGCTTAAAATACTTAAAAACAGAATGTAGATTTTCTTAGGATAAGATATTCTAAAAAAATAGATTAGTGTATTAATTTGCTTGGGCTGCTATAACAAAATACCTCAGACTGGGTGGTTTATCCATCACATGTTTATTTCTCACAGTTCTGGAGGCTGGAAGTCCAAGATCAAAGTGCTGGCTGATTTGGTTTCTGGTAAGGCCCTCCTCCTGGCTTGTAAGTGCCACTTTTTCGCTGTGTCGTTCCATGGACTTTCTTTTGTGCATGTGTGGGAAGAGAGAGTGTGACAGAGCAGGGTGGGGGAGGGGAGTGAGGAGAGGGCTTGAGCCCTCTGGTATCTATTCTTATAAGGACACTGATCCTGTGGGATCAGGGCCCCACCCTTGTAACCTCATTTAACCTTAGTTATTTCCTCATAAGCTCTATCTCCAATACAGTCTCACTGGGGTTAGGGCTTCAACATAGGAATTTGGGGGATACAATACAATCCATAGCAGTTAGGATATCTTTTTTTTTTTTGAGATAGAGTCTCGCTGTGTTGCCCCCAGCTAGAGTGCAGTGCAGTGGCGTCATCATAGCTCACTGCAACCTCGAATTCCTGGGCTCAAGCGATCCTCCTGCCTCAGCCTTCTGAGTAGCTGGGACTACAGACGCATGCCACGATGCCCAGCTAATTTTTCTATTTTTAGTAGAGACGGGGTCTTGCTCTTGCTCAGGCTGGTCTCAGACTTGTGAGTCAAGCTATCCTCCTGCCTCAGCCTCCCAGAGTATTGGCCAGGATAGCTTTTTAAATCCATCTTTTAACCCAGGATATAACCCTTATATTTGTTTGGGTTTTAGGTAATGCTGTTGAAAATAAGCACATTATAGAAGAATAGGAAGTCCCCCCTACCCTGACTCTTAGTATCTTGGGGGACAGGGCAATATGGGAAATAAAAGTGTGGGCTTTAGGGTGGGGCCACTTCAGGTCCTGGCCACGTTTCACCATTTGCTAGCAGAGTGACTTGGACGGTTGTTTTCTTTTTTGTTCTAAAACCTTCTTTGAGCTTTAGTGCCTCATCTGTGAAATGGGATAATGTTACTTGCCTCCATATTGCTTTGGAGGCCTGACAAGACCACCACAGGGAGTGGCTAGGGAGGTGCCCAGCACACATGGGCTCACCTGTGCTGGCTGCTACAGCATCGTCGTCTTTTTCTTGCACGTCCTTCCCCACCTTGATTTTCCACAGAGGCCGTGAAGGTATAGATGCCATTCTTGTCCCTTTTTTTCAGTTACTCTTATGTCGTCAGCCTTTCCCATGCTGCTATAATCTTCATAACCATCATTTTTTATGGCTATATAATGTTTTGAAAATGATCTTAATTTAAAATTGTTATTAAAATTGTATATCTGTCTAAGTAAACATTTAATTTATATGCTTAATCAAAATTTAGACATGTTTACCAGTATTCAAAATATGCAACATCAGCTATACTAACAGAAATGTTCATCGATATTCTGGAGGAGGAAGAGGGGTAGAAATACTCCAGGGCTTACCACTTAAAGTATGCAAACTGGTAATATTTATTTTTATTTTTTGTTTACTAGTTTTTTTTTAATTGAAAAAGCTACGTTATACAAAGTTAAAAAGTTCAAATGGTCCCTAAAGACTTACACACTGACCAATAAATCTCCTTCCTTCCCCAGTCCAGTAGCAGCACTTCTGTTGCTTACTCCTTTCGGAAGTATTCTGTTTATATTCAAGGAAAGTGTGTTAATATATTTCTCATTCCATCCCATTGTTTAAAAATACAGATGGAAGCATATTGGTGTTATGTGCCCTTTTTCTCACTTGAAAAATAAATTGGAGAGTCTGAGAACAGGTGATATTTACTACATATGCATAATCACCCTTTATTTTATTCACAAGTGTTAAAATGGCATAAAAATCATCAAATTTTCAAGTAAAATATTCTTTTTAAAAAATTGAGGTGAAATTCAAATAATATAAAGTAAACCATTTTGTAGTCGTATTTAGTGCATTCACAATGCTGTGTAACCACCACCTCAATTTTGGCAGATATTTAGTCATGGGGAGAAGTTTTTTTGTATAACAGTAATTACATAATTGAGGACTTATTCTTACAGTCAAACGAAGAGATAGGTCTTCCCATGACCCTTTAGGGTGCCCCTCTTCAGGCGTGCCACGTGGTTATGTACTCTTCAATTAAGGATTCAGTTACCTCTGGAAAATATGATACATCAAATCTGTCTTTTTGTCCTCTTGTGAATACTGAGGGGGCAGCTAAGATGCTTAGAGTTTGTAGCCTCACACCCAGGATCATAAAAGCGGCTCAGATTAATTTGTTAGCAGCACAGCGTTATGAAGGGATACAGTGTGTGGTCCAGCTGGAAGTGCACTTCCCCTCGTGGTTAACAGGAGACCAAGCTTCATGAGAACTGGCCTTACCAGGTGTACATTTCTGGAGCACCTGTTGGTGCTGAGCTGGCTGCCCATCTTAGTTCAATGAGCCCTTGGAATCATCGGAGGTAGGCGGTGGTCTTTGTGTCCCTTGGGTAGAAATGGCTGAGTTGGAACTGAACCCACATCTATCCAACATAGAGTTCGTGTGCTGGCTACTCTATCAAGCTGCGTCTCGCATGGGACTTAGGTGGGTAGATTTAGCCAGTGTTATGGGAGAGTTTGGAAAATTGCTTGTTCACTTGTTTTTATGCTATCCTGGGTCATCATTATGGATGTGAGACACTACCCAGTAACTCTTTTCAGATATTAATAGAAACAACTAGTCTTCAGATGGCATCTGAAGGACAGGAGAGGTGCAGCCAGCCCCTTCTCACAGGGCTGCTGAGGTCCCGTGTGTGTGAGTAGGGACCGTCCTCTGTCCCTGGCCCCCCACGTCAGGGGTGTGGAAGGTGCTCTGACAGTTGGGAGCAAAGGTGTCTGCACTGGATAGAGCGTGCAGGCCATGACCACATGTCTCGTTGTGAGGACCACATATTTACAGTCTTTCTCCCTGTTGAATGTTAAACCCTTAGGAATTGAATGATTTCTTTGGGAGAAAAGATCTTTTATGTGATATTGGTGACATCCTTCATTTTTCTTGTCCTCTCTACAGTATACTAGTTGTTCAAGAGGTTTATAATGTAAAGAAAGAGGAAGTGTACTGAGTCAGGAACCAGACATAGGGACTTCTGCACCCAGGGCAGTACCGTCTCCCCTTACCCTGGCACAGCCCAGCTCAGTTCTCCTGACACTCTGAATACCTCGGTTTGTAGTTTGAAGGATGACCCACTCCATCTTTTCTTTGAGGCTTCCATCCTTTTTTTCTTGTATTTTGTCCTGGTTAATGTCATTTGTGTAAGGTCTGGCATATTGAGTGTGCTCAAAGCTGTTTGTTGGGTGGATTCTTGTGCCAATTAGGTGAGTTTAACTCGCTCTGTGTCATGTCCCAGATGACTGGGCAGAGCTGCGCCGCTCACTCACTTGCTCCTTGCCTTGTTCTCCTGTGTGCACACCCTGCAGCTGGTCCCTGTGGGGCTCCTAGGTTGTCTTGTGTTCCCAAGGGCCAGCCCTCAAGGAGAACAGGCTTTTATCCTTAATCTGAAGCCATGGGCTGGGCTGCTGGTGTCCCCAGGCCATGGTGTGACCTACAACCAGCCTTGGTGGCTCCTGGCCTCGAGGGAGCATGGTTGGCATGGGTCAGGCCATGTGTCAGGCTCTAGTCACTCAGCTGTGGTCCAGGACAGGCTTGTTACCAAGCACCCTGGGTGCAGGGCAGCAGAATGGCTGCAGGTGCCTGTGGGTGAGGGGACACTGGGCATTAGACTTTTGACGAGCTTGTTTTGGCCAGGCCCAGGCCCAGGTACTGGATGGTGACTGAGGCTGTGCAGAAGGCTTCATTGTTCCTGGTGGGGAAGGCCTGTTGGATGGAGTGGTGAGGGAGGTGTCAGGGGGCAGATTCTGTGGTTGGGCAGACCCAGCAGAAGGGCCCGTGACAGAAAGCTAGCTTTCTACAGCTCTTCATTTGCCCATCAGACTTTGGTAGGTGCTTGCTGAGCTCCAGCCCTGTGCTGGATGGTGCTGTGCACTTGAGTGTGCTGTATAGGCCCTGGGGGCCGGTGCCTATGGGTATGTTTTATCTCATGAGTGTGATTTCAGTAGCTGGAGGTGGGACAGGGCTGTCCCAGGCCAAGGGACTAGCTTAAGCAGAGTTGAGGGGAGGAGGCAGGAAGGGCAGGGTCTGAGCAGTGGGAATGGCAGCAGCAACAGTTCCAACAACAATTTATCGAGCTACATGCTAAGCACGTTGTGTGCGGTATCTGTGCCATTCCTAGAGACTTACAGAAGCTCAGTAAGTGGCTCAGGGTCAGTCAGCTAGTCGAGCCTGCGCTTAAAGCCAGTGTGTCAGAGGGAGCTGGCGTGCCGTCTCTTGCACTACGGGACTGATGGCTCTGTGGAGAAAGCAGTGGTAGGAAAAGCCAGAAATGCAGCTGGGGCCAGGGCTTGGGAGGTCTGGCCTGCCAGGGTAAGGCCTTTGGCTTTGAGGCAGCCATGGTGCTGTGAAAGGACCATGGAGAATACAGGGAGGAGATGCTGAGATCCTGGACTCAAATCCCACCTCTGTCAGCCTCAGACATTCTACCCTTTTAATCCAGCCTTTCTCAGTTTCCTTGTCAGTAAAATCAAGGAATTGGTGCAGATGGGTGCAAAGGTCTGAAAGTCTTTGACACTTGGACTTTGTTCTGTGGGTAGTTGGGGGCCATGGAAGGTTTTGGGGTAGGGAAGTGGAATGATCAGAATTGTGCTTTGGGAAGGTTAATTGAGCTTCTGTTCCTTTGTGATGATCCAGTAATCCTGCCGTCGGACTGGAAGTGACAACATGTGGGTGACACTTTGAAATCCAGCAGCAAGTGATTTAGCTGTGCTCTGACCTGCAGCTGTTTGTAACTCCCTCATGCCATTTCTGGGTCTGGTGGCAGCTTCTGCTCCCCTCTGCTGCCTCCCCCCAGCCTGCTTGCTCCCTGGCACCAGTGCTTGCTTCTCTGTACACCCTGTGAGCACAGCAAGACGCAAAGTGTAATGAGGCCATTTTGGGCTGGCCTGTGGCAGTGAATAGACTTGGGAACGTTCATGAATCCCAAGGATCACAGTGGTCCAGACGTGAGGCTGGCATCTGAAACGTGCAGACTGTGTGGCTCACATGTGTTTGTCACTTTGTGGGGTGCTTGGCCTCAGAGCCTCCTCTGCTGCTCTTCCTGGTGGGCCCAACCAGCCAGCCCACTGCTGCTTGGACCCCGCTTGCTGCCTGTCTGGTGGCCCTGCCTGGCTTTGGTCTGGCTCAATGGGGGCATTTTGAAAGGGGTTTTCAGTGAAGTTGATTGAGGAATTGGAAAATGGATTTTAGTTAAAGATGCAGTCAGGTAACTCAAACTGTGGGGTGACTTTATTGATCCTTGTTTTATTATCATACTTGTCAAATTTTAGGAACAACCATTCAGTTTACATGAAAATGTTTCCTAATTATCGTAAACTTAAATCTGCCTGTTTTGACTTAAGCTTAGCATTTATCTTTTCTTGCTTTGGTTCTTTCCAAGCCATTTTACATTTCTTTGGCCCTCACCATTTTGCAGTTTGTCTTCCCAGTGCACATGCTGTCTCCTGTTACTGATACGCTCTGTTGTGTCCAGAGCGTCTGTGTGGTGATTCATGTGGCCCCTCTTCCCCTGCCCCACTCGTGGACCCTCCATCCATCTCCCAGGGGGCCCCCGAGGTCCTTCTGTATACAGGTCACTGGCTTCCATTTGCTTGTTCCTTTACTTTAATGACCTTCTAGATCAGACCATTAAATACTTGACTAAAGTACACTCTTTTCTTCCATTTATTCATGGTTATTTCCTCAATAAAGTGTGTATTGAATTAGTAAGACATGAATTTCCTTATATGTGCCAGTTCTATCAGAAGTCATTAAAACTTTTCTAGGCTTGGGTCTTCTGTGCTTGAAAATTCTATCCCCATTACCTAAACCAAATATTAAAGTATAAGATCTATTTAGCAAAGTCATTTTTTGATCTTTAGTGTGCATTTAATTTACAGTTATTTTCAATGAGATTTTAAATTTGCTTTGGCCAGTGTGGCTGACTTTTCTTGAGAGAGAGAGAAATCTTATTTTCATTTTAACTTTTTATTGGCTCCTCCATTTTCCTGGGGTGGAAGAAGAATGCTTTTATTAATAGTGAAAATTATTTCTGATTATGTCATTCAGTTAAAAGATATAGTGAGCTCCTACTAGGCTAGGCACGGGGGATCCAAAGGCTTCTGCTTTAATGGAGGAACAGATCTGTTGCAGATAGTTACACTAGAGCCAGGAAGGATTAGGCTTCTTAAGTATGTGTGTGAAGTTCCATGGAAACAGAGATGAACAAGTAGTGAATTCTACCGGGGTTTTGGCTGCAGGGTGGGAGTGGGTGGGCCCATGTGGGCTGGAGTAGCTGCAGAGGAGGTGTGCCTTCTGTGCTGGGCACTGCAGATTGAGCTAACCTTCTGGATCCAGGACTGGGGCAGGGTGTTCCAACAAGGAGAGGGCACCTCATGGATAAGAAAAGAGATCTAAAAACATGTAGAGTGTTTGGGAAGGTGGCATGGTTTGGGCATCTGAATCTCTGTGTCCAGAGGCAGGAGGCAGAGCCTGGCCTGGGTCCTAGCACTCTGAGGAGCCTCACTGGGGAGCCGGAAAGCTGATGCTCGTGTCTACCTTTCTATAGCCTTTGTATAGCCAGAGGACACCTTGTCCTCTCTCACCAGCTGCTGGTGTGGCAGGAACACAAGCCTTATCTTCTTGTGGAATATTTAAATTTGTTAATCTTTTCTATTCTTAAATTTAATTTGAAATTACAAATGTTCAGTGTTTAAAATTTAGCAACTACTGCAAGTAATAATAAGAAAAATAATAGCATCTAATATTTTTAATGCTTACTGTGTGGGCCAGGTGTGAAGTACTTGAAGTGCGTTTTCTTGATTATTTCTCACAACAGCCCTGTGAGGTAGACATGTTGTTGTTCCTGTTTGACAGATGAGGAAACTGAGGCTCAAAGGAGTTAGGAAGTATGCCCAGGGTTACATGATTTTGATGTGACAGAGCCAGGGCTCAGGCTTGGTAGTGTCTGAGGCCACTTGGCACGGCCTTCCTGCTGTGCCGTGCCACCTCCCATGACCAGGGTCGGGAAAAAAGGTAAAAACCAGTTGTAAACTACCAGCCCGGTTGCCCCAGGATGTTAACAGAGCGTATCTCTTTTGTCTCTTTTTGGGAAGGCCTTTGTGTGTGTGTGTGTGTGTGTGTGTGTGTGTGTGTTTTCCTTCTTACGTTTTCCTTCAAGCAGTGTATCTAATTATGTATATGTTTGTTTTTAATTATTTTAAATAATATCTCTTCCCATGAGGCTAATTTTCTTTGAAAACATGATTGTTAATGGCTTTGTAATATTTGTTAAAATACAGTCATTTCTTCCATTTGCTCATAGATGAAACGTTTCTTAAGCCATTCTGCTATTATTCGGGCATTTAAGTTGTTTCCAGTTTTGTTTTTTATTTATTGTAATTACTAACCTGTGAGGAATATCCCTGAAGTATAACTCTTTGAACACCTTCTGTATTTCCTTGGCACAATCCCAGCGTGAGGCCTTGGTGTTAAATGGAGGTGTGTTATCTGTCACTCGGGCACTTGCATTGTCTTGCTTGGCTGTGCGGTTCCCCGATGGCCCCGTGTAGTTTGATAGCAGCTGCTGATGCGATTACTCTTTGCCCTTTGGTTTCATCCATATCAGTGTTTTTGAATTGAAGTGCCCCGGGCACACAGTAATTTATGTGGACCCCTTGGATGCTGTCTCACTAGGAGCTCGCAATCCTGCTTTCCCTGTGTTTGATTCACTAAGGTTTTTCTACTCAAGACTTTCTAGATTCCTCAAAGGTTGGTGGCAGTTTTAACAGGATTGCAGCCATTTCTTATTCTAATTAATTTATTCACTCACTAACTCATGAATTCAGTCATTTACTCATTGATTTGTTCAGTCATTTATTTGGAAAACATTTCTTAAGCATCTACTTGGTGCTGGGCACTGAGGACACAAAGGTATATTTATCCGTCGTGCTCCTTGCCCTGCAGGAGCTTACCATGCTGAGAGACTGGGCGAACGCAGAATTCCAGCTTGATGGATGGAGAGAGGAAGGAAGGGGTGGGCCCCTGGACCTCCATGGCTGAGGCTTGTTTGGGGTGTGGGAAGATAGAAGATGGGGGGGGGGGAAGGGCCTTGCATGGAGGGGAGACCTGCTGGTGGGTTGGGGCGAGTGGAGAGGATTGGCTGGAGCCTGTGGGGTGTGCACGTGTGTGCCGTGGGTGTGCACACACCCATGAGAGCTGAGGCTTGACGGGTGAGGCCAGAGCCTGGGGCAGGGCTCTGTGGAGCAGTGAAGGAGTTTGGATTTTATCCTGCAGATGGTGTCATTTCCCTGCTTACAGTTCTTTAAAAATTTTCCCCTAACCCTTGGGATAAAGTCCAAGTTCTCTGGGTAGTCCACCAACCTCTCCAGCATTTCTTGTCACTCTCCCTTTTTGCTCTTTGCACTTTATGCTCCCGTTAGCTCTGGAACCCCTGGAACCGCCAGTCCTGCTCGCCAGTCCTGCTCCGTGTCATGCTGTGCCTGCTCTGGGTCTCCTGCTGCCTCTGCCCTGGTTTGCTCTCTGGGTGGCAGCTCCTTGTCCTTCAGTGGCTGATGTCTGTGCCTCCCCCTCAGCAGGCTGTCTGTGGCCCCTCTGCCTCCTTCCCACACACTTTGATTTGGGAGATATCTCTGGGGAGGGCCTGGGCTTGGCACAGGGCCCTGCTTTGTGATTACTTGGTAAACTCAAGAGTAAGCTCTTCCTTGAGTTGTGTTTAATCTTTCCTTTCTCTCAGTCAAAAACTGTCATTTTCAAGAAATTTACTTCTGCTATCTAAGCACCAAATAAAGTTACTCTTTTCCAATAAGATTAGGTAAGTTCTTTGGAGGACTTGAAGGAGAATCCAGTCCCATTATAAGCCAACCCAAGAACAGTACCATATCAACAATAATAGGTTTTAGTTTTTTTTTTTTTTTTTAGTCAGGGTCTCACTATGTTGCATAGGCTGGTCTTGAATTCCTGGCCTCCAGCAATCCTCCCGCCTCAACCTCCCATAGTGCTGGAATTACGGGTGTGAGTCACTGTGCCAGGCCTGATATGAGATTTTTATTCGGGCCTGTTGCATGCTAGGCTCTTTGCTGTGGGCAGCGCAGTGAGGTGGGGAACAGTTAGGTGGGGAACCTGTCCTCGAGGAGTACACAGGTGAGTTAGCTATGTGGCAGGTGACAGGGTGCAGTCGTGATTCCTGAGTGTCCCAAGAGTGGTTTGGCCAACATTGGCTGCAGATGAGCTGAGGAAGAAGATGACCTGGTCAGGGTGGACTTGGCAGACAAAGTGGGGGCTCCGGCTGGCTTGAAGGCTCAGGATGGCAAAGGAAGAGGCCCTGCTTTCACCTGAATAGGGACCCTGGGCTCAGAGCTGTGTGAGCTTGGGCATAGGTGAGAATTGCCCGTCTCCCCGGGGACTCCCCAGGCCAGTGTCCTCAGAGTCCCTGTCTGGAAAACCGCCACCCTAGGGTGGGGCTAGCAGGAAAATCAGCACCAGGGTCATTCAGACTGACGTGGGTGACCCTGGCTGGCAGGAGCCACGTGTCAGCTGCATTAGGGTTCTGGGAGGTGACATTAATTTGAAATTCAGAGCATTTTACTGTCTTCTTTGAAGAAGTCCACATCCAGGAGGCAGAGTGAGGTATAAGGTAGTAGGTCCTTGATAGCATCTCTTTGAAGAAACTAGAAACCAGGACTTCACCAAACCTCAGTGACTCCTGATAACCTGTAGGGTCGTGAATCTGATTCAGTCAAAAGTGTGATATAGAAACCTTTTTGACTAGATAAAAAATGCATGTTTATTATAGAAAATTTGGACAACATAGAAAACCGCTGTGGAGAAACCACCACCTAAATTTTAGTTTCTGTTCCTTGTGTGGTCAGTGTTGGTACCTTGCCTGCCATCTGAGGTCATCTGGGAAGGGTGGGCACACTCTGGAGGGCCCAGGGCCCTGGGTGATTTCTTTGGCATGTAGGAGGCTCCGTGGTGAGGTGCCTGCGGTGGTGTCCATGCTGGTCAGGATGCAGACTGCGGCCAACGGTGTGGTGTGAATCCTGGCTGCACCACTTACGGTGAGGAGTAAATGAATTCTTGTAGTAAGGCTCTTAGAATAGCACCTGGCACATGGGCAGTACTTAATAAATGTGAGCAAAGCTATTTAGTTTTCTTCTCATGGTCACTTCTGACTCTGCTCTCCTGCTCTTCCCTGAACTCTTGTTTTAATTTAATCAGCCCACAGCACTTCTGGCCTAAGAGCCTGCCCTGTGCCAGGTGTTGTCACAGGGAATGGGAACTCGGCAGTGACCAGGAGTGACTGGTGCCACACACACACACCTGAACCTGGCAGCACACCAGGTGTGTGATTTAAAGTGTCCTTTCAGCCATATTAAGGAAGTGTGAAGAAACAAATGAAATTAACTTTAGTAATATATTTTATTAATCCAATATATACGAAATGCTGTCATAACATTTTATAAATTCAATATATAGTCAATATAAAAACTGAGATTCCTTATCCTCACTTTTTTTGTACTAAGTCTTTAAAGTCTGGGATGTGTTTCCCACTTAGAGTGCATCTCAGCTGGGCGGTGTTTCGGGCGCCCAGCAGCCCCTGTGGCTTGTGGCTCTGTATTGGATGGCACAGGGCTGGAGTGGGGTGGAGGAGGGGCTGCTTACGGAGGGGATTAGGGTGGTCTTTCTGACAGAGGGACACTGAAACTTAGGCCTGAAAGTTGGGAAGGAGTCAGCCTTGTGATGACTTGGGGACAGAGCCCTCTCAGGAGGGGCTGTGTGGGGATGAGTTTAGCACGAGGGCAGTGTTTGCTGTGAAGGCTGTCGCGGCTGCAGGGAGTGAGGGAGGAAGGTGGAGGCTGTGAGGCTGGAGGGCATCAGGGATGGACTCCAGAGGCCACTGAGGGCTGTGGTAGGAGGTCACGTTTCATACCAGTGGGTGGTGGAAAGCGACGGAAGGCTTGGCAGGGCTTGGCATGATCTGATTAGGCCTTCAGAAAGATCCGTCTGGTTTTTATCTGGAGAAGACCGGTTAGGAGGGGCACATGTGGTGAGGGGAACGCATGGTGGTGGAGGTGGTGGGAAGTGTGGAGTTTGGTGGCATGTGTTTGAAAGCTGTGGAGGGGGACTTGCTGATGGGCTGGGTGTGAGGGAGAAGGGAAGGGGGGCCATCCGGGCTGTGGCTGAGCATCTGGGGATAGCGGTGCTGTTACTGAGATTTGGGGGAAAAGAGAGAGAATTTGGTTTGGAGCATGTAAAGCTTGAGGTGCTGGTGGGACATCGGGTTCTGATGCTGGGTAGGGGGCTGGATGTGGAGGCGAGCTCCGCGTGTCTGCAGAGAGTGGGGATGCCGGGGTCGGGATGCTGGAGTTGCACTGTGCCCTCCTCTTCTTGTGCTAATCTCGCTGGGTTAGCACATTTTTTATGCTATGAAAAAGGGTGGTACCTGTGTTTTTCCTTAATATGAGGAATTTGTGTATGTAGTAGGCCTTACTAAAGTTCAGGAGTCTCAGAGGGGGATGACATAATAGTTATGTAGCATCTTAAAACTGACTACTAAACATCTGTATTCCAAAAAAACACAAAATTCTCTTTGCCACCAGGAGCCTGGAACTCCTGGGCTTAAGTGATCCTCCTGCCTTGGCCTCCCAAAGTGCTGGGATTACAAGTGTGAGCCACTGTGCTCAGCTGCCACCAGGAATTTCTTACAGGCACCTTTGTCTCCCTGGGGGTCTTGTCTCTTGCCACACCCATTCTTGTGAGCTTTTCGTCTCACTCAATTGCTTGAGCAGATCACCCCACGCCCCAGGCTTTGCCCTCGGAATCTGTCCCTATCCTTTTACCGCTGGGTGCTAGAAATGAAACAGAGATGTAGGGGACTTTGTTCCCTCCATTCATATGAATTATGTAATACCCCATTTGCCAAAAGATTATAGTGAATTGTTTTAAATAAAACTTGCCCTTACATATTAAATATGTAATATGAAAAAACATTTTTCAAAGAGAAGTTCATCTGGGCTATAACACACTTCAGTGGTCTTTCCTGATTTAACAGTAAGTCATGGCCCGTCCCACGATTGAATATTCTTCTGCAAGCAAACATTTAATAACTGCATAAAGTTCCATCATTTGGATGTCCCACATTTATTTGGCCACCCCCTATTGTTATACATTTGTTCCTTCCAAGTTTTCCCCACTGAGTGCAGCCTGAAATATCTTGGTGGTCACATCTTTGCTCTCATCTCTGGTTATTTTCTTGGGATAATTACTAGATGTAAAATTATTGCTTCGAAAGATATGCCTATTTTTAAAACTTGATCAAGTTTTCTTTTTTTACATCATGGGCCATCTGTGTTTCTGCTGTCAATCTTGTGTGCTAATTTTTCTGTGATGGTGTTTGCCTTGCCCATGTGACCTGTGAGAGGGCTTCCACCTTTGTCGTGCTGGAGGGTGGGCAGGGTGCAGTGAAGGTGAGGGCCTGGGGCTCCTGGGGAGGCTCAGCAGGCCAGGCCTGGGGGTGTCAGGGTACCGGAGTGGACTGTGCCTGAGGGCTTGTGGGGTGCACGCGGACACAGCGATCCCATGAAGGAAGTGTTGTACCCATTTCTCAGATGAGAAAATGAGGGCCAGAGAGTTGATGTAGGTCACAGAGTGCCTAAGCGACAGTCAGGATTTGAACCCGGGCAGACGTTTGTCTGATTCAGAGTGTAACTTGGTGGTTCCTGGCTCACAGTAAATTGTTGAATGAATAAATGAAAACGTGAATCTGGTTTCAGCTGCTGTTTTTTTTGAAAGACAGATTAGCTCACTATAAAATCTGTTTTTCTTCCTTTGCTGCAAAGCTGTCAACAGAGATTCTTTCCTCTGTCGTGTTGTAGAGTTGATTGACAGGGTTCTTTGTGCCTGGAAAGCAAATTATGTTAAAATGTTCTTCATGACCTATTTATAAGTGACACGGTTCAGCAACATTCTTTGGTTATAATCTGTGTCTCGCGGTGTACTTAACGCACAGCCGCTGCCGCATGGGTGAGTGGGGGCGCCTGGGTCCTGGCAGCCTTCCCCTGCTCATGCTGGGCTTCTAACTTCAGTGGACCAGGAAGTCCCATCTAGTTCTTTATTTCAGAGCACTCCGACCACCGTCAACCACGTAGTGGCATTGTGTCACAAGGTGGGGCCAGGGCAGGCCAAGTCAGTCTTTTGGGGGGCTCGCATGTAGCAAGTGAGTAGGCTTGGGGAAAAGGAATACATTCGGCTTCTGCCTAATGGCATTGGCTTTTTCACTCTTAGTGCAGGTTGTGTATCTAAAATGTGACTCTGTCTCATCCACATTACGTATCCCTAAGAAATTTCAACCACCCAGAACCCTTTCAAAATCTCCTGTTTTCCTTTCTCATGGACCCACTTTTTGAGCGTAAGTGTACTGAATAGTATTTTACAAGTGACAGCCTTTTTGAGTCACAGAGAGGCCTGGCTGTCAGCAGGCTATCTGCTCAGCGTAGCTGACTATCCTGCCCAGATTTCCACCTGAGGACATGCGTCTGCTTGGTCAGCCCATCATGTGGGTGGGATCTCTGCTTCAGGTGGGCTTCTAAAGTGTGGCCACCCTGGCTGCTCTGCTCTCTACCTGGTGAAGTGCCCTGGGGTACCCAGGACAAAAGGCCACTTTCTGCTAGGGACCAGTGGAGGTTTCACCTAGGAGTTGCTTATCTTATCTGCACGGAGTGTATCCGAGTAGACCATGTGAACAGAGTTAAAACCACTCTGCAAGTCTGTGCAAATTGTATGGCGTAGGCTTCCTCCTTTATGCACCCCCAGCAAAACAACCCAAGATAGTCGTTAGGCCCAGGCCTCGTTCAGAGTAATTTCCCCAGAAGGTATCAGTACAGATCATTCTTGTGACTTCCTCTGAGGAGCTTCCAAGTGCCGTTTACTGAGATTGGAAGTACCTTGAGGCAGGGTGGTTGTGCCGTGCTCCTGTGCCCTCCTTAAACATAGCATAAGTTTTTCTTTAGGGTCAGTTCTCAAGTTATATTTTTCTTTTGTGTTTGAAAGAATGGACAGAGATGGGATACATTTGTTCAGCGTGGTTTCTTCCCCGTGGACTAATAAATATAAGTAAATGTGATAGGTTGGTCCGAGTGCAGTGGTGTTTACAACTGGTTGACCACAGCCAGTTACAGATTCCTGTTCCTTCCCCACTCCCGCTGCTTCACATGACCAGCCTTAAAAAAAAAAAAGTAAATGTGATAAAGTTAAAAATGGAAGCTTGTAATTCTCCAGGAAGAAAGACAAAGGCATAAACGATTAAGTAAGAAGGGAAGAAGCCTTTCAATGGGCCTCTTGTCCTCTTAGTTGTTCGTCTTCTGGTTTTAGCAACATGTCTGTTTTGTACTCCCTGGGCCGCCGCAGAACACCCTTGTCTCCTGCGTTGCTCTGTCAATCCACTGCCCCTCCTCGAGTTCAGACTCTGCCTGTGTCTGGCCCGGACCATGCTGGGCGTCTCCCGCCTGGCCACCTGGTGCCCATCTTCCGTGGGTGAGCTTACTAGAGCACCAGTCTGCTTCTCAGCTTTGCTGAAGGTCCTTTGTGAGGCTCCTCCTTGGAGCTCAGAGGAGAGTTCTGACTCTTCAGCCTGGGACAGGAGGCCACCTCCTTCCCTCTCAGCCCTTCTCCCACTCTCCTGCCTCATTTTGGGCTGTTCTCTGCCACTCACTGTCACTGTAGCCACATGGGCTTATCTCTGCTGTTCCAGTGGGCTGTGCACGTGTGCGTGTGCACAGACTCGTCCTCATGTCGGTGCACATCCCCTCTGTGCCAGGCATGTTCTGAGCACCTCAGATGTCTTACTTCATACTCAAAACAACCTGTGTGGCAGGTGCTATTACTGTCCCTGTTTCGGAAGAGGAGCTTGGGGCACTAATACAGTAAGCAAAGTCCTCAAGGTCATGCACTTACCAAGGTCACAGTGTCAGGACTGGCACCCAGACACCTGACCAGAGGCTCCTGTTCTGTGTGGTGCTTCCCCCCTGCCCAGCCTCCTTGTTTCTGTCCTTGCTGGGGTCCCCACTTTGCTCCTGTGCCGTCTCCAAGTCTCAGATAAAACAGCACCTCCTCTTTTTTTTTTTTTTTTTTTAATTCTTCTCTCTGTCCTGGCAAAATTGTGTGTCACCAGCACATTGTTTCCTAGTTACTTGGGACTCACACCTGAGGGTAGGGGGTACGTCTTGTACAACTTCAGATTGCAGTCCGTGGCACATAGTAAGTAGGTACCTAGTAAACTTTGGAAACATTTGGAATTTCTTGAAAATACATGTTTTGAAGTTTACCCTCCTTCATG
This sequence comes from Daubentonia madagascariensis, assembly GCA_023783475.1. NCBI lineage: Eukaryota > Metazoa > Chordata > Mammalia > Primates > Daubentoniidae > Daubentonia > Daubentonia madagascariensis. The sequence continues at coordinate 1,865,955 of JAKFHU010000600.1, read as the reverse complement.
GCCTGGTGAGTGGGGATTTGGTGAAGAATGGTCCTGTCATCCCTTCTCTCTTCTTGTGTTCCCTGTCATTTATGAAGTCATCTCTGCTTTTGCTGCCGATTAGAGACAAAACTCTTCTAACTGACTTACTAGCATGAAGAGAATACATCTACTTAACATTGCTGCCAAATTAATACTGCGTCTGGAAGGCCAGAGAAAAGCCAAGTGAAGAGAATCTTACTGCATAATTTATGAAAGACTGAGTCATAAAATAAGCATTTACAGTGGCCTGTTTGCCCAAGGTAGGGAATGATAATGCGGCTATTATTCATCCCGATGGGGGCAGTGGCGTTTCTGTGCCTCCAGAGGTCTCTGGCTCTTACTCTCCTCAATAGACTTCTGAGGTTTTCTCTAGCTTCCCTTTCCAAAACTGGCTCTTTTCCTGCTTGGAGACCAGAGCTTTGAAGTTCAGTGTTATGTGAAACAATTTTATGAGAATTGAGTGTGCCGGTATTTCTAAACAATGGGTCTTTAAAAAAACCCCAAGATAACAGATTCAGTGCCAACTCAGTACTAGACACCATGAAAGGAGCAGGGGGTAGAAAGGAAAATAATACAGGCTCCATTCCCAAGGTGCTGCCAGTGGGCTAGAGAGACAGATTGTATGCCTGGCAACGTGAGCACAGTGCCCTGCGGCTTCTCAGTAGCTGACGGTGCAACAGGGCTGGCAGGATGTGGAGCTGGGCAAGGGCATTGCAGGTGTCAGGGAAGCTGCACCGAGGGCAGGAACGCATGGGGATGCTGGACAAGTGGCTAGAGGCAGGCTGCAGTGGTGGATGCCCTGCTTTGTGAAGGCCCGTGGTTGCCAGCTCTGAGAGCAACTACTTGTCACATGTGACTTCCTGTCTCCACCCACACTGCTTCCCATCAGTCTGCGAGCCTCCACAGGGCAGGGCTCTCTTCTCCATAAATGATAGCAGTCATTGTAGCTTCACCAACAGCCCTCAAATCTCCAAGAGCTAGAAATCACAGGGCCCATGGTGCGTGTTGGCTGCAGGTGGGCTGTAGTGCTGCTCAAGGCTGGGGGGAGCTTTGGGTGCCTTTTCATTCCAGGCCCTAGTTGGAAAGTCTCTATCTGGAACCATTCCCATGGCAGAGAGCAGAAGCAAGGGGCTGGTGGAAGCTCCCAGCGGCTCCTAAAGCTTTGCCAGGGCACAGTGTGCGTCTCATCCACTCACATTCCACTGGCAGCGGTGGCGCACGGCCACGGCCCACATCATCAGGCAGGGATGTGTAATCCTTTTATAGAGAAATGAATCCTCGAGAACAGTGGTACAAGGCTACTACCCAGGGTGTTTGAAGCATTTTAATCTGGGAAGTAATGTGATCATATTTATAATCTTTAGAGAGTTCGATCTGGTGCTAACAGGGAAGGTGGCATGGGAATGGGAGGCTGGATTCAGGGTCAGTCTGGGCAGGAAATGCGGGAGGTCAAGCTGCAGTAGTGGGGTGGCAAAGGCAGAGCAGCTGTGGGAGGTGCCTCAGAGGGACATGGAGTCAGCAGGATCTGGTGACTGGTGGCGTGAGGGAGCCACAGGGTCAGCAGTGAGTCATGTTGTTGGGTTTTAGAGTCAGAGTAGGTGGCAGTGACCTCATCTAAGAGGCCACAGAGGGAGGAGCAGACTGGGCAGGCCCAAGCCTTTCCATGTTGGACGCTGGGTGTGTGTTGCATGAGAATTCAGATGGTGGAGGATGGATAATCCGGTGGGCATGTGTTGGGGAGGCAGAGAGGACTGACGGAGCCTGCCCTGGCGTGTGCATGTGAGGAAGGGCACCGGCATTGAGGGCCTATTGTGTGTCTGACATTGTTCAGGAGGCTCTGTAGAGATTTCCAGCAAATCTCCAGAGTAGATTCTCCTTGTCACTATTTCATTTACTAGTTGAGGGAACTGAGGCTCACAGAGGTCAAGAAACTTGCCCCAAGGTCATCCATCGAATGCGGCTGAGCCTGCAGTTAAACTCCTGGACTCGAGCACAAGCACGTGCTGCTCTCTAGCCGTCTTCCTGCTCAAGCAGGACCACTCCTAGTGTCCTTTGGTTCAAGATCATATCTAGTATGTAATGAAATTTTGTTGTATGCAGTTTTTCAAGGGAGTACACACCCATGATCTGATTGAAAAAGTAATTAGTATTCATATTAGAACTTACCAAACAATTCCCTGATATTTGAGCATCAACAGGGGAAAAAAGCAGTACTGTGTTTGTGATCTTTGATTTATAGCTGCCTGTGCCCAGTGGGCTCTGGGCAGAAGGCTATAAATAAAATTAAAATAAATGGGAACAATGCACCTATAAATTGTGTTGCAGGAACCTCCAATTGTCTTTTAGAGGAAATTCCCAATAAAATGCTGTTTGGCAATCCATTTGAAAGAGAAAGGGCAGTAGATTATTTTGGCAAAGTCAGTAAAGTGAAGGACAGGCTACAGTGTTGGGATATTTTAAATATGAAAATTAGCTGATTCCACTGAAACTTGCTGTGTGTTGTTATCTATGTTGGAAAGTCCTCTTTTTCTTTTTTTCTGTTATTATTATTGTATCTTTCCAGGTGGGATAAAGATTGTCAGTTGAAAGTGCAAGACTTCAGGGAGGCAAGGCAGTATTTCTGTCATTCCTTTTCTTTTTTGAGTCAACTCTTGGGCTTCCTGTCGTGGAGCATGGTGGAGGGCCTGAGAGAGAGGCTGGGTTTGGGCAGGTTGTCCGGTCGGATTTTGCCTGAGTGTTTGAGGGCCAGCCTGTACATCCTGGCAGGGAAGGGCTGCACTGGAGGCCAGGTGGCAATGGGGGGCAGATCCAGAGAAGGAGCCATGGCCTATATACAGAGAAATCACTTTGTCTTTCTTTAGAAATCTTGTTGTGTTCTTCTTAATTGTGTCCCCAGAAGTTACAATTTATGGAAAAGGGTAAATTCTCTTTAAAAATATATTGTCCATTTTAATAAAATATTTTAATAAAAAGATTTACTTAAAATAGATGTCTTTATTCTTATTCTATTGAAATAAATTATAGCTGTTTAGCTAGTTTATGGATATGTAGTGCTAACAAGTTATTAAGGTAATTGGACAACTCCATTCTCACTAGCTAGAGACTTTCACCATCAGGCACTTTAATGCTGCTTTCTTTCATTTGGTTTCCATTGTTCCCTGTGGAGTGTGAGGAAGAAGGGATAGAACAGGGACAGAGAAGGGCAGATGGTGTCCGTCCCCGGCTAAGCTGCATAGAGGTACCTCTTGTAGCATGAATATGAGTAAATGGAAGCCCAAAGAGAACAAAAGATACATGTGTTTTGAGGCCCTGTCAAACTAGGAAGGGGTCCCATAGGCTTGGCCAGGTCAAGGAAGAGGTAGAATTAGATCTCTCCTGACTGGGAGGCCCAGCTTCAATTAAGACTGTGATTTAAGACTGTCAGGTTAATGGGAAGATACATATGAGTTAACCTCACTCTATTTAAGTCTTACTATATGAAATATCACATATTTTATATGTTATAGTAAGTCTTAATATATAAAATTAAGACTTAAATAGAGTGACTCTGTAGTTGCTCAGACTCTGCAGTGTTTAGAATCCTCATTTGCTGTGTGTAAAAGCACTAATGTGACTTTTAACTGAGTTGACCATACTCATGGGAAGCTTAAGTTGTTTGGACTGAAGGGCACAACTCAGGCACCGTTTTAAATATACTTGAATTGTAGGTAGAGGACCCACAATTAGACAGACCAGCCTTGGGAGGGCCTGAAGATGAGTCATGGCAACTGCTAGGCTACTTTTGACCTCTTGATAGCCTTTGAAGGTTGGCAGCTAGAAATGCGCTTGGATTACCAGCTCCTCAGTGCAGGCTCTGTGTCCTCTCACTGAGTCCCACAGCACATTCTTCTGCTGGGCTCAAGCTCCCTTGCCTGAAGTGCTTCATGCTACCTGTCCCTGTCCTGAAAGACTTCATGACTCATGGGAGTGATAGGACTCAAGCCAGCAACTGGGAAAGGATGAACATTCAAAAAGGGGAGGAACACGTCTTGTAGGATTGATCAGGAACATTTTGTAAGGAGAAAGTGACAACTGAGCAGAGAGGTTGGAGTTGAGTAAGTAAAGAGACAAAGTGGTAATATTTCATGTGACAGTGGCTCCAGAGTAGTGAATGGTCTAGTTTCTCTGGAGTCTTGGTTAGGGTAAAATAGCAGCTGCATGCTAGTGGTGCCTGAGTGCTAACAGACAAAGGCATTTTTTCTGTGGGTTGAAGCAGTCATGAGCCAGGGTGTGAGGACTTGTCATCAGAGAGGAATTGGGTTTTCATTCCTACTTGGTCTCTCTGCCAGGTGCCTTAACATTTTTTTGTTAGTAGCATTTTTTTATTTAAATTGCATTTAGACTCTCCATATCTCTAGCCTCTGAAGTAGGCTGAGCCCTAGCCAAAAGGAGCAGGTGCAAAGCTCAAATCCTGATTAAGAGGAATGAATATGGACTGTGGGGCTGAACAAAATAGGGGAGAGGCCCAGGGGTATAAGGAAATACCAGAATGAAAAAGCACACTGGGGAGAGTGACGTCAGAGGAGTTTTCAGCCCTCTTCTTTACACAGTAACACTGATTTTGACAAATAACTGCAGACAAGAGTACTTTTGTGGGAATGTGGGAGTCCAGTGGAGAGGTCTCAGCACCCCGTTGGAGCAAATAATAAAAATGTAGACATATTGAAGAGGGTAAGAAGAACATTTTCACTTTACCCACCTCACCACTTCTCCAAGACAGCACAGCTCAGTTCCAAGAGAGACCCCCTTGGCCCTTGATTTCTCCTAGAGTAGAAAGTAAGAGCATAGTGAATGTCCAGTTTTCCCAGCCATGTAGGATGCTGTCCAAGAGGCCTTCTTATTTCTTGCCCCACCCAGAACACTGATGGCATGAGCATGGCTGAATAGTCCGGGAGCAGTTAGGAGGAGGGAAAAAGGGCAGGGGCTCACAGTGATTGGGCCATGGAACTCAACAAAGGGCTGTGATCTCTAACTGCCTTGTGGACTCCACTGAGAGGCCTGCCTGTGAACTTCATAGGATGCATTATCTATGGACACCCCCAAGTACCCTGCATGTGCCCCTAGTACTCTGATTGCCCCCTTGCAGCTGATACCCCCTCTGCACCCATGTAGATAGCATGTGAGCCTCTGCAGATTGTGTGTGATCACACACAGATAGCTGGCTTGACTCTGCTGGATTGAGAAAAGAAACTTAACCTTGAATGCTTCTGAGTACTCTTCTAGGAAAAATAAATGGGAGCTGCTCAGCATATGGCCTGGTTTTGTGGATTGTGATAAGGCATTCCATCCTCAGACTCACTCCCTGAGAGGGAACAAGAGGATTGGAGTGGGTGCATCCATAGGAAAGGTCTGAGAGACCCTCAGAGTCCCTAACCAGGCTGACTGGTGAAGATATTTCTCTCCTGAAGCCAGTAAGTGAAGACCGGGGATGGTGACTTTTGTTTCACATGCAAAGACAGCAGTGCAGGACTTCAAGGAATGTGAAAAATCAAGGAAACATGACAAGATCAAAGGAACACAATAATTTTTCAGTAACTGATCACAAAGAAATGGAGATCTACAAGTTTCCTGACAAAGAATTCAAGGTAATAGTTTTAAGGAAGTTGAGTGAGCTACAAGAGAAAACAGGCAACTGAACTAAATCAGGAAAACAATACATGAACTAAAAGAGAAGTTCAAAAAAGACATAGAAATCATAAAAAAACCAAACAAATTCTGGAGCTGAAGAATGCAATGATGGAAGTAAAAAATGCAATAGAGAACTTCAGCAGCACACTCTAACAAGCAAAAAAAAAGTATAAGCAAACCTGAAGACAGGTCATTTGAAATTACCCAAGGAGTAAATTGGAGGAGTAAAAAGAATGAAAAACAGTGAAGAAAGCCTGCGAGATTTATGGGATACCATTAAGTGAACCAATATATGCATTATGTGAGTTATAGAAAGAGAAGGGAGAGAGAGAGAAAGGGGCAGAAAGCCTGCTGATAGTAAGTTTGAAAACTTCCCAAATCTGGGGAGAGAAATAGGTATCCAGACTCGAGAAGCCCATAGGACCCCAAATAGGTTGAACATAAGTCTACACAGGGACACAATGTAATTAAACTGTCAAAAGTAAAAGACAAACAGGATTTTGAAAGCAGCAAGAGAAAGCTTATCATGTAACAAGGGGACTTGATAAGACAATCAGTGGATTGCTCAACAGACACACTGTAGGCCAGGAGTGAATGGGTTGACATATTCAAAGTACTGAAAGGAGAAGAAAAAAAAACCCTGCCAACCAAGAATACTATACCTAGGAAATCTCTTTTTCAGAAATCAAAGTGTGATAAAATTTTTCTCAGACAAACAAAAGTGGAGGAAGTTCATCACCACTAGGCCTGCTTTAAAAAAGAAATACTAAAGGGAGTTCTTCAAGTTGAAATGAAAGGATGTTAATTAGTAACATGAAAACATATGAAAGTATAATACTCAATGTTAAAGGTAAATATATAGTCAGATTCAGAATGCTGTAATACTGTAATGGTGGCATGTAAATTGTATTTAACTCTAGTATAAAAGTTAAAATTACAAAAGTATTAAAAGTAACTATAGCTACAATAATTTGTTAATGGATATGCAGTATAAAAAGATGTAAAATGTAAATTGTATGCAAATGAAGTTATTATCAGCTTAAAATAGACTGTTAAGCACTATATTAATAGGATGTTTTGTGTAAGGCTTATGGTAACCACATAGAAAAAAAAAACTATAGTAGATTCCGAAAAGATAAAGAGAAAGGAATCAAAGCATACTATTATACAAAACCATCAAGTCACAATGGTAGACAGCAAGAGAAGAAGAAATGAACAAAAGAGCTACAAAATAGTCATAAAACAATTGACATGGCAATAGTTATGAAAATGGAAATACAACATACTAACACTTATCTATCAATAATTACTTTAAATGTAAATGGATTAAATTCTCCAATTGAAGACACAGGGTGGCTGAATGGATAAAAAAGCAAGATCCAACAATATGCTGCCTATAAGAGACTCACTTTAGTTTTAAGGACACACATAGGCTGGAAGTGAAGGAATAGAAAAAAGATACTCCATGCAAATGGTAACAAAAGAGCAGGGGTAGCTATCCTTATGTCAGACAAAAACTGTCACAAGAAACAAGGAAGGTCATTATATAATGATAACGGGGTCAGTTAGTTCATCAAGAAGATATAATACTTGTGAATATATATGTACTCAACATTGGAACACCTAATTACATAAAGCAAATATTAACAGGATTTTAGAGAGAAATAGGCAATGATACAATAATAATAAGGGACTTCACTACCCCGTTTTCAAAAATGGATAGATCATCTGGATATAAAATCAGTAAGGAAACAGTGGACTTAAGTAACACTATAGACCAAATGGACCTAAGATATAACCTAAGATATCTATGTATCTCTATCTGTCTATAGACCATTCCATGCAACAGCAGTAGATACATACATCTCAAGTCACATGAAGCATTCTCCAAGACAGAACATACGTTGGGCCACAAAACAAGTCTTAATGAATTTAGGAGGATTGAAATCATATCAAGTATCTTTTTTGGCCACAATAATATAAAACTAGGAATAAATAACAGGGGGAAAGTTCACAAATATGTAGAAATTAAACAAAATGCTCCTAAACAACCAGTGGGTCAAAGAAGAAATCAAAGGGAAATAAAAAAATCTTAAGACAAATGAAAATGGAAATACAGCATACTAACACTTAATGAGATGCAGCAAAAGCAGTTCTAACAGGGAAGTTTATAGTGATAAATGCCTGCATTAAGAGAAAAGATCACAAATAACCTAACTTGAGATAATACCTTAAGGAACTAGAAAAAGAAGGATAAACTAAGCCCAAAGTTAGCAAAAGGCAGGAAAAAATAAAGATTAGAACAGAAGTAAATGAAAGAGGGACTAGAAAAACAATAGAAAAGATCAACAAAACTAAGAGTTTTTTGAAAAGATAAGCAAAATTGACAAACATTTGGCTAGACTAACCAAGGAAAAAAATAGAGAAGACTCAAATAAGATTATAAATAAGCAAAGAAACATTATAATTCATACCACAGAAATACAAAGGACTATAGGAGAATACTATGAACAATTATATACCAACAAAATGGATAATGTAGAAGAAATGGATAAGTTTCTAGAAACTACCAAAACTGAATCATGAAGAAATAGAAAATCTGAACCAACCAATAATGAAGAGATTGAAGCAGTAATCAAATATGTCCCAACAAAGAAAAGCCCAGGGCCCAGATGGCTTCACTGGTGAATTCTACCAAACATTTAAAGAATAATTAATGCCAGTCCTTCTGAAACTCTTCCAAAAAATTTAGGTAGAGGGAACACTTCCAAAATCATATTGTGAGGATATTTCATACCTTGATAAAAAAAAGCAAGACAAGGACAGTAGAAGAAAAAAAACATTATAGGCCAACATTCCCGATGAACATAGATTCAAAAATCCTTATCAAAATACTAGCAAACTGAATTTGACAGCACATTAAAAAAAGAAACAAAACCAAAAACAACCTGCCATGATCAAGTGGGATTTATCCCTGGGATGCAAGGGATGGTTCAACACATACAAATTAATAAATGTGATATACCCCACTAACAGAATGAACGAGAAAAATTGTATGATCGTCTCAATAGGTGCCAAAAAGGCATTTGACAAAATTAAATATCTTTTCATGATAAAAACTTGCAATAAATTAAGTATAGACAGAATGTACATCAACATAATAAAGGCCATATGTGACAAGCCCGCAGCTAACATACTCAGTGGTGAAAAGTTGAAAGCCTGTCCTTTAAGATCAGGAGTAAGACAAGGATGCCCACTTTTACCACTTCTATTCAACATAGTGCTAGAAATCCTATCCAGAGCAATTAGATAAGAAAAAGAAATAAAAGGCATCCAAAATGGAAAGGAAAAAGTAGAATTGTATATGTTTGCAGATCACTTAATCTTATATATAGATAACCATAAAGCCATAAAGACTCTACCCAAAAACTATTAGAAGTAATAAACAAATTCAGTAAAGTGGCAGGATACAAAAATCAATATACAAAAATCAGTTGTGTTTGTATACAGTAATAATGAACTATCCAACAAAGAAATTAAGAAAATCCTGTTTACAATAGAATCAAAAGAATGAGACTGGGCGTGGGGGCTCATACCTGTAATTCTACCACTCTGGGAGGCCGAGGTGGGAGGATTGCTGGAGGTCAGGAGTTCGAGACCAGCCTGACCAAGAGTGAGACCCATCTCTATAAAAAATAGAGAAATTAGCTGGACGTGGTGGTGGCACCTGTAGTCCCAGCTACCTGGGAGGCTGAGGCAGGAGGATGCTGGAGCCCAGGAGTTGGAGGCTGCAGTGAGCTGTGATAATGTCCCTGCACTCTAGCTGGGGTGACAGAGCCAGACCCTGTCTCAAAAAAAAAAAAAGAACAAAAATGAATGAAGCACTTAGGTGTGAATTTAACCAAGGAGGTGAAAGATTCTTATGCTGAGAACTAAAAACATTGATTAAAGAAATTAAAGAAGACACAAATAAATGAAAAGACATCCTGTGTTTATGGATTGGAAGAATTAATGTTATTAAAATGGCCATACTATCCAAAGTGATCTGCAGATTTAGTGCAATCCCTATCAAAATTCCAATGACATTTTTTACAGAAATAGGAAGAACAATCCTAAAATTTATATGGAACTACAAGATACTCCAAATAGCCAAAGTAGTCTTGGGCAAGAAGAATAAAGTTGAAGGCATCACAGTTCCTGATTTCAAAATATTTTACAAAACTATGGTGATCAGAACAGTATGGTACTGGCATAAAAGCAGACATATAGACCAGTGGAATAGAATAGAGAACCGAGAAATAAATCCTCACATTTGTGGTCAACTGATCTTTGATATGGGTACAAGAACACACGATAGGGAAAGGATAGTTTCTTCAATATGTGGCATTGGGAAAAGGGGATATCCACTTGCAGAAGAATGAAATATCAGCCTTATCTCACAACATATACAAAAATCAACCTAAAATGGATTAAAAACTTAAGATCTTAAACTGTAAAACTACTAGAAGAAAAGATAGGGAAAAGGCTTCTTCACATTGATCTGGGCAATGATTTTTTGGATATGACCCCAAAAACACAGGCAGCAAGAGCAAGAATAAACAAAAGGTATTACATCAAATGAAAAAGCTTCTACACAGCAGAGGAGACAGTCAACAGAGTGAAGAGATAACCTATGGGTTGGTAGAAAATATTTGCAAACTATACATCTGATAAAGGGTTAGTATCCAAAATGTATAAAGACTTCAAACAACTCACTAGCAAAAAAACCCCAAAAAACAAAACAAACCAAATAACCCAAATAAAAAATGGGCAAAGTGTTGGGGTTGCATCAATGAGAAGGGAACCGAGTGAGGTGCTGTGGCACGTTTGTGTGAGGAGGTGGAAGGAGGAGATGAGCAGCAGGACTGGGGCTACTAGGACCTGCTGCATCCTCGTCCTCTCCGCGTGTCCATAGTGCTTAGTGGATGCTGTGTGTACCCGAGGTAGTTGGTGGGAAGTGCCTTTGTTCCAAATGTTCAGTCAGGTGACTGTGGATTTGAAGATATCATTTGTAAAATGGTCCATGTAGTGTGGTGGTTCGGGGGCAGGCACCGAGCCAGTTCTGCTACTTACTAGCAGGGTGAGGTGCGGTCAGATCATGAATTTCTCTGTGCCTCGGTGTCCTCATCTGTCAAGTGGGAATAATGGTAATACCCGCTTGCTTATGTTGATAATGAGCGTTCAATGTACTAATACATACAGAAGCTGTTAGCACAGTACCTGCACAGAGCAGTGCTCAGTGCTGGCCATTGTTGTTGTTGTTGTTACTGCCGTGTGCATTTTTGTAATAATAGCGGTAACTCCCTTGCAGAGATGAAGGCGACCGTGGGCACAGAGTGACTAGCATAGATGGTGCTTTATAAGCTGTTCGTTGTGGGAGGCCAGATGGCTGAGAGACTCTTGGCTTTACTGAGAAGCTTCTTGAATACTGACCATTTACTACTATTGAGCCACTTCAGTGTGCCCAAAAGAGCACACAGTGTGGCCCCAGTACAAGCTGGGTGAAGCCTGCGTACCCAGTCAGAGGTGAGGTGGGGCTGGGGGGTGTCACACATTCTGTGGGTGAGTCCTCGGTATGTGAAGTTTTCAGTGGAGGGGCCATATGTTTATCATCTGTTTTGAGGGTAAATGAGGCACTATTAACAGTGAAAGAGGGGCAGATGGGGAGTAAACGGGGCAAACTGGGATGTCTAGTGAACTAGACATCCTAGTTCTCTTAGATGAGGAAGTTCAGGCTTCTTTTCTATTAATGAAAATAAGCGGCATCTCGCTCAAAGCTATTCACCTGTGAGAATAAACACACTAGTGAGTAGCGCCTGACAACACCTTGTGTTCTCACATAAACGGTAAGGACAGCTGCTTTCCATTCATCATACAGACAAATGCCATTTGCATGCTGTGTTGGGGCCAGAAAGCATTTGGGATGTTGTCAGGAAATCTCGAGCCAGATGTTTGCAGAGTTGTTCAGGCCTGAGAGGGTCACACAGTCTCTGTCTTTTTGGCTGTCATTTGCAAAAGAGTTTGGCCTCACTGTGGGTGTGTAGGTGTGGGTAAGGCGTGGTGGACTCTGGGCCTGGATGCTCTGGTCCCAGCACTTTTCTCATCAAGTCGTTCTGAGTCTTCTGAGCAGGGACCCTATTGAGAAGCTTCCCGCCATGCCGTGGTACCCACATTCAACAGTCGTCACTGAGTGCACTATTAACCTCTGTGTAGGTGGTGAAACATTCAGTTGTATGTGCTGCTTCCTTCTCTTCTAACTCTCTTCTTTGGAGCAGTGTTGTATGTGTGCGTGTATTTTTTTTTTTTTAAGAGATGGGGTCTCGCTGTCACCCATGCTGGAATGCAGAATGCAGTGGCACGATCATAGCTCACTGCAGCCATGAACTCCTGAGCTCAAGCAATTCTCCTGCCTCAGCCTCCTGACTAGCTGGGACTACAGGCTTGTGCCACCATGCCCAGCCTTCTTAGAGAAGTGTATAAGCTTAGTTGTGGCAACAAAATGTGTAGCCATAGAGCGTCTGGGCAGCCCCATCCCCCTCTGTTCACTCACCCTGCAGGCATTCGTTAAGCACCTCCCTTGTGCCAGGCACTGTAGCCACCAGCATAAAGCTAGTGAAGGAGGTTGTGCTCAATGCCTGTGTGGTTGAGTCATCAGGCAGGGCCGGCCACTGAAAGTTTGACATGGGGGTAGGACAGGAGTGAGTTTTGAAGGAGGTTGGGTATGAGAATTGGGAGAGCTTATGGGTTGGTGGAATGTTCAGTCCAGGAGTACGGCACAGCCAGAGGGGACTAGGCAGGGGTGGGGCCAAGTAAGTCCCAGACAGGGTTGGGTTGGGCGGGATGCATCCACATGCACCCCTGTGGGGTCTGGAGTGGTCATCTTCCCAGACGTAACGAAGCCTTTGCACCCACTCTGGGTGTTGTAGTGGTTGATGGCCTGAGCACAGTGAGGCTGGCCTGGAAATCTGATAAGGGCCATAGGCTTAAGGTCCTTGTGGGCTCCTGAGTGATGAGTTCTCTAGGATAGTGGTGCTTAACCTTTTTGGCACTAGGGACTGGGTTCATGGAAGACAGTTTTTCCACAGACAGGGATGGGGTGGGCAGAGGTGGAGCTGAGGCGGTGGTGTGAGTGATGGGGAGCAGCTGTATAGCTGAAGCTTTGTTTGCTTGCCCGCCGCTTACCTCCTGCTGTGCACCTCTTCCCACCCCCCACTTCCTAAGTTTCATGCAACACAATTTTTCCATGGACGGGGGAGGGAGGGCAGCAGAGCTCTGGGGCCTGGTCTGTGGCCTAGGGGCTGGAGACTGCAGCTCTAGGAGAGAGACTAACTGGGTTGGAGATTCAATACCCTCCTCTGTCCCAGCAGATGTTGCCTAGGTGGTCTTAAAGATCCCGTCCATCAGTTAGATCTTGATTCCAGGAGTGCTTCAGCTCTGGAATTCTGTAGAGAAGGGAACCCTGTCTGTGCCTGGAGCCCAGGGGGCCCTGGTGTACATTTGACCTCACCCTGGTCTGCAATGACTCTCTCTAGTCTTTGATTCCTGCTTTATCTGCAGGCAGTTACCTGTGTCAGGAGATGGTCGTTTTGGTGAGATGAAGAATGTCTTTAATTTGTTGATTAGTGGAGAAAAGAACATAACAATGAGATACTGAGATTTTTAATTAATTGTTTCAGGATAAATACCCAACTTTCTCTCCTCTTAGCTGATTAGATTCCATTTTTCTCTGTGCTTAAGACGTAAGGATGCCTGTGCTTGGGCACATGGTTGTATCTGATATTATTTTTACTCTTCTGCATGTATCCTGAATAAGCCTTTTGTTCCATTGAGAAGATTAAGGGCAGTATTTGGTTGGAAAAATTTTAACGAAGCACCTAACAGAGCTATTATTCATTTTTGAAACAAGTTGCTGTGGTTACCATAGTGATATTAAACCTTTTATTAAATATTTTTGCTTTCAGTTTTTAGTAAGTTTTTGTTAAATGCTGATGGGGGAGCTGCAGATCCATGAACCTGGCATCTGGAAAGAATTTTCTAGCTCTGTTGAGTTAAATCATTCAAGGAATTTATGTTATAGGAACATAAAGCTTATAAATCTAGTTTATCATATCTATCATTTAATTGTTCATGCAAGCCAGCTCTTCATGTAGCGATTTACAGTAATCTCAGTGAAATAACAGTTTTGTGTCACAAAATGAATAATGCATGCAAAGAAATTGTTGAGCTCCTTAAAATCATTATGCTCAAAATATTAAGCTCTTTTATGTGAAAGTGATAGAATGATGATCATGTAGTAGTTGTAAGCTGGGTACTTCAGGGTCTTCTGTTCTCGTTTGTGTTGGGTCGCCAGCTCTCAGGAAGGAAACGGCGACAAGACGTCACCAAGAGGACTGTGTGCCTTGCTGCAGTTATCCTGCAGCCAGAGCTGGCGACAGCCGAGGGCTCTGTGGGAGGGCTGGGGTGTTGGTTTGGGGGTAAAGAAAAATCTGTGTTTAAGAGATGAGATGCTTTTCAGACATCCATCTGTCTGGGACGAGAAATGAGTATCTTGCCATTGGTATTGTTGCCAGGCAGAAACCGTGGAGTTTGCCACAATGAATCCGGAAGGCAGGGATGTGCTGTGTGCTTTTTTTTTTCTCTTCCTGTTACTCATCTATCTTAACAGCACACATGTGCTGTGATGTGGCAGTTTTTTTTTTTTAAATTATGATATTAAAGGGCAATAGCTGCTGTGATTTTTCAATGAGAATGTTTTAGTGAGTTAGATTTGATGTTAGCAGCCTTTGTCCATTCATGTGTATGTTTATCACTGGGCATGGTGACATGGTTTAGTTGCCTGAGCTTTAAATCCTTGAACAGATACACTGCAAGCAACGCTGAGTCAGAGGAGACAGTTTGCTGGGGCTGTGGGGTGTTGGGTGGAAGAGAGGCAGCCCCTGGCCCAGAAGGGGGAAGGCTCTGTTCCTCCGGAAGCGGACAGAGTTTTCCAAACTGGGAGCATCTTCAATCATTGTCAGAAGGTCTGTGCCACTTTTACCTTCTCTCATACTTTAAAAAAACTGTGTTATGAAAAATTTCCGACATGCACAGAGGTCGAGAGAGGAGTGCAGTGAAGCCGATACACCTGTCACCCAGATTGCACAGGTGTCAGGATACTGCCGCCATCGTTTCGTCTACCCTTCTTTTTCTTTTCCTTTTCCTTTGCTGGAGTATTTCAAAGCAAATCCCAGGTATCGTGTCATTTCACCTTTTTGTGCTTCAGTGTGCATTCCAAAAAAAAAATCCCAAAAAACAAAAACAAGTACTATTTTCAGAATCCAGTGCTGCTGAGAGACCCTTTAGGTGGTGTCTCCCGTTGTTGAATCGCGTGTGGGCTCAGCACTGCAGCGCTGGGCCTTGGAGGCCATCGGCCTTCCTTGTAGTCAGTGAGGCTAATGATCTTTGGCTAACAGGGACTGAGCTGAGGACTTTGCAGTCTGCAAATCAATTCTGTAGTGACCCCTCCCTCGTTCTTGGAGACCCTGGGTTGGGTGGACCTGGAGGCATTTGGTATATTTTGTGGCATTAGTGTGACTTTAGATCCCCACATGTGAGGAATAGTGTAGGAGATTGTCACTGCAGGAGACCCGGGAGGGGGTGCCTGACCCGGCTGTCCTAAGGAGGAGTAAAGACCAGAGCATGCTTTTCAGGAGGACGTAAATCATCCAGTCGGGACCAGTTTACACATCTAGCAGTGTCTGTAGTAGACATATCTAGTGGGTTGGCTTGGTTTATATTATTTGTCACTTTTCCCCATTTCTACTTTTCATAGACGTTTCCTGTACGTTGAGAATTATTCCTGGTAGGTATTGTGCTGCTGCTTTGCCTTTCTTAATACCCCTCTCCTCCCCTTCCCTTCCCTCCCCCATCATGTGGATGTGCCATAGGGCGATGTGTGGTGTGTCGCATTTTCTCTGTCCATCTGAAGTCATGCTTGCCAGATTTGCTGATAGCATCCGAGGTCCGTGTTTTTCCCAAGTTAGGACTTTTGAGTCCTTTATTACAAGGTGTACAAAATAATCCTGTACTAGACGCCCAGGCTTGATGGTCCTCTATATTTGGAGAGGAGTGTCCCACTAATCCCAGGGAAGGAAAATGGGGTTTGAAATGAATAAGGTTTCTGTTCTAAATGGACGTTATACATAAAACATCTAAAAAATAAAAGGGCCAGTTCTGATGGCACCTAGGGAAATTGTGAAAATACTGTAGCAGAGTGTGTGTGTATGTGTGTGTGGGAGTCATGTGTGGTCTATATAGTAAACACCCATGGGGGGACCCTGCACACTACCAGCAGTAGATGTTCTGTCTGGGTGTCATCCATCTTAGAATGGAGGAGATGGGAAAGTAGTTGGGTGAGTGGATTTAATCTAAGTTACTTGAAAAATGGCTTTGTGATAGGAAGTTTTTGCTCGTTAAAGAGTGGCTTTGAAATATTTAATTTGTATTCAATTCTGCTGTTACTTTCACCTCTCCCTCTAAAAAAAAACAAACAAAAAAACCCCAGTATGGTGGAGGGGGTTTGGGAAGAGCTCTGGAAGTATTCTAGTGAAACTCAGGTCGACCTCCACCCTTGCAGGTATAAATCTCATGCTAGAAGCCTTCCATCAGGGCTCTGGAGAGTAGGGAATGAGGGCTTGCCGTGGGAAGGCGGTGTGTGTAGAGCCAGCTGGAGTTCATTCTAGGCCCATAAATTGGTCTGTGACTAACTGTAGTGAGTTTTTAAAGCAGGTTGTGTGTGAATTTTAAGTGCTGCCTCATCAAGGCAGCCACAGCTTGGTCCTGATCTCAGAGCAGACTGTGGGTTCTCTGAGCTGAGGGAGAGACCTGGGGCAGCAGGGGAGGACCGCTGGTTTGCAGCTGTCTGTCAGCATCTTAGGCAGAAACCCACTTAGGCTCTCTGGTACAAATATTTATCACCCCTTTCTCAGTAACAAGAGCTTTTGGTTGGCATTGCTGTAGCTGTATGGTGATGTTTATGCTGTTACTATATATTACTTTTTTATTGCGTACTATTTCTCTTGCAAATAGTCATAAATATTGTTACAGTTTTGACTGCATTATGACACGTCGCTCTAAGTAGTCTCCTATACACTTTGGGTTGCAGGGCTGAGCAATTTGTATTTTTCCTTTGGTGTTTCTTTCTGAGTGTGCTTTCTTTCCTAGTGATGGTACCTTACCACTTACTTTCTGGACTGTTAGGCCTTCTCCACGTTGTTTGTTAACTCCTGTCACATTTCCTTGTTGGTAGGGACCTTGTGGGGACCCTTAACCAGGGTATCCTCCCCTGTCTGCCCCCATTCCCTGTGTGAGCCTTTTCAGTGATACGGGGTTCACAGACCATCCTCAGATCTGGGATTTGCCACGTAGTAGCTGTACACGTCACTTAACCCCATCTGTCAAGTGGCCAGGTGGGCTATCTTGGAAGGTGGACATGGGGATTAAATGCTGAAATTTATGTAATGCCCAAGGCAGAGGGCCTGGCAGGGCTATTATTATTCCAACAGTGCAAAACTCTTTCCTTCCGTGGGGATGCAATCTGCCTGCATGTCATCCCTGTTGGCCTGGCTCTGGCTGCTGAAGCAGATGTCTCCATCCACATGGCAGGTCTCCAGACGGTGGATTGTGCTGTTGGTGTGCTGCTGTCCCTATCCCCAGGCAGCCCTGGGCCTGACCTCAAGGCCCTTTGCCAACTTGTCTTCCTTCCCTGGACATGTTTCTGTCAGTCAATGTTTCTCTGAGATTCCAGGACTGACTAGTGGAGGCAGTGGGTTTTGAAACATTTGAAACGTTGCCAAGGGCCTCCTCCCTGCTGGGGCCTGTGGCCTTAGATCCTGTTACCTCTGGGGACAGCTACCACATGCTGTTGGTCCTCACTGAGTCTGCTGTTGACTAAGACACTAAGTCTCTGTGGTCTTTGTTGGATTAGAACAAAGTCAGGTCACCTGTCCTGGGCTTTTTGGGGGACTCAGCTTCATCCACCTTCTCACCTTCATCCCAGCGTGGAAGGACTGTTGAGAGAGGCTGGGCAGTGGGTGGCAGGCAGAGGGAAAACCAGGAACATGGGTCAGCAACCTGATTTGCTTGTTATTTCTACTTCTCTCTAATGGAGTGATCTTGGATTGGTTGTGCAGCTTTTTGGGGGCTTCAGCTTCCTCATAAAAGACTTGCAAAGACAAAATGAGGTGCTGTAGCCAAGTGTCAATTCTGCCATGCTCTGTGACCATCACCTGGTACCGTGGCTTCTGTCATTCAATTATTTTAGTGCTCTCTCTATGCTATGTGGCAGGTGGATCACTGAACCTGCCCTCTTTGTCGTCATTTAAGTTATTCTTGTTAATCTCCTGTTTAGCCAGGTTAGTTTGGATGAACTCTGGTACATGACAGCTGGTGATGTTACTTTAGCTTAGCTATGGTTGTTATCTGGGGAACATCTGGAGGAAATTAGCCACGCCGGAACAGCTGCTGCATTTGTGGGGACATAGCCCTTCTTTCCTTACTGTGCATTCATGCAGCAACCTGACTGCATGCCTGCTGTATGGTGGAGTGCACGGTGGGCAGCAGACATGGTCCCTGGCCTCCTGGAGCTGGCAGGTCGGCAGGGACAGAGAGGAGGAGTGGAACAATGCGCAGGAGGGCCCCTGGCTGCTGTACCTCCTGTCCTCCCAGGAGACAGTCTGCTCTGTGCAGACGGGTGGTGGGTGCCTTTGGGTACACTGTGAAGTGTCTTATCCACTGGCATTGTCGTGGGCTTGATGTGTCAGAGCTGATGCCAGCGTGGTGACTGTGTGTGTGCACACAAGAAATCCACACATGCAAGTATGGTGTGCAGAACTCTTTTGGAAAAGGATAAAACTAGGCCAAAAATTTTGGGAAATAAGTATTATTCCATTCACAAAATGTGCTTGTTGAGCCCACTAGGATGGCTGTAATAAAAAAGACAGACACAAGTGTTGACGAGGATGTGGAGAATTTGGAACCCTCATACACTACTGGTGGGAATGTAAAATGGTGCAGCCGCTGTAGAAAACAGTCTGACAGTTCCTCAAAACAATTAATCGTAGAGGTACTATTTGACCCAGTAATTGTGCTCCTAGGTGTATAACTGAGAAATGAAAACATATGTCCACATAAAAACTTGTACATGAATGTTCATAGCATTATTCATGTAGCCAAAAATGGAAACAACCCAGTGTTCATCAACAGATGAATAAAGAAAATATGGTACATCCATACAATGGAATATTATTTGGCCACAAGGAGAAGTGAAGCACTGACACATGCTACAACATGGATGAATCTTGACAACATTATGCTAAGTGAAATAAACCAGTCACAGAAGACCACATATCATATGCCCCTATTTATATGAAATGCCCAGAATAGGCAAAACCATAGAGACAGAAATTAGATCAATAGTTGCCAAGGGCTGGGGGAGAGGGGGACGTGGGGTGACTGCTAACAGGTATGTGGTTTCTATTTGGGGTGATTAAAATGTTCTGAAATTAGATAGTGGGATGGTTACACAATTCTGTAAATATACTAAAAACCACTGAATTACATACTTTAAATTTTATGGTATGTGAATTATGTTTCAAAAAATTTTAAAACATGTACATGTTGGCTTTTGCTGTAGGATGTCTGTGAGGGGATCCAAGATAGGCTTTGCCCTCAGATAAGTTAGTCTGTGCGGTGGGGTGAGGAATAACATTAAGACAGTAAGCCAGTGTGGTTGGTCAAACGGGTAATATTTTCACCGCATTCCTACCTGATGTCACTTCATTGGTTCAAACCTGGGTTGCGGCGGGTGTCACTCTGCAGGTCACAGAGCACCTCCCACTGCCTTGTGCATTGATAGAGACCCCTTCCAGTGTGGGAGGCTCCTCAGGAGCTTAGTGCCCCAGTGCCTGCAGGCGTGCTGTAGGTCTGTGGTTAAGAGAGCACCATCCCACGTAAATGGGTCTGTCTCAGTGCTCTGCCTGATCTGGCTCTTCTGCCCCTGTAAAGACAAAGCTCAGGGAGTCTTGTGAGCTTTCCTCTGTAGCCTGTGTGTGCCATCGGGATTTAGTACAGTGATTAGGATTCCGCAGCTTGTCTTCAGATGGGAAGAAATGTGGATTGGGGAAGAATTAGAAACGGGATTTCAGAGGTCCGGAGCGACCCCCATAGCTCTTTGTTGTTGTGTTGGGGGAGGAGCTGGGTAGGAAGGGCCCACGGCTCAGCACAGGGTGGCGGCTGGGTTTGAGGCTCTTCATAGATGTGTGCTCTCTATGTGGTTCTGCCCCAGTGTAAAGTTGCTGAGAATGAGGAGCACTCAGAGGCGGTGGCAGTGAGTTGGTGGAGGTCTCCTCAGAGTCCCAGGCTTTGTTGTGTGTTTGGCATTTGCTGAAGACAGGAGTCTTCTTCTTGGACCAGTCAGGCCTAGAGGTGCTCTGTGGGTGCTGTGGTGGGACTTGAGGGTGCCGCAGGCAGCCGTGCAGCTCTGGTGGTCGTCAGGGAGTCAGCTCTTTCCTTCGTGTGCTGTTCCTGCTTGGCTATTTTGGGCAATGTCGTGGACATCACAGTGATCTGGTGTCTGTATGAGCCCTGATGGCCTGTCCTGCTCAAAGTGGGTGAGAGAAATACAGAGAAAAGGGTGCCTTGAAGCTCTTTGTAGTCGTCATGCCCTCTCATGGCCCTCGTGGCTTCCCAGGCATGCAGAGAAGGCAAACACAGCCTCTTTTCCAGAACCCCATGTGGCTGTGCCACTGCATCTGTACCCGTCTTTGGTCAGGCCCTTTTTTCTAGCGACACCATTCGGTTGCTGGTCCCTTGTTATTCATTTCTTGGAGGCTGATCAGAAGGTTATGAGACTTCGGCAATTTTCTGTCTGTATTTGGGATCCTTACTAACATTTGTCTGAATCTCATAGGTACGAGGTCCTTGTTTTCTTAGGGGTGGGCCAATCTGCTGATGCTGTGCTGGGTTAAAGGCCAAGGAGGGGCTTGTTCTCAGTCCTGACTCCACTAGGCGTCTGCATTGCCGCAGACCATTCACCTGGCGTCTTTCTGATACCTTTGGATATTAATGCTCAGTATTTTTCTAACACCAGACTCCCACCAGCTCTCATGTTTACTCCTTTTATCCCTGCTCCCGTTCGTACCTCTGTTCGAGCTCATTCCATCTTGCCTTGTGTAAGGTTAGTTCTGTTTTCCTGGCTGCACCATGAGCTCCTCTAGGGAGAACTGCACTTTGGTCATTTCCCTGTTCTCGGTGCCTGCCCGTCCTGGAGTGCCATATACCCGGTGCTGTCTACATCTCTGCCGACAGAGATCCGTTTGTTTCCCACACGAAGAGCCTGGCTCAGGTAGCCTGGCTCTTGCGGGACTTGAAGACAATCCATTTGCCTGGACACTGTGACCTCTGACGCTGCTCCTGTTGGGAGAATGATTCCTTTGCAACCTTCCTTGCTGGTGGCAACACTTTGGGGGACCTTCTAGGACCAAGAGCTCAGCAGGCGAATGTCTGAGAAAAGCTAGAGACTTGAGAGGATGATAGGGCCTTTGCTGAGTATGTGTTTGTGTTTCTCTCTACCTTCATCCTTGTCTCTGTCTCCATCCTTCCATCCTTTTATGCTCCATCTGCACCCCACCCCAGCCCAGTCACACTTCTGACCTGCTCGTGGTGGAGCAGGGGTGGTGAAGCTACTCCTAGGATCTGAGCAGAATCCCAGGAACTTCAAAAGCAGGTAAGAGAGTTACGAAGACACCTGCTTCCAGAATGTGCTACTCAACCTTGCTGTGGAAGGATAGGCATAGGAAATCTTGAACATTTGAGAATGTCCTTTATGTGGGGGTCTGGCCCCACACCTGGCCTTATGTCTGTGTGGCTGGCCTTGACCCTGTCAGGGCTTTCCTCCAGCCAGCAACAGAGGATCAACATGAGGGTTTTAGGGCGTCACTGCAGCTGCTTTGAGGGATGGTTTGAGACACAGAAGTGTTCTGTAAGTGCCATTTCCTCTGAAATCTGATTTTTACTCTCTGCTTTGCTGAAACTAGTTGCCAAAGACATCACATTTGTCCAGTTGTGCTTGAGAACTGAACGTGAGCTGAGAAGTTAATTAATTCAGTTTCCTCTTTTGTAGATGAAGAAACTGAACCCCAAGAGGTTCATTGTTTCAGCAGATACTTACTGAGCACTTGCTGTAGACAGGGCCTCGTGCGCTGGGCCCTGGGGACTCAGCAGTGAACAAATGGTCACTCAGAGTGACTGGGCACAGTGCTGGGGACAAGGCTGTTCTTTCTGGAAAGCATGTGCTTTTCTTTTTCTGCTTAAGAGATGGCTTTCTGTTGACCTTCAGCCATTCCGCACCAATGAACACTTCCTGTAAAGTTTTCCTCCCCAGATTTCTGTGACATCTTGCTCTGAGGTTCCCTCATGTGTCCCGAACGTCTCCTGTGACTGGCCCCACTCTCATCCACCTTCACACCTGTGTGTTTGCCAAAGTGCATTTCTGGACTTCTTGTTTTAAATATGCTCTTCCTTGTGTGAGAGTCCCACATTCCCATACTCCTGAGCTTCATCCCGCAGTCTCCTGTCTGTGGGAGATGCTACTGCAGCGTCGTGGGACTTTGTCTGAAACGTGTCTAGTGTGGTAGAAAGACCATGGAGTTTGGTTCAGAGCAAGGCCCCTGAATCTCCTTCCCTCGTTTGTAAAGTGGGGCTGAGAGTTGCCCTTCAGGGTGATGAGGTGTCACATGGGAACCGGTGCCAGCACGGGCAGTGCTCTAGGGTGCTGAACGTGCCCGCCAGACGTTGCTTCTCTCCTGCCTCTCCCCGTTCCCTCCTCCTCCATGAGCTAGCTACCTCTCTTTGCTTCCTGTTTAAATCCTAGATGTTGCCAGTCCCTCTTACCTGGGTAGAATTTGGTCCTTGTCAATTTTTGCCTCCCTGTGCCCCATATCTGGTTTTTGCGAAAGCCCACACCTCTCCTTGCTCCTTCCACATGTTCTTGTGCTGATTTCTTCATTCTCTCCTTTCTGTCTTCGATGGGCTGCCCTAGTGTGGACCTTTGTAATCTCTGCCCGTGCATTGATGTAGCTTCCTGACACGTCTCCTTGTTTCCCTCTTCCCCTTTGATGCATTCCACGTCCTAGCAGGAGGTGAATCGAATTGAAACTTGGCTTTCACCTCTACTTTAACTGCTCCCCCGTTGCTTCTAGGACAGAGATCAAAGATCAGACTTGTGGTATTTAATGCCCTTTGTAATTGGACTCCTAATTACTTGTTCATCCTTCTGTTCCATCCAGACATAGGACCCTGCTGATCCTGGACCGTTCATTATTAATCTCTGCCTAATACTTGTGAATAGTAACTATTAAGATATATGCTAAAACATAAAATACTCTGATGACACAATAGATAGCAATATAGTAGCTATTATAATAGTTAATAACAAGTAACAATAGTTAATA
Source organism: Daubentonia madagascariensis (assembly GCA_023783475.1). Classification (NCBI taxonomy): domain Eukaryota; kingdom Metazoa; phylum Chordata; class Mammalia; order Primates; family Daubentoniidae; genus Daubentonia; species Daubentonia madagascariensis. Next base: position 1,842,739 of record JAKFHU010000600.1, on the reverse strand, counting down.
TTTTTCTCCTTGTCTGGAATGTTTCTTTTCACCCGTTTTTTGTGGTCTCAGTGCTACTCAGAGTACCTGCGGCAGTGCACTGTATATAGGTTGATCACAGCCCCGTGTTGCTGGGAAGTGCTGGTTTACCCCTGTGGTCCTGGCATAATTATTAATTGTGCCCCAAGGTGTCTTCTTTGGATGATACATCATATGGTCACCCTACCTATATGTAACACAGAGCATGAGTGGTGACCCATCCACAGCAGTGGCTCTTTAGCTTACGTATAGGCTGTATTTTTTGCCCATCTCACTAGGCATAGGGTTTTGTATTGTTAGTTACCTTTCTGTGTTCTGTTTAACAAACATTCCTCAGCATCTTGTCTGTGCAGTGATAACGCCAGGAGTTAGGGGTACAGGGATGTGTAAGATATAGTCCCTGTCCTTGGGAGGCTTGTGATTGGGGTGTAGATGGGCTTAGAAATGGATACAGCTCATGCTGGAATGAACAGAAGTGTCCTCCCAGAAAAGAAAGGGAGTGGTAGCCCCATTGTGGGGTGGAAGTGGCGTGGGGGCAGCCTGGGAGCCAGGGCAGGATCCATGGAATCAGTGGAACCGTGGATTAGCCATGCACTGCTGGGCAGACCAAGGATTGATGGTGTTTTAGACAGAAGCACTCTGGTGGTGCTAGGTCCTGGCTCCTGCATGATAAAGCGAGCCTGACCGTGCCATGTGGGTTGTAGGCCAGCGGCGGGGGGGGTTGATGGTCAGTTCCCGCCTGTCCCAGGATCTTTCTCTCCTTGCCGTCTCAGCCTTCCTGATGTGCACTATATGTGAAATTATATGCAGGGGACTGTGGGATTATGTTGCTTTGCCTTTGTAATTACATTGCATGCTTATCTAAAATTAATTGAGCTTATCGTGGACAAGACTGTCTCCAGCCTTTCTGTGTATCTAGCTTCCTGTCTGTTGGATCCCTCAGTCATGTGGGACATATAGGGGTGTGCTTGCTGGCCTTCAAAGTCACAGGAGGAAAGTGGACAGAGGGAGTCCTGTAGACGTGCTGGGAGATGACGCCTCTCCTCTGCACGTCTCCTGAGGCTTTGGTCCAAGGGGCTTCTCTGGGTGACCAGTGAGGGGGTGAGGTGCCTGGAATAGAGCAAATGCGAAGAGGTCTCCATGGCACCAGGGTCCTGACCTAACACTTGGGTATGGAGAAAAGCTATTTTAGGAGCCTCTGTGTGGCTGCCCCGCTAATGTTCACATATTATAGCATCAGAATGATCGTACTTGCTGAAGCCAATCTTGTTACTGACTCTGTCTGTTTAGAAATGGAGTAACCTGCTGCTAGATACTATAATCAGCAAAGTCTGCTAACCTCAGAAAGGGGTTGAGCTAAATCCTGCTATATATATGTTTGAATGCTAAAATTATAGGAGGCTGAGGGTCTATCTTCAGTGGTTCCTACTGGAAAGCAAAAACGCAAACCTCAAGCTTCTAATTTGTTTGAAAGGATTTGGATTTTTAAAGTGAAATAGCAGTAGTCTTTCCTTTAATTAAATGCCATGCAACATTGGCTGTGGGATCAATGGTATTGAAGGAAAAAACAGTGTAATTAGACCTTGTGAAGTGACTAACAAATGATTAGGGTTCTTTTTCAAGAGTGGGAGTGGGGGGCTGGTTATAGGGTACAGATTAGTTGCACATTGCTTTTGCTTGCTGTATGAAAGGCCAAAGTTTTCCCTCAAACATTTTCCATGTATTTCTTGATTTCCTATTAGCAATAAATGGATATAGTTCTAATTTAATCAGTTCCATATTATTAGACATTTATATCATATTTTTTCTGATCTATAAATAATGCTGCGGTGACCATCTTTCTGCATAAGTATTTGTTTGCATTTTGGATAATTTCCATGGGACCAATTCCCAGAAGTGATATTATTGGCTCAGAGGGTGTGAGCATTTTAAGTGAGGTTGGGATGTGAGCTCGAGGCATCTCTCCCATGAGATCTAGTCATAGAATTGCCTCCAACCCTACTTGTTTAGTGAAGGCTGGAGTGTTCCCTGAGTTTGTGTGAATGTCTCAAGTCCCCACTTGCGGGGACTGTTGGCATAATTGGGTCATGGGTCTTCCCGAGTGGGTTTGGTTTGCCTTTCACCAACCTGAAGCCCTCACCGGTTATTAATAAAAACAAAACCAAAAGCAGAATAATGCATCCATCCACTTACATCAGGCCGGCATGAGGATTTTAGTGTAATGAAAACCTGGGGTCCCTGGGAGGGCTTTCCTTGCTCTGCCGCTGTTTCACCTTAGGGAGCCCCATCCACATTCCAGTCTCTCCTGCCCTGTGCAGAGCTGGTCGCCCTTCAGCCCTGAGCCCAAAGCTGCACGCCAAAGCCCATCACCACTGCACTCCCACAACAAAGGGCCTCCATTTCCCGGATCTGCCTTTTTGAGAACATAGTTGGGGTTATAAATATTCTCTAAAAATTCCTTATCCAAGACTCTTTTTAAAAACATCTTTATTGAGATAAAATTCACATGCCGTATGATTCAACATTTAAAGTGTACAATTCATTGGTTTTTAGTATGTTTGCAGAGTTGTGCAACTATCATCACAGTCAATTTTAGAACATTTTCATCACTTCAGAAAGAAACCCTGTACTTGTTAGTAGTCATTCCTCATTCCCCCAGCCACCTCCCCTCAGCCCTAGGCAACCACTAATTTGCTTTCTGTCTCTATGGATTTGCCTATTCTGGACATTTCATATAAATCATATACTATATGGCTGTTGAAACTGGCTTCTTTCACATAGCATAATGTCCTCAAGGTTCATGAATGTTGTAGCATGCATCCTTCATTCCTTTTTTGGCTAATAATATTCCATTGTATGGATATGCTACATTTTATTTATCCATTCATTACTTAATGGACATTTGGGGTGTTTCTACTTTTTGGCTACTATGAATAATGCTGCTATGAACATTCATGTACAAGTTTTTGTATAGACATGTCTTCATTTCTCTTGGGTATATACCTAGGAGTGGAATCACTGGGTCATGTGGTAACTGTATGTTTAACATTTTGAGGAAGTACCAAACTTTTCCACAGTAGCTGTAGCATTTTACATTTCCACGAGCAATGTATGAGGGTTCCAGTTTTCCCACATTTACAAATTATAGTCATCCTAGTGTGAAGTCTGTATATCTTCTTTGAAGAAAGATACACACATCCTTCGAAGAAGATATTCAGATCCTTGGCCCATTTTTAATTGGGCTGTTTGTCCTCTTATTACTGATATCCAAGACTCTTGACACTTGACACTGTCTGTTTTTTCTAGTCGGTTGCCATGAGGACCAGGCTGGAGGGAGCTAACAGCAGGGAAGCTGGGTTTGGGCCGGCATGTTCTGTTTCCTGTGGCAGCTGCCCACTCCCTGCAGCTGTGATCTGTATGTGTCTCAGGCACAACCGAGCTAGGCCTGAGTGCCGTGTTACACGTCTGTGGTGAAGTGGTCATGGGCAAGCATACTGTTGGTGTTCTTGCAGATTGCCTGCAGGTGTTCCTGATGTTTTCCTCACTGATTGCAGGAGGAGAAATCTCTGCTGCAGAAGAGCAGTTGGACAGAGAGGAAGTGTTGAGCGATCACAGTGGAGAGGTGCTCTTTCAAGGGCTTCTTGGTGGAGGTGGCCTTGAGCTTTCCAGATGGAAGGACTGAGGAGAAGCAGGACGCCCACCACAGAGTAGGGTGGAGGAGTTATTTTCCTGGCATTGCTGACAAAGTGGCTTCTGTTTTAATAGGATTTGTTTTCCCCACTGTGAATGATTTAGGTATGTTCACTGAGGTAGATTATTTTTTTAAAAAATTGCACATAACTATTAAAACTAGCAAAAGTCAAGCAAAACAAAAACAAATGACAAGAAGAAAAAATCCCCAGATACCAATGAGATTACCAGAATCCTTTCTGATGTAAATGCACACAGTACTTTGTTCCTTTCTGGTTGTGACATGACCAGATCCTGGTGAATACAATACTTCCTGGAAATTTGTTCTAAAATCATGTGACGGAGGGATCCTGTTTGCAGGAGAGTCTCCTGGAGCAGTGAGCAGGACAGGCATGCTCTGGCTCTTGCACAAGTGCTTCGTGGAGCAGGGAGCGGGGGTCACAGTGTGCAGTACCGAGGGGAAAGGTGCATGTGGTTTCTGTTCCCTTTTGGGGGCCTCACTCATTCCAAGCCGCTTGTTTTGGTGAAGGGCCATTTGAAAGCAGATAATAAACTTAAGTTTTAGAAATGTGTTTTATTTCATGTAAAATAACTTAGCAGTTAATTGTGGCATAGTTTCTAGAATAAAATGAGTCTCTGTTTTAATTTTTCATTCTTTTAAAACATTTATCTTTTCTGGTTTCCAAAATGTGACAGTGTGGCAGCAGTCCAGTGTGCAGCAGACCTCCCCATGTGCTTTCTTGCCAGTGGCTTGCAGGTCTCTGTAGTCTGCAGACAACCTAGATGGTGGGAGACCCCCAGGGGCCCCTCTCCCCCGTCTTCAGAACTCTCAGGCTTGTGGGGGTGGGTGGTCCAGGGACAAGGAGGTGGGCTTTCTCAGCGGGCTCTGCCTGTCCCTGGCTGGAGTTGAGGTTCACTCTGTTGGATGCTGACTTTTCGTGTTGTTTTAAGGCTGTCATAGAACATGTGTGGAAGGCACAGAGCACAGTCCCTGGCACTGTTTCTCCTCCTTTTGTGCTTCCCAGGAGGGACCATGGCATGTGGTATAGGAGCAGTACCTGGGGGCCTCCATGTGGCCCTCCCTGGCTGTGTGACTTTGGGCAAGTTACTTAAGTCCCTTGAGCCTCAGTGATATTCATCTATTAATGAGTTAATGTGAGAATTAGGTGAAATAATCTGCACAAAATCTGGCACATAACAGGTGTTTAATGAACGTCAGCTTTTGTTTCCTGAGCTTCTCGAGGTCTTCTAGCTCTTTACCTCCCCGTGTGCCTGGCCCTTCGGAAGTGGGTCCTCTTTAAGTCCTGGGTGTGGGCAGGAGAGGCTTGCGTGGTTGTGGGTGGGGATGCTGTGGTGGAGCTGGGAGAAAGATGAGGTTTTAAGATTTTTTTCTTACAACAAGCCGTCCACAGTTCTCTTCTCAGGCCTGGGAGCCAGTGGGCAGGAGGGGGGCTGTGGGAACTGCCTGTATGGAGACAAAGAAGGAGCTGTGCAAGCCGAGGGTGTGCGGGGTGGGTGTGGGGGTTCCCAACCAAGGGCAGCAGCTCAGAAGTGGAGGGGGAAGTGCCTGGATGCGGCCATGGAGAATCAGAGTGGAGGAGGCCTCACCTGCGAGGTGCAGCTGTGACGTCTGACGCTGGGGCTTCCTGGGATGGAGGGGACTTCTGCCGGGGGGGCGGGGAAGCTGGGGGGACAGTCCCTTCAAGAGGTGCCATGGACCTGGTTTTGATTTTTTCTGTTTTAAAAATTCTGCTTGGAAATAGAATGTCTCTGGTGTTTGGGCTTCCAAAGCATTTTGCTCAGATTTCTGCAACCGCCGCCACCCAAATCTGCAGCAGGGTAAGTGTGACATGCATGGCTGTCCCCGTGTGAAGTGTGCCTTCCTGGAGAAGAGGATCGACTCTCACTTTGCTTTCTGTGGGTGGCACTGGGCGTGGGTTAGGTGCCAACACCAACACGTTTATGGAGCAAACGCAACATGAGCCCTGAGTGGGATATGCACCCATAACAGCCACGAGGTGTGGCTGTAGGGGAGCACCCTCCAAGGTAATGGGGGGAAGAGCTGGAAGGCTTCATGGAGAAGGTGATGTTTGAAGGATGAATAGGGCTTTCCCAGGTAGAGGAAAGGTGAGGGGTATAATGGTATGTCAGTAGGATGTTTGAAACGTCTCTTCTGGCCAAGCATCGTATTGGTGCCCATGGTGACGCATACCGATTTCCAGTTGACCGAGGGTCAAAAGCTGCCCAAGCAGTGAGCTCAGAGCCCAGCTCCCTTTGATCCTGTTCCTTTTGGGCTGGCTGAGTTCCGACTGCCTGGGATAAGCTGTAGTATTCGGTATCTCAACAACTAGACATCACTAGTATTTAACCTTCTCATTTTATGCATTTTTTTTGTTGTCGTGCTTATCCTAACCGGGATTTAATTAGAGCCCCATAGTGGATTTTAAAAAATATATTGGAAACCAGAGGGGTCATGGTATGTGATTTTATACAAAATCAAAGTGTTTCTATTAACATTATCCAGGAGCCTCACTCAGCCCCCATGTCTCTCCAGGCTTTGCTCCTGAAGTGCTCCCTGCAGTCAGGGCCAGCTGCTGCTCCTCTTCCTGCCTTCGCTCAGATGCTAGTTCCCTTGTTAAGAGTGCCTCTCCCCTTCTGTCTGTCAGCCTGGTGGACTCTCCTCTCCTCTGCAAGGTCTTCCCTGGCCCAGCATCCAGCGTTGTGCTGCGCGGAGGCCTCTGTCTCCTCGTCCCTGGCCCCACAGCCCTTCCCTGTGTTTCTTCACTCAGGCAGCTGTTTGCCCTCCCAGGTTCAGCACAGCCGCTTGCCTGTAGGAGTGTTTGTCAGAAGTCCTTTCTGACACTTCTGATGCCTTCAAATGCACATTCCTTCCCGTTTGTTACCCAGAAGCTGCCTGAAGTGAAAACAAAAAAACAAAACAAAACAAAATAAACAAAGAAAACTTTGGATAAAAGCAAAAGCTAAAGCTGGAGAAATTATTTTGAAAAACCTTTTATGCTAATTATAGAATTAAGGGTCATGAAGCTTGGAATCCCGTGACTGCCCAGAAAGGCTGCAGGTAACTGAGCTTCACCTCCCACCGACCCCTCTCGCGGCTCCTTCAGAGCTGGGAGATGGTATGCAGCCAATGTCCTTGCTGCAATTTGGGCTCCAGGGTTCCGCAGAAAGAAAACTTCCAAAAGGATCGTTTAACTGTGTCGCATGATTGGGGAAAAACAGTTTCCCTCCTAGCTCTATCTGTGGAAGTGAAACCTTGTTCAAATTTGCCAAAGGCTGGAGAGGAAAAGAACAGATGTGTTTCTCAGGCTTGCTGTACTTTTCCTTCAACATTAGCCTTCCACATAAACAAATTAATAAGCAGCACAGAGCTCTGTATATAAATGATAAAAATCATCTGTGATTTTTAGGTGGTTAGGAGGTTTTCTGTTTCCCCCTTTTTACCTGAGAAGGAATGCAACCGTCCAAAAGTTAGTTATTCCATGTTGAAAGCCTGAGGGTGATGGGGTGGTAGTGATCTGCTTCCAGGTGCAAGTGTCACTGTTTTGGGGACCCTTGTGGGTGCCAGTGGTGTTCCAGAGGGGCTTCTGTGGGCAGCCTCAAGCCAGATCGAGTCTTACCTCCTTTCCAGGACAGTTCCTGTCCCTGTCCCTTAGCAAGTTCATCCTTGCACGCTGAATGTGGCGCAGCTGGCAGAGCTGAGTGAGTGACAAGCTCAGGCCTGGAGTGTGCCAGATCTGGGCTCCCATTTTGGCTCTGCCATTTCTGGCTGCTAGGAGCCTCCCGTCGAGATAGGATCGCTGTGCTTTACTTTCACCTCGTAAGTCACTCAGCAAGCCCTGTGGCATTCTGTCCAAACACCTCTGAATCTTTGCTTAGCATTCCATGCTCCCTTTCCCCACTACGTTGGCTCCTCAGCACCTGTCAGTGTAAATCCAGATGGTTGGCACACTGTTCTAGCCTTCTCTGCGTGATCCTGACCCTGCCTCCCTCTCTGGTCTTATTGCTCACTGGCACCCCACCCCTGTCTCTATCCCTTGGATGGGGGCTCCCTGCTGAGCTCCGTACAGTGATGAGAAGATGTTTTATTGTTTTATACTCGGTGCTTCTGTGTATGCAGCTTCCTGTAGCTACAGTGCCCTTGGCCCCTTGACATATACCTTATTTGATTATTTTTAGGTCAAATATTTTTTCTTTCTTTCTGTCTTTATTTTGAGATGGGGTCTTAGTCTGTCACCCAGGCTGGAGTGCAATGGTGTGATTATAGCTCACTGCAACCTCAAACTCCTGGGCTCAAGTGATCCTCCTGCCTTGGCCTCCCAAAATGCTGGGATTATAGGCATGCCACTGCGCCTGGCCAAGTTTTTATTTTTATAAAAGTAATCCATTTACCTGGTTTAAGAAATGAAGTAGTATGGGTTGAGCATCCCTAATCCAAAAATCTGAAACCTGAAATGTTCCAAAATCTGAAACTTTTTGAGCACTGATACAATGCCACAGGTGGAAAATTCCACACCTGACGACTTCATGTGATGGGTTGCAGTCAAAACACAGGTGTACAACACGCAGTTTATTCAGTGTCCCCAAGGGAAAAAAGAGCCTCTCAACCTCCTTCAGCTGTGATATATCCTTTTCACCCAGATTCCCCCACACAGGCACGCCCACAAAGGTATTAAATTGGCAACTGTGTAGGCCGGATGAACCAAGGGCAGTGTCCCCACAATGGTGCCAAGACCTACGTGCATTACTCACTGTAGTTTTTTGCTTATTCTTTGTTCTGTGGTGTAAAGATATTGTTGAACATGTCAAATGACCTGCAGATACCCCTCTGGGTAACAGTGATATGAAAAAGAGGAAGCTTTTATGTTTATCTGTAGCACAGGAAGTCAAGCTGTTGGAGAAACTGGACGGTAGTGTAAGTGTGAAACACATCTTACAGAAGAGAATGCTGTTGGAATGACCACCATGTATGACCTGAAGAAACAGGAGGATGAACTGTGGAGGGTCTATGCTAAAAGTGATCAACAGAAGTTAATAAAAAATAGAAAAACACTGCACAAAGCTAAAAATGAAATCTTGATCATTTATCGAAAAAGTGGATTCATCAGCATCTCTGTGAATGTGTGCCATATTTGCTGTTGCCAGTGTTTGGAACATAGTGACTAAAGACACGGTTGTGCATGCCTGGCACAAACTCTGGCCTGTGACTATGTTCAGTAATGATGAACAGGTGGTAACTTTGAAGGATTCTATATGTCAAGTGAGAAAAAAGTGTTGTTTGATCTCCCTATATATGTAAAAAATATCCCTTCAGAGTCCATCGCTAAGCTGGAAAAAGCGGATAGGTAATGAGGTTCCAGTTGTTCATTCATTGACCAGTGGTGAAATAGCTAAAATGGTTCTGAATCAAGGTGATTGTGGTAATAGCAATGATGAAGTTAACACTGCAGAAGAAGTGCCGATAGGTGACATGGTGAGAATGTGTGACGGGCTTATGGAAGGACTGTAGCAATGTGCATTCATAACAGAACGAGAAATCATGGCAGTTTATGCAATCGAAGAGAGACTTCTAAAACAAAATCTGTTATTAATGAAGCAGATGACTCTGGAGGAAATATTTTGAAAAGCTGTCCAGCAGGATGCTTCCTCATCCCTAGAGGACCCACTTCCTGGCCCTCAAGTGCTTCTGATGTTTCTTCTCACTATGTTAATTTTGAGGATTTTTACAGTTTAGCCATACTTATTGACTTTCCACTCTCAAAGCAGAGGATTTAACTCTCTTATCATGCCCCTCGCTCTTTTCCTTCCCCACCCTCTCAGTGTATTATATCAGTTTTTGGTAAATTGAGATTCATTGTGCCATTGTGACTGTAACTCTGGTTCATGATTGAGCCACAAGGAGCAGTTGTGTGTAAATTGTTTTATCCTAGAGTCATTGATCAGCCGGGGTAAGGCAGGGGGGGCTCATGGCGTGGGTGGGGAGCCAGCTGCCTCTCCGACCTGTGAGGTAGTCCTCCTGCGTTGGGCCCCGTGCTGCCCTTCCTGACTGCCGTGGATTGGCAGCCCCCTGTTGGCATCCCCTTGGCAGGCTGCTAGGCTTCGCCATCTCCGCTCTGCTAAGTCAGCTCCCACTCTTCCGTCTGCTCTCCATCCTTCAGATTTCTGTTGACATTTCTTGTCTGTCATCATCTCCCCATTTATGCATACCTTTGTCCTTGTTTATAACATTATTCCTTGACTATCTTGTTGGTGAGGGTTAGGGTAGGGGGCAGAGATAAATCTGTGCTTTTGCTTGGCTTCAAGATACCTCTCCAGGAGCGGGTCACAGGTAATCTTTCCCGATGTCCCTTCAGAGAAGTAACTGCCTCCCCACTGGTGTCCTGCTGTGCCCCGCACTCTGTTCGCTCATAGCCTTGGGGAGCACAGATGGTACTTGCTAGATTCCTTCTTCCTGCTTGGCAAAGAGCCCCGTGAGGGAAGGAGCTGTGTCTGATTGCTCCCTCAGAGGCTAGTTCTGTGCCTGGTCCTTGGTGTGTGTGCTGACTCAATGAATTAATGTGTGGGCACACTCAGAGCATGGGTGGTGTTGCAGTGGCTCTGCCCCAGAGGCAGCTTACACAGAGGGTGTGCTTGCTGAATGCTGCTCAGGTGGAGTTGACTTAGGAGACTCTCCTGTGTGTGGCTTCAGGAACAGGAAATGTGCTTATTTTGCAGACTCTTCTTATGCTAGTGATCTTAGTCTAGATCCACGTGGAAGCCTAGGAGTTTGTAGTGTACATGGATTTCTTACTTTTGTTCAGTGTCTCTCCCGGATTCTATTGCTACAAAACTTTTTCAAAAATCGGAATTAAAGCAAGTTAATAAAAGATAAATCTCAGGGAAAAAATAGCTTAAATTATGGATTGATTTTCCTGTTATTCTTGGCTTTTCAGGAAAAAAAGGTGCTTATAATTATGAGTTCTTTGCACACCCTATTTTGTGACAGATTTCTGGTTCAGTCTCAAAAGTGATATTTTACATCCAATTAGAACAAATGAGTCCCAATTGCTTTATGGTTTGGGTTCACAGAGTGTGCTGAATAATTGCATCTGTCAGCATAACAGAATCATGCTCTTGCGTTTGTATAGTATGTCACAGTTTGCAAATGCTTTCCCATACGTTGTCTCTATGTTTCTTGTGAAAATTCTGTGACTTGGGCGGGGCAGGTATTTTTTGTCCCATGTTCCCGTAGAGGAAACTGAAGCTCAAGGAAGATGAAGGGGACTGTGCACGCCCAGTTGCTGTTGGCCAGGCTTGGCCTTGAACCCCAGTCCACTGAACCCACACCCAGTCTTGGCTCCACTACAATCTGCCACCTCTCTGCTTCCTCTAGTCATAGAGTCGCCACTTGGTAATTTCCCAAGCAGGAGTTTTATTGAGAGGTAAAACTTTCACCGTGCAGATGAGCATGGAATTGTGATTTTGGTGTTGTTTTCATAAAAATATTTCAAAGTTTAAGTTTTCAGAAAGCAAATCCAATGTTGTAGAAGAAAAAAATGGTATTTATTTCTCATTCATTTTCATCCATTCTCATTCACTTTATGCTTATGTAAGTTCTTCTTACATTTTAGTTCTCTCTCTTAGAGCACTAGTGATTTTATTGTCTGGCTTTAAGAAATACAGGGACAGAAAGCCGAAAAGAAAGCTGTCTTCGTCTGTTTTATGCTGCTATAATAGAATACCACAGACTGGGTAATTTATAAAGAAGAGAAATTTGTTTCTTACAGTCCTGGAGGCTGGGAAGTCCAAGGTCAAGGTGCCAGCGTCTGGTGAGGGCCTTCTTGCTGTGTCCCCACATGGTGGAAGGCAGAAGGGCAAAAGGGGACAGAAGCTGTGTTTTCACTTGGCAGAAGAGCAGAAGAGGGCAAACCTCCTGGAATCCCTTTTATAATGGCATTCATCCATTATGAGGGCTCCCAAAAGGCCACCTCCTAACACTGTTACATTGGGAATTAAGTTTCCAACACATGAATTTTTAGAGGAGACAAAAACATTTAAATCATAGCAAAAGCCAATTGCAAGCTTTAAACATAAAGACTCAGGCAGTTGAAATGAAAGGGTAGGAAAGACATGTCATGTGAGTGCTAATCTGGAGAAAACAGCCTGTGTGTAATTGCGTCAGGAAAAGTGGCCTCCAGACAAAGAGTTGTGTTAGAGACAAAGAGGGATGTTTCGTAGTGATAAAAGGATCAATTTGTTAAGTAGATAGATGAGTCCTAAATGAGTACCTAATAATACAGCTTTACAATGCGTGAAGCAAATATTGACAGAAATAGAGAAGTAGACAAGTTTACAGTCCTGTGCAGAAATTTTAACCCACCTCCCTGAGTAATTGATAGAATAGGTAAATTAAAATATTAGTAAAAATATGGAAGATTTGAATGGCACTACTAACCAACTAGATGTAATTATTTACAGCATACTGCATCTACCAATTGAAAATGCACATTTTTTTCAAAGACATATGGCACATTTACCAAGTAGACCCTATGCTGGGCCAAAACAAGTCATAGAAAATACCAAAGGGTTGAAAGAACACCAAGTTCATCTGAGCAGATGCTTCAAATTAGAGATAAGTAACAATAAGCTACCCAGGAAATCCTCAGATATTTGGAAATTTATCTACATACTTCTGAGTAACCCATGGATCAAAGAAATCACAAGGAAACTTAGAAAATATTTGGAAGTGAATGGTAGTGATAACATATATCAAAATTTGTATGATGCAGCTAAACCAGTGCTTAGAGGAAAATTTATACCATTTTTTTATATTAAAAAAAAATTTTTTTTTGAGATAGGATCTCACTCTGTCACCCAGGCTGGAGTGCATGGCACAATCACAGCTCACTGTAACCTTGAACTCCTGGGCTCAAGTGATCCTCCTGCTTCAGCCTCCGAAGTAGCTGGTACCACAGGCACACGCCACCACGTCTGGCTAATTTTTTTTCATTTTTTGTAGAGACGGGGTCTCGCCATCCCAGGCTGGTTTGAAACTCCTGGACTCAAGAGATCCTCCCACTGCAGCCTCCTGAAGGCCTGGGATTACAGGCCTGAGCCACATTTTAATGCCTATGTTAGAAAAGAATAAAAGTTTCAAATCAATGATCAAAGATTCTACTTTAAGAAATTAGGAAAAGAACCAAAACCAAGTAAGAGAAGGGAAGTAGCCTAAATAAGGGTGAAAATCAATAAGCTGGAAAATGGATAAATGAGATAAGAATTATTAATATCTAAAATTAGTTTTTTGAAAATACTGATGAAAAACCACTAGTTGGACTGATCAGTAAACAAAAAGAAGACGCAAGTTACCAATATCAGAAATGAAAGAGGGATATCACTACAGATCCTACAGACATTAAAAGATAAGGGGATATTATTTACAACTTTATGTCAATAAATTTATGAAATGGACATGTCCCGTGAAAGAACTCACATAGAGTGGACATATCGCTTGAATGATACAGCTTAATAAAACTGATACAGGAAGAAGTAGAGACTTTTAATATCCTTGTATCAATTTAAAAAATTAAATTTGTAATAAAAGAGTCTTCCTATAAGGAAACCATCAGAGCTAGATGGTTTTACCTAGTGAACTCTATCAAACATTCAAAGAAGAAATAATACCAGTCCTCCAAGAACTCTTTCAGAAAAAGAGTGGAGTATCCAACACTTCTCAACTCATTTTTTTTTTTAATTTATTTTTTTATTTTCAGAATATCATGGGGGTACAACACTTTGGCCATACACATTGCCCCTGTTCTGCCTGTGTCAGAGCCACAATCGTGGTCATCTCCCAAACTGTGCTCCCCACATCCATTCAGTGAGAGTTTTTCCCATCCCTTCCACCCCCCTCCCGCCCGCCCGCCCTCAGATGAATGTTATTGGCCTGTGTGATGTAAGTGTTCATCAGTTAGTACCAGTTTGATGGTGAGTACCAGTGGTGCTTGTTTTTCCAATCCTGTGACACTTCGCTTCGAAGAATGGGTTCTAGCTCCAACCAGGATAATACCAGATGTGTTAATTCACTGTTGTTCCTTATTGCTGAGTAATACTCTATGGTATACATATACCACATTTTATTGATCCACTCATGTATTGATGGGCACCTGGGTTGTTTCCACACCTTTGCAATTGTGAATTGTGCTGCTATGAACATTCAAGAGCAGATGTCTTTATTATAAAATGACTTTTTTTCTTTTGGATAAATACCCAGTAGTGGGATTGCTGGGTCAAATGGTAATTCTACTTTTAATTCTTTGAGGTATCTCCATATTCTTTTCCATAGAGGTTGTACTAATTTGCAGTCCCACCAGCAGTGTATGAGTGTTCCTATCTGTCCACATCCCCGCCAACATTTGTTATTTGGGGATTTTTTGATATGAGCCAATCTCACTGGAGTTAAGTGATATCTCATTGTGGTTTTGATTTGCATTTCCCTGATGATTAGAGAAGTTGAGCACTTTTTTATATGTTTGCTGGCCATTATTCTGTCTTCTGTGGAAAAGTTTTTGTTCATGTCCTTTGCCCATTTTTTAATAGGGTTGTTTGATTTTTTCTTGTTGATTTTCCTAAGTTCTGTATAGATTCTGGTTATCAGCCCTTTATCAGAGGTGTAGCATGCAAATATTTTCTCCCATTCTGTAGGTTGTCTGTTCACTCTAGTGATAGTTTCCTTGGCTGTGCAGAAGCTTTTCAGTTTGATCAGGTCCCATGTATTTATTTTTGTCTCAACTCATTTTTTAAGGGTAATAGAACCCTGATACCAAAACCTTACAAAGACATTATAAGAAAAGGAAACTAGAGTCTAATATCCCTGATGAATATAGACAAAAAATTCTTTAAAAATATGTCAGCAAATTGACTTTTGCTTCAACCCCAAGGATTAACTGCCAGAGGAATTGCTCTCCTGTTGTGAACAACTAGAAAACTGGACCAGAGATGTGAAACGACTGTTTTCAGAGATTAGACAACAGGCAGTGCAGGGCCGTGACCCTGTGAGAAGGGAAATAAACAAGATGAGCTTTATAATGACTCAGTTTGTAATTGGAGGCAGTTTCCAAGCTGCAGAGGTAGGGGGAACGTAAACGAACCTGGCAGCCTTACTGAGCTGAGGGTTAGGAAAGGCGGTCTGGGGAGGCTGAGACAGTTTGAATGCATGGAGCAGAGTGCTGCAGAGGAGGGAATTGTGCGGAGAGAGTCCTAGCCTTCTGCAGAGGCCCCGTCTCATCCTTGGTGAGTGTTGATCTGCTCAGGAGTGGGGTGAGATTCTACGAGCTGAGGAAAGTCACCAGAAAACTGTGAGTTGAACAATTCCCAGAGCCATGGCTACTGAGTGCTGGAGAGACAGCACCTGTAGCAACCTGGTGAAGGAGTTGTATTGAAAACCTGGAAGAAAAAAATCCCTTTTCTTTGATAGTGTTCCTCCAATACTCTATACTGAAAAGGATAAGGTCATGCCAGCTGGCGAAGGAGAAATATTTAAAAGATCCAGTTCCATTGCCACAGAGGCAATGAATTGATACCTGGCACATCTGGCGTTGAATAAAAAAAGTAACTGGCATGCAATGAAACAGGAAAATACGACCCATAATCAGAAGAAAAATTAGTTATCGGAAACATACCCTTGAATCAATAATAAAACTATGAACAACTCAATAAAAGATGGGTAAAGGATTTCAACATACACTTCATAAAAGGTATAGAGATGGCTAGTCAGCACATGAAATTCTGTTAAGTGCTCAACATCATTAATCATCACAGAAGTGCCAGTTGAAATCACCGTGAGATACCGTTTAACACTTAATAGAATGGCTGAAATTAAAAATACTGACGGTGCTAAATTTGGACCAAGATGTGGAACAATTGAAACTTTCACACATTGCTGGTGGGAAGTGTAAAATGGTACAACCACTTTGAAGAACCTTATGGCAGTTTTTTAATAAGGTAAACATACGTCTATTTTATGACCTAACAATTCTACTCCTTCTCTTCCTAAGAGGAATAAAAACATGTACCCATAAAACATACATCTACAAAAGGTTCATAGCAGCTTTTTCATGGTGAAAACCTATAACTAACCCAGATGTCTATAATGGGCAGATGTGTAAACAAATTGTGGTATATTCATAGACTAGAATACTGTTTCTGCTTGTAAAGGATGAACTACTGGTACCTGCAACATGTATGACTCTTAAGACATATTTTGAGCAAAAGAAGTAGAACACACCAAGAGTGCATATAAGAAGTACATACTGTATACTATCTATATGAGTTGCCAGAACAGGCAAAACCAGTCTATGGTGATAGATATCAGAAGGTGGTTAACTTGGGTAGGGGGCAAAGAATTACTAGAAAAGGGTGATAGAAATGTTCTACATCTTGTTTGAGGGGTTACATTAATACTTTCATTGTATATAACTTACACTTGTAATTCACAAACATTGCCCTTCCCAAAATACAAACCAACCTCTAAAGGGGTGGAGGAAAGAATTGAGCTTTCTCTTTCTAGCACTTACTGCTAAGTGATTGCAAGGCACTGCGTCGAGACAGACAGGCAGCGGGATTGTGGAGCTTATATGCTGCAATCCTTGTATGTTAATGTCATTGGTGCTCACAGAAGAGAGAAGTGAGGGAGGACTGGAGTTGTTAGGAAGGTGTCTGAGACAGGGCAGGGCTTGGGCGCAGCCTGGAAGGCTGGATGGAGTTTTGTGAAAAGTTGGAAATTAAGGTAGAGATGCCACAGAACTCTGTGGCTTTCTAGAAACACAGGAGAGTATACAATGAAAAGTAAGTCTTCCACCATCCTTGACTCCATTCTCTGAACCCCACCCCACATTCTGGCTGTGCTTTCCGATTCTTGCATGTACCTACAGAAATAATCAGTGCGTATACACTGTTTTGATTGTTCCCTTTTCACTTCATAATTGAGATAAATTTATTCCATATCCGCACAAAAAGATATCCATTTTTTTCTGTGACAGCATTGTATTCCAGTGTATGGATATAACAGGGTTTTTAATCATCTCCCTATTAATGGGCATTTTGATTTTTTCTAACTTTTTGTTAACATGACATTATTCAAGTGAACATCCTTGTGCATGATCTTTGGGTCCTTTTGCAAATATCCCTATGGAATAGGTTTCTTAAAGTAAAGTTGTTGCTTAAAGGTTATATACTTTGAAATTTGACTAACAAAAAAGCTGTTTATATACACTTTTACCAAAATGTAAGAGGGCTGCTATTTACCTAAAGTCTCAACAATATTGGATACTATCACTCATTTAAAATTTTATCCAGCTAATTTTTGACAAATTTTGTCTTGTTTTAATCTGTAGCTCTTTGATCACCATTGAGGTTATCATTTGGTATGTTTATTAGCTGTTTCCATTTCCTCTTCTGTGAATTTTCTGTTTTTCTGTAGCTTGTTCATCTTCTTACTTTTGTATGTGTTCTTTCTATAATATATTAGTGGTGTTAACCTTTTTATATTATGTTGCATGTATTTTTCAAGTCTGTCATTTGTTGTTTTAACATCATAGTATTTTTCACTGTACAGTCATTCCCAAAGTCTTATATAGTTAATTTGTTAATATTTTTATATTTATAGTTTCTGAGATTTGTGTCTTGCTTAGGAAGGCCCTTCCCCTACCTGAAGATAGCAAAATGTTCTACATTTTCTTCTAGTGTTTTTATTCTTTCCTCTACACACAGCCACACCCGTCCACCCACCCATGTAGACCTTTAATCATCTGGAAATTGGTTTTTGTCTGGTAAGATACATGGTTTAATTTTTAAAAATAGGTACCTTATTGTGTGGACATCATTGGTCGACTAGCCTCCAATATGAAATGCTATTTTTGTCATAACTCTATGCTCATATATGCATGGGTTTGATTTTGAACCGTTCATTCTATTTTATTGATTTCTTTGTCTTAGTGTCTCTCTCAGAACCCCATTGTCTTAGCTCCATTATATATTTTCTTATCTGTTAATGCATGTCTCTTGGCATTATTCTTTTTGGGAATTTTATTGCCTGTTCTTATATATAACTTTGGAATTTTGAATGGCTTTGCCTTGAACTTAAAGATTTTTAAAGTGACAGTTGACAACATTGTAATTTTGAGTTTTAGATCCATCTGTCTGTCCAGTCTATGCTTTGAGTCTTCTTTCTTTTAGCTTCCAGATATCTCTTTGGTCTTTGCCTTTCTTTCACGCCATCTTCTCCTGGGCAGTGGGCTTCTTAAGCAGCCCATTGAGTGGTCTCCTTGTGACCGCTGCACCCCTCTCTTCTGCACCTTTGCACAAGCTGTTCCAGGGCTTAGACTGCTGCCCTGCTGGCCCCCTCTTTACTCATTTAATTTATTAGGTTATTAAGTATGGAACATCTGATTTCCTTAAGTACTAAGTTTGACAATTGATGTCTCTGACATTTCACTTTGACATTTCTTGTTTTATTTTTATTGTGAAGGTTCATCCTCATTCTTTCAAATGCACATCCTGGCTTGTGATTATCTTTCAAGTTTTTTTTTTTAGAGGGAATTTTTGAAACCGTGGATAAGTCAAAAATTCGTGTTATTTTTCAATATGAGTTCTGTTGTGGAACCAATGCAGCGCAGACAGCTCCAAATATCAACGAAGTGTTTGGGAAGGGTGTGGCTAATGAACACACAGTACATCGATGGTGAGAAGTTCCATTCTGGTGATTTTAGTCTTGAAAATGAGCCATGTGGGCGACCTGAGACCAAGGTGGATAATGGTGAGCTGAAAGCTGTAGTAGAAGCAAATCCACCTCAACCTACCTGTGAATTAGCAGCAAGGTTTGACATTACTGTTCCAACAGTATTGGACCATTTGAAACAGATCAGCAAGGTAAAGCAGCTGGATAGATGGGTTCGCATGAATTAAACGAGCATCAGAAGAGAAATTGTCTTGAGGCTTGCCTTTCTTTGCTGTCACGACATAAAGGTGAACCATTTCTACACCGTATGATTACGTGTGATGAAAAATGGATTCTTTTTGACAATCGCAAGCATTCAGCACAATGGTTGGATAAAGATGAAGTGCCGAAACACAATCCAAAATCGAATATTCATCAAAAAAGGCTAATGGTGTCTGTTTGATGGTCTAGCACTATTATTATCCACTATAGCTTCATGAAACGTGGTCAATTGATTACAGCGGATGTCTACTGCAACCAGGTAGATGAAATGATGAGGATGCTTGCTATTAAGCAGCTGAGATTGGTCAAGAGAGATAGGCCCATCCTCTTGCAAGAACCACATGTTGCACAAAACAACGCTCCTCAAACTACAGAAGCTGGACTTGGAAACTCTCTGTCATCCACCATATTCACCAGACCTTGCACCAACTGACCACCACTTCTTCCAGGCTTTGGACCACTTCTTGCAAGGAAAAATATTCAATTGTCAAGAAGCTGTGGAAAATGCCTTTCATAATTTCATCGCCACTTGCTCTCCAGGCTTCTTCGCTGCTGCATAAACCAGCTACCGTTAAGATGGCCAAACTGTGTCGATAGGTTAGGCGCATACTTTGGTTAATTGTACTGCTTCTTGTTCGAGATATAATAAACTACACTTTTGACTCAGAATTGGACATTTCATATTTAATGGCCTACTATCCTCATCTCAATTGTCATTTCCTCAAGGAAACCTTCCTGACCTTCCTAACTGGGTAAAATTCCCTGTTTACATTTTCATGACACCCTTTGTACTCTTCTTCTGAGTGCTGTAATTGTAAGTTTACCTTTGCTGTGTCGTTGGAAGGGGAGATAAGCTTTCTAGGCACGGGGGAGGTCTCTAAGCGCAGGGGGCTTTCTGTGCACAGGACCCGTGTTTGGTGTTGCTCACTTTTGTGATCCCCCCACCCCTAGCCTAGTGCCTGGCCCAGAGGAAGTGCTCTTTAAATCCTTGTTGATGTCAACGAGCTTGGTGTTTCCAAGTTATTTATGTATGTTTTTAAGTGAAGCCTTACAGTTTTCTTCATGTGAAGAAAGAAAACTGTACAACTGTATTGTACAGTTCTTGTTTAGGTTATGCCTATAATATTTTCTACTTGTTTTTGTGCTGGTAGAGAAAAGCTATTGATGTGTGATGTTTTTGCATCTGGCCATCTTGTTTAACCGAGAACTCTGTTTGCTGTTGGTCTCTTGGTTCTGCGTCCCTCTTTGTTGGCTTCATCCTCGGGCTGGTTGGCCGCTAGATGGTCACAGTGGTCCTGAGCCCCACATCTGACCCAGGCAGTTTTCAAAGTAAGAGAGAGTTGCCTCCAAGAGCTTTCCCAAGAGTAAGGAGGAGCTTTCTGAGAAGCCCCCAGGGAATCTGTGCTCAGTGGCTGGAGTAGGGTCCCTGGCCTCTTGCTGACTCAGCCACTAGGGAGGGTGTGGCCAACTCAGCAGAGCTCCATCTCCATGACCTGTGGAGTTGGTGAGGGGGCTGGGTTCGTCTTCCTCTGGGCTGACTCCCCACCCCCACGGCTGCTGGGGTGAGGTATGGTCACTTTGCACAACTGGGATTGTGTTAGAAAGGTGGCAGGGGCTAGTGGGCCCTGGGTGGAAGTCTGTGCTGGACATCTATCAGGATGGTTGTGTGGCTTTTCCCCATCAGCTTCGTTCAGCACATCAATAAAGTTACGAGAGTTCCTGACGTTGGACCATCCCTTCATTCTTGAAGTATGTGTTAATTGTGTATATTATTCTTTGAATATCCTGCTGTGTTTTCATCTGCTAAGATTTTTTTTGGAATCTTTTTGTCTGTATTCAGAAATGAGATTTGTCTGTGTTGCAAAAAGTCTTTTTAAGAATGGGTGTTAATATAGTGGAAAGGCCCTGGTATTGAACATTACTTAGTTCCCCAGTGACCTTGGCTAAGTCACTTAACCTCTCTGGGCCAATTTCTTGTGGATACAGTAGTGATCATACCCTTAAATACCTCAAGCTGTGTTGAGGATCAAGTAAGATAATATGTATGAACGCTCTCTTTAAACACTAAACTTAAACAAAGTTAGAACTTTCTTTCATCACATATATTCAAGATTTTTGAATTTTTGTGAGTTTCTTCCAATGAGAAGATAGGTTCAGAGAACATTAACAACCAAGTTGTCTCAGGTTTTTTCATAAACCTTAATCAGAAAGCCAGAGTTATGCAGAGGAGAGGCACTGGGAACATGGTTGGTAAACATTACGTTATTGGTGTTCAGATATTAGGTTCCTGCTTCTCATAATATCCTTAGGGTACTGGGGAAGATTTGATATTTTCTGAGATTGCTGTAAAATGCAAGTTATTGCTGGTATCATTGCCAAATTATTCTGTACTTATTTTACTTAGACTTTAGTAATTGGAAAAAGATTAGATGTCAGGATTTTGTATTTTGTTGATTACATTAGCAAAGTCTTCTCTTTAATCATTTCTTTTATTCCTAGTATTAATCATTAGCTTAGAGCTGTTAGGAGAAGAACCTAATGGTGGATTCCTAACTTAAAGGAAAGAAATAATTACTTCAGTGTCGTTGGGATTGGACAAGTGTTGATATACCTACAAATTGAAATGAATTCTCTAGCCACTCAAGGCATGTGAATGAGCTGCTCAAGGAGACACAGAAGGTCAGACAGAGTCCAGGGCCCATCATCCTCACCCTCTGCCTCCTGCCGGGCCCTCACCTGCCCTGAGGAGGCTCTGGACTGCTCCAGGCTCCCTCTGCTGCTGGCCGGCTGACTCTTCCTACCTGTAGGTGTTTGTAAAAGCATCCTTGACTTGTATTAGTCTACCTTGAAGACTTTCTTGACCTTGGTGTGTATAATATGGCTACATCCTTAATTAATGTTGTATAAAGACAAGCTTTTCTCTATGAAACAATTTCTTTCAAAGCCAATACTGAGAAAACCACCTCACATAGGTATTCTTAAATAAAAAGGGTGAGAGTGAGACCGGACGAAAGAAAGAAAGAGTCCAGTTAAGGTGTCCAGTTTGGGAAAAAGCTCTGGGGGGGCGTAGGGAGAGAGGGAGAACCAGAGAGAGGAGGAGGTGGGAGGGAGTGAGGCTGGTGTCCTCAAGGGAGGAAGGGGTCATGGTGCCTCACCTGCCTCAGGGTAGCTCCAGGGACACGGGGGTGCATCTTACAAACATGTACTCTCTAAGATTTCAGTGTAAACAGGTAACCTTTTGCTTGGTTGGAATGGAGTGGTAACTTCCCTCTGTCATATATTGAGAAAAATTGGTATCTGAAATTTTTGTCATTTAGATTTATTCTAGTTTTCATTAGTGCCCGCTAATAAAACTGGTAGAATATGTTCAAGCACTGGGGGAAGTCTGCTAACCCCCCTTTTTTTTTCGTCAACAGAGGAACTGCGAAAGCTGAGCTGGTCTGGGATCCCTAAGCCAGTGCGTCCAATCACGTGGAGGCTTCTCTCGGTACGTCTCCGCGTCCCTCATCTGCGTGGTCTCTCCTGTGAGTCTGCCTGCGTCGGGCCCAGCAGCCACGGCCCAGACATTTGCCCTGGCTTTGCTGCTGGTGATATGGGCCTTTGCCCTGCCTAAGATGACATTTTCCATTCTTGGCTTAATTTCAAGCTTGGTTGAACAAGACTGTCAGAAAATGAGGATAAATAATCATTATGACAGCTTCTTCTTCTTTTCTGATTTTATTATTTAAAAAAAGTCTTTATAATGTGTTCCAACCTGTGATATAGAAAGGTTCCAGCACAGATTATTTCAACTCTGAGGAGTTGAAATAGGGAAATGTGTTTTAAGCATGTTTCAGATATATTGAAATGTGTTGAAAACAAGGAAATGTGTTTGAACACTTTTTTTTTTAAGTATTAATGAGGTTAGCAATGAAAAAAATTGATGTTAGAAGTAGTTAGTGTTTCTGTGATGGAGAGTGGGGTTCTGGCTCCCACAGCCCGGCAGGCCCCTGTCTGAAGCCCTGCTGAGGAGGGCAGGGAGGGCAGTGGTGGTTATGGGCGTGTGCTCGTCTGCTTGACTCTGGCTTAATGTTGGAAATGAGGTTGGCCCTGCTGGATGTTTCAGGAGAGTTTGTACACAGCTTTCTTCTCTTTTCTTTTTTTATTGTTTTTGGAGCCAAATCATTAGGGAACTCTAAGTGTTTAGTCTAAATTGGGTCTGACTTTCAGTATTTAAAAGACTCTTTCTTGCTAATGAGTCTTAATAAATTTGCAGCTTAGTACCTCATAATCCTAAATGCAGATGCAGCCCTGAACAGTGAATATTTATTGATTAAATATTCTCTTGCAATTAAAATTAGACCTGCTGTGATTGCTTGTATTTTTGTTTTGTGTTTTTTATTTTAATCCAGTTTTCCAGTTTATGTCCATTTTTTCAGATGTCCTCTAAGATAGGTTACAAGCTTTTCAGATTGATTTGTAGGAAGTTTTGATGAAAATACCTTGAAGATCCTTTATAGCAATCTTATGTTTATTAAGGATGTGTCATGTCTGGGTGGAAAGCCTTATGGGGGAGTTGTTTTGTGCTGTTCTTTTTCTTCTAGTTCTCAGTCTCTGCAGGTCATGGTTTTGATGCCCTAATATGTGCTACACAGTGGTTGATGTGGCAGTGGACAAGCTGGCTTCAGTGGACAGAGATGCTGAGCAGGAGATACAGATGGCCCCACTCTGCTGGTTGTGGACAGGAGGGCCATGGGTATGGGTTGAGTCTGTGTCAGGAATGCTGGCCATGCAAGTGAGAGAAAACCTGGGTGTTCTCAGGCACATTTATTCATTTAACTATTGTGAATTATAGGGGCCTTTGCTCGGAAGACAGATGAATTAGACACTAGCCTGTCATTAGGAGGAGGTCCGGGTGTAGACTCTCAGTGGGATGATGACAGCGCCATCTGGGACTACATACTGTGGGATGTATAGGACACAAGTGTGAACCAAGCTGAGGGGGAGTACAGCAGCATGGGAGGGCAGTTTAGTGCTGAGGGTCAGCTTCCTAGGAGAGGAGACTTCATACCTGGAGTCTGCGAGGCCATGGCAGGTGGGGAAGTGGGGAGGGGAGGGAGAACTTGCAGTCACAAGGGACAGAGATGAACATGGTAGTTCTCGGCCCTATTTTGGGCTTGGGTTGGCACTTAAGTAAAATATAAGAGTGTGGTCAAGGAGCGAAGCCCATCCTTCCAAATGGGGGTGGCACCGAGAAAGGGAGGGGTGATTCTAGGGGACAGCAAACTCATGAGGATGCCAGGCAAGGCACCTCAGGGAAGGTAGTGTCTTATGTGGCATCTCGAAAGGTGTGTCATTGCTCTCTGGGTGGGGGAGATGGGCGGTCATAAGACCCAGGGGATACAGCAGGGGTGGGGCAAGCAGGGGCAGAGTTGGGTAAGCAGGCAGACCGTGTTCGGGAGGGAACCCAGGGGTTGTGGGGACCAGGAGGAGGCTAGGTGCATATCCCCCCACCCCATTGCTTGGTCTTTGTCCTGAAGACTTTAGTGGGGAGTGATGAAGCTGTGTTTTCTGGAAAAGTAAAGCCTTGAAAAATCTGTTGGTTGGTTCATTCGTTTATTCGATACTTACTGTGCACTGTGTGTGTTTTCAGGCACTGTGTTGGGTGCTGGGAAATAGCAGGGAGAGGAAAAGACCAAGTCAACCCCCAGGTCCTGCAGAACAGACAGTAGAGTGCTGCCTTTCTTTGTCTTCCCTCCCATATAGTCCTAGGATCTTCCTGCAGGGAAACGGAGCCTGCAGGAATTTGTGTTTCCTCAGATCTTGTTCCCGTGCCTCAGTGCACTGCTGCCCTGTCTGTCCTTGTTGAGTGCTCACTGGTGCCAGACCGTGCACACTCAAGAGAGTCTGTTCCATGGCAGCAGAGTGTGTTCCCAAGTAGTTCTTAGCCAGTGTCTGGCATGGAGGAGGAGTGGTGCTGGGCGTGAGCCGAGGCTGCTCCTGACTGGCTGTGGGAGGGGACTAGAGTTGGGACACGGGGAACTAGGAAGGGGCAGGGAAGGGGTCAAGGGACCAAAGGGACTCTGGCACCTAGAATAGGAAGCCCATCTTGGTTCTTTCACAGTGAACAAATGCTCACTGTGCCTTTGCCACACTCTGTGCCCTGAGTTAAGCAATATTGTCATCCATCATGCCTAGGGAACACTGCTGCACTGTGGCTCTGGGCTTCCAGAGGAAGGGACCCAATGGTTGAGGGTGCTGGTCAGACATGGGAGTGGACAGGTGGAAGGCGGTCAGAGTTGTCGGCCATCTTTTCATCCTCCAGTTGCTGACCCAAGAGCTTGCTTGTGAATCTCCTTCCTTGTCTAATGGTTACTCCCAGGCACAGGCAGCCCCAGCATGGGTTCTGTAGTATCAAAGATTTGGGGAGTACAGTAAACTATGCTTATCCCTTGTCTCTGATTCAGCAAGTGCTTCTCACATGTCTGCCTATGGCCAAGCCTTTTGCAAGTGCTGGGGTCACAAGGATGTTTTGGAGAATGGTGGGGGGAAACCCAGCAAGCAATTCAAGGCTGTGGGGGTGCAGGGAAGGAGTCTACCCAGTCAGGGCCGCCTCTTAGTCATTCTCTGAATCCTGGATTTTTACCCTGGCTTCTCATTTGACTCCCCTGGGGAGCTTTTGCAGATCCATGTGCCTGGGCCCGTGAAGCAAATTGGAATCTATGGAGTGAACTCAGGCATCAGGGTGTGTATTAACTCCAGTGTGCTGTGAACTGTGGGATCCATGGAGCACTTACCCTGTGGTTGGCCGGGCATGGGGAGGCGAGGACATGGGGTGTTGAGGCCTGGCCTCTCAATGTGTGCTTTTCTATTGTGGTTGCATGTTAGTATCATGTGGAGAGCTCAGGAAATATTGTTACCTGGGTTCCTGGGCGTTCTCATGTGTGCCAGCATTGGAGACCACTGCTCTAGGACACTTAGGGCACTGATGAGCCGGCTGGGAAGCAGGTCACTGAAAGCCATGCGGCTGCACCTGCATGGGCAGTGGGGCCACACTGAAGGCAGCACACACCTGGGCTGAGGTGCCTGGATAGGAGAGCTGGGCTGGGGCGTGGGAGGGGTTGTGTTGGACGAGGGAGGCTAAGGAAGACTTACTGAGAGCCAGGAGCGTGTTGTCCAGGGTGCTCAGGTAAGTGGGGTAAGAGGGGAGTGGCTTACCCTGGTCCCTGAGTCCATCCAGGACTAAGAGTTTGAGTTATACACAGAATCAAGAGGAACTCATCAGTTGACCAGTTTAAAAAGACAAATAACCAAAGCTGTACTTGCATATTAATCTATTCCAAGCTCTGGCAAACTAATGACACTTCTTCAGTGTGTTCATGATTTGTCACTAACATGAACCTTGTGGTTACTAAAGAGCATTATTGTCAATTGGTGGAGACGCTACTTCAGTGAGGAGAGATGAGAAATATGGCTCTGTCACTTAGGAAGAACTAACATGCTCTAGTCTAGACCACAGCCTTAAACTGCCAGTTATGCTACTTAACATTTAAATTCATGCAAGCGGAGTAGTAACTTTTAAAAAATTAGTACTCTAGAGAATCGTATTTTTGGCTATTTAGTCTTGCTTTGTTGCCTAGGCTGGAGTGCAGTAGTGCGATCGTAGCTCACTGCAACCGCAAACTTCTAGGCTCAAGGTGTCCTTGCACCTCAGCCTTCCCAGTAGTGAGGACACAGGCATGTGCCACCACGCCTGGCTAAATTTTAAAATTTTTTTGTAGAGATGGGATTGCATTGTGTTGCCCAGGCTGGTCTCAAACTCCTGGCCTCAAATGATCCTCTTGCCTCAGCCTCCCAAAGTGCTGGGATTACATGCATGAGCCACTGCACCTGGCCTGGCTCTTTTTTTAAATAACTATTTCAGAAACATTGAACAAAAACTAATTAAACATTTAACATTTACATTAGTGAGTATAAAGGCTAAAAATGATAAGTGAAACTCCAGTATCATCTTTTATTCTTCCAATGTATTGAGGTGGGTTTGCATATGAACACAGTGGGAGGGAACAATTTGATTTTTGTGTCACCAGGACAATTCAGATATAAGTATATGCATGCATTGTTTTACATTTATGATTAGTGTTTTTATAGCATGCTAATATGGCAATTAAGTTTTCTGTAGTACTGTCATTTAAAATTCATTGCATACTTGAATATATTTCATTTGCATAATTTCTAGTCTTGCTTAATTATTGAAAGGCCTCAACTTGCATGTGTGTGTTTTCCTTTAGGAATGGGGGTATCGTGAGTATGGGTGGGTTTTTTTTTATTGCCTGTGTTCTGATGATGACATACTTGCCTTTCAGAATTTGTGTTTCAATAAGTTAAGTTAAAATTTGGGGAACGGGAAGTGTTTCTAAGAGTTCTTGTTCACGTTCACTGAGGGTTCTTTGGCTTCACTACATGCAGTTGATGGCAGGCTGTCCACACCACTCCCTGGCTGATCACCCTTGGTGGCCCTGCTGCCTTGCATTGAAGGCCGGGCCCCTGGCTGGGCACACAGGGCCTTCTCTCCTGGTTGCTGCCTCAGCTCCATGCTCATCATCGGCCAGGCTTTGTCTGGGGCCTTGTCCTGAGCTGACCTGGGCATGTTGCTCTGTGTACTCCATGCTCTGTCTTTCTCTCCACCTTCATCTTCTCCACCATCAAAACAAACCAAACCCAGACGAGTATGCTCATTCCTACTTGTCCCAAGTTAGCACAGACAGCTCTCTTCCTGGGCCCTCAGGGCTGTGCCCCTCCTTTGGGTCTGACAGTATCATTGCACATCATGATCGTTCATTCAGCAAGTATGGATTGAGTATCTGTTGTGTGCCAAGCAGTGCTCTAAGCCCTTGGATGAACATTCTGCCCTCACGGAGCTACATCTTGGTGGGAGGAGACCAAGGGTAAACTGAGTAAGTAAGTTTGATAGTGTCAAGGTGTAGTAAGTGCTATAGAAAAACCTGGAGCAAGGTTGGAGTGGTTGTGAGGGCCCAGGGAGGTGAAGGTGATGCAGGAGGTGGTCAGGGTGGGCCTCATGGAGAAGGTGACTTTGAGCAAGCCCTGAAAGGCGGAAAGGAGGTGGCCACACAGGTGCCTGGGGGTGCTTTCTAGTCTCGTCTGTTCTTTGAAGCAGTCTCACCTGTCCCAGCACTGTGTGTGCCATTGGGGCAGAGTCGATGCCTGCGTGGAGCCCGTGCGAGCCAGTAAGTAACAAGAAGCAGTGCTGCTGGGATCCTGGCAGGGTCGAGGGAGGCAGAGACTACAGAGGGTGTGGAAAGGCTGCAGCCAGCCTTGCATAGACCACAAGCAGTGGCCACAAACTAGTCCTGGTAAGGGCAGCCAGTGAGCATTTTCCGCTTTGTGGGCCCATGCAATTGGTAGCGGCTGCTCAGCGCTGCCACTGTAGCGCTAATGCAGCTACAGAGAATCCATGTGCGTGAAAGCACACAGCTGCGCTGCCACAAAACTGTATTTGCAGAAACAGGGCTGGGCTGGATTTGGCTGACAGTAGTTAGTAGGTAGTTTGCTGATTCCTGATCTAGGTGGAGCAGATCACAGCAGAGGGAACAGGAAGTTCAGATAGAGGTACTGAGGGAGGAGAAGGTGTCGTATTGGAGGAACATTTAAGCAGCTTAGAGGCCGGAGGGACCTGGTGAGTGAGGAGGGTTTCCATCCCTCGGTCATTGAGGTAGGAAGAGCCAGGTCAGCAGGGTCCAGGAGGCCTGGGCAGGGCCTGGGCTTTTATTCTGACCCTGATTAGAGGCCATTGGAAGTTTTTGGGGGTTGTGGTATTATAAACAATCTGATTTTCACAGGGTCTTTCTCTGTGACCGCAGTGTGGAGAAAGGACTGTCGGAGGCAGGGAACGGGTAGAGGTGGGGTCTGTGTCCCCCGACGGGTGGACAGCCCCCTGGTGAGCCTGGCCACTCTCCAGCATGTCTGTATTTCCAGTGCAGAGCAGGTCAGAGATGTGGCTGGGCCTGGGTGAATGCATGTTATATGTGGATCTGCGTGTGACTCCTCAGGGTGTGGATTTATTCCCCAAGTTTTCTGTGAGTTGGAGTCAGATGGCTCTCCTGAGAAGTGTGAGGTCTTGGGTCAGGAGTGGGACTTTGGGTTCGTGCACACTGGGGTTTGGCTTTAGTTTGCCATCATGTCCATGTGATTCTGGGCGTGTTAAGTAAATTTCCTGAGCCTGTTTCCCCTCATCTGTAAATAGGAGTGATGACAGCCTTCTGTGATTATTGGGATTAAAGGCAGTACTGTGTGTAGCACAATGCCTGGTGAGGAGCTGTCCCTTCCTTTAGTTAACCTATGGGTATGGCAATTTTGAGACAAAGAAAAAGAAGTATATGTGATTGTTATTCCCCAAGAGATGATATAGACTTGAAATAGCAATAAGGTGAAAACAGGTCTGGATAAAGCCCGTGCTTCGGAGGTGGGTTGTTTTTGAAGCTGTCTTTAACTTGGTGAAGGGGCCACTTTTACTCAGGTCTGAGCACTAAGCCCCCCCACCCCCTTGTAATATTATGTCTTCCCGCAACGAGGGGCGGGGCTGGGTACCCAACAGACAGAGCCATGTGTTGGGTGATCCATCAGCATATTCCACATGGTTCTAGTTAAAGAGGGCTAGTTATAGAGGTGCTCAGGTGGGTAATTTATTAAATAACACAGGAAAGGCACCTAGAACCATGCCTGGTGCCTCAGTGTACACTTAGGGGCTGGTTATTTGGTTGCTGTTCTAATTATTTTGTGAAGCAATATTAATATTCCTTTATTTTATTGGAAGAGAGCCTGGGTGGGAACAATAGCCACACCTTTCCTTGGTAATGAGGACTCTGAAAGTCTGACTCTTGTGTTTACTTTGTCAGCTACGAGGCTCTGTTCCTCTCTCTAGCACGATGTTCTTCACTGAGCACTCTTGGTGAGGGTGTTCTTTCCTGAGGTGCCTCCTCGCTGTTGGGGAAGGTGGGCAGGCTGCTGGGGATGTGACTTGGTGCACCTTCTGTCAGGGCTACTTGGGAATAATGCATCAGCAACCTTGAAGATGTCTGGTATCCCTTTGAGCTAATGGTTCACTGTAGGAGTTTTACTTCAGGAAATAGTCAGACATTGTTAGCTGACATGTACTTTAGGCTACCGGACAATTAGAAATAGTCAAAATGTTCAGAAACAGGGGAGAGGTTAAATATAAATACATATGATGGAAGCATATGTAGCCTTCAAGATGAATGTTTTCTTTTTTTCTTTTTTTCTTTCAGAATATTATGGGGGTACAACACTTTGGCTATATATATTGCCCATGCACTGCCCGTGTCAGAGCTACAATCGTGAATATCCCCCAAACTGTGCTCCCCGCATCCATTCAGTGAGAGTTTTCCCATCCCCTCCACCCCCCTCCCGCCTGCCTGCCCCCTGATGAATATTATTGCCCTGTGTGATGTAAATGTTGATCAGTTAGTACCAATTTGATTGTGAGTACCAGTGGTGCTTGTTTTTCCATTTTTGTGACACTTCGCTTGAAGAATGGGCTCTAGCTCCAACCAGGATAATACCAGATGTATTAATTCACCATTGTTTTTTATTGCTGAGTAATACTCCATGGTATACATATACCACATTTTATTAATCCACTCGTGTATTGATGGGCACCTGGGTTGTTTCCACATCTTTGCAATTGTGAATTGTGCTGCTATAAACATTCGTGAGCAGATGTCTTTATTATAAAATGTCTTTTTTTCCTTTGGGTAAATACCCAGTAGTGGGATTGCTGGATCAAATGGTAATTCTACTTTTAATTCTTTGAGGTATCTCCATATTACTTTCCATAGAGGTTGCACTAATTTGCAGTCCCACAAGCAGTGTATGAGTGTTCCTATCTGTCCGCATCCCCGCCAACATTTGTTGTTTGGGGATTTTTTGATATGAGCCAATCTCACTGGAGTTAAGTGATATCTCATTGTGGTTTTGATTTGCATTTCCCTGAGGATTAGAGAAGTTGAGCAATTTTTTATATGTTTGCTGGCCATTATTCTGTCTTCTTTTGAAAAGTTTCTGTTCATGTCCTTTGCCCATTTTTTAATAGGGTTGTTTGATTTTTTCTTGTTGATTTTCCTAAGTTCTGTATAGATTCTGGTTATCAGCCCTTTATCAGAGGTGTAGCATGCAAATATTTTCTCCCATTCTGTAGGTTGTCTGTTCACTCTAGTGATAGTTTCCTTGGCTGTGCAGAAGCTTTTTAATTTGATCAGGTCCCATGTATTTATTTTGGTTGCTGCTGTGATTGCTTTGGGGATCTTCTTCATAAAGTCTTTGCCTAGGCCAATGTCCATAAGAGTTTTTCCAGTGTTTTCTTAGAGAATTTTTATGGTTTCACGTCTTAGGTTTAGATCTGTTATCCATCGTGAGTTGATTTTTGTGAGAGGTGAGAGGTGTGGGTCCAGTTTCAGTCTTCTACATATGGCCATCCAGTTTACCCAGCACCATTTACTGAATAGGGAATCTTTTCCCCAGTGTACGTTTTTCTGGAATTTGTCAAAGATCAGATGACAGTATGAGGTTGGCTTTACATTTGGGTTCTCAGTCCTGTTCCAATGGTCTACGTCTCTGTTCTTGTGCCAGTACCATGCTCTTTTGGTTACTATAGCCTTATAGTGTAATCTGGTAGATAGATGCCTACCAATTTGTTCTTTTTGCTTAAGATTGCTTTGGCTAGACGGGGTCTTCCCTGGTTCCACATGAAGCGTAGAATTATTTTTTCTAGATCAGCAAAAAATGATGTTGGTATTTTGATAGGGACTGCATTGATTCTGTAAATTGCTTTAGGTGGCAAAGCCATTTTTACAATGTTGATTCTGCCTATCCAAGAGCATGGTAGGGTTTTCCATCTGTTTACATCCTCTGCAATTTCTTTTCTCAGTGTTTTGTAATTCTCTCTGTATAGGTCTTTGACCTCCTTAGTTAGATATGTTCCTAAATATTTAATTTTCTTTGGTGCTATTGTAAAAGGTATTGCATCTTTAATTTGTTTCTTGGCTTGATTGTTATTAGCAAATCCATAAGGCTATGGATTTGTGTGTATTAATTTTGTATCCTGAGACTTTGCTGAATTCATTTATCAATTCCAGTAATCTCTTGGTTGAATCTTTGGGGTTTTCTATATATAATATCATATCATCTGCGAATAGTGAAAGTTTGACCTGTTCTGTTCCCATTTGGTCACCCCTGATTCCTCTGTCTTGTCTGATTGCTCTGGCCAGGACTCCCATCACTATGTTGAATAGAAGTGGAGATAGTGGGCACCCTTGTCTGGTAAGATGAATGTTTTAGAGCAGGGGTTCGCAAACTTTGTCTGTAAAGGTCTAGAAAGATAATAAATATTTCAGCCTGTGGGTCAGATGGTCTCTTTTGTAACCATTCAACTCTGTTAACTGTAGTGCAGCCATTCATGGTACATAAACAAATAGGCTTCGCTGTGTTCCAGCTAAATTTTATTTGCAGAAATAGATGGTGGGCTGTAGTTTGCTGACTCCTGTTGGAGAATGTACATAATGATAATGAGAATATGGTCATGATTTTAATGTGAAATATGTAAACATGGGATATTGGATAAAGGAAATTTTCTGAAAAGGACTGATCATAAAAGATTAATAAATTGGGCTACATTAAAGTTAGGAACTCCTCTTCATCAAAAGAACATCATTACTAGGACAAAAAGGCAGGTCACAAGGAGGAGGTTTTGACAGGGCTCATGTGCAGACTCTATAACCAATGCCTGTGAATCAGTAAGAAGGAGGCAGGGGACTAATTACACTTGTACATACACTTCATAGATGTAGACACCCAACTTCTTTATTAGAAAGAAGTTCAAATGGTGTGACCCAAATGTGTTAAAACAAATGTGTGTGAGTGTAATTTATAATGCAGAATAGATGCGAAAGGGAATGCTTAAGGAGAGTAAGAGGAATGTGTGTGCTCATACAACTGAAATGACTAACGTTTAAAAGATTCACAATACTAAGTGTTGAAGAGGGTATGGAACGCCTGGAATGCTCATGCATTGTTGGTTGGAATGTAAAATGCTGTAGTCTCTTTGGGAAAAGATCTGGCAGTTTCTTAGAAAGCTAAACATACACTTAGATTATGACCTAGTAACTCTACTCCTAGGTATTTAACCATGAGAAAACAAAGCATATGTCCACAATAATCTTGTGCATGAATATCTATAACAAGCTTTATTCATAGTGTCCCCAAACTGGAAACAACCCAAATGTTCATCAACAAGTGAATGGTTTAACAAACTGGTATATGCACACAGTAGACTACTACTGGGCAGGAAAGGAGATAGCCACTGATTCACACACTTGGATGAATCTCAGAGATGCTGTGCTGAGTGACAGAAAAGCTTGCACACAAGTGCAGGTCCTGAGTGAGTTTGTTTCTGGGGAGTTCTGAGACAGGGTCAGCCGTCCATAGAGAGGAGGTGAGCGTCTCCTGAGCCCAGGGTGCGATGGACTGCGGACGGTCCCCGGAAGTATATGGGAGATGGCAGTGTTCTGTATCTTTCTCGGAGTAGTAGTTACACAGCTGGGTAGCCTTGTCAAAAGTCATGGAACTGTTTACTTAAAATGAGCACATTTTATTTTATAAACCACAGTCGGCCCTTCATATCCACTGGTTCTGCATCCTTGGATTCAACTGTGGATCGAAAATATTTGGGGAAAAAACCAATAAATAACAAGGAAACAATTAAAAATAATACAAATAGGAAATGATACAGTACAGCAATTATTTACATAGCATTTGCATTTTATTAGATATCGTAAGTAATCTAGAGAAGATTTAAAGTCTTTGAGAGGATGTGTGCAGATTATATGAAATACTGTGCTGTTTTATATAAGAGACTTAAGCATCTGGAGGATTTTAGTATTCACCTCTGATACTGAGGGACGACCGTGTAATGTTAATAATGTTAATTTTAAAAGTAGAAACAAGGAAACAGAAGACATGAAACACCAGGCAGGCTGGCCCTGGGGTCTGGGCTCCCCGTGGCCTCCTGTGCTGCCCTTTCTGGATCTGAGTCTCCTTCACGTGTTGAGTCTGCCACGCCATGAGTCTGTGGAGACAGGAGCAAGTTTGCATAAGTGACAGTTTTGTACACACACTTACGTATGTGCATGTATGTACCCATGTACGTGTATGTGCGTGTGTGTGTATGTGTGGTTGTTGTTGGAAGATCTTACAGACTTCTGAACCCTTTGTGGTATATGAAGCATTTAGAGAATGTCCTGTTTCATCTCTGGGTCCCCCCGTGGAAGAGTCTGGAACTCGCCTGCTGCAGCGAATCCTGCCTGGCTCTTGTCTGGCTGTGGGTGAGGATGACCAACAGGGGTGCTGCAGAGGCTAGACCTGGGCCCTTGTCCAGAGCTGTCAGGGTGGGCCTTGCAGCATGGTCAGCAGCTGGTTCCTCTGTGCCTGTTTCCTTTCTTTCACAACTCTTGCTCCCCTCTGTGCCAGATTGCAGAACACTGAGCTCATGTCAGATGTGAGCTTTTTTATTTCTGACTTCTCATAGAGACTCCGTGAGTTAGCAGTAACCATCTATATTTTTTGTTTTCTTCTCACCCAGGGTTACCTTCCTGCCAATGTAGACCGAAGACCAGCCACTCTCCAGAGGAAACAAAAAGAATATTTTGCTTTTATTGAGCACTATTATGATTCTAGGAATGATGAAGTTCATCAAGATACGTATAGACAGGTGGGAGTGCTTTTTCCTTTTCATATATTACTTGACGTACTTTGATTTGGTGGTGATTTGTAGGAGGGAATGTTTTGTGTAGCATATCCCTGATTGGTTCACAGATTTTTATTTTCTAATAAATAAATTTGAACACAAATAATGGCAAATTTCCTCTAATAGTGACACCTGCTTGTCTCCAGTTCCTTCTACAAGAGTTAACAAGGGTATTTTTAGTTGAAGTTACAACATAAATACCGGAGATGCCCGAGATCTGCCTCGGATGATGATGGGTGTTTTGTACCTCAGCAAGCTGAGCTCTGGGGATCAGAAGGTTCTTCCTGAAGGTCTGGGACGAGGCATTGAACTAGATCGCATCACAAGGGAGAGATTCCACTGGGCTCCATGGTGCTGTGCTCTTTGGTGAAGTTAGGGTGTGTAGATAGGCAAAGGGTGTAGTAATCAGCTCGATCTGGGGGGAACACACTTCATACCAGAGCAAAAGGTGTAGCCAGTTTGTCATTTTGCTATTTAGTTTAATACAAAATAGGTATAATTATGGTTTCTCAGTCAATTGACAGATAATGTGTATAATGGGAAAAATACTTAAAATTGATTTATGCTTCACAATGCATCCACAATTTGCTGTTAGAAATTTAATAGCTCTTTGAGGGCTTTATAATTCCCATTCTCTCTGTAATATGTGAAAGGTCAAAGTGGTAGTTCTTAATTGGTATCACTGTTTTATATATCTGAAATCAAGTTCTAGTTTCTCCGAGGCCTGTCACTATTGACTATTTCCCTTTGTAAATCCTACTTCTAGGTGAAGGAGTTTTGCCAAATTTTTCTACTTCGGATGTGGGATATCCACATCTGTTTGTCAAGTTTGGTGTAAATCTTTTAAAAAGGTCCAAAGACAGACCTTACCTGTGGTATGTAATCAAAGATTCTTTAAGAGCAATGGATTCTTGGGAAGTCTGTTCCTTACGGATGGGATACAGCTGAGGCTTGGGCAGGAAAAGTGACTTTTTTCAGAGTGAGGCAGTAGGAAGGCTGGGGCACCAACCCACCTCCTTCTGCTTCCAGGTCACAGCTCCCACGCTTCTGGACTGCGCTGCCTATGCTGGAGTTGGTCCTTCTATCTTGCACCTGGGGGGCTCCTGGGCCACCCTGGGCTGCCACCTGGTTATTCTGGGAACCCGATCTGAGACACAGCTTGCCTTTGGATTTGGTTAGGGAAATACTAGCTTACCTGTTTTCTTTTTCCATTTCACTGGTTTTAGGAAATTGATAAATTTGGTATTATTTTAAACCTGTTTTCATTGTGTTTTTATTCAAGAAAAAGACTTCCCAAAGGTCGACATTAGCGTCTTTCTGCAAGATTTACCAAGCTGTATTCTATTATGAATTTCTTAAGGGAAAGTTAATTACAAACAGGTTGCATACATCTTTCTTTAGTTACTGTGATAGGTAATAAAAAGATTCCATATCACTGTGAATTCCCAAACTATTTCTGCATTAATGTAGATGAGACATACGTACTATAATGTGTGGTGGTTTTTCCTGATGCCAAGCAAATATGCCTCTTGGTACCCTGTGCTTTCTCACCATTGCTATTTCTGGCAGAGCTGGACTCGATTTGGGTTTGGGGGCCCTGGTCTCTCCTTGATGCCTACTCATGGGTGTTTGACCTGTGAACTGAGCTCCACCGACCATCTGACCCGAGGTGTGCAGCACCCACCCTCCCACACGATGGGGTCAGCAGGAGGGTGGTGGCCTCGGCATGTCCACTCATTCCTCTTTCGTGCTTTCTTCATTTGGTTTTTATTATTTTTATTTTATTTTTTTTTTCTTCCTCCAAGTCCATAGCACTTCATTTGGTTTTTAAGTGCTTACTCTTTTGCTGAAGATGTTATGTCAAAGCCGCAGGGAATTGGTCAGAGTTAGCACATTGACTGCCATGTGAGTTGTGTTTAACTCAGGCTAGTTTTGAGCCTGGGGCCGTGTGAAGCAAAACCTTGTGTTGGTTCTTGAAAATCTTTCTTTTTGATGTTCTTATTGTTACAATTAATATTGATAATTTCATTCTAAAAATGTGGATTGTGTTGCATATAACTCACACACAGAAAACAATAAAAGATAACAAATTAGAAAGGATTGTTTTGTTTTGATAAAACACCGTGGCCCTAAGGAAATTTTTTTTTTCCTAGTGTGTCAGTCAATGTGGTAAAGATTCGTCTGGTGTGTCTTCCCTTTCTAGGCCAGTTCTACAGACCTTTTTTCTACTTGCTCAGCCCTATGCATGATGGGGGGCAGGTTGGAGGGATGGAGGGGCACACAGAGCCCCATCTGCCCAGCCTTGCAGAGTACCCCCTTCTCTATGTTGGATCCCCTCCTCCTGACAATGAAGGTGACAGCAGGGTGTGGTGGCTGACGTGTGCTCTGTCCCGTCTGCTTAATAAACATGTGACAGGCAGCTCTTGTGTAAAGGTGGACTTTGCTGACCCTGGGCATGCAGATGTGGATCAGACCTGGTTCCTGCCCTGCAGGAGGTTATGGTGCTTATGCCGGGGACAAATGTGTGCCCACACGAGTGTAACTGTATAGAAGCAGTGCTCTGAGGATGGCCTTCCAAGATGCCTGGGTGATGGGCCTGAAGACTCGCCCCTGCCTGTGCCTGGGCTCCTCCTGCACGTGGCCAGCTGGAGCCCTCTGGCCCCGCTTGTCTGGATAGAGCATTGTTGGTCCTCCTCCTTCTCCCCCACCCTTTTCTGCAGCACTGCTGCCCACAGGTCTCCTCCAGCATAGATGCATGTGCACTTCAGCTTAGGCTGTTGACCCACAGTCTTACT
The DNA here is from genome assembly GCA_023783475.1 of Daubentonia madagascariensis. Classification (NCBI taxonomy): domain Eukaryota; kingdom Metazoa; phylum Chordata; class Mammalia; order Primates; family Daubentoniidae; genus Daubentonia; species Daubentonia madagascariensis. Next base: position 1,805,424 of record JAKFHU010000600.1, on the reverse strand, counting down.
CGATCTTCACCAGTAACTGTTTGAGGGATTCGAAACAGGCATTTTGTAGACAAGGAAGGTGGGCCCCAGAGCCCAAGTGCTTTACTCAAGGCCACAGTGCTAATAAGCAGCAGAGTAAGATTGTCCCAGTCTCCTGGATGTTAGAATCCTCTGTGGGCAGGTGCAATAATGGGGTGAAATGAAACAAAATTGTAGAATCTCTCTTGGCATTAAAATGTGCATGTCTTCCCTCAGCCTGTTTGGGCTGTTGTCCTGATAAATGGAGGTGATGGTAGGGTGGCTGGTGTGTATGTTCATGTGGGCTATTGGGAGCCAGCCTGTGATGCTAGCTCCAGCTCCGAATGCTCTTGTTTGGTTGCTTCTTGAACCCACAGGTGTCCTCCTCTGGAGTGTCAGGGACTTTATTGTGACTCTCATGTGAGACTGTGGCCAAGCAAGAATCACCCGACACTAGCAGAGACCTTCAAATGCTTCCTTTGAAAAGTGTTCTCAATTCCTGAAGGACTTTGTGAAGTGGAGGAAAACGTGGCCTGTGTCCAAAAAGAAGCTGTCACAGCTGAAAACTTGTACACTATCGATGTACTTGAATTGCTCTCTGTGTCAGAGGCTAAAAATCAATGTTTACTAATTGATATGGATTATGTTACTAAATAGCTGAGGGCCTGCTCTGTTCCTAATCATACAGCAACCACTTCTTGGTGGAGGAAGTGTCAAGCAAGGCTGTCATCCTGGGACTCAGTGAGCGTGGTCAGGGGACATGTGTTTGGGTGCCTCCTCCAGAGGAGAGCTTGGTAACGTGGAGAATTAGTATCCTCAGAGAGAGAGCAGATTATGAGGCAAATTTCATTCATTATGAAGTATTGCTGTTTTAATCATAATCCTTGTAATGATGTTTGTCATCATTTAAAATAAATGTATCTTTCTCCTGCATCTGCAGATCCACATAGACATCCCTCGGATGAGCCCTGAAGCATTAATACTTCAACCCAAGGTGACCGAGGTAAGAGCCATGACCTGGAAATTCCTGCAGACTTGTTTCCCTTTGCTGGGAGTGACTGATGGATGCCCGCTGTGCTAACGGGACAGTGGATGCACTTGACGTGCTTCACCCAGAAGCAAGTTTGGGGTGGCCAGTTTCTGGTACGTTTGGCCCTTGTGGACATAATTGCTGACAGGGATCTCTATTCTTTAAATAATTTTATTGTGTAATATTGATACATACAAAAGAATATATGTAATACATCTGTGTGTATATAGTATGCACTCATGATCTACCATGAGATTTAGGAAGCAGAACCCACTAGTGCTGAGCAACTGCACACATGAACGTGACTCGAGCCTGACCTAGCGGGGAAGCTGCTTCTGTGTGCTCCCCCTTGCAACCTCCTCCACAGGGGACGGGGGACCCCTCTCCTGACTTTTATGTTTGCGATTCTTCATAACTTTCATTCATGTCATGTAATACCAAGAACTTGATATATTACTTAGTTTTGTATCTTTTTGTATCTAGTCCCTGCAGCTTGTTTTTTCCTCTCCACATTGTTTTCTAAGATTCAGCTAATCTGTTGTATTTATTTAAATATTTCACGCTCTCTTTAGCCTGTTTTTTGTTGATGGGCATTTGAGTTGTTTCTAATGTTTTGCTATTAGGAACGGTGCTGCCTGGAACCTTCCTGTACATTTATGCAGGTGCCAACCGGCAAGAACGTCTCTAGGGCATTTATGAAAGAGTATAATTGCTGCGTTGTTGGGCGTGGGCTTGTTAAACTTTCAAGACAATATCAACATTCTTCCCAGATGGGTTCTACTAATGAAACTTGCAACCTGCATAGTGTTAAGAGTTCCTGGTACTCCACCTCCTTGCCAATTTTTGATATTGTCAAATTTCTTAGTTTTTGTTTCTCTTGAGGGCATTCTCGTGCTTCTAATTTTCATTTTTCAGGTTAGCTAATGGGGTTAAGCATATCTTCTTATAGTTATGGATGTCTTCTGTGTTGCCCTCTCTGGAAAACGCTTGTTTTGGAAAATGCAGCATTTTGCCCATTTTTCTTTTGGGTGGTTGATCTTTACAAGGTAGGGATTCTAGTTCTTTGTCAGTTTGTATGTGGCAAGTATCTTCTCCCACTCTGTGGCTTTTTCTCCCTTTCTTCTTGGTGGCTGTTTTAATTTTGGGGTTTTTAAAAATGTTTAAAAATTTTTGGGGGGGGGGGAAAGGCTCACACCCCCCCGCTTCTTTTTTTGGGGTCTTCGGGGGTTGGGGATTGGATTTTTTTTAATTTTTTGGCCCCTTTTTTCGTTTTCCCCCCCCCCCCAGAATAATTTTTCCCCGGGGGCCCTTTTTCCCCATTTTTTTTTTTTTTTTTTGGTTTTTTGGGTTTTAAGGGCCCCTGTTTTTTTTTGGGTTTTGGGAAATTAAAAGGAAAAAATTTTAGATTTTTTTGGGGGAAAAAATTTTGGGGGGAAAATTTTAAAAATTTTAAATTTTTTTTTTTTTCATGAAACATGCTTTTTTCCCCTTTTTTTAATTTTGGCCATTTTAAAAAACTTTTTTTAAATTTTTTTTAAAAAAATTTTTTTCCCCAAAAAGGGTTTTCTTTTTAAAGGGGGTTTGTTAGATTTTTTTTTGGGGGTTAAAATTTTTTTTTTTTTTATTTTTTTTTTTCCCCAAATAGAAAAGGGGTTATTTTTTTTAAAAAGGGGGAATTTTTTTTTAATTTTTTAACGTTTTTTTCCTCTTGTTTGCCTCCTTTTTTAAAATTCTCTTAAACTTTGGCATCTCTTGTCTTTTGAAATTTAAATCTTTTAAAAAAAAAAAAATCCGGGGATTGTTAAAGGCAAAGTCGAACAACAAAAGAAAAATTTAATTTTTCAGGTATGTCATTTTGGAGGTAATTTTCTTCTTTTTTGATTTGTCCCTTTTCAATAGTTTGGTGGCTTATTCTAACCTGGAAAATAAGAGGGGATAAAATTTTTTATAAAAACTTCCCTTTTTATTTATTTTATTTTTTATTTTAATGGGGGAAAAAATAGGAAGGCCTGCCACAAGACCTTTGGTTTTTATTTTTTCTTGGGTTTTACTTTTTTCCTTTTTACCGCTTGCCCCACCAAGGTCCTTTTTAGAAACTTTCTTAGGGCCCCTTCTTGGTCCTTCGTGGGTGGGGGATCCTTACCCACCAACCAAAGTTGGTGGTCAGTTGGGTCTTCTTGGGTTCTGTGGAAAACCCCTCCTTGGGACCTTGTCCCCCACGGGTTTTTCCGGGGGTCCTCCCCCGGGGCAGGGGTGGCTCCAACTGGGTTTCCGGTGGGGGGCTTGGGAGGGCGGCTTGGACCCTTCAGGGGGCCGGGTGGGGTCACCCGTGGGGGTCCAGAACGGGCTTCGGGGGACAGGGCTGGGGGTGTAAAATGGGTGGGTAACCTTGAAGCACAGCCCCTGTGTTTTGTTGTTGTGGTTTGTGTGGTGTTGGGTGTGTGTGGGGGGGGGATTTAAATGATTTTTGGGCAAACAAGGGCTTTAGGAAAATTAATTGAAATTTTTGGGTCTAAGGTGTTGGGCCCATAGGGGCAAAATTGAGGTTATGAATTTCTGGCATTATAGGAGGTTTAGATTTATAATAAATTTTGCCAAATGGGGACAAAAAGCAAAGGCATAGTAAATTGGGTGGGCTTTTTCCACAAAAGCCCAAAGGTGTGTAACTCTTCCCAACAAAGTATCCTTTTCCTGTCCCCAGTGAAATTAGGTTTGCCTCCTCTTTGGTCTTGGGGGTTTAACCTGTCATGGGTGGCAAGGGGCTCCTTGCAAAGGGCCATTTCCTCAACTTGCGGCCATTTCCAACGGAGGCTTTTCAGGGGAGGGACCGATTGTGGGGTAAAAGATGGTTTGTAGAAAGTTGCCTCATTGGGTATTTTCTTTCTGTTATCTCCCTTACTTGGTTATAAACTTTAAATTTCCCTCCTGCTTTGAATTGGGGCAACATGGTTGGTTACTTAAAGCTGTATGGGAATCAGAAAAAAAACCTTTGGGGGAACTTTTGAGGTTCAGTGGCTCGTGTGCCCCACTAAAGTTTGGGCTTCTGACTACTCAGGAAGAAGGATTTCTACCGTAAGCATTTCCCCCCCCCCCGTCTGTCTATTGGTTTCCTTTCTTTAAATGCCCAATTCGGGGAGGTGGGCCCGGGCCTGTTTGGTCGTTTTTGGTTGGTAAAAACAACCCTTCCCCTTTCCCCCTTTCCCCTCCCCTCCTTTTGGCTCTTCTCCTCCCTGGTCAAGCAATTTTATGTTTGGTTCTAGTTTTTTCAACATAAAAAATTCAAACCTATTTTAAAGTGGGTACAGTTAGGGTGCGTTTTGGGGGGACCAACCGGCTTTATTAGGGGGGAGTGCAAACAACCACCTGAAAGGGGTTGATAACAGGACAACCAATTTCCTTCCCAACCCTGGAGTGGGGTTCCCCCAGGGGGTTCACCCTTTTGCTTGTCAATCTCCTCTGGGCCCACCCCTGCCCCCCACCAAACTAAATGATCGCTTTCTATTTCTTTTAGAGTTTTTGCCCTTTTTATTAGAATTTTTTTAATAAAATGGGAAATCATAACAAAACCTGTTAAGGTTTGTTGGTAATGGTTCCTTTACTCGGGGGGCGTAAATGGCCTTTTGAAGAATCCACCCATGGGTTGGTGGCAGTGGTCAAAATAGTTCATTTTTCTTTTTTCATTTGGCTGAGTTTTGGTTCCCAGGATGAGTATCCACCAAGGGGTGTCTTAACCATTTTCACCCATTGGATGGGACAAAGTGGGGTTCTTTGCAATTTTTTGGTTCCTATTTACAAAAAAATAAAAATTTTGGTTATCCAAAAAACCTTTTTCAGGTACAAAAGCTTAGTGAAGGCCCATCTGTTTTTCCCCTCCTCCCTTGGTTTAAGTTACCAAAGGCGTTGGGAGTTGCTGGGGGGGGGTTATATGATTAAAGGGTGTGTTTAAGTTTTCATTACGGGAAAAACCGCCGAAAAAACGTGGTTTCAAGTGGCTATAACCAATTTGTTTCCACCCCAGGAAAATGTTTTAGAGTTCTTTATTTTTGGCTTCCACATTCCCAACAGGGCCAAAAACCTTGGTAATTGCCTTCTTTTTTAATTTTAGGGCATTTTTTGGGTAGGTAATGTGATGATAAATTTCTTAACAGGGTTAAAAATTTACACTTCCCCCATTGGACTAATGATGCTGAAACATTCTCTTTTTTTTTTAGCTTTGATTGCCATTGGCACCGTTGATTCTTCTTTGGGTGAGGGTTTTGTTCCTTTTTGTTTCATTTATTTTAATTTTTAAAAAAAAACTTTAACTTGTCTGTTCCTAGGCCACCTGTCAGACCTTCTGAATCAGACTCCTGGGGTAGAGCCTGGAAATCGCTATTTTAAGTAGGCTCAGGCAGACTCAGGGACTGTGAGGCTCGAGCGAGTCTGACTGCGGTGGGGAGGGTGTTGGTAAGTGAGAGGCAAGGAACGGGGGCACCGGTCTTTGCCCCCCGCCCTCAGGTGGAGCGAGTGGCCTTTGCCAGAAGGTCCCTGCCCCTTGCTCCTCCCGGGGTGGTCCCAGGAGGGGCTGAGGGAGGCGGGGGATGTCCTCCACATCCCCCTGACCCCCAGGCTGTGCTCAGGGCTGGGGAGTGTGGAGGTAAGGGCCTTTGTGCGGCTCTGAGGGAGGCCTGGCGCTTCTTACTGCTCCCGCCTGACCTCCTCAGGGAGGCCACTTGCTCTTTCCATCCTCGGCCCAGTTTGAACAAACCCAATCTGTTGCATTAAAAAGTACCAATTCTGACCTGTGGCCCTCTGCTGCTGTGGTTGGTACAGTGGGTTTATCGGAAGAACTATATTCAAATATTGCACTTGGGCCTTTTCGGTTCCTGGATTAGTCGTCTGCTGTGTGTTTTTCCTCTGTGGTTATTGTCTGCCCTCTGGTTATCTGCTGCTTAGAGAAGTTTCGCAAATTAAGGACGTAAGATGTTTTTTCCAGTTAGCCATTGAGAAGCAACGTCTCGTTACATTTTAGCAGACACAGAGGGTAAATGAAACACACGGGCTTTTTAAAGCAGATTATTTACGTGCAGTTCTTAGAATTGGTATAGTGAGTTTTCCATGATCCTAAAGGATTGGGATTTTCTAGGAGGTGGGTATCAATGGAGCCCATATTTGTTCATGCTGGACTCTTTCCCTTTTATAAACCTCTTTCCTGACTGTAGCCTCTGTGTGGAGTCAGGCAGGCTGCACTGATCCTGGGTCCCCAAATGCCTCGACAGGAAGGAGCAGGACCAAGGATCAGGGCCAAATCAAAGTACAATTGTGGCATTTGCGCACGCTGTTACTTCTACCTGGAATGCCCCTCACCAGCCCCCTCTGCTTGGCAGACCCTTCCAACCTTGCCAACACCCCCTGTCCCTGCCTCTCCGGGCCTGACAGCGCTCGTGTTTCCCACTTCGGCACCTCAGCTGTGTTATTGGAATTGCTTGTTAATAAGCCTCTTTCCCATGAGACTCATGCTCTGTGAGGGCAGGGAGCTTCCCCCTGGTGTTCTCCACCCCCAGCACCATGAGTTGGGTTGAATTGATAAGTGTGAACTCTCTACTGTGACTCTGACCTTGGGATCTCTCCCCCTCAGACTGCAAGCTCTAGGAGGGCAGGGCCTGGGTCTACTTTTCTCACTAGTGTCTCCCTGTCACCTACCGTGGCGCCTGACATGTTCAAACCTGTGCACCCCCCAGTGTGGTGGCCAGTGGGTCCTCTACTGTGTGAGGGGTTGCTGGACGCCTGCGTAGCCTGGAGGCCTGGGTGTTGAAAGTGTTCTCTGTGTCTGTTCTGTTACTCCTTGTCGCTTCATTTGGTATCACAATTAATCCTTTTTTTCCAAAGGTGGGGACGCATTCGTGAGAGCCCAAGAAATGTTTGTTATAGTCAATTTGTTAAACTCTTCTGGTATATATTTTGGGGATCCAATCTATAGATCTTTCCTTCTTTATTTGTTTTTATGGCGAGAAATATCAGAGCAGACAGGTTTCTATAACGTATGTGTCCAATTTAAAGAAAAAAATTAAAAATTAACTTCAGAATGCCTATTATCAAGCTGAAGAAACAGAACAATACTAATATATTTGAAATAGCTTCTTCTGCAAACATTTTTCCATACCCTAACAACTGAACATTTTCTTGAATTTTGGTTACTCTCTTTTCTGTGTGCTTTTATTTCACGTGTGTGTGTGCGTGTGTGTTTTCCCTGTGATGTTCATTTTAATGGAATTATGCTAAGTATATTCATTTGGGATTGCTCTTTATATTACACCATCCATCCATTGATGTGTGTAGCTATAGTTCATTATTTTTGTGCTTTAGCACATTCCATTGTAGCTGCTAGCATTTACTGATGCAGCCTGATGTTCATAAGCATTTGGGTCGTTTTCATTTCCTTGCTGTTTCTCTTGGTGTTGCTGTGAACATCTTATGTGAGAGTTTCTCTGTGGATCCTCCCCAGGTGTGGGACTGTGAGGTTGGTGCACGGTGCACATGTCTTGGGTGCTGCCAGGGTGTGGCACTGCAGGTGAACCCCCAGTGCCCTGTGCACCTGCAGCTGTACTACTTGGAATTGTCAGACTGGGAATCCTGCTGTTCCGTTAGAAGTAGTTTCTCATTGTGGTTTTAATTTTCATTTTCCTAATCACTGTTGAAGTTAAGTATTTTTTCATAGGTTTCTCAACCATTTGTTTTTCCTTTGTTGCCCCTAATACTATTGTGTTGTCTTTTTCTTTGGTTTATTTGTTAGTTTGTCCTACTGATTGGTAAGAGTTACTAATACATTCTGGATACTGATTCTTTTTGGACATACATGGACACGTATATCTTCTTTTAGTTAGTAGGTTAGTTTTTCACCCTCATTGATGAACAGAAGTTCTTATCTTTTCCTTCATAATTAGGCCTTTTTGTGTCCTAAGATGTCCTTTCCAACTTCGTGGTTTCAAAGAAGTCTTCTTATGTTTCTCCTAGTTTTAAAGTTTTGCCTTTTACATTTACGGCCATAATCTATTTAGAATTGACTTTGTATGGAGTTTGATGTAGTGGTCTGAGTCTTTTGTGTTGCTGTAAAGGAATATCCAAGGCTGGGTAATTTATAAAGAAAAGAGGTTTGTTTATTTGGCTCATGGTTCTGCAGGCTGTGCAGGAAGTGTGTCACCAGCATCTGCTTCCACTCATGGCAGAACGTGAAGGGCAGTTGGCATGTGCAAAGCTCACATCATGAGAGGAAGCAGGAGGAGGAGGAGGAGGTGCCAGGCTCTTTTCAACAGTTCTTACGGAAACTTAGTGTGAGAACTCACTCAGTCTGTGAGAAGGGCACCAGCCATGCATGAGGGGTCTGCCCCCATGACCCAAATGCCTCCCACTAGGCCCCACCTCCCACATCAGGGACCAGATTTCAACATGAGACTTGGTGGGGCCAGACAAACCCTATCTGAACTATAGCATGGCCCATTTTCTTTAGAGACTCCCACATGGGTAACCAGTTGTGGCCCTTGCCCACGAGTCAGCTGTGCCTGCTCTGCCAGCTCTCAGGATTTCACGTGTGTGGGGCTCCTTCTGGCTTCTCTATTCTGTTACACAGGCCCATTTGCCTCTCCCTGTGCCAGCTTCACCTTGTCTTGATATTGTAGCCTTGAATCTGGTAGGACAGGTCACCCATACCTGGTTCTTGTTTCTTGGCCATTTCTGACATTTTGCTTTTGTGTGTAAATTTAAAATCAGCTTGTTATGTTTCATGAAAATCTCAGAAATTAGGTTGAATCTATTGAGTTTGGAGAGAATTAGTATTTTGTTTTGTATTTATTTAGTTCCTCTGATCTTTTATTTTAAACAATGTTTTCCCCTTAAATTTATCTAACAGCTTGTTAAATTTATTCAAAATGTATTTTTTATAAATAATGTCCTTTAAATTTTTAATTTCATTGTCTCATTTTTATTGTCAGTGTATAGAAATGCAGTTGACTTTTGTGAGTTGTCACCCTCTTTCATCAATTCTGATAATGTGTGTGTGGATTTATTTGAGATTTCTGAGAAGTTAATCATGTCCTTTATAAATAATGACAGTTTTGTTTTTTTCTTTCTGTTCTGTGTATACATTTTTTTTCCTTTTTGTTTGTTTTGCTTTGCTGGCTAAGACTTCCATTACAGTACTGAAGAGTGGTAGGGAAGCAGACATCCCAGCCTCATCCTGGATTTTTCAGGGAAGTCTTTTAACGTTGTACCATGGACTTGTGATATTTAATCTTTATTATGTTAAGGAAGATGTCTTGCTCTCAGTTTTAAAATCATAAATGGTTATTTATCAAATCCTTTTTCCTCCCTTCATCTGAGGTAATATTTTTGCTTCTTTACTATTAATGCAGTGAATTTTGTTAGAAGATTTCCTAGTATTGAGCTAACTGTGCATTCCTGAAATAAATCCAAGTTGGTCATGATGGATTTTTTAATGCATTGAGGATTAAGTTTGTTAACATCTAATGTGCCATACTGCCAGAAATGGAAGTCAAGTTTCTGTTTAATTTGAAAAATGCTTTCTAACCATTTATTGATTCTTTATTTATGTGCTGATATGTAATCGTATCAGTTGAGTTGAATATTTGTTCTGGTAATAGTGATTCTGTGATGTTTTATTTGAAAGTATATTGTTTCTTTCCAAATATTCCCGAGGGATAAAAAAAAAGAAAGTATCGTTTCTTTTCAGACCTTAGTTTTGAATGTATTGAAACCTCTATGTTTTGCTAACCTGTCAAGATACTTGATGTGGGCACAAAATGTGGGATGTAAGTTAAAGTGTTTGGATGAGGTGAACGTTGAGTAATTCACACACCAAATGTGGCATTATTGCTTGTTGTAAGAGAGTTCTACATATTAATTATGTTGCAGACATGTAGTCGGTATTTGTCTTGGTATACTCAGTGTATATTTTACGTGATATATGGTTGCCTTTTAATCCGCATTCTAGATTTTTACAGGCTTTTATTTTGGTTTCACTCATCAGGTATTATAATTCATAGGAGAGAATGTTCTTTGAATCATGTTGCAGAAACCTGGGTTGTAAATAATTTCTTCTTTCTGAACCTACAGTGCTTCTGGATTTTGCGGGATATAAACCCCGTAGGTCTTCTGCATAGAACTCTACATTGTGTTGCTTCTCTCTCAGAAGTTATCTCACTTGGCTTTAAATGCTGTGAAGTCTTACTGCTGATGCATGTAGTAGGATTACGTTTTAAAATTTCTGAAATCAGATTTTTTATAAGTAATCATGAGCACAGCAACAATTTCAATTTCAATATATTTTACTTTTTAGTATGCAAAATATCTCAGCTCCCTCATGTGCTGTAACTGCTGGTGTTCTAGTCTTGCTGTGGAGGCACGTGCAAGGAGCTTGATAACGTGTACAAAGTAAAGACAGAAAGAATTCACTAGTAGGGGACCTCTCGAGCCCCTCCGGGAGCCTTGCATGGGAGAATGCTGTTGAAATTTTTAGGAAGCATCTGTTGGTTTTGCATTAGCATGTGTGTCATGGTGCTCAGGTTTCTGAAGTTCAGCAGGCAAACTGGGGATGCTTCTAGTTTTTTAATTTCTTCAGCCCTGGTGATAACAAGTAGTAGCAACTATTTTTGTTCTTGTTGTTGAGTATAAACTGATTTGCAGAAAAGATACTTTAGGAAGGGGTTAAAGTTTGTACTACTCTTAATGAATTCCCTCTCTCTAATAAAGACGTGAATATCAAGAATATTACCAAAACTTTAATAGCTAATAAAATCCAGTGAGTATTCATTGTTAGAGCCATTTCAGATCATTCTGTGTTTTCATTAAACACATCCACATACTTAGGGCATCCTTCCTTTATTGTCCTTTGGTAGATAATATCGATACTTAAACTGATAGCACATTCATTGAAATGGGAGTTAATGTCCTGTGACAGGTCTTTTTCCCCCCCTCTCATGTCTCCTGTTTACTAGGCTGGCCCTTGCTTCTGCTCAGAGTCCTGTGTAAGTGAACACATTGTTTTCGCCTTTCCTGTGATAACTGCTTGTAAAACACCTGGATTTTTGACATACAAAGTTATAGGGACTGTGATTCTCTGAAGAATGCCCATGGACACTTGGTGGGCATGAGAATGACACCAAGATCCACATGTGGACCCTGTCCTCCACGGTGCACGGTTGAAGTGTAGGGTGAAGACAAAAGTCTGTGAAACCTGGAGAGATCATATGAGGTTGTAAATGAAATCCCAGTTTGTATCCTACTGACTACATTCTAGCCTCATTGGAAGAATTGGAGAAGACAACCGGAGGGGCAGCTGTGGGGTGCTTGAAGTTGAGGATAATGCCAGATTGCTGATGTCACTGTGCTCCCCAGTGCTGTGATCCCTTCCATTTCCTGCCCTGGTCCTTCAAGAGGCGTTTGTTTGTCAACCTGTGGAGGGTGTTCTGAATCCCAGGTTGGGCTGTGGGCCCCACTTCACTGGTGCACCTGGTGTATCTGTGTGTCTCTTTTCTCTTGGGGCCTTTATAATCCACCCTTGTGCCCCATAGGTTGACATGCCTTAGCCCAGCGGGCACCCGGGGGCTGTGTTGAAGTGAAGCACTGTGGCCCACGCACCCCTGGTAGAGGATGACAGGACTTGCCTTTGTGTCAGAACCTTCAGGAGAGTAGCAGAGTGAGTTCCTGCCTGCACTCTCTGGTGCAGAGTAGGAAAGCTCTGGAGCAGGCGCCTTCCCTGCCCTGGCGAGGCCTCACTTCTGGGACCCTTGGTTTGGTCCCTCTGGTGTTTGACCTTTGATTTTAGCAACGTGTTGGCTCTTCCCACTCTGCCCTGGTAGACTTTAGACCTTGCTCTCACCTCTGTTGCCCCTCTGAGCTTGAGTCTAGAGGGACCAGGTGGGTCCCCAGGGAGTTTGGAGGTGTTGGGCCTGTCATGGGTGCATGGGCAGACCCAGAGGTCTCCTCGGTGGACTGCATTGCCAGTTTCTCCTTGTTCCTGCCTCAGTGGGTGAGAAGAGGAAGCTCACAGGAGCCACCTTTCCTTTCAGTTGGACCATCGGTGGGAGATGACCTCAGTGGAGGAATGAGGAAACTAATGTTTTTTAAAGGATCCTTATCTGATTCCATTTTTAGTTGAAACCATCTAAGGGAGCAGTGGAGGCACTGATAGTTGGGACTAAGGGGTGATAGAAGCTTGGAGCAAACCAGGAAAGGCAAATGGTATCCCAGAGCTTGCCTCGAGGTGCTGCTGAGTGCCCTGCGTGGTAGTGGACGTAGGTTCAGGGGAAGCAGTGTGCTTAACTTGTACGCCTTTCAAGTGTCACCTTGTTATACTTTGGAAATGCTTATTCGGAAAAAGTGATACAAAATCAGTCATTTGTAATTTTTTTTTTTTTTATCAGTTTGAGAGTAAAAGCTTAGAAATGGCTCAGTGCATTCTTTGAAAAATAGCTGTACAATTATTTGATGCAGGGCTTAGAAGTCCTACAGCACCTGTCCCTCTGTGTTGGGAACGGGACCTCTTTCTCTTATAGCAGGCTTTCACCAATAGCCAACATGTGGAGAGCTCATTATGACGACAATCACAGGGCAACATGATTCCAGGGTGCTCCTCATGGATGCCACGTGAATGCCCTCTTGGCCATGCGCGCTGTTCTGGTTTGCCTGGTGGTGATATAACATGAGAAAACATTTGAACTCGTGTCTTCAAGGACCTTGTTATGGATCCAGCTGAGGGTCATGAAGATAGTGGCTTTCAGAGGGAGGCTGTATGGGCCCCGGCGCCACAGTATCCTTTCTGATGATTTGGGAAGGGAGTTTTAAAAATGATACCAAATGACTTTGGGATTGAAACTATTTAATAGTTTTTGCAATTTCAAAACAAAAGAAAAGCGGAACTCATATGAAGTGATTTAAGACAAAAGATAAAGGCATAAGTCATAGTGAAAACAAAACAGGAAGGAAAAAGAAACCCTGGGCCTTAAGAACCCCTGCTGTAGTTTCTGATGGAAAGCAGTCATCCTGTTCCGTCAGCTTCACAGCTTGTCAGCATGGAGATCTCTGGGTCTGTGACTGTTGCCTCTCTGCTGAAAGCCTTTAGTGACTGAGTTAATTAAGCAGCTGATTGATTCGGGTCTGTGCCAAATGTCCTGGAGTTGTCCTGTCCCCTGAGCTTCCAGCCCCTGCAGCCAGCCCCAGGACAGAAGGCTTGGGAGTTGGGAGTCAGAAGGGGAGCCTGCAGGTGGCCTGAGGGCGGGAGCAGGCGGAGCGCCTGGGGGCTGGACTGAGTAGGGGCAGAGGTACCCGAGGCTGGAGCCCAAGGAGCTACTGGGGTCCAGATTGGGATACCCTGAACCTCGAGGCTCTGAGCTCTGAGCCTCTTGCTGCCTTGCTGGCTTCCTGCAGGCTGTTCCTCAGCTCGTGGGCAGGGCAGGAATCCCTTCTCCATCCTCTGGGTCATGATCTTCCAGTGCCCCCAGACATTTGCTGCGTAGGGAAATCTTGTTTACGTTATTGCAGTGATGGGATTTTTCCTCCTAGAAGAGGCTGATTATGTTGGTGGCATTGTTAAAGGTGGGCTTCTGCCTGCCATCTCAGCTTGGCGGCTGCTCCTTGCTGTGCCTCTTCTGTGGGTGGTGGGAAGTCCAGTGAATCAGACTAGGACAAAGGCAGGCAGGTGGGGCTACCTGAGCCCGTCAGCCACGAGCAGGGGCTTAGGACCTGCAGTTGGCTTAGCTGAGGGTGGAACTTCATCTGTGGCTTCTTGGTGTGCCCCCAGCATGGCATGACAGGAGGAAGGGGGACTGTAGGAAATTTAAGCAATTTATTTACCTTTTCTTCCCCTCTCCCACCCAAATTAACATAAATCATAGAAGTTCTTATTTTCTAAGTTAATAGCTATTGTTATAGGGAAATAATAAGCCAGAAGAGGAGTTTAGATCTGTAATTACATGAAGAACTAGGAGTGCCTGCCCAGAATAAATGTCAGGGGAGGGGGACGCACTTCTGTGAGTGATTAGTGGAAGTGATTTAATTGGCGAGGTTGGCATACACTCAGAATTGCCGAGCTGGCTGGGCGCCGGCCGTCCACAGTGGGGACGGTGGGCCTCTGGACAGCCTGCGGGCAGTATGTCTACTGAGCAGGAAACAGACGCTAAGGCCTCTTCTCAGTGACATTCAGGGTGGACGCAGAGCCCTTGGCCTTGCTTTTCATTGGCTGGGTTCTATCCCAAATCCTTGACTCGAGGCTTGGAAATAGCAAAGTCTTTTCAGGGAGAAATATGAACAGTTCTCCACCTGTGGAGCCAAGTTGTCACAGAAAGGCTATTCACTCTGTTTTTCAGCCATGTGTGGTTTCCCAAACAAACTTTGAGCCCATGGCTGTGTGTGTGCTCGTCTCTGTGTATGTGCTCTTCTGTGCGTGTGTGTGTGTGCGTACACTCTCCTCTAGTATGGGAGGCTCCTCTTCTCCCTCTTTCCTGGGAATGTTCCTCACTGGTCTTCACACCATTTGTCTGTCCCCTCTCTGAAGTCTTGCTTCACCAAATGCTCCTGTCTTCCCTTCCCCCTTCAACAGAGCTATTCTGTCCCTTTCCCCTGTGTCCGTTTTTCACTCTCAGACAAGTAGGGGACCCTGAGGTCTGACTGGTTGGCATCTGAGGAGCAGGTTGGAGTATCACCCGATAGAGGAAACAGAATGGGAAGCTGGTCACAGATTCAGGCAGGCACCGCAGCATTGTCTGTTCAGACAGGCCACCAGGATGGAGCCACGTACCTGCCAGTGGCACAGAACTTGGAGGGCAAAGGAAAGAGAGGGTTCCAAATGCAGGGCAGTGGGGAGAGGCTGGGTCATTGGCACCTCCATTCAGCCAACCGAGTTCTGGGTCCTCTGTGCCGGCCGTGAGGGACTGAGGGCACAGCTGTGAGTGAGGCAGTGGAGGTCCTTCCTCAGGGACTGCACTTGAAACAGGTGAGGGCCGCAGGCTAGAGCCAGCAGGCACGGTAGAGGGGCTGCTGTTTGGGATAGGGTGGTAAAGGAAGTTGTCCCCCAGGAGATGGCATTTGAATTAAGATCTTAGGCTGAAAACCATGGAGCCACGAAAGTTTGGGAGAGGGGATTCCGGGTGGAAGGAGCCACGGTGCACAGGCCCTATGGTGGGAACAGAAGTGGCTGGGCTTGGCGAGGACCCCGGTGCTTGGATGAGGTCAGGGAGGACACGGCAGGGTAGGCACCTGTGGTCCTGGTCGGGCGCGTGTTGTGTCGCCAGTGTTTTGGGAAGCCACAGGGGACAGATGCTGTGGCTGTGGCTAATGTGCTCTACTTTTCGGCAGTTCCCTCTGCTGCTTGGTGGGATGTGGAACATGGGAGTGTCAGCAGGAAGACCAGCTAGGAGACTGTCACAGTGGGCCAGGCAGGAGACGACTGTGGCCAGGCTGGGGACAGTGGAGGTGGGAGAAGCTGTTGCAGGTTGTTCCATGGGAGATGGCGTGTGGCACCCACAGGTCTCCCCGTGGTTCTCTAAGAGGCTGACCCCAGGGAGTCATGACGAGAAAGCACACGCTTCTTTAGGAACAGTGCCAGGATTCACATCCAGTGTCACGTGGCTTCACGGGACATCCTCTTCGCTATTTCAGCCTGCCTGCCTTGTTAGAAGTAATTTTTGTTTAATGCTTGAACTACTTGTCCCTTTATTTACATGTTAACTGGGATTAAAGTCTTAAAAATATGATTTTCAGGTTATCAAGAGAGATCAAGTAGAGTTAGATCTAAATAATTTGAACTGACTGATTGCTTTCCTTAGTTAATAGTAAGTCTGACTTCTGAATTTTTCCCCAAAGTAATACAAGTCCATTCTTTCAAGTGCATCAGTCTAGGCTGGCACTGTGCTTCCAGGAGGCCGGGTAAGCAGTGGCCTGCACCCTGGCCTGGGAGAAGGGTAAGAACGTAATCGCTGGATTGTTTGCTTGCTTTGGGAGGGGTGCCTGCTTTGGAGGTGCTCCCGCACCGTCTGTTTGCTGGGAAGGCTCACCACCCACCCCCACCGCCTGTTCAGTGCCTGCGCTTGGCCTGCGGTGCTTTCTTCCTTTCTCCCGAGGTGGTGTTTGGGTGGAACCTAGTCCTCCAGGGGTGCAAGTCTAGAGAAGTCGGAGTCAGGGGCCCAGCCCGGCTCAGGTCTCCCCCACCCTGCACTTTTCTCAGACCTTTCACAGGTTTTCGGGGGGCCTGGGAGTCACAGGAAACAGTCCCTTGGGGTTACCTGCACAGGTGGTGAGCCTGTTCCCTTGAGAAGCCGGGAAAGTCCTCTTGGCCAAACTGGTTTTCTCCAGTGCTCAGGCTGCCGAGGGAAGGACCGCTTCACGCGGTGAGTCAGTTTGGGTGTGAGTGTGTGGGCGAAGTGTGGGGCCAGGGACACGGTGGGGGCTCCACTGCCTGGACTCCCACTTCAGCCCGTGCTCTGAGCTTGGCTTTCCTGCACGTGCACACACACACACACACACACACACACACAGCTCCCCACATACACACCACACACACACACATACACAAACCACATATACACATACACATGAACCACACATAGCCCCCCCACATGTATACCACACACACACATACACGCACCACAATAGCCCCCCACATACACACCACACGCACACATACACGCACCGCAATAGCACCCCACATACCACACACACACATACATACAAACCACACATACAAACACACACCACACATAGCCCCCCACATACACACCACATGTACACATACACACACACCACACACATAGCCTCTCCACACCCCACAAATACACACCTCACACACATGTGCGATACCCCACCCCCCTACACCACATGCATACACTACACATAGCCCCCCAAACCCCGCACCCCACAAATACACACCACACACACGTGCACCCCCAACCCCCACATACACCCTCCACACACCACACATCCCCCCACACCGCACACACCCCACACACAGCATACACCCCCCACACACATACATACCATACACACATGTATGCACACCACACACCCACCACTCACACACTACTCACACACACCCCCCCACGCACACACCACACACGCCCTGTGCATACACACACACCACAAACACTCTGGAAGCCTTGCTGCATGACTGTCTCCCTCTGTCCAGGGGGCAGGCTCCCCGGTGCACACAGCCCTCTGGATGGACGTGGTGGGATGTCACTGGGGCTACAGGATGTCTCTGGGCCTTCTTAGTGAGGAGACACTAGGCAGAATTTCCCTGTCTCTTTGTGATTCTCTGGTCAGTGTTTGAGCCACCACATTGTACCTTTTTCCTCCTGTCACTGCTCCTGCTGGCTGCCATGCAGCCCCTGTCTGTCCTCCCCTGCTTCTGACCTGTCAGGCTGCAGAGGCCCCTAGGAGGCTTGTGGGTGGGTGGTCCTAGGGGCTGTTGAGCCTCACGAGTGACCTGTGCCTGCTCAGCTCACCTGAGCTGCCTGCAGTCCTGTCACTGCCCCGCTCAGGCCAGCAGTCTCCAGGGCTTCCTTTGTGCTGGTGGCTGGGCAGGGCCGGGCTGCCGTGCGTGTGGCTCACAGCGGAGCTGCTGCTGTCTAAGGGCTCCTTCCTGCCACAGCCTGGCTTCCTGGTCTCTCTCTGGGGTGCCCGAGGGGCTGCCCATAGGACGCTGCTTCCAGCTTTATCCGTATCATTTGCTAAGTTTTTGTACAGGAGAAATTCTTAAATGGTGCTGTGTTGAGTGATTTTGGTCTCTGGTTTTGTTTAAATATTCAGTTCTAAGTTCTCTGGAAAGCTATTGACTTAAAATGAAAAATGTGTACGAATATATACGTGTGAATGTATTACTCCTTCAGCCAGTATTTATCAGGTGCCTGCTGGGTTAGCTGGTAGTTGCTTTGTTATTCATTTGAGCAACCACAGTGAATCAAGCACTAGTGTGGGAATTGGTGTGGGGGCCTGGTTATCACCACCACAGACTGTGTGCCCTGTCTGGGCCCCAGGTCCCTCCTTTGTGTATCCCAGGTTGATAGTGATTTGGGGATCTAGACTACCAAACCCAATAATATTTGGGATTGTAGGCAATGTAGGAAGGGATTGACTTTCCAGCGTACAGCTACATTTGGCTCTGCAAGGTTCTGTTTGTTTGGAAGCAATGTAGTTTATTCATTTGTTGGAGTGTTCATTGGTGAAGCCTTCATGGTATACCTTGTTTGTGTAAGGCCTGGACAGAGCAGTGAGACCTGGCCTTGGCCGGCAAAGCTGGAGCCAACAGCAAGTGACTCAGTGGAGGGGAGGGAGACCAGAGGGACACAAAGTAGGAAGTGGTTTGCTCCTCCAAAAAGACAGTGGAAGGAGCAGACAGCCACGAAGTCTTCACTGAGGAAGTGTGCTTGAAGTGAATGTTGAAAGCTGTTAGGTCATTAAATATGAAATGTCCGATTTCGAATCAAGAGTATAGTTTATTATACCTCAAACAAGAAGCAGTACAATTAATCAAAGTGTGTGCCTAAACTATCAACACAGTTTTGCCATCTTAATGGTAGCTTGTTTATGCCAGCAGCGAAGAAGCCTGGAGAGCAAATGGCGATGAAATTGTGAAAGGCCTTTTCCACAACTTCTTGAGAATTGAATATTTTTCCTTGCAAGAAGTGGTCCAAAGCCTGAAAGAAGTGGTAGTCAGCTGGTGGAAGGTCTGATGAATATGGTGGATGACAGAGAGTTTCCAAGTCCAGCTGCTGTGGTTTGAGCAGTGTTGTTTGTGCAACGTGTGGTCGAGTATTGTCTTGCAAGAAGATTGGCCTGTCTCTATTGACCAGTCTCGGCTGCTTGATCGCAAGCATCCTCATCATTTCATCCAATTGGTTGCAGTAGACATCCCCTGTAATCGATTGACCAGGTTTCAGGAAGCTGCAGTGGATAGTACCAGCACTGGACCATGAAACAGACACCATTAGGTTTTTCTGATGAATATTTGGTTTTGGACTGTGTTTTGGCACTGCATTTTTATCCAGCCATTGTGTTGAACGCTTGTGATTGTCAAAAAGAATCCATTTTTCATCACATGTAACAATACAGTGTAGAAATGGTTTGCCTTTATGTCGTGACAGCGAAGAAAGGCAAGCTTCAAGACCATTTCTCTTCTGATGCTTGTTTAATTAATTTGGAACCCATCTATCCAGCTTCTTTACCTTGCCTGTGTGTTTCAAATGGTCCAATATTGTTGGAATAGTAACGTCAAACCTTGCTGCTAATTCATACATAGGTTGAGATGGATTCGCTTCCACTACAGCTTTCAATTCACCATTATCCACCTTGGTCTCAGGTCACTTACTTGGCTCATTTTCAAGATTAAAATCACCAGAATGGAACTTCTCAAACCACTGATGTATTATGCATTCATTAGCCACATCCTTCCCAAACACTTCGTTGATATTTGGAGCTGTCTGCGCTGCATTGGTTCCACGGTGGAACTCATAATGAAAAGTAACACGAACTTTTGACTTATCCATGGTTTCACAAAAATTGCTCTAAAAAAAATTTGAAAGATAATCACAAGCCAAAATGTGCATTTGAAAGTCTGAGGGTGTACCTTCATAATAAAAATAAAACAAGAAATGTCAAAGTCAAATGTCAGAGATAACTGTCAAATTTAGTACTTAAGGAAATTGGACATTTCATAACTAAAAACCTAATAGATAAATTGAGGCTCTGAGGAAAGAGGGGATAGGCTTTCCAGGCAGCGAGACCGACGTGGGTGATAGCCTGGCAGGCTCAGTGTGGCTAGAACATGGGTGGTGGCAGGGGAGTACCCCGAGGTAGGGATCAGACCGAGGTGAGGCCAGAGCGCTGCACTGGGCCTGTGGGCTCCGTCGTTGGGAGGTATGGAGTACGCGAAGGTTTTTAAGCCATGTGTGTGCGTGTACATGCACCTTTGTGGTCTGGGGTGATGGGATTATGTTGCATCTTGGTAAAATCCCTTTCATGAACAGAGATGGAGCAGGGTGGGTGGGATGAGAGGTGGTGAGGAGGAAGGATCAGGTGAATGTGAGTGTTGTGAGCAAAGAGAGGAGGCTGGGGTAACTCCCGCCTGCACGTCCTGGGTGGTGGAGTACCTGGTGGGGTTTGTATGATGGGAAGATGCCCAACCATGTCTTTTGGGATGGTGATAACTTTCTGGGAGTGTCAAGAATTCTCTTTACCTTATGAGGGAAATTCAGAGCATCCATTCATCCGCTCATCCACCTGTCCATCTGTCCATCCACTTACCCATCTCTTCACCACTGAGGAAGACTTCACTGATAGGCCCCCCAGCAGCCCTGTGCAGCTGCAACCCCAGGGGGCTGGAGTAACAGGGAGTATCTGATGTGAGAACCTGCTCGTTGGGAAGGACTGAGCCCAGGAGCTGGTGAAATACTGCATGTTGTATGTGGGTCAATAAATACTAAAGATAATGGGAATTTTACAAAAAAATTAAACAGCAATTGATGTTTGTTTACATTTGTATTTTAATATTAGAGACGATGAAAAAATATTGATGGTACATATTTTAAGTAAAAGAATGCTTGCATTTTAATGCTTGCACTGTGTTTACTTTTTGCTTTACCACCTGTTCCATTTTCTTTCAGATTTTTGAAAGGATCTTGTTTATATGGGCGATCCGTCACCCTGCCAGCGGATATGTACAGGGGATAAATGACCTCGTCACTCCTTTCTTTGTGGTCTTCATTTGCGAATACATAGGTAGGATAATAACATGGTAGTTTTTTCACAAGCATTAAACATGAACTTCAGTGGACTTAACTGTGTATCAGTACGCATGATTACAGCAATGTCAAAAGGTGCCATTCCGTTTAATCTCATTTATGATAAGTATAATGGAGAATAAGTTTTCTCACTGATGCCAGCTTCAAAAATGTCTTTAAACTCACATGCTCAACTAATGAGGGCATTAAGATGCAGTTATAATTATTAATGTCTTCTTTTAATATTTGAAGAGAAATGTAATATCTTTGGGGAGAGTGGTTTATTTCTAATGGCTTCTTTAATGATTTGGATTTAAATGGACAAGATTCAGGTAGTAGAATATTAGTTGAATGTTTTGCTTATGAGCTAAAAACCAAATCTTCTTTAATTGCATTTCTGTGGCATTTCATCACTTTCCTACTTTTGATATACTAGTAGCATTTTTAATGGGAACATTAATTCCATGCAAAATAATTGGTTTAACAGAGGTTTAGATTGGGCTATGCTGTTTCTCTTTGAGTACTGCACATTTTTTCTTTATAACAGCCAACTTTAATACAACTTTACTTGTTTTGAATGTGTTTTAAATTTTTAAAAAACTCTGATAATGTAAGTGAGGGATCTACTTACTAATTCATCTATGAAAAAAAATACATACAAAAGGAAGGGCTTTACTCTTTAGTTGTAGCATTTTAATTTAAAACTGATTTTAATTGTCTTCACGTGAACCTTCCTGATTGGTGTTGCTTGTTTTTAGATTGTGTTTTTAGCCTTTGCAGTTTGTAGTCTGCTTCAGATTCCCATCATTGGTGTATTCTGGAGAGATTAGGTTTACTCGAGGACAGAATATCCTCTGAGGATGAGAACACATCCACTTAGTGAGTTTTATTGCAACCCCTCTCATACTTTGTTTCCGTTTATGATTTCATAGGAGGTCGTTTCATTGCTAAACAACTAATGAGCACTGCCGCAGTTCCTCCCTAATCGTCCTTTAAGCAGGGGAGCGGTGCTCCTGAGAGCGCCTGCTTTCTGCTTCTGATGCCCTCCTTGGACAGATAATGAAAGTGCTCTTAATGATCCTGGAACAGTAGGACCTCTGTCAGTAGACTTCAGAGCTGTTAATTGAAAGAAGTTCAACTGAGATGTGATTAGAGAATTGATATTCCATGTTAAATAGACCATTTAATTAATGTGGTAAATACGTTTTTCTTAACTACTTTACCACCAACCTATGCTGTAAGACCCAAGCAGTTCTTAATGCATTTGCCTGATTATCAGCAGATGGGACAAAGGGACATGACCATGATGTTAATTGTCCAGAAGAAAGAAGAACCAGAGAAAATGGAATTTGTGTTCTACAAGTGGTATCCTCAGATGAGCCCGGAGATGCTCTCCTCGCCTTCTTGCAACCCCCATTGTACACGTGTATCCACGCACATGCACGCACACACATTTGTGCACACGTTAAGAACACAACTGTGCCTTGTGTGGGTATACGGTGTCACTTTGGAACATCTGTGTGAAACATACCATTTATTTCTGTCAGTTAACTATTTAGTGGACATTTTAAATGATGTGGTCCTGGATTTCAAATGTGAGTGGTACATTTGTAGTCCTTTTAGATCTTACTTCCCAGGCTTGGGGAATGTTCATTAGTGTAGTCCAAGTCCATCTTTCGTGTTGTAAAGAAACCTTTGTTTAAATTGCTTGGTGTGCTGTCCAGCTTCCTTCTGGGGCTGAAGTTCTGTTGTTCATGCAGACCTCCACAGAGCACCTGCCCTGGGGCCAGGTCTTGTGCAGAGCACGGGGGTATGGAGATGACTTCAGTTCAATTCGGCAAGCATTGACTGAGCATCTCCTGGCCCTCTGCTGTGGTAGGGACATAGGAGAACCAGGAAAGCCTGGTTCCTGCCCTCTTGGAGCTTGTGGTTATAGCAGGGAAGACAGATTTTAGACAATTAATTAAAAAGCTTAATTAAAGTAATTAACATTCATGTTATCAAGAGGAAGCATAGGGTGCTGTGAGGACCTGTCCCAGTTTGGGGGTCAGAGGCAGTCCCCTGGACTACATGGTGTTTCAGCCGCATCTAATGGGACGAGCAGGAGCTGGGTTGAGGCTAGACATGCAGAGAGAGCAGCAGGAGCTCCAGCCTGGAGTCCAAGTGCAGGGTGATGACAGTGGCAGTGACACGCTGTGGCACTGGGAGGAAGGGTGGGGGCGACCTGGGCTGGAGGCACTGGTGCATCATGGGAGGAACTTGGACTGACCGAAATGTTCAGGTCCTTGTCTTTGCACATTCACTCTGGCTGCTGCGTGGAGAAGAGATTGGAACAGTGGTCCCCAACCTTTTTGGCACCAGGAACTGGTTTTACGGAAGACAATTTTTCCATGGATCAGGGGTGGAGGGGATGGCTTCAGGATGATTCAACTTCATTACATTTATTGTATACTGTATTTCTATTATTATTACATTGTAATATATAATGAAATAATTATACAACTCACCATAATGCAGAATCAGTGGGAGCCCTGAGCTTGTTTTCCTGCAACTAGACGGTCCCATCTGGGGGTGATGGGAGACAGTGACTGATATGACAGGAGGCGGAGCTCAGGCAGTGATGTGAATGATGGGGAGTGGCTGTAAATACAGATGAAGCTTCACTCACTCACCCGCTGCTCACCTCCTGCTGTGTGGCCCAGTTCCTAACAGGCCATGAACAGGTACCAGTTTGTCTGCGGCCCGGGGGTTGGGGACCGCAGGATTGGAAGGTGTCTCCACAGGCTGTAGTCACTGGCAGAGGCACAAGCACTGTTTGGAAAGGCTGTTCTGGTTTGCTGAACTCTTAATTTGCTGGATCCCTAAGCAGGTAAACCTTAGTTGTTTTGCTTATTAAAGATCTTTAAGATATACTCTTTTCCTTCAGCAGCAACCCTGGTAATAGGATTCTGTGGTTTTGATACCTGAGCACCTTCCAGTGCTTTGACCTCAGTGTTCAGGCTGTAGTGTGATTGTTCAGGCACCTGGCGTGCAGACGGCATGGTGCACTAGCCTGAATGTGCACCACCTCCCAAGAACTGTAGTTGGCCTGGTTCTGGGGGTAAGCTTGGGTTGTTATTTGGATTTTCCTTTTTCTTCAACTTGAAATACAGAAGATAATTCCAGTTAATTGAAGGTACAAGAAGTCCTCTGGGCATGGGATTTCTCCAGGGGCCCTCAGGCAGTGGCAGATAGATCTGCAATGTATAAGGGGGAGCTGGGATTTTTCTGGGAGTCGTGTGTTTGCCATGTGCCCAGAGGCTTCAGAGACCCTGCAGCTCCTGGCCGGCTGTGTGCTCCTGCTGGTTCCTATGGGAGGAGGGGCGGGGCTGGTAGCTGATGTTGTTGGTAGGAAGCGGCCACTCCTGAGCAACAGTGGGAGGTCCTGACTCTGCAAGTGCTGTCACTTAGAGGCTTCTCAATGCCATGTTCTTTGACATGGAAAGAAGAATATGGGAAGTGAACGGTTGTTTGAGGTTGACACATAGGACCTGGTCTGGAGGATCTGGGCTTGTCCCACTGGATTAACTGCTTCCTGGCAAGGGAGGGGATGTTTATCTTGGACAGGAGGCTGGCCAAAGTGATCAGGGTCAGAGGAACAATTTATAGAGAGGGGGAGGAGTGCTCAGAGGGTCTGACTGGTCTCTGCAGGCACCAGGACACCACTGGCTTGAGTCAGGAATATGTGCCACGTAGCCCAGGTCTCCTCATAGAGTGCCTGTACCTCTGGGGAAAGGCAGTTTGGTCCTGCTGTTGAAGGATGCAGAATCTGCAAATGCAAGTGTAGTACATGGATGTGCATAAAACATTTGTGCGCATAGGTGTGCACATGCACACATATGCACATGCACACACATGCACATCACACATACGTGCAGGCAAATGCCCACAGAGACACACATGCACATGTACACTCCTCATTAGTGCTAGCCATACCTCTCAAAACAAATGTGGAACAAATCTCTAACCTTTGTTTGAATGGCACCTATCAGTCTTGGTTGGGCTCTGAAGGTGCCTATCATTGGAGAAGGAGATCAAAACCCTTCATGACCTCAGAGGTGAGGGTAGCAGTGTGCAAAGCATGTCAAGATAGTGAAGTCTGATAAATACCCTTAGGCATCACTGAAGTTTGGGGAGATAATCCTGTGAGTGGAGTGTTGCAATGGGAGGGTATAATTTACTCAGAGATGTCAATCAAGGAAAAGTTCTCTATGCCAGGAAGGTTTAGAGATTCATGAATTTCAGGGTGGAAGCCTTAGGGAGTAAGAAACTATAGGCACATAAATGATAAACTTGCTGAAGGTTGAATATGCCCATTCCAGGTCAGAGCCAAGCTTGGGTGCTTGTTCTTAGAGATTGCATCCTTGACCCACAGGTAGTCAGGGTGTGTAGGAGACTGCAGTCAGCACGCCTTTAAAGACAGCACACTCTGCTAGGGACAGGCATATGACACGCTTTCAAGTTATCTTTTGGAGGTGAGAGGAAAGAGCAAGGGAAGCACAACTTTGGACTTAGGTCAGGCCACTGAGTAAGGCAAGTCTAGGATAAAGATAACATAGGATTCATGCCATCTTAGAGTTTATCATAGCAGAGAGAGGGGATGGTGGGCATGGAGAGACATGGTGGGTACTTGGCACAGGAACATGGGTGTGGGTACAGATGAGAGGCAGGTGGAGACAGGAGAGGACCGGGCCTCAGAGGAGGCCTGGTCCAGGAGTGCTGGAGAGGTTGATGTGGAGGGCATGGAGGCGGATTGGCGGGAGTGGAGGGTGAATGAGAAGGAATGGTCTAGTGTCCCTTGCGGGTCCCTGGCCCCGCGGTAAATATGGTGCTGTATTCCAAGAGAGGACGCAGATTAGAAAGAAAGAGCAGGTTTAGGAGGCGGGGTGCAGTCTCCTACACACCCTGACGACCTGTGGGTCAAGGATGCAGTCTCTAAGAACAAGCACCCAAGCTTGGCTCTGACCTGGAATGGGCATATTCAAGCTTCAGCAAGTTTATCATTTATGTGCCTGTAGTTTCTTACTCCATAAGAAGTGGTTTAGGACATGCAAGCTTGCTTTGTCGGTGGTGAATCGAGTGGAAGTGTTGAGTGGGATCTGGACCTTGGAAAGAGATCTGTGTTAGAGGTTAGTTTGGAAATTATTGGCCTGGAAGTGGCTGGTGAGAGCCCCAGGTCTGGACATGCTTATCCAGGGGAGCGGGGATGGTGAGTACGCAGAGTCCTGTGGATCACCAGCATTTTAGGCTCTCTGAGGTATGATAGTGTTGGACTTGAGGAGCTGCGTGGTGGCTGTCCCACAGGGAGGGTCATGGCTCTCTGCTGTGCAGGAGTCTGGATGCCACGCGTCCAGGCTGCTGCCGCTGCTGAGGTCATCTGTGGTCAGGAGCTCTTGTGTGGAAGATGCGGCTCTGGGGCCCGTTTGCCAGGGTTCAAGTCCAGGCTCTGCCTCTTTCTTGCTGCCAACAGCCTTGGGCACATTAGTGATCTCTTTCTGGACTGGGGAAATTGAAATTGCTCCAATCTCTTTGATTGCTATGAGGAACAAGTGAGGTCAAAAAAGATCTTAGAACCATGTATGAGACGTGGTAAGTGTTCAGTACGCACTGCTGGTGGCGTAGGGGCCATCGTATTGTATCTCTTACCGTCTTAGCCTGTGGCTTTCCTCCACATAAAGCGGTGGCTGCACCTGCTCTGAGTCCCCACTCTAGGCACGGGAAGAGGGAGGTGGTAAGGGGCACAGGTCAGCTGAGTGTGTCCATCCTCAGAAGCTTTCTTGGAGCCCACTTGGTAACTTCCCTCGTGGGCTCCCCGCCCCCCCCACCCCCCACTGCAGGGGCCTGGAGCAGATGAGGATGGAGACAGAGCAGGCAAGGAAGAGGGGGGTGTGGGTCCAGTGAGCCAAGCCACAGTGGGTGGTCATGGGACGCAAACGGGAGCAGGAGGCTTCAGAGGCAGGGAAAGGCCAGAGTGAGGGGTCACAGAAGTCAGGGAGGGGGCATGGTCAGTAGAGCCCAGTGCCACAGAGGCACAGACTGAGAATCAGCCAAAGGGTTTGACAATGTGGATGTCCCTGGTGACTTGCCAAAAACAGGCTGAAGGATGGTGGCAATAAATTGTCCCTCAGACGTGGTGCTCGGACATTTCCACACTAGGGGAAGGTTGGACTAAATGGGCTATGGGCCTATTACAACTTTATTTTAAGGAACTTTTTATTATGGAAAGTTTCCAACACGTACAAAGTCAACAAAGTAGTCTGAGGAGCCTGTGTCCTGCCATCTGGCTGCGGCAGCTGCTAGCAGTGGCTGTTCTTCTGTCGCTCCTGTACTCTCAACTGCCGCTCAGTTGGAATTGTTGCTGCTTTTTAATAATTGCTTTATTGGGATATAATTTACATACCATAACATTCACCTGTTTAGGGTGTAAAGTTCCGTGGCTTTGAGAATGTTCACAGAGAAGAGCAACCATCAGCACTGTTTGATTTTTGAATATTTTCATCACTCTAAGAGAAACCCTGTACCCATCGGTGGTTACTCCCCATTCTTCCCTTATTCCCTGTCCCCTAGCCCCAGGCATCCTTTAATCTACTTTCTATCTTTATGGATTTGCATCTTCTGGACATTTCACATAGATGGAGTCATATGGTGTGTGGCCTTGTGTGTCTGGCTTTGTTCACTCAGCATAGTGTTTTCAGGGTTCATCCATGGAGTAGCATGTATCGTTATTTTATTCCTTTTTATGGCTGAATAACATTCCGTTGTATGGATGTAGCACATTTTATTTATTTATTCACTCATCAGTTGATGGACATTTGGGTTGTTTCTACTTTTTGACTAATAGGAATAACATTGCTATGAATATTCATGTACAGGTTTTCATGTGGAAGTATGTTTTCAGTTCTCTTTGGTGTATACCCAGGAGTGGAATTGTTGGATCATATAGGAACTCTATGTTTAACCTTTTGAGGACCTGCCAGACTGTTTTCCCAAGTGGCAGCACCGTTTTCCATGCCCACCAGCAGTGAGGGAGAGTTCCAGTTGTCCACATCCTGATCAACACTTGTTACCACTTTTTACTTTTTTTTTTCTTTACTTTGGTGAAACTTCGTATTACTTTAAGGATGTAGAGTTCAGCCTCTTATGCTCATAAACTGTGATAAAAACTCAGATAAGGAAGGATGTTGACTATAGAAATCATATTATTTGTAAAGAGAAATAAACGGGTGGGCAATGCTATTTTCCGTGTAGCCCAGCTCACCTGCAGTGTTGGCGAGCTTTGTTCCAGGGCTGGTAACGGTTCCCTGTTTTAAGAGGGCACCTCTCCTGCAGCCTTCTACCTCTCTTGGAGTAGATGGACAAACTGGTGTTTTCTCCTAGGCTCAGAGCTGAGTACTGTTCCGTTATTTTAATAATCTTTTAGTTAAGTCCTATGACAATTACATCTTTACTTTTTTAAAGGAATATATGTAAAGGTAAAATTTACAAATATTTCTTACAACTTTTGAAGACTGGGATTCAGTTTTGGCTTATCACTGATGTGTGTTCAGTTTTTCCTTTCTCCTTGTTGTACCACTACCTGATAGAGTATCAGCTCCTTGAAGCTAGAGACGGTGTTTTATGTGTGTGTCATCTTAGCACAGGGTAGAAGTTCGATATACTATACCTCTGTTGAATTGGATCCCTACAAAAAGTTTTTGTGTTTACTGTGCAATTAAAAAACACGGCTTTTAAATACTGTTAATATAAATAGTGTAGAAATATTGGAAAGTATAGACAAGTATGAAGGAGAAGGTGAGAACATTTGACCATCCCACTGTTGAGAAGAACATTATTTATGCCTCTCTCCTCACTGTGTAGCTTCTCCGTTTATTAAGATCCTCTCTCCCCACACAGCCACCCTGGGAAGACCAGGGAAGGGTCTCCCTGCTTTCTCCTTTCCCAACAGAGGAGTGGCTGTCTGCCTGGGGAGAGTCCTGGGCCCCACTTTAGTTGCTGGGGGTAGAGCCATGGTATCAACTGTTTAGCTTCCTCTGTGGGGTAAACAGCATGGGGCTGGGCCCTCCTTCTTCTCTTGCTCTGCCCTCTGAGCTGGCCTGGGCCTCTTCTCTGGTCTGGTACTTGGGAAGCAGAATTGGCTAAACTTTCTTCCTCTCTTGGCACAGTTGAGCACATGGGCCCCAATGTCTAGATTTGGGTCGGTAGGAAAGAGGACTTACCTACCCTGGAACCTAAGCTATGTTTTCCAACCTGTCTGTTGCATTGGGGTCCCCGGCACTTGCTCGCTGGTAATCACTTAGAGGGTACTGTTCTGTGTGTGTTCCCATCAGACAGGCTCCTGGAGGTCGGGCAGAGGTGGCAGCCCACACTGTTACTTGTGGATGACAGCTATTTTGGTATATTTCCTCTGAGGTTTTTTTCTATGCATTGTGTTTACATAGTTGAGAGCATGTTATGCATAACATTTTATTTCATGTTTTCTTCCATTTAACCTTATAATATAAGTGTTTCCCTATATTATTAAGAAACCTTTTTAAAGATCATTTCTACCTTCTGCACATAATTTTCTGTTGAGATAATATAGCATAATTCATGAAACCGTTCCATTGTTGTTGGATTTTTTAGGTTTTTTTATTTGCCTGTAGGCATGGTGTAATTTTTAAGTAAAGCATGTACTTTTCAAACAGTGACTGTCGTATTTCTTTTAAGAATGTTAAATTTGATTTAAAATTAAGGAGCATTATTCCATCATCTTGAATTGCACAATTTAAGTAGAGAATTGTATTTTAGTTTAAATATTTTCACCATAGTGAAAAACAGAGAAGTTTCTCTGTATGATGCTGTATGGTGTTTAAATTTAGAAACAATTTTGACTGGGCACTTTGGACTGATACCTCAGGGTAATTGAATGTTAGTTGGGCTGCATGGGCGGAATGGTGATGGCTACATTTTGGAAGAGTGTTTTACAATTGACTCTCACCATCAGTATGGTTAAGCTCTAATTGATTTGATTTGATTTTCTATGTCATTTTCTCTTGAAAGAAATTACTCTTGAAAGCAAATATGGAACGGGACTGGAATAAACAAGATATTTATTTAAGAACATTAAAAATATTTTATATTCCTGTTCTTAAGTCAGATTCTCAAAGTATAGGTGATCTTTAAACATGTAGTTTTGCTCAGAGAGCACATTTTAGCCTGCAGTTCCTGGAGCTGGAGCCCGCTGGACTTGCGACTAGCATACCATTGGACTGGCAAGTGAGTCCCACAGCCGGCTGGGACGTGCAGGAGAAATTACGCAGAGAACATCCTGTGAGCCCACTGTAGTAGCACAGTCGTTCTTTTGCCTGCTTTGCTATCAGAGTAGTAATCAGGATTTGAGTGGCAGTGAGGGACAGAAGAGCTGCTATTAGTTTCTCATTGATAAATTACAATTTTAGAAATGATTTAACTTTCCTTGTTTGCATTTAAATTTTACTTCAGTGTACTTTGTGTTTTCCACGTGTTGCGTGAGCTGAGACTACTGCCAGTATGTCCTCTGCATGGCCTCCTTGAGTGTCCCTCACAGCTGAGGTGCTTCTGCAGTCCACAGTTGATCTCAGGAACACTGACGGTATAAACCAAAGCGTCTGAGCACAGCAGGTTTTCTGTGGCAGTTCTAGTCCCCTGTGAGGGAAGTGGGGATGCTGGTGGGTAGAAAGGGAGAGTAGGGGGCTGCAGGTTTTGCAGCCCCTGAACTGACAGTGCAGGTGATGCCCCTTCATAGCCAGCAACTCACACGTATTCCTATTTTCTATTTGAAAACATTATGAAAATAATCAGAGTAATGGACTGACTGTTAAAAAATTAGAAACTTTAATAATAGTAGCTCCACAACCCAGGAGCTGTCACTGAAACATCTGGCTAATTTCCTCCTGGCATTTCTGTCTAGGGACTCTTTCATATGGTAGCTATCTTATTATGCATGCACATTTCAGTATTGCTTCTTGCATAATATCGAAGTATTTTTCAGTGTCATTCATTTAAAAAATGTGTTTTTAAAAAGTAGCGACACACTACTTTCAATAATGAGTAGAAAAAGTAGACAGATCAAGAAGGAACTAGAAGATTGAACAGCACTGAGAACCAAGTAGATCTAACAGATATCCACAAAAACTGCACCCAGCAGCACTGGCATACATGTTCTTCTCATGTGCACACAGGGCATTCTCTAGGGTAGACCGTACGCTATACGTGTTCTTCTCAAGTGCACACAGGGCATTCTCTAGGATAGACCATACGCTAGGCCATAAATGAGCCCCAGCATATCTGAAAGGATGGAAATCATACAAAGTGTGTTCTCCAACCATAGTGGCGTTAAGTTACAAATCAGTAACAGAAGAAATCTGAAGAAATTGACAAATATAAGGAAATTTTAGAAGACATCTTAAATAGCCGGTGGGTCAAAGCAGAAAGCACAAAGGGTAATAGAAATTGCTGTGAGATGAAGATAATGAAAATACAATGTACCAAAAACTTATGGGATGCAGCTGAAGCAGCACTCCAAGAGAAATTCATAGTTGTAACTATGTTTAAAAAGAGCTCAAATTATTAACTTAACTTTCCAATTTCAGAAACTAGAAAAAGAACAAACTAAAGCCAAAACAAACAGAAGGGAGAAAATAATGAAGACTAGAACAGAAATAAATAAATGAAGTAGAGAAAAGAACAATAGAGAACATCAGTAAAACCAAAGTTGATTTTTTTGAAAATATCAAAATGGACAAACTTTTAACTAAACTGCCCCCTCCAAAAAAGAGAGAAAATTTAAGTTACTAAAATCATGAGTAATATGAGAAATATGGAGCATTAAGGGGATACTGTGAACATCTTTGCAGCTGAGGTAACAGATGAAATGGGGCAGTTCCTGGGGAGACACAAATTACCAAAACTCACTGTGCTGGCTAGTTAGTTTTGTGCCAACTTGGCCAGGTTGTGGTGCCCAGTTGTTTGGTCAAACACCAGTCCAGATGTTGCTGTGATGGTGTATTTAGATGTGACTGACATGTAAATCAGTGGACTGTGAGTACAACAGATTACCCTCCACAATTGGGTGGGCCTCCTCATCTAATCATTTGAAGGCCATAAGAGGGAAGACTGAAGTTTCTTAAAGAAGCAGGAATTCTCCTCAAGACTGCAATGTGGGAAACCCTGTCTGAGTTTCTAGCCTGCTGGCCTGCCCTACAAATTTCAGACTTGCCAGTTCCTATAACTGCGTGAGCCAATTCCTTAAAATAAGTCTCTCTCCTTCTCTCTCTGAGATTGAATTAATTATCAAAAATTTAAAATTAATCAATTTTAATTAATAACTAACATTAAATGAATATTATTTATTAATTGATGTTAATTATTAAATTAGTAATGAAAAGATTTTCCACAAAGAAAAGCCTAGGACTGGAGGACTTCATCGGCAAATTCTATCATGCCTTTAACAAAGAATTAACACTGCTCCTTCACAGATGCTTTGAAAAATAGAAGAGGAGGGAACACTTTCCAACTCATTCTCTGAGGCCAGTACTACCCTGATACCAAAATCAAATGGAGACATCACAAGGAAGGAAACTACAGACTAATATGCCTTTCAGAGCTAGACTTTAAAGTCCTCAGCAAAATACTAGCAAACCAAATCTAGTAACGTATTAAAAGGATCGTGTATAATGACAAGTGAGATTTATTTCGGGAATGCAGGGGTGATCCAACATTTGAAAATCTGTTTGGGTGTGGTAGCTCACGTCTGTAATCCCAGCACTTTGGGAGGCTGAGGCGGGAGGATTGTTTGAGGCTAGGCTGGGCAACATAGCGAGACCCAATCTCTACCAAAACAAAACAAAACATTTGAAAATCTCAGTGTAATATGCTATATTAACAAAATAAAGGACAAAACCCACTGATCAGCTCAGTCTATACTGAGAGAGCATTTGACAGAATCCAGCACCCTTTCATGATAAAAACATTCAACACACTAGGCACAGAAGGGAACTTCCTCCCTGATACCAAAACTTATGGGATGCAGCTAAAGCAGTTAAAAGTTTGTCTATTTTGATATTTTCAAAGGTTTCCATGAAAAACCTATGACTAACGTCATGCTTACTGAGAAAGACTGAAAGTTTTCCCCCTGAGACCAGGAACAAGATAAGGATGTCTACTTTTTCCACTTCTATTTAACATTGTACTGATTCTAGGTAAGGCAGTTTAAGCAAGAAAATGAAACAAAAGGCATCTAGAATGGAAATGAAGAAATAAAACTACCTCTATTTGTAGATTACGTGATTTTATATTTAGAAAACCCTAAGGAATCTACTAAAAAGCTATGAACCTTATAAACAAATTCAGTGAGGTTGTAGGATATAAGATCAAGATACAAAAAGCAGTTATATTTCTATATACTTGCAGTGAACAATTTGAAAAGGGATTCGAAAATCTACTTAGCATCAAAATGAATAAAATACTTAGATATAAATTTATCAAAAGAAGTGCAAGACTTGTACTTTGAAAACTTACAAAACATTGTTGAAAGAAGTTAAAGAATATTTAAATAAATGGAAAGACATCCCATGTTCATGGATTGGAAAACCTAATATTGTTAAGATGATAGTCCTCCCTGAATTGATCTAAAGATTCAGTGCAGTCCCTATCAAAAGCCTTGCTGACGTCTTAGAAGAAAGTGACAAGCTTACCTTAAAATCCATATGGAAATTCAGGGGACTTAGGATAGCCAAAACAGTCTTGGAAAAAAGGACAAAGATTGGGGACTCAAATGTTCTGATGTCAAAACTTAACAACAAAACTACAATAATTGAGACAGCGTAATACTGGCATTTGGATAGACATATAGATCCATGAAACAGAATTGAAAGTCCAAAAATAAACTTTCACATTTATGATCAATTGACTTTTGACAAGGATGCCAAGAGAATTCAATGAGAAAATTGTTTTTTTCAATGAGTACTACTGGGACAACTATTAGATATTGATGTGCAAAAGAATAAAGTTCTATCCCTGCCTGTCCCCATACACAAAAATAAAATGCATCATAGACCATAAAACCATAAAAGTCTTATAGGAAAACATAGGGGTAAATATTCTTGACCTTGGGGTTATCCAGTGGTTTCTTAGATACAACACCAAAAACAAAAGTGACAAAAGAAAAAGATATTAATAAATTGGACATCATCAAAATTAAAACTTGTTTTGTGAACAATATTCTCAAGGAAGTAAAAAGACATTCCACAGAATGGGAGAAAATATTTACAAATCACGTATCTGAAAGGAGACTGGTATCTAGTATATACAAAGAAATCTTACAAATCAATAGTAAGATAATCTGATTAAAATGGGCAAAGTGTTTGAATAAACATTTCTTCAGAGAAAATATACAAATGGCCGATGAGCACATGAGAAGAATCTCAGCATCATAAATCACTGGGGAATGCAAATCAGAAAGCCAATGAGATCCCACCTCATACCCCTAGGACGGCTGGGATCTAAAAGATGAACAATAACAAATGTTTTTTCTCCGCAGGGATGCGGAGAAATTAGAATGTGGCTACATTAGGATTGACTGTTTAGGGTACAGATTTCTTTTTGTGGGGGGACAAAATGTTCTAAAATTAGATTGTGGTAGTGGTTGCCCAACTTAGTGAATATACTAAAAACCATGTTAAATGACTAAATTATGTGGTATGTGAATTGTATCTCAATAACACAGTTTATAAAAGAAAGTAGAGGCCCACTATTATATTGTAAGGAAATGTCATGATTTGGCAATTTTCTATTGACAAACATTTGTGTGGTTTCTACTTTTTCACTGTTATTGATGGTGCATGTAGTATCTCAGCAAATAAATCTTTGATTACATTTTAGGTTATTTTCTTGTGATGCATTCTTAGAAGAGGCATTACTGAATCAATGGTTGTGAGTATTTGTAAGTCTTTGTGATGTTTGCTTGGTTGTTTTCCAGAAAGATGTTTGAATGTATATTCTCCCCAGCCAGTGAGAGGTTGCCATCCCACTCTGTCTTCCGTACATTCTGAACATTAATTATTCATAGGTCTTTGATTGGCCTGAGACGGGACGTACATCTGTGTGTGTGTGTGCTTATAGATGTCTTTCACTCACTTGTAGATACTTTAGCATTCACGTGTGAGGCTGTTTCAGCGTGGGCCAGAGCTCAAGATGCTCAGTGACTCAGTGAATTAGTTGAAGAGCCGGGAGTAATTAATACACTCTCCAGTATTGACATTTGAGTTTTCAACCTGAAGGTACCTTATTCAACTGGCCTAATTAGAAAGTCAGCAAAGACAGGGGCATGTGTGTGCGCGTGTGTGTGCGTGTTAAAACAGCAGTTGGATGGGAATCTGGGGACTGCAGTCCTTGTGCCTGGTGTGTGCTGGTGTGGCAGAATTAAACGTTTAACCGACAGCCCCTCCAGACACAGTTCGCCGGTGACTTTCCACTCAGAACCCTTTGCTCCTCAGCCCCTGAGGCTGTGCCAGCCCATCTGGAAGGCGGTGGTAGAAGGGTCAGTTTGGGCAGTTCTGTGGAGCTGCAGTTTGTGAATCAGTATCTTACGAGTCTCTAATATGCTTTCATGCAGAGAAACATGTTAGTATTCCTCATAAACATGAGGTAAACCTATGTATTCCTGTGTTCCACAAACAGAAAATCAGCCCTTTCTTTGGCTTTGGGTCTGTTTCTGGGGACTTGCTTTCCATCGTCTTGATCCCCTGGGTCTTCCTCTCCTCATCGTCTCCCCCAATCGGACCACATGTCTGCAGTCTGTTCCTGCATTGCCAAAGTGACAGTTTTGGTGAAGTGTTTTGTGTATTATATTATGGTATTAATACCTTACATTTATTGAGTATTCATTCCAGGCTGCATACTGTTTGTACATGGTAGTGCGTGACTTGGGATAGGGTTTCAAGTGAGATTGTGGGTAGTCGAAACTACCCTCAGAATCTTTTAAGTCACTAGGACTTGGGTTCTCTGATACTCCAAAGATCCAAGAATTAATCCATTTTGTTTCTCCTTGTATTTAAATCATGACTTCCTTTTCTTTGGAGCAAAAGCCAGTATCTAGTTTGAATGGCACGGGATTATGGGGATAAAGAAGGGACTTTCCTTTCTTCCCGCCTTCCTACCTGCGTGAATTCACCTAAGCCAAATTTACAGTTCACTTGCCTTTGCTGTATGTCTCTTGTAATTCTCACAGCAGCCTGCTAAGGTAGGCATTGCTGCCCTTGGTTAAGAAGTGTAGAGAGGCTAAGTAGCTTGTTAAGGGCCTGCAATTTCAGATGCAGAATTCCGTTCTCTCCTGTTTAACCCCTGGACTGTAGGCAGCTTCATAAGCTGCTGTCTCCGAGCCTGCTATGGAATTGCTTGATCATCTGGTTTTTATGCTTGCAGCTGATAGTTAAATCAAAGGATTCGTTTCTCCAATTTATAGCTTTCCTTAATGACACACTGCCAAAATTCTTACTCATTAGAATATCATTCTCAAGGCTGAGATGTTGGGATTTTTATCCTTGTTAATTTGGACCCTTCAAAATTCTTGTCTTCAGAGAACAAGTTCTACTTCCATTCCATTTGAAATGCAGCTTCACTTTTTTTCCCCCAATTCATTTCCTCTTATTTTTTTTCGAGACAGGGTCTTCTTGCTTGTTCCCAGGCTGGAGTGCAGTGGCACGATCATAGCTCACTGCAACCTTGAACTCCTGGGCTCAAGGGATCCTCCTGCCTCAGCCTGGCGAGTAGCTGGGACTACAGGCGCATGCCACCACGCCCGGCTAATTTTTCTGTTTTTTGTAGAGACTGAGTCTTGCTCTTGCTCGGGCTGGTCTCGAACTCTTGGCCTGAAGTGATCCTCCTGCCTCAGCTTCCCAGAGTGCTGGGATCACAGGCATGAGCTACCACGCCCGGCTCATTTCCTTTTTTAAAAATGAGTTTGTCTTCATTTCTTGTTTTTAAATTGTAGTCTTTGCTGAAGTATTCTGGTTCTAAGAGGAAACAAATAAATAAATGCATTAGAGGCATCCTCCCATTTTTTACCCTCCTAATGTAAGTGCCACATAATTTAATATCCAGAAACTTCAGTAATCAATCCAGCACCTTTGAAAACTTTTGAGAGTAAATTCATCCAAGTGGTCTAACGCCCGGCACAGAGAGCGAGAGCTCTATGCTGGGAGTGCTTGCAGTTTTGGTGGTTACGCCTTAGAGTGTGTTGTGAAGGCTGTGGATCCTCACTCTCCCCGGAAAGATTTCTGGCCCTGTACTTGAGGTTTCAGGAGTCTCAGCAACTGTATTTCCTGGGCCTGGATTAAGAACCCTTGTGTGGTAATTAAAGCTCGGCAGGAGCGTGGTCAAGAACAATCTGATGGAGCTTAATTTTGAGGTGTAGTTTTACCCTCTCCTGGAGGTTGCATGTTATGCGTTATTTTTATTTTGTCCATAGAAATGTCAGTGGGTTTTTAAAAAAATTGATGGCATTTAGTTAAGAGATTCTTATGATATCTTCTGTGATCTGTCATTTTCTTTGTGTTTCCGATTCAGTGTTACAACCTAGGAAAAACAAATCTCTGCTTGCAAATTGATAAGTTATTAAGGAGTGCCTATTCTGATGTTAAGAGGTTTCCTTACCAGTTCCTGCTTGCCACTGCTTGTGAGTTTATGGAAAGTATAAGTGCTCTGCTGGTTAAACTGAGACTTTATTCATGAAAATAACTGCAACTATTGAGTTCATTGTGTCAGACACTGTGCTAAGTGCTTAGTTATATTATCACGTGTGATCCTTAAACACCGTCAGGCAATGCTACCCCACCTTTCCTCGAGCACGTGGCAGCTCAGTGAGGTTGCCTGTTAAACCCGTGGTGTGGCCAGGGCTGCCGACCCCAGAATTCACGCTCTCCACTGCAGCCTGCCGCCTTGAAGACAAAGACCTAAGAATTCAGATGTGGTGTTGCTTGCTGTTTGTTAGTATTTTTGCAGTGCTTGTCCTTATATGTTTACATTCCTTTTCACAAGTGACATTGGTTTGTAGGGTTTTTTGGGTGAAGTACTGTTTTCCTCAGGTTTAGGGGTAAATGTACGTGCTTCATGAAAGGGTTTAGGAACCTTCCCTCACCTTCTGTGCTCTCCTTTCTTCTCCCCAGTTTCTGCTCAGTGTGGAGCCTTATGGTGGGTGGAGGTGGAGGGCGCGATCACGTGCTGGATTTTTCATTTTCACTGCAGTTATTTTGAGGCTTGTGCATTTTCTGTTTTCAAGCTATGTTGAGGACATGGTTTTGGTGTAGTTTGATGTTTCCCTTCTTGCTGTTTTGTGTTGTTTTGGGAGGAAATGTTGGGAGACAGGTAGTTTGGTGGCTGCCATTGTCTTTTTCTACCTGCATTTCCTCCTTCCAAAAATTTTGTATTTTCTGCCTAAGACTTATCAACCTTCCACTCCTATCTTTGAGGTATTAGTATCCATGACTTTCTAGCAGGTGGCATTCTTTTCAGGACCATTGTTTCCAAAGAAACAAAAGTTAATCACGATTACAGCTGCAGGATGCACTCTGAGCAGAGGGCAGAGGACAGTCAAGGTGAGGTGCAGGTCATGGGGTGCCAGGTTGGCCTCCCCATTAGGTAAGTGGTATCTTTCATTCCTAAGCAAAAGGAGAAGTTCTTCTATGTCCAGGATTTTCAGGGCGGCTTGGAAACAGTGGAAACCCTGGAGGCCAATCTAGGTATGTGAAAGTTCTGTTCTCGGCAAGGGCTTTCTTTGATCAAACCAGTGGGGGGGAAACGACTTGGTCTCCCAGGGAGTGCTGAGTCTCCGTGGCCTTTGTCCACGTCTGCTCAGGGATGCCGCTTAATTCTGAGGACAGGGATTGGGGGGACGGCTGGAGAGTTTTGCACGGAGAGGGAGGCCCAGGTGTGTGCTCGGGGCAGGCTGTGCTTGGGCATGGATGTCTCTGAGCTGTGCCGTGTGGGTGTTGACCACCAGCCACGTGGCTCCTGAGCGTGGAGATATGACGAGGGTGATCAAGGAACTGAGTTTTCAATTCTATTTCATTTTAATTTGTTTCAAATTAAATAGGCACACGTGGCCTGGCCCTGATCTTAGGAAGCACAGCTTTATGGACCCTGTGCTGCGGAGTGAGGTGAAGAGGGGCGGGGAGGGGGTGGCCTGGCGGGGCGGGGCGGGAGCCAGGCTGCGCTCAGGCCGAGGGCCTGGTGGTCTCCTGCAGCTTTAGGCTTCCATGCTCAAGGGGCTGGGCCCCGCTTGGCGGTGCCTGTGAGGCCATGCTTGATACATGCCTCCTCGTGTTCTTTTTTCCTTCCATTTGTGTTTCTTGCCATCTTTATCTTGAAAGGAAAAAAAATGGTGAGGGCAAGGTTTTCTGAGCCAGTGACTGGCTGCGTTTGCAGGGCTGAGAGAGATGCTCACGGCTGCTGGGCGGAGCTCACGCCCTGAAGACAGGCTTTTTATTTCTCATGATCTAAGTAAAGACGCGTCCTCTTCAAGAACACAGTAAAATTTTCTTTTTGCAAAGAACTAAAAAATGTACTTTATTTTGAAATTTTAACTAACAGTGAAAGAGGCCATGAGAGTTACATGTTTACTCACTTCTCATCCCTTTCCCAGCAGTGGCAGATCCTGCAGGCGGAGGCGCAGCTGCAGCCAGTGCTGGGACAGTCAGCTCACTTCCCCTCAGGGTTGACTCGGCCCTCTTTTTCTCTGGGTTTCCGTGGTCCGTGTAATGTAATGTGTACCAGCCTCCTTCAGCGTTTCCTTGGGCGTTGGCGACACATAAGCACCCTGCTTAGGTGTGGGGGAAGGGAATGCCTCACGTGAAATATGGTCTGTCCATCCTTTGTCTTGTCCAGGAGGGCTTCACCGGGCTTGCGGGAATATCACCCCATCATGACCCCAGCGTTTTACAAGGCTGCTCTGTCTTTCTCGGCATACCTGGTGAGGGGAGGGGGTAAGGAAGGGAGGAGGTGGTGTCTCTTTTAGAAAGCTATTAATTTCATGGTTAGAAGCTTGGTGGTTTCAGTTATCTTGTTTTTCTGGTTAACTGGGGCCAGAGTTATGGTTAAAGTGCCAGGTGCACTGGAGTCCCTCAGAGTCTCTGACCATGAATGTTTTCAAAGCCAGTAATCTACTTGTCAGGCACAGCTGGTCACTGCTCCACCTGTCCAGCAGCGAAGGTGGCAGTACCTTTTGAAAGTGGCCTTACAAAGTACAAGTTATCTCTGGTGTCATCCAAGCAGAACAGACAGAGAAAGACATTGATGTTCTCTCTCATAGTTCATATTCAGAGGGCTGGGGTAAATCACCTATACTTTAGCATTTGGAAATTTTGGTTTGAAATCCAATATCCTGAAGAACAGTGAGACAAAAGTGGAAATTCTTGTTAAGTTAAAAGTGAGCGGAAAAAATAATAATCCTATGTTGCCTCTGGATTACTTAGCTTGCAGAGTAAATTTAGATTAAGGGCAAAGCATCCCCACTCCCCCACCCCCTACCATCACGAGTGCTGTGTTGCTAGTTTGAAATACAGAGATAGAAACCATGAAGCTTCAGAAAGTTCTTAGAAAGTGACCAGTCATTAAATGGAGTAAAAGTTCCAAGTTTGGAGAACTTTTCTCCCCTGATTCCATCTTGCCCTCCCCCTTTCCAGAGTCCAGAGGCAGCCTTGAGCTGGGGCACTTCGTGGTCTGCTGCGCTATGGCTCTGTGGGCTGTCGGTGGGCTGGGAGCCAGCCTGTTCTTTCTCCTTGTCCCCATCCTCAGCGATGCCCGTGTCTCTGTGGCCTTCCTTGTCACCATGACACTGTTTCCTGGGTCTCCCCTCCTTTGAACTCTGAAGTGCCGTGCTTGTAGAACTGTTCTCGGTAACTTTATCGCCATCAGCACTGCATTATTCTCTGCCCATTAGCTTCTGAGTTAGTGCCAGGCTCTGAGTGCCTCATCCTAAGCCCTGTTCTGCCTTAGTGGAGAATTCGTCATGCAAATAGCTGCTGTTTATTAGGCGCCAGAAGGTGTTGCACGTTGCCAGTCACCTTGATGTCCATCGTTATTTCCTTGAGTTGACCCCTCACCCCGTGATGGCAGTAGGGACTTGTGGCCTCTGCTCTGTGGTCAGGTGAGACTCAGGAGGCTCAGTGTGGTTGGACGGTTTACTCAAGGAAGCACAGCAGGAGGAGCCGCTGGGGCCTGGCTCCTCTTGGCTCCCTGCATGGCCTCCCTAGTGGGGAGCTTTTAAGAGTCCTCCCAAAACAACTCAGAATTTACAGGCAGCACCTCACCAGTGCAAAGTATATCTCTTTAATGAACGCTTCCCCACAAGGGCCCTTGGGGCAGGGCAGGCATTTAGATCCTCCTTTGATGACCTCCATTACCAAACAACTTCTGTGGATAGCCAGATAAGCAGAGCGTTAGACAGGCTCCTGGTAATTATGGATCTTTCTGTCGAAGTCTGGACAGGGGCTGTCAGTTAGCTGCTCAGGCTCTGCAGTGGATCCCTGAACAAAAGAATAAAATGTGAAGAGAGAGCCTTGCTGTTGGGGCTCTCGTGTGTGTGGACACACCAACCCAGCAGAGCAGAAAGTTAGTCTTGAGTATTTACCGGCCCAACAAGAGAATATGTTATTCACCCTGCTCCTCACAAGCCACTCTGACCTGGCCTAAAGAATTTTTTAAGTTTTAAACTCAAAGTAAAAACAAAATTACTAACCAAAAGGCAAACTAACAAAAATAAACTAATTAGGCTAGTCTTGGGGACTGTCTTAAAATTATTTCAAGTTCTCTAAATGTGGAATCATTCTGAAGATTAATATTTTACATCTCACAAATATAATCTTTGGCTTTTTTGTTGGGGTGAACAAATAGGGTTCTTCTGTGGTCTCTTGAAAAGGGTTGAGGGAGTTTATTCGGGCTACAGGCATGTCCTGTGTTTTTCTTTGGTTTTGAGGAAGGGCATTAACTTTGTGTATCCTCAGTGTACATTTCACCCAAGTTTAGTTCTTGAGTTTCCTGTTTGAACATTTCAAACTATTTATAAGGATTGATATTTCATGGCTTTCATTCTGTTCTTCAGAGAACAGGGGGGAAAATCTACTTATTTTTAAAAAATAGAATAGAAGCCATTCTAGCTTGCACTTACCATATGGGTCCATTGGACCTTTTATAAATCTAGGATATACAGTTATGTCCGCATAATGATGTTTTGGTCAACGACGGACTATATATGACAATGATCTCATAAAATTATAATGGAGCTGGAAAATTCCTATTGCCTAGTGACATAGTTGTGCTAATGTCATAGTGCAACACATTACTCATGTGTTTGTGGTGGTGCTGGTGTAAACAAACCTGCTGTGCTGCCAGTTGTATAAAAGTATAGCAGTACAATTATGAACCGTACATAATACTTGGTAATAAATGACTATGTTACTGGTTTATATATTTACTATACTATACTTTTTATCATTATTTTAGAATGTACTTCCTCTACTTAAAAGTTAACTGTAAAATAGCCTCTGGCAGGTCTTTCAGGAGGTATTCCAGAAGAAGGCATTATTATCATAGGAGATGACAGCTCTATGTATGTTATTGCCCTCGAAGACCTTCCAGTGGGACGAGATGTGGAGGTGGAAGACAGTGATATTGATGATCTTGACCGTGTGTGTGGGCCTAGGCTAATGTGTGTGTTTGTGTCTTAGTTTTTAACAAAAAAGTTTAAAAAGGAAAAAAAAAACATTTTAAAAATAGAAAAGCTTATAGAATAAGGATATAAGGAGAGAAAATATTTTTGAACAACTGTACAATGTGTTTGTGTTTTAAGCTAAGTGTTATTACAAAAGAGTAAAATTGAAAATTAAAGAAGTTTATAAAGTCAAAAAGTTACAGTAAACTAATTTATTATTGATGAAAGAAATATTTTAAAAAATAAATTTAGTGTAGCCTAAGTATATAGTGTTTATGAAGTCCACAGTAGTGTGCAGTGATGTCCTAGGCCTTCACATTCACTCACCACTTGCTCTCCCAGAGCAGCTTCTAGTCCTGCAAGCTCCATTCATGACATGGGGAAGTGCCCTATACAGGCATACCATTTTTTAATCTTTGGTTCTGTATTTTTATTGTACCATTTCTATGTTTAGATAGGTTTAGGTACACACATACTTACCATTGTGTTCCAGTTGCGTACAGTATTCAGTACAGTAACATGCTGTGTAGATTTGTAGCCCAGGAGCAATAAGCCATACCATATAGCCTAGGTGTGTAGCAGGCTCTACCATCTAGGTTTGTGTAAGTACACTGTGATGTTCACGCAGTGATGAAATAGCCTAACAACACACTTCTCAGATCGTGTCCCCGTCTTTAAGTGATGCATGACTATTATCAGATCTTGATGATATTAGCTTTTTCCTATATCTGGGAACATTTTGCTATTTTATCTTTCTAGGTATCATTTTATCATGACTCATCAATTACTTCAAACTATGGTAAAATATGGACTAAAATAATAATAGAATGGAAGAGATGGCATCAAGAATCATGTTATCATGAAATAAACCATATCTTTTATAGGATCCTTGAGTTGCCCAAATGATTGCATTATCTCTCAAGAAGGCATAAAATAAACCTGGAGATACCATTTTTGAAGTCTTTTTTTTTTTTAAAGCTTTCATTGAACACAGAGAATTTAGAACTTTTTATTTTCCACTCATAATAGCAATGAGAGGAAAGTTGGCAAAGGGAGACATTTCACTATTATTAAATGAATCAGAAGACGAATACAGACAGAGTGAAAGCAGCTCTCTAGATGCTAATGATGATGGCGAAATTGATCGTGTAAGCAAATTCCCAGACTCTTTAGTTGAAGATACCTTAGATGAATTTACTCAAAATCAAGCATCAATGAACAAATGATATTCTAATGACATGATGCAATATGGTTTCTTGTGCAATTAGTCATTCAACAGGTTGGGCTTCATCACCCAATATTTTATGACAAGAATAGGAACCATTCCTGTTTGTTAAAAAGATATGTGACAGTATTCTCTCATCCTTTTGGTGTTTGTGAATCCAACTTGATACAGTTCCTAAATGGATAAACGCTGAAAGCAGGTGTGTATTCAGGAGGTGTTTGGAAGGAAATAAAGGTAGAAATGAAAATATCCCTCGGCTTGACCATTCTAATTGGTTTCTTAAATCTAAAAATGAAAATCCTTTGTATTTATGGAGCAAAGAAGGTGGCTATTGTCAACAAAATTTTAAGCCATCAAAATTTTCAAATGTATTGTGTTTTGACAATGCAGATACAAGAAGAAGAACTCGAAGTAACAGTCAGCTGAAACCTATTAAGAGACATACTTGAAATTTAGAATCATGATTGCATTTTAACAACATAAGTGCAAGAAAAACCGAAAGAGATGACAAGCTAGGACCTATCAGAGATGAGCGTGAAAACTGGCATCAGTATGTACAGATATGATCCAGGTTCAGTCATGGTGGATGAGGAGCCATTATTTGCATTTCAAGGATGTTGCTCATTTTAGATCTGTTATACAGGCATACCTTGGGGATATCACAGGTTAGTTTCCAGACCACTGCAATGAAGTGAATATCGCAATAGAGCAAGTCACACAAATTTTTTGGTTTCCCAGTGCAGTAAAAGTTTTGTTTACACTATACTGTGGTCTGTTGAGTATGCGATAGCATTATGTACATACTTTATTGCTAAAAAAATGCAGACACAGAGACACAAAATGAGCACATGCTGTTGGAAAAATGGTGCTCATAGACTTGCTCAATGCAGGGTTACCACAGACCTTCAATCTGTAAAAAGACAATATCTGCACATCACAATAAAGCAAAGCACATAAAATGAGGTATGCCTCTGTGTGTGTGCGTGTGCGCGTGTGCACAGGGGTTGGGGCACTAACCCCCCCCAATGCAGTCTAAAATTCTAGTATAACTTTTGACTCTCCCAAAGCTTAACTATTAATAGCCTGCTGTTGACTGGAAGCCTCATTGATAACATAGTCGATTAACACATATTTTGTATGTCATGTA
This sequence comes from Daubentonia madagascariensis, assembly GCA_023783475.1. Classification (NCBI taxonomy): domain Eukaryota; kingdom Metazoa; phylum Chordata; class Mammalia; order Primates; family Daubentoniidae; genus Daubentonia; species Daubentonia madagascariensis. The sequence continues at coordinate 1,760,499 of JAKFHU010000600.1, read as the reverse complement.
TATTATATACTGTATTCTTACAGTAAAGTAAGCTAGAGAATAAATTTTATTAAGAAAATCATAAGGAAGAGAATATTTACTGTTCATTAAGTGGAAGTGGAAGTCTTCATCCTCATCATCTTCACATTGGTCTTACTGTGTCAGGGGTGGCAGAGGTGGAAGAAAATCCACATGTAAGTGGACCTGTGTAGTTTAAACCCATGTTGTTCAAGGGTCAGCTATATACACATACACACACACACATACACATATATGGAAAATTTGGGGAAAATTGAGTTTACTATGTTTAATATCATGCTAAAATTTTTAGCCAAGTTTTTTACCCTCACTTTATTCATAATTTTGTAAATTATTTGTAAAAAGACTTAAAAATACGTAAAAATACAAAGGGTCCGTTGGGCTGAGATGGTAAGTGTAGATTGTTTCCCTGGTGTACCGCGGGTCCGTGGAGCTGCCAGTGTCCTCACAGATGAGTCTGTGGCTCCTGTTTTCTAGGACAGCAAAGGGCAGAGAGAGGTTAACCAAGCCCTTTGATTCCTGATTCAGGGCAGAGCTGGTGACCCTTGTGGATTTGAATCACCCAGCCCAGTTGGCCCTTGGCTCTAAGGTAGAGGCAGCCTTCCCACGTGGCCCACTCCCTCCCTGGTTTTTTAAATTCAAAAATTGATGTTTTGGTGGGTTAATTTGCAAAACCTGGATCTGAATGGTAGGCCCTCTCTCCCTCTTCTTTCTTTCTCTGGAAGAAAAGTGAGGCCTTGGGATCATTCATTTCCACAGGTGTACCTCCTGCTGGTGTGTCAGGCACTGTGCCCAGCATTTATGTTTGTTCTCTTTAACTTTTAAAGGCAACCTCATATCACAGCTGGGAAAATGATACCCATCTGGTTAGGAGACGTGGTCAAGGGCATTGGGCCTTTCAGCAGGTTGGACTCCGACCCAGGAGAAGACTGGCATCACAGGTCTTTTGTTCTGTCCTTGTTTATTTGGAAATGTTCCAAGACTGAGCGGGCTGCCCTGTGTGCTCTTCCCATTACTGTTACCAGTAGTGGAGCCATCCTTTGTTTTTTGTTTTAACTTTGTATTGAGCTGTTTTTCCAATCCGAATGACAAATAGGAAAAATCTGTTCTATATTTGAGTGAAAAGCTAGCTTTATGAAGATGTTGTATTGACTTCCCAAGGCCTCATGCTGCACCACTGTCATGGGTTTCTTTGGGGAAGTTTCAGTGATTCTTTCATGGAGAATTGGAAATGGCTACTTTGGTCCTACTCTTTCAGCTGCTTACCTCTGCCATTAACATTAGATGTCTAAGTTTTTGCTTCAGTAATAAGAATTGAATGGTATTCAAGAAGGATTCAAACTACATTAATATTAAGGAGCTTTTTCAGATCCAGAAAGTGCCTGTGAAATCCTTCTGAACGTAATGTATACAGCACATGTCGATTAGGAGGAGGGATGATGTGTGCCTGGCTCCTGGTCTGCGGAGGCTCCTCCCAAGCCATCTTGAGGAAGTGTGTCTTGCTGCAGCAGTCAGGCTGCCGGCTTCCCGGAGGGTCCTCGCTGAGAAATCAGGCTTTCTATTACTGTGCTGTTCTCAATAGCTCTGTGGCCCAAATAGAAAGGAAAATCAATTTAATTACTTACGAAACTTTTCCTTAAGGGTGAATCAATTAGGAGGAAAAAATGAAGTATCTGTCTGTCATGAGTGACTTTATTGTAGGGCTGACTATAAGAGAAATTAATTTCGGAATGAAGGTGAGGCGTCGGCTCCTTGGTGAGAGCAGAGAGAGGTGCGTTCACCCAGCACTGCAGGGTGGGGAGCTTCGTGCTCCTGGGGCCAAGTGGGAAATGAGCTTGAGGATTCACGGCAGCAGGAAAATGGCATTGAGCAGGAGCCAGAGCCTTCCGCAGGTGTCAGAGCAAAAGAATTATGAAGGAGGAGAGAGCTAATTGCAATTAATGTGATTATGAAGAGAGAAACGTTCTCCGAAGGGAGCTGCATGCTACCTCTTGGCTTGGCCTCCCTTCCCGGCCTCCCTGTGCAGCCGTCTGGGTGCAGCTGATGAGCCTGCTGGAAGCCAGGGGGTGGGGGGCCTGACTGGAGGCTGCCCCAGTCCTTAGTAGCTGGGGGCAGAAAGCAGCTTTGCGGTTTTTTTCTCCACATGATTCAACTATACTTTTATAAGAACGGAATTTAAAAACCAAGGCAGAGAAAGAAATTGTCTTTTAGTTGAGGCTTTAAATGTTCAATTGTGAGGGACGTCAATCCAGAATAAAGGTGTGTGCTGCTGGTGGGCCAGGACCTGAGCAGCAGGGGCTGTGGTTGGAAGGGGGGACTCAGCCAGCTCTTCCTGCCCTGCCTGTGCGTTCTGTCTGATCACTCTCTCTGCCGTTTATTGTGTGTAATTCAGTGGTTTTTGGTGTATTCACAGAATTGTGCAGCCATCACCACTATCTTATTCTCAAACATTTTCATCTCTCAGAACAAAACTCCATCCCTTTAGCAGTCAGTCTCCTTTACCTCCCGCACTTAGTCCCTGGCGGCCACAGATCTGCTTTCTGTCTGTATGGATTTGCCTACTCTGGACTCTTCATGTACTGTATGTGTAGTCATACAATATGTGGACTTTTCTGATTGGCTTCTTTCATTTATTATAATGTTTTTGGGCTTCATGTGTGCTGTAGCATGTATCAGTACTTCTGTCCTTATGTCTGCATAATATTCCACATAGACCATGTCTTGTCTGTCTATTCATCTGTTCATGGACTTGGGCTGTTTCTACTTTTTGGCTATTTTGCTGCTATGAGCATTCATGTACAGGTTTTTATGTGGACGTGTTTTCATTTCTCTTGGGGCTGTACCTAGGAGTGGACTTGCTGGGTCATATGGGAATTCTCTGTTTAACCTTTTGAGGAACTGCCAGCCTGCTTTCTAAAGTGCCTGCTCAATTTTACAATCCCATTAGTGCCATGTATGAGGGTTCTAATTTCTCCACATCCTTACCAACACTTGTTATTGTTTGTCTTTTTAATTGTAGCTCTCCTACTGGTTATAAAGTGGCATATCATTATGGTTTTGATTTGTATTTCCTTGATTAATAATGTTGAGTATCATGAAAATGTGCTTATTTTTTTAAGGTAGAAATTATATTTGATACTGTTTTGATGCATTTAAAAATCTTTAAACTTTAAATTCCTTTCACTAGCATTAAATTCTGTGCACTCCATTTTTTAAAAATAAACTTTTTCACTCCATGCTCTTTAATCTATTATAATTTGACTGGGAATTGGTCTCAAATTTTGTATAATGAAGGTACTTTCTTTTTCATTGTTATTACTTTTTTTTGGTCTTTTTTTGTTGTTGTTAGAGGCAAAAAGGATCCTTAAAGATGGGTGTGAAAATCTGATTTTTCTAATTCACAAAAGCAGGATGTGTAGGTGATTTTTCTTTCAAGATAGAGAATTAAATTTGTATGGAGTAGGTTATTTCAATTTCTGTCATTTTGTGTCTGAGAGATTAAAGGAAAATTTGGAAGTGAGAGGCTACCTCTTCAAACTTTGCAAGTTTATGCTTTTAGCCACTGAGCCACTTCTAAATCTGTGGTTTGGTCATGACTGTTCTTAAAAGTCAAAATGGAATCCTTGTGTTCTGGTCCCCTTGGATTTTCGGTTTAATCCTACAAACTTTTGAAAAACCACCTACACTGGTAGGTTTTTGGAATACCAGTTTGTATAAGACATGATCTTTGCTTTTAGGTAGTTTAAATTTCAGTAGGGATAAATGGTAATTTGTTGCATTCATTCATTCATGCAGCAATTATTGCTGGGAGCTGGAGAAAGAAAAATGTTGATAATTATGTCATGATAGTGGTTGTGGTAGTGGTGGCAGCTGACATTTATTTAGCACTTACTTTGTTCCAGGAGCCTTTAAAGAACTTTCCTTGTTATTGTATCACTAATTCATGAAGTTGACACTATTATCACTCCTATTTTACATAGCGGCACATTGAGGCAGAAAGAGATTCCATAACTTGATTACAGTTTTAAAGCTACTGAGTGTCAGAGCCAGGATCTGAACCCAGGCAGTCTTCTGCTATGCTGACAGTATTTCTCTTTTATGAGGAAAGGTGTAACCATACAGCTAACATCAGAAACTCCAAACCACCAGGGCTGTGTCCTGGGGTCTGGATTTGTCTCTCAGCATCCTATTCCTTCTGCCCTTTGCTCTGTGGGCCTACATTGGGATAGATTTCGCATTGGTTACCCTCTGTCAATGCAGATTCTTTACTGATGGAATATTAACTAACTCCTGCTCCTTTATGTGGGGTAGCTGGTGCCTTCCCTGGGTTCAGTGCTATGATCCTTCTATAGAGGAGCAGTTGAGACACAATGGAGGAATGACTTGTCTGTGGTCGTACAGCTCAAAGTTGGCTGCAGAGAGCTTCATCTTTCTGACTAGTATTTCATACATTTTCCTTTAGAACTTGCTTTTCTACTTAGTACTGCAGAACTATGACCTCAAGTACTTCAGAATGAATTTTATCAGTGGCTGAAGCAACAGTGTCATTCTGTGTAATTTTGGCTTCTCTGGTTTGAAGAGGGATTTTTTTTTGAAGCTCTGCAACTCTTTGCGCTGTGTTGACCCTTCTTTCTCATTTGCTCCTTAAAGGTGTGTGCACAGCTTCCAAAAATGAGGCAATGGAGTGTGTTGTTGAATCTGCCAACCAACTCCACTGAGGTTCATTGTCTTTTCCTGATGGGCCCACATCGCTCCTGCACTGTGGAAGGTGCCTGCTGGGTCCAGCCAGTGTGATGGGCACCCACTTGGGCCAAAGTGTTGTGGCTGTACCCAGCAATGTTACCACCCTTGCCCACAGAGTTGTACTGTCCGGAAGAAGGAGCCGTCCAGAACATACAGCTGCTTCCCCCACAAGACTGAGTGGTCAGTGAGCTGTGAGGCGTCGAGGAGGCAGGTACCCCAGTGAGCAGGGGCGTGGGTGCCCCACCCTCTGCACTGCTCTGTCAGGAGGCTGGTGGCCTCAGCGGACTGCACAGTGGGAAAGGCTGTCTACCTTCTTATCTGAAGGGCAGTGTTGGGCTCAGAAGCAAATGGGAACCTGAGGCCAGCAAGCTGGTGGAGAGCAGATGCAGCATCAGGATCCAGGGACAGAGAGTACCACCTCATCGAGTTGTCCACAAAAGCACTCAGTAGGTGCACAAGGAGGGACCCATGGGCGACAATTGCAGCAGTCCTATGGCCACACGCACACATGGGCTCCCTTTGGTGATTCAGAATTTCCCAGGCAGTTTTCACGTGGGGATGAATTTATTTCGTTCATTCAGTTGGCATCCTAAACTGCTTTATCAGCAAGTCTACACCACCGAGAGTGAGCTGTGGGCCCCTCCTCTAGGTTGGTGTTCAGATCAGCATGCTTGACTCCATTAACAAATGCATTTTGGGCAAATCTCTAGAGGTTTTTCTGCACCATGATACCACTTCCTACCTTAGCATATTATGTCCCAGTAGGTTTTAGAGAGAGATTTGAGCTGTGCCTTTTTTCTGGGGTGTTTTTGGTGCAATCTAGTTGTGTAATCATTTTCCTTGGCCTGCATATTGAAGCCCAGCCTTCCGTAGGAGGAGCATGTCTTTGTCATAGAGTTTAAGACCATAGGGTCTCTAGAGACTGTCCCGTCCAGCCTCCTCACCCCAACTCCCTGCTGTGCAGATGACATAATGGAGGCCCCGTGAGGTTAAGGAACTTACAAGTTAGTGGCACCATTAATTAGCCTCTGTGCTATTAAGTTACTGCTGTGTGCTTTTTGTGGTTATCTGTAGAGTGATTTGACTTACTATAATGAAATGGTGTCTATGTTGCATGTCCTGGTTTTCTTCATATGTTGACTCTGGCCCTGGGGAGTATGAGATCTCTCTTTCTCTCTCTCTTTCTCACCCTCCCTTGCTGTGTCACCAGGAATGGGAGACAGGGTGGGGACTCCTGCCTGAGGAACCGTTAGTAACTGCTCGGCCCTCTGTGTTAGCCTGTGCAGTAGCCTGTGTGTCCTTTCTGGTGATTCTGCTGCTACCTTTCCATTCTGTAACTAACTTTGGGGACCTATCTGTTTAATTCTTTCTCCTCAAGAGAGATGTAGAAAAATTGCCAGCGCATTTAGAATCCTGCTGTCACCTGATAAGCTTGCCTTTTGATGTCAGCTGTGGATGAGCGAGGATGCTCTTTGCAAGCTTGCGTAGATGAGGTGTTCTGAGCCACTGTGTGTTGTCTAGGAAACATGCCTTTGAGAGCTGCAAGGACGAACGGCTGGAGTATTAGAGATGAACAAGAGAGATTTACAAAACAAGGCAAATAAAAACAAACCTGTGTATCTTCAAATAAAACATTTTAGGTAAAGAGAGAACAAGAAATCAAAGCTCTTTAAGCAGGAAAGAGTTTCATTTTCATCCTCACTCTTAAATTGACAATTAAGATGGCATCCAGACTTCTCCCCCTTTGGGTTAGATCTATTCCAGAGCAAGACTTTGTTAAAGAAGGAATAGTCGTTTCTCATGAACTCTTGAGTACTCGCCAGTTGAGTCATTATTTTATAGGATCATGGCTCTATATGCAAGATTCCAGATTCTTGGTAATGCTCTATGAGGTTTTCCCATGTGCCGGGCTCCCATGTGATTGGGCCTCCTTCATACAAAGCCTTGGTCACAGTCCTGGGCTTGGCGAATTCCTCATTGCGTGAACTTCTAACTCCAGTTGTGCATGAGCCGATAATCGTTCGTGTGAGCCTTTGGCATCAGTCTCCATGTGTTGTGTGGTAGTGGTTTATGCTTAGCTTGGTTTGGGAAACCTTTGGTGCAGGCACAGAGGTTGTGTTCTGTACGTGGTCTCTGTCCACAGAGAGGAGACGTAGAGGGGCAAGAAGTTGTAACTTCCCAAGAAGAAAGAAAGAATAGGAGTTTAAACTGAGCCTGTTCTTGTTGAGAGACCCCGTGGGACAGGTAAAGACTGTGCCTCTCTCTATGGAATCAGTATCATTTTGCAGGCAAACAGCAACATACAGATGCACGTTACAGGATTCAGAAATTCACAGGAGAGGCACGTCACACACATTTACCTCATGCAGATTCAACTATGTGTGCTGGGCCAACAAGACAAGAGAGTAGGTGAGAGACAGACATAGGCAGGTCAACCTGCTGAGGTAGTGCGGGCTGTTCTGCCCACCCTCTACTGAAGGAGAGACGCCCTGTGGGGAGCAGGGCAGGACCTTGAGCCTGGGCTCTCTTCCCTCTCGTCTTTACACCATGGAGGTCAAGACAAAGACAGCACCTCCTCCAAGTGAGGGTCATGCCGTTCTTCTTATGTTCTGAAAAAATAACAATCAGTCCCAATGAGGGAGGAAGAACTTGGGCTTCTAAATACGACTTAAAGAAATTGATTGTGGCTCATTTTGATTCTCTTCCATTTTTGAGACCTGTCTTTAGAACTGACCCTCGAAGGAGATGCAATGCCAAGGTCCACTGGGATACCTGGATCTGCCATGACATGACAGTTGCAGGTCGACTCGTGTCGTAGCAGGAGTCAGAGGCTGTGAGTGCTAGAAGGAATCTTGTGGTGGTCTGAGTCATTCTTCCCATTCCTAGAGGAGGAAGCCGGCCTGGGAGAAAGTCGATTTTCTAAGGGCCAACATCGGTGGGGGAGCCGAGCCTGCCCCAGGCCTCTGTTTCTGTTGCTGCCCCTCTCTAGCCCTGCTGCCTACCACGATGCTTGTGTGGGCCCTCAGTGGACATGGCCTGCTTTAAATGTTCCCACGTAGACCTGGGACTTTCTGGAAGTTATTCTTATTTATTTGGTGATAGAGCAAAGAATTATTTCTTGGAAGCATCTGAATTGGCCTCTAGTTAGCAAATTTTTATCGTTCTGTTTGCCTACCTAACAAGTCTACACTCAAGGAACTTTTATTCTTTTTAGGAAGAGAACAAAATAAATAATTAAAATATATAGTACCTTAGATATCGGTGTGTGCTAAGAAGAAAGAGCAGAGAAGAGGAAGAGAAAGCGTCTCAGTCTTCTGCAGGCTGGCTCGGCAGGGCTCGCTGGCAGATCACCACGACGAGGGTGGTGAGTGTGCCCTGAGCACAAGTTTAGGGGAACAAATGCACAGACTTTGAGGGGGCCTGAGGCCCAGTGGGGCTGAGACCCTGAGCGGAGGCTCATTGGCTGGAGCAGTCTGAGCAGGAGAGGGCCCAGACCCCATGGGACACGGAAGCCAGTGGAAGGACATTGGTTAACATGGGCTAACGTGGCCTCATTTCTAAAGGGTCATTTTGGGAACAGGCTGAAAATAGGTTGGTGGGAGAAGCTGGGTGGATGCAGGGAGACCAGTTGGGTTATTGTGTTAATCCAGGTGGGGGGTCGTTGGTGGTGGCTTGGAGGAAGGGAGTAGCAGTGGGGATGGTGATTAGCAGTTGGATTTGACTCTGATTTGAAGGTTGAGCTGAAAGGTGTCGACGGAAAAGAAGCCGAACTCTGTAAAATAATTTTAAAGGGGTTTATTCTGAGCCAAATTTGAGGACCATCACCCGGAGCCACACCCAAGAAGCCTTGAGCAAGTGGACTCGCTGTGGTTGGGTTGCAGTTTGGTTTTATACATTTTAGGGAGATAGGGGTTACCGGTAAAGTCATAAATCAATACATGGGAGGCAGACATTGGTTTGGCCCGAAAAGGCGGACCATCTTGAAGCGAGGGGTGGAGGAGGGGGCTTACAAGTCATAGGTAGGTTTAGGGATTCTTTAGCTGACAATTGGCTGAAAGAGTCAGGCTTTGTCTAAAAGACCAGAAAGGAAATGCTTAAGTTAAGATGAAAGGCCTGAGCACTCTGGGAGGTCCAGACAGGAGGATCTTTCTTAAGATAAGGATCTGCTGGGATGCTTGAGTGAAGACAAGGGGGTCTTCTATCTTTTGGATGATGCTAATGCTATACCAGAGTCAGGTTGGGAAGTAAACCTGCACTATATTTGGTTAACAAAAGCTGTTTAGTGAGGTTTTATCATTTGTAGGTGTGACTCACTAGGCTCCTTTAGAAAGGAATTTGGGCAAAAGAAAAGGATCAGAGTTCAGTCCTCAAAGGGTTAGCTGATGGATTGGAGGAAGGTATGGGAGCATAGTTGAGGATGGTGCCAAGGTCTCTGCCTCCCTGACCAGAAGGGTGGGATTGCCATTCCTGGGAGAGGCCAGTGGGGAGGGGTTCCAGTTTTGGATGGCAGGAGGTTGGTCTTGGATGTGTACTATTTGTGTTGCCTGTGGACATCCTAATCATTCAGCTGTACTCTTGTATTAAAACACCACCTGTCTTTGCCTTCTACTCCCCAGGCAGCTATTGATTTGTGTCCTCTTTCCAGGTCTTTGTGTCCTCTCTGAAATGCAAGACTGTCCTTTAGGGCAGATAGCTGGACGGAGGCTTTGTGCTCCTCTGGCTCCCACTTTCCTGCCTGAAGTCAGAGCCAGTGGTCATTCTTGGAGCTTCCTGTTCTTCCTTTCTAGTATGGGTGTGGGGACATCTCATCAGGAAGTTCTGAGGACCAGTGGGAAGACAGCAGAGGTGGCTTTTATACATTGGAATGTTGGTTGTAGGCACGTGGGAGTGATGGATAAGTGTTGGGGCCCATGCTGATAAAGCAGAGAGCAGAGCCTTTATGGATCCTTGCGTCCTCTAGATGGTTGTGAATATGACAAGCCAAGGAACAAGCAAAAAACCCACCATATTTCAGTTCTGTTTTATTTTTTCTAGTTTACCAATGGAGTTTCAATTCTCTTGTTCTTTTTTTCTAGAGAAATTCCTTGTAAATAGCTCTCCCTCACATTTCTTGTAAATATCTAGGGTATGGGTTTCTGGTGTCAACGGAAAGAAGCCAAACTCTGTAAAATAATTTAAAGAGGTTTATTCTGAGCCAAATTTGAGGACCATGACCTGGAGCCATGCCCAAGAAGCCTTGAGCAAGTGGACTCGCTGTGGCTGGGTTGCAGTTTGGTTTTATATATTTCAGGGAGATAGGGGTTACAGGTAAAGTTAATACATGGAAGGTGTACGTTGGTTTGACTCGAAAAGGTGGGCCATCTCCAAGCGGGATTGGGGGGGTTTGGGGGGGAGGCTTACAGGTTATAGGTGGGTTTAAAGACTCTTTGACTTGTAATTGGTTAAAAAATGAAGCTTTGTCTAAAGGCTTGGAATGTTTTTAGATAAGGAAGAGACAAGCCACTGGACTTACATTTGTTGTGTAAATTGGGGACCTGCAGGTTTGTCTTGCACAGCCTTAGGCCTGTTAATGAGTTACAAAGGACATCTCCAAGAAGGGAGGGGGGCATGGTGAGGCGTGTCTGACCTCCCTCCTCATGGCAGACAATTCAGTTTTAGGATAACCCCTTGGCCAGGAGGGGGGTCCCTTCAGTCAGCTGGTAGAGGGGGAAGCCTTAAGATTTTATTCTACTTCAAACTGGTGAGATGCATTTGTGAGCCTGCATCCATACAAATGTATGTGTGCATATGTGCATATTTGTGGGTCAAAACAAAGCAGCGATCCTCAGCTTTCACTTGTTGCTTCACTTAGCCTTGGATCTACCTGCCCTTTGCCTCTCTGCCTAGACCCACCGTCTGTAACACAGAGACTGTGCTTCCGGTTTTTCTTCTCACTGGGAGGTTAACGACTGAGTATGTGTGTAGTGCTGTGAAGTCTTTGAAGTACAATCACAAAGTACATGTACATTATTATTTTAGCTCTAATGGTTATTTATATTTAAATCATTATTATTGTAATAATAACATACCAGTTTGCCTATAAAACACAGAACCACTTCAGAAAAACATTCTAAAATGATAGCATTTTTTGAGGCCAGGCAGTAGTGTCTAATTTTGGGCTTTTACAGTTGTTTTTGCAATTCATGTATTATGTATGTATTATGTATTTCCAAAGGATAATCAAGGAGTACAGTATTGCCCAGGGCAATGAGTATGGAAAACATAGAGCTGGTCAGCTGTACTAAGAGAGTGATTGGAAGTCTGGACTGACACGGCTGCATTTCATTCAAGGTAGGGGCTGTCACCGCTGTGATGCTGTCTTGGAGCCCTTGGGCCTTGACTTGGTGATAATGCTTCATTAGGACCGAGTGCTTTATGCAGCTGTCCACTCACAGCGAGGTGTAAAGTGGACAAGCATCCTGGCTATGACTGATGGGTCTTTTCTTCCAGATCCATACAAAATTCATAAACCTGATTTATGACCAGTGGAATTTGTGATGCTCAAAGCAGAAGGCTCAAGTGCGGAGCTTTATTTTATAGGAAATATCTTTCTTTTAGATGCCCTGATGCTTTAGTCCCTGAGCAGGTATAGGTGGTGACACCACAGGCCCAGCATGAAGGGGAAATGAGGAAACGGTTGTAGTTGGTCTCCTTTTATCTCACTGGAAATCACATTTAGCTTATTGGAATTGGACCAATTATCAAATTAAGAGCAAAAGTCATGAGAGGAGGCTGTCATTAGTTTTGAAAACAAGTTGTGTTCTGCTGAGCCCCACAGCACAGGGTACATGGACATCCATAGTGGGACAGATGTGGCCTCGTACCGTTGGTGAACAAGCTCCTGCTGAGGTCACGAGTGACGGCCCTGTGTGTTGTTGACACTTGGCAGCCATCATGTCCCTTTGCCTTTGAAAGCTTTCTCCTTCACTGGCTCCAGGACAGTGAGCCCTCCTGGCCTTGTCACTCCTCTGGTCTCCGTCCCCTTCCTTGCTGTCATTTCTGACTCCTGTGTGTGCTGATTGTCCTCCACTGCCTGCGCTGTTGGTCCTCTCGGTTTTCATGCTGGGCCTCTCCTCCTTTCATTCTGCATGCTAGTGGCTTCACTACACCATGTACTTAGAGTCCACAAGCAGCTTTTAGTGGGTTTATGAGCCTCCTGGAACCATGCTAAATGTTGTATGTCTGTATGTATGTTTTTCTGGGGAAAGGAAGCATTTTTTGTTTGTTTGTTTTTGTTTCGTTTTCAAGACAGGGTCTTGCACTGTCACCCAGGCTAGAGTGCAGTGGTGTGATCACAGCTTGCTATAACCTCAAATTCCGGGGCTCAAATGATCCTAATTTTTGAACTTTTTGTAGAGATGGGGTCTTGCTATGTTGCCCAGGCTGGTCTTGAACTCCTGGCCTTAAGTTATCCTCTCACCTCAGCCTCCCAAAGTACTTGGATCACAGGTGTGAGCCATGGCACTTGGCCAGAGGCATTGTTTTTATCATGTTTGGACAGGGGTACTGACCTGCAAGGTTAAGATCTAGTGCTCTCAAATGTCAGTCTTCTAGCCCAGATCTGTGTCATGAGCTCTACTCCTTTGTATCCACCTGCCTCCTTGCCAACTCCTTGAAGATGCTGGAACCAGAGAGTCTAGTGTCAGGAGCAGATGTGGTGTGCTCTCCCACATCTGTTGCCTTGGACGTATTCTTTGGTCAGGGCATCTGCCCAGTCTGCTGAAACCTGAGGAGTGCCCTGGATTCTCCCTTTCTCACCTGCTTTATACCACTGGCACCAGGTCTTGTTTGACCCTGCCCCCTGCTGCCCTCTCCTCCCACCCCCCATATCAGGACTACCTTGTTGTCTTCTGCCTCTGGGCCCCCTCTTACTCATCCCTGAGACAGCCTTTCATTAGGCCTGGTCTGACCACATTCTGCCTCTGTTCTCTGTGGCCAGGCCTGTATAGCATGACAGACAAGGGTGTCCTGAGGTCAGACCCCAGGGTCAGCTTCTCCTAGAGGTGTCCCTGTGGATGTTGCTCAGGACCCTCCAATGTCACACTGACCTTGTTGGCTTCACCAGTTGCTCCTCTCTCCCTCTCAGCCCTGGGACCCCAGCCACAGCTGACTGTTGCTGTTCCAAAGGTGTGCTGTGCCAGAGAGAGTCCTTCGCCATCCTGGTCTTTCCTTACCCTTTGCCTGTACTTCATGGTTGTCACTAGGCTGCTACACCATGAGCGTGATGGTGGTGGCTTCTTTATCTTACCATCCATAGTGTGTTCCTTTTATTGGAGGATGGTGTTAGAAACTAAGATCTGTATTCTTGGTGTACTTATTATCTTTTAAAGAAATTATATATAAGAAAAAAATGCCTTTCATAGTTACCTTTATTTATACCATTTCCTGTCTTCTTCGTTTCTTTGTGTAGATCTGTATTTCCACCTGATATCATATTCTTTCTGCCTGAAGAACTTCATTAACATTTTTTGTAGTGTAGCTTTTGTTTGTCTGACAAAGTGTTTTCCTCACTTTGCATTTTGAAATGTATTTTCGCTGAGTACAGAATTCTGCGTCGACAGTTACTTCCTTCCAGTCCTTTGATGCTGTTGCTCCATGGTCCTCTGTCCTGCATAGCTTCTGATTGTAAGTCTGCTGTCATTGTTATCTCTGTTTCACTTCTTACGATTTGGTAGAAGTCTCTGAAAGTTAATCAGTTGTAATGTTAACATTTACTGAACGTTTACTTGTGTCTGGCACTTTGTTAGGCTTAGCTGTGCATGTGTGTAATTCTTCCAACACCCTTGAGAGGGAGGGAGGTGTTATTTTCATAGTTTATAGGTAAAGAAGCTGAGAGTTGAACAGATTAACTGATTGCTGAAGTCCACTTAGCTCAGCAGTGGCAGAACCATGCTTGTCTGATGCCAGAGCCTGTACTCTAACCGCTGTTTGTTGAATTCATACTCTTCAGAAGATCAAGGATCAGGGTGAGCTCATACTAGTCTAGTTAAAATGCTGTCACCACAATAGAAAGCACACAGGCGTTAGAGTCAGACACACAGGCCCAAGCTTCGGTTCTGCTCTGCTTCTTATGGGCTAAATGACTTTGAACATGTCCTGTGCCTTGCTGAGTTTGTGTTTTCACCTCTGAAATAGGTGAGTGTAGCTGCCTTGTTGTTTGCTCTAGGTCAGGATTAAGAAATGTTATGTGTGGTATATGAGTGCTGTAGTCAACACATGGAAATTTTTCTTGGTTGGGATGTGCTCATATATCTGTTGAATTAATGAATTTACTTTTGCCCAGGTCAGATTCCACATTGATTTCCCTGTTCAAGGCTGAGAGTTGTAGTCACAACACATGCTGTAGTGTCCTCACATTTCATCCCCCTGATTGGCTCCCACTCCTGGGCTCATCTTCCCAAAGCAGGGTCCTAATGACATCACTTTCAGAAAGCATTAAGTGGCTCCCTACAACTTCCTGGTTCAGATACGGAGCCATTCTGAATTAACAATAAATATAAAACCCCAACGACAGCATGTAACAGAAAACACTTTATAAACTAAAGCCCTGGGTAAGCGTTTGATACTTGCATCCATTCCTCTGTCTGTATACCCGTCTCATGAACGTTTCTAGGTGCCTTTTCTGGGTGGAGCATCGTAGTAGATCCTGGGTTCCTGCAGAGCCCCCAAGGACTCCACTGTCTGGGAAAAAGGCTGAGCAACAGGTTACAGGGCAGCAGTTCACTGCCAGGGACATGTAGTGTCTGTTTGCTCTCTGGGGCCCCCAACCAGTGGAGGGCAGGATGGGGAGGGCAGGGCAGTGAGCTGAGGGTGCCTGATTGCAGCATGCAAGGGGCATGCCAGGCATTCAGAGAGGCCTGGCAGTGACCATGAGGGGACTGGGATGGTGACTGGGGGCGAAGGCTGTAAGTGGAGTGGTGCCCTGGGGGGTCTGGAGAGGACCAAGGCGCCCTCTCCTGGAGAGCCTTGTGGGCCAGGCTAAAGGGCTCAGGGTCATCGTGGGACCGAGGGGAGCTATGTCAGAGTAATCTTAGCTGGGGGAGTAAGGTGGTCACAGTGTGTATTTTGAAAACTCTATGCTTGTTTATCATTCAAGGCCCGAATCAGTTGGCCCCTTCCTTCCTGGGGCCTTCTTAAAGCCTCCTTCCTCCAAGCAGAATGGGCTTCCCTCCCTTCTCTGGAGGCCAGTGTACTCTGTGCCCCTCTCTGGTCAAGCCCTGGGAGGCTGCTTGTCCATTCAGCCCCTCTTCTGTGACTCTGTGGGGTATTGTTCCCAGGTCTCAGGAAAGACCCTTGTTGACACAGTTACTTAATTACAATAATGATAATTCTTACAAAGGAGAAGAAAAGGGCTATGTGACCGTGTTTAATGACAGCGAGCCCACCCCAGGCATTCAGTGAGTCCTCTGTGAAATGGCAGTAACCCTGTGGAGGGCAGGGTCTGGGATGGTGAATGGCATGCTGTGTGTGGCCCCCGGGTCATGGTCAATAAAGCAGGACCATATCAGTCGCGGGAGTCCTGCCCATCGTTATAATGATTGGTGTATTTGTGTTCTCTCAGTTTTAAGTCCCTTGAAGGTAAGGCTCACCCTTGCCTCTCTGCCTCTGCTGCAGCCCATGCTCTGGGCAGAGAGCAGGTGCTGAGGACACTGAGCTGATTGGACTGGAGGACAGGACAAAAGTCATAGCAGCTGAGTGTGGTTGAGCATCAGTGTCTCTTCAGCAGACTGATTTGGACCCGAGGGAAATGGGTCATCTACCCGTTAGGGATCTAATTGAAATAATACTGTGCAATTTAATACAGTGGTTTCTTAACTTTTTTGCATAAATTAACAAAATGCTTCAAAATGTTACATGCATTGTAAATGGAAATAATTGAATCCCAGGGAAGGATAAGTAGATCATACTAGAATATCCAAGGAGGAATTTCTGATCAGCTTGGGAGTGAAGGGGTTATCCCTGTGGTATTTTATTGAACCACAAAATGTTATTTATAACCCATGTCAGGAGCAATTAAACTGATTGATGATTAAGAAAGTTTAATAGTTGAATAATAAGATGCGGTTCTTGACAGCTATTTTTTCTCATTTTGGAAGCATATTTTATGAGTCTAATAGTGTTAAGGACGGACTGTATAATATGTTGTGGGGTAATTATATGGTGGTAATACAATATTCAGTCTAGTGTTACATGGTATGTTACTTATAAAAAATTAAAATAACAATTATGTTTTTTTGATTTATTATTGAAGTGATTTGTTGATTTTGACTTACCTGAAGCAGGGTTAATTAGTACTTATTGATATATTTGATTAAAAGTACACTAATGTTGAATTGAATAAGCAAGACCAAACAAAATATATTATTTTCCAGTCATCCCAGAATGGTATCATAATTTTAGTTATCCTTCATTTTTATGTAAAAAGGTGGCTTCAAGTTGACTGGAGATGTTTGCTTTGATGGGCAGCTCCTTAGGCATTGTGTGCCAGTGGAGGTGGCATTTACATTTTACAAACAACCCGTGTTACTTTCTTTGACACATGTTTTTTTTTTTTTTGTGGTAGTATTTCTCTTTATGAAACATTTCTTATGTTTGGGAAAATCAATACATAGTTAAAAAATACTTTGTAGAAATAAGGAGAGATGCTACAAGGTAGGAAACACAAATGACTAATAAACTCAAAAAAATATAGTCTAACTTCACAAGTAATGAAAATGCAAATTGAACCAATAATGCAGTTCTATTTTTGTCTATCAAATCAGCACAGATTTAAAAAGATAATACTCAGTGCTTTTCAGGTGAGGTGAGATCGACACTCCTTATAATCTTTTGGTGAAACAACCATTTTGGAAAGCACTTTGGTGCTTACTGGAGGGCTTGGGTGCCTCCTCGTTCCAAGGAAGTCGAAGGAGGTGTATGTGCAGGCAGAGCGTGGTGTGTGCACGGTGGAGGTGTTTGTACAAGCAGAGGCTCCCAACCAAGAGATGTCCAGTGCCAGAGAAAGTTTAAAGCCACTGTAGTACACTGATTTCTGTGGAGCCCAAAACATGATTTCATAAAAAATTCTTTTTCAATATGTGAAAATGACCAGGGTATAAATAAAAACAATAGAACATAAAACCTCATATTTAGTCTCAATTCTGGTTTATTAAAAAATGTATATGTGTATGAATGTGTATGAATGTTATGGGCTGAATTGTTTTCCCCAAATTCATATGTTGAAGTCCTAACCCCCAATACCACAGAATATATTTGGAGGTACAGTCTTTAAAGAGGTAATAAAGGTAAAATGAGGTGATTAGGGTGTGACCTGATCCAGTAGGATTGTTGTCCTTACAAGAAGAGAAGATGAGGACACAGACACACACAGAGGGAAGACCATGTGAAGACACAGGGAGAAGATGCCATCTACATGCCCAGGAGAGAGACCTCAGATGGAACCAGCCGTGCTGACTCCTTGATGTTAGACTTCTAGGTTCCAGAACTGTGTGGAACGTGGGGGGTCCTGGGAGACCAGCACGTGGAGGCCTGGCTGAGGCATTTGGACCTCACTCTGAAGACAACAGGAACCACTGAATGCTTTTCAGTTGGAGAATGATGTTGGGGTCTCTACCTTCCAACCCGCTGTTGTGCCTAGTCCAGGCACCAAATGCCTAGTCAAGGGACCCCATGAGTGCGCCCTCCTTTTCGCCTGGGCACACAACCACTTAGAAACAAAACAAAGGCCTAGCAGATGGAGGTTGGAATAGCACCTTGCCTGCTGATCAAGCCACACGGCTGTGGACCTCGGTGTGGATCCCAGAGTGAGGATGACATGGCTAGCTGAGCTGAGCGGGGCCTTCTGGCACGGGAGACAAGACCATCCTAGTGAGGTGAGAGGTGAGGCTGTGCCCGGGCTGTCTGTGTGTGAGGAAGCGGAGCATGCCCCTCACTGCTGCCCAGTGCCCAGCTGGCTTCCCCCAAGGAGAGGGACAGCCACCGGCCAGCGAGGCGTGGGGCACGTGTCTTTGGCAGATGTCGACAGACCCATTTGCAGAAGATGAAGGGGGGCTGATGTGGGGGAGTTGGAGGCAGGAAGCAGAGTCCCAACAGAGCACCCCACATCTGCATTTGGTGGGGCTGGAGGAATGCTGGGCAGGCCAGGGGTGCAGGGGCCCTGGAGGCAGAGGAGCAGTTGTGGTGGGTGCGGCTCTTGTCACGAGCCCTGAGGGCTCAGCTGCAGGACTTTCAGGGTTGTTGTGCCCTCCTGTGAGTTTCGTAGGGCCAGAGGCATTTAAAAGTGGATCAGGCCTGTTTGGTTCCCTTGGCGGCTGGGATGTGGCTGCCCAGTGCCCAGGGCCTGTGCAGATGTGTCACCCCAACCCCTTACCACTTCCTCTCTGTATCCTGGAACCGCTGTAGCCAGCATCTTAACATCTGTATACCATGGCTCCTTAGCCATCCCCTCATTACACTGGGATGGGGCAGGGGTCTTAGCATGTGGATGCTGAGAGGGGCCCCCTGCCCTTTCCATCCGGATGTCATTCTTGCTGCTGGACGGTTATGATTTCTGGGCAGTTCCACCTGTTCAGATGTGTTAATGCAGAGGTAGTCTTTCGTCCAGCCAGCTCCCATGTATAGGCACAGGGCTCCGTTCTTCGTGCATCTGCATTTCGTAGCAGGGGCCTCTCTGGCCCCATGCCTGGCGTCGGGACCCTTCCCCTAGCTGCTGCAACAGTTCTCTGTGTTCCCAAGAGGACAGTAGGCTTTGCTGCTTCTAAAAAGTTACTATTCCATCTTTGTTTTACGTGTAGACTTACTGGATTTCAGGGAGTTAGTGTTTATTTCTAGAAACAAGACTCCTCACTCTTCATTACATTGAATGTGCTCTGGCTTCTGCTTCGGCCTGTGCTTCTCGAGACAGAGCCACAGCTTTCTGAGAATTTGGCTTCTTTCATGAAATCCATGGAATATTAAGAAAACATACAAGAATATGTTTTCCACGATGTACCATGCCATAGCCATTCTTTCCACTAACTGTGAGGCACAGAGCTTTTCTTTTAATTTAGTATGAAATGAGATGGGCAGTGGCTATGGCTCACTGAGGCAGCTTTGATTATGAGAACATGCCCCAAATGTCTGCCTCCAACTGTCTGCCCATGACAGGGCGTTTCTTATTGGTTTTAACATTCCTGGATGAGAAACTCTGGGACTTTGGGATTTTTCCCTCTGTTTTCTGTTCCACCCAACAAAAAACTAAAACCAGAGCAACCCCTAAACTTGTGACTGAGAGGTCATGGATTAGTTAGGAGTCTGTTTACACCATACCGAAATGGACGAGGCAGTGGAGGAGGTGTGTGGACTGGTGTGGGATGACCCAGGAGAAGGGCCCACGAACTTTGGGGCACACTGGGACTCAGCCGTGCTGCTAGACTCACAGTGTTGTGGATGGTGGGTGCTAAGGCCCAGACCTCGAGGCCAGGCTAAGAGAGGCCAGCTGCAAGGTGGTGTCAGGTCTCAGGATGTGGCCTGACTGCCGAGGCAGGCAGCACTGCCATCTCTCCCCCGTGCACCTTGGCCCTCCACTTCTGTGCTGTCCGTTCTGTGGGTCCCGGGCCTGCGAGGCCTGCCTCGGGGCAAGCTGTCCTCCTCTTTCCACACCACAGGCAGATAGGCCTTGGGAGGGAAAGTCGCCTCTCTTCCCCACATGCCAGGTGCCTCCCTCTTCCTTCCTTCTGTCCTTAGGCTTCGTTTGACCCAGTGATTCACTCTGCTTCTGCCTGGGTCGGAGCTGGCCATGCTCAGCCTCACCTCCTGGCTCTCTGGGCAATCTGGCACCAGTCAGTCAGTCACTCTCGTCTGTGGGTTTTCCTCTGGCGTATCTTGTATGTTCTGTCCCTTTTGAGAGTCAACCTGGACTTGGGTTTTCCAGACTCTACATATTCTAACGACCTATTAGTGTTTGCTTTTTGATATTCAGTTGGCTCCTTGGCCCTTTGAGCTGACTTGTTTTATTTAGTCTTTTTAGCACTTCCCCAGGTACCTCTGAAAGCCTCTTCCATTTTTGTCCACACCTCCTTTTGAATTTTCTGCCCCAGGTATGGATCACTAAGAGCCCTGGTTCCTTGTAGTAAAGGATGATGTCAAAGACTAAACTCTGGTTTTTGCTCAGGCACCTGGCAGCAGGAGACGTATATAGTGGGACTGGCTGCTAATGACAGAGCAGGAAGAAGTCTGTGCGTCCATGCCGTTACTTCCAATTTAACTAGGCTTCTTTTTACCTCCCTGTAACAGGAAACCTTGTAAGTCTTTTTTTCACGTTCTTTGACACTGTCATGGTATATATTGACGTATCAAACATTATATATGAGGTACAGTGTTAGACCCAAATTTAGAAATGTTTTTTCTTTGCATCTTTTGACACTTGGCTCAAGAACCCTCGAAAGTGACCTAGAGTGTACAGGTCCAGGCAGTCTGCTCTGTCAGTACCACGTGGGCACAGCTAAGAACAAAAGGAGATCCATTCAGTATCTGAGAGGGTGTGTTTTCTCAAAAGCAAAAACCCATGGCCAGGACTCCTGGCATGAAGAATTCCATACCATTGGTGGAAAATAAAATACAGATCTATGAGGCTTTAACCCTTCATTTTCTTGATAACTAGTGTTAGTTAATGACAGTTCACTTTTTGTGCTAGGCAGCTTTAATACTGAACTCTGATTTCTTAACTGTTTTCAAGTAAACAGAGATACTCATTATACCAATACACTGAGACAATCTAGTTTTTAAAAAAATCAGTTAAGAATTTCAGAAAATATTGCAAATGAATGTCAAGAGTCATCCAAGTTCTTTATAAATTTTCCCTCAGATTCAATTTAAATAGTTGCTGTAAATTCATACCTAGGTTCTACCACAACCAACTCAAAGACACCAACACCTTAGATCATAATGCATTTCTGTATAATTTTATATTCATATTACATTTAGCTTTTCAAGTTACTCTAGATATTTTTGGCACTATCCTCAAAGCTTATACCCACATGAAACAAATACTTAAACCTCAGCTAGCTATAGTTATAGTCTTAGTAAAGTTTCCGGATTTCTGCATGGCTTGAAACGTTCCATGCCTGTGCCCCCTAGTTTGCATTTTGTAATTCCGACATAAAGATGATAAAGAAGAAACTAATTTTTTAATGGTCATTTTTTAAGGGAACTTGATTGATAGAAACCAAGATTCTAACTTAGTCTCTCCGTTCGGTGGCCTTTGTACTCACTCCAGGACATGGGGGAACCCAAGGCTCTGTTATGTTTTGACAGGAACTCATTTAGCTAGTGTAAATGCAGGGTAGTAGAGGATATTTTAAACCCAATTGATGCCCGTTACTAATTACAAAGGAATAGGTGTGACCCCTGTAGAATTTGCTAGTCAGACAGTATTGGGGGGGGAAGTGTGAGCGTGTTTCTATTTTGACAGATTTATCTGGATTGTTTGTATTTATTTGTTTATTTTTTAGAGACAGGGTCTCACTGTGTTGCCCAGGCTGGAATGCAGTGATGTGATCATAGCTCACTGCAGCCTCAAACTCCTAGGCTCCAGTGATCCTCCCACCTCAGCCTCCTGGGTAGCTGGGACTGCACGTGCACACTAACCACGCCCGGCTAATTTTTTTATTTTTTGTAGAAATGGGGTCTTGCTCTGTTGCCCAGACTGGCCTTGAATTCCTGGCCTCAAGTAATCCTGCCACCTTGGCTTCCCAAAGTGCTGGGGTTACAGGCATGAACCACTGTGCCTGGCCTGGACTGTTTTAATTTTGATGGCTTAGTTTCTTGTATGTTTTCTTACAGTAACTGTAGGTTCCTGCAGGTTTTTTAGGCTGCATTTGGTTAAACACATACTTCCCGAGCCTCTTCGGAGGCCCTGAGCAGGGCTGACTGTGTGGCCTCTGTCCTTGAGGGGTGCACTTTCTAGTAGGAAATGCAGATGTCTGTGAGAGCCCAGCCCAGGAGAGCCACCCCTGAGAGTGATCAGTACTCAGTGCCTCCACCTTGCCATCCCTCCTGGTCTGCATGGCTTGAACTGGGGAACCAGTGAATCAAAAATAGATTTAAGGAACAATCACAAACAAACCTGTGGCAAAAAAATTAAACTTTACCAGAAAATAAAAAATGCAAATTAGACCCCAGTGTAATGAGATGTTTTTGCCTTCCCAGTGAGCAAGGATGAGAAGAAGGTAACAGGCTGGTGAGTGACTGGGGCAGGGAGGTGGACAGTCTTAGGTGCCGCTGGCTGTAGCATAAATTGCAAACACTCCTTTCAAATACTTTACCATATATGTCAAGAGCCATAAAATGTTCTTACTTTTTCACCTGCCAGTTTGACTTGAGATGTTTGTCTTTAGGACATCATTCTCAATGTGGATCACATCCCTCATGCAGAAAAGATGCTTTTTGGGGTATTCCTTATGTTAGTAAAATGTTTGAAGTAATGTCAGCATCCTACAGGAGGGATGTGGCTGAGTAAACTGGGGTGTTGTCAGTTCTGTAGACTGTTATGCAGCATCCTAAAGGATGGCTCCAAAGAGCATGTTATAAAGTAGGAAATCTTCACCACAAATGTCAAATTTCAACAGGGTGCAAATTTATATTTATAACTCAACCGTAGTCATGTAAAAGCTGAACAAAACCTATGCATAGAAAAAAATTGGAATAAAATTATACTAGCGGGTGTCCTGGTTGTCTTTTAGATGATGGATTTGTGGTGAATTTCCCCCTTTATTTAGTATTTTGAGTTCCTTAAATTTCTTCTGTGGCTGTGAATTTAAAAAAATCGGTGCCCGATTGTCCTACCTGCTGGGATCTTGCATGTGCCCCTAGACCCTGCCTGGGATGCATCGTGCTCATCCCAGCACCCTCCCTGGGACCCGCAGTTCCTGAGGCCTGGGAAGGCCAGGGGGCTCTTGGGCCTCAGCGATTGCATGGTGTTCTCCTGTCTCCTGTCCAAGTTTGCTGGCTCCAAATGGAGCAGCAATTGAGTCCTTTACCTTCCCCAGCTCCCAGTGAGTTTTATACTTATTGTTCAGGAAAACAGAAACCTTGGCAGGTATAAAACCCAAGGGACAGGCCATTTTGGAAGCCCAAGAGGGCCTGTGTCTGCTTTTTGTTTTTCTTTCTTGAATCAAGGGTGCACAGGGCAATGGCAGTGGTGGTAGTTCAGCTGCTTAAAGAGACAAAGTCAGATCATTCCCTGGACAAGGCCCTCTGTGTTCTGGGCTGTACAACTCTCCCAGCCTCTGAGCTACTTGTCTGGGAGAATGCAGAAGGGAGGCAGGTGTTGGAGCAGGGTGTCCAACTGGCAGGAGGAGCCTGTTACCTGAAGGCTGTCTGGGTGGCTTGCCAGTGTCCCTTTTCTGCGCTGTGATCGTGGGTCCATCAGGAGATTTGTTTCTGTGTGGCATTGAGATGGTCCCTTGTGATGCCAGAGTATCAGGACCTGAGTGTGGGCAACTGGTTGCCTATTAGTCTGCGGGCTGGCTTCTCGCCTGCCCCTCCTTGGCTGTCAGCTGCTCCCGTTTGATTTTCTGGCAGGTGCAGAGTAATTGGCTGTATACTCGGTTGGAGCCTTGGTTCTGTGCCACCCTGTAGGAAGGCTGGGCAGTCCGAAATGCACTTTCTTTGTGTGAGTCTTCCTGGGGCAGGGTGGGGACAGGCAGAGCTATTTGCACATCAGGTATCTGTCACTTAGGAAGAGGTTTATTTATGGTGCTGTTCCACAGTGGTGCCTTTTGAGTACCTTCTCAGCATGTGGAGGCCCCACTGGCCCTCCCCAACTACAGGTGACCTGCGGAATTTGCAGCGTCCTGAGCCAGGGTGTAGTCTGACAGTAGGAAGGGAAAGACCCATGCTTTAAAGGTAGGTCCATGTCTTCTGTTCAGGGGAGCATGTTTCTTTTTGCAGGCAATTGAAGAGCCACACAATTGATTAAATTATTTCAAGCAGAAGTATGTTTTAAAAACAAAGTGAAAGAAAGCAGTCTTATTTTGCTTTGGCTTTGTGCTATAATACATGGACTGTCTGTCTAATTTTTGTTTTGATGTAGTAGCCTCATATCTATTCTGTGGTTACATTCCAGCCAGTTGGGATAATTACAATGTAAGCAGTTTTTTACTTCACTTTTATGGTCCATTTGCTGGGTGTAATAGAGAGGGATGAATGTGTTGAAATGTATCAATTCCTGATGGGTGGGCCAACCGGGGCATTGTGAGGGCTACTGAAACCTGGCTCAGGGGCCAGAGTGCCAGCCTGGTTCCTGGCAAGGCCATGGCCAGTGAGTGACCACAGACGGCCTTTCATGCAGATGGTTAGAGTTGCTGCAGAGGCAGTGGCCATGAGCCTCGTTTTGGTCTTTGTGCGTGAAACCCAGGTGCTGGGCACTAGTGAACAGCAGTCCCAGTTCTTGCTGGAAACTTGATGAGAGGAATCCCAGTTGGGATGTAAGCAGCACCAAAACATGAGCAGAATTTTGGAGTTGATGTGTCTGCGTGATTTATTGAAGACCAGGAATTGATGAGTAAAGCAACTTAGTCTTCCGTAAATGGCTCCAGCCAAAGTTACCTTGTCAGAGCTGTCAGTGAAGGCTGGGCTGTCTGTTAGTTAGAGCAGCAAGTTCTTCCAATTAACTAGTACTTTCAGATCCTGCATCATCTAAACAGCAAAGGTTCTTGCAGTATGATTTTCGGTGAGTGTATTTCTTGGCTTTTTATTGTGTTATTAATAGTAATGTGTAAGGGCACCTTAGCCATACTAACATGCTGTTTCACTGTGTAACCTGGGGGGACGGGGTGTCCTGCTTGTGTTTATCTGACTTTGGAGCTTCTGTCTTGTTGCCTGACTCCCCAGCCAGACCTGAGCAGTGTTAAGGGCAGGGCCCAGGGCTGTTTTCTCCTGGGTTCTCACAGCTCCCATCTGGGTCCCTGGTACACTGTCTGAGGTCAGCAAAGCTCTGTGGATTTTAAAGAGCCGTGACATATTTTGTCTGATTGTTTTGCAGAAAGCATTTGTCTCCCCTGAGCAGTGCACAGACTGTGCTTTGAGTGGTCCTTGTGGTTCAGAGGGGTCTGTTTCTCTTACTTATATCTGTAGGGGACATTGAAACTTTGGAATCTTGGCCAATTTTATTAGTGAACTGGTGAATCTTATTGAATTTATTTAGTAACTAATGATGTTGACCATCATTAGTTTTATGATTAGCTTCATGATTTTAGCTGTCTTTCTTTTGTATATTACCTTTTTTTGGATATTTTCCTCATTTTTGGTTTGCCTACTTTAGATATTTTTCTTATTGAGAAATAGTTCTTTGTAGATTATCAATATTAATTCTTGGCCTGTAATGAGTTGCAGATGTTTCCCAATTTGTTTTATTTTTCAATTTTTTCACTTACAACCATTTTAAAATGATAACAGAAACCAGTTTTTCCTTTTGTCCTGAGCTTTTGCCAGGAAGGCTTTTTCTGACCTGCTACAGATGTGTATGTTAAGCATGCATAGTCAGGGTCTTCGTCGCCCTGGGTGAAAGGTCTTTACACAGACCTTCGGTGTGACTCTTTGTCCCAGTGGAATGCAGTCAGCCCTTCATACCCGCAGGCTTGCGTCTGTCGATTCAACCAAGTTTGGGTCAAAAATATTTGAAAAAAAAATTGGATCTGTACTGAACATGGAGAGACTTTTTTCTTGTCGTTGTTCTCTGAACAATACACTATAACAACCTTTCACATTATGTTGTTATAAGTAATTTAGAGATGATTTAAAATATATGGGAGCATGTGCGTAGTATGTATGCAAACACTACACCATTTTATATCAGCGACTTGAGCATCCAAGGAATTTGGTATCCACAGGAGGTCCTGAAACCAACCCCTTTGGATGCCGAGAGGTGACTTTATTTCTGCGAGTGGAATGAATATTGACCCCTTCTCAGTGTGGTTAACTGAGGCCCTCAGGACTGAGTGGGGGCTTGTGTGGGTTGATCTTTCTTTCCATTTGGCTCCATGTTTAATGACTTGAATGAGGGAACATTTTGCTGATTGATGTAAAGACCCGTTTATCCTTTGAGGAATTATTTTTGACTTAATTAGATAAAGGAAGTAAATCAATTTAATGGATTGATTTATGATCAGTTTGTGTTTTCAGATTATTGTGACTGAAGAATGCTTATTCTCTGTATAAATTTCTGCTGCTAGCCTTCTGAAAGATGAGTATCTCTGCAGAATCTCCTTCTAATTGGAAACACAGCTTCAGAAAGATGGTCTTAGCCAAAAGTCTTATACTCCTTTGCTCATTAAGATACAATAAAGTGCCTAATCCTTTACTGCAGCAAGTAACGGGAAGTAAAGCCTTGGTCCTGTGGGCGTGATGGGAGCCCTGGCACCTCAGGTGACATTATACCATTTGATGACCCGAGTGCTCCTGGAAGGTTCTGCATATTTGGGCGCCGACCTAGGGAGAGACAGGAACTGGGCAAAAGCCCGCTGCATCAGACCATTGGGACCTGGGCACCCTCGGGGATCAATTGCATATCCTGTTTTCCTGAGAAACTGCACCTACAATCTTCAGAGGCACCCTCAGCTTTTCAAAGGCGTCTTAAAATAGTAAAATCATTTTGCTTTCTCCTCTGAGAACCCTGATCTATTTTGTAAAGGAGGCAGTTAGAGCACTGTTGTTGTGTGAAGTTTGAAAGAATGCTTCCCTCAGTTTGAACATATTCTTTTTCATTTTAGTGATGTTTGTGTTGTCATTAGTAGAAGCAAATTAAACTTGTTATATTGTCTTAAATTCAACAATAACATGAATAGTTCTTTTTAATCAGAAAAATTGGGGTTAAATTTTTATCATTCTTCAAAGAACAAGAGGCGTGATTTCCACTGTGTTCTAGGTATAGTTGTGCATGTAATTAGTCTTTCCTCCTAGACTGTAAACTCTCTGAAGGAAGGCTGTTCACTCCCATGGCACATATCTGTTGAGCACTTGCTGTGTGTCAGCTTCTGCTGCAGGTGCTGGGGGTAATGTGGAGAGAGGTTTGGACAAGTTCTGCCTTTGGGAGCTCTGCCCATTGTGGGGGACAGAAACAGGTAAAGATGTGTGTCGGGGTGATGCAGCTGGGCAGCAGGCATACTGTCTGCCACATTCTGTCTTTGCTGGGGGTGGCCCAGTGCCAGGTTTCATGATAGTGGAATCGATTTGTTCTCTAGCCATGTCTGTACTAAACAGAGGGGCAAATGTGGTGGGACCCCCAACCTCCATGTGTGCCTCAGTAGCGCTGGGCCAGCAGGCCTGGGTGGGAGCATCTCTGCCCACCTATGCCCTCCCTTTCATCTCCAGAGCATGTGGTGGAGGGCTCCCCACCACGGCCCTTCCCCATGTGTGCCCACGCAGTGTGTCCTACAGCAGCAGCACTCCCCTAGTGTGCTGAGCCTGAGGATGCTTCTCTAATGCACAGGTGTCCTTCAGGGCTCCCCCTCCCTCTGCAAGGAAGTCCAACACCAGGCCTGGAGCCTGGGGCTCTGCCTCACACTCCTCACGAGCTCTTCCTCCTGCCTCTGTGGTGCACACGTTCTGTCTTCCCTCCCCCATCACCATGTGCACGATCCCCCCATCCTCCGAAGCTCCATTGGAATGCCTGGGCTCCGTGCACACGCTCTCCAGGGCTGGCTGGGGGCTGTGCACCTTCTGCCCTTATCATACTGCTACTCTCCAAACTTGGCAGGTTCTTTATTTACAGACGTGATTGTGTGAGTTGCATCTCCCTGTACTAGATGGTCAGTAAATACTAGGAGAATGAATGAATCAATGAGTCAGAGGAGTGAGTGAATATGTCTTCTCTTCTTCTAGACTTTATTAAGTGTGTTTTTGTTTTATCTTCGCTTTTCTCCGAGTCCCACAGTTTCTTGCATATAAAAGTACTCGATACCTATTAATACAATAAACCACTATTTCAACAAATATAGTGTTTGTATTAACAAATCTTCTGCTCATGGCATTATTAAAAATTTAAGGATACAGTTAAGCCAAAAGGATGTTATGAGATTTAAAAAAAAAATTTTTTTTTTTTTTTTGTTGCAAAAATGACATCAAAACAAGGATGATCAAAGATACAGAAAGTTTCTTTCAATTTTTACTTTGGTATCCATACCACTGTTGTTATTTTCCCAAGTGTTGTCAAGAGGTCTTTTTCCACATGGAGAAGAGAGTGTGGGTTCTCATCATTTGGGGTTCCTCCTGGGAATGGCAGTTGGTAGTTGGATGTGGCCAAATGATGCCATCTTGCCTGGCCCATGTGAGCCTGTTGTCCTTGTTCTGTGATAATTGTCTGCCACTGTCATGTCCACTGACCATGCACCTGTGCTTGTGGGCTGCAGGCACACTGTCCTAGTTTACAACCATAGAGCAGAATTGGGAACTGTGGCCATGGTTCAGTCTATGACCTTGAGTTGAACATTATTTATATTAGAATTAAACATTCTTACTGCTAAACCAATCTGATCATCACATTAGTTGTTTTTGCTGAACCAAAGAGTTTTCTGAATTTATAGTCTTGAGTTGTGATGTTGCTCTCCCCAAAGCAGGACTTTTTTCCTCTGCATTGGAACCCAAATCTATGTAATTAAGTGCTAAAATCTCTATCACCAAAGTGTCAGGGTTTCAAATGTAAAACTCCTA
Source organism: Daubentonia madagascariensis (assembly GCA_023783475.1). Lineage (NCBI taxonomy): Eukaryota > Metazoa > Chordata > Mammalia > Primates > Daubentoniidae > Daubentonia > Daubentonia madagascariensis. The sequence goes on along the minus strand of JAKFHU010000600.1, from coordinate 1,732,011 downwards.
AGTTGGGAAATGTGAAAGATTAGATCCATAAGCAATTCCAGCTTACTTATAAAGAACAGTCTTTTTGATTACTGGTTAAGCTCCTAATTATGTGAAGAGGTTTATTGCAGGGCCTGTGCAGTGCAGGTGATGGACGTAGTCGTAATAGCAGTAGCTCGCTGTCTTTCCTCCCTCCCCTCGTGGCGCTTGCTGGCAGGGGCTGGCTTTTCACCTGCGGTCTTTGTGTTATAGGTGATGAGTGTCTATATTACCTTGGTAAACAGTGTCCTGGAATTCTTTGAGGTGAAAGGAACTGTTTAAATTTGAGGACTTCCCCCTTTCCAATTACCAAGCTCTTCCACTTGGTTTAACATGAGAGAGAACTGAACTCTGTGTCAGTCGCTTTTGTTCTCTGGCATTCCTTGATGATATAAGACAAGATTCCAGCCCTGGTTCCCTGGCCCTTTTGGATGCAGGCGTTGTCTCATGGAGGCAGGGGAGGCCTGGGAGAGAAACGAGCCCCCTGAGGAGACCCAGGGCTTGGGATGATCTGGTGGGGACAGAAGAGGAGGACGTCTACCATGTCATATGCTAAGGGATTGCTGTTTGTATTCATAAAGTTGTGCTTTTCTGGAGTTGTAGCTGCACATGGCAGATTTAATCAGTGACCGCAGGAGCCTCCCTCCCCTTCTTACTGAGTCAGAGGCCTCTGTGCTGTGTGACGTCCTGCTGTGAAACCCAGTAGAAAGAGCAGACCTAGGGTCATGGCCAGGCTCTGGCATTCCTGGCATGGGACCTGAACCCGTAACCTACTTGCAGGCTCCTCATCTGTGCAATACTGGGGCTTTCGGATGGCATGGGGTCACATATGCACACATGGGCTCTGACATGGGGTCACATATGGACACACAGGCTCTGATACAAAGAGGGCCTGCTGTGGAAGCACAGGAGAAACGCTCTGTCTGTTGATGGGGGCAGGTGTCTGTGTCCTTCACTGCCAGGTTGGATGTCCTGGGTGGGCAGCCCTAATCACTAGAATGTTCCTGATTTTAAGCCCTTCAACCTCCCTGTTCCTTTTATCCACTGATCCTTTTTGTTTTCTGAACGTGGAGAGATGGGCAGAAAATTTCTTCTCTTTGTTTCCATAAAACAGCTTTTTGGATATTTCAAAATAGCAATTATTAATATATCCTTATGTGGTTTTGTCCTTACCGGGCTAAGTATCTTCCATTCTTTTATTAGTTCTCCTTATCTATCCATTTATCCACCTGGCTACCCATCTACCCACAGACCCAGGGGTACCTGCCCATCTGTCTACCTGTCTGTCCGTCCGTCCACCCACCTGCTCACCCACCTGCTCATCTTCTATCCATCTTCCATCCACCCACCCACCCATCCACCCACCCATCCCCCACCCATCCACCCACCCATCCCCCACCCATCCACCCACCCATCATCAATCCATCCACCCACCCATCCCCCACCCATCCACCCACCATCCACCCATCCACCCACCCATCCCCCACCCATCCACCCACCCATCATCCACCCATCCACCCACCCATCCCCCACCCAACCCCCCACCCTCCCACCCACCCCCTATCCCCCCCACCCCCGTCTACCCACCCCCTATCCCCCCACCCATCCACCCACCCATCCCCCATCCACCCACCCACCCTCCCACCCATCCCCTATCCCCCCCCACCGTCTACCCACCCCCTATCCCCCCACCCATCTACCCACCCATCCAGACTGGTGGAAATCGTCAGAACTCAGGCTGGTCGTAGTAATTGTGCAATGCTGTCTACACCTTCTAGCACTGGCCTTGCCCACTGAATGCCAGCAGCACTCCTCACCCTAATCATTCTGACCCGAAAATGCCCTGCAAGTTTCTCAAAACATTTACAAGGGCATTATCACCACCACCCTTGGGAATTTTTACCCTAGGGATATTTATCTGAGGAAAAGATGGATGACCTTAGTTAAACTATTCCAAATGGTTTAAACAATACTGTTTTTTCTATTGCAAAAATAACTGTTCATTGTGAAAATTCACATTCCTTTTTACTCTATACCGTTCTGCAGAGAATAAAGAGTGGGAGTCTCCCACCCCCACCCCTGACACCCCCTGGGGAGTCCAGGCTTTCCTGTGTGTGGCACCCCTCTGTGAGTATGTGTATGCAGGGAGGCAGTGACAGAGGTTTTGATGTAAATGGGGTTGTTGATAAAGGTGAGGTTATTGTAAAAATTCACTTTTTTACTTAATAATATGGCAGGACAGCATTTTCACAGAAGGCTGCTTAACTCATCCCCCAGAGCCTTTCTGTGATCTGAGGAGACAGAAGAGCCGAGTTTTAATTCAGGATGTTTTACATCCCGAGACTCCCAGTTCTGGCGTGGTCCACTTGGGACTACTCATCGTGTGCCTAGGCTGTGGGACTGCCTTCTCCACCTCCTGCGGGTACCTCCGGTGAGCCTGTGCACGCAGCAGCCTCCCTGCCACTTGGAGGGCTCACGCCTCTTTCAGATTGGTGTCCGCAGGTGAGAGGGCCTGGTCCCTGTAGGGAGTATTATGGCTAATGTTGGGGAAGAGGGGCTGGGTGCAGCTCCAGAACAGTGTTATACCTGCTGGTGTTAATGTTAGTTTACAATTAAATGATAAATGTAAAAAATAGAATTTAGTCAAATTTCAGATTGGAACAAGTTGATTTAGATTCTATTATTTTTTAATAATGTGTTTGACATAAATGTCACCTTAGAATGTCCCAATGGTAGCCCATCCCTGTCGTGGCTCCCAGGGCCTGGTCAGTCCTTGGCTGGGAGGAGGTTGATGTTGTCTAACAGCCTCCCCTCCCCCCCACACCCCCATCTCGCTCTGGGGTGCCCTGTGCCTCGCCCAGCTCCTCATAGCCGGCTGCTTCGAGCCTGCTTGTGGAGCAACTTCGTGGCTCAGCAAAGACATATCTAAGCCCAGACCTCCAAGGCCCTGAGAGGCAGCACCCCTGAGAACACCTGCTCAGCTCCTTGTCCACTGCAGCATTTTCATGTAGACCCCCCGCCCCCTGCCACTGACATCCTAGTTCTGTATGCCTACTCTGTTTTCACCAGTGCATTGATATTTTTTTCCTTTGAATCACATTTCCTCCTTTGAACTCTGAGATTGCTTGGAGTTGCTCAGTGTCTGTGTTTTCCCTTCTCATTTGTGAGCTGAAAAATCTTTCTTTCCGTTGATATCAGCACTGTCATCTCCACTGTCCTTTGGTGTGACACATGTTGAGGGAGCTAAATCTGAACCTCGTCGTGGTGTACAGGGCTGTGAACCACCCCGGTTGACTCAGGCCCCTGACCCACGACCTGGCCATTCCATGTGCCAGTTTCCTCCCTTCCTGGGCTCCCTCCCTCCTGCCCTGTGGGCGGCAGTATGCTTGGTGGAGTCGGATGATCCTGAGTTAGAATCTGTCCTGCCTGTCGGCCTCTCAGGGTCTGGTTCCGAGGACCAGTCTCAGCACACAGGTGGTGCGGCAGATGGCGTAGTAGACCAGCATCCGACAGACGGCGGCGGAGGGAAACCTGCTGATCTTGCCTGTGGTTTTTGTCCAGGCCATGCCCCCAGGGGCCGTTAGGGGCCTGGCTCCTGTGGAGCCCTGTTCTGGATGCCTCTCAGTGGTCTTGGACCCCTCAGTGCTGTCTCCTTAGGGGCCAGATGTGCCAGCCCAGGGCTGTTTTCTGCAGCTCCTCCCGGGCCCTGACTCTGCTGTCACAGCCTGGGGGTTCCAGAGTGTCTTTGTGCCTTCGCCAGCAGAGGGGGTCGGGGATGTTCATCTCGTTCTAATGATAAGGGGGATTCTGATTCTCTTGGTGTTTAGAAGACAATCTGCATAGGGGTTCTCTGTGTTAAATGCCGTTACTTCATTACTTTGAGGAGTAACCAGTGGCGCGCTGTGAGAAATGGCACCTGGAGTAGGCCGCCGACATTTCTCTAAGGTGAAATAATACGCCGGCTGAGCAGAGGGAAAGAGCAAGGCTCCTGCCGGCCTCGCGCAGCACCCGTTTCTGCGGATCTGGCCTGTGACAGCCCAGCGATGTCTGTGACTTGAGGAGAGGCTGTTGAGGTCTGGAGAGGGCTTTATTTCCCTGTTTACCTTTAGTTATATCCGAGGAAATATCTCCATGCTCGGAAGGCCCTTGAAAGAGAGACTGTGTCGATAGAAAACTTCTCAAAAGAAGTCCTCTGGTTGTAGTTGCTGATTCTGTTCCCTGAGACTGGAAATAAAAGCAGATCTGCTCTAGGTCCGCAGAATGTTGGGTTGATCCTGCTGGAGCTGTTTTCCTAGTGCAGTCACTGTGCGGTGAGGAGACTCACGTCTCCCGTCTGTGTACATGGCCTTCGTGGTACCTCCCAGCAGGACGGGCGTGGTGTTGGGCAAGGCAGCCCTGCTGTCTCTCACCAGTCGTACTGAGCACATTGATGAGTGCCTGGAGGCTTCGTTTCTGCGGGTATAAACTGGTGGAGATAACACCTCCCACCACGGGCTGCCTTGAGAAACTCAGGAGACAGGGCCTTTCCCTTGGAGACACTGTGGGGGATGGGGGGCTCAGATCAGACACTGGGCTCCCGAGGCCAGGCACCCTGATGGGCTGGGCCCTGCTGGGCAGAGGGTCCCTGTGTGCTGGGGAGAGAGCCTGCAGCCCGCAGGGCCAGTGGCAGGACAGGGCTGCCAGGAGAGTGCCAGTGTCAAGGTGAGCTTAGGCTGAACAGAGGTCCAGGGAAGTGACCACCTGTGTTTCCTTCCGGGGCCTGGGTTGTGAAGACACTGGGCTGAGGGAGTGAGCATCCAGTATGTGTCCAGGACGCTGTGGGCAACGGCACCCGTCACAAGTCTGGGTCCCGGGAATAACCGACCCGCTTTCTGCATGGCCTTCCCCACCTTCGTGCCATCTGGTGACTCTTTAACACCTAAACATCAATGTTTTCAATTTTTAAAGTCATTTGCTTTCTCCTTTAATGCACAAGCCTCCTGAGGGCATCAACTCTGCCCCTTACTCTGTGCCCAGAGGAGGGACAGAGCTCCCACATAGGGCACCTGCTGCCTGTGGTTCACATCACCCCACGGTGGAGATAGCCCAAGGCCTGCCAGCTGGGGAATGCAGGAACACAGTGTGGCCTGTCCACGTGGCAGAGTGTTACTCGGCCATAAACAGGAGTGAAGCACTGACACGTGCCACCTTGTGGGCGAGTCCTGAAAGCACGCCGAGTGAAAGGGGCCAGCCACAGGTGGCCCACAGTGTGCGGAACAGGTGAATCCACAGATGGAAAGTAGACAAGCAGTTGCCAGGGGCTGGGTGGAGAGGAGATAATGGGGGTGATTGATAACGGATACAGGGTTTCTTCTAGGGCAGTGGAAATGTTCTGGAATTAGATGGTGATGATAGTTGCACAACTCTGTGAATATACTATTATAAAAACCACTGAATTGCATACTTTAAAGGGTAAATTTAATGGCATATGAATTGTTTCTCAATTTAAAAAAACCCCCAAACCCAACCAAACCAAAACAACACCTGTTGAATGAATGAGGGAGTGGGTGTGTACCTGGGGGCCAGAGTGCTGGTTTTGTCTGCATGTCCTTACAAACCCACTCCCACCGTTCCAGAGATGAGTGAGGAGTGACCTGGTCAGAATCTGTAGTTGCTGACCTATGTGGCCACGAGGCCCTGCCGTGTTGGATATGTGTCCGGGGCTGTTGCTGCCTTGTCCAGAGCCCAGCTGGCTGGCTGCTACCCGAAGGTCTTGACATGGAGAAGCTCTTCCCCTTCCACCTTTCTGGTTTGTGTGGTAAACCAAGAACATGGGAAGTAGTATGTTCGTTTCACCTTTTCCCATTCACACGCCTTAGTGTGAGTTAGGAATCGTGTGGGGCTGCAACCCAGGAACTGATTGGGATCAGATTGGATCTTTATGGAACATGAATGTGAGCTATGCCTTTGAGTCTTTGTGGGGAGCAGTTAAGGACCTGGCTCTAGGACCGGATGGTGGGGCCACGTTGCACCCCTTTCCCCACTTACCAGGGAAGTGGTTGGAAGGCCATGGCCATTGTTTGTCGGCACCCCACTGTCCTTAGGGTACGGTGGTGATAAAAATGGGGTCAGAGAGTAAATGAGAAAATACATTTAAAACAGTAGAAGAGTGCCTGGCATATAGGAAGCAGTCGATAAATGTTAACAATTGTTATGGTGGTTATAATTATTGTGATTTTCTACCTGCTTAAAGCTTTCTAAATATATTCTGGGCTGCAATGTTTCTTTCCTTAAAGAACATTTTCCTGGCACAGATGCCAGGTACATTTGCAAATAAAAAATTAAGAAATAGGATACATAATTTTTAAAACATTTATGAGTGTTTTGCTGGATGATAGCAATTTTTATAAGGATCTAAAATTAGTTTGTTCACATATCTGATAAGCCATTTCAATTAGGCATCTGTTTTGCATTTTAAAAACTTTTAAGTTATGTTTTCTCATTAGGTTTTTTATACTTTAAGAAGGAAATTATTTACAGCATCATTGTCTATTATTTCTTTGAAGCACATCTGTGCTACTACTTTCTGGGGTATTTGATCATAGCATAGAAGTATTTATCCAGTGTAGTTTTGGAAATTCTAACTTTGGAAACAGGTTTTTAAAGGAATTATTGCCAAATGAATATATAAATATATTAGAAGCAGAGTTTTTAAAATCTTATGAAGAAACTTTTGGATCTCTGTTTGAAATAAGTGATGTATTCTAGGTTCTATCTTATTAGGATGTGAAATGCCTGAGAAGCAATAATTTACAATGTATTAATTATGTTAATTAATTGGAGGAGATTCAGAATATTAATTTTCTGCAACTGATTAGTTATTAAAATTGAGAATCATTAAGTGATGAGGTGACAGCTACGTGAGTCGTTCAGCCAGAGCAATGAGAAACAGGGTTGTGGGAGCGCTTGACCCAGCGTGCAGGCCTCTGCGTCGGGGCCTCCTCGCGCGCCAGTGCTTGCTCTGTGTGGTTAAGTGCTCCTTGTCTTTTGCATGCTTGGCGCCACAGAAGCGGAGGATGTGGATGCCGTGGACGTCTCCAGCGTGCCCGCAGACGTGCTGCGCAACATCGAGGCCGACACCTACTGGTGCATGAGCAAGCTGCTGGACGGCATTCAGGTGAGCGCCCCGGCTGGCTGTGGCCTGGCCTCACCCCCCAGAGGTGCACGTCCTTACCTATGTCTGTGTCATGGACAGGACGCTGGGCTTGATGCCACAGGCTGCTCTTGGACTTCAGCACGGCCCTTTACTCGTTCCTGAAGCCTCAGTTTCTATATCTGGAATAGTACAGACTGTCAGGGTGGATGAGGAATGAGAAATAGCGTGTGGGGCTCTCATTCTGGGGACAGTGTGGTGTCCTCCTGAGGGTCCCGGCAGGAAGGTGAGGTGTGAAGTCTGATGCCTGCAGATCCTGATCTTCTGACTTACTGTCTGCAGACTCCAGCCAGCAGCACCACGGCAGGCAGGGGCTGACTGTTCAGAGGGCTCCTCCTCTTACAGGGCTTCAGTTTTGGGGCTGTAGCTCCTGGTCTGTGACACTGGGCTGTGAGCAGCCCTTTGGCCTGACAGCCTCAGTGGCCAGGGCTCCAAGTGCTTGGGGCACTGCAGGAAACACAAGTGAGTGGGAGTCCCATGCACCATGGAAGGGGTTCTGTTGGTCAATGTGTCAGTTAGGGTCCATGGCTGAGATTTTCCCAGAAAAGCCACAGTTCCAGTGACAGGGCTGGTCTTACGGAAAGGTGTGGGGGAAGAAACCTGTACAGTGCCAGGAAGGGCCTGTTGGCAGGTGAATGAGGTGTGAGGACGGGAGCCAGTTGGTGTTGCAGAGTAATGGCTGAGGTGATGGGTGGGCCCCGAGTGGGGTATGAAACATTTAGGTTTATTTGGGCGAGGTGCTGCCCTCTGCACCCGGGAAATAGGGGTAAGTGAGGTGTGAGGCCTGCCCATGAGGAGCTCACTGTGGGATGGAGCGTAGATGGTAAAGTATAGTGCAAGGACAGAAAACACATGCCCCCAGGACCCGAATGTGGGATAGAAGAGACTTCAGAGGGTTAGATGGAGGGAGACCTAGAGCAGGGTTTTGGGGATAGAAGTTTCTGAGGGGCCAAACTTGCAGGGTTCGTCCCGGGTACCCTCATGCGGATGGCCCCTGCAAAGAGGAATGGGGGCTGTCCAGGAGGTTCACGTGTTCTTCTGCCAGCACCCCTTCATCCCAGCTGAAGTGGGGGGCCCCTTCATCTGAGATAGTGAGGAGATGTGATTGCGCCTCGCTTGCCAACTGCATTTCCTGTCTGGGCTTTTGGCTTTTCCTGGGCCATTGTCACAGCAGTTGTCCCTGCTGCCACTAACTAAAGAGGTACTTGATTTGACATGGTCAAAATAAGGTGTGTATAAAATGTAGTCTAAGATTTGGAGTTCGTGGTATAATTTGAATATATTGGCTAAAGTGGTTCTATTGAGGAAAACTGTGTGGGTTCACATTAGTGTGATAACTCAGGAATTGACAGAGAGTAAGTAGAAGCCCTTAGTGTAATTGAAGAGTGAAAATCTCATATCTGTCAGCTGATCCAGACTTCCTTGTGACTTATTTTGTTTCTAGTAAAGAAAAATGTGCCCACTGGAGACATATTTTGGCTCATGCATCAATTCATCATTTCCCCTACTTTGCTAATATTTTCATTTGTTTTATTCTTTCTCCCAGACCTTAAGGCTTTTTCCCCCTCTTAGAAAAGAGATTGAATCATAACGTAAATCTTTATAAATTTCAGATGTCACTTCTCTGATCATGAGTGATGGAACTTGTGCCATTTAAATACAAGATTATCTGACTTCTATTTGTAAATAAAATCAGCTGTACAATGAAATCGATGCTGGCTTTTCATTTCTCACCTGAGATATGTGGTCTGATGAAATGGTTTATTGACAGTGCTGATGAGTGTGAGGGCTAGTGCTTTTCTGGTGCGTGTGTTTACACAGCATTGCCGTCTAGTGGTAGCATCCATCTTTGTCTCACGGGGTTATGATGACCCTCATGGGAGCAAGGCTGAGGGTCATCAGTTCCCACCATCTAGGGGACTGGGAGTTGACTGTATCTCCTGTAGATAAGGCCACCCCAGCAGAGCTCCTCTGGGACTTGTCTAGTGTATGCAAGCACTACTGCCATTTTAAGTTCAGATAAACGTGAGGATATGAACTGATTTACAACCAAGCCAACAAGTGCCCAGAAGGTTTCTCCCTGTGGACCTGGGTGCTTCTGTCCTCCGCTATTGGCTCCTTCGCCTCTTGGCTCACTTCCCTACTCCTGGTCTCACCTTCCTCCACTCCATTCTTCTTGGAACTGCTAGGGCCTCCTTCTTTAAGCGCCCTTTTCATCACATCAGTGCCCCGATTGATAACCCGTGGAGAAGCTCTCTTCAGGTTTTGTTAAATGCAAACTCTCAGTCTGGCCTTTACCAGTTGTTCCCAGCATTTTATCAAGGTCAAGTTTATTTATCTGTCCACACCTTTGCCAAAGAGACTTCAGTGGAGTCACTGAACCAAAACTGTGTACTTGGGGCTCTTCCTCACGCAGAGTGAGGACTACCGCAGGACATCTTGGGCCCACAGTTTTTGTGATTGGTAGGTAGTCAAAGGGGGATGAAGATAAGGAACTAACAGCATCTCTCGAGGGATGGTGCTTCCTGACATTGGCACTCCCTCACAGCAGATCGGAGGTTACACCCCTGCACACAAGGCTGATGTTGAGATACCAAGCCACTTTCACAAGATCACGTGGCCACCTTTGAACCCCACAGCCTGGAGAGTGTTCTGCTTCATGACCTTTCCCAGCCAAAATATACAGGGGTGCGTTCTGGAGGGCAGAAACCACATCCATCTGTTTTCCTCACCCTTGGATATCCTGGGAAGTAGTAGCTATGTTTTTGGTTCACTTTGGAGCCTCAGTTTGAGATTCTGTATTCCACTAGGTTTTGGTAATTAGTTGATTAAGCTTCATCTATTTGGCCAGAGTATGGAAAGCACCTACCTCTACAGGTACTGGGTGCCAGGCAGAAGACTTTGGGGCATGTGAATCAGCATTACCCTGCTGTCCTGAGATCTCAGAACCTGGTGGTAGGGGGCCAGGGCAGGGAGAGAGGACAGCTGGTGGAGATGGGGACAGAGTGCTGGGAGAGGAGGCTTTGGGCCAGTAAGATGGCAAGCAAGGAACAAGAGCAAACCACTCCCCTTCCAAACAATGTCTGGAAATGCTGGGCAATATTGAACAAAAATTGTTTAAAATGCATCACTGGACTCCTTAACCACCAGAGGAAGTCCTCCAGAAGTGAAGAGTCATGACCCCACTGGCCGATGCTAGTGAATTTGAAGGGATTATCAGACCAGGTTGTGGCTAAGAGTTGAGGTTTTACTGTGGTGGCAAGGTATAAAAATAAGATAAAAGCTGGTCCTGCTTAGGGAAATCCAGGTGCTGTCCAGAAGGAAAGATAAAATGGTTCTACATTGGACATCAGGACTTCTTTGTTTTTTTTTGGAGAACAGAGTCTTTCTCTGTCGCCCAGGCTGGAGTGCGGTGGTGTGATCATAGCTCACTGTAACCTTGAAGCCCTGGGCTCAAGCGATCCTCCTGCCTCAGCCTCCTGAGTAGCTTGGGGCCCACAGGGGACTATAGCTACACACCATCATGCCTGACTAAATTTTTTGTTTTTTGTTGAGACACGGTCTTGCTATGTTGCCCAGGCTGGTCTCGAATTCCTGACCCCAAGCAATCCTCCTGCCTCAGCCTCCCAAAGTGCTGGGATTATAGGCGTGAGCCCCTGCGCCCAGCTAGGACCTCTTTACATTGTTAAAAATTATTGAAGAACCCAAAGAACTTTTATTTGTGAGTGTTAATTCTCTTGATATTTATCATATTAGAAATTGAAATGGAGAAAATTTAAAATTACTTAGTAATGTATTTAAAATAACAGTGATAAACTCATTATAGGCTCTTAAAAGTAACACATTTTAATGATAAATATTTTCCAGACGAAAATGTTTAGTGAGAAGAAAGGCTTTGCTTTACATTGTTGCACATCTCCTTAATATCTAACTTAATAGACGACGGAAGAATTCTCATACATGCTTCTACATTCAATTTGTTGTGACTTTTGTTTTTCTAATTGAAGTGCGTGAAGAAAATCCAGCCTCACATGGATATGTATTTGGAAAAGGAAGTATTTTAATATCCTTTTCAGATAATTGTGGATTCTTTTTTTTTTGATACTGTATCATAACTCAACAAATAGTAGTTTCTTAAGGGTTAGTTGTGGTATGAAATCTGAAACCACATCAATGAGCATTTTGTATTCACTTACATGAAAATCCATTGGCCTATCTTACACTTAGAATGGATCTTTTACCCATACATTGGCTCTGTAACATTGTGTATTGGTGATTTAGAAGATACCAGATGGCTGAGGTATGCAGATCTTCTAAATGTTGACGTGTTTCATTGTACAATGTCAAAACGTCCTCTTGGTATTGCCACCATCTCATAAGAAGAAGTGTTCAGGCTCAGAGTGATAGATAAAAGTCTTCCAAAATTCAGATTTTGACTTAAAAGCGCAAATATTATCATTGGTAACAAATACTACCCATTGCTTTCCTTGAAGTGACAGGAGAGCTGACTTTATTCATATTTGAGAAACTGTCTGCCAGAGACCCAGGTTTTAATAACCAGTTTGTCTGTCACATATTCTTTCAAGTAAAAATGATATTTCTTCAAGAAAGACTGTAGAAAAGATGTTTGCTCAAGGGCCAAGACTGAACACAGTAATAAAATCAGTAACTTTGCCTACTACATCAGGGGCATCCTTACGTGAACCTGCCTTTTGTTTTTTAAACTATGAGCATGTGGCATTAGGAATGCAGTGATGGCTAGTACGGTTCGGTGGCCCTGCCTTGGCTCCTGCGAGTGTGTCCACGTTTTCACTCACCACTGCTTGTGTACCACCAGTGCAAATGTCAGCATGGTGAAAAAGGCAAATAATGTCTCAGCATTACTGTGAAAAGAGTTTTCATCTCATAGACCACTTGAAAGGACCTCAGGGACCCCCACAATTGGCTGACTACCCCAGGAGAATTTTTGCCCCAGTGGGATGCTCTCACGACACAGGCCTGTGGTTTTCTCATGGGAAAAGCCCCCTGAAGATGAGCTCACAATAGAAAAAGTACAAAACAAGCAGAGAAAGAGAACACCAAGAGTAAACATTCACTGGCCCCATAATTGGGAGTATTTGTACCCAGAAACTTGACATACTACAACAGTGATTTGAAAGGAACCATAACATGTGTAGGTTTAAAGTGATTATGGATAAAGGAAAAGTTTAAAATCAAGATAAGACTCTGAAGACAGAACCCACAGATTTTCAAAAGAACCAAGCAGAACTTCTGGCAATCAAAAGTATAGTCATGGAAATTTGAAACTCGTTAGACACGGCAGAAGAGAGAATTAGTTAAAATAGACTGTAGTTCTGAGAAAATTACTGGCAGGCAACACAGAGATACTGAAAATATGACAGAGATTAAGACGTGAAGGAGAGAACTAAAAACATAGACCTAGCAAGAGAAAACGTAGCGGAGGAAAGCCGGTGTTGGTAAAGGCCAGAGCTGGGACTTTTCTAGCACTGAGGAAGGGCGTTGTTACTTATATTGAACAAACAGAACAGGTCTCAAGAAAGACGAGTTAAGGCAGAGCCACACAGGGAGAAGTGAGGGTGAATCCGCTGCACAGGGAGGGAGAATCTCGCGGGCAAGACGGGCGGAAGAGAGGGGAGGAGTTTGTTTCGTGTCCTGAAGAAAAATACCTGTCAGTCCAGGTTGGCTCTAAAAACACAGCCTGGCTGTCTGCTAGTTATGAGACTCTCCCTAGAGCGTAAGCATACAGGACGGTAGAAAGGGAAGAGTTGGGGAAGACGCCGCAAGTGAACAGTGACCGAGATGGCAGTGACGCAGCGACGAGGCCCTGCCGTAGCTGTGGTAGCAAGTGGCCGTGCGGCTCCCAGATGCCGTAGCGTGTGCTGCAAAACCGTTACTAGGGGTGACATGTCACTGCCTGGTGATAAGTAGGTAAATTCACCAGGGAGGGTTTCATCCTGAATATATGATCTTGACAACATATTTATGTACATGTGCTAAGTATAATGGGACAGAGAGAGAGAAGTAAAGACGTGGCAGAATTACCAGAAGACATGGTCGATACTAGGCACTGTTCTGAGTGCTTTGATTGTAGTATTAGTTTCTTTTCCCTCACAACAGCCTCTAAGCTACTTCCCATGTGTGGCTAGTGAGTTGTAGTGTTGGGATTTAGACCCACACAGTCTAGCTCCAGCTTTCCTGCCCCTCGGTAATTAGTAGGTCAAGCAGGTAAGAATTAGTCAGGTTTGGGGACGTCTGTAGCACACAGTTAATTAGTTTGGGCTCATGGATGTATTTGGAACCCCATATGCAGCATGTAGAGAAGATTCATTCTTTTCCAACACCCATGGAACATTTAGGAGTGTTATAAGAACAGCGTGCATACCAGCAGTCACCAAGGAGCCATACAGACCAGGTCTGGGTAGATTAGCACATTTAGAAGAGCATTCTAGACTAAGCTGGGGCTCTGAGGTTTGGAGTCACCCAGATTACTTAGGGAATAGGAGTGTGGGCCAGAGCGTGAGGTTGGGAAGCTGGGTTGCCAGTTGGCAGCTCTGAGAAAGGTCTGTCCTTGTGGCCCTCCCCAGGTATTCTGGCTTGATCACTCATTTCTGATGGATTGATGCCCTCCCCACTAGGTGTTCGCTTAAGAGACATTATTTACTGGTGTTGGGAGAAAAGGCCAGCAGCTTCATTTCCAGGTGTGATGGTCTTATGGGAGATACTTTGCTCACAGAGTAATGCCCGGGAAGCCACTGTGGGCTCCTGTGAACAACGAAGCGAGGTCATCGGGCTGTCCTTAAGGACGTCTCACCTAGCAGAGGGATGTGGGCTATACGTGGGTGATGGAGGGGAGTCACCCAGGCCCCAAACGAGAGCCTGAGCTAGGTGGTGATGGGAAAGGCATGGCCGGGTTGGGTGCAGGAGTGAGGGCCCTCTGTGGGGTGGGGTAGGGGGTGCTATACTGCTCCTTAGGGTTGCCAGGAAATGTCTGGGGTGCTTTTTGGTTGTTGCCGTAACTGGGGGAGGCCACTGGCATTTAGCTTGCAGGGAGCAAGGGTACTAAATGCCCAGTAATGCAGGGACAGTTCTGCCTTGGGAAATATCTTAATAGCACCCCATTAAGGAACACTGTATGGAGGGAATGCCGGGCTTGTAGTCAGCAGGTCTGGGCTAGGATTTTCGCCTGTACGGCACTATTGATGATCCCAGCTGGATGGTTTGATCCTGAGAGGTGAAGGACATGAGAAATATACGTTAGGTTGTGGTGAAACGCCGTAGCAGGGCTGTGCTCAGAGGTTTCCACGGTGCTGGAGGCCCAGGCTGGCTGGGGCACACACAGTGGGGCATTGCCGCCAAAGCAGGGCAACATGAAGTGGGAGCTGAGACCGTAAGCTCCCCATTGTGTGTCTTTTAAGCCTCAGTGGTGAATAATCCTCGATGCCGGGGACAGAATTTCTGCGTTCCGTCTTTGGTTGTGTGGCAGCTTGGCTGAAGTACTTTCTCAAACTCGGAAAGGTGTGATTTGGAGAAGTGACCCCGTTCACTTTTGTCCTCCTTTTTCGTTTCCTTTTGCAGTTGATCTCTCTGCTCACTTTCCTGAGTCTCCCTCCGTGTATCTCGTTCTCCGGTGGCGCGAGTCGGGTGCGCACAGGCTGCTGTGCGTGGTGCCCGGCCCCGGCTTGCTGGAGCAGTCTGGAACGCGGGCGGAGGCCCTCCTCGCTCCCCCCAGCCGGCCAGCAGGTTCACGCTCAGGTCCCAGAGTGAGCACAGTATTTCCCCACCAAGGCCACCATGAGGGTTTGCGGAGACAAAAGCGACTCCCCTGTGGTTGCTAATCTGCCCTGTTGGCTTCTGATTATCCCCAGTCCCATGAATGCCTCCTGATTTCTACTTTATTTACTGTCCTTAGTGTGAGAACGTGTGCTCACTATAAATCCTGCCTTTAGATCAAAGCAACCTGGACGAGTTCCTGGCCATGACGCAGGTGCATTCTTGCTTGTTCTGCAGGGTTGCCTTCAGTGGTCTTGCTGGAGCACGTACACCCTTCCCTGTGGTATATGAGCCTCAGGTCTGGGGAGGAACAGTGTGGAGATCCCCCTGTCTGGTGGCTGCCCACGGCCACGCTTCTGTGCGTAAGTTCCCCCAACAAAATGCCTTCCCTGACAGACTGGACTTTGCCTCGTCCTTTGGTTTCTCGGCTCCTTCGGCATTTGGCGGCTACTTTACATGTATGGCTGTGTCACAGAACAGGGTTCCAGCAAGTTATTTAATTTTTAAAAATAACTTGGTGGGCTCTTATTTCTTTCAGTGGTTTCATGGATTGGGTCTTTTTAATGCTATTTGGTATTAGTAGCTACATTTTGGGGATGATTTTTGGTGTAGATCACAGAAATACATTTGAGCCAATCCCAGTTGATTGAATATATTTCTTTAAAAAAGATTTCTTTAAAACAGGACCTTGGCTTCAGGGCCTGATTATAACCAGTTTTGAATGTGTGGTTTCTAGGCAGTGGAAGCTGCTGACCTAGCACTGTGCTTCAGCCCCCGTCTCTCCCTGGGGGTTTAAAGTTGGTGCCCAGTTAGAAGTTCCCAGCTGGATGAGGCCTTCTTAGGCTTTTAGGGGATTATTCTTGTGCTTTTGCCGGTCTTTTCATTTCACTAACAACTCCAGTGCCAACGTTGTCAGTTAGCTATTACTTCTTGAGTTACAGCTTCCATATTTGCCTACCCTGAAGTCAGACTATTACTCCTAGATTCATTACTTAACAGGACAGCTTCTTTGAGTAGAAAAGAACCATTGCCTTTTATAATTAGCCATTTACATTTCCTTTCCTTGGGGAAGGATTATTCAATTCTAAGAACTGGTTGGTGGCATGGAAGTGATAGGAATATTGGGGGAAGTGACTAAATTATCGTGGAACTTGTCAGAGAAAAGGCCAGAATTGTGGTGATATCATGAGTCATTCAGAGAAAGGCCAGAAAACTACCAGGCCTGTGACTGGGGGCTGGAGTGGACTCTGTCTTGGGGCGTCCCTCAAGTCCCTCAGGTAGAGCGGTTGTGCGTTAACCGTTGAGGTTAATGTCAGGGAGGCAAAAAGGGACAGACGGGCAACCAGAGCCTGCGCAGAGAGCCACTGGAGAAGTAGGGGCTTTTAAAGTTTACGCTCCAGAAAGAACAGCCCAGGGCAGGTTCAGAAGGGTTGCCCAGGAACTTCTGCGGGAAGCTTAGACAGCTAGAACTTGGAGTGGTCTGAGTCCTGGGGGTGGCGTGTTATCTGCCAACTAAGCTGGCAGGAAAGAGGAGAACGAGGAAGGGGCTGGCGTGGTGCTTGGGAAGGTGGCAGAGAGAAAGCCCGCTTTCGCTTAGCCCTGCTTTGGTGCTCGCTGTGTGTGGCAAGAGCCGTCTTCTCCAGGCAGGAGCAGAGGCCTCATGCAGAGGGGAGCCCCCTGGGCAGAAGAATGAGTGAGCGAAGCGCCTGCCACTTAGAACTGAAGCACTTACCTGCCTCGAGTATCAGCTGAATCACACTCTATGAAGAGTCTAGAGGTGCGATTTTAGAGCCCCAGTCAATAAAATTGAGGATTCTTGACAACATTTTAGAAAGGTTTATTGAACAGTTGAGAATGTGTTAGTTACTGGGCTGCAACAGAAGATTCATTAAGAATGAGTCATTGAGCAGCAAGCAATTTAAAAATGAAAATTTAAAAAATTCAATTTACAGTAGCATTGAAAAACATAAAAATCCATGTTGTTGCCTGAATGAATAGTTCATTCCTTTTAATTACCAAGTAGTAGTCCATTGCATGAATGTATTGCAGTATGTTTATCCGTCCTCCTGTGGGTGGGAGCCAAGGCTGTTTTCACCCTTTGGCCATTAGGAATAAAGTTTCTGTGAGCATTTGTGTACACATCTTCTTGTTGACATGTGTTTCATTTCTCTTGGGTCAATACCTAGGAGTGGACATGCTGGGTCATAATGCAGGAGGATGTGTAGTTTTTATAAGAAAGAGCCAGGTCTTTTCCCAAAAGTGGTTGTGCCATTTTATACACTCATCAGCCATGTTTGTAAGTTCTGGGTGTTTTCACATGAGGATGCAATTCACCAACAGTGCCTTTCCCTCATAGTCTTCATCTGGGCTGGATAAAAATCCTTTGCCAAGATATATACTCTAAGAATATTTTTTTCTGGTCTGTAGTTATCAGTTCATTTCTTTAACAGTGTCTTCTGATCAGCAGAAAACTTTAATTTTGATAAAATCTAATTTATAATTTTTTTCTTTTGTGGTACTATTTTTCTCTTTCTTGACTAAAAACCCTTTTACCTACCCCCAAAATACCAAGACATTCCTCCTATGCTTTTCTTTAAGATGCTTTACAGTTTTAGTTTTAGGTCTATAATAACCTAGCTTGACTTAATTTCTGTGTGTGGTGTGAGGAAGGTGTGGGAGTTTATCTTTTTCCCCATAGACATCCTAGTGAGCACAACACCATTTATTGAAAGCAGTCTTGTTTCTATATTCTATATATAGATATATTCTATATATCTATATTAGATAGCTTTGGCACCTTTGCCCAAAATTAAATGATTGTGTAAGTGTGTGTCCATTTCTGGGCACTCTGTTCTGTTCCATTGATATACTAATGGATCTTTATCCAGTTCCCACTGTCTTAATCACTGTAGCTTTTCACAGAGTCAGGTAGGGTCAGTCCTCCAACTTTGTTCTTTTAAAAAATTGTCTTGAGTATTTTTAGTATCTTTGCATTTTTATGTGAAGTTCAGCTATTGCCTGCCATTGTCTACAAAAAAGCCTGCTGAGCTCTTGAATGAGAGTATGTTGACTATGTCAATTTCCCTTGAATTGACAATATTAACAAATATTGAGTCTTCTCATCCATTATCATGGTATGTTTCCTAGTTTATTTAGAACATCTTTAATTTATCCTCACAAACATTTTGTAGTTTTCAGTATGGGTTTAAAATTTCTTAAATTGTTAATTAAATTTGTTAAATTTCTTTCTAAATATTTTGGAGTTTTTTGATGCTACTTTAAAGGGTATAGCTTTGCTGGGAAATTTTTTTCTTTTCTTTTATACTACTGGTATGTACAAATTCAAGTGATTTTTGTGAACTGACATAGTTTTCCAGGTATTATTGCTGCATAACAAATTACTCCAAAACTTCCTGACCTACAGCCAGCCATGTTTTTGTGCTCACAGATTCTGCATGTCAGGATTTCAGTCAGGGACTGGTTATTTATGCACCACAATGTCTGAAGCCTCAGGTGGGAAGACTTAAAGGCTGGGCACAAACTGACGCCTGGGGGCAGGAATCATCTAGTCTAGAATCTCCTTTACTTAAGTGTCTGGTGCCTGGGCCAGGATGACTCTATGAAGAGGACTTTCAATTGGACTGCTTACTCGTGGCCTCTCTGTGTGGCTTAGTGTCCTCATAGCATGGTGGCCATAGCATGGCCAGACTCTCATGTGATGGTTCAAGATTCCCAGTGAAATTCTTCCCGCAAACAAGGTGTAAGTTGCATTTTTTGTGACTGAGCCTTGAAAGTATATACTCATTTGTGACTTGGAAATCATGTACACAGTACTTTTTTGATTGAAGAAGTCACAGCCTATTCAGATTCAAAGAGAAGGAAACCAGACTCCATCTCTTGATGCAGGGGTGGCACAGTCACATCAGGAAAGAGCACGTGTAATAGGAGAGAATGTTGTGGCCACTTTTGGAAAGTGTAACATGCCATACTTTGTTTCCAGTAATCTTGCTAAACTCACATATTACTTCTCGGAGCTTTTTGGTAGATGACTTAAGGATTTTCTGTGTACACAGTGATGTTATCTGCAAGTAAAGATAGAGTCTTCCTCCTTCCTTTCCAATCCAAATGGCTTTTATACGCATACCTCGGAGATGTTGCGTGTTTGGTTCCAGACCACCGCAATAAAGCGAATATCATAGTAAAGCGAGTCACATAAACTGTTTGGTTTCCCAGTGCATGTAAAAGTTATGTTTACACTATACTGTAGTCTATTATGTGTGCAATGGCATTATGTCTAAAAAATGTATGTACCTTAATTAAAAAATACTTTATTGTTAAAAAATGCTAACAATCATCTGAGCCTTCAGTGAGTTGTAATCTTTTTGCTGGTGGAGGGTCTTGCCTTGATGTTGATGGTGCTGACTGATCAGGGTGGTGGGTGCTGAAGGCAGGGGCGGCTGTGGTGATTTCTTAAAATAAGACAACAATGAAGTTTGCCACATTGATTGACTCTTCCTTTCACGAAAGATTTCTCTGTAGCATTGTGCATGCTGTTTAATAGCATTTTACCCACAGTAGAACTTCTTTTAAAATTGGAATCATTCCTCTCAAACCCTGCCACTACTTCATCAACTAATTTTATGTAATATTCTAAATCCTTTGGTAATATTCTAAATCCTTTGTTGTCATTTCCACAGTGTTCACAGCATCTTCACCAGGGGTAGATTCCATCTCAAGAAACCACTTTCTTTGCTTATCCATAAGAAGCAACTCCTTATCCATTCAGATTTTATCATGAGAGTGCAGCAATTCAGTCACATCTTCAGGCTCTACTTCTAATTCTGAGTCTCTTGATCTTTCCACCATATCTGCAGTTACTTCCAACACTGAAGTCTTGAACCTCTTAAGGTCATCCATGAGGGTTGGCATCAACTTCCTCCAAACTCCTGTTGACATTGCTATTTTGACCTCCTCCCATGAGTCACTAATGTTATTAGTGGTGTTTAGAATGGTGAATCCTTTCCAGAGGGTTTTCAATTTACTTTGTCCAGATCCATCAGAGAAATCACTGTCTACGACCCCTATAGCTTTACAAAACATATTTCTTCAATAATGACTTGAAAATTGAGATTACTCCTTGATCTGTGGACTACAGAATGGATGTTGTGTTAGCAGGCACGAAAACAACATTAATCTTATTGTACATCTCTATCAGGGCACTTGGGTGACCAGGTGCATTGTCAATGAGCAGTAATATTTTGAAAGGAATCTTTTTTTCTGAGCAGCGGATCTCAATAGTGGGCTTAAAATATTGACTAAACCACACTGTGAACAGATGTGCTGTCATCCAGGCTTTGTTGTTGCATTTCTAGAGCACAGGCAGAGTAGATTTAGCTTAATTCTTAAGGGCCCCAGGATTTTCAGAATGGTAAATGAACGTTGGCTTCAACTTAAATCACCAGCTGCATTAGCCCCTAACAAGAGAGTCAGCCTATCCTTTGAAGATTTGAAGCCAGGCATTGACTTCTCTCTAGCTATGGAAGTCCTAGATGGCATCTTTTTCCAATAGAAGGCTGTTTCTACATTGAAAATCTATTTAATGTTACCACCTTCATCAATTATCTTAGCTAGATCGTCTAGATAATTTGCTGCAGCTTCCACAGCAGCGCCTTGTAGTTTTTTATGGAGATGGCTTCTTTCTTTTAATCTCATGAAACAACCTCTCTTAGCTTCCAGCTTTTCTCCTGTAGCTTCCTAACCTCTCTCAAGCCTTCATAGAATTGAAGAGAGTTAGAACCTTGTTTGGATTAGGTTTTGGCTTAAGGGAATGTTGTGGCTGGTTTGATCTTCTATCCAGACCACTAAAACTTTCTCTATATCAGCAACAATGCTGTTTCACATTCTCATTATTCATGTATTCACTGGAGTAGCACTTTTAATTACCTTCAAGAACTTTTTGTTTGCCTTCACAACTTGGCTGACTGTCGGGTGCAAGAAGTCTAGCTTTTGGCCTATCTAGGCTTTCGACAATCCTTCCTCACTAAGCTTAATCATTTCTAGCTTTTGATTGCTGTGCAACTGTTCCTTTCACTTAAACACATAGAGGCCATTGTAGGGTTATTAATTGGCTTAATTTCAATATTGTTGTATCTCAGGGAATAGGGAGGTCCAAGGAGAGGGAGAGAGATGGGGGAATGGCTAGTCTGTGGAACAGTCAGAACACACACACTTATCAATTAAGTTTCCCATTTTACATGGGCATGCTTCGTGGTGCACCAGCCCAATTACAATAGTAACATTTTAGATCACTGATCACTATAACAGATATAATAATAAAAAAAAAGTTTGAAATATTTTGAGAATTATCAAAATGCGACACAGAGACACAAGGTGTATATTCTTATTTAAAGTGTATTTATTGTAGATAGCTTATTTCTTGGAGTTTGCTTTCTTATCCTTTTAGTGTGTGTTTAGTCTATGTATATATTCATGTAATGTTTCCAATGTAATTATTTATATGGTTGGGGTTTAGGTTGCCATTTATTTTTTATTGCATCTTTTCTTAATTTCACTTTTTTCCTACCTTCTTTTGGATGAATTGAGTATTTTTTAAATTAATGGACTTAGGTTTTTAGAGCAGTTTTAGGTTTAAAGAATAATTGAGCAGAAAGTTAGAGTTGCCATATACTCCTTCACCATGCTCTACAAACCTCGTGTCCCCCATTACTGTCTCACATTAGTGTGGCATATTTGTTACAATTGATGAGCCAACAATGTTGATACATTATTAACTGAAGTCCATAGTTTGCATTAGAGTTCACTGTTTGTGTTGTACATTGTGTGGATTTTGACAGATGTATAATGACATGTGTCCACCAATAAGGCACCATCCAGAGGAGTCTCAGTGCCCTGAAAACCCCCTGTGCTCTGCCTTTTCTTCCCTCCTTCCACCTGAACCGCTGGAAACACTGGTCTTTTTACTGTGCCCATAATTTTGCTTTTTCCAGAATGTCACTTCGCTGGAGTCATACAGTGTGTGGCCTTTTCACACTGGCTTCTTTCACTCAGGTTGTTTATTTGCACTTTGACTTATTGGCTGCCTCCCACCCTTGTTTGGGTGGTGGTTCTCCTTACAGTGTGAATCTGTGATTTATCAGGGACTACCTTCAAATACGATTATACCATTTTATCCTGCTGGTTGGCCTGTGTCTGAGAACAAGTGTTTAGCGTTTCCCCCGCTTTCTGTGTGTTTTACAGAGGCTCTCGTTACTCTGGCATGGCTGGGTGGGAACCTTTAGTGTGAGCAACTGTTCATGACCATACCAGTTGGAGAGGTTGGGTTCATAATTTGTGTGGACGCTGTTGTAGGTTCATGTAGGTTCAGTAACTCATTTAACATCCACCATGTCTTTGTGATGGGGCCCTTCCTCTCTCCATTTTACAGATGAGAAGACAGAAGAGTGGGAAAATTAAGCTAGCGGGTAGGAAAGTGAGGAGTTAAACAAGGCTCGATGTATTTTTATGACACCTTTCTGCTCTGAGCAGTTTCTGAGAGCCTGCCGCAGACCCTGTCCTTGGCCTTGTCCTTCTCTCCCCTTCTCAGAGGCTGTAATGGAGGCTTTGAGGGATCAGTTTAACCGGTGCCTCTAAGCTTGGAGGGACAGCTAATGTGATAGATGACACAATCAAGGTTCAGAATGAGTCCGGTGCTTGGAATGCCAGCCGAGAACCAATCAAATGAACAAGCTAATAGGAATAAATGGAAAGTCCTGTGTTCAAGTTCAAAAAGCCAACCAGTACAGGTCGGTAGAAAGCTATTTGGGCAGTTGGGGTTGACCACATCTTCATGGGAAGCTCTTATCATTACTTTCCCTAGATTAGGGCAATTGTCTTGTAACTGACATACTGTGTCCTCTTTGGTCCCATTCTGTTATTTCTGCACCTTGCAGCCAGAATAATCTTTTCAAAATGCAAATCTCTTAACCACAGTGGCTCCCCATTCCCATTTCATTAACTTCATGTGATCGCTTTGTGTTGGTCTTACCGTTAAGTCCCTAAATGGCCCTCCAGCCTCGGAATGGTCTTCTCTTGACACACCCATAGCTTCCTTGGTACCCCCCACCCCCCAAGCTGCCCTGGCCTTCATTCTATTCATGGGATATGCTGTGCTCCCTGCTGCCACTGGGGCTCTGCTCTATGGTGCTGGAACCATCCTTCCCAGCTCAGCTCAGGCCTCACATCCTCAAAAGTGGACTTCCAGGTCAGGCGCCTGTTTTGTGCTGTGATGGTGCGGCTTCTCAGATCACAGTTAGCAGTAAACGTGTGCTTGCATGATGTGATGAATATTTGCTCAACTACCAGACTCTCATCTCTGTGAACAGAAGAGCCCTGTCTGCTTTTCTCCCCATCTGTGTCAGGGGACCCCAAGACCATACCCTTAGGCTCAGTGACTCACAGGACTCTGCATGGAGTTGTGCTCACAGCTGTGATTCATCCTGTACAAGCATGCAAAGCAAACTCAACTGAGGGAAAAGGCACACAGGTGAAGTCCGGAGGAAACTGGGTGCAAGCTTCCAAGTCCTCTCCTGGTGGAGCCACACAGGACATGCTTGCTTCCTCCAGCAGTGAGCTGTGACAACACACGTGCAAGGTTGGCTACTGGGGAAGCTCATTAGAGACCCAGTGCCCAGGGTGTTATTGGGGGCTGCTCACGAAGGCACCCTTTGCCTGGCACACACCAAAACGCCAGCCTTCCAGAAGGAAAGCATGTGCTCAGCACAAACCACACTGCACAGTTAGGCACAGTGAGCTGTTCTGATTAGTCAGGGAATGGTGGGAACCTTCCAGAAACCGAGTTCCCAGACACTAGCTGAGCAACCTTGGAGGCAGGCCTCTCTGAGGATAGCATTGTCAGGCCTGCTGTGTTTAACTCTTTTTCACACCATCAATACTCTGGACTTAATTTTCTGGCATGTAGGAGGCATTCGATGAGTGTTTATTGAACTGACAAAAGAACTAACAGTCTGATGTGGTTCTGTCTTATATTGGGTTGATGCACTGATTGCATTAATGTATTAATGGGTGAATGCTGCATGCAGCTATGGCAGTAGGCATCACAGCTCTCTGTCCTCTGCATGATCAGAGCCCGTGTGGGGTCCTGTGTCCAGAGCGGTGGGCAAGTGGTCCTGAGGGGACCTTAAAGTGTTCTTTCAGAAGGACACAAAATAAAAATCTCAATTAGAAAGAATACACTGTTTACTTTTTATGAAGGGAGTAATATTGTTACTATTAATATTTTTATAAGTATATGTTATTCTTGCTTAGTTCCTGTTTTTCTGCCCATTCGCATATTCACACAGTACACGTTTTCTGGGTCCGGTGTTTCCAGTGCAGGCGTGCTTGGGTGTGTGTGGAGCAGGTGCCGGCCAGGTATCCTGGGGTGAGAACCCGTGCTCTCACGTTGGGGAGCCCCTGGGCAGCAGCACCTAGGAGGGCCTGGTGCCTCCTGAGGAAGGGCTGGCTGCTGCTCGGGCCACAGAGCTTTCTTTTCTCCTCACACCTTCTCAGCCGTTTGGCCCTGGGTTCCTCAGCAGTGGTCTTTGTCTCCTTGGAGTGCCCTTCGAAGGCATCCTGACCGCTGAGCAGGGCCTGCTGCAGCCTGGACTCACTCCCGAGACGTGAGGGCCCAGACCCACCACCTCTTCAGTGGCTTGGCCTTGGCGGTTCTTGCCCTCCGGAGTTTGTTCCTGTCATCTGTTGCAGCCTGTGGGAGGCTGGTCTTCTCTGTCCTTGGCCTGCAACCAGGACTCCAAGGCTGTACCCGTCCGGCTTTGCAGGTCTTTTCAAAATACGGATTTTTTTTTTTTTAATAGGCTCTCAGGTGTGGTTCTTTTCTCTTCGTTTGGATTTCTGAGAACCCATCTTCTCTACCTGGGTTTTGAACAAATTGAGAAATAAAACAAAATAGTGGCAGATGGAGGCCAAAGAATAACTTTTATTTCTGCTAAATGAGAGGCTTGAAATCCTTTCTTAGCGTGAGAGCCCAGTAAACCGGCTGACTGAATCCAGCATTGTTCAGGCTCGCCCACCCCTCAGAGCCATTCTCCCCTGCAGAGGAGCCTTGGGGTGGAGAACAGCCAGGGAAGAGGTGGAAGGGGGGCTGAGCCCACAGGCTAGTATTGCCCCCAGGCTTAGCAACGCATAAGTCGCCTCCTTGGGGCAAGTATTTCTGGGGATAGAGAAAGTCTGGGAGAGGCAACAGCTGGGCTCCCCCACTGGAAAGCACACCCAGGTCTATTTGTTGTTTGCATAACCATGAGGCGCCCTGTCAACCAGGGGCACGCCTCCCTCTGAGTGGAGGACTCCACAGTCCATCAGGACAGACCCAGGGCGGGGGTGGGGTGGGGGTGGGGGTGTTAGAATGTGCTCCCGATGGCTCTGAAATTTGTCAGAATAGGACACTAATTAAATAATCTGTAGGGCCTCTCTACACCTGGGGCTGCAAAACCACCCTCTAGTTTATTCCTCACCCTTCATTCTGTCCAGCTGTATTGTCCAGTCTGGCTCATCGGAAAGTCCTCTGTGAGGCTACATGATGGCATGTCAACTTCCAACAACACGGTATGCCCAGAATTTGAGTATAAATCTCCTTCTGTTATCCAGTCTGTGGGGAGAAATTAAGTCTTAAAGGCTAACCTTTGCAAGTTCAGGTCTAAAGATGATGACATTCCAAGGAATTAAAGTCCAGAACCAAAATTTCTTACCCCCGTTAAAGTTCAAATATATTAAAGCTCAAAGTTAGTCCTTAACTTCTGCTGTGGCTCTGACTCAGCTAGAGGGCTGCTTGGGGTCTCACTGGAATGAGTGCAGCTCCTTTAGGGCCCAGAGTCCTGTCCATTAAATGCTGAGTCTCAGACAGCCCCCGCTTCTGCAGTGTTCAGACATTAGGCGGACACACAAGCTTATCCCAGAATTGGCTCACTAAATGTAGAAAACAGATCATCCCCAGGCCCCCAGGGCAGTCATCCTAAGCAAGATCCTGTTCCCAGAGCCCATCCTTTTTTCCTCCTGAAATCATGGCAGGGCCTGGGTATCATTCTAAGTGAAGCTGACAAATGGAGCTCTTCCTGGTTTTGCCCTTGCAGAGATGTGACAGTTTGGAATCCAGAGCCTGTCACTTGAAATCCACCTGGGAGAATTACTCCCAGCAAGGGGGTACATTTGACTCTGTTCATTTTCCATTTCTGGGGAAAAAATCCTCAATGCCTTGTAGGCATTTTTAGTTCTGTGCCATAGTGGCTGCTGCACCTACCTGCTCTTGTTAGGAAATGTTGTATGTATGTGTTCATGCATGCATGTGAGAGAGGAAGAGAGAGAGACAGAGAGAGAGAAAAACACTTAGAGAGTGAAGACTGTGCTAGATATGGTCACATACTTTTCTACTTTTCACATTTGACTTTTTGGCCTTAGAAGCTGCTGCTGGCCTGAAGGCTGTCTTCTTAGCTCCACTTTGTCTCGCCTGGGGTCTCCCTCCTGGATTCTGGACCTGGGGGGTCCTGTGAGTGCTGTTACCATGTCCCCAGGGCCTCCTGAGGGCTGATACCTTTGCTGTGTGCTCTATCATCCTTCTTCCATGTTTGGGTCCTATAAACTCTGTGGGCATGTCTGCATGGTCAGCTGCCTCCAGGAGTGTTGTTCTCTGAGTGTTTTCCCGTCCTGAGCCTATGGATAAGGCACATCAAGTCTGGAACAATCTGTCCGCTTTCTTCCTGGCTCCGAATGCCAGGTGCAGTGTCCATAGCTGCTCTGTGCTGCCCGTGCTGCCCTGCCCCCAGCCACATGCCCTCAGATGGACAGGCAGCAGGGTCGTCCCCCATCATCTGAAAGGCTGCTGTGACCGAGGGCTTGCTCAGTGGGCCTGAGCATGCCTGGTGAGCTGCAGCTATCCACACCCAGCACCTCCTGTCTAGACCAAGGCCGCCTTACCTGTGGCCTCACTGAGGCCGGGGGCATGGTTTCCCCTTGCCAAGGCTCGTGAGGCCTTCCCCAGTGTCGCTGTCTGGGGGCAGAGCTGCTGTAAGCTGGTCTCCTAGTGCTGGCCAGGCCAGAGGCCCTGTCTGCTCACTGAAGAGCTCATAGCCCGAGCGCAGGCCGTATGAGAACCCTAGGCACAACACTGTCACGTTGGTGCCTCCCAGTCTTTCTCTCCTTTCTGTATCTTGGGGGGGTCTTATGGGCCCCAATAAAGAACATCCTCTAAACCTCCTGTATTAGTTTTTATTGCTGCCATAACAAATTACCATAGACTTAGTGGCTTAAAACAACACAGATTTATTATCTCAGTTCTGAAGGTCAGAAGTCTGATGTGGGTCTCCTGAGGCTAAATTGAAGGTCGGTCCATTCCTTGCCTTTCCCAGCTTCCAGAGGCTCATGTGTTCTGCAGCTCCTGGCACTTCTTCCACCAGCAAAGTGAGCAGTGGAGGTTGAGTCCCTCTCATGTGGCATCACTCTGCCTGACCCTCCTACCTCCCCCTCCCACTGTTAAGGACCCCGTGATTGCAGTGGGTCCACCACATCATCCAGGATCATTTTCCTATCTTAGTGTGTTGATTAGCAACCTTAGTTCCATCTGCAACCTACATTTCCCTTTGCCATGTAAGGTGACGCATTCATAGGTTCCAGGGCTCAGGATGTGGGGGTGGTTGTCATCCTGCCTTCCATACTTACTGTCCTCGAGTGTGCTAAGTCTGTTGCTGCGTGAGTCCATTTGAAAGCCACCTCCTGGAGATGACCCCTGTATACCAGCTGAGGCTCTAAGGGCAGTCTCTGTGGCGAATGCTCTTCTCTTCCCGACTGACAGGAGCCGCTCCGTGTGGGCTGAGGATGGGATGAGGTAGGGTGTCAGCATTCCTCTCTGGTTGAGTGCCCCAGCACATGCTTGTGCTCTCTTGGGCAGTGATGGTAACAGTAATAGAGCCCGTCAGAGCCTGAGCACCTACTGTATCTTTAAACCTCTTCCACATTCCACCTACATTGTTTCCTTGAAGCTTTAGATGGTCCTAGAAGGCAAAGTGTTGTTATTCTCATTTCACAGATGATGAAACTGAAGCCCAGAGAGGTTATGTTATTTGCCAAGGTTGCACAGCTCCTAAGTAATAGAGCTGGAGTCCCATTCTGAGTCCATGTGGCTCAAACCTGCGCAGGCCCTCTCCCCCTTGAGGCTACACAGAGTTTCCTATCTTAGTTTATGAACTTTGCCTGAGTTCACCTAGTTTTATCTCTGAGAGTAAAGTCACATGCATACCTTTTGTCCCCATGCAGTGCCTGTGTCATGAGCACTTGGGTTGTGTGCACGATGCTGGTACTGTCAGCGCCAGGCATTTGCCCTTTCCCATGGGCTCCCGGCAGTGCTGATGCTTCTGGTTCAGGTGCCCACAGAGGTAGTCAGTTCCCAAAGACATTTATACTCAATGAGCTGTAAGTGTGGGTGCCTGTTTGTTCAACTTAAATGTAAATATATTACATTTACATATGGAAATGTGCCATTCGATATCCCTGAAATCTGTGTTCACCCTCTGACATCAGGAGATGTTGGGCTTTCCCTTCTCAAAGTGAAACTTGATAGCACTGCACATTGGCCCTGTCATGCAGTGTGTGTCCTCTTGTTTCTCAAGATAAAATCTATCAATTTGTGAATTTGTTCTATTATAAAACTGTTCA
The DNA here is from genome assembly GCA_023783475.1 of Daubentonia madagascariensis. Classification (NCBI taxonomy): domain Eukaryota; kingdom Metazoa; phylum Chordata; class Mammalia; order Primates; family Daubentoniidae; genus Daubentonia; species Daubentonia madagascariensis. The sequence goes on along the minus strand of JAKFHU010000600.1, from coordinate 1,703,291 downwards.
TTTTTATTCTGCCTTTTTCCCCTTTAGAAAATGTATTTTATTTTATATGTATATGATACACATTATTATTTTTTCCTCAGGACAACTACACCTTTGCTCAACCTGGGATTCAAATGAAAGTGAAAATGTTGGAAGAGCTCGTGAGCCGGATTGATGGTAAGTCAGCCTCCCGAGTGGCCCCTCGTCCCCGCCCTCAGCATGACAGGATGCTGTCTTCAGCCAGCGGCACCCTGGCCTGCTCGGATCGCTCTTGCGCATCCTTCTGAGGCAGCTGCCGGAGCATGAGCTGCTCTCATTCCTTTTGTTATGGCGATGATCAGGATCCGGTGCATTTGCTTCGCAGGAAGGTGATGAGTGTGCACCAGAAGCAGGCAGCACTCGCTCCTTATTAAGCCCTGTGATTGTCACAGTCTGGGTGACAGTGGTTGTTTATGGGTGTCCTTTGGTACTCTCTTCTCTGCCTTGGTGCATCATTTTTCTATCAAGGATGCTAGAATAATTTCTCCATGGAATCCAATTAATTACCAAGTCTGGAAATAACATCTTTAATATTATAGAAAAATTATAGTGTGTGCTCAGGCACTTTTAGATTATGCTTTCGTGTTTAAGTGGGGGCTTTGAAATACTTTTTACCTTCATCCGTAAAATAATTCCCCCTGCGATGTGCTGTCATACTGCAATAGCAGAGTTTAATTAAATGAAAGTTGAGAGATAATGCATGCCCATTCCAGGCATAATTCTCCTGATGGTTCGTTAAATTAATGAACAGAGCATTACCAAAGTGATGCCAAGCAGAACCAGGCATATATTTGTGATACCAGCTGGTCAGTGATGGGGTGTGGAAAAGAGACATGCTCTTTCATAGAGTCCCATGTGAGCTTGGCAAATGTTTCACTGAACATACAGAGAAATTGTACTTTGTTTAAAATTTATCCCTGGCGATAGGCCTTCCAGTGGCCTGGCTTCTGAGTACTTGCAGCTTACTGTCCCTCACCCCCTCACTGTACCTTTGGCAGTAGAAAACTACGACAGAAGTCTTCAAGGAAAGGCACCTGCTTTGGGAGACTACTGATTGACATTATAAAATGGAGTCACACAAATTATAAACTCCATTTTGTTCTTTGACTGAATCTGATTTTTAACTCTGTGTCTAGTGGTTATTACCTAATCTCCATATTATGAAGTTTTATACAGTTCCCCAATAATACTTTATTTGATTCAGTATTACATTTAGCTACTTTCCAACCTGTCTATTCAAAATTCTGTTTTTTGCCTCTGTAAGTGCATTTATGTACATTTATTATATACTTCATAGCGAGATCTTGTTTGGATGCAGTTGGATTTCTTTCCCTACCAGCACTTTCACAAGTGGTCCCCAGTCTCATTTAGTTCTTCGAAATATGATTTGTAGTAGATGTGAATTACACTTTCTTAGCAGGAACTTCTTTTCCTCATGTGTCCCTTAGAAGGCATATTTTATATTTTCTTGGAAGTTAGAAAGTTGTGGTTAGTGCTCATTTGTTCCAGTGCTGCAGTTTGGGAAATACTTGAATTGATTTTCTCTGGTGCTGTGGTTTAGGAAGAAGCACATTGCAGATTTGCTGGGTGATTGTTTAAAAGACCAGCAACAACAACTAAAGGAACCCCAACCAAATCTGAACTTTTTAGTAAATCATATTTTTATTTTCATTGTAGCTTCTGAGTGGGCCATTTTTATCCTGCAATTTTTTGTTTAAAGGATCAGTTCTTTACAACAGAGAAGATTCATTGGTGTAAGAGGTTTAATTGTATAACCAGTTAGTTCCTGTTCTTCTAATGAAACCTTAAAGAATTTCTCTGATGGCCTCAAAATAAGAATACCCAGGCTTTCAAAGCAGGAAATATATAGAATTTGTAGAGTTTGGACTCTGACTGGTGGGAGCCATCATCCTTCAGCAACCACTTGGGAGAAGCATCTTCGGGCCTCAGCTGCCAGCAGCTCCCTGCTTCTATTTCATCACTCACCTCTTGGAGAAAGAACTTGTGGGCTTAGAACTTTTGCAGGGACTATAAAGATTTTATTAAGGGTAGAGGATATTCTAGGAAAAAAAAATGCTTCCTTTCTGCATTCTAGGGTAAGGGCAGCATTTATTTCAGAAAATATCGACACTTTAGTGAAGGAAAACATCTTCGTGGACTTGTTGATTAAGAAAGGCGAGGTTTTATGGACATGGCCCAGAAGGGAATAGTTTAGAAAAGGGCTGAATTGCTCTGCAAAGTAAAGTTAAAGGAATTGTAGAGTTTTAGCAGTAGTGTTGTAAGGATAGGGCTCAGAAGTCAGAAGAGCACAGAGTGATAGAGAAAGAACAAGGTCTCGGGGTGGGCAGAAGGAAGCATAGTGAGGTCGTGACAGGGAAGAGCACAAGAGGGACAGCATTGCTCTTGTATTTTCTTGTGGTAAGGAGTGGGTAAAGCACCTTTTAGTAGTTTCCTGTTTCGAATAGTGCTGTAACCCCTCTCTGTCATCCCTAAACCTTTAGTGGAAGCCTCCTATGTAGACACGAAGGTGCTGTGAATGAAGCAAGAGGGCTGTGTCTGTAGTGGAAGCTGCGGGAGAGGAGGGTGGGCAACGGCCTTTGAGAGCGTGTGCCGGGCTGGGTGGGGAGTAATGAGAGAGGCGAACCAACTGAGGAGACACCCCGGGGGATTCCCCGTTGTCTTTGGGGCAGAAATTGTAGAACTTTCCACAGAATGAGAGATGACAACTTGAGCCACTTAATATGAAATTAAAAGAAAAAAATCTGGATAAGGTTTTTTTTTTGTTTGTTTGTTTAAAGTCAGCAAACAAAGCAAAAAAAAAAAAGAGAGAGAAGAAAATAAATTCCTTTAAAGCTTTGAACTGCTGTCAAGAAATCAAGAACTTCCTGGATTAGAATGCCAGGAGGACCTAGAGAGACGATCCCAGCACTGAAGCCACTGTTACTCTGAGGGCATTGGGCACTTCCTGATCCAGAAGAAATAACCCCAAAGCGAGCTGTAGTTTGTCAGCCTCATGGAGTGAATGGGTCAAACCTTAGCTTTCTTAGGACAGGGAATCTGAGAAATGCCCATATACCTTCTGAGACCCAGAAGAGTGATATGTCAGGGTAAAGTGGAAGTGATGTAGACCTCCTAAAGTCTTGCAATCTAGGTTCAAGTTCCCTGGGAGGACCAGGACTATTTGAACCTCAATTATGGTGATTCTGTACTGGAGTTCCCCAGAATACTTGTGAGAAGCAAAACAAAACCTTTTCAAGACTCCTTACGTGAGAACATACAGATAATAGAAACAGGTCCTTGCAATGCTGAGCCTTTTGTAACTATTGCCTTTACTGTAATATGTGTGAAGAAATAAAAGGAGAGAAGCTTGGGAATGTCTGCAGGGAATAGGAAACTGTGCAGTTTCACATAAGAGACTTGGAAAGTACCAAATAGGATTTCTGGAATTGAAAAATATGATAACCAAGAGTAAAGAATTTAGTGGATAGGTTTAACAAGTTAGATACAGCTAAAGAGAAAACTAGTGAACTGGAAGATGGATTGGGAGAAAATAGCCATAATAAAACATGGAGAGTTAAGAATATGGAAAATACAGAAAGCAAGAGATGCAGAGGATATGGTTAGAAAGCCTAATGCAATTTGGAATCTCAGAAGGAGAAGAGAGAGAATAAACAAGAATTTGAAGAGATAATGACAAATCTTTCCAAAACTACTGTAATACACCAATTCAGAGATTTAAGAGGTCAGTGAATCCTGAGGAGAACTAACAAAAAGAAAACTACATGTAAACCCATCATAGTAAATCAAACTAAATGCAGAGAGAAATTCTTAGAGCTATTAGAGAAGAAAGATAATTTTATTAGAATGGCTGTTTGAGTAAAGACCTTTTCAACAAAAGTGCAAGAAATATCTTCAATGTGTTAAAAGAATATAACTGTCACCCTAGAGTCTATGTCCCGCAAAAATATCCTTCCAGACTGAATTTGAAATTCCAGGAGTCCATCTCAATCTGAATTGCTTCACACTGCCTCAAAGAAACTGTATAAATCAAGAAAGAAAGCAAATAAAACCACACATAAACTACCCCAGCAGCATAACTAGGAGACATCTGTTATTGTGAACTTCAAATCCCGTTAGTAGGGAAATCAACACCTGTGTCTCACCTGTGGGGAGAGTCAGGTGCTCCAGTGCCAACAGTCTGTAGAGAGAAGGAATGAGTATATGGGTAGCTTTGGGGAAATACAACCAGATTGTTAACTAAAAAAATACCCCAAAACCATGCGGTTTTAAATGCAGTGGCCATTCTGGCAAGCTGGGAAACACTGCTCCAACCACAAGCAGGAACGTGTGTTTCAAAGGAAAAATAAAAGGGAAAAGGACTTTATACCAAGCAGGATGGCTACATATACATATTCAACAAGCTATAGGAGTTATGAATATTTATGAAGAGAAAACACACATGTGTAATTGTGCTTTACACCTCCTGTCCCGTCATGGGTGGAAACTCAGTTTTAAGGTTTTTCCTGGGGTCCCCTTGGCTGAGAGGGGTCTGTTCAGTTAGCAGGGGGCTTAGGATTTTATTTTTAGTTCGCAAGATAAAATCACCACCAGAAAAACAAACCTCACCCAGGATGGGAAAATCCTGAGAACAGGTCTGAGATCTGGTTCGTCAGAGCACTGGCTACTGGGAAATGGAAAAGGATTTGGGATTTCCTGGATGAGCAGCAGCTAAGATCTTAGCAGAAACCTGTTTAACAATCACTTCTTAGGTCACAGTTTGTTGGTGAGGGCCTGGTTAGGGACTTCTCCTTCCTGCCAGACAGCATTTTGTTTTGGCCTTGGGGTGGAATGAGCAGCTTCTTGTGCAAATGTTACTGCTGTGGGCCAGTCTGCTGCCAGCAGGCCACGTCCCCTCCCAGCTGGAGGAGGGTGGGTGAGGGGTGGGGGGATTAGGTTTTTCCTTGGGGCACTCCCTGCTGGCAGGGTTTGCATTGGGTGCTAGGAGACCCAGGAGGAGGAGCTGCTGCATATTCACAAAGGCCAGGGCAGTGGCATTGAGGAAACAGGGCTGGATTTGAGACATTTATGGTTCTATCCTTCATTCAAAACCCCAGCTAACACTTTTTTTCTAAAGCATTTATTTAGCTTTTTAATCTATTATCAAAATTAGTTTCTTTTTTCTCTCTTGGGCAGAAGTAGATTGAACCCTAGTTGTTAGGGTGTGGTTCCAGTCCTATAGCCTGCCTGGGTCAGACTCTTGAATTTCCCTGTCTCTTTCATGATGGTAGACTTTTTCTTGAAATGGCTATGCACTGAAGCAGTTATTCAGAGAAATACATACCAGCATCGTTTGATTCTGTACACACACCCAACATCAGAGTTGACTGTGGGTACATGCGACAAAGGCATTTGTGCATAAAATAGCTTCTGACTGTGCTGAGTGTGGCTTGATCACACTTTACCATCTTCACCATCATGCCTCGGACACTGGGAGCAATGGTGGACCTGTGGGGGTACTGTTGCACTGGCCCCTTGGACTACTCCTGTGGAGCATGGAATGCTTGTCCCTGTGTCTGTATATCTCTGAGGGCACCCAGAAACAGAGGTGTGTGTGTGTTTGGAGAGTGGGCTGGGTGAGCAGCCAGCCTGGACCATATAGTAGAAAGCTGATGTTCAGGTTTTTACTTTGCAAACATTTATTTCTTGATTCACAACTATGACCGCCATCACTCAACTAATTTACCAAAAAGTGGGTAAATAATGATCTTACTTGTTTTTATTAATCTTTCTTGTATGTATAGCTCACATTTATTTCCATGTTTAATATTAGAATTGTTTTATTTATTTGTTTGTTTATTTATTTATTTATTTTCTGAGACAGGGTCTCCTTCTGTCACACAGGCTGGAGTGAGCCTGATTATAGCTCACTGCAACCTTGAACTCCTGGGCTCAAAGTATTCTTCTGCCTCTGCCTCCCAAATTGGGTGTATGCCACCATGCCTGGCTAATTTTGAAAAAAAATTTTCTTACAGAGATGGGGTCTTGCTGTATTGCCCAGGCTGGTCTCTAACTCCTGGCCTCAAGGGATCTTCCCACCTTGGCCTCCTAAAGTTCTGGGATTACAGGCGTGAGCCACCATGCCTAGCACAGGCCTTTATTTAAAAGTTTGGCTCAAAGAGGGTATGATGTTCATTCTAAAATTATCTAGCTAATATATTCTCAATATTTGTATTAACTGTCAGTCTGTTCCCTACTTAGTAAAGGATTTTGTATATAAAATCAACAGTTCATACCAATTATTTAGATTTAGTAATTTACTGCTGCAATAATAAATATATGTTAACGCTTCAACTGACTGGTAGAATTTTAACATATAAAGCACATAAGAGATTTTTGCTCAATATTACATCTAAAATGCTTACATACATTTGAAAGTGAAACTTCACATTTTTGCAGTGAATCCTAATGACATGCTGTGTACATTTCATTGTCATTACATCTATTACATGTCATGTTAACCTCTGAGATCACGTGATGCTCAATTGCCTCCCAGATAGATTGGCCAGAGGAGTGGGCTTTCAGCTCTGGTGTTTCCAAAGGCTGGAGCCCCTCAGCCTGAATTCTGGGGCCAGTGCCCACCATTGGGGCAGCCCCACCTGGTACTCCATGTCATGCACTTGTGGCATAAATGATGTCTGTGTAGATGAAATATTTGCTACATCTTTTGATTAACAAAAGAACCATGGACAACTTATTTCAGTATTTGAGAAGAACATTTCAAAATATTCAGCCTCAGGAGATGTGTCAGTTTGGTTATGTCCGTTCATGGCATTTTCAGAGGACTGCAGATCACAAACATTTGCTTCATTAATTAGAGGACTGTCCCATCCGGGGGGAAGCTGGCTGGATTGTTTCTGGTGGTAGCTTCAGGAGAGAGGAAGTGGGCAGAGACAGGGACTCCTGAAGCTCTTTGGCTGTCTCTTGGTGCCCTGGGCTCTGGTGGGCACTGCCCTCCAGTTGTTCTGGGGGGCTTGAGACTGTGAGGTCCTTTGGTTGGGAGGGGCTGCTGGAGAGCCTTGGCCATTGATAGCTCATCTGCACCAGGGTCGTAGCCAGTGTCAGCCCAAAGGTATTTCCAGCAACAGCATGAAAGCTGTTGCCAGGGCTACTTAGGGGGTACAGAATGAACCGACAGAAATGTACTTTCTCAGTTTTCTTATCCAAACTGCTTTCTCTTTCCTTTAGTAAAAAATGAGGATAACTCCTCCTTCCTTCCTAATCCTTCCAACCCCACAGAGCCCCTAGGGGTTAGGGGTACCAGACTGAGCAAATACAAATATAGACTGCCCAGTTAAATTTGAATTCCCCATAATAACAATGAACAATTTTGGGGGGTAAGTGTATGCCCAGGGCAATATTTGGCACATACTGAAATTCAGATTTCACTGGGCCTCCTGTATTCTATCTGTCAGTCCTTCTAAGGGTGAGTTCAGAGTGGGGAGAAGTTGAATCCATTCCTGAGCCCTTTCCTCCTAGAGGTTACAGATGATGACAAGAATATGGCCTTAAATGTAATGGATTATTTGAAATTAAAGTATACACACATCCCTATATATACATATACACACCCCCCATACACATGTATGCATACCTACATACACACACCCCTACACATATGTACCTATATACACATACACCCTTATATACACACACCCCTATATATACACATGTACACATGCCTACACACAAACCCCTATATACACCTATACACACATATGCACATCTGTATATACACACATACCTGTGTGCACATACACACCCCCTATATACCCACACACCTATATACACATATGTACACACACCTACACACACACCTATACACACATATACACACCTATATACACACACACGCCCCTATACACCCACACACATATGTACACACACCCCTATATACACACCCCCACCTATATACATGTAAGTACCCACACCTATACACACATACACTTTAGATAAGGTTTATCCTGTTAGCATGGTTACCGAATTTGAGGCCATTGCCTTTCTCATTTTTTTGGGATGTGCGTTGGCACTTGTTACACATCCCTGTTGCCTGATGTGTCAGAGGAGCGCCAACTGGTCTCTTCCAGGAGAGATTCCTATTTGTGGCCAAGGGCTTCCATTGAGCTATAAATAAACCTTGCTCATTTGACTTTTCACAGCACAGACATCGCGGTGAGGCTGGTCACCAAGTGACTGCTCTAAGTGAAGCTACTCTTCTCCGTTAGGTGAGATCAATTTCTGACCCATTTCTGTCTTTCTAATTAGTATCTTGTGAAAGGGCTCAGCGGTTTCTTGACCGCTCTGGTGAATATCTGCGCATCAGGTAGAGACTGTCTGCCCTGTAGGAGGCTGGATGTTTCTGGACAGTGACCGGATGATGGCATGTTGAGATCTATGGCCGTGCTGCTCACATCTGCGAGGACCGTTGCCCTGTTGAACCGATCTTGTAGGAGGTTCTGACTTTCTGCCTTTCAGCCACTTAATCAGCCTGGCGTTCTCTTCCTCTCTAGATCTCCCTCACGCAGCTCCTCCTCATTCTGCAGCGGCCCAGGCCATGTGACACCACAACCAGTGCTCTCAGGCCTCTGCTCTGGGTCTTTGTTACAGACCTTTCCTTTGTCTAAAACTATTTCTCACCCTTCTGCCACTTTCCCTGGAGAGTTAGGATGGCTTTCATTTGTGCTCAGCCACACCAGTCCATGGTGGTCCTTATAGGTGGGAGGAAGCATTGTTGGGTTGAATGGAGGGTAGGTAGCCAGGAGTAAGTGTCAGACAGGAGCTTGGCCTTCACAGAGCTTGTAGTTGGGGAGATAACACACCAGGAACAGGAAATAGCAGGAAGGACTTTGTCATGCACTCGATGACACAGTGCCCCTACCATGGAGGAGTCTGCAGGTGGCCCCTTCTTTAGGCCAGAACCAAGAAGGCATTATTTTGGAATTCCAGGAAGATGTCACTGTCTCACTGACCTCTGCCCAGGGGTCCCAAAGCTCCTGGGTTCCCTCAGAGTTTTCTTCTGCGATGTCCCTCATGGTTTGGGGCCATCACTGAGTGGGCTGGCAGTGTGCCACAGCCAGCCTGCTGCACCCAGGCCCCTGTGTAGGTGTGGTACGTCTCCCACTTCTGCAGGGGGATTGCACACGGATGAAGAGGCAACTGCTTCCCGTAGTGACTGGTGTGTCATGAAAGGACAGGATGCTGTATGAGCACGTGGGAGAGGCAGAGGAGCCCTCAGGAAGGTTTTCCTGCTCCAAAGGTAATATTACCTGCGTCTGCTCAGGCTGCTGTAACAAAATACGCAGTCTGGGTGGCTTAAACAACAGAAGTTTATTTTTTCACAGTTTTGGAGGCTACAAGTCCAAGATCAAGGTTCTAGCTAATTTGGTTTCTAGTGAGGGCTCTCCTCTTGGGTTGGGTTGCTGAAGGCTGCCTTCTTGCTGTGTCCCCACGTGTACACATAGCCCTTCCTGAGTGGGTGCTTGTGGGGGTGGGGGTGGGGGTGAGGTGGAGGGAGGGGGAGGGGGAGGCAGAGAAGAAAATGGGGGGAGAGAGAGAGAATGAGAGGGAGGGAGGGAGGGAGAGGGAGGGATAATAGTAAGTATGTGTTTCTTCTTATGAGGACACTAATCCTATTGGATCAGGGCCTCACCCTCATGACTTCACTTAATCTTAATCACTTCCTCAGAGGCCTCATCTCCGAGTACAGCCACACTGTGAGTTGGGGCTTCAACCTGTGAACTCTGGGGAAACACGAACATTCAGTCTGTAACAGCTTGGAAGTGTGGGTTTTTTGTGTTTTAAATTAAGACATAGTCCGCGGAAGAAAGCATCTTCATCATCTCTTAGCAGGAAGCACACCTCATGCCTGGGCAGGCGGACTAGAAGAACTAAATTTCAATTTTTCAAGTTTTCCAAATCAAAATAATGACATGACAGAAGGAAAAGGGGGCTCTTCATTTTTCCATTTGCAGTGGAATCCTTGAAGCTTGTATAATCAAAGGCACCAAAAAGTGCCAGCAAATTTGGATTTTGTTGATTGAAGTGGCCTTTAAAGACTTCTGTTCTGAAGAGTACTGATTCTTGATAGAATGACTGTTCAAGAAATGAAATCCCTTTGATGTTTGTTAAGTTTGTTAAGTATTGAGCCCTGCCCTTGCTTTGCTGACGTTGGGGCGGGGATGCTGAGCATTTTGGGGTTGGATACCCTTTTCTCAGCCCTGGAATTCAGATTCCAGCCAGGAAGGACCAGGTGCAGACAGCCATGGCATGGCCTTGTTTAAGGTGGCTTTGGAAACTCCCCAATGATGGGGCTGCTTCGTAAAGTTGGCCTGGGGACCCTCCTGGCACCTGAACCAGGGCAGGGCCTTCTCACTCCTCCCTTTGATGCACATCTCAGGGCAGCCTGTGTGGCGCTGGTCTGTAAAGCAGACCCTGTCCAGTGCACCTGCCCACCTGCTGGGTGGAGCGTCTCAGCCCCTCACCTGGTCAGCAGCTGCAGGAAGGAGAGGCAGGTGGATTGCAGAGAGGGGCAAGGCTGCAGGCCTGCATCTGGAAGGCAGCCTATCCACCGCCCCAGGTGCTGCCTGCTGACCGCAGGACAGAGGCAAGTGCCGGCCCCTTGGAGTGAGGCCTGGGTGCAGGCGTGGAGAGAGGCAGGAGAGACTTCTGTCCCTTCTTCCATGCAGAGCTGGTGCTTGCAAAGTGGTAGAGACCTAAGGAGCAGGCTGACCTCCAACTAGAGGGTTAGAAGGAAATTAGGTCCCAAAGTTTTGGTGACTGAATGACAGGGAAAGTGTTGATCCGTGAGCAGAAATGGGGACTTGGATTGAAGGGCTGGCTTGTGGGGTAGAGGAGGAGAGAAGGGGCATCCTGTTTTGGACTTACTGGAAATGAGTCTTGAGCACTTCTGGCTTATCCTTATCTACTGTTTAGCAGAGTATGGGGAGTAATAGCTTGAGCTTTGGGGGCTGGCAGACTTGGGTTGAATTTCTGGTTCTATCGCGTACTGGTGATGTGGCTTGGCAAGTAACGTCCCCACACGAGCCCTCATTTCCCCCAAGTGTAGAGAGTCATGAGAGTTAATATGCATAAAGTACTTACAGCAGTGCCTGGCACATTTAGGCCTCATGCAGTGTTAGTACCCGTGGATATTGCCATCACCGTCACTATTACTGTCAAACTATACAGCAGATGTGGCAGTCGTGGGGGTGAGCGTTGGGAAGTTTAGTCTGAAGAGCTCTGCGTGGCCTGTGCTGGACCTTGCTGAGCCACAGAATTCCCTGTTTGGCCCCGCCTACTGAGGCGGCCTCCTCTGTCCAGCCCCAGAGGTGCTTGTTAGTGGAGGGTACTGGCTGAGGCCAGGGAGACCTCCGGGGAAGGGGGCAATTATTCTTACTAACATTTTACACTTTCACTCTTAAGGAAGAAAATGCCAAAATGCATTACTGGAGAATAGTTATAGCTATATGTGTTAAACGGCTTTCTCTACTTGTACCTTTTCTCTTTCTTGTGTTTTTTAATTCAAGTTAAATGTGATTTTAATGAAATTTCTCTGAAAGCTGTCTTGACTACATTGTAAGGTTAAAATTGACTTATTCTTTCAAGATAGAATTCAGTTACAGCTAGTAAACTAGATTCAGCTTTATTACCACCCAGGCGAAAATATTTTTATTACCCCTACAAGGTAAGCAGCCGAGAGCAGAGGACAAATCAGCAGTGTGGCCCGGCTTGAGGAACGCTCGGTGCTCCCTCTCCCCAGCACCCATCCTCGTTGGGCGCCGGCATGGCTGATCCAAACATTTGGAACGATAGTGACATTTCATTTGAGACTCACGGACATGACAGTTGGCAAAGCACACGTGTAATTGTAGCTCCTTTCCGGAGGCCCCGTGTGTGCCGGCTAGGGCTGCACATTCTTGTGCTCTTGGTCCCTGTGGACCTTCTTTCTGCCCAGTGGCCTTCACAGTAGAGCATGGCTGTTCATTGCTGTGGCGAAAGTGACAACACTTACCATTGTCTGTTGGAATCATTGAGACGGCAAACCCCTTTGCAGCCTGGGTTCTCCCTCTCTCGTAGATGCCATGAGTGTTCCTTAAGTCAAGTTGACTTAATGTGCTTTCAGTTGAAAATCTAAATGAATATTTTGTAGCATTTTTGGGAAAAGAGGGGATTACAGAGTACAAAAAAATAAAAGAAATAGAAGAAGTTTAGTGTAATCCAAAAAAATAATATATTAGTAATATACACCTGGGCTCTAGTTGAGCCTCCATCTGTGACTCTGAGCTTGGGCTGCTGCTGCTGCTGCTGTTGCTCCCCTGCTTACAAAGAGGATGTTGGGCTGGGGGGCAGGGGGTGGTGGTGGTGGCAGTGGGGTTTAGAGCAGTTTCTGTGCTGCTTATTCTAGTCTCTAGATGTTTGTATTTCATTTGGGTTTCCTCTGTAGCTTTTGTTTTCCCTGAGAATCTCAAATCCCCCGGCTACTGCCCTTTAATCCATAGAGTAATTTGGATGTGTGGGAAACCTCCATAATTTGTAAAAGTGCAACCTATTATATGACTGCTACATCGCGTGTAGAACAGACAGGAGAAAATATTGCATGTACAGTATAAATGACAGCAATGTTGAGGACTAGGTGGGAGTCAGTCTTACCCAGCCGACTCTCATGGGCACAGCTGAGAATTGTCTTGCCTCAAGGTCAATCCCCCCCAAGTGATTGAACTGTACCTTTCCTACATGCTCTCACCTGTGACTGCCATGCTTCCTCTTTGGAAGAGTCTTGATCTGGAGGGACAGTCTTCAGATGTATTTCCCCCCACCTCAAAGTTGTTAAGATAATCAAAGGAGGCAGTGCTTGCCAGAGTACTTTGAAATATTCAGTTCTGCTGTGAAATACTGGCTAGAGCCTGAGTTCAAGATTCCATGAGTCTAAGGGTCCTGGGGCTCACTGGCCTCCCACATCCCTTAGAGCCTGGGTGCAAGCATTCTTCTCCACCCTCACCCCTGACCTGCCAGCCTTTAGTCTCTGGCCCTGGGGACTTATTTTCAGGTCCCACCTGTTGTCTTGGGACCCTGGGATCAGGCCTAGTAGCCCCTCTCCTGCCCACCTCCATGCCCAGAATGTGTGTGGCCTTGTCACTGGGGTCCTCCTTGGCCCTCTTCAGTTTCCTACTCTTGTTTCTTTCTAGGCCTTGCTGCCTCCTTACTCTTTCTGTTTTCCTCCCAGTTTAAGCTCATTTTCAGATATTCCTTCTGAACAAGTAGAGAGGGATTTATTTTCTTAATACTGAGGGACAATTTTCATCCCATTTTGGACTAGCAGGGTCCTGAGAGGTTCTTGGGCCAGCGGCCTTCAGGTAGGATCACACTTAAATCTCCTGCAGGACAAAAGGATTAGCTTATTTTTTAAGACCTGGTGCTGATGTGTAACTGGTTCATGACCGCCGAGGACATTCTGTCCCACATTAGAAGACAGAACATTAACAGTTGTTCCGAGAGTTCTTTCTTCCAGGCCTGCACTTAGCACAGAATCATAAAAAACTTGCTGTTCAGAATGGCGGGTCCTCTGAGATCATCTGGCCACCCCCACTCCACATACTTTGTAGCCTTCGGAAAAATATCATGCTCCAGTTATGGCTGAGCTGGGGGTTGGCAGGGGAGGGGGCTCCCTATATCTGCTCTTCTGGCCTTCCACCACGCAGGGGAGTGGAGCCAGGCGGAAGGGCTTGCTGCACAGAGACGCCGAGTACTGTTTCTCTCACTCTGCTTCTGTAACTTCCAGTTGCTTCTTCCCAGAACCATTGAGAGATGCTGGGAACAGGAATGGCAAAACCTTGATTAGCATTTTTCTTTTTAGCTGCTCAAGTGTGGAATGTGTTTACCACTAGGAAGCAGTGACGAGCGTCCTGAGTGTAATGAAATGCAGACAAGTGAGGCCTTCCAGCTCGTGGTCCAGCCCTTCTTCTCCTTAATGATGGTATCTTTGTGACCCTCCATACCGAGATTGATGTCTGGGGTTTATTGCCAAACTGAGAGTAGTTAATTAAATTGTAAGTAGAGACTTCCAAATAAAGCGATTCTCCTTGACCTTAGCAAGAACAAGTTGTCTTGGTTTTGAATGTAGGCCATCAAATTTGGTTTTGAAATGATTCCCAAAATCGTTTCTGGTCACGGTTACGAGTTGCTGGAGAGAACAGGAGTGTTTTATCTTCTTCGTTATAAGGAACCAGTGTCCCTCTTAAAATCAGGTAGGAGGCCACATTTGCAGGTGGGCATTTCCAGCCAGGGTTTGCCGGAATGAGGATGGTTTATCAGGGAGGTTGTTTTCCTTTCTGTACCATAAGCACTGGCCCTTCAATAAAAGGCACTGGTCCTGTGCATGGGAGGGCATGTCTGTCTTCTGTCTCCACACCCCTTCAGGGGAGACTTGCAATGGCCCCTCTGGTCCTCTGTACCCTGGACTGTGGGTCCCTAGTGGGTGCAGAGACTTCTCCATGCTTCTCAGCCCTCCAGTCACCCAGGCCTCCCTCTGTAATCACAGGTCCCCATCACCACAGGGGTTCAGTCCTCCCACTCTGCTGCGCCTGGTCCTCCTACCCAGAGACCCTTTATCTGACCCTTTTCAGAGCGTGGAAGCTCCAGTGTTCTGGTGGGGGCTGTGGGACAGGCTGGGAGGGGTGCTGAGCTGGAGCCATGCTATGGGGAGTGCACAGATGGCTGGGGGGGTCTAGCTGTCCTTCACAGACCATACTCCTGTGTCTCCCTGGGCCCTTTTTCAGAGGCACCCAGTGCTGCCCTTCTGAGTGATGGGGGCTCCTCTTTCTGCAGTGCTGGCCTAGGCTTTAGCCTTCCCAGGTCCTCTATGGCTGCAGACTGGTTTGGTCCATGGTACCGAACCAGGCCTCACAGCAGGAGGTGAGCGGCAGGCAAGTGAGCGAAGCTTCATCTGTATTTACAGCTGCTCCCCATTGCTCGCATCACTGCATAAGCTCCGCCTCCTGTCAGATCAGCAGCGGCATTTGATTCTCACAGGAGCGTGAACCATACTGTAAATTGTGCATGGAGGGATCTAGGTTGCAGCTCCTTAAGAGAATCTAATGCCTGATGATCTGAGGTGGAGCTGAGGAGGTGATGCTGGCTCTGGGGAGCAGCTGCAAATACAGATTATCATTAGCAGAGAGATTTGCCTGCACAGAGACCATAATAAATCAACTGCTTGCAGACTCATATCAAACCCTATCAGTGAGTGGCAAATGACAGTGTGATAATAATAGAAATAAAGTGCACAATAAATGTAATGTGCTTGAGTTGTCCTGAAACCATCCCCCCCACTCCCCCCACCCCCCATCCATGGAAAAATTGTCTTCCGTGAAACCGGTCCCTGGTGCCAGAAAGGTCGGGGACCACTGCCTACGGGGACCACCTGTCCGTCCGTCTGCTTCCCAGGTTCTCACATCTGTCTTTTCTCACCTTCTGTGTGCTTGAGTGTTTACTCTCTTCCATCATTTTTGTGAGGTGCTTGGAAGTAGGAGAGGTGAATGCAGGTGCTCAGAAATCCCTCTAATGGCTTCTTCAGCTGTCCAGGTCTAGGGACGGGCTGCCCAGACGGTGGAGCCAGTGATCTCCACGGGATGGGGCAGTGAATGCCCTTTTCGGGTTTTAAGTGAGTCGACATCCTCATCCAGCCGTGTGTGAGTGCCCCGGGGTGGGGGGTACTCCCACCAATGCTTAGTGCCCTGGGAGTACCAAGTCCTAACCACTAGGCCCCCAGGGAGCCTCTAGCTGTGCTTGGAGCTCTGTCTCCATTCCAGCACTCTGCTAAGCAGTGTGTCCTTTACCTTGTTTGTTCCTCATGGCAACTTGTTAGGTCGGGACTAAGTATCTTCACTTGACCAACAAGGAAACTGAGGCTGAAGGGAGCATCCGTGGTCAGGCCACACAGGTGAAATGTGGAGTTGGGATTTGAACTTGGGTCTGTTGACTGTGGGTCCTTTGCTGCTGCCCCTCCGCCAGGGCTCCAGCAGCCTGTGGGCTGGGGCTGGGCGGACCTCTCCAGTCTCTAGTTGCTGCCGTCAGGGGCCTCTCATGGTCCTCCTTGGAATGTGCCCCAGCTGTGAGCAGAAAGCCACCCTCCTCCCTCTGAGCTGCCCGTGTGGCTGAGGGCCCTGAGGGCTTGTGTGCACTGGCCATGCCCTCCCTGGCAAGTATGTACTCACGTGGCATGAAGCAGAGAGAATGTGGACTCACAGGTTCTCCTTTTGCAACTCGTGCACATGGGCCCCGGCCTTCCTGGTGCCGTGCCCGTGGAACAAGCGCAACACAGCAGGCTGTCCGGACCAAGCTGAGATAAAGGGCATAGAGCTACTGTCTCAGAGTCGCATGCCCGTGCACCCAGCACATGATAGTGTGCTATTGGACACGGTGCTGAGGGTGGCTGGTGTTGGCAGTGAGCTTGGTGACTTTGAGAGCAGGACATGGTTCCTGGCGCAGGTGTCTGGGGGTGCCTGGAGAGGGCCGCATGAGCACGTGACTTTGGAGGGTCTTTCTGCCATAAGCCGCATGGGGAAGGCATCTCTCTTCATTTAATTTGCACAAAGCATTCCAAGAACAACTATGCTTTAGCTCCATGTTAATGATTGAATTATAGAGGTGTGAGAATACTCCTTCCCATGCCCCTTTTACACTTGGATGCCTCCCTTCTAATTTTGAGGAAACCTGCAATTCAGCTTGAATCTGTAACAACTCCTCAGTGATCCCACTCTAGCTGCTCTCCCATTGTCCCTGTGTACAGGCAGAGCTCCAGAAGGAATTGTATCCTGTCTAGCCACCACACACATATGATCGTTGTGGTTGAACACAGGTTGCTGTGCAATGTGGAGGTGGGCTGTTCTGCTGTCGTCTGCTCACTGACAACAGCAGCTGGAAAGCCAGGGCCGGGCATCTAAGAACAGAGGCCCTGCCAGATGGAAAGACTTGCAGTGACAGGAAATCCAGCAGCTCTGGCCACCAAGCTGCACTGCAGTGGTCTCTGCCAGGTAGGAAAAGGGGAGCCTTACTCCTCAGAGCAGCCTGGCCTCTGGGGTTCTTGGCCTTATGCTGCCCTGTGTAGCCTGGCTGCCGGGCTGAGCACCAAACATAGCAGCCAAGGAGCCCAGGCTTCCCCTGACACTGCCTCCCTCCTCCTCTGCAGTCCTTAGGCGAGCAGCCTCTGCTTTTCAGCCACTTAGGCCCCTGCAGACCCTCTGCCTGGTCTCCTTGGCCTCCACTGGCCCTCCACACTGTACATGCTCCCAGGGTTGGCAGAGCCACTCAGACTTGAGGGTACCTGAAGCTCCACAAACATGCATTCCCTGGCTCCGTCACTGCTCACCTCACATGAGTCTGGCCCTTCCAGGTAATGCCAGGCTCCCTTGTTTTTAAAATTGTGGAAACTTTTACACTGAGCGTTGGCATGCTGAAATCCTGAGTGCATGCCCTCTCTCTCGGCCCTGGGAACCTGGGGTGGGCCCGTGAGGTGGTGTGCTTGGTGTCCTGCCAGTCACCCCAGCAGAGTAGCCCAGACCCTGGTGTGGGTGCTGGCATCGTGTTGGGCAAAGGCTTGGTCTTTGGTCTTCACCCCCCACACCCGCCATGCCTCGCTGTGGTCACCCGTGGCTGGCCAGCCCGCTCCCAGGATTCGTTGTTGTGGTGACCTCAGTCAGTGCGGGAAGGGGACAGGGCTCTCCATTTTGATCGAATCTGAGAAACCAGAGATGTTGGCTAGACTACTTTTAATTTACGCCTTCTCTTCTCTGCATTCCTTTTGGCTCTGCTTTTCTGCCTCTTGGAACCAGTCTGTCTGTCTGTCCCACTGTCTCCCTCCCTTGAGCCAACTGCACACATTGATGTGGGTAAATCACCTGTCAGTGACTGTTTAGTGAGTGGCCACTTTGCACATGCTGCTGAGCACTGTGTGACACGTTAAGGACGTTAGGCTTTGGCTCTAAAGATACTTGAACCAGGACACCACTGGATGTTCCTTGGTAGCATTCCCTGTGATGTCTCCTGCTTACAGGGCTGTCATTGTCGTTAGAAATGGTTCCTGGTGGAGGGCTGTGCAGAGGGAAATGAAAATAAAGGTGAGTGATAGCGTGGTCAGGATTGCACACATTTGGTCCTCGGGGCCCTAATCTGTCACCCATTTTGCATCTGGAGGAGTTAATTATGTAGCATACCAAAGAATCTGCCCTCCTTTCCTTCCCCTCGTCCTCCTGCTGTTTTTGCACAACTGTCCTGTGCACTCAGGACTCGCTGTGTGGCCTTGACAGCCCCCATGCTCCTTGCGGTCAGTTATTCATCAAATGTCCATCCACTGCGGTGTGGCAGGCCCACGGTTCGGAAGCGCTGGAGCCAGCAAGGCCAGCAGCCTCCCTTCCCTGTTCCAGCCAGGCTCCCTGCTGCCCTGGCACTCCCGTTCTGGGGCGGGGCGGGGGTGGGATGCTGAGTCTGTGTGTTTGCCTGCAGGATGGCTGCCCAGGGCACTGGGAAGGTGGGGCAGCATACCTGCTCTACGCTGTGCCCCCAGCCCCTCTCAGGCTGAGTGGTCTCTAAACTGGGACATGAATAACCTCACACGTTCGGCAAGCATCTGTGAAGTGTCCACTGTCTGCTGGACCTGAGTGGATGGTGATGAGCTGGACTAGTCCTTCTTAGGGAACTGTTATCTAATTAGGTGGTAGCCTGGGAAGATGAATGAGAGCAGTCACATTCTGTACTTGCTGGGACGGGGGTGTGAGGGACCGAGTTGAACAGGTGTCCAGAGAAAGCTGTACAGAAGTCAGGACATTGGCGCTGAGTCTTGCATAGGTGTCTGCTGCAGGGAGCGGGTGTGCTGGGGCGAAGCAGCAGAGCAGTCCCTTGGCCTGCGGGGGTGGGGTGGGGGTGGGGGCAGTAGGGGCATGCAGGGAGGGCCCAGTTTGGAAAGTGCTTTTCCCAGCAGGCATGTAGGATCGCCCTTCCTACCCACCCATCTCTGACTGATCCATCTATCCAACCACCCTTCCTCCATTCACTCATTGACCAACTCCTCCTCCCTCCCCTCTCTCCCTTGATCTGTCCACTCACCCTACCTTCAGCCATTGATCCATCTACCCATCCATCCATTCATCTCACCTGCTTTCATGGAAAACTTTTGCTGTGTCTTGCCCTTTGGGTCCTGAGCATGGAGAGGAATCCAGAGGATTTTGTGTCATTATGAGCTCACAGTCTAATGAGAGAGACGGCCGTGCAAGCCAAGGCCACTGAGGTGTTGCAGGCGCCCTTGTGCCATGTCCAGGCTACCCATGGGGTACAGGGGAGGGGAGGTCAGTTCTCTGGGGAGGAGGGAAGTCAGGAAGGGCTTCAAGAGGGCAGTGACACTGAGCTGAGTCTTGAAAGATGGGCAGGCAGTGGGAGGCTCCATGATCAAGGCCACAGCCCAGATAAGTTTGTTGTGGCAGTATTCTCAGTCTCGGATATGTCAGGAGAGAGGGCAGTATTTATGAGAAAGCTCTACATCTTCAACTTCATTGTAGATTTGGGCTGTATCAGGGATTTCTCATTGCTGATGGGATGACTTGTTTATCTGAGTCATTTGTGTTTTTTAGTCGGGAGTTTCTTTTTCCTCTACTTCCTTCTCCATTTATAAAAGGGCCTTGCCTGTTGGTGTGGAGCTGTCAGTAAGCAGAGCTTTCCTGTTCTCCTGACTCACAGCCATGCCTGGGTTTCCACAGAGTCCCAGGCGAACCCTGACCCTCCTCCTTGCTGTGCTGTAGAGGGGAGCACAGTGAGGTGCACGGGGGGGGGGGTGGTCAAGTGGCCTTTCCCCTGCAAAGTCAAATGTGTGGATGAAGACAGTGGACAGGTCCTAAGGTGACTGCTACTGAGCTCCATCTGCTGGTGCTCACGCCTCGATGTGACCCCCCTCCCGTGGTTCAGGTGGAATCGGAACTTGATTCTACTCAGTGGAATATGGGATGGTGGCTGTCAGTCCCGTAATCACGTTGTGTTATATAAGGTTCCATCTGAGCAGACTGGAGCTGGAGAGTCTCCTTTTGCTCCTCAAGTAAGCAGCTAGTTGGGGAAGCCCACATGGCAGGGACCTGCGGGCAGCCTCCAGCCCTTAGCCGGTCATGAGCAGGGTCCTCAGTCACAGAGTTGCAAGGAAATGAATTCTGCCAACAACCTGAATGAGCTTGGAAACAGGTTCTTTCCTAACCAGGCCTCCAGGTAAGGGCACAGCCTTGATGATGGCAGCGTTGTGAAGCCCTGAGAAGGGGGCTCAGCTGAGCACTAGCTGGAGTGGGGAACCACAGAGACTGTGAGATCACAACTTGGTGGTGTTCTAAGCTGGTAAGTTTGGTCAGCAAGTACTGACTTGCTGCGGCACATGCAGACAGGGCTGAGCAGCACATGGAAAAGGAGTCTAAGGAGAGTCTCACTATACTTGCCATCCACCTGCAGGTCATTTTTCTTCAAATAGAGAAAAGTATCCAATTAATTAAAAAACAAAACAAAACATAGTCCTTGCAGTTCGTTTAAACCTGATCAGGTAAATGAGCACCAAATGTTGGGAATCTTACTTGTTTCCAGTCAACATTGACCTTAATGATCCCTGAACAAGGAAGTTTTCAGATTTGATGACACTCTGTACATCTGACGATCTGGTTCACGTTTTCAGGAACCAGATTCACTTTGCTGCCTGCATCAACTAGAACACTGAATACAATTTGTGAAACAATGGTTTTTAAGATATGGGACATTAGGCAACAAAGTGCTCCCTGAGAGGGAGAAGTACAAGGTGAGCTCCAGGATTGCCCAGACTCATGGGCTGGAGAGAGTCTCTGGGCCATGGTGCCAGGAGGAGCCTGCTGGTCTCCCTGAGTTTAGACAGACTTGGGAGTCTGGGGACATGAAGGCAGCTGGGGTTCACAGGGCTGAGGCTGGGAGGGGAGAGAAGGCAACACACAGAAGTAATTTAGGCTCTTCAGGGTCCCTTTCAGGCATTAAGCTGATATTGATTAGCATATGTGTGTGGGGTGAGGGAAGAACCACTTGATCAGAGAGGACAAGCTGTGGAATCCTTACAGAGTGGGAATTGTGTCTGTTCCCCGAATGGAAACCTTTGTAAGTCCTGGGCATCAGGTAGAGAACTCAGAAGGTTTTTGCCTCAGTAGTGGTGGCATATAAACCTAAACTCTGTTCCCAAAGCTTAAAAGCAAGACCCGAAGTGATTAAACTGTTTCCAAGTGACTTAACTGCATCCCAGTAAAAACTTCAAAAATATTTATAGGAATACAAAAATATCAAGGCCCAGTAATGAAAAAATCATAATATCTAGCTTCCAAAGGCATTGCCAGGTATGCATAGAAGTAGGAAAATACTACATATAACAAGAACATATATCAATCAAAACTGACCTAGAAATGGCACAGATATTCGACATCAAAACAGTTATTATAACTTTATCCCATGTGTTTAAAAATCTAGAGAATTATGTGGAGACATGGAAATAGAGACATGTTAAGTAAAATATGTTAAGTAGAGACATGGAATATGTAAAAATGACCAAAATTGAACTTACAGAGATGAAAACCACAATGTCTTAAATGAAAAATATAGTTTATGGAATTATTAGCAGATTAGACTTTGTGGAAGAGATTTATGAACCTGCAGACATAGCAATAGAAACTATTCAAAATGAAAGACAGAGAAAAAATATTTTAAAAAATGAGCAGTCAGTGAACTGTGGGACAGTTGAAGCAGCTTTATATATGTGTAATCTGTGGTCTTGTAGAGGGGGAAACAGAAAAGATACTTGAAGAAATAACGCTCAATTAAAAAAATTGTATGAAAACTATAAACCCGTAGAACCAAGAATGCGAATGAATGCAAACCAAGTATAAAATATGAAGAAAACCAGACAAAGGCATATCATAATCAACTTGCTTTAAACCACTAATAAAGAGAAAATATCAAAAGCAACCAGAAGACAAAAGACATATACAGAAGAACAAAGGTAAATATGACAACAGATTTCTCACCAGAAAACAGTTTAAGCCAGAAGACAATGGAGCAATGTGTTTGAACTACTAAAAGGGAAAAGAAAAAAACCCAATAAAACAAAAACCCTGTTAACCAGAAAAAAACCTTTCAGAAATGGAGGTGGAATAAATGCCATTTTAGACATATAAAATCTGAAAGAATTCATCACCAGGAGACCAGGATATCTGCACTACAAGAAATACAATAGGTAAATTTTCAGGGAGAAGGAAGATGATACCAGATGAAAATATGCATCTGCACAAAGATTGAAGACTGCCGAAACTGGCAGCTACATGAATATATTCAAATACTTTTTATTGCTATTTAAATCTCTTCAAAAATAATCAAATGGTTAAAGCAAAAATAATAGCAATGTATTGTGGGTTGTATAACACATGTTAAAGTACGACGAAGACGACAAAAAGCACAGATGTTGGCAGAGGGAGAAATAGACGTAGACTGTCTCAAGGTTCTTTCACTGTACAGCACGTGAAGTTGCATAATAATAATTAAAGGTAAACTGTGATAATTGTGTATAACGATATATACTAGAAGTCCTGAAGCAGCCGCTAAAATAACGGGACAAAGAGGTGTGGCTGATAAGCTAACACAGGAGATAAAACAGATTATAGCAAATACTCAGTTAATATAAAAGAAGGCGAAAAGAAAGAGGAAAAGAGGAACAAAGAGCAGATGGGCCAGTGGCACACACGTAGTTACCGTGTCAAGAAGTGCATCAAATATACATGATCTAAACACTCCAGTGAAAAGGCAGATTGGATTAAAGATCAGACCCAAGTGTGTGTTTCATACAAGGAACCTACTTTCAGTATGAAGACATAAGTAGTTTAAAAGGATGAAAAGATATTTCATGCTAACACCAATCTAAGAAAACTGGAGTAGCTATATTAATATCAAAGTAGATTTCCAAATAGAGAATATTATCAAGTATAAAGAGGGTCATTTCATATGATAAAGGGGTCAGTTAATCAATTGGACATAATTCTAAATGTTTATGCATCTAATAATAGAGTTTCAAAACACAGAGCAAAATCTGATAAAACTGCAACAAGAAATGGACAGATACACAATTATAGTAGGAGATTTCAATCTCCACTTTTAAATAAGCAATAGAGCAAGACGACAGGAAATCAGTCAGGATATAGAGAACTTGAACACTATCAACAAAATTGACTTGTTTTTTATGGAAAATTCTAAGAATGCACATTCCTTTTAATTGCACATGGAACATTTAACAAGATAGACCATATTCTGGGCCACAAAAAGTTTCAATAAATCTTAAAAGATTCAAGAAATATGAGGGGCTGGGCACAGTGGCTCACACCTGTAATCCCAGCACTCTGGGATGCCGAGGTGGGAGGATCGCTTGAGGTCAGGAGTTGAAGACCAGCCTGAGCAAGAGTGAGACCCCGTCTCTACTAAAACTAGAAAAATTAACTGGGTGTCGTGGCATGAACCTGTAGTCCCAGCTACTCAGGAGGCTGAGGCAGGAGGCTCGCTTGAGCCCAGGAGTTTGAGATTGCTGTGAGCTATGATGATGCCACTGCACTCTAGCTGGGGGCGACAGAGTGAGACTCTGTCTCAAAAAAAAGAAAAAAAAAGAAATAGGTATGTTTTCCAAGCACAGTGTAATTAAATTAGCAATCAGTAGCAAGATATAAGGGAAATCTCCAAATATTTCTAAACTAATTAACACACTTTAAAGGAATCCATGAATCATAGAAGAAATCAAAAAGGACGTTAAAGTATTTTGAAGTGAATGACAATAAAAATATTAATACAACATTCCAAAATTTGTGGCTGCAAATAAAGCAGTCATTAGAAGGAAACTTATAGTACTGTCTTATTCTCTTTTCTGCTACTATAACAGGATATCTGAGAGTGGGTAATTTATACACAGAAGTTTGTTTGGCTCATGGGTGTGGAGGCTGGGAAGCCCAAGAGCACAGTGCTGACTGGCATCTGGGGGACATCTCATGGTGCAAAGGTGGGAGCTAGCAAGTGTGTGAGACAGAGAAATGGGGGTCAAACTTATCCTTTTGTCCAGGAACCCAGTCCCGTGATAATGGCATTAATCTATTCATGAGGGCGGGTGGTCCCACCTGTCAACCCTGTTGCGTTGGGGATTAAGTTTCTGACACATGGACTATTGGGGACATGTTCAAACCCTAGCAAGTACTGAAATACCTATATCTGAAAAAAAAAAATGTGTCAAATGAATGACCTTCAGCTTCTACCTTAAGAAATTAGGTTAAAAATGAAACCGAAAGCTCGTTTGAGACAACCAATAAAACTGATAGACTCATCAGGTAAAAAAAAGAAGAAGACACAAATTACCAACATTAGGTCTGAGAGAGTTGACGCTGCAGATATTAAGAGGATAATGTTATTTACAACTTCATGCCAGTAAATTTAACAATTTTAAGAAATGGATGTATTTCTCAAAAGACATAAACTATTACAGATTACTCAAGAAGAAATAATCTGAATATTCCCATATTTATCAATGAAATTGAATTTGTAGTTTAAAACCTTCCTATGAGGAAAACTCTAGGCACTGGTGGCTTCACTGGTGATTTCTAACAAATATTTAACAAAGAAATAATACTAATTCTACATAAAAATGGAACAGAAGGGAATACTTTCAAGTTCATTCTGTAATGCCAGCATTTCTATGATACCCTGATACCCAAACCAAAGGCATTGCAAGGAAAGAGGCCAACAGACCAGTGTTGTTCATGAGTAAGTTATAAAGATCCTGATCAGAATTTTAAGAAATCAAATCCAACAATATGTATCATAATGACATGCGGTTTATCCCAGAGTGCAAGGTTGATTTAACTTTTGAAAAATCAGTGTAATTCACTATTATTAACATGTTTGAAAAGAAAAAACCCATAAAAATCATCTCGATACATACAGAAAAATCATTTGGCAAAATCCAACATCCCTGCCTAATAAAAACTCTCAGTAAACTAGGAATAGAAAGGAACCTCCTAAGCTTGATAAAGGGCATCTACAAAAACCAGCAGCTAACATTATATAAAATGGTGTGAAACTGAAGGCTTTCCCCCTAAGAAAAGGAACATGACACAGTGTTTTTTCTCACCACTTCTGTTCAACATGTATGCTAGATATTCTACCTAGTGCAATGACACAAAACCAAACGAAAACATACATTCATATGTATATACATACATACATATAAACATCAGTGGCACCCAGACCGAAAGGGAAAAGTAAGACTGTCTTTGTTTGCAGACCGCATGATCATCTTTTTTCAAAATCTGATGGAATCTACAAAAAAGCTACTAGAACAAATAAGAATTTATCAAGGTTTCAGGATACAAGATCCATATACAAAAATAAATTATATTTCTATATACTAGCAATGAGAAATCAGAAATTGAAATTGAATGAGCAATACTATTTATAATAGCATAAAAATATGAAATATGTAGGGAAAATACTATGACAAAAGACTAATAGGCCTGTACACTGAAAACTATAAAGCAGTGCTGAGGGAAATTAAAGATGACCTAAACATGTTCATGGAGCAAAAGACTCAAGATTATTAAACGTCGGTTCTCCCCAAGCTAATAGTACTTTCAACTCAATTCCAATCTGGATTCCACCATACTTTCCTATAGAAATCAACAAGCCAAGTTTTAGAGTCACATGGAAATACAAAGTCCCTAGAACAGGTAAACAACACCAAAAAAGATGAACAAAGTTGGAGGACTAACATACCTGATGTCAAGAATTATCAAGATAGTGTGTTATGTGCATTGAGATCGACTAAGAGGTGAGTGGAATAGAAGAGTGTTCAGAAGTAGAACCATACGTGTGTGGCCAACTGATTTCAGAAAGGTACAAAAGAAATTCAGTGACAAAAGTATATGTTATGTTAATATATTATGCATATATTAAACAAATGGAGCAGTTACAATTGGATATTCATATGTCAAAGGAAGGAATTTGGATCCATACCTTGCACAATGTTAAAAAATTACCTCAAAAATGAATCAAAGACCGATGTTTTAAGCCTAAAGTTTTGAAACTTCTATGAGAAAACAGAAAATCTTTGTGACCTTGAGATAGGCACCCAAGGTTTCTTAGAATGACGCAAACCCTGAAACACTGAAGAAAAATTTGACATATAAATTGGACTTTGCCAAAATTACAGTCTTCTGCTCTTCAAATGATGCTGTTAAGATAATAAAAAGACAAGCTAAATCCTGGGAGGACTTTCCAGAAGAGCGGGTGGGACAGAGCTAGGGCTGAGCCCGCCTGCCTCTCTGAGCTGTGGTCCAGCCCACTTCTCTCCCAGGGCAGCGTCCACCTGCCGGGTCGGAGGGGTGGGGACGTCCTTGTAGTCCATGGCGCGTGGTCAGTGCCCCGTCGGCCTCAGGCACCCCAGGAAGCCGCGCTATCGCTGCATCCTTTTCTCGCTAAGTCAGGTTTGTTGTTGCCTCCTCATTCGGAAGCGGCCCTGCTTTGGAGGGTTTGTGGAGAAACTCTGTGAATGAGGATCATTTAGTACGGCATTGCTTTAACTTCACGTAGTTCTAGAAGAACTTGCATTTTAGATTATGTTACTGTCAAAAAAAAATATCTTTATACCTCTCTAGAGATGAAAGGATTGTGTGTCATGGTGTCAGGTAAACACTGTTTCTTTACAATCTGCCAGGAGACTTCATTTTATTCTGAGCTCATGTTTACTGAGGTTCTGCAAGTGCGTGGTAGCGTTTCTGCGCCCCGCAGCCCGGGAGTGAATCTGGTGTGACCTCTTCCTGTCCTCCTGGGGTAGTGCTGGCTACCATGTCAGTCCTGCCTGCTTGTGAACAGTTCACTGTGCCTTCTCACACGCCTTCACCCCCATCCTCGTGTAGAGGCAGTTGTGTGGCATGACCTTGTTGTTAACGTTAGCCTTGGAGAAGTTACTTTGGAGAAATGAATTTGCTATTTGGCCTGTGCCCTGTTGTCTGTCTGGATCTCGGCCCTTGGGGCCATTTAATGGTGGCAGGAATATGCGGTTTGTGTCTGGGCTTGGTATCCCACAATACCATCTTGGCGCCAAACACCCAGAGTTGGTGTCAGACTCTACGAGTTAAGGGCTCAGTCCTCCACAAGACTGCCCTCACTTGAGATGCCAGGCCAGCCACACTTCAGTGGTCCCCAGGCCACCTGCACTTCTGACCAACTGGCTGTAAATGCAGTGGCGTCCACAACTCCTCGGGGTCTGTGATTCCTTAGGATGGCTCAGAGAACTCAGGAAAGCACTGTACTTGTGATGACAGTTATATTATAAGGGCACACAGGTCAGGGGGACCAGCCATGTGAAGGGAAGCAGAGGACACAATCTGGAAGGGTGCTAGGAAGGCAGAGCTTCTGTACCACTCCCCGTGGCATCAGTGTGCATGACCTTCCTGCCACATCAATGTGTTCACCAACCAGGGAGTGCCACAGGGCTCAGCGCCCTCGGTTTCTCCTGGGTTTCCCCACCTCGGCCTGCCCAAATGAATCAGGGCCACGTGGGGAGCTCAGTCTCCAGCGCCCTCCCCTCCCCTTCCGGGGTCTTTCTAGTGACCATTCCCCATCTGGGCCTACCAGGAGTTTCTTTGTTAGCATAACAAAAACAGCCCAAGGATTTAGAGTCTCCTTCCTGGCAGGGAAGCAGGGCCATAGATCCATCAGATTCTTTTATACAGGAAACTTTAAATGTGGTGTATGGTGGCCCCTGGAATCATCACAACATGGTCATCTCCAGGGTGTGGATCTACTAATGCACCTCCCAGATGCCAGCTCCACGGGCTCTCTTCTACCTCCTGCGTGCTCCAGGGGAGGGATGCCAGGCTGCTGCCTCGGAGGGCCCAGTGTCTTGGCCTCCCTAGTTGCCCTGTGGGATGAGCTGGGATTCTGGGTCTTGGCTCAGGAGTGGGGCCCGGGGGTTGGGATTTCTCTCTTTACATCATCAGCGCATTCCTGAAATGGTGTTAAAATTTTCTAAATAAATCTCACTTCCTATTGATTTCCATTATAATTTCGAAGGAAAACCTGTTTTCTTGTGAAGGCATATGATCATTATTGAAAAGCAGCAGTGTGTATCTACAAAGAACCAGGTTTCCTGTGGAAGCGTGTATGTGTAGTAACACAGGCCAGCTGCCATCGATGGAAGACTGTGTGTGCATTAGATGCGCCTGAACCAAGTCAGCCTCCAGGCATGTTATAGTGTGGCCGGCGCTTCAGGAATGGCTCAGATGGACGCTGCCTTCTGTACCAGTTCTTTCGGTATTGACCTGTCAGCTCAGACCTTGCTGGAATTCCAGCCCACCTCCCTCTGGCCAAAGACAGAGCAGACGGCCCTCCTTTCTTGGCTGCGGTGGCCATTTGCTGGAAGCCCTGCCCTAACATTCTTCCCCTCTGTGAGTGAGGGCAGGGCTGCGTCTTCTCTTCTCCGGTCCTGGCACAGCCCTGGCCTGGAGTGCTGTCTCTCTTCCCTCTGGTTTTCTAGTAAGTCGCCATGTGTTTAATCCTCTCTGATCTCAACCCCTCTGTCGTTTTGCTCGCTGTGTTGTGATGGCTGAAGAGTCTGTAGGGAACCTACAGTGGGCCCGCTGGTCCCTGGCCTCAGGGCAGATGCGCCCGCTCCTGGGCTGGTTTGCTGAGATGCTGAGAGGAGGCTGGCCTGGCTGTGCGGCACAGAGCATGGTTTGCTGTGGTTGGCGTCCCCACTATGGACTTCCCAGCGGTGGCTCTGCCACGTTCCCACTCTGTCTTGGTCTGCCCTGAGAGTAGGCAGGAGGGGATTGATGCCCTTGACATGCCCTCTGTGTGGCAGCCACCGCCCCAGGAACCTCCCCCCGAGGGCTGTGAGGCTCTGGCATTCTTTCTTTTTTCCACGGGAGGACCTGGAGGCCTTGAGAGCTCAGAGAACTTTCTGGAAGCAAACCTGAGATTTGAACCCAGGCTTGCCTGACTCTAAAACCCAAGGCCTTTCTGCTGCCCGCTGATGTCCAGCCCAGCCTCATCTGCTGCCCAAGGGAGAAGACCTGCTGGCGGCCTGCATTTAGGCTGGGGCTTCCTGGCTGCGGCTCCTGGTGCGGCTGCCTGCTGGCTCGCGGGGATTTGTCGGCGAGTGTCCTGTGCTTGGAAAGTAGAGCTGCAGGTCCTGGATTCTGCTGCTGTCCCTTGACCCCCATTTCTCTGCCCTGTGCCCCTCCAGCCCAGGCCCTCTGTCCCTTTGGAGGCCTCTTTGTGTGGCCACAGTGCAGCCCTGCTCTGTGCTCTGTCTCTAGCCGTGGGCCCCTGCTACTTCCCCCTTCCCCTTCTGGAGCTGCCCTGGCCTGGGCCTGCTGCTTCCTGCCCTTAGTCTCAACTCCTCATCCTGGCCAGCTGGGGCGCAGCAGGGGCCATGGTCCTCTGGCTGCTGAGTGTGGCTGGACCCGGCCCCTATCTGGGACCTGACTTTTTTAGGTGTTTATGGTTAACATAAACCAAATCCTGCAAAAGAGGAGAGTGGGGGAGCTTAGAACAAGAGGCTTCTTGGCTGGGGAGAGGCCCACGCTCGCTGTCAGTGGTGCTTGCTTTTATTCTTTTTTATCTTTTTAACTGAGTAGAGAATTGAAATCTTCCCCCCAAATCAAAGCCTATTCATGCCTCTCCCAGCAAAAGCATGATGTATTCATGTCTGTTCTCAGCTTTGTGCAGGGGGTTTGAAAGGTTTTCTTTGTCAGGTATCTAAGTGTGAGCAATTATGCCTACTCTTTGGGCAAATAAATCTAAGTAGTATCTGGTCCTGCATAAACAGTGTGTTTTTTAATGCCAAGTCAATGGGATACGTATTTTTTCCTTTTTAGCATAAATCCTGGGCCACAATGTGTTTGCATAATTTATTTTTATTTTTAATCAAGAAGACAAGATGTTTCAGAAGAATTTTCGGTCTGTAGATCTGCTGTTTAAAGTGTGAGAAAAGTGTTCAACAAATATTGTGGTTGTTTCTCCTTCTTAACATGACAAGTCTCTTCCTGAGACTTTATGACAATAACATCGCCCCGCCTGTTGCATAGGGCTTCATGAAAAAAATATCTTCAGCCTGAAATATGACAATAATTACATCTGCCTGCTCATTCATTGTATGTACACTCTTATTTCCAGTGAAATGGAAATTCCAAATTCAGAATTATTGCTAACCAAATTACGTTTATCAGTGAAAGAGCATCTGTTCACAATTACTTATAAAATAAGAAAAATGAATCTTTTTGGCATATACATTTGCAGCTCTAATGTATATAAATTGAAAGTAATGCCTAGAGTTTTTAGCAGTCCATTTTTCACATGTTCAAAAGAGGAGGCAGCTTTGCCAGGACTTCATTCTGCACATTAGAGGTGGCTGAGGAGCCAGTGCTGGCCACTATGTCACTCTCCATCACCCACTCCCAGAGTAGCTGTGGAGTTGGGGAGAGATGGCCACCCCCTGTATGAAGGATGCTCTCCAGTGTCTTTGAGGAGGTGTTTCCACTGTCCCCAGAATCAAGCCGTGGTCACCCAATGGAGCACTCGCCATGAGGGACCTCGCTAGGGCCACTTGTGGTCTCATGCCAAGGCTGACATCACCACCAGATGGGCATGGATTCACCTTTTCAGCTCCTTCCAGGAGTTAAACCTCCTGTGTTGGCTGAAGAAAAGGCCAAGCACTGAGGACATGCATATCCCGTAATTCTGCTGAAACAGATACCTTGGAGCCTTGAGGCCAAATCTCTTAGAGTTGCTGAGCTCCTGGCGGCCAGGATGAAGGCCTGTCTTCCCTGCAGCTTTGCTTTCAAAAGCAGCCCTGGGATGTGGGGGGCCCTGATAAATCTTCGCTGAACGGACTGATGAACGGGGAGCCTTCTGTCCTGCTGGGCATTTGCCTGTGTCCTTGTGGGGTTAGTGCCATGTTGGGTTCTCAGGTCATTCCTTGTGGCCAGCTGCTCCTGCTCTGTGGAGGGTGGACGGCTGTGCCCAGGGTGCAGGTCCCCAGAGGACACGAGGGTGGGTCTGTGCCTTGATCTGGCAGCATGGTGTGATGTCAGGGGCACGGAGGGGGTAGTCCTGGGTCCCATCTTGACTCAACTGCTGCCTCGAGTGCAGCTTGGCCAGCTTGCCTTTCCTGTCCCACCTCATAGGCGAGGGTCAGGGATCCCCCAGGGTCAAGGCAGGAGGTGCATGGCCCCTTTGAGGGGCTGCTTATGGGAGTTTGGTGCAGGGCGACCAGCATCTTACTCTGGCTGGAATGGGCTCCTTCTTGCCAAGTCAGTGTCCCATGGGGAAGGGTTTGCCGGTGTCTGTGCCCTACTACCTTTTCATCTCTACAAGTAGGGTAGAAGGGTTAATTTTTACTATAGTTAAGTTACAATGACAGATGTTCCAGAAAGATGTGTTTTAATTTTTCAAATCTGTTTCTTGTCAGTTTGCTTTAGAAAGGTGTCTGTCACCTGCCTCCCAGGCACATGTTAGCATTGTTTGTTTTCCCTGTTCCTAAAATGACGACCTTCTCCTCAGATAGGCTGCGGTGCTCCAGGCAGAGCGCAGATCAGGCTGGAGAGACACGGCTCTTCTGCTGCAGCTCTGCAGTAGCTGGCTCTCCCCAGCCTTACCCTGTCCGCAACTCCTCTGAGAGAGGCGGCTCTGGGCATGGACTGCCCATTTAACAAACATGCGCCCAGCACTCATCAGATGCCCCAGGCCATGGCCTGGCTTGGTGCCAATCTCTGGGCCCAGACAAGGTCCCTGCCCTCGAGGAAGTCTAGCCGGGAATGCCTTGTGCTGGGCCCAGAGCCTGGCCGAGTGAGTGCATGGTTAAGGGGCCCTTGTTGTAGACTGGGCTTGGTGATTCCTCAGCTGACGAACACGTGTGATAGTGTGTGTGGGGGAGCGGGGAGAGGAGCGGCTGTGCAACGCCGAGGGTTCTGTAACCCTGTTAAAAACTCCCTTGAACCCGTGTTAGTGAAGCTGGCAGTCGGCACAGCTGTTGTCTGTCCTCTGTCCTGATGATTAGCGTGCGGCTGCCCACTGCTGCCTTGATGCAGGTAGGGTTCTGCCACGGCAGCGCTGGCTGGGCAGGGACGGGCAGTTGGGCCGTGTGTCCCAGAGGCCCCAGGCCGACTTCTGCAGTGCTTGTCTCTGTCTCAGAGCTGTGCTCCAGGTGTGCACATAGCACTGCAGGCTGGGCGTGACCAGCGCAGCCCGGTGGTCCCTGCAGCGGCCAGGCACCTGCCCTGGGAGCACTCCTTCCGCACAGCCCTGCCCTCCTCGGGCACGCTGCACAGGCGGGGATGCTCTCCAGAGCTGTCACAGTTGTCCTGGCCTGCCGTCCTCCAGCAGCCAGCTGCACATTCATGGAAGCTCGTTCCTCTTTTTTCTGTGCAGAAGAGTTTTCTCCAGTAAATGTTGTCATTTTCTAACCTGCTGGTTTTCAGATGTTAGTCAGATTTGACTTTCATGTTGATCAGAGCTGCCCGAGGCAGTGTGCTGGGTGCGGCGCAGGCTGGCCATCGTCCTGCTGGACTTCTGCCCTCCTGAGGAGGAAGCACCTCAGGGACCTTGGAACTTCCCATCGGTTTAGTTTTGTGGTAGTGGATAATTTCAGGTTAGAAATAATAATAATAATAACAATTCTATAAATTCTTTCGAAAGAACACAATGTCTCGTTGTATTGCTGGGAAAAACCCTCAGTATTGTTATGTTGAGAAATAGAAGTGGAGGAGGAGGCCTGGCAAACTGGGGATTTATTCAGTTTCTCAGTTGCATGTTTGCTTACTGCATTCATTCATCCATCCATCCATTCATTCATTCATTCATCTGACAGGCGCTTCCTAGGCACCTCGTGTGTACCAGGGACTGGAGAAACAAAGGTGACTCAGACGTACTTGCCCCTGACCAGCTCACATCCTAGGGGTGGGCATGGGCCCTAAGCAGTTATGCCCACTCCCCTGTGATAAGCGCTTCAATAGAGGTGTTTGCAGAACCAAGACGAGGGAAGGGCTAGGGCATGGGGCGTTTCGGGAAGCTGTCTGGCTGCTTCCACATGTGAGTAACGTTGCACCAGGCTGGGATGGGGGTGCCCAGGAGTGAAGGCTGAGGAGGTGAGGGCTCTGCTGCTGTTCTCAGGCATTCCAGCTTTATTCTATGGGCCAGTCTTCCTCAAACTGTGGGCCAGTGACGGCGCTCATAATGTCTGGTGATGAAACACCCTCGTGGTATTAAGTGCCGCCGCACTGAAAGGCCAGGACACAGAGAGTATAGCTTCCTTTGGTCTCTTCAGTCCTTCTGGGCGTGCAGCCATGTGCTTAACTGCTGCTGAGGCTGCGGCCTGGCGGGGCCTCCAAGGAGCACCACGCGGTTCATGCAGTTTGCTCCTGCTCTGCCCGCCACTCAGAGCAGGTGGGAACTGTTTCTTGGTAGTGAAATTAGTTTTATTTTAAAAATAAATGTATTTAATCAAGCATAAATTGATGAGAAGAAAGGTATTAAGTAAATGACATGCTGGCACTGCCTCTGGTCACACACACGAGCCCTTTCCTTGGTGTAGAGCTCCCGGGATGGGGAAGTTCTGTGCAGAAGCCTGGGCCCTTTCTTCCTCCATCTCTGCCAGCCTGTGTGGTGCCGGGTCCCTGTGTGGTGCCGCGTCCCTGTGTGATTGCCCAAGAGGAGTTCCCAGTGCAGGGGCATGGCTGGCAAGGAAGAATCTGGAGAAGTTTTTCAATCCATCCTCCAAGATTCTGATCGAGAAAGTCAGGGTGAGAGTCTGTGTTTTAACAGCTATGGAGACGATGAGGAGGATGATGATGGTGATGAGGAGGAGAGGATGATGAGGAAGTGAGGAAGAGGAGGATGAAGAGGAGGAGGAGGATGCTAAAGCTGATGGTGATGATGATGAGGATAATGAAGATGAGGAGGAGGGGAAGAGGAGGACGATGATGGTATAGATGTTGGTGATGATAAGAAGAAGGAAGAGGAGGAGGATGATGAAGATGAAGAGGATGAAGATGAGGAAGATGAGGAGGAAGGGGGGGATGGTTAAGATGGTGATGAGGAAGAGGAGGAAGAGGATGATGAAGATGAGGATGGTGGAGCCCAGCCTACTGGGGAGCCCCTGAGGTCACTGCCAGGCCCTGCTGCCCGCTGGCGCCAGGCCCGCCATCTCTGGGGCCCGCTCTGCAGTGTCTCCGGTTCCGGGGCAGGGGAGATGAGCCCTGGCCTCCGTGCTGGGGCCTGGACCGTGGAGCTCAGCGGGGCCCAGCGCCAAGATGAAATTTCATTGCACTCCTAGGTTTTATCCTAGGAACTGATGATGACAGTTGACTTGATGCCATAGTATGTATTTGTTTTGGTTTTAATATAAAAATGACATTTTTCCATTACAAAGGGCAGCCTGTCCTTCCTGCCCTCATGTGGCCCTGCCTGTTTCCAGCTGACTCTGGGACTGATGCCGTGAGAGTCCCTGACTCACACCACACACCAGCATTTCCAGCCACTTACTCACCAAAATGTCCTACCCTTGACGCTTCCATGGGCAGGGGTTGCGGGGACAAATGAGACTTGCTGATGTGGGGATGTGGAAGTCGACCGTTCGTGTTTGCGTGGGTGTGTGCCAGAGCTCTTAGTAGCACAAAAATGGAACAAACCGCTGTCTGTAGTAGCTGAATATCTGGGGCAGGCAGATACCAGCAGGAGGAGCCCCATGTAGGCTGCTCCACTGCCTGGGCCCTCCATCCCTGCCTGCTTCCTGGGGCTGCCCTTTGCAGCCCAGAGCTCTCGGTCCCCAAGCTTGTTCCTGCAGAGGCAGCACAAAATGGCCTGTGTGTGGGGGCCTCTGGGATCCCACCTGCTGCCTGGTCTGGGAAGCCCTCTTGAGAGCATTCCTGTGGGGCCTCAAGCAGGGCAGTGCGGCCTCCCGGGTGCCTTGCTCCCAGGCTGCTGCAGGGGCTCGGAGGACAGCCTCTGCTGTTTTGTTCAGCTCAGTTCAGCACTTATTCACTGTCTTGAGTTGAGCTTATCATGCTGCATCTACTCCACAACATGAACCAGGGCCTCATCCCCCACGTGTCCCTCTCCCACCAGGTCCTACGGGAGTCCTGCCTAGTGTATTTGTTCTGGTCAGCTGAGGACTGATTTGGGGAAGGAGGGCCACAGTGGGGGCAGAGACAGTTAAGGGACTGACTCCCTTCACAGCAGGGCCCTGTCATGGGGACCAGTGACAGTGCAGGGACTGACTCCCTTCACAGCAGGACCCGTCATAGGGACCAGAGCTGCCCGAGCTTTTCTAGGGCCAGCCTGGCAAAGCCTCCTCGTAAACTATCCCCTGTCCTTAGGTGAAAGCAGCTCCCAGCCTCACAGCTCTGAAGCCCAGCCAGGCTCTCGCATGTTCCACTAGAGCTGCTGGTCCGTAAGTTGTGGGACCATAGTAGCACGGACCTCCCATCCCCTGCTTTTTGCTTGTTTCTGAAACATTGCAAGTTAATCAGGGACTTGAGTAAAAACAAACCAGTAAGCAGAACACTAGCTTCTCTCTTATATGTTTATTTGCCAGTTCTAGAACTTTCTTTGGAAGAATGGAGAGCCCTGTGAAATTTTCTCAGGGTCACTACTCAGGGCAGGGCAGTGGGAAAGGTGAGCATGGAGGCGAGGTGCGTGTGACTTGGGAAGTGGGGTAAGGAAAGAAGTGTGCAGAAGGAGGGCTCTTAGCAGTCCTCGGGTGGGCCCTGGTTAAAAAACATCCATATGGGAGAGTCCCAAGTCACAATCTGGGTCAATAAGGCAATAATTACTTGTTTTTATAAAATGGCACCCAACTTTCCCAGGCCCTTCAGAGTGGACCCTCATGGGCAGAATGTTGGACAACAGGAGTGTAGTCACCAGGATCACTGGAATCTTTGCCTGCTGGGGTGATAGTTCCAGGATCCCGTAGACCTTGAAGCTTCTAAGAGCTGCGATGCCTGCAGGTGTTAACAGCTCAGCAGAGGGGCGTGAGGCAGGAGTGCCGGATCTGAAGCTGTGACTGTTGACTTTTTGCCTACCTTGGCTTGATGAGAAGGCAAGAGTATGTGGCTGATGCGAGCTCATGCTTTGGGGAATGACACTGAGTAAAGCCTGGCCTCTTCGGATGCCCCAAACCTGGAATTCAGAGGCCACTTGGCCTGTGGCCTGGGGACATACCTCACTTGTCCACTCAACAGTTGGGTCCAGGTGCAGGTGCAGGTGGAACGTTTTCCCTGGGTGGGGTTGAGTCAGTCTTGGTGAGCTGGTGAGCTCATCCCCTTCTCTCTAAGCCCCTCCTGGGACCCCGGCCTGGGTCTGTGGACCTGCCCTGGGTCAGGGGAAAGAGTGTGTGTCTGTGGAGCCACTCAGGCATGGGTGTTGGTCTGGGCTCCCCCACACCCAGCACTCTCTTGGAGCCTGAGTTCTCATCTGTGAGACAGGAATAGCCCTGCTCATCGTCTTGGGTTGTGGGCTGTAAAGCACACAAATGTAGATGCATAAAGCACATGGGAGCTGTTGTTGCTGCTGTTATAATCCTCACCATCAGCAGCACCATCATTTGCTTTCCTTAAAGAAGAGTGAACTGTAAAGTTTTTCACTAATTGAATTAGTTCTTTGGTCGCTGGGGGATGTGCTGTTGGAGTGGGGTTCTGAGGCAAGTGCAGATGACCTGGCTGCCGGGGGCCTCCAGAGGGCTCTGCTGATGGCCTTGGGGCCTGTGTTTGTTTTGTGCAGAGCAAGTCCATCGGCACCTGGACCAGCACGAGGTGAGATACCTGCAGTTTGCCTTCCGCTGGATGAACAACCTGCTGATGAGGGAGGTGCCCCTCCGCTGCACCATCCGCCTGTGGGACACCTACCAGGTGAGCTGTCCCTCATGGAGCCGGGAGCCCGGGCCATCTCCTGTCGTGCTCTGCCCTGGGTTTGTGTGCTGCATTTGATTTTGTCTTCAGAGCATCTTCTCAACTGAAACATGGTCTTTAAAAAGTACATTTCTGGCACTCTTGTCATCTGAGTAGATGTAAAACAGGGAAAAGAACTTTGTATCGTATTTGTAGCTGAATTCCATTCCGACTGTGGCGACAGTGTCCCCAGTGCTAGCTGGCAATTTGCATCTTGAGCAGTGTCCTTGGAGCATGGTGAGTAATGCTTGCAACTGCTGCGAGCTGGGGCTGCTTCTGCCAAAAACATTCACACTCAGGACTCACACATTGTCTATGTTTTGAGTTAGTTATAATAAAGATTTTTTTGAATCACAGATTCAGTGCAATATGAAATTTTCTACTCTCCACCTATTTTGATGAAATTCATTTCTTCAGGAGATTGAGTTTTCTGGAACAAGCCACCTTTGTTCCCTTGAGTGTCCCATTACTTATTCTAGCACCTTTTCATTTTGTTCGAGATGTTTGCTGAAGCTGAGGCTGTGCTATGGGGGTTTAGTGGTGGCCTTTCATCATCAGTTGCAAATAGCAGGCACCATTATGTGGGATTAGGAATCAAATCTCTACAGAGTGCAGAAGAAAGAAGCATATGGCTGGTGTTCATCCTTATACCTCAAGAGGCAGGCTTTTTACTGCAGTGAGCACAGCCCTTCCTGGGTTGGACGCTAGGGCTCTGGAAAGGGGGTGGCTGCCTTTGGAGATTGGTGCTGGGTGGGGGGAGCTCCAGGGCAGTGGGCTTTGCTGTGAGGCAGCATAAGTGCCAGTCACTGGATTGGGCACCCGCATCGGAGCCTGGCCCCTGGATGTCCATGGTGATGGTGGGGAAGGCCTGGGGACCTCTAGGGAGGGCCTGGGGGTCTTTTTGGTCAGCCCCCCTCCCCACAGGACATTTGTCTGGATGCATTCTTCCCACAGGACAGGGTGCCTGCTGGGCCTCCACACCCATAGGACTCTTATTCTGAGCTTGTTTTCATATGAGTCATGTAGAACAGTAACCCAAAGCTTTGTTTCTGACACTGGTTGCTGGTCAATGTGCCCCACAGTGGGTGTGGGTGTTTTGTGGCTCTTATGTCCTATGTTTTGACTTTGCTTTTTTTGCAGCTTGTTCAGTCTAATGATGTTCACTACAGAAATTATTACTAGTCAGTAGATTGTCATTCAAATCCCCCACTTTGGTTTTGCTTTCTAGGTACTTGGCTGCTATAGAGTTTCTGGCCAGTACCCAGTGTCGGGACATAAAGCCTTTCCCGGGGCTGCTTGGTTAAAGGAGCTGTCAGTCTGGTGCTGTTGATCAGCTTGCTCCCTGTAGTATTACAGGAAACAAACCTAATGTCCCGTAAACTGTGAGCACTCTCCATTTTTGTGATTGGTTGGGCTTTCAAGATCCAGGCCCCCCTCATTAAACACAGAGTTCCTTGTAATACTGTCCCCATTACAAATAAATTAAGTATTAAGTCAATCGTGTTTTGAGGAGCCAGGAAATGGATCAGCTTGCCCTTGGTTCTGCACCAGCTCCCTGCAACTCCTAATAGGTATTAAAACTTTAAGCACAATTGCAGCATCTTTATTGAGTTAATTTTCCTGAAATTAAATTTTGTCATGAATTGACTCATTTGTGCCATGGACTCATTCTTGAACTGACAGTACCCTGGTTATAAACCTTTTCATATCTTAAAATGTGGGGGTATTTCTATTTTACAGGGCCAAGTAACCATGAAATTATATTGCATCTTTTGGCAATGAAAATACATAGTAATCATAGGAAAGCAATCAGGTGATTACTCTCCCCTAAACTGGGGAGTTTATTAGCTGGGCCATTACAGGTTTCAGTAACTCTTACCCCTTACAAGGTAGCTTAAAATACTCTCAGGACATGTGTCAACAAAAGGTTGTTAGTAAGCACCTGCCCTGTCCCAGGCCCTGAACTTAGATGGTGGTGCAACAGTGAATGAGGTTTGTTGTCATGAGCATGGCAGAAAGCACTGAGAGATCGCTCGGGGGAAAAGAGAGACGTCCCTGCTCCCTAGATGTACTGTGTGCTCCGTGGTGGACGTGGTTGTGGGTGTGGGGCAGTCCCAGCTCCCAGAATAGCCTCGGCCCATGAGAGCCAGTTTCGGGGGCCTCCATAAAACATGGGTGCTAGCTTTGCCTTTGCCCTGGAGAAAGGACACATCCCACCCTCCATGACCAGACCCTACATGTGCGTCTTTATTACCTTGAACAAGAGAGAAACGTTTGAGCTAGTTGCTTTTTGCAGCTGGAGAGTTAATCTGTTCTTAAATCCATTATCATCAGTGATTCAGCCAGGCTCTGTTGTTTTATTTATTTTTTCCTGTCCTCACTGCCTCGATCCAAAGGCCTGTTCTCTAACATGTTGGACATGTGTCCTTATGTGTTGGATGTGTCTCCTGAAGTAGGCATGTGGGGTTGTTTTAAAGTGAATGAGTAAGAGCAGTGCAAAGTCAACAGGAAAGTGATTAAGTGGGTGCTTCAGGCTCACAGCTGTGGCCTGTGCTGTGCTTTGGATGGTGGTGTGGTGAGCTGAGCTTGCGTCTGAGGACGCAGTGCCTGGCCCTGGAAGGACATTGCTGCCCTGCACTGGTGATGGGCTTGGGGCAGCTCGGGCAGCCTCGGTGAGGGATCCCTCAGGCCCACCTGTCTCACCTTCTCCTCGGCCCTAACCATGGCCCCAGCTCCTGGGTGCTGGCTCAGAGCTGCTCTTTCTCCCCGCATAAGATGGCCACGTTGGAGGGAGGGTGACTGTGGGCTCTGCTGATGCTGTGGCTGTCTGGGCTCCAGGTGAGCAGAGTCTCCTTCTCTGAGAGCTGCTGTTTGCGAAGGCCAGGGGTGCATCCGAGGGCAGGAATGCCCCAGTGACCTCTCAGCCTTCAGAGTGTGGGCACCTTCTTCATGTGAACTCCACAGCAGTGTCCCAGCATGACACATGTGACTTTGCTGTCTCTTGTCTCAGGCCCGGCAGCAGCCGCCAGCAGGCATGTGTCCCTGTAAGCAGTGGCTCTGAGGAAGCAGATCTGACCGTCAATGTCCTGTGAAAGAAAACAAGTGAAAAAGATTTGCTGTGGTGAGAGTGTCTCCTCCCTGATGGAGGAGACGAGCATGGCCTGCCGCAGCTGGGTTGGCACCAACCGTGGACGGAGGAACTGGGTGTTGCCTAGCCTGTGTTCTCTTGTTCTTTGGTTAGTTCAGAAATAAACCTGTTGTTTTCAAGGCCAGGAACAGGAGAGGAGAGCGGTAAGACCCCCTCTCGCTGCCGCCTGAGAGGTAGACCAGGGAGGCCTGGCTGGGAGGATGGGCCTCTGACAGCCCCAGTGGGAACCGCATTGCTGGGCAGTGCCTCTCTTGGTCCCTGGTCACTAGCTTCATTCCTTCCTCAATGCAATATTTATTCCAGAAATACGTGGTTGAGTGCCTGCTGTGCGCCAGCGCTGTGCTAGGATTGCAGAAGCACAGGGAATTAGGGAAGTCCCTGTCCTCAGGGCACTTACCATCTCCTGGGAGAGATCAGGAACACATGACAGAATGAACCTGTGACAAACATGGCTCAATGTTAGGCACCCAGGAAGCAAGGAGTTGTTTATGAGTAGAGAATGAGAGGAAAATGATATTTAAAAATTGTTCACATAGGATGGATAGGAGAGGGAAAAGTCTAGGATTGAGGAGTGTAGTGGAACCTGCCTTTGCAGTCCTGGTGCAGAGGGAACTGAGGCGTGACAGTGGGCGGCGCGAACACATGAGGTGTGTTCAGGGAACAGGGTGTTAGGAGCTGCCTTGTGTGGTAGGGATTTGGGAGAACCCCTTTGTGGGTGTCTGAGCTGGGACCTGAGTGAAGGGAAGGGGGAGCGGGTGAGCATCCAGGGAGAGAAAGCCCCAGCTAGAGGGAGCAGGAGCAT
This sequence comes from Daubentonia madagascariensis, assembly GCA_023783475.1. NCBI lineage: Eukaryota > Metazoa > Chordata > Mammalia > Primates > Daubentoniidae > Daubentonia > Daubentonia madagascariensis. The sequence continues at coordinate 1,662,265 of JAKFHU010000600.1, read as the reverse complement.
TTTTACGTGTAGGGATCTCCTCATCTCAGAATAGCTCACGTGGTCACCGGATTAGCGTTCACCACCAGTGTGAACCCGTTTCACTTCACACAGGTACGGCAGGTCATACGCAGAAGTAGTTACAGATGTGCACTTACACACGGGTTGGTATTCACGTGTGTGTTGCCCTGCTGTCAGGCCCGGCAGTGAGGAGCACGCCCAGCCCCCAGGCCTTGGCTTCTGACCCCGTCCTGCCCCGAAAGGCGCCCAGGCTCCCGGAGAAGGGGCTGATCCCAAGGCCCGGGCAGGGAACGTGCAGGACGCGCCTGGAGCGTCTCGTGGGGCCAGAAAGTCAGGAAGTGCTCAGGTCACCCACAACGATGGGTGTCAAAGGGCCCCCATGGCCAAAGCTGCAGCAACTGAGCAACAGAATAAATAAAGTGATACCGTATGATAGCCACAGTATAAAGTAACTACCCGTAAGCCTGTGTTGCTGTAAGCCAATGACTGAGTCAACTGACGAAAGGGGAGAAGGGACAGATCTCTCCCTCGGGAGAATTCCACGTAACTTATGCAGACACACCCCCCTATGCAGACACACCCCCCTTGAAGGGCGGCCTGGGCACGGTGACTCCTTCCAGAGAGGATGGCTTGGGAGGAAGGAAACAGTCGTTCACAGTGAAGACCTCAGCGGGACCCGGGCGGCACCAGCAGTGAGGAGGCACGTGGACGGCAGGGGCCCTGACGGGTGTGAAGAGAGGGCACCTCGTCCAACCGGGAGCAACACATCAGACAGAGTTACTTTCTACAACACACCTGAGCAGTGCTCCTCAGAACTGTCAAGCTCATCAAAAACAAAGAAAATTCGAGAAACTGTTAAAGCTCAGAGGAGTCTGAGGAGACGTGGTGACTGAACATAATGTGGTGTCCTAGATGGGGTCCTGGGACCAAAAAAAGACAGATACAAACAAAGGAAACCAGAATAAAGCAGAGACTTTATTTAACAACAGTGTATCAGTGTTAGTACATTAATTGTGACAACTGTACCAGACATATGTGAGAAGTTAGCAGTCAAGGCCCCTGGGGCAGTCCTTGGCTCCAGGTTGCCTCTGGACCCTGGCTGGGCAGGGACGCCCTCCCCTGACACCTCCCTGGCTCATTGCCCTCTCTGCCACCTGCAGTTTTGCTGTGGCAGGCTGCACCGGAGGGCCAGCCCTACGTGTCCTTCTTCTGTGTGGGACAGGGGACTCCCTGGCACCTCCCCTCCATAAGCGTTTGTGGGGATGGGTGAATTCGGGTCAGGAAAGCAACTCAGCTGCTCTTTTAAGGAGCTTTAGACTCTAGGGGGCCCTGTTGGGTAGAGGTACATCCAAGGATCCCCTGGGGTGCTTCCCTGGCTGGTCACCTGGAGTGGCTCTCTGCAAGGGCTGTGCAGCTTCCCAGCCTTGGTGGCTTGCCTTCCCTGTGTCTCGATTTTGTGCGTGTTCTCTGCAATTGCCTGTCTATGGAAAAACAGCCATGTGTGGCTCATATTTTATTGTCACATCAGCAGTCTCAGAACAGTGGCTGTGACCCAGTGCTCCAGCTCTGTTTTCTGAAGCCAGGGCCTGCTTCTCAAGATCTCTTCCTGCAGCAGCGAGAGCCTAGGCAGTGGTACGTGCCCATAGTCCCAGCTGTTCTGGAGGTTGAGGTGGGAGGATCGCTTGAACTTAGTACTGGGCTGCAGTACGCCTGCCTGTCGGTGTCTGCACTACGTTTGACATTAGTCTGGTGCCCTCTGGGAGCAGGGAAGGGGTTACCTAAGGAGGGGTGAACTGGCCCAGGTGGGGAAGGGAGCAGGTCAGAACTCCCAAGCTGATCAATGGTGTGATCAGCTGTGATAGCTGCTGTACTCCAGCCTGGGCAACAGAGTGAGACCGTTTCTAAAATAAATAGTATAGGAAGGAAGGGAGGGAGGGAGGCAGGGTCGGTCCTGGGATGGCACATCCTCCTGGCAGGATTCCTGGGTGCAGGGGAGTCTGAGGGTCGGCCACAATCCCTCCCTGTGCCCTCTGGGTGCACTTTGCCTCTGGAGGCCTGATGGACACAGCTTCCTGCAGAGCCCCAGCCCCCCAGATTCCCTCACTGGGCAGGTCCTGGGACATGGAAGTTGCCTTTTTGTCTGAGTATGACGCCCTCCCAAGATCACGGGGGTGGATGTACCTTGCACACTGTCGAGTTCTGTTCACAGAGGGCCTTTGTAGCAGCAACACTTGGCCCCTGAGACACAAGCCCATGTATTCTCTGGGTGCCCCCAGCAGGGGAGCAGCCACAGGAGCTCCCCTGAAGTGTCCGCAGCGCTACAGCTCTGCTTGCCTGTGAGCAGTTGTCCTCAGGGGATGTCTGCTGGAGGGACCTCCCCTGGGGGGAGGCATCCTGAATTCAAAACAGGACAAGGCCCACCTCCTCAGGGAGCGAGCATTGTGCAGCAGCCGCCATGGCTGGTGGGGTTGCAAGGAGACGGTGCTGAGAGACAGCAGGAAGCTCTGGGACCATCCCACTGCTGCAGTGGGTGTGGAGCGTGTTTGAGACGATGACTTTAAGAAATTTCAGCTATGGTGTAGAGGGTGATAGAAATTAATTAGGCAGGAGAGGAAGGGGGAGGGGAGGACAGACGGAAGGGAGGTGGAACTGAGGGAGGAGGGTGATCCTGCAGTGGGCCATCCCTGGGCGTCTGAGGCTGCAGGGACTATTGGGCACATGAGGGAGGTGAGGCTGGGGGTGGTGGCCTCTGCACAGTGCCTACCACTGTGTGAGGCTGAGACTCGGCAGTGAATGTTCCACTGGGACCAGCCTTGGAATGAAAAAAGAAATGACAGGTTTCTGAAAGGAGAAGCAAAAGCCAGGCTCTGAGAATAGTAGTAACTTTTCTCTAAATTCCAGTAACTTCCTTCCCCTTATTTGGGGCTTTGAGAGAGGTCTTAACTGTCATCTGTTGACATTCAGGGAGCCAGCAGCAGTGGAGCCGGGCTCTCCTGGGCCTGGGAGCTTTTGCTTCTAGTTTGGTGAAAGCTGCCTTTCATCTGAGACCACCTGTGGCCGTTAGGGTTCTGTTACTTCTTGAGGTGATCACTTCTGCTGCTTTGGAATGACCCCTGCTCTATGCCCTGTGAGGACAGGGATGAACGTCTCCAGTAAACGGGACGTCCTCTGAGGCTTTACGCTTCCTATGACCTAGTGATTTTTTTTTTAAGAAAAGGAAACATTTCCTTTTCCCTTTTGAGTATTGGAAGATGACTTCTTTTGGCCTAAGGCATTTATCAAATCCCTTTCTAGTGACATCCAAAGGCCACTTGAATTTTAATTATGACACCTCTACTGCCCATATCCCAAAGCGTGTCTTCAATCATCCCACACTCCTCATGCAGGGCTGGCTGTGAATCCAGGGGATGGACTATGGAGCTTGTCTCCCTGGGCTTTGGATCTGGTCATTTCTCTGCTGTCCACCGCCTCTCTGGAGAGCAGGCGCCGTCTCACAGCATGCTCAGGGCAGACTCCTGTGGCGGCACGTCCTCCCACCCTCAGCCCCTGAGCACATGCTGTGGAGGGAAGTGGAATGCGGTAAATCTTTGGCTGGGAAGCTTTTTGTATGCTGAAGCCTGAATCACCCACCTGTGGCCAAATGGATCTGGATCCTTTAAGGAAAGGATTTATTTGGATATTTCACGTAAGCCCCAGTGGATCCTATTCTCTGCAGCGTCTTGGATTCTCACGGTTTCTGCCCTAGCTCAGTGCTTACCTTTGTATCCTTGACAAGTCAAGCTTCCTGAAGCTCGCCTTGTGGGATTGTTGTTGGGACTGAGGAGAGTTTTTCTAATGCAAGGATCGGCAAGTGTTTTCTGTACAGGGCTAGATTGTAAATACTTCAGGCTTGCAGGCCATATGGACTTTTTCACAACTACTCTGCTGTTGTAGCATAGAAGCAGCCATAGACATGGATGGACGGGTATGGCTGCATTCCAATAAAACTTGTTTACGAAGAAGGCACCCATGAGACATAGTTTGCTCACCCTGTTCTAACCTGTAGAAAGTGCTTGGCCCTGTGCCAAGCACAGAGTAGGCGCCAGATAAGGTTGTCTTCCCACTACCATTATCAAGGGTATTTTGTAAGCTATTGAGCTGTACAAATTCTGGGTTTTGTTGCCAGGTGATCATTGTTATCCAATTTTTATAGAAATAGGAACTGAGAACCTAGGTGCTTAAATACCTTGCCCAAGAACATCTTTCCATTCATACTGTGGTACAGTTGTTTATGTTTCTGCCCCTGCAAGGCACTCTGGGCTCCAGGGCCCAGCATGAGAGCATGCAGAGAAGGGGGTCCAGGCCTCTGTTACTCGGGGCAGTGCATGTCCAGAGTGGGGGCTGGGAGCTAGGGCTGCCCATCAGGCCACGTCTCCTCCGCCCTGGTTGGAGCCCCCAGCAGCATGCTTGGCGGAGGAGGCGCTGTGGCGGCAGGGTCCAGGCCTGTGGAGCTGGCACCCTGTGAGCCTGTGCCATGGGCAGAGAGAGATTGATGCCAGGGGCATTGGGATTCAGCCCTATGGGTCTGGTGATTTGGCTCTGTAGTTTCTGAGACACAGCCCCATTTGGCACCTATAGGATGAACTCCTGCTCTGTGGGAGGCCTGTGCTAGGACCTGGGACCCCATGGAGCTGTCTAAGGAAGCAGCCCCTGCCCCTGGAGTTCACAGCCTACCATGGGAGGGGGTAGCTGACCAACAGTCACAGCAAATGTGTGACTCCGGTGCCTAGGTGCATTGGGGCTTGGGTGGGCACCTCACCTGCCCAGGGGCTGAGGAGGGTTCCTGAGGGGGGACCTGGGAGCTGGATCTGGTGGCTGAGTTGCAGCTGACCAGGAGCAGGAGGGTAGAAGGGTGCACTGAGGGTCTCTCCATGAGGGCAGGGACCTCGTGCCCAGGACGGTGCTGCACACAGGGCAGATGCCCAGGAAGTGAATGTGGGGTGGTTTGCGCCAAGGGGAAAGTACATTCCAAGGCCCTGAGAGGCAGGTGGACATAGCTGGCTCTGTGTGAGGTGTGGTTGGGTGTGGCTGCACCAGGGTACTTGGGTGCCAGGGCAGAACAGAGGCTGCCTGATTCAGCCTTCCTCGTGGGGAGGCTCCACGTGCCTTATTCAAATGCTGTGTTTTATCTGGGGCAGGGGCTGGGGAGGAGCCTGGCTCTGAGCAGGGCCCCTCATTTCTACCATCGGTCCTCACGAGGTCGCTGGACACTGCAGGTGGGAGGGCATGGCCAAGGCTGTGCTGCCTGGCATGTGGTTTGCCTGTGTTTCATCAGGGCGGGGCAGGCCTTTGCTTCCTCCAACCTCTGGCACAGGCCCAGGACACTGATAAGTGTCTGCCATCCTCAGAGCCTGGTTCTGGCCCCTCTGGCCCCTGTCCCTAGGGATTTGTGCTGGATTTAAACAGTTTGCTGTCTTGTCCCTCATTTCACCATCTGTGTCCTCGGCTCTGCACTTCTCTAGGGGTTGTTTGGACCTGCTCTCTGTGGCCCCTCTGGAAGGCCCACACACCACAGTGACTGTGGGAGTGTCATGGCCAAGCCTGAGAGAGGGGAGACAGCGTGCTCCGAGGGCGGCACCTGCTGGATCCTCTGCCCTGTGTGTCCAGGTGACAGCCATGGGGCTCTCCTTATCCTCCTGGTGCCACAGCATTGATTCTGTGAATCAGGTGGCATTGAAGCTGAAGGATTGGGTTAATCTAATAAACTTTGAGAAGCAGGTCTTCATACAACATTTTCAGAAGCCCGTTAAGACTTGAGGTCGTAAGTTTTTCAGGTCTACCTGCCTACAGGAAGTAGCCATAGATCACTATCAGCTGGGGAAGGGTTTATTAAATAGAAATAAGAATATTCGGCAAGACTTGGCTCACTGCTGCTCAGTTTGCAGGGAGGAGCCGGAAGAGGGGTATATCTGCTGCTTCAGAGTGGCAGTAAAGTCAGTGTCCTGGGGATGTAGAGCTCGTATTTAAAGAACTATCTGGAATATCTTTCGTGATTCTAAGACTTTCTGTCTTCGTATTTCAATTATGTCAGGCTTTGTCTGAGCTTATTCAGGGCTTGGGGATGGTGCAGGGGAGAGTTTCTTCCCACAGCAGGGCTGGGTAGCTCCAGCATGTTTTGCCACATGTGTGAGAGCCCAGGCAGGAGTGGCTGTCAGGAGGGGGATCGGGACCCCGGCCAGCTTCCACATGGTCCTTGACACGGGGCGGTCTCTCCTCGCTTTGTAGATGAAATTCTGAATTATTGTTGGAGCAAGAAAAGGGATTTGCATGTTTTGGTCTCTGATTCCTGAACTTATAACAGATAAAATCTTTGTTACTTCTGAAAAGCTATTTGGTGAGGGACTGTGAACTGCAGCTGCTGAGCAGCAGTCCAGGCAGGGCGGCAGCTTGCTGTTGTGTCATTCGGACCCTGGGGGAAGGTGCGATTGAAGAGCCTCAGTTGCGCCTGTGCTTCTCCGTCCTTGGGAAGTCTCGTTAACGTCACTTCTCCCTGAGGAGTCACTCTGGGCTGAAGGCAAAGGCCTCCCCAACTTCTCCGATGTCTAATCCTCTCCTGAAAGTGGTCATTCAAAGGTGTCAAGTGGCACTGTTGTAATTGATAGTGGGTGACCAGTCTGAATAAATTTCTTTGTACTTGCTCCGAAGGAGACAAGAATTCTTAGCTAGTTTTAGAGCTAAATTTAAGGTAATGACATTTTCTAAGGAGAAATTAAAGAGTTCTTTATTATTATTATTATTATAATAAAAACACACAGCAAACAAGGCCCCGTCCTTAGCAAGTTAGCTTTTCAGTGAATCTTTTCTCTCATTGTATTTGCTTATTATTATTAGTCCTACTGTTGTTACTGAGGCCCTACTGTGTGCTAGGCCCTGGACCAGAGCAGTCAATAAGAAAGAAACAGCCAACCACTTGGGGGCAACCTGTGCGTGGGTCACTTACTGCCATTTATCCAGGAGGAAGCTGGCACTCTGAGAACTGGGTGGGGGCTTGGTTTTGGCCCCAAAGCCTGTCCATGCTCTTTCTGGTGCCCCCAACCATGTACCCCTCTCCCCACATCCAGCACCCCAATCCCACAGACCCCCCAGCATCTGGTTCCAGAAACGCGTGAGGAAAGCGGCAGGTGTTAGTGGAGAGAGCCCCAGGCCGAAGTGGGGAGCTGGGAAGAGCAGTGGCAGGCGGGGGCGCTTGGCTGTGAGCAGGAGGCAGGGCACCGGTGGGTGTCCGAGTGTGTGTACACGAGGCCTTGCCCGCAGGCGGGGGTGTCCAACTACAAGTAACTTTTCAGGAGACAGCAGGGCTCGGGAGCTGGACGTTGGACTGTTTCTGACAAGTCACAGCTCTGTGGGGCTGAGTGGAAGGTCCCTGGACCCCGAGCCTGCCAAGTGGTAGCGGTCAGGAAGACCTGTGTTTGCATGTTCCACAGGCTCAGGGGCTCCGCCTTGGTGCGGTGGAAGTTGCATGTGGTGCTGCCTCCCCACCGCTCCTACAGAGCCCCCAGGCGGCACCAGGTTCTTCGACCTCCCCCGTGTGCTAGGCACTGTGAGCTGCTGCCTGAGGGATGTGCCCAGCTCTTGCTGGAGCACCTGCATGTCCTGTTGCTTCCCAGTAGGAGGACTACTGGCCAGGGGTCCCTGGCAGGCTGTGAACTCTTTGGGACAGGTCCCTGAGTCCCTGTCCCTGTCCCACAGTGACTGGTCGAGACCTGCACTAGGGGGAATGCCCAGGAACACCTGCCAAGTGCGGGGGGTTGGCTCGCACCATGCCCTGCGACCTGTGACCAGGGGAGAGAAGCCTGAGGATGCGTGCTGCCCACATCTGAGGGCTGGGCCTTGGACTGGGCATTGTGCTAGGTCTTTGTGGTTCCAGATGTGGGATGGCATCTGTGGGTAGAAAGAACAGGGTTTATTAAAAGTATCATTCTGCCAGAGCTGCTGCAGTCGTGGCCCATGGGCCTCCTGAAGCTGGGCCCCCATCCCACCCTTGTCTAGGCTCTAACTGAAGAGGAGTCAGATTTCCAGTTGCTGCCTGGGTTGGTCATCCCTGAGGACCCCTCTGACCCTGACCCTGGACCCTCAGATCTCACACCAGGGCTGCAGGGGGCGCAGAGACCTGCAGGCTGCCCTGGGGTCTTGTTCTGCAGGAGTGTGAGGTGAGAAAGGCTGGCCGCCCTACCTGAGGTCACACAGAGTTTGCTTGCTGGGTCACATTTCTGCTGTGTCTTAAGATGATGTATTCATGAATACTTTATCTGCAGTGTGACCTTAAACAACTTGTCTAACTTCTGTAGGCCTCAGGGCAAAAGGATGAATAAAACTGGGGCTGTGGACAAAGCCCCGGAGGAGGCTTGGTTCACCCACCGGGAGCGGGCTGTGTTTCTCTGATCTGAGCTTGACCGGAGTGTGAGGAAATGGGGCACAGGAAGGGTTGGACTGTCCCTCCCTGCAGGGAGCTGCTCCTTACTGCACCAAGGCAGGATTAGGAGAGAAATTAATACGCAAAGAATGTTAATTAAGGTTACATATTAAATAAGAATCGAACACTTTCAGGAAAATTATTGAATTCTATCTTTGTGGCCAGAAATTTATATCATGGTCCTAAACAATTGAGTCAGTTGCCTGCTCAGGGCAGCCTGCTGGGGCACAGAGGGAGCGGGCACAGAGGAGAAGTGCTTGCCTCAAAGAACCAGCCACTGGACACCTGCTGCATGTGGGAACAGATGGCAAGAAAGCCCTGGGTGGGCGGGGCTGAGTGGGGTGGGGGTAGCAAGACAGCACCCTTGCGTGATGGTGACCGGGAGGCCAAGGTGGCAGCTTCACAGGACTTTGAGAACAGATGCTTAGAAGGCCTCTTCCTTGATGGTAAAAGACACTTGCACGCCGTCCGTGTAGGAAAAACATTTGCGTGGGCTCTTCAGAGTCTGTGGGGTGCTCTGGGGAGGATGTGGAGGCGGCAGCGTGCTCTAGCACTGAGCTGCAGGGAGGCCTTGCTGTTCTCCAGGGTCCTGCTTCTGCGTCCCCTCCTTGCCTTTGCGGCAGACTCCACTCCAACCCCCTTGTTCAGGTGCCCAGGAAGGATTTTTCCTCCAAAGCACAGACTTGGCCCCTGCCTGGCGGCTAAGGGGTGGGGCCTCTTGGTATTTCCATACTTGCCTCCTCCCAGATTGTTTGAGTGTGACTTCCTAATGACTCACCCACCTGTCCTTAAATGAAAGGAGAGATTCCTTCATATCCTTCAGCCCAAAGGACAAAAGTAACAAGAAAAAAAGTCAGGGCAGGGTCCCTGCAGAGGCATGGGTGCCTCTTCTGGCCGCCCCAAGCTGCGCTGGTCTGCCACTGTTACTGAGGTCGTGGTTCCGCGGGTGTGACTGAAAAAGGGAGCCTAGGGGCAGGACTCGACTGCTGAGATGGGGTGTGTGGACCCATTTAATTTGTGGTTTTGGAGTTTGCGCAGTGCAGGAAGGCACTGCTCAAAACAGTCCCTTAGCACTTACTGAGGTCAGCCCAAGCCCAGAATTGCCCACCATCATTGTCAGGAAAGGAGAGGGTGGCGTTGTCCCTTGGCCGGCCTTCGGTCACAGCGCAAATGTGGGCATGTTGCAGCTGGGCCCAGCAAGAGGTGGAGGACTTGTCACATTCCTGGGGCAGGGGGCCCGGCCCCAGCACATTCCCTCACTGTTTCTTGCTGAGACAGTGCTTAGTAGTCTCAGGCCAGTGTCCTTGGTTACAGAGGCCTCCTCACCAGACAGAGGACAAGGAGCAAAGGGCAAAGGGCAGGGTGGCCCTGGCATTCCAGATATTCATAATGGCTACTACCGGGCCTGAGGAGGAGGGGGCAGACAGAGCAATGGGAAGCACATAAACCCCCTGGGGACTAGGACCCTCCCTCCATCCTCCCCCAGCGACCCCCACAGCCCCCACACATACCCTCTCCTGCATGGCTTCTCATGGTGGGCAGGGCAGGGGGAGCTGAGGGCCTGGGTGGAGTTGGGGCACCTGCTGCTGCTTATTCCAGAGCCCTGTGGGAGGAAGCCCTGCACAGGGTGCCAGGGGATAGGTGCAGAAAGCTCCAGCAGAGGATCCAATGGACACCACGGCTCCTCATGCAGGGGTGCACCTAACTGTCCACATGTGCCCTTGATTTATAGACTCTTCTCTTAAGGTCTAGCGTAGCCTGGTAATTATCTTCATTTTTATGTGTTCTGGAAGAAATCCAAAAAGTAAAAGTTAATCTAAGAGTTGCTTGGTTGGCCTCATGTGTCCCCGGCATGGGGAGTATTCTCAAGGTTTCCAGTCCAATTTTCTGTGACCTTTTGTTAATGACCAGGAGGATGAGGCCAACGCCCTGCCTGGGTCCCCCGAGTCATACTCGCGGCCTTGCGGGTAGTTGCCGAGATCTTCCTTCCTGGCTGTTGGTGACCAGGCTCTGTGATGTTAGGGCGGCGTCCCGGGCTAAACGCTGGCTTCCTTTCACTGTTTGAGTATTGCGATTTCCAACATGTACCTCCTAGCTCCTTGACAAACCTCTTTGTACTTGATTGCTGAGGACATGGAAGCTTCCTGAAAGGAGCACAGGCCCCTGATCTGGGTTTGTGTGAGCATATGGGGCCCTGGGCAGAGGGACCCTCCCCTGGTGCTGATGGGCCTGCTTTAAATAAACATGTAGACCATGATTAACTTCCCAGCAGGTCTCCACCACTGTTTATTTTCTAAAATATTATTATTTTATTTCATCATGAGTACAGTATATTGCAGAAACTTTGTAGGTATTAGAGAAAAGAAGGAAAATCCTCCCCCTTGAATATATCCCACCCAACTTAAATTGACACTGCTGAAGTAGGTCAGTGCTGCTTTTCTGTCTTTTTTCTATGAATGTTTTTCTAAAACATAACAAAAATCAAATATATACTGTCTGCCTTTGTCACTTTGTTCCATGATAACATATTCCATATTAGTTTGGAGTCTTTATAGCTATCATTTTAAATGCTGCATAATATTCTGCCCTGTGGATCTAATGTAGTCTACTCAAATGTGGTGGGGCAAATTTTCAGTGTAATTATGATTGTGATGTGATATTTTTGTACTTGAAGCTTTTTCTATGTTTGGAAATATTCCCTTAAGGGAGATTTCTAGGAGTGGGGCTACAGGGTGGGTAGGCTCAGCTGTTTTCAGGTTGCTGGGTGCATATTGCCAGAGCGCCTCTCGGGCACACTGTGTTGGTGTGTTCTGCAACCAGCAACCTGTGAGCGGGTATTTTCTTTACCCTTACCATCATCAGGCGTTTTAATTAACCTTATTTTTCTAATTCAGTTAAGTAATATACAGTAACACCGTGATACTATTTTTATTTCCATGATTATTATTAAATTTCAGAAGTTTCCCATGTATTTAGTACCTAGTTATGCTCTGTTTTTAAATAACCTTTTCCTTCATTTACGACTTCTTGGTGGGACGTTTCAAAACTCGAGAGGATCAGTTCGGCGTATTTGCTGATACAGTCGACGTGCATTTGGGACCTAGGTGAGTGAGGCATCTACAGAAGGCCACGTGGACTGTGCCTTCAGGAGCTTGTGTCTGTATAAGATACAGGGTGGTTGCAGGAGACAGCTCCTGAGAGCAGCCAGAGAGGCATGAGATTGGGAGTCGGGAACAGATTGCACACTATGGAGGGGCTCAGGAAGGGCTTCACTGGCGCAGAGCCTCCAGTTTGGATGGGGCGAGAGTGAAGTACGAAGCTATGGAGGTGACAGGTGGCGGGATGGCCTGGGCAGAGCCTGCAGTTTGTCTGCCATACCATGGGCAGGTAGCACAGTTCCACTTTGTCCTTGGATAGTGGCTCCTGGTCATGGGGACTCTGGATGAGAAGGACAAACACACCAAAGTGGAAGGGCATGGAGAGAACCCAAGACAGAGCCAGCCAAGGTGACCTGTGCACCTGCCAGAGGGCAGCAGCTCTCCCTCTGCCGGAGGCCCATGCTCAGCCCTGGGGGCCTGGAAGTTCATGCTGGGGGGCTGGGGAACCTGTGCAGGGACTGCTCCTCCTCCCTGGGGCTATGGATTGTAGCAAACCAGCTTGGCTTCAGCAGAAGGTTCCAGTAATCTTGATTGTCTCTAAACACACAAGCCCTGCAGTTTCCAGACTAGAGCAAATTTCCCTGTAATTGTATTTATCAGGGAAGGCAGTTGGTTATATATAATTAATTTAATTTTTACATCTTTGTAAGATTTTTCATATTGCCAAATGTGCAAATTTGGAAAATATTCTCTTTCAGATTGTAAAAACTAGTCTAGTTTTGGAAATTATGGTTTTTAGCTGTTTTCTTCTGCCTCCTCCTGGACTTGCTTCGGTGCTGATCCTGGGCCCTGCAGGGGTGGTTTAGGGAGCTGGGAGCTAGAGTGTGCTTTTCTCCCTTTATCCCAAAGCTCCCCTTCCTGTAGTGGCCGTGGTGATTCCCCCGGTGACTGGGTTTTCAGTGGTTTTTGTGGAGCCAGGCCTGTGATGGGCTGTGTGGCTCAGGTGGAGGAGCCCCTCTGTGGCGGGAGAGCCTGGCCTCTGGCCCGAGGGTGGAGGGGGGCTGGGCTTGCTGATAGGCAGCCGGCATCTCTCCCTTCTCGGGTCCTCGCCTGCCCCGCCGTCTTCCTTTCCTGTGCGTTCCTCCTCTCTCGTGTATTCTTGGATAAGTAGAGAAGAATCCTTATTGATTTTGTATTCTGGAATTAGATTTGCTTCAACAGTGCTCACCTGGCTACCTGTGGTTCCTAAAACTTAACCTTCTAGTGTGGAGGTAATAGCAGAGTGGGTTGCTCCGAGGACCTGTTCTCCTGGCCTCCAGGGAATGTGGCAGAAGGCACAGAGGGGGTGGTGCCCCCTCCTCAGTATGGCAGGGCAGACCCTCCCTGGCCCCTCCAGGCCCCCACCTGAGCAGGGTGTCAGCAGGTCCTCTGTCACTCTGGGCTCATTCAGAGAGCAACATACATCCCAGGGATCCAGGTCTGGAGTTGAATGGGATGTTTTTGTATAATAACTTGTTTTTCTGAACATTTATTTAGAGCAATTTGCATTCACTTTGGATACTTGAGTCCATTGGGAAATAGTAAATCATTCAATGGTCCAGAGGTGAGGACAGCGATCCCATGCACCCTCCTGACTAGGGCATCTGTCGGTGCCAGCCGGGGAGGCACCTTGAGGGCCACGGACACTGAGCCACTGGCAGAGGCGGGTACAGCAGGGTGACCTAGGGATCCCTGGGGTGTTCTAGGACCCTCGTGGTGTGGAGGTGGAAGGTAGGGAAGGAAGGATTGGCTTGACTTGTTTAGAATGAGATGGCCTGATAGGCCCATTGGGCCTGGTATATCCAGGGGAGGATGCTGAGACCCATCCAGAGAGGGAAGTGACTCAAGCAGGGTCTGGCCAGTGCTATAACAACCTGCTCCCTGTGTTTGGGATGGCTGAGTGCTCTGTGGTGGCCACAGCCGCAGGCCCCCGCCCTGCTGAGTGGCAGCCCTGGAAGGCAGCGGCCAGCTGCTCTGTCTGTCCCCAGCCATGGCCCCTTCTACTGGGCCATGCCCAGCACTGCCCAGGCAGCTTCCCACGGTCCCTGGGTGTCTTCCTGTCATGCCAGGTCGCTGCTTCCCAGCCACTTCCTCACACCCACATGCTAGTCTGGCCTCTTCTTTGCCATGTGGCATGTGGCTTACTCTCACGTCTCTCGGTCCTTTGACTTTGGTACATTTGCTGTATCCTGAGTGCACCTGGGGCATAGTGTCCACCCTCAGCCCGCGGCCTTGCCTGCTTCCTGCATGCTGCCTCCTGGCCTGGCTCTGGGAAGGGGGGCCTGGCCTGGCACCCTGGGCTCCTCACCACTCCTGCCTCTTCCTGCTCAGCTCTCCCAGAGGGGTGCCTGCCCTCATGCAGGTGGGGTGAGGGAGTGTTTGTTTCTGATGGCAAAGAGGCCATGTCCCAGCACCACTGACAGGACTCGGCGTCCGGTCTCATTTCCCTCCCAGAGGCCGAGTGTGGGGAGCATGCCATCCCAGCTCCCCTTGGCAGGCTGCCTTCTCCTCTGGAGGCCACATTTTCCTACAGAACCAGCAAGCAGGTGGCATGTCCCAGGGCCAATTTGTCAGGAGCATTCAGAGGCCTCAGAAGCGCCATTGCCCAGCACCTCTGGAGAGCATTTCTCTCCCAGTGGGGGCTGCAGTTTGCCAGGCCTGTGGTATCAGGAGAGCAGCAAGGCCCATCCATCAGACGCCAGCAAGAAGGGAGGCCTCTGTGCACAGGGAGAGCTCAGAGGCAGGTATGGGGTAAATTCTTGATGTCTCACCAAGCTCATCTTTGGCTAAGAAACACCATTACTAATTCTGCCGAGCTGGCTGACAACAGTATTTGCTGGCGTTTGCCGAGCCCTTCCGTGCTCCAGGCCTGTGCTGGCGTTCCTGCACACCGCCTCGTGTGCTCGCACGTGAGTCAGTGCATGTAATCTCTCAGGAATATAAGAGGAGGTTCCGAGAGCTGCGTCCCAGGCTGTCATGAGAATGGAATGGCACCAAGGACACGTGACTGCTCCATAAGTGGCAGCTATCACTTCTCCATTCTATGGAAGAGGAAACTGAGGCTCAGAGGGCCCGTAACTTGTCCTCAGACATCTGGCTGCGAAGTGATAAGACTCGCAACAGCCAGCTCTCCTTGGAATCTCTGAGTAGCAGCCAGTAGCCAAGCTCCAGGCTCCTTAGGAGCCCCGATTCAAGAGCCACCAGCACCTGGGGCTGAGAGCGGAGGAGGAAAAGCACGTGGGAGCCAGCCTGCGGTGCAGCAAAGATGGATGCTGCTTAGGGAAAAGAGCAGAATGTTGGCGGGGACATGTGGCTGATCATGAAGTCTCACTTGGCTGTGTTAGAAACGAGTGGATTTACCACTGCTTACGTTAGAATAGCTGATCGAGATGGTGAATGGCCATCCTGGACTTAATTTTCTTCTTCCCGGAAACACCATGCGAACTGCAGAGGATGACGCTTTTATCTGGTCGTCCCCACTGTTGTCTGTGTCAGCTCCCAGCTGTCTCCCACTCTGCCTGCTTCCTTTGCTGCATTATTCATACTCCGCAGATCTGCCTCTTAGCATCTGCTCCACGAGGCCTTCCTGCAGCCTCGCCATGTTCATCTCCTGGTGTAGCCAAGAGCCTTTCCAGAGGCAGCTCATTGCTGTTCCGGCGGTGGGCTCCACTTCCTTCGTGGGCCCATGGGATCCTGGGCACTCATTTCCCCTCACTGATGCAGTAACAGAAGAAAGGTGCTTGGCTGCCCAGTGGCTGCCGCCTGGGGGTTGCCGATGAATTCTGTTCCTGGGAGGATGGGCTGGCAGTTGTGCATGCACAGACGTCGTGTGGCAAGGGTGGGGGCGCTTATCCAACTCCCTGAAGTTACCCTCCTTGCCATTGTTACCTTGTAAACGGGAACACTGCAGGGTGCTGGGCGCAGGCTGCGGGCTGCCTGTGCAGGTGTCAGGCTCTCAGGGTTAGGACCGTGTCTTTCTGGCTTTTCTGGCCTTCTCACCGTTAGAGCTTGGGCAGTGGCTCACAGCCCAGGCCTCAGTGTGCCCCTGAGTGTGTGTCTCAACCACCCTTGAGCAGCTGGGTGGCCATGGGCAGGTGACCCGACCTCTGAGCCGCCTCCTCTCTCTCACCTCTGGAGTGGAGAAGGTAAGGGTGTCTCAAGGGCACTGGCAGGAGCTGAGTGTGACACTGTGCACAGGGTGGTTGCCCCCTGCCTGGGGTGCTGTGCTGCAGGTAGCGGTGTCTGCCCCAAAGCCCACACATGCTGGCCTGCCCCATGTACCCTGCTTGGGGCTCTGCACCCCTGTTCTCCTTTTTCTCTTGATGTTGTCTTTATCGGCAGTGTGAACTCCTGGGGGAGGCCCAGCCCAGAGCTGATGCAGGTGGTGGGGTGGCAGTTGCACCAGTGTACCTCTGGCAAACATGATGCTGGGGTGGACAGATGGACAGCTGGGTGGATGCATAGAAGAAAGCCATCCCTGACATTTACCACAGCAATGCACACATATCTTCCCTCCCTCCAAAATCGTAGATAATGTTAAGAACCTTGATCAGGCATCCCTATGGGATATTTACACTCACAGCATTTGGCGAAGATCTGTAACCTGAGGGCTTGGAGCCCAGCCTTGTGCTGGGCGCTGGGATCGTGGAGGGGTGAGGGGCAGCCCGTGCTCTCAAGGATCTTGCCACAGGGAGGCCTGGGGAGGCAGAGAGGTACCAGCCATGCAGAGGAGCCTCCAGAGAGGGAGAAAGTGTGCAGGTGCCCCTAGGAGGCTGGGGCAGGATTGTGCTGGCCGAGTGGAGCCGGGGGAAAGGCTGTGTAGAAGTCCCTGCCCTGCTGGTGGTGGGGGCTGGGGAGTAAGGTGGCAGCCCCCAGCATAGATGTCACCTCCATGCACATAATGTGGATTCAGCCATGGTTGGACCCGAGCTCTTAAGCAGTGGATGTGAGCCCTTTAGTGAGGAATGGATACTTGCCATTGAGCCCATTGCCATTGAGAGGAAGGGCTGCCCAGAGTGAGCAGGGCTCCCTGTCATTGGGGTGAGTAGGACTTCGTTGGAGTGAGCACAACCAGTGTTGGGGTGCACAAAGGTTCCTTGTCATTGGGGTGAGTGCTCCTGGTGTTGGGGTGTGCAGGGCTCCCCGTTGTCGGGTTCTTGTTTGCTTGCATTTTGTTTTCCCATGCAGGCATAAATGGCTGTTGTTGTCTTGGGTCTGCTTGAATAGTTGAGGTCAGTTAGTGGTGGCCTGAGAGAAGTTTGATGGAGAGAATGTGAGGGTGGTGGGCTGGGGTGGGGTAGTGGTCTACACTGCCCACACAGCAGAGGTGTAGACTGGTCCCTTCTCTCACTATTACCCAGGTGCCCTTGGGACTCCTGTCTCTCCCACCCTGCTTGCCACTTAAAGGAATCTTCCCTGGCTGGGTGCTTGTCAGTGACTGAGAACGTGTTTAAATTGAGTTGG
Organism: Daubentonia madagascariensis; assembly: GCA_023783475.1. Lineage (NCBI taxonomy): Eukaryota > Metazoa > Chordata > Mammalia > Primates > Daubentoniidae > Daubentonia > Daubentonia madagascariensis. The sequence continues at coordinate 1,645,213 of JAKFHU010000600.1, read as the reverse complement.
TTTTGAAGGTGCAAGGCTGCCTGTGAGCTGACAGTTGATTTGACTTCCCAGTGCTGCTTTGAGCAACATCCTTCCGAACGAGCCTGCTTGTTTCCAGCAAATGAGCCCACCACTCTTCCCACTGCAAAAGCCGGAAATGAGCAGCCATCCATCCCTGTCCTATGCCATATGTCACCAAGTCCTCAATCAAGTCCCTTCTCACGGCAGCCATGCCTGTCTGTCCACAGCCACCGTCCTCTCTCCTTGGTGGTCTTCTTGCTGCTGCCTGGCCCTGTAGCTGACTGGCTCTTGAGGACACAGACCTGGCCACACTCACGTCCATGAGGCCTTAAGGTGCTTCCCTGTTGTGTTGGGGCCATGAGGCCTGCCTCCTTTCCAGCCCAGGGCTACAGCCCTTTCCCTCCACGCTTCCTGAAGACCCACCCCAGCCGTTGCACATGCTGTTTGTTGGGCCTGCGGGTCTCCCCCAGCCTACCTACCACTCCCTCTACCTGGTTAGTTATCTCCTTGTCTCAGGCCATGGGGGTTGGGCGCCACCCAGACCCACCTCTCAATGGTGTTGGGGACATGGTGACTGTCCTGCCCCGTGTCTAGCTGAGCTGGAAGGTGTGCACATATCTGATGGAGTGTTCAAAACCATCCCCCACGCTGGATAGGAGGCTCCATGGGGGTAGAACCTTCCATGGGGCTGCTCGAGAGGGCTGTGAGGTCGCCTGCCAAACAGGTGTTTGACCCTGCCTCGGCCCCAGGTCTGTGGCAGTCAAGCATGGGAGTCACACTGAGCACAGTGTCCTTTGATTCTGAGACTGTTTTGATGTTATAGTTCAGTTGATTTATAAAATGTATAGGTGGATCTCGGCTGGAATTGCCCCTTTCTTCAGTTTGGTTCAGGCTCTAGCAAATGAGTGCTGGGCATCTGCCTGTGTTCCCTTCTGCCAGTGCTCCCCACCCCCAACCCCCAGCCAGTCCCAGGGCCTTCAGCCCACACGGCACACGTCCTTGCTTCCCTGCCCCACAGCCCCCCAGGTCCCCGCTCCACCTTCCCCTTCACTTCGCAGCAGCACTTCTATAAGGTTCCTTCCAGTGCAGGGAGCCAGGGCAGTTTGAACCCAGATGGACCTGGGCCGATGCCCATGCTACGCATTCTTCCTGGGAGACAGCTGTCAGGTGGAAATGGCTACCCCCACGCAGCGGGGGTTTACAAAGTGAAATGCAACTCCTCTCCTAAAGGGCTTGCCCCAGGTGGGCAGGTGACTAGCGAGGCTTCTGGGCTTGTGGTCAGGTAGACTCCCGAGCATCTCTGCTCTGCCACTGCTACTGCATGGTACTGGCCCAGTGCCTCGACCTCCAGCCCCTCAAGCTGCCCTGAGGGCCACTGAGGATTGCAGGCCAAGGGGCCAGCACAGCAAGGACTGCTTGACAGACCTGAGCTTCCAGTGGCCCCTCGCGTCTCCGCATCTCAGCGAGAGGTCCCCATTGAGGAAGTGGCCACACCACTTCCTCAATGGGGCCTCTGTCCAGCCCAGCCTGCTGGAGCTCTCTGCAGTTAGCAGCTCTTAGCATCTCCTCCTTTCCTGGGTCCCCTGATCTGCTGTCTCTGATGACGTTTTCCTCCATGGTCTCTGTGGCTCTTCTTGTCTTAGGACCACTCAAAGGTGGGTGTGCCCGAAGGGGGCCGGCTTCCTCCCCATGCCGTGCAGGGCCCCAGCTGCTTTAAAATACATGAAGTATTTTAAAGAATGTGTAAAGAATCACTGATTTCCTAAAAGGTAATTTTTTAAACCCTTGCTTCCAAATGCATAAAAATCAAAAGTCTCTTTTTTCTGTTGTGAGCTAGTCTGAGTGAGATGCAGGCCCTGTTTCTGCCTCAGCTTTGCCAGCACCTCCTCATGTTTTCAAGTCTGAAGGTGCCTCAGCTGCGGAGCTGGCACGTTTATATTTTACAGTAACGGGGGGGATCTTATTATTATTATTAAAGATGGTTTTCGAAGAGGACCATCTGTGACATACAAAAGTGCAGTTTCAGTTGTGCAAACAAGTGTCATGTTATTTGTGTGTGTCATTAATGCTGAGCTTCGGTATGAACTGTCCACCTGACCTCCAGGGAACTGTGCGTGGAGTATGAAGTGCCTGTCCTCCTGTCCAAGTAGGGCTCTGGGGGGTGGGATTCTGGAGAAAGATCCTCATTTAGACAGGACTGTGGCATTTATGCCCTGATTGTTGGTGCCTGTTTTATGCACTTGTTGGCTCCATTTATCATTAAAACCAAGATGCCGGGAGCCAGTTCCCCATGTGCTTCCAGCAAGTAGAACAGGCCTCCCTTAAGTTTCTGTGGCTGCTGTTAAGGGTTTCTGACTTTTTCTTTTTAGGAAAAGTTGCTGATGGTTTGGCAGGCAAGTAATTGCCAAATTACATAGGAGGAAAATGCTGTCAGAAAGGGGCACATGATTTAGTTAGAATCAGTTAACAGCCTGTACCTTGAGCATTTCTGTTGTTCAGTGTGTATCATGCTTCCCCCCTTTCATGCGAAAGGCAAGTTGTCACTTACATTTTACTGTTAGGGGCATTGTCTTTGTCCACTTAAAACATATTTGCAACCCCCAAAATCACATGATCATTTAAGATAACCACTGACCTCTCTTGCATGTGAGCTCCTGAAAGGCATGAGACACATTGTCTTCCTCAGTGTCCCCACTCAAGGACGTGGTCCTTCGTGAAGATGCTCAGAAGATGTTTTCTTTGGGACAGAATAATGAAGGGCCCAAGTTCCTCCTCCCCTCAGCTCTTTTCTCTACCCCCTTGTGGTACCCCCTTGGTTCCATGTTGCTGGAGTCCCTCAAGAGGGGTGTCCTGTCCCGCTCACCCTCAGCTTCCAGGGCCCTCAGCGGAGAACCCTCCATACCCAGTGGTGCTCACAAAGGCTTTGCACTGAGATACAGGTATGACTTCACACCCCTGACAGCTTCTCAACAAAGACCAAAATGTGTTCACAGCATTTAGTTTTATCTCTTCTGGAGTTTTGTACAAGTTGGGTTCTACAGTATGTACTCTATCTGGCTTCTTTTATTCTTTATTAATTATCTTGAGATTTACCAAAGATTTTGCATTATCAGTATTTCATGCCTTTTAATTATGGAGTAGTATTTCATTGTAAAGAATTCTTTCCTCAAAATCATTAGTGTATTTCCTGCCTATCTCAAGGTTAGAAGTGTGATAGGTAAGCCGGAGGAACACCTGTGCTGCTGCCTCCTCTTTCTCCACCAGGGCCTTCGCTGCTCTGGGTTACCGAGGTGCTGCCTCCTCCCCGTCAGTTCCCTTGTTCTCCAGCATTCCCTGTGCTCGTGCTGCTGTGTCCCACCTTCTTGCTTTTGCCCAGGCTCAGGTCCAGGTTCATCTGTTGAGTTTGGTGGCCCGGAGGGTTGTGTAGTGGGATCCTTGTGGTCATTCTTTTCCTCTGCTTAGAATGGCTGCTCTTTGCCACCACCCCCCTCTGTGGATAACTTGGCTCAAGTAGCCCTCACGTTTCATATGGACTATTCTGCTTACTGATTGCTGTGAAGCAAATCATCCCAAACTTAATGGCTTCAAGTAACAGTTGTTGTTTTGCTTACGTATATAATTTGCACAGGGTTCAGCAGGGATGACTAGACTGGGTGGTCTGCCTGGGGGCTAGAGAACCCACTCTGAAGATGGCTCACTTCCCTGGCTGAACTTGGTGCTGGTTCAGCAGAGAGCTCAGCCAGGGCTGTGGGCTGGGAGCACCTCTTCCTCTCTGTGTGGGTGTCTCTGTGGGCTGCTTGAGCTCCCTCACAGTATGGTGGCTAAATTCTAAGAGAACAGGGTGGAAGTGTATAGCTTTGTTAATGGCCTAGGAAGTCACATAGCATCACTTTCGCCGTACCAGGCCACTTTCGTGAGGGCCCACCCAGAATCATGGGGGGACACAGATGCCACCTCCTAATGCAGCAGTGGCATGGTTCTAGCAGAGCATGTGGGAAGGGAGGGGTTACCAGAGGCAGTGGCACCAGCAGCCCCTGCCCCATGTAGGCGTCTCTCTTCTTCACCACTCTTACTGGAAAGTCACCTCCTGTCCCCATCTGTACCAGCTCTGTGGGAGCAGGGACAGTGTGTTAAGTCATCAACGCATCCCTGGGGGCTGCACGTTGTAGGAGTCAGTGAATAGGTGATGGCTCCTCTGAACGCACTCAAACCTACACCCTGGTGTGCTGTCCACATGGCGGGGTCACAGGTATGTTCCTCTAAGCAGTTTTCCAGTGGGTGATAGTGAAGTGTGCTCTGCCAGCAGAATCAGAATTTTATGACTCTTGTCCTGTCTGTAGAAATAAAGCGTCAGACTCACAAGAAGCACCTTGTGGGCTGAGAGCAGCTGCATTCGTCTGTATATTAGTGCTCTCCGTCCTTCCACAACTGAATCCCCAGATAGAGCGGCCAGGGGGCTGCAGCCCAAAGCCCCACCCCTGTGCCACCTGTCTCAGAGTGGAGACCTCCATGGCCTGAGGTCTGAGACCCCAGAGCCAGCCCACCCACCTGCCTGTGGCCAGAAGATGTGGCCAGAGATGGCTCAAGCTGTTCGGGCCCCCCCACCTTTCTGGAGATGGGGTTTCTAGGAATCAGTGCTCCCCTCTGCAGCAGTACAGGTGGCTGCTTAGTCAGATATGCTTGGCGAATGCAGGGCTCACCCGAGTTAGTTTCTTCCTGGAGGCTGTAACATGCTGATGTTCCCTGGGACTCTCCAGGATGGTGCTTCTTTGACAGTGGAGCTCTTCTGAGGTCAGTGCCCTGTGCCGTCTCCTCTGAGCTCCTCTGAGGCTTGCTCTGTGACAGCCAGGCCCTGAGTGCCACTTTGTCCTGCCTCCCGAAGAAGGAGGCTCCACCCACTTGTTTCACATGCTCTGATCACTGGCACCCGTGCAGGCGTGTGGTGTGAGGAGCCGCTGCACTCCTGACTTAAGGTCTAAGAGTGGGGTGTCCTGGGGCCTGTTATTTGTGGGCCCGAGGTGGGTGTGTGTGAATTCACTCTGCTACCACTGGAGGTGGAGTTCAAGATAGTAAGGGTGTTGCTTTTTCTCAGAAGGATTTTTCAGTTAAATCGTCAGTCTGAGATAAAGCAAACTTGAGTTTCTTCCTGTCAGTCTGTGAACTTGCTCCAATGTCCTGGACCTGTTTGAAGCCCTGTCTGTGCTGGGCCTCGCAGTCACAATCACCGGATGGGCAGGACTGTGCGCTTCTCCTCATCGCACGGGGCTGGGAGCCTGGCGGGGGGCAGCCTGTCTGAGCGCCGACCCCCTGGGCCCGGGCCAGGGCAGTCTGCAGTGGGCAGGGGCCCACTCTCCAGAGGGTGCCTGTCTACTCCCTCGCAGTTAACAGCGCGAGCAGCCACACACAAAGAAATACCTAAATATGAATTAAGTCTAAGTTATTAAAAAGTATTGCAAGTTTTTATTTCTTGAATATCGAAAAATGAGAATACATGTGCAAATGCAGTTTAATCAGCCCCATTCTGACCGTTCAGCTTTCAGCTGATGGGTGCTTTGTGATGGAGGCTTCCCTCTGGGGAGGACAGGGGACAAAGCTGGAGCCCTCCATCCTGCCGCATGACCTCCAGCCAGCTTTGTCCTTGGCTGAGAGTGAGTCCAGTGGCCAGAGGTTTCCAGTTGTTCAGCCCTCCCATCTTTGCCTTGCATTGGCCACTTACAAATCCTTATCAGCAGCTCTGTTAGGCACTTAGTCAGCGGCAGTGGGCTATCGGACATGACGACGCTTGCCTTGTCATGCCCTTTGGCTCAGCTCCTGACTCCTCCAGCCGGCCAGCAGGATGGCCTTGGGCAAGTCTTTGACCCCATCTGTGCCTCAGGGTCCTCAGTGTAAAATGGGGTGATAGTGCCCCCCACACCGGAGCCCAGGGCTTGGCCCACCTGCTTTGCAGCTGTTCTTTATGAGGAGGTGTAGACAAGAGGCAGCCCTGAAGCCACATGCACCTCCCTAGGTTTGTGGCCTTGGTTGGTTGAGTTACTCTCTCTGATTCTCAGGCTCCCAGGTGTAAGACAGTGCCTGCCTTGCAGGGCCGGTGAGGGTCCCCCACCAGCGTTCTTCACCCTGGGGTCTACGTCCTGTCCCCTGGCTCCCTGGAGTGGCCTGGGTTGAGAAACCTGTTCCACATAGTGCACATTTAACTGCTTCCTGGCTGGGCTGGCACATGAACTATGCAGCACCTTCTTCCTGCCTCTGAGAGATCGGTCTGCTCTGGCTGATACAGCCTGTGAGACTCTCTTGGAAAGCTGGAGAGATGGAAGATAGGCCCAGCTGTGTCCCGGAGCCCCGTGGGAGTGGAAGTGACACATGGTCTGGGAGGCGGAGGGGACAGCCTGCAGGGAGGGACAGCCTGGCCGTCATGGTACAAGGCCCAGGGCACCACGCAGCCAACTGGGGGCCCCAGCAATGTTTGGGGAGCACAGTCGTGAGGACAAGCCCAGGTGCCCTTCTAAGCAAGCCTGAAGAGTAGAGAGTGCCAAGGCGGGGACCACTTGTTTGGCATGTCAGCCTCCTAGGGCTGCCGTGGCCAGGTGCTGCACAACGGGGGCTTTATACAGCAGACGTGGACTCTCTCACAGCTCTGAAGCACAGGTTTGGACAGGGCTGGTTCCTTCTGGAGACCGAGGCAGAATCCATCCCATGCCTCTCTGCTAGCTTCTGGTGTTGCCCGCCATCCTTAGTGCACCTTGGCTTGTGGCTGTGTCACTGTGGTCTCTGCCTCTGTCATCACGTGTCGTTCTCCCCTCTTCTTGTGAGGACACCAGTCATTGGGTTAGCCTGCCCTAATCCAGTATGACCTCATGTTAACTACATCTATAAAGACCGTATTTTCCAATAAACTCACATTCCCAGGTACCACCGGGGTTAGGACTTGAACACATCTTTTGGGGGGACACAAATCAACTCACAACAGACAGGCACTCTTGGCCCAGAGCCCGTCAGTTGCAGTTGGTGAGGAGCAGCTGCCAGTGCCTGTGCTCACTCTCCCGTTAGCCTGGCCTCTCTCCCTACCGGCATGCAGAACAGGCTCTGGGTGCTGCTCTGCTCCTGGGCAGCTGTGCTGGACAGTCTTGCTGCTCCGTGCTGGGCAGGTTTGTCCTCGGGAGGCCACTTGTGCTTTAGTAAACACAGAATTAGGAAAACCGAAATCCCTGTTGAACATCTGTACAGATTGAGCTATTTGGCTCAATATGGTTAATGTCAGGAAGGATTAAATAGTTCAATCTGATCCATTTCACCTGATGGCATTTTATTTTAAGTATAGAAATGGTAGTTCCTTTTCAGAAAAACAAATTATTCCTTTTCTTATTGCTGTGAATGCACTGTCATTAATAAACACACGTGGCTTTAGGACCAAGCTGGGCCTGGCCCTACCCAGCAGTGGGCAGAGCTTGGCACAGCTCTTTGTCCTCTTTGGCACCTGGCAGGGCTCTGCAGCTGCTGTCACTGTCACCATAAAGCATGACCAGGTTATTTAAAATGGAATCCTAGGAGCATCTAGGTATTCATAAACTCTGAGATCGTCGCTGCAAGTGTCTCTTGTCTTCCATCATACTCAGGAATGTCGGTCAGTTAAAGTGTCAGGAATGTGCTTCTTTTAATTAAATTTCACAAAGAATAAATGTTAACTCTACGAGTGTCTTTAATTTCTTCTCTGCATTTGACAGTGTCTTTTTGAAAAATGTACTGTACACTTTAGTCATCATCATTATAAAGAGGCTGTTTCTAAAGGATGGATCAGTGTTTTTTAAATGAGAAGAATCTCAATTATAAATTCCAGTGATCTTCAAGTCTGCTCTGGCTCCTCACTAACATGAGTGAAATGCTAAGTTCCCACTTCAAAGTTGTGATAGCACAGGTGGGCTACGCTCAGATGGCAGCTTTTCTTCACAGAGCAGGTAACCTGGGACCCTCCCCAGGGGCCTCTCCTGTGGCTGGCCTGACTCTCCAGGACCAGCTTCAGAGGGTGGTGGGAGGCCAGGCTCCCTTTCCCTCCCCTGCCTGCCCTCAGGGCGGGTGAGAAACAAGTATTCTTAAAGATTTCCTCTTACTGCTGTAGTTCTCCATGAACTTAGTGGAGGCCTTTTTGTTAGAAGGACTGAGGGGATCGGATTGGATCGCTGGAGACTTCAGGGATCACATCCTCAGGTTCTCTGTCTTAGTGGAGGACGATCTGAGGTTATGACATCTAGTCACTGCCTGTCCCCTGCCTTTAACTTCAGACATGGAGTGGGGCGAAGGGTGTGCCCAAGGCTCTTCTGCATGGAAGCCAGGCCCATCCTCTTGTTTCCTGGTGCCAAGAAGCAGCTTATTTTTAGTGTTTTGTTTTGTTTTAAGCAAATGTCTTCAAGGTCCTCAGGTGAGGAGACTCATAGGTTCCTTGGCCACTTTCTGAATCCTGCCGAGTTCCTCAGCCAACCCTCGTGTCTGGCTGTGCATGGGGGTGGGTGGGAAGGAGGATTCAGGAGAAATGCTTTGTCTCATTGTGGGCACACTGAGTTCGTGGCCCTTGGACACATCTGGGGGCCATGCCCAGGAGACAACTGTACATATGGATCCAGAAGAGAGTCCTGCTCTGTAAGTCACACTGCACTGCACATCGTTGAAGATGTAGAAAGCTTTTTGTTAAACTGATGGAAAGAAACAAATTTATTGAGGACAGTTAGGGAAGATGATTGATGTCATCAGAAGATTTCCTATTGTGACATGCCAACAACGTTTTGGGAACTAAGCTACTGGCAACTAATAAACCAAGGCACACACGTGTAGTTCACAGACACTTCTCAAAGAGTTGGTGGTTTTGTTGAAAGGAGAAAAGCATCCCAGAATTCACAGAAACAATGGTAAAGCCACCTGGCACTTGTGCAGGAAGGTGTGATGCCACTCGAATCCCTGAGTGGGCAGCAGACCGGGAAGTGGCACCCCCTGGGAGGAGTTTCTTGGAATGCTGGTGGTGTGCTGGGCCCTGCAGGCACCTTGGGTGGCACAAAAGGGTAGGAGCAAGTCAGGGGACCTCGGAGCTGGGGAAGGCTGAACTGTGGCTGCCCATGTCTCAGCCTGGGAGAGGAGACACTCCCCCAGGGGGTAGCCATCCCTCCTTGTGTGTCCCTTAGTGGGGGACCAGTCACTGGCCTCACCCAGCTGCAGAGGGATGCTGGGAAGTGCATCCAGCCATGTGCTGCTGTGGAAGGGAAGGAGTGGATTTTGGCTGAGTGCTAATCGTCTCTGTCCCATGGTTACCTGCACATTGGCACTCAGCATCTCGGGAGGCCGAGCTTGCCAGAGCAGCCAGCTTCCTGGAGGCGTATCCGCCTTTTGGTGGTGCAGAAACCCGAGGCCTTTCGGTGGGCTGTGTCGACCTCCGAGTGTGCCGGCATCTCTGCTCTCATCCCTCAGCCCACTTCATCTTTTTTTTTTTTTCAATCCAGCTATAACACTTATATCTGGGGGTTATTGCCAGTCCTTTCTTGAATTGGGATGGGCACTATTAATAAAAAGGTTTGATTCCAGCAGGCTCTCCCATATGTGTCAGTGTTCCTGGCTTGTTTGCCTGATACCAGTTCTTTTAAAAAACTCATTTTAACCTCTCTGTCTCCCTTTCCAGGACTTTAGAGGCCAAAGAAAATGATTGTACTGTGAATTCTAGTGTGAGCCCTTTGTTTATAGATTAATGAATCCTGCCTCCTCCTTTATGCACCCTGGTAATGAAGGGGGGACTGCCCAGGAGGGAAACCAGGTGGACAAGAGATGGGCACCAGCACACGAGAGGACAGAGGTCGTCTCTCTGTCCTTTGCAACAGTGTTGCTTTGCACGTCCACAGTGAACTCCAAATAAGATCAGTGCACAGCAAGTACAGATGCCATGGCCTCAGAGTGGCTGGAGGCATCTGCCCTGACCTGTCCTGTTGTGTCGGGTACGGTGGGAAGGTTTGCATGTATCGTCAGGTCAGGCTAGAACAGGCAGAGGTGCTCAGGCCTGGATGCCAAAGCCTCAGGAAGGGACCATAGTCATTTATTTAATAACTTGAAAGAAACAGATTAAAACAACACACAGGTGTGTGCGCGTGCGAACCACCCCCCTGCCCCCCGAGCTGTGCTTCGCTCAGTGTTTGACCAACTGTGTGGCCCTCTTAAGGCTCTTCCAGGTCTGCCAAGCAATGTGGAGAGACGTCTGCCAGTGTTGCTACCTCTCTGTTACACACTCATCCATCTGTCCATCTGTCCATCCATTCATGTATGGTGATTTGAGCACTGCTCGGGATATTTTGACTCAGCTTGTTCTAGTGCTACTTGATGGACATTAAAAGACCAATGAGAACTCTCCCCTGCTTTGGAGGAGGCTTCAGCTGTGTGGGGAACAGGGAGCAGACACACCTTGACCAGAGTCAGTAAAGTACTAACAGGGACAGTGGGGGAGGGTAGATTAGCTGTCTGGCCACAGACAGGCTTCTGGTCCCCTGGCTTCTGTTCTTCTCTGGCAAGGCAGCAGGGGGCAACCTTGTCGGTGGGAGTCTGGGTGTCCAGTGTGGATACCGGGCTGCCCACTCTGGCAGGACCCTTGACTGGGGCAGCTACCCATTCTGTAGCCCCTCTGGCCAGGCGGCCCCTCTGTGTAGCCTGCTGTTGGGGAGAGTGCCAGCTCTCCGGTTCACCTCCTCCCTCTCTGCCAGCAGCAGGGGCTAAAGCTGGTGTCTGTTAGGCTGTTGACCATCAGGAGAGCCAGCGCCACCAAAGGAAGTTGTGTTTCTTCCTCTGAGGTCTGTATGGTGGTTGCACAGGACATAAAGGCAGCTCTTCCAGTGGGGACATTGACGTTGGTGCAATTTGCAGCACCAGGGAGCGTCTGTCTTTCATATAAATTCTTTCTGTGGGTTTGAAATAATCCCAGATCATCTCATCAAGTGGAATATGTAGTATATAGTATTTAAATACCTGTAATTTCTCTAAAACCCTGTGGCCAGAAACTCTAGTGGTTGCTCTTTTCATGGATTCATGTTGCAGTAAAATGTGATAATTGATGAATATCTGTGGAAATGGATATGATTGTGTCCTTTTAAATGAGCTAACAATTTCATGTCGAAATCTCAGCAGTGCTATTGTTTAGAATAAAAGGAGACATGCAGATGAGGCCAGGGTGCAGATTGTGGTAGAACAATGCTGGCAGCCTCTTTATTGGACCCATTAATTAGTTCTCCATCAGCCAGTTTCCCTGGGAATGAACTGGAAAAATAATTAAAATGATACATGAGGTAAGGAGTTTAGAAATTCAAAAGGTAAAGGCAAGAATTAGTTTAATACATAATTAGACATATTATTTGTGACTGTACATTTTTTTAAATGTGGTTCACTGAGGCAATAGGGTCCTATTTTTAGTCTTGGATAGTTAATAAATACCATTTGGGGCTATTTTTCAACTCATAAAGGCTCATAAATTTTCTTAATAACATTAAGTGGCTAATTATATTATGCATTGTTAAAATAACTCCTATTGCAAAATCTAATAATACAGCAAAAGTTGCAAAAGCAAGTTTTTAGAGGAGATAATTTGACTGCATTACCAAGTGAAATTTGGGGTGTTTAGAGCAGACTGGAAGAGTTTCAGCAAAGAATCTACAGGGTCACGTGTATTTTTGTTAACAACCTCATCCAGATGCTGAGCCTCAAAACCAACCTCCTTTTGGGAGAGCAGTGCAGAGGGGTGCTGCGCCCCCAAGTCCAGGCTGAGTGCCAAGCAGCTCATGGCTGGCTGCTCTCGAGAGCAGCGGAGTGTTAGCAGAGCGGTATTCCCACTGTGGTCCTCTTGGCTCTCTCGGTGCAGCATCAGCCTAATTCTGGTGTTGCACTTGTCAGGATCAATGAATAGTCATGGGCTCAGTCTTGACATGGGGCAAAGGCATTTGAATTCCATGTCACTGTCCACACTGGTGTAAGGTCCTGTTGTTTGGATGAACCACAGCTGACCTAACCATTCCAGCACTGTTCATGTCAGTTATATCTTGTGTTTCCCTATTACTTTGAATTATGTCCTTAAGATGGCACAGTAATTCCGTCTCTGGGAATTTCAGGGTATAAACACTTCTTATGGTTAGTGAACATAAAGTGATAGGCCTGTATATAAATATTTGAGCTCCATACTTAGGCTTATTTTTGATGGGGAACTTAAAAATCATTTTAGTAGCCAATCTCCCATACCGTTGGAGAGAAAAATGAAAACCACTGTAATCCCCACTTAGGAAGAGCCTGCATGCAGCCGTCGGTGTCGTGGTTGCCCTTGCCCATTAGCTTGTTCAGCCCACACACGAGCTGCACTTTACAGCTGGTGCCACTGAGGCCTCCGGACGGAAGCCTCCCAGCTGGGGTGCGTGGCCGTGGGTCAGTGATCAGCCTGCTGGAGCTTCAGGGGGGCTCTCGGCTGCTCCCTGCCAGGCCTCGGTGGCTTTCTGGTGCGAGTGCAGGCCCGCTCCTCGTCTGTGCCTGCCCCTGCCCTGAGACCCCAGAGCCGCTGAGCTGCTGTAGCAGCTCACACCCCTCGGTCTTCCCCGGGCTTGCTGCGCTCTCGGGAGGGAGGATTCCAGGATGGCACCAGGTTTTAACTAGCTGCATGGTGATACCCTTAACTCACGTCACTACGGGAAAGGCGCTTTGCTTTTGCAATCACAGGTAAAACAGGAAACCCTTCGCTCAGGGCCGGAGGGAAAGGCTCCAACCCGCCATTCCCATTCTCTCCTTTTAAATGAGATTCTGCGCATTGATCGTCCTCTGATTTGATCTGTCGGCCCAGAGACACTTGCTGATGCTTTATGGCTGTGGTTTGTTGAAGTTCTGGGAATGAGGAAAGGAATCGAGCCGGTCCTGATAAATAAAAGTTATTTCCTCATTTGAATTTCTGAATCTAGAGAGTCAATATGATGCAGACATCGATCTCTGATTCTTGAAGTACAGGGACAGTTTCTCGCTGCGCGTCGCTCTGGGGTGTGACGCTAGGGCGTGTGGTGTTTTTGGCTGGGCTCAGTCGTGGCCTCTCCTGAGACTGCTGCCTCTTAGTGTTGCACGTCGCATGCTTGGCTTACTGCTGGCAGCCGGTCTGTGTGCCTCTGGTGGTTGAGAGTACGACCGTAGAAAACTTCACATTTCCACGGTGGCTGGGCGTGTCCCAGGTGCTCAGAGCTGCATTCTCTCCCTCAGGCCTCTGAGTGTGTCCAGCAAGGAGTGCTCGTGGAGGGCCCACTGAGGCAGGCTGCCGGGGAGCTGTGGAGCTTCTCTGGGAGTTAGGAAGAGGGGGAGGCAGAGCCTAGAGAGGCTGCCCTCATGGTGCAGGGCAGTGGTGGGTGGCAGAATGGGACTAAAGCTCAGGCCCCTTCGGCCAGGCCGTGGCTTCTCTGTCGGGGCCACTTGGCCTCGTTCACCATCTAACCAGCACGAGGCAACAGCATGATTCCCAAAGTGAGCCTGTCGTGTTTCCTGTCACAACCTTCTTGGCTTGCAGCAGTGTGGCGCCTGGTTCCATGCTCGGCCTGAAGTTGTGTACCGGGTCAGATTAGTGGAGTGGCCTTTTCTTGGGAGCATGTATGCCGTGTTTGGGATGCAGGCGCTCCTGTCTCTCTGTGCCTTTGTAACTTGGCCAGACCTCGTTAGTGTGCTGGCCAGTTTGCACTGCCTCTGCTTCACACGTGGACGGTGCTTGACTCGGCTCTACTGCCCAAGCGCAGCTGAGGGCCTGGCTCATGGGCATCTGCTAAGAGCTAGATGGGTACGTGGGGGTGCCTGGCATCCCTGATCTGATTTACCTGGTATCTTGTAGGGCACACTTGTGAGCACCTGCCAGACCTTTGTTTGGGTGGAGACAAGGAGGACCTGTCCTTTTGGCAATACATCTCATGATCTGGCCATCAAACCTGCCCTGCCCTGTCCTGCCTGCTGGGAGGGCCTGCAGGAGCCTCCACCCAGTTGCAGACAAGGGTGGGTGACTAGCCCCACACTCCTGTGTGAAGGATGGACGGCTCCAGGCAGCTTTTTGGTTCTGGGGTCAGATGTGGAGGTAAAACTAAAAAGTTCTAAATTTATTAAAGGCTTTCTTTTGGGGCTGGAATATGCAATAGATTTTCTATCCCTCTCAATTCTCTCTTAAAATTTAATGCTGCCATAAAAATGATGGATAACAAATTATTCCAGGAAAAATGATACTGAAAGACTCTTCTAACTGTTAAAGCAGAAGCATAGACTTGGTGAAGAAATTTATGTGACCCAGAAAACTCACGAGGAAATAGGAAATCATGTACTTTGTGGAAACCACATCCACCTGATGTCCCAGGCTGTAGAAGGCAACTATTTTTGTTCAAGATATTGAAGTACTGAATCTATTTTGTGCTGTTGGCATTTTTATTAACACAGTAACACCATACCTTTCTGGAGTTCATTGTGCAGCCTTCCCTATTTGGAACACCAGAGTCCCAGCCAAGGAGCAGGACAGACCAGACCCCAAAAGTGATCTCAGAAAGGTCCTGTGTGGAAGTCTGTTACTCATGCCAGCCTTCCTCAGCCACTTCAGTGTGTCCTTCCACAGAGCTCTAGCAACATGGTTATGAAGAGTGGGAGGCTGTGGGTAAAAACCGTGAAACCTCAAGGTCTCAGATAGCTGGGTCGGGTCTAGGACACCTGCCCGGATGCTGTGGTCGTAGTGGGAATGAGCCTGATAGCCAGACCAGGGGGCAGGCTACGGGGAGGAAAACCTATTTGAAAATGAGACGGGCACTCATTTCCTTCCGAGGTCTGGGTCCAGTTAGTGCAGGGCAAACCGCCCTGGGTTCCTTAGTAGGCCCTGAGGATACTATTCCGTGGTAGGTTTTTATAAAACAGTGTTGGAAGAACATGATTCAAATTTAACATCCTGACTATTGCTTGTGCTCCAGTGCAGTAAAGTGGTGGTGTTGACAGTGCTGATGTCCTAGGCCCCAGCGCCTCCCGGGCTGGCGATCCAAGACGGGCTGTGGCTCAAATGGAGGCCGATTTAGCAGCTAGCCGCGATTGCCCAGCTTGGCCCCTGTGCACTCGTTTGTTTTCCTTCTAACGTGTGTCACCACATCTGTTAGGAGAATTTAAGTGCGAGGACTGGCCGTTATCAATGATTTCTGGTTTGAAATGTCACCATGACAACTCAGGAGATGCTGGAAGCAGGCACTTTGTTAATTCTGAGTCTTAACCCTTCCCAGGCAACCCCAAAATCTTGTCTTTGGAGAGAAATAGGCTTATTTGTGAAATGTGTTTCTCATTGTTCCTAAGCTACATCCACTCAAGTGAATAATTTACTTTTTACTTCTAGTGTAGGTTTAGAAAAACAGATGCACATAATCTATCTAATGTCCTTCCTTTGCACGTTTTGGTGTTAGGCCCGTTGGAGTGCTCTGTGATAACTGGCCTCTCAGGGACACAGAAAGGGAGCAGTCCCAATTCTGCTGTTCTGTTGGTTCCACAAGAGACAGGAGCTCCAGTTACCTGGGAAGCTGTCCTACCACCTTCCTGCCCAGCTGTCTTTGCTGTTCCATTGCCCTCTGGATAAAGTTAAGACACGTCAGTCTGGCTGTGAGGAGTCCTTTCTGCCTAGCCCCGTTCGTTAGTGTTCTTGCGAGCATCTACTCTGGCTTAGGCCCAGGCCTTTGGGATAAATCGCACTGAACAAAGGGGTGCGGTAAAGGGCCAAAATGCTAAACGAGGAGTTTGAGGGACAAAGATCCCTACTTCTGTACCTGTGTGCGTCGGGGTAGGCTTTGAAAGGTGCTGAGCTTTAAATATGGTATATCACACAGTCCTCAGAACACTCACTTGGAATGCTTATAGAGTATCAAAAACAGACTTTTAAATGCATGAAACTTTTCAAGAAAGCAGAGTAGTCACGAGAGGCCCAAGTGAAAATAGGTAGGAGGCGGGACGAGGGTGCTGCCAGTCTCTGGGCTTGGGTTTGAACACTACACTTGGGATAGGGGATAGGATCTTGTGCCCCTTATCAGTAGGAAATGTGGAACTAAGGCACTTAAGTAATGCCAGACTGAAAGGCTATACTCTTGGACAAAGGGCAAACTAGAAGAAAAAAGTCCACTTATAAAACTGGATGTCCATATGCAGAAGAATGAAACTAGACCCTTATCTCTCACCATATACAAAAATCAAATCAAAATGGATTAAGGCCTTAAATCTGAGACCTGAAACTATGAAACTACTGAAAGAAAACATTGGGGAAATGTTTTAGCATGTTGGTCTGCACAAGGACTTCTTGATTAATATCCCTAGAGCATAGGCAGCCAAAGCAAAATTGGACAAATGGGAGCACATTAAGCTGAAGAAACACAAAAGAACCAATCAACAAAGTGAAGAGACAACCCACAGCATGGGAGAAAATATTTGCAAACAACCCATCTGACAATAGATTAATAACTAGAATATATAAGGAGCTCCAAGAACTCAATAGGAAAAAAATCAAATAATCCAATTTTAAAAAGGGCAAAGGAACTGAATAGAAATGTCTCAAAAGAAGACAGACAAGTGGCCAACAGGTACATGAAAATATGCTCAGCATCATAAGTCATCAGAGAAATACAAATCAAAACTACAGTGAGATATCATCTCTCCCCAGTTAGAATGGTTTTTATCAAAAAGGCAATAATGAATGTTGGGGAGGATGTGGAGAAGGGGGAATCCTCATACAGTGTTGGTGGGTATGTAAATTGGTGCAACCACTATGGAGAACAGTATGGAAGTTCCTCAAAAAAGTAAAAATAGAACTATCATATGACCCAACAATCCCACTGCTAGGTATATATTCAAAAGAAGGGAATTCAATATATTGAAAAGGTATTTGCTCTTCCATGTTTATTGTGCTATTCACAATAGCCAAGATTTGGTATCAACCTAAATGTCCATCAGTGGATAAGTAAAGAAATTGTGGTACATATACATAATAGAATATTATATAGTCATAAAAAAGAATGAAATCCTTTCATTTGCAACAACATGGATAGAACTGGAGAACATTATGTTAAGTGAAATAAGCCAAGCACAGAAAGACAAATATGGTATGTTCTCACTCATATGTGGGAGCTAAATATTAAAAACAGTTGATTTCATGGATACAGAGAGTAGAATGATAGTTACCAGAGGCTGGGAAGGGTAGCAGGGAGTGGGGGATAAAGTGGGGATGGTTAATGGGTGCAAAAATATACTTAGATATTCAGATAGAATGAACAATATTTGACAGCACAACAAAGTGACTATAACCAACAATAAGTTAGGATATCCTTTAAAATAATTAAAAGAGTAGAATTAGAATGTTCCTAACACAAAGAAATGTTACGTGCCTGAGGTAATGGATATCCCAGTTACTCTGAGTTGATTGATTCACATGGTATGCCTGTATCAAAACATCACATGTACCGTATAAATATATACAACTATTATGTACCCATAATTATTAAAAATAAGAAAAAATCTTTAAAAGTCCACTCGTGAGCCCAGGAGAAACCAGATGCACCTCTGTCTCAACTTGGGCTGTCAGGTGGGGATGGGGTTGGTAAGGGTGCTCTCTGCTCTTAACTTTTTCCCAGAGCCATTTAGCATTTGAATATACAAAAACTGCATAATCTGGGTACCCACAAACTGAGCAATTCATGTAAAAAGGTGTTGATGGCCGTTAATATCACTAGAACACCAAGCAGAAGGAAAAGATAAACACCTTGCACAAGGAAAGATGCATATTCAGCTGGTCTGCCCAGGATTTCAAAATACAGATTCCCCCCTGAAGATGTGTCCACAATCCAAGGTTAGAAAATAAATGAAGGGGAATCCATGGGAGAGACAGTAGGAATGGACCCCAAAGAATTTCAGAAGCAACTACAATTTCAGAAACTCTAAAGTAAGTATTTTAGAAAAATTGACACATAAGAGTAGATATCAAAATATTAAAAAGAATAGAAATTGAAGGGATCTGGCAGCTTTGAAAAATAATCAAATAAAATGTAAAAAAAATGAAAATTGTAGTCAGTGAAACTTTTAAAAACCCTAATGGAGATTTCAAACAGATGAGACACAGCTGAAGAGAGAATTACTAAGATGGAAGATAATTATTAAGATATTACCCAGAATACAAATAAAAAAAAAAAGACATGGGAAACACAAAAATTCTGATCTAGACATGCCATGGTGAAACTACAAAATAATAAAGACAAAGAGGGTATCTATACAAGAATGATACTGGAAATGAGAGTAGACAGCTCAGTAGAACCACAGAGAGTGAGAAGATGTGGTAGAAATAGACTGCAGAATGAGGTAAAAACAAACTCTCGATGTTAAAGGGTGACCAGTAAATGAAGAGAGATAGAATGTACAGCTCCCAAATCAGCAGAGGGAAAGGGGAGAGGAAGAAAACCTTGATTAAGACTATTAGAAGGCATAAAAGGAGAGAAAATATTTTTAAAAGGCAGAGTAAGTAAAGTCAACAATAAGACTTTTGGGATAGGCCGGGCATGGTGGATCACACCTGTAATCCTAGCACTTTGGGAGGCCGAGGCAGGAGGATGGCTTGAGGCCAGGTGTTCAAGACCAGCCTGAGCAGTATAGCAAGACCCCGTCTCAGCAAAAAATTGAAAAATTAGCCAAGTGTGGTGGCGCATGCCTATAGTCCCAACTACTTGGGAGGCTGAGGCAGGAGGATACCTTGAGTCCAGGAGTTTGAGGCTACAGTGAGCTATGATGATGCCACTACACTCTAGCCTAGGCAACAGAGCAAAACTCTGGCTCCAAAAAAAAAGATATTTGAAATAAATGTCAAAAGATAGTTATTGAAATAAATGTAAATGGCCTAAATTTGTGTATTAAAAGACAATGATATGCCGATCTAGAAAAAATAATTCTACGCTTTGTGTGGAACCAGAGAAGACCCCGTCTAGCCAAAGCAATCTTAAGCAAAAAGAACAAATTGGGAGGCATCTATCTACCAGACTTCAAACTATACTACAAGGCTATAGTAACCAAAAATGCATGGTATTGGCACAAGAACAGAGACGTAGACCAATGGAACAGGACTGAGAACCCAAATATAAAACCAACCTCATACAGTCACCTGATCTTTGACAAATTCCAAAAAAACGTACACTGGGGAAAAGATTCCCTATTCAACAAATGGTGGTGGGAAAACTGGATGGCCATATGTAGAAGACTGAAACTGGACCCACACCTCTCACCTCTCACCTCTCACAAAAATCAACTCACAATGGATAACAGATCTAAACCTAAGACGTGAAACCATAAGAATTCTCGAAGAAAACGTTGGAAAAACTCTTATGGACATTGGCCTAGGCAAAGAATTTATGAAGAAGACCCCCAAAGCAATCACAGCAGCAACCAAAATAAATACATGGGACCTTATCCAATTAAAAAGCTTCCGCACAGCCAAGGAAACTATCACTAGAGTGTACAGACAACCTACAGAATGGGAGAAAATATTTGCATGCTACACCTCTGATAAAGGGCTGATAACCAGAATCTATACAGAACTTAGGAAAATCAACAAGAAAAAATCAAACAACCCTATTAAAAAATGGGCAAAGGACATGAACAGAAACTTTTCAAAAGAAGACAGAATAATGGCCAGCAAACATATAAAAAATTGCTCAACTTCTCTAATCCTCAGGGAAATGCAAGTCAAAACCACAATGAGATATCACTTAACTCCAGTGAGATTGGCTCACATCAAAAAATCCCCAAACAACAAATGTTGGTGGGGATGCGGACAGATAGGAACACTCATACACTGCTGGTGGGACTGCAAATTAGTACAACCTCTATGGAAAGTAATATGGAGATACCTCAAAGAATTAAAAGTAGAATTACCATTTGACCCAGCAATCCCACTACTGGGTATTTACCCAAAGGAAAAAAAGACATTTTATAATAAAGACATCTGCTCACGAATGTTTATAGCAGCACAATTCACTATTGCAAAGTTGTGGAAACAACCAAGGTGCCCATCAATACACGAGTGGATCAATAAAATGTGGTATATGTATACCATGGAGTATTACTCAACAATAAGGAACAATAGTGAATTAACTCATCTGGTATTATCCTGGTTGGAGCTAGAACCCATTCTTCGAAGCGAAGTGTCACAGGAATGGAAAAACAAGCACCACTGGTACTCACCATCAAACTGGTACTAACTGATGAACACTTACATCACACAGGGCAATAATATTCATCAGGGGGCGGGCAGGCGGGAGAAGGGTGAAGGGGATGGGAAAACTCTCACTGAATGGATGCCGGGAGCACAGTTTGGGGGATGACCACGATTGTAGCTCTGACACGGGCAGTGCATGGGCAATGTATATAGCCAAAGTGTTGTACCCCCATAATATTCTGAAATAAAAAAAAAAAAAAAGACAATGATAAGATTTTTGAAGCCTAAAATCCAATTATGTGGTATTCATGATTGACACACATAAATACAAGGACACAGAAAGTTTTAAATTTTATAAATGGGAGGAAATATAATAGGAAAATCCTTATTGAAGAAAGTGGCAATACCTATATTGATGTAAGACAAAACAGATTTTTAAGTCAAAAAGTATTAGTGTTACGAGATCTTTACGTAATGATAAAAAGAATAAGTCACTAGGGATATATAACAGCTCTGAAATTATATGTACCTAAGAAGCTTAAACTTACAATATATTAAGTAAATGTTTCCAGAATTACAAGGATAGACTGACAAATCCGTAATCATAGTGGTAGATTTTAACTTACCTTTTTCATTAATTGATCTGTCAAGCAAACAACAAATATTAGAAAGCATGGAAGATTGGGATATTACAAAAAACAAGCTTAATTGAATGGTTAAATATAGACCTCTGCACCTAAAAACAGAAAATAACATGAAGGCTTTGTAAAAATTGAACAAATACAAGACCACAAAGCAAGTCTCAACAAATTGGAACTGATATATTTTTTACCATGGTGCATTTAAAATAGAAACCAGTTATAAAAAGAGAACACCACCACCAAATCCCTTGCATTTGGAAATTTAAAAACATAACCTTTAAACAATTGCCCAGTATTTGAAAGGTGACAGAGACCTGGCAGGTTGGAGTCTTGCAGGCCAGGGAAACTGTGTGAGGTCTGGCTTATCTCCTGCATTTTCCTCTACTTGTTCCCCCTCCTGTTTTCGCCTATTCATTCTCCTCCCGCAGCTTCATTATTGGTCTCCCCATTTGTGTTAGTTCAGTTTGGTATGGCTATATGTGACAGGTGGGGAAAAAACAGGTTAAACAAAATAGAGTATCATCTTTCTCTCCCAAAATGGAACGTAGAGGTAGGCATCTGTGGCATTTTAATATCATCAGGCACACATCTTGATGCTCTGCTTTTATTAATGCTACCTCATAGTCCAAGAGGGCAGCTTGACTTCCAGCCATTATATTAGTATCCCAGCTAGCAGGACAGAGGAAGTGGTGAAGAAGAGCATCATGACCCTTCATTGAAGGATTCTTCCTGAACAATGTATACACTTCTGCTTACATCTTATTGGCTAGAACTTAGTTACATGGCCATACCTAGCTGCAAAGGAGACTGGGCACATGACCACTTATTCCTGGTGCCTTTTGGCCCAGCTAAAAATTGTGGATTCTCTTATTGAAGAAGGGGAGAATGGGTATTTGGGTAAAAAGCCGGTGGACACATCCTTCCACTGGCCGTTCCTTAGCCCACTGTGTGCATTCTGTACTTTTGCACACACCATCTCCTCTGCCTAGACATCTCTTTCTCTTTCTGGTGAGTGTGGACTTTTCCTGGGGACTCAGTGTCTTCACCAGTGCATGAGTCCTGGCTTGGGGCCATGGCTTACTTGTGGCTGAGGTGTGGAGGGCAGTTTGCCCCTTTATCCTGTGATCCCAGGTTATCATGGCTCAGGAGTTGTCTGCAGTTCTCATCTCTCCCCAAGGCCTGGGAGCAAGCCCCCCGCCCCGTTATAGCCATGTTATGGAGCTTTTTGCACATGTCTATGGGTTGCTCTGTTTCATCCTCCTAGCCACCCTGAGGGGGTAGAGTTGTGAATACATGGTTATTTCCCAGGTTTTGTGGATGAGCAGGTTGAGCCTTGGCAAGAGTAGGAGGCAGTGCCCTGGGGAAGAAACCTGCTCTCCTGGCTGTGAGCTCACTCCTCTTACCTCTGCCTTGGTCTTAGTGTCATCTCTTCTAGCCTCTCCCTAAATAGATATGAGTAGATTTCAATGTATAGTGTAAGATTTTTGCTTTTACACTAAATATACAAAAAAGGTGAGAATTGTAACCATGTGTGCTAGTGCAGCCACTCCCTGGAGAGCTGGAAGCAGGTGAGAAGGGCTGTCATATAACATCTCCTTGAGCCAGCTGCCTTTTCTCTAAAACATTGCTGGTAGTAGGATTTACTTCGTGAGATTGTTGTGAGGGATAAACCAAATGGAACAGTGAATGGAAAGCACTTAGCACAATTGTGGCACATAGTAACTGTGTTGTAGGTTAGAGTAGTAGTGTTTAGTTGCTGTTGGTGTGATTCTTGGCATTGAGCTGAAAGGGACCTACCACCCCACAAAGAATCCTTTTTTGCTGCATCCCTTTTTGCTGATCATCAGCTGCTGCTGAAACAGCTGTGGCGACAGTGAACATACTACTCAGAGGGCAACCACTTGCATTATTAATTAGTCGGTTGGGAAGTGTTTTCTCACTTCACGCAAAACCTACTACATGGTATATATGCTTCCTTGGAGCTTGGTCTTCTCCCCAGGAGCTGCCCGAGTGAGTGTGACAGAGAGTATTAGGGCTGGAGGGGCTTGCAGGAGGTTGTGGACTGATTCTGTCAGTGTACAGAGTTCTCAGCCACAGTGAACTCACCTGTGTGGAGTCTCACCTTTTGCCCTTTCTGTACACTCTTTATAGGTACAAACAAGTGAGCATTACTTTATATGGCTTAGGACTTGTTATGATTGAATGGGTAGGTGAGGGTTTGGGACAGACATCTTAAGAAAGAAAAATCAAAGTTTCATTTCTAGAAGGTTGGTGAAATAGGCACTTTCCCATTGAAAACAAAAATATTAGACAAATATTTATAAACATGTTTTTATATAGCACAGGGAAGGGAAGGCGTAAATGGAAGTATAGTTTTGTAAGGTTCTTACATTATGTGTGAAGTGGGAGAATATAATTGAAGATAAACTGAGGTAAGTTGAGGGTGTATTCTGTAAACCCTAGAGCAACCACTAGCAAAATAAACATAGGTATAGAACGTCAGTAGACAAGGTAAAATGTAGTAATACAAGATACTCAATTAATTCAAAAGAAGGCAGAAAGTATAGGAAGAAAAGGGGGCACAGAAAAGACCATCAAAGGCAAATAGCAAGACGGTAGACTTAAACTCAGTTATATCAACAATTATGTTAAATATAAATGGATTAAACACTTTAATTAAAAGAGTTTATCAGACTGAATAAACAAGCAAGATCCAACTATATGCTGTTTACAAATGATCCACTTTAACTATAATAACAGAGATAGAAAAAGATGTATCATGCAAATACTAGTCAAAGGAAGGCTGGCTCCATTAATTTCAGATAAAGGAGACTTCAAGACATACTACTAAAGCAAAAGAAGGACTTTTTTAAATGATAAAAGGTTTGTTAACCAAATATGTGTTAACAGAATTTCTAATTACATGAAGCACAAATGGACAGACTTGAAGGGAGTAGATAAACCACAGTTATAACTAGAGATTTCTACTGTTCTATCTTGGTCATTGATGGAATGAATAGATCAAAAATCAGTAAAGGTATATGAGATTTAAATAAATTATCAAGTAGTTTGCTTGATCTCAATGACATTTATAGAATACTACAACCAACAACTGCAGATACCTAGCAACATTCTTTTCAAGTACACAATAACCAGTCACCAAGACAGTGTATTTCCTGGGCCATAAAACAAGTCTAAAAATGTTAAAGGATTGAAGTTGTACAGAGTATGTTGTCTAACCCTAACAGAATTAAGTTAGAAATTAACAGAAAGATATTTAAAAATGTCCAAATTTTTGAAAATTAAGCAGCACACCTCTGAATAACTTTGAATCAAATGAGTCAAAAGGAAAAGAGAAAGTATTTTTTAACTGAATGAATATTAAAAATATGTCTGAATTTGTGGGATATAGCTAAAGCAGTGCTTAGAGAGCTAGTATATACCTTTAAATGCATACATGGAAAAAGAAGAAAGATTTGAAATCAATAATTTTAGTTTCACCTTCAGAAGCCAGAAAAAGAAGAGGAAATTAAACCCAGAGGAAGTAGAGTGAAGGAAATAAAAATGAAAAGGACAGAAATCAATGAAATAGAAAATGGGCAAGCAGTAGAGGAAATCAATAAAATCAAAAGATCAATAACACTGAAAAAGCCCCAGCTAGTCTGTCTAATCAAGGAAGAGAGAGAGAGAGACTATTAAACTAGTATCATGAATAAAAGAAGAGACATCACTATAGATACTACAGATATTAAAAAGATAATAAAGGAATATTATTAACAACTTTATAACCATAAACTTAGCCTAGATGACATGGACACGTTCCACGAAGGATACAAATGATCTAACTTTGCACAAGAAGAAATAGGAAGCTTGAAAAGCCCTGTATCCTCAAAGAAATGGGATTTGTAATCAAGAACCTTCTTACAAAGACAACTGCAGGCCCAAATGACTTCACTGGTGAACTTCCAGACATTTAAGGAAGAAGTAATACCATTCTTACACTAATTTTTCAGAGAGTAGAGGAAGAAGGGACATTCCTCTGCTCTTTCTACGAGTCAGCATAACTCAGATACCTAAGTGAGACAAAGATGTTATAAGAAAATTAGAAACCAATATCTCTCATTAACATGGGTAAAAATCCTTGACAAAGCATCAGCAAATTAAATCAAGTAACATAAAAATGACAATACATCATGACTAAGTGGGATTTATCCTAGGCATGTAAGGTTGCTTTAACATTCAAAATATCAATAAATGGTAATTGACCACATTAACAAAGTAAAGGAGAAAACCATATGGGGTCACATCAATAGATGCAGAAAAAGCATTTGAGAAAATTCAACACCTGTTCACGATAATAACTCTCAGTCCACTAGGAATAGAAGGAAACTTCCTTAGTGTTAACAGACATCTACATAATCATACAGCTTATGTCATAATTAATGGTGAAATTATAAATGCTTTCCCCCTAAGTTGAGAACAAGGCAAGAATATTTGCTCTCATGACTTGTATCCAATATTGTATAAGAGGGTATAGCCAGGGCGATCAGGCGTGAAGGTGAAATAAAAGGCATAAGGATTAATAAGGAAAAAATTAAGTTGTCCCTATGGGTTGCTTATATAGAAAATTTTAAAGAATCTACCAACAACAAAAAAGGGTTGCAGGATACAAGGTTAATATGCAAAACACAATCGTATTTCTGTATATTAACAATGAACAGTTGGAAAATAAAATTTAGAAACCAATACCATTTATAACAACATCAAAAATCATAAAAATACTTAGGGGTAAATTTAACTAAAACTACTTAAGATCTTCACACTAAAAACTGTAAAACGTTGCTGAGAGAAATTGAAGAAGATGGAAATATACCATTTTGTGAATAGAAAGACTTAATTTTGTTAAAATATTAATTGATCTTTAGCATCAGTGCAATCCCAATCACATTCCTACCAAACTTTTCTAAAATTCTAAAATTAATATGGAAATGCAAAGGTCCAAGATGATAAAATTTACAAAATTTGTAAAAGAAGAACTAAGTTGGAGAATTTAACCTCTTACTGTAGAGCTGCAGTAATTAAGACAGTGTCGTGTTGGCATAAGGATAGATAATAGAATAATGGAACCGAGTAGATTTCAGGATAGTCAAGAGGCAGACAGGGAGAAATTTATAACACAGATATCTGTCAGAGAACCCATACTCAGGATGTAGAAAAACTCCTATAGCTCAATATTTCAAAGACAAATAGCCCAATTAAAAAATAGACAAATGGTTTGGACAGACACTACATGACAGAAGATAGACAAATGGCTAATAAACACTTGAAAAAGTACTCAACCGTATTAGTCATCAAAGAACTTCAAATTAAAACCACAATGAGATACTGCTACACATGCCCTAGAATGGCTAAAATTAAAAGAGTTGACAACACTAAAAGTTGGTAAATATGAAGAGCAATCAGAAGTCTCAGACATAGCTGGGGGAAATGGTAAGTGGTGCCACCACTTTGGAAAACAGGAAATTTCTTGTAAAACTAAACATATACCTACTCTGGGATTCAACAACTCTATTCTTAAGTATTTACACCGGAAATGAACATTTACACCCACACACAAAAAATAATTGTACAAGAATATTTATAGCAGCTTTATTCACATTAGCCAAAAACTGGAAACAAGTATCTATCAGCAGGGGAGTGGATATACAAATTCATTCAGTGCAATGCTATTAAGCAACAATGTGAATGAATCTCAAAAACATTATGTTAACCAACAAAAGAAAACCACGAAAGAGAACATACTGCATGATTTCATTTATATGAAGCTCTAGAACTAACAAAACTAATCAATAGTGATAGAAATCAAAACTGTGTTTCCTCTGAGTAGCAGTGGGCTGTCCTGGCGGAAGGACATGTTCTATGTCTTCCATTTGACAGAACTCATCAAATGGTATGCTTTTATCTCTGTATTTTAAATTATACACTTAGAAAAGTTATTAAAAATCTTTTAAGATGCTGGCTAGAAATATTTAGAAGCCATAAATAAATTAATGAATGAATGGAGTCCATGAACCCAAAGTAAGTGGAATCCTGAAGTCATATTTTTCAAATCTGGTGACCCTGAGCTTCCATGTTTGAGACCCTACCAAGTACTTAGGACAGTGGGAAAAGGTCATGGTTCACTCCAGGTGGTTAGGCTGAATAAAGCAGTGGGGCCATAAGACACTTCCACTATTGCAGAATTCTGTTGGGCGCTGCTGGTTTCGAGCAGTAATTCTCAAAGTATGGTCCCTGAGCCAGCAGCATTAGCATCACCAGGACCTTGTTAGAAATGCAGATTCTTGGGTCTTATTCCCTATGATCTACTGAGTCAGAAATGCTGGGGCCAGGCCCAGCAATCTGTGCTTTAACAAGCCCTCTAGGTGATTCTGGAGCACACAGCAGTTTTGAGAGTCACTAGAGAGATTCTTGAAAATGTGGGCAAGGATTACAGATGTGCTGATTTTTAATAGCAAAAATGGAGCAGAACCTAAATATCCATCAGCAGTAGAATGGATAAATAAATTGTGGGATATTTTGTTGAAGAAATAAAAATTAATGATAGCCTACAGCTACTTGAAGCATTGTGAATGTATTTCAGGAACATAATGTGAAATGAAAAACAAAAGACGTTCTTGATTAATATATACCTTACACTTACCTTTAAAATTCAAAACCAGAAGAAAACAACTATGGTACAAAGATAGAGAAAATCAAGGAAATGATAAACACAATTTAGAATAGTGACTACCTTTAAAGGATTAGAGTCTCCTTTAAATCTTTAATCCCCAGCCCATGGAAAGGGCTGGTTTTGGGGAAAGTTAACAATCCAGAGGTTAATTTTCTCTTCTTATACAATGTATGGGCTGGGCTCACACCTGTAATCCTAGCATTCTGGGAGGCCAGGGCGGGAGGATTGCATGAGGTCAGGAATTGGAGACCAGCCTGAGCAAGAGCGAGACCCCGCCTCTACAGAAAAACAGAAAAATTAGCCCGGCACGGTGGTGCATGCCTGTGGTCCCAGCTACTCAGGAGGCTGAGGCAGGAGGGTTGCTTGAGCCCAGGAGTTCAACGTTGCAGTGAGCTGTGATGATGCCACTGCACTCCAGCCAGAGCAACAGAGCAAGACTCTGTCTCAAAAGAAAAAAAAAAAAAAACCCAAAAACCAATGTGTGGTAAGTCCAAGAGTTTTTGTCCTATTGGCTTTCTTTTATTTTCATATTTTAAAATATATTTTGGCATTAACTCAATATTTAAACACTTAAAAAATACTAGAATATTAGCATGTTTTATTGGTCATGAATTAAGTTTTTCCAAAAAGTAAAACAGAGCACCAAAAATATTATTTTAAATACCCATGGATTAGATGAATATTTTATTCATCTAATCTTATAGTTGCCAATTAGCATTTTTTCTTCCTTTTGGGATGTAGGAGGATTAGAAATAAAATTCCAGGCAAAGTTCTCCCAGTCAAACTTGAACAGAAGCGAAATAGAAGTGATACTATTCGGATTTTAAAAAATGACTAAGGAAAATTGTATTAAGCTAATTAAAGAGAACTATTTTATTGTAGCAAAATAATATTAAATACATATGTCCTAAGTCCTTAAGATAAGAAAACAGAAAGCCAAAATCCGATAGAGAGATTACAGTTGTAATGGAGAACTTTAATTCTTTCTTATCAGTGTGTGAGTCATCAAATAGAAAAAAAATAATGGCCAAGGATTCAAACAATATAGCTTTCAGGGTCAAATTGATATTTATTCACTAGGAGTCCAGAGATGGGGGAATAGCTAGACTTTATTTAGAAGAAATCACGCCAACACCCACATCCATGCATACTTGCTGTCTGCACACACATGCACCATCAGTGTGTGTGGATGAACATGCAGTGTAAACCAAATTAAATTGTTATGTAAACAAGTTAAAGTTAAAATCATATGCCCAGATTAAACATTTGAAGCACCCTAAATGTTTCAAATAAAGAATTTAGTAGAATGTGTGAAATATCTAAGTGACTGTGACGTCAGGATGTGTCACTTGAGCAGTGTAGCCCAGTGCTCTTCTGAGTCAGGTGCAGAGCACAGGGCCCAGGCAAAGGAATCAATTATTACTCCTTTTACTGTAAATTAAAAATGTAGCCCCTAACTGGGTAAAGGGTCCATGGGATCTCTTTGTATTGTTTCTTACGACTACATGTGAATCTATAATTATCTCAAAAATAAAAAGTTTAATGAAAAAAGTATTCTCCTCCCCCATATACTAATAGTGTATATGTGATAATATTTGTATAATAGGTAATATTATCTAATGTCCAACAAAGGAGAGCCATCAGCCTGCAGTGACTTTCCTATAGGAAAGGTGGGCTGACAGCTGTGAGGGAAGCATAGTACTTCAACAGGTTGAAAGCAGGGCCCAGCGAGAATGAATGCAGACAGGTATTTCATACTCTCTAGCGCGTAACATATGTTTTTACAAGTGTCGACCCAGGAACCATCCAAAAGATAAGTTGGGGAAAATACAAAATGCTGTATCCACAGGCCTAGTCGTTGTAGCACTGTTTGTAGTAGCAAAAAACCAGAAACAACACAGATAGCCATCAATATGGGAGTGATTACACAAACTGTGATACCCTACACATTGGAGTACTGAATGGGGTTGAAAAGGAATGTGTGGGTGCTCTCTCTGAGATTGCTGGTGAACTCTTTGTTGTATTTTGTTTACTGGGAGAAGTGAGGTGCAGAGTAGTGTGTAATATTCCATCACTTGTCTATTAATGGTTGGCAAAGTATGAGTGTACATGTGTACACACACATACACTCCTATTTGTTTATATTACAAACAAAATAAAAACTCAATGGAAGGATAAACCAGAAACCATTGAAAAAGGTTATAGTCTATATGGGGAAGATGGACACGGTGGAAGGGACAGGGATGAGGCCTGAATTCTCTGAGTGCACCTTGTTTTGTAGTTTTTTGCTTTGGAATCATGTATTGCATTACCTAGTTATAAAGCCAGATTAAACCAAAGTAAGAAAGCTATCCTTGAAAAACAAGAACAAAATTAAATAAAGAGAACCTAAACTATATATCAAGTTGGTGCTGTAATCACACAGAGAAAAATGACTTCAAATAGTCTTTTAAGTAATTTGAATGTACAGCTCTAGTAGGATATATCTTAAGCAAAAAAGAATTGAAAAAAATTTTCAAAACTGTATTCAGTAATCAAATTGTTAGTAATATTAGTGCTATTTTGAAACTATATATGTACTTACTGAAATACATATTTATACATAAGTATATTAAAGCAAATAAGTAATTATGATAATGTTATAGAAACCAAGAGTCTGAACATGAGAAAAGAGAATCAAGCATAAAATCAAAGAAGTAAAACCCCTGTAATCTTAAGTATGAATTAAGACTCCATAATATGAACTTATGATGCATTCTTTACAAAAATAAAATCATATTTCCTAGCTTTCTCTACTGAAAATTATTGGACCCAGTGATCAACCCAGTAGAAATGAGCACCCCTGCAGAGTTCTCGTACCATTTCCCATAAAAAGTAACCAAGGCTCCTTAGAGAAATATTTTTGATTCCAGGAAATGTTCAAGGTGAGTCTGGAACATCTAGTCGTAAAGAAAGCAGGGAACTTCTCATAGACTCCCAGGGGTGGTGTCAAAAGCCCGATTTAAAAGGGCTCCCTCTGGCCAGAAGTAGGAAAATTGAACATCAGGAAGAATTATGATGGCAGTTTATTGGAACATATCAAGTAAGTTAAAGTCTATGAATTCATAATAATTTCTAAATAAAACCCTTCTAAATAAAAACTAGTTTGCTTTTGAAGGTTGCTAGGGCACCAACTGGTAAATAAAAGGAGAGATTCAAGCAAGTATTCAGCTTTCCTGGTAATCAAATAGTTTTGAGGGAAAATTATTCCTTATGGAAGAAAGGCGGCTGTGAGTGCAGAATCCCAGTGTCACTCTAGTGAAATGATGAGTGAAGACAGTGCTCACCAATGGCCTCGAAAACCACTGGAGAGAGCTTGCGGGGGACTTTATGATGGACGGTTCTGCCTGGCAACACTTGGACCCGCTGATCAGTCTTAGTGTCTAACGAAGGAGACCCCAGACATTTCGTGCCTCCTGACGTGTTGAAATACGAAGGACACAGCTCCAGCAGCGAAGTATTCTCACGCACAAATCGTGCCTGAATCTGAACCTCCTTCAGATCTCAGTCCAGCTTACAGGAAGTACCAGGAAAAGGGGAAACAGGTAGAACTCACCATGAAATGAGCCCAGCCATCCTCAACAAAAAGAAGACAGAGAGGCCAAAAAAGAGGGGGTCGGGGAGAGATCAGAGATTTTAAAAGGCTAAGATACTTGACTATTAAATCCATTCTGTACACTTTATTTGGAGCCTGATTAGAACACAGCAACGGTAGGAAGACACATCATTTGGAGATAGGCTACATCGTATTAAGGAATTATTGTTAATTTTTTAGACATAATAGTCTTGTGATGATGTTTCTAGAAAGAGTCCTCAGTTTTAAAAGGTGCTATTTATGGTTGAAATGTGATGTCTGGGATTTGCTTTAGAATAAGCCAGCAGCATGTGGGCAGAGCGGGGCTTGGTAATAAATGAAACAACATTGGCCACATATTTACTGTCGTGGCTCCTGAGTGATGGATGCATGGGGGTCTTTATGTTATGCTTTATACCTTGTGGAATTTTTGAAAAGTCTTATTCAAGAGTGTTTTTAAAAATCACACCACACACAGACAATACACACACTCCATGTGCACACACACGTGCACGCATGCCCTGCAGGCCTGGCCTGGGTGGGTGGGTGTGGAAGGAGCAAGGTCTGAAGCCCGTGGAGTAGTCACAGCGGTCCCAGGGTGGGAAACTGGAGGGGACGAGGGCACAGCATGACTGTCTTGAAGCTCCCTTCTGTTTCTTATTGTTCTGCAGTATCTGCATGATTTTCCTTGTTTTAGCTCCTGCAAAATTCTTCTCACTGTTCTGTTTTCTGCTAAATCTGGGGATTCCCTGGAGAATGATTATCTGGTGAATGTGGATTCTTTTTGTTCAAATTAGTTCCAAAGTGATGAAAGTATTATTCACAGCCTGATCCACAAGGGGACAGGTTTAAGTGTTTGCTCAGGGTTGGTGGTCTGCGTCCCTTGTAAGTGTTCAGTCATCAATGATAGAGGTCAGAGAATCTCAGCGGGAAGCTGCCGATCAAGCAAATAGTCTGGAGCTTCTGCGCAGCCTTCATTTACCCACTCCAGTCTGTGTCATCTTCCGCATCCCTGCTGGGTGCAGAAGTGCTGTGCGGGATGCTGCGGGGACCTGGATGGGAAAGAAGGTGGCTGCTCCTCTCTGGAGGTTTACGACCCAGTGAGGTACTTCTTCAGCTTTACTTTGTGTGGGCATCATCTCGGGAGCCTGTGTAAATGAAGATTCCCAGACTTACCACCTGTTCCCATGCTAGGAAAGGATGACATCCTTGGCCCCTCTCTCCACCCAGCACACACTGAGGCACCTCTTCTCGGTGCCAAGCACTGAGCTGGGCACGAAGGACACAAGGCAGATTAGGCCCGATCCCTGCTCCAAGGAGCTCTCAGTCAGACAGGGGCGTTTTAGGGAGGCTTAGATGTTTCCATCTCAGCATCACTCCAGGGATGGACGTGCATCACCTGTGTTTACTCTGCTGTCTCCTCCCCATGTATTCTAGTAGCTGAGTGGCTTTGGGAAGTCCCAGTCAGTGATATTGGAAACCTGACACGTCGGACTAATGCCCTTTATTGCCTTGTTATAGAAAATGAGTGACTTCGCCATCCCTCTCTGGGTGGACACTGGGCCTGCAGAAGCTCGCCTGGTGCCGGCAGGTGGTCAACCCAGGCAGCTACAGCCTTCTGTTCCCCCAGTGCTCTCCTCATTTGTTTACCACAGGACTGATCATTTGCGGTTGACCATGGCGGGGAGGGGGATGGCCATGTGGTGGGTTGGTAGAGACAGGGACACAGAAGTTGTCTTTTGGGGAGTGGGCTCGTTGGGCTTGTTCACGTGTGGTCCATACACCTGACGGCTGCTTTCACCTCTCCGCAAGGCAGTGTCCTGGAAATGCAGTCCCCAGAGGCCTGGGTTTCGGAGGTCCTGAGGCCCTTAGAGTTTAACCAGTTCACCTCTTCCTTTTCCCAGTTGAGGAAATGGAGGTTCATTTGAACCTAAGCTGTCTGTTCATTTCTAAAAATGTTCAGATCAGTGCTCCCAGTGAAAAGTATGTTAACACATCATCAGCTTCATCATTTTCTCAACCACTTGCTTTGAGTGCAGGGCTTTGTGCTATGCACTTACTGCCATCTCTGATTCTTGTGGTAATTTGTACTGGTAAGTAGGTGGTTTATTGCTGTTTTATAGGTGAGCAGTTGGAAGCTGGGACAGGGACTGCACTTTGCCCAACACCATACAGGGTGGGAGTTGTGGCCCAGGACAGTTCAGTGCCCCCTGCTCTTTCCACAAGAGCAGAGGGGCTGACCCTGTGTGCCTGTGTCCAAGCTAAGCACCAGAAGGGTGCAGGCACAGGGCACGTCCCCCTGGCCCTCAGGAGTCCCTGTGGGGAACGTGGCCCCAGGGCACAGTGTGGAGGAGCCTGTGGCAGCCCAGAGAGTCTCATCCAGGAGTCAGGACTCAGACCTTAAAGGACAGGGCCCGGGGCTGGTGGGGGTGGAAGAAAGGACTTCCCAGGCCAGGAGAACAGGAATACATCCCACAGGACAGTGGGTGAGGAAGCCTTGGGTGGGAACAGGAGTGGAGGGGCCCGCCCGGCACAGCAGGGCCTGTGGGCTCCTTGAGCATCCGGGCAGCAGGCTGCAGACCATACACTCGTGCACCCAGAAGGCGAGTCCACATCAGTCTGTGGGCACCCACAACTGTGGGCTTCACACCAGTCATCCCAGGGCCAGGGCGTGGGTTGTGCACTGAGAGGTGCCACTCACTCTTTCTCCGACCTCTGTGCTCTCTTGAATACGTTCAGTCTACAGAGAGAATCGAGGCTTTGAGTTATTAACTGGTGCGATGTCATTTCTTGCTTCAAAGAAAAAATAATCAGGGCTCACAGCAGGTTCTTTTTCCTTTGAATTTGCCAGAAATGTCCTTGACAGAATTAAAACATGGTGGAGTTCATCAGTTTGGACAGGGTAGCGAAAGTACCTCTAAAGTGGTGCTCGTAGACCAGCTGGTGATACAGCATCTTCTAAAAATGCTGAGTCAACAGGCGTGTAATGCTGAGATTTGGGAGATGGAGGCAGTGCACTGGAGGGCAGCTGAGGTTAGCGTCAGAAAGTTAATCCTTCTTGCAACTTAGCGGCTGGCTCTGGCCCCCACAGTCTTCCAGAGCTTGTATAATTCATGAAGTTTTGACAGAGCAACATTAAAAGGATGTCTTTGATTTCATCCATAAAGGAGACAGGCGTTTGCAGGCAGCACTTCATTTGTGATGTGAGCTTGTGAAGTGAGCCACCTCTGTGATGTGTCTTGGCGGGATGGCCCTGTGATCCCACACCACGCCGCATGTGGTCTGCCCTGAGTGCCTGTGCTGGGAACCTTGCATCTGTTGCCAGGCCCTTGCTGAAGTATGTAATCAAGGTCATTGTTTGTGTTTGATTTTTAACTGGTTTTCTCTGGTGTGCATTTCTGCCATTTAAGAATCCCTGGGCCCCCTTCAGGGCCAGGAGTAGCAGCGATGAGAGAGAGCAGGTGTGAGGGAGAGGCCCACTTTCCAAACCTACTCAGGAAGGCCGTCTGCTGGAGAAACTTGGTAGGCCAGTTCTCAACTGTGAGCCATAGTACTTAGTAACTCCTCAGGGAATGGAGTATTTAAACCAATTATCCAGCATTTAAAAGAACCTGGGAACACAGCACTAGGACACCTTTCAAAATTGAAGACAGATGTGGTCTGGGCAGTTATCACCGTGGTAGTTAATTTATGTGTCAATTTGACTGTACCACCACTCCCAGGTGTTTGGTGTAACATTATTCTGGATGTTTCTGGGAAGGTGTTTTTTGAATGAGACCAACATTTAAATCGAGGGACTTTGCAGAAAGCAAAGGATTACCCTCCACGACGTGTGTGGGCCTCATCTCGTCCAATCAGTTGAAGGCCTTGGTAGACTGACCTCCCCTGAGCAAGAATTCTGCCAGCTTTTGGGTTGAACCTGCCACTCTTCCCTACGTCTCTAGCCTGCCAGCCCACCTTCAGATCCGCCTCTGCAATTGCATGAGCCAGTTCCTTAAGGTTATCCCCCATGTATTTATGTACACATATATATGTCTGCATATCCTCTTGGTTCTGTTTCTCTGGACAACCCTAACTGATACATCAACCAAAGAATAAATATCCATTGGGAATTTCAAAATTTCAGTATATCGTTTTATGTTTTTCTCTTAAATATATGACTTTAAAAGGCTTATTTAGGTTAGGGAGTATTGCTATATTACCAGAACAGCCAAAACCCCAGGACCAGGGAGCAGACCTCATGGTCTTCACCAAGCCCTCCCAAGGCTGCAGAGTGAGAATCCCCTGTGACTCACTGGATTTGACTGGCTGTGACCTTTGTCATTCAACCAATTGGAGTGTTCCTCAGACATAGGCAGACACATGCCAGTAAGTACCTGGCAAAAGATAATATAGATGGCATGGAGCTGATAGATTAGTTGCTTTGAAGCCAGCTGGATGAGCCACAGACTCTTTATGCTTTAGGATTTGGCTGCATCAGGAAATGTGATTTACAGTTCTTATTACGAGCCCATGCCCCAAACATGGGGATGTTGGTGTGAATTTTAAAATAGCCATGCTCTGCATTACTGGTAGATAATCGTGCAGTGCAATGGCCTGGTGATGAATATTTCGAAGGCAATCATAGCAAAGATTTTGCTTGCACAGCTGAAGTTGGTGCACTTGAATCTGAGCAAAGAAAGGGAAACAATTCCTGTCATTTGAATGGCCTCAAAAATACATCCACATAAATACGTATACATGGAAAAATCTCCTGATGCTGGAAGCTCATTCATTTTTATTTCAGTGCCAAAAATTACAAGGAAAGTTTAATGATTCAATTAAAGGTGAAAAATTGTTCCTTTTGTCACGATTTCTCTATTATAAAAAATAGAAGGAAATTTTTTTTTTGCTTTATTTCCTACATTTCAAAAAGTGTGTCATATATAAGTAATTTGCATTTAGTTAATCTGTTGTCACTTTGAACTTTCATTTTGTCATTTTATAAGCAAAACTAAATCCACTGTAGCACCTGGAACGCAGTTTTAAGGAAATTCATAATGTCATGAGGCCTCAGGGTTTATCTGGCGCCTCCCAGCCAGGAACTGAGGAGAGCAGTAGTTCTGAGGTGCTGTTCATCCTTGGAGCCCTGGGCCTTGGGAAAACTGATGGCAGTTCCCAATAGAGCAGACATGCAGACAGCCCCCCGCAGGGAAGGACTGAAGGAAGAACCTTCCAAGGAAGGTTGCAGGCTGGCCCAGAGAGCAGTGAGGAGCTGCCTCAGGCCTGTGCTCATTGACCAGGGAGGTGATTGAACAGGGCTGCCTGAGTTCAGAAGGCTAGAGGTCAAGGACAGGACAGACACAAGGCTGCAGTCTGAATGACAGCGGGGGCAGGGAGGGTAGGCCAGCCTGGCTCACTCTGACCTCCTGGGCCCGGGGGCTCTCCCCAGGGGCTGTAGCCACGTGCATCAGTGGTTCCTCCACACACATAAGTCTGCTGATGACTAGAAAATACCATTTCAAATTGGCCCTTGGTCTTTTTGGATTTTTAAATTATGAAAAATGTTAAATATACACAGAAGTGTAGATAACAATCTAATGAATGCTTGTGTGCTTACTATCTAGCTTTGTCAAATCTGAAAGTTTTTTTCATTTTGTTTCAGATCTTTTATTTCTTATTTAGAAATTAAATTTTACATCTATTATTGAAGCCTCTTCCCTTCCTCTCCAGAGCTAAATAACTTGAATTTGGTTTTTATCATGTCTGAACATGTTTTAGTATGTTTGCCACATGTATATGTATCCATAAATGAATGCAGTATCATAAGAAATATTATAAAACTTTTTATAAATGGCATATTTAATCTTTCGCAGCACACTTTATTTAATTCAGTTTTTATTTTTAGTATTTATTGATGTTGATGGATATAGCTGTATTTCATTTATTTTCACATTTTGCAGTTTTACATTGTATCAATATGCCATAATTTGTCCATTCTTCTGTTGAAAGACATTCAAGTTGTTTGTCAGTATTTTGCAATTACACAATGCTCAATTTAACCTTGGACATATTTCCTCATGCCCCTATATGGGAGATGCTCTGTTCAAGAATGAACTTTCTGCTTATACAGTATTGGTAGGAATGTAAGTTGGTACAACCAGTATGGAAAACAGTTTGTAAGTTCCTCAAAAAATTAAAAATAGAGCTATCACATGATGCAGCAATCCATTCCTGGGTGTATAGCTGAAGGAAAAGAAATCAGTATCTTGAAGTAATATCTGCACTCCTGTGTTCGTTGCAGCATTATTCATGACAGCCAGGATATGGAAACAACCTAAGTGTCCATCAACAGATGAATGGATAAGGAGAATGTGGTTTATGTTTATTAATTAAATACATTGTATATGCATTATATATAATACATATGTTATATATATTATATGTTATATATTATATATAAATATAAATGTATACACTATATGTATATGCATTATTCAGCCATGGAAAAAAAGGAAATCCTGCCATTTGCAACAGCATGGGTGAACCTGGAAGATACATGCTAAGTGAAACAAGCCAGGCACAAAATGACAGGTGCTGCATGATCCCACTTACCTGTGGAGTCTAAAATAGTAGAACTCAGAGAAGCACAGAGTAGAATGGTGACTGTGAGGGGCTGAGGGGGCTGGGAATGGAGAGATATTGGTCACAGGGTACAAAGTTTCAGCTATAAAGTATGGATAACTTCTGGAGAGCTAATGTTCAGCATAGTACTATAGTTAACAATATTGTATACTTGACATTTGCTAAGCGGATGGAAATTGTGTACTCATCACAAAAAAATGGTCACTGGGAGGTGATGGATATTTTAATTAGCTTGATGGTGGTGATAATTTCACAATGTATACGTATATCAAAACATCAAATTATATACCTTAAATATAGACGATTTCTATTTATCAATTATACCCCAATAAAGTTGAAAAACCCACCAAAACTTAAAGAAAATTTGTTATTAGAATTATATGAGCAATCTTTTAAAAGGAAATTTTTATAAACATATTTACATTGTGAATTTGTCTCTTGGCTATTCCAGTCTACTTGACAGTAAAATTTCATGACTATGAAAATTCTCCGTGTAGTCAAAAGGAAAAATAAATCAATAAAACAAGACTCCAAAAATTCTTAAAAAAAAAATTTCAGGGTGACAGGATATGAACATCTAAATACTATCAAATTACTCTCCAAAGTAGTTGTGTCTCCGCTGCACTCACGGTTTCTCAGGGTTTCTTTTAACCCATATCCTCTCCAGAACTCTGTATTCCTTATATTGTTAGTTTTTGCCTGTCTGAAAAATATGAAGTGACATCTTACTTTTACTCAGTTTGCCCCGCACACCCCTGATTATTGGCGAGGTTAAGCATCTTTTCCTGTTTTTATGGACCACTCAAGTCTGGTCATATCCTTGGCCCATTTTCTTATTAGGTAGTTTGTCTTTTTCTTATTGATTCTTAGGAGGACTTTAAAATATAATATTGTTAATATATTCTTGATACTAATCCTTTGTCAGTCATATATTCACTGCAAATATCTTTTTCTAGTTTGTGATTAAGACACCTTAATTATAGTGTCTTTTGTTATATAGAAGTTTTACATTTTTGTGGCATCAGTTTCACCAGTTTTTAAAACGTATGTTTTATGTGCTAAGGTTTTGCTGTTACGAGTTGCCTCCTAACCCACCTTGAGTTTGGCTTTGTGTATGGTGTGGAGTAGGGCCTTAGCGTCGCTCTTTCCATGTGAACGGCCGGTAGTTTACTCTGTGCTGTGTGTTGAACAGCCCTCCTCCCACTGATCCGCACTACCCCACCTGCCAGAGATGAAGCACCCACTAGTGTGAGTGTGTCTGAGTTCTCCTTCTGCTGGTGGTCTGTCCTGGGCCCAGACCACGTGGTCCATATTAGTCCCACAAAATGTCTTAATCTCTGACATTCTTCACCTCATCTGTTTATCTCTGGGCTTGTCATGCTGTTCTTGGCCCTTTGCTGTTCAGTATCAACTTTGGAACAAGCTTCATAGTCCACAGAACTCCTGGATAGAGGACAGGGAGTTTTTACTTGAAATACATTGAATTTATAAGTTAAAATGGAAAACGATTGACATCTTTTCAATGTTGAATCTTTTTGTATATTAACCTGGTATTTTTCTCTGTTTAATTCGGTTTTCTTTTATGTCTTTCAGAGAACTTTTACATCATTTCCACAGATGTCTTGCATATATTTGGTGTGATGTATTCTTGAGTTCCTCTCTCTCTCCCCCCAGCAAAAATTCTGCAGGGGTGGGCCCTCCAAGCCTGCAGGCTGCCTACCTGCCTTTGGCTTTGACTGGTCAGAAAGCTCTTTCATCTCCTGACTGGGAGTACGAGGGTACTGAGCACTAGGGGTCCCCCAGAAGTGACGCGGGCCTCACTTGCTGCACAGCTTTCCTTTGGAACAGCTTTTGCAGTATGCTGGCTGGTTTACTGGAGATAGAAAAAGAAATCAGGACTGGGAGATTTCAGTTGTCTGATCTAATTGGAATGGGATCAGGGCTT
Organism: Daubentonia madagascariensis; assembly: GCA_023783475.1. Taxonomy (NCBI): domain Eukaryota; kingdom Metazoa; phylum Chordata; class Mammalia; order Primates; family Daubentoniidae; genus Daubentonia; species Daubentonia madagascariensis. Next base: position 1,605,445 of record JAKFHU010000600.1, on the reverse strand, counting down.
TTTTAATGGTCTTTCCAAGTCATCTGGGCTCTTACATGAATCGTCTTACCCTTACTAGAGAGATTTATGGTTTTTAAAAGTAGTGTTGGCTGTAGGAACAGTGTTTCTCCTTGACCTCCAAAAATCCCCTGTCCCCAGAGTCCTGCCCTTTTCCCAGGGTGAATGTTTTGGAGCAGACTCTTCTAAAAGACTTCTTTTTTTGGAGGGGTGACAGGGCAGCATGGAGCACATCCAAACAAAGCCCTGACCTTACCTGTGGCTGTTCTGTCCCCCTGACGCTGCTGTCACTGGGCACCATGCGCACTGTAGGGCCGCCTTGCAGGAACTAGATACTCTTCTCCACACACTGCACAGCAGCAGCCATGCTCCTCCCGCCCATGTGCATCACGCCTCTCTGGGGATAGGTCAGGTGATGCACATTTTGGGCGGCCTGGGTCCTGGAGAGTCTTGCCTGTCACCCTTCACCTTTACTGACAGTCCTGCCCTCATCGGGGTGAGATGTGGACCCTAGGAAGTTGTGTTGCTTTGGGTGATGTGCTGTCCCTGGCAGACAGCTGTGTCCTGACCTCTAGCTGGGCCCTCCCATGAGGACAGGGGCCAGATGGCTCTGGAAAGCACAAGCAGGGTCAGGTGCTGGCCCTTGACTTGTGGAGCCTGCACCCCATAGACCAGATCCCTATGACTAGAGGGTTTCCTGAACATGAATTTCCCATCCCAGCCTGGGCATTTGACACGGGTTCTGAACGGTGAGGGCAGCGAGTGCTAGAGAACTGGGGCGGGGGGAGGCTTGGGGCTGGGTGGACAGGGATGCAGGCCTGGAAGGAGATGGGGCTTGAGTGGATAGACATTGACGGACAGGATGGGATTGCAGTTGAAGGGCCGTGTTCAGGCGGTGAACAGCAGCAGGGTGAAACCCAATGGGGCGGCCTCCAAGGCCAATGGCACAGGCTCGGACAGCAAGGGGTCAGGCCTCAGGAAGCAGAGGTGAGAGGGTGAGGCATGCGCTGCCTTCCTTTTCTGCATCTGATGCCTTCTTCAAGCAGAGCTCCTCCCTACCAATGGTGGGCCACAGAGTGATTGCTGGCTTAGTCTCTGGTTGGACAACAAGAACCTTAGCTAAATTAGCTTTGGGCTTCTGTAAGACAACATATGAGCCTGCCAGTATCTGCTTTAAAGAATCGTATTTGTCTTCCTTTCCAAAGCACAGAAAACATACCCGATTGGCATGGCACTCATGGGAGTGCTTGGGCAACGTGATTCAGTCTGGCCCCAGCAGATTTATGGTCAACTAGTCAGTCAAAGCTGCTGTTTTCTTAATTAGTGATTAAAAGAGGGTAATATTGAAGTGATCTGAAATAAAATTTGCCAAAATATTCTCTTTTGTTGTATTAATCAGAACCATATTCATCACTCATCAAAATCTTAAAGAAAATATTCCTGACTCACTTGTTAAGTAGCTTGAGTGTTTCCTCTGCAGACTGACAGTGCAAGGAAGACTGGAGGTGCCCCCCACTGCAGAGAGGAATGGGGGGCAGGCTTGGGGGATTGCATCGCTTGAACTGGTGGATGCTGGGCCTCTAGACCCTGTCACTGCCCTTGTCCCACCAGGGACATCCTTCCATCTTATCAGTCTCTCTAAACCTCTGCTGGTCCCCAGCCTGCGGGAGTCTTCCCAACGCAGTGCCCACTGCCTCAGCCTTGGCCTGTGGGATGAGGTGGCCAGGGGCTTGGAGGGGCTTGGCCAAGGTCCTCCAGGCCGGACGTGTTTGGTTTCTGAAGCCATCAGGTTCCAGGGCGATTGTGTTTTGCGGTTTTCTTGCGTGCTGGTTCAGCCCCCAGGGCTGTAGCTGTGGGTACAGATGGCACCAGCAGGAACAGGCCCAGCATTGGGGGCCAGCGTGTGGTCACTTGGGGCAGAGTGGGAGGATGAGTTAGGTGGAGTTGGGCCTTGAGTGCCCTGAGGGGACTGTGGGCTTTGTCTTTCCTCTTCCTGACAGCCCTGGAAGGTTTTTAGCTGAGGGCAGTCACCTGGGGGGGGGGGGGGCAGGGATTTCTGTTGCACCTTGACCACTCCAGGGGGAAGACAGCTGTCCTTTCTCTAGTGATATCCAGAAATTGCATGGTAATTCTCATTTAGCAAGGTAGCTGAGCACCTCACACCCCCAATCTGGAAAATTCTACACACATGAAGGTGTTTTCCTGATCTGATCTCTTTGGATTTCTGCTGGGAAAAGAAGGGGAGAGCTTACAGTTTTTCAGGTGACCGGCTGCGGGGCGGCCAGGGCATGGCTGTAGGGCTGGCCTGTGCCACGTGGTTGTGGCTGCTACTTGCGCCAGCCTCCCTGTTTACACACTGTGCATCAGGCAATATTTATTGTCCGGGTTAAGCTTCATTAAAGCAGAAGCCCATTTTCCATTTATGATATGAATTTTTTTTAATTTTATTTATTTTAATATAATTTACCAAGTCATGGAAGACAAATAATCCACTTATGTGAAGCCATAAAACAATCTTTTTCCCTAATGCTGTGTTTCTGTGAAAGTGTGGCCTATACTATATTCTGCTCATCAGTTGGAGACATCTTGTGGGGATGCAGAATTTACAGTCCAACCTAATTAATTCAGAGCGAGAGAGGGTGGGAGAGCTGGCCTGAGGCTGACCTTTGCACTCCCTGGTTAAATAAAAGGCTGTTAAGCAAATTAAGAGTGTAAACAGGATTCCTTAGAGAACCCATCATTCTGGAACATCCCTAAGTACTCCTGAAGATCTTTTCCCTCTCAGTATTTGCAATGATAATTACCTATCATGCATTCCTTAGGGCTGATTCCCTCAAGGCATTAAAGATCTGAAGTTTTTTTTTTTTGTTTGTTTGTTGTTCAAGTCACCTTCAGTATTTAAAAGGAAAAAGGCGTGTTTCTTAAGATATATTCTCAGTGTCAAGCTTCTACTAATTCAGCTTGCCCGTTTCCCCAGGCTCCTGGCACGTAATCTGAGTTCGTGGACTTGGTTGTGTATGTAATTGCATTCAGTCTCTAATCCTACTATCGGGCATGGGGCAGGGATTATAAAGAAGAGGGGGTGCCAGAGGCTCCCAGACCAGTGGGAGAGAGGACATGTGACCATTAACGGTGACAGTGTGGCAAATGCTAAAGCAGAGACACAGACAGGCTCCTTGGAAGAAGGAGGGGGGACAGCCCGCTGCCTGGGAGAAAGGGGAAGACCCTGAAGAAGGACTGAGTTTACCTCGCAGAACAGACCAGTAGTGTTCCCTGCTTGGAGCAGCCATGTTGCAAAGGCAGAGCTGAGGCTGGCACTGGCCTGGCCTATCAGGGGATGTGAGAGGGTCGGAATGTCAGGTGGGAGATGGGTGAGGATCAGATGTCAGGGGTGTTCTGTGTCATGTTAAGGAGTTTCTGCTTTATCCTAAAGGCACTGGGCATTTAAAAATAGAACAGTGACATGACAAGAGCCGGCTAAATTAGAAAGGCCATCCTTGCTGGATGTGGTGGCTCTCGTCTATAATCCTAGCACTTTGGGAGCCCGAGGCAGGAGGATCACTTGAGCCTAGGAGTTTGAGACCAGGCTGGGCAAAATGGTGAGACCCCCTCTCTACAAAAAATTAAAAAATTAGTCGTGTCTCCAGTCCAGCTACTCGGGAAGCTGAAGCAGGAGGATGGCTTGAGCCCAGCAGTTTGAGGTTGCAGTGAGCTATGATGACGCCACTGCACTCCAGCCTGGGCAACAGAGCGAGACCCTGTCTCAAAAAAAAAAAAAAAGGAAGGAAGGAAGGAAGGGCACTCTGGTTACAGGGTGGAGGGGCTGGCAGGCCAGAGTGCAGGCTGCAGAAACCGTGGGGTCACTGCTATGAAGGCCTCAGCAACATTTCACTAAGTTTGATTATTTAGTTTATTTTAGTTCCAACACAGACAAACATTTAACATTTTAATGGTTGTGTATATTTTAATGGATATTAGAAGAACTATCTAGCACAGCAAACCTGTACTACAAAGCCACAGTAGTAATTTACTTAAGATTTTTTTAAGAATGAGTTGATTTAAAGAAAAATAACATAGCTGTTTCTGGTAGTGTGGTAGACTTTGTGCCCAGAATGCCCTCCTGTCACAGAATGCCCCAAAGGCTGTTGGTGTATTTTTTAAAAATATAATCACAAGTTGAGAAAATACAAATGTAGAGAGATAAGTGAGCAGCATCAAAACTGGCATTTACCCAGAGGTGTCTGCCAGTTGATTTTCACGAGCCTGGAGCCAGTTCAGAGACTATAAACAGGTACTTGGGTTTGCCTTTCTTGGCCACGGCCATGAAGGTTAAAGGAAAAGGGAAGAAACCCTCCGCCCCTCTGAATTTCCAACCACAGTCGTACATTCACGTGGGTTTGGAGCCCCAATTTACGTTACTTATTTGGCCTGAAAAATTGCAAGCTGAAAATTTGGTTTAAAGTAGTCTGGAGATAACAGTGCCCTCAGGCTCCAGCAGAAGCAAATACATTTTTTTCCCCCCAGAAAGAAAACCATTTTTGATACAAGCCTCAAAGAATTCAACCGATAAACATTCTAAGCAACATTAGCTCCAAAAAGGGGGAAAATCACTAAAGTATAAGGAAGCAAGCCACCAGGAGCAAGAATCAGCAGAGAAAACAAACTGCAGGAGATGTACAGAGATTTTAGAGTTATCTGAGATATGCCATAAAATAAGTTTAATATGTTTTAAATAATAAAAAGAAAGGTATTGAATGAAAGAAAGAGAGGGGAACTGTTACAATTTTCATGGCAGGTCTGAAGGAGGATCCAAGGTTCAGATTTAAATAGATTAGCTGAGTGAGGCAAATCAGGACAGCTGGAGGGACGACTAATGAACTAGAGGGCGATTTGAGGAAAGTACGTCTCCCAGAGAGACAGAGAGTTGGGAAATATAAAAAGAAAGGTTAAAAGAAACGGAGACTGGAGTCTCTAGAAGAAATAAAAATAAAATAATAAAATATTCCTAATTTTTTGTGTTGTTTGGGAGGAGAGTAAAGATAATGATTCATTTTAGATCATTAAATTAATTATGCATGTTAAAATTTGTAGGGTTCCTATTAAAATCATGGAACCAATTTAGTAGCTTCCAGATTAATGGGGCTAGGACATTCAAATGAGGGGAAAGTAAGTCAATCCACATGTAGGCAAGAAAGAAAATAATAGAAAAAGTAAAACAATTTGACACTTCAAAATAAGAAGATGCAAATTAACCTAAATGTATCAGGAATCACAGTCAGCAGGGACTAAACTCTTCAGTCAGAGATCATGCATGACTGGGTTTTTAAAAATCCAGCACTATGCTAGTTACAATAAGAAAAATATAAAAAAAACAATGGTTGGAAAAAATATACCACGCATGTTATAACCCAACAGGTAGCAACAATCAGAAATAAAAAATTTTAAGACACTATTTTCAATATCATTAAAAAATACGAATTTATTAGAGAAAATCCATCAAGAGATATAACAGATCTGTACTCTGAAAACTGTAAAACATTGGTGAAAATAGAGAAGCCCTAAATAAATGATGAGCTATACCATGAGCATGAGTCAGAGCCTCAATATTGTTGAGTTGCTAAATCCTTTCAAACTGATCTATAGATTCTGTGCAATTCAAGTTAAAAATCCCAGCAAGCTTTTTTGTAGAAATTAACAAACTGGTTCTAAAATTTATATGAAAATGCAAAAGACTTAAATTAGCCAAAACAACTTAGAAAAAGAAGAACAAAAGTGGAGGACTAGCATTACCTGAAGTTTTAATTCAGTGGAGAAAGGATAGTCTTTTCAACAAATTACTGGAACAATTGGATATCCAGGTGCATAAAAATGAACTTCAATCCATACTTTATGCCATATGCAAAAATTAATTCAAAATGCATAATAGACCTAAATGTAAAACTTAAAACTATAAAACTTTTGGAAGAAAGCCTTTGTGCCCTTGAGTTAGGCAAAGATTTCGTAGATATGACACCAAAGGCATGATCCATAAAAGGATAAATTAGTAGATTAAACTTCATCAGAATTTAAAACTTACGCTCATCAAAAGTCGCTGTTAAGAGAATGAAAAGAGAGGTTATAGATTGGAAGAAAATATTTGCAAAGCTATACCTAAGATTTATATCTACAATGTGTAGAAAATAATTCTCAAAACTCAGTAATAAAAAACAAACAACTGTGTAAATAATTTGAATAAACACTTCATCAAAGAATGTAAAATAAGCACATGAAAAGATGTTCAAAGTCACTAGTTATTAGGGAAATGTAAATATGTAATTTAAAACTGTAATGCGGTACTACTACACTCCTATTAGAATGACTCATATTAGAAAGAACTGACCATGTCGAATGTTGGCTATGATGTACTGTTGGTAGGAATGGAAAATGATACAGCTACTTTGGAGAACAGTTTGACAGTTTCTTCAGAAGTTAAACTTACTCCTACCATATGATCCAGCTATTCTACTCCTAGATATTTATCCAAACAAATTAAATCAAATGTCCATACAAAGATTTGTAGACAAATGGTCATAGCAACTCTGTGTGTAATAGCCAAAAACTGGAAACAACTCAATATCCATCAACAGATGAATGAACAAACCAACTGTGGAATACCCGTGGGATGGAATACCGCTCAGCATCTGCACAGAGTAAACTGTGGGTATGTGTAATGTGATGGTGAATCTCAAAATAATAATCCTGAGTGAAAGAAGCTGGACCAAAAAAAGTACATAGTATATGATTCCATTTATTTAAAAGTATAAGAAATGTAAACTAATGTTCTGTGACAAAAGTAGATCATGATTGTCTGGGGACTGGGAGGGGTGGAGGGAGGATGTACACATGAGCACAAGAAAACTTTTGGGGATGGCAGATGTGTTTACTGCCTTGATATTGTGATGGTGTTTTCACGGGTGCATGCATATTTCAAAACTTACTAAATTATAAACCTTAAATATGTGAAGTTTATTGTATGTCAGTTAGACCTCAATAAAGCTGTTTAAAATAAATAAATTACCCAACAAAAATGATATGTACTTGTCATATCAGACTCCTGGTCCCCACATATAAGTCTTTAGAGCAAAAGCATTGCTTGAGGTAAAGAAAGAAATATATGTGCATATATAGATAGATATTGTTCAATACACCAGGAAAATAAAACAGTTTTGAATTTGTATGCTCCTAATAACATAGCTTCCAAACATATAAAACATAGATTGGCAGAACTATAAGGAGAAGTCATGTAAATCCACTGTCATAATGGGAGCTTTTAACATACCTCTCAGTTAATCATAGACAGTAAGCAGATGAAGAAAACCAATAAGGATTTATAGGAGATTTGAACAACACTATTGACTAACTTTATTTAATGGACATCTATAAAACACTTTATCCAAGAACTCTAGAATATATAGTCTTTTAATACGTACCTAATAATAGCAGGCATTTATATACTACTTACTTTGTTCCAAGCATATTCTAAGTGCTTTGTGTTGTTAAATTTATTTGATCTTTATAACATTTTACAAGTGAGGAAACTAAGGCACAGATAGGCCAGGTACCTTGTCACAGATCACACAGTAAGTGGCAGAGCCAGGACTTAAACGCAGGCACTCTGGCTCCGGGGTCTGGTTTCTTGATCTCTAATGATAACTGCCTCCTGGGACATTTCTGAAAATTGCTTGTGTTCTACTCCAAAACGGAATCTAAGCAAACTTAAGAGAATCAGCATCGTGTAAATCACATTCTCTTATAATACAATTAAGTTACAAACCAATTACCAAGAACAGCTAAAAAAAAAAAATGAACCACATACGTTTACAGATTTTTTTAAAGACTTGCTGATAAGTGAGCCATCATTCCAACAAGGAAATCAGAAAAGAAAGTAGAAGAGTCTTAGAACTTAAGGATAATAAAGATTCATTAAAACTGTGGGATGCAGCTAAAGTGGGACTTCTGAAAGGAAATTTGAAGCCTTAAATGTGTACTTAGATTAGCAGTGAAGAAAAGCCAGACATTAATGAGCTAATCAACTAAGTTAGAAAAAGAACTGAGTAATTAAAAATAAGTAGAAGCAACTCTACTTTTGTGTGAGTTTGAAAATATCCACAATCAAAAAAATTAAAAGAGGAAGTCAATAGAAGAAAGGAAATAATAAAGATAAGAGCAGAAACTAATGAAATAGAAAAGTTATCAACAGAGCTGAAACTGATCATCAGAATCTAAAGTCAGTCATTAGAAGACTAACGAAATTAACAAATCTCTAATGTGATTGATAGCTGAAGTGAGAAAAAGGCATATAAAAATGGTATTAATAATTCCAAATAGGATATTACTACAAATGCAGCAGAGAATCAAAGACAAATAGAATATTATGAACAAATTATAAACTTAGGTGACAAATTCCTAGAGAAGTAAAATTTTACAAAAATTTGAGAAAGTCTGGATTGTTTTACGACCATCTAGAAATTAAATCAGGAGTAAAAATCTTTCCCCAAACCAAACATCAGGCCCAGCCCTTTTACAGGGGGTGCCTAGCAAACATTTGAAGGGCACAAATCCCAATGTTGTGCAGCCGCTTCCTGAGAAAGGAGAAAGAGGGGAAGAGGCAAACGTAACCTTCCCACCTAAACCAGACAGGGACGATTCAAGAGAGGAAAATCAGAGGCCAGTCTTCAAAATATGAGGCAGAAATCCTCAATGCAATATTAGCAAACAGGATCTAGCCCTGATTAAGAAATGTAACACATTGTGACCAAATTGAGTTTATTCCGGGAATGCAAGTTTGGTATAACATTAAAGAAACTATTATGTATACTCTTGTAATTCATCACATTAACCGATTAAAGGAAGACAATTTATCATCTCAGCTGATGCAGGAAAAGCATCTGATTCAATTCTGTAACCATTCACAATAGGAAGTCTAGTAAATTAGGAATAGAAGGGAGCTTCTCTAACCTGCTATAGCTTATCTGCTATAGGTTATCTACAAAAAAGATCTCGAGCAAACATCATTGTCCAGAGTGAAATGTTGAGAGCAGCCTTCCCTTTTAAAACCAGGACGTAGAAGGCAAGGAGGCCCACTCCACTGCCAGCAGTTTCGTTCGTGTCCTAGTGCCAGCTGCAGCCAGAGCGGTGAAGCAAGATAAAGCAGCAGCCGCCTGTCTGCCTGAGGTTTTCCTCCTGTCCGTGCTGACACACTCTCCACTCAGCCTCCCTGCCTGCCCAGTGACCTCCGCATGGTCAGTCCAGCGGTCACCTCCTGGTGCTACCTCACTGGACCCTTCCACCCCGTCTCACGCTCTCCTGGGCCTGCCCCCAGCTGCCTGGTCATTTCTTTAGGCTGTTCAGTCCTCAGTGTTTATTTCTGGCCCAGGCCACCAGCCATTCTCCTGGACTTGTGTGTCCAAGTGCCTACCTGACATCTCCACCTGGATTTGCAACGGGTGACTTAAACTTGGTGTGTCCAAGGAACAAATCACAACCTTCCCACCAAAACACTTTCTCCTGCAAACTTTTCCATAAACCTCTGCCCGTGTTAGGAAATGGCAGCTCCCTCCTTCCATTTGTTGAGGCCAAAAATGTTGGTGTTGCCCTCAGTGCATCTCTTTCTCCCCTACGCCAGACCTCTTGTGTTCACCAGCGTATTTTGTCTGCTCAAACTTCAGGATATGTCTAGAATTTGACCTCTTCTTACAAGCCGTGGTGCTATTCCTCAGCCTGAGTTGCTGGCATGTCTTGATGGTATGGTTGCCCAGACCCCTGACCTGTGCCCTGGTGCTGCCTCTCCCCACCCTGACCCGCGCCAGGTCTGCTCTCAGCGTAACTGCTGGGGATCCTTTTGAAGCCCATGTCTTTTCTGGGTCAGAGCTCCTGAGGTCAAGAGAAGGAGGCAGCAACCTAAGGCCCTGGGCGCCCGCACCCCACCCTGCCGTCACACCTGCCTCCACTTCTGTTTCGCTTGCCTCACTCTCTTGTAGCTGTGCCCGTCTCCTCACTGTTTCTGGAACATGCCAGAGTCTCCAGCTGCAGGGCCTTTGTGTTTCCTGCTGCTTTTGCCTGGAATGCTTCTCCATGATGTTGAAATTGCAGGCCACTCCCCAGACACACACAAACACTACTGCTGTTTGCCATCCCCCTTCCTTGCCTTATTATTTTTCCATAGCATGTCACCATCTGTGCATCATCTATTGCATTTATTTACTTAATAAACTTAAGAGTAGTCATATAGACATTGTGTGGACGTGGCAGAATTATGAAGGCAGCACCCTGAGAACTGGAGTTCTGGGAACCCCCAGTCTCTGCAACTGGCAGAGTGTATGTGAACTAACTCGGTAGCCCCAGGGGACAAGAGGTGCTCCTGCTGGGAGGTGCGTGAGCCCAGAGGGGAGGTAACAGTGGTCCTGGGCTTCAAGGACCAGTCAGGAGTGAGGAGTGAAGGGGAAGAGCGAAGGGCACAGCTGAGGACAGTGAGGAGGGGCATGAGGTGGTGATTTGAGGGGAGTGAGCTGCATCCGTCCTTCTACACCCCACGACTTCCCGCTGGCTTCATTTCCCTGTTAATTCCCTGGGAGGACTTTGGTGTAGACCTAGGCCCAGTACCTGCTCTGCCGCTACCTGGGTTCAACCCGGATGAGTTATCCAACTTCTCGGGCTGTTTCCTCATCTGTGAAATGGGACAATACCTCCCTCATACGGTTATTTCAAGGGGTAGATTCTATGCCTGCCATAGAATTAGTGCTCACTGAATTTGTCTTTTATGATTTTGGGCCCTTATCTGTGCAAGAGAGGAAAACGAGCAACGGCTTCTGAGGTTGCCGGAGCTTGGTCTGCTCTTCACATCCTATTTATCAGGCTGCTGGAACTGGAAGAGAAAACGCTGTTTGTTTTAGTGGGACCAGAATTTTGGAATTAAGGCATTAAGTAAAGGTGACTGGGTCAGCACGGCTCGGGCTTTCTCTGAACCCTGACTGTCGCAGATGGCTTTACAGTTCCGTTGGCGGCTCAGCGCATTAAAATTGCTCTCTCGGTGGTTTTTCTCTTTCAGGCTGAACCCGAGGGCTTTTCTCATTTCCACTTGTACGTTTGTGCTGCTTTTCTCACGAGATGGAGGAAAGAAATACTAGAAGAAAGGGATTTTCAAGTAAGTAAATGCCTTTTCAAAAGAACCCGAGTTGGGCTTTCTACTCGGAGGGAGGTTCATTAAGTTTTAGTTCGCAGGGTCATTTGTGGAAGAGCTTGCAGAAGCGCTGGCCGCGTTCTTCCACCGGCCTCCTCGTTTGAAAGCTCACCCAGCCGAGGCACAGATCTGCAGTGGCCACATGGCGTGGCGTAAGCGCTGCCGGCAGCTCGTGTTACCAGGTGAGGCTGCGTAAGCAACGTCCTGGAGCCAGCGTGTCCTCAGCAGTGTGGTCCCAGGAGGGGCGGCTCGCGAACTCCAGCCCCCAGCAGCCTCTTCACAGCACCTGGAACATGGCAAGCTAGGGGCAGGGCTAGGAGAGAACTCACTCAGCCTGGGCCCAACCAGCCAGGCCACTTGGTTGCTGTGTGACTGGGGGCACGTTGCTTAGCTTCTCTGAGCCAGCATCCTCAGCCACGAGGTGGGAGAGCCATGCTGGCACCCATGGACCAGAGAATATCCTGCCAAGACCTGTGCTCAACCAGGGGTACTCCATGTGCTCCTGACTCCCCAGCCCGTGACTCAGCCCCGCTGTTCCACCCTCTGTGTGGTAGCTTGAGCACTGTGTGGCACAGGGCACTGCCCACTGTCCCCGAGGTGCTGGCTGGGAAGGCCTTCCGTGTAGCGCCCACCTGGCAGAAGGCTCTGGTGCAGCGAGGAGGACACTGGCTGTGGGGCCAGGTCTGGCTCTGCACAACCTGGGTCAGTTTCTTTCTGCTACTTTGCCCCCTCAAGTCCCTCATCTCTCTGGGGAAGGGACGGGCAAGAGGCCCTGCGGTCCCCCATCCCCAGGGCAGTGGCTCTGGGCGGCTCACTGGCCTGCTGCTCCTGAGCACTATGCTTGTCAGAGGGCTCTGAGGATGTCCACTCCCCTCTGAGGGCCGTGGGGGTCTTGCTGCCTGCAGTTTCATCTCAACCCCAGGAGAGGCTGGAAAGGTGGCGACTCTGCCGGGGCCAGGAGTTGCCAGCAGGGCCTGGCCCAGCAGATGGCTCCCGGCCTGCCCACCAGTCCTGGGCACTCATGGGTGGATGGGGGAATACGGCCAGTTTTTTTACTTTAGCTCCTGCCTTTTCATCAGTGTGGGGCTCAGTTTTGTCCTGCAGGGAGCATTGGGGTCCGAGTTGGCTGCTGCTCCTGCCTTGCATCTTCCAGCCTCCTACGCCTGTTCTATAAATGGGGAGGATGCACCTGGCCTGGCCACCCTGCCGGGCTCCTGCGAAGCTGCTGGAGCTGGGGCCCTTGTGACCCATCTGGCCCACTCACCACTTCCCACTTGGGAATGTGGTGGCGCCAAGAGAGGCCATGACTTGCAGTGTCACTGTGTGAGGTAGAAGAAATGTGGTGACAGGACCTCAGTTTCCCCACCATGCCTGCTTCCTCCTCCCACAGTGTGTCTCTGCCGACGGGGAAGTGCAGGGGAGTGGTCCTGGCCAAGCGGGCACCAGCTGCCTGCCAGCCTGGCCGTTTGTCTGAAGGGCGAGGGGCCCAGCTCCCCTGGTGCACAGCAGCACTCTCCTGTTCTAGATGTAGGTGGCTGGCCACCCCGAGAGTCAGTCCCTGGGTGGCCAGGCGTCTCAGGCGTTTCTGCCTCAGTTGTATCTGGGATGCTCTGGTTGGGGAAACAATGTCCCTGGAGGACCCAAGCAGACAATGCTGCCCTCCTGGGTGGGCCCTGCCTGGTGGTGGGAGGTGGGATAGGGGAGAACTCGGGGTGATATGAGTCCCCAAAGCCACAGTGCACCATGCACAAGTGTGTGCTAACAATAGACGATGTGTGGCTCCTCATCGTCCCCAGAAATCATTCTGGAGCCCAACTATGGGCAGACCCAAGCCATGTGCGAGGAATAGCCCTAGCTCATGTTCTGCTTGCAGAGAGACCAGTAAAGAAATGAGTGACCTTAAGCAAGGGGCTTTGCCTCTATTTGCTCCTCCATTTCCTCTGTCTGCTTCCCAAATAGGGATGGTGCCACGACAGTCCCCTTCCCACAAGGTGATTCAAGGCAAACCGGGTACACATTGACCATGGAAGTGTGCAGGCATAGCAGGCAGCATCTCTTCTTGTTACAGTGAGGTGCAGTGAAATGTCATGTGTGTCCTGGGGGCTGAAACAGGCCCATGATCCTCTGGGGGCACAGAACATAGGGATAGCAGCTGGATGCCAGGGTACCTGAGCTGGGTTGGGGCAGGCAGGCCGAGAGGAGGGTGGCGCTGGGTCAGCTGTAGGCCTTCTCCCACCCCATCATGGGATGGTGATGTCCAATTCAGGGGACACAGGCAGGGGCAGACTTGGCCCAAAGCAACAGATTTCGTGGCAGCCTTGAAAGATGCAAATGACAAGGCACCCACCATTCATCAATCTGCCATATTTTATCACACTCTTAGATACAATTTGTTTGCTGTTTGGCTGGAGACATTGCCCTACTATAATTAGAGGGTGCACCTTGAGCAGCTGATTAAAATGTTTTGCCAACCTTCTCAGAGCCCTGCTCACTGACTTGAGATGGAGGGAGGACAGCAGAAAGGGGCAGCCAAGCAGCTGGGGCACGGGGTGCAGGATGTGGGATGCAGGGCCTGGGATGCAGCATGAACTGTGGGAGCCTGTGGAGCCCCTGCAACTTGCGTTGGGAGCAGGGGCGGAGGGGCTGGCGGAGGAGCCGCACGACTGATTTTTCCTCTAAGCTCAGAATAAATGAGTGCTTTGATGCCACGGGGTTGGGTGGAGAGCATGCTGTGAGCACTAGGACGCACTGTGGGGCACTGAGCTGGATGGGAAAGGAGGTAAGAAGAGAAAACAGAAATTAAATAAAGAACCTGAGGAGTCCTGGTGAGCATGGGGGAATTGAGTTTGCAATTGTGACATTTTAGGAAAATGATTCTGCATCCATGGAAGGCAGCCTGAATGGTGAGACCCAGAACGTGAGTCTCCAGCAAAAGAACATTCGTGGAAAATAGCTTTAAAAGCCCTCACTCTTTGCAGCATTGTAATTTGTCCCTTGGGAAATAATGTGTTGCTTTAAGTCATTTCCATAGGAACAGAATCATTTTCTGAGGACAAGGTATTCCCAAAAGAAAGGCAGAGACTCTCCTGGTGTTAAGCAACGGAGCCAGGCTGTGTGGGGGCCGGGGCGGGGGCAATGGGTTGTGTTTCCCCGTGTTTGATTCTGGGAAGCTTGGGCAGGAAGTAGAAGCGGAGGCACTGCCTGTTTCTGTGTCTCTCAGCTTTTGAGACTCGTCCAGGCATGGTCTGGTTCTATCTGGGTCTGTGGGCCTGCTGGGGCTGGGCCTCCTGCTCCCTGGACAGCAGCACCTTCTGGAGTGTATACTCCTCTTGCCCTGGGTGCTGGGGCCCAGAGTTTGTACTTTTCCTGGAGCATTTGCTGTCTTCCCTGCCAGAGCTTGGTGGTGCTCAGAAGGGCAGTTGCCTCTCTTGGCTGCTCTCTGTCTAAACCTGAGTGCTCTAGACATAGGCTCCACGGCCCTCCCTTGGGCGTCGCCCACCATGCCCCTCAGGCTCTGCAGGTGGGTGTCCGTCAGGGCCTCTCCACAGCCCAGCTCCTGCCTCTGCCAGCCACTGGAGCTCGAGCCCCAGCGCCACAGCCTGGACTCTGCCCCCCTCTGCCTTGTCCCAACCAGACATTTGTGGAGTCTTGGGGGTAACAGGAGCTCCCCTCTGTGGAAATTCTCGTGTCCCCCTGGGCCCACTTGGCACCCTCCACCCTCGCCCTTGTCCTCTGTGGGTTATTTCACCACAAGAGAATGCCAGGGCCCAGAGAGGGCAGCACAAATGGGGCCCCTGCCTTCCCTGGGACCTGCCCCTCCAGCTGATTCAGGCCTGCCAAATCAGCCTTCCCGCTTCCAGAGCCCAGTGGCTCCTCAGGCACATGTGGCCCAATAAGCCCTAGAAGTGCTGGCTCCCGTGTGTCACGACCCACTCAGAAACCTTCCATGGCTCCCGTTGCTGGGGGCATGAATCCTAAACCAGAACTGCAGCCACATCTCTCGTGAAGCATTCATATGCCGGACTGACTGACTGGGAGCTGTAGTGTGAGCTATGCTACATGTTGCTAGATGTTGGCATTGCTGGGATCTTTTGCTGATTTGTAAGTGCAGCATTGTAAAATTTGAAAATAAGACATCCTAGAAAATCTGCATTATATCCATTTTATCCCCCAAAGTCTACACTTCTCAGTTTGGCTTCCTGGGCACTGGGGGTCTGACTGCCACTGTCCTCTAGCCCGTCCCCTCTGCTCCCCATCCCAGCCAGTCTCCCCGCCTCCAGAGCCCAGTGGCCTCACCCTGGGCTCGGCTGAGAGGGTGCTTCCCAGGAGGACCATCCCTGCCCTGCCAGCCCCAGGGACTACCCACCCGAAAGCCATGTGGGTGCAGAAAAGCCTCATGAGGTTGGAAAATCCTCCACAAGTAAGGACCTGGGGCGGCTGTTGTTTTTAACGTTAAAGAGAGCAAATCCCTTGCACACAACGGAAGATGCCAGTTGGCAGTGTGTGTTTGTCAAAATAGAAAAAGCAGTTAATTTTTGGTGAACAGGGTGTGGCTTTGCCACTGAAATCATGAACCTTCTCTAAGGGTCCTCGGCACCTTAGAGGTCTGTAAATGCTTCTGATAAATCAGTGTACTGCTGCCTCTTGCTGGTGGCTGACTGGCCGTGTTAGGAGAAACATAGTGGCTGCACATCCTGGGAGGCCTGCAAAGGCAGGGGAGACAGGGTGGAGGCCAGGGCCCTCGTTCTGGAAGCACGTTCTATGCAGAGTCCGTGGCCTGCCTGGGCCCAGGCCCTGCGTCCTGGTAAGGGCCCCTCGCTGCTTGTGGTGCGCGTGAGAAGGACCTGGCAGATGCCAGCCTGCTGTGCTGGGCTCAGGAGCCTTCGCTAGTCTCCTCCAGAACTCAGGTTGAGTTCTGTGACATCTGTAACTCAGTAGGGAAGCCAATAACAGGCGTGTGCAACACCCTGTATCAGGTTTCAGTCTGGTTTGATGACCCTGGTCCTCACAGCCTCCACAGCAAACACCCTCGGAGGCCTCGACCGGGGCCAGGCCCTGTGCTGACCCCATAGTCAGTTCCTCCTACGGGGGCCAGGCCAGCAGGGAGGGGCCGGTGAGGGAGGGGCTGTTCCTCAGGGGTCAGCACAGGGGGTGGGAGCAGCTGGGGGAGAGAGAACCAAAGAGAGGGTCCTTAACCACCTTTCTGCAACCCGAATGATTTGGTTAAGTTGGCGCCAAGAGTGAACTGGCACCTAGAATAAAAAGAACCATAAAAATACAAATGAACGGACGGGCAGAGATGGGGAGGGTAACACAAATGTGAAGAAAACTGGGCGGCATTCTCATCATACTTCAAGGAGGAAACATTGAACAGAGCAAAGAGAATGATTTTACACCAGGGCTCCATGGAGGTGAGGGTGTGGCCGCAGCATGGTGGCTGGGAGCAGCACGGTGGCTGGGAACAGCACGGTGGCTGGGAGCAGCACGGTGGCTAGGAGCAGCAGGCTGCAGGGCGAGGAGGTGGCAGGCAGAAGCCCTGGGAACCAGGACCAACACCCTGCGTCTCGTCAGGAGGGGCGGCCTCACTGACCCGTCTGCCTGTGTAGGTTGTGATTTGTGCACTTTGCTACCTGTATATTAAACTTGAAGTTAACTGTGTAAAACATACAAAGAAATTGAATGAAGCAACTATAGGAGGAAAGTTTAGGCATATTTGGATAAAAATAAGGTATTGTGAATCTGAATGGCAAAAAAGAAAAGGAGTGGTTTAAGGGTTCCAGGTGGAATTTAATTATACCAACAAAGAATGCATCTTCTTTGTAAGTGTTTATGAAACATTTGCAAAAATTAATCATCTAACCTAGCCCATGAAAGTTTTCAAAATTGGAAAAATAGCAATGATACAGGCAGTATTCTCTGATCATAATCCTTTAAAACTGGATAATAAAATTAAAATTAAATAATCAAGCACTTAGATATTAAAGAACCCTCTTCAAATTGACATGCATCAAGATGGAAATAATCTTGTAATTACGGAATTGTATTCAAAAACGTAAGGGATGTGGCTGGTGCTGGGCTTACAAACAAATTCAAAGCCTAAATGCTTTTCTTATTTCTTATTTTAACATACACATACACATGTATCTCCATGCTACGGTCTGAATATGTCCCCCAAAATTCGTATGTCTGTGAGCCAAAGCAGCAAACATAAGAAGCCATCTTTGTTCAGTTCTGCTTGCCAGCATGTCACAGAGCCCCCGACTCTGTGACGACAGAGTCGTCTTATTTCTTATTTCTTATTTTCTTAAAATAAGAAAATGCTCTTCTTATTTTCTTATTTTAAATATTTTAAAAAATAAACTAAGCCTTTAACTCAAGAAGCAAAGATGGCTTTTTACGTTTGCTGCTTTGTGTCACAGACATGAATTTTGGGGGACACATTCGGACTGTAGCATGGAGATACATGTGTATATGTATGTAAAACGACACAGGGTCAGGGGCATTCTCAGCCATTCACCAGGCACCCTCAGCCCCAGCACAGTGCCTGACACAGAAAGGCATAAATGTGAACATGTGTTGAATAAAGGAGTTACTAATTTATTAATATGAAAGAAAGCACATGTGAAAATCAAATTAGAATCTAATTTCACCTGCTGTGTTTACCCCAGGAGTTTTAGATCAGTTTACTGTTTATAAATCTATTTGTACTGGGGCTCCCACAACTACCCACCCATATTTTTCATTAGAAGGGCTCACAGGACTCAGTTGTCCTCATGGCTGAGGCTTGTCACCATGACACAGCTGAATCAGCTGGGGAAAGACACCTCAGAGGGAGCGTGCAGGGATCCACGGGCAGGTTCCTGTGCGCTCCCAGAGGGACCACACAGAGCATGCACTCCCCCCAGTAGCAAATGAGATCTGTGCAGGGAAGCCCCAGACACCCAGAGACCAGGGCTTTTATTGGAGGCTGGCCACAGAGGCACCCTCTGTCCACCAGAATTCCACACCCCAAAAGGAACACTGGTGTTTTCCATAAGGCACATTTGTACACGTACTCTAGACAGGCTGGCAAGGAGGCGAGACAGGGAACGGGACAGCCTTATCACTAACTGCCGCTTAAAGCACATGTCAGAGGCCATGCTTGCAGATGCCAGCCAAGGGTCAGCCTCAGAGATTACGCCTGCTGTGTTAACTTTCCTGCACACTATCCACATACGTCCTATCAATAAGCCAAAGGCAATAGATCACATCATATCTTAAGAGATTCAGTAGCTTTTCCTGAGTTTAATAAAAACAAAAAAACAACTGTACTCTTAATCACGTAGAAATAAAAGAGTACTTTCTTAACATGCTAAAGAATATCTCAAGTCAGCAACCACCAGTACCTAGGGAAATGCAAGAGACAGTCTCATTTAAATCAGTACTGTACTTCTGTTTCTGTGATATGATGAATAAATGTTCAATGAAGTCTCCCTTGTCCTCTCCCCATACAGTGTGCATGCACACACACATATTAATACATATATGCACACAACATGGACATAACAAAAATGCTTTCTAAATGCATGGACTCTTCAGAGGAGTAAGCCAGCACTAGAACCAGTGTTTGCCCTGAAGACACCAGCTACTTCCTGCGATGGGGCTTAGTACGCTGTATGAACAGCCTGGCACAGGGCTGGGGCGAAGGCCTGGGGCCTGAGCAGCAGGTGGAGGGGAGTCAGAGCCCCTTCTCCTAAGTCAGGACCTTATGACAGCCAAACTGGGTGTGTAGGGTCTTGCTCATCTGAGACTGGGCTCTGATAGGAACGAGAGTAAAAGCAAGTCTCCTCTGAAAGTTCCCAGCCTCAGCTCACCCTCCCACTCATTTGAGCCTAGACTTCATGTTACTTTTGTGACTGAGGTACCCCACATTAAAAAGTTAGTTTTAAACGGGCAGAGTCCCAGGTGCCTAGATGAAGAAAACGCCAGTTCTCCCTAAAGTGACCCATTTTAAGCACAACATAGAAGTTGTAAATGTCTGTGTATCAGAAACAACATAAACCAAATTAAAAGGCAGGTGACAAAATTCTTCGTTCACGAACAGGACTAAAACATAGCTTATTTCCTTAGTATACAAAGACCTCACACAAATATCTAATAAAAAGAAATGTCCTCATGGAAAATGGACAAATATCAGAACAGTCAGACAACCTACATGAGAATTTATGCAGCTGCCCGGAAAATGCAAACATATCTTGTAGTCATTAATAGGGAATTGAAAATGGAAACAAAAGCTACCTGCCAAACGAGCAACACTTTTAAAAGGCACCGCCTTAAAACTGATGAAGTTGGCATGAAGCTGGCATGTGCTTTCATCCCAAGAGGGGTGTGGTACAGAACCTTTCTGGAGAGCTGTTAATAATTTATATCAAGAGCATTACCTTGATCCGGTAATTCCCCTTGTTTATAGTTACGGGAAAACAAACTGACAGCAGCCTCAATATCCAGTGGTTGGGGAACAGGTCCCTAAATTATGATTCATTGCTGGTTATATATTTGTAACTACCAAAATTATATCTTCAAATAATATTTACTGATATGATAAAATATTCTTGTATATATCTATGTGGAGGAAAAGCATGACCTGAAATTATATATGTCTGCATATGTGTATATATATAGAAAAATGATCCCAAATTTGCTTGTCACGTGCACAGAAAAAAGACTGAACAGAAACAAAGCATGGTGTTAGCATTATTTTGTTTTGGTTAGTAGAGTTATGGATATTTTTATTTTCCTGTTTGAAATTTTTTTGTATTTTTCACGTTCACTTCTGTAGTCATGAACATGGTGTTCTCACTAGTGTTGGTTCCCACCTTAAGGACTATTGTGGGGGTCTGGCCTGGAGGGGAGGTGTCTTTGTGAGGTTCGTGGCTCAGAGCTGTGCCCAGGATGCCAGGCTCTGGGTTCTCTGCCCTTCCTCTGGGACGCTGAGGCGGGCATCCCAGTGTGCCCCTCAGCTCACATGTGTGTGCACACGCACACACATAGCACACTGTGTGGCCCTCAAGGCAAAAGGCTTGCCCTGCTCATCTGAGAACCTCCGTGCCCACAGGCGCCCACCCTGTCGTGGATACTCAGTTGCCATACTCTTCCGGAGTGACAGGTGAAGGGAGCCAAGGACAAGAATATGAAAGGGTCAGGGTGGTATGAAGAGGGCGGTGAGCGGACTCTGCAGTCTTCCCCCGGTGGCTCCCAGGCTGCGCAGGTGCTGTTGAGGCATCAGTCCCTTCCCTGTGGCCAACCACTGTGACAAGGTTTCTCAAACAGCTCAGTCCAGCTCAGAGGTGACTCAAACGCTACATTTCATGCGTTGGACTGGGCTTCTTTCCACAGTGCCCTTGGTGTCCCCATTGTAGAGGAGGGGGTTGGATGAGGTCATTTCCACGTAACCTGGGTGGGATCTGTGTGCAAACTGGACCAAATTCTAGTCCGAGACCATCAAGCCCTTCCTGGCTGGCCACCCCATCCCTCCGGCCCAGCACCTTCTTGGAGGCTCTCCCAGACTGCGTCTGGCCACCGCTGAGCCTGCCCTGCACTCGGGAGGCCTCCCTAAGTGCTGCCAGCCTCAGACTTCAGGGATCTTGGTAAAGACAGCTGGTAAAGACATTACAGGTACCTCCTGGGCATCCCTGGCTGACAGAGTGAGAGGGACAACAGCAGCAGCAAAGCCCCGAACGTCGCAGAGACTAAGCTGGGCTTCAGTGCACAGAAGCAGGACCCTCAGACCCTCTCATCTGTCCTCCGGCCTCGGACACTGGTGCCAGGGTGTGCCCAGCCTCTCTGGCCTCCGACCGTGCATTTCCTTTCATTTGCTTCACGAGAAGTCTCCTTAGCTAGAGCCATGGCCTGTTTGGACTTCTGTGCCTCTGGGTAATTAAACGTTGCTCCGGAGATCAGTTGTAGCATTCGAATGACATCTGGAAGGAGATGGAGAGAAGACAGTGTCCATGCAGGAATTTGTCATCTGTAGTTTTTTCTTGGGAGAACCACGTTATTAGTGATGATGAGGCCTCAGCCCCTCCAAGATGCCAAGGAGTGTTCCATGGAATTCTGCCTGCCAGGCAGTAAAAGCACTTTGCCTCACTTTTGGCCACTCCAGCCCTTCCCTTTGGCCTGAAACCAGAGCATGAAGTCAAGGGAACGCTTTCCAGATGATTTGTCCTCCACTGTGTCTGGGAAAGTGTGGACTTCTGTCTGAGGCCACTCAAGGACCCTTGCCTGTGAACCCCTTTTGCCTACAGCCACTGTGCTTTAGTGTGTCCCCTCCCAACCCCGTCCCCGAGAGCCGTGGTTTTCTATCCAGCACTGTGTGTGGCCATGGTAAATGGAAGGAAATGTTTGCCAGCTGGCAGGATGGATTTTATGCACACGAACCCTAACAGACATGTTTCTCTGAATGCTTTCATTTGGAGTTCCAGCCTCCTTTTGGGCCAGTCTGTCACTGTCTTGTTCACTGGTGAACTCACACTCAGGGCCCAGTTAGGACCCAGCTAATTAGTTTGTGGGCATCACCTGCCTACTGGCTCATAGAATGGCCCCGTGGCAGCGTGTCATGTCTCTGTCAAACTGGACTAATTCTGCAATGTTGAGTAGCTTTTGTTGCACTAACGGCTTTATACAGGTTTGTATTTCATCCTGTGTTCATTTGAAGCAGGAAATGTCATGAAATGCCAAGGTAAAGATCAATTGTCTCTTTCTTTATCCTTCTAAGACATTTTAAAGACAAAATTGGGTCAATTGAAAAGTAATCTTTAAAGTGGATTGTTGTGCCTTGTGTGTTCCTGTAGGTTGCTGCACATGTTTAAATGTGGGCCTGCGTGGCTGTGTGTGGTGTAGCATGGGGTTTCCGTGGCCGTGTGCTGTGGTAGCTGCTTGGACCATTTGTGAAAGGAGGCCCAGACCCCTGCGTCCCATCCTGATGCAGCGTCATGAGACTGAGGAAATAGGACACCGTCCACAGTGGCTGGGCACGTGGCAGGTCGATGGTGGGTCAGCCAGAGCAGCCGGCCCGTAGAGGAGTCCCCGTGTGGGAACAGCAGAGAGGAGGGGACTCATGGTCAGCATGGGAAGGCGGGGCTGCCTTGACCCATCGCATCCCCACTGCTGCTGTTGCACCGACGGGTGCTGGCCAGCTGCCGCCTGGGCATTTCAGCAGAGGAGCTGCAGGGTAAACAAACTAGGATCAGGGTGGTGACTTACAGAGTTCAGAAGGAAGGGCATCATGGAGAGATGGGACTCAGGCTCGGCTGCAAGGAGTGGGCAGAGATTCCCTTACAAAGAGTAGCTATGGAAAAGGTGTCAGACCTATCTGTGTACGCAACAAGCAGTAGAGAAGCAAACCCCAGCACCACCATCCAGGCCAGTCCCTAGGAAGCTTATCCTAGGAAGGATAAGTCCCTAGGAAGCCCCCTCTGTATGTCTCCATGGTCACTCCCTCCCCTGCAGAATGGGCATGGAACCAGGACCAGAGGCCCCAAGCAGGAATGAGGATGCCAGGAGCAATGGCAGGAAACTGACCAGAGCTGCTTGGGGCAGCCAGGTGTTGCCTAGAGCGAGGAGGGGCCAGGAGCAGCCTTGAGGACAGGCTCGCCCAGGTCAGGCCCCCCAGCTGGCCTAGGAGATGGAGCATCCTGGGTAGCATTTGGGACCTAGTCTGTTTTTGACATGGGGCTGGTATGGATGTGCAGACGGAAGCCCTGTGGGAAGGGGACTGCTTTATTTCTGGTGCTGAAAAGTGCCGTCCTCCCAGCTGAAGGAGGTGCAGAAGGCCGTGGAGTATAGGTGGTCACAGAGACAGGGCTAGGGAGGGGCCACGTGGTGAGGGGGACAGACGGCCATCCCTCATCAGCAGTGAGGGCCTCGCAGGGGAAGCAGCCAGTGAATGTGGGTTCAGGTGTGCGGTGCTGGGCCACAGCGCAGCTTGGGGGACAGGCAAGTGTAGGGGACAGGGAACGAGGAAGCCTGTGCCTGTGGGAACTGGGCCAGGCAGGAGAGGGGACATGGGGGCTGACAGAGCCAGAGTGTGAAAGCAGGGAGGGGCAGGGCACAGCAGAAGGCAGAAGGGGATGGAGCATTCACACTGCAGCGAGCGACACTGGGGCCCAGGTGTGGCCAGCCACAGTGACCACACTCCTGCCCGAGGCTGGTGTGGCCTGCCCGCCACAGACCCAGACACCGGGTGACCTCTCAGTTCCACAGCAGCTGTGCTCTGGGCAGGGCCTGCCCCCAGCATGGCCGAGTGCCCACCTCAGCTCCTCATGCCTCAGGGAGGACAGCTGTCCCCCGAGGACCTGCTTTCCCCAGGACCTTCCTGAAACTTCAGCATCCCCCGAGATGGGGCTTTCTCAGAAGGTGCAAGGCTGAGAGGCGTTCCTGGCAGACCAGGAGAGAGCAGGAAGGCCCGCCAGAGCCAGAGCATCTCCCTTCCTAGTCCTCACCCAGAAATAGCAGCAGGTAATTTTCTCTTTAGGCGTCAGAACATGGGCCCTCCTTGTTAAATTACACCACTCCTTATGATAACAGCAGTAGAGTGTGAAGGTTCAAGTCATTTCTGAGTAAAGTGGGGTGTGGGCTGCAGAGTTTAATAGCAACTTTCTTGTTGGAATAGTGATTAAAGGTTGAGAAGACGGAGCATGAAGAGGGATGAAGGGGTCGGGGTTGTTGGAAGAGCCTCTGGGGTGGCTTCCATGGATCCTTAAGTCTACGAAGAGTAATGAGATCCTTTTCTCTGTGGCTCAATTAAAGCAAGAGAAATTTGGGCCATACTAAAAGAAGAACTTTCCCGCACTTCCCTAAAGTGCCCTCACGGGCGTTGTGGCTGTGGAGAGTGACCCACAGTGCAGACCAACCCCGCCCCCGCCCAGCCGGGGCTTGCAGAGTAGCCGACGCCGCCACAGGTCCCTGGCGGGTTGGGTGTGAGGACAGAGGGCTCGTGCTTTGCTGGTGTCAAGAGTGTCTGTTGGAGGGCAGTGCCCACTCATAGCACCCGAGAGCACAAAGGAAGAGACAATTTTTTTCGGGGAGAGGGAGCCTTTTCAGGTGAGCAGAGCACAGCGATGCTGTGGCGCCCTTGCCGCCATTCCTTGCCCCGTGCTGCAGAGGGCATCCAAGGCAGCCCACATGTCCCTCTCGTGACTGAGTTGAGGTCAGCGTGTGGCCAGCGGCATGGCAGAGCCAGGCCGGAAGCCCCAGCAGGATATCTCTATAGCCTGGCAGGCGCGTGTTCCCATCCACAGGCGTCACCTCCTCACTGAGGCCTCCCGCTCCAGCACTGCGCCGGCCCAGTGAGCTCAGGCCCTCAGTGAGGTGAGGGGGTGGCTGCAGCCTTCTGTCCTGTGGAGACCAGACGGGTCAGAAGTAGCACAGGATGCTGCAGGCCTGAGCCCCCCGAGGCCTGGGCAGGAGCCTGCTTCCTTGGAGGGGATGCCCAGGGCCGGGCAGTTCCAGGCAGCTGCACCAAGGGAAGGGTGGCGCCTTTGCCCTGCCTGGACTGGGGGCGCCCAGAGGCACTACCCCCTGACCCAGACAGGGAGGCAGGACGGTGAGCAGAGGAGTTCCGAGCATCTCTGAACTCTCATCCGGACAGGGGAGATGATGGCATCAGGGTTGCTGGGGGGCCAAGTGAGGTGACGGACAGAGGAGGGGCTCAGAGTTGCTGGTCCTTCACACACACGGACATGCATGCACGCATATGCAGCATACATGCACGCACACATGTGGACACACACATGCACACATGCTCACCCTCAGAATCTCTTAGAAAACAGGGCAGGGGAAAATTGATTCTGTTCTTTTTTGATCTCTGAAAAACAAACCCCTTCTCTCTTTGCAATTGGGAAATTCTTGCTTAAATAGTCATAAAGAAAACTACTCCTTTGCCTCATCTAGAATTTGTTTGGATTTCTTTTGACACAATGACCCCTGTGCTTTCATTATGACAACAAAAGTCTTCTTTGGTGGTTGGCTGCACACCTGGCCAGGCCTGCTCTTCCGCTGTCATTAGGGAAAGTGGCCCGTTAGCATGTGGAGAGAGAACATCTGCCTAAGAGTCCTTCGTTGAAGGGACACAAGCAGAGAGGCCCAGCACCTTTCCGAGTAGCAGGAGGAACTGGGGTCACAGAGGGAGGACTGTCCACTCTGAGTGGACAGTCAGGGTAGCTGGGGGAGGGAAGAAGATCTGGCTAACCCAGGTTCCTGCCCCGACACAGACCCTTGGAGCAGAGATCACACCCCAGCCCGTGCCCTCCTGAGTGGGCATCGTCCAGGAAGAGCTGTGGGTACCACATTGATCCCAGGTTTGCTGTGATCATTTTCCCTTTAAGAACTTAACTCACGGGGGCAGTTTTCAAAGAAAAGAAACGGAATCCTGCACAAGGCTGCAGAAAATCGATTTTTGTCCCATGACTCTGCTCGGACATATCTATGTATTTTATTAAATCATCCCTCTCTGCGATGGATTTCACTTTCTCTGGAGAAGAAGCAGCTGAAAACTGAGCCTGCAGGGCCCTGCTGGACTCCTGTGAGCATCTGGTGACAGTTTACTGGCTCTGTTCTGCATTCAAGGCAGTTTAGATACCTGCAGGCCTCCAGAATCCCATGGAAGCACCCAGCGCTGCATGAGGTCACACTTGGCAACATGAGTGAGACAGGCAAAGAAATACGACCATCGACCGGAGTAAAATTAAGCATCATTTTATTTGCAGCATGTCCTTGTGTGTGCATGCACGGGCCTGGCTGCCCGAGGACAGCCGAGCATGTGTCTGTGATACCTCTTCGTCTGGACGTGCACATCATCCTTTTCTCGTTTCTGTTTTTGAAATTATACCATAGTGAGTTCTGTCCCCTCTTAGATGATGGTCCTTAGATGTTTTGGAGTTGTAAAGTCCTGTCACTGGCTGGTTCCAGCATGCCTCCCAAGAACCACGTGTGGTGTTAATGATTTAGTATAGCTGGCAATGAAAGGTAAGATAAAAGAGTGTTAACTTTTTAGTTCCATGATACTCATGGAGTTGACAGGGATCCTAAGATCCTGAGGATTATTGCTTATTAATCTAGCAGCTTCCCTGTATCTGTGGTATCTCCTTAAGTTCATAGAGAAAGCTCAGCAGAGGGGAATCTGGAATTGAGAGACAAGTGTGGTGGTGCCGGGCATGTCCCCAGGTATTCATGCTCCAGGCCTATGCCTTTAAAAAAGTGTAATGTTTATTTTATCAAAGCTGTATGTGTATGTATTTTTTTAAAGACAGAAAGTTTTTTTACCAAAAGACTTCCTTTTACCAAAAAAAGTAGTTCCTTCTTCCTAGCTTCCTCCCAAGTCTGCAGGCAGCCACTCGGCCTTTTAAGTTGTTGGGTTTACTTTTTGTTTTGTATTTCTCTCTCTCTTTCTTGATTTTCCAGCTTTAGATATAATGCATTTCTACAACAGAAAAGGGAAGAAGAGAATTAGGCTCTCTTACCCACCATGGTCCCCAACACAACTGCGCATGTGCCCTGTCCCCCCTTCCCAGGCTCCCAGTGCAGTTGGGTTGGATAATTTGGTTAGGACTTGCTTCCTCATGGCCTTGCATGTATCATTCGTGCTGAGTCACCTAGTGTACTGTGGTTGTAATCCCTTTCTTGTCCAGCATTTTCTTTTCCTTGGTGTCAGCAATCATCTCCCTCCGTTTTCTGTGATCCACTCATCCGTCCCCAACTGGTTTATCTGAGTGGGAGTCTCTGAAGGAGCCGAGCACACCCTTTGGCGCTACCCTGAGTGGAGAAGCACAGGAGGGAAATTTTTTGAGATACTGCCTGTCCAGATGACATGCGTTCCACCCTCTCCGGATAGAGTGTGGAGGTTGGAAGCCATCTCCTCTCAGGTCTCAGAAGGCGTTGCTCTACTCTCTTCTCACGACCTGGTGCTGCCTGACTCCAGTCCTTCCTTTGCCACATTTGTGTCCCTCCCTAGCACCTAGGAGCTCTTCTCTGTTCCTCTGCTCTGAGGTGTTGTGGCCTTGTGTCTTCTCATCATCTTGCTAGAGCAGTCAGTGGGTCCCTTTAGTCTGGAAAACTCAAGGTTTTCACCTCTGAAATTTTGCCTAAATTATAAACTCCTGCCTATTTCTCTTTCTGGAACGCCTATTGGAAGGTGGGCTTCCTGGGTGGCCCCTCATTTCTGCCCTTGTCTGGGTTCTATCTGTTCCGTTTCTCATCTGTTCACCAGGGCAGGGGTCAGGATGAACTGGGGAACTCTCCAAAACCCAGATCCCTGGTTCTGATTCCATGGGCCTGGGGGGCCAGGCGTCTGCAGTTGGCCTCAGGTGACAGGGACACCCTGTCATGTGTGGGAGCCACCTGGCTCCTGGCTCTGATGTTCTGATTCTACTTACCCGCATGCACCAAAAGTGGCATGTATTTCTAAGATCTTGCTATAACTTCATACATCCCTGGAGGGCAGTGTCCTCGGCAGGGTGGATTCCAGGTTCTTCTAGAAATGGATAAATGCCGAACTTGCCCGCTCTGCCTGCAGGAGGCAAGCTCATTAATCAGCCAGCAGTAAATACAGCACCACCTTGTAGAACCTGACAGTGCTATGAACAGCAGAAGGAAATTTGAGCTCACCTGCTGTTCCAGACACAGGAAATCCCCCCTGCCCAGTGGGTTCCATGTGATCTGTGACTGGAAAGGAGGCAACAAGCCAATGTCAGCCTCTGCTGCTGGAGTGAGCAGAGAGGACAGTCTGTGTCCATCAGACAGGGCCTGGGCACTCGGGAAGCCACTTACAGCCTTTGAGGGTCACAGCGTTTGTGGGGCACAGCCTTTGGAGGTCCCGCTGATGGAGGAGTCAGAGCTTAGCCCTTTCTCCTATCAGGAGGGAGCGTTTGATTGGTGGAGTGAGTGACTGATCCCGCAACCCCAGGCGCGCCCCTCCTGCCTGGTTTCCATCTGTCTAGGTCCCAGCTGCAATGGGGGCGTGGCCCAGCCCTGGTCCAGGGGGCCACTTGGGCTCATAGCAGCGCTTCCCAAATGCTCTGTGCTCAAGGACCAGTTGAGGTTCTCTCCTAACTCATTTTAGACTGATATTTCAGTAGAGTAGAATAAATATGTTGTGGCAAGGGCACGGCACTCTGAAAATTCCTAAGTGGTTTCCTCAGTTTCTGCACTGACATCCTTGTGGACCACTAACAGACAAACTGAGATGTCCCAGCCCCCTACCCTATCTTCAATAGCCCCCGCTTGGTGTCCAAAGAGGTGCGGTCTGCCTAGATCCCCCACAGATTTTCACTAGGAGCCCTGTCCGTTGCACTGCACGTTCTTGAGCCCTTCTCCTGGCCCCATGCTGCTGCTGCCCTGCACAACTGTGTGCGTCCCCTGCTCAGACTGTTACAGGAGCTGGATCCTCCTGCCCTCCCTTCTGCCTCCTTCTGCTCCACTCTCTGTAGTGCAGCCAGAGAGAGCTTTCTAGAATGTGCGCTTGATCCCATCACTCCTGTGCCTACTGCCCTTCAGCAGCCAGCTCTGCTGTGGGAGGACAGCCACACACCTTCTATAACCTAGGCCGCTCACCTGCCTGGCTTGGTTCTTGCACTGCCCTGTGCAGCCCTCCCTGGCCAGTAGCCCACACGCTCGCTGCCCTCTGGACCCACAGGGCGTGAGCCTCCTACTTGCCTGTCTCCTGCTTCTCCCAGCCCAGGTGACCTTTCTTCCTTTTCCCCTGGACACTTTGGAAATCCTGCCCTGGCTCTTGGCTAACTGTCTGTTGTGGCTCCTGTGCCATGTCCTGTGGGAGGGTGTCATGTCCCCACCTGTACAGCACACCGGGATGCGCAGGTTCCTGCTCCTGTCACGTTGGGTTGCAGTGCGGTGCTGTTCCTTGGGGATGCAGAGGATTACTCAGAGTGTCCGTGGAAACGCATTATCTAGACGGCGCGATTAACGATAACTCCAACCATGTAATTGCATTTCAGTTTGAACCAAGGCCTTGAACTCCCTGGGATGGACAATGAGTTCATTTGGAGATTTCAGCTTCACTGAAGGCTCCGCTTGGACGTGAGCTTGTGACAGGGAGGCCACCACAGGCCTAGGGAGCCACCTGCACCCTTTGAGATGTGGAAAAAAATGGACTCCAAAAATTGAAATCAGCAAATGTTTAGGTGATGTCTATAAAAAGTATTAGTAATATCCTATCCACTTCATTAAGTGGTTCATATAAAGTTGATGACTTTTGAGCCTAAATTGTAGGTTAGAATTTTTCACTTCACAGTAGTTCCCAAGTATGCACAAGAACTTTAGAAATCATAGCCAGTTTTAAGTTAAATGAGTTACTTGCAGCTAAATAATTTTAAAGCAAAATTATAAAAATTGTTTCATGTTTTTATTATTTTTAAAATTTTATTTTTATTTTTTTTTTTGAGACAGAGTCTTGCTCTGTTGTCTGGGCTGGATTGCAGTGACATTATCATAGCTCATTGCAACCTCACACTCCTAGGCTCAAGCGATCCTCCTGCCTCAGCCTCCCTAGTAGCTGGGACTACAGGTATATGCCACCACATCTGGCTGATTTTTCTATTTTTTGTAGAGATGGGGTCTCGCTCTTGCTCAGGCTGGTCTTGGTCTTGAACTCCTGACCTCAAGCATTCCTGCTGCCTCGGCCTCCCAAAGTTCTAGGATTACAGGCGCGAGCCACCACACCTAGCCTATTTCATGTTTTCATAAGAAAACACATTTAGTGCAGAGTACTGCTGCATTTTAACATGCATAGGGTGGGACCAGGACTGAGCTGGTGGTGAGCTGGCCCTGTGGAGGGGCCCCAGCACCTGAGGGTGAGACTGTGGTTCTGACCACTTTAAAGGGCCACCTGCCAGTCCTGGTTTTGATTTTCACTCTTGGATGCCTTTGTGAAATTCAGGTAATTCCAGCTGTGCAGCAGAGTTGAAATACTGCTTGAGAAGTCACTGTGGTTTTGTAGCACTGGCTTTTAGGACTGCATTGGCTTGCAGGAACCTGGCAGCAGGAAGTGAGAGGGCAGCGGAGCTTTGGTCTTGACGCCTGCAGTGTGATCATGCCTGCACATGTTGGCTTTGCCGAGAATCGTGCTCATATGTCATTGATCCAGCAGCAGCTTCAGGCTGGCAGCACAGTAAATACAGTCCTGCATGTCCTTGGAAGCTCCAAGTGTCCTTGCCTTAGTTGTCTTCTAAGAACAGGTGCATTTTTCTCCCTTCCTCCCTCCCTCCCTTCCTCCTTTCCCTCCTTCTCTTCCTTTCATAAAAGAATATTTCAACCCCAGGACCTAACACCCTTTTCCCTGGGCCTGGAATGCGTCCCCTGTACCTGCTCCAGGTATTCCAGAGGGATCCTCACCTGTGCCTCTGTCAGAAGAAACCTGCCTACAGGTGAGGCGGAGGCCACCGAAAGCTGAGTGTCTTGCCGTCTCTCCCCCTTGCTCATTTCTGCCTGTGAATTAGACTTGTCATTAAAGATAAAATTACACCCACTGTTCAAATCATTAATTGAAAGGCCCTTATTATCTCATTGGTGGTGTTTGATATCTAAGGCAGATAAACTTGGAGACGCTCGTGTGCTCAGCCCCTGAAGAGATGTAATTACGTCTTGGGCCTTGTTAAAATGTCGCCCTCTCAGCTGTCACGGTCCCATTTTGCAGATACCCAGAAGAATCTAGCATGGAAGTGAAGTGGCACTGGCTGGGGGGGGCCAGGGCCGGCAGGGACACCCGTGCAGGCTCCCAGCTGGAGCAGGCCTCGCTCAGGCCAGACGGCTGTGTTTTCAGGAGGCAGAACCTAGAGGGACAGAGCCAACCCTGGTGGGCGTAAGGGTCACTATGCGTGGGTAAGGCTGAGAAGGCCTGAGGTTTTTATGTTGGCCTTGAGTGAACAAGAAATAAAAAAGGAACTAATCGCCCCCAGGCTGCCTCCTCCTGCCCAATGGGGATGAGCTAGCTTAGTTACCAAACACCTGTAGTTTGTTTGTGGAAAGAATCCCTGTGCTGTGTGGCTTGCGTCCTTTCTGCTCATTTAACCATGTCCTGGGTAATCTGATGTGACAGCCGAGCACCCCGGCCTCCAGGACTCTCTGCCTGGCAGGGGCATACAGCACTGGAGGGGAGGCTGGCAGGCTGTCCCCAGACTTTGTCGATTCCAGCCAAGGCTGCGTCTCCACCCAGCACCTCCCACGTGCCCAGAGGGTGGCCGCTGACTCGCTCACTCAGGCCTTAGCCAGCCTCATTGGGCCCAGACCCCAGGCCCCAGCTGGGAAGGGGACGCGGGACTGTGGCTTTGCTGCTGAGCCTCTTCCTCTGGGACAGGCGGGATGGGGCCTCTCCCCTGACAGAAGCCATGCGGGGCCTGTACTGAGCACCCAAGGCAGCCGGGGCTGGGCCCGGTGCGTCTTCATGTCATCCTTGCTAACCCCACAGCGCCTTGGTTAGGGTCTGTGTGGGGTCCGTCGCTTCTTTCACTTGTTCTTTCTTCAGCGACATGTATTGAGGGCGTGTTGCAGGCCAGCGTCACTCTGGGCATTGGGGACGGGGCTGAGCAGGCAGAGCAGTGGCTGCCCTAGGGAAGCCTTGGCTGTGGCAGGGAGGATGGAGTGAGTGAACCAAAGAGTAGACACAGTAGTCAGCTTGGGGTAAGTGTGAGAAGGCAGCGATCGGGCCCTTGGGGGTCCCGGTTGGAGGGTGCAGGTGCCAGAGCCAGAGCCAGGCTTGGGGGGGTTGGGGGCGTGACCCAAGGTGAGGGCGGGGCAGCAAGGCTGGGTCCTGCAGGGCCTGGCAACAGTGCTGGGGAGGAGGTGGGGTGATTCTACAACACTTTGGCCTCCAGCTGGCCCATAGAGCCAAGTGCCTTGAACGGGCCCCAGTCAGTCCTCATTGAAGGAACAAA
This sequence comes from Daubentonia madagascariensis, assembly GCA_023783475.1. NCBI lineage: Eukaryota > Metazoa > Chordata > Mammalia > Primates > Daubentoniidae > Daubentonia > Daubentonia madagascariensis. The sequence goes on along the minus strand of JAKFHU010000600.1, from coordinate 1,573,309 downwards.
AGCTTAGGGGAAGCCACCAAAGAGCTCTAGTCAAGGCCTGCAGAAGCGATGTATTCGTTCCCTGAGTGAACGTCGCCTGAGCACCGCCTGTGTGCCAGGACCATTCTAGGCATGCATGGCGAGACCAGGCTGGCTGAGTAGGTTGGCCAGGAAGACCAGTTGAGGGGGTGGCGCTAATTGCCAGGTAGGAGTTGTCGATTGCTGGGCGAGGGCAGAGGAAAAGGAAGGCGATGAGTGGCTTTGAGGTTCTCAGATGCACACGTAGTTGAGGGGGATGAGGCTCGGCGTCGTGGGAGGGCCCGAACACCCAGTGCCAGGGCCTGGGTGCCCTGCAGCCTCACCGGGAGCCGTGCGGCCCTGGCCTCCGCCCCAGCGGCCTCTTTGGTGCATGCAGCTGCTTGGCTTTGTCTCTGGCCTTCGTCCTTGCAGGCAGGCCCCTCCCCGCTGGGTCGTCTCCCCTGCAGCACCCAGCTCACCCGGCTTTGACCAAAGGTTCAGGAAATTGGGAGAAGCAGGCTGGTGTCCTCAGTTTGTCGAGTAACAGGGTAAAGATCAGTGTTGGGTTTTTTTGTTTTTGTTTTTCAAAATCTGCTTGGTCATTCTTCATCGTCTGCTAATCTTTTTTAAACTTTTAAAATTTGTTTTATTTTTCTAAATACAATGAACTTGGTTATTTTATATTCCAAAAAATAAAAAAAATCAAAAAAAATAAAGATGGGTGTGAAACAGTCCCATGTCCCAGCCTCTCGGGCAGAGGCGCGTTTCAGTGGCAAGGGAAGCCGGGGGCAGGGCTGTAGACACATCTCCTCAGACCCAGAGCTCTGGGCCCCATGGCCCCTGCCCCCCGTGGCACCCTGAATGGCCACTTTGCTCCTCCCAACTCGCAAGTGCACCCGTGCGACCGGGACCCGTGAGTGAGTGGGGGCTGTGGAAGTTGCTGCTGTGTCCTCGGCATACTTTGGGCCCTGCACAGCGGGAGCTGCCCTTGCCCAGATGGGGTGGCGGCAGATGGCACACTAACCCCTCTCTCCAGAGCCCCCAAGACCTGCCCTGGGGGCCCTTGTCACTGCAGATCACCTCCCAGTCGCCCTGTGTCTGCGGGTGTCGCCGACGCATAGCCAGCCCTTCCCGTGCGGGGGTCCAGCGTGAAGTGAACAGACTTGGCCCCAGGGTCCTGGCTGAGTCTTGCCTCTGTGCTGCGTAGAAAAACAAGGAAGAAATGACGTGAAACGGAAGTGCTTGAGGAAGTCTTCGCGCTGCTTTGGACTCACTTCAGTCCAAAAAGCCCTTGGTCTGTACAGCGCATTCATTTTGTTGCCCTAATCAGTTTGAGGATTTTCAGGGCAAACAGGATAGGATTTCTCAGTTCAACTTTGGGGTGTTTGTTTTCTGAGGTAAAGCACACAGAAGAAGTTGCATTGATCTTTTAATTCCTCACGCAAAGAAACAATATTTGCTCTTCTCTTATTCAGCGTGTGTGAGTCTCAGTGAGGCTGGCGGGGGTGACAGGGTCCAGTCAGACCAGACGCTGGAGTGCGGGTGACATCTGGGCCCCAGTCCCCATCGTCACGCCCCTAGCAGCGAGGAGGTGCAGCACTCACTGCTCCTTAGCGAGGAGCCCCTGGACCCCCATCTTTCCTGCGCTGCCGGGGCAGCTTTCCCAGGGGTGCTCATTTTGGGGTGCTGGGAGGCCTCTGCTCGGCACCCCTCAGTGCCCCAAGGCCAGGCTCCCCCTTCCTCTGAGTGACTTCTCCTCCGCCGTCACCCCAGGACCGCTGAGCAAACTTCATGACTGTGCTGGGCCGGACTCAAGCCAGGGCACCCTGGGGCAAGCTACATCTTCACAGGTGCCTCCAAGTTGCTTACCACTGGGGAAGGGGGAGAGGCACAAAACAGCTGAAAAACGGGCCTGAAATGAAGCGGAAGGTGAGGTGTGTGCAGTCCTTGCTGAGGGGCTGTAAACACAGAGGCGCGAACGTGAGCTTTGCGTCTCCCAACCCTTCTGCCTGCCAGCTCCAGCCTGGGCCAGGTAGTTTCCCTCTCTGGGGCTCAGCACCTCTGCCTTTAGGATGAGGGTACTAGCGCCCTTCTCTGGGCTGTCACAAATGCAGGGGGAACACAGCGCTCTGTGGAACGTCATCATCAGTGTCACTGTCACCTGATAGGATCCCTTGTCCCCCTGTAGTCCCGGGGCTTGGGCACCGTGGAGAGATTGTGTGCAAACCGTGGTCCTGGTGGTGGGGTCGCCTGGGCGGAGGTATCGCGGTGGTCCTCTTGTGGCCCCGCACTTTGCTGAGGAAGAGTTGCCCAGAGCTATAGCTTGTACAGTGGTGGTACCTAAACTCCAGCCCTCGTTTGCAGTGTGCTTGTGTGCACCCAGCTGAGGACGTGCAGTCCCCGCTCCAAGGTGCTCTTGGCTTCCGGAGACAGGTGAGGCAGTGGACAGTGATTACCTGCAGCCTGAGGCGTGGCCAATGGCATGTTTTCCTGGAGAAGCACGGGGACTTTGTGACTCTGGTCCTCCAGCCACCCTGTCCTGAGATTTAGGAGGCAGGCCTTGGCAAAGGCACATCCTTTGGGACCCCCTTGGTTTGTCTTCGGGTGTTAGCTAATTCTGTGCGCTTCCCGGTTGCCATGTCTGTTTGTCCACTTGGGCTGTTATAACAAAATATCATAGACCGGCTGGCTTATAAACAACAGAAATTTATCAAGGTGCTGGCAAATTCTGGTGAGGGCTGCTTTCTGGTTTATAGATGGTGCCTTCTGGCTGCGTCCTCACATGGTGGAAGGGGGAGGGGTCTCTTTGGGCCTCTTTTATAAGGGCTCTAATCCCACTCACGAGGGCTTCACCCTTATGACCAAGTGACCTCCCAAAGACACCACCTCTAAATATCATCCTTGGGGGTGAGGATTTCAACACATGAATTTTGAGGGAACACAAACATTCCAACCATAGCACCTTATTTGGCAGAAACCCAAAATACCACACAGCCAGCTCCTCAGTGTGCAGCCAGCCCTCCTGTGGCCTAGCCTGGATTCAGGCCCTTTAGCTTGGCCAAGGCCCTGTGAGTCCCCCACCAAGCCTTTGCGAGAGGTTGACTTATGTGTTTTATTGCTTTGTTGATACACCTCAGTCACCATTCAGTTCCTGCAGGGACCAGTTAGGCACAAGGACACGGAGGCCCCCAAAGGCTGGTCCCCTGACTCCCTTCACCCCCACGTAGCTGCCTGTCTGGGGCAGAGTTAGCCAAGGAAGTACCTCAGAGGACGCTATTGGCACCAGCAGCAGGTAGCGGTGTGGCCGCACCTCCCAGAGTTCCTTACTAGGGTGTGCACATCGTGGCAGGTGTTTGCCCAAACCTGAGTCCTGGAGAGCTCCCCAGCTGGGTGGGCCTGAGACCCACATTGCCCAGGGGTTGTGAGTTGCCTGGAAGGCTGGTCAGAGAGGCCCTGAAGGGGCTTCCACCTGACTCCTGCATCCCCTCTGTGGCACTAAGTTCTGTGCTCACGGGGGCTTTGGGCCTCTGTTTTGATGAGAGGTTTGCTCCAGGGCAACCCACTGGGACAGGAGAGAAACCACCTCTCCCAGGGGAGTATAGGACTCCCACCTTCCCCGGCTTCTAGGAAGAGGTGTGTATCCTGGCGGGGGAGGTTGTTAGCATTTGTCTGGGCACCCCACACTGATCTGCGTTCGCTAACGTGCTTGTGTGTATTTGTATTCAGGAGTTGCTGCAGGAGAAGGGCTGTTCACAGTGCCATGTTTTATGTCTCCAAACAATCCCATTGTAATAAACTTAATTCCTGCTGGTACATGAGAACCAGCCTGTGAACCTGTTACAAAGTCAAATAATGTGACATCTCCAATTACATTATCACTCTTGATCAGAATCTCACTCTTGCACGCCAGTCTGTGGTTTTGTGTGCACTCCCCGCCACATCAGCATCTTTTATACTTGTTATGAGGTAGCACCTCCTCGCTGTGGAGACGGTGGCTGGGAGCAGCGAGAATGCCCACAGTGAAGCCCAGCAGGTTCCGAAGCAGTTTCTCCTTGTTGGGAGCAGTGGACGTAATTTTGAGCAGAAATTGAACAGTATATATTTAGAAATAATAGAAAAAATCATACTGCTCCAGCTCTGAGTGTGTGTGTGCTGCATCTGTTCTTTCTGGGCAGCCCTGTGCGCACCACTTGTTTTACGATGGATCTCATCGGTTGTGAAACTGCTACTGTGCGGAGCCCATTTCAGGAAACAAGGCTTGTTTATCCGGAAGCTGTCCTTGCTTGGCAGCCCGCTGAGGCTGGGGGAGGACGCGTATCCCTTGCCTTCCCCCACCTGCAGGCCCCTGGAAGCCTGTATGTGGGGGCTTGGCCCTGGCTAGGGGTGGTCCTGGGGGTCTCAGTTGCTACCCTGGCTTCCACAGCCCTGTGATGGGTTCTCCATGGCAGTGTGGCTCATCTTTGAAGTGAAAACCTGAGCCTCCCCCACCCCCCCTAAATGTGCATACCACAGTTGGCAGCAAGCAAGCAGCCTCGGGCAGGTGCTGGAGTTTGGGGCTGCCTGGGATTCACACTACAGAGCCCTAGTGCTAGGGCAGCTCTGCCACTCCTTAGCGTGTGACCCTGGGCACACGCTTCTGCCCTTTCCTCCCCCAGCCCCTGAAGCTGGTTCTGATCTTGGTAGTTCTAAGAGCTGCCATGGTGCTCTGAGTGTCTTCCTCCGTGGAGGGCACTGTGCCCCTTACATGCACATTTTTAATCTTTGAACCAGCTGTCCCAGAGAAGTGGGATTGTCCCCAAATCTGAGGTGAACTTGAGCAGGGACACCCAGCTGGTAAGTAGCATCGTGAGTTTTACCAGGGCAGTCTGACTCCGCACCTGGGCAAGGCCTCCGGGACTGCCTCCCAGCCACCCGTTCTGAACTTTGATTCTGTAAGAAAATGAGACTTTACCAAATGCCTATTTCAATGGGCTTGTTTTTCCCTGTGTTGCTTGTGGTGTTTTCCTAGGAAGGACGGGGGGAATGAAGAAGGTGGGGGGGGGGGAAGGAAGGAAAGGACTTGGCTAATATTTTAGTTTAAAGACTATAGTTTTATGTATCAAATTCCACTAGTCCCAAAATAGAACTTAGCTGGATAGTGTTCTGTTGTGACTGAAATTTCTACCAAATGGTTATCTGGCATGCGATGTATTTGGATTTTTATGTATCAGTTTTATCAGTAATGGTACTAATTGAACATAAGCAACATCAGCCTCCTGTGTGCCAGGCCCTCCACTAGGCACTGGGAATGTAGACCTGTGTCTGCCACACCTGTGGCTCCAGTGACCTCATGCCGAGGTTGGCTCCTCTTGGAACTAGCCACCTCCAGGTTCCCAAGGGCAAGATGAGAGCCATGGGGCCTATTTTGAAGCCCACGCCAAACGTTTACTTTCACATCTGTCCGTCCACTCACCCATCCATCTGACTGCCCACTCTCTCACTTACCCACCTAGCCATCCACCCACCCACCCACCCAGCCATCCACCCAGCCATCCACTCACCACTCAACATTTATTTGGACATTGGCCCTGTTGCTCTTAGTCAAGGACTATGAGGTTCTGACCTTTGCCCTGAGGGGATGCAGAGTCTGGTGCTTGTAGGGCCGTGGTGAGATCTTGCACAGGCCTGGAGGGTGCCCATGCTCTGGAGAGGTTGGGGACCCAGACAGCTCCCCAGAAGAAGGTGCTTGGAAGACAACACCCTTCCTAAGCCTTGCCCTGGAGGGGATCTGTTCTCCTGGAAGCCCTGCTTGTCTCTCCAGGGAGGGGAACCCTCCAGGTGGATCAGGACACTGGAGCCACCTCTGTCTCCACCCTGTCCCATCTGAGCTTGAGCCCAGCCTCAGTGGGGCAGACATGAGGTCTGCAAGTTGGTGGAGACCTAAAAGCTATTTTTGCACCTGGATGTTCATAAATCTCAGGTTTGAAGTACTTGACAGTGACCCTCTAACATTCCTAAAAACAAAGAGAAATTTTCCTAACAGCAGAGGATTTACAGCCTGGGTTTTACTGGAATCAGGAAGTAAAAGCCCTGCCGTGCAGGCTAGTTAATTAGTTTTGAACAGCTTCCAGGAATAAGCTTGCATTTTAAATATCACCATCAGTGCAGTTGTCCTACACCTTCGTTGGTGTGATATTCTACCTGGAATGATACTTAGGGAGTGCCTGACGTGTGGAGAGCCTGGGAGTTGAAGCTGGGTCCTGGGAAGTGCAGAGTACTTCCCGGCAGACAGCCCTGCCTGCAATGTCCCCTTGGTACCCCTGTGCTCTCCAATGGGCACCTAATGGACCTACAGGCACTGTGTGCACCCAGCTGAGCCGTCGACACGAAGAGGCGCCTGCCAGAGTGTTGGTCCGCAGAGACCTGCCAGAGATGCGTGAGGAGGGCCGGGCCGGGCACGAAGATCTGCAGAGACGGAGCCTTGTGGCTCACATCGAGCCTGCCCTCCTCCCGCTCTGGATCCAGCTTCTGTTCGTGCCGGTGGTGGTGCCGGTGGTGGTGCCAGCCGTGGTGCCGGCCGCACTCCAAATCAGTCCCTTAGTTGGTGGTTTACAGAGGCCCCTCCTCTCCCCCGTCAGGCCCCTGCCCCTTGGCGGATGGAATCGTGGTGTCAGGTACGTGAGGAGAAGGGAGGCAAACTGTTCCCGAGCACCCGGCTAAGGGTGTTCCAAAATATCGTTGCCTTTGGCTGCTTCTTTAGATACAGACCCCACACACAGAATCTCCTGAGCCAGGCCTCTGTGCTCCCCTCTCTCGGCTGTTAGAGCCTTGCGCTGGGGCTGGCGGTGCCCGCGGCTGACCTGTGCATTTTCGATGAGTTGTAGCGGGGCATTTGCCTTCCCAGAATTCCCAGAGGGTGTCTGTTTATCCTAAAAGGGTCTTTGTGCTTGGGGGGTGAGTAGGCCCTTGGCTGACGGAGAAAGGGCCCTTTTCTAGCACAGGTTGCAGCATAAAGACAAAGAGGGGTAAGGCCACTTCGACGCCACTCCAGATCCTACCAGCCCCACCTTCCAGGGCTCCTGAAGCCTCAGAACATGGTGTCAGCTGGAGTGGCCTCCAGAAAGATGAGCCAGCTGGTGCTAGGGAACCTTCGTGCCTGTCCCCCAGCACCCCTTCTCAGCCCCTGTCCTCACTGTGCCCCTGTGCCTTCCAACCCCAGTAACGTGCATAGTGTGACACATCCTGTCTGGCATGCACACAACATGGACGCACATGCACCCACACTCAGGACACCTGGGGCTCTCTGGAGTCGGCGTCCTCAGCCTTGGGGCACATAGTCCGTGGGACTGGGTTCAGCATGTGAAGGTACTTGCTGGCTGGGATCCTGCTGATGGGGGGCTCAGGCAGACAGGTACGGCGCTGGTCCCTCAGCTGAGGGCTTCAACACCATCCTTCATGCCCCCAGGTGACCGCTGGGGCCCCTTTCTCAGGGAGTGACCCAGTTCCGTTGGTGGTGCAGGCAGACAAGAGGGCAGGTGCTCTGTGGAAGGAGGACCCCGAGTGGGGAGGTCCTCAGCCCAGAGTCCTTCCTGGCCAGCACCAAGCCTCTTAGGACTGTCCTGTTCATTGCAGATGTCACAACAACCAGAAATGCCCCCAGCTGAGGACCAATTGACTAAGGGTCAGCAGCATGAAAGATGAAGGCTGAATTACCTTTAAAACAGGATATTACAAAAGTGTTGTCATATGAAGAGGTGATCAAAGAATATGTAGCCAAAATTTGGGGAAAGGGGCATGATAGAGGTGTGTTAGGCAGTTAATAAAAACATTAAGTTACTTTGCTGGAATTTTTGATGTTTTGGTATTTTGCAAGCTTTAAAAATTTTACAATTTGATCTGATTTTTTATTTTTCTAAGTAAGCACCTACTTGCACTCCCAGTTTTGAATTCATATTTTACGCTTTTTTTCCTTTCTAAAAGAAGGCCCCCCCTAATTACATAACCTTTACAGCCCAGGTCCATCTCTGCCCATTTGATGGTAGTTGAGTGGATGCCTGTGAAGCCGGAGTTGACCAGGAGACAGAGAGCTTCCTAGTGAAGGTGCAGAGAAGCCCTCGGGTTGTTCCACGATTCTGTGGTTTCTCTTTGGTCCGAGAGTCCTCGCATTCTTGTGCTGCCTGCCTGGTACCTCACATACCTCTCACTTCAGTCCGTGGGCAGAGTCGTAGGAGGATTGATGAACCCTCCCCCTCCCAGCTCAGGTTCCTACAGTCAAGCTGAAGCTTTGGATTACAGTTGCTGGATAGAACTGATGAAGACACAGCACAAGAGACTCTAGGGAAAGTCCTAAGATTCATTCCCGAAGAGAGAAAGAGCCCAGGCCCGCGGCTTCTCCACGCCAGGCTGAGACAGCGTTGTTAACCATTCTCTCTTCATCTCCACCCAGGGCGTCCAGCACCCACGCCTTTCTGTAATCATTCAGAGATGGTCCAGTTGGATTGCGTTTCAGACTGGGCTGAAGGAACAGATTTAGATGGTGCCGCAGGAAAGGCAGTGGGACGTGTCTCCCTGACGCGTGGTCGGTGGAGCGCTGCTGTGCCTGGACGTGGCACGGGGAGGGCTTTGCTGTGGAAGCAGGAGGTCCCCCCTGTGGAGGGTGTGCCAGGTGGGGCGGGGGTGTCTCCCCACAGACCTCTCCCTCTCCGCTGTCCTCCAGCTGCAGAGGGGCTCTGTCCACAGGCTGAAGGGCGGGGGGAGGCCGTCGCCTCCCGCAGGCATGCAACCTTTCAGGGGACACACATCCATTCATCCGTTCACTTGTTCACTGGGAAAAACCAGGGACCACCAGCAGACCTGTGAAAGCGACACTGACCAATTATATCCAGACTGTACTCAAACTAGGTAGGAAGGAAATTGGTCCCAACAAGGCTTAGTGACAAAGAAACATACGAGTTGAAAGAAGTAAGTGTCAGGTGGGAGGAAAATGCTGCTGAGGTGAAAGCAGGTGGCGTGGCTAGTTCAGGAAGGGTGGGGTGGGGACAGCTGTGCGCCCAGGCTGTGTTGGGGGGGCAGCTGGAGCTGGGCCAGGGCACCTGGTGGAGCAGTCGCCACAGGCCGACGAGGAGGGGGCAATCACGAAGCCAGCTCCGAGCCTGTCTGCTTTATTGTAACCAGGAGCTGCCAAGTGCAAACAGTGTCTGGGATAAAATATTCCTCCCCATAAAAAGTATTTTGTTCTTCCAAAAACTATTTCTGTGACTGCTGTTACCTTTTGATAATATGTCTGTAAGCCTAAGTGGGCATATTTTTCTTCCTTGATCTCTGATAGATACTGCAGCCTGCCCGGCTCGCAGCGCACAGAGGTGAGCCTTGGCCCCACATGCTGGGGCCCGCCTCCGGGAGGGCAGTGGGCACCAGGGCTGCATGCGGCGCCCCCAGAGAGGCCCTGGGATGTATGTGCTCCTGGTGTTTGCATCAAGCTGTGCTTTTCATTCTTTCCTCTGTAAATTCATCAACACTCTGAACATGTTCTGTTTTCAGCAGTTGTAAGGCAGTGGGACGGGGGCAGGCCGGAAGTGTGCCCCCCCGCAGGGTGTCGGTGATCTGCCCTTAACTGACAGGAGTGGATCGAGCTGCAAACAGCCTGGCTGAAGTGGCACTCCCCCAGCTCCACCACCCCTCAGGGACCTGTGCCAGGGGCCAGGAAAGAGAACAGACTTGAAGTCTGGCCCTTGGCGATGTAGGATGTGGGCGGAGGCCGGAGGACCAGGGCTGGTCTGATGGGCCCTGCCTGGGGGAGGAGGAAGCGCAGGCCCCTGAGGGGTTGCTGTGCAGCTGAGACCCTCCCGGTCTCTGCTGCTCCTGAGACGGCTGGGGAACCACCCCCACCAGGCTGACACTGCAGTGAGCAGCCTCCTTCCTCCTGGGGCCATGCCAGGGAAGAGGTTCCCACAGGACCTTGATCCCAGAGGAGCCCTCTGAGCGGGGTGGAGGCCAAATTCAAAGCCAAAAACCAAAACTGGTCCGAACTGGTGAGAAACCAAGCATCTTGGCAGAGACAAACCAAATGGGCCCTGAGATGCCTGGACAGCCTCGGACAAGTGGGACTCCCATGGGAAAGTCCCCTCCTGAAGACAAACAAGCTGCAGCCTGCAGTGACAGACATCTGCTGAACGTCTGCCGAGAAGAAAGGTGGCTCCCAACATGGGGGACCTTTGTACCCAACCGACCAACAATCACAGAACAGTCCGAAGGAGATTTAAAAACAAATATAGGCAGAAAAGAGAGACCATATGGCATGAGAAAAGAACAGTTGCATTAAAAAAACAGAAATCTTAAAAAGGAAGACGTTCATGAGATAGTTTGGTGATCCTGCTTGAGAGAACAAACGCCCACGCAGAGCAGCTTGTGACCCTGGAGGGCCTGGACGGAGCTGAGGGGCTGGAGCCGGCCAGGGATCCCTCTCCCGGGGTCCCTCTCCTGAGGCCCCCCTGCCTGCCTTGCTCTCGCTCCAGCCTGCTCATGCTGCGGGGCCTGGCACCAACTCGGCCTCGCCACCTCCCTCGCCCTTGTCCCCAGGCCAGCCGTAGCTTCCCCTACGGTTCTTCGTGCAGGATCTCGGGCGAGTGGGCAAGGAAGGCTGCGGAGGGGGAGACGGCAGGTGCACGAACAGAGGGACGAGTGAAGGTCACCTGTGCCACTGGTCCCAGTCACCTGGGGGCAAGGTCACATACTATGGGGCAGCCTCTCTTGGGGGGCTGTGGGCAGGGCCGATGGTAGTAGATGTGTGCAGGGATGTGTCTGTGGTCTGGTGGGGGCAGGTCCTACCTGGCTCCCGTGCAGGTGCGTTCACGGCCCAACCCGCCTCAGCACAGAATCCACAGGCACAGCGCATTTGCTCCATGGCGTTGCGTGTGGCCTCCATTTATTTCCCTCAAATGGTTTTCAAAAAGTTCTAAAAATAGGAACTTAATTACACGTTTAGCAAAATGCCACACAGTATTTATCCCCACACTTGGCTGCATTGTTAATTCTTCAGAAGAAAAAGCTCTCCCGTGTACACAGAGCTGTGCCCCCACACACTTAGGCCAGGCTGGCTCCTGAGATGCCTGGGGAAGGCGGGTGGGGACACAGTGGGGGCTGCTCTGCCACTAAGTGGGCATCTTCATGGTGGCTCCTTCATTCAGGAGGTGGGCTGGTGGGGAGGGGGGCACAAATGAGGCCGGCAAGCACTGCCCCAGGAGCTCGAGGAGGCTGGAACGAGGGCAGAGCTGGTGTGGGCTGTAGGAGCTGTCCATGGTGGAGAGTCAAGGAGGAAGGGTCTGGAAGAAGGGGGTGACAAGGTCTGTGCAGGCTTTTAGATTTAATGACTTGCTGGCAAGGTTTCCTGATAGTGTAACCTGCTTATTGTGGACCCTGGGTGATCTTAATCTCAAAGTTACAGGGATGCCTCAGGCCCTTTGGGCCATCCCCACCTCTGGCCGCTCTGAGGTGTGAATCTCCTCACTAGCCTCACATGCAGCCCTTCTGGAAAGACCCCCCTCCCTGGGCGGTGCACGGCAGAAACCCCATGGTGCTGCTTCCTCCTGGGGCAGTGAGGGCTGGGTCTGTGCATGCAGGAGCAGAGAGCCCTGGATGAATTTCTCTGGTCTCAGTGTTCTCATCTGTAAAATGGATATAAAGTATTTCTCTAAGCATGTTGTTAGAATAAATGAGGGACGGGTAAGTAAGGTCCTCATGCAGTGTGGGGCACAGAGAAGGTGCACTGTGAGCGCCCCCGAGACCAGCAGCGGCCCAGGGCATTGCCATCACCCGTCTGGGAGAGGCAGGAAAGGAATGTCAGAGGTGGAGGAGCTGGACAGCCTGGGCACCCCTCCTGGTTGTACTCGCATGAGGAGTGGCGAGTACTCAGAGCAGCCGGGGCCTGGCCGCCTCTGGCCTCCGAGGGCTCCATGAGTTCATCTTTTCAAAATCTCAAAGGTTGATAAGTAGGATTCACCTGCACCCTGATCTCTGTTCCTTGGACATCCCAGTCCACCCAGGGTGGCACCCGAGCCATCTGCGCCCGAGTCAGCCTGGGTGGCTGGATATGCCAGGGTTCCTTTCTGCTGAGCCACCTTCTGCCCCTGGGTTACCTGCGCCTCCTCGCCTAGCTGTTTGCTTATTGGCTTGCTCACCTGTGGTCTGCTCATTTATTCAGGAAGTGCGTGGGCAGCACAGGGCAGTCAGCTGCAGCGCTGACCTCAAGGCCCAGGCCCAGTCCCACCTCACCCTTTGAGTCAGGCCCTTCTCCCTGGTCACTGTGTGCCCCTGCCTTCCCCACCAGCACCGTCCCCTGCACCACAGGGCTCCTGTGCCTATGACCCTCCCTTGGGACCAGGTGACAAGATACTGGCCCCCATCCTCACCCTCCTTCTGAATGGTGGTGGTCTCCTCCTTCCACGGGGGCTTGACAGATGCCGGCCTCAGTGGTGGTCATGTGGCATGCATGCATGGCTGCACAGTTGGGACAGAAGCCTTTGGCTTCTACCCCAGCGTGCCTGGGGAGGCACGTGGCCTCGCTCTTCCCACTGTGATACTGAGGGAACCACCATAGTCCGTGGCATGGAGGCTGTGTCACTGTGGAGTGGCCACACGGGGGGTCAGATCACTCCCACAGCCTCTGTGGGGCCCGTAAGCAGCACAGGGGAGCAACACATTCAGTGTAAAAGAAAAGGGACGCAGGTGCCTGTTTGGGTCACACACATTCCTCAAGGCAGGCTCAGTTGTGAGGACCTGGGGCCTCACAAGGCTGTGGTTCTGAGTGCACTTCTAAATGCTCTGAGGTGATTTCTGTGGGATGCCTGGTGCCCTCTCATGCTCTTGTCAGCCGAGTGATTTTGTGCACACTGTCCACGTTCCCCAGATGAGACAGCAGTGGCTTCCCAGCATGTGCTAATGCAGAAGCTGACCTTTCTAGATCTGAACCACACTGCATCTTTCCTCCTGGCTTCCCAGGCAGCAAAAAAATCAATGTGAGAACAGACTTGAACAACTCGGGAAATTTAATAATTTTTACAATGTATATTACAAGGAAAAATATCATTTTGCTAGTGAATCTATGCAGTCAACTTGCTGAAAGTCAATATTACCACACATCTAAATGCAGCCTTAAAAAGTTCGGTCCACTGTTGGGAAAGGCTCTCGTGACTTGGCTCCCACGCAGCCCTCCCTGTGGGGCGGGGAGTCTGCCTGTGGCTGCGCGGGCTGCAGGCTGGGAGATTCCGTGACGCGGTGCCCCTGCAGGTCTCCCTGTGGTCACTGGTGGCCTCACTCATCTAGTAGCTCCCTCCTGCCCTGGGCTGAAGAGGACCCCCGGATGAGTGAGGGGTGTAAAGCCACCCTGCAGGCCTGAGGTCAGGTCGAGTTGACCAATACAAAGTCATCTCTCAGCCATTTACCCAAAACAGTACGTTCTAAACCCGGACTGGGTCAGTGTGGTGGGCTTCTCTTCCTGGGGTGAGAGAACCACTGCAGCCTCCGTGGGATTCTGGGACTCCACCCGCCTCCTGGTGGCACGCGCCACGTCGGAGCAGGCCGGGAGCGCCAGGCCCGCCACGGTGCCCACCCCCTCCTCTCCCCGAGGGCTGTCCTCTGTGAGTCGCGCTGTCTCAGCTGCTCCCCGCTTCTGTGGGGCGGTGCTCCGCAGCCCACGGGCGCACGCGCGGGAAAGCTTCCGGCCCACACAGCCCAGTAACGGGTCCTGGTTAGGCTCCTCCGGTTGTGTCTCTGTGTCCCTCTGAATCCACAGAGCAGCCCTCTTGGCTGCTCACGGTGGTTATCTTTGATTATAAAATGAAACTAGTACTTACTGTTGAATGAACTAGTACTTACTATTGTGTTGTTGAATGTAGTGTTTATTATTGGCCCATTCCTACTTGTCATCTCTTTTAACTCTCATCATGAGGCCCAGGCACGGTGGCTCACGCCTGTCATCCCAGCACTTTCGGAGGCCGAGGCGGGAGGATCACTTGAGGCCAGGAGCTCAAGACCAACCTGGGCTACATAGCAAGACCCTGTCTCTACAAGAAATAAAAAAACTAAAAAACGTGTCACAATGCGGGAGGTGGTATTGTCCCCATTTTTACAGATCAGGGCCTTGGGCCTCAGAGAGAAGGTGCTTGGCCAAGGCTGCAGAGCAGAGCTGGGATGGGGCCCAGGCTTCTGTGGCCCTCTTGGGGAGAGACAATGCCAGGTTGGCCATGGGAAGCTTGCTGGGACCCCCAGGCTGAGTCAGCCAGGCTTGGGAGGAAGGCACCTGGGCTGATTAGGACTAGAGCTGACTGCATATAACAAGAAAAGAAAAAATATCACAGCGTGTTTTGTTCTCATGTCAAAGAAGGCCAGAGGCAGGCAGTTCCAGACTGGTACAGCAGGCTTGTAGTGTTTTCAGGGACCGAGGCTCCTGTCTTTCTTCTCTGCTGCTCATGGCCTCTGTTCTCAGAGTCATCTCACAGCCCAAAATAGCTGCTGAAACTCTAGCAATCACATCTGTGTTCCAGGCTGGCAGCAAGAGGATAAAAAGGCACCATTCCCTGCCAGGGCAGCTCCTTCTGTAAGCTTTCCTTGAATTCCACTCAATCTTCCAAATACACCTCGTATACCAGAACTGAGGTGTTCTGAGTCATATGGCCACATCTGACTGCAAAGGGAGTCTGGAAAATGCAGTATTGTAGTTTAGGCTCATGCCTCTCTGAAGACAACTGGAGCTCAGTTCCTAAGGAAAAAGGGGAGGGCGGCTGAATGGCTGTTGGCTGGCGCTTAGCGGTTCCTGCCATGGTACTCCAGGCAGAGAAAGGGCAGAGACCCTGCAGGCAGAAAGGTCTGAGAGAAGGAAGTCCCACCCAGCTGGGCATGGTGGGTGCTAGGGAGAAAGAGGTGAGAGGCCTCTGGCTCCATGTGGACGGGCAGGGGACAGGGGACAGGGAGGAGCTGTGGCCATCATCCAAGCAAAAGGTGACAAAGGCTAGCAAGCAGTGAGCAAGGAGGAAGTGGGTGTTTAGGGGTGTGTTTAGAATCTGGGCTGTGTTTAGGGTCTGGTGATAAGTTGAGCATGGTTGGGGGTGGGGACAGGTTGGGGACACAGAAGAAGAAGGAGAGAGAAACTGAGGACGGCTCCTGGGTTCGTGTGTTGGTGACTGGCTGGGAACTGCTGCCAGAGAGCAAGACAAGGCCCACAAGGGCAGGTACAGCTCGGCAGGGGCAGTGGTGAGGCCCTGCCGTGGGAGTGGGCAGGGCCTGGGGGACGCCCACGTGGCCTGGACTGGGCCAGTTAGCATGGAGAGTGAGTGGCTAGTGGGTGGAGCTGTGGGTGGGTGTGGCATGCACAGACAGAAGAGCCAGGAAGAAGGTGTGACCGAGAGCAGAGGAGTGTGTGGCGGGTGGGGGCAGGTGGGGCTGCGGGGCCTCCTGGGCCCCCAGCACCATTTCCAGATGATGGCCCCCCTCTTAGCACACAGCTCTGCAGCCTGGCGGTCCAGTGTGCCCCGCCACTGTCTCCACCAGCCGCTCCTCACGCTCTTTGTACCTGGAGAACTGCTCTTGGCATCCTGGTTGGTGTGGGTCCTGCCATCGTGCTGAGTGATTCTGGGCCCATGCGAGTGACCCGTCTAACTCTCTGAGCTCTGTTTCTTGTCATCCTCGGCTTGTATTGGCTTCCTCTCTTTGGCTGATTTTAGCTGCAGCCTTCAGTTTTCACATGCAGGACACTGTCATGGCTCAGAAATGCCCCGCCTCTGAAATCATTACTCTATGACCACAATTCCCTCCTTCCTTAAATATTTGAGGCCCTACTATGGGCCTGTCAATGTGCAGACAGTGTCTGTCCTGACACAGAGTCCAGCAGGGTGTAGGGCTGCCTCCCTAGGTCCCTTGGGAAGCTGGAGACCTGCCTGACCCTCTCTGTGCCTGTCCCATCAGCCTGCCCTGCGGCTGGGAGCCCCCGCCGTATGCAGACAGCATGCCTGGAGTTGTCTGGGTTCAGACTGCAGTCCCTTCAGACAGGGCATGGGTGGCTGCTGCTCTGGGACACGTGCCAGGGTCCAGGATGCCAGGAACGCAGCCCACAGAGGCCCCTCTGGCGTTTTCCCTGAGATTAAGAGCGCGGCAGCCTCACAAGTGCTGGCCTCCTTTGGTGCTTTTACTCGGGGCCTCTGTGCGAGGATGCCTTTCTGCTGCCTTGTGGATAAGCATGTGGAACTGTGGGTGCCTCCTGTAGAAGCAGGCACTCTTCTCGACAGCCTGCCGGGTCTTTCCCTAGTGGTGCCTCTAGGGAGGACATGGCCACAGCATCCCTGGCCCCACATCCACAAAGCAGGAAGTCTTCACAGGGTGAGAGAGACTATTGGTGTGCTAGGATTTGCAGCGTCCTCTACGTGCTGCTCAGCAGTCCCTCAGCTGTGTGCACAGAGATGGAAGGGAGTGGCAGCCTGACAGGGTGCTCCACGCCGACCTCACGCTTTCAATACTGAAAGGTGTTTTTCTCTTTATAATTCCTTTGTTGGAAAAAAATATGAAATTAATTACAGGGACGTCTATGTCCCTGTGTCATCAGAAGGCAGGTATATTGAGGTATCACCTTCCGGGGACTGTCAGCCCAGTGAGTTGGCCAGCTGTGGCAGCTGCCACCCTGTTCCGGCCGGCTGTCACTGTCTTTCTATTTTTAGCCTTGGTTTGGTCCAGAACTTGACAAGATTTTCAAACTAATAACTGGATTGTCAAAGAAATCAGCTGTCAGAGCCTGCAGTCGGGGCTCCCAGGATGGTGGGAGGGAGGGAGGGAGGTGGAAGCGGCCACAGGGACATCCTGGCCACTGTGGACCAGGGACCGTGCCGAGGCAATTGGGGTGTTGTCAAGCTGCACAGCCCCTCCTGGAAGGCGTTAGGGCCAGCAAGAATGCCGGGCGCTCAAAGGACATCGCAGCACAGGCTCTACGTTTCAGGGCGCAAAGGAAGTCTCTCTTCCGGGCATCGGGGTCTTTACCCCATGAATTACCACGCGTTCCACAGCCAGAGGACTGGACTTGGCCAACTCACACCCCCACTGCACGTCTGCCTTCAGGGGGAGCAGCGTGGGCCTGGGCACAGCCTGACCTTTTTGCGTGTGGTTACTTTCATGTCTTCTGTGTATCAGGTTGTGTTCTGTATTCTCTGATCTTCTAGTTAAAAGGGCATTGAGTGTGACAGAAAGGTTAAAAATAAGATAAATAAGGATGAACTTTTCATAGGCAATTTTTTTTTCAAGGGCCCCTGTGGCCCTCCTGTGTGTGTGGCTGGTGCCTGATGTCGTGGATATGGCGATTGGCCCTGGGTTTATCAAGCCCCCCACCAACCAGCCCCTGCCCTGCACGGAGCGCCCCTCCCCAGGTGGAACTTCTTATCTCTTGGAGGAGCTGGTCAAAGCTGACCACTCCACAGAAACACCCGTCCCCGGCGCACGCTCCCGCGTGCGGTTTCTGAGGCTCCGGGGGAGGTGATGAGCAGTGGCTGAGCTGGGACTGGGTGGAGCCTTGACTGTGACGCTGGTCCGGGCTCCTGGCTTCCACGTGAAGACTTAGAAAAGTTCGGGCAGAGTAGGAGCACACTTAGTGGGCACAGTCCCTTGAGCTCTCTCTAAGAAGCAGAGTCGTGTGGCAGTCAGGTTCAGGTTCTGGGGAGGACAGCCCTGGTGGTGGGGGACATCCTAGCCTGGGCTGTGACTCATCTTGAGCAGCTGTGCCCTGCCTCAGACACGCTGCGTGTGGAGAGCAGCCCACAGGAGGTGTCGTGAGGACCCACGCTGAGCACGGGGCGGTGCAGAGTGGGCACTGGACGGGCAGCCTTGCTGAGGCCCTGGCCTGAGGAGGGGCGGGGCAGGAGGGGGAGGTGAGGGTGGCCCGAGGCTCTCGGGGCAGCCTCCCCTCTCTTTCTCCCCTCCTGGAGGGTCCTTCCCTACCCTTACAGCACATGTCCTCCTCGCCCTGCCCACCTGGCCAGGAAGTGGCCCTGCTCTTCTCCTCTGGCCTCCCATCCGCAACCTGGAGCCACTGCTCCCCTCCCCACTGCCGGGCCCATCACCCACCTGATGCTTGGCAGGTGCTGTGCATTCCGCCATCTGTTCTTTCCTTCCGGTCCTCCTGGCCGCAGTCTCATGGCTGGTCCTTAAGTGCTGCGGCTGGTCCTTAAGTCCCATGGCCCTTGGAGACCTGTGTGACACTTGCTGCTTGTGCACCATCAAGGGCTGTGTTCAGTACCACCCCAAGGGGCTGGCAGCAGGGCTGGGGCCCCGCGGAAGGACAGCAGGCCGGGTTCTGGTGGCCCTGGTGTGCAGGTAATGCAGAGGGCAGAGTGGCCTCGCCTGGTGCCAAGAGGTGCCAAAGGCCATCTGGGGGCACTGGGGCTCCCCTTCACATGGGGGGTGATTTATGTCTTGTGTTACTCCTTTCATTTAGGAATTATTTCACCGTTGGGCACGTGGCACTGGGAGAAACCAGGAGCACCTGTGCGCCAGCCCCCAGCTCTTCCAGACCTGAGCCATTACGTGGCTGGGCGCGCGCCTATAGTCCCCGCGACTCAGGAGGGTGAGGCGGGAGGATCACTTGAGCCCAGGAGTTCCAGGCCAGCCTGGGCAACATGCGTGACCCTGTCTCTAGAATTAAAAAAACAAACCAAACACGTCTGGGTGCACAGCAGGATGGCCCTCCTCTCGGAGATGCCTGTTTCTTCCACCTCTTGATTTTGGTGTTCATGACTCACGTGCATGACTTCTGACTCTTGACTTCACACCACCTTGTCTCTGGCTATTTTGCGTGCTTTGAACTTCACGGATGGTGTTGTGTGACATGTGTCTGCGTTGGGATGGCAGCTGTGGTGGCTCTGCTGTGCCATCCTCGCTGCTGTTTCAGCAGTGGTGTGCTCCTGCCACCTCCGTCACCTGTCTGCACCAAGCCTTGCAGGCTGGCAGATGCACCACGGTGGCCCTTCCCACATGTGTCCCGCGGCTCAGCCGGCCAGTCAGGGCATGCCGTTGTGACCTTTGGTCTTCTGGGTTCCACAGCTCGCTGGCCCCCACCCTGGGAGGCTCTGAGTCTGCCCTGAGGTGGGCTGGCTTGGTTTCCAGCCTCACCTTCCCCTCCGGAGGGCCGGGCAGGCCTCGTGCCGGGCAGTGGCCAGGGCAGTGTCCATCTGCAGGGGTCCCAGCTGGGGGTCGGGGGTACCTCTGCATGTCACCTGTCCTCCAAGTCCTCATTCTCTCTTGCATGTTAATGTGTTGCCAGTGACCCTTGCATGCTGGGTGTGACGGGCTCACCTGGATTCTCCAGGCAGGGTGCTTAGTACCTGGGCGAGCGCCATGGCTCTGGGCTGGGCCTTCCCTGCCCTGCCGTTCACCCTCCAGCCTGCAGCTGTGCCCTGCTTTGCCTTCTCCCCTGTGCCCCAGCCCACCCTGCATCTCAGCCTGTGTCCCACCCCACCCCTGCTACCCTCACCCACCTCTACACCCTCACCCCGCCCCTGCTACCCTCACCCACCTCTACACCCTCACCCCGCCCCTGCTACCCTCACCTACCTCTGCACCCTCACCCCCACCCCTGTGCCCTCACCCCACCTCTGTGCCCTCACCCCAACCCCTGCTCCCCACCCACCCCTGTACCCCCCCATCCCTGAGCTTCCCACCCCTGCACCATGTATCCCGCCGCTGTTAGGGCCTTCCCAGGAGGCTGCTACTCTGGGGTCAGGGCTGGGGCTCCGGGCTGGGTAGGTTTTGCACCCCCATCCCTCCCTGACCTGGTGTCCAGGGTGGCTGCAGCCAGCATGCAGTGTTTGCTGACTTGTGTTGTTGACATCACTAGAAACTTAGAGAAATTGGCGCTTCGTGACCCAGACTCTTTTAAGCACGTTGAGCACTGCAACAACAAAATGCTTAAGCACATCTCAGGGCAAAGGCGTTTGTGAAGGGAGGATTCTTTGCTGAAGAGAGAGCTCACTCTCATCGGTCTTGGATCGGAACTGGGTCCTCCTCGTTAGAACAACAAAAAAGTAAGAAGGAGGGGAGGAGAGGGATGGCAAGGGCGGAGAGACCGCAGCCCCGGGCACGGCCCTGCCTGGGCCCACAGCCCCTGCCGTGTTCTGCACACACGGATCCCTCTGCACAGCTCCGTGGGCGTGTGCGCCCCCCCATTCCTGCATGTGGAAACAGGCAGGGAAGCCCACCTTCCCCGGCCCCCAGCACAGGGGCCTCTGCCGCGCGTGCCTGGGACCACACAGCTCCGGCTTCCGAGGCCAGGTGGGTGCCTGCCCTGGGGACGTGGACGGACCGGAGGGGCCCAGCATCCCCAGGAAGACAGCGCCTTCGGGTCTGTCCTCCTGCCTCAGACCAGAGGGGACCTGCTCGTGGCTGCACAGCACCCCCACCACACCCACAGCACACCGCACACACCAGCACGCACACACGCCAACAGCCACCACCCACCACCAAAAACGCACACCACCACACACACCACCACACAACCACACCACACACCAGACACCCCCCACCAACACCCAACCACACCCCAGCACACCCCCCACCCCACCCCCCCCAACACCCACCAACCACCAAACCACCACACGCCCAGCACCACACCCCAACAACAACCAACAGCCACCCACCCACACAGCACCCCAACACACACACCCACCACACCAACCACAACCACACCCACACCAACAGACCACAACACACACAACACCACAACACAACATACACCACACACATCACACACACACACACAACACCACACAACACACACCCACCAACCACAACACACCACACACACAACACACACACACCACCAAACCACACACAACACCACACCACCAACACACCAACCACCAGCCCCACCACACCCCCACCACACACACAACACAACACACCCCCACACACCACCACCCACACAACCCAACCCACAACCCCACACCAACACACCCCACACCACACCAACACAACACCACCAACACACACACACCACACACACACAACACACCACCCAACACCACACCCACACACACACCCCACACACCACCCCAAACACACCCACACCACACCCACACCCACACACACACCCCAACCACACAACACCAACACCACCAAACCACCACACACACCCACAACCACACCAGCACACACCACACACAACAACCAACACACAACACCACACCCACACAACACCACCAACACCACACCACCACCACACCAGCACACACAGCACACATACACTAGCCACACGCGTGCGTCACAGGCACACCCCAGGCTGAGGAAGGACAACCACCTGACATACTTCTCGTTTCCCGTGGCTGATCCTTCGCCTTCAGAAAGCCTGGGTTGCGCTTCCTCAGCTGACACACTCTGCTCGCGCCCGGAACCTGTTGCGGGGAGGAAGGGGCTCCCAGCGCCTCTGTGAGCACAGCAGGAGCTGCCTGGCCAGGGACACAAGTGTCCTCGCAGAGGTTCGAGCAGGTGGTCAGGAACCAGAGTGAACACGCAGCAAGGCGCTCGCGTCCCGTGTACCGTGTCCCCGGTAGCAGAGCATCACAAGGGACTCCTTTCCTCAACATTCACCAGTGTCCACATTCAGACGCTGGGCCCGGGGAAGAGGCACCTTGCTAGCAGGGGGGCTATTGACTGTGCCCAGCTGGGGCCCCCAGGGCCAGGCCCGCTGTCCCCACGGAATCACGCAGCCCCTTGGCACCATCTGCCTGGGACGGCGGACGCCCTTGTCCCGGTCAGCGGGCGTAGGTTTGCGTGGGGCTGCCGGGAGTTAATGCCTTCTGCAGCACTGAGCGGCTGGCCGGGCCTCCCCCAGCTGTGCGGGCCCTGGGCCCTCGGGGTCGTCCAGGCACCTCCTCCTGCCCTGCCCTCTCTGGACCCCATGACGGTTTTCACCGGAGCAGTGCCATTACTTCACTGTTTTGAAATGTCTGGAATCTGCATCTTTTACTCATTTACACCTTGACCTGTTCTCTTCAGTTCTCCCATGTCCCTACACCTGACGTGACCATGCCACAGGGGTTGGGATCGCGAAGGGAAGAGTGTCCCCACAGGAGAATCGAAAGAATGGGCATGAGGTCCAGACAGAAAAGACCGCAGCTTCCCTGCCGTCCCCCGCAGAGCTCGGCCCAACACAGCCCAGAGCACCCGGTCTTCCCACCCTCCTGTGTCTGCGGCTGGACCACGGGGCCTCGGCTACTTCCTCGGCCATTTTTCGGTTCTAGAAACCTTGTGGTTTCCAGGGTGCGGGAAGAAGGGGAGGCAGCCTGGCCCTCCATGACACGTACCGATCAGGCCCTTCCTCCTGGTCGGCCGAGGGACGGGTGACCGTGGCGAGAGCGGCCAGTCCTGCTGGGAAGGGAGCACTGCCAGGAAGACCTTCTA
The DNA here is from genome assembly GCA_023783475.1 of Daubentonia madagascariensis. Lineage (NCBI taxonomy): Eukaryota > Metazoa > Chordata > Mammalia > Primates > Daubentoniidae > Daubentonia > Daubentonia madagascariensis. The sequence goes on along the minus strand of JAKFHU010000600.1, from coordinate 1,550,908 downwards.
GAAGGAGATGGTGCCCGGATTACCTTTTAAAAATTGAAATACTGTTTTCAACATATCCAATTGCAAAAAAATTTTGGAAAACAATGTTAAAGAAGAGAACTAGAGGGCAGCTGTCCCCCCACCCCCACCCAGCTGGCCGCTGCTAAGGTGGCGGTCCATTTCCTGCCTGCTGTGCTGCGGTGCGTGTCTCAGTGTCATGGACATCATGCTTCCTGCGTAGCTGCTCCCTCATCGTCTCAGTAAGCACTACTCTCAGAGGAGTTTTCAATAGCATTATGTGTTTTCAGCAACATATTTTTAAACTGCTAAATAAATAAACATCCCATCATATGGATATACCAAAATTTCTTTCACAGATGCAAGCAGAGTTGGCCTTTTTTCCCCTAACATTTTACTATGAAAAAATTTAAAATACAGAAAAACCGAAGGCATAACTCAGTGAATACCACCTAGATTTAACAATTGGTAGCATTTGCCATATTTGTTTGACTGATCTACAGCAAGGGGTTGGGTTTTTGGGGTGAACCACCTGGAGGTGAGTTGCGGAGACCAGCACCTTTGCCCGTGTGCTGACCACGGAGCACCAGGGCCAGGGCTTTCTGCATGAGTACGTGACCGTGGGCACCGTATGGCACTAACTCGGTTCTCTAGTGTCATCTAGTACTGGGGCCCTTTGGACTTCCCCAGTTGTTCCCAGATCTCCTTTTGATAACTGATCTTTCCAGTAGAGCGGGCTGCACAGCTCGTGAATGTTTGCCAGGCTCGGTGGTGGTGAACAGAGTCTCCGGGTTGCTGTCAGCAAGTCCCGCTTTGTGATCGCAGCTGAGCATCTTCCCGTTTGTTTAAGGACCGGCCGGCCTCCTTTTTCTGTGAACCTTCTGTTCATGTCCTCTGCCGGTTTCTTTCAGGATTTTGGTCTCTTCTTCTCATTTCCAGAGTTATTTCTATACTAAGCCAGCATCCCTTCTTCCCTAATAAAAATTACAGGTGCTTTTCTTCCATTTTTTCATTTGTCTTTCAACTTTATTATATATATCATGTGATACGTATCTCATATATATGTATACATACACACCCACACTACGTATTTTATTGTGGTATTTTCTTCATTTGAAAGATTTTTTAAAAGTTTTTATGTGTTAAACTTATCAATCTTTTATTTCATCTGGACTCGGAGTCATAGTTAAAAAGGCTTCCCCACTTCTAAGTTATAAAAGAACTCAGCCATGCTTTCCCCTAGTACTTGCATGTTTTCACTTTTTGTGTTCAGTTGCAGATCTACTCGGAGTGTACTGTGGCAGATGGTGTGAGGTAGGGATCTAGTTTCATCTTTTCCTGAATGATTTTCCATTTTCCCAGCACCATTTACTGCACACCCCGCATATGCCAGTGTGCACTTAGCCATTCACCTCTGCGGGCATTGAGGTTTCCTTTCCTTTGGCTGTCAGCAAGTGCACTGATGAGTCCCCTTTTGCATTAACCTTTACCCAGACCTCAGGAATGTGCTCCAGGCAGATTCCTAGAAGTGGGATTACAGAGCCCAATGTCGGAACTTTCTCAGGGTCTTGCTATACGGGCCCGCCCTGAGAGCAGGATTGACAGCCCATGTGCCGCATGTCTGAAGGTTTCAGATTATAAATCACACCATGCCCACACCCAGCCTATGGATCCACCCAGGCCCTGACCCTGCTCCCTAGAAACGCCCTTTCAGCCTGGAGACCAAAGTTCATAATTAGGTCAGTGACAGCCCAGAGCCCCTTCAGGAAGATGGCCTTACTTCTTTTGAGTGGTGACATCCTCAAGGGTCATGCCTTCCCTTGTACACAGCAGCCATCGCCACACCAGTAACAGAGCTCTCAGCCTGCTGGCCCAGGCACCACCGTGTTGAGGCCTGGCTGGCTTCACATAGGCCCGAGGCCTCCAGGCTGCGCTGAGGGTGGGGCACAGCTGGCCTGTCCATGTGGCATTCGGTGTCGTGGGGGGTGTGCAGTGGAGTAGGAATGCCCAGGTTGGAGGCTATTCTAGTTCGTAACAGGAAAAGCAGCATACTCCACCAGCTGCCTTCGACTGGGCCCTGTGGTACCTCAGTTACTAGCTCTAAATCCTGTTTTATCAAGACCTGTGTACTCAGGAGTGGGGCTTGTTAAGGAATTGATTTGGGGACACTCATTGCCGGTGAATGTCCAGAGTAGTCCCAGCAGCCAGGGTTGAGGTCCGAGGTTCACTGAGTGGGAGGGATGGCCTTGGCGGGCTCTGCCCTGTCCAGCACCGGGCAGGGCCTGCTGGGTGTCAGGCTGAGCTCCCCTGGGGAGGGCTGGGTTTTCCTCAGAGGTGCACGCCTGGGTGGGGCACAGACAGCGTGTGCCTCTGCAGCAGCCTGAGTGTGTCCAGGTGCTGATCTCCGCTGCTCTTGCTGCTGACACAGCTGTCCCTTGGCCACTGAGAGTTTCTGCTCTTATCGCCTAATGTTGAGTATCAATATTGAATAAGGAATTTCGCAACCCAAATGGAGACCTAGAAGGAAGGAAACGCCTTCATTCAGAACTCACAATGGGCCAGGCACAGTCCAGGGTCTCGTGCAACCTGGAGTTCACTAGGGTTTCCCCCGGCTGGCAGCACTAACCACATGAAACTCTTTTTTTGGTATGATCTAATCCCAGTTACTCTTCTTCTTTCATTTTACACCTGTACTTAACAAGAGCAGATACTTCATGTTGAATATGGATTCCAGCCCCAGCAGATCGTGCACGGGGGGAATGCAGATGGCACATCCTTCTGCTGTCTGTTGGAAGGCCCTGTGGGCTTGGGCAGGAACAATGACCCTCGCCCTCTGCAGTGCGTGGTCCGTGAAGACCGTTGTCTGTCAGGAAGTGGGCACGACAGTGTGTAGGTGAGAGGAGGCGGCGCTGTCGAGCATGCAGACCAGCCTCTCGGGCTGCCAGAGGCACGCGCGTCTGGGCGCCCCGCAGCGGAGTGCACGGGGTGACCCCAGGCGCGGGCAGGGCCTCTGTTCTGATTCTGGCCTCGGCCTCTCCAGACTTCATTTTCTGCTCTGTAAAGTGTGACTGTCACTCCGTGGTTGTGCAAGGGCTCATGATTGCCGGGGTCAGGTGCCGATGCACACGCGGCAGTGGTGGAGGTGGCGACCTGTGCGTGCCCGGCCCCCGCCCTCTCCCAGCCTGCACAGGGGCTCCCCTACCCCCTCTGAGCAGGTGCCGGCAACTGGTCCAGGGCCCACAGGCGAAGACAGGGTGACGGTTGTGATGACGATGAGACAGCGGGCACGTTCCCAGAGCCCTTTGTTCCTCGCAGCTCTGTCACGGCCCTGCCACCCAGGGTGGCTCCTCTCCCGTCCCCACTTCACAGACTAGGGGGCCTGGCTCCAGCCCCCAGTGCTCTAACCCGTGGCCCATGTGTGTGCATGTCTCCCAGCCCCCCTGCACTGGGTTTCCTCGTCTAAGAGACTGAGGGGTTGGAAGAAAAGCCTACCGGCCGTCTGCCAAAAACCTCATGCTGCTACTGCGCCCCCGGAACCCAGGCATCCCCAGCGGCCTCCCCAGGTGGCTCCAGGGCCTCCCTTCCGCAGACCGCCGGGTCCCTGGTGGCACCATAGGGTAGGTTTTCTCGCCAAGCTGCTCAAATTGAACATCAGAAGGCGGGGGGAAAAGTGAATTAAACCAATTAACCCTGCTACCTGCTTTGTGTGTCAACGTGGTGGCTCCTGTTTCATCTGTCCATGAAGGGAAGGAAATAATAAGAGTAGGCAAATGGCCCCTTTTAGCCCCATCATGATTAATTTATTCATCTTTGTGTGTTGGCAATTTGTAAACTTCTGACTTGAGTAGCTTTTAAGCAGACCTCTGTGCTCTCTGCTGTGCTGCGGAGCAGGTGTTGACAGGTTTCACTACCACACGCTCCCAGCCCTTCCTGTTGCCTGGGGGAGCCTCTGGGACCTTCTTTCTACACAGAGGGGAGCAAGAGGGAAGTGCTGGTCAGTGCCGGGGCAGGCAGGGGAGGGCAGGCGGGGTGACTTAGAGCAGTGCCGTCCAGCAGGAGGGCAACGCCAGCCCCCAGAATGTGACAGCGAAAAATAGAACAAACAGAAAAGCCAGGTGTCATTCACTTCAATGAAATACTTTATTTAATCCAGCACATCCAAAATACTGTCATTTGAACCTGTAATCAATATAAAAATTATTAAAGAAATGTTTTACATTCATTTGTTCCTACTAAGTATTCAAAATCCATGGTGTGTTCTACAGGAACAGCACATCTCAGCCAGGTCTTGCGGTTCCGATGCCTGACAGCCCACGTGACCGTGGCTCACAGCCTGTGCAGGCGAAGCCCAGGGTAGCCAGCACCCCGTGGCCTGGTTAGGCTTCTCTGCGTAGTATTCAGTATTGCTTCTTTTTGTGTCTGCTTATTTCTCTGTCTGTGGCCTGATACCTGCCTACACACACCCTCCTGTCGTGTGAGCCCAGGCGGCCAGGCTGTTGACTTTGTGCTGTACGGCGACCCCCTTGCCTGGCACAGTGCCTGGCACAGATCGATCCTCAGCATGTGGGCACCCAGGGAATGAACGAATGAACAAACAGACAGACACCTTCTGTGTTGTCTGCAAGAAGATCTGACACGAAGGACCTGGACATTGCACCCGCTTCCTGGAGGAGAGGGGCCAGGGCAAGGGGGCAGCTGGATGCTCCACCTGCAGCTCGGGGGATGCCCACACTGCCCCGGTGTCCTCCCACCCCCGTAAGCAGAGCCCCTGTTCTGGGCGTGGCAGAGAACCCACAGGCCACACCAGCAGTAAGGCCACCCCTCATCTCAGAGCAGATCCCCCACTTTTATTATTTAAAAAAATTATTTTTAGAGTACAGCTAATGCATGTTTATTTTGAAAAGGTTGGTTAGAAAATATGGATGAGTAAAAAAGAAATCACCATGCTCTCTTACCCACGATGACCACTGTTACCCTTTGCTGCTGGTCCTTTCCAGGTTGCTCATGCACATGGCATGTCTGTGAGTTTGCATGCACACACAGGAAGGTAGCACACAGGCATGTCCATAGCAGGGGCAGTGCTCTGGAGAGACACCAAGTCCTTGGGTGTGCCAGCTCGTGTGGTGCTGGAGGCACTGTGTGGAAGGCACAGCTGGCCGTTCAGGTTGCTTGTTGTCCTTCTAATATTTTGCTTTCAAAGAGACTGCAGCCACCGGAGTCATTGTGTTAGTGTTTACTTCTCCATGCAACCCTGGAGTGTTGAGGGTGTGTTGGGAAGACATTAATGCAGGGCCCTGGCAGCCCTGCGATGACCCGTGCGGCCCCGGGCCTCCTACTGCTCAGTCACAGCTCCCAGAGATGACCGCACTTCACTCCGAGCCCAGGACATGGTGTCTGTGGCATCTGCTTGTGCTCGTGCCACTCTCTGATCCTTCTCTCTGTTTCTATTCCAGTCAGTCTGACTTGAACTTGAGTGGGATGATCCTAGTCGCAGTGTGACAGGGCACTGTCAGATCGTGACATTTCTTCGTTAGTAGGCAGATCTGCTTTCTGTTGTCCAAGGGTCATGTTGATCGTACCCTTCGGGGGGAGGGATTTAACTTTCACTTAGAAAAAGTGTGTACTCGGAGCTTGGAGTCGGAGCCCTGTGGACCTGGCAGGCAGCTTCCCTTTCCAGTCCGGCCCCAAGTCTGTCACTCACATGGTGGGGCCGCAGGGCTGTCATGAGGTTCAGGGGAGGCCTCCCCATGGGAGAACTCCTGGGCTCATGGGGCCAGAACACATGCCCCAGTCAGTTCTTTGAGAATATTTTAAATTAAATACAGTTCATTTTGCATCTGGGGTTAGAATTTGAAGGTCCCATCCAAAGAGATTAAAAAGCTAGTCCTTCCAGGTTTTTGGGCAGCCTCTCAGGAGTACTGGAGACAGTGTGGTATGCAGGCTCGGCTGCTCCCTGAGGCGGGACCTGTGGTGGTGTTTCCTGCCCTCAGACCTTTGCCCCACACCTGCCGTGGCCCAGGTATCATGGCAGGAGAATAAGGCATCACCCTCCCTCCTTGGAACATTCTGTCCAATGAGAATTTGATTTCTTGTTAAACTTATTTGCTAAACTATCTGGCATTTTCCATGTTTAAAAATTTATTCAGCAACAAATTTATTTATTTACACAACAAATGCTACTGCTACTACTGTTACTATGGTTATTAGTACTACCACTAATAATGATAATAATGATCGTTAAATAATAGTAACAGGTAACGCTTACATTGTGCTTTTTATGTTCTAAGCATTGTCAGGGCACTTTGCACACATTCAGCAACCCAACGAGGTACTATTATCATCCCCATTTTACAGATGAGGAAACTGAGGCACAGAGGGTTGTGAGACTTGCCTTATGTTGCTAATGAATGCAGGACTAGGATTTGGGCCCTGGCCACGCAGTGCCAGTGAGCATGCTCTTGATTGCCTTACTTTATTTACTCTGAGATGTTCACTGACCACCACCGAGTGCCATGTGCATAGTTTTGGGGACATAGGGACACATGGACCTGGTGGTGGCAGAGGAGACAGACAACACTGTGACATAGGTGAGAACACCAGGGATGTATCCGTAGCATTGGTGAGGTCCGGTGGCAGTGGAGCCAGGGCCTGGGCCCAGGTCCTCTGGCGCCGGATCCTGTGATCTTTCTGCCTCCCTCACTGCTGCCCAGCCTCGTGTGAGCCTCCACCCTGGGTCAGCCAGACAAAGCCAGAGTCCTGAGAGGGCCCCAGGGCCTGCAGTGACCCACCTGCCCACTTCCCTGGAGCCCAAGGACATAGGCGTGTCACCATCTCCTTCTTGGGAGGACCCACGCATAGGACAGTTATACTGTGCAGATGGCACTGTACTGCCTCCGACCCTCTGGAAAAATAAAACCCTTTTGGCAAGAAGTAGCCAAAGCCATCAACATTATTTACTCTTTAATATTAGAAGGATCACCTATTGGAACCTACCCAGGGCAAATATTAGCAGCAGGGCGATTTCTATCTAAATGACATCTGCAGCAGCGCTGTCCGTGGGAGCAGACTGTGGGAAACAACCCAACTTGGCTTTTGACCTTTGCTCTGCATCCCACTCACCTGAGGAGCTTTTAACAAAACCTGTGCCTGCGCCAAGGCATGCAAGTCAGGGCTCTGCCTTTGCCAGGGCAGCGTTGGCAGGGCCACCAGCCCCACCCTGCACCTCGGCAGAGGCTGCCTGGTAGAAAGGAAGGCCAGCTCGGTCCACTCTCCCATGATGTGGTATCAATAGTGTCCGGGTACAACCCAAATCCCCCACTGCACTCAGGACCAGGACAGACCCTCTGCCCAGGCTGCACCCCCCAGGTTCTGAGTCTGTTGGTCTGGGCTGGGGCTGGTGTCAGGGTGTTTCTGGACCCCCTGAGGTGATGAGGACACATGGTTGGGGCTAAGAATCCCTGACCCCCAGGCCGTGCAGGTGGGGACCCGTTCTATAACTCGTGATCCCTCACTGACCACAAACCCTTTGGAAAGACCATTGCAGACATTAGGGGTCAAGCGGAAGGATTCTCGGAACACAAGGCCAGTCGAGAGAAGCAGGGTGCATGGCACCACGCCACACTTGTGCTGTGGGTGGCTCTGTTGGAATGGTGGGGTCCCATGGACGAGGGCAGGAAAAAAATTGCTGAGATCTGACACGTCTTTGACTTGTCATGGGGTCAGTGTTATGAGCAAAGCTTTCCTTTAATTTTTATCTCCACTGATGTGGTCATAGCATTGTTTATGGGAAAGTTAAGGTTAAAAATGCAAATGTTGTCTGTAGTTCTCTGGCCTGTCCCCTTCGAAGGCTGTCTTAGCTCCACCCTCCTGCTCACGCAGTGCAGAGTCATCCCGGGGAGAGCCGAGTCCCCTTTCATGTGACCGAGTGATGGCTTCATGAGTTATGGCCCCTTTACCTGCATGATGTGGATAATGCAGAACAGCTCTTGGCTAGTAAATGTGTCGTGCTTCCCAGATAGGAGGCATCTCTGCCTAGTGCATAAATAAGACAAGCCTTTTTAAAAGAGAAATCTGTATTTCAGGTCGTGTTTGGCTGTGTTCTTTGCCTCCCATAAAGGTCACCCAGATAGATTTTTCCTTCTTTAGCATTGCAGGCTGTGAAGAACTGGGCATTTCTATTCTCCCTCCATCCAGTGAACCTGGGGGACTAAATTAGATTCTGAAATTGAGTGTGCAGTGGAGTCGGTAAGTTACCATAATGGGAGGGTATTGCTTCTCACCTGGGAAGCAGCGAGGTCATGATAATATGAAGCGAAGTGGATTAAAAATAAAACCAAAGGTATTTATTTATGACCTGCTCAGAATTGGATTGGCATCCGTGTAAGTTTCATCTGATGGTGAAAGACAGCAGATTGATGTTGATGTGTCCCTGGGGACTTTTTGCCAGTGAAATTTGCTCCGTGAATTCAATTTAAAGGCCCAAAAGGAAATGGAATTGTGGCGAGGGGGATGGAAGCCCAGCAACAGTAAAGCAACAATTAGAGGAGAGTCCTGGTGTGTGGCGCTCATGATACGGGCGTGGAGAGTGTAGCCCTGGGAAGGCCACAGGCCCTGGATCAGCGAGGGCCCCGGCCACCGTCTCAACCCCCTGGGTATGGCTTCTGGATGCGATGGGGTAGGAGGCACAGGGAGCCTGCAGGTGGCCCTGGAGGGTCCTGGGGTGCATTCTCCAGGACCAGAGCCTGGCAGGGCCGTTGGAGCGCGGTAGGCCCCTCCCTCAAGCAGTCTGCCCAGCTCCATGGCAGGGAGTGAGGCCATGGGCTATGCCCTGACCCACGGCCCAGTCCCCTACTCCTCTCCTGAGACCCCCCGCAGCAGAAGGCCGTCCTGGCCACAAAACCCTCTGAGCCCCGCTCTAGCCAAACCCTCTGGGTGTTGGTGTCCCCTAAGACTTACCCTGTCCTTGGTCTGATGGGAGGGTCTGGGCTGTCGCCAGTGGTCATGTGAGGGCCCCCGAGTCTCACCATTGTGTCCCGGGCCCCTGCACTTTTCCTTCCCAGTACCTGCCTTGGTCACACTCAGTCATCATACTTCAGTGTCCAGCTCCTAGCTTCTAAACCATGAGCTCTGGAGATGGTCCCTTGTGTGTCTTGCGGGGGTGACTCAGTGCCCCCCAGACCACCTGGGTGGAGACATGGCCCAGCTGCAGGCCTGTGGGGGCAGCAGAGGGGTCTCTGGCATGGAGCGCTCCATAGCAGAGCTGCTGTTGCTGAAATACCAGGAGTCAAGTGAGTGACAGTCACAAGCACTAGCCAGTGTGTGATAGCCCTGTGTGCCCAGTGTGTGCCCATCAACTGTGTGCCTTCCCAGTGTGCCCACCCAGTGTGCCTATTGTGTGCCCATGGAGTATGTGCCTGGTGTGTCCACTGACTATGTTACTGGTGTGCCCAGTGTGTGCTCTCCCAGTGTGCCCACATAGTGTGCCCAGTGTGTGCCCACAGAGTGTGTGCCCAGTGTATGCCCATCACATGTATGCCCAGTGTGTGCCATCATTTGTGTGCCTGGTGTACTCAGCATGTCCAGTGTGTGCCATCGAGTGTGCATCTGGTGTACCCAGCATGTCCAGTGTGTGCCATTGAGTGTGTGCCTGTGCCTGGTGTACCCAGTGTGTCTGGTGTGTGCCATTGAGTGTGTGGCCAGTGTACCCAGCATGTCCAGTGTGTGCCGAGTGTGTGCCTAGTGTACCCTGCGTGTCCAGTGTGTGCCTGCCCAGCGTGCCCACCCAGTGCTAGGTATGCTGCTGGCCTCTGGTCATGTTCCCAGTCTGCCCAGCAGCTCTGACAGGTGGGAACTGATACCCCATTTGTAATGGAGGAAGTGGGGGCTCAGAGGGTGGAGCTGTCATACCAGGGTGCTCAGCTAGACCTTGAAGGTGAAGCCTGGCTTGTTGGAGCCCAGTGCCCCACCTGCCTTGCCTGCTGCCTCCTGCATAAGGCAGACATTGGGGGCCAGGCTGGGCTTTGATGTGCTGGGCTGGGCTCCCAGGGCTGGCTCCACTCTGTGGTCCCTGCATGCATGTGCTCCAGCCACTGGCTGTGCTGGTGCCAGAGGTGTCACTCTATACACAGAAATCTGTGCCTAATGGCAGTTCTGGGGGCAGCGGCGCTTTGCTGCCCGACCTAGAAGAGGCTTTGGGGGAGTGGGAAGCTCCTGGTGGAGGTGGCAAACCTGCAGCCAGGCCCTTGGGAGCCAGGTCTCCCTTAGCGGGCATGGGAGATTCAGTCAGTTGAAGTGCTGTGGGGCCCCTACCTCAGCATCTGCTTAGAAGCATGGATCTTCTGCTTGGCTGCCAGGACCAGGCCACAGCATAGGGCCCTGCCAGGGTCCTGTGGGAGCAGCTGCTGCAAGGGGCGGAGCCCCCTCTGGTTCACCTCCCAGCTGCTGGCTGGGCGTGTTTTCCAGGGTCCCCACTGCAGGGCCCCTGGTCTGCAGCCTCCCTGCTGTGGGTCACCTCCTCTGACCTGGGCCTGTCTCTTTCTCCCCAGGAGCTGCTGCTCTTCCTCCAGAACCTGCCCACAGCCCACTGGGACGACGGAGATGTCAGCCTGCTGTTGGCCGAGGCATACCGCCTCAAGTTTGCCTTCGCGGATGCCCCCAATCACTACAAGAAATGAGCCTGGGCCCATTCGCAGCAGGCCTCACCGTCCTTCCCGGGCGGCGCCCCACCCCTGCCTCCTGGTGGCAGGCCCCTCGAGCCAGTCCTGGGGCGAGGAAGGGTCTTGCTGGGGCAGCCCTGCGCTCCAGGGGCACATGCCAGGATTGGCCCCCAGACTTGGTCTAGGGCTGGCAAGGACGGAGCGGCCTTTGATTTCTGAGATACCAAAGAGAGCCGGGGAGGGTCCTGGTTTCTGGGCCAGAGGTGGGTCAAGATTCCCCCACACCCTCTCCCAGGAGTGTCCTTGCCAAATGACCACCTGCTGGAACCCCCAGCCTGAGGCAGCCTGAGAGGCAGAGGCCTGCTGCCTGGGCCCAGGCCAGAGCGAGGTGGTAGCCATCTCATACCTACTCTGAAATGCAAAATTTCTATTCTGTTGAGTGAAAGAGAATAAAATATAGACAACACGTAGACAGAGTGAGCCGCTGCACTGGCCTGGGGCGTCTGCTCCCGAGAGCCTCTCACACCAGCCACGTTTCTGTGACTGGCCGGCCTTTCACTTGGGGGTGTGTTTTCTTGCTCACTTGGTCTGAACTTGGCTAGGAAGCTGATGGCAAGAGTCCGGGCCCCGAGCCCGCCGAGCACCTGGGGGGCCATGGGACGGGAGGCCTCTTGCATTCCAGGCTTTCCCTGTCTGACCTCTTTCAAAAGAGAGAGCCCCCACCTCCTGGAAGTCCAGGTCAAACCACCCAGCACGAGGGTCGGCGCCATCCTCAGACAGAAGCCCCCAGACAGGCAGGGGCTAGCTGCCCTGTGACCAAAGCCCTGAACGATGCGCTCTTCCCACCATGGCCAGGCTCAGAAGTGGAGCAGAGCTTCCCAGAGACTCCGGGGTCCAGCGCGGCCCCTGTCCAGACCTGCAGGCGTGTTAGAGACCTGATTGTTTCCCCTGCTGTGGGTTGGTTCCTGGGCTGCAAGTGCAGAAGGGCCCAGACCCAGCCCCTGCCTGGGGCTCTGCTGGGGCTGGATTTACTGTTCCAGGGCTTCAGGACTGGCTTTGCACACATACCCCCATCTGTGTCATGGGCCGCATGGCCCTGGGGACATGGACAGTCCCATGGGTAGAGCTGCAGCCACAGCCTCTTTGATGCCTAAGCCCAGGATAGGCTCATGTCCTCAGTGACCCACCTGTGACCCCTTCTCAACTGGTCTGTCCCTCTTTCGGGAGCAGCCATGCCCTGCCTAGGCACTGGGACACTGCCAGAGCCTGTGGAATATACAGACATACGTAATGTGTGTGTATTCTTGCTTCTATTAAAAAAATTTAGTGTCATTACACATGGCATGTAAATTAGCACAAAATACTGTGCAAATGTCAGATGCTCCCAAATCAGCAGCAGGGACCGGCTTGCCTTAGACAGAGAGTGCTCCCCACCTCTACCTTCTCTGCCCCCTCCCCAGGGTTGGGGGTTCCTCTCAGACCAGCTGTGCTGCCCCCTCCCCATCTGCCCCTTGTCTGGCTGAGGGGACCCAGTTATAATGGCTCTGTGTGCGGGAAGTCCCTTCTCTCTCAGCCGCAATCCACTCCGGGAGCTTCCCCTTCTGTAGCTCCTGCGCAGCCAGAATGTTGGGGACAAAAGATGTGCCTCTTGAAGCAGTTTATTTTTCAAACAGGAAGGACCCACAAAGTTGAAGTAAGTTCTGCGTGTATTTTCTTATGTGTGTAAAGACCAGGACTGAGCATGAGGGATGTTGACGATAGGCCCTGAGTCTGAGCGGGTTGACCTGGATGTGATGTGCTAAAATCATGGAATAAAGATGCAGTGACAAAGCCGCAGCCTGGGCCGGTGATTTGAGGACTGGTTCCTCAAGGAGCAGGGTGCCCTGGCCCAGCCCTGCTGCAGCCACAGACAGTCTGAGCTCCGGGCGTCATGGTGCAGCACGCCTGGCCTTGGGTGCAGCAGCACCCGTGGTCCTGCCCAGGCCCATGGACCTCCCAGGGAGAGGAAGGTGCACTTGTGCAGGTGGTTCAGGGACGCCCCTGTGTGGGGCAGGCAGCACTCAGACCCTGCACTGGCTGGTGGGGGCAGGAGCTGGAGCAGTGGAGCGTCAGGCCTCCCCATCTGGCCACATCTGTCAAGTGCCTGCTGTGAAAAGGGCTGTGCTGGGGGAGGCGCCAGGGTCTGGGGCCCCCTTCTCCCACTCCTGGGACCCAGGACATGCTCCCCTGCTGCCACTGTGCACCACACACTGACCCCTCACCCTGCACCATTGAAACAAGGCCTGTCGAGCCTCTACTTCCCAGGGCAGATTTCGAGGTGCCCCACGCCCCTCTGGGTACCCCATGTGCCTGCTCCCCACACTTGGGACCCTTCCACAGCAGCACTTGGCTTTCTGCCACCTTGTGCTGCCCACTGACTGGGCGTGAGGTGTGGTCCTGTCCCCATGGGTGGGCTGGTGGCTTCACAGGGGAAGCCGGTTCACCTCGTGCCCCTGTGATCCAGCACAGGGCTCAGCTGCGGGGAGCTGTCTGCCTGGGCTTGGTGCTCGGGGCATGGGCTGATCTCACTGGTGTCCGGCTGTGGTGTGCCAGGTGGAGACTGGCTGTCCCTCCCCGCAGTGACCAAGTATCAGGTGCCAGGCGCCAGGTCGCAGCTCAGCAGTTTGCTCCTCAGGCCCAACTTGAGGTCTTCACGGCCCACACACGCACTGCCCCACGGTGGCCCGGTCCCCGTGTGCGGCACCCTGCCCGACCCCCGGGAGAGGCCCAGCCTGTTAGCATGACTGCAGCTTGGGAAGTGCCAGAGATGACACCGTGGGACAGCCAGGCCCACGTGTTGGGCAGGGTCCTGGGGAGTGGGGGGCGGGGGAGTCTGAGTGGCTCACGCTTCTGGAAGGACTAACAGATGGGAAAGGCTTTGGTGCGGTGCTACTGACAGGTCTGGAGCAGGAGGAATCCCACCTGTGTTTGAGCAAGTGGATTCTGTTTCGGATGTGAGGACAAGCCGCGGCTCAAGCTGCACCAAGCCCGGGCCTCCGGGCCTCCACCTTGAGCTGGAGGCTTCTTATGGCCCTGCGGTCCTAGCGCGCCCCTCTCAGGGCTGCCGTGCATGGAGTTTGGGGGAGACACAGACCCCTTGGGGCACAGGCCCTCCCTGGTGCCCCCAGCCCCTGCCCGGCACACTGGCCCTGCCCTCTCCCAGCCCAGCCCCTTCCCTTCCCTGCAGCGCTGCACTTGGCCCTGTGGGTCGTGGTGAGCGTGTCTGCCCCTCAGCTGTGAGCCTTTCCACAGCCTCCTGCAGCCGCAGGCACAGGAGGCCCTCGACAAAGGGTGGCCGGGTGAGTGAGTGTGCAAATGACTTAACCCCTGAGTCTATGTCATAGACAAGATGGGCTGATTATTCTTTTAGGAAAAAAAATTACATACCTAAATAAATTCCAGATGAGTAGATTTAAATATAAAAATTAACCCCCCCATACTCAAAATAAAAACACGTGGCCATTTGTATTATTGCGGGTGGTGACAGGCTTTCTGAGCATGACGCCAGTGGCAAAAACAACAAAGAAAAACGCAGATACAAACATGCATCCTGTGTACTGCACAAACCGCAGTGACCACCCAAACTCAGAAACCTCGATGAACAAAGACAAACGATAGATGACAAGCTGGGCAACTTAGGTGAGGGAGATGTAAATGCCTTAGCACATAGAGTCCTCGGAAATCTCTAAAAATGGGCACAGCACAGAAAATAGGCAGTTCACAAAAAGAAGCAATACAAGTGACTGACATATTGTTCACATCGCTAATAGTTAAATGAGAAAAAATCATGAGATGTCTGGGTCCACCAGTACTAGCAGTGTGACCTTGGGCTACGTTTGTGATCATATTATGCAGCAATAGGAAACTAATAATTCTCCTTTAGTCTTTAAATTTTATTTTCTGAAATTTTTGTAATGATTTTTTTGTTTATTTTTATGTTTAAACTGTGAAGTAGAACAGAAGAGGGCACAACACAAATCTAGCACTCGGTGAGTTACCACAAAGCAAACACCTGTGTAAGCACAGCCCACAGTCCAGATCTCCCCGCGTGCCCTCTCCTTCCCAAGCAGAGCCCTGCTGCCGCTTCTAAACTATAGTTTCATTTTGCTTATTGTTGAACTTTTACTATATAAATGGAATTATACAGTGTATACTTTTTTGTAAACAATTTCTTCTGCTCAACTTTCTGTTTGTGGGAATATCTGTGTGGTTGTAACTGTGGTTCATTCTTTTCCATTGCTGTATAGTTTTCTGTTACATGAATAGGCCACAATTTATCGATTCTGCTGCTGGACATTGGGGTTGTTTTCAGTTTGGAAGTATTATAAAGCATGTGGCCCTGAACATCTCCGCGCATGTCTCTTGGTGGACACGTGCCTGCAGTTCTGTTGGGTGTTCACGTAGAAGTGGAATCGCAGAGCCGTATAGTGTGCATCTTTCACTCCATAGATAATGACAAACTGTCTCCCAAAGCGGGTTTCCCAGCTTACATTTCCACCAGCAGGGTATGATGGTTCTTGTTTCTCCACACCCTCCCCAACACTTGGTGTGGTTGGCCTTGGCCCTTCTCGTGGGTGTGTCCCGTTGTCTCCGTGTGCCCATCCTCCCTCCTGCTCAGAGGGTGTACACATGGCCTCTCTCACACTCCTGTTGTGGCACAGCACCTGTTTCCTTCTTGCTGCAGCCAAAACAGACAGAAAGAGACCTGCTTGGGGCATCTTGTTATGCTATTATCATAAGCATTTTCTCATATCATTAAAATTTTTCAAAAACATGATTTTAGTGACAGCATAATATGCAGTTGCATGGATTAACATAATTCATTTATTCTCTTATTATACATCAAATTGCTTCTATTTTTTTCCTGTTGCAAATGGTGCTGTGATGAACTTCTGCATTTCTGAACACTTTTCCACAGTGGATTTTGAGTTGTGGGCCCCCGACCATTGCTGCCGAATGCGTGAGTCGGTGGCAGCCACAGCCGCCAGCCCCCAGCGGTGCAGCCAGCGGCTGAGCCTCTGCTCGCCTGGTCTCCTTTGGGTGTCTTAGAACACAGAAGTTTAAGAAATGATCTAAAAATTTAAGGGTAGGTGCGTGAAGAATAGAAGCAGTGTGTAACTTCCAGGAGAGGGGAAAGAAAGAGAATGAACAAACTTGAAAAGGCGGGAAAAGGGCAGGAAGAGAGTAAAGAGCAATGTGGCGAACGGGAAGTGTTGCCGGGGCGCGGGCAGGTTCAGGTGCGCGACTGATCGTGACCAGTAAATTGCCTTAAACTCTTCTATTCAGAAAGAGGTACGTTATACCTTTTAAAAACTCCATAACATGTAACAACATACCGCTGACAAGAGATACACCGAAAACAAAATTTTTATTTATATTTGAACTGAAAGGATGGAAAAAATAAATAGGAGGAAAATACCAAAAAGAGGAAAAAAGTGTGGTCGGGAAATATCTGTATCCCCCTCAATCATGTTTGAAAAGCATTAAAGGACAAAGAGGTGCTTCACATGATCAAAAGAACCTCAATCGTGGACCTGTATAACTATAACGACAGAACCTCAAAGCAAAAATTGATACAATTTTGAGGAAATACTGACCTATCCACCAGTACAATGGGACATTTTAACACATCTGCAGAAAATGGTAAACCAATGGGTAAAGAATAGTTAAAAAATAAAGAAGAGTTAGCCGGGCGTGGTGGCACCTGTGGTCCCAGCTGCTCTGGAGGCTGAGGCAGGAGGATCGCTGGAGCCCAGGAGTTCGAGGCTGCAGTGAGCTGTGATGATGCTGCTGTTCTTTAGTTCATGCAAAAAATTGAGACCCTGTCTCAATCAAAAAAAAAAGAGAATTAAAATCATAAATACAGAAGCAGAAGTTATTGGAGTGGGAAAAAAATGCAAATGATGGAAATAACAGACAAAGCAAAAAGTTGACTTCTAGGAAGGACCGTAAGGTAAGCTGCAGGAGGGCAGGGTCGCTGCCTCTTTTGCAGGTGGCGTCTCCAGCAGGCAGAGACAGCACCTGCCTGTAGTGGGAGCTGAATAGTGTTTGCTGAATGACAAACTCCTAAGGAATAAAATTCAACTGTAACAACAGAAAGAAGGGAGGCAAAACTACAGATGCTGAAGAGATTTTTAAATGTCCCAAGCACCAGGAGAACAGAAAGACAGGCCATAGGCTGGGAGAGAGTAATTGCAAAAATACGTCTCTGGTAAAGGGCTGCTATCCAAAATAAAAAAAAAAACTCTTAAAACTCAACAATGAGAAAATGAACAACCCAATTAAAAAATGAGCAAAAGATCTGAACAGACGCCTCACCAAAAAAGATATACAAACAGCAAATAAGCATACAAAAATATGTTCAGCGTCATATTCGTTAGAGAATTGCAAATTAAAACAACAGTGAGGTTCCAATACACACCTGTTAGAATGGCCCAAACCCAAAACACTGACAACACCCGATGCTGGTGAGGATGTGGAGCAGCAGGAACTGTCTCTCATGCCTTGCTGGGGAGAGTGCAAAATGGAAGCCACTTTGGAAGACAGCTGGGCAGTTCCTTCTAAAGCTAAATGTAGTCTTGCCGTACAGTTCAGCAGTCAAACTCCTAGATATTTACCCAATTGAATTGAAAACTTGTGAGCACAAAAACCTACAGGTGAATGTTTATTCATAATTGCCCAAACTTGGAAATAACCAAGAGGTCCTTCAATAAGTGAATGGATAAATAAACAAACTATGGTACATCCGTGCAATGGAATATTCTTTAGTGATAAAAAGAAATGAGCTGTCAAGACATGAAAAGACATGGAAGAACCTTAAATGCATGTTGCTACATGAAAGAAGCCAATCTGAAAAGGCTGCATACTGTATGATTCCAACTATAGGACGTTCTGGAAAATGCAAAACTATGGAGACAGAAAGATCAGTGCTTTCCAGGGGTTGGGGGAAGGGGATGGATGAATAGATGGAGCACAGAGGATTTTTAGGGCAGGGAAACTACTGTGTATGATTCTGTAATGTTGGATACATGTCATCATACATTTGTCCAAATCTATAGGATACACACCGCCAGAGTAAACCTAATGTAAACTGTGGACTTTGGGTGATACTGATGCGTCAATATTGGTTATCGATTGTGTCAAATCCACCACTGTGGTGCAGCATGTTGATATTGGTGCAGGCTGTATATGGGGGGTGGGATGTGGGCTCTGTAGTTTCTGCTTAGTTTTGCTGTGAACCTAAAACTGCTCTAAAAAATGTAGTCTATTAATTAAAAAAATCATAAGTGCATCCTATGAGCAGCTTTGTACCTATGAATTTGAAAACCTGGCTGAAATGGAAAATTTTCTAGAAATATACAAATTACAAAAATTAACTCAAAAAGAAAATTAAAACCCTGAATAGATCAATGATTTCTGAATAACTTGAAGGGGTAGTCTCAGATCTCTGCCTTTCCAAAGGCACCATGCCCATATGGTTTTATGGTATGTTTTACCAGACCCCAGTGATAGAATTTAGGGAGCAAAATAATGCTTGAGATTGGGGTTCCTGGCACAGCTGGGGCAGGGCTTGAAGCCTTGACGGCACTTGAGCAGCCTCAGGCCATGCCAGGGTCTTGCCTTGGCAGCTTTCTGGGCCTCTATTGGACCACAAAGCTGGGTTTCACAGTTGTGTGGTTGGCTTTTAATGTCTGTGCCCTGGGCGGGGGCTCTGGGTCCTTGAGGACCTGATAAAGCTAGTGTGGGGGCTTTAACCGTGAAAGGGTCCTGGGGTCTGGGCCTCAGGAGCAGCTGCTGGCTGCCGCTTGCCCTCGGCCCCCCCAGCAGACGTGTGCAGGAAGCGGCCTGGGGCAGTGCGGAGCCCAGGTGCTGTCGCAGAGGGCAGTCACTGGTTGCTTTTATGACTTCGTTTATTTTTCCCATTAAGTCTGCTGGCTGGGAGTCCTGAGGCCCCCAGGCCCCGTGTGTGCTTTGGGGCTGATAAAGCAGCTTTGGTCTGTAAATCATGAGGGCCTGGGTGAGGCAGGCGGGTGGGAGCGCTGCCCACATTCCTGTTCTTGTGGTTTTGAACTCAATTCAGTTCTCGTGGCAGAAAACTGACCTCTATTTCAGATTGTTCTGGTTAATTAAAAACCTGTGACTGTGGCCTTAGAGTTTAGTGACCCCAACTGGGGGTAGATTTTATTTTAGAACAAATAAAAAGAACGGGGCAGGGGGCTTACTGTCACGAGAATATGGCATCTTCTTAGACGGAGGTAGAGAAATAGCTCAGCCAAAGCGGCACGAGCAAAAGCCAGGAAGGCGACTGAGCAGGAGGGCAAGAGGAAGGAGAGGTTTCCGCGGAGACCAGACACGCCTGAGCTGGAGAAGCCGCTGGGAAGGCCAGCGCAGAGCCACGGGGTGGAGGTGCACCTGGGTGCAAGGCTCCTAGAGGGCCCTGAGAAAAGGCGGACGTTAGATCAGGACCGGTGACCGCGACCAAGAGACCCGGTGAGCATGGGGGAGAGGAAGGGACGTGTCCCCCGGAGAGGGCAGGTGGGTGCTTCCGGCGTGCTCCCGCAGAGCCACCTCGGACGGAGTGAGTCCGGGCTTAGCGATCTCGCAGGAGAGCAAGGGCCCGGCGTGCGCGCTGGACACTGAGATAGAGAAGAGTTGGAAACACCCTGAAGTCACCCTCAGGAAATGGATACAGTGTCGGATATTCACTCACGTGGTGGGACGCGATGCCGAGTTAAGATGAGTAAGTAGATTTTTTTGGTCAGCATGGAGAGATCTGTAAGTGCGGCACGAAGCAGGGGGCAGCAGGCAACAGGCCAGGTGGGGGTGCCCACCTGCGGCCAGGTGTGGCTCTCAGGGCCTCACCCTAACTTCAGCCCTGGCACGGAGGTGCTGTTCTCCTTCCCGTTTACAGAAGAGAAACCTGAGCCTCAGAGAAACAACAGAAGTGCCCGAGGACGCAGCTCCTGCGGTGGGGCCGGGAGGGCTCCGAGCCCCAGGCTCAGCCCAAGGCCGATGCCTGCCCGCGACAGCGTGTGGCAGGCCATACAGCTTGTGCGGCCGCAGGCCACATGTCTGTGCATGTGCGCTATCTGCGGACACATATGTAAAAACACGAGGCACGAAAGGGGAACACGTGGCCCCATCATTGTGATTGTGGGAAGGGGGAAGTGGGGGTGAGGGGCGTGAGCTCCCTTATTTCTATCCTGTTATGTTGTGCATCTATATGATTCATACTATGTGTCTATGTTTACTCATAATATAATTACTATATTTGTATGTATTTGTATATATTTTAAGTAATCATATTTATATATAATTATATTTATTATAATTTATATTTACATTATATTATATTTCTTATAACATGATTCAGATACAACCAGATGTTAACAGGGGCTAATCCTGGGTTGTGGATACTGGAGAATTTGTTAAATTATTCATTTTCTTTTCTGTAATTTTCAAATTGATTAAGAAAAAAAAGACGTGGTCCCGGCCCTTGGGAGCTGGAGCCCGGGGCTTGTTGGAGGCCGAGGGGTGAGGGCCAGGCGGGCGGCCGGCCTTTGCTGCCCACAGAGGGGGGCAACGAGGCAGAGCCGCTGCCTGCAGGGAAGACTCAGTGGCCAATGCAGAGGCAGAAGGCTCTTGCCCATCCGTCTCTGACGTGGGGGTGGACGCCGGTCAAAGGCACCGTCAGGCCCAGCCTGGAAAAGCAAAGGGGCCTCCTCAGGAAGGAGGGGACGTGCCCCCAGTGAGGCCCCACACCCCACCCGGCACTCGGGCTTCCATCACCTCTCTCGCCCGGTCCGTGTTCTTCAGAGCACAGATCACCTACAACAGTCACGCTGTTTACTAGTCTCAGGTCCTTTCCCCAGCAGGCCACCAACTCCCAGAAGCAGGACTGTGTCTGTCTTGTTCACTCCTGTGTCCCCAGCGTCCAGGACAGGGTTGGGCACGTGGCTGGTCCTTGACCATATCTGAGAGATGAATGAATGAAGTCCAGAGAGACCAAGGAGCTTGACCCAGGGCTCTGCACGAGGGAGGCCTGCGCTGACCTGGGCTGACCTGCTGTCTGCACCTGGCTTCGTTCCCTCGCACGGAGACTCTGGGGCATCTCAGATGGTCCCCCTGTCCCCATCTGTTGAGGCTGAAAGCCCAGGGATGCCCGGCCAACTTTTGTCTTGGGATCCACTGGGGAGGAGAGGTTTTACCCAGCAAGGGGTGTGATGAGGCAGGCCTGGCAACGTGGGCGTTGATTGGTTGGTCATTTCACTTGCAAGTATTTATTAGGCACCTACTATCTTCCAGGCACTGATCTTTGGAGTGACTGACGGCCCCTGGGGTGGGTTATGGTTCCACTCTAGGAGCAGAGAGCAGAGTAGAATGTTCGAGGTCACCCCCCGTAAGTGAGGATGCTGGTGTCAGAGCCCACAGCCTTCCCACCCGGCCCTCTGCCTCTGCAGCAGAGTCAGGGTGGAGACAGCCAGCCGGGGCTCACGGTGGCCAGGGTGGCTTGATCTTGCTGTCCCAAGTGACCATTGGCAAAGGAGCTTCTCTGCTTCCCACTCCAGGTTGCAGTCTCTTGATAAACTCTAGCTGACCACCATCCTCACGTGCTCACGCCTGGGAATGCTAATGAGGACAGAGGACCTGGGGACAGCCACTGCTGACCTGGCCATAAAAAATAATTGGCCACCCATAAAGTGCAGGAAAAATGTGTTCACCTTCAGTTTGGCTGGGAAATGTGAATTATTCTTACGTTCTTACGTTGCCATAGAAACCAACATAAGTTTCTAACATCTTTCAGATATTTAATTTTGTGAGGCCAGTAATGACCATTGTACACTGCTCAGAGAAGCAGGAGAGAAAGAGAGAGAGAGAGAGAGAGGGAGAGAGAGGGAGAGAGAGGGAGAGAGAGAGGGGAGGAGGCCCCCAGATGGCAGAGAGGCCATCCCTGCCTCCCCCCGAGCCTGCAGTGCACACTCGCTCCCCGAGGCCTCCTGGACAGAAGCCTGGCTGGATACGGGAAGATTCGGAGCACGGGGGATATGCACTCTATTTCCTAATGTCCCCTGGAGGCCTTTGCCCTGCTGTCTCTGAGGAGCTCTGGTCCTTCCTTCAAGGCCTAGTGATGTGCCAGCCCTGAGAGCTCTGGGCCATGTTCCTTGTTTCTGTCTTTCTGTCTCACCCACCAGCATCTCGAGGCGCGAAGGGGACCAGGTCAGCAGTCCCTGCCTCCTCCTGGTGTCTGGTGCACGGTGCCTCCTCCCTCTGTCCTTCTGAGTAAATGCAGTCATACGCCAGGAGCCCAGGGTCCCAGCTCAGCCTGTCTTGGGCATTCTTGCTGTGCCCGCATAGGGGTGGAGCCAGCCGGGGGAGGCACCACGCTGTGTGCCCAGCGTTGGCTCCAGTAGCCCTTATTCCCCAGTGACTTTGGGGCTGGCTGGACTGAAGCTCTGGGGCTTGGGCTGCCCCCAGGGGCAGGGGCACTTCTCAGGGAAGCTGGATGTAAGCGGGAAGGGTGTGTCCAGGCAGGGCTTGCAGGGACACTTGTCACCTGGCCCCTGGCCAGCCCCTTCCCCTTCCCCTGCACAGAACCTTTGCCTTCCAGCCAGACAGACCCCCATGGTCTCTGGGCCCTGGCGTCCCCACTCCTCCCCTGCCCACCTTTCCCTGGTCTGCTCCCCTGCATTCTAGTTGTCGGGCCACAGCGGCTGTTTGCACCCCTCTGCCTATGCCTGGGCCCCCCAAAATGTCTTTCTCTATCTGGAAAATGCCTGTGTTTTTTGGGCCCACTGTAAAGGGTCCTCCTTGCCATAGCTCCGTCCATGGCACCCGGGAGAGCCCTTGCCCTGGGTTCTGGGAATGCACCTGCAGCCTTTCCCAGCCTCCTCTTGGCAGGGATGGGCCCAGCCTGGCCGCCCCAGCCCCAGGCAGCTGGCCTAGCAGGAGCTGGGGGGACCTCAGCCAGGGCAAGCGAGAGGCCAGGGCTGCCCCAGGTCCGCAGGAACAAGGGAGAGGCCCACTGGAGTCCGAGGTGCCTGTGGGTCATGCTGGAGTGGACAGCGCTTTCTTTAGGGCCTGGTGGAGGGAGGGACCGTCCTCAAGGGGCCTGGGCCGCGGGGGCGTGGCGTCACACGGTGTGGCAAGGCACACCCTCCACTCGCTTCCTGGTCTCTCTTCACGGCCGGGTGGAGACCATTCACTGCTCTTATTCCAGTTTCAGATGATTTGCTTAGAAATGTCTCTAGCATCCTGCTAATAGTGGTAGAAAGAAGGGAAAAATGATCAACCTCGAAAATCTCAACTTTAAATTGAGCTGTTTGAAATAGTACGATTTCCAAATTACAGGCAGTTTAGATGATAAAAAAACACAAAAACACATCCATCATTGAATTTCACAGAGAGGATGAAGCGGGGGAAGTGCCCTGTGGACGCAGAGCCAGAGGGGCTGTTTCCTGGGGAGGGGCGGGGTGTGTGGGCGGCCCTCGAAGGACGAGAGGGTGGAACGTGTGATTTGCACTTGACATCAAGTCGCAGCTGTGTCTATACACCTATATGTATTTTTTCCACGATTAAAGTAGTAAAGAATTGGAAAACAGAGTGGGAGGAAGACAGGGCGGGTCCCCACAGCCGCCCCAGGGGGCCCGCTCCCACGGGCGTTGTCTTTGAGCATCTGCCCTCCTGGTCCTGGCCAAGCGTCCTCCAGCCACCTGAGCCGCACTTTCAGCTCCGGGCACAGACTGTCCACTGCTGCCCTAATGGTCTGTTTGTTCACCTGTGGGCAGGGGCCACGTCCCTCCCTCGTCTCTCCCTGGGACCCAGGGCTGTTCTGGGTAACTGCTCTGCTCCGCATACTCCACATTTTACAGAAGAGGAAACCGAGGCACAGTGGCCAGGCATCGCCCCCAAGCTCACAGAGCTGGTCGGAAGTGGAGCAGGATTTGAATCCAGAGTCGATGTCCTCACCCACAGCCCTGCTCCCCGCACTTAGTCCTCACCATGGCCCTGTGGGTGTCCAGTGACCTATTCAAGGTCACACAACCAGTGCTGGCTCAGGGGGCACACCAGGCGTGGTGCTGGGGGAGTCCCTCCCTGGGATGGTCACACAGAAGGGAGCTGGCCCCAGACCTCCCAGGGCTGTTTCCACCCCAGGCTGGGGGTCTGCCCCGGTGGTCACCGGGCCCCGGGGGCAGAGTGTGGAAACTGCAGCTCCTGAGAGATTTCTGTCGATTCACCGGATTAATGCTTTGGTTCCCCGTGCCGCAGGAGCTGTGATGAAGTGTCAACAGGAACGAAAGGATGAAGCGGATGAATAAAATGTCTTTTATAGTGTCATTGCACTTTTATATAAGATTTACTTGTCGACTTAAAATGTAATAATGTAATAATTTACTTTGTAACCTAATGAAGACATACCGTTCAAGGTTCTGGGTGTGATAATTACCCCTGAAAAGGTGAGGGCACTTTCTTCTGTCTCACAGCCGTTTGCCCACCTGCGCTCCCCTCAGCCCCACGGTGGGCAGGGTGGGGTCGTTCCCACCCGACAGAGCTGGTCCAAAGGGCTCAGTGATTTGGATACAGCGGGGAGTGCAGGGTTGGGGCATAGCCCACCCGTTGGTTCCTGGGTCAAAGTTTTCTCTAGGTCTCTTGGTCAAAGGAAAACGGGGTTCGTTTATTCAACATGACTTGCTCACGCACACCCTGTGCCCAGCCCTGACCTGGGGCCTGAGGGTGCCACAGTGAGTTAGCACGACCAGGTGCCTGGCGGGCACTCCCAGACCAGGCAAGGGTAGTGAATGAGCTGCTGTCACGGACACAGCCTTGAGCACGGGCACCTTGGGGGCTCACCCAACCTGGAAGGGTCAGGGTCTTCACAGAGATTGGGACATTTCAGTTGGGGCCTGAGGGATGAATAGGAGTTTGTTGGATAAAAGAAAGCATTTGAGGAAGAGAAGAGCATGAATAAAGGTGAAGGAAGGACCAGCTGGAGGTTCAGTGTGGAACACAGCGTGGGTGAGTATGGAGGTGGGCAGGGAGGAGCGAGACAAAATTCTGGAAAAATAGACTGAGATCAGCCCCAGATCCTCTGAGAATGAGGACCCCAGAGCTTAGGGGTCCAGGAAAAGGAGCAGGCGGGGCATCCTCAGGCCTAGTGGGGCAATTGGGGAGCTCTGGGCCATAGTGGCCCCGTCTGGTTTTCTCCTCCCTAGACACACGCTGGAGTCGTCACTGCTGGGGGCCCGGCCTCTCTCCTTGCTGGGACCCCTTTGGCACCACGTGAGCAGTGGTGCTGACCTGCCAAGCCTCCCTGCAGGGACCCTGGGCCTGTGGGGCAGCCCCCCGATGCTCCAGCCCCTGCCCAGACAGAAAAGACCCCAGGAAGCTCTTATTCACAGAATCATGAGAAATAGTCAATGCCAGCAGGTCCCAGCCACTGAGTGTGATGTGATTTGTTACCCAGCAGGTGCCAGCTGATGCAGGTGGTCCCTGGCTGCCCCTCTGACTGGCTGAGAGAAAGCTAGCTGGGGACTTATGGACGGCGGTCCTGCAAGGTGGGGTGCTGAGCAGGTGCCGGATGGATGTGTGTTGACTGGAACTTGGGCATATCTGAGCTGGGCCTTGGCAGGGTGTAGGGGTTTGCTGGGGAGAGGAGAGGGGAAGCCATTCCAGGCGGAGGGAGCAGCGCATGCAAACCCAGGGAGGGGGCTGCGTCTTGAGTCTGTCCTGGGACGCGTGGTCCTCCCCATCCCTGAGCCCTTGGCAAGGGCTGAGAGGGTTGAACTGATTGCTGCGTGGCCACAGCCGGCGGTGGCGGGCGTCTCCAGGCTGCCGGACTCAGGGCCACCCTGTGCATCTTCCCCTGGGTTGCAGGGACACAGAGTTCCACCTGGACTCATTGGAGTGACTCGGAAGGAAAGGACTTCGGGGGAGAGGCAGCGAGGAAGGGAGAGGAGACTGGCCCCGGCCTGTTCGGTGTCCCAGCTGGGTCATCCTCCTGGCATGCTGCTGGTGTCAGCCGCGTGGCCTCGAGGCCCTCCCTGCCTCGGGAACTTGGATGGCCGAGTCCATCCAGTGACACGTGAATGAACTTTGAGCTGACTTGGTTCTCTACCTCTTCTTTCTCTGCTGCAAGACTGACAATGGCCCTGACATTTTGGGCAACTGGGGCAGAGGCCAGCTGTGGCTTGGCCCCTGGGGACAGGTGGGGACAGGTGCGCAAGGCCGAGGGAACCCCACTGGCCAGCCCAGCTCTCCTTTGACGGCTACAGTGAGCCCTGGACGGGCTGGGCCCCTCGGTGGAAGGATGGAGGTGCACGGTGGGGCCGGCGGGTTGGGGGCTGGCCCTGCTGTGTTGCCGCTGCCACTCCTGGGTTGCAAGTTCCTCTGCCCCTCCGTGAGGAAGCACCTGCCTTCTCCTCACCTGGCATCCAGGTGTCTTGTGAAGAAGGAAGGAGCCCTCCATTAAGGTACAGTCTGAAGGTGAGATGAGGCCTGAGCTGTATAGCCCCCTGGTGTGCATGCGTGTGCATGCGTGCACAGGTGTATGTGTGTGCATGTGCACAGGCGTGTGCGTGTATGTGTATGTGCTCTCTGGGAAATTGCAGAGTGTGGGCCCGGGAGGCAGGACAGAGAGCGCGACTGAGGGCAGGTGGCCTGAGACGCACCCCAGGCCTGTCCCTCAGGCAGCTCCTCAGCTGAAAGGGCTGCAGTTTCTTGAGGCAAAATTCCTCTCAGGTTTCTGCACATGGTGGGGGGCTGGGGGCAGGAGGCCTTGGGGCACCAGAGCCATGTCCAGCGAAGGCCGGAGGGGACCCCGTGCTGAGTCCAGTTCCCGGCTGCCCCCACATCCCTGCTTGCCCTTTGGGGTGCTCTTGGTGCCTGAGGCCGTGCAGTCTGACCATCCTTGCTGCTGGGAGCAGGCCCTCCCCGTGCAGGGGGCAGCCCCACAAAGCTCTGGGTGTCGGCATCTCTGGGTGGGCTGCCCCGGCCCTGGATCCAGGGCCCTGCTCCTGCCTGGCCCCCTCTCTGCAGCTCTCTGCTAATGGGTGAGTTATTTCTCCAGCGTGGTCTCGGTGACAGTGTTTTTGCTGACACGCAGGATTTCTGGCGGGGACCGAGAGAGGCCTTGCGATCCTACCTGAGGTCATTAATTTGTACAACCCGAGCCGGCTTCGTCAGAGAAGGATTTTTGCAGTAACATTAACAAACCGTAAATATCTCCAGCCCCAGAGAAGGCAATGGCACGTCCTGCCTCCCATGTGGGCTGGGAGCAGCGGGGCCCAGCACAGACTTCGGGGCCGTCAGTGAGGGAGGCTCCGTGTGCAGCTGGAATGACCCAGATCCCAAGGAGCCACTCCAGAGGGAGGGCTCGCAGACCCGCCCTTCCGCCCTTGTGTTCTGGAATGACAAGGTCCTCGTCCAAACGCTGCCTCCCCACAGGCCTGGCGCGGGGTTCCCCTTCCGCAGGTTCCTGCTAAAGGGAGGTAAGAGCAGGGCCTGTGACCAGGGAGCCCCGGGAGCCCTCAGACCCCAAGCCCAACCCTAAGTTTCCAGGTGGATCCTCCGAGGGACACCCCGAGGGTCCCCTTGGTTCTCCTGGAGCCCCTGTCTCCTGCCCTGTGGGGACACCACGGCCCAGCAGTACCTGGTGGGTGGGGCCCCGAGAGTCCCCAGGCAGCCGGCTGGGGTGCGGCTCCCCTGTCCTCCTGGGGAAGCCTTCCTGGTGTGTGATTCCGGGAGCCCGAGCAGCCAGGGTGTCCGGGGCTCCTGGATCCTGAACGGGGTGGCCTGGCAGTGCCCCAAATCCTTCCGAGAGGTCCAGGGGGTCGAGGCTGGAGAAGGCCTGCAGCTGGGTGGCCAACACAGCACAGCTTCTTCCCGTGGATGTGTCATCTGTCCTCCCCTGGGCCCAGGAGCGCTGCTGGCAGGCCAGCGCTGGGGTGACCTGGTCTTGGGCCCGGGGCCAGCATGGGGCACTAAGTGGAGAGTTAATCTGTGTGTCCAAATGCTCTGCCTGAGGCCTGGGGACCACGTGCTAAGGGTGCCGGAGACATTAACCAATGTCCTCTAATTGTCCAGTAATTGGAACGTAGTGAAATTGTAAACTATTATAAGAGACCAGGATGACAAAATAGTGATTTCTGCTCATTCTTGAAGACCGCTCACCTCATGGTGTCTTAAGGCACGTGCATCACGTCTCTGGCCTGTTGAAAGTCAGTGCCAGTTCATATGTGGCTCAGTGAATGAGTCCTTTTGAAAAAAAATGCAATAAATTGACCCATAAGTATGACGATCGGCCCGGAGAACTTAAATGGCAGGAGCGTAAATCCAGGAGTGACTTACTCCCAGGAGTGTGATGCCCTTGCTGGTGTCAGGATGTGCAGGGGCAGTTAAGCCCACTGCCGTGGCTCCAGGTCCACCCGTGGTCACCAGGCCCTGGAGAGGGCAGAAGCTTGCTGGTTCCTCGCACCCTCGCAGCTGCTGCAGGCCGCGTGCATCCTGGCATTGGCCTGTTGGTTTGCATCAGAGACCTCAGGACTCCTCTGGGGCACGGACACCAGGGGTGTCATCTGCTCTTGTCTGGGTCTCTCCCAGGCCCCCTTCCCACTCCGCGTGGGTCTGGCTAACATTGCCCTGATGCACGCGGGTGGGCACGTGAAACCTGGCCTGCCCTGCCACCGTGCTGGTGGCGGGGATATCTCTGAGTTCCAGGTGGGTCTCACCAAACCCTCCCTTCCCTTGTGTCATCACATGGCTGCGGTGTCCAGGTCCCTTGGCGGAGGGGAGCTGGGGAACTGGAGCTGGTCTGTGCGGGGCTGAGGTGCCCGACGCTCTTCCTGCTCCTTCTCACGGAACCTGAAAGGAAGTCCGGCCCTCGGGGCACGCGAAGAGGACACCTGCCTGTGCACCAGCAGGCGCTGGCCCGAGGGTGCGTCCCTGACCTCCTTTGTCCCCCGCCTACCACCCTGTCTCCAGCAAGCCCCTGGGCTCTGCCCCTCAGTCTCCTCTGCTGTCTACTTTCCTCCAGGGCCAGGGGCCTCACCCTGGCTCCTCTCTTGGCTGGACCACTGCCTGGTCCTCCTCATTATGCCCTTGGGTTTGACTCCTACTTGCTGTGTGAACTTGGGCAACAATTACCTCTCTGTGCCTCGGTTTCCCCATCTATAAAATGTGAGCTATGTGGAAAGTGCTTCCAGTAGAGACGGAGCATGGTGAGAGCCTGTGCACACTCACTCTTGGTGGTGGTGTGAACACTCCCTCACAATGCATCCTTCAGAGAGCAGCCAGGGAGATCTTTAAATACCAACCAGACATGTCATGTCCCGTGAAAACTCTGCCCTTGCACATAGAGCAAACCCAGCATCCTTATGTGGCCTGACAGGTTCCAGAAGGCTAGACCTCTGCCAGCCTTCCTGACTCCTCCCTGCTCCCTTGCTCCGGCCGTGCCGCCCCTCCTGCCTTGCAGCCCCCAGCTTGCTCCCCCGCCTCAGGGCCTTTGCACTGGCTCTTCATGGTGTTTGGAATGCCCTGCCCCAGCCTCCTTGCCCTCCGGCTCAGCTCAGATCTCCCTGCCCACCCTCCCGAAGGAGTTCTCCCCATCACTTGTGGACATGTCACCGGCACGTGTCAGGCTGTCAGGACTCTGCCTCCTGAAGGCAGCTGCTTGGTCCTGACCCGAGCATGTCTTGGCAGTGGGGCCTACCTGACCTGGTAACTGCAGCCCCGTCTCCCCTGAGGGATCTGCCGTGACGTGGGCCTCAGCGAGGACTCCATCCGGCTGTCGGGAAGTTGTCACTCATATCTGGAAGTAGCCACTGAAATCAAATCGAATGACCTGTTTTCACCCACCGTGACTCCATCGCTGATGGGTGCCTCAGGGTTCAGCCGCTGATTTATTTACTCAACACGAGCTGCACGCTGGTGTGTGCCTGGCTCTGTGCTCGGATTTCGTCTCTAGATGCTGACACCTCTGAGGGCAGGGGCCACGTGTCTGCATCGTCTGCTGGTGAATCCCCAGTAGCTCGATGTAACCAGCCCTGCCACAACCCTCAGGGAAATTTAGGGAGCAAAATACAGACCTAGGATAGCAGAGGGACCTACGCCGGGCACTCTTCCCTGCAGCGGGAAGTGGCTTCAGAGCAGGAGGGATCTGGGCCTTTGGGAGGAGCCATAAAAAGCCGCCAGGAGAAGGTGCAGATGCAGAGGGTGAGGGGGTGGCTCTGCCCCTTCATGGTGGAGAGCTCGGGCTTGAATGTGAGACTGCTCTCCCGAGCGGTGACACAGCAGCTCTGACAGAGGTGGGTCCCGTGGGTGAGCATCCCTGTTGGCCGTGCTCAGGTTTGGGAAACCGGCCGGTGTGTCCCCTGGACACAGTGACCATGGTTAGCCGAGCGGGGATTTCCGGAGCTCATGCTCTTAACGCCCCAAACGGGGACCCAACGAGCTGACTCTTGCGCGTCTCCAGCTGCACTCCCTGTGTAAACACTTGCTTGGGCATTGTCCTGGAAGGCTGAGGGACGGCCGCCTTGTGTGACAGTGGCCTGGGGAAGGGTGGCGACGCTGCGCTTTGACTCTAGTTACTAATCAGCTGGAAAAAGCTCACATGGGGAGTTCTGGGCTCCACCAGCAGGGGCCTGGCAGGGGTAGCAGCGTCCCCAGACCGTGCCCAGGTTTCAGAGTGGATGTTTGGGGTCAGCAGAGGAGGATGCCCCCATCCTTGTCCTTTCATCTGCCCACTCACGGTCCACACACGTAAGTGCAGACGCAGCGCAGCGTCCTGGGCAGACATTTACGGTGCTAGTGATCAGCCGGGGCTGGTGACCCACAGAACTGTGGCGGGCGAGTGTGGTGGGCCTCTCCCGGGGCACCGTGGAGGGCGTCTGCCTGCAGGACCCGGCCCCTCGGCCCAGAGTGAACCTCGGAGTGGTGCTGAAGCGAGAAACTGTTCGCTTCTGGCAGGAGAGGTTCCTTAGGGGACCTTGTGAAGCTGCCCTCTGGCCACAGCCGATGAGACCATGGGTGGCCGTCTTCGGGCAGGTCCCTGTCTCCATGGTGTGGGGCGGCCGCTCTGCCCACAGGGCCGGTGACAACTAGCGTGCTCCTGCCGAGCTCCACCGACCCCCATGTGCTCGGGGTGCTGCACCTTCCTGCTGTGGGCGGCTCCCACCCTCCCTCACTGGCCGCCCCTCCCCTCACGCACAGAAGCCCTCCTGCCCGTCGGGGACAAAGACTCCTTGACCAAGGCCTCATCCTCTGCTTGCGGAGCTCAGGTTCAGTGAAGAACCTGCTGAGCTGCTTTATGGAGAATCCAGTCGCCCTGATGTCAGAGCAGGTTCCTCGCCCCTCACCCTGACGTCCCGTCAAGTCCCCTTTAGTAACCTCCCGTCCACCGGCCCGCAGGCGCTGGTTGGCTGTAACCCCAGCCGTCTTGGCTGCACTTGGAGCTGAGCTCAGCTCTGCACTGAGGTCTCCCCGCCTCCTGTGGTAGCGCGAACGAGATCTGTCTTGCCACGTGTACCAGGTGTCGGTGAGGACTCCTTTCCAGCCACAGTCCCCTACCCGTCCTGCATCATGAATGTTTCCTCCCCTCCTGGGCGTTGCCATCAGTGTCCCCACAGGCCGAAACGGCCTCTCTTAGAAAACCTTCCTTGGTCTCCCAATTTCCGTCCCATCCCACCCGTGTCTCTGCTCCCACCGCCATCCTGCCGTTTCTCGAGCACAGCAAGCCTCCTGCCCCAGGGCCTTTGCACTTCCCGCAGGCCTTCAGGTTCATCCCACATTTCAGACATCACCTTTTCAGAGCTCATCGGTGAGGCCCGTGTCGGCGAGCCCTCCCTGCCCATCTCTCTAGCCCTTTGCTCCAGCTCTTTGTCCCTGTGCACCTGCATACACCTGACATGTTATCCATTTGCTCACGGATGTCTCTCCCCACTGGAGTGTCAGCCCCGCTTTGTGCACTGTCATATCCCAGTGCCTGGAACGGTGCCTAGCACACAGTAGGCGCTTACGACATGTTTTCTGACCATATGGAATCCTTTCACTTGGGGGTTTCAGTGGACATGTGAGCAGTGAGTCCGTTGGCGGCAGGGTTAGATGTGGAGTGATCTGGAGGGGGCAGAGGGGGAGAATCACTCAACCGTTACCAGGTGGCGCGACGGTCGAGGGAGCAGGAGATGCCTGTTTGGGG
Source organism: Daubentonia madagascariensis (assembly GCA_023783475.1). Taxonomy (NCBI): domain Eukaryota; kingdom Metazoa; phylum Chordata; class Mammalia; order Primates; family Daubentoniidae; genus Daubentonia; species Daubentonia madagascariensis. The sequence goes on along the minus strand of JAKFHU010000600.1, from coordinate 1,519,030 downwards.
CCGGGCAGTGGGGGTGTCCGATGGCTGGTGAGCGCAGCTGGCTTGTGAAGACGCTCAAGATAGTTCCACGTTCAGCCCATGAAACCCCTGGGGGCTGAGAAATCCTGACAGGGTCTCCGTTCCTGGTGACCTCCGAGCTGACCTATCACAGCGTCCCCAAGTGTTCAGCAGACCCCTCGGGTAGGTGGTCCCCCTGCATGGCCCCAGAGCACACCCTTCCTCCTTCCTCGGGAGAGTTTGGAGGCTGCTCCAACCCACGAGTGTCCTGTCTTCCAGGCTCCTCCTGCTCTGCCCCACGTGCCCGACTCAGACCCCGGCGGACGGGCCTCACCCCTGTCTCCCACCTGTGCCCTTCCCTCCTGCCCGGTGGCCTCCCTCGGTCCCGCGGATCTGCCCTGCTGGGGAGGCGCCCTTCTAGGGCATGACCAGGACAACCACACCCCGGGCCCACCAGGGTCACCACAGCCCACAGATCGCTCTGCATCTGCCAGTCTTTGACGGCACGCGTGCTTAGAGAGGTCCCTTGTCATCGTTACTGCTGAGCGGGGTGGGGGAGAGCTGCCCCCCATTATTCCACTGTCAAGCCCAGTTCTTCCGGTGGAATTCTTCAGGCACCTGGGCAACGCTCTGGAACTTGTCTTTCGGGAGGACAGTTTCCTTAGCCGTTGAGGGGACACACTGCTGACCCAGGGACTGTGGCCTGCCAGGGGCAGGGAGTGACCAGGCTGCGAGCATTTCGGGGTCTATGAGTTTATCCACGTGGAGAATCTCAAAAACGCCCACGGGAGAAGTTAGGTCTTATTATCCATTGAAAGGATCATCTTTCTTGGGAGAAAGTGCCCACGGAACTTGGGCTGACCCGTAAATTTGGGGACAGCTGCAGGCTAAAAACATTCACAAGGAGCACAGCTTTGAGCCACACAGAACCATTGTTTTCCCCCCACCGACCAGCCGTGTCACTGTGGGCTGGTCATGTCTCCTCTCTGGGCCTCAGTTTCCCCATCTATAAAATGGGATAACCTGGTGCTAGTTGGATTGTGGCTAGGCTGAGAGGGATGAGGGGTGTCAATGGCAGCTTCTCAGAGTTGGTCACAGTGACCATCTTTGTCAGATGAGTTGGCAAAGTGGTTCGTCCCCCAGGTTTCAGGCTGAAGGAAACATTATTTGGATTGTTTCATGTGGGTACACACAGTGTGTGATGTGGTATGAGCTGTGCATGTGATGTGTGTGTGGTGTGGTGTGGTGTTGTGTGTGGGTGTGTGTTGGGTGTGGGTGGTTGTGGGGGTTGTGTTGTGTGTGTGGGTGGGGGGGTTGGGTGTTGGTGTGTTTGGGGTTTGGGTGGGTGTGGGGTGGTTGTTGGTGGGTGTGGTTTGTGTGGTTGGGGTAGTGTGGGTGGTGGGTGGGGTGTTGTTGGTGTGTGTGTAGTTGTGTTTGGTTGGGTTGTGTGGGTGGTGTAGTGTTGGTGGTGTGTGTGGTGTGTGTGGGTGGTGTGGTGTTGGGTGGGTGTTGTTTGTGTGTGGGTGTTGTGGTGTGGTTGTGTGTGTGTTTAGTGGTGTGGGGTGGTGTGTGTTGTGTGGTGTGGGTGTGGGGTTTGTGGGGTGTGTGTTTGTTTGTGGTGTGTGTGTGGGTTTTGGTTGTGTGTGGTGTGTGTCTGGGCAGCTGGCTGCTTCTAGGCTATGAATAAGGAACCCTCCCCTTGGGACCACCTTGTGCCGGGTGCCGTGGGGCCCGGCGCGTGCTCCGTGTGCCGAGCCGGGGCAGTCTCTGCAGCTGTCACGCTCTGAGCCTGGCGCGTCCCTGTCTCCAAGGTGCAGATGAGGGAATAAAGGCCCGGGAGGCGACGGTCGCACCCAAGCCGTTGCGCCGGGCAGCCGGGCGGGGACTCAGGGTGTGCGGAGCTGTGCCGCAGGCCAGAGAACTCCGGCGTCCTGGACCGAATCACCCTTCCAGTGAGAAGTCAGTTGCAGTCCCTATGCCAGTGGATGTGCATTTACTCATTCGTAAACTTTATGCACGTAAGTGCATTATGAAATATTTATAATAGAAGTGAAAAACGTTGAAACAAAGATGAAATAACATGTTGTTAAAATAATTTTAGAACTCCATTCTGTTAACAGCACTGAAACCGTTTTGTTTTCACTAAACTATGACGAAACCTGTTCTACTGGGGAGCGTAATCCTGTCTGTGCTTCTTTATTGTGGGGAATCTTGGCTCAGTATTTTGCGACGCTGTGATTTGAAGGTCGGTTCTAAGTTGGGATGTTGCTGTACTTGGTTTGAATGATCATCAAAGGTGAAGAAGATTCTCACAAAATGCGTGGGGCCGAACCAAGCGGAGCCTCGCTGCTGTGTGCACATCCTGACGCGCACGCCGGGCCAGCTCACGCCTCCGCACAGCTGGGCGCTGCAACGTGGCTCGTACATTGTCCATCCTTCTCGATGTCGATCCGTTGTTCTCGTAAACTGATTGCGAGATGTTTATCTATCCATCCATCTATCTACAGATGAGTTCGATACAACGCAACTTTGCACCTAAAAGATTTTTACACAGGTTAGAAAATTTCTCCAGTGTTTGAAGTGGGCAGACAAGGATTTTCGTGGGTGACACACCATTTCAGACGCAAAAACACACAACAATGCAAACACTTCCCAACGTACAACATCCATTTTCAAAGTATTTTCTCTATAGCTCAGTTTTGCTTGGAAGAGCAGCGTCTCTCTTTCATTGTTGTAGCCTTTATTCTGACGGGACCTAGCGAGTGACTTTATAATTTTTGAAGGATGTCTGCTGCGCCGCAGGTGGTGCCGGCAGCCTCCCGCCGGGCGGTCGGCACGTGACTTCTCGCGGCTCGAGTGCTCCTTTACCTACCGAGCCGGGAGACAGCAACCAACTCTGTGTGGCTTGAAATATTTTTGTGCTCACTCCCTATCTAATTACAAAGCGTTGGAGATTCTACTACATTCTGCTTTGCTCTGCCTGTTGTCTGGGCACTTCCACCTTCAGCTTCTTGGTGGCACAGTGTCACCAGCATGGACCAAGCAGAGGATACTTCATGGGCAGGCACCGTGGCTGCCACCCCAGTCTGGACTTCTGGAAATTCCTGCCAAGCAGCCTTTCCATCAGAGGTTACCCTTGCCTGCATGCTTTTTCAACGAAACACCGTTTTCGTAAAACATTTCTTAGCTTGGAGAATACATTTTTTCTGTCACCTCTTTCCTTCAGCGGCACACACAAAAGTCATTCTTCTTTTTTGTTTTACTTATTTATTTTCTAAATTTAATTTTCAATTGGCACAGGAAATTGTACATACTTGTGGGGTACGATGTGATGCTGTGATACAAGTATACGTTGTGTAACGATTGAACAGGGTAATTAGCATCTCCACCTTGTATCGCATTGCTGAGACGGCTCTACCCTCGCCCGGCGGGGCTGGTCACACGCCCGCCCGTCCTCCCCTGCTCAGCGCCTGCGGAACGTGCACCCTGGCCCGGCCCGGCCAGGCCCCTGCGGCCCCCTGCAGCCCCCGCAGCACTGGCAGACACTGCAGCACTTGCTGGTTGTAGCCCGGTTGTTTCCTTTGTCATGTCAACCGACCTTCCCTTGGCAGGAGGGACAGGGGATTCTCCCCGGTGTGTGGTTTCGGTCTTTCCACAAAGAAACCTCAAAAGAGCAAAAGAGGCTTTGGGCTATCGATCGTCAAGTTTTGCGAAGTTTTACCAAGGAAGTGGATGTGTCTTGTTTGATTTCAAACGTGAGTAAAGACATGGTGGAATGTAGAAGCCCTACTTCATTTTCTGGCTTAAATGTTGTGCTAATCTGGGGACTCACCACTTGCATCAGGACACACACTCACTGTCAGCGTCATCTGGAGATCGACATCCTCCTCCGCCCCGTGTCGGGGCCACCAAGGAGCTGAGTCTAGAGAGGAAGTGACAGTCGGCTGCCCCTCCTCCTCCTCCCTCCTCCCTCATTCTTGCTTTGCTACAATTGCATTTTCTTCAACCTATGGTTTATCTTCTTTCAGGAATCTTTTTAAACCACGTGTCCATTTTGTGATGCCTAATTTAATTAAAAACAACATACAACGCATTCCATAAATAACCCACATTAAGGGTAAAACTTCAAAGAGCAACCCCGTTGCCACATCTGTGTCCTGGGACTGCCCCCTGCTAAGGGACGTGGGCCACGTGATGCGAGGGGCCGAGGGGCCGGCCAGGCGTTTCACATCGGCAAGACGCACCTTCCGTACCTAAACTTCCACAGGGGCACAGTTTCCCCATTTCCTGGCATTGGGGTCGGGACAGGATGAGACACCTGGGGACGTGCATGGTCAGTCCCAGGGGGTAGGACTTGCAGTGAGTGTCATCCAGGCCCGGCCAGGGTCACTGGGCCACCTTCCTCCTCTCTGTTCTGCCAACATCATGATGGCAACCCCAAGACACCTGGAGCCAGAGCCACCCAGAGGGGCTGCTTCCTGGTCCCCCACCACAGAAACTGAGTTGATAAGGGGTTGTTATTGTTTTAAACCTCTAAATTTTGGGGTAATCTGTTACACAGCAGGAGATACCTGACATGAGTAATGAAGGTTGGGAACTTTTATTAAGCATTTATTAATACTATCTGCCAGGCGCTGGGCTAAACATACCAATGGTATCTCATCTAATCTCCCCAACAGCTCCATAGGGAAGCAGATGCTGCCATAATGGTTTTTCTGAGGTGAGGCAGTCGAGGCACAGAAAGTGAGGAAACCTCTCTGGATCACACAGCTGGTAGGCAGTGGGGCTGGCATTTGAGCCCAGGTCTACCCAATTTTGAGTCCTTATTTAAAACAAACACGTGGTCCCATCCCTCTTGTAATTCTAGGCCCAGCTGTCCTGCCCTCCCAGCCTTCCTCGGACACGGGCTTCCTCTCCCAGGTGCCGCAGGTGGCCCCTCTGCCTAAGGTGTCAGTCTTGGCTGCAGACGGGGAGCCCCCCAGTGCTCCGTGCTCAGGCTGGCCTGATACCAGAAGAGTTTCCCGAGTTAGGAGCCAGAAGATTTGGCCTGAGTCCCCGCTCTGTTGGTTGATGGTTGATGGTGACCTTGCCCAAGCTTGCTGGGTATCTCTGGGACCACAGTGATCTTCAGGGCTGAGCCTCCTCCGCAGGGTGGCTCTGAACACTAACGAAACGGCAGCCAGGGCTACAGGATGCCCAGGACACGAGGGGACACCCTCCCCGCTGGGAGACCTCAGCGCCTGGCCCGAGGCCGCCTTATCTTTGTCTCCCAAGTGCCACTTTGAAGATAGATTCTTTCCCAAGTGGATATGACCACAGCACGTGAAAAACAGGGGACAGCTTGATGATAAACCGGCAGATAGATCATAACTGTCCAATTGTCTTAAAAACACGGCAATGAGGTTTCCCCAAGGGTGACCCCGACTGTCTGTCATGGGGTGTGTGCTGCGGGAGGCTGCACTCAGGCTGTGGCGCCGAGGCACCGGCCACACCTCTGATGGGCCTTGCTTCAGCCTTAGCTCCATCTGTTTCAGGCTGGGCCACTTCATCTTGAAAGTTCCAGAGCTTAAGTATTTATCAGCAAAGCAGCTGCTTCCATTTGTTCTGCGTGATTTGATGCGTTTATCGCTGTGTGTTTAGAATGCTGCTTTGCTCTGTCTCTGCGATTTCCCCCGACTCCACATGAAATGGATCAGACTCCGCCCCCAGCCCTCTGTGCCCGGGGCCTGCTGTCCGCCTCCTGAGGTTGTGCATCCAATGGCCAGGACTCTTCCTCCTGAGCGGGAGGTGTTTGTGCAGGGGCCTGGGGTCCGTGGGGGTGGCTGCTGTGCGGGCTCCTAAGAGCTCCCTGTTTGCGTGCCTAGCGTGGGCAGGGACATTGACTGTCATTAAGCTCCTCTCTCCGGTTTAAAGGGTTGGCGTTTGAGAGTCACTATCACTCTTCCGCATGTTCCATCTCTGGAGTGCCGTGGAGCGTGGGGCTGGGGGCAGGTGGACACCAGAACCGTGGTGCTGCCCCTGGGCTGGCCTGGGCCACCTGGCGGAGGAATCTGGGGGTGGGTTGATTGGGCTGTCTGGGGACCAAGCCTGGGTGTCCTGAGTTTGGGGGATAGTGGCCACGCCGCCCCTTCCCTGTCTGAAGGCTGCCAGCCTGGGGCCACACCCAATAGCCCGAGGGGTGGTCTCCAGCCCCTTCTCCAGGGGGCAGACACCTTTGTGGGATTGGATTCCTTCTGGGGGGGCTGCTCAGAACAGCCCCATCCCCTGCCTCTGGGCAGGCTGAGGCCCTAGTGTGCCTGCCCAGCCTTTCGGGCCACACCAAAGGGGTTCCAGGAACACATGTGTGTACTTGAGCTGAGGGCTGGGAGTCGAGGCCTGGTGAGGTCTCCACATCCTCCAGAGAAGCGCCTGCACCTGCCCACAGGTGAGGGCCAGGTCCTGCCATCGGGGGCCCGGGGGAGGGCCATGTGCGGGTCGTGCTCTCAGGGCTGCTGTGGTATCGTGGGATGACTGGGCCTCAGCGGGTCCTGAGGTGCCAGCTGACGAAGTAGGACAAATGCCTCGTGTGGGGCTGGTGGGGATGAGCCCTGGGGGGCAGTCAGTCCAGGTCTCACCTCGGTGGCAGGTGGAGGCACAGACCCCTTAGTGATGGGGTGGGGGTGTCATTGTGGGGCTGCCAGGCCCCCACCTCTTCAGGAACCGTCCACAGTCAGCATTCCGCCTTGTTGTGGTACTGTCCCAGCCGAGGTGGACACGCGCCCCAGCCAGGCCCGCCTGGTGGCTGTCCTCAGGCTTCAGCCCTGAGCCCGGGGATGGGGGCTTGAGAGTGGCTCTTCCCCAGGAGCCCGGACGCCCCTGCCCCTGCCTTGGAGCCCAATTCTGACTATTTCATCTCCTTCAGGGACATCGCCAAGATTTTTCCCAAAAAAGCAATGGGGAGACACCCCTCCCACGGTGGGAGACAGTGCCCTGCTGCTGTAGACGCCGAGATAGCTGTGTGCGTCCACGTTGGCCTGGTGCCTGAGGGTCCAGAGCATTAGTTTAACCCATGCAATTATTTACAGTGTCAGTGCGATGTCATTCTTTCCTGCCAAGCCTCGGGGTGCAGGGTCAAGTCTGTTTTGTTCAGCGCCGCAGCCAAGGTCTCCAGCCGCCCGGCGGTGCCCGGCGGTGCCCGGCGGTGCCCGGCTGGAGGTGGCTGGACTCCGGCTCTGGCCTGAGGAGCCGGCCACTAGGGGGCGCTGCATGCCCACCTCGCCCTGCGCTGCCCAGACGCCTGGACGGGCCCAGTCCCTGGACCTGATATGGGGCCGCGTGCCCAGCAGGTAGGACCTTTGCGGCACTTAAAAGGCTGGATTGTGTCTGGGGAATCCCATGTGAGTGTGAGTGAGCTCACGTGTGCTGGGCAGCCACGGGGCGGGTGGCCGTGGCCACTCGTGGGCTCGTACGCACCATCATCCTCCCGCAGGATCGGCCCGTAAGCAGCGTGACCTTGCCCAGCGGGCCTGGAGCGGTGCTTGAGTGGGCACAGCGAGAGCCTTTCCAAGGGACGGCGACAGGAGCGCGGCACGCCCTTGGCATCCTGCGAGGGAGACACGCAGGGCAGCGCTGCCAGCGGCGTGTCCTGCACTCGTGGGTCTCAGGGGCAGAGGAGCCGATCGACGTGCAGAGAAGGAGGGCACACCCGCGCAGGGCGGGAGGATGTGGGGATGCAGACACACGGGTGACCTTTGGCCTTTGACCCCCCATTTGTCCTATCAAGTTCAAGGTTTAATCAGTATCCATAAATTACCACTCGAATATGACAAGACACTTGGCACGTGTTTTTGCAATCATTCGGAATTTTAGTTCCAGAAGATCACTTTCTTTTCTTTCCCATTATGTCCATTACTTTAAGAACATTATGTCTTGTCTGTTTGGAGAATTATTTTCTAACAACAGCCCCAACCTCATTTTCTCAGTAATTATTTGGACTTAAATGTGAGTTTTAGTGATCCATTTGCTCACCACTGTTTCTCACGCCGGTTCCACCCTTGTCTCGTTTTCCTTTGATTCTAGTGAATTGCGCCTCATAATTACCTTTTCCCAGAAAGAGCGACGGACAGCGTACTACCCGGGTCCTCAAAAATAGGTCAACAAGTTCATTTTGCCGCCACGATGGGAGGATATTTTGTCTGGATGCAGAATTCTAGTTGTGAGGTGCTGTTTCCTCAGAACTTTGCAGCTAGAACACAAATGTCATCTTCTAGCGTTTTGGGACCGCAGTAAGAACCACCAATGTGAGTGGGCATTTTATTCTTTTCCTTTTTTAAGGCGATCTGTTATTTTTATACTCGGGAAGCTTAAAGGAGTTTTTAATCCTCTGAGTTGGAAGCTTCACCAGGATGCATGTGCCAGTGTGTCAGTTTTTCATTATTCCTTATCAGGACACCTATGACCTGAAGGCTCAAGCCTTTTTCCACTACAGAGGAAATTTTCTTCTCTTATTTCTTTAATTACTTCTTTCCCCCCGCTCTCCTTTGGGCCCCCGTTGGAATGATATCGCTTCTCCTGGGTCTCCAGTCTCTGTTAGCCTAACGCCCACCCCCCATCTGCCCTGCCCCGAGAGGCTTTCGGGACTGCCTTCCAATTGGCCTGTTTGGGTTTCAGCCACGTTATTCACAGCTCCTGTTACTTTAGGAATCATGTTTTTAATTTCAAAGATCTCTTTCTCGTTCTTTAAAAAACTGTGGCCAGTTCCAGTTTTACAGATGCAGTATCCTTTTGAGTCTCTCTGTGAATGCTAATTACAAATTTAACATTCTCTTCTGTTTCCTGCATAAATCCTGATTCATTGTGGATTAGCTGACCCCTAGGTCATTTTAGAGATGTGATTTAGAGGATTTAACCACCCCATGGAACCACTTGTCCTATAGGTGAGTGTGTTCGTATCCGTGTCTGATGAAGTGACCGACAGTGGCCTTGGTGGCTGGCGCCACGTGTTTCTCCCTAACCAAGGGGTTGGCAACGTTTCCTGTTAAGGGCCCCAGAGTAGATATTTTCAGCTTTGTAGGCCATACAGTCCCTCTTCTGACACTCAACTTTGCCACTGCAGCAGAAAGCAGCCCTAGATGATGTGCAAACAAATGGTCTGTCTCTGTGTCTTTATAACTTCACAAAAACTGGCCTCAGGATGTGGCCCATGGGTTGCAGTCTGCCAACCTCTGCTCTAGCCCACGGCAGGAGCCCCTGGGGCCCAGTCCCCAGCTCTCTTAGAGTGGTTGTCTCCTCCCTGGCCATATGTAACCTGCACTAGACGCTCCCCCAGTTGTGGTGAAGGGATAAGCCACAGCTCTCTGGTTTGTCTTTGTTTCTTGCGTTCCATGGCAGCGTCCTCTTCCAGCTTTTGCCCACCAATTCCTGGGGTTTGGGGATCCCCCAGTGGGCAATCAGTGCCTATTTCTGTAGTGGACACCCCCAGGGCCTGGGCTGCCTTGTCATGCTTTTCTGGGCAGCCTTGTTTCTGTATCAGCCCATCTTATCCATGTCATTTATTTCAGAATTTTCTCAGCATTTCTGATTCACTAATTCACCCTTCTCTGTTTTCCAGCGCTTCTGTGTATGTTTATGTTCTTAAATCACTTACATGGGATTGAGTGGGGGGAGAGCAAAGCCCATGAGTTAGGCTACTATCTTGATCTAGAAATCTGGAATTCTCCCCTACCTCTAAAAAAAAGCTTTATTGAGGTATGTTTTGCACATGATATAATTCACCTTTTCAAGTATACACTTCAATGATTTAAGTTATTTTACCAAGTTGTGCAACCACCACCCTCAATCAGCTTTAGAACATTTTAATTGCCTCCTAAAATCATTTTTGATAGTTTATTTGTTGGCTATCAAGTCTTATGACACAGTAAAGCCTGTTTAGGCCTACACATTTCAGCTCATTGATCTACCCATAGTTTTTGCCCTATCACCACAGTGTCTAATTACTGTTGCTTTAAATATACGTCTCAATAGCTGGTGGGAAAGGTGTTCCTCATTTTCCTTCCTTTCCAAATTTCCTTTTAAGTTATCTTCCGCTAGTACTTTAGGATATACTTTGCAGTATTGTTGCAAAGTTTGTTGTTTTTTAATTAGGATTTCAATTGGGATTGGGCCAAATATTTAAAATATTTTAGGAGAATTGATACATTTACAACGTTCAGACTTTCCATCAATATAGCATGTCCCATATACTTGAATATTTTATTAGTAAAGCTTATAGTTTTTTCTTCACACAAGTACTGAAATATTTTTATTGCAGCTATTTCTAGGTCTTAACATACTTTTTATCTGTTGCTATTTTAAGTGAAATCTTTTCTTTTTCCCATTATAGGCACTAACTGGTGATTGCTATTACATAGGAAAACTATAGATTTTAAATATTTATTTAGAACCTAGCCAAATTGTTGAACTATTATCAATTGTGGCTTGAACGTTTTTAATGATACATAACAATTACACATATTTATGGGGTGCATGTGATATTTCGATACATGCACACAGTGTGCACTGATCAAATCAGGGTTTTGAGGGTTCCATCACTGCGAACATTTATCAATTCTCATTTCTTCCTGTCGGGAACATTTCAGATCTTCTCTTCTGACTATTTTGAAACATACAATATATTGTTGTTAACTATAGTCACCCTACTGTGTGCTAGTAAACACTGTAAGTTTTTAAAAAGTAACTTCTCTTGGTTTTTCTGGGTGTTTATCATTGTGTCTTTGGTAAACTTGTTACTGTTATCTCTTCCTTTCTAGTCATTATACAGCAGTAACCCTTATCTGTGGGGACACGTCCCAAGACCCCCAGTGGATGCCTGAAACTGTGGATAGTACTGAACCCTATATATGCAGCACTATGTTTTTTCCTCTACATACATACCCATGATATAGTTTAATTTATAAATTAGGCAAAGTAACAACAATAACAATTAACAACAAGTAACAACAGTTAACAACAATAACTACTGATGAAATGGAACAATTATAACAATATACTGTGATAAAAGTTACGTGTTTTAATGTTATATAACAATATGCTGTAATAAAAGTTATACTTTCTTCTGAGAGACAGAGGGCATCAAAGAATGTGCCCTCTCTCTCAGAATAGCTCACTGTGGTGTAGTCACCTGTTCTCAGACCACAGTAGACCACGGAAAGTGAAGCCTCAGAGGGGCAACTGCATCTGTTAGGTTTTAGGCTTTGAGGTGTCTGTTAAGATCTTGGAAAACGTGGACGTAGTAGTGGTGACAGTGCACGTCCTGGGCTTGCTCCTGTCGGTGACGGGAATGGCTCTGACGCATCTCTGTTGAGCAAATGTGGGATGTTGTCCCTCCGGAGAGCCAGCGTTCTCAGACTTTATCCTGCCCTGTAGCGTTGCCATCGGGGCGTCTGTGGGGGGGGGCAGGAAGCTTCCCTTATTGGACCGTGGATGTGACGGTGTGCATCTTGAGACGCTTCCTATCCTGGAACCATCCTGACGTTGCTGAGATGGGACTTCCTTGGTTTTCGTCCCCGCTAATGTGTGGTTGGTCCAGTTTGCTAAGTTCTGCCCTTGCCGTAGGAGGGCCCCGTCCTCTCCCGTCTTCTCGGGGCCGTTTCTCCCAGTTACGCTTTCTCTCTCCTGAGTCTTCGACTTCCTGCACGTCCTCAGCCTGCTGCGCCCTCAGTCCCTGGCCCTCGGCTCCCACCCCCTCACCCACGGACCAGCCCCCGCCAAGTCCCCAGGGACCTGGAGTCTCCAAAGCTGCCTCTTACTGGACGCCTCCCGTTGGACACAGTCACTTTCCTGGACTTCTCCCCGCTCCCGACTCCCTCTCTGCCCTTGGGTTTCTCTGACGACGCGGCAGCCCTTTCCTGGCACCTGTGCAGGCGACTCCCACCTGGACACCCACGTTGGAGAGTCTCAAGGCCCCTGCTAGCCCCTTCCTGTCTCATGCGTCCTCGCCTCTCAGATCTCACCGACGCCAGTGGTTTTGGTGCCGTCATGTGTGTGCGGGTCCCGGCTTTAGGCCTCCAGCCGTGAACGCGCCTCAGAGCCTCTGCCGGGTACAAATCTGCCCACTGGCGCCTGCACGTGGATATCTCGAAGGCTCCACACCCTCACGGTGCCTGCAAAGTATGTCGTGAAGCACCAGTGGAAGGTCCGAAGCGTCACGGGATCTGAGACCCCTCCCCGCCCTCCACCGGCCTGAGCCGGGTCCCTCCGGAGGAAGCCTCCCTGGTGCGCTCGGTGCCAGGCGCCAGGACCCAGCTCTCACCTGCACCCCTCTGCCTCGCTGCACACCCACCGCCCCCCACGCCCCTAGTGCTGTCGAGCACCACCTCAGCACCGCTCCCCGACACCTGCGGCAGCCTCGCGGCGAGGCCAGCCCTGCCGCTCCCAGGCCTCTGTCCCCTTTGCAGTCAGTGATCTTCCAGGAGGCCAAACCTGTGTCGTTCCCTTCTCCTGCCCCTCAGCTGTGTACACACGTGCATGCGCACACACACACCTATGCAACACACAGGCATACCCACGCCTATGTACACACGTGCATGCACACACATCCAGGTACATCTGCACATGTATGCAATGTACCTATACACATCTAGGTAACATACACCTATATACACACATGCATGCACACATACACATCCAGGTACATCTGCACACGTATGCAATGTACCTATACACATCTAGGTAAGATACACCTATATACACACATACATGCACACATACACATCCAGGTACATCTGCACACGTATGCAATGTACCTATACACATCTAGGTAAGATACACCTATATACACACATGCATGCACACATACACATCCAGGTACATCTGCACACATATGCAATGTACCTGTACACATCTAGGTAACATACACCTATATACACACATGCATGCACACATACACATCCATGTACATCTGCATACACATGCAAAACATCTATACATGCATATATAACACACCCACACCTATATACAGACATGCATACACACCTACATAAACACATGCACACACACGTGTGTACACACAGCCTGCTTCAACAGCTCCCTGTACTCTGGCTTCATGGGTCCTCCCTATCCCCGCTGATAAGGGTTAAACTGTGTCCCCTTAAAGTATATGTTCAGGTCCTGATGCCCAGGACCCGCGAATGTGACTTTATTTGGAAATAGGCTCTTTGCAGATGTGATCAAGTTCAGATGAGGTCATGCTGAATTTGGGTGGCCCTAATCCATGACTGGTGTCCTTAAAATAAAGGGGAAATGTGGACATAGAGACACACAGGGAAGAAGGCCATGTGATGAGGGAGCACAGATTGGAGTGAGGCTTCCACGTGCCAAGGAATGCCAAGGAATGCCGGCAGCAACTGGATGCTGGAACAGGGATGGAAGGACCCTCCCCTGGGGCCTTCAAAGGGAGCGTGGCCCTGCCAGCACCATCATCTTGGACCTCTGGCCTCCAAAACTATGAGAGAATAAATGTCTGTTGTTTAGGCTGCCAGGTTTGTGGCACTTTGTCACAGCAGTGACAGGACACTAACACACCATCCTGCATCCCGCACACCTCCCGTTCTATCTCCTTGCCCTCCTGTGCCCTCTGCCTGCTGTTCATGCCACCCCACCCTCAGTCTCTCCTTAACACCTCCACGGCCTCCCTAGGCCGCTGGGGCATCACCCCCTCGGGAGCCCTTCTGGCCCCCAGCAACCCCGGAGTTCCTGCTGCAGGCCCCCAGGCACCTGCTCCTGACCCTGGGAGCCGCCTCCTGGGGGTGCATGCGTGTTTATGTGTGGGGTCTCTGCACCCCTCAGCTTTGCTCCCTCCTGTGTCTGGGGACAAGGCCCAGTGCCTGCCACCAGTGAGTTGCGCCCATTGTCCGAGGAGAAAAGGGACTTTGCATGTCTATTAATAAAGTGAGAGTGGCCTGTGGTTTTCTTTAACACCCTGCTGCTAGGTTTTGATTCAAGGTTAAATGTTGTTATAAAACAAATGGGGAGATTTGTTTTAATGGCCTGGAACTGTTTATCTAGCATCAGAGGGATCTGTTGTTTGAAACTGTCTGGACCTGGAACAATTTTGAAGTTTTTAAATTAAATTTTAAGATTTCCTTGCATTGTTATTAGTCATTGACATTTTCTAGAATTTTTATAATTTATGTTTTCCTAGGAAAACGTCCCATCTTCTTGAGAGTTCAAAATATATTGACATAAAAATATACATAGTACACTTATAATTTATGCATTTAAAAAATTTTTGAATTACATTTTCCAGAGATTTATTTATTTTCTCACATAAAACAAAAACAGCAGAAGTTATCCTGTTAATATAATGGTACTTTTCCCTCCTAATCTCTGCTTTTTCCTGCCCTTATTTTCCACCTTGGTTCTTCTTGGGTTTGTCTTGTTTTCTAATTTCTATTACATGGATTTACCTTAATTTGCTTACCAGTCCTGCATGATGCAAAATCTTTCAAAATTTCAAAGATTGCTGTGAGTCTTGCATTCATTTCACACACACAAAAGCATATTTGTAATATAACATTTCTGGAAATAGAATTGCTAATCAGAAGCTGTGTGTGTTTCTAATTTTAATAGATTAATTTTTTTCTCTACAGAATTTGTAGAGAAAAATTTACATGTTCATCAGCAATATATTAATTTCATTTTACTTAAATCACATATAACAGATATGTCATAGGTGTCTTACTTAATACCACATATACCTATGACAAATAGTCACTTAATTCTCAGAACAACTCCAATTTACAGATTAGGAAATTGAGGCTGAGAGAGATTAAGCAACTTTCCCAAGTTTAATAAGTGATGAAAGTGAAACTCAAATCTAGATATTCTGGTCCCAGAGTCCATACTCTCACCCAGCACACTGAGCTGACTGTTTTCTCACACCCTTATCAATAGGCAGTTGACAAATATTTTGATCTTTGCCAATTTGGAAAGTAAAAATAAAAGAATCTCATTTTAGTGTTTTAATTTGCATATTCCTTACTATGACTAAGGTTGAGCCTTTCTTCAAATGTTTAAGAAATATGTTTTTCCCTTTCTATGAACTGTTTGTTCACAATCCTTGCCTGTTTTTTCCTTTTGGCTATTGACCTTCCTATTGGTTTATAGAAGCTCTTTACATATTAAAGCAACTAGTTCCTCCTGTGATATGAAATGCACATATCTTCTTACTATTTTATGTCTTTAACTTTTTCTTTTTCTTTTTCTTTTTTTTTTTTTGAGACAGGGTCTCACTCTGTTGCCTGGGCTAGAGTGCAGTGGCGTGATCACAGTGCAGTGCAACCTCAAACTCCTGGGCTCAAGTGATCCTCATGCCTCAGCCTCCCAGTAGCTGGGGCTACAGGTGCACGTCACTATACCCAGCTAATTTTTTTTTTCTATTTTTTGTAGAGACACAGTCTCGCTATGTTGCCCATGCTGGTTTTGAACTCCTGGCCTCAAGCAATCCTCCCACCTCTGCCTCCCAAAGTGCTAGGATTACAGGCATGAGCCACTGTGCCTGGCCTATGTCTTTTAAATTTGTGGTTTTTTAAATAGTACATAATTTAAAAAACATTTATGTAGTCAATATTTTCAAAATTTTGTGTGTGTTTATGTGTGTGCATGTTTTAACATGCTCAGAAGACCTGGCCATCCTGAGATTTGAATAATTCTCTTAGGTTTTCTTCTAGTACTTTTATGGTTCTATTTTTCACATTAAATCTTTGATGCATCTGGAGATTATTTTTTCTGTAAGATGTAGGGTAAAGATTCACTTTTTCCCAGGTTTCCCAGACACGATGTATTGTATAATTCATCTTTGCCTTTAACTGGACATTCTACCTTTATCATATAGTAAATTTCCACTTGTATTTGGGATTTTCTTCCCCCACCCCATTGATCTGTGTGTGAATGTGCCTGTATCACAATTTAAAAGTCATTATAATTTTAACATATTTTGCCAACGAGTAGGGCTGGCCACTCACTAATCTTTTTCATGAGAACTTTTGAACCAGCTTATCTGGTTTCTCAAAACATCCAATTGATACCTTCTATGAGATAATTAACACCTTGATGTTGTCTGGCCTTACTATCCTAAAGTGTGGTATGTATGTATTTAAGTCTTCTTTTATGTTTAGTTCTATTTTAATGTTTTTTAAAAATAAAGCTTGAATAGTTTTTAGGTTTATTTATAGATATTTTAACCATCTTTTCCTTATAACTTCTAATGAATTTTGTTTTAATACATAAAAACTATTGACTCTCATATGCCAGTTTCATGTCACCTCCATTGGTGAAATCTATCATTATTTGTAATAGTTTTTCAGTTATTTTTCCTGGAATTCCTAGATATGTAATCATACCATCTGCAAATAATGATAATTTTACCCTTTCTCAATTTTTGTATATCTTATTTCTTTTCCTTGTTTAATTATGTTTGTGAGTATCTCTAGGATAATGTTCAATAATAGTGGCAACAGTAGGATCTTTGTCTTAACTTTAATGGGAGGATGTTTATAAGTATTACCCTATTAAGTATAATTCTGACCCTTGGGATGAGATAAATATATTTTATCATTTAAATACCAATTCAGTCATTTTTGAGTTATAAAAATATGGCTGATGAGTTTTATTAATGCTTTTCCAGCATAAACAAAAAGATTATATGATTGGTCTTTTGATCTAGTAATATGATGAATTATGTTAATATATTTCCTAGTATTGAAACATCCAAGCATTTCTGGAGAGAGGTTAATTGCATTTTTCTATTTTTCCTTGAATTTCCTAAAGATTTTGCTTTATGAATGTCAATGCTTTGTTGTTTGGTACATAGGTATTTGTAGACGCTAGGTCTTGACTGTGGATGGCATCCTTTATCATTACAATGGGCTCTGTTTTGCTCCCTTTAATGCTCTTTGTCCTGAATTCAACCTTATCTGATAGTAGGATTTTAAGATTGAGACCCCTGCATTTTACCGTTTACCCCCAACCTGTCTGTATGTAGCATAGACATAGCATAATCCAGTCTTAGAGTTATTTTGTTTTCTTTTTATGAATGAAAAGCACACCCCGTGCGACAGGCCATTAGTTATTAGCAAAGGGTGCCTGGACCCCATTGCTGGCTAGCACAGGCAATTCCCGGGTGGGGACCACTCATCAAGTTGCTAACCAACAATTTCTTAGTTGTTCTTTTCCTTTGATAGGTAAGTTTAGCCCATGTAAGTATCAGTATATGGATATATCGATAAGGTAGCTTGGTTTTCATTCTGCCATGCTTTTTGTTATGCCTTCTGGTCAAGCCTTAAAAATTTTTCACAGTCTAAGCTTTCTTTGTTTTGTGTGTCCCTATTACTTTTTTTTCCAAATTTCACAGAACAACCCATTACTGTTGATTATTTAGAATGTATACATTTTGTTTGAGTGATTACATATTTTAAATTTATGTAAAATTCACATGACGTAAAATTAACCATTAACCATCTTACAGTGTACAATTCAGTGGTGGCTGTAGTTTTTTACTATACGTTTATAGTTTATTCATAATCATTCTCCATTTGCTTTAGGCCAGCAGTTCTCAAATGTTTTGGTTCCCTTTGCTCTCTTAAAAATCATGGAGGATCCCAGAGAAATTTTGTTTATGTGGATTGTATCTATTGATACCATATCACAAACAAAAACTAAAAATATCTGAAAATACACATTATCTCATTTAAAGTCACAATACTAAACCCATTACATTTTAACAAAAATAACATATTTTAATGAAAAATTACTAAATTTCCAAAACAAAGAAAAATTTAGTAAAAGAAGGGACATAGTTTTACATTTTTGTAAATCTTTTCAGTATCTGGCTTAAGAAGACAGCTGGTTCTCATATCTTCTTCTGCATTCAATCTGTTGCAATATGTTTTTTGGTTTGATTTTTGAAGAAAACCTGGTTTAACTCAGACATGTAATTGGGAAGAGTACTTTGGAAGTCTTTTCAGATAATTGTGAATATTATTCTTTGACAAGTGGTGGTTTTATAAAGGTTGGTTGCATTGTGGAATCTGAAACTATATCAATAACTTTTTAACTCTGTTACATTAAAATCTATTTTTCTATTTATCATTGTGAATGGATCTTTTACCCCTTTATGATTTTGTAACATCATGTATTGGTCATTTGGAGACTGACCCTGAGTTACTCAGATCTGCCAGGTGTTGACACATTACTTTATACAATATCAAAAAGTCACATTTGTTAAACCTAATTAAGGAGGTGAAAGACTTGCAAACTGAAAACTATAAAACATTGCTGACAGAATTAAAAGGAGACAAAAATAAATGGATAGACATCCTATGTTCATAGATTGGAAGGCTTAATATTATTAAGTTGTTCATCCTACCCAAAGTGACCTATAGATTCAATACAATCCCTGTCAAAATCCCAATGGCATATTTTTTGCAGAAATAGAAAAATTCATCCTAAAATTCATACAGAATCTCAAGGGATCCTGAATAGCCAAAACAATTTTGAAAGAGAAGAACAAATTTGGAGGAGCCACATGGTCTGATTTAAAACATGTTACAAAGTTACAGTAATCAAAACAGTGTGGTACTGGCATAAAGACAAACAATTGGATAAATGGAATGGAATAGAAAGCCCGTAAATAAACCCTTGCATATATGGTCAAATAATCTTTGACAAGGGTGCCAAGACCACTTAATGGGGAAAAAACAGTCTCTTCAACAAGTGGTTTGGGGAAACTGGATATCTACGTGCAAAAGAATGAAGCTGGATCCCTAGCTTACATCATATACAAAAATTAACTCAAAATAGATTAAAGACCTAAACGTAACATCTAAGCTGTAAAACTACTAGAAGAAAACGTAGGGGAAGAACTTCCTGATGTTGGACTTGGTAATAATTTCTTGGATGTAACACTAAAAGCAGAGGCAACAGAAGCAAAAGTAGACAAATGGGTTTAGGTCAAACTGAAAAACTTTTGTGCATCAAAGGACACAACTAACAGGGTGAAAAGGCAACCTATGGAATGGGAGAAAATATTTGTAAATCATACATCTGATAAAGGGTTAATATTCAGAATACATAAAGAACTGTAACTCAGTAACAAAAAGCAAATAATCCAATTAAAAATTGGCAAAGGACTTGAACAGACATTTCCAAAGATGGTATATAAATGGCCAATGAGCATATGAGAAGATGCTCAATGTTACTAATCATCAGAGAATGCAAACGAAAACCACAACGTGTCATCACCTCACACTCGTTAGGATGGCTACTATTAAAAAACCGGAAAATTAGTGTTGGCAAAGATATGGAGACATTGGAATCCTTGTGCACACTTGGTAGGATTATAAAATGGTGCAAATGCTATAGAAAGTAGTATGGTGGTTCCTCAAAAAATTAAAAATGGAATTACCATATGATCCAGTAATCCCACTTCTGGGTGTATATCCGAAAGAATAAAAAGCAGCATCTTGAAGAAACATTTGCATACCCTTGTTCATAGCAGCATTATTCACAATAGCCAAGAGGTGGAAGCAACCCAAATGTCCATCAACAAAAGAATGGACAAACAATGTGTATGTAAATACAGTGAAATACCATTCAGCCTTAAAAAGAAAAGAAATCCTGTCACATGCTACAACATGGATGAACTTTGGGGACATTATGCTAAATAAAATAATCCAGGCACGAAAAATACAAGTACTGTGTGATTCCACTACACGAGGTCACGTTCATAGAAACAGAAAGTCACATGGTGGTTACTGGGCTGGGGGAGGGGAAAGGAGCGTTGTGTTTAATGGATATAGAGTTTCAGATTTGCGGGATGGAAAACTTCTGGAGATCTGTTCCGCGACAACGTGAAATGTACTTATTGCCCTTGAAAATGGTTAAGCTGCTACATCTTATGTTATGTGTTTTTTACCACAATAAAAATAACCACATTTGTTAATATCACCACTGATCACAGCAGAAAAGCCTTTAAGTATTGAGAGGCTGTTATTTGCAATGGCAGTCGCAAGTTTTCCAAAATTCTAATTTTCACAAGAAACTCAAATTTTATTATTGACAACAATTACTGTCAGTTGTTTTCCTTGCAATAACAGGCTCACTTTGTTTATTTTTGAACAAAGAAAGTAGCTGTCAAATACCTCAGTCTGGACAGCCACATTTTGTCAGTTGTTCTTTCATATAAAAATCACATTTCATGAAAAAGGAGCTAGTTTGGCTCTTAACTGAAAGATCTGCACAAGAGCTTTATCTGACAACAGCCATCACACCGCAGCACGTAGCAGAATGCTTTCTGTGCATCTCCCACTTCACCATACAGAGTGTTAAAAAGATGTGTATTCAAGCATTGGAATTTAATAAAAGTAATAATTTTTCCTACTCATTAAGGATGTACTGTTTTTCTCTTTTGGGCAAGCATGGGCGGTGACCTGCACCGCAACTGCTGTGTGGCTTGGCGTCTTTGCCTTGGTTGTGCTAGGGGTGGCTCCAGTATCGCCTGCCATCCCTCCCACATCACCCGTGGGAGTGTCAGCACGGGTGTCCAGAACAAACGATGAGATTAAACAAGTCATTCTACAGTCTGGACGTTTCCACACCACGTTGTTTGCTGTCAAGGCAAACAAAGGCAAGTCACAGGCAAATCCTCTTAGATGGTAAGTCAGTGCTGATGCCAGACTGATGCATGCGAACGGCACGGCCAGCCACGTCTGGAGGCTTCCGTTTGTAAGGCGAAAGTACAATTCTGCCAAAAATTTCCTGACTCAATCTTCATGCTTGCAGTCCAGCATTTACTTGCGAGTGACCGTGTCGGTGGAAAGCGGCAGGGCTGTGCTTCCTCCGTGGACTTGTCACGCGGCCGCGGCCGGCGGTGTCCGGTGTCCGTGCTCGCGGGTGCGCTCGTCGCTCGGCTGCTGCAGGGGCGTCTGCAGCTGCTGCGATCTGGTGGCTCCGCGAGATGCTGCAGTGGCTTTTTCGTTTCTACTTTGAAAAGCGGCAACAGACAATTGATGGCTTTTAAAGCTCTCATCACGTTCACGTTTAAAACATTCCATTCTCTTTTCTTTAAACTCTGAAAGATTGGTCTCAAAATGATGCTGCTACTTAACTGACGCCATAGACTTTGAAAATGTTCTGTGGCGTAAGGCACAATAAAGTGCATGTAAACATCTATAAAGCTGAGGCAAGAGCACTTGCCCTGTCTTTGTTCCTTTCCTGCAGTTCTGGCCAGTTCCTTGGAGTAGGTCCCTTCCTTTGTCACTGTCAGCATTCTCAGACATTGCTGGCGCAAGGGGGGAGAAGGCGAGTCTCCTCGTCCTCCTTTTTAAACAACCAACTTGTCTTTAATTATAGGAAAATATATTATAAATAAATGTTAATTTTAGAATAAAATATTATTAGATTTTAAAAGAAGTTTTTTATAAAATTTGAAAACTTTGAAAATGTTCAAGAAGTAAAATATTCTTGTAAAACGAGACAATAAAGAGAAACAGATCTGAGTTAAAGAAGAAGGAAAACCCTTCCAAAGACTGATTGGCGCTGTCCAACAACAGGGCAGCCGTCCCTGGGAGGAGGGACTCGCCCATCACCAGAGGTAATCAAGTATTAACTGGACAACACTGGGCTGGGATACTTCAGATTTTTCAACCGGTGGGGACTTGGACTTGATGACTTCAAAGGTTTCCAAGCCTGGGGGTCTGCATTCCGTCCCCTGCATGCCCCTGCTCCCCCTGGGGTCTCCAGTGCCCCCCTCCCCCACACCCCGTCTCCAAATCCGGCGCCTTCTCACTGCTCGGCCTTTCTGGGCCTTGCAAGTCTTGGCACACGCTCCATTTCGATGCCTCCTTCTCCCCTGTCTCCTGGGATACTAAACGCACCAGGTTTTCCCACTGCCGCAGCCACGGAGCTCTGCTGCCTTCGCGCTCCCCCACCTCCCAGAGCTGTCAGACGGCCTCAGGCCGGGCCCCCGGCCCCTTCTCCTCACTCCCACACTCTTGCGGGGGCCTTGCCCACCTCCGCGTTCCCCTTGGCTGCAGGGGAGTGAGAAGCTGTGCCTCCTGCTCATGGGCTCTGAAACCCAACTGGGAGATTGAAGCCGCCTGGAGGGAGGAGGGAAACCCTGGGGAGCCCCGCTCACCAACCGGGACGAATGGGGGCTGGGTGACAATGATGGCACCACCCACCAAGTGCCTACTGGTGCCCTCCCTGTGGCAGGCATTTACCCCATTAACTCTCTGGGCAACCCTGAGAGGCGAGTGTTCCCTCGCCTTTGCAGAGCTAAGGAGATGGGGGCTCCAGGGCATTGTGAGTTTGTCCTTAATCTCCCATCTGGAAAGACGCAAACCCAGGACTTCAGTCCAGGTGGGTCTCCCTTGGGGACCTGTGCTTTTAACCTTTGCGTCTACTTAGAAGGCCCCTGTGCTGCGATGGAGAGGCTGAGGGCAGGCCCGGGAGGAGGGGAGCACTTCGGGGAGGGGACAGGGCATGCCTGAGGGTGGGTCCTGTTCAGCTCCGGGCAGATGGGGCAGCCCAGGGAGGCCCATGGCAGGTGTCCGGGGGCCCAGGAACACTGAGGGACCATGACCTGGGAGGCACACCTTTGGGGGCTGGAATCCCATCCTGCCATTTAATTGAAGCCCCTTTGGGGTGAGTCTCATTTCTCCTGTCCCTCATCTGTGACACGGGGCTGGTCACCACCTCGTAGGGCTGCTGTGAGAACTAAATGGCACGATGTGTGCGAAGGAGTCAGCCCAAGGCTTGCGGGGACAGGCACGCAGCATGCGCTGCTCCCCTCCCGCTCTGGAATGCTTTTCTCTCGGAACATGGTCTTCCTTCACAAGATCTGAGCACCCTGCATATAAATGACAGCCAACATGGGATTTCTCTTGCTTTAGCAGAGAGAAAAATAGCCTTCAATTACTCCGTGTGCATTTCCATTCAACATGCGTCGTTGCTATAGCAAAGATCATCGACCCAGAACTCGGGCACACAAGCTGGATGGCAGCCTCTCCCAGGATAAGATGACAGCTCTGCTGTTGACAGACCCACTGGGGCCTTCTGGGCCAGGGCCAGAGCTGACCCCAGGGGCTCCACGGAGCAGGTGCATTTGGAGGCTGAGTCAGGAAGGGAGCCCGAGGCACTGGTATTCAGAACCACTGTGTCTCCCCATCCCAGCTGCCTCCCTGGAAGATGGGCCCTTGGTATTTGGTCTTCCCTGAGGTTTCTACTGCATCTGACATCCCCACTGGCCTGGGGCAGGGTGGGGGTTGGTGGCTGAAAAGAGAGTGGATTCAATACTTTTTCTTAAAAGGAAGAAGTCAGAAGATAATGGTTCATTCTTGTCTTTGACCTACAGAGACTTGGAGACTAAAGAATACTTTTAACAACATAAAGGTAAACTCTCATAGAACTGAAAAATGGGACTTGTACTTTTAAAATCACTGGTTATGAATGAAATACTCAAATGACCATATTCACACTGATACAAAAATTCTTTTTTTAAGAAAATAAGGAGCATAAGAAATAAGTACAAAACCCAAAAAGCATAAAACGAAGGTATAGAAAAATCAAACTTATCCACTTGGGTCATAAATAAATAAGTAGGCTTACTTCTTTACTAAAGAAAAAAACAAAACACTCTCAAATTGGGTTTAAAAATATACACCTATCCATCCACCAATGTATCCACCCATTAATCCATCTATCCAGGAATCTATCCATCTATTTACCCATCCATCCCCTCCACTCATCTATCTATCCATGGATCTGTCCATCTAGTTATCTATCCATCCATCTACCCAACCATTCATCCATACATCCACCCATTCATACATCCGTCTGTGAATCTATCCATCCATCTACCCACCCATGAATGAATCTATCAATCTATCCTTGAATTTATTCATCCATCTACCATCATCTATCTATCCATCCATCCATGCACAAGTCCATTCATCTGTCCATCTATAAATCTATCCATCTATCCCGCAATCACCCTTCTATCCGTTTGTTCATCCATCTGCCCACTCATTCACCCATCATGGATGCTTACATGCATGCATGCATCCATCCATCCAATCATTAATTCATTAAACATTTCCTGAGCATCCCTTTGAGCAAGGCGCTGGGATTCTTTCTGCTGTGATTTTCACCCTTGAGTCCTTCAGAGCATACTTGGTGGATACCAATCTGTAAACAGAGATATTAACAAAATATCTCTGTCCAATGGAGGGTGTGTCTGCTGGGGAATCATGAGGGCTTCCCAGAAGAGGTGACTTGTGTAATCTGGGCCTTAAACAATGACTGAATGCTACCCTGTCAGTAAAGGGGGTGGGGAGGAGGGCCTTCTCAATCAGAGGAAACAGAATCCATACACATTGTTGGCATGGAGTGTGGCAGGAACCCGGTATGGGTAGAGAGTAGCAGAAAACCAACTAAAGAGGTTGGGGTTCAGAGACATCCTGGGGATCACTGGGTTTCAGGCTGAGTGAGTTTGACCTTTATCTCATGGGCAGTGGGGAGCTCTGAAGTCTTTATATATGGGAGAGACCTGATCACATTTGCCTTTTAGACATCTCACTGGGATGGTGGCAGTGTGGAGGATGGGCTTGAAGAGGCAAATCTGGCTCCTGGGAGCTAGACAAGAGGTGGATGAAATGACCCAGATGAGAGAGAGTGGGCCTGAGTCATGGCATGGCAGTAAAGGTCCCAAATCCTCAGCATGTAAGGAAGACACACCTGGCAGTGTGTGAACATACGGGTCAGGTAGTTGCTATGGAAACATCAGAGGTACAGGGTAAGCATGGAGTAGGCCAAAAAATTGCCTTGGGTTTTATAGGCATGAAGGTGGAGCTGGGTAGCCCTAAATGAGTATTGCCAGTGAGACATGCATCACCATTTTCTTCTAAGTGGTACTTTGCCCAGAGAAGGCCATTGGGTCAGGGATGAGCAGAGATGGAGCATCCCCTTTCATTCTGAGGGCGGGCTGGGAAGGCACTGAGTTCATTAAGGCCGTTTAGGTCAATTACACCAGTGGGGCAAATGACCTCACATACGTCTGCCGTGCAGCAGTTACTTGGCAGCAGAACTGTGTGACAGGGATTGAGAGCAGAAGCGTCTTTCCACTTCAGCACAAGAGGATCTCTGTCAGGACACCTACTGCAGCCTGCTCGTTTGATGGGTGAAAAAAATAGCAACAAAAGCAAAATAATGACAACGATGATGATGGTGATGGTGATGATGGTGATGGTGGTGGTGATGGTGATGGTGGTGATGGTGGTGATGATGATGGTGGTAATGATGGTGATGGTGGTGATGATGATGGTGATGGTGATGGTGATGATGGTGATGGTGATGGTGGTGATGATGGTGGTGATGGTGGTGAGGTGATGGTGGTGATGGTGATGGTGGTGATGGTGATGGTGATGATGATGATGGTGATGATGATGGTGATGGTGGTGATGGTGATCATGGTGATGATGGTGGTGATGATGATGGTGATGGTGATGGTGATGGTGGTGGTGATGATGATGGTGATGGTGGTGATGGTGATCATAGTGATAATGGTGGTGATGGTGGTGGTGCTGACAACTGACACCTATATTGTGCTAACTATTTGCTAGTCACTATTCTAAATGGGTTACCTAAATTAACTCATTTAGTTCTCACAGAAGCCCTAGGAGGAGATATTATTGTTCTCACTGTACATGTGGGGAACCTGAGGCACAGAAGTGCTAGTATGACTTGTCCAACAGTACGGCACATCAGGGGCAGAGCAAGAGTGGACTCCAGCATTTTCATCATTCAGAAATTTATATGATGAAGGCAGGAAGCATTTTGGAAAAAATTCTTAGCTTTCAAGAAGGCATGAGAACTGGGGTTATTTTAACTGACTGGTGATTCTACAGAGAGTGCCCTGCAGTGAGCTGAGGCTGGATATCCTAGGCATTGTATGGAAGGCGGGAGGAAGAGGCAGAGAGGAAGGCCAGGGCTTAGAGGAAGCTGCTCCAAACTACATGCATTCTGTGTGGTTCTAGGGGAAAAGAGAGAGATTTTGGCTCAATATAAAGGAAACCTTTTTTTACCCTCAGATCTGAGGTGAATGGCGTACAGATAATAGTGAGCTTCCTACATTTGGAGGTGTGCAGGCAGACGCTAGCTCATCATAGTTTGAGGGATTGGGTTTGGTAACTTCTGTGGCCCCTTTCAACTTTTGAATTTTATCAATGGGGAAACTGAGACCCAATCAAGGTGACTTGTCCATGGATGCCACAGCAGGAGGAGGCAGATACCAGATCTGGGCTCTTTCTGTTTAGCCACAGCTCAGAGCCGGTAGATGGTAACGCTTCTCCCCCACCCCTCATGTTTCCATGCGGAGGGGCATCCTTTTGTGTAACACTCCCAGACCCAGGTGGGGAACCGGGCCGTCGTTCTGCAAACCCAGCCCCCCGGGGTTCCAAGGGCCAGCTCAGCCCGGCCTGGCCTCTGCCGGGATCTCGGGGGCCAAGTGGCTCATCAGGGAGGGGCCTCCTGGGGAAACCCAGCAGGCCATGGGGTGGAAAGGCCACAGCTTGTGGAGCCAGACGCTGTGTGACCTTGGGGAGACCAGCTGCCTGCTCTGAGCCTGGGTCCCTGCCCTGTAAAGCCGCGCTGTCACGAAGCTGAAGACAGATCGAGGGGAAAGTGCTCTTTGAGTTCTGGGTGTGAACACAAGGCTGTCTGACCAGACGTGGCGGCCACCCAGCTCCGTCTTCCACGCATGCCCCTCTCACCCCACAGCCCGGCCGCACTGACCGCCACGGTCCTCCCTGCACTTCGCTGTCCTCCCTTGCCCTGGGTGGCCATCCCCACCCTTCCATCCTCTCCCTCACCTGCAAAACGTGACTGAAGAGCCACGTCCCCAGGCTTGCTCTCCACCGCCCTGAACCGGAGCACGTTTCCTTCTGTGTTTCCCAGCGTGCAGTCTTCAGAGTCTCGACCACCTGCAGGCGGGTTCCCAGCACAGGCACAGGCTCGCAGAGCGTTTGTTGAATGAATAAGCGGCGGCTGGGAGGTGCGTCTGCACTGTGGAGGCTGGGAATTTCCCCCAGGGGCTTTCTGCTGCCCCTGAAGGGGTCCCCAGGGCTCCTAGGCTGAGAGGTAAGAGGGTCCTCGGGCTCCCTCCTCAGAGCACCCAGTCTCCTCCCTTGGGCCGGGCACCCACCTGGGGTCTCCGCTCCCCGCCCCGCGCAGGCCCGTCGCTCGTCTTTCACACTCCCCGGCTCCCCCGCATCTCGGCAGCTGCTGCTGTTCGTTCTGGGTGATTCCCCTCATTTATTGCCACATTTGCGGGAGGCGCATAACTTTGTCTTCTCGCCGTTTCACTGCAGCCTCTTTAAATTGAAGCAATTGATCAGGCCTTTGCTTTCTCCTTTTGTTCCAGTCCCTCCTCCCAGCTGCCCCCGCCCCTTCTCTTTCAAGCAGCAATTAAATTAAAATCCATTTTCTCTACAGAAAAGAATAATCACGGTCCCAGGCCGAGGAGCGCCCCAGAGTCCAGGGAACACCGCCGGCCAAGCGGGGTGGGCGGAGGCAGCCGGCTCTGCTCCTTCAGGAGCGCGAGGCCCATCCTGACCAAGGTGGGCGGACGTGCCGCAGGTCGCGTGGCCAGCGTGTCACTGGAACGGCTGCGTGGCATGCCATCACGGTGGGACCTTGGGTCAGGGCAGGATGCACAGGTCGCGCACTGGCCTTTAGTGGTGACGTTGAGGCCGTTGCCCACGGGGAGTCTCAGGGTCCTGGGTGGGTGTTTTCTTAGGCGTGTGAGATCCAGGGCTGGGGGAGGGACGGGCCTCTCGGCGGTGTCAGGATGGTGAGTCCTGTTCCCACTCCTCCTTTTTGGTTTCAGCTTGGAGGGCTCAGTGAAAGCTGATACTCAGAGTCCCATCCGACCCTGCGGGTGGGGCACGTTGCGGGGTACAAGCTGGCGTCCCGGGCGCTCTCTGCCGCAGCCCGATCCCAGGACAGGCAGGAAGGGATGAAGGGACAGCTAATTGCTCCATACACCCAGGGGCCATAAGTTCCTCCCCTCTCATGCCTGAAGCCCCAGTGAGCTGGTGAACTCCCCACCGTTTGTGCATTTATTTAGAAAAAGAGCAGCGATGTCCTCGGCCTGCGTAAAGCCCTTGCGAGTTGGTGATGCTGGGGACCTCTCCATGGCGTCATTTTACTCGGCCAAGGAGACAGGGCGCCCAGGGAGATGCCAGGAGTGTGACAAAAGGACTGAAGGCTGAGTGGGCACCAGAACCCAGGCCTGGGGTCCCAGGAGGTGGGGGTCCCAGCCAGGGGTCTGGGTGCGAGCCGCGGTGCAGGTGCCAGTCTCCAGGCCGTCCCGAAGGAGTCTCGTCTGCTCCTCCTGAGGGTGCCAGGAGGAAGGACACATTGACTCCTGTTCACAGGAATTTACATCAGGGACAGACAAGGCCACGTAACGTTTACTTTGTCCTTTGCAGGAGGAAATTCTTAATGGGGCCTGGTGAGCAGAGGTCACCTTTGTGCCGGACCCTGCACGGAGAGCCCTTGCCCGCTCCCCACGACTGCGCCAGGCACAGCCCCTCCGCTGCCACCGCCCTCCCTGTGCTGGCCGTGCCGGGAGCCCTGCTGGGCAGGAGGAGGTAAGCTGGCGGCAGGAGGCAGGTCCTGAGTGTGAGCACATGGCACAGAGATCGGATGACCAGCCCGTCCTTGGGTGGGGAAAGTGAGGCCCAGAGAGGTTCAGTAACAGCCTCACAGGCATGAAGCCACAAAGCGCCCAGACCAGACCTCTGACACGGGGTGTGCTCTCGTGTCACCCCCCAAGCCCTAACAAGCCCTCGGGTCACCATGGGAGCCACCTCGCTTAGTGGTAAGAGCCCCAGTAGCTCCCTGGCTGCCCAGAGCTGCTCTGGAAAAATACCTAAAAAATATTACTGCTGAGACTTCAGCCTCTGGCCTTGCGGTGGACCATGTCCTCTGCGGGGCTCCGGGAAAAACTACCGGGTCCTGTACACACTTAGTTCCTGCCCCTACCCCTGCTTCCACTGGGAGATAATCGGTAAAGTGCATAAATCTGAAATGTACAGTTGGATGAATTTTGACAAATGTATCAACTGTGTAACCAAAACTCAAATAAAACATTCCCATCACTCCGGAAATTTCTTTTGTTCTCCCTCCCAGGTATCTCCCACCCTCCCCAAGGAAACCACTGATCTGATACTATCACTATAGCTTAGCTCCGCAGGCTCTGAACTTCATGTGGACAGACTCAGCAGTGTGGACTGTTCGTGCCTGGCTTTTTGTCTGTGAGATTCATCCATGTCTTTTCATGCCCCAGTAGTTTGTTGCTTTGGATTGCTGAGTAGATTTCCAACAGAGCTGCATCCATTCTCCTGTTAATGAGCACCTGGATTATTTCCAGTTTCCTAGTTATTCGGATGATTTCTTTTGGTGGCCACATGCATTCTCTTAGGTATTGCTAGGATTGGAACTGCTGGGTTGTTTGGTAAATGTATGTTTAATTTTAGTGTATACTTCCAGTTTTCCAAAATGGTTTAGCCATTTTACAGTCCCCTCAGCAGTGTACGAGAGTTCCAGCTGCTTCACATCCTCACTGAACCTTGTCACTGTCAGTCTTGATTTGTAATCCTTCCGGTGAGCGTGAAGTGGTATCTTACTGTGGTTTTAATTTTCCCTTCCTGGATGACTAACGCGCTTGAGCACTTGGCATGTGCTTATTTGCCACGTGTATATCTGCTTGTGTGACTTGCCTATTCAGGTCCTTGCCCATTTTTAATTGGGTTTTCTTTGTATTATTGATTTATGGCAGTTCTTTATATATTATACTTATCAGTTCTTTGTCAGATATTTGTATTGTGAATATTTTCTCCTAGTCTGTGGATCGGTTTTCATTTAATGGCATCTTTGATGAGAAGTTTTAAATTTTGAAGAAATTAAATTTATATTTTTCTTGTATGATTACTTCTTTGTGTCCTCTCTAAGAAATATTCTCCTACACCAAGATAGTGAAGATGTTTCCCCATGTTTTCTTCTAGAAGTTTCATGGTCTTACCTATCACCTTCGGTCTATGCTATACCATGAATTAGTATTTGTGTATGTAGTGAGGTAGGGGTCAAAATTTGTTTTTCCCCAATACAGTTAGCTAGTTGTTTCACTATTTGTTGAAAAGACTTTCCTTTCTCTATGTATAAACTTGACCTAGTGCCTCAGTTGACTATGTAGGTGTGGATCTATTTCTGGACTATATTCTATTCCATTGACCTCTTTGTCTTTGTGCTAATATCACATACTCATAAGTAGTGTAGCTTTATGGTAAATCTTTAAATTGAAGAATGTTCTCCAACTTTATTCTTCTGTTTCAAGATTTTCTTAGATATTCTAGACCTGTTTCATTTCCAGATTAATTTTAGAATCAGCTTTTCAATTTCTGTAAAAAGCCTGCTAGAATTATGATCGGGGTTAAATGAATTCCATAGATCAGTAAGGAGAATCAATATGTTAACACTATTGTATTTTCCAATCTATGAACATGGTATATCTATTCATGTATTTTAAAAATTAATTTCTCCCAACAATGTTTTTTCTATGTTATAAAAATGTTTTTCCTATGTTATAGAGATCTTGCACATCTTCTATTAAATGTACTCTTAGGCATTGGATGTTCTTGGATCTGTCATAAATGGTGCTTAAAAATTCCATTTTTCAGTTGTTCTTTACTGGTATATAGAAATAAATTAATTTTTGCATATTGACTTTATATTCTGCAATTTTGCTAAATTCACTTGTTAATTTTAGTAGTTTCTTTTTGTAGGTTTCTTAGGATTTTCCATATGCACCATCATGTCTACCCATACGGATACTTTTACTTCTTCCTGTTCAATCTTTTTGCCTTTTGTTTCTTTTTCTTACCTTGTTGTACCAGCTGGGGTACTCCCACTAACATGGAGTAGAAGTGGTGGAAGGGGACATCTTACCTTTTTCATAATTGCAAAGTGAAAATGTTCAATATTCAATATTTCATCAAGTATGACATTAGTTGTAGTGGATTTTTCTTGCAGATACTCTATTAGATTAAGGATATTTTCTCTATTCCGAGTGTGCTGAGAGTTTTTTTTTTAAATCATAGATGAGTGTTGAATTTTATCAAATTTTCTTTCTCTGCATCTATTGAGATGATAATATTTTTTCTCCTTTATTCTGTTGGTTTGGAGAATTACACTGAGTTTTAAATGTTAAAACAACCTTGCACCTGGGATAAATCCCACTTGTTTATAACACACTGAAACACGCACAAAGAGGTTTTGACTTGCTAATACTTTGCTCAATTTTTGCATCTATGATTTAAAGAGATATTGATTGGTCAATAATTTTATTTAATCTATTTTATTTTAATATTTATATCATCTGACAATCTTGCTTGTTAATTGGAGTGTTTATTCCATTTACATTTAAGTAAATTATGAATAAATTTGGGTTTACATCTACTTTCTTATTATTTGTTCTCTATTTGTTTCATCTGTTCTCTGATTCTTTATTGCTTTCTCTTGGATTAACTGAGTATTTTGTGGTATTCTATTTTATGTCCTCTCTTAGCCTTTTAGTACCTCTTTTCTTCAAAGGAGTCACTCTAGGTATTGCAGTATGAATCCCTAAATGACCACAGTCTACCTTGCGTTAATATTACACCACTCCAAGCACAATATAAGAACATCACAACAATAAAATTTCCTTTAATCTCTCACACCCTTTGTGCTAATGTTGTCATATATTTTATTTCTTCTTATGTTATAAACTCCATAGTTTCATAATATTTTTGCTTCAAACAGTCAATAATCTGTTGAAGAAAATTTTGAATTAGTCTTTTGTATTTATGTATTTACCATTTCTGGTTTTCTTCATTTTTTCCTGCAGATCCGGGTTTTCGTCTGGGATTACTTCCCTTCAGTGTGATGAAATTCCTTTAGAATTTCATGTTGTGTGGGTTCGCTGGCAATTTGTTCTCTCAGCTTTTGTTTATCTAATTATGTCTTTGTTTTGCCTTCAACTGTTTTATTTCAAAGTATTAAGGGGGTACAGATGTTTTTGATACATTTGCCTTCAACTTTTAAATATGTTTTTTCTAGATATGGAATTTTAGGTTGACAATTTTTTGTCTTCTAGCACTTTGAAAATGTCATCCATTGTCTTCTCAGTTTCATTGTTTCTGATGAGAAGTCAGTCAGTCTGCTTCATGTCCTTTCACTAAAACTCATGTGTCTTTTTTTTTTCTTGGCCTGCTTTTTAAGATTTTTCTATTCATCTTTGGTTTCTAGCCATTTGATTATGATTTGCCTAGGTGTTATTTTATTTGGATTTATCTTGCTTGGGGTTTACCGAAATTTTGGATATGCCAATTAGATCTGTGTCCAATCCATTCAATACATTATTCATTTTATAAATAATGTCTTTTAGGGTTTTTTTTCTGTTTGGAATGGGATCTCGCTATGTTGCCCAGACTGTTTTCAAACTCCTGGGCTCAATTGATCCTTCTGCCTCAGCCTCCCAAGTAGCTGGGATTATATCTTTTAGTTTTATAATTCTAGTTTTGTTTTGTAGAGCTTCCACTTTTGCTGTTGAAAATTCCTCTTTGTTTGCTCATTCAGAACATATTTTTCTCTAAATTAGTTAACAAATTTATGATAAAAAGTTTAAGGTTGTTGTATGTTGATTCCAACATCTGGGTCATGTGTGTCTACCCTTATTTACTGTTTTTTTCCCCTCGATTATTGGTCACATTTTCAACCAAGAGTCTGACTGATCTGTGGATGGGCCACAGCTTTCAGCTCTGGTTTCAAATGTACTGAGGGTGAGGCCAGGTCCTTTCCTTCTGAAATCCCCAGGACCCAAGCCCCAGGAGACCATGCTAATGTCTCTCTGCCCTCAACCACGACCTCCAATTTCCCTTGCAACCTCCATGGAGGGGCTGATCTTTGTGGTCTTATCAGGAATTGAGCTGATTGGAGATTCAGTGACAGCTTCAAATAATTTCAGTTGACCTGTGGATTCAACTGTTTCAAGAATGAAGCCCAATACCTCCCAACCCGCCTCCAACCCCAAGAGGGGCTTAGAATCTGGAATCTAAACATCATGATGGGACTACAAGATCTCTCTCTGCTTTTCCAGCTGCACCCTCATTTGCTTCTTACTTAGAATCATCAGGGATTATTCTAGAATTGTCTGGGTCACAGGGATTATTTTTATCTTATGGAATCTTTGAAATTCCAGTCTGTCCTTGAAGCCCACAGTGCTTACAAGTTTGGCTGGTTTCTCCTTGAGTTTGAAGTCTCTTTGCCTGCCAGGCTCACTCCCCCACCTGCCCACATTCCCAGACGTGTGACCAGCCCAGGTAGGATGGCAGACGGGGGTCTCTGCTCACCTGGGAAGGTGGATCTGGAGTTGGGTTCATTTGGATATCTTTGCATTTACAGCTATTTAAAGGCTTAAAAATATGATTTTGTAGTTTATACGGTGTTTTCTTGCTGTCATAGTGGAGCAATGGTCTTTATCTTCTATAGTCTGACTAGAAGCAGAACTCTACTGCAAACATAGTTTTTGGTGTGTTGCTGAAAAATGAGAGACATCACTAAAGGTAAAATTAGGAGAAAAAAGACTCCTGAGCCTATGAGTCCTAAGCGTGTGAGAAACAGTTGCCCCAAGGGCCGTGCCTCCACGGGCCTGCCCCTGGAAGAGTAGGTCTGAGCCCCCAGCAAGGTGGAGGGCTGAACTCAATCCTTCCTCAGCCAGCCTGAGACCCCTGAGGGATGTTGTAAACTTAGGTCGGTAGGAACCCCAGGCTCCTGAAGGAAGCAAAACAAATCCCTTCTGGAGGAATGCAGCCCCAATCTAAGCCTTCAGGACACCCATAGATTAAGATCAACAAAATATAAACTCATAATGAAGATTTTACCAACACGCCAGGAAACAAACTGCCATGAGCGAGAATCAGCAAAAATAACAAGCAACAGATTTAGACCCCCAAGGACTTCATGTACTAGAATTATCAGACTCAGAATGTGAAATGAATATGCACAAAACGTTGTAGAAGTGAGAGCTGAAATCTGTCAATGAGGGAAAGACCCTGAAAGACCTCTGGCTCTGAGAGTAGGACTGAGGTCCAGAGTTGTCCCAGCTCTGCTGCGGGGGACTCTGGTCCTATGGGACCTGGGAGGTTCCAGGGAGGTCACCTAGGGAGGATGAGGTCACCTAGGGAGGAGGTCACCTAGGAAGAGGGTTCTAGGAGGTTTCCTAGGGAAGACTTTACCTAGGGAGGAACATGGGGAGGTTCCCCCACAGGTGACTCCAGTTTGTAGCTAACCTGGGAGGGTCATATAATTCATCCCGTCCAAGTGATCAATTTCACATGTATGGAGACAGACCTACGAGGTGAAGGGCTCATTCTTGGCCCACCCTTCACTGTGGGGGGGCCTACACAGTGGTCTCCTCACCCCAGGCCTGTGTGGCTTCCCAAGGCTTGGAGGCCCTGAAGCATTGTGCCCAGGGCTTGGGCACTTGGGGCCCCAGATGGCACTGCCACGGTGGTCAGTAGGGCTGTCCAGTGCCTGAAGGCAGGCGGTGCTCTAGAACAGGAGCTGTCGAGGAAACATTCTTCAGAAGCGGATATCTTTAGTTGCTTCCTGCTGCTCGTGGGTGAACTCAGGCTTGTCCCAAGGCCCAGGGGTCCTGGGGGTTCCAGCCCCGTGTCTCCAGCGAGTCCTCCCGGCTGGCCTAGTGCTAGGAAGGTTCACTTGTGTTGAGGTTGTCAGATCATGTGTCACTTTCAGATATGAACCAGTGTGATGTTGGCCAAGACACAGTTTCATCAAACCCAAGGCAAATACTTGCCTGGGATGTTTTGGGGGGTACAGAAGGGAGTGAGAGGGGTCCCCAAATCCAGAGAACTAAAGACATTTCCCAGTGGAAAGGAGGTCCGCGTGGGACGGAGTGTCAGAACTTTGACTCTGCCATTTTTATCAGTGTTATCTTGGGCAAGTCAGGTCATCTTTATGCATTTTGTTTCACTGTCAAAGGGAGTAATAATGCCTTTCTCACTGTTCCGAGTTAGAAGTAACATCTCTAAAGCCACTTGCATAATATCTGGCCCTGATATTGTTATTTTGGTCATCATAATGATAATAATACTGTTTTACTTTATTATTGCAGTTGATGCTCGCAGCCGCCCGTGAGGAGAGCACAGCTGAGTATTGATTGTTTCCACTTTACAGATGGGAAGACCGAGGCACAGAGAAGAGCATGTCAGGCATGCAGCCAACTTGTGGGGAAGCTAATGGAAGACCTGGAGTCCTCAGGTCCTGGTGCTGCCCGTCTCCTCCAGGGTGCTGGGTGTATGTCCTGGGCCAGCCATGACTTGGGATCTTCGGTTCTTGGAGGCACCGCCAGGGAGAAAGCCAGTCCGAGGCCCGGGAGATGGGCTTGTTTTCTGAGCTACGCAGATGGGGAGAATCCCAAAGGAGGCACTGGAAAACTTTTGTCTTGCAGCCAAACTCAGTCCTGGTTCTGTTTGGACTCAGTGATCCATCTGGGGCAGATGGGGTCATGGCCAGCTGCAGTGGCCATCATTGCATGAGAATGCCACCAAGGCAGGGCCACCAGGAGACTGTCAGAATAGATGTGGGGCTGAGTCCCTAGTTCAGGGGGCTGTGGGCTGGCTGGACAACCTCCTGCCCAGCTGTGGCGGTGGGATGGGAGGGGCGCTCAGACAGAGCTGACGGGAGGCTGAACCTGGCCACGGGGGAGAAGATTTGGGGAAAGCAGGGCTGAAGGCAGGAGGCACTTCCTCCTCCTTCTGCACCAGCCGCCCAGTCTGATTTATTTCTGCAGAAATGCGCTCGCGGGATGACATGCGCCGTGTGAGCAAGTGATGAGAACGCAGGGCTGGGCCGCCCCGGGCTCCTGAATAGCCTGTGTTCTGACCAGACCTTCGGTTCCGTGTGGCCCTGGGAGGGAGGGGGCTGGCAACAGCTGCCCAGGAAGGACTGTGACTAAGTGTCCATTATAAGTGGAGCATTTTAATCGAAAATCCATGTAATGTATTTGATTAAAAATGTGTGTTCTTTCACAGCCCATGCTCTCCCCAGTCTTTCCATATTACAATAATAGATCATTAATACTCTATGAATGGGTAATCATCTTCTTGGAAAACAAATGCAAGGCATAAAAGGAAAATTAGGGTTGTTTAAACTTTAAGAAAGGGATTGTTTGGGAAGGAAGAGCCATGTTCACAAAGGCGGCCAGCTCCCGTTGCCAGCTCTGGGAGTGGGGAGGTCTGCAGGAGGGCCCCAGGGGACTCATGGTGGACAGAGCCCCTTCTGAGGACCCACACAGGCCCTTGTATGCTGGAGGTGCCCTGGGAGCCCCACAGCTGAGGCAGGGTTAGGGTTAGGGGTTTGGTGCACATGGGTTTGGTGCACGGTCGGCTCTCCCCAGCAGGGCCTGCCGGGGCAGGCACAAGGCAGCAGGGATGGGGAACAGGCTCACCAGGAATGGGGCTGGGTTGGGCCATGTTACCACAGGCCAGGGGTCTGGAGGTGTCCAGGCCAACCCTGAGCTTTGGTGGGTTCCTGTGCTGGGTTGCACTTGGCCCCTGCTGTGCAGGCTGCGTTGGTCCAAAGGGTCTCCTCTTGGTTTTTGATCCACACAGTGGGAGAGGACCCGGGCTTGGGCCCTGACCCCTGCCCACCTCTTGCCAGAAGACTTCCCTGGGTCCAACACCTGTGAAAGTTTCCTGTAACTCTGGAGGAGACCCCCCCACTTCTGGGCCTCAGTTTCCTGGTCTGCACACTCAGGTGGTTAGACTGGGTGATTAGTTTTGTTCGCTTGCCCATTCATTCAGACTCCACAATCAAATAAAGCTGCCAGCTCAGCTGCGGCTGGGCTCTTGCACCGGCTTCTCTGTATTTGTGACTTCTATGAGTGGACGGATGATGTTTGGGGTGAGAAAGACGGGTTGCGAATCCAGCCTCTTGGAGGCTCCTTGGAACGGGGCAGAGGGGTGTTGCAGTTCCTGCAGCACGTGGGGGCCTCCCAGGAGCTCTGCATTTTGGCCAGGGAGACGGTGGAACACGCGTTCATTTCCGTGGTCTACCTCTCTAACCGAGCCGGTGGTGCCGTGCAGGGAACATCTTGCAGTTCGTGAGCACAGTTTTCATGCTAAGCCAAATTCTTTCTCCTCCTGCATGTGCTGGGTATCTGCAAGCGCCAGGCAGGGGGGTGAGGCTCCGAGTGCGGAGAGTCTGTCCGCTTTGCTCGTGTTGTGTCGTCAGCACCCAGGACAGTGCCTGGTGCCCCATGGGTGTTCAATAAGCATCACAGTTAATGAATGAGTGAGTGAGACCCCGTCTCTCCTTCTAGACCCTCCCAGTACAAAGGAGCCAGAGAGAGCCGATGAGAGTGGCTGCTGGCTGTGTCCCATTTCAGCCCGACCCCCCTCTCTGCTCTCCCTCCCCCACCCCGGCTCCCCTCCCCTCCTTCTCTCCTTTTCTACCCTCCTGGTCTCTCCCCTTCCCCTCCCCCATCCCTCTGCCCTCTTTCCTCACCTTCCCCCCCTTGCCCTCCCCCACTTCCCTCCCCCTTCTCCCTCCCCCTCCTCTCCCCTCCCCTCTGACCCTCCAGGTTGCTCCTTCCTGGAGGCCCCACTGGATTCGGTCCAGCTGTGTGCACCATTTGCTCTCTGCGTGGCCATGTCTTTTCGTGTGTCACCCAGAGTGGGAACTCCCCAGGGGCAGATTCTGCATCTAATTATTTTCCTTGGTGCAGCAGGCCACACACAGTCAGAATGAGAGCTTTGCCAAAGATATGTGTAGAGAAGGAGGTGGCCAGAGAGGGCTTCCTGGAGGAGGGGGCATGCACACGGCACTGGTTATTGCATGCTACAAGCTGGGGCTACGCAGTTTCATGCCTTTCTGGGGGTTGAGTGCAGAATCGTCTGAGCGAGCTGCCGTGGCTCAGCACGTTCGGATTTATCGGTTGTGAATATTTATGTAGCCTGGATACACAAATTAATTAGGTTCTGGTCTCGGCTGCTAAGGCATCAATTATGGACCAGCCCTCTCATGTCTGAAATAGCGTCTTCTCGTGAAGTGCACCACCCACGCCCACTTCTGCAGTGAGGCCTGTGGGGGTGGATCCACAACAGCCAGGCCTCCGCTGCCTGCTTCCCATTCCGTCCCCATGTCAAACCTCTGAGGACAGTGACATCAGCACTTACAGCAGAGAAACCGAGGCACAGAGAGGCACATCGCGGGCTGGGAAGGAGCTGGGCCGGGGTTACCCATCATGGTGGGGGGAAGATGAGCCTCTTGTGCCAGCAGCTGAGCTCATGGGTGGGGGCTGGAAAGGATGCTGGCTCTGCCACCAGCCAGCTATCGAGCGGCCTGAACAAGTCCTCAAGTCCACTGTGACTCAGTTTTCTCATCTATAAAATGGGGAGATGGTATTTACTTCACAGGGTTGCTGTGGGGATTGGAGTTTGGTTAACGTAGTAAAGCATAGGCAGTTAGTGCTCTGTGAGGGTTACTCTTTACCCGCGACCCTTTCTGCGGGTGGGGAGAAGCAGTTTGTGAGCAGTTACTCTGCACTAGGCACTGGGAAATTTACATGCGTTGATCTTTAATTTAACACTTCCCAAGCTTCCTGTGAAGTATTATTAGCTCCATTTTGCAGAAGAGAAAAAAAACAAGGCTCAAATGGAAGCAGTAAAACAAGGATTAAAAAAAAAAAAAACCAAAACCCACATTCTTTTTTTAAAAAAACATTACCAGGCCTCTCAGCAGAGGTGCAGCTGACGTGCTCCTGGCTACAAAGGCACCTGTAGTCTAATCCTGCACAGAAACACAAAAGCAGAAATCATTTCAAACCAGGTTCTGGAGGGAGAGCTTGTTTCCCCCTGGGGTGGAGAAGAGCGTCCCAGGGGTGCGTGGAGTTGGATCTCCAAGGAGGCCTGTGAAGATGACAATGGGCACCCAGGTCTGCACCTCATTCCCACGCCTGGGGACAGACTTCGGAAGCTCCCCGGGTGTGGCCCAGCTCCACTGGCCTGCTCGAGAACTCTCCGGGAGGGAGTTTTGTTTTCCTTCTCTGACCTGGGGGAGGAGAAACCGTTCAGACGGGCATTTTCAGAGCCTCCTTCAGAGGCGAAGAGACAACAAGACATCTGGGATGATGTTTCTGAGAGGCACGTCCGTCCAGCGCAGCCAGGGCATGGCCGTGTGGTCTCTGGGCTGGACTCACCGTGTGGCCCTGTGACCGAGGCCGCTGCCCGCTCTACACTGCCTGGGCTGTCATCATTTCCTGGGCGGGTCCCTGTCTGCAGCTGGTCCCTGGGCTCCTCAAGGCAGAGGCAAGACCAGGACAGCTTCAGCCAGAGGCACAGAAAACAGGAGGCAGTGCTGGGCTTGGCACCGTTCAGTAGGGCTGTGACCTCTGGCGAGTAACTTGGCGTCTCTGTGCCTCAGTTTCCTTGTCTGTACCATGGGGCTATGGCACTCTCCTTACAAGCTGTTGTAAACATTACACGACAAATTTGATTCAGAGCCCTTAGAGCAATGCCTGTACTCAGTAAGTGCTGGGTTAAGTGTTAAACCCTCTATAGTCTCCTAGGGCCACCATAACCAAGTACCACAAACTGGGGGCTTAAAACAGAAATTAATTTTCTCACTGTTCTGGAGGCCAGAAGTCTGGAATCAATGTGTCAGCAGGGCCGTGTTCCCTCCTAAGGTTCTAAGGGGAGAATCCTGCCTTGCCTCCCAAGCTTCCGGTGGCTGCCAGCAATCCTTGGGGTCCTTGGCTTGTGGCTGCATCACTCCAATCCCAGCCTGTTCCCTGTCTTTGTCATACCCCTGTGTCTTCCCATGGCCTTCTTACAGGGACACAGTCACTGGATTAGGGCCCACCCTACTCCAGTGTGACCTCATCTTAATTAACTACATCTGCAGGACCCTTATTTCCAAATAAGGCCACATTCTGGGGTTCTGGGTAGACATGAATCTTGGGGGTGCTGCTTAATGCAGCCCACCCCCTTAGCTGTAATTACTAGCAGTGCTGAGGGAGACCCCCACAGAGTCCCAACATGTCCCAGTGGTCAGGGAGCTTTCCTCAGTTTGGACCCAACCAGAAAACAGCTTTCTTCTGCCAAAAGTCCTGAGGAGTCCAAGCCTCTCCTGCCCCCCAGGACTCAGAGGCCCTGAGCTGGGGCCGGGCAGGGTGTTGGGCGGGGTTCTGTATGGAAGCTCCTGCTCCTCGAAGAGCAGAGGCTTGGGAAGCGGAAGGTGCAGGCCCTGCCCTCCACGTCTGAATTTGAGGCAGCTGCCCCCGGAGAGACGGAGGTTTGTTTCTCTGCCGCCTATATCAGGCCCCCGCTTGGAGGAATTGCAGGTGGACCTGAGGTGGATCTGGCACACCTGCGAACCGTGAGCCCATGGGCTCAGCATGAGTTACCTTAGGGCAGTTCTCAGTGCAGCAAGTGGGCGCGGGGTTGTCACCCAGCCTTTGGTTGCCTTCAAGGTTGTCAGGTGAGAAGTTCTGTCAGAGAGGCGTGGACAGACAGGCACCAGCAGGCCAGCAGGGCCAGAGCGGCTCGGCCCCTGCCTCAGGTGAGTCTCGTGTCCTGCCCTAAAGGGCCGATTCCTCAGGGAGAGGGGAGACCGTTGGGCAGACAACGGAAGAGATGGAAAGTTTCTCGGCTCAAGGACCTGCTAAAATGTAGCGATTAGAAAGTGCACAGCACCACCAGGGCCTTGGTTGGGATTCTGAAAAGGCTTCCAGGCCTTAGACAGGAGGTCAAGGCCAGGCTATCATCTGTCCCTGCACAAGTCTGGCCCCCTGCAGGTGCTCAGAGGGGGTGGGAGTGGCCACAGGACCACCCAACAGTGTCCTGGGCATTTCTGCAGGTGCCCTCGCTTACTCTGCCCGGCGAGCTTCCTTGGCTTGAGGCAGTGTTTTATTCTGACCCTGCACTTTCTGTCCTCACAGCCTTGGTCACCTGTGACCTCGGGGTAGAGGACTGGAGGCTGGAGGCTGGAGGCTGTGCCCTGCCTTGGAGCTGGAGAATCTGCTGTCCAGGAGGTACCTGGAGTCCACACCAGCTCCTCACCCCCACAGGGAGGAATCTGGCCATCTCCCGGGTGACAGGGAGCTTCCGGGGGGCTTCATCAGGACAGTAATGGGCTTCGGTCTGCAGTTTAGAACGAGCCCTGGAAGAACCCACTTGTATGAGGCCTCCCACAGAGACTGGGTCCAGAAAGAGGTTCAGAACCCACTGAGAGCCGACGCCCACGTTGCAGAGTCGCCGAGAGTGTGTCTGTGCTCTGGACTGTACTGGTGGTTCCCTCCCCCTGATCTTCCCTGGCTGCCCCCCAGGACTGGGTAGGAGGCCTCGGAGAAGTCCTCCTGGTATTAGGCTGGGAGGGGGCCTTCTTGGGGCTCCCAGGGCCCCTGTGCTTAGCTGCCCTGCACAGCCACACTGTGCGGCCATCCCTTTGTGCCCCCTGCCCATCTCACGCATGGGTGCACCTGTGGGCAGGGGCCATGGCCGCTTCCTGCAGGGCTCAGCCCAGGCTGAGTGTTGCTGCACTGCGGGTTGTCCCTGAGTGTGTGCATGTGCTGCACACGTGAGGAACACACCCGGCCCCTGCCCACAGGGCCTCACATTGAGGTGGGACAGTGGACAGACCAAGGCCATGTGGCTGGGAAGGTAGCACCAAGCGCCGTGGGAGCAGAGGCGGGTGTTGAGTCAGGAGCCTTCTGGGTGCAACATCCTAGACCCAGGAAAGAAGAGAAGGGAGGGACTTCCAGCCGGGGAACAGCACATGCAAAGGCCCAGAGGTAAATGACAGCTAGGTGAGCTTTGGGGACCACATGGCTTTGTGGCACTCGTGCTGCCGTGTGCGGGCCTGGGCGGGCTGAGGAGCCTTCGCTGGAGGGTGCTGTAGGCAGGAGGCCACTGGGCTCCAGAAGGGCTGCTGCGGGGCTCAGGTAGAGGGGGCGCCGGAGGGTCCCGCAGAGGCAGGAGGCCTGAGACAGCCAGGCCCTCAGCACCCGCGTCCACGTCTGCCTGTGCCGTTGGCCCCTTGGGCCTCTCCGCAGCCTTGTCTCCATCTGTGTCTCTATTCTCTGGTGCCTGTGCCTGGCACTGGCGGGGGGAGACATGCTCACCCAGGGACACGCGGACAGACGGGTCGTGCGTGCCTTTGATAAGCCGCCCTGGGAAGGCGGCTCCGGCGCGCGGCGGGCAGGAGGTCAGACGGCAGCGTCTGGGACACGGGGAGATGAAAGGCCCGGATGCTCCACTGGCGCCTGTCAGGATGAGCAGCCTCAGCACTTGCAGAGTGTTTGTCACGTCTCAGCTTTCAGCGCTGAGTCTGCGCTCGCTCTCTTGTTACCGCTGCTGAGGTGGATGTTCGATCTGGCCAGGAATTGCTTTCGGGGCAGTGACGCCATCTTAGCTGGGAGGAGGAGGGCAGGGCCAAGGCAGGGGTGGGAGGAGGTGGAGAGGCTGGGGGTTCGGTGGGCCCTTCTTGTACACTTGCCCCTGGGGCAGGCGTCTGAGTGTCCCAGGCACTCGGGAGCAAGAGCCTGGGCGGTGGACGGCCTGGCATGGGAGGGCACGTGACAGGCCTTGTCTTTGGGCTTCATGACAGCCCTTCAGGATGAGGCCCGCCTAGATAAAGGAGCATCCAGGGAGGCTATGTGAGCTTCCCAGGGTCTCCAAGCTGGTGCTTTGACACCAATGGCCTCGGGTACGTGGCTGTGCTACTGCAGATACGGGGACCAGAGTGGACAGCTGGGCTGGGGACTGAGTGGGCAGCAGACAGGCGTGTCCTCCGGGTGCTGCAGTGGCTGGGAGAGCTGCTCTGGGGTGCGGAATGTTGTGTGTGCATACTCAGCAACACGCAGTCCGCACAGAGTGTACGAGGGATAGGTCTTGTATTGCAAACTACAGCCTCTAGCTGTGTAGCTTCTCCCACGTCCCACTCAGGGGCCAGTCGCTGCCTTCCACTATGTGCCCTGTGAGCAGGAGCCCTCCTCCTAGGGGGCAACAGCTAGCTGTCACCCACGCCCCCACCTCTGGCGGGATGCCTGTATAAATTGTGTGTGTCATGGGCCTTGGAGCTGGGGTGGGACAGGGCCCTGGGGACTGCTGTGTCCCCTGCAAGGTCACTCTCAAGGCCAGCTGGCTCCAGGGCTGGAACCCAGGCGTTCTGGCTCCCAGGCTGAGCTGCCACCTCCTCGTGCAGCTGCCTGACCTCGAGGTCTGCAGCAGAGAGGCAGAGGCAGGGAGCCCTGGGATGGGGTCTTTCTGTGCCTCGTTCTTGGCCAGGTATGTGGGGTCACAGACTCTTTCCTTCCAGTTCCTTATTGCCTGTTGGCCTTTGCACCGTGT
This sequence comes from Daubentonia madagascariensis, assembly GCA_023783475.1. Taxonomy (NCBI): domain Eukaryota; kingdom Metazoa; phylum Chordata; class Mammalia; order Primates; family Daubentoniidae; genus Daubentonia; species Daubentonia madagascariensis. The sequence continues at coordinate 1,475,531 of JAKFHU010000600.1, read as the reverse complement.
GGCACCCCCACTCCAGTGGCAGCCCGGGGCCGTGAGACTCCCGACAAACCTGGGTTAAACCTGACTGTCTCTTACTAGCTCCGCAGCCTCCAGCATGTACCTCAGGCCCTGAGCCTCAGTCTCCTCGTGATAGAGGGTTCTTGTGTGGGTGAGAGATGACATATAAGATGCCACTCATGGGGGGCGTCCACAAGGCTCAGCTAGGGTTCCTGTGTTGACCTGCCATCGCAATGTTGTTATTACCCTTCTCAACACCCCTCAACCCCCAGCCACGCCCCCCAGCTTTGTCTGGAACAAAGATTAAAACAATCTCCTTTCAACTGTCCCTCATAGACATTAACATAATGAGAGCAAACACAGAGCTTCCGAGGTGCCAGGCATTAGGATGCTAACCTCACGACATTGTCCCCACTTCCCAGATGACTAGGACGATGTTCATCCGTCCCAGATTTTTCACTTTTTAAATGAAGTATTACTATCGCGAGTTTCATGAAGGGCAGCCAGGGTGACAATGGGTTTGCCAGACAGATACCTGTATGCATTCCCAGATGCCCACGTGCCACGGTCTCACCCAAGTGTGTGAGACACATGTGCAGTGACCACAATTCACAAGTTAATTTGCTCCATTAAATTAAAAAGTCAAGCCACAAAACTCCTTCTGTCTTTGCCAGACTCTTTCCAGTAGGGACATAACAGACACCCCCTTCCCAAGGACGGCCTGCAGCCTCCTGATCACTGTGGGTGCTGGGGAGGGACAGGTTCCCTACCAGGAAGGACGTGCTGCCTGGTGCATGGGCGTGATCGGCAGTCAGCCTTCTGCTGGGGACTCCTCGGGGTCTGCCCAACTGCAGAGAGCCTCCTGGCCCCGGGTCACACTGCAGTGGGTGGCTGAGAAAGGCAGGGTTTAAGGGCCCGGCTGCTGTGGTGGGCACGGGCACCGATGGCCAATGCTCACTTTGGAGCTCTGCCAGGCCGACTGGGGCTTTATCAGGCCCCATCACAGCTGAGCATCTCCCTCTGGCCACTCCTGTATCCTCCCCCTTCCATCCCTGGGCGTTGACCCCTAATACGCACCCTGGCTCCTGTCTGCAGGTTGGTTCCTGAGAACCTAGTCTGCAACAGCTATGGGCAGTACTGGGCTTCGTGGCCCCTGGTGGCCACTTGGAACAACAGCTGTGGCTGGCGGGGGCCCGTGGGGCAGGACGTCACAGCAGAGTTAGCGGGAAGTTTGGGGAACACAGGTATGTGTTCACAACACATTTGTGGAGAGGAGAGCCACAGAGTGGTCAGAAGGCTCCTGCTGCAGCGGTTGGGCGGGTATTGTACAGCGTGCACCTACAAATAGCCGTTTGTTTTATTGTTTGGTAACACTTATTCTTTAAAATTATATAGTAAACCATTTTGGCAGCAGAGACCTCAAAAAACCAAAAATGTCTATTTAATTAAAAATTCAGTTCTGAGTTTCTGAATTTCTGTTTCTTGAGAGAGTTGATGAGGACTGTGGTGGAACTTACACAACATATGAGTTGGCATTTACCCCACCCCCACCCCTGGCTGATGCAGGGACAGCCCCGAGCACAGCGACAGCGGAAGAGCGCATCGTGGAGGAAGAAGCAGTCCAAGCTTTGGGAAGATCAGGCCTGAGGACGGCGACCCAGCACGGGTGCTGCAGAAGGTGTGTTTACATTGCACTCTGTGAACCATGACTTTTCGTTTAGATCCAATGGTGAGTCCTCAAAATTAATTTTGCTCATTTTCTACTCCCAAGTGTTCTTATGCCCATGTGAAGTGAAGGGATGGCTGTGAGCGTGTTGGCTCTGTTAGTAAAAGAACCCTGGAAACAGCTAAACTAGTCCAGTTTTATATCATTTTTACCAGACACTCCAAAAAGAAAATCAGTTAATTCCAATGACAGTTTGATCCTTTTCATCTAATTTATGGAATTAATAAAGATTTAGAAGTTCCTTCTGTTGCTGGTAAAACAAAGATGCAATCATAAATTCAGTTGAAAAACTCAGCACGGAAGGCCAAATTATTTGTTCTTGTAGTTACAACTTTTGGTGAAGCTAATGTCATGGTAAAAACAATGTTCTTTCTAAATTAGGCACAGAAATGCACTTGGGGTTGCTTGTGGCCTATTAAAACAAGCTGTGATAATTTACCAATTTAAACAGAAGCTGTAGTTGTCAAAATGTACAACTATTATATGTGTACCCGGAATAACATGAAATAAACAATTTTGTGATGAAGTTAATGTTAAGTATGAAAAAACCTACAATTTTTTCCCAGAATGGTAGTAATCACTTTCTCTCATTTTCCTCATTATCAATGAGATTTGATAAATGTTTGAGCTTTTGAACAATTATTTGGTAAATCAACTCAAGTGTCTTATAATGGTACTAAACTTTTTGTAAATAAATCCTTTAAATTTTGGATGCAGTTGTATAAAATCAGTTGGAACTCTTTAACCGAAGCAGTCAGTGAATAGAAGCCCCAAAATCTCAGTTATTAACATTGTTAGCAAGTTGTAATTATTGAAAACAAAGCTTGCAAGCAGGAAGACATTGAAATTTACCCCTAGGAAAGCAAGGGAGCAGTTGAAAGTGTTACAGGGTGAAGCTCAGTGTACAAGAGTCATTCTGAAATTCTTAAACTTTGGCATATCTTGACACAGGGAAGAAGTTTTAAATGAAGCTCCTATGTTTAAGTGGATAAATTTAGGACGTGGGCTGGAATGGAATAAAATGGAGAAGGCCCAGAATTTTACAGCATCTAAGTTTGGTAAAAACATTTAGAAGAATCATGAATAGAGATGATGTATTTGACATGTTTTGTTGTGAAAAAATGTGTCAGAAAAAGGTACCCTGAGTAGATGCAAAAACAGTCTATGACAATGTTTCTGCTGAAATATTTATACATTTTAATGCAAAAATATTAGAATTGAAAATGTTCTTCATTGAACAGAATTTACTCTGAGCTTACCAGGCACCTCAATTCCTATAGAGATAGTATTTTCTAAATTTAAAGTGTTATGCCTTTTTAAGAAGCATCAGTTGGAATGTTAACAATTAAAATATTTTAAACCATAGAATGTAATTTGAAGACAATTACACATAATTATATAAAAATTAAAATAATATGACCATATCAAAAACACATTCTTTTGAAAAATACCACCGACACGGTATTAAGATGGCTATATGAGGGAAAATGATTGAAGTATGTAAGTGTGTACCAAGAATAATTATATTTTTTCATTTTTAATGTTTTAAATGTTTAGTGTTTTAAATAATTTTTAAATTTTGCTTTAATGTACATAGATATATTTTCATTTTTTAAATTAAAAAGCTTTTGAATAAAACCATTTTAGGCTCACCAACATAATAAAACCAATTTACTCGTCAATAAATGCATGTATAATTTAAATTATATGTGTATGTATGTATAAATAAAGCATTTAATATATAGAATTTAAATTGCAATAACATCTCAAACATTCAGCAGCCACATAGTAAGGAAAGGAGACCCCAGGAAGTTAAGCAACTTGTCTCAGGCTGGATAATTGATAAGTGGTGTACTGTTTTGATATTTTTTTGACTCTTTTGTTTTTTGTATTGTTGACAAATCTTTAAAAAATATTATTAATAAAATTATTAATAAAATTTTACTAATATAGCTAAATAACTCCATGCCTTTCTTTATCCTCCCAAAATTTCTGTCATTTTTTCATATTTCTTTTTCCTTGTTGTTTTTAAATTAAATATTGGGAATTTCAAAATAATATTTATAAAATATCTTTGGAGAATCAAGATGAATCCTTCACTGCACGCCCTGGACGTGACTGCCACCTTCAGGAATTAAATGTTTCCTCTGTGGCCCCGGGGCTTCACCTCCCGCATCCTGTCCATTTCCCTCCTTAAAAGAAGCCACTGCCCTGAATTCGTACTTACCACTCTTAATCTGGCTCCTAAGTCGTTTCACCACAAGCGTTTATCTGTCTATGTTGTATCGCTTGGTTTTGTGTGTGTGGACTGTGTACAAACGGAATCCCGGGCTGTGCCGAGTGAGTCCAAAACTGCTTTGGTGGCAAAATCACATTCCCGAGGACCGGCGCTGTTGCCGTGGGTGGCGTGGTTCCTTCACACCCGCTCTCCAGCGGTTCCCAGCGCTGCATCGTGTCACCACGGAAAATGGTACATGTTCACTCCCTGTCACTCCCTGTCAGTGGACGCTGATTCTAGGTTTGTTTGGTTTGGTTGCTTGTTGGGAACAGGGTGCCTGTGGTCACTTGTGGGGGGCTCCCGTAGGGCGTACCCCTAGTGTGCAAGTACCGTGTGAGCCTGTGTGCCAACCTGTTCTCCAAGGGGTTGTGCCAGGGAGACCCCCGCACAGAGCACTGATGTCCCGCGTCCCGCTCGGCACTTGGTGTGGTGAGACCTTGCACCGTTTTCCAGTTTAGTTGTTGGAGATGACTTTTGCTGTTTTAACCCACATTCTCATTGTTTTCAAGGATGCCTACGTTTTTTTTGGATGTTCCTTGTTCATTCTGATGCGTCTTTCTAAAGCACAGCTCTGCTCACGTCGTCTCCGCCCCTCCCCACCCAGAAGTCCCCAGCGGCTCCCCCTTTGTTCCATAAATTTATCCCTGGCATGAAGGGACCTGCTTCTGTTCAGACTCATGTTTTTCTCCTCTCCTTATGCTCCAGGGGATTAGGCCACTGCAGTGGCCATTCCTGTGAGCCACATTCCCTCTTTCCTCTAAGCCTTTGCCTGTGGTGTCTGCTCTTCCAGAAACACCCTTCCCGAGCGACCCCCCCCTCAGGTCTCAGTTCAGGGTCCACCTCCTCCAGGAAGCCTTCCTGAGCCCTTCCTGAGCTCTCTTCGCTGGGCGGAGTCAGCTCCCTGCGTTGCAATAGGCGGCCTGTGTCTCTCCCCCTCTGGACTGAGCTGGCTGGGTGGTCCCCAGCACCTATGCAGGGAGTCATTCTCCCAATTCAACGTGAGTTTGCGGTTTGGCCAAGGCAGGTTCTGAGGCTCTGCATGCGCTGGCTTTTTAGGTGCAACTTGCTCAGCAGTGTCAGCTGATCAGTGGCCAGGCCGGTGGTCCTGCCTAGCTGCTGAAGCCACTGCTCCCTGAATGTATCACCCCAGGTCCCTGATTCCTAGGCTCTCGATAAGCCCTCAGGGTCTGTGTCCAGCTCTTCTTGCTTCCCTAACACTTCCAGACTCTCCCCTCCGGCTTCCCAGCTTGGGCCATCCCTGCTGGGCTTCCTTGAGGACAGAAACCATTGTCCGTCTGGTTCATGGTTGTCTTCTGATGTCTACCTAGTGCCGGGGACACAGGGAGTGACTGTGTGCTGCACGACTAACAGAAACTCCCCTGGTCTTGGCAGCTCAGAGGTGAGTAAGACCCACTCACTATGAGTGAGGCCAGGGAGGGGGAATTGCTTTCCTGTGCCCCGCAGGGGGAGGAGGGACATCAGTGGGTACACAGTCAGAAATGTTCTGCCCACGCCAGCCCCTTTTCCTTGGCAACCAGCAAAGTTTACCTGAAAAAAGCTTCCACAAGGTGCCTTTGTGAGCACAGAGAGGGTTCAGGAGATGCCCAGCCTCCCCTCCTCCTTGTACCCACCTGCAGTGTCTGTGTGCACCCCTCCAAGCCACGTCACTCACCTCCCTCTGGAGAAGGCGAGGACAAAAGGAAACCCTGGAGATCTGGAGTGCAGACGCTTCGTCCTGCCCCTTTTCTGTGCCAGCTCACATCTTACTGAAAAATTCTAATCGTCTCAGAAACTCACTTCCATTTGTGGTGTAAATGGAGCCTGTCCTCAAGGGGGTGGAAGTGCAGGCAGCCGGGGCAAAGCGAGGTGTTTCGCAGGCTGGCAACACAACCCAGTGCTCTGCGTCAATGGGCCTGGGACACCACCAGCGGCCCAGGGCTGCAGGTGGCAACTGTTTTTTGGGTCATAAAATCAGTCCAGTGGGTCACAGCCAGGTTAACTGTTTACTTTTTAATGAAACAGAATGGAAATTATAAGAATAAATCTCATATAATATGCATTTTTAGTGGAACTTTTATTCTAGTTGTGCATATGTGTGTGTGCGTGTGTGTGTGCTGTGTCTGTATGCCCCCCCACACCCAAATTTCATATGTTGAAATCCTAAAGCCCAACGTGATGGGATTAGGAGGTGGGGGCCTTTGGGCAGTGATTAGGTCATGAGGTGGAGCCCTCATGAGTGAGATTAGTGTTCTTATAAAAGAGACCCCAGAAAGCTTGTTCACCACTTCCACTACGTGAGGATGTACCTAGAAGTGGGCTGTCTATGAACTGAGAAGTGGGCCCTCACCAGACAACAAATCTGCTGGCTCCTTGGATCTTGGGTCAGCACGACTGCATTTCTTTTCTCTAGGGAATCCGTTTCCTTGCCTTTTCCAGCTTTGAGAGACCACCATGTTTCTTGGTTCATGGCCTCTTCCTCTCTCTTCAAAGTAAGTAGTGTAGCATGTCCCTCCTCTCTGACATCCTCTGCCTCCCCTTATAAGGACACTTGCAATTGCATCAGGCCCCCTGGGATAATCCAAGATCAACTCTCCAGCCCAAGGTCAAAAACCTTCACCACATCTGCCAAGTCCCTTTTGCAACATAATGTAACACATTCACAGGTTTGGGGGATGAGGATGGGGACATCTTTGGGGACCATTATTCAGTCTACCATAGTCATGGTCAAAAATATTTATAAGCCGTTAGACTGGATGCCCGGAAAACCCTTTCAAGCCCAGAGCATCTGTGGTCCCAGGTTATGTGACTAGAACCCATGTGAACTAATCAGCAGGACTTTGAAGTCTGCATGCCCTGTTGTCCAGATTCATCCAGCAAAGCTGAAACCTGCTGGGCTCCACAGTCAACTAGTCCTAAAACCCAGGACACTCAGAGCTTCAAGGGGCCTCTGAGGCAGCTTCCTTGGTTATGTATGAGGAAAATCAGACCAGAGGTGGGACAGCCTGGTCTCAGGTCATGCACTGCAGGTGAGGCGGGGTTTGTACTACTGAGTCCCAGGCCAGTGTGAAGGCAGGTGGGGGATGGAAAGTGCTAGAAGCTGGTGTGCATCCAGCCATTCATTAACTAGATGACCCTAACCAGGTTGCTTCCAAGAACTGCAGTTTCCCCATCTTTAAAATGGAGATAAAGATGCAGATTTTGAAGAATGGTTGTTTGATTCCTTGAGATAATGTGTATAAAGTGAGTGGCCTGCAGTGGGTGCTCAAAAATGTAAGTTTCCTGTGGATGTTTGAAGGACCAGCCTGGTTCCTTCACCCTCCCTGCATCCATACCCTTGCCATGCCTCACCATGGGTGTGCTCCCCCACCTGGACTCGGGACTTGCCCAGGTAACCTGCTTTGGCCACTGATGTGCAAGTGATAGTATGTTGGTTCCAAGCCCAGGCCTGAAGAGGCCATATGTGCTTCTGCTGGCCCTCTTGGGCCTCTGCCGTTGCTCAAGAAGAGCATGCCCTGGCCAGCCTCTGGGTCTCTGGAAGACAATGGGAGACAGTTGTAGCAGTGCTGCCTGGCCACCCCCGCACCTGCCACTTGAAGACGAACCACCCAGCCGAGCCCAGCCCAGACGATCCCAGCTGACTTGCAGACACAGCAGGAAACCCAGCTGAGATCAGCAGATACCCCAGCCCACCTGCAGGTGCCTGGGAGTCAATGCTTACTGTTCATGCCCTATCAAGTTTTGGGGTGGTTTGTTACACAACGGTAGCTAATTGGTATATTCCTCTTCCTGTTTCTCTAGTTTTCTTTCAACTGAGATTATACTATTATAATATTTCAGAATCAATTGTGTCAAAAGCCCCCTCCAATCCCTGATGAGAACTCGCTGTGCTTCATCCTGAGTGGCTGCTTGGTTAGCCTAGGGGGATTTGGTGGCTGGCACTGTGCCTCCATCTCTGTGCCTCCAGCACATCATGGGGTTTGGTTAGTGTCTTCTCAGTCAGGGAGGCTTGGGCCTGAGCAACTCATTTTTACTTCTAATTTAATTATTGATTGATTCTGCCTTGATGGCTGAAAGGTCCCTGTGAAATGCAATTACTTCCTCATACCCAAGCATTTTGATTGTCTAATGATTGTCTCCAACAGGAGCCAAGCATCCATCCTGCTTTTAATTAAACTAATCTGTTAGAGAGGGAGCCAGCCTGCCTCCCAGCCCAGCCAGCTTTAGCCACACCTGGGGGTGAGAGCTCTTCCAATTTCCCTGGACATAGGCTTCAGGGTCTGAGACCCTGCATGGCACTTAGGAGCCATAATAACATCCTGGAATTGAGATCCAACGAGACAAGTCAGCTTAATAGCCCTGTTTCCATCACTTTGGAAATAAAGTCATTTGTTGCCTTTGCAAATGTGCAGTTCTCACCAAGCTCTTGCTCCCAGAACTCACAAGTCAGGGGATCCACCATGTGGCATTAAGAGCCAGGTAGGGGAGAAGGACCAGGCTTGGGTTAAGAACACAGGCCCTGGGGTCAGGGTCTAATTTTTTGCTTTGCTGTTTAGCGACCCTGCATCGTGGGGAAGTTACCAATTTCTCAGATGCAGCTTCTTCATCTTAAACATGGGGATACTAATGCAGGTCTGCAATTTCTTATCCAAAACTCTTAGGGCAGGTAGTTTTCACATTTCAGTTTTTGTCTTTTGGATTTCGGAAAGGTAATACAGTGTGTATTATTATTACTAACTTTGCCATCAGGGTCCAGGGTAAATACCCCACCAATCATATTTGATATTTTAGTAGCAAGACATGACTATTCAAACTAAAGCAGTAAACAAAGGTTATAAACAGTCTCATGAGAATTCAGGTCAGATTTTGGTGCCAAATGACTTCTGAAAATTCTTTTGGATTTTAGAGCTCTTTGGGTTTTGGAATTTTGGAGTGAGGTGACAGATGTATCCCCAATGCAGCGGGTTTCGGTGAGGGCTAAGTGAGCCCCTTGGACAAGCTGTTCAGCACAGCGTTGAGCACGCAGCAAGTGTTCGTGAAGCCAGCCCTTCTGTTCTTCCACTCATCCGGGTGCTCGTGCATGGGGGGCCTCTCCCGCCCAACAGGCGCCGTGTTGGGCCCTGTGGGGAGCTGCAGAGGTACAGACTGCTCCTCTAGAGTGTATGGGTTTGGGATAGAAGTCAGAGGCCACAGACTCAAGCAACTACCCCACCAGGAAGAAGAACTTGCTTAAAGACATACACCAGCTCTTCACAGAGGACAAACTCAGATGGCTGATGGACATTTGAAAAGATGAGCATCCTCACTGATGATTAAACAAACTAAAACACACTGTGATATTATTTTTTAGCTATCAGGTTTGCAAAAGTTGTACACATTGCTGATGTTCTGGGCTGGCAACAGCACTGGGAAACAGCTGCCCTTGTACCTTTGGCAAGACTGGCAATTAATCAAGTAGATTCAACCTTTTTTTGGATGCATAATATTTTCGTATCCATCAAAACTCAACATACATGTATATTTTTTACTCTGCAATCCCACTTCTGGGACCCTACCCTGCAGAAACAGCAGCTGAAGTCTGTAAAAATGTGTGTGTAACAGGTCGGTAACTGCAGCATTGTTTGTAATTCCAAAATATTGGAAGAGACGGGAAAGTTTGTTGACAGGGGAATGGGTACGCAGACTTTGCTGTACTCATTTTGTGGAACGCTAGGCCTGTTAGAGAGAGTAAGGTAGACTTTTGCTTAGAATGAAGCGTGAGCCTGGTCTTCTCACCTGTAAAATGAGGGTTCTCCTACCTCACAGTGTCGCTACGAAGAGTGGGCTGCCAAGCATTTGACTCATTGCCCAACACAAAGTAATCAATAGATGTTAGCTGCTGCTGTTGTTGCTTTTTTAAAGTCATGAACGTACAGACGCTGCTGGAGTGGAAGCTCGCTGTCATGCTGGCTTATCTCTGTGGTCCCACCGCTTGCCGTTAGGAAGTTCCCTGGAGAAGCAGCCAGGGCCAGACAGACAGTGGGAAGATGTGATTCCGGCCTTGGCTCCGGCACCAACTCCCTGACCTTGGGCAAGTCGGTCGACCTCCCCGAATCCTGGCTGCCGTGTCCGTGTCAGCTTGGGCTAAGCTCCACTGCAGTAGCAACATCCCTTCAGTTCTTGCTCACATGACATGTTCTTCACCAGTGGCTTCGGGTCTTCACTCTGGGACCCAGGTGGGGCAGCAGCCCCTACCTAGGACGTGGCTGGGTCAAGGCAGAGGGGAGAAGACAGAACTGTGCAAGGGCTCTTACTGCTTCTCCAGGAAGCAGCACATGGCAATGCTGCTCCTGTCTCAATGGCCACAGTGAGTCACTTGGCCAAGCCCGGCTTCAGTGGGGTAGGAAGTATACGCCCAGCGGGAATGGCCCCGTGGGAATGGCAGTAAAATGACAATAATACAATCTACCACACTTAATTGGTAAAAGCCAGTACAGCCATCCCTCCGTATCCACAGGGGATTAGTTCCAGGACCCCCCACCCTCCCTCATGGATACCAAAATCTGAGGGTACTCAAGTCCCTTATGTAAAATGGCGTGGTATTTGCATATAACCTACATGTATTCTCCTGTATATTTTAAATCACATCTAGATTAGTTATAATACCTAGTACAGTGTAAATGCTATGTCCATAGTTGTTATGCTGTTTTGTCTTTTAAATCCAGATTATTTTTTATTATTTGTTATTTGTATTTTTATTATTTGTATTGTTCTTTTTTATTTTTTTTTTTCTGAATATTTTTGATGCGAGGTTGGTTGAATTCATGGGTACGGAACCCACAGATTTGGGGCCGACCGCGCTGATCCCAGTCTTGAACGCCTGCCGTGAGCACTGCGTTCCTGCCATGGGCTGGGAGGCCACAGTGTTCCTTCTCTCCCTCCTGCTCTCCTTCCTCTTCCTTTCCTGCTTTTAAGGGTCAATGCCAATTTTTGCCAGATCCACACATTTCACGTTAGTGAGGACCAGATATTCCCATTTTTGAGATGCTTCTGGTCTTGGTTTAGATGGGGGTAGAAAATGTCCGGGTGGCACTTTTTTGACCCTGATGATACAGGGAGAAGTGACCGGAGTCATTCATCTGCGCCTGGGCCGGGAGTTCCGGGATCTCCGGGGCCAGCGAGGGTGCTGGCCCCGTGGCGTGGCCTGAGGCCTGCAGGGGGGTACTGGGGGGGTCCTCACACTGGGGAGGCAGAGAGGAGGTCGTATGACAGGGCCAGGAGCTGAGGGGCACAGGTGACCCCAAGAGCTGGAAAAGGCAAGGACCCGGGCCCTCCCCTGGAGTCCTGAGGGCATGCAGCCCTGCCCACAGCCACACACTTGGGACTTCTGACCCCTGGACCGGAGGATAACAAATCTGTTGTTTCGAGCCCTCCGTTTGTGGTACTTTGCCACAGCAGCCACAGGACACCACCCCAGGAAGGTCCGGCCAGAGCCAGTCCTGGGGGATGGGTGGGATGGGCCCCGTGGAGCCGGGTGCTGGCTGCTCTCCGAAGCCTCGGGCAAGTCCCTTTCCACCTTGGAAAGCTGTGCCCCGACAGGAATTCCATCTGGGCACTTGAGCCCTGGATGTGTCCTAGACGGGCCCTGCCTGGTGGCTGGCTGCGGGGAGGGCTGGGTCTGGCTTGGCTGGGCCAAGGCCCCTGGATGGAGCCTCACACCCAAATGGGCCAGACCACTTCCTGCCCATATTCAAGCACCTTCTACCACTGCCCACCCTCAGCCCTGCTCTCTCCTGCCCAAGACCCTGCACCTCCTGCTGGGGCTGGGGCCTGCCCTGTTCTCTGTCCAGGAGGTGGGGGCTGGCTCCCTCCCTCCCCGGTGACTCCCCTGGCCTTTGACTCCCTCTGGCCTGGCAGGGGTGAGGCCCAGCCTCCTCACCCTTGTGGGTCCTGCCCCCGAGGACACCTCTTCAGCCCCCTGGCTCCTCGCTGGCCCTCTTACCCTGAAAGGCTGTTTCTGGGTGTGCTGTGCTCTTGGGCCCCAGGCCCCCGTCGGGGCTTGCTCCTGGCGCTGGGTGCCTCCTTCGCAGACCGTCCTCGTCTGCCGCCCTGCACTGATGCCGTGGCTGTCCACAGCGTCTGTCCTGGAGGGCTGTCAGCTCCTTGGTGACAGGGCTGTGCCATCTCAGGCTCCCTGAATCTCCCGCAGAGAGGGCTCCGTGAACGTCTGTTGAGTGAGAGCATGGATGAGAGAAAGAACATGTTCCTGGACTTCCTTTTGCCACGTTATGTATTTGTGAGTCCCGTTTGTTCTTCTAGACCAGGCATCACCACCTCCGGGAAGCCCCTCGATTGCTCCAGTGCCGGGCGGGGCTCCCTGGCCCCCGAGCTCCCCCAGGCATCCCGCACTTGCCTGAGGGTCTTTGCTGCTTCCCTGCCCGTGTGCCCACCCTGCCGAGGCCGGGCCAGTGCAGAGCAGGAGCCCGGGTGTGCTTATCAGGTAACTCGTCACTCGTCCGACACAAACTTAGCTGCACCTGGGAAACCTCCACCACCGAAACCAGGACGCTTGTCCTCGCGCCCTTCCTCCCGAATGGGTGAAACGCTGCTGCCCATCTGGCCAGGGCTGGGGCCGTCCTGGTGTGTGACATCAGCCACACTGCCCCAAAACAGATGTAACTTCACTTCTGTCCCCATCTGTTGTAAAAAGCTACATTTGATATCTTTCCCCTGGCTAAAGATTTGAAATAAAATTAATGTGTCAGCTCTGTGTTTGAGTGACTGTCGAGGTTTAAATAATGCCATTGAATAGCGAGTGGCAACTGGAAGTTGCTGCGTCTGGCGGGAGTGAGTGTGCTTTACGCTCCCTGCAGGCCCGGAGCTGCTCTCTGACGACGCCCTCGGGCCCACCCGGCCGCCCCCACGAGGCCAGCAAGGCTCTGCCTCCTTCCCTGCGTGTTACAAGGACATGGACTGAACTTTGCTCCCACTTGCCGGAGTCCAGTCCTTCCCTCCACCCACGGGTGACCAGTCTCAGGAGTGCCCATTACGACCTGTAAAAAGGCCACGGTTTCATCACCCTCTTCACCGCTCTCCTGTAAGGGCTTCTGTCGTTGAAGTCAGTTTCGAACTAGACTTTGAGATGCTGCCAAGGAACGGGCAAAACAGGCAAATTTCGATATCCCCTTTCTACAGCTTTTCAAAACCAAACCCTTAAAGGGAGTGCTGACTTCCGTCCTCACGAGGTGGCAAACCCCTGTCTCCAGGAGCGGTTCGACCTTAGCGAGAATATCGTACCGGGCGGTTGTGCCCAAACGCTGATGCGACGAAGGCGGTAGGGCCTGGAGACGGGCTTTGGGGCAGCAGCGGAACCCGCTCTTCTGAATGGAGCCCTGGCGGGAAGGCCCACGCCACCCTGGGGCCTCGGTTTCCCTACTGTCCATGTGGGTGGATGAGATGATCGTGAGGCCCTCCTGCCCTGACATTCTACGAGTTACTGTGCAGTCGGCATCGTGAGTTCACTGAGAATTTGTCCTCTGTCACACCCTGTCTCCGTGCCAGGGACGTGGAGGTGGAAGCCCCTCCCTTGGGCATCTGACAGCGGTTTGCGGGGTGACGGCCAGGCACAGGGGCGTGATGGGGAGCATGAAAGAGGGACATCGGGGGCTGGCAGCCACTCCCTCCTCCACTGGCTCAGCGCCCCCCCAGCCCTCTTCTCAACCGCACCTCAAACTTGGCCTGTGGAAACCGCAGGCTCTCAGCTCAGATTTTGTCCACCCCCCACACCGAGACCTGAACAAGCACTGGCCTGGTTTCCCACAGCTCACGGCTGCGCCCCGCCCTCACCTGGGGAAGTTCAAAAGAATTGACTGTCTGTCCCAGCCCTGCTGCTGTGGGAGGGCAGGAGCGGGCTCTGGTAAGTCCCAGTCAGCAAACCCACAGGGCCTAGTCACAGGGGTCCCCGGCCCGCTCTCTCTCCCTGCTCCTCCTTCTAAAGTGCTCAGGCACCTCTGTGGACTAAAGATGAGCTCAGTCACGCTGGACTCTCTTCCCTGTCGCAGTGGACGGAAAGAAATCTGCTCCATCGTCTTTAGCTAGTGTCGGGCTCTGTGTGTCCCTGACAGGGCTCAGGGGGACTGCTCAGAGCAGGGGCTTTGCGAGGGGTCTGGGGCTGGCGGTGGGTGGCAATGGAGGCTCTGCCCATGGTTCCCTGATGAGGCACAGATTTTCCCGGGCAGTGAAGGCCTTGCCTCCTCAGGACGGCAAACTCCCCCCTTTTCTAGGTCTGCCTGTCATTTAATAATCTTTCAAGGTTGGAAGATTTTCAAGCTCACCAGGTTCAACTACTCTCCAGGTCTTAAGAAGCTCCTGTGGTGGCCACAAGCCGTCTTTACATTTTTTGTTTTGTTTTTTCCCTCCCCACATAAACACATGACAGGGATTATTCTTGCATGTCCGCATGGACCTAGGGGGGTTGTCTGGGACCCCAGCCCTTTCCCAAAAAAGCAGCATGGGGGCATCATTATAGATGCACTGCATGTCTGTTATTTTGCTAGTTGATCCACTTTCCCCCTTCGGGTAACAGGATTCCTTTCTTGGGACCCACAACTTCCAATCCCCATGGTCCAGGTAGGGCTGACCACGCTTGTCTCCAGCTTTAGGATGAGCACCAGACCCAGGACTGGCCAATCAGAGGCCATGGCAATGGCTCAGAGAAGAGCATGTGACTCCTGGCAGGCCGATCAGAGTCCAAAGTAATTGTCTCCGAGGAAGGCACGTGACTCCAGGTAGGCCAATCAGAGCCTGTCCTGGGACTCTGCTGGAATAAGTAGGAGGCACTTTTAAAAAATGTCAGTGGTAGTTGTCATTTACTGGACATTGACTGTGTGCCAGGCGTTGGGCTAGGAGTGTACTTACATTGTTTTTAGTCCTTACAAGTACTGTACCTGATAATCACGATTCTATCTTTGTTACGGATGGGAAACTTGAGGCTTAGAGAGGTTGTGACTCTCTTGAGAGCGTCCAGACAATGTTTTGCAAAGCAGGCTGTGATTCCAAGTGTGTCCCTGTGGCTTTTAGATTCACTTAGTAACTAACGCTGCATTCCAAGCTGATGGCAGGTCAGCGCCCACATGGGGAAGGCCAGTGACATGTATGTATAAAATAAATGTCTTCCAGAGCTACATCTGGAATCCGAAAAACTCTTTCAAGGCCATTTCTAGATATTGATCCTAAGAAACAAATTGGAAGTCCACACAAGGACTTAGGAAGAGTACTGTTTATTCCTCACAGGGTAATTTGTGATAGTAGAAATTAGAACCCATCTAAATGTTCTATAATGAGGAAATGATTAAGTAAATTATGTACCAAAGATGCTTACAATGAGTTTGTAATAACATGGGGAAAAGTCTAGCATATTAAGTGAGAAAAACAACAAGGTAAAAAATTATATTTGGAGGCTGATCTCAACCATATAAAATTATGGACTAAAAGGTAGACACATTTTTTAAAATACTGAAATATTGTATGCCAATGTTTCTGTAGTGTTTTTCTCTGGGTAGTAAGACATATGCATGTTTTTTATTCTTATTTTCCAAATTTTCCAAAATGGGCAAGTACTGTGTTTAGAATCATTATAAAAGCAAACACATTATTACAAATTCTGGTAAGGAAAATGTCAACAAGATTTTCATTCTCAACAGAGCTGATAATGTTCAGCCTTCCGGGCTGGAGTCAAATGAACGACAATGACAGTTTATGCTAGAGCAAGGTTTTTGGTTTACAATGCACTTTCCTATATATGACCTCATCTGGGATTCACGACCTCTCTGTGTGGTAATGAGGCAAGTCCTTTTTCTCACTGGTATTTTTATTTCATCTTATTTGTTACTGTCATATATATCATGCGTTCAAAAGTACATAAAGAATAAATACAGTTTATAGAAAAATAACAAGACAAATACTCATGCATCTACCCTCTAGTATGAGAAATAGAATATTCTGGAACCTTAGACCCCCTCTGTGTGCCCCTTCCTAATTCTGTCTCCTCTGCTCCCTGCTCCTACCTTGGCCCAGCCCTAAAATTTATGGGGCTCAGGGCAAGAGCACAAACACAGGCCCACATATCATATGTCTAAATATTTATAAATTATAAATCAAGTTAATGAACTGTTAAATAAAAAATGTTCAAGCCTCCTGCTTTGATAAATTTACCTTCATAATAACAAAATAGAAAGAGATGTATTAAATTACGGGTTATTTTTTGATAATTGAAAGCTGGCAAACTGTCAAAGTGAACTGAATTTAATTATTATTGCATATGCCTGGGTGTTCTGTTGATGGACCAATAATGCTTGCATGAGGAATAAAACAAAAACATGCATAATTAATGAATTATTGTATGTTTATTCCATAAAATTTATTTTTCTTGCCTTTATTTCAGCAATATCACTAATTATGTTATTATGATTAAGATTTTCACATCATTTGCATTTTATCGACAGTGGTGACAAATTAGATACCTTTCTTGAGTCACTGCAGTTCTTAGCTAGTTTTCACTTTTAATTCTGGTTTGGAGAAATTTTGATCTGTAGAGGCAGTAGCAGCTGGGATTGTCAACAAAATTCTTGGAGGAATATATTGATTTAAAAATTAACCAAATTTTTTTGAAATTTTACTTATAGTGTTTAGTCTTTGTAATGGGGTTACATATTGTACATTCTCATTAGCACAGAAAATCATAATAAGATATTTTAATTTCATCACATGAAGTCACTGTCACTTATGTCAGAATTTTTATTGCCTTTTGTTGTCAATATCGAGACTCCTGCAACAAGGCACAGAATTGATACCATGTTCCGTTCACGCTACGGCTAATTCCACATAAGCGTAAGTGTAAAAGTGACAAGAGTTACCTAACTTTGTAAATGTTTCTCAGCTTCTAGGTGCAGCTGTGACATGTGTCTCCCCACTTGTGAGCACCTTCAGAACCAGGCAATGGCAGCCCAGGAGGAGGGACTGGACTGTCAGCGCCACTGGGAGAAGCGGTCCTCCTGACGACAACACTGCAGAGATGTGTAGCTCATGGGCTGCGCGCAACCTGCTGCGCCCCTGCTCTCGGGGGGGAAGGACTGACTGCGCGGGCCCTTCTCTCGCCCAAGCGCTTTCTCCTCTCAAACACCTCCAAAGCAGGGTCTGCCTGCGACAGACGCTGTAACCCACTGGCCGTGGCATTCAGGGCTTCAGGGTCGCAGAGAAGGTCGGGGATGGGGGAAGCACGTCCCTGAGTGTTTAGGGCACAGATCTTGCTGGGCCAGGGCTCAGGCCTGGGCTGGAGAGAGAGGACACCCAGGCGTCTTTAATAAGCGACATTTGGGGGGTGTTTATACACCCGGGGCCCTAACGTGCCCAGAGTAGAGACCCTGCTCCTCCAGAGGCAGGAGGCTGCCTTGTCCTAACCCTTCCCTGGCTTTTCTGGGGCTTCCAGGATGAGTTCTGTGCGGCAGTGCGACCGAGGAGCAAGCGCACACGCATCGCGCGAGGAAGTACCGCCGTCGGATGAAGCGCCTGCAGGGGCCGAAGCCAACAGCCCCCGGCTCACGTGCTGGCTTCAGCTTCCCGGGGGCTCGGGAGAGTCCCTCTTGGGGAACTCCGCGGGCAGGACCTGTTTGGAAACCCAGGGCTCCCCACATTTCTGGCTTCCAGAAATGCCACAGGGTGGCCCCGTGTTCCTGCTTCCTGGATTCCAGAATAGGTCCTGGCAGAGCCCCGCTGTGCTGTGCCGCGCGTGTCTCCGCTGGTCGTGGGAGCAGAGGGTGGAGGGGAAATCAGGGCTCCGTGCACACCTGGCCGCGGCAACCCCAGATCGCAGCTGGGCATTCTGCCGTCAGGTGAAGGGTGGTGTCACGACAGTGAACATCTTGGTGCTCTCCATCCAAGTGCGTCGTCTCCCGGGCTGGTGCCGCCCTCCGTGGCTGCAGCACAGGCGCCATCTCCGAGCTCCCTTCACCGCCCTCCGGGGAGTCCCTGCATCTCTCTCCTGTGGGGTCATCCCACGTGGGGCCCCGGGCTCCCCAGGGTGCCTCCTGCGTCTGGTCTCTTCCTCTTTCTCCTGTCACACTTTTGCTTTGGTGGAGTCCCCTGCCAGTAGCTGCTTGACGAACAACTATGTAGGGAAGTTAAATTTTGGAGATCCTGTGGGTCTGAAAATTTCATTATTTTACTCTTATACTTGATTGACAGTTTTCCCAGTTAAAGAATTCTAGCTGGGAATTATGTTCCCTGAGAATTTGGAAGGCTTTGCTTTGCCATATTCTAGATTTCATGGTTGCCCAAGATGTCTGAATCCATTTTGCTCTCTGGGTCTTTGTATGTGATCTATTTTCTGTTCCCTTTTTTGCCCCATCCGGAAGGCTGTAGAATCTTCTTCAGGTGTCCTGGATTCTGAAATCTTCCAGTGGCGTGCCTTGGTGTGGGTCTATTTTCATCTGTTGTGTTGGGCTCTTGGGGGACTTTTCAGTTTGTCAACTAATGATCTCCCTTCCCGGGAAATGTTCATGCCTTTTTAATGATGTCCTCCCCTACATTTTCTTTGGAACTCTTTGTTTCCCGGATGCAATGTCTTCTTTCTGCAAGAATATTAAGGATGTATTCTCCTTCTGCAGCCTCTGCTGCCTACCTGCTGAGCTTTTCTGTGTTTGTTTCAGTGTTTGATTTGTCTGTGCTCCACACTGGTGGCAGATGTGTGCTGATACTTGGTGCTCAGCTGACAGTTGGGCACAGGGGTCTAAGAAGCTGATTGGAAGCTCCGAGCTTGTTGACTTGTTGTAGGGTGATCTGGGTGGACAAAGTGTGGGGTGTCCCCAGCTGCCAGGAGTTTGGGACTTTCCCTGGGGCTGGTCAGATCCCCCTGAGTGGTCATTCCAGGCTGCCTTCTGCAGGGAGCAGGACTGGCTGCCAGCCTCCTGGGAGCGGCAAGGGTGATTTCTGCATCCAGAACCCAGTGTTCATGCCCTCCCAGAGCCCGTGCCATTAATGTGCTGGAGTGCCCAGCCCAGAGTCTGTTTGGCTTCTCCAGAGATCACACCTCCAGTCTCTGCCAGGGTGGGGAGAGGGGACCCAGGCTTCTACAGCTTCCCAGTCAGCCCTTGCCCAGTCCTCTTGTTGTCACCCTCCCCTCATGCAGGTCCCAGCAGTGCCTGGTTCCCTCGGTTTCCAGCCTCAAGTGTATGTCTGACTGGTTCTTGGCTTTTCAGGCTGCAGATTTGGGGTGTGGCTTTCTCAGCCCTAGTAAGCCACTCCTGATGCATTGATTGCTTTGCAGCTTCCAACATGTTGTAGTGGTGTCTGCTTTCTTGTTTTCATATATCTTAAAACATCTCTTTACTGCCATTTAGGTGGAGCTTTGGGAGGGAGTGAAATCTTCCTTTAGTCATTGAAACTTGACTTGCCAAGAGTCCACTTCCTCTCACTGAGACTAAGTAGGGTAAGAGCTAAGCAGGGTCAGAGCTCCTGGTGGCCGATGCCACTGTGACCCAGAGAAGACTAACGGGAAAGGGAGAGTGGAGCCAAGAGGTGGAGAACAGAGGCTGATTTCTGGCAAGCTGCTGGATGCAGCCATTCCTGAAGCCAACCATGCCTTCAGTGTCCCAGAGATGTGAGCCAAGGAGTCTTGTTTTTGTTGTTGTTTGTTTAGTCTAGTTTGACTCCAGGGAACTGCAATAGTATGATATGTGGGTAGAGCAGGGGTCAGCCAAGCACAGCCTGTGGGCAAAATCTGGCCCATGATCTATTTTTCTTAATAAAGTTTTATTGGGACACAGCCACGTTTATTTGATTAGATATTGTTGATGCTACTTTCACCCTACAATGGCAGAGCTGAGTAGTGGTGACAGAGTGTGAAACATTTACACCTGGCCTTTGCAGAACAAGTTGTGAGTACTGTGGCTGCAAGTCTGACGGTCAAATGGGCATGTGTTCATATCTGGGCACTGCCACCTATTTGCCGTCGGACCTTGGGCAAGGAATTTGGTCTCTCCAAACCACTGTCTGCTCATTTTCAAGCAGGTGCCCATCTCACGGATTGTCAGGGAGAGTCAGTGCAGTAACAGATTACATGTAACCCAGACACCTGGAGTCCCTCAGCCCGAGGGCCGACCTCTCCTTTCACATCCCAGTGCAGTTTTACAGGAATGTCTGCCCCACATGGGCAGCACCGTGGCCTTGTCTGCTTGGGTGCCCTCTGCCTCTGCAACTTGTTCCCTGAAAGAATCTATGGGAATGAGCAGCCAGTCATGCCTCGTGTGTCCTTACTGCTGGGGTCTAGGCCCAGTGGGGGTGAGACCCGAACCTTGTCCCTGCAGCACACAGGCCTGGCTCCCAAGGGCGGGGGGAGGCAGGGCTGGTGCCAGGTTTCCTTCTCCAGCCGCTCACACGGTCAACGCCTCTGGTGAGACCCACTCAGGTGCAGACCTGGACTGAGCCGTTGGCGGCAGTGTGGCAGGTGGGGATGGGGCCCTGGGAACGGGAGGGCACCGATCGGCCAGAGTCACGTCCACAGCAGGTGATGAACCCAACCCACCCACTCAAGACGGCCATTCCCAGCCACTAAAGAAATACTGAAAACTGTATTTGCAAGCCTGGACTCCCCATTTTTACATCCTTTCTCTTCATTTTCTAGAAGATTCAGAGCTCTGAGAATCCCCATCCTTGCCTACTGGGAGAACGTCCTCTTTGTGGGCTGTTCTAGAGGAGCAGGCAAGGGTCTCCTGGCAGGGGCAGCAGATCCCCGCAGCCTTCCCGCGAGTCATGGGAGGTTCGAGATGTCTGACACCACGGCTGGGCGTCTTGGCCTCTCGGGAGCCCGGCCTGCACGGAGACCTCAGCAGCATCCACGCTTCTGTACCCTCCACTGTTATCAGCTCCAGCCTCCTGGTGCCCACAGCATGAGCTCCCATTTATTAATAGTTTTCCTCCGTATATATTGTTCTTTCTCTGTTTGCAGCTCTCTCCCCGCCTTTTCACAGTGCAGAAGGGGCGCTTGATTGCATATGTAAATACGCTTTGGTTATTCTTTGCTGTGTTATCTTCCCGCAGCTTTAATTTTCTTATTCTTTTCCTCCGAATAAGACTGAAATCAGTTTAAGTGAAGAAATTATTCATTAAGGGAACAGTGTCAGTGTTTGGTATGGGAGCCACCTGAAGTCAATTAGGGATCAACAGAATTAATTATTCTCTCTGGGCTGAAATCAGGAATTGGAAACCGAGAGAAATGGGTCTCCTTAGCTCACAGCAGGGAAGAAACAGGATTTTAATAGACCTAAGTGGCCGCCATCCAGGAACAGCGTGTTATCAACTCCATGCTAAACGGTCAAGGCAAATTTCAAACTAATCTGTGGGGCTGGTTGGGGCTGGTGGTCCTTACTGCCGGGCAGAGAGTCAGATCTGGTGAGCGGCACTGCTCTGTTGGGAGTGCCAGCTTCTAGGTCAACGGTAAAGCCGGGAGGAGGAGGACCAGATCTCAGGGCCAGACTTGAGTACCATGGGTTTGGGGAGGCAGCATGCTCCTCAGGCACAAAAGTAAAGGGGGTCTCAAAACTCAGTCATTGGGATAGATAATATTCCAATGCAATAATCTAAAACATCAAAATAAGTGCAAAAAATCCATGATAGACAAAATCTCAAAATTTAAATAAAGACAGGCTGTTTGTTGTTTTATGACCTTGTCTATCATGCAATGGGGGTGGTCACTTCCAATAGTTCCAGGTTCCTGGGGCTGGTGGCTGGCTTGTCCACTATTGCACAGGTTTATGAGGGTTGACAATGGCGTGTGCACAGATTGTACAACTTGGGGCTTTATGTATAGCCATGTTTTTAGATTGTTGGGCTTTTATTAACTTTTCCAACTCAGTTCACAATATGAGAGGCTATCTTACTAAGTGTACATAGGGGTACACACATTTCCCTTAGCCTCAGGCTGGAGCGCGGCCTGGCCTGGCATGCCAGGCCCACGCCTTGATCAAATGTCACTCTGGGCTTGCCTGAATCCCAGGCTGGGCTCTTGCCTTACTGAATGATTGATCTTCGGTGGTGCTTCCAGACCTCTCTGAGTCTTAGGACAAAGCATCGCTGATGGGCTGCTGTAGGGTTAGCTGACAGAAGGTACTGGAATGCATCTCAGTGGTAGTGGGGTACTTGGTGCAGGACAGTGACCCTTCTAACTCCTTCAATCACCTGTGCTATGGCAGGTGAGGGCGTTGCTGACAATAATAATATTGCTGGACCTTGGGATTGAGCCCGCCATGCCCACCCTGGGCCTGGATGAGGCAGAGCCGGGTGTGGGGGCCTCCTGGACAGCCCATGTGGATAGCATGTGCAGCCTGTGCCTGGCACACATGGGAAGGTTAAGGCCTTAAGGCTGTTCAAGTGAAAAGGAAAAGAGCCCAGCCAGGCAGGGCCAGCAGGGAGGGAGTGAGGGTGAGCTTGTACGGGAGGTGCTGCCAGGAGGATGTCCTTCACCTGCCCCCGGCCCCAGCCTGGCCCTCAGGGTCCTGCCCAGCCTGGGAGATGCACTGTGAGGGGGACCAGAGGGAAGGTCAGGTGAGAGGCTCCTGCTGTACACTCCTTCCTCATGGGCTGGGCACATCCCAAGCCAAGGCAGAGCTGTAGGAACCTCTGTGTGTGTATGCATGTGCACTCACGTGTGTGCACACATACACTCACATGTGTTTGCATGTGCTTACACATGTGTACACTCACGTGTGCCCACACATGTATGGCGTGTACATTAAGATGCTCACATGTGTGTCTGTGTATGCTCACATGTGTGCACATGCCCACACTGTACACACTTGTGCTGCACATGTGTATGTGATAATGTGCCTGTATGTTCTCATGCATGTCTGCACACATACATGTGTGCTCGTGTCTCTGTGTGCTCACATGTGTCCGTATGTGTACTCACATGCTTGTGTGTGTATGCACATACACACGAGTGAGCGTGTGTGCTCATGTGTGTGCGTGCGCATGTAGAACCTGGCAGGCTGTCTGGAAGACCTTCACTTTACAATCTGGCCTCCTTGACTCATGTAGAATTGAACCAAAAGTGCACCTGGGTTCAGCGGGCAGCTGCGGAAGGAGGTGCTGGATCTGTGTGCACAGAGCACTTTTCCATGAAGGCTGTCAGCTCCTGGGGAAGTTGCCAAGGGAGACCGGGGTGGAGGAGTCATGTGGCTGAGGGAGAGCTGAGTGGTTCCTTCCTCGCGGCGGCTCCTTCTGCTTTGGGCTAAGGCCCCAGCCATCTCTGAGACGGGGTCTCGGAGACAGCTGATGGTGCCCAGGGAGGCCATGGGCAACGCTCATCTGCATACTCTGGGTCCCCACGGAGGGCGTGTGCTGCTGAACACAGGCAGAGATGTGCCCTCACAGGACAACACGGCCACAGTGAAGGTCTGATCCACCAGCTAGGTACACCAGGCCTTCAGAGCCAGCTCGGCCAAGGGGTGACTCCGCAGAGTCACACAAATGCCACGGTCAGCAGTGGAAGTGGGCATGATGGTGGAGCCACAGCCCCCTCTGAGCAGGGCTTCTGGAGAGTTAGCTTCTGAAAAGTTCTTCTTGTGACTTATTTAGGACAAGGGGAATTTTCACTTAGAGAGTAGCTTGTTTGTTTGACTCATATCAAGAAAATATTCACATACAGGAGGGATTCTAAGTGATAAGAAACATCTTCCTGAAGTTGGCTAGGCTTCCGTAGCTATTCTCCCTTGGGAAGGCTCTCTGGAAAGGTGCAAATGTCTGAACGAGGACAGGAACACAGACACATGTTGGAAGCTGTTAGGACAAAATACAGTTTGCTCCATAAACAGACCAGCACAAGACAAGAATTAGGGTGTGAATGAGCCAGTGGAACACTCAGACCTTGGTCTGAACTCAGAACCGACTTCAGCCGAGTTCCCCTGTAGTTAGGGGACAGGAACTGATCCTTTTGCTCCTGCAAAGGTGGGATCAAGATCTCTGCACCTTCATCCCCAGATGGGGGCCCCCAGAATCTGCCGTCTTCCAGGTACTATGCCAAGTACTTGGCGTGTATTTTCTTATTTGACCTGCGCAGAACAGAGAGGCACTATTATCTGTATTGTATGGATATGGGAACTGGGCCTGAGGGTGGGATGTGACTTGCCCAAGGCACAAAGATGGTTAAGTGTCACAACCAGGTTTGAACCCATTTCTGTGTTATTTCAAATCTCTTCACAAACAACTCTTAGAATTCAGAATCATGAAAGAGCTTCACCTGAAAAATCGGCCAGCTTCCATTTTAGCACAAATATGAATTAAATACAGAAAGTATTTCTCTTTTTGCCCTGGCTGCCCGTAAGCTCAGAGCTAGACTTGGTCAACCTGTCAGTTAACTGAAGTTTTTGGAATTTTTATTTTTTTACCCATCTGTGGATTTTCATATTTTCAAAAAGCCTTAAGTGAAGGTTTCTTCTTTATGACACTCCACCCCAAACCCTTTTCGGAAGTCCTTGATTGGACACATTTCCAGATCCTTCTCACACAGAAGCAAGTACATAATGCACAATTATTCAGACTCTGGCCATGCATGGCCTGGCGGGATGTGCGAGTGGCCCTGTCCAGGGGAGCAGAGGACTCTGGCCCAGCGTCTTTATTCACCTCTAAATCAACTTTAGAAGTCTCTGAACTAGCAGGAGGCAAGAAAAGACTTAAAAAGACAAAGTATGTTACAGGAAAGCAATGATTTCTTGGGCTATTATTTGTCACTTCAAGTGCGATACATTAACAAAGTCCCGTAATAAGAAGAGCTACTAAAAAATGATTTATTGATACTTTAGACCTGTTAGAACAGGTTAATGTCAATACAATTAGCTCCTGGATCAAGACAATCCCTTTGGAGGGAAAGTTGATAAAACAGTATTCAATGCCACTCCACCAAAGGCAGGGGAGGGGCTGAGGACTCTGTCCCGCAGGGCGAAGAGACAAAGGTTCTCGAGGGCGTCCACCCTCCTGCCCGCATGGTCCCCAGGGCCCTCGCCCCCCGGGACTGCACAGGCTGGAGTCTGAGAGCTTGGGGCTGCTCTAAGAAATGCTCAGTTTACCTGGCAGGCACGCCGGCTCTGCTATTTCATGGATGGGCGACTCCCGAGCAGTTCGGGCAAATATCGAGCCATTGTTATGCTGGGAAAATGGGCAGAGAGGAGCAGGCGAGTCGCCAAGAGACTGGCAGAGAAACAAGAGTGTTCTCAGCAGTGAGCAGAGTTCAGGAGGCCAAAGCTGACGGACAGGTCGGGGCCTGGGCCCCGGGCGATCCCCCCGCCCTCCCCAGCCTGGTCCCTTCTCGAGGGTCAGTGTGGCTGTGAGAAGGGCAGCCCCCGCCCGGTGCTGCTCCGAGGGGCCACTCCCTCCTTCGGGGAGCTGAACAGAGGCTGGCTGGGCCTACAGCACCCCCCTGCTGGTCAGCAGGGCCTCCCTGGCCCCGTGTGGACTGGGACAATGTCGAGTCAACATTGCAGTCCTCAAAGAACTGTCCAAAGATGGTTGTCCTCTTTAGGGCAACAGTGCACATGATAAGAATTCAGATGACACTACAGTGAGTGTGACAACAGCTTCACTTTCCCTCTCCCACCCTGGTCCCACCTGCTCTCCAGAAGCCGCTGCCGTTCCCGGGGTTTGGTTGATCCTTCCAGAGCATCCTGTGTGTTGACGAGCATATTGCTCTGCCCGGACATGTTGGCCGGACGTGCCACTCAGCTTCCAGAGGTTACGTTGCAGGAGCTGGTGACTCCCCGATCTCGGTGCCTTTCTGAATCAAAGATTGGTTCCTTGCCGGCTGTGGCTGTGGATCTGATCCACATGGGGGCGTGGCGGAGGGAACAAAGAAGTGGCTCTTGGAGTCACACGTGTCACTTTTGCTCACGTCCCAGAGCTAGGTCCAATGTCATTGAGTGGGGATGTGTCCTGTCTGCACAGGAAGGTTCTCCAAGTTGTAGGCAGCAGGCAGAGATGGGTGATTCTTCTTTTAGAGAAGAGGAGCGAATAGTTGGAAGCAACAGCACATCCGATCGCAACAACGTATCTCATACAGAGCTGTGGCTCATGCTTCCTGGCACTCCGTGGTGTCCATTGCACAGGTGTGCCCGGGTTTATTCAATGACTTTATCATTTAGGGCATTTGAATTCCCCAGCAGGCTGACCCCAGAGCCCATACCTCTAGCCACTGCCCTGCTTGGCCTCCTAGAATCCCTTTCAATGTGGAGATTTAACAAAAATCTATGACTCCAGAAGCTCTCTTTGCCAAGGTCTCTGAGTCAAGGTCTCTTGGATTCTCGGAACCTCTGCTTTCGAAGGTTTTTTTATGAGTTCATGTCTCCAAGCTTCAATTCTGAGCCTGAGGGGCTGTGAGTCTGACAAGCAGAGAGAGGGTTCTGGAGAAGGTGGACAAGCCTGGAGGGCGTTGCTGGCAGCTGCTTCCCTGCCTGCTGCATCCTCTGCCCCTTGGAGTTGGCCCCTGTCTGTGAGGGACAGGCCCAGGGGAGGGAAGTCAGGTCTGGAGCGTGCAGGGGTGCCTGCAGGGATGACTGAGGGCACTGTAGGGCCCTGGGAAGCCAGCTTGGTCCCTGCCCAGCCAGCGACTGTTGACAGACGAGGACACATTTCCAGGGTGCCTGGTGAGGTGGAGACAGGTGGGACCCTGGCTCTGGGCCGGGGCTCCATCCTCTTTGCTGGGCCAGCTCCTGATTTCCCAGGAATGACCCGAGTGCAGGGAGGCTGCTGTGTGGGCACCGAGCAGGGCCAGGGGCTCAGGAGAGGCCCCTCCCTCCCTGGGAAATGGGAATTGGGGAAGGGGTCTGTTTTCACCACACAGTTCCCTGGGGCTTGGACCCCACCAGACAGGAGCAAGGCTGCCCCACGGCATAGTGGGAAAATCCACAATGCTAATGACAGTCCTGTGTACCCATCTGTGCCCCATTCTGGGCTCACTTATGGGATCTGGGGCATCTGGGGACCCCCTGTCTATAAGATCATCCATCAGCTGTGCAGGAGCCACTGTGTCCACCTGGAAGATGAGGAAACTGAGCCCAGGGAGGAGGAGGAAGAAGGGCTGTGCTGGGCAGGGCAGAGGCTGAGCAGGACCAGACGTGGGGGCTGCACCTGCCCTGGCCCCCCTCTGCTACACTGCAGTGCCTGGGGCAGCACAAGGTCCTGTCACTGGGCCAGCCACACGGTGTCCGGCAGGTTGGCCTGCCCAAGACTTGTGCGATTGGCAGAATAACGGCCCCTAAAGATGTCCACAGCTTAGTCCCCCAGACCTGTGAATTTGTCACCCTACACAGCAAAAGGTATAAACAGATGTGGTTAAGGGGCTTGAGATGAGATTATTCTGGGTGGGCCCAATGTCATCACAAGGGTCCCCATAAGTGACAGTAGGAGGCAGGAGGATCGGAGTTAGAGAGACTCAACTGGCCCTTGCTGGCTTTGAAGATGGAGGAAGGGACCGTGAGACAAGACACAGGCACATTGAGAGGCTGGAAAAGGCAAGGAAACACTCTCCCCAGGGCCCTCGGAGGGCACGCAGGCCTGCGGACGCCTTGATTTCATCCCAGTGAGACCCATTTTGATTTCTGAGTCCTCCAAGGGCTGGAGCTATGGGCTCCTGGATCCTGAGCTGGCACCTGGTGGAGCGGGAGGGCGTCCTGACAGAGGACAAAGCCAGGGGTGAATGCTGGGTGTGAGGGGTGCAGCGGGGGCCGGGGGCCGCGACTGCTGGGTGGTGGGCTGGGCCCTCCCCTCACCCCGCCCTGGGCCAGTGTGCAGATGCTTTGGCTCCGCTTCCTGGGCATGGAGAGGTGTGGTCCAGGCCTTCTGAAGACTCGGAGAGAGCAAAGAGCAACCATACTGGGTGGGAGCTTCACAGCCATCTCCTGTTGCCCTCACAGAATGTCAAAGCTCCCGAGGACCCGGAAGACCCAGGGCGCTGACCTTCCCTTTACCTGGCTGGGGAGGCTGAATCTCCGAGCTGGGGAGGCAAGATGCCAGAAGCCTGGGCTCAGGGGTCCTGCTGGCCTCCGTCCTTGTCATGCTGGCTTTCCCAGCACCTTCACTGGGCACCGGGGGTAGAAAGAAAGCCCCAGGGACCTAGAGCCAGGAATGGGGGACACGCAGGGACCACGGTGTGCTGTGTCCGTGTGGGAGCTGGTTTGCTTCAGGCTTACTCTTCCTCTCTCTGAGATCCCAGCCTACGGCCCCCTCCACAGGCCGGCTTCCTGTGCTCACTCTGGGGTCTGCTCCCCCATGACTCTGTTTTTTGGTGTCTGGCCTGTTCCCGTGCCACCTCTGGCACTTCTGTTCGTAGCCCCACAGGTCCCGTGCACAGTGTTTTCAGACGGACTCAGATTCTGCTTCCCAATTCCAAGTTCTCAGGAGAGGGCACGATGGGGCCAGCTTGGGCTGCCGCCCACCACCCATCCTAGGGGCCTTGCCAGGGGTGAAGTCAGCTTCTCCATGGGTGGGCTGGGAATTGCAGGTGTGCTGCTCCCGTGGCTTTTTCCAGTGTTAGAACAAGGCACAGTTTGGGGACAAAGTAAGTGCCCCAAGAACAGAGGCTTAGCTCACCACTGAGTCCATGTGACCAGAACTGTGCCTGGCAGGGGGCAGCAGGTGTTTTTGAACGAACGAGCAAGTGAGGAGACGCCATCTCGGCCTGGAGGGAAGCAGCCTCCTCGGGATCCTGCCCTCCCTCTGGAGAAGGGCAGGCCCCCCACCTTTATTTCCCTCACATGGCCAACTGCCTGTGTGGGCCAGGGGGCAGGGGGCCATGACCCCACCCCTTGTCCTACCTGAACCCCCAGGACACTGCTCTGACACCCACCTGGCCTCACTCACCCGCCATCAGGGGAGGCTCCGTCCTGTTCCCAGACCCTCTTGCTGCTGTCACAAGGAAGCCTAGCTGAACATAATGACGAAAGTGGCCCTGTTCCCTGGGACTCAGTGGACCCATCGGAAAAGGTCCCCTTGTTCCTTCTTTGTCAGAAGCACAGGAAAGAGATGCTTTTTCAGTTTTCTGTACTGATTGCTCCAAGTGTTCTAAAGGATGTCTCTTCCTGAAGCGAAATTCTCCTCCTGAAAATTATACATCACAGTACTTTGCGGTCCTCTCTCAGCTCTCATCTGAGACCCTTAATAGCCTCGCCAGCGCCAAAGGCATCGGTGTGACTGTCGGCAGCTATTACCCTTGTCACCTTGGATGCCGCCATCCTCCTGGCTCCTCTAAGGCCCAGCAAAGCTCGGGGCCCCATTTCAAGCCCTCTCTGCACACTGCTGAGCTGCGGCATTGAGGATCTCATTTTAGTCAGTGATGCCTGGCCCGTGTGGGGGACCCTGAGCTGTGGTGGGGGACCCTGAGAAAGGAGACATGTCCCAGGGGCTGGCTGGAGTGGGGCAGACAGACCCGGAAAGGGGAACTCTGAGTCTGAAGGAGTCTCACCTCTATCCTTGCCCAG
This sequence comes from Daubentonia madagascariensis, assembly GCA_023783475.1. Classification (NCBI taxonomy): domain Eukaryota; kingdom Metazoa; phylum Chordata; class Mammalia; order Primates; family Daubentoniidae; genus Daubentonia; species Daubentonia madagascariensis. The sequence continues at coordinate 1,446,037 of JAKFHU010000600.1, read as the reverse complement.
CAGCACGTCAGGGGAGGTGGGTCTGTCTCTGAGACCCCCAGTGCTGACTCCAGGGCAGGCAGCACTTAGCTGGGGGCAGTGGCCAAGGGCTCACGGGGTGCATTCAGGGGAGATAGTGAGGCATCCCTCCAGCACTCAGGAAGAGGGATCAGCTTGTTTTCTTCCCAGAACGGACGGGCTCTGGAGAGTCAGGCCTCAGGGAAGGTGTAGCCATGGGAAGGGTGGCCAGTTAGCACGGGTGATACAGTCAGACTGCACCAGTCCCTCCCTGTCTCCACACTTCCTGGGGGGGACCTTGGCATGGGTGTTGAGCATCATGATGCTGACCAGGTGAACCCTGAGGCTGAGGGGCTGTTCAGGGGTCCTTAGCAATGCCCTGCTCTTCCAGCCCAGTGGTGGCCTCCCCTCGCTCTGCCTGAACTTGACGTGGGGCAGAGCTGGGGTCCCTCTTCTTCCATGGAGACCTTCCTCGAGGGATTGATGGTATCCTGCATGTGAAGGAACTGGCAGCTGGTTTTGAGTCACCCCCTCCACTCCTGGAGGGTTCACCCACCTTGGCCTACTGGGCAAGTGGGAGACAGCTGCTCCCTACCGTGCAGAACCCCTCTGCTGTCCTGCAACAAGCCCAGGGTTCTGATCACACCTGCTGTCACTGCCTCTGCAGGAGTTCATTCCTGGCTGTGACCGGCCGTGAAACCAGGCCAGACCTTGTCTGGTTGGTCTGTGAATCCCCCGTGCTGGCTTGAGTCCTGGCTCAGAGGAAATGGTCAGCAAATGGTATGGAATGGACCGGTGATAAACACATGCATATTAATCAGTTATTCATTCAATACGGAGAGGCGTCGAGCAGCTGACAGATGAAAGGCTGCTCTGCTGAGATGGACGGGCACAGCTTGCCTGAGATCCTGAGTGACCGAAGGCCTTTAAGACACAGGTTTACATCCCTGATGCGAGAAGTCCCTGCATAGCATAGACTAAAGGGTCATTGTTTTAGTCGGGAGGGAAATTTGCTGAGTCCTTCATGTCACACTGTACCCTGTGTGGGTCTGGGCTCTGACACCCCCGGCTGTGGTGGGACCTGGGAGACCCGGCTGGACCTGGTGGCCTGCCCGGCTCACAGGGGAGGAGGAAGCCTCCCGCCCGAGGCTGGAACCTCCTCTCCCTCTTCTCTCTCTCCCTCCGTCTTCCCTCCCTCCCTTTATGCCTCCTTCCCCTCCCCCTCCTCTTCCTTCTCCCCCTCCCTGTCTTCTTCCCATTTTTGTATCTAATTCGCTAGGAGGAGAATTCAGCCATGGCCTTGGTGAAGCCAGTCTTGTGTGCTCCGCCTACCAGGGGTTCTGGCCTTCACTTTTATCTGATCAAAACGTGTTATCAGTGCTGGCATTGAAAACCCCTGGGATTAGGAAATGTTCCTCCAGGTCTCGATGGCGACAGCTCTGGAAGGACATCTGCTATGGGATTTTGTTAAGGATGACTGGGGTGCTGATTTTAGAGTCCAGGGGAGCCATGCAACCAGAGGCCCTGCACCACCCCCGTTTAGTCCATGTCGGGTCTCTGGGGGACAGCAGGACCTTGCAGATGGGCCTTGGAGTGGGTGGCAGCCCTTTGCAGGGACTCGTTTCTCATCAGCACCAGGGTGTCAGGACCCATCTGAGAACGAGGCGGCCTGGTGGGGAGTAGAGCCCTGCCTTGGGCCGGCCACTAGCATCTATTTCTACAGCTCCTCCTGGGCGGGCAAAGGCATGTTTAGCAGTTGAAGGGCAAAGGCGGAGGGGAGAGAAATGGTTGTCCCCACACACACTTGCTGTAGGCGCGTAATGGATAAAGGGCTTGTCTCGGGCATTAGAAATGCTGCTGATGACTAGTCATGGAGCATTTGCCTCTGCAAACGCTGGGCCCCCATCCAGCAGAGGGATGGGGCCTGTGGCCCCCATGTTCTGTAGGACCTGTGACCTCTGCAGGTCCAGGCCTGAGACAGAGCCTCCACGGCTGACCTATCAGCAGAGGTGTCGATGACCTGACCTTGGGAACCAGACGGTCCAAAGACAATGGCCAAGGTGCCCAGACTGGCAGCATCTTTCAGCATAGTGGCCCAGGGTCAGGCCATTGACCTGGAGACTGGACGTCCAGCCCAGCCTACACCTCAGGGTCCCAGGCTCCTTCAACACAGAGCCCATTGTACAGGTGGGAGGTCAGGACTCTATGTTGGACACCTGCTGGCAGTCCAGGCACTAGGCCTGGGACACACAAGGACAGCATCCTGTCACTCCCTGGCTCCTGCAGGCTGGCGGGGGACAGGTGGGGACCTTTTGGGGACTACATGTTTCTGTGACACAGGTAAGGTGGTCCCAGTGCCATTGGAGGGGTTCAGGAGGGGTGTTGCTGGCAGGTGGGGGGCTCAGGAAGGGTCCCCAAGAAGGGGTGGCTTTGGCTATAGGCCCAGCAGAGAGGCAGTCTTTCCTGAGCTGCACACTGGGGAAGGGCATTCCAGGCAGATGAAACTGCATGGACAAGGTCAAGGCAGCAGGTCCCAGTGGGTTCATGCGGGTGGAGGAGGTGGGGGTGGGCTGGGGAGCCTGCCGTGGCAGGTGCTGGCCAGGACAGGGAGGACCTTAGCAGGGGAGATGGTGTGCAGGCTCCGGAGAGCCATGAGAGGCTTCCAGATGGGCAGCCCAAGAAGGGGGGGACCCATCTCCCCCTCTTCTTGGGCTGCCCATCTCTGGGTGCCCCTGTGAACTCTCCTCCACTGGGCCCTCTATTCTCTCCCCATGGCCCTGGGGTTTGTGGGGGCAGGGAGCACAGTCCCCTTTCACAGGGAGGCCTGAGGGTCATCCAGGTGGGGTGACCTGGTAAGGGTCTCCTGCTGGTCAGCAGGGGTGCTGGGACTCACCCATCCTAGATGGCTCAGCCCCTCGCGCCCAAGGGAGGGTAGGTGTGTCCACACTCTCTATGCTTGAAATGTGTGCCAACTCTGCAGCAGGCCATGATCTTGCGGGAACTCACCGGCAGTGGTGAGGGGGGTGCTGTTGGCCCACACGCTGCCTCCTGCCTGTGACCTCCACTGTGACCCTCCATGAGCCAAGAGCGATGGGGTGGAGGCAGCAAAGACCCTTGGTCTCACATTCCAGTGACCACAGCCCTCAGATGGGTGGTCGTGGGGCATGTAGAGTTGTTCTGCTGAGAGCCAGGTGTTTTGCTTCACTCAGCCTCTCCCGTATGGTGGTTGTCTTTTGTGTAGCCATGTTTAATATCTCATAATTTGGAAGGCGCAGATGTGCTTCATGTGTGTTAATGAGCAGCCTCCATCTGCCTGGGGAACACGCTCCATCCCGTTCAATTTCCACAGCGCTCAGAGAGGCAGCATGGTGGTTGGGAGAAGAGTTGGCTGGGAAGTTTGTAACCTGCTGTGTGACCTTGGATAACTCCCTTCCCCACTCTGGGCCTTGGGTTTTCTAACTAGAAAATGAAAATCTTGGGTTTGATGTTCTTCAAACCTGCCTTCAGAGTAAGAGTGGTTTCTCTCTCTCTCTCTCTTTCTGTGTGTGTGAGTGTGTGTGTGTGCACATGTGTGTACATGTACATGCATACATGTTTTTTCAGAGTTGGCCTACAAGAAATGGGGGGTTCCTCCCCAGGGACCACATTTCCTTGGTGACATCATAGCACCACTCTCTGTAAAAACTCCTGCTCCAGATCTTTACTTGATCTATGTAATCAGGGTCTCAGGTCAACAACTGGCATCTTGGCTAAGTCCATCCAGGGCCAAACACCTTCACCACCTACCCAGCCACTCACCGATCCATCTTATCCATCCACCTTCTCATCTAGCCATCTCTTCAATCTAGTCATCCCTCCATCCAATCAACCTATCCTCCTATCCCTCTGTCATCCATCCATTCATCCATCCATCCCTCCATCATCCATTCATCCACCATCTACCATCCATCCATCATCCACCATCCATCCATCCACCACCCATCCATCCACCAGCCATCATCCATCCATCCATCATCCATCCATCCATCATCCACCATCCATCTATCCAACATCCACCATCCATCCATCTATCCACCATCCACCATCCATCCATCCATCCATCCACCATCCATCATCCATCATCCATCCATCCACCATCCATCCATCCATTCATCATCCATCCACCCATCAGCCATCCATCCACCTGCCTGTCCATCCCTCCATCCACCCACCCACCCACTATCCATCCACCATCACATATTCTTGGAGAAAACGTGACTCTAGGGTTTGGAACGACTAGAAATAGAATCCAAGATGTACCACTGATTGTGGTCATTGTTATTTTTTTCTATAAGATCATTTTACCAACAAACCCCTGCCTTGGCAAGTGCGCTTTCCTGATCACAAGTCGTGTCAGTGATAGGCTCTCTTTTGTGGGTGTTGTGAGGAGGCTGGTGGTGCTGGACTGTCTGGCTGTGGTGCTGAGATGGGAGACCAGAGTGTATGGTGCCTGGCCCCCAAGCTGCCCAGACTTGCCCTGGGTTCTGTGACCCGCCCAGCATCCTCCAATAAATCCCCTTCTTTTCCAAGCTTAGCACTGCTTTCTGTTGCTTATGACCATAATTACCAATTCATTCCAGGAGGACTCTGCTCTGATGGAGCTCACACTCCTGAGGGAAACAGGACACACAAGAGAGAATGTTAGTGCATGGGGACTCGCAAGGGTTGAGTGTAAGAATGGGTTGGGGTCCCTCTGATGAGGTGGGGAGGGGAGGTGGGGGCAGGAGGGGCTTGGTACGTCCAGGAAGGATACCTGGAGAAGTCACTTTAACTCAGGTATTTACAGGGACAATGCAAGACTTAGTTGAGAAAAAGTACAATAATTCCAGGACACAAACTGATTCCTGATGCTGACTCACCCTTCTGGGCACTTGCATAAGAATGTTCATGAAAGCAACTGCCGAAGACCACCCCTTGTCCAGCCCTCCCACCCAAAAGGCCAGAGAGGAGCACAGTGTGCCCGGGAGGGTAGCTAACAGGGCTGACTGGCCATCTGGCATGGGAGTGTCTAGCCTCGTCCCATGGCAAACAGGAGACAGGGTCTGTGGCCCAGAGACCAGCCCTGGGATTGCCTGCAGGTGGCCTGAAGCTAGAGCGGGGGAGGCAGGGGGAAAGGCCTACCCTGGGCCCCATGTTCTGAATTCCCCAAGTTGGGACTAGCAGGAGGCACGTGAGAGAGCAGCCCAACACCCCCAGGCTGAAGGGCACCCAGCTGGACTCCGAAGGCCACCCAAGCAGGTGCCTGCTGTTTTCAGGTTCATGACCGCCATGCGAGAGCCACACTGTCCCGGGATGAGGAAGAGCCTGGAGGTTGTCTCGACTCGGTGACTGCTGGCCAGACCCAGCTGGGCCTCCCGTGTGCCGCGTCAAGAAGGCGGGAAACAGGAGTAACAAGAACTCCGACAATCGCAACGACAGAACTCAAGCAAGCTTGTCAATCGTGTGTTGAAATGATGCAGGAGGGAAATTTTTAATATAAAGCTCTCAGGTGAAGAAAAGTCGCCGCTTGTCACCCTGAATTCTCACTATGAGCCACGGCGAGCATGTCCTTCTCTTTACCTCCAGCTTGACTAGAAAGATGTCTTCTCAAAGAAGTTACTTTCCAATTAGTGAAGTAAGATTTCTCCTTACAGATGAGTTCATAAAGTGAAGAAAGTACAGCAGTGACGTTTTGCATGTTGCTGGGCGTTCACACCAAACTGGAGATTTTGCTGAGCAGTGTTTGCCTTCGTCACTTCTCTTAACAACCACAAGGGCTGTATTATCAGCACCCTGATTTCAGATGACAAAACCGAGGTCCAGAGGAACTGCATAGCCTGCCCAAGATCGCAAATTCAGCCACTGGGGAGCCGGGGTGAAAAGTCAGGCAGAGTCCTGACTGTGGTGTGTGGAGGGACATGGGCGTCGCCACCCACGCTAGCCTCGGGGTAACCGGCTCCAATTCCAGTGGATCCAGGCCACGTGCTAATTCCAGCCCTGAGTCCAGCCCGGTGGCCTCGGGAGGGAACACCCACTCCCTTCCTCCCCGGGACTGCCGCACCCATCCCGAGGTTACCGTGAGGGCCACACGAGAATAAGCACTCACGCGTGGGGCCCGGAGCCACACACGGCTGGCTTCTACGGGGACCTCGTACATTTTCAGTCCCCTATCCTTGAGGTCATGCTGAGTAAATAACTTTGACACACACTATTTTTTTCTCAAATGAAAGATGCAGGCTGACTGCTTCTCTCCCCGTCACCTCTCCCGGACTTGCCCGTGGCCCTGCAACAAGGAAGCCCTTTCCTGGGATGCTGCCAGGCAGGCAGAGGTGCTGCCCACACCAGGACGCGATCTGGGTCTCCACAGCCTGGCCAAGACGTGCAGAGCCTGCAGGGGAGAGAATGGACGCTGCCTGAGCTGAGCAATTCCCCACGAGGAGGGGCAGGAGTTTTGTTTTTTTAATTGACACATAATAATTATGCACATTTATGGAGGACATAGTGGTGTTTCAATGCATATGATGTGTAGTGATCAAGTCAGGGTAATTAGCACATCCATCGCCTCAAATGTCTACTATTTCTTTCTGTTGGGAACATGCAAAATCCTCCCTTCGGGCTAACTGAAAATCCGTAGTGGTTCCATCCACTGCTGTCTTCCCTGCATGGGGACAGTGCACGGTGCACATTTGGCACTTGAGGAGTCAGCCCACCAGGAAAACTTCCTGGAGGGGATGGCATCTGTGTGGGTCCCAGGAACGTGGGGTGACTTCAGCAGGGGACGGGGAGCTGTAGAGAAGGGCCTCCCACAGAGGGGTTGGGGGAGTGAGGGCTGAGGTGGGGGTTCCTGGGTGTGCCCAAGGTCTGGGTGTGGCGAGTGTGAAGGCCGAAGGTGGAGGCCCAGGGGGAAAGCTTATGCCCCCACTATGGGGGACCTCGGATGCTATGGGGATCCCCTCAAATACCTGTGGCCAATCACCATTCTTGCTGTGGATGAGAAACCTGCACAGCCAGAGGGACTTTGCTCAGGAGGCCAGGAGAGAGGGGCTGGATGTGGGCATCCGGGCTGGGTGTGGTTGTCTCTGTGTCTGAGATTGCTTGCCTGGGGACCACGAGGATGGTGAGGATGTTGAGGGGACAGGAAGCTGCCTCGGGGGAGGATGTTGTGTTTTGGACTGATCGGTTGCCTACCTGATGAGTGTCTATTGAACACCTGCTCTGGGCTCCATTCCCTGAGCCCAGGAGTGGCCTTCTGCTCTACCCCCCTCAGAAACATTTGCAAAGGTGACTGCCCCCAGCCTCCAAGCTTTGGCCCTATCCTCTGTCTGGGCGCCAGGACGCAGAGGTGGGGGCACGGCCCAGGTGCTGCAAAGCACCCCTGCCTGTCGAGTGGGGCTGCTTCAGCCTAAGTGCCCTCCGCCACTCAGAATGCGGATTAGCTCTGGAGAAGTCATCTGAAATAGATATTTCTCTCCACTGCCGGAGGGATTTATTGGCAAAACTAGCCATCTATTAACATTATCTGGGGACTCTGCACTGGTGAGAATAGATACTATAAATCTTAGTTGTATAAAAACCCAGGAGCTAGAAGGCTTTAGTGGACGGCAAATAGAAAAGTCCAATGAGTTCAGACCTGTTTATTTTACTTAGAGGGAAAGAACATTCCGTACCCAGCCAGGCAGGAAATGGGTTTTGGGGACGGCCACTTAGCCCAGCTGTTGGCCCTGAAACTGTGGGAGTAATCGCTGCCTGCAATTAGAGCAGGTGGCTCAAAGGACCATATTTTGTAGCTAGTGACGGAGGTTTCTGGAAAAGTAAGGCCTGAAACTTTAGGCAGGTAGCCGTGTGGCCTGTTGGGAAGAGTTCAGCTCCAGGCAGCCAGATGTGTCTGACCAAAAGGACCCTATATCCCAGTTGCCTGGGACAGGCCTGTGTGTGCTGGTTGCTCTGGTGTAATTGACCATCCTTCTCTCGTAACTGTTCTGCTGTGGATGACAAACCACATCATGCCCATCCCTGACCCCTGCTGCTCCCTCTGAAGCAGTGGATGGCTCTCCTGCCCAGCTTGTCATTCGGGATGTGGTGAGGCTGCAGGTGTCTAGTCTGAGTGTGAGCTTGGGGAGTTGGACTGTCCCCTCTCTGTGATGAAACAGGGAGCAGAGTGTGGCTCCACACCCAGTTCTGCTGCTTGCCAGCTGGTCACCTTGGGCAAGCTATTCACCTCTCTGTGCCTTAGTTTTCTTCTCTGCAAAACAGATGTGATATGAGTTCCTACCTGTGGTAGGTCAAGTTCACCCTTGGGCTGGCTGGCTCCTGGTCTTCACAAACACCCTCCTGTTCGCCATCTGGTCTCTCTCTTGGCCCCAGTGCCCCCATCCAACCACAGGGAAGGCCTGCCCCACTCCACGGCCTGTGCAGCCCACAGGGCTCACCACCCTTTTCCAGGGGTGACCAACAGCAGCCTTGCTGGGGCAGGACGTCCTCCTTGTCTGGATGCCAAAAGTCTGCTCTTTGGCCACATCTTCTTACCACCCAGGAGCCCAGAGCTTGGCCCATCATGTCCTCTGGACTGGGACTTTGCATCTTGCATGGTCAGGCAAGCATGGAGGAGACAGTGGGCTTTGTTCTTTCGTTCATTTCCTGTGGGTCCCCAAGGCCTGGGACAATTCTTGGCACAGGGTCAGGACACAGTGAATATACACTGAATAAACAAGGGGTTCGTTTTACCGGGTTCCCGGGGGAGGCAGTTGACTGGCTCTTGCTGCAAGCCCATTTCTTCCTGGGGGCCTCCTAGGCCCCAAACCTGCCTGTCTGGACTCACTTCTATCCTGTGACCCCCTCATCCTTGAGCAAGTTTCTTCTTTGCATCAGGCAGAGTCGTTTTCTGGTGGTTGCAGTCCCCAATGAATCCGCGGGAGTGAAGACCCCATGTTCACAACATCTAGACACAGGGGTGCTCAGAAGCCTCAGTGGAAAGGGTGGAGGCATGAAAGGTGAGCAAAGTGGGGCAGTTTGGACCCCGCTCCACATTGGGCCACTGAGGGACTGCCCTCCTGAGAGGGGCGTGACTTGCCCAGAGTCCCCGGCTGGGGAGAGGCGGCGTCCGAGTTAAGCGCAGGGCCAGTGCTGAGCAGAATCTGCCGGCCACGGGGGCACTTGCCTCCCCCAGCACCTTGAAGATCCGGCCCTGTGTCAGCTCTTGCCGCGGCCAGGAAGAGACCCGACGGCAGTGCTCTGTGGCTACGTGCCCGCGTTCTGGCCACACTTCGCGGTCTTTCCGGCATCCACATCCTCCCTCTAACGTGCCCGAGTGCAGGGCTTGGGCGGGGGCCTGGGGGAGGCCCCGCTGGGCAGCAGCCCCGTCCCTGTCGATAGTGGCTGGAGGGGCATCGATCCCACTGGCCAGCGCACGGGAGCCCACTCAGCCCCGGAGAGTCACAGGCTCTTCAACACCACTTCCTGCATGAGCAACGGCTTCGCCTGCCCGGAGGCTGGAGATGGGGCTCTGCTCCCTGATGCTCTGTGCAGACCCGGCTTCCCGGCTCCACGGTCATTCCAACAGCCTCCTTTTCAAGAGCTACGCAACCGGCCGGGTGCCCTTGGTGGCAGTTCTGAGTTACCATCCTTCAGGAATGTCGAGACAGGATCTTTCCAAAACTCCTGAGACGTGCCAGAGGATTTGGAAATGAAACACAGTTGCCTGGTCCCTCCCCCAACTCTGTCCTTTCTTCTGTTCTTCTTCCCTCTGAAATGCGGACAAAAGGCAAGACGTGGGGCTGTGCACAGAGCACTGGGCCAGGCCTGCTGCTGGGCTGTGAAACTGATCAAGGCACTCTCTCTGGGCCTCAGTTTCCCTATCACAAGGAATAAGGGCTGGACTTGGAGTCTCCAAGGACTCTTTCTGCCCTGGCACTTGGCAAGTCTATCTTCCTCCCTTTAAGAAATGGACATGCCCTTTCTTGGGTGAGAGGTGACTCAGAAAAAGGCAGCAATAATTAATATTGATGCAGCTTCAAATGTTAAAAGTTAGAATTAAATTAAAAAAAGGGAAAGGGTCACATGTAACCAATTAAACCACGACTTCTCTGTGGCCTCTCTCCCACTTTAGGGGCAGAACGGTCCTCATTCGGCTCTGCCAATTAATCTCCCCTCACTTTCCTTTGCCAGGGAGCTAAGGCGTGCTGCAAATTGAAGGGAAGAGAGAAATCAGCCGGCCGCAGACACACAGACCATCTCCCATTGTGCAAATGCCAGGGAGGAGGAAGCGCCGATCAATTTGCAGGGCCAGAGACTGCAGACAGCCCTGGGAGGAGAGGCGGGCACAGGCGCCAAGCTCGGGTGTGAGAATTAATGAAGGCGGCTCGGAAGATGAAAGAGCACGGGCATTTGAAATGAAGCCCAGCGGGTTGCGGGAGTTCAGGATGAATTTCAAAATGCAGAGATTGCAGGGTCATGGACTAATTACCTTGCAAAGGAGGGGGCTCGGTGGTTGTGTCTACACAGCTCCACATGTCCAAGTGGAAAGTGAAAACGGCAGCCCGCTGGGGCCCGCAGACTCGGCAGAGTGGGTGACTGCCTAGGCCCCCAAATCTCCCGAATCTCCCAGTCCTGGGGCTGCAAGCCCAGCCTCGGCACGCATTCCTCTGGGTCTCAAATTTAGCAATTGATGGGTTCATGGGGGACCCCTAAGCCTACTAAGATCCGGCCTGGGGGAATGAGAAGGGGAGGTGGGTGCTGCCTCCCGAGGGTGCCCCTGCTCTGCCTGCCTCAGTTCCTGGTGTGTCCTCCAGCCCTCCACGGTGGGCTGCCTCTCGGCCAGCACCTCCCTTCATAGGCACCACCTCACTCCCGTGACAGTGCTGTGAGCAAGGCTCTACTCATGTCCACATTAGAGATGGGGAGACTGAGGCTTGGAGAGGTTAGGTCACCCAGCTAGGCACAGGCAGGGTTCCAACTTGGGGGATTTTCCTGTGCACCTAACCACTGAGCAGCACTGCCGCCTGCTGGGGACACAGCAGAGGGACTGGTGTGGTTGTGGGCCGCCAGGGCAGGTTCCTTGGAGCAGTTCCGGAAGGTGGAGCAGGTGCTTGTTGAGAGCGGGAGGGGTTGGGGAGGAGGGTGTTCCAGGCAGAGGGAGCAGACTGTGTGAGGGGCACAGAGTGAGAAAAGTGATCGTGAGTTTGGGTGGGCTTGAGTGGCTTGTGGGGGAGGTGGCGTGGGAGGTGTGGCCCCAAATAAAGTTTGGAGGGCCAGATCAAGGAGGGCCCAATGTCCTGCTAAGAGGCAGGACTACATCCAGCGCCCAAGGTGCCCTTGGGCTGACTTGAGGTGTGTGTAGGTCCCGGCCGGTTGTGTGCTTTGGGAAGCCCTTTCCGGTGGCCCCTCAGAGTGGGGGTGGGTGAGAGTGGGCAAGGCTGGAGATGCCCGCACGTACACGACTCACGAAACGCTGTCCCTCATGACGGACTTGGGAGGGATTTAACTGATCAAGTTATGAGGACTCAGTGACAGTCCTGGGGCCTGGGGTAGGTGTCATCCTCCCTCTTCACAGATGAGAAAACTGAGGCTTATGGTTTCTGTGTCAGTTAGCTACTGTTGTGTAACAAATGACCCGAAGTTTAATAGCTCAAAACAAGAATCGATCATCATTTCTCTGTGTCTATGGGTCTGCTTGGCTGGGCTGGGCCAGGCTGGGCCCCGTCAGCACCTGTGGTGAGAGAGCAGGTCAGCTTGCACCCGCTCCCTCTGGTCCTGTCCCCTGTCAGGCCAGCCAGCTGCTGCTGTCCACACGGCTGGGCAGGGCTTCGACAGGGAATGGAGCCCGGAGGCCACTTGAGGCCAGGCTCAGAATGGGTCGATGACACTTTTGCTGAGTTCTTTTGGCCAAAGCAAGTCACAAGGCCCACCCATGGTCAGGAGGGAGGAAAGGCTCCACCCCTTTATGGGGGGGGCTGCCAAGTCACGTTACAAAGTGTGTGTACAGCGGGGGGGGTGTGTGTCTGTTTTTGGACTGTTTTTGTAAACTGTCTTCTGCACTCTTGCTGTTCTATGCAGACATGATACAGATGGTAGGTTCTCTAACAGCCCAGATAGGAAACCACAACCACAGGGTGGGCTTGGCTGGTCAGGGAGGGCCCCTCTAGGGAGGTGGTGCTCAGCACCTTGCCAATTTGTAAGCACGAGAATGTTTTATAAAGTCCATTTCTATGCTGAAATCCAAGGCTTATTAAGCTTTTTTTTTTAAACCTAGCATGGTAGAAGGCAGGCTGTCTCACATCTCAGATGAGTTTATGAGCAGGCCAGTTGCAAATTCATAATTAAAAGAATTTGACAAGAATCAAAGACGACTGGTTTCCACTGGAGGTTTGGGAGTTCATTACCGGCATCCTGCCATGGTGGGTGTGGGGACACGTGCAGAGGGAGGGCTGGGATTTGCTGGGCAGATGCCGTGAGACGTGCGTGCCAATACTGATTTGATAATTTGTGGGTCCACCCACTAGACATCTTAGAGATGAGAGAAGGGACTCTGTGCCTGGCTTCTCACATTTTCAGAAACCCAGTAGTGTTGCCCTGGAAACCAGGCTCAGAGAGTGGCCTCCCCAGGCCCACTGCCCCTTGGGGGCAGAGGGGGGTGCTGGGGAGTTTGTAGGTGCAGTCCTGGATGCACACAAAGGCCTTTCTGCTTTTGGGGTCTCTCTGGCCCAGAGGCCATGTGGAGTAAGCCACTGGGTTCCTTGCTCCCAAATCCTTCCTCCAAAATGGCTGTCCCTGCTCATGCAGGGGAGCCCATGCTGAGGACGTGTCACTCGAGGGTGGTGAGCTTCCTCCTGACCTCTCTAGGCCGCACACACTTCTATGCTCTCTTGTCTTGGGGCTTTCTCCCCTGCTGGTTGTGCTGTCTGGAACACTCTGGGACACTCTTCCCAGGCCCTCAGGACTGGGGGCCACCAGGACTGAGCAGCATTCAGGGTTGGGCTCGCCCTCTGTGCTCACAGCCCCATGGCCAGGTGCCTGCTGTGCCTGCAGCCCGGGCCGAGATGAGCCAGGGAGGAACAGACAGCACCCAGCCTGTGTGAGGGGCCTGGTCTAGCCCGTCTGCCACCTGCTGCAGAACTGCCCCACAGAGCCCAGCCTGGTCAGCCAAGTTCTAGGTGACCTGTTGAGCCAGGAACATGAGAACGAATTCCTCTGGTCACAAGCTTCTGAGTTCTGGAGCCATTTGTTATGCAGCAAAGGCTGACTGATAGACCTGGCTACGACCTAGCCACTCTTTAGATCTTGAGTTCAATGTTGCTTGCTCCAGGAAGCCTTCTGTCCTTCACCCCAAAGTCTGGGTCAGGTGACCTCCTGTGTGCTGCCCATCCTGGCCCTTGGCCTACTGTACTGCCACTGCTTTCCTCTGCGTCTGTGTCCCCAGCTCCCCTGCAGGCTCAGTGAGGGTGAGAACAGCTTGCATCCTCACCTAGGCTTGTGCAGGGTGGTGCCCCTTTGTCCCCAGTGGTGCGTGTGGCTTCATGAACACAGTACCTGAGTGAACACCAACCAGGGCCCCGAGTGGGGGAGCTGGGCTTCAGAGTCACCGTCCTGGTCTGATGTCTGCTTTGCCAGCTGCGTAACCACGTGCAAGTCACTTGCCTGACCTGAACCCCAGGTTTCTTGTGTGGACACGGGCAATCTTGCCAGGTTTCTGTGTGAGGTGACCTGGGTCTCAGTGGCTTCCTGACACTCAGTGCTCCCTTCACTTTGCAATCCCACCACGCCTAAGGCTGTTCCACCCTGATTTGCCCTGTGGGCCCACACCTGTCCGCAATCTCTCCGAGCCTCAGTTTTCCCACCTGCAAAATGTGGGAGTGGTAGTCATAGCTATTTGCAGTGGTGAGGGTGAAGTGGGGTCTCACTGCTCCAAGGGAGCCCTGGCCTGGAGGACATAGGCTTCTACCTACCTCCTCGGGCAGCTTTGGCCTCTGGCTGCTCTTGCATCCAACCAGCCCCTCTGTCTCTGCTTTGGGCCCACCCTTGCCTCTGATGGGCACCCAAGGGTCCACAGGCTGTCCTCTCCCTTAGATCGTTCTGTCTCCTGCCAAGTCCCTCTGCCCCAACTTGGGCTCTCCTGACCCCATTCTTGTGAGAGTGAGGGTCTGTCCATGCTCTAGGGGTCACGTGCCTATTCCCATCATCAGAAAGGGTTTGTTTGGTCACCCCTTCCTCACCAGGTGCAGTTGGGTGAGGACCGCAGCACTGGAAGGAGGATGCCGAGCTGCTAGGACCTGTCGATGGGGTGGCCGAGACCACTGCCTCTCACCAGGCAGGGCCTGGATCCTTTACCTGCCACACACCCCAGCCCCTCCCCCAGGGGCCTCCTTCTCTGAGCCCTGAAGATCTGGTGGGTCTGGGGCCCTGCTGCTACCCTGGGCCAGAGCCCCACCCTGCATGGTGTCTCTTCATCTGGCCCACATGGAAGGAGGGACCTACCTGGGCCCAGTCACTCACCTCTTTGTGCCCCAGGCCACTCCTCTGCAAAATGGGGTCCACAGGCTCCTCCTCAGAGTGGTGCTGGGAGGGAAGAGAGTTAATCCAGCACTGAGCTGGGCACAGAGCCGGGCACGGAGTGGGTGTGGCTTGTGTTGGCTGTTATTTTCCTTGTTGTGACACGAGGCATCTTCCTCGTGTTTCCTGCAAATGGTGGCCTGTGTACACTCTTTGTTTGGGGCCTGCCATTTCTAGACACCTAGGAACAAGTTGTGATGTGTCGCCTAAACTAGATCCTACTAATTTCTTCAAATACATGTTTTTCTGGATGCAAAGGTGGTACTTGCTCATTATATGATACCTGGAAAATATAGTGGGCGGTCCAAAGATAAAACAGTTGTTTACGTTTTCAACACCTACTGACAAGTGTTAACATTTGCTGAGAATCTTTTCTGTTTTTTTTTTTAAATGGCTGTGTGTGAGCACACACACCCGCAATATACACCTATGTTAAGAACTTCATTGCAGATAATTTGAGATCACACGTTTCACTTTATAACATATTTTAAAGTTTTCTCATGTCATGGGCATTTATGCACAGCTGAGTATTGATGGCTGTGGCCATCGCCTTACAGATGTGCCATTTCAATTATTCCTCATGGTTTACCCTTGTAGAGATGGCTGAGACATCTATCTTACAGATTCATTTTGTGCAAATCCATGGCAGTCTCTCCAGGGTAAATCCTTAAAAGTGATATGTTGGGATGAAGAGTATGCACATTTAACATACTTTTGATACAAATTGCTCAGGTGGCTTCCAAAAAGCAGTGGCGGGGCTGGGTGCCCACTCTCCTGCGCCCCTCCCACAGTAGGCGGGAGTGTGGACCTGGAAGCCCACGGATGTGTTACACACAGCGTCATGGTGGTAAACCTGGAAAGTGTGGGCTTATTGTGACTGCAGCTGCCTGAGACTGGAAGCTGCTGGGGCAGGGAGGGCCCAGAGGAATCGCCCATCTGGGGGTGGAGCCCAAAAGATGGAGTCCCGGTGGCCAGCAGGTGCTGGGAGTGTGGCTATTTGCAGGAAGACTGAGTTCTGGTTGTTAGAACCGGAGCCCAAGCAGGGCGAGAGTAGGGGCTGTTATGAGAAAGGCAGGGTCACCAGAGGGCCAGCTGGGCTAGGCATTGGCTGTCAGTGAGTGTCTCAGCTCAGGCCCCTCCCCATGGGGGCCTGGGGCTACTCTGACTTGAGTGTGGAGGGTAGATATTACAGCACCTACTGCCTAGACTTCTTGTTTGGGTTTAATAAGGTAAGGGCGAGGAAGAGCCCAGCAAGCAGCAGTGCTGTCCTCTTCTCATGCAGTACCCTACACTCCTGCTCCTCTGTGCCTTTCCTTGAGTGAGACCTTTGCCCCAGTGCCCCTGACACTACTTGTCACCACGCTTGCAGGCCTCAATCAGATGCCAGCTCCACCTGCCTCCTGAGAGGGCCTGGTGAGGTCTCTAAGCCCCGGGCTATGTCTGCTGTACCCTCCTCATGGTGGGCAATCATGACATAGAGTGCATCAAAAGCCCCCCAGTCACCCATCCATCCATCCATCCACCCATCTATCTACTCATCCATCCATCCATTCATGTTGTCCATCCATCTATCCACCCATTCATCCATCCATTGTTCACCTATCAATCCATTATCCATCCATCCACTCACCCATCCATCCATCCATCTTGTCCATCCACCCATCCATCCACCCATCCATCCACCCATCCATCCATCCATCCACCCATCACCCATTCCCCCCACCATCCACCCATCCATCCTCACCACTCTCCACCCATCCATCCCATCACCTCCACACCCATCCATCCACCCCACCATCCTCCCCCATCCATCCACCATCCATCACCCATCCACCACCACATCCATCCACCCTCCATCCACCCCATCCATCCATCTCCATCCCATCCACCCCATCCACCCACCATCCTCCACCATCCATCCATCCATCCTCCACCCATCCTCCATCCACATCATCCATCCCACCATCCATCCACCATCCATCCATCTCCATCATCTTCCATCCACCACTCCACTCCACCCACCATCCACCCACCCATCCACCACCATCCATCCACCCATCATCCACCCATCCATCCACCCATCACTCCACCACCATCACCACCTCATCCATCCACCATCCATCCACCAATCCATCCACCCATCACCCCATCCATCCATCTGCCATCACCCATCCATCCACCATCCACCATCCACCCACCCACCATCCTCCCATCATCACACCATCCACCCACACCACTCATCCACCACCATCCATCTGCATCACCCATCCACCACCATCCACCACCATATCACCACCTCCACCATCATCCACCTCCATCACCCATCCATCCACCCATCCATCCACCCATTCATCCATCCATCCATCCATCTTGTCCATCCATCTATACATCCAGTGTCCACCCACCCATCCACCCGTCCATCACCCATCCATCTACCCATCTATCCATCCATTCATCTTTTCCATGCATCTATCCACTTATCCTTCCAATGTCCATCCATCCGTCCAATCTCCATGTACTGGTGTCCACTGTAAGCCAGGTGCTGGATGTCCTACATAACTCAGGACTGAATTCCTGATTACTGACCTGTATATGCTGGTGAGGCCCATGAAGGACTAAGGCCAGGCCAGAGTGGAGGCTGGGAGGCTGGGCCTTCCTCTGGGAAGGCAGGTCCATGGAGGGCACACCCCAAGCATGCATGTACCTCTCTCCCCCTGGGGTTCCTGCTAAGCCGGTAACCATGGCTTCCTTCCTCACAGCCTTCTCTGCAACCCCTCCATGTCCCAAGGGCACATCCACCTCCTCCCTGTCCCGGGGTCCCCACCCATGGCTGCCCCTTACTTCAGCTTCCTCCCTCCCCCAGACTCTGGAAGGGAGGGCCTTTCCCACCGGGGACAGAGGGTGGAAGCAGGTGCCCTAGTTGTGAAGTGCAGACCCTCAATTTACCCCTCTCTCTAGGGAGTGGGCATGGGTGCATGGGAAAGGCACCATTTCCCAAACTCAGGACATTTGGGGATGCCTCTGCAGGCTGACCTGGGCTCCAGGCTCTGCCACGTGTGGCTATGGCAGGTGATGGAGCTCTCCAAAGCTCAGGCTCCTCTTGTGTGTGACAGAGACAATGCTGCTTACCTGGCAGGGCTGGTGGGGCTGCCAGGGTGATGCACAAATTCCCAGCTCAGAGCCTGTGTGGGTACCAAGGAAACCAAGGCTCCAGAGGGAGAGGAAGCAGGACTGTCTGATCCCAGGTGAGCCAGCCCCGTCCAGCTCACGTTCGTGGTGCTGTGCACCCAGTTGTGTCTGCTTCTTCCCGTGGCCAGGCATGCGGGGTGTAGCATGTCCCTTTACAGTTAGGCATGGCCATGTGACCTGTGTGGGCTGGTGAAATGTGAGCGGAGGTCATGTGTGCTGTGTGTGTGAGTGTGGTGTGTGTGTGCAGGGTACATGTGAGTGTGATATGGTGTGTGTTTGTGTGTGAGTGTGGTGTGTGTGTGGTATGTGCTGCGTGTGCATGTGTGCATGGTGTGTATGGTGTATGACTCTTGGCCTGGGTCCCCCCACTGTCCGGGACTGGCGTGGCCTCTGCCACCCTCCCCTCAGGGCCACGTAGGGAGTAAGGATGAATGTTTCTTCCTGAACCCACTGGGCTGTCGGGTGGCGGTTTCTGCGGCTGTCCTGCTGTCCTCCCTGACAGCTCACTGTGCCCTGGGAGGGAGGCTAGAGGGTGGGGATTTGGCATTAGATGTCCTAACCCCAGTGCTGGGGCAGGCAAGCAGGGGCCAGGGCATGCATGTAGGCCTGGCAGGGACACTGGCGCTGCCCGTGGTGGTCCGTGGTGGCCCATGGTGGCCCAGGGCTCTATGGGGCTGGCTGTGGCTGGAGCAGGGTGAGCTGGCGGTGAGTCAAGAGGCTCTGCAGGGAGAGGCTGCTGCTCCACAGCCCTGTCCCCAACGGGCCGCTGGGCCCTGCTGCACCTCCAACAGCCACAGGGAGCTGAGCTGGCCAGTTGCTGGGATGCTGCCCAGAGACCCTGCCTGTGCTGAGGGCTCCTTGGTGAGAGCAGGGGGACAGCAGGCCTCAGGTGTGTTCCCCATGGCACAGGCTTGGGTGGGTTCTAGGCATGCTGAAGTCAGACTGCTGGCTGCTGGCCAGTCACTTCAGACAGGCCCTAGCCCAGCCGCACCCCCAGAGCCAATGGGGTGGGCAGAGCCCTGGGCGGGGAGATGGACCGTGGGGTCTCAGTGAGGCCCTGCTGTGACCCGCCTGAGGCTTGGGACGAGTGTCGCCACCCGAGTGCCCAGTCACGTGACCTCCCAGTCACCTATGGACACTGCTCCAGCCTGCGGCCTGGGTCTGCCTTCCTTCTACAACGTGGTTTTGGGTGTGGATTGAGCAGACATTTTGGGTTAGAATTTGCCTGTTTAATGTTAACGAAACCCTCTTAGGTTGTTTGTCCCATTTTACACACAAGGAAATGGGCTCAGGCTGGCTCAGTTGCCTGCCCGACGGCCTCCGGGTGAGGTGTCTGTGGCAGAGCCGCCCTCCTGGTCCCAGGGCCTGCTCACATGCCAGCAGACCCGGAGCCTGGCGCATTTGTGCTCTGCCCTGGGGCACACTGCAGGGGAGTTGGGGCTTGAGAGATGTCCTCAGGTTTTCATGTTATAGGATGTTAATAAAAAATGCCACATAATAGCAACAACATTGAAGACTGAATTTCTGTAAAACTTCTAAATAAAACCCTTCCAAATATTTAAAATCAGAGACTGAGCTTGCTTTGTGACCTTTTTCACCCCTGGCTTATATTTGAAATGGCCTCAGATAATTTCTGGGTTGATTTCCAGATCGCGGATGAGAAACTCCAGCTCGTGGCTGAGAGCGAAGGGCCATGAGGACTCATTGCTGTTCCTCAGGCTGGCAAAACCGCCTCTCTCCCCGTCCCCAGAATTCAGATAATTCAGTCTCTCGGAATTGAACTCATTCTTCTAATCTAACAACTGCCTTTTCTTTCGTTGACAAATATAATGTTAGAATTTTTTTGTGATAATGCAAATGGATTTTGAATCTAATTGAAATTTTTATATCAAATATTTCAAAATAATGATGACGTTTTCCTCAGCATCCACAGATGCTGTTCCCAGAACCTTAATGATTCTTCTTTAGGATTCAAATTATAAGCCCCACTAAACATCACTGGCGAGCCCTTTCTGATTTCGCTTTTCTAAAGGTGACGTTTTTGCTTTGAATCCATAAACTTTACCATTAAATGTCACTGTGTTTTCATGTGGTTCTTGGAATTTTCAAATAAGTTCATTTTGGTGCTCAAAAATGTCCGTGAAGTAAGCTGTGCTTGAAGCCAGTGGTTGTGCTTCGATAAATCTGCAAAGCGAGCGTCTTTCTGCATTTCGGTGCTTAAACGCCACACTGCGCCCTCCCCTCGGGCAGCTGGTGCTCTGCCAGGCGGGAGCAATCCTGGGGTTCCGACCTCATTTCTTCGCAGAAAGCTGCCACAGCTGGTGTTTACCAAGTTGCCCGACTTTATCATTTCATATCTACAGGCAGATTTTGCATAGAAGAACTTGAACTTGGGGGCTTTCGGAAGGAACTCTTTCCTCTTCCTGCCCCTGCAGCTGCGCTGTCTGTGTGTGGGGAGCTCTGCATTTGCACGCTGTTTCCAAGGCCAGCACGGGCCACTTTGAGGATTCCATTCCCGGGAGTTTGCTTGGGTGCTTTCTTTTTTTTTAGCAACACAGAGGATGTTCGTTAGTGCGTTTCTCTACAGAGCCTGATTTCTGCAGGTGCAGGTGATAGCCCCTAGCCCCTCGATGTCTGGGTCTTCCCACAGTTTTTCGTGTGGACCCCTCCAGTTCCTGGGCCTGGCGAGATGCTGTGGCCATAGCTATCTCAGCAGGCAGGGCTTCGAGGGGCCTGGCTGAACTGGTCTTGGGCCCTTCCCAGGGGTGTTGAGAAATCTAGGTGGCTCCTGAGGCCCTGGCATGATGGAGCCACTGACTTAGTTTCGTATTTCTCCGAGAAAGGAGAAGGGTGTGGTCAGGAAATCCCCCTCCACCTCCTTTCTCTGTGCCCATCAGCTTCTGTCCTGGACCCATGTTCTGCTGGATGAACTGTCCAGGTGCCTGGGGTCCACCCTGTGCGTGGACTTCTCTCCCTCTTGTCCCCTCCAGGGCATCTCTCTCCCCCTTCTCTCCAGCGTCACCATCTTCCTGCTCTGCTTGACCATGACGGCCAGCCACAGACAGGCTATATTGGCTCCCATCTTAAAGAAACTTCCCCTGGACCCTAAAGCACCTCCGGCTAATGCCTGCTTTGCTCCTTCCAGCCACCAGAACCACCCCAAGTGACTCTTCCTATTCCCAGCCTCCTCCGCCCTTCCCCAAATGTGATCATTACCTTGACCTTTATGCAATCACTTCCTTGATTCTGTAGCTTATTTTATTTTATAAAATTTTCTAGCTTTGCTACCTAGGTAGATATCTGTAAATAATATGGCTTAGCTTTGCATGTTCTAAATATTTATGTAAATGAAATGATACAGTGCAGATTTTTGTGTTTGGCTTTTTCGACTCAACATGATGTTTTAAAGATTAATCCATTATGTTGTGTGCAGCTGCCGTGCATTCATTTTCGTCACTGCATACTGAGATTTATTTATCCATTTTGCCGTTGAGGAGCGTTTGGGACCTGGTACACTCGTGCAAATTTTTCTGCTGAACGTATGCCTCAGAATTAAAGCACTGGGCATGCAATCTGTGTGTCGTTAGATTTCTTGGGCCACCTGAACTCTCTCCTGTTATTTCAGAGCGTGAGGGTCTCCACTGCTCTGCGTTCTCATCAGGCCTTGTGATTTCAGCTCACTTGGTGGGTTTGTAGTGGTTTCTCATTGAGGTTTTAATTTGCGTTTTCCTGCAGACTAACAGGTACAATTTTCTATGTTTACCGACCTGTTGGAGATCCGCTTTTGTGATGTGCGTGTTCAAGTGTCTGACCCATTTTCTACGGAATTTGCAGGAGTTCTTTCAATATTTTAGACATGAGAACTTTGTCAGTTGTATGTGTTACAAATACTTTCTGCCACCACTTGTTTCGCTTTTAGACTCTTTTACTGGTGTTTTCAGATAAACAGAAATAACTTAATTTTTATGTGGCCAAATTTATCCACCTTTTTCTTCATGGTTATTGCATTCAGAATCTTGTTCAAAATTCCTTCCTCATCAGAAGGTCATGAAGATGTTTTTGCATGTCAGTTTTGAAAGCTTCACTAAGTGTTCCGGCTTTCACTTGTGGATCTCGGTCTGCCTGTAGTTAAGTTAATTTTTGTGCACCATGGGAGGTGGGGGCAAGGTCTGTTTTTGTCCCAGGTGGATCTTCAGTGGTTCCAAAACCATTTGTCTCTACTCGTTCTTCCGCAGAGCTGGGAACTTCTACATCACACGGCCTGTTCTGGCTCGCTAGCCTCTCCCACTGCACCAAAAACCCACCTCGTCTGAACTACAGGAGCCGCATAAGAAGTCTCAAATTCTGGTAGAGCAAAATCTCTCACTATTTTCTGGCTTGTCAACAGTGTCTTGTCTATTCTCGCCTTTTGAATTTCCGTATACATTTTAGACCTACCATACATGCCAAATTCCACAAAAATTCTTTTTGGGATTGTGACTGGTATGGCAAATGTGGGGAGCAGTAACATCTGTATAATGTTGAGTCCTCCTATCAATGCAAATTGTGTTTTCTCCACTTTTAAGAGCTTCTTTTAAAAATTCTCAATGATGTTTTATAGTTTTCTGAATAAAGACATTTTACATTTTGTTAGATTTACTTCATTTTCGTATTTTCAGATGCCATTGTAAAATTTTTCCTGCATTTTTCTCATGGAGGTATAATTTGCGTACAATAAATTATGCAGACTTTAGAGTACAGTTCGGTGGGTTTGACGTACGCATATACTCAGGTAACAGGATCTCAAGAAAAATTCCCTAGCGTCTCTTCCTGGGTAATTGCCCCATTTCTCTTGCTGATGCAACTGCTGTTTGGATTTTTGTCACTGTAGAGTAGATTTGCCTGTTTGAGGACTCTGTATACATGAAATTACACAGTATTTGTCCTTTGGTATCTGGCTTCTTCGCCTCAACATAATGTTTGTGAGGGACTTATCTGCAGTCATTATTTTTTGTTGTGGGTATTCCATTGAATGAATATACCATAATTTGTTTTTTATCCACTTGTTGATGATTATTTGGGTTGTGTTTAGCTTGTGACAATTATGAACAAAGCTGCTATAAACTTTCTGAGAAAATTCTTTGGGTGGACGTGTGTTTTCATTTTCTTTGGTGAATGTCTGGAGGTAGGACGTGCAGTTCATAGGATGGGGGTATGTTTTACTTTATAAGGAAGCATGAAAGAGTTTTCAAAGAGGTTGTACCACTTTAAAACCCCACCAGCCAGCGTTTGGAAGTCCTCCTCACCCCACGCCCTCACATTTGTTGGGGCTGTTTTAATTTTGGCCTTTCCCAGCGAGTGTGAAGTGACAGTCACCATCATTTTAACATGCGTTTCCCTGGTGACCAATGGTGCTGGGCATCTTTTCTTGTGCTCGCTGCGCACCCATATATCTTTTCTTGTGATGCGTCTGGTCAAGTATTTTGTTCATTTTGAAAGCAACTTTATTAAGATATATTATACATATAATAGTGCGGTCACTTCGAGTCTGCAGTGTGATGAGTTTTGACAAGTGAGTGTAACCAGCACCACGGTGAAGATACAGAATATTTCCATCACCCCAAATTCCCTCATGACTCTTTCCAGCCAATCCCACCCCCTCCTCCAGCCCCACACAGCCATGGGTCTGCTTTCTGTCACTAGAGATTGGTTTTGTTTGTTCTAGATTTTTACATAAATGGAATCATACAGTAGGCCCTCTTGTGTGTCTAGATGTCTTTACTCAATGTGCAGATTTTAGATCCATCATTTTGTTGCGTGTGTGTTGTACGTCTATTCATTTTGGTGGTGAGTCCTATTCCACCATATATATATACCACAATTTACCTGCTGAATGTCGTCTGGGTTGTAGTCAGTATTTGGCTTTTATGGATAAAACCATTATGAGTATTTACATATAAGTCTTTGCAAATGTTTTCATTTATCTTAGATAAATACTAGGAGTAAACTGAGTCACAGGGTAGGTATATGATTAACTATCTAGGAATTTCAAGGTGATTGCAGCATTTTAGACTGCTTAATTCACATTTACTCTGCATTCTCTCCAATTGGTGTTACATTTTTGCCATTTTAGTGGGTATGGAGTGGTATCTGATTGTGATTTTAATTTGCATTTATCTGATGACTCGTGGTGTTTAGCAACTTTTCATGTTCTTATTGACTATGTTTTATCTTCTTTTTTGAAGGGTCTTTTAAAATCTCTCATCCATTTTTACCAGGCTTCTTATAATCGAGTTTTCAGAAGTCTTTACCTGCGCTGGATGCCAGTCTGTTAAGATACGCATGTTGCAAATGCCATCCTGTGGTCTGTGGCTGGCCTCTTCACTTTCTCCAGGATGTTTCTGAAGAGCAGGTTTTGAATTTTTATGAAGTCCAATTTGTCAATATTTCCTTCGATGCTTGTGCTTTTTGTGTCATATCTAAGAAATTTTTGCTATCTCAAGGCTACAAAGACATTTCCTAGAACTCCTAAAGTTTTAAGACGTAATGTAACCCCATGATTCATTTGAGTTAATTATGTCAGATACAAGACTGTTGTCTGTGACAGAGGAAGTTTTGCTTCTTCCTTTCCCGTCTGGATGGCTTTTATTCTTATTTTTTGCCTCATAGGATTGGCTAGGCCCCTAGTACAGCGCCGAGCAGAAATGATGCAAGCAAGCATTCTTGCCTTGTTCTCAATCTTGGAGGGGAAATATTTGGTCTTTTATCATCAAATATTATGTTAGATGCAAGCTTTCGTTGGATGCTCTTTATTATTTTGAGAGAGTTTCTTCCTATTCCTAGTTTACAGAGAATTGTTATCACAAATGGGTGTTAAATTGTGTTACATACTCTTTCTAAATCCATTGAGAAAAGCACGTGATTTTTCTCAAATATTCTGTTAGTATGGCGAATTACCTTGCCTTTTTTTTTTTGAATATTAAGACAACCTTGCATTCCTGGATACACCAACTTTTATACGTTGGTAGATTTGATTTACTACGATTTTGTTAAGCTTTTTTGCATCTGTATACATGGGAAATATTGGTTGGTAGCTTTCTTTTCATGCAATATCTTTATCAGGCCTTAGTAATGGTTAGTGTTGGCTTTATAAAGTGAATCGAGAAGTATTCCCTCTTCCCCCGTTTTCTGAGAGTAACTGTGTGGAATTGATTTTACTTGTTCCTAGTGTGGAATACGATCGATCAGCGAGGGCATCTGGGCCTGGAATTATCTTCGTGGGAGATTTGTAATTGTGATTTAATTTCTTTAATAGTTACAGGGCTATTCAGTTTTTCATTTCTTTTTGAGTCAGTTTTAGCAATTTGAGTATTTAAAGGAATTTGTCTATTTCATTGAAGTAGTTGAATTTATTGGCATAAATTTTTTTTCATGATATTCCCATATTATTATTTTAACAAATGCAGTGTCTTTAGTGATGTCGCATCTTTCATTCCGGATATGGCAAATTTGCATTTTCTGTCTCATGGTCTTCATCAACTAAACTAGATGTTCATCAACTTAGTTGTTTGTTTCTAAGAACCAGATTTTGGTTTCATCAATTTTCTCTATTTTTCTTCTTTCTACTTTATTTCTGCTGTTAATGTTATAATTCCCTTTCTTCTAATTACTTTGTATTTCATATGCTCTTTTTCTATAGCTTCTTAAGATGAAAAATAGGCTCATCAGTTTTAGACCTTTCTAGTTTTCCAATGTAAACATTTAAAGCTCTTAATTTTCCTCTACATACTACCTAAGCTGCATCCCACACATTTTGATAATTTTCTTTTTCCTTGTGTAAATCATTTTCCAATTTCCCTTTGGGATTTCTTCTTTGCCCCATGGATGACCTTGACGTGTATTGTTTAATTTCCACATATTAGGAGGATTTTCCAAATATCTTTTTTTCATTATTGATTTCTAATTTAATTCTGTTTTTGTAAAATTTCTGTTTTGGTATAATTTCAAATCTTTAGAACATATTAAGACTTAATTTATTGTCCAACATATGTTCTATCTTGGTGAATGTTTCACGTGCATTTGAACAGAATGTGTATTCTCTTGTCATTAGGTGGAGTGTTCTGTAAGTGCCGGCTGCATTCAGTTGGTTGATAATATTGTTTATTTACGTTGTCTACATCCTCACTGATATTCTGTGTATATGTTCTATTAATTAGTGTGAGAAGAGTCTCCAGTTATGATTGTTATTCTGACCATTTCTATTTTAGTTCTGTCAGTTTTTGTCTTGTGTATTTCAGAGTTCTATTATTAGGTATGTTCACATTTTAGAGTTGTGTCTTTTTAATAAATTGACCCTTTATCATTATGAATTGTCTTCCTTCATCCCTGGTAATATCCATATTTCTTATGCTTGTTGTTTAGTATGGCATATATTTTCTATCCTTTTAATTTTAATCTTTGTGTGTGTGTTTATATTTACAGTAGGTTGCTGTGGACAGAGCCCATCCTGAGTGACAACTACATTTACTGTAATTGTCAACATGGTTGGTTTAAATCTACCACCTCACCATTTGTTTTTATTTGTTATTATTTATTTTCTTTGTTTTTTTAATTGATCTTTTCTCTTTCTACCTTCTTTTGAATTATTTTTTATGATTCCACTTTATCTGCATTATAGGCTTTTTGACTACGACATTTGTTTTTAGTTTTTTAGTGGTTGCTTTAGGGTTTACAATACGTGCCTTCAATTCATCAGTCCTGCCTCCAAGTGCTATAATGTCATGCCACTTCACCTACAGTGTACAAACCTGACAACCTTCCTCCTAGCCTTTGCACAATAGTGGGCCTACATATTTCACTTCTACACATGTTATAAATCTCCAAATATGTTTTCATTTAAACAGTCAACTTTTTAAAAAAGAAATTTTAAAAATTTGGAAAAAAGAAAAGGTTTTTACGTCTACCCACATATTTACCACGTCCACTGCTCTTCATTTCTTTGTGTGGATCCATGTTTCTACCTGGTGTCATCGTTATTTTACCTAAAGTACTTTTTATAGCTCTGTTTTAAAAGTGCAAGTCTGCTGGTGACAAATTCTCCCAGTTTTTGTTTATCTGAGAAAAGTTTTATTTAACCTTCATCTCATCGGATTTTCTTACTGGGTATAGAATTCAAGGTTGCCAACTTTTTTTCTTTCAGTGCTTTAAAGATGTCACTCCATGTCTCTGACTTGTGTAATTTCAGATGATAGTTCTGCCATAGTTTTTCTCTTTGTTCCTCTATACATAAATGAGTCCCCCCCACACTGCCTGGTTTCTTTTAAGATTTTCCCTTTATCAGCAATTTTGGTTAAGTTGTGACTGTGTGTATTAAGACTATAATTTCTTTAAGTAATTTTTCTTTCTTTGCCTCAGTCCCTCCTCCTTTAGGGCCTCCAATTGCGTGTATTTTCAACTGCTAGATATTGTTCTATAGATTACTAGGCTCTGTTCAGATTTTTTGTTTATTTTAAATCTCTTTTCCCTCCTTGCTTCATATTGTATAGTTTCTATTGCTATGTTTTTGAGTTAATTAAACTTTTGTTCTGCAGTGTCTAATGTGCTGTTAACCTCATTAAAAAATTTGTTTTCCTGTCCTTTCCTGATTCCAGAGTTTTATTATTATTATCATTATTATTTTTTGAGACAGGTTCTTGCTTTGTTGCTTGGGCTGGAGTGCAGTGGCATCATCACAGCTCACTGCAACCTCAAACTCCTGGGCTCGGGTGATCCTCCTGCCTCAGCCTCCCGAGCAGCTGGGACTGCAGGTGTGTGCCACCACGCCCGGCTAAATTTGTAGAGAAGGGGTCTTGCTTTTGTTCAGGCTGGTCTCGAACTCCTGATCTCGAGCAATCCTCAGCCTCCCAAAGTGCTGGGATTACAGGCGTGAGCCACTGTGCCCAGTCTTGTTAACCTTATTTTGTGAAAGTTTTATTTTAGAGATTGTATTTTTTTGGTTCTGGATGTTGCTGTTGGCTCTGTTTGATATTTTCCATTTTTTTCCATGTTCATGTTTTCCTTTAACTATTTGAGCATATTTAAATACTTATAATAGCTGTTTTTAAGTCCTTGTCTGAGGGACTGATGTTTTCCTATGAACTGATTTTTTTCTGTTTGTAGGTTGCAACGTTTGATTGGATGCCAGGCAATTTGCATTTTCCGTTGTTGATTGTTTTAGATTTTTGTCTTCCTTTAAAGAGTATTGAAGTTCGTCTCAATAGGCAGTTAGCTTACTTGTGATCAGGTTGGTCTCTTTGAGGGTTGTGTTTGAGCTTTGTTAGTAGAGTCCATGTAGCCTTTACTCCAGGAAAACTTACACCCTGATACTACAGTCTAGCCCTTCCAAGGTCTCTAGTGATTGCTTCAAGTGTTCAACAAAGTCTTTCTACCATTGTAAAATGGAATTAAGGTATCTTCACCCCTGTGTGAGATCTGGGAATTTTTCGCTTTGTAGCTCCCCAGCTGACTGGCTTGTGTCGGTTCACCTGATGTGTCTAGATTAACGTCCAGCAAGCATCTCAAGGGGAGCCTTGTGGAGGCCTCTGAGCCCCCTCTCTGTGGGATTCCTCCTCCGATAATCCACCTGCAAATTCTGGCTGCTGCAGCCTCACCAGCCCTCCTCTGCCTCTGCCCACAAGGCAGCTGTAGTCCCCCCAAGGAACCGGCACGATGCCAGGATTTTCCTCATCTGTTTCCCTAGTTGCAGGGATTACCACCCTGCGTTGTCTTTTGCCCCAACATATGAAACAGTCACTTTATGTATTTTGAACAGTTTTCTAGCTGGTTGAGGTGAGAGGACAAATTCCATACCAGCTACTCTTTCATGACCAAATGAGGAAGTCTTTCTGGAGGATTTAAAATTTTTTTCTTTATTTTTTCTTTCATCGGTTTGATTAGGAGGTGCTGAAGTGTGGTTTTCTTTGTGTTTGTCTTGATTGGGATTTGTTGAGATTCTTGCAGCTGTGGGTTGATGTTTTTGGTCAAATTTAGATAATTTTCAACCAATATTTCTTATTATATATTTATGTATATATATATATATCTATTTATCCCTCATTTCCTTGCTCTTCTCCACCTGGGAGACCGTTTCTGTATCGGTTCTTCCATTTCTGGTGTTTTCACCCTGTGTTTCCAGAGGCCCGGGCGGCCCCAAACCCTGATGTCTGAGTCCTGCCCTCCCAGACTGCCGTTGTTTTGTGTGAACTCTGCTTCCTGCGTGCCAAACTTCTGGAAAAGCTGAGGAAATGTCAGACTCACCCAGTGCAACTCCCTTTTCTACATGTGGGATCCATCCAGTTTCTGCTACTTCTCTTTGCTCTCCTGTGACTTCAGAAAGTTGCTTTTTACATTTTTCCCAGAGTTTGCAATTGTTATCAGATATATCTAAGCTAATCTAGAATTATTGGAAGATGAAAGGCATACATATAATAGATATAATCTGTAAAAAATTGCTATTTATTTCCGGTTTGTAGAAATAAAATTGATTTTTATTTTATTTTATTTTTATTTCAGAATATTACAGGGGTACTCAGGTTTTGGTTACATAATTTGCTTTTGTAAAGTTTGAGTAAAAGTTGTAAGTGTGCTCTTCACCAAGATAGTGTGCATTGTACCCGTTAGGTGTGAATTTATCCATCCCTTCCACCCCCCTCCAACCTACTTGTTTTCCGTTGAGTTTTACTTCTATATGTGCACATAAGTGTTGGTGGGACTGCAAACTGGTACAGTCTCTATGGAAAGTAATATGGAGATACCTCAAAGAACTAAAAGTAGACCTACCATTTGATCCAGCAATCCCACTACTAGGTATTTACCCAAAGGAAAAAAAGACATTTTATAAAAAAGACACTTGCACTCGAATGTTTATAGCAGCACAATTCGCAATTGCAAAGATGTGGAAACAACCCAGGTGCCCATCAGTGAATGAGTGGATTAATAAAATGTGGTACATGTGTACCATGGAGTATGACTCAGCCATTAAAAAAATGGTGATCTAGTGTCTTTTGTAACAAGCTGGATGGAACTGGAGACCATTCTCCTAAGTGAAGTATTGCAAGAATGGAAAAACAAGCACCACATGTACTCAATACTAAATTGGAAGTAATCGACAAAACTGATTTTTAATATTGAGTTTACATCCCATCATATTAGAAAGCTTTTATAGCATTTCAAATTACATATGTACAAATTCTTTTCTATTACCTAAGTATTATATCATCTTTAAATAATGACAGTTCAGTTTATTTTGTTTTTTTGCCAATTCTCACACGTTATTTCTTTTCTAGTCCTGCTGTAAGAGGTCAGAGGGAATTGTAATCACAGGCGGCCTTGTTTTCTTCCCTATTTCTAAGTGAAGGTTGGAATAGGTCACGATTAAGAATGATACTTCATGTAGGTTTTTAAAAGTTACACTTTATCAGACTAAGAACATTTTCTTCTATTTCAAAATTGATTCAGTTCTTTTAAAAAAATCATGAATAAATAGTGATTTTTTTTTCCTGAGTTTCTGTAGATATTGAGATGATCATATGACTTTTTTCCTTTATCTGTTAAGGTGGCAAATTACACTGATTGATTTTCTAATATTAAAATACATTAGCTTCCTCGGGATAGACAAATTAGGCCATGATGTGTTTGTTGTCCTTCTTTCATAATTTGTAATCCGGTTTGCTGATATTTTATTTAGGATGTTCATAATTGAGGTTTGTCTTCTGTATTCTTTTTTTCAATACATTCTTATCAGGCTTTTGTATCAGAAAAATGCTAGTCTTATACAATGAATTGGGGAATCTTTCTCTTTTCTTCTTTTCTCTGAAAGAATTTGTGTAAGTTTAGAATTCTTTCTTCATTAAATGTTTGGTAGAACTTCCACTGAAAAATCTTTGCCTCAAGTTTTCTTTGTGGGTTTATATTACTGATTCAATAATTTTATTATTTATAGGACAATTTTGATTTTCTCTATCTTCTTTGGGCAGTTTTGATAAGCTGTATTTTCTTGAAAGTTGAATGTTTTTATCTAAACTTTCTAAAATTCTTATCCCAAAGGCAGAGCCTGTCTGCAGGATTTATGCTGTTTTCACCCTTTTCGTTCCTAACATTGGTTTCTCCCTCAGTCTCTCTCTGTCTCTGACTCTCTCCGCCCCCGTCCTCCCTCCCTGACTCTCTCTTTCCCTTTTTCTTGATTATTCTCACCAGACATTTGTCAATTTTACGCTTTCTGATAACCAGCTTTTGGCTCCGTGATCCTCTCTGTTGCACATTTGTTTGCTATTGCCCTGGTTTTGCTCATCACGTTGTTCAACCCTCTGGATCCTTACTCCCCAGCCAGCACCCCCACCTGATGCATCAGTTATAATGTTCAGGGACTTGCCATTTTTGTACACTTGTCAATATTTGCTTTGTTTATTTCGAGGTTGTGTTTTTAGGTGCAAACAAACTTACACATTGTTAAATATTTCTGGTGAACTGATACTTTTATCAATATAAACAGTCACTATTTATCTCTAATAATCTTTTTACCTTAAAATTTATTGATCATATGTTGATATTCATATAGCAGCTTCCTTCTGATTAGTGTTTACACATATGTCTTTTTCCATTCTGTGCATTAAACCTTTCTTTTTTCTTATGTTTAGATTTGACTCATAGTAATGGCACATAGATTTTAAAAAATCTTGCCTGACAACCTTGGACTTTGAATTGAGTCTAATTTACATGAGATTACTGATGTATTTGAAATATATTTTCCATTTTGTTGTGTGATGTCTATTGGTAGCTCCTGTTCTTGGTTCTTTTTCTCATTTTCTTGCTTTCTTTTGGACTAGTTGAGTTTTTAAAAATCATTCTACTTTTTCTTCTTTTAGTTAAGAAATATGAACTGTTTTATTTTAGTGGTTCCCTTAAAGATTGTAATATACATCCTTGACACATCAAACTCCAGCGTTAATCATACTTTTTACCCACCTCCTAGGAAAATGCAAGAATTCTATGATGCTTTAACTCTGCTTATTCCCTCTTGACATATATTCCAGAGTTGCTGGTTATTTTTAATTCTATATCTAAATTTATTCCTATATATTTTAAAATTCACCAGACATTGTATTATTGTTTTGTACAGTTATTGTATATTCAAATTCGTTCCTCTACTTGCTGCTCACTTGACCTTCGTAATGCCTTGCATCTGGGCTCATTTTGCTCCTGTCTGATGAATACCTTTTAGAATTTGTGTGGGTTTGCTGTTGATGGAATCTCTCTGCTTTTGTCTGAGACTTCCTTTTTTCACCGAATTCTTGCAGGATGTGTTAGCTGGGTATGGATTTCTGGGATGGCAGTCAGCTTTTGGCATGTTGATGTCATGCCTATTTCTCTGGGCTCCCACAGCTCTGGAGGAGTCAGCCTGAAGTCTCAGATCACTCCTTCAGAGGCAACCCATCTTTCTATTTCTCTACCCATTTTTAAGATTTTCTATTACTTTTTTTTTTTTTTTAGAATTCTGCAGTTTTACTATGAAATACCTAGGTGTATTTGTTTTTCACTTGTTCTGCTTGCAATTAGTTGGGTTTCTAGAATTTGTGTGATGATGCCTTTCATCGGTTCTAGAAAATTTTCAGTTTTTATCTTCTTAAATGTTGCCTCTGTCCTATGCTGTCTTTCCTCTCCTTCCGGTACTCCAGCTGGAAGTAAGTTAGATCCTATCTCTTGTGGCATCTGTCTCTTACCTTCTGCCTGACAGAGTTTGTGTTTTTTCTCACCATATTTCCTTTTGGATCGTTTCTATCGACCTGTCTTCCATTTTGCTAGTTTTGGTTCATTTGTGTCTATTTTGTGTTTAAATGCTTCCATTGATCATTGAGTTTTTAATTTTTGTTTGTTTCTAAATTCTAAAAGTTCGATTTGATTCTTCTTTTAAGATCTGTTATAGTTGCTTTTTGTTTTGTTTTTGTTTGGTTTCCAGTTACTTGCTGAAATTTTCATGCTTGGTTTTTATCTTCTTGAACATAGAAAGCATAGTTGTTTTATAGTCTGTGGATGATAATTCTAGTATCTGGGTTTGGTATAGGTCTGCTGCTTCAAACTGTTGCTTCTCTTGGCATTTACTCATGATATCTTCTCTTTTTATGTGCCTGATTGTCTTTGTTAGTCATTGTATATGAACAAAAACATTTCTAGAAAACATTTGGGGGCATAGAGTGATGATATTTCCTCCAGAGAGGATTTTTATATTTCCTTCCAGGCTCCCGTAAGGAGCCCAGGGACTTCTTTGTCATATTCTCACCCTCTGGATGTTAGCGAGCTCCAGGACCAGTTCCCTATCCCTCCCTTCTCTGTCTGTGCCCACACCTCCTCTGGTCCCATGGCTTGAAATAACGGAACATACGTGTGGCATCTACACCCCCTGGGCTGACCTCTCCTTTGAGTTCCTGACTCGTACATGCAACTTCTCTTCACAGATCTCCTCCTGGATGTCTAAAAGTCACCTCATACCTACACTGTTGGACACTGACCTCTTGATTTCACCTCCCTATTGACCTTCTCTTCCCAAGTCTTCCTTATTCAGTCCAAAACACCGTCTTCACCTCCTCTTCCTTTCCTACCCTGTCTCTTTTCCAGCAGTGGTGGTTCTACATTCAACAGCTAGTGCTTCTACCCTCAGAACACCCACCGAGCCAAGCCACTGGCACCTTCTGCCGGGTGGCCCAGGAGCCTGGTAAGCGGCCTCCCATCTCCGCCACAGCCCGTCCTCCATCTGCAAGCCCACGTTAGCCTGGCGCGCCTCTGTTCGAGATGCTCCAACAACTTCCACGTGTACCTCGAGCAAAGTCCAGATCCCGCTGTGGCTCGAGACAGCCTGCCTGATTTGGCCTCTTCTGTGGACTTTTTCAATCTTGTCCCCTTTTCTTCCATCCACTGTAGTTGCACTGTCTTCTTTGCTACTCATAAAAAAGGCCAAATTATGGTTCTCTCGGTGTCTGTGCTGGTTCAGCTCCACCTTCCTGGAACGCCCTTGTCCACGTCTATACGTGACCTTTTCTCACACTTCATCCAAATCTCTGCTCAAGCGTCAGCTCCTGAGAGAGGACTTTCTTCATTGCCTACTTTAAGTGGTACCCTAAACGTGCCAGTTGTCTACCTCCATATAACCAGTGACCCCCAAGCTTAAAGCAGCAACAAGCATTTATCATCCCACAGTTTCTGTGGGTCAGGATCTTGGGAGTGGCTTAGTTCTCTTTCAGGTCCTCTATGAAGCTGTGTTGAAGACATCAGCCAAGGCTGTAGTCACCCAAAGGCTCGATCCAAAGGGGTTTTAGGATCCGCTTCCAACATGGCCCCCTCCTGTGGCAGGCAACGTGAGGCTGGCTGTCAGCAGGAACCCTCTGCAGGGATGCTTTCGTGTTCTCATTATAGGGCATCTGATTTCCCCCAGATTGAGTGACATGAGACAGTGAGGTGGAAGCAGCAATGTCATTTATGACCTAGCCTCAGAAGTCATATTTGGTCATTTCCACAATATCCTATTGGTTACCCAAGCCATTGCTATTGGTGTGGGAGGCAAGTGCACAGGGCATGCATTCCAGGAGGTGAGAGCCCCTGGGTACATCCTGGGGACTGGTAACACACTCAATAACTCTTTAGTCTTCACCCTGCTTTATTTTTTATCAGTCCTATATCCAACCAAAATTATATCATTCATGGAGCTGTCCCTTGCTTGCTGTCTGACTCACGCATCTGAATATTTGCTTCTAGAAGCAGGCTTTTTGTCTTCCATGCTCACTCCAGTGCCTGGGACAGAGTGTCCTCATAGCAGGTTTTCCATATTATCTCCTGGATAGATAAACAAGTTTTCCTGGCAACCTGAAGGGGGTCTGGGCAAAAGGAAGAAAGGAGTTGAAGAAGGGATTAACAGGCAAGAGACTGGGAGGCGAGGTCAGGCCGAAGAGCCAGGATGGGCTGAGCTAAGAGAGCTCGGGATGGAGCTGTGAACATAGGACTGAGGCCTCGTCATAATCTGGGCTGATGGTTAGCCGAGGGCAGAGAGGGGCCAGAAAATGGATGATCATTGTAGAAAAGCTATGCTATTTTCTTTGATATCAAGTCAAAGTGCAGAGTTCTTTGGCTTCCTTGCAATAGAGAAACAGGCAGAGAAAAATTGGCGTGGAACACTTCACTCAAAAAAGAAAAAAACCCTCTTGAAGCTCACAGTCTGTGACATCCACACGGGAAACCAGAATATGGCTAGTGGCTACGTGGAGAACGGGATTTACGGATTTGTGAATACTTGGTGGGCGGCTGAGATGTTTAAAATGCAGACTGTGAAGGCAAAGTTCAAATGGTTTTGGTGCAGAGCTGTTGACTGACACAGTGGATAAGTATTTAGCCAATTTTCAAAAGTGTTTGCTTCTGATTTATGGCTGGGAAGAGCTTTCTGAAAGCCATTCTTGATGATAACATTAAGTATGTATTTCTCTAATTTCCAGAAATCAGTATTCAGCCTGCATCACGGAGGACGCGGTGCACACTGTGAGCCCCAGACTTGGCAACTTCCCTTGGGTAAGAACACTGACTTCGCCTGGCTCAATACTTGCCGAGGCTTTGTGCATTTTTAACTAGTGACTCAAGCTAAAGATTTTTGAATTTATTTATTTTTTCCCATTCAATTCAGTTAATCAAATAAAAAGATGTTTTTTTGGCAGTTATTATGTTGCCAGAGCTGTGGAGAGATGATGGCGCCTTAGTTTGAACTCCAGCTCTTTCACTTTCTAGCTGTGTGAACGCGGCACGTTTCTTAACCTCTCTTTGCCTCAGTTTCTTCATCTGTAAAATGAGGACAATTGACTATATGTCATAGGTGTGTTGTAAAGATTAAATTAGTTGTATATTTAAAGCTCTTAGGATAGTACCTGGAACGCAGTCAACATTATATAAATAATAAGTATTATATTATTCGTTTATTTTTTAGAAATAAATAATATTCATTATCCTTTTTTGTCTATGTGTCCTCAAGGAAGCAGTCAGATACCAGACATAGGGTATGACCCAGGGCCACGACATCATTCACTCTTCCTGATGTCCCCGCTAGTTACCTTCAAATTATCTACTTTACCCCGCTTTCTTTTTTTTAACATTTGTATAAATTTAGGGGGTACACATGCAATTTTGTTACATGGATATACTGAGTAGTGGTGACATATGGCTTTTAGTGTATCCATCACCCAAATAGCGCACATGGTACCCACTAAGTAATTTCTCACCATCCACACCCTCCCAGCCTCCCACTCCGCTGAGTCCCTGGCGTCTGTCACTCCACTCTCTGTGGCCATGTGTACACACCGTTTAGCTTTAGTTCTCATAAGCAAGAACGCGTGCGGTATTTGACTTTCTGTTTCTGAGTTGTTTCACTTAAGATAATGGCCTCCAGCTCCATCCATGTAGCTGCAAAAGATGTGATT
Organism: Daubentonia madagascariensis; assembly: GCA_023783475.1. Lineage (NCBI taxonomy): Eukaryota > Metazoa > Chordata > Mammalia > Primates > Daubentoniidae > Daubentonia > Daubentonia madagascariensis. Next base: position 1,409,825 of record JAKFHU010000600.1, on the reverse strand, counting down.
TCGTTCCTTTTTATGGCTGAACAGTATCCCATTGTGCATATACCACAGTTTCTTTATCCAGTCATCCGTTGATGGACACTTAGGTTGATTCCGTATCTTTGCTGTTGTGAACGGTGCCGTGACAAACATTCCCTACTTTCTTGTCAGCAGAACTCTGCACCTGTTGGGGTGGGACTGTGTCTAGCCTGGAAATAGCAACAACAGTAACGGTTACACTTCCCAGCTCCCTGGTGACTCCAGCTCTTTCCAATGAGGTGTAACCAGAAGCTGCAGGCTGAGGCTTTTAGGAAGACTTTTCTAAGGAAGACCGACTCAGCTAGCAGGTAGATAACGTTTCCCCTTTGCGTTCCCTTCTTCCTGCCTTGGAAGCTGATGCAATGCTAGGGGTGGAGCAGCTGTTTTGTGACAAGTGGACAATAGCCCACGGAAGTGTATCAGTCACCCAGGGCGGCCATAACAGAGTACTATAAACTGTCTTAAAACAACAGACATTTATTCTCTAACAGTTCTCAAGGCCTGAAGTCTGAATCAAGGTGTCAGCAGGACCACGCTCCCTCTAAAGGGTCTAGGGAGGGATCTGTTGCAGGCCTTTCTCTTAGCTCTGGTGCCACCAGGAGTCTTTGGCGTTCCTGGGCTTGCAGCTACGTGGCTCCAGTCTCTGCCTCTGTCTGCACATGGTGTTCTCTCCTCTGTGTTTCTGTGTTTCTTCTCCTCTTATAAGGACGCCAGTGATATTGGATTGTGGGCCCACCCTACTCCATTCTGACCTCATCTTAACTTAACCAATTATATCAGCAATGACCCTATTTCCCAAGTCACAGGTACTAGGCATTAGAACTTCAACATGTTTCCTTGGGGGACACTATTCAATCCCCAACACTCGGGTGGCAGAGCAGAGGTAGAAGGAGGCAGAGTGCCTGATGGCATCAGAGTCACCCAGCAAGCCCTGGCCTGCCCACCTGAGGGCTTCCAGCAGTCTCCAGACAGTTCTCAGGTTCCCTGCAGCCCATAATAATTCCTAACAGATACAGCATCTTACTAAAGTACCACACCAGCCCAGCCTCGAGAAATGCCTGTCATTATTCCTGTCCTCGAGATGACGTACCTGGAGTTGGGAGACCACAACCGCCAGTGGCAGAATTAATTTGAACCCTGGTCAGTCACCCCAGAGTCTGAGCCCGTCCCTTTGGCAGTCTGGCCCTGGGGAACCTGAGTCCCAATCTTGGCTGTTCCCCACAACCTCTTGTTCGAGGTGCTTCTGATGCCTCCCGGAAGCTTTTAGGCGTTGAAAGACATGATTTACTGCTTGGTGGATGCCCAGGGGCTGTCTTTTGTTTTCTTTCATGGGACCTTCCACCCTGTTCTCGGGTGTGGCTCCTGGCAGCTCTGTTTTCACTTTGTAACTGTGCCCTCCGGACAGAGCTGATCAGTCTAGGGATGGCCATCTGACCTAAGCTGGGCCAGTGAGACCCTCTGGGGGGTTTTGAATTCTGTGGGAAGGGACACAGTGTCTGACAGTTGTTATAACAGAGTTATGTCAGGTGGAGTTTGACTTTCAAACTCCAGTGGTACATCAGGTCACTTAGAGACTTAGTTAAAAGTTTCCAGGTGAGCCACTATGAAAAACAGTACGGCAGGTCCTTAGAGAATTAAAAATAGAATTACCATGTGATCCAGCAACCAGCAATTCTACTTCTGAGTATATTAGTCAGGTTTTTCCAAAGAAAGAGAGCAATAGGATATATATATCCTCTCTCTATATCTACATATATGATATATAGAGAGGTCTAGAATGAGATTAATTACAAGGAATTGATTCACATGATCATGGAGGCTGAGTAGTCCCACAAACTGCTGTCTGCAAGCTGGAGACCCAGGAAAGCTGATGGTGTAGTTTGAAGGCCTGAGAACCAGAGGGTTGATGGTGCAGATTCCAGGCTGAATCTGAAGTCCTGGGAACTAGGAGCACCCAGGGCAGGAGAAAATGGATGTCCCACCTCAGTTAGGTGGGTTCTCAGTAAAGACTGGATGAGGCCCACCCACCCACCTTGGGGAAGGCCGTCTGCTTTATTACTCAGCTCACCAATCCAATGCTAAACTTATCCACAAACACCCTCACAGATACACCCAGACATAATGCTTAACCAGCTATCTGGGCACCCTGTGGCCCAGTCAAGTCGACACATGAAGTTAACCATCACATATCCAAAAGAATTGAGAGCAGAGTTTTAAGAGATATTTGTACACCCATATTCATAGTAGTGTTATTCACAATAGCCAAAAGGTGGAAGCCCCCAAGTGTCCACTGACAAATGGAAAGATAAAATATCGTCTACATACACAATGGAACATTATTCAGCCTTAAAAGAAGGAAGTTCTGACACCTGCTACAACATGGGTGAACCTTCAGGACATTGTGCTAAGTAAAATAAGCCAGTCACAAAAAGACAAATAGCGTAAGATTCATATGGGAGGTCCCTAGAGCAGTCACATGCACAGAGAGAAAGTGGAAGAATGTGGCTGCCAAGGCTGGGGCAGGGGGGTCGAGAGTTATTTTTCGGTGGGGACAGACTTCCCGTTTTGCAAGATGAAATGAGTTCCGAAGACGGATGGGGTGGTGGTTGCACAACGATGTGAATGTACTTAATGCCACTGAAATGTACACTTAAAAATGGTGAGCATGGTAAATTTTATGTTATGTGTATTTTACCACAATTAACAAAAGTTCCCAAGTGATCTTGATGTGGTCCATGCGGGGCAATCTTTGGGCCCTTCTGCTGAGGCGTTGGGAGCAGAGTTTGTTGTTGTGCTGCCTGCGGTCGGTCTGGTTGTTCAGCTCCTCCTCGACGCTGTGCGTTCTTCAACACCTCCAGCGGCCCCGCCCAGGCCTTCAAGTTTTCTCTCTGTCTGTCTCTCCCGTCCCCCCCTTCTCCTCTCCTTCCCTTTTCCTTTTTGCTCAAACCAGCTCAATTTTGTTTCTGTGTCTTGTAGCTAGAGCCCTCACTGATGTCCTCACCTCTGGGCAGGAAGCTCCCCGGGAGCGTGGTCTTCACGGCCTTCCCTGCGTGGCCCACCCGGCCTGGGCACAGAGGGCTCAGGGGTGTGTTGACCGAGACCCGCCCTTCCTCAGGCCCCTCAGGGTGATCCGACCTGGCGTCGTGCGCATAATCTGTCCAGGGGACGTGCTTTTGATCTTGTTCCTTGCCATGTCACTGTTATTTCTGCAATGATATTTCTTTGGTCCTCAATTCCTCAATTGGTCTTCAATTCATTCTAACTCATTTTATTTGAGTCATAATCTAATGAAGTTTTTCTGTAGCATGACGCAACTTGAGTACTTTCTTTCTGTAAGTTATTATTTTTCTCTGGGTCAAGATCCTTGTATTTTGCATTTATTACTTCTTTTTTTTCTTATAGCATGTTTGCCTAGTTGGGCATTTTCTTTTCATCTTGTTTATGTGTGGACAGTTGTGATACAAGGTGGGTAACTTCTTGATCTCTTCCCAACAATATGAGGCCGGCTTATTTCCTGCCTGAGCTGAGGTGTGAGGCTGGTATTTGGTGTTCTGTCTACATCCCTGCAGCCTGAGGGCCGGGCTCTGGCTGAGGAGCGGGGACGGCTATCACCACTGAGATTTTATTTAAAGTCCTCCTCCAAGGCGCCCTCTCCGGGGTGGGGAGTGTGTGTAATGTTCAGCTCAGCTGGGGCTCTTGACTGTGCCCCTAATTCAGAGTATTTTCTTGGAGTCTTTGCTTCCATCACATGGATTCTGCTCACGTTTCGGGTCCTCTGGTTCACCCACTTCTTCAAGCATCGGTTCCCATTGCTTTGTGGGCCGAAGGAAGAGGAGCAGAAGGGGAGTAATTATAATAACAACAACAACAGCGCTGACAAACAGAGCGCCCACTTCATGTGACTCGCGCTCTCATCTGAGAGTGTTAGCGAGAAGCCTCAGGGTTTTCCGCACACCAGTCCAGATTCTGGGATTGGGAGCCTCAGTCACACGGCTCCTGTCACCCCAGAGTCTTCTGTGTCCGTCTCTGGTCTCCAGTTGGTTAGGTGCATGGCTTTTGGATAAGACCCTTTCCTTACCGGTTGCTAGTGGTGATGGGGAGGAACGGTAGTGGGCCGGTTTTTTGGAAGCTTTTACTAGATTTTCTTAAATGACTGGGGCTTGGGTCAAAGACTTCCGTGAAGACAGTTCAGTCTGCAGTCTCACTGAAGGCCGTCGGCCCGGCAGTGTCAGGGCTCCTCTGGAAGGCAGTGGTCAGCCGCGTCCTCGCCAAGCCAATGCCAAAAGCAAGCTTCAAGAAGGAGTGATCGAGTTCACGCTTTCAGTGGCTTCTCTGCGAGTCAAATGGCTTGTTCTTAAAAAGGGAGGCTGTACTGCAGGGAGTGCTCAAGTACGAGTCTGTGCGTGTGCGCGCGTGTGTATTAGACTAGTTGTCAGAGTGCACTAATGAGAGATTTCAGAGCGGGAGCATTGAGTGCAGCACCAGCCAGCTCTTTGGTGGCACTGGTTCCCTTTGCCATTGCAACTTGCTCGCAGCAAAACCGAGGAACTGCACCCTCAGGAGGAGCTCGCTCACACCTGCCCAGCGTCTTCCTGCTCTGCTCCCTTTGCCTTGGTTTTCTTCCTTCTGTCTCTTCTTCCTTTTCTCCCTCCTCTTCTCCAAACATCAGACAGATGGGCAGAGATCTATAATAATACACTTTCAGGAAAATGGCCCATCCCTGATGTTGGTGGCTGGCTGACTCCCCCTGACTCTGGCTGCACATGGGCCAGGGAAGGAGGTGTCCTTGGAAATGCTGGAACGGCAGCCAATGAAGCAATTGGCCTCCTGGGCCTCCTCCAGCCATCTGTGAAGACCCCAGATGACTGTGGCTTGCAGACCCCTTGTTACTGTCTTAAACTACAATGTTGAAAAATCTCTCCTTTCCAAGAGCTAAATAAACCCTGACTTGACTGACTTAGTTGGTTAATCTATGTTAAAGCCATCAGAAAAAATTTATTGATTTGTTTAAAAGAGAAATCCCAGGAGGAAGGCACTTTGAGATTTTTCCAACAAATACCACATTCAGCCTGATAATGAAGACTTTTTCAAGGTAAGATTGGAAAATAAGAATTTCATACTAAAGTAAAATTGCTTTATAACTTCATTGTGTTTGAGGAATAAAAATTTCTTGACAATTAAAAAATCACCAGCAGTAGCAGCCAGACCAGCACCGTTCTTTATTTCTACATCCCAGCCCAAGTCCGAGAGGTCCTGCAGGTGCCAGCCCAGGACCAGGACAGAGACGCTGAGTAGGAGCCCCAGGGACCTCCAGGTCTGGGAGTATAAGCCAGGCTGACTTGCAGCTACATGTGTGCAGCTACGTGTGTGGTCCATGACTGCTGTGTGTTAAATGCGACGGAATTCAGAAGCAGGAGACAGGGTTTGGCCCAGGGACTGGGGGTGGCTTCTGAGGGAGCGACACTTGATCTAGTCATGAAATGCATATGGGTGTGGGAGTTGTACTGGTTAGGGTTCTCCAGAGAAGCAGAACCAATAGGCTATGTGTAAGTATAAATAAGTACGTACATATGTGTGTACATATACATATATGTGGAGAGAGAGATTGATTTTAAGGCACTGGCTCATGTGGTTGGGGAGTCTGCCAAGTCTGACATCCACAGAGCAGGCTGGTGGGGGCTGGAGCCCCACGGAAGAGCTGACATCACAGCCTTAACTCTGAAGTCTGTCTACAGGCAGAATTCCGAGTTTCCTCCTCCTCAGGGGCAGTCAGTCTTTGTTCTCCTCAGGCCTTCGACTGATTGGATGAGGCCCACCCACATCATGGAGTGTCATCTGCTTCACTCAAAGTCTACTAATTTAAACATTAATCTCATCCAAAAAGCACTACCACAGAAATGTCTGGAATGGTGTTTGACCAAAGACCTGGGCATCTGAGCCTGGCCAATTTGACCCATAAAGCGACCCCTCCTGGATGGTGCCAGAAGGGTTGACAGGGGGGTAGGGCCAGTGAGTGTGTTTGTGGGTGAAGGGGCAGAGCCTGGGGAAGAGTAGAGGAGCAGGAGGAGGAGGCTGCATTCCAGCCCTGGCTTTGGTCCTGGAGGGGAGAGGGAAGCTGCGGCAGGTCTGCAAGGCCGGGGACAAGGCCACAGCGGCAGCATTGATGTTGCATCAATGGGAAGGGCAGGTAGGGTCGCAGAATGGTGGGGTGCCCAGGGACCGGCTCCTGGGGGTGGGGATGCCAGGTGCTGAGGGAGGGCTGGGTGGTGGGTCAATGGGCTCAGGGGTGGGGGGCCTAGGAATCTGTGGTGAGGGATGAGAGAGCAGATCCCATCTGCTATGGCCACCCAGCACCATCCCCTCTCTCCTAGGACCCTCCCACACTCTGCCACACCACAGTTACCGCTGAGAGCACCATCACCCTTCCACGGGCAGGCTGGACTGTGGTGGGTCCAGCTCTGTGAGCTCAGCCTGCTAGCAGGTGTCTGGCACACAAGAGGGGCTCAGGAATGATTTGCCAATGAATGAGTGATTAAGTAACTAGATAAATGGGTAACTGATGCCCGAGATTCCCTGGCTTGGGACCCCTTTCCATGGATGGGAACCCCCCGGGTGGCCTCATGGGCCGAGGACCAAGCACTCTAATGAGAAGCCCGTTGGGAGCATGACTGCTGCTGTCTTAGTGACATTCCATCTTAGCAGGTGCTATCACTATTTAGTAACCTGCCCCCTGTTTTGTTTTTGATGGTAATAAGTCTGCAGTGAACACCTTTGAATATTAATCTTGATGCACTTCTGTGATTATTTCCTTAAAATAGAATCCCAGACACATGTAAACAGGATCCCATGTTTTTCTAAGGGGTCAATTTCAGATTTTGGCAGTGTTTGTTGGTGTCATGGCCAAGAACACAGTGATGCCTACAGCCTGTCCACCCACTGTGCCTCAGTTCTGTGGAGATGACCGGCCAAGTAGGAAATGTCTTAAAATAGCTTTTTAATTTTGCAGCTGGCCAGTGCCGGTGCCAGAGTTTGGGCAGGACTTGCTGTCCCCACTCAGGCACTGTTTGGACCTTGGGATCTTGTCCCAGTCTGGTTGCTGGATGGCAGAGGCACTTGGGTGTGGCCTGTATGCCACAGGCATGTGTTGGGTATGGGTGTGGCTACAGTTGTGCTAAGGAGGTGAGCCCTAAGGCACAGCCACCCAGAACCTGAGAAGAGGGCCAGCCTGTCCCTGGGCCAGCATGGGTGAGTGCTCTTTGGGAGACAGTGACCTGCCCTCACTATTGCCACATGAATCAGTTAGCTTTGCTGTATCACAAACTACCCCAGGACTTAGTGGCTTGAAACAACCCCCAGATGTTTAGCTCATGATTCAGAGGATTAGCAGTTTGGGCTGGGCTCAGCTGGGAGGTTCTTCTGGCCTTGCTAATGCTCCCACATGTATTTGTGGTTAGCCTTAGGTCAGCCAGGTGGCTCTGCTCTGGGGGCTGGCTGGCTGTCAGCTGGAGTGACTGATGGGTGACTCTATCCAACAGGCTAGCCTGGCCTCATTCACTTGGAGCTGGGCAGGTTTCCAGGAGAACGCATGGTCTCTCGAGGCCTAGGCTCAGGACAGGCACTTGTTCATATCATTTCTACCACATTCTATCAGTCAAAGCAAGTCATAAGTCCCACCAAGATTCAAGGGCTGGGGAAATAGACTCCACTTTCTCATGGTGTGAGATGCAGCTGCCAAGTCCCATTGCAAAGGAGCACAGATGTGGGGAAGGAGACACTTGCAGCTTTTTTTGACAACATCTACTATACAGCCCAATATGCAGCATTGAATTTGACTGACCAGACTAGCAACTTGTCCTCTTTGTGGCAGGAAGGAGAATAAAAAAGGAGGTAAGTTGGTGCATGAGAGTGGAGGGCACTGTGTTTCAACTCCTTCTTGTAAAATCTCCTAGGCATCATTTCCATGAGAGAAGGGGCAAACTCCCTGAACTCTTTCTGTACTTGCCTGTTAATTCTCCTTATATGGCACTGTCTTTCCACAGCCTCTGCTGAGAAGCTTCTCTCCTAGTCAGTGCCATTCTAAAATAAATTAGAATCACTTAGAAGCCAAGCTGGAAGCACATCCAACCTGCTGGGACCCACCAGCTAGGAGTGAGACTCTTAAATCAATTTGGAAATCGTTTCCATGTAATATGAATGGACTTGGTAAGGGAATAGAAATCCCTGCCAAATCCCTGCCTTGAATAGGATGAAAAATCAGATTAATCTGGAAAAAAGAAGTCAGCAGGCACTTACCCTGTTTAAGATGTCCAGGAGGACTGAGAACATTGCGGCATGGTGTGGTAGAAAGAGCAGTGCTTCAAGGCCAATCAGACCTGGCTTCGAGTCCTGGGTCTGCCACCTAACAGTTGTGAACTTTGGCCATGTGGCTACACTGCCTGAACCTCTGTTTTCCTAATGCTAGATTAGGGACAGTAATGGTTGTCTTGCTGGGCTGCTGGAAGCATTAGCCGTAACAGGTGTAAAACAGGGGATGGATAAGTGGTGGCCACAGGCACCCACTTCCTGGAAAAACTCTGCTATTTGGGCTGTCAGGGGCCCCTGGCCAGCTTTCCAAGAGGCCAGGGGCATCTCCACAGGTGTTGTGCATTGGCCTTTGGTCTCACATGACTCATCTTATTATACAGATATAGTCAGAGTACATAGGCATTTTGGTAACCTGCTTTATTTCTGTAAAACCTAATACTATAAGCATTTTTCATGTTGCCAAAGCCTGCATAATTGAAATGTGTAGTAGTTGTGAACAGTGAGATTATACACGTCAGGTAACTTTTGATATTCAGGTTGTTTCTAATTGTTTGTCATTAGAGATAATGTTAGAACAGAGCAATGGAGCCCCCCGCCCCGACAATATTTTGGATTATGATTATTTTTTGTTCTGATTCCCAGAAGTGGTTTGGAGACTCCCATGGTCCATGACTTGCCCCCAAATTGCTATTTAGAAGCTGTATCAATTTATACTGTTGCCTACATGTGACTGCATTGATTTTATTGAACGAGTGCCAAAGTTAAGGCCATTTCTCAATATTTTAAAAGTGGATATAAAATACGGCCATGTTATTCTCTTTAAAAGGTGTAGTGCCTTCGTGATGTATTGGTTTGGCTAGGGGGACTACACTGCCCAGAATCCCCTCCTCTGTGTGTTTCCACCCACGCAGGCACAGGAGGGGTTCCGATGTGGGGCGCAGAGGGCAGAAGTGAGGCAGCGGCCACTGGTAGCTGATGCATGTTGTCCTCACCTGCTGGCCTGTCTCAGGGGCATGAGGCAGGGCCAGGCCTGAGACTGCTCCTTGTTTCCCTGGAGCCTCCTTCAGCTTCTCCAACTTCTGGGCAGGGAGTATGCACGTAAGCCTGTGAGGAACAGCCTGGCATCTGCAGGACCCCCAGGCCACCAAGGCCAGAGGCAGCCAGAGGGACATGGGTGTGTCCATCCTCGTGGGCTCTGCTCATGCTGTGGGCTCAGCTTGTTCTGTTCCCCACCTGACAGCCACCTTCCCTTCCCACTGCCTGCCCTGGGACCTCAAGCTCCACCACCAGACGCAAAGACAGCGAGCCTTGGGAGACTGCCGAACTGGCTGCACAGGTGTGCGAGGTCAAAGTCCTCTAACAAACCTGTCAGCATCTCCATCTCCATCACCATCACCTCCATCACCTCCATCACCTCCATCACCTCCATCACCATCACCTCCATCACTATCACCTGCATCACCTCCATCACCTCCATCACCATCACCTCCATCTCCATCACCTCCATCACCTCCATCACCATCACCTTCATCTCTGTATTTATTTATACCTATTAGTTCTACTTCTCTGATTTAACCTTGACTGATATAACGAGCATTGCTTATGTGTGATTAGCCAATATGTGGAAAACAAACAGCACATACAGAGCAAGGAGACCCCCCTCACCAGCCCCACCACCAGTTCTCCTCAGAGACAACTACGTTTTCAGGCTCTTATGAATCTTCAAAAGTGAGTGCATGCATAAACAAGCTTATTTATACATGATTAATTTTAATTTTTACACAAATGTATCACACAAATGGTAACACATTGCACACACGGCTGTGCTTTATTCACAGGACAACATATCTTGGAAATGGAGCCATAGCTGTCGTATGGAACTGCCTCCTTGTTTTAAATATATGCCTAGTATTCCATTATGTGAATGCATCATAACTGATTTTGCCAGTCTTATATTAATGGACATTTATGATATTTCCAATCTTTTGATATCACGAACAGTGCTATGCATACTAATCATTTTGCACATGTGCTAAATACCTGTAGGATAAATTCCTGGCTGTGTAATTACTGGGTAGAAGGGTAAATTTAATATACGTTTTTACCCACATGGATCATACAAATTTGCACACTTTTGTAGATTATTTGTTATTTTCTCCTCATTATTGCTTCTCCCTTTGATGTACCCATCTGTAGTGTAGGAGTCAGAGCCTAGAAAGTACATTCCCCAAATCCTTTGCCAGCAGGGATCTTGTTTAGTTTCTGCCAGTGAGGGCCACTGGTGTGAAATTTGGTAGCCCAACAGAAAGAGAAGCTGACTTTTGGTGATGGCGTGAGACGTGGACTTCAGTGAAGGCCGAGTGAGTTCTGCCGGTGGCTTTCAGATACGGCTTCCCGCAAATCACTTGCCTACATAGTTGAGACCCACAGTGGTGGTGCAGTTTCACATTTCCTGGATTCCTGAATGCTTCCGAAGCTTCCCTGCCCTCTACTCTCCCCAACAGCTTTGTAAGCCTGTCGTCTCCTGCATTAATCCCTTTTTGATTGAAGGAGGGTTTCCATTTTCCCAGCCAAACCCTGACTAATACACATCCTCCCTGTCATTGCATGAGAGTGCCCATGGCTCCGTCTCCTAACCGTGCAGTGCAGGACAACACTGTGGTCAGCTGGGTCAGTGAAAAATGGTATCTCGCTGTAGTTTTAATTTCAGAATTTTGTGTGTGTGTGTAAGGTTGAACTTTTAAAAATATGTTTAAGAGCCATTTGTATTTTCTTTTTTATAAACTGGGTTCATATCCTGTGATTATTTTTTTGTTGTATTATTACTCTTCTTATTGATCTGAAGAACTCTTTTTTTTTTTAAAAAAAAGAAATAACACTTTGTCTATGACATAAATTGCAAACACTTTCTCCAGTTTGCAGTTTGTCTTTTGATTTAGCTTATATCTGTTTCTTGACATGAAGATTAAAACCATTTTTTATGTAATCAAATTTACTTTCTTTTGTGGATTCTGGGTTTTGTGCTATACTTAACCTAGCAGGGCAGTTGGCTGTCGTCAACTATTCCACGTGTTTCCCTAAACTTCCCAGGCTCCCTTGCAGCCTATGGATCTTTTAATTATATCCTTAAGCTTCCACGTTCTTACTCACTTTTTTGCCTTGATCCATCATGGACTGAGAGAGATGAATTAAAACTTCCTACTCTAATATACCCCTGCTTCTTCTTGTATTTTCTGAGCTTTTGCTCTGAATGTTGATGGTACATTATGATGAGATAATATATGTAATCGCTAGACTTCTTTGCAGGTCACACCGTTTATCATTATAAAGTGCCTTTTTTGTTTTATATAATGCCATTTGTCCCAAAATAAAGTCTGTCTGATATTGATTGTTGTCCCTGTGTTTTTTAAATGCATTTGCCTTGTATGCTTTTATCTGTAACCTCTCTGATTTGCTTTGTTTTCTGTATATCTCTGGGATACAGCCTGTAACTGGATTTTCCTGCCTGAATAAGTTTAACCCTTTAGTAAAGTACAGATGTGTTTGAGGTTGTTTCTGTTATCATTATACTTCCTATTTTTAATTATATTTTAAGACCATCTTTCACCATAGGTTCTCTGTGTCCTTTACTTTGTTCTGTCTATTTGTTTATTTTTATCATTTGGGAGGACTAGAAGTTTGCTGTAGGGGCTGTCTCGTAACTCTTAACTCTATATATTTCATTCAATCCTCTCTGACTCCACATGACGAAAAATTATAGAACTAGCATATCTCAACTTCGTCTGCTCCTAAATTTTATTTGCCTATATTTTACAAAACCAGCATTTACCTTTATACTTTTACACATATTTAGTTATAGTAATTGATTGATCAGATATAAATGTATTTTTTATCTCTGGAAATCTGTGTACTTATACTACCTCTCAGACACCCTGTCCTTTCCCTTCCAGTCCCTGGTAGTTAAAATATTTATAAACTGTCCTCGTTTGTAACATTTGTATCTCCCCTGGTAACTAAGACACCACATTTGTTTCAGTCTTAGTTTCACAGTTAAACGTGTTAACACGTTTGCCACTGTCTTGCCACAGTTCCTCTGTCTGTCTCTTGGTTGGCCAAAGTCATCGTTTGATAGTTTCTTCAGGATGGGTTCATCTTAAGGATTTTCTCCAGATCTTGAATTTTCAAAACATATTTGTCTTTTGCCTTTATATTTGAAAGACAGATTGGCTGCCTATGAAACTTTTGGGTTACAATTTCCTTTTTGAGGACTTTGTAGCTGAATGTTGTCATGGTAATGTCTGAGGCCAGTCTAATGGTTTTCCCTTTTATGTGACTTGGTTTTTTCCCCCTGGCTGTCCAGAGAATTCTTTATCTTTAAAATCCAACATTATTAGCATCCTTTGCCACTTCCCCCCGAGACATGTACTCTTCCAATCTGTAGACGCAAGTCTTTTTTTATTTCTGAAAATGGTTCTTGAATAATATTAATTTTTTTCTGTTACATTAATTTTGTTCTCGTCTTCCAGGACACCCATTAAGTGTGTGTGGGATATTCTCTGCTTGTCTTCCACTTCTATCCCTTTCTCTCCCGTCCTCCTGTCTGTCCTGTCCCCTGACATGTGCACCCCGGGCACTCTTCCTTGCCTCCTTCCATGCTTTTGTTTGGCATATGGTAGCCCTTCCTCATACACTGAGGTTCAGGGCTACAGATAACTTTCTGTTTCTTATTTTCTTTTTTGCTTTTGATTAATGTCTGATAGAAGAGGGAAATCACTGTCTTTCTCTGGCCATGTAAAAACCACTCTATTTTTAAAATTTGCATTTCTTTATTAGTAAAGCTGAATATTGAAAACATATCCTAAATAAAGAATTTATAGCAAATCCAGTATAACGCACAGTGCAGCCAGATAGGGATTGACCTTGTTTAAGTCCATTCTGCAAGTCCTGGAATTTCTGACCCTGCCTGCTCAGGGAAACAGAATTCTAGTGGGTCTATTCAGACCACGTAAGTACTTATAACAATAAATAGGGCTCATTTGGTGCGGACTTTATAAAGATGACACAGGGCTTTGTAATAGTGGTGAAACCACACTTTAATGAATTAAATACAATGTTCTAGGAGAAACTTAACATAAACACACACACACATACATATATATATATAATATATATATATATATATATATATGACAACCTCAACAACATTCAAAGTGTTGCCTCTGTCCCTCCTTGTTTAGGAATTGGTGAAGCCCGAGGAACCTTTTCTGCATCGTTGTCCTGTTTGGCTATTTCCCTATCTCTGCCCCGACTCTGAATCATAGGCTAACCCTTTCTCACATTGGCATGGCCACATGCTTGGCTGGAAACTTGATGCTAATTGTAAGAATTCTCCGCATCCTCTGCAGTGTCTCAGGTTCACACTTTGACCTCAGAGCCTTTGACTGCCCTCCTACATTGTACTAGCCCTGATCCTGTGCTTCCCTGAAGCTGAAGGAGGCTTGCTTCCCTCCGCTGCACACACTGCAGAATGTCTGGGCACGGCTCTTCTGAGCATGTGTGTGCTTCTCTGATCTCTGCTGCAGTCATGGGAGGGGCTTTTAACCTGCTCTAGTTTTGCTTTGGCAGGTAAAGCCCAATATCCTGCCTTCGCAGTTCCTGACAAGCCTCAGTGTAGATGCTGCCTCCTAATGGTGTTTTATGTGTCTCTTAGTCCCCACTGCCCCAGGCTGCAGCCGCTGGGGTTTATCATTTATCTGCCTTGTCTTGAGATGTGAGCCTCACTGGGCATTGGCTGCTGCACCACATATTGGCTGCCTCTTGGTTTCCAACTTCTGCCCCAAATACACTTAGGTAAAGCTAAGTAGGTTCTATGCTTTTTTTTTCCCTTAAATGCAGGTGTCTAGAATCCTCTTCCATAGAAGCTTAGAGAGCATGACACAAACACTATTTTGTAGTATGCTTTCAGGATTCGGGGGCCTCCCTGTGCTCAGAGCAGGATCCGAGAGGTGGCCGTGGTGGAGGCTGGGATGCGGGACTGAGGGCTCCCTGCTCCTGGGCAGATCTCCATCCAGCAGGAGAGACGGATATTCAAAAGATATTTAAAGAGGCTCCTAGTTACATGACATCATGTGTGACCTTGCAGGCTTCTAAGGTCCCAGGCTATATCCTGGATGCTATGAGAAGCCACTGAGAGTTCTAAGTGGAGGGCAGGTTATGGGGCTGCTGCTGCCCCTGGTGACACCGTCAGGCTTGTTGGAGAAGGGATAGGAGGGAGCAGGGAGGTGGGGAGCCAGTCTTTCCTGCAGTGTTTGCAGAGCAGAATCCTGAATCCCGGCGGCCCCACTGGAGGCGAGAGGGCTGGGGAGGGCCAGGTGGGGGCAGCAGAGCTGAGGACCAGCCTGGCAGGTCTTGTGTTTGGCTGAATGGGGAGGGGCCGTGTGTGACTGATTCTTTCGCTTTCCTCCCAACCCCTGGCTCTGGGTAACAGACAAGGATCTGGGCAGCCAGGTTCTCTGGACTGCTCCTACCACGAGGGAGTGCACAGAAAACTCTGCTAACTTTACAGCGGCCAGATCTGAGGACTCTCAGCATCTCTCATTAGGGGGTAATGATCTGATGGAACAACCTTGACGCTTCTTCATTGGCATTATAGATGTCATCAGCAGGGAGAGATTCCATAGGTTTACAGTAAACCAGGAGGCAGGGGGTAACACAGGCACCCCCTCTGTGCTCACACCCCTATGCTGAGCCCCCTGGATATAGGGGTGCAGGGCAGATGCAGGGGAGGGCAAGGGGGGGATCACTATTAATGAAAATGGGGAGGTAGGAAGATGTCAGTTGGGCTCTTTGAGAAAAAGAAATTCATTTTTCCATCCCTTCAGAACTTTCAAATTAATTTATTACAATTAGAGGGAATGTGTCGGTTCCTGCACACATATGATTTAAGGCTTGGCAGAAACTGCCCGAGTAGCGGGAGCTGAGGGGGGAAACCAGCTGCCTCTGCTGGCTGCTGTCCTCGCGACACCCACACCAGCCACAGAGCTCCTGCTCCTTCCCCGCCCAGCTCAGCTCCCACCACCTCCGGGAGCCAGGCCAGGGCCCAGCCCGCCGGGTTCCAGTCCTGTGCTTCAGGTGACCCTGGCGTGACGTCGTCCAGGACGGGTGTTTTTGCCGGCACCATGAGTCACAAGGACTAGGTTCTTCACTTGCTCAGGCACCAGTTCCCCAGGTGTTTGTGTTATAGAGGGACTCAAAAGAAAAACTAACCCTTGCCCTGCCCACGGCCTGCCCTGATGGTTCTCTTTCCTCTGAGAACAGATGCAGTTAAACGATCACGACCCGTTGTTTTCAACAAGGAGGGCCGGGGCATGGTCCTCCCTGTGTTAGGTGCGAGGGGGTGCAGAGAGCAGAGAGGAGGTTGGTGACCTCTGCTTGGGGCCCTGCTCCTGGGGTTTCTGCTCGGTGGTGAGCTCTGTCGATATGTGTGTGGTCTGAGATCTCTTTGAGTCCCAAATAGTTCATCCGTGGATTTTGCCACAGCAAAGCCTGGGCCAGACATCTCTGAGGACCCTCTTTCCCTGCTCAGGTGGCCTCTGGTTCACTTGCTGGGACCCCGTGTGGCAGAGCTGGCCAAGCACAGAAAGCCATGGTGCTGCCTGCCTCTGCCACAGAGGGAGAAGCACCAGCCTTGGGGTCTGAAGTGGCACCTTCGGGCATGTGTCTGGACACGGCCGGGTGCTGTGCTATCCCCACCCAGCTGGAGGCTGCATTTCCCAGGGAATAAAGGTCATGGGGCCCTTTGGTCTCTGTCTTCTGTTCTCCTAAAAACTTTGTCTTGTGGGGGTGAATAGCAGCCCTCCACGACTTCGGTGAACCACCACAGGCAGCCCAGCCCTTGCGGGCACCCGCGGCCTATTGAGGGAGGCTGGTTTAATTGAGGAGTCACACACGCAAGTGTAAAATCCACACTGGGTCAGGTGGAAGGAACACAAACCTGGGGGTGGCAAGGCTTGGTCAGGGAAGATGGGGAGGCCTGTGATTGGGGCAAGAGTATTCCAGGCCAAAGGCATAGTGTGTGCAAAGGCCCTGAGGCTGGCACAATGGAGTGGAAATAGGCACTGAATGCTGGTCCAGACGACCCCCCCACAGAAAGAATGGGACCCGGGGGCAGGGTAAGGCTGGAGGGGGCAGTGCTGGGCCATGGGGGGCTGGCCGCCAGGTTAAAGGTTATGTTTTCACCCTGAAAGGGTTTTAGAATGGGATTTGCATGCAGGAAGGACTGCCTGGGCCGAGCAGGGTTGCTGCAGTTGCTCTGGAGAGAAGGAGGGCCAAGGGCCGGGCCTCACGGGCTCTGTGTTCAGCAGGTCTGCCCGCCAGGGACATGTGGGAAGGTGTAGGGGTCTGTCACCTGGTGGGGCTGCAGAGGCAACTGGCGATTGGTGGATGAGGCCAGAGATGTCCTAAGGATGGAAGCTCCCTGTTGAGAAACACTGGAGGGGACAGAGAAGGTGACGGTGGCCCCAGGCAGGGGATGGGCCAGAGGTGACATATAGGCTCCTGACGTGGACTTGGAATGGGGGTGGGGCCGCAGGGGCAACGGAAGGGAGGGCTATGACTCCTGAGGGTGTGTTGAGGGCCAGGGCTGTGGGAGAGCCAGTGGAGACGCAGCAGTCTCCTGGGTCTCCAGACAGATGTGGAGCCACTGCATGGGCCACGGGGCAGAGGGTGTGTCCACGAGGGTGGAGGAGCCCCAGCATCAGTGGTCAGGAAAGGAGGGCTGGAGCCTCCCCCAGCAAACACGTACTGAGCAAATGCTCCCTGTCCAACATGCTGGGGCCACTGCTGCCCTGAGCTGCTCACAGTGCTGTTTGACTTGCCCATGCATTTGTTCCGTTGTCATTTAGCAATCCTAACTCTGCACCTACAAAGACGAATCGGCCACCGTCCCTGTCCTCACAGACATCGGGTAGCCCTTTGGTGGTAAACCCATGGAATCTACAAGTGTCTGGAGGCTCATCTATTAATATAACTTAATCACACAGGGCGCCAGAGTCTGACCCAAGCCGCAGCCGTCATCTGGGACCTCTGGGGTTTTGCAGATGGGGAACCTGAGTCACACCAAGGTAAAGGTGCCCAGAGCCACACCGTCAGATGGTGGTGGAGCTGCCCGAGAACCCCGTTCTTGACTCCAGACTCTTTGCTCTTCTGCTGTCCCAGCCTGTGCCAGGAAACTCCCTCTGGGACGAGGGCTGCATGCTGGTGATGCCCGGGTGGCTGCAGTGGTGTGTGCTGTGGGAACAGAGAGGCGCTTTGCTGAAGGGAAGAGATGGTGTTCACCAAGTCTAAACCAATCACCAGCTCTTTCCGGAAAAGTTCCCACTGGAAACTGCAGCCTCTTCGAAAAGGGCTATGGGGTGGATGAAGGGTTGGGGGCTCCCTCATCAGCGCTGGTGGAAGGTCAGGTGCTCAGTGCAGAGGTGGGAGACCTGGGGTCAGGCTGACCATATCCGGTCTGCGGCACTGTGCTCAAAAGAGGGGCAGGTGGGCGCGGGGTCCCAGAAGCGTCCATGGGGAGACACCCAGAGGCAGATCTTGGGGCACTCTCTTGCATGTCAGGCATCCATGTGATAATCAGACCCCCAAACAGCTGCTGAGACACCCACATGGAGGTATGCAAGAGAGGTGGGTGGAGACAGCCTGTGGGGGGCGGGTGGACGTGTGTCCTTTGTGAGGAAGGAGCTCCGACGATGGGTCTCCAGAGTCTGAGCAGGTGTCCTGGAGGTGCCTTAACAAATAATCACACACTGGGGGGCTTAAAACAACAGATATTTATTCTCTCGAAGTTCTGGAGGCCAGAAGCCCCAAACCAACATGTTGGCAGGACCACAGTCCCTCTGAAGGCCCCAGAAGAGGACGCTTCCTGCCTCTCCCAGCCTCTGGTGGCTCCAGGCGTCCTTGGTTTGTGGCTGTGTGTCTTTAGACTCTGTTTTCCGTGGCCTCCTCCTTGAGTCTGTCTTCTTATAAAAACACCAGTTACTGGATTTGGGGCCCACGCTATCCCAGGATGATGTCATCCTGAGAGCCTTACCTTAATTGTATCTGAAAATCCCTATTCCAAAATAAAGCCAGGTTCTAAGTTCCAGGTAGACATGAATTTTGGGGAACAATATTTGATCGACTGTAGGATCCCTTTTGGCTCAGCTTTGCAGCCAAGTCCCCTGATGCAGCAACTGAAGCGCGTGGACTGAGATCCCTCTCTCGTCCCCGCTGCCTCTGCCTCACCTGCATCCATGTCCAGGGCCCATCCGCCACCTCGCACCCCCAGCCTCCACGTTGACCTCACGGCCCCCAGCCTTGTCCCCTCTGGGCCAGCTTCCTCCCGGTGGTGAGGGACAACCTGGCCGCACCACCTCTGTCTTGAAGTCACCAAGGACCCCACCATCCCTGGGGTAGAGCCTGCACTTCCCCGTGTGGCAGACCCAGCCCTTTGTACCCCGGGGACCGGCCAGGGTCAGGCTCGAGGAAATTCTCTTCTGTCTGGAAAGCTCCTCCTTCCCCTGCCCGCGGCGTCCTCCAGCCTCAAGTCACCTCTCAACGTCCGCGTGCCGGCCTCGCCTGCCCTCATCCACGGCAGCACATCGGAGCCCACCGAGCACTGTTGACACCGGCTGGAGCCACCCGTGCAGGGCTGGTCTCTCGTGTGAGCTCCGGAGGTGTCTTCTTATCTCCTGTCTCAGCATCGGGGCAGTGAATCCTGCGCCCTGTCCCCCTGTGGAGCCTGGCGAAGCCCTTGCAGTCACTCCCTTCCCCGGTGGGACAGCGAATGCACCCCCCCCCCCAGGGGTTAAGTCCTCCTCCAGCGTTACTTGCAAAATGACGAAAAACTCCAGAGACGGGTCTCCAGGAGCACGAGCAGTCGTCTCTCGACATTATCTTTGACGATAAATCTTTCTCTCCAACAGCAAGCAGTGTCTGCAGTATTTCATAATTGGTGAGATGAAGAGCCCCTATTTTCCAAGATGTTCAGGAATAACTCAGTTTTAAAGACCACGTCCTAACAACTGGAATGGGCCGATTATTCCAGGGGAATCTGCTGAGAATCGTTGCTGCACGAGTAGGAAAATGTGCCTGAATTATCGCTGAAACTTTGCTAAGAGATTCACGCTTTCCATTGCCAGGGGAGACATTAATGCCCATTTGTTAAAAATGTTTTTGAGGTTTCTTTCTAATAGAAGGATTTGTTTTATTTAAGTGTGTCCCCTGAAATGCTTGCGGGGACAGGGCCATTCCTCCGCCCCTTCCCTCTGACTGTAGGGGCTGGATGTCAAGCCGGGGAGTCTGGGGTTGAGGGAGGGCCTGCGGGATCCCAGCCCCTCGGGGGCGGGAGAGAGGGCTGGCACAGGTGGGGGGGAGAAGCAAGGCATGTGCTGCTCACGGGGTGGGTCAGCAGCTTTTGGGACACAAGGAGGCACCTGTCACCAAGTGCTAACCTGGCATTTCCTCAGGGGACTGTTTGAGGTTCCCTCATCTGTGGTGTGTAGCATTTGCTGTATCCATGATGAGTCTCTGGGGTCCTGGTTTCCCTGGATGCAGAGAAGAGTTGGTGGATCAGGAATATGAGCCCCTGAAGGGACCCCCAGGACCATCTGCTGTCAGCCACCTTCACGGGCTTTCTGGAGACAAGCATGGTCCAGAGGCCCCCCGATGGCAGAGTGAGTTGGTGACATTGTTAGGCTGCGATCCAGGGCCCTGGATGCCACAGCCAGTGTTCTTCCCACTACCATGGGGCCTCCCTGGGAGCTGTCTGAGTCCTGGGGTTGGGCTATTGGCCAGAACAGCCCGCCTGGCCCGGACATTCTCCCATCTAAACCACCCAGCAGGGACTCGCCCGCTGGACAGGCAGCTCCTCCATGGCCTAAGGCCTCAGCTCACACCATCCTGGTCCCAGGGTCCCCTCCTCCTTGTCATCCTGGGCAGACAGTGGTGGCTCTTCCCTGTGGCCCCCCTCCCCGTCCCCTGGCCTGCTATTTAAAGGTGAAGGGGCCATGCATTTCTCCCCTTGGGACCCCCCTGCCCAGCACAGTGTCGGGGGCCCAGGCACACACCACACACGGAGTGTGGGGAAGGGGAGGGGCCCGCGGGCTCCGTCTCTCTCTGTGACACCGGGTACTCCCAGCAGACGCTGCCTTCCGACTTCTCTCCACTCTGGTTATGGCTGTGCTGACTGTGAGGCGGACTCCGAGGCACACTGAGGAAGGAGAAGGGAGCAAATGTTTTTCAAGAATCGCGTCTCACGTGGCAGACTGGAGCTGCCCCCAGAGCCTCCCTGACACAACCGAGCGACTCCCTGCACACCTGTTATCCGAGGGGTTCCTGCCAGCTCCGAGGCCGCCCCAGCTGAGGCCTGCAAGCGCTGCAGTAGTTAGCGGCTTTATCCTGAAGCACCGTCCTCGGTTTGTCCACGGCCTGGGGAGCCGCTCGTGTGTTCTTCTTTAGAAAACAGGAGCTTCCACTTCAAGCTGAATGTGACTCTGGAAAGTAGGGAGGGGAAAAGATTGTTAGAAAACACAGAGGAGAACAAAAGGGCAGGGGAGGTGTTCACTCACTGGCCAACAATCACCGAGCCCCTGTCCTGTAGGCCCCTGTGCCCACAGTGTGGACGCAGGTGATCCAAGGGCGTCCCTACCCTTTGAGAGCCTGAGTCAGGGCCCACCTGTGCACACAGGCCTGGCTTGGGCACTGCCGGCGTCTGCCCGACTCCTTGGAGCACCCGTCCTTGGACAAACCCCTTTTGGAAAGATGATACCTTCAGGAACGGCTCGCTCAGGCGTGGCCACCACTCCATTCTGCACATTACCCTTCACGTTGTTGACTGACTGACCTGTTCACAGTGGACCACACAAGCTGCTCCTCTCCCGCAAATGACCTTGTGTGACTTGCAAAGTGTTTTAACAAAATCCCAAACCAATTTCTAAAACCTGGGAGGATTCTTCTGAACTCTGCACTTCTGTTCGTCTATTTTTTCTCTGATAAAAGAAGAGAGTTGGCCACTTGGCCCAGATTTCCATGGGGCAATGTTCTACTGGAAATAAGTAGGCCATCCCTGAAAGGGGCCAGTGTTCTCCTGCCCATCACCGTCCCACTGCTGTTTGTGCTCCTGCACCTGGGCCGGTCCCTGGGCCCGCCTGTCCTCCTTGAGGACCTTGGTGGCCAGCACCTGAGTCAGTGGCTCTGGGCCAAGGCAGACTGAGCTGGGGCTGCACAGGGGCCACAGACAGTGTGCAGGGGGAGGGAGGCAGGGGGCCAGACGGGGTGGGGACTTCTTGGCAGCTCTGAGGTGCAGCAGGGATGTTTGAGGACAGTCTGGGGACACTTTGGTGGATCCCAGGGAGACTGGTCTAGGCCAAGTGCCTGCGTTCATTAATGTCCTGATGCACACTGTGGCAAGAGGTATTGATGTGAAGGCGAGAGCATGTCCTTGGGGGGAGAGGGACAGGCAGACCTGGCTGCAAGTCTCTACTTTACTAGGTACTGTCTGCATGACCTTGGACAGGTGTTTCACCTTTCCCAAGTCTCAGTGTTCTCATCTATAGAGTGGGGTTAAGAGTACTTTATAGAATCATTGTGAGAATTAAAAGGAGGGAGGTAGTGCTCAAAAATAATCATTTCCCCTCTCTTCCCTCTTCACCTCCTTCCTTCTCTTTATATAGCGAACTTGAGACTGTCCTGTTGTCCCCAGATCATCAGGACCCTGGGTCTTCCTAAATCATCTGCCGAGTTCCTTTGTGTTGATGTAGTGTCTGTGATCCTTACATGGGTCCATGCTCACTTATTTTCTCACTTGAAGCCACCCCAGATGACCACACTATGAGCACAGCAAGTGTAAAGGACCCTAGATTCAGAGAGGTTCGTCACCTGCAAAGGCACAGATCCAGGTGCAGGTGAAGCTGGGATCAGAGTCCTGTCCCCAGGTGCCCTCCCACGGGCTCCTGACTTAGCCAGCACCTTGCAAGTGTTGCTGCCCTGCCCATGAACACCAGGATTGTGGTGGGGTGTGCTCACCCCCTGGCTGCTCTAACCTCAAGGTTCCTGGACCTGGAGGGACAACCTTCCTCCATCCCCACCCCACCAGCTGCCACACTCTGGGGCTGGCATTTGTCCATACACATGGTGTCACTCAGAGATGGATTGGCCCCAAAGCCAGAGCACAAAACAAATAAATATTTGTTCCAGAAACTCTTGTGATGTCAAGTTTTATTGTAAGTACATTTGGTGCACGACAGGCTGATAAATCTTGCCTGTGTTAAGATTCTCCCTGTCCTGCACCCTCACTCCTGACTGCTTGTCATTCCACAGCCGTGTGGCCCTGTCACTGAGACATGGCCTCCTCCTCCATCTCTGCTCAACACCCCAGCAAGAATCTCAGGCCTTGGAGCTGCCCCCCACCCCACTCCCCACCTCAGCAAAGACCCCTTTTCCCCATCCATTTTCTGCATAAGAGTGGAGCTACTTTAGATAAAATGCCACCAAGCGGGGACAGTGCTTGTTCCTGACCCCCTTCCACACCTAAACTTGGGCCGAGGGCTAGGGTGCTTCTAGGCCCTGGGAGAGGGGCTTCCCCACAGAGTGCCCTGTGGGGTGGCAGGCTCATGGGGCACCCACCACTGCAGACTACTGTGGTCCCCTGGGGCAGGCAGCACATCCTAGCCTACTCTCGGGGATGCCCTGCCCCAGTAGCATCCGGCATGGCTGCAGTTCAGGGAAAACACCTAGGGAACAGATGGGCTGCACAGAGCTCCCAGACTGGGATTCAGGAGACCCCCTCTGTAACTGTCAGCAGGTTTCTTCACCTCTTGCTCTTCTTCTGCAAAGTAAATAGGTGAAGGGAGCTGGCCCATTCATTCATGCCCTGGACGCATGTAGTAAGGGCCTGTGAAATTCTGGGCCTGTGATCCACAGACGTTCATAAGCAGGGACGATTCTTTAATTCAGCAAATGTGCACTGAGCACCTGCTGTGTGAAAGGCAGGTGTACCCTGCTGGGTCCAGGCCAGACTCTGTGCCCCTGGATCTTCCATGCACGTGCCCAGCACTGTGGTCAGGTGCTGTGCTGCAGTCTGCTTGGGGCCGTCCAGATGCTGGGCAAGAGTGGTCTGGAGACAAGTGGACATGACAAGGGTCAGTCCTCCTCCATCCCTGGGCTTTGGCCATGTTGGGGAGGAGCAAGGAGGATGCTGGTTCTGCAAGCTGGGGATAAAACGATGGCTTCTGGACTGTCCAAAAATTGATGATTCTCTGTTTGCAAGATTTGGAGGGTAATGTTTCCATTTTCTGCTTTGAGGACCTTGCAGGGAAAAAAGAGAAAGTTCTGACATCATTCAAAGTGAAGGACTTCGAAAACTCTGCAGGTCTGGGCCATAGTATCAGGGTGGAGAATGTTTGCCAGCCCGGGGAAAGTGCTGGAGAAAGTGAGTCTGGCCCCCCGCAGGCAGGGCGCACGGCTCAGCTGGGTGAGCAGGTGGGTCCTGGCGTCCTGTTCTTGCTGTGTGCTCACTCTGCATGATGTCCAAGGACAGAGTAGCCTCTTGTACTTTTTCATTATAATGTTTACCTTGGAGCAGAGAACTGGCTAGAGAGAGTTTAAAAAAAAAAACTTTGAAAATTTCCATTATCTAGACCAGGGGTTAGCAAACCACCACGCTGGGCCAACCTAGCCAGCCACTTGCTTTTTAAAATAAAGTTTTCCTGGAGCACAGTTCTGCCCGTTAGCTTACGTGTCACCTGCCGCTGCTTTCTCACAACAGCAGAAGAAGCCATTTGCAGGAAAAGTTGGCTGATCCCTGATCCAGGGAAGGACATAAAAATCTACTAAACATCCATATATTCACCAACCAGACTGAAAAGTTTTTAACATTTTGCAACAATGGCTGCAGATACTTGTGTTTTTATTTTAAAAAGGATCACAGTCACAGTTATGTTTGGGGTCTCCTTTCTGTCCCTCTGCAACCCTTTCCTCCCCACCTATTTGCAGAAGTAACCACTCACCTGAGCTGGTACCCGTTATGTTTATACTCTTTCTGTGTACACCCAGTATTGTTTGTGCGCTTACAGTTTTCTGTGAATGGGATCTGCATATTCTCTCTATTTTCGAAATCTCTTCAAGCCGCTCATTGATTTTGCACGGTACTCACCGTGACCGGTGCTCCATTCCTGCTGTGGAGGCCATATGGGCCAGTTCCCACCCTTCGCCACTGCAGATAGCGGCTGCCATGCCCAAGGCTGTCACACCCCGTGAATTCACGTGGGAGAGCTCTGCCACGGAGAACTCCCGAGATGGAATGGCTGCGTGTCAGGTTAGTGCCGGTTCGCTAGAGACCACCGACTGACCACAGCTTACACGCGCTGGGGCCTCTTTGCGCGTGCGTATTTCATGTATTAATATTAGCCCATTCCTCCTATGGCCCCGTGACCTGCACGCTGTTATTCTCCTTGCTTTATGGCTGGGGCAGTTGAGGCACGTGGCGGGGAGGCTCAGTGCCTTGCCTGCGTCGCACAGCTGAGAGGTGGCAGAGCCGATATGCAAAACTCTGGTGTTCTGGCTCTTGGGCCCCAGACAGAAACCACAGCATTGCCGTCCTGGGCTCTCTCCAAGGCACTGGATCCGTTTCCTGTGCTACCAGCCATGAATGCAAAGTCCCATCCCCCGCCCTCAACAACACGTGGTGTGGCCACACTCACCTTTCTGCCCATCTGATGGTGTGTCATGGGTCAGTGTGCATTTCCCTGACTGTTAGCGATGGTGAGCATCTTTTCCTGTTTACTGGCTGTGATGGCTGGTTTTACGTGTCCATGTGGCTAGGCTGTAGTGACTGGTTATTTAATCAAAACCTAATCTAGGTGTTGCTGTGAAGGCATGTTGTATTTAACATCTACAATCGCTCGGCTTTAAGTAAAGGAGAGGAGCCTCACTAGCAGGGGTGGGCCTTACCCAATCAGTTGAATGCCTTAAGAGCAAAAACAGGTTTTCCAGAAAATAAGAAATTCTGCCTCAAGAGTGCAGCATCAGCTCCTGCGTGAGTTTTCAGCCTGCTGGAATGTCCAAAGGATTTCATACTTGCCCACCTCCACAATTGTATTAGCCACTTTCTGAAAATAAATCATATATATCTCCTATTGGTTCTGTTTCTCTGGAGAGCTCTGGCTGGTACAATGCTCATTTATGTTTTCTCTTCTGTGACTTGCCTATATATATCTTTAAATATTCCAGATACTGATATATGGTCAGTTATATTAGTTGAAATATCTTCCCTGCAGGCTGTGACTCACCTCTATGCTGTCTTTTTGATGAGCAAAATTCTCTTTCTTTATTGTTTGTAGGTTCGTGTGTGTGTGTGTGTATGTGTACACCTGTGTATTAAGAAATCTCTCTGCTTTGAAGTCCTAAATATATTCTCCTGTATTTTCTTTTTAAAAGTTTGTAATTTTTATTTGCCACATAAGCCTTTTGTTCAATAAAAATGATTTGTGTGTGTTGGATGAGGGAGGGGTTATGGTGGTGCTGGCTGCTGGGCGCAGCCCCTCCGAGGTGTTACGATGACTCATTGCACATGTCCAGAGTTAGTAATTGAATTGGGGCTGCACACTGTAGACTTCTGGTAGTTATTACACATTCTGTGGAGAATAGTAGCCAGGTGGGTTTGGCGGTATAGGAAAACACTGTACCCAGGACAGGATATTGGGTTCAGGTATGTGACTTATTAAGGAGATTTTCTTCAACCATATAAAGCATTTATGCTAGAGTTTCAGTGTGACATAATTGGAGATATAAGAAGCCTTTACGAGATCATTGCCAACATGGTAGGTCTCAACCTGGACCAGAGAAATGCAGTCTGTCACCATCACCACTGGCCCGGTGCACCCCAGTGAGGAAGCAGGAGCCCTGAGAAGCTGTGCTCAGCACACACATTGCCACTTGACTTGCTGGTAGGCTCAGCTTGGAATACACCATCTGAGCTTATGAAAACAACCTGTTACCACCATAAACTATCT
Source organism: Daubentonia madagascariensis (assembly GCA_023783475.1). NCBI lineage: Eukaryota > Metazoa > Chordata > Mammalia > Primates > Daubentoniidae > Daubentonia > Daubentonia madagascariensis. The sequence goes on along the minus strand of JAKFHU010000600.1, from coordinate 1,383,459 downwards.
TAGCCAAGCCTCCAGCCCAGTACTCCACAGGACTACATCAGGGTTCAAATTTTATTTTACTTCTTATACATGGACACTCATTCCAGCAACATTTAGGGGATATTTCATTTGCTCTCTATCAGTTTTTGTTTTGCCTCTCTGTGTTCTTGGCTGATATTGATTGGATGTTTGGCATTTTATATGAAAAACTGTAGAAATGATTTTAAGCCTAGGGTCTTGTTATCTTCCTCTGGAGAAGGTTTATTTAGTTTCTGGCTGGAAACAGGGGTGCAAAGACTCCAGGATCGCCCTGGTTTACTCTGGAGGCTGAAAGATTCGGAGCTGGGCTTTCAGCCCGGTGAGGGCTCAGCTTTCCTTACTCTCAGAGTTGGGGGTAGGAAGGGGCCGTTTCCTACAAATTAATGTCACCCTGTTAATACCAGATTTCTGTTGACAGGTGGGTCTGAGTTTATGCTCTGTGTCCTGTCCTATTGGTTTACTTTCTGTCTCTGTGCTATTTTCAAACTAATTTAACTGCTTCTGCCATTTGGTGGGACGGATTCCATCCTGTTGTTTTTAACGAAGTATTTTCTTAGCCAGGCCCGAGCCTCTGAGCTTCTAGATGAATTCTGGGATGAGCTTATTAAGCTTCACGAAGCCCCTGTTGGAGTTTGATTGGAATTGTGACAAAGACACAGGTCGGCTTTGCAGAAGTGGCATCTCCATGGGGCCGACTCTCCCCTTGCATGAGCGTGGTATACTTCTGCTTGGAGCACATCTTTGTATGTGTCCTGCATGTATCTTCTTTCTTTACTTATAGAGTTTTAAAGGAGCAGTTGTGGATTTACAGTACAGTTGAGTAGAAAGTACAGAGACTTCCTCTATAGCCCTCCCCTCGTTCCCCTATTATTAACATCTTGCAATAGTGTGTACCTTTGCTACAATGGATAAACTAACATTGATGATTATTGTTAGCCAAAGTCCACAGTTTACATTAAGGTTCACGCTTGGTGGTGTACATTCTATGGGTTTTGCCAAATGCATAATGCTGTGTATCCACCATTACAAATCACAGAGAACAGTTTCACCACCCTGAAAATGCCCTGTGCTCCACCTATTCATCCCTTCTCCCTCTCCCTCAACCCCTGGCAACCACGATTATTTTTCCTGGCTTTATAGTTTTGCCTTACAAAGGGTGGCGTATAGTTGGAATAGCTTATTAATAATATGTAGCCTTTCCAGACTGGTGAACTTCATATAGCAATATGCATTTAAGGCTCCTTCTTGCCATTTTGTGGCTTGGTAGCTCATTTCCTTTTATTGCTGAATAAGATTCCATTGTATGAATGTACCACAGTTTGTTTATACATTAACCTATTAAGGTTGATTGCTTCCAGTTTTTGGTGATTATGAACAAAGCTGCTATAAACATTCTTGCACAGGTTTTTGTGTGGATCTAAGTTTTCAACTCAATTGGATAAATACTAGGAACACAATTGCTAGATCACATGGTAAGAGTATGTTTGTTTGCCTTTATAAGAAACAGCCACATTGTCTTCCAAAGTGGCTGCACCATTTTGCATTCCCACCAGCTATTAATGAGAGCTCCTGTTGCTCCACGTCCTCGCCAAGATTCGGTATTATCAATGTGTTGAATTTTCATGGTTCTAAGAGATGCACAGTGGTGTCTCATTACTGTTTTAATGATGTTTTATGATGCTGAGCATATTTTCATAAGCTTATGTGCCATCTGTAAATCTTTGATGAACCTTCTGTTCTTTTGCCCATTTTTTATATTAGGTTGTTTGTGTGTCATTGTTGAATTTAAAGAGTTCTTTGTATAGTTTGGACACAAGTGCATTATCAAATATGTCTTTTGAAAATATTTTCTCCATGTCTGTGTTTCGTCTTGTCATTCTCTGAACCAAGTCTTTCACAGAGCAGAAGTTTTTAATTTTCATAAAGTCCAACTTATCAATTTTTTTCCTGGATCCTGTTTCATGTAGTATCTAAAACTCATCACCGAATCCAAGGCCACCTTCATTTTCCCTTATGTTAGTTTCTAGAAGTTTTATAGTTTCGTATTTTACATTGAGGCCTATGATCCATTTTAAGTTAATTTTCATGAAAGATGTTAGGTCCATGTCTAGAATCTTTTTTTTTTTTTTTGCATGTGGATGCCCACATGCTCCAGCACCATTTGTTGAAAAGATTATCCTTTCTCTATTGAATTACCTTTGTCAAAGACTAGTTGGCGATGGTTATATGGGTCTATTTCTGGCTCTCTGTTCTATTTAACTGATCTGCTATCTACTCCTTCACCAGTGCCCCGCTGTCTTGATTATCATGGCGTTGAAGTGAGTCTTGAAGTTGAGTAGTATCAGTCCTCCAACTCCGCTCTTCTTTGTTACTGTGTTGCCTAGTCTTCATTTTTTGCCCTTGCATATAAACTTCATAAATGGCTTGTCCATATCCTCAAAATAATTTACTGGAATTTTGAGATTGTGTTAAATCTATAGATAACATCAGAAAAAATTGACATCTTAATGATATTGAATCCTCCTATTCATGAACATGGAATAGCTCTCTGTTTATTTAGATTTTCTCTGATTTCTTTCATCAGAGTTTTGTAGTTTATCTCATATAGATCCTGTATATATTTTGTTATGTTTATAGAGTGTTTATTTTTTGGTGCTAATGTAAGTGGTATTATGTTTTTCATTTTAAATACAATTTTTCATTGCTGTTATATAGGCAAACAATGCACTTTTGTACATTAACCTTGTATCCTGCAACCTAACTATAATCACTTAGCTCCAGGAGTTTTTTGTGATTCTTTGGGATTTTCTACATAGCAATGATGTCATCTGCAAACAAAGACAGTTTTATTTCTAGGAAGAAATTTTGTGTATTTTTCATTATCTTTTCTCGCCTTCTTGCACAAGCTAGGACTTCTAGTACAATGTTGAATAGGAGTGGTGATAGGGGACGTTCTTGCGTAGTTCCTGATCTTGGGGGACAGCATCTAGTTTCTCACCATTAAATATGGTGTCAGCTGTAGGTATTTGGTAGATGCACTTTTCCAAGTTGAGTAAATTCCCTTCTCTTCTTGGTTTGCTAAGAGTTTTTTTTTTCTCATGAATGGGTATTGAATTTTTCAAATGTTTTTTCTATATCTATTGATACGGTTTTGTGATTTTTCTTCTTTAGCCTGTTAATATGATGGATTATATTAATTGAATATATACCTAAAATAAGTTCTACTTGATTGTGGTATATGATTGCTTTCTATAGATTGTTGGATTCAATCTGCTAATATTTTGTGGAGGATTTTTGCGTTTTTGTTTGAGGAATATTGGTCCATAGGTTTCCTTTCTTGTAATGTCTTTATCTAGTTTTGGTACTGGGGCAACGGTGACCTCTCAGAATGAGTGAGGAACTTATTCGCCTCCTTTTATTTTCTGGAAGGCGTTGGAGAGAATCGGTATCATTTTTGCTCATATGTTTGGCAGAATTCACCAGTGAAGACATCTGGGGCTGGTGCTTTCTCTTTTGGAAGATTATTAATTATTGATTCAGTTTCTTTAATAGATATGGATTCAGATTTTCCATTTCCCTTTGTATGAGTTTTGGTAGTTTTTATCTTTCAAAGAATTAGTATATTTGACCTAAGTTATTAAATTTGTGGGCAGAGTTGTTCATAAAATTCCTTTATTACCCTTTTATTATTCATGGTATCAGTGGTGATGGTCCCTCTTTCATTATTGGTATTAGTAATTTGTGTCTATTCTTTTTTTCTTTGTTATCCTGGCTGGAGGGTTTTCAATTTTAATGATCTTTTTAAAACAACCAGCTTTCGGATTTATTGACTTTTTCTATTGATTTTCTTTTTTAACTTTATTGATATCTGCCCTAACTTTTATCATTTCTTTTCTATTGCTTACTTTAGGCCTATATTGCTCTTCATTCTCTAGTTATCTAGGTGGAAGCTTAGATTATTGATTTTAGGTTTTTCTCCTTTTCTGATATATACATTCAATACTATAAATTTCCCTCTATGCACTGATTTTTCTGCAACCCACAAATTTTGATAGGCTGTATTTTCATTTAGTTCAAATATTTAGAAATTTCTCTTGTGACTTCTTTATGACCTATGTGTTATATAGAAGTATGTTATTTAATCTTTAAATATTTTGAGATTTCCAAGTTATCTTTCTGTTATTGATTTTTAGTTTGACTCCATGGTGGTCTAAGAGCATACTTTATAAGATTTCTATTCTTTTAAATTTCTTGAGGTGTGTTTTATGGCCTAGCAAGTTGTCTATCTTGGTGAATGTTTCATGTGACCTTAAGTAGAATGTGTATTTGACTATTGTTGGGTGATGCATTCTATAAATGTCAATCAGATCCAGTTGACTGATGGTAATGTTCAGTTCCACTGTATCCTTACTGACTTTCTGCCTGCTGGATCTGCCCATTATTGATAGAGGGGCATTGAGTTTTTCAACTCTAATAGTGGATTCATCTATTTCTCCTTGCAGTTCTATCAGTTTTTGCTTCACATATTTTGAAGCTTTGTTGTTAGGTGCATACACATTATGGATTGTTAGGTCTTGGAAAATTGATCTCTTTACTTTTATGTAGTGCCCCTATTCATCCCCAATATTTTCCATGCTCTGAAGTCTGCTTTGTCTGAAATTAATATAGTCACTCCAGTTTTCTTTTGATTAGTATTACCATAGTATATCTCTCTTCATTTATTTACTTGTAATCCACCAGTGTGTTTATATTTAAAGTGGATTTCTTACACAACCTGTATTCAAGTCTTTCTTTTTATACTCTTAAAGTCTGTCTTTTAATTGTGTATTTGGATCATTCACATTTGAAGTGATTAGTGATACAACTGGATTAATAGCTACAATATTTTTAACTGTTTTTTATTTGTTGCGTTTGTGCTTTGTTTCTTTTTTCTTTCTCTTTTTCTACATTCTCTGGTTTTAATTGAGCATTTTATATGATTCCATTTTTTATTTTCTCTTAGTATAGCAATTATACTTCTGTTTTAAATTTTTCAAGGGGTTGTCCATGAGTTGGCAGTATTCACTTACAGCTAATCTAATTTACTTTCAGCAACACTGAAACACTTCATGGGCAGTTCAGGTACATTTTAACAGCATCTTCCCAATTACTTTCTCCTATTCCTTATAAAATGACTGTCATTAATTTCACTTATCCAAATGCTATAATCACCCCTTATATTGTTGCTATTATTATTTTGAGCAATTATTTATTAGATCAGATAAGATTATGAAAAATAAAGGATTTTATTTTACTTTCATTTATTTCTTCTCTGAAGCTCTTTCTTTCTTTACTTAGATCCAAATGTATGGCCTATGTCATTTTCTTTCTCGGCAAAGAACTTCTATAGTGTTTCTTGCAAGGTAGGTCTACTGGCAAAAAAATTCCCTCAGTTTTTGTTTGTCTGAGAAAGTCTTTATTTCTCCTCTGTTTTAGAAGGATAATTTCACTGTATACAGAATTCTATGCTAATGTTTTATTCTTTCAACACTTTAAGATTTTACTCCACTCTTTTCTTGGTTGCGCGGCTTCTGATGAGAACTCCCACGTAACTCTTATTCATATTCTTCTATAGGTCAGGTATATCTATTCTCTGGCTTATTTCAAAAATTTTCTGTGTCTTTTTTTTTGTTGGTAGTTTGAATATCATATGCTTACGTGTGGATTTTTTTATGTGTATCCTGCTTGGTGTTTTTGAGCTTCCTGAATTTGTGGCTTGGTGTCTGTCATTAATTTTGGAAGACTCTCAGCCTCTATTACTTCAAATGTTTCTTCTACTTCTTTCTTCTCCTTCTGGTATTCCCATTGTATGTATGTTACACCTTTTGATATCGTCCCACACTTCTGGGATGCTCTGTCATTTCTTCAAACTCTTTTCTCTTTGTATTTCAGTTTGGCAAATTTCTATGTACGTATCTTCAAGCTTGCTGATTCTTTCCTCAGCTGTGTCCAGTTTGCTGATGAGCCCATCAGAGGTATTCTTCATTTTGGTTGCAGTGCATTCGATTTCTAGTATTTCCTTTTGGTTCTTTCTTAGAGTTTCCATTCTCTGCTTACATTGCTCATTTCTGTTTGCTTGTTGTTTACTTTTTCCATGAGAGCCTTTAACACATTACTCATAGTTATTTTAAGTTCCTTGTCTGTCATATCTAAGTTTTGTTCTGTGTTTTGTTTTCTTGCCTTTTAGTCCTTTAATTTTTTGTTCCAAGCCAGACATGATGTATCAAGTGATAGAAACTGAGGTAATTAGGTTTTTAGTGTGTGTTTTATGTTAATCTGGTTGGGAGTTAGAGCATATTTAATGATTGCACTACTTATGCCAGAGGCTTCAGTTTTCTTATTTTTTTCCTTCCCTGTTGTCTTTGTCTTTTCCTAAGAACTTCTTAAACAGAGGCTGTGTCTTAGAGCTCTCTCAGTTGTCACCACATGGTCACTGCTCCTATACTGGAGCCCTGTTGATGTGGTGGTAAGGCTTTGGGGAGGGGAAGCATCCACAGTCTTATGATCAAATCTAAGTTCTTCATGGACTGTGCCCCTGGGTTGTGATCCCCAGAAATTCTTCTTAGCTTCTCCTTGTCTTTCCTTATATGAGATATGAAGGCTAGAGGGGGCTTGAGCCGGCCAATTTCTCTTCTTCCAGCTCAGGTAAGGCTCTGGCAAAGTATTTTCCCCTGGAAGTCAGGGCTTTGTTAGGGTAAATTCTCTGGCCATATTTCAAAATGTTTCTTTTCCCCTTCTTTTTCTAAAACACTTTTCTCTGATTTTTATGGTGAGAACCTGATAAGGTTCCTGGAGGTAAAACTCATGAAACTGTTGCAGCCCCCCTAAGACTAGGCCCCCAGGAGTTTTTCACTCTCAAGCTAGTCCACACTCAGCCTCTGGTAATTTGTCAAAATTAGCATTAAAGTGGCCAGACAATTTACTGGCTCCAGCGGTTTTAGCTTCAGGTAAACTGATCTTGGCTATGATTCTCTGTCTTCATCTTTTTCTATGGACTTCAGAGTGGTGGTTTGCTCTGTGATCTAAGAAAAGTCACTGATTTTCAGTTTGCTGAGTGTTTTTCTTGATGTGAGGACAAGAGGGATGACTTCCATGGGGTTTACACATTGGGGCTGAATCTGGAAGTCTCATACATATTGTCCATATATGTGTTGCACATGTTCTGTTAGATCCATTCCTAGGTACCCCATATTTTCAGTTACTATTTTAACGGTATTCTTCATCATCTCTTTTTCCTTCCATTACAGTTTCTTAGTTGTTACTGGAATACAGGAGTAGATTTTAATTTTGTATGTTAATAAAGTAGGCTCTGAAGCCAGACAGTCTGGGCTTATACCACAGCTCCTACACTGATCAGAATCTTAATTACTGCACTTGGACTCAGTTTCCTTCTGTATAAAATAGAAATAATAATAGTACGTACTTCATAAGGTTGTTATGAGGTGAGAAAAAACTAAAACATTTAGAGCTCATAGGACAATGCCTTTGCCTTAGAAACCATTCCATAAATATTATATACTATTGTTATGATGTTGTTTTATTATAATTATTCAGAAACCTTGCTAACCTTCTAAAAAAATTTTTTTTCTTAGAGACAGGGTCTCATTCTGTCACCCAGGCTGGAGTGCAGTGGCACAATTATAGCTCACTGTAACCTCAAACTCCTGGGCTCACGTGATCCTCTTGCCTCCTACAGGTGTGCACCACCATGCAGCAGCTGCAGGTGCACCCACAGTTCCCCAGTATCTAGGCTCTCAGAATGGTGCCCAGATTAAGCTGCTTTAGTCTTGGATATCTGTGAGATTCCATATGGGTTCCCTTTTTGGGGTAACGTCTCTATACAATCCCCAAGCAGCTCCCTAAAGTTAGGCCCAAGACCTATGTCGGTTGTGGGATTCTCTTGTAGCCAAGATCATCAAAGCCTGTCTCAGAGTTCCAAGCCCATGAGGGCTTCTCTCTTACTGTTTCCCCCTCATTCAGGAGCTTCTCCTGGTTCTTAGGCTGTCTTCAGCTGGGCTAGTTGCTCTGAACCTTCTCCTTACCCACTTTGGTGCTTTCTGTTGCTGCCCTGGTGAATCCTAGCAGTCTGTCCCAGACGATCTGTTTGAAATGTTAGAATCTGCCTACTATTCTGGTTCCTTTCCATGAAGGAGGCACATGCTGGCTATGTCTAGTTGGCCTTCTTGATCCTATCAGGCCCAGAGCACAAAGATTTATAATAACTCTATGTTTTCTTCTAAGACTTTGATAGTTTTAGCTCTTACACTTCAATCTTTGATCAATTTTGAGTTAATTATTATATACAGTACGTGGTAGGGATCCAACTTCATTCTTTTGCACGTAGATATCTAGTGTCTCAGCACCATTTGTTGAAAATGCTTTTCTTTTCTCACTGAATTTTCCTGGCATCATCTTCAGAAATCAATTGCCCACAAATATAAGGGGTTACTTCTGGACTTTCAATTCTATTTCATTGATCTATGCAATCATACTTATGCCAGTGTCACAGTGTCTGGATTACTGTGCTTTGTATTCAGTTTAAAATTAGAAGGTGGGAGTCCTTCAACTTTGTTGTTCTTTTTCAAGATTTTTTTGGCTATTATGGGTTCCTTTAATTTACATATGAATTTTTAAGATTAGCTTGTAAAGTTCTGGAAAAAGGCTAGCTGGGATTTTTATGAGGATTGTGTTAAGCCTTTAGATCAATTTAGAGAGTATTGCCATCTTAACACTACTGTCTTCCAATCCATGGTGTCTTTCTAGTTATTTAGGTTTTCTTTAATTTATTTCACTGATGTTTTGTAATTTTCAATGTACTAGTCTTGCACTTCTTTGGTAAAATTTATTCCTAGCTATTAATAGTTTATTCTTTTTGATGCTATTGAAAATAGAATTGTTTTCTTAATTTTATTTTTGGATTATTCATTACAAATGCATAGAAATACAATTGATTTTGTATATTGATCTTGTTCCTAAAAACTTCTTGAACTGGTTTATTAGTTTTAATAATTTTATAGCAGATTCTTTGGTGTTTTCTATATTCAAATCATGCCATCTGTGTTCAAACATGCCAGATTTAGTTTTACTGATTCCTTTCTGATGTGGATGGCTTTTATTTCTTTTTCTTGCCTTATTAGGTATATAAGATCTCCTGTACAGTGTTAAATGGAAATGGTGAGAGCAAGTGCTTTTTAAAATGTCTACAGAGATGATTATATGTCTTTGTTTCTTTATTCTATTAGTATGGTGCATTACATTGATTGATTTGCAGATATTAAATCAGCCTTGCATTTCTGGGGCAGATCTTGCTTTGTCTTGGTGTCCAATACTTTAAAAAAATCTGTTCCTGCATTCAGTTTGCTAGTATTTTGTTGAGAATTTATGCATTTATAGTCATAAGGCTAACTGGTCTTTAGTTTTCTTGTAACGTCTGGTTTTGGTATCAGGGTAGTACTGGCCACATAGAATAAGTTGTGATATATTCCCTGTTCTACATTTTGGAAGAGTTTGTGAAGGATTAGTATTAATTCTTCTCAGAATATTTGGTAGAATTCACAAGTGCAGCCTTCTGAGCCTGGAAGTTTTTCTTGTGGGAAGGTTTTGATTATGAACCAACTATACCTAAGAGACATCTACAAAATACTCCACTCTACAATAGGAGAGTGTACATTCTTCCCAAGAGCACCTGAAAAGTTTTCTGATAGACCGTATGCCAGGCCATAAAACAAGCCTCAATAAACTCTAAGGAATTGAAATCAAACAAAGTCTATCCTCTAATTGCAATAGAATGAATTAGAAATCAATAAGAGTAGGGAATTTTGGAAATTCCCAAGTATGTGGAAATTGAATAACATATTCCTAAATAACCAATGGGCCAAGAAGAAATTGCAAGGAAATTAGAAAATACTTTGTGGTGAATAAAAATGAAGACACAACATACCAAAACTTATGAGATGCAGATAACACAGTGTTCAGAGGGATATTTATAGTTGTATACTCATCTCAAAAAAACTTATCTTTCCACCTCAAGGAACTAGAAAATGCAGGACAAACTAACCCCCAAGGCAAACAGTGGAATGAGATAATAAAGAAAAGCACAAAGATTAATGAAACAGAAATAGAAAAAAAAAGAACAAAATCTATAAAATAAAAAGTTGGTTCTTTGACAAGATCAACAAAATTGACAAAAAGTTAGCTATACTGACCAAGAAAATATACAGAAGATGCAAATTATTAAAATCAGGAATGAATAAGGGGACGTCATTACTGACCTTACGGAAACAGAGAGGATTACGTGGGAATACCATGAACAATTGTATGCCAACAAATCTCATGATCTAATGAAATAGAGAATTCCTCAAAAGATATAAACTACTGAAACTGACTCAAAAGAAATAGAAAATATGAGTATACTTATAGCAAGTAAGTGATTGAATTAGCATTAAAAATGCATACAAAGAAAAGCTCAGACACCGATGGGTTTCCCTGTGAATTCTACCAAAAATTTAAAGAAGAACTAATATTATCAATCCTTAAAAAACTTTTCAAAAAGGTATAAGAGGGAAGAATACATTCTCACTCATTCTATGAAGCCAATATTACCCTGATGTCAAAACCAGACAAAGATGTCAATATATGATACTCTAGTGATGATATAGTAAGAGCCCTGAGTTCACCACTACGCAGTACATCAATGTAACAAAATTACACCTGTACCCCTTAAATTTATACAAACTTAAAAAAGAAGAAGCCAAAACAAAACAACAGACTAGTATAGCTTATAAACACAGACACAGAAATCCTAACAAAGTACTAGGAAACCAAGTCTGGCAACATATAAAAAAGAAGAGAGATCATGACCAAGTGGGATTTGTCCCAAGAAGGAAAAGTTTGCTTAACATCTGAAAATCAATTCATATAACACACTATGTCAATAGAATAAAAGATAATAAGCAAAAACCATATGAACATCTCAATAGACACACAAAAAGCATTTTATAAAAATTCCACACTTTGTGTGATAAAAAAAACTCAACAATTTTTAGATTGGAAGGGAAATTCCTCAACCTGATAAAAAGCATCTATGAAAAACCCACAGCTGACCTCACAGTGGTGAAAAATGAAATGCTTTCTTCTTTGGTTCAGGATCAAGACAAAGATGTTTGCTCTCAGTACTTCCACGTTGTACTGGGAGTTCTTTCCAGGGCAGTTAGGCAAATAAACAAATAAAAGTCATCTAGATTGGAAGTAAAGAATTAAAACTATCTCAATTTGAAGATACCATGACCTTGTACACAGAAAACTATAGGTTTTTAACGCAAACAGTATTAAACTAATAAATGTGTTCATCAAGGTTGTAGGATGCAAAATCAACTGTATTTGTGTACATTTGCAAATAACACTCCAAAAATGAAACTAAAAAATTCCGTTTAAAATAGCATCAAAAAGAATAAAGTACTCAGAAACCGTTTTAACAAAAGAAGTACAAAGCATACTCTGAAAACTACAAAACAGGTTGAATAATTAAAGAAGATCTAAGTAACTGAAAAGATATCCCATGTTCATGGGTTGGAAGCATTAATATTGTTAAGATGTTTATTATATTCCCCAAATAGATCCACATGTTCAACACAATCTCCATAATAATCTCAGTTGACTTTCTTACAGCTATGGACAAGCTGATCCTAAAATTTATATGCAAAATTAGGGGACTCAGAATAGTCAAAACTAAACACTCTTGTAAAAAGAACAACAAAGTTGGAAAACTCACACTTTCCAATTTCAAAACTTACGACAAAGTTACCATAATTAAGACAGTATGGTAATGGCATAAGAAAAGATGGGTATTAGTGGAACAGAATTGAGATTCCAGAAGAAAACCCCATATATTTGTGTTTATTTGATTTCTGAAGAAGTGCCAAGACAATTCAATGGGGGAAAGAACGATTTTTTTTAACAAATGGTGCTGAAGCAATTGGATACCCACATGCAAAAGAATGAAGTTAGATCCCTATCACACAACATGCAAAAATTAACTCAAAATGTAGCATATACAAAAATTAGCTCTTAAATGGAAGAGCTAAAACTATAGAACTCTTATTAAAAAGCATAGGCATAAATCTTCATGACATTGGATTAGGCAATTATTTCTTAGATATAACATCAAAAGCACAAGCAACAAAATAAAAATAGATTAATTGGATGTCATAAAAATTAAAAACTTTGTGCTGCAAAGGACACCATCAAGAAAATTAAGCCAACCCACAGAACGAAAGAATATGTTTTCAAATCATATATCTGATAAGGGACTCATACCCAGAATATATAAAGAACTCTTAGAACTCAATAATAAAAAGACAAATAATCCAATTAAAAATGGGCAAGAATTTTAATAGACATTTTTTCTCAGAAAATAAACACATGGCTATTAAGTGCACAAAAATATGCTCGACATTCACAGCCATCAGAGAAATGCAAATCAAAATCCCAGTGAGTTACCTCTTCAAACCCACTAGGATGGCTATAATAAAAAAGATAATTACAAGGGTTGGATATAATGTGGAGAAATTGGAACCTTGGCCACTGCTGGTAGGATTATAAAATGGAGCAGCTTCTTTGGTAAGCAATCTGGCAGCTTCTCAGGGCATAAACATAGAATTGCCCTATGACCCAGAAATTCCACTCCTAGGTATATTCTCAAGAGCAACAATAATGTATGTTCACAAAACCACTTGTACACAAATGCTCTTAACAACATTATTCATAATAGCCCCGAATTAGAAACAACTCAAATGTCCATCAGCTAATGAATGGGTACACAGAATGTGGTACATCCACACAATGGAATATTATTTGGAAATAAAAAGGGATGAAGTATTGATATATGCACAATGTGGGTGAACCTTGGAGACATCAAGTGAAAGCAGCCACATACCGTAAGAATCAGTTTACACAAAGTGTCTGGAGTAGGTTAATCGATAGAGACAGAAAGTAGAGTAGAGCTGCCGGGGCAGGTGGAAGGGGGGAACGGGAAGGGACTGCTAACGGGTATTGGGTTCCTTTTTGTCATGATGACGATGTCCTAAAATTGATTGTGGTGATGGGTGCACAACTCGGTGAATATACTAAAAACCAATGAATTGTTCACTTTACCAAAGTGGATTGTATATTATGTGAATTATGTCTCCATAAAGTCTCCATAAAACTGTTCCACATAAAAAGAAAATTATGTGGTTCCCAAATTATGAAGACTTTTGTCCCTTCCTTCCCAAAGTTTGTATTTCATTAGTTTTTCTTTTCTTCTTTTTTTCTTCTTTCTGTTTGTTGACAATCCAGTGCCAGCTAGAATAGAAGCAGTGACAATTGGCACCCTTGTCTGGTTGCTGACTTTAATAAAATGGCTTCTAGGGCTTGCTGTAGGTTCTGAAAGTCTTGATCACATTAAAGAAGTTGCTGTCTATTCTTCGCTAAGTGTTTTTGGTCCTGAAAGGGTATTATTGCATTTTATCTAATGCCATTTAAAAAAAAATCTATTTAGGTGATTATATGTGTTCTTTGTGTATCTGTTATTTTTGTGTATCACAATAACAGATTTTCTTATGTTGAACTGTTTTAGAATTCCTGTGTAAAGCCCTGCTTGGTAATGATATCCAATGCTAGATACGAATGGCTGGTATCTTTTTTGTATTTCTGTACATATTTTTATGTAAGATTATTTCATAGCTTTCTTTTCTTCTACTATCTTGTCCAGCTTGGGTATGTAAGTTGGATATATTTCCTTCCTTTTAAAAATTTATTTTAAAATTTATATACACTAAAATCCACTCTTTTTATTATCTAGAGCTATGAGTTTTGACCAATGGATAATCATCTAATTTAAATATTACAATAAGATATAGAACAGTTGCAACAGCTCCTGAGTTCCTTTGTGTTGTCTTTTTGTGACCAACCCCTCTTCCTACTACCAACCCGTGACCACAACTGATCTATTCTCTATCCCTATAGCTTTGTTTTTTCAGAATGTCATGCAAATTGAATGATATTTTCTGTAGCCTCTTGAGTCAGGCACATTTTACTTAGCATAATTTATGTGAGAGTCACCCCTCATGTTGTGTGACTCAAAAACTTAATACTTTTGTTTGCTGTAGGTTTCTGACAGCCTTGATAAGGTTAAAGAAGTTGCCTTTTTTTCTTTATTTGTTTATCTGTTGAAAAACGTGTGGGTTGTTTTCAGTTTGGGTACTATAAATACTCATGTTCAAATTTTTGTGTGATTATAGGTTGTAATTTCTTCTTACACCAAGAATGGGATTTCTGGGTCATTTTGTAAGTGAATGTTGAGCTTTATAAGAAACTTCCAAACTCTTTTCCATAATGACTATACCATTTTGCATTTCCACGAGCAATGTATGGGAGATCTAGTAGCTGACTCTGCATCCTAGCTGCTACTTGTTATTGTAGGTTTTAGTTGCTGTTGGTTTTGTTTTAGTCTTAGTCTTAGTTTTAGCAATTCTAGCGGGTACAGTGTTATCTTATGGTGCCCTTAATTTGCATTTCCCTAATGACCAATTGTGTTGAGCATCTTTTCATGTGGTCGTTTGTCATACAGGTATGTTTTACCTACTTTTTAATTGGGGCATTGTTTTTCTTATTGCTGAGTTCTGATAGTACTTTATATACGGTAGATTTAGATCTTTTTTGAGATATGTGAATTGATGATATTTTCTCCAAGTCTATGCCTTGAACAGAGCAAACGTTTTTAATTTTTGTGGCTTCTCTTTACCTATTTTCTCTGTAATGGATTGTGCTCTTGGTGTTCTATCTAAAAATTCTTTGCCTAACCCAAGGTTGCAAGGAATTTCCTCCTCTGATTTCTTCTAGAAATTTTATAGTTTACATTTTACATTTAGGCCTATGATCCATTTTCAGTTACTTTTTGTACAAGGGACAAGGTATGCGCCAAAGTCTCTGTCTCTTTGTTCGCTGCACGTGGATGTCCAGTTGTCGAAAAGATGACCCTTTCTCCACTGAAGTGCCTTTGCACCACTGTCAACCACCAGTTTACCGTATTTGTGTTTCTGCACTCCATCCTCTCCCATTGGTTTATGTGTCTATTCTTTTGCCAATACCACATGGTCTTCATTATTGTAGCTTTATGGTAAGTCTTGAAATCAGTGTGATTCCGTTTTGTTCTCCCCCACAACCGGTTCGACTATTCCAGTTCTTTGCTGTTCCATATCCATTTTGAATCCTTATTAACGTTTATTTGTTTGATATATTCATTTCCCATGGATTTAAAAATATTCTCATTATAACTGTGGATTTGGAAAATTCTCTTGTAAGTTCATGGTTTTTATTGTTTTTGGTTTCTTCTTTTTATTACGTAATGCTTGTTTTTAATCCCTATTAAAGTGTTTTGCCTTAAGTTATATTCCCTCTGTGTCCTGCTACACTTCTTCCTTTTTGCAGTATTTTTCTTGTGTGTATTTTCCATCTCTTTATTTTCAACTTTTCTGTGTGATTAGTTTTCAGATATGTTTCTTGTAATCAGGAATTAGTTACATTTAAAAACCTGATAAAGTCTTCAAGGCTGTCACGCCCATGGCAGGCCCAGAGTTCCAGGGCGTGGAGGGCAGGACGGTTTCAAGGGATGGAATGAATGTATTTTGTATGAGAGAAGGATATGAATTTTGGAGGGGTAGTGGCAAATGCTATGGTTTTAATGTGTCCCCTCCAAAATTCAGGTGTTGTCAACGTGGTCGTGTTAAGAGGTGGGGCTTAAGAGGTAATTGGGCCCAAGGGGCCTCCCTCATGAACGGGATTCCATGCTTGAGAAAGAGGTTCCACGCTCCGCTCAGTTCTCTTGCCTTGTTGCCTCCTGTAACGTGAGGACACAGCATCCTTCTGTGGAAGGTGCAGCAACAAGGGGCGGTTTTGGAGGCAGAGAGCAGCCCTCACAGGACGCCCAGACCTGTGGCGCCTGGATCTTGGACTTCCAGCCTCCAGAACTGTGAGCAACAAATTTCTGCTGTTTGTGAATTACCCAGTGTGTGGTGTCCTCTTACAGCGGCACAAAGGGACTGGGACAAATACTTTGGCACTTTTACCCCGTGACTTCAATCCTTTTGCATTTAGTGTGATTACTCGCCGGTTTGGGCTCACAGCTGGTTTGTCCTCTGCTTTAGTTTGTCGTGTTTCTCGTTTCCTTTTTCTTCTTGCCGTCCCCTGGGTTAACAGTGCTTCCTAAATTTCTTTTTTTCTTTATTGGTTGAGAGGTTATGTGTCATAATTATATCGTTTTAGTGGTTTTCCTTTACATTTTAAACATTAAATATTTACACATTTTCCTAGTGAAATCCAAGTACTTCGGTGTACGTGTCTATTTATGCACATCAGTCATCCATGACCTCCCAAAAAATCTGAAGTTCTGTGTAAATGTGCTAACCAGGAGTTTATTTCCCATTATTTGAAAAGGGAAATATTTATAGTGCATTACACATAAATCCAAAATTCTCAACCAATTTCCTAGAGTGTTTCTAAAGCAGCAAAAAATGCCTATATAAAACTAAAAACCTAGCATAGAGGGATATAAAATGTTTGAGTATCAGTTCCAGATCACCAACACTTACTATGGTTGTTAACAAACCATTGCTTTGTAGGCAGCAATATATCTAGTTTACATGCTGTTCTGCAAACATTATTGTTGCCACACAGCATGGCAAATAAAACACGGAAATAAATACACTTTTTAGAAAAATGCAGACTGCCAATGGACTGAGTGTTTGTCACCCCCTAATCCCAGTGTGAGGATATTTGTAAGTGGGGTTTTGGGAGGTAACAGGTCGTGAGGTAGGGCCCTCAAGAATGGGATTAAAGCCCTTGCAAGGAGAGGACAGAGAGCTGGCCAGCTCTCTTTTCTGCCATGTGAGGATACGAAGAGACGTTGGTGGTCAGCAACCTGGAAGAGGGTCCTCACCAGAGCCCGACCATGCAGATCTCAGACGTCCAAGTCTCCATAACTGTGGACAATAAGTGTTTGTTGTTTAAGCCACCCAGTCTGTGATAGTTTGTTTCAGCAGCCCAAACTAGGACACACACTAAAATTTATAATAAAGCTCAAAGCAAATTCCTGTAATGAACTCCTGCTCCCCAAGCGATGTGGAGACTTGAAGCTCGAAGTCCACAAGAAGAGAGAGGGCTGAAGGGCGGTGGCGGCTTCTGCACGTCCTGGTGGGGGAAGGGGATGGGTGGAGGACCTGGGTGAGAAAGGGTGGTTTGGGGCAAGTTGTCAGACTCAGAAGACCTGTGAGGGGCTCTTCACCATTCGGTGGCTGCTCCCGAGGGGGGCGCTTCAGAGATCGTCAGAGGAGCTGCTCAGCGCTCTTGGATGAAAAATTGCGAGATGCAGTCTTGCCTATTGTCGTGATGTTTACTTCATAAATTTATTTCATGAAGGTTTGAGGAGATGTCAGGCTGTTTTTCTCTTCCTTCTTTTGAAGCTTCCCATCATACCCCGGGGACACTCAATGTTAATATTTAACACTGCATAGGCGTGGTCCCCGTGGAATGATGCTCCCTTAGGTCCAGCAACATCCCAGATGCCCATCCCTGCCCTAGAAATTGGCAGGCTTTTCAAAATGTTTTCTGACATTCTTCCAATATTATTTGGAATAGAACCTGAAACTTCCTGTATATTATCTTGTTTAAAATGTTGAATTGAGTCTTTGAGACATAGATAAATATGTTTGCTACATAAAGAATAACTAAAAATATTGCATTGGGAGATATTTAAGCTCTATGAAGTTGGTGTATTAACCCAAGAAAGGCTCTCTTGGAAGCATCATGGAAGAAAACTTGCTACAGGGGATGCTCCTATTTCTGCTTTTTTCCAATGTGCCTGGACCTCAGCAGAATTTACCAACCCACAGACCACTCTGCCATCACCTTTTCTGTTGCCATTATCTGCAGTTTAATTTTACTTTAAAAAGCCCCAAACTTGTTATTATTTCATAGGTAAATATTCAATTAAATTCATCAATGTATAAATCATCAATATCTAAGCTTGCTCTCATTTCTGATGTGCTGTGAGCTGCCTCTGGGTGTACTTTTCTTCTTGAAAGAATCATTTCATAGTTCTTATAGTAAGAACTGCATCTTTGGTGGTAAATCATTTTAGTCCTTGCAAGTTTTTATTTTCTCTTTTTCTTGAATAATTGTCTATATTGGTGTAAGAGGCAGATTGGTGACTATTTTCCCTCAGCCTTTCTCCTGGTCTCTATCACTGCTGATAAATCCATAGTCTGTCTAATTCATAGTCATTTAGGAACCTGCCTTTTCTCTCTGGTAGCCTTTAAGATTTTATGAAAGGTTTGGGGAAACTGCACAAAAGCAGGATAAAAATAGTTTCCCTACTCTGTGTGTACATGTGGGTTTTTGGTTTGTTCATTTATCCTGCTCTGTACTTACAATGCAATTTTGAACTGGGTACTCCTGTTTTTCTCTTATTCTGAAAAAAAAATTGAACTATTATCTCTTCAGATAGTGCTTCTCTCTTTTCTTCTTCTGGAATTGTTATTTTATAGATATAGGATCTCCTTGACTATCCTTTATCTCTGATCTTCGTGTGTGTGACTGTGTGGAGATATGCAGATGAACACACTTCAACCAACCCATGATGCCACCAATGGGTGGAGGAACTATTTTCTCCCTGTACCACTAAGAAAGAAAGTTGCCAAAGGTAAGGAGTCTAACAGAAGGCCCCTATATAAAGTGAAGACCCCAAAGGGCTGCAGGCTTGAGGTAGGAGTGAATGAGAAATGAAACCATCATGAGGAAAGGGCAGCAAGGAAAACTGACACTCTCCCATGAGGTTTTAAACCCCAAACTTGTACACACTCAAGTTACAGTTTGAATTCAAATCCTAATAATATATTTTAATTTGAAGTGACCTTGGGTCAGTAGTACTTTCTGGTGACTGGTGGGGCAAAGGCAGATTCTCTCTGGAAAATGTCTCCAATTTATACCAAGAGTGGTTGTAAGTCATCTTCAATTGTAACATGTACTCCAATTTCAGATATATCAACATGAGGAAACACGCATATAGAAGCAATGAAATGCAGTGTGTGTGTGTGCGTGCACACACATACATTCATATCTATATAGCTACAGAAGTCATTTTGTCTCTGTGGTGTTCTAGGTGAGTTCCTTAATGTTCTCTCCAATTCACTAATTCTCTCTTTAACTCTGTTCTACCTAAAACTCTGTTCTCCCTTTATCACATATTTTATTTCAAGGAGTATATGCTTAATTTCCAAGTTTTCATTTTAAATAAACATCCATTGTTATTTCTTATATGCCTGTTTAATTTTTCTATAGTTTCTTGTGCTTTTAAAAGTACATTTTCACTCATTCACCTCTGTTATCTCTTTAAGCACCCTAGACATAATTATTTTAAAGTCTTTGACAAATTGTTCCACACAATTAATTTCATCTGGAGTCATTTCATGTTCTGATTGTCGATTTTGTTATCTATCTTTCTGAACATTGAAACATTTACGTGTTGTGGGAGACGTGAGTTTTTGTCTCTTCTTCCCCAACTCCACCTTTCTTCTTCTGTGTCCTTCCTTCTAGAGCAGCTTTGCTCTTGTCCCCACCATCCCCGGGGCTGCTAGTGCTGTGCAGGTATGACGTGGCTCTCTTTCCCTCCTGTGTCTCTGCCACCAGGCTGTCAGCTTCTCATTGGGCCCCACAGATTCTTCCCTCTCCATGTCTTTTTTCTCACTTATTCATGCAACAAGCAACTTTGAGCACCTACTGTGTACCAAACTCTGTCCCACCTTCTGTCTCCTTTTAATTATCCATTTTATGGAGATGGATTATATTTTGTTATTTATTATTTATACTAAATAGTTTTATGGGTTTTGTTTTCATTTACAGGAAAGTGAGTGGAATGGCACATATTTATCTGAAAATTTCTTCTTGCTCCTCTGATGCTCAATGGATTACTTTATTTTCTGTAAATCACTGGCCTTCTATAATAATACCATTCCTTGTTCTTGTACAGCACTTTGCAACCTACAAATGTTTTCTTATCCCTCAACCCAGTTGATCATCTTGACCAGCTGCAATATGAAATAGATGGGACAGATATTGGTCCTTTTTTACAAAGGGTACACCTGAGGCTCAGAGCAGTTAGGTCTGTTCTGGGGCCACCAGCCAATAAGAAGCAGAGCAGAATCACACCTTAAACCAAATGTCATGACTCAGATACCTGCATTAGACTCTGCAGCTGGAACTTAGAATGTCGCCTGGGCAGGGATCGCATCTTATTCCTGGTACCCCTCATCATGTCGAGCACACTGTTGGTCCTGAGACGTATTTACATAAACGAAATGTTTGGGGACTGCCTGGGAGAAAGCCGATGTTGTACATCTCAGCCAGGGGCTGTGGCTGAGCCCACAGGGCAGGTCCTGCATCCTCTGCTGGCCCCGAAAGAGTGTTGGCCCAAAAGATGAGCCGCAGGACCTGTAGGAAGGTATGTAAGTGTGTGAGGGAGACCTGGCTGCCCGTGGGCCCCTCATTCTCTAATGAAGGAGGATTTATGGCCTAGCTGCAGTAATGGGGATTCAAGACCTCTCAATATGTTCAATTCAAAAAATCAGTAGGTATCGATTCACATTACTGAGTTGACTGAAGGCAGAGGCAGTATTTATTTGGAGTTGTGCTCCTGATGTAATAATACTTAGATTACAATATTTTCTGTAATTACTTAGAAATGACAATGCATATTGAGTTAGTGGTAAATCAGAGGCAATTTAAATAATGTCATCAGGAATTGAGGAGCATAAATTCCGTGGGTTTATTCCCAGCCAATGGGCCATTGCTTCAACGATGAACAGTGTCTCTAGCACCCAGCGTGGCCCAGGGGAGGGGAGTGGGCTGAGGGCAGTGGGCTCTGACCCTGGCTTGAGGTGGCCTGCCATCTCAGCAGGGCAGCTCTGGGTGCAGCTGGCAAGCACAGACCATTGGAGGGCACAGTGGTGGCAGGGCTGCAGGACGGTTGTGACCTGGGCAGCAGCCGGTGGGGGAGGAGCACACCTGTCCAGGCGACCTGCGACTCATGAAGGCTCCAGCACCTGCGTCTCTGTGCAGTGCCCAGGCTGCTCTCTCGCCTCCCCCCACCCTCACTGCTGCAGCTGATCTGGGGGTGAGCCGCACACTTTTGCAGGGGCTCTGGAGCTTCCTCTAACAAGGGTTCAGTTTCTCCGAAAGCTTGGTAGGGCACAAAGGCGCCCAGTGCAGGTTCCAGAGCCTCACGAGAGCCTTGCTTAGGGGGTCCTAGTTCCCTTTAGGGCTGTGTGGGTGGGGAGAAAGCAGATAGTGGCTGAGCCCCAGCCGCGTGACAGGTACTACGCCGGTTACCTTCTTTATGGAATTAATTAAAACCGTCTTCTTGCAAGTTAACAGAAGCAAACTTGGATCAGTGTAAAGGAGAAGTCGGCTGGTCATGGGCCTCTGGTGGGACGAGGGCAAGGACATGGACCTGACCTTGGGAAGGGGTGGGGTCAGAGTCAGGAGAAGTGACCAGAGCCTCTCTCCATCCCCCTGCTCTTCTTGGGCACTCTGGCTGCGCTCCTCCTTCTGACCCGGCCATGTGCTCCCTGCTCCCTGCAGCCCCCTGCGGCCCCCATCCTGGCGGTGAGGACCAGGAGGCTGACTGCCGTGCCCAAGTGAGACAAGCTATGCCCCAGCGGGAGTTGGACCCACAGCCACCAGGTCCGGGAGCATGCTGTGTCCACCACGGCCCTCCCCTCCCCCACATGGCTCTGTGTTCTACTTGGAGGACATGGTGTAAGCAGAGGGCTGGAGACTGGCACAGCAGGCCGGGTTGGCCGTTTAGAATGTGTCTTTATGGAATGTTTTTCTCCATGTTGGTTAGGTAGAGATGAGCCCTTGTCTTGCTGGTGGGACCATGAGATTCCACAAGGCAGGGCATTGGCAAAGATGCTCAGCACAGTCACAGGATGGGATGGGGCAGTGGGTGTGAGCCTTAATGAGAGGGAATAAGGTAGAAAATGAAGACAAGGACTCAGAGCAAGAAGATCCCCAAACTCAATGACAAACAAAATAGGCATCAATTTAATTTTTGTACTGGAGAATGCAGACTGGCTTCCTCTCCCCACCTTCCTGGCCAAGGCTCTGGCTGCTTGTCCCACACATGCTCCCAGGACTCAGATTTCTCACCCAGGATGGTTCAAGACCAAGTCTGCAAGATGCCACATCATCCGGATTAGTGTTTTCCTTTTTCCCTCCACAGTGCTGAGGGCCTGAACGACATCCAGAGGTTTCCTACAACTCTCCGTTTCTCACCACGGCCCCGGCCCCTCGGTGTGGCCCAAAGAGCACTACCAACAAGGAGCAAGTAGCAGAAGGTTCAAGGGCCCTCAAAATTGGGGTCAATTTTCTTCTTTCTAAATAACTTGAGTTTTTTTTCCTTCCAGTGTTCAAATTTTCTAAGCTACTTGGTATTTTAAAAACATTAAAATGACTCTCGGTTTTGAATCGACCTCATTGGTCTTGAAAAGAAAATAACTGTGTTCCACATGAGAAAGAACGTGGTCAGGGAGGAAGAGTGAGGAGCCTCTGATCCAGGGGACACCTTTGAGGTCTTCTGTACCAGGCGCCCCCTCCTCCTACCCTCTTCATGCACAGGTGCGTGCAGAGTTGGAAAGACCCAGGTTCAAGTGCCAACTCTGCCTCTTGAGATTGTGTGACCGACCTTTGGTGAATGCCTCCACATTTCTGGGTCTTGGTTTTCTCATTAAAACATAAAAAAAAGAGATAATTGGGTCTACATCAGAGGATGGTTAGAACAAAATGAAATAACATATGCAAAATAGCTGTGCACTTTTGAAAGTCCTCTATAAATGTACTCTGCTTATTCATGGCACTAATAATTATTATTGCTAGTCATTCCTCTCTCAAGCATTTATTTGCAAGCTACTGTGTGCAAACTCCCTGTGCTACGTGCCAGAGGAAGGAATTGGGTTAAAATTATCTACTTGCAAAATTTATGGTGTTTTCTTGTAGGCTTGTTCTCCTGGAAATAAAATCACTATTCAGTACCTGGGACATTACAATAATACATTTTAATGAAAACTTAATTAATTTGAAATGATTGCTTTGTTGTAAGTATAAGGGAAAAAATCATTAAAAATTGGCAAATGGGAGAGAAAAAATGCTTTTATATGGGAGAGACATATTGAGGCCATGAATATTTCTAAAATAAGAAAACATAAAACTTGAATTTGTAAAGTTATTTCCTTAATTTGGAGGGCTGTTTCAACTTGTTCCCAAATAAAAATAAAAGAATCAAGCTCTGCAGCTTCTGCAAATGAATGAGGAAATCAATGTAGCCTTTTTTTAAAAAACCATTTTCCAGTGGGATCTAACAACATGGGTTCATCTGGGGCTTCGAGTGTTTATTTGTTCAGTTTGGTTCTTGTAGTTCTGTGGAAAAACACAAGTCTCAAGACCGGAAGCTCAGCTAAGTGACCGTTCTGGCTAGACTTGCGTCCGAGACGCACCCCTGTGACCAGTCACGTCGCTATTCAGATGCAGCTTTCTGGGTCCAGGCTGAGTGGAGGAGAGCGGCCCCTGGATGAGGTGAGAGGCAACTGAAGAGTCGGAGGGGCTGAGTTTGAGTCCTGGCTGTGCCATTTGTCCATTTGTCCATCCTCTTGTCCAGAGCAGGTCCTAGCCCTGGTGTGAGCCTCAGGTCTGCCATCTCTAAAATGGGAGAATTCAAATCCAGCCCTGACTCTGTGGCCCACGCTCTGTCCCCTGCACTGTGTGTCATTCACCGTGTTTGAAGACCGAGTGGATGACACGTAAAGGTCACACGGTCTAAGCCACACTCTCCCTTCCCACTCAGTCTTTCGGTGTCCTTTAAATTGTTCCCATTCATCTCTCTTCTGTTGGGTCCAGTGGTATGTTGGTAAATATTTAATAGCCACCCTATTAAAAAAAAAGGTGTTGAATTATGGTGTTTGCCAATTTATTTGGCGTAAATACTCCCACCACGGGCTATTTCAAGCCACCACAGTGATGCCACTGAATGCCGAGCTGGCAAGAGTTGCGCACAGTCAGTTCTCGCGCTCTGGGGCAAGCGGCTCCAGCACAGCACTGGGTAGGTCTGTGTGGTGCAGGGGCACCCCTCAGTGCTGGTAAATGTGCAACTGGATCTGAGAATATCAGCTAATACTCAGTGTTGCTTTCTGTGAGCAGGCGCAGTGCTCAGTGCTTTACATAGGTTGTCTCATTTAATCTCCAACACAGTCCTAGGATTCAGTCCCTCGGTGCGGATGGTTATGTAACCTGCCTAAGGCTGTGCAGCAAGGAGGAGGGGGAGTCCGGATGAACCCATGGCATCTGACTTCACGGTCCGTGCTTTTAGGCGATACGCTATCCTAGATTTCAGCCCTGGTGCTTTCTGCTCCTGACAATTTTTCCAGCCTGCAGAAAAATGCCTTACATACAGGAAGTCCATTTACATTTGCTTCTTTTATTTTGAATTCATTTATCAAATCTCTTGATGATTATTGTGCATTTCTTTGATGTCCCCGGCCTATTAATAAACATATTTGTAAACATCCTTTGATGATATTTTTCTTCACTTGAAGAACTTGCAGATTTATGCTGTTTAGTGTTTTCTTTCTGTTTTGTTTTTGGGTTGGTCCCATTAACAGGGTAGAGTGCAGACATATGGATCTTATATAAAAAAAGTGAATTTATAACAGCTTTTCTATGATTAGGGAAAGAAACAGCCTTAAGTAAAGGGAGCTATTTGGAGCAGAGAGGTTTTTAATTAGGGTGATATTCCAGAGCTGAGTGACAGAGTGTTTCTTGACTAACAGAAGCCTGGAGAGTGCTCCCGTGGAAGGGCATTGCCATATACCAGCCGCCAAGCTGATTTTTCAGGGAATTAAGCCCTGTACCCAAACTGGCAGAAGCACGAAGTCTTTGTCCAGCTGAGCACAGTACAAAGTGGTTTGGAATACAAACAATTACCTAGAGAATCAGGCCACATGGATTGCCAAGCTGGGTAATTTGTCCTCATCGGCAGCAGTGGTACCTACCAAGGGTGTGGTCCTGTGGGTTGCTGTCCTTGGCCCTGGACAGACTGCCTCCAAGGAGATGGCGATCTCATGACACTGTACCTGATTTTAAATGAATTCAGAATATGGAAACACAGATTTGAAAAGATGTAACTTTTGGTGAAATCAGCTCTCTAGTGGACAGCACAATGTAGCAGAAAGAGCATTTTCAATACGTAATAGCTTTGTTGTTTTCATAAAAATGATAGCTACTAATTATTTTAAAAAATCAATTTTTGTAATACTTCGCTTTGCAGAATGGGCTCTAGCTCCATCCAGGATAATACCAGATGTGTTAATTCACCATTGTTTTTTATGGCTGAGTAGTACTCCATGGTATACATATACCACATTTTATTAATCCACTCATGTATTGATGGGCACTTAGGTTGTTTCCATATCATTCATGATTGTAGCTCTGACTTGGGTAGTGCATAGGCAATATATGTAACCAAAGTGTTTGTACCCCCATGATATTCTGAAATAAAAAAAAAGAAAAAAAATTCCAGCTGTGTGTAAAGAAAGAACAAATTACCCCAAATCCTGCCATTCAGAAATAATCACACAGTTGGTGACTTTTCCTGTTATCTGTCGTGACATAACAAATAGCCCCAAACATAGTGGCATTAGACGAAAGCCACCTTGTATTGCTCGTGGAATCGCAGGTCAGGAATTTGGACCAGGGAAATGTGCCTCTTCTCCATGGTGTCTGAAGCCTCAGTTGGAAAGACTTTCATGGCTGGGGGTGGCTCAATTGCCTGGGTACTGCAATATTCCAGAGCTTCCTTCACTCAGGTGTCTGGGATGGCCCAAAGGCTGGCCTCAGCAAAAACCATCAACCAGAGCGCTTCTGCATGGCCTGTCCACGTGGCGTGGGCCATCACAGCACCGCGGCTGGGTTCTGAGAGGGAGTGCCCCAAAAGGGCAGGGCGCGAGAGTCCCCAGGGACCCAGGCAGAAGCTGCAAGGCTTCCACTGACCCCCAGGAAGCTGCACAGCATTGTTTCCTCTGTGTTTTGTTGGTTATAAGTGAGTCACCCAAGCCGCTCCCCATTCAAGGGAGGGGAATTTGATTCCACCTTTTGATGGGGGAAGAACAAGTCACACTGCCAGAGAGCATTTTGGGATGGAAGATTGTTGTAGGCATCTTTGAAAAGTCCACTCTGCCCCAAGAAAATTCTGTAGGCGTATGTATGAATACATGATAGACAGATGGTGGCACCTACAGTTCATGTAGAACCTACAAAGGTAGATCAGCAGATATTAATACTTTTTATAAGAATGGAATTACTTAATCATGCTTTTAAAAATACAAATTAATGAACTTCACTTCAATTTAACAGAAGAAAAAGAAATTGATATAAAATTGAAAGATTTGCTGAACTTCAGATCATTTCTTTTAACCACAAGAGATATTAGTTCTTAAGTGATCTAAGAATATGGAAATAAATTACAAAAAAAATGTTAAAAGCATAGACTCATTATCTTTTGAAATACATTTCTCCCAGTTGTAGACAGAATTAACTCCCTGCTAGGAAAAATGCAGTGATTGTGGTTTCTGCGCCTCCCCACCTCTTCCTTGCCCCTGGTCCAGGTCTGTTGCTTATGTTATTTCTACTCTGTCAGGATTACGACAGGGACGTCCAGTGCCACTGTGGTTCCTCACGTGGCGTAGTCTCAGTTCTGCATGGACACGGGTCCAGGGTTCCTTCATTCATTCTTTCACGTATTTATTCATTCTGTTTCCACTCACTGGGCTTCTGTATTCCTCGCTTATTTTTTTGCTTCATCTCCTGGCTGGGTGCGTTTCATTAGAGTGATTTTTGTTAGGAAGAACTCACGGTGCTTTAGTTCCCGAGTTCCTCAACGTCTGCAACGTTTGCTTGTTGCCTTTAATCTGTCGTTGCCTCTGGCAGGGTAAAGTCCATTTCTTCAGGCACTGGACGGCTGACAAGCACACAGCCAGCCCACTTCGTCAGTCTGATTCATCTGCCCCTTTCCTGGTGGCCCGTCGAGGGGGTTGCTGCTTTCAAACAAGGGTTCTGTGGCCTGAGGACACCGGGGGCAATGAAGAAGTGTGGCTGGGCCTGAGGACCGTCCTTGGGCTCCCCTCCCCTGGGCAGCGCTCGTGCCCCAGGCACGGGGACGTCCCTGCCGTCGTGGGGCCCGAGGGGCTGCCCGCCCAGCACTGTCAAGCTCCTCTTCAAACTGCCCCCGCCCCGTTCTGCCTCGGTGCTGGTTCTGGGGGTGGGGTGCAGGGAGGAGGGCGTTGAGAGTATCAGAAGCTCTTGCCACCAGGCAGTCCTGCCCCAGCTGGAAAAGGACAAGCTCCACGTAAGATCATGTGAAATTTGGGAGCAAAACTCCCAGCTTTGGTCAAAGGTCCCTTTGCTTGGCTTGTCCTTGTGGGCGGCATGGTATCTCCGGGGTCCCCAGGGAGTTGTGGAGACTGAGGCAGGACTTAGAGGTCCAAGACTCTTTTTCCCCCTTCACATGCCTTTGGGGTGGATTTAAAAATATCCCTTACTACTTCTCTGTGCCTCATTTTCCTCATTTGTAAGACAGAGGTCTTCATAATGCCCGCCTCAAAGGATGGTTGCAGGCATTGAACGAGTTGTTACAGGAGTGCTTGGACCCCATCTGGCACAGAGGAGGGGCCACCTGGAAGCCGTTCCCGTTGCCATCGGGGTCCTCCTTATCTCTCCTGTTGTTAGGGTCAGGAGATGCCGTGTCACCAAAGGGGGCATCTGCAGGGGCTGCTGCCCTCTTCCTCCTCCTTCCTATCTCTCCCTGGCCTCAGCTCTGACATGGTCGTCCCTGGGACCCTTTGCCTCCTGGCCAGTCTCCCCAGCTGGGCCGTGGGGACAGAAGAGGCGTCTGCTGTCCTCTTGCCCCACTGCTCCCTGGGCTGCTGCCCTTCCCTGGGCTGTTCCCTGCTGGCACCTGCGGCCTCAGACTCTCCCCGCCCCCAGGGGAGCTGTGGGTGGGCATTTACTGCAATGCTGCCTGACGCAGCCTGGCTCTTCCCGTCAGGTTCACAGCGTTAATGGGGTGCTGGGGGCCCACACCCCTCCTGGTCCCCCATTGGCAACTGTAGCCTGATTGCCATTTTAAATGATTTTTACTAAGTGGTTCTAACCAGCTGCCCATAAAATAATGAAAGGAAAAGTATTCTCATTAAAGAGAAGTTTATTTGGATTGTAAATGTGGGGCTGCTAATTGTGGCTCGAACACAACGAGCAGGAGAGGCTGTTCATCACCACGGCTGATTGACAGGCAGCAGCCAGGGTGGGCCAGAGACGGGCGCTGGGAGAGGGCACCCCTGAGCCGCCAGACAGGCCCTCCAAGTGGGAACACAGAGGGGTCCTGGTCTGCTGGGTCAGGAAGCAGCCCCTGGGGAGGGTCTGAGCTTGGGATGGTTCAGAACTGCTGGGAGGAGGAGGAGGTGCAGGGCTGGCTTGGGCGGGGGCCGCCCCCAGGGTGGTCTTGCCCTCACACCCAAATGTGGGTTGCAGGGCCTGGCCTGGGGAAGGTCTCGGTGGCTCTCCGGGAGGCAGGGACAGATGCATGGGAGGCTCCTGCGGGTCTGCAGAGCCAGAGGCCCGGGTGCAGATCCGAGCTCTCCTCTCAGAAGCTGTGCCACTCCCCACTCTGAGCCGCAGTTCCTTCTTCTGTAAATTCAAATATCTGTTCCGTGGAGACATCGTGCAGCTTAAGGGCCAAGTTCTGCCCTTATCAGCATTTAATAATTGGCCCTTTTCTTATCAGTAGTGGTGCCTCCCAGTCCTTCACTCAACAGGGTATGGCAGGACATGTCCCGGTGCCGGGCGTGGCCAACTTAGCCAGGTGGGTCCTTGCTCCATGGGCTGCAGACAGCAAATGAGCGACAGGCGAGTGGCCAGGATGATTTTATGTCACTGTAGGGACAGAAGTAAGTAAGGGGACAAGAGGGCTGTTTTGAGGGGTCAGAAAAGGGACCTCTAAGGAGCTGGTCCTTAAATGAGACCCCAAAGGGGCTTGGTTGCCCCCGCATTGTCCCTCTGCTCGGGCCATCCAGGCTGGCTGCTCAGGAGAGCCTTGGGCAGGGCCTTCTCAATGGCCCGCCCTCTGTGACAGGTGCGGAGAAGGAGAGAGTGTCCTTCCCCTTCTCCAGGAGGAGCAAATCTTTGCTTTGGGAGATCCTGGGCCAAGGGGTTTTCCTGCTCCTCCTCCAGTGGTCTTTGCTTCTCCCCTTTTCCCACAATCGGTGGGTTTTTACCTTGTTTTTGAGGACAGGATGGAGGCGTTTGGTTCTCGTGAGCAGAGGCCTGGGTGGCTGTATTTCGCACTCATCCTCTGTGGCGGTTGGTCATCTTGAGCATCCCTGCGCGGTGGAAGTGCCTCCCCTCTGCCACGTCTTTCTTGCTCCATGTGATGGGGGACCTTACAAGTGACTGCAAACGCCATTTGCCTCTGGCGCAATTCTGCAGGGATCCTGTGGCCACGTGCAGCCTTTCGCTGACTCCTTCTCGCCCCTTCCCAGGGTGGCTACTCCTTCTTCCCACCCTCTGCCGAAGGTGGAATGGTTTATGATCATTTTCTAGAATTGTCAGAGTGGAGTAGACTTGATATCTTTTCACTCCTTTGAGATTTGTTGAGACTTGATTAATGCCCCTACATGTCATCCGGCTTTGTAAGTGTTTGATATGAGTTCTCAAATATAGAGTTTATTCTGCACTTGTTGGGTAGTACGTTCCGTGTGTATCTCTTTGTTCAATTTTGTTATTCATGTTCTTCAAATTTTCTCTGTCTTTACTGACTTTTTTCTGGTTGTTCTCCCTGTTACTAAGACATGTATTAACATATCCCATTTCATTGTAGGTTTGTCTATTACTCCCTGTAGTTCTATAATTTTTGATTTATATGTTTTGAGCATCTGTTACTAGGTGCACATAAATCTAGATGTTTTTAACCTTCCTGATGCATTGAAAATTTTATTTTGAAATGTTCCTCTTTATTCCCCAAAAGTCTACTTTATCTAATATTAATATAGTTGCACAGCTTTAGAAAAACAATAACTTTGGTAGGTATTTGTATTTGCGTGTGTGTGTGTGCATGTGCGTGTGTGTGTGTTGTTTTTTCCTTCACCCTTGTCTGTGTGTTATAGATATGTCTTTTGTCAGCACACTATGGTTGGGTCTTGACTTTTTTTTATGTACTGTGTCAGTCTTCATCTTTACCAGGAGCGTGTGGTGCATTTGCATTTGATGTAATGACTTGATGTAAGGACTGATCATTTGGGTTTAAATTTAAGTGCTTCCTATTTGTCCCAACTATTCTATTTTCCCTTTTTCTCCCATATTGCCTTTTATGGGTTATATATTTTATTATTTCTTCCCTCCCATTAACTTGAAAGTTTTAGACTATTTTAATATTCTTTTAGTGGTTTCCCTGAATATTGCAATATTCATTATTGACTTATTAAAGTCAAATATTTATTGGTTATTTTACTCTCCTAAAAACACATAAGGTCCATTTATCACCTTCTTACTTATATGGCATTGTTGTATATTTTAATTCTCTCTATATTTTGAGCCCAGTAAGACACTATTATTACACACACACACACACACACACACACTTCTTGCTCCTTGTTTCTTTTCTGCACCTCCTACTTTTCAACTGGGAGAATTTTTCTTCTGTCTATGGAACAGTCTTTAGCACTCCCTTTATTGTGATCTATTTGTGATAAATTCTCTGTTTTGTTTGTATGAAATTTTCTTTATTTAACCTTAATTTTTGAAGAATATTTTCACTGGATGTAGCATTCTTGGTTGGTATTTATTTTCTTTTTAGCACTTTAAAATATTCATTGTGTTTTAGTTTTTCTTGTTTCTGTTGAGAAGTCACTGCTATTTTAATAGTTGCTCTTTGAAGGTAATATGTCTCTTTCTCTAATTAAAAAAATTCCTCTTTGTCAATGATTATCAGCAGTTTTGCTGTGATATAGCTTGGTGGGGATTTTATTTTATTTATTGATTGATAGGGGTTTGTAGGGTTTCTTGCTTCTGTGCTTGATATCTTTCATCAACTTTGAAAATTTCTCAGCTTTTGTCATTTCAAATTTTCTTTCTGACCTATCCAGTCTCCCAACTCCTTTTGGGACTCCAAGCACAAGTTTCTTTCTATTTCATGCCCATTCTTCTGTGTTTTCCATCATTTTGTGCCTCTATATTTTATTCTGTACATTTTATTTTGACTTATCTTCTATTTCATTAATTCTCTCTTCAGCTGTGTCTAATGTGCTCTAAGTCCATCCACTTCATTTTATTTTGATAATTTGGTATTTCAGTTTTATAATTTCCATTTTTAAAAAGAAATTTTCACTTATATGCTAAAATATTTAATGTTTTATTTTATATTCTCAAACATTATAAACATAGTCATTTAGAAGTATGTGCTGATAACTCCAATATCTAGAGTACCTGTGATTATTTCTATTGTCTGTTGTTTCCGCTGGTTTTGTTCATATTGTCTTGACTTCTCATATGCATGGTTATTATGTGCCAGATGTCTTTTTAAAGTTGTTTGTAGGAATAAGTTGAGGCCTAGAATGATATTATGTTCTTTCAGAGATGATTTGCGTTTCTATCAGTTGCTTTTCGGCACTTGAGGTCTGGGTCACCTCAGTAGGACTCCAGATGCTGAGATGATGAAAGGTAACCTGTCTTCCCTTGGGGGCCTGCCTGCTTCAGTTCACTGTCCCTCCAAACATTCAGCCCTTTGTTGCCTCAACTTTGATAAAACTGGAGGGGTTCAGTAGGGCCTTCCCTGCTGTCCTGAGCCCCAGGCTATGAGAGCACCACCCGGTCTTTCAGCCTCTCTGCTGATCCCAGTGGTGTCAGCAAAGTGCTCCCAGGAGTAAAGAGCCACACACATAGCTTGGTCTTGATTTTGCTGCAGATCCTGGCTTGTACAATTTTTACTACCTTGTTAGTTCTCTAGCAATTTTTAAGAAGATATTTTTGCCCTCATATTTTAACAATGTTCAGTGGGGAGGTTGATCACAATTGCCTCATCTGTCCTTACCAGAAGAGGAAATTGTGACTTACTCCCACCTGCATCATAAATTATTCAAACTATTGCCACTAGCCAGGACCCCAGCATCCTTCTCCCCCATGCCTTGGGCTCCAAACCCCTCAGATTGTGAGATCTGTCTGCACTGGCCCATCTGCTCCAACTCAAGCATCAGTAGGAAGAAGGGAGGGATAAAGGGACACACAGCACACTGTTCCTCCCTCTCTGCTCTTTCCCCACGTCCAGCATATGCCTCACCTTATGATGACAACATAAAACTGTACTGAGGACCAAATAGGGTCTACCAGAGTTCAAGCACTGGGGATACAGGAATTCCCTAGAGAGACAGAGTCCCTGCCCTCATGGAGTTTATATGACAGTGAGGAGACAGAATGCAAACATGTAAACAATTCAATACTACACCTTTGTAGGGTGGTAAGCGCTGAAGGGCAACAAAATCAGGCAACAGGACAGTGGGGAGGGCACTGACCCAGAAGGTCAGGACAGGCTTTTGTGAGGAAGCAGCAGCTGATGAGGAAGAGCCAGCAGGGCCAACATCTGGAACATTTTTGGGGTGTCCATCTGTTCAAAAATACTCTAATGATAATATGAAGATATTATTTGCCTTCTTCATTGTCCTGTCTTTGCTCTGATGTACAGTAGCAGTGCCAGGTGGCACTGCCAGTGCCCTAGAACCATCCTGGGGCTGACTGTAAACTCTGACCATGGTCATTGTGTTCTGTCCTGCAACGTTCACAGTAAAAAAAAAAAAAGTCCATTTCACTTGGGAAGGCCCCTAATGAAGCAGTTAAAACTATCAATTTTATTAAGTCTCAGCCCGTGGGTACACGTTGTGTTGATATTCTACGTGAGCAAAGGGGAGCTACTGCAGGGCTGCGGGAAGGGAAGCGGGGGGAGGCCTGGGGCAGCGCTAGTTGGACTGACAAATATGTTGGGGCCTGGGCCTCCCGAGCTGGGGAGAGAGAGGGGGAGACAGGGAGGGAGAGAGATGGAGAGAGATGGAGAGACAGGGAGAGAGGGGGAGAGAGGGGGAGAGGGAGGGGGAGGGAGAGGGGGAGGGAGAGGGAGGGGGGAGTGGGAGGGGGGAAGGGAGAGATCAGAAGGGGAGGAGGGGGAGGAGAGGGGAGGGGACACGCCGGTGGAGCAGGGCACAGGGTAACAGGATGGAGGGAATGCGTGGAGGGGAGGGAATGAGGAACTGGCAGGTGTCAATGCTGAGGAGGGCGCAGTGTCCGTCTGGGGGCCCAGGGCCGTCCCAGGTCGGGGGCAGCAGGTCAGGCCAGGGCGAGCCCGGCCCTCAAAGGCGCTGGTGCCCCTGGCCCTACCTTCCCCTGCGCCACGGCCCACTGTCTGGGCAGCTTTACATGGCAAAGCTGCTGAGAAAGGTCTTTAATATTTTACTTAATTTCACAAACCCCATGAAGTACCATCGGGCCCCTGTAGGGCTGATGAGGAAAATGGGGCCCAAAGG
Source organism: Daubentonia madagascariensis (assembly GCA_023783475.1). Classification (NCBI taxonomy): domain Eukaryota; kingdom Metazoa; phylum Chordata; class Mammalia; order Primates; family Daubentoniidae; genus Daubentonia; species Daubentonia madagascariensis. The sequence goes on along the minus strand of JAKFHU010000600.1, from coordinate 1,349,701 downwards.
CAGCCAGCGATTGGCTGCAGGTGGCGGGGCCTGCACGTGAACCTGAGTCACCGGGCCACAGCCCCCGCAGCCTCCTCCCTCAGGCGCTGTCAGATGGCAGCGACTTGATTGGAAACCGAACAGCCAGCACTTTCAGAAGTGGCTGCTGGTGGTTATTTTGGGGACGTTGGGATATAACTGGGATTTAGGTGTCCAAAATATCTCCCATGAGACCGAGCCCTGCCTGCAGCTCTGGTCCCTTGATGAAGGCTCCCGGTATCCTTAGGCAAGGCTGACGCCCACCCAGAGCCGGCGGCCTGCCTCTCCAGGTGAGGGCTCCCCACCTGGCTTAGAGTCTGTGGATTAGGGTGTTAATCACACCGTGGTCTGGCTGTACCTTCCAGCTCCTCCAAATAAGTGTGGCATGATTCTATTTTGCAGACAAAGTCCCCAGGAGTCCAGCTGATGGGTGATGAGGGGACAGGGGGAAAAGGCTGGCAGCACCAGATCTGTATGTAGGGAACATTCCAACAAAATGCAAAAGGACATTACAGGCCCAGAGATCCAGCAATGCCCCCAAGTTCTCACCTCCTCACCTGGCAGGGTCTGCACGCCAGAGCCGGGGCAGGCCACCTTTGAATCCACTTCTCCACCTGCCAGCTGTGGACATAGGCAGTGACTTAACCTCTCTGGGCCCATCAAGTGCCGGGAGGGTGAAGCAAGGAGGCTGCACAGGCCAGAGCTCACCCGCCTTCCACCACCCTGCCCTGGACTCTACCATTGCCAACAGCTCTGTGTAGTGTCTGCCCTTCCCAACCAGATTCATAAACTAAATGGAAGTAGAAATATTTTCAGAGCCCTTGTCTGGCTTAGGTGCTTTACAAGCACAATGTCAATTAACACTTTAGCCGACACTGTTGTGACTGCCATTCTAAGGATGATGGAGCAGGGATCAGGGTGGTGTGCCCAAGGGGGCTGGCTGAGCCTGGGCTCGCACCCAGAGCTGCTGGCTCACACCCCTCTCCTCCCGGTGGCAGGTGTGCTGAGGGATGGTGGGCTTTTTTCCCTGGCACCTGGGGGTCCCCTGTGTGTTTAGTACAGGCCTGTTAAATTAGATTGAAGATTTTGAGGGGGTCACAGAGCCCAGAGTCTGTAGCAGGTGCTGAGAGGTCTAGAAAAACATAGACATTTAAAGCTCTGCTCTGAAGCCATTTTTTAGCACTACCAGATACAAGGAGAATTGTTGTGCTTGGGAAGGGTGAATGTTGGTGTGGTCAGCAGAACACCGGCCCCCAGGACAGCCCTGTGCTGACCCCCAGAGCCTGTGAACATGTCAGGTTACACGGCAACAGGGAATTATGGTTGCAGATGGAATGGAGGTACTTACTAGGCAGCTGACCTTGAGATGGCAGATCATCCTGGATGATCTGGGTGTGTCCAGTGTCATCACAAGGGTCCTCGTAGGAGGCAGGCAAGAGGCTCAGAGTCAGAGAGAGGTGAGAAAGCTTCCACCTGCTGCTGCTGTTTTGAAAATGGAAGGGGCCTCAAGCCAAGGAATGCTGCAGCCCCCAGAGGCTGGAAAATACACACAAAGGATTCTTCCTGCAGCTTTCGGAAGGACGCAGTTCTGCTGACACCGTGACTTTAGCTCAGGGAGACCCAGGTCAGACTTTGCAGCTCCAAAGCGGAAGGCTTATAAGTCTGTGTTGTTTGTTACTGCAGGGAGAGGAAATGAATGCAGGTGGCCTGGGGCTTTACTGCGGCCCACACTGTCCCAGGAGCGGGGCTCATGTGTGGCAGGCATGTGTGCACGAGGCCCTCGGCACTCGCGGGCTGATGTCAGCTGTGTGTGCATCAGGCCCTCAGCACTCTCAGACTCGCGGGGTGACAAGGCACAGCTATGATACGCAGCTGCCCCATACGGGCCCCAGCCCAGCAAGCCCCCAGTGTGTGCCTGGGCTTCTGTTCCTTCTTATCTGATAAAATTAAATGACAACTATTCATGTGGAAGAAGTTTTACCTGCAGTGACCTTTAAAAGAACTGTAATTATGATGGGCACCAGGTGACATGAATGTTTAGAAATATTTTCTGGATCAATTTCCTTACACTGCCTTCCTAATCCAAACCAAGCCAATACACACACTCACACCCCCCCCCCAAACTCAGGTCCCTACACACGATGCACATGCCTCAAACACACACAGATGTGTACACACGGCCTGAGTGTAGTACCTTTCTGAGGATGTCCAGGGTAGCACAGCGCATTGCATTGAGTGATCTGATGGTCCCAGGGTCAGAGTGAAGGTGCTGGGATGGCCTGAGGACTGCCATCCTCAAGTGCCCGGACCCCCAAGCCAGCCTTGGTCGGGGAGAACCATGCTTACTTGCATTTTCCCGGGCAGAGCCCATGTGCTGGTGCCCTGCAGCAGCTGCGTCATCCCTCCCTGAGTGCTCCTGGCTGCTTGCAGCCTTAGGAGCCAGCTTGCAGAGCTGGGTCCTCGCTGCTGCTCCAGGGTCCCTCTGCCTGAAAGTAAAGGCTGCCAACTCCAAAGAGGGGAGCTCGTGGGAGCTGGGCGGGGGACTCGTTCGATTCAGTTGCTCTGAGCCCCCAGGCTCTGGGGACTTGATGTCATTGGCCCTCTATTTCTGTTCCCCTGGCACAGAGAGGCACCAGAGCAAGGGGATGCAGTGAGAGGCAGCCCGGGGTCCTGGGGGCACCAGGGAGACCTCCCGAGCCAGGTTGGGGAGGACGGCCAAGCTGAGGGTGGAACAGGGTCCAGGTGGGTGAGGAGGGGTGTGGCTCTTGACAGATGGCCCTGGGCGCTGAGGCACAGAGCTGTGCACCAGCAGGGCCTGCGTGTGTCTCCCCATGGGGTCCCTCTGCTCATGTGGTCCTGAGTTTCCTCCAGACCACACTCAGGAGAACCGTCACCGCGAGCCCTGAGGCTGGGGCGGAGCAGCATGCAGTGCTGGGGCCACAGAGGCCCGAGGGCTGCCGCAGGAAGCACAGGCTGTGATCTAGGCGCCCCTGCCTGGCGCCAGCCCTCTGTGCTGTCTGTGTGTCAGCCTCGGTGGCCAGGAGGAGAGGTGGAGTTCAGGGAAAAGATGGATCCTAAAGCTGTCCTCCAGGAGAGGGGACTCCTGGCACATGAAAGAAAAGGGCGCTGGGGTTGAGAGCCCTGGTGCGGAGACCTGGGACCCTTCAGGATCTTCCCACCACCCCTAAGATGAAGGGAACCCCTCTCACATGGCCCTGAGACCCCCATCTCTGGCCTCATTCCCACCACACCCTCCTGCGATCTGCTCTGAGGCAGCAGCAGCCTTCCCTGTACGGGTCACAGTTGCCCATCACAGGGCCTTTGCACGTGCTGTCGGTGCTGCCAGGAGCAATCTTCCCTTTCTTCTTTGCCTGATCAACTCCTCCTCCTGGCAGGTGTGTGTGCATCAGGCCCTCCGCACTCGCAGGCTTGTGGGGCGACAAGGCACAGCCAAAACACTCGGCTACCCCGAACGGGCCCCAGCCCAGCGAGCCCCCGTGTGTCTGGGCTTCTGTTCCTTCTTATTCAATAAAATTAAACTATGACTGTTCGTGGGGAAGCACACCCAGCACCGCGGCCCAGGTGTGCCTTCCTTCACCACCCTGCCTGGCCAACCCCAGTGTCCTTCCCAGAGCCCCGTCTCAGTCTCAATGTGACATTTGTTGGCATGATTATCTGATGAGCATCTGGTTTCTCTCCTAGACGGTAAAGGTGGCCTGAGGACAGAGACCTGGCTTGCATTTCAGCTCCACCCTGTACCTCCAGAGCCCAGGCCAGCGAGGGCACATGGAGATCGTGATGCAGTGCCATGGGGCAGCCCAGGGCCACCCTTGAGTGGAGTGCTCTGTGTCACGCGTCACTCATCCTTGAAGCAGCCCCCGGGAAGGTGCTGTTAGTGTCTCCATTCTGTGGAAGAGGAAACAGGGCGCAGTGACGCTGCCACCACGCCTAAGGCCACATGGCAAGTGTCACAGCTGGGATTCAGAGTCTGGGCAGCTGCTTCTGGGGTGGCACTTTCCCATACAGGAGCCTGTAGCCACATGTAGCTAGTTGAGCTTAAATTAATTAAAATGGAATAAAAAGTCCAGTTTATTAGGTGCTCCAGCCACCTTTCAGGTCCACACGTGGCTCATAGCCACCGTATTGGGCAGATCTCCACCACTTCCAACGTCTCAGGAGGTTCTGCTGGACAGCGCTGCCTCCGGAGTCTGGGCTAGACGTGGGCAGCTCAAACCATTCCCCAGCGGGCTCGCCCAGCCTCACGCCCCACTCCCCACAGGGGCTCGCCAGCCCTCTCTGGGGCTCAGCCCCCACCCCACGTGTCCTGTCTATCCCATCCAAACTGCCGCCTCCCACAGTGCCCCTGTCCCCAGCCTGCCCTCACCTCCCGGCACAGGCACAGGGCGCTTGCTCTGGGTGGGTTTCTAAGGGCCAGGTAGGCTCTGCAGGCTGCGTGGTCCTCGTCTCTTCCTCTGCCTCCCCCCCCTCCTCCCCATTCCCTTCCTCCTCCTCCTCCTCTTCCTCCTGCACTTCCCCCCTCCCTCCTCCCCCTCCCTCCTCCTCCTCCCTCTCCATCCCCTCCTCCTCCCCCTCCCTCCTCCTCCCCCTCCTCCCCCTTTTCCTTCCAGTCCCAGGAGTGGAAACGCTGTTCTTAGCTCACAGACTGTGTGAAACAGCCCTGGACCACGCCTGGTGCCAACCTCGGCTCCAGGGTTGGAGCTTTGCTAAGTGCCTCGCTCCTCCCTGGACCATCACTGGGGTTTTTCTCCACCTCTCACACCTGTCATGTCTGCATGAGCCCTTCGTTGTGTGAAACATCCTGGCCCTGCACATCCCCCAGGTGGAGCTCATGAGTGGGGTCAGGAACGTCGCTCGGCGTGTGTGGCCCTTCCCTACAACCTGCAAGTCTGGGGCTTGGGTGTTGTTTTTTGTGCATGCAGGTGATGTGAAAGCTCGTTCAGTTCTTGTTGTCTTTCACAGCCTGTGACTTCGGCTGAGAAAGTGTGTTCCCTGCAGAGTCAGTGGCACACTGTCAACTTGGCCTGAGGACCCCTTAGAGGGTGAAGGCCTTTCCAGTGCTCACCTCTCACCCTGTTGGAGGAGGTCCAGGGACCTGCTTGCTCTGCTAAGGGCAGTTCTCCTCTGGCTGAGTGCATGCCTCGATGGTCCCCGTGTCTGGAATCCTCACCGCTTCCGCTCTATGCACAGCCCTCCTCTTGTACCTGTTCAGCTGTTATCGCCAACTGCTGCCCCGCACGCACTGCATGTTGCCCCCAGCCCTGTCTCCATCCCCTCCTCCTCTGGCTCATGTCACTGCCATTCCACTGGGGAGCTGAGCGGAGATGCCCACAGCCAAAAAGGCTCAGACTTGCGGGCTGGGAGACCGGCTACCTGGCAGAGCACAGGCAGGGCCCTGGTGTGGCGTTGCGGCTGAAGGCACAGGCAGCACAGACGGAAAGAGGGACAAGCAGAGCCGAGGCTGTGGCTTGGTTGCTCTCTCACTAGCTGTGACCTTTGGCTGAGGCACTAACCCCTCTAAGCCTCCTTTATCAAATGGAGATATTATAGCACCTGCTTCAGGGGTGTGCAAACCATCCCAACCAATCTGTGGAATGTAGGGGCTTCCTGCCCTCCATTTTCCCACACCCTGTTCTGCCTGTGACCGTCCCACCCAACACTCCGCCAGCGTGGGTGCTGCCCAGCTCTATCCCACATGCCAGGCATGGCCCATGCACATGTGGTTCTCCACGGGTGGGACACAGCACCTGCTGGCACAGGGCTCCCTGTCCCACGTGCCTGCAGAGGATGCTGTCCCTCAGCCTGCCTCCCCTAGAGAGCACATCCTGAGGCAGAGTCCTGAGGTGCTGTGTTTGAGAGGCTACAAATCCAGGGGACAGGAGTGAGGGGCACGTGGGGAAGCAGGGAGGGAGGCAGAGCCAGGGAGATGCCCAGATGGTGGCTCTGCAGCCCTTGCTGAGCTGGCTGTGGAAAGCCACCTAACTGTGTCCCTGGACGAGACCTAGGGTTGGTGGGAGCAGGGAAGAGAATTTATCCCTTGGCTTGCTTACTGGTTAGAGGTTTCCCACCTGGAGCACCCAGTGTGGCCCCTCAGTGTCATCAACTGGGAAGCCATTCATTCATGCATTCCTTCATTTGTTCATCCATCTACCATCCACCCACCTACATGCACGCATCAGACATCCAGGGTCACACTCTCTCTGCCAGCCTGAGTTCTGGGCCCAGAGGATACAAGAAGAACCAGAGTGGACGCTGTGCTTGCATCAGGGGCTCCCAGAAGGCACTGCTTGCATTAGCAACATCCCAGCTAGCTGCCTGTAACGTCTAAGCCCCTGTGGGTTGGCACAGAGGTTTCCATCTGGTTGGGGATACTCAGGGGTTTTAGAGTTGCCCTCACTTGCCTTTGCTCATGGTCTGGACAGTGATTACTCAGCACTTGCCCTTGAGATTTTGGGGATGGTGTCACACGTCCCCTCCCTCCCCCAGGCCTGGGGTGGGCATTCCAGTCAGGGCTGGGTTTGGGGTGGCTGTTTGCCAGCTCCGGCTGTGTCTCTCATGAACCCCACTTATGAAGTTTCTGTAGGCCCCTAACTTGGCCTTTATCCCATGGGTGGGTTTCAGTCCTGCCCCAGACACCCCCTGACTCTGCCCAGCCCCCCATGCCAGCTGTCAGTCCCCTGCCTCAGGTCAGACCCCCTGCTTCACAGCTCCAACCTGAAGCCTGCCCACAGTTGTTGGGCTCCGTCCTGGGCTGTGGGGCCCCTGGCCCTGGCTGCACAGAGAAAGGGGATTATTTCCGCCAGTCCCTGCTCCGGAGATCGCACCACATGGAGCCCAGGACCCGGCTTTGCCATCGGAGCTACCTGGGGTCAGTTCTTGTCTCTGCTTCTTCCTACCTGAGTGACTTTGGACACGTCACTGAACCCCTATGAATGTGTTTCTTTGCTAGTGTAATTGCGAATAGTAACAGCCACCTAGTGGTAGCATCATGGGGCTTTTGTGAAATAATACACATCAGCCTCTGGGGACAGGACTGTCACAGAGCCAGGGCTCAAAACAGTGCACCTGTTATTGATTTTATTATTATTAATTGCTGGTAACAGCAGCAGGGGTGATGCCTTCTGCCTGGCTGGGTCTCTCCGTGTTCCTGGCAGCCCAGCCAGCTCTGGGCTTGGGCTTCCATGCTGCTTTCTGGGTGCTGCTGTGGCCAGGCTCAGGGTGCTAAGTTAGGGTGTGGTGGGGATATGGGGACACAGAGAAAAGGGCAGCCTTTCCCCAGTCAGGAGAATGTCTCAGAGGATATTGCACTTCATTCATTTTTGCCTTTAGTTTTTGAAAGAAACATTCATCTGCTTTGACCTTGAGGATGAGGGAAGTGCATGCAGTGGCACCCGTGGGGAGGGCATCTCCCAAGTCAGCCTCTTGAGCCACTGAAGGCAAGCACCAGCTCAAACCAGAATCTGAATGGTGTCTAGGTCCCTCGGTCCCCGAGAGACTCGGGAGGGGCCTCACGGACAGCCCGCCTGAGTCCCCAGCTGGCCACTCAGCCCCTCGGTGAGCCACCTGCCTGGCCTCTCAGGGGCATGGTCGGGCGGCTCAGGCTGCCTCCGCCCATCCCTGTCCTTTCGCAGCTTGGTGAGTAGGCAGATTTTAACACAGTTGTAATCGGTGCTCAATCCATTTGAGACTGCCTTTCCCCTGTCATCAGAAGGCTTTTCTCCATTTTGCTGGTGTCTTCAGTGACTGTCCTAAACTACGGCAGACATGCGGCATACTGTGCCTATTGTTGGGGGTTTGGGCTGCTACCTGTGGCCCTGAGTGTGTCTGCCAAGGCCCCGAACCCATTGTGCTCTGGCCCATAGTGGCCTGGGGGCATTTCCAGGGCAGAGTCCACTTCCTTGCAGGGTCATGAGCCACAGAGCCCTGGCTTGGGCCCTGTGTTGCTGTAGTTCTATCACAAATAATACTGCGACAGACACTCCCTTCCCAAAGCTGCACTCTCTCCTTACTCCCCACTCCTTGTCTCTTTCCTTGGGCAAGGACGGGCAGTAACTATCTCTAAGCAATGTCAGTTCTGCAGTTTGGTTTATAACAGCCTCAGATCGTACTTAACAGGCCTTAACTTGGATGCAGTAACCCTCAGATTCCCCTAATTTTAACTGAATGGGCTAACAAAAGAGCATTTCTCCCAGCCATGCTCCGCCCGCTGCCTGCCTTCTTAACCGCACCCTGCATTTTGTGATCTGAGCATGTGGCCTGCATCTCACTGTTGCTGGTCTTACTGGAAGCCTTGAGTTCCAGAAGCTTCTCCATAGTTCTGGATGGAACAGAGCCAATTCTGGCCTTTCCTTCTCGAATAGTAGGAAAATGTTAATTCTGAGTTCTGATTCTATTCTGTGAACCTCAATTCCTTGCTTATAAAATGGGGATAAGAATATCTAACCTATCTACCCTACAGAATGATTGTGAGGCTCTGACTATCCAGCACAGGAGCTTGCAAACCTGAGGATGATGTGTGCATCTGACAGGGCATTGTCAGCTCTGCTAGTGCTATCGGCATGCTATAGGCACCAGATATATTCTTTATGAATTATAGTCAATATAGCAGACTGAATTGATATGGGATGCTTCCCCTTGCTTCAAACATGCGGAAAGGATGGGTAAAATATGACAAAAAATTGTAAATACATATTGGAACCTGAAAGCAAGAGAAAACCTCAGATATTGGAAGTAAATGGGCTCAGAACTCTAAGAGGAATCGGAGTTTAAACTCAGTGTCGGAAGTAGATACAGGACTATCGTGAGCCCCCGGCCCCAGGGGAAGGGGAGAGCTGGAATTAAGTTTCCTTCATAAAATTGGGTCTGACAAAGGCTGCCACCTCAGTGAATGGGACAACCAAGTGGGTACCTGCTCTCTGCCATGCTTTCCTGATTTTGGAATGCCAACCCAGGGACGAATAGAGTCCATATTTGTACCAAAGAAACCATAAAGTGAGAAGTCAAAGCCACTTGGCTTTCACAGATGCAAACGCCAAACCACTGCACAGGGTTGTCTCCACCACGCAGGATGCTCGGAGCTCCTATGAAAACAAATTCTCCCTTGAAAGATGCACTTAGAGTAAAAAAATACAGAGAATACACAGCACAACAAAGAAGTGGCATTCCAGAACTTCAGCTAACAGAGCAATCAGAAGAAGATTTTAAAGTAAGTATGTTTATGTTTTTCAACAAGTCGAAGGAATAGAGTGCATTGACAAAAGTAGGGCATTATGAAGAAAACAAACAGGTAGTTTAAAAAAAGAACCAAATTCTAGGAATGTAAAATATAGTCATTAGAAGAAAAAAGAGGTTTTATCACCCTTATTCCTATTCTTAGGACAATTGTCTTAAGCATAAAAAGTTTTTCTCCTTCCAGTCTTTGGAAATATGACAAGGAAGTTAAAGGTAACCAAGTCCCCCCTACCCTCTCCATGGTGGATCTGTAATCTGTTGAGGGCTACAGGTCTCAGAGAATAAAAGTAACATGGAGCATTTATTCATGTCTTACTACGTCCTGGCACAGGGATAATAAGCCTTATATGAGCATTAGCTCATTGAATTCCAACAACAGCCCTTCCGCGGAGGCCTGTTGTTACCTGAGGCCCAGGGCTAGGACTGTGCAGGGTTCTGCCATGTGTCCTGGGTGGGGCTGGACCCAAACCCAGGGCTGTGGACTTCAAAGCTGGGTGGTATAATCACTGAACAGAGATGACTGGAGAGAGACTCATGCAGTGGAAGAACAAAGGAACCAGCCAGCACAAACAGCATCCACTCTGACCATGACTGGGTCTCACATCCCCATCTGGGTCAATTTGCCAAAAGTGTGAAGATCAATTTCCTTAGTCATTAATTTGTTAACATTACACTGTTTTCTGGGGATTTTAATTTTTCGTTTTTTGGCATCAATTCTGTGATCCTAACTCTTCCAGTGTGGCACCTGTCTCTCTCTGTAGGCCCTTGCACTTGGCACTGGCAGCTCTGGTGTTCCTCCCATCTGCAAGCATCCATTTGGGTGGTCTGAATGACTTCCAATGAGAAGCTTCATGGCTAAGGGCAAATTCTAGGACAAAAAATTCAAGTCCAGCAGCAGCTCTTGGTGTTGCTGGGACTCCTGGGGTTACTGAACTGTTTACCACCAGGACCTAGCGTCACGCACGGGACGTGGTATCCATTATGCAGATTGATTGGGCTTCAGGGAATGGATCAAGCATGCACAGGGCGTGACAATTGGTGGAGTTAATTGTAATTAATGACTAAGAAGCCCTTTAAGAATTCAAAATTAATTCCAAAAGGCACATGTACAAATACAACGTAGGTCCAACCATCTTTAAATGCTTCACATTTAATGTGTATTTATCAGAAGTTCATTTTTTCAGACATGCTTTTGGAAGAATAAGTAAAATGTGTTCTTAAAATATCTCAAAGTATGATCCCCTCCCCACCAAAAGGTGGGGGGGGGGAGGGGAGGATTTGCCAGTTCATACAGATGTACTATGAAAGATGTTGAAATTTTAGTCAGCCAGGAATTAGGCCACTGATCATCAGATAACTTGCTTTAAGTTTGGTGATTTTATGTGAATGGTAGGTTCCCATCCTAGCCATGCTGGGCACCTTATCTTAAAAAAGAAAGAAGTACTTTGGAATGTGGAAGAAGGTAGGATTGTGGGCACACTCAAGTACATTCCAGTGAGAAGTGTTTTAAAAATCTAGAGTGTAGAAGAAAAAACTGGAAGCCTCCACCACTATGGTGTGGTGGGTTAAAGACAGCTGCAAATTCTTTGACAGTCCCCCATTTAGACGTACCATCTATGCCCCGCCCTTGAATCTGGGCAGGCTCTGTGATGCCTGACCCTGGACTGTGGCAGTTTCTGGTAACTTTCACTTCCTGTGTCTTCAAATAACCAAGCTGCCATGTTGTGAGGAAGTGCAACCAGCCATGAGGACAGACCCTATCTGGAAAGGAACTGAGGCCCCGGCTGACAGCACACACCGAGCTCCAGCCTAGAGAACCAGTAGGAACTTGCCCGCCCTGTGAGAGCTCTCTTGCAAGTGGATCCTCCGGCCCCAGTCAAGCTGTCTTTACTGACCACGTGGGATAGACATGAGCCATCATGGTTGGGCCCTTCCCAAACTATGGATTTATAAGCAAGGGCAAAGTTTGTTGATGGTTCAAGCTACTAAGTTTTGTGGTAGTTTCTTAGGCAGCAACAGATAATCAGAAAAATAATAAAATGAGATTTATGAGAAATTCCTTCTTTTCTGCTCCAAATATAAGTGTGTTAAAATAAAAATAAAATACTCATTGTTTATTTAATACTTAATATTTAAATATACAGCAGTTATTTTTTAAAACCAAGTACATAGATTTAAAAGCAGTACTGGGGAATCTCATGCTAGACAGAAAGAGAGAACTCACTGGTTAGCAAAGGGGCAGGAAGCCCCTTGTGCCTGGGGGTTGTTGGAACCGGACTCGTGCTTGATGAGCTGGATTTCAATACCTACGTTAGGTCTTGAGTGACAACCGGAGACCCCAATGTTTAAAAGGGAGCGAGACTTCGGCTCTCTGCAAAAAGCTTAAAGCAGGAAAGATCTATCCAATTTGTGACAGGAAATAGAACAACTTCCGCCCAGACTGGAGAAGTAGATGGGAAACAAACTGCCTTGGGCAGAAACAGTCTCTCCCAAGTAGTGAGAGCCCCAAGCCCAGGCTGTTTTGGAGTCTTATTCCACACAGGGCCGCAGTGCAAAACCCTGAAGTAAGAAATCAGGGCTCAAACTCATCTAGAACCAGTGAACTCATTACCCACTTCTAAAATACTGTCCCAGGGGAACACCCTCACATTCTGGGGAGCTGGTAGGACTGTGGGCTAGGACAACCCTGAGGGAAGTAGAACTGATAAAAAAATGTACAAGACACAAAGAAAATCCACCATGATGAGGGGTATGCAGCAAAGAACACGCTGGAGAATTCACCCCTGAGGAACTAGAAATGACAGAGCATCCTACAAGTCTTTAGCATAAGCATGATAAAAATCATCAAAGAGATAAAGAAAGAGATGAAATTCATAAAATGAGAAGAGGACATTATTAAAAACCAAAGGACTTTATTAAAAACAAAAGCAATTATAGAGTTGGAAAATCCAGCCAAATGACAACAACAACAAAAACCTCTCAGTAGATATTTTATATGAAGAGAGTTCGAAGGTTCGCATGAGCAGAGCCGGCCCCGGGGTGCAGCTCAGAGAGGGGCTGTGAGAACACCTCAGAGTCCAGCTCTCTCTCATGCATCCCCCTCCGGCCCTTTCCTGGAATCTCAGCCCCCGGGTTTATTCCCCTGGTCCCTTACCCTCAGCAGCATGCTAACGCTCTGACTTTGCATTTCCTTTGTGTTCTGTCACAGAAGGGTTTTCTTTCTTGGTTTGAGTTTAGCTTTGCTTTAGAAAATGTTTTTTGTTGTTAGGACTTATTCTGCATTTCTGTGTATTTGGAGTAGGCAGTGGGCTTTTAGCTCAATTCATCACTTTTTGGCCACAGATTCCTAGCAGAAATACTTGAGGGCTACACAGCCCAATACAGTCGCCACCAGCCATATTCAAGGTAAATGAATTAAAATTACATAAAATAAAAAATTCAGTTCCTCAGTTGCCTGAGCCACATTCTAAATGCTCCATCTGGCCAGGGGCTACTGGACTGGGAGAGGGATGGGCGCCTCTCCCTCACTGCAGAAACCCAACTGGACAGAGTCAGTGTGTCCAGGAGGGTCCAGTCGAGAACATCATGGGGTGGAAACATGGTTCATGTCAGAATCTGTGTGCATGGGCATGAGTCCAGGTGGCTGCAATACAGTGTTGTGGGTTATGGTGTAACTTAGCAACATCTGGAAAGAGCTCCCTCAGCTTCCTGAAAGGAAACCTCTGCAGAGGGCAGTGCACTCCCCTTTCACAGGGCAGCAGACAATACCCTGCGGGTGGTTGTGGGAGCGATGCTCATTTGGGCAGGAGGTCGTACTATGTGGACGGTGAGATTCCTCCAGGAAACACTACCACAGTGAAGTGAGTCAGAGGCGCTCATGGTGGCTTCCCCGTGCCCCACTGGTGGCCGAGGAGGGGACAGTGAGATGGAAGAAGGGAAGTGTGAGCAGCTACGTGGCTGTTCTCTGCTCCTGGTGACTGCAAAATCCTGCATCTATGAGATCTGGGCAGAGAATCTCAGGGAGCTGTTTCCAGATGTTGCTAAATTACACCACAACCCATGGCACCATATTGCAACAACACAGATTCATTTATATGCACACAGATTTTGACATGAACTGCATTTCAAAATTAAGCAGAAACAGGGACCTGCCACAGCTCCTGCCACAGCTTCTGATCGCTATGATAAGAACAGAGGAGATGAACAAACTGTTTAAACAGGAGCGGAAACAGTTGACTGGAGAGGTTTGCGTTACAAAATGAGTGAAATGGGGCGTCTTGCAGAGATGGTCCCCCAGCCAGGCATCAGCGATGAGCGAGAATATCCTCTAGGTGGCGGGGGTAGCAGAGCAAGGTTTGAGCACAATATGTCCTTAGTCGATGATGCTGGAAAATGCAGGCCTCAATTTGCAAGAGAAGCATGGAAAAATCTGTTAACATGGCAAGTGGGGAGCCCAGCTAATGAGTTTCTCATTTTGAATCACCCAAGTGCCTGGTAAATTCCAGAGTGATGCCCGGGGGCCCCATCCATTTAAGGTGGAGGGACAGAACATTAGGCTGGAGAAAGGGGGGCTGCAGGAGGGACCAGGAGGGGCAGAGGCACATGCACTTACTGCAGCCGCTGGACCAGGCTGCCCCAGATGGCTTCATCCCTTCCCACTCACCCCCTGTGCTGAGGTTTGGGGCTCCAGAGATTGCAGGACCTCAGGCTTGTCTGCACGGGGCTCTCTGGCTGGTGGGGTTAAAATTCATTTTGGAAAGGGCTGCGTATGTGGTGTGACCTGTATTCTATGAACAGGCCAGCCCTTCTGCGAGGTGGGGCTAGGGTGGCACGTCAGTGTGCTGGGGCTGCTGGAACAAAGGGCCACACGCTGGGTGGCCACAGACAACAGGAATTTATTCTCTCATAGTCTGGAGAACAGAATTCCAAAGTCAAGGTGTCTGCAGGGCCACACTCTTTCTGAAGGCCCTCAGGGAGTGTCCTTCCTTGCCTCTTCCGGCTTCTGGTGTTTACCAGCCTTCCTTGGCAATCCTGGGCTTGTAGATGCATCATGTCAATCTCTGGCATCCCTGTCCCAGGGCCGTCGTCCCCCGTGTGCCTCTCTCCTGGTCTCGTAAGGAGACCAGTCAGCGTGGATGAAGGGCACGCCCTAGTCCTGAATGGCCTTGTCCTAACTGATTACTTCTGCAATAATCCTATTTCCAAATCAGGTCACATCTCAGGACTTCAACATATCTCCTTGGGGGACACAGCTCAACCCAGGGCAGAGGGACAAGAGGGACTGCAGCAGTTGTAGGAGTTTCCCTGGTTGGAAACCAGGGAGTTCCTGACCCTGGTGCTCCGTCTGCACAGCCACTCCCTGTGGCTCACCTGTGTCGTCAGTCTGTCCCCCTTTGTCTGGGCGGCTGCCGGCCCTCTTATGATTGGTCTCCAAACCTGCGCCGCCCCCTGCCTGCTCCGGCCAGAGTGACCGCTCTCAAATACACGTTTGACCTACTCAGAATCCTAAAGGGGGCGTTCTCACCTGCAGGATAATATCCAAATGTCTTTTAATGACTCCTGGGGGCTCTGCACAGCCTGTTCCAGCGTACCTGCCCAGCATCACAGTTTTATAAAAATAGCAAGCGTTCACTGGACTCTGCCACGTCCCAGGCATTTGGAGCACACGCATTATCTTGTTTACTCCTCACAACAAACCTGGCGGGAGGATTATCTACCCTCCTATTACCAAGATGCCCACTTGGAGGAAGGACTGGAAGCACAGAGGAGTTCAGTGAACTTCAAATGACACTTGCTGAATGAGAACGTACCGTTGCAGGTCGCACAGCTGGTAGTTCACAGAGCCCACACGTAAAACCGGAGGGTCACATTCTCGCCCACGCGCTCTCAACTCCCGTGCCTCAGCGCTGGACACCTGGCTCACGAACGTCCCCAACACCACCTTTCGGCACTGCCCGCGGCAGGCGGTGCGTGCGCAAGCGGGCGTCTGGGTCCTGCTTGCGTCCCCTCTGCAACTCGCGTCCCTGCGGAGCCCTCTGTCCTTCCGCCTCGAGGCAACACTCCCGCACCCGTGTCCCCCTCTTGTGAGCACACGCCGAGGCCGCCCGTCTGCTTTCCCCCGCCCCTGCCCCGGCCTTCTGCATTTTTCTTCTCTGTTCCCTTCTGCCTTCAGGTGTGCAGAGTTGGGCTAATCACAGTCTCTAATTCCTGACATGGAATATAGGGCTCCTTTTTGCTTAAAAAAAAAAAAAAATTAATACTTTTATTGTGTACTTAATACTCATTCGTGAGACCTTATTTAAAATTTTGTAACAGGTTAATTATTTTTTATTAATGTTACTCTACTGAATATAATCATTAAAAATGTTTTGGTGTTGGGTTTTTTTTTCCCCCCTGTTTGCTATTTTTAATTTCTGGAAGTTCTGCAGAAACGTAATTCTGCATGTTTTTTAATTTTAGCATCATGGTCACTTAAATAAGAGTTTATGTTCTGGAGAAACCTTGATTATGTTTTAAAAATTAGTTTATGTTAAATAATACATGTATCCAACAGACACACAGTGTACGAGGACGACATAAAGACTCCAAGTGAAAAGAGCCAGCTGCGCGCCCCGCCCAGTTTGCGACTGGATGGCCGGTGGGCGTTGCAGTGCCTGTGCCATCCCCCCCAGCAGAGACAATCATCTTGAATTAGGTGTTGAGCATTCATTGCTTGGCTCTCTAATATGTAAATAACAAACTGTTTGGCTCTGCATGTTTTGCACTATGTAAAATGGGCTTATGATGTTGGATCCTAAGTGGTTTGCTTTTTTCACTCAGCACTACAGCAGGTGGCATCACAGAGGTTGCAGCCCCTGACGGGGACGCGGTACCAGGGCAGAGAAGAAGTGGGGTGCTGGGAAGAGATGCCCTGATCGCTCTGTCCTCCTGCCCTCTGACCTCCTCGGTGCCTCCCATTGGCTGAGCCCAGCTGGAGCGCCAAGGGCACGGAGCCCCGGGAGGCGACCCAGGTGAGACGTAACGGTGTCACCCACAAGCACAGAGCCGGGCCGTGACCAACAGGTGTGGGTCTCGGAGAGGAAAGGAAACGAGAGTAACCGGCACACACATCTTCAGCTTTGCTGGATGGTGCCAAGCGGTTGCGCAAGGGGGTTGTACCGACTTGTCCTCCCAGCGGCAGAATCTGAGAGTTAGGGCTGCTCGGCTGCCAGGCTGACGTGCGGCACTGCGTATCCGGGGACGGTTTCGCCTTCCATTCCATAATCACCAAAGACGTTGAGCATCCTGTCATGCTTGTGGGCCGTTTGCGTTTCCTTTTCTGTAAAGTGCCAGGTGAAGCCTATTGCCCATTTTTCTACTAGTTTTTGGTTTGTTTTTTTTTTTAATACTGATTGACTGATTGCTTCATCCAAAATTCTTTATAGAGCACCTTCTAAGTGCCAGATCTTGTTCTAGGTCTTGGAGAGGTAGCAGTGAACAAAAGTGACAACAACTGTGATCCATGTGGAGTTTAAGCTCTGGTATGAGAGACAGACAGTGATTACAATTAGCTGTATGTTAGAAAGTGAAGCGTTCTGATGGTATTGGAAGTGGTATAATTACATATGTGTGTGCCTCCTAATTATATCGGAAATGTGATTAGAAAAATAAAGGGGGGAAGGAAGTGTGGGTGTGGCCATTTTTAATACCGCTGTCAAGGAAACCTCGTGGAGCAGGTAAGCAGTTAGGAGTGTGTGCTCTTGGCGCCTGCTGTACAGCCGTCCCCTGTGCCGGGGCCACTCTCCTCCCTGCCAGCCGCGTGGTGGAATCTCACCTCCTTCCACGCCTTGCTCACTTGCTACCTCTCACTGTCTTTATGCTACTCTCTCTCGTTCTTTTCTTGCTAGAGTTTTCTCATTTAATTAGTATTTTCAAAGCTTTGTTTATCTTGTCTATTGTTTGTTTACTTTCCGTTCATTAATTTACTTTTTAAAAATTATTTTTTTCCTTTTATTCTTTGGTGTATTTTACTATTCTTTTTCTAACTTCTCATATTAAATGTTTGTCTCACTGATTTTCAACCTTTCTTCTTTTCTAACCTAAGCAATCAAGGCTATAAATATCCTTTCATGGACTGATTTAGCTGCATGCTACAAGTTTTTAAACTTTATTATTTTTTATTTTTAATTTCCACTGTAACTCTTTTCTTTTATCCATGATTAATTTAGAAGTGTGCTTTTAAAAGATTTGACAAATATATGTGGTCTTTCTAATAATGTTTTTGTTGTTAATTTTTAATTTAATTAAGTTTGGTCTGAAAAATTGGTCTGTATAATCATAATCCTTTGACATTTGTTAAGATTGCTTTATGGTCTAGTATGTGCTAATTTCTATAAATGTTCCATGTGTGCTAGAAAATTATGTGCATTCTCCAGTTCCTTTTATTTTTTACATTAGAACAAGCTTGTTAATTGTGATATCCAAATATTTAATATATTTGTTAATTTTTATCTTTTTTATTCATTAATAATTATTAATAATATAACAATGGAATTTCCTTCTTTGACAGAATATAGTGGTCAATTTTAGTCTTATGTATTTTGAAGCCATGTTATTAGGTTAATTACCATTTGAAATTGTTCCATATCTTGGCATATTTAACATTTTATAGTAACCTTCTTTTCTCTATGTATTTTGCCTTACATTCTAATTTTCTCTCTCTCTCACACACACAGATGCACACACACACAAATACACACACATTTCAGTTTTTTCTTTTGATTTATATTTGGCTGATATATATGTCTTCATCCTTTTCTTTGATCCTTCCCACATTCTGAAGTTTACAAGGTTTCTTATAAATAGTGTATAGATCAATTGTCTTCTTAAAATCCAATTTAACAGTCTTTATCTTTTAAATGGTGAGTTTGGACTATTTATATTTATTGTAATTAGTAAAAAGTCTTGATTCATGTTTATCGTCTTTCATACTTTCCATTTCTCCTGCTTTTTCTGTTTCTCCTCTATTTGTTTGTCTTTTTGTGTATTAATTGAGTTTGTTTTATTCATTTCGCTTTTTCCCATGACCACTTGGGAGGCTTTTGCACTCTTACTTATTTTATTTCAGTTATTACCTTAGAAAATTTTACTTTAAACCCAACAAAGAAAAAAATATTTACCTCCTCCCCAAAACACAAGGATCTTCGGATACTTTACCTCCCAGAATCCTCTCTCTCTACTTATGTACTAGTCTGCCCATTTTATTATATTTTATCAATTTCTAAATTTTGTTTTTTAAGCCCCCAAGTTGGGTTCTGTTTTTGTTGCTGCTGTTTAGATTTTATTAAGCTTATCTCTGTTTAGATTTATTTATATGTTTACTATTCTCTTTGTTTACTATTCCTTGTATTTACTTTTTAAAAAAAATTTAAAACTGCTTTATTGTGGTACAATTGACAATAAACTACACTATTTAAAGTGTAAAAATTAATAAGTTTTGACATAATATATATACCCTAAGCCATCTTTAGAATCAAGAGAGGGAACATATCTGTCACCCCTAAAAATTTCCTTGAGCCCATGGGTAATGCCTTCCATCCACCCTCCCCATGCCCAAGCAACCACAGATCTTCTTTCAGTCTCTAGAGATCACTTTGCATTTTCTAGAGTTTATATAAATGGAACCATACAGCACATACTTTTATTTGGTCTGGTGTCTTTTACTCAGTACAATTACTTTGTGATTCATTCATGTTGTATGTATTAATACATTCATTTTTATTACTTTATTTATTATTTATCCAGTTATCTGTTGATGGACATTGGGGTTTGTTCCACTTTTTAAAAATTCATTTCAAAATATTAAGGGGGTACAAACATTTTTGGTTACATAGACATAGATCATTTTGTAATGCTTGAGTCACAGCTATAAGTGTGCCTGTCACCAAAATAGTGTTCATTGTACCCATTGGGTAGGTTTTTGCCCATCTCCACTTCCCTCCTCCCCTCTGCTTGATTTCCACTGAATTTTATTTCCCTCTGTGCACATGTGTGCTCGTCAGTTATTTCTGATTTAATAGTGAGTACATGTGGTGTTTGTTTTTCCATTCTTGAGATACTTCACCTTGGAGAATGGTCTCCAGTTCCATTCAAGTTGTTGCAAAAGGCATTAATTCATCCTTTTTTATGGCTGAATAGAACTCCATGGTATACATATACCACATTTTATTAATCCAGTCATGAATTGATGGGCACTTGGGTTGATTTCACATCTTTGCAATTGTGAATTGTGCTGCAATAAACATTTGAGTGCAGGAGTCTTTTGATAGAAAGAGTTCTTTTCCTTTGGGTAAATGCCGGATATTGGGATTGCTGGATTGAATGATAGGTCTACTTTTAGTTCTTCTAGGAATCTCCATACTGTTTTCCATAGAGGTTACTAATTTACAGTCCCACCAGTAGTGTATAAGTGTTCCTTTCTCTCTGCATCCATGACAACATCTATTGTTTTTGGACTTTTTAATAAAAGCCATTCTAATAGGAGTAAGGTGATAGCTCATTGCGGTTTTAATTTGTGTTTTAATTTGTATTGATTAGTGATGTTGAGCATTTTAAAATATGTTTATTGGCCATTTGTCTATCTTCTTTTGAAAAGCTTCTGTTCTTGTCTTTTGCCCACTTTTTAATGGGGTTGTTCATTTTTTTCTTGCTGATTTGCTTGAGTTCTTTGTAGATTCTGGTTATTAGCCCTTTATCAGATGTATAGCTTGCGAGTATTTTCTCCCATTCTGTAGGTTGTCTTTTTGCTCTGTTGATTGTTTCTTTAGCTGTGCAGAAGCTTCCCAAGACTCAATCAGGAAGAAATAGAACTGAACAGACCAATAACGAGCAGTGAGATAGAAGCAGTAATAAAAAATCTTTCCACAAAAAAAGGCCCCAGAACAGATGGATTCACAACTGAATTCTACGAGACCTACAAAGAAGAGCTGATACCCCTACTATAGAAATTATTCCATAATATTGAGGAGGGAATTCTCTCCAACTCATTCTATGAAGTCAGTGTCACATTGATAGTGAAGCCAGGAAAGGACACAATAAAAAAAGGAAAACTACAGACCAATATCCCTTATGAATATAGCTGCAAAAATTCTCAATAAAATACTAGCAAATTGAATTTAGCGGCACATCAAAAAAAATAATCCACCAGGACAAAGTGGGCTTCATTCTAGGGATGCAAGGATAGTTCAACATATGTAAATCAATAAATGTGATTCACCACATAAACAGAAGCAAAAACAAAGACCATATGATCATCTCAATAGATGCAGAAAAAGCACTTGACAAAATTCAGCACCCTTTCATGATGAAAACCTTCAACAAACTAGGCATAGAAGGAACATATATCAAAATTATAAAAGCCATATGCGACAAACCCACAGCCAGCATCATGCTGAATGGGGAAAAATTGAAAACATTCCCCCTAAGAACTGGAGCAAGACAAGGGTGCCCACTGTTACCACTTCTATTCAACATTGTGCTGGGAAGTCCTAGCCAGAGCAATCAGACAAGAGAAAGAAATAAAGGGTATCCAAATCAGGAGAGAGGAGATCAAACTGTCACTCTTCACTGATGACATGATCTTGTACTTAGAAAACCCCGAAGACTCCACCAAGAGACTCCTGGAATTGGTAAATAAATTCAGCAAAGTCTCAGGATACAAAATCAGTGTACATAAATCAGTAACATTTCTATATACCAATAACAGTCAAGCTGAGAGTCAAATCAAATGCTCAATACCATCCACAATAGCTACAAAGAAAATAAAATACCTAGGAATATACTTAACCAAGGAGGTTAAAGATCTCTACAAGGAGAACCATGAAACACTGAGGTAGGGAATTGCAGAGGACACAAACAACTGGAAAAACATATCATGCTCATGGATTGGCAGAATCAACTTTGTTAAAATGTCCACACTACCCAAAGTGATTTATAGATTCAGGGCAATCCCCATCGAAATACCGATGTCATATTTCACAGATCTAGAAAAAATAATTCTACATTTCGTTTGGAACCAGAAAAGCGCCTGAATAGCCAAAGCAATCTTAAGCACAAAGAACAAATCTGGAGGCATTACATTACCAGACTTCAAACTATACTACAAGGCTACAATAACCAAAACAGAATGGTATTGGTACAAAAATAGAGACATAGACCAATGGAACAAAACAGAGAACCCGGATATAAAACCACCTACCTACAGCCAACTGATCTTTGACAAAGAAGACAACAATGTACACTGGGGAAAAGAAACCCTATTCAACAAATGATGCTGGGAAAATTGGATAGCCACATGCAGAAGAATGAAACAGGATGCATATATCTCACCACTCACAAAAATTAATTCCAGATGGATAAAAGACTTAAATGTAAGGCATGAAACTACAAGAACTCTAGAATAAAATATTGGAAAAACTCTTCTAGATATTGGCCTAGGCAAAGACTTTATGACTAAGACCCCAGTGACAATCACAGCAACAACAAAAATAAATAAATGGCACTTTATTCC
The DNA here is from genome assembly GCA_023783475.1 of Daubentonia madagascariensis. NCBI lineage: Eukaryota > Metazoa > Chordata > Mammalia > Primates > Daubentoniidae > Daubentonia > Daubentonia madagascariensis. The sequence goes on along the minus strand of JAKFHU010000600.1, from coordinate 1,327,887 downwards.
TTGTATTTTCCAGTTTCTTCTGGGCATGGTTTTACTTCTGTCTGAGGTAGAGTCTTTAGAATTTTTTGTGGTATGGTCAACTGACAGCACATTATCTTATTAAGTTATTTTAGATCTGAAATGTCTGTATTTTACCTTCATTATTAAATGGTAGTTTTTCTGAGTACATAATTCTGTCATTTTCTCTGAAACATACTGAAGATATTATTACTCCTTTTTTGTGGCATCTTGTGTTGCTGTTGAGAAGTCTGACTACTGCTCCTTTCCAGGTGATATTTGTTCTCTTTCTTGCTGCTTTTAATGTCTTCTTTTATATTCTCCTTGCTTATTCTATAGTTTATTATGTATTTAAGTGTGTATTTCTTTCTTTTAAAAAAATTTATTCTCTTTGTGTTTTGTGAGGTTGCCTGAATGTGAGGGTTGGTGCCTTTCTTCTGTGTCTGAAAATTTTCATCCAACATCTGATAAATATTGCCTCTGCCCCACTCTCTGTATTAACTCCTTCTAGAAGTCTGATTGGATGTGTCCTCTCTACCCTCTTCACCCTTAACCCATCCATCTTTTACATCTGTCACGTCTGTTTGTGTTTGTGCTACATCCTGCCTTTCTGTTCAGTAATTGTTTCATCAGCTCTGCATCATCTGCTGTGACCTGTGTGTTGTTTTTAATTTCAATTATATTTTAAAATTTTGTTACCAGACTTGTACTTAGTTTCTTTTCAAATCCATGTCTTTATTTCTTATAATCTCTTATACTTTAAGCATATTTAAAAAATTTTATTTCTTAAAGCATATTTTGCATGTTGATTTTATATTCTGGCTCATACAAATGCAGCGGCGGAAGGCCTTGTGGCATGATTGTTTCTGCTGGCTGCTGTGCACACGGCCTGACTTTTTGTTTATTTTGTGATTTTCCACCATGGCTCATTTTTCCTTGTAACTTTGTATGTGGGAATTATTTGAGGCCTGTATTGAAGGCACGTTCTGTGCAAGAGAATCTGTATTTTCTTGGGTTGTTCCCAGCCTGGTATAGGACAACTTTAAAATAATTTCTCACTTGAGATTTTTTTTTCTTTTTAATCACAGTTGGTACAAGTTCAGGCTGCAAAACCACATGAGGATTGGCTTAGGGTTTCAAATTATTCAGGGACATTTTTAAGTTTTCCATCCACTCAGCAGCAAATTTGAGCCAAGGTAGGCTCCTCATTGTTTCTTCCTGAGGCCCAGGTGTACTTCTAGGTGACCATATCCCAAGGGGTAGCTCTTGGTGTAATGAGCCACCAGCTCCATGTGGGGGTCCTCTGATGAGACGCCCTCTTTGGGCTGCCCTAGCCTTGTCCTCTGCAGCCCAGATCCATGCAGCCATCAGTCAGAAGGTCAAGATCTTCGGGATTTAGCAGGTGTCATAAGGATCAAAGCCACCCTCAGGGTTTCATTGCCTTTCTGGAATCCTGCTTTCTTATGCTGTTTGGTCCCTGAGGATTTATTATTTCTTGCCCATTTGGCAAGGCATTTCAAAAGGGATTTCTAGACTATTTTATTGGGCATGTTTAGTTGCTTTCAGAAGGGTTATTCCTTTTATATATTTTATAACTGTGTTTTGTTTCTTTTGTTATTAATCCTACACTTTCCCCTTCATCCTCTATCCCCACTTCCATTGTGCCTCTAAGCCTCATCACACCCACTGCAGTAGATTTGGTGTAAGTCCTTGCATGTGGTAAAAGTCCCTGCAAAATGTGTTGTGTTGTGTTGTATAAATGGTGCTCTAGCTGCACATAAGAGAGTACAGTTCCACAGCTGTCATTCTCTCTCCCTTGCCCCTGCCCCCGCCACTCGACTGCATGTTTTAAAGGTGTATCCGTGCTGGAGTGTCTCACTACTGTGTGCGATGTCATAAGGAGCGTCTGCCTCATGTTATTTGTTCACCCGCTACAGATGGGCACTTAGGTGGGATGGTGAGAAAGTTAAATTGGCATTTTAAAACTGTCCTTTGAGGCAGGGTGAAAGTTGTTTTTGATGGCGTGGTGCCTGGAAACAGGGACACTTGAACAGGGGTACTCTGTTTCATTGTTAGGTTTATTAATTGCTAGTTGAGCTTCTGAGAGAGTTGAAGGAGCAACAACTCTGATGGCTGCTTCCTGCCGCGTCCAAACGCCCAGGAATCCCCTTTGTTCTCTCACGGGGCACTGAGGGCTCTCTGCTTGGTGATGTGGCTGTGGCGTCATCCTAGGGAGATCCCAGCATGGACACAGGTACCGCTTCTCCTGCCCTTTGCCCGTTTGCACTTGCTGATCTATGTGGGACCTGAAGACATTCTCAGAGGGTGAAGAAGGCACCCACAGGCATCGAGAGCTGTTTCTAGGGATCCAGTGGTGGTGGGGGGTGAGGGTGTGCAGGGTCAGAGGTCAGATTGTGAGGAGGGATGACGGAGTCTGCTTTAGTCAGGTTTTGCTCAGTTATGCTGTGAGAACACCCAAACCCCAAATCTCAGAAGCTTAGAACAAGACGGCTTACTTCATGTCATGTTGCTGTGAACTGGCCATGGCTCTGTGTCATGTGTCTTCTTTACTCTGGGAGTCGGGCAGCAGGAGGAGGTATTAGTGGGGATTTCCATTCCTACAACGGCAGGAAAGAGCGGCAGAGCTGGTGAGGCTCGCAACATCCCTGGGGGCTTCCTGAAAGGGAATCAGTGGTCATGGGATGGGGCAGAATACTCCACTACAGGGAGATACCCCAAGTTACCCGGTGACAGGGAGGGGTGCATAGTCTCTGGATGGGGGGACAGTGAATACGTGGAAAACAGTATGTAATCTCCAGCAGACCCTGAGGAGGGGTTCTGCCTCTGGGGATAAGGAGCAGGGGTGAGCGAGCTGCCGGAGGGTCTGCCAGAGTGGTCTGGAGATGCAGGCGAGTTCTGACACCTGTGGCACCCGCAGAAAGGGCTGGCTTTGTAAGCTGAAAGCCACATGAAGTAGCCCCATCACACTTTGGAACCCAGGCACCATTGCAATGGGACCCTCACAATCAACTGTAGTGCAGATGAGGACTGTCTCTGCAAGAGACAGCTCAGCAGTGGCGTCAAGTGAAGGTGGATACGGACAGGTGAAGGTGTCTGAGAAAGGGCGGCCGGAGCAGATGCGGGCACCTTGGAGCAGCAGGCCAGCCTCGAGGGCGGCTCGCCCTGGTGCATTCTGTTCATCAGGGATCTCCAGGGAAACAGAGACAACAGGAGATACATATGTAGAGAATCTATCTGTCTATCAAGAGAGAAAGAGACTTATTTTAAGGAATTGGCCCATGGAGGCTGGCAAGGCCAGGTCAATATCTGCAAGATAGGCCAGCAGGCTGGAGACCTGGGAAGAGCTGATGCTGCAGTTCAAGTTGGAAGGCCAGCTGCTGGCAGAATTCCTTTTAACTGGGGGAAGTCAGTCTTTGTTCACTGAAAACCTTCACCTGATTGGATGAAGCCCACCCACATGAAGAACAATCTGCTTTACTTGAAGTCCACCAATTTAAATGTTAATCTCATCCCAAAAACACCTCACAGAAACATCCAGAATAATGTCTGACAAAATATCTGGGTCCTATGGCCCAACCACGTTGACCTTGAAATGAGCCGTTATGTGCACGGATGCCGGGAGAGATTGGATGGCAATGGGGGGGGGGGGTTCAAGCAGGCAGTGCCTGGAGCTGGTGACACGCAGGCACGCGGAGCACCTCGCAGTCACTTGTGCTCTTGGTCTGCCTTCTCTGTAGGCCCGGAGCCCCTCGAGGGCAGAGTCTACACCACTCCTCCAGGGGGTCGTGCACGGGCTTGCTCAAGGTATGAATCAACAGAATTTTGTTAAATTTAAAGGTGGATTTTCTTAGACTAGATGATCTGACCTTCCAGGTCTAAGCAAGCTTGTCATCTGTCCCCTCCCTGCCTGCATCTCCGCCCACGCTACACATCTGCTGAGCATGCGGTCTGCGCAAGGTGCTCAGCCAGGCCCGGAGCGGAGGGGCTCGCTCAGAGTGGCACCAGCCCTGGGGAGCGTGAAGGGCGGCCGGGGCTCGCGTGGGTGGCTCTTCATGCCCTCCCTGCCTTGGGACTCCCCACTCCTCCTCCGTGCCTCTGTGCGCAGCCAGCTCTGTGCAGAGGTGGGACTGCAGTCCTGGGGGAGTGCCCCCCTGTTGTCCATTTTCATCTGTTCCCACACCGGGGGAGAGAATAGGGAGGGTGCAGTTGAATTCCGGATCAGGTGACTTTCGTAGAATTCCCACTTGCTATCAGATCCAGGCTGTGCCTGCTCTGTGTGCAACCTGAGCGCTTCCCGGCCAGTCAGCATGGGGCCCCCAGGCCTCTCCAGCCGCTCCTTCTGGGCTCTCTTGCTTCAGCCATTTACTGCCTGGGACCCTCCTGTAGGATGTCTTTCCTGCTTCTTTCCAATTCTGCTCAGGCTCTTCCCTTGGTTGGGAATCCTCTGCTTCCCTTCACCTGGAAACGCTCTATTCATTTTCCAGGATGAACTCGGTTTCCTCCAGGAAGCTTTCTGTGAATGCTCAGGCTGGCTTGAGTGCCTTTCTCTGAGCCCTGTGACACCCTGTCCTTCTGCTACAATAGCTGCATGTGCTGCATTTTCCCTCTGTTTACCTGCCTCCTTACCTGTGGATTCTGGAAGCTGGGAGCCATACTCCTTGCTCTACAGTTCTGTCCCCAGGGTCTAACGTGTCATAGGCACTCAATCTGTGCTTTCTGATTAAGAGAGTGAGCAGGTGTTGGGTCGTCCTCGGAAGGGCAGGAGGTTGGCCCACTGAAATTAATCACTGTCCTCATTACGTTGTCTTCTGTAGAGGAACAGGCTTCCCAGGGCTTGTGAGACCTCGAGACCCCAAGGAGCAGGGGACTCCCCAGGGGCCGCTGAGTCCCAGGTCGCTTGGCACCATGGCTGTGGAGCCTTGGGAAGATATTTATTTGTCTCATAACCAGAGAATGGAATCCTGTTTCCTTGCTTACATTTATGAGTAAAATGTCCTCTTAGGTTGTTCAAAGAAGCAAGTTTTAGACCATTAACTTTTTTTTATTTTAGCTTTTATAGGAGTTTAAATAACAAGGTGAGCGTGGAGCACAATGCAGGGTGATTATGAAGTAGTAAAAGGCGTTTAGAGCACTCATGGGGCAGCGGCACAGCTCAGAGCCAGTGGGAAAAGGAATATTGGCTGCCTTGACTCTAAGCACAGCATTTATCTAACCTTTCCTTTTAATGGAGTAACTTGTAAAAAATAGGGGCTCGACATTAGCAAGCTGCACGTTGGCCGGCAGCTGCGGGCCAGGGCTGTCAGGGATTCTCCAAGGGGGGGGTGAGGGGAAGAGCCGGCTTCCTGCTGTCCACAGCCGCGCTTCGTGCTGTGTGGGGCTATGTGGCTGCACACACCGCAGAGGAGAGGGCACTGGGTTGGGTGTCAGAAACCTGGGGTTCTAATCCCGGCCTCCCAACTGTGACCGGGTGACTTGGGGCAAATCACTCGACATGTCAGTGCCCAAGTTCCTCATCTGTGCAGTGGCAAGAAGGGTAATACCTGTCTCTCAGGTATGTTGTGACAGACAAATGGGATAATGGGTGTACAATTGCCTTGACAGTAAAAAAAGTACCAATTTCAGTTATTGTTTAAAATATCGTTTCGTCATTTTCCTTATCAATAACAACACTTACTGAGTAGGCTTAGCAAGAAGCGGGCAACACTGCCAGGTGCCTTGATTAAAGACAGAGGATCTTACATGTTTCCCGGTTTGCTGTTCTCTCCTTTTCTCCCCGCACTCCCTGGGTGCGAAGGCTTTGTGATGCCAACACCTGTGCTGAGCTCCCGGGGCCCACAGCCAGCCCGCATCCCCTTAGCCTTGGCAGGAGAGTGAGGCTGGTTCAGCATCCTTAGCTCCTTGCTGTGCAGACCTCCTGGGCCTCTGTGCTGTCCCCTTTGGATGTGCTGAGGGTAATCCTGGGGAGACACGTAGAGATTTGAATGGTGAACTTGGGCCCAAGATGTTGGAGCACCCAGATCCACTCGGGAACGTGCTGGGCAATGTGAGAACGCGGCATGTCACGCCAAGCCCTTCCTGCACGTGGGATAAGAGCTGTGGGTGAAATCTCCAAAAGGGAAACGTGAGAACTCCACTGTTCTCCATTCTTGTCCGCAGCCTCTCTGCTCATGATGTCAGTGCGAGGGAGGGAGGAGCTGGTTTGGGAGGCAACAGAGGAAGGAGTGGCATGTTCACGGGGTTTGCAGTGTGGAAGAGGAACATGCCATGACGTGAGGCAGATGTACACTTCAGGAGAAGGATGAAACAAGGAAGGGGGCTTGCAGGTGTTGGGGCCACTTTTGGGCATCGTGGCTGGGACGGCTTCTCTGCAAAGTGGTTTGTCACTAAAGACCTGAACACAGCGCGGCGTGAGGCGCGGGGATGGTGGGGGATTTGGGGGGGGGGTTGCAGGCAGGGAAGCAGCAGAGGAATGGCTATGATGACTGACATGAAATATCGGCTGTGTGAGGAGGGCCGGGAAGACAGGGAGGGGATGAAGAAAGACAAAGGAGTGGTGTCGATGGGTCCGGGTCCCAGTGGGGCTGGAGACTGTTAGATTTGGGTTGATAAGGGGCGTGAGCAGGCCGAAGTGTAGACTGTGCTCCAGGAGCAGGATCCTGGTTATCAAAGAGGCATTGCACATGTTGTCATTGCACGTCCGAGGATGACCAAGGGCGGCTTCAGAGGAGAGGCTGAAAGCAGGGACCCAAGAGGGTGCTGGAAGGACACCTGCCTGTCTGGGTATTGAAATCACCAAGGCTAACAGCAGGAGTGATTGGGGAGCGTGACAACGAGACAGGAGCTGAGGTCTCTGAGGAATGAGGGAAGGATCAGGAAGGAGTAGATAACTCCCGCAAGGGGGTGGCAGGAGGAGTCAGGTGCGGGGAATTCGGAGCTGGCGTATCTGAGGGAGGGGGAAGGGAGAGGGGTCTGAAGCAGGAATGACAAGCGAGGGCGACGCTTGCTACCTGCGGGCCCAGGGGCACAACACAAGTGGTTACAAATTTTTTGCTGTGTGAAGGGGTAGGGCGGCCAGGAAGCTGTGGGAGCCGAATCCTGGAGGAGGAGTCTGAGTTCACCGCGTGGGCCGAGCGCTGTTCCCCGCCGAAAAGACGGCTTGGGTGGGGCAGCTCCCGGGGCAGCCTGGAGTTCACGCGAGGACCTTGGGAAGACTGGGCTTTCAAGCCAGTGAGATTTGGGTCTAAAACCTGAATCTATCACTTATTATGGATACATATGGGCGAGTGACTTAACATCTCTGACCTCTGGTTTCTCATCTGAAATTGGGAAAGAATTTTTTCCTTCTAGGATTGTCACAGATGTTAAAGGATAACGTATGCACTTCATTTGGTGACCAGTCACTGATTTTTATGAGCTTTCACTTTTTTCTCTGTGACCAGGTTTCTTTATCTGTAAATATATAATAGTACATATTTGGGCTGTCATGTGACTAAAATGAGGTAATACAGTACAAATTTTCTGGTTCATAAGAGCCATTCAAATAATTTTTAAAGTTAGCTTTACCTTTCTGAAATAGACCCTTGTTTGCAAAGTGGGGATAATACCTGCCCCCATGGAAGGTTCTCAAAAATACTCTTATTTACTTTAGTGTATTCTCACTTAACTTCACTCTTTAAACCAGCAGGTAGGAGGAAGAAACACACACAGACACACACACATACGCTCATGGCAATTTCTAGATCTACTATGGTAGTTATGCTCAGTCTGATTGAAATGAAATTGGAGTTGATTTAATTATTGGCATTTAGAAAACTAAATTTTGCTGGATACATGTGTGTTACATGGAAATCCAAAAGAACCCCAAATTCCAGTAAGTGATTAGTTCATTATGTAGACTAATTGCTTTTACAGTTATAAATAAATTCAAAATACCACAGTTCTAAAGTACACACCTGTGCACTAATTGGTTTCCTGAGAGCTGTTTCCATGGCTGCAGAGTAGACATCCTGCCACCCACAGATAGGATGGTGCAGGTGGATACCAGAGACAAGTTTCAGAGAGGGCATATTTGTGCCAGAGCTTCAGCACCACACATATCTGGACAGCTCCACCCTGAAGACTGTACCCTAACTAGAATTCTAAAAGAACATTAATTAGGTCTGAAAAGTATTTTTCACCAGTGAGAACACTGGGTCTCAGAGATTTTCGGCAGCATCCCTAATGTCCCACAGTGAATAAAGCAACAATCTGGAGCCAGTGCCCTGGTTCATTTGCGTCTAAATCCTTATTTCTCTGTTCAGTGGCAATTGGTGGAAACAACGCCTTCTTGGAACATTTTTAAAAGAAATTAATGACCAGAATTCTGGATGCTTTAGTTAAATATGTGCATTTTAAAAAGCTTGCCTCTGCCTGAATTTGCATAATTGTCCTTTCCCACAGGCCAAAGTTACCTTTTACCCTGTTTAATAGACTCAATGTTGCATTATTAATGACCATATGCAAAATGATGACCTCAGGAGGCTCCTTTCCCCCAAAATGCCTTCCTCCCTGAATACCCACCTGTGACCTCTGTGGCCTGGTCAGCTTCCTAAGGGAGCTGTAGCATTTCTTTGTCCTGGTGTCTAAGTGGTGCCTCATTGCCTAATGAATGCTCAGGGCTGGGAGAAGGAACCCTGAATGAGGCAGAAATGACCTTCTTTTCTGAGCCTTGAGCACACACAAGCCCTTCCATCAGAATTTAGCAAAGTATGGTGTCTTAGTCCATTTGTGCTGCTATAAACAGAATACCTGGGACTGGGGAACTTATAAACTGTAAGAATTTATTTTTTACAGTTCTAAAGACTGGGAATTCCAGGATCAAGGTGCCACCAGGTTTGGTTGTCTGGTAAGGCCTGCATCCTCTGGAGGGGAGGAATGCCATGTCCTCACATGGAGGAAAATGGAAGGGAAGGTGCCTGAACACTGTGTGAGGCCTCTTTTATAAGGGCCTTAACCCCATTCATGAGGAAGGAACCCTCCTGGCCTAATCACATCTTAAAGGCCCTGCCTCTTAATATTATCACCTGGGCAACACCTGAATTTTGGAGGGAACACATTCAAACCATAGCATTCTGCCCCTGGCCCTTCAAAATTCATGTCCTCACACAAAAAATACGTTCATTCTATCCCAATAGGCCTCAAAGTCTTAACTCATTCCTGCATCAACTTTAAAGTCTCAAGTCTGAGAGTCTCATCTAGATGTCACCTTGAGGCAAATTGTTCTCCAGCTATGAACTGTGAAATCAAATAAGTTATGTGTTTCTAAAATACTATGGTGGGGCAGGCAGAGGATAGACATTTCCATTTCAAAAGGAAGAAATAGGCAAGAAGAAAGGGGTAAGAGGTCTCATGTGAGTCCAAACCCCAACAAGGCAAACAACATTAAACCTAGAGGTTGAGAATAATCTCTGACTCCATGTGCTACCTTCTGGACATACTGGGGTAGGGGTTGGGCCCTCAAGGCCTCAGGCAGCCCCACTCCCACAGCTTTGCTGGGTGCAGCCCACATAGCAGGTCTCACAGGTTAAAGTGGGGTACCTGCAGCTCTCCTAGGCTGGGATTGCACACTGGTGACTCTACAGGTCTGGGATCTTGGGTGCAGCCCTGCCACCATGGCTCCCGTAGAGAGGGCTCTCTGCAGTAGCCCTGACTTCACAGTTAGGCTAAGCATTGCCCTGGTTGGGACTCTCTGTGGCAACCCTTCCCTGTGGCAAGTCTCTTCCTGGACCCCAAGGCAGTCCTTGAAACCTAGGTGGAGGAAGCCATGTCCCCATAGCTCTTGCACTCTGCACACCTGCAGAATTAGCACCATGTGGACACTGTCAAGGTTTACAGCTTGTATCTTCTGGAGCAGTGACTCCACCTGTATCTGGGCCAACTTGAGCCACACTGGTGGGGAAGCCAAGGACTGCTGTGCTGGAATACAAGAAGCAGATGAGGTGGTCCTTGAGGCAGCCCTGGGAAGTGAGCCCCGAGGTCCCACAAGTTCACCTGGCTTCCTTCTAGCTATATTAATCTTATCAAACAGTCACTGGGTCACACCCTTGGTTTTCCCTTCTAAACACACTTTCCTATTCTTTACATGGCAAGGCTGAGAATTTTCAAAGTCTTTACATTCTGCTTTCCTTTTAATTATACATTCTATCTTTAAATCACTTCTCTCTTCTCACATTTTACTATAAGCAGTTAAGAGAAGCCATGCAGCATCCTGAATGGTTTGCTGCTTAGAGATTTCTTCCATCAAATATCCTAGATCATGGCCAAATTGTGCCTCCCACAAAGTCCTAAAATGTGAACATAATTCAGCAAGTTCTTTGCCTCTATAATAAGAATACCCTTTTTTCCAGTTTCCAATAAGATATTCCTCATTTCTACTTAAGACCTCATCAGAATGACCTTTACTATCCCTGTTTCTCCCAACATTCTCTTTATGACCAATTAAGTAATCTCTAAGGAGAATGGGGCTTCCCCTACAGAACTCCTATTCTTTCAAGCCCTCATTAAAATTGCCCTTAATGTTTCATTCATGGAAAACAGGCTTTCTTCACCAATCACTTCAAAACTGTTCCAGCCTCTACTCATTACCTAGTTCCAAAGCTGCTTCCACATTTTTAAGCATTTGTTATAGCAACACTGCACTCTTGGTACCAATTTCTGTCTTAGTTCCTTTGTGCTGCTATAACAGAATCCCTGAGACTAAATAATTTATAAGAAAACAGAAATCTATCTCTCACAGTTCCAGAGGCTAGGAAGTCCAAGATCAAGGCACTGTCAGGTTGTCTGGTGAGGGCTGCATCCTCTGGAGGAGAAGAATGCTGTGTCCTCCCATGACAGAGAGTGGAAGGGCAAGTGACAGAATGCGGCATGAAGCCTCTTTTATAAGGGCCTTAATCCCATTTGTGAGGGAACAGCCCTCATGGACTAATCACCTCTTAAGAGCCCATCCCCTAATAACTATCACATGAGCAACACCTGAATTTTGGAGGGGACACACTCAAACCACAGCATAAGGCCATGTATTTTCTTTCCCTTTATATTTTGAAACAATTTCAATCTTACAAAAAAAAATTAGCAAAAATATTACCCTACACTTGGAGACCCTATTCAAGTTTCACCAATTTTCTCATTGATATTCTTTATAACAAAAGGATCCAATCCAGGATCATGCATTGTAATTTCTTACTCTCTTTAGTAACTTTCTGGAACATTTCTAGACTTTCATGTCCTTGATATTTTTGAAGATTACAGGCCATTAATTTTGTAAAATATCCATTAATTTGGGATTTTCTGATATTTCCTCCTGATTAGACCCAGGTTATGTATCCTTTGGCCAGAATATCCCATATGTGATGTTATGTAGTTGTCATTGCATCCCATTGGGTGTCATGTGAGGTTGATTTCTCCTGTTATAAGTGATGTTAACTTTCATCACTGTTCCAATTAGCTATTGCTGTGTAACAAATCCCTTCAACACTTAGCAGCATAAAACAACCATTTTATAATCTTGATGGCTTCTGTGTATCAAGAATTCAGGAATGGCTGGAAGTTCAGACTAGGGATCTCACATGTGGTTGCAGTAAGATGGTGACTAGAACTGGTGGTTAGATGTTTTCTTTCTCTCTTCATGTAATCTTAGGACCTTGCCAACACAGGTTAGTTTGGGCTTTCCTGTAACTTGTGGGAAAACATCCTCAGGGTTGTTGAACTCCTTACCTGGTAAATGGCTTCCCTGGAGCACATAGAGGAAAATGTGCATGTCCTCATTTCCTGAGAAAACAAGGTGGAAATGCCAGACATTTTTATGACTTGACCTCGGGTGTTACTTGCACCATACTCTATTGGTCCAGGTCATCACATACACCAATCCATGTTCAAAGGGAGGGTATAGATCTTGCCACTCAATGAGAGGAGTGTCAATGAGAGAGGTCATTGCAAGAAGAGCACATGGGATGGGACTTGTTGTTGAGGGCACCTTTGGAAAATATAATCTGTTGCAATTATTTGCTCAAGATAGTGTCTGCCAGATTCATCTCCTATAAGATCACTTTTCTTTCGCAATTTGTAAGTATCCTGTGGGGAGGTATCACGCGAGTGTGTGAAATGCCATTTCTCATCCCACTCTCACCCGTGAGTTTCAGCATCCTTTGATATTTATTCCCTGAGTTACTTATTGCTATAGAGGTGGGTAAATGATGATTTTCTAATTTTATCATTTTTTTACATTTATTATTTGGCATCCTCCTGTAAGAAAAAGATTTCTCTGTGATTTTTTCATTCATTTTTCTATCTGTCTATTTGTTTATACCAGCATGGGCTTAGGGGTTCCAATGTTATTCAAAGGACTATAATATGTCACTATCACAACTTGCTTTGATGCTTATTTTGTCACAAATTTGACCTGTGGAAGCCCTTTCAAATTGATTTTTCATTCTTTTTTTTAAAAAAACAGTGACTTGATTGAAGTATAACTGAATACTACAAAATAAAGCTGCTATAAACATCCATGCACAAGTCTTTGAAGGACAGAGGCTTGCATTACTTTTTTGGCAAATAAATACCTAGGAGTGGAATGACAGGATCCACTGTCATTCAGTGACAGTGACAATAGGTGTGAGTTTAACATTTTAAAAAACTGCCAGACTGTTTCCCATAGTTCCCAGTTTCCATCAGTTCCAGTGTCTCCATATCATCCTCAGCACTTGGTAAGGTCAGGATTTTTAATTTTAGCCATTCTAGTATGTGTCTAGTATCTCATTGTTAACTTGCATTTCCCTAATGACAGTGGTGCTGAGTACATTTTCATGTACTTACTTGTCATATGTATAGCTTCCTTGGTGAAGTATTCATTGTTTAAATTTTTGGCTTTTTAAAAATATTAGGTTGTTCATTTTCTTGAGTTTTGACAGTTCTTTGTATTAATATATTTTGGATACATGTCTTTTGTCCAATATATGATTTGCAAATACTTTCTCCCAGTCTGTGGCTTGCCTGCTCATAGGAGAATGGAAGAGAAGAGACAGAAATCTTTGTGCTAATGGCATATTAAATGGTATAGAGTTCTGGATTGGCAATTTTTTTTCAGTATGTTGAAGATATTGCTTTTCTTTCTTCTTGCATCATTTCTGATGAGAAATTGCTTGCTTGAGTCATTTGTGATGAAAAATTTACTGTTATATTTCTTTTTGGTCCTTTGTAGGAACCATGTCTTTTTTTCTTTGTCTGCTTTTAAGATTTTCTCTTTATTACTGGTTTTGAGAAAAGTGATTATGATGTACTTTGATGTTGTTTTCTTAATATTCCTTGTGCTTAGGGTTCATTGAGCTCCTTGGATCTGTGGGTTTATAGTTGCCATGGAATTTGGAATATTTCTTGTTTCCCTTTCCTCCACTTCACCCTCTCCTCCTTCAAGGATTCAAATTATACTTATATTAGGCTACTTGAAGCTGTCCCATAGCTCACTGATGCTCTGTTCATTTTTCTAAAATTATTTTTTCTCTCTGTGTTTTTATTTTGGGTATTTTCTACTGACATGTCTTCAAGTTTACTAATCTTTCCTTCTGCCTTTAAGTATTCAGTATATTTTTCCTGTCATGCATTGTAGTTTTCATCACTAGACATTCAATTTCAGAAATTTTTGTTTTTCATCTTCCATGAACATATGTAATTAACTTCTTGAACATATGGAACACAGTTATAATAACTGCTTTTATGTCCTTCTCTGCTCATTCTGTGTCATTTTGGGGTCAGTTTTGGCTGTTTATCTTTTCATACGGGTCATATTTTCCATTTCTTTGTATGTCTGGTAAGTTTTGGTTAAGTGCCAAGCATTGTGCATTTTACCTGGTTTGAAGCTGGATATTTTGTACTCCTAAAATTATTCTTGAGCTTGTTTTCTGGGATGCAGTTAAGTTACTTGAAACAATTTGATCCTTTCAGGTCTTGCTTTCAAGATTTGTTAGGTGGGAATTAGAACGGTACTCAGTCCAGAGCTAATTATTCCCCATTACTGAGGTAAGACTCTTCTGAGTATTAACACAATGCATGGTAAAAAACAAGTTTTTCCAGTCTGGCTAGTGGGACAGGACTTCTTTGTGGTCCTGTGTGTGACTGATTATTGTTACCTTTAATCCTCTAGGATGGTTCTTTCCCTGGCCTCAGACTGTGTCCTCCCATTCATGTGCTGATCAGTATTCAGGGGACCCTCTGCACGTCTCTGGAATCCTCTCTCTGTGCAGCTCTCTCCTCTCTGCTGCTCCACCAAAGATAATTCCAGACACCTTTGTTTCTTCAGACTCTCTGCTCTGTCTCCTCAAATCTGGGAGCCCACTGGGCTCTGCCTAGTACCCCTACCCACACCATGGCCGGGAAATACTCGCAAAGTTGCAAACCGGAGCAATTGTAGTGGTTCCTCATTTGTGTCCCATCTTTCGGGATCATTCTCTTCTGTTGCCTGATGTCAAGGTCTTGCAAACCACTGTTTCACATATTTTGTCCATTGCTTGTGTTGTTTTGGGGGGAATATAAATTCAGTCCCTGGAAGCAGAGATCTTTCCAGTGTCCTTCTGACATGTCCCCATCATTCACTGAGTAATTCCTGACTTTCTGACCCACCAAGCTGCTCCAGCCTCATCTTGGGGCCCTGGTTGCTTTGGTGGGTAATGGTGATCAGGTGTGATTGGGTTACTAGGTGTGCTTATTTTTGCTGGGATGTCCTTGCTGCTAAGGACTAAGACTCTCTTAGTGAAAAAAGTTTGGAGGTATATGTGTGCATGGACACATGCACGTGTACACCTGTATTTATCTACATGTCTGTATATATTGGGAACCATGAGTTCCCAGCATTACCTGTCACTCCCACCCACGCTACAGGATTGATTCATGCTTTCTTCTGTTGCCTTCGGAAGCTTCATGTGTATTGTAGAGCATTATCTTAAGACAAAATGGAAGGCATCAGATTACCCCCAGCAGTATTTGAATCCTTCAGTGAGGTCTGGTGTGTGGCCCAGCACTGCATCAAGTAATGAAGAGAGGCTTTGCCTGCAGGAAGTAGGACACTCGGAGGCAACAGGCCAAGGCTGAACTTGAGGCTGCGGCTGTACGTCCCCAGGACGGCCAACAGCTGAGCCCCAGCTTCCTCACCCATAGCACGGGGATGGTAGCAATAGTTCCAGCTGCAGGAGTGGTACCTCCGTGGCAGCAGTAGGTAGCTATGTGGATTAAATGGGCCGATGCAGGCTGATGTTGTTGCTGCTGTGGGAGAGGGGGTCCACCTCGCAGGAGGGCTGCAGCTCACAGAATCACCAGCTCACAGGGGCCAGAGGCAAGAATGTAGCACCATGACCCCATGGCTCAAAATAATCCCAGGCAAGAGGAAGGCACTGACGAGGAGCTCTTGTTCCTTTGTTTGTTTATCCCTGGGCATTCCCTGCCGGTCTTCTCTGCTCAGGCACCTTGCCGGTGCCGAGGACATCTGATACTCCTTGTCACGGAGGTTTCCTTTCTAAGGGATGGAGTGTGTGTTCGGGGTGGTAGTGAGGGGCACGCTAATGGGTGGGAAGGTACCAGGGAACTTTACTTCCATGATCCCTGGGAGAAAGCATCCGTCTGCGGGGTGGTGTGAATGGAGGCTTGCGTTTGGGGTGGCAGTGGGTGCAGGAAAGTAGTTAAGGCTTCAGTCCGTGCTGACCCTGCTATGATTGGCCATGGGACCTGCCCATGTGCTGCTGTGAGCCTCAGTTTGCTTATCTGTAAAATGCTGGCAGTTGGGGGAGGGGGACGGCTCAACATCGGGGGGTGTGGGGTGGGGGGACTGCCGGGCCAGCTGAGCCACCAGGGCCTTTCCGCCACTAACATCCTGTGTCTAGTAAGGTGCCGGCCTATTTTGACGAGTGAGTGAATTTTCACATCTTGAGGCCCAGATCCCAGCCCATCATTTGACTGGTGATGGTTGCCCTGCCCCTCCCTGCGGCAGGTCCCCGCACTCGATCCCGGCCGTGGCCACCTTCCCGCCCCACTCTCCAGACTGCAGGGAGCATCCCCGCGCGGTGGTGAGGAGCTGCTCTTCTTTCAGCTTGTCACTGGCCACAAAGTCCCCTGCTGACACTGCCCGAGGCTCCCTACACATCGGAGACTCTGAGCTCATCCCGTTTTCACAACCTCATTGCCTCATCGTAACCGCTTTAGGAGGGAGCGCTGTCTTCATTCCCAAGTCAAGGACAGGGAAACCGAGGCACACAGAGGCTAGCTAACTCGCCATGGGCACAAAGCTGGCGAGTGTCAGAGTCGAGGGCAGGGCTGCTGGGGCTGTTGGGACTGTCCTGCTCAGAAGGGGCTGGGGCCGGAGGAGCAGTGAGCTTACGTAAGAGGATAATCAGCATTCAGTTCCTCAGAGGAGAGCTTTGCTGGGGCTGCAGGGGTGGGTGGGAGCTCAAAGAGGATCATGAACCCTTTAGAAATGTGAAGTGCTGTAAATATTAACAACAAGGAGCCTGTTTTCATAATCTCCCGTTTTCCATTGTGTTGCAAATTCTTGTACATTTTCTTGGTCTCTGGGAAAGATGAAGGCAGCCTGTTTAATAACCATACTATTAGCAAGTTATCAAGTATTTGATTGCATTTTCCAGAAAGCACCTCAGTGGCTGGGGGATCATTTCACATCTGCCTTTTCTACTCACACTCAGCAATTCTTGCCTCATGGCCTGCACTCCTCGGCATAAAATTGTCTGTGTATGGCGGTTGAGGGAAATTATTTTTTAAAGGGAGGAAAAGAGTATCCAATTTACAGATGTCTTGTGTAATGCACGCAGCAAGAATGACTCTTCCCGGCCCTGAGTTGGATAGATTTAGCAGGCGTCAACAGAATGCTGGAATGGGTGTCAGATGGAAGCAACTTCTTCATAAGCGTCTCGGTAGAACTCATGCAGTTAACTGCTGTGGCACTGAATTTGGGGTGTCGCATCCTTTCCTTCCCTTCCCACCTCTGCAGTGGTTCTCACCCTTTCTGGAGTGACCTGGGGGTGCTGAATGGCCTCTCCTTCCCTGGATACACCATGATCTTGGAGCTGTTTGTGGCCATCCCCAGCACAAGGTGCTTACGTGGCATAGTGCGCCAAATAGTGTCCCACGAAAACTCACGTCCACCAGAAACCCCAGAACATGACCTTATTTGGAATATTTGAAGATGTAATTAGTTTAGTTAAGGATCTTGCCATGAAATCATCCTGGATTTAGGGTGGACCCTAAATCCAATGACTAATGTCCTCTCAAAAAGAGGAAAAAACGCAAAGAAACACAGGAGGAAGACCACATGAAGACAGGTGCAGGTCGGAGTGATGCGTCTACAAGCCACAGAATGGCAAGGCTTGCTGGAAACCACCAGAAGCTGGGAAGGCCTGGGACAGGTTCTCCCTCAGAGCCTCTGGAAGGAGCCGGCCCTGCCCACACCTGCTTTCTGGCTTCTGGCCTCCCGAACTGCGAGAGGACAAATCTCTGTGGTATGAGCCACCCAGCTGTGGGTGCTGTGTATGGCAGCCCCAGGGAAGGGCCCCAAACTGACCTTCCAAGTCCTGGCTCCAAACCCTCCTCTGGGACACCTGTCCTGGCCTTTCCCCCACCTGATTCCTGGTGACAGTCAACAAAGGGCCAGGTGCCTGCCTTTCATGTGTGCACCAACCAGTTGGACCCCTACCCCACCTGTCTCCTTTCTCTGACTCTCACACACTGTTCCTACCCTACGTCACCCGGGGCCAGGCACCAGACCACCAGGGACAGCATCTGGGGCCCAGGTACACCCAAATTGTTCCAAGTAGCGCACCCAGCCTTGCCCTTCCCATGGAAACCCCAGTAGGGCTGTGGCCGGGGCCTCTCCCTGCGGCTTTGTGCTCCTGATGACCCTGGGTCCCCCTCCCCCCTGGCCCTGTGGAGTGTTGTGCCTGTCATGTTTCCTGTTTCTAGGGGAGCTGTAATAATCTTTTTTCTTTTCATGGCATTGACCCCCTCCTGTTGCCTTGTAGTCACCTTTATAAATGAAGACCCAGCACAAGTCATTATTTTTAATACCACATGGTCTGCAGGGGAATAAAACAGTCATGAAAATAGGGCTGTGTGTTCTAGAAAGGGTGATGTGGGGGTGGGGAAGCCCGGCGGGCACCACCCCACCCATCCACGAGGGGAGGAGTCTCTGCGGGGGCCCAAGCAGTCCCGCTGCCCAGCTTTTGGGCCAGGTACCTGCCTAACCTGCCGGCCCTGCCCCTGACGGCGGCTGCGTCTCAGAATCTCCCCTAATGACCCCGGTGTGTCTACATCAGGAAGAGCATTTGCGCTTGAGCAGAAGCCTTGTTTGCTGAGCGGAAGCCTGGGCCTGAGAGCCAGGAGCAACTTCATTTTGTGGCTTATTCTTTCTGCCTTGCTTATGAAGTCAGTGCATCTCCTTATGATAATAAGTAATCAAAATTCAACGAATAGTGAACTCTCTTAATAAAATGCAATGTCTGCATCCGTGGAACCATCAACCGGGCACGCTGGTGTTTGTTCGGATTCCCCCGGGACAGTTAAGTAGGGCGAGATCTGCTGCCAGTGCCAGCCGAGCGCCGAGCTGGTGGTGCCGCCTTGCCCGGAGGTAGTCCATCCCGATGGCTCGCTTGCTGCTTGCATGTCGGTGGCTTCAACGTTTGCTGGGTAACCCCATAAAGAAGTCTCTTAAAATGCATCTTTGAAATTCTGGCACTGTCGCCTCCAATAAAAGCCTTAGAAGGGAAATTTCAATAAGATAACTCAAGAACATTTAATTTTCTGCTCCTTTGGATTTGCTATCTTATTACAGCCATTCAGTTAGCTAATAAATGTCCAATCCTGTCCAATCTTCATAGTGAGTAGAGAGGCTGGGATTTAAATAATTGGATGGAATGTCTAGGGGGCAGCTTTTAGCCGAGTCTGCCAACAAAATTGGTGGGTACAATGTCTGGCCCGATTTCCGGAGCCTCTTCATCCTGGCCTGTCTGTCCTCTCCAGGCTGCCCTGTGAATTGAGGGGCCTGTGCATGTTGGGGGGGCCATGCAGCAGGGGCAGGAGCGGAGATGGCTGAGGGCCCTGATTTCATTCTCAGATAGGAGGATGGGTCTGGGCTGCCAGCTGAGGTGCCCCAGAGAGACAAGCTATACCGGAAAGGCTTCATCATCTTGTTGTAACACAAAATCCATGTCCCGCCACGCTGCGGCTGCTCACCTGGCAAGCGAAGGAGACGTAGCCTCACCCTTGAGGCAGCGGGCAGGCTGACGTCTCCGTGTGAGCAAAGCCCACGCTTCCCTGGGCCTCTGGGGGCATGGTGGGGCCAAGGCTTGACCACACCCTCTTGCTTCCAGTGAACCTGTGTGGAGGCCTTTCTGCAGGGCCTGGGTGGGGCTCCCTAGGCCGCAGTATCAGCTGCAGTTGGGTGGAAGCCTCCTGGGGGTGGCCCTTTTCTTCCCCTAGGTGTCATGTGTGTCTTCCCCGGGGCCATGCTTGGCCGGGGGTTGCTGGTCTGCAGGGCTGTGATGCACTGAGTACGAGGTGAGGGTCCTGCTGCAGACCCTGCACGTTGGCTGTGTCTGTGGCCTCCTAACTGCCCTGGAAGGAAGGTCCCTCTGAGGCCACCTGGAAGACGTCTGTGGCTCGGCAAACATTGAGTTAGTGCTGGACATGTAGCTGATGTTCCTGATGCCAACTGGGAGACTGCACCGTGCTCTGGGGAGAAAGGGCTCTGCCCTCAGCTGCTCACAGTCCCAGGGTGGACACAGGCACACCTCAGCCACCAATGTGATGAGTGTTAAAAAGCAGGAGAGTCTGGGCTTGGGGAGTCAGGGGGCTGAGCCCCTCCACTCCAGGTTGCAACGGTCTGGAAGAGTCAACCAGGCAAGGAGGGCGGGAGCGTGCTGGCCACACAGCTAGCAAAGGCTCGGCAGAGATCTGAACCCACAGCCTCTACGTCCAAGTCCCGGGCACGTTCCACCAACTCAGGACACGGGAGTAAGAAGTACAACCCTCTGCAGAGCCCTGGGGTCTGCCCTTCGTCAGGCTACGATATTCGCTGAGACAGTTACCGAGAACTTTTTGGCCTTCGGTTTCCTCCTTTGTAAATCGGGAATGTGAGTGGCTTCTCCC
The DNA here is from genome assembly GCA_023783475.1 of Daubentonia madagascariensis. Taxonomy (NCBI): domain Eukaryota; kingdom Metazoa; phylum Chordata; class Mammalia; order Primates; family Daubentoniidae; genus Daubentonia; species Daubentonia madagascariensis. The sequence goes on along the minus strand of JAKFHU010000600.1, from coordinate 1,307,694 downwards.
CTACGAAAGGCTTTGCTGATGGAAGACTCGGGGCCCTTCCTGTGGGTGGGGTAAATCCTGGGGCCCAGCAGGGAGTGACCCTGGGGCGAGGGTCCCAGCCCCGGATCCTGGGGTCTGGGCTGTGATGGTAAGCGTACTTGGTGTGTGTTGAGTGTGAGCCTTGTGTACTGTCGCCAGGCCTGGGCCAGTGCTCTACGGCATCGTCCTGTTCATCCTCACATAACACACAGGAGACGGCTGTGTCCCCACCTCAGGCACTAGGACAGTAAGGGCTGAACCAGGACTTTGCCTGGGCACCCAACTCCAACCTCCCAAAGTGTCCTTACCACATGCTTGCCCCAGGTAGGGCACTGGGCAAGTGGAGGGGGTGGCCCTGATCTGGTGGGGGTGCCACCTTCTGACCTCGATGGGGCAGTGAGGGCCCTTCCAGACTCTTCTGGGGCCCTGGGTCTGAGCAATAGTTCAAAGGTTGGAAGCAGTGTCTGGTGACCCTGCTGGTCAGGTGGGCTCTGATGGCCATGGGATTCTCCAGAGGGTGCAGTCCCATGCAATTCCCAGGACAGTTTCCAGGATCCAAAGACCATACTTCTATCCATCTGTGGGCAGGGATGGGGGCACCCAAGCAGGGCAGTGGGCGAGTCTAAGGCTCTGACTTTGGCTGTGATGCTCCCAGTTCTGGTCACCATTGTGCCAGGTCTGCGAAGCTGAGGCATGTGCTGTGTACGTGTGTACACAGCTCGATCTGAGGGTGCATGGTTTCCTCCGTGTGCAGACCTGGGACACGCATTAGCACACACATGCTTCTCAGTGTGTGTGGGCATGTTGTGTTGGTTTCAATTGTTGCATTACAAATTAATGCAAGTCATGGCTTAGAGCAACACCAGTTTGTTAGCTCCTGGTTCTCGAGGTTTGATGTTTGGCAAAGCTCGATTGGGTTTTCTGCTTAGCGTCGCACAAGACTGAAATCCAGGTGTCAGGTGGGTAAGGCTTTTATCTGGAGGCTTTCTGGAAGGATTTGCTTCCAAGCTCACTCTGTTGTTGGCTGAATTAAGTTCCCTGTGGCCGTAGACTGGAGGTCCTGTTTCCCTGCTGGCTGCCACCCAGGGCTGCTTACTGCTGTTAGAGGACACCCATATTCCTTCTCATGTGGCCCCCGCAACCTCCAAGCCCTCTGCCCCAGCCAAAGAAAGCACTCTGCCCTTCTGCCCTTCCAGGCTCAGGCCCACCTGACTGTCCCCCTGTCTTAAGGTCAGTGGTGCATGTTACAATAAGGGTGATGCTGTATCCTATTCACAGTTCTGGAGAATAGGGTGGGCATCTTTGGGGGTGCATTTTAGAAATTCTGCCCCCAACACATGTGGTATGTTTGGACATCTTCAACCCACAGGCCCCAGAGCCTACAGGGGTCTGGCCCTGGGCTGTGTGCCGGGGGTGCCAACAGGAGGGGGCATCACCCTGCTTCTTGCCCTCGAGGCTCACAGTCCAACTGGGAGACAGGCAGACACCAAAAGCCCCCTTACAGCAAGCGCCCTCTGCACTTCAGAGACGCTGAAACCAAGCCAGAGAGGGAAATCACTAACCTGTCCTGGGAGGCAGCTCTGGGCTGGCTCTTGGAGGTGGAACAGGAGTTTACCTGTGCTCAGTGGCACATGTGTGTCCTGGAGAGCCAGGGGGACCTCATGGCGAGTGCAGGCAGTGGCACCGCTGGAGTTGGGCTGGGAGGTGAGGCGGGAAAGTCCACAGAGGCCAGAGTGGGTGGCTGTGGGCCAGACGAAAAGGCAGGGGAGCCCTAAGGCAGAGGAGCATTCTCCGCCTGACAAGTAGCTGTGTGGAGGTGAGTCTGCCCCGGAGGTGTCTGCGGGCCTCCTTTTACCTCATGTCGTCCTCGGACACCCCAGCCCTACCAGAAGCCACTGGCAGAAAGTGCTCTGGCTCCCTAGGCCTGAGGGCTTTCCTCTCGGCCTCTTGCAGACCTTTGGCCCCCAAAGGTGTCCACATCCTAATCCCAGAAACCATGCAAAAGGGACTTTGGGATGTGCTTAAGTTAAGAATCTCAATGGGGACATTGTCCTGGCCTATCTGGGTGATCCCAGTGTTGTCACAGGGTTCACAGGGGTCTTCATGAGAGAGGGGCAGGGGGAGCTCAGACTTCAGAAGAGAAGGTGGCCATGTGACAATGGAAGCAGAGAGAAATGTGAAGGAAGTCTCATGTGGTGGCTCTGGAGCTGGAGAAGGAGCCTGCGCCCAGGCGTGTAAGGACCGCCCCTCCGGGAGCTGGGAGAGGCAGGGGATGGGGTCTCTCCTGAAGCCTCTAGAAGGAGCCAGCCCCACCGACACCCTGACTTCACCCCAGGAGGCTGATTTTAGACTTCTGACTTGCAGAACTGGAAGAGGACACTTGTGGGTCACTAAAGCCACTATGTGTGTGGTTATTCGTGAGAGCAGCCACAGGACAGTCACACAGGGCCAGGGGGCCCAGGGGGCGGACCAGAGCCGTCCTTACTGAGCTGGAATCTGATTCTTGCTTCTGTCTCATGGTAGGATGGCGTGGCACTGGCACAGATGATTTTGTGGGGGAGCAAAGGTCAGGGTGTACGGGGCTGCGGGTCACCTGAGGCCACAGGGAATCTGCACAGTGGTGGAAGGACGCTCACCTCTGAGCACACGAGCAGGAAGCCTGGGGTGGGAAGAGAGCAGCCAGAGGCCAGAGGTGAGCAGGGAGCCCGAGGGAGTGAGAGGGAGGGCTCAGGGGCTGTGTGAGCCCCGGTGTGGCTCATGCACTCACTGGCAGGGAGAGAGGCCTGGCCGTGCACCTGTGCATGTGGTGCATGTGCACTTGTTTCACATGTGCATGTGGTGTGTGTGGACATGCCCTGGCAGGTGAGTGTGAGGCATGAACACCCATGTTTTTGTTGAAGTGTTTGTGCATTCATCCATAAGTATTTGTTTTGTCCAGGCCCTCGACTGGTGGCCGGGCTCACAGATAGCCTTGGGGTGCCCCTGCCCCCAAGGGCTCAGCGTCCCTGGGGTAAGGTGGAGCTCTGAGGAGACCCTTGGGAGCACAATTCCTGTGATCAGAGGATGAACAGGTACTGTGGGAACTGGAGGTTGAGGGTGTCGGCATCTGTCTACATCTCCTGCGCACATACCTGTCCTTGTGTGAGCACACGTGTGCGTGCACAAGCACAGCTGCAGCTCTGGGTGGACGTGGGCAGGTGCAGCACAAGCTCCGTGGGGGGCTAGGGGAGACTAACCCTCAAGCGGCTCTGGTTTGGGTGTGAAGTGCCTCCCTGCTGGTCTTCCAGACCCTCCCTGTGGATGAGGAACCACATTCATCTTACTTGAGGACTTTTGATCAGCTGGAGTTCCATGATACAGATGGGGAAACCGAGGCTCAGAGAGGTGGCTTTGGCTGTGGTGGCTCACCTTGCAGGGCCAGAGGTGGAGGGAGCTGGAGCAGCTCTGTCTGACTGCACACCCGGGCTCCAGGGTCATCTCACAGCGTTCCCAGGACGAGGAAACCTTCCCAGGAATCCTTTCTAAGGGACGAGATACACAAATGAGCGCTTCATTTTTTTGGGTCACATTTTCCAATAACCAACCACGTAAACAGCCTGATGCATTAAACAAAAATCGATGTATTTCTGTCCCGCAAAGGATGTTTAATGCCCTGCCATAACGCTCACTATCTGTTTGGGCCAGGAGAGAGATGGCTTTATTTCCCCCATAACTCTTGGTAGCACAATTCCATTGTTTACTTTGTGACACAACGTGCTGTCATTAATCATCTGAGGAGAGAGACAGGAGTTGCTGGCTGGGTTGGAAATTGGGCTGGGAGCTCACTCAGGGCCGGGGTGGGTGATGTTCCCAAAGCTACATCTTGCTTTGTAGAGAGTTTGAGGACTTGGAGAATTTCCTGTGCCTGTTGCCTTTGTACCTCAGGCTTGGCCATTTCCCAGGTCTCTCCAGCCCATGAGCAGTGTTCTGCAAAGTTCTGAGGGTCAGCTCCACAGCACCGCATGGAATAACCCCAACCCTTTGCCATGTTTGTCCCAGGAAAATAGATACCATTAATTTGCAGTCGTCTCAAGTGTGGTGGAGACATTACTGCTAATTGGCAAGAAGAAATGCTAAATGGAGCAAAGTTTCATATTAATGAGCTGTTTATTAATACTAAACGAACTGCCTCCCTCCTTCCATCACTTGATCGGCGTCAGCTTGTTTATGTCGTGGAGGTTTTCCTGCATCGATCTGGTCCTCTGCTCACAGCGGCCCTCCTTGGCTGCAGCCTCCCTTCCCCCTTGCTTGTGTTTCAAATCTCTGGCAACAACACGTCTTGAATTGAGCATCTAGGCACGATGTTAGCCCTTTTAACTCCTAGTAGTGTTTAGGCCTCACAATGCCCTGTTTTCCAGACCAGAGAGGTCAAGCAACTCGCTCAAGGTCAAAGAACCCTGCACAGCAGGAACCAGGCCGTGTCCCCTGGCCTGCCTTTCCACAGAGCCCCCAGTGCTCAGGGCATCTGTAACAGGCCGATGCTCTCGCGTTGGCTTCTGGTCAGCCCCAGCCCAGCTGGTTTCCAGTTGGGGACAACCTCAACCATTGCAGTGACCCTGGGCAAATCAGGTGGTCTACCAGCTTCCTGCCACTGCCCTAACAAATGACCACAAATGGGGTGGCATTCAGAAGTCCTCAGTTAAGATTTCACCAGAACCTTACTCTCTCTGAAGGCTATAGGGGAGATTCTTCCTGCCTCTCCCAGTGTCCCTTAGCTGTGGCTGTGCCACTCCCATCTCTGTCCCTCTCACCATGTGGCCTCCTCTGAGTCTGTGCCTTCTCCTCTTCTGTCTCTTACAAGGACACTTGCCATCGGCTGTAAGGCCCACCCGGATAATCCAGATGATCTCAAGGTCCTTAGCTTCATTACCTCTGCAAAGACCCTTTTCCAAATAGGGTCACAGCCACAGGTTCTGGGATGTGGACATAACTTTTTGGGGATCCCCATCCAGTCCATTACAGGTGGGGAAGGCAGGTTGAAGCCCTGAGTCCTCACCCACTGGAGAACCGAGTCCAGGCCTCAAAGGCCATGGGGGGCACCATCGGTGGGGCTTTCTGGAAGGCCCATAGACGAATCGAGTGTCCATTAAATTGTCCATCTATTCAAACAACAAATATTTATGAAGAGACGTCAAGGAAGCACATGACCCCAGCTGGCACAGTGACTGTGTCTGACGCCAGCGGGGGGGAGGGGGATAATAAAGGTGGGGGTTCCAACCACAGCTCTTGCTACCCAGCGCCGTGGATGCCACCATGAGCAGCTTCCAGCTTCGTTTATTTGAACCCCTCATGTTACCAAAGCCCCCTGCTTCTCCCCAGCTTCAACAGAGGAGGGACACCAGGGATAAACTGGAAAGTGTTTAGCTGTTTGGCAACGTGCTGGAGTCCAGAGAAGCAAGCACAGGTCTTAGAGAAGCCACCGATGGGGGGTTTTAGGACCAGACACGGCTGCACACACACCTGCCTGGCCCCTCGGTGACTGTATACTGAACTGTCATGACTTTGCGAGTCACGGTCCCTACTCCCTCCCACCAGGGTCACATTGTGATGCTTGAGTTAGATACCAGAGCCCATGCAGGCCACGTGCCCAGCTGGGAGCCTGGCACATACTCAGTAGGTCTCAAAAGCTGTTAGCTGTCTTCTCCTCGGACAGAGGAAGCGTGTGGGGCCATTTCTGTTGTCGAAGGGGATGCTCTGACCTTGGGAAGGGGTATGAATTGGCAGCACAAAGCCTTGGTGGCCGAGATGGCCACAGATTCCTGGGCACGCCCTCGGGGGAGGGGCTCATTTCCCTTCTGGGCATCTGGGCCGCTCGCCTGCGGGGACTGGGGGCGAGATACTGAGCCTGTCCTGGACCTCCTCTGTAAGTGGGCTGGTAGCTTGGCCTTGGGCTCTGGAGCCTGGTGAGGTGGAGCTAGCCTGAGGCCGCCATGCTGGGGGGAGGCCCCGGCTGGCCGCACCCAGAGGCGGGTGGGCAAGAACAGAGGCGCCTGACTGACGGCTGAGGCACAACCCCAGACACGCAGTGCGGGTCCTGCCAGGCCCTCCGGCCAGCACCAGCCATTCCAGCCCCTGAGCTGAGGCCGACCGCAGTGGGGCGGAGATGAACCGTGTGTACCGCGTGCTGCTCTTGTCCCTGAGCCACAGAGTTATGAGCAAATAAAACTGTGCTGCTCTGTGGTGCTCTTTGGGGTGGTTTGTCGTCCGTGGTCAGTACCCAGAGCCAAGGGGGGAGGAGCCATGGTTTTCTGCCTGTTGCCCGTGGGCCTGGCTCAGTGCCAGTCAGCGCGGCTTGTGCTCTCCTGAGCTGCCTCCCCGGCTGAAACATGACAGCCCACAGCTGTGACCTCAGCAGCAGCAGCACCAGGAACCAGCTGATGTACACTGAGAATGTCCCGTGAGAAACACCAGACACCCAGGGGCCCCCCATCCCTACAGCCTGGGAACAGGGACACGCCCCTCCCTCTTACAGAGAGAGACTGGGAGCCGGAGGACTTGCCCTGGTCTTGGACTCTGCAACCTGACCTGACACCCAGTGGGCACAGTTTTCCCACCAAGGGGCTACCTTGGGGTCAGCGTCTCATCCCTCCCTGAGGTACCCTACCCTGAGCTCCTTTCTGGAGGTGCTGCCTCAGTGGGCCCAACAGATCAGATGCACAAATGATGCGTGTGGTCTTGGTATGTGGTGAGTGCAGCATGTGTGTTCGGTGTCTGTGTGTGTGTATGATGTGTGTGGTGTGTTTGGGGGAGGCCTGCCCTTGTGCTGCAGGCAGGGAGGAGACAGGAATGGGGTTCTGGGGTACCAAGGGTAGGTGTCCTGATCCGTTGGGGTTGGGGCAGGTCAGGCCGAGCACCCCCCTCCCGGAACGAGGTGAGCCTTCTCAGGAGGAAGGAGGGTGCTCCTGCTTGGGGCCGCCTGGAGGAGCCCGTGGCTGTGCAGTCTCCACTGGCCAAGCGGCCTGTTGCTGCTGGGAGGCTCCTGCCTTGGCTGGGCAGAGTTCACATCTCCCCCTCACCCCCATAACCCGGGGCTTGCTGAGGGTCGGAGCTGTCCGTATAGTCATTCCTGCATCCAGGCCCCACCTTTTGGCCTCCATGAGAAGGGGGAGGTGGAGAATGAAGCCTTCAGCGTCTGGGAAGGTGAGGGGTGAGCCAGGTTGCCGTGGCATGGTCAGTGTGGGCACAAGCCATTTTACCCATAGCCGACAGCACCGTGGGATCCTACAGCACAGCCCAAGGCTACCATGCCTACGTCATGACGCAGAGACCAGTGTCCCCAGCACCCCCACTAACAGCACCACTTCAGGGTGGGAGCTCCTGGCATTTCACAGACCGCCTGAGGCCGTAGCCAGAGTTGAGCGGTGAGTGAGTGGCCCAGGCCAGAAAGCCATGCAGCAAATTGAGGCCTGCAGCAGACCAGTGAGTGAGCCCAGAGCCTCCAGGAAGTCAAGGTCTCACTTTGTGTTAGCAGTCACCTTCTCTGATATTCGCAGAAGCCCTAGACTATTTGCATATTTTATGCAAAAGCATGGAAATTTGACTCACAGCCTCAAAGATCTGATGCCCTGCCTTCAGTTTCAGAGTTTTTTCTTGTTTCTTCTAGAACAGTTGGAATTTCTTTAAATGGAGAGAGGGATAAAGACCAAAGCTTATTTATTTCCCAAAATGTGGCATGGATGCAAGGGAAAGGCACTCTTGGGCTCCCCGAAGGGTGGTGCAGTGATGCATTTGAAAGTAGGGTCTGGTGGCTTCTGGGAACACAGTCCACACAGTGACACCTGCTACCACTGTGGGCCGACAGCTGGTGGTCAGCGTGCTCAGGCCTGGTCAGGGCTGGGAGTGCACATCACCAGCCCAGAGCAAACTCTAATCCTGCTGTGAACAAAACAAGAGTTGGGTGGAAGGAGGAGAGAGGAAGGATAGTTGCCCCCTGCCTGTGGCTGTCCAGAGGCCTTCCTGGAGAAGGCTGGACTGCAGAGGTGGACAGGAGGCAGCCTGAGGGGCATTCAGAGGGGACAGGAAGGCAGAGGGAGGGTTTGGGCAAGAGTTGGGGCTTGGGATGGCCGAGCAGGAAGGGAGGCTGGCCAGGGCGTCCCAGTGGTCAGTGCGTGTGTGGGGCCGGGTCACCCGGGGAGCGGCTGCAGTTTGCTGGTCCTGGCAAGCAGGGTGCCGCATACCTGCAGACGGAGATCAGCGGGAACCAGGTGTGTGGGACCAGTGTCCGCATATGTCCGCAGTCTCTTCCGGATGTTTTCCATCTCCGGATGTCGTGTATTGTTTGCAATTCCTTATCTGGAGCTGCCAAATTCCCTGTCTTAGTCACATGCATTTGATGTCTTTGGGCTGTAATTAGCAGCATTTTCCATCATCTCCAGGCATATTAAAGAAATATTTTCTCCAGGCTGGCAAAGGCGGGGCTCGATTTATGAAGAATCATTCTTACAAAACACCTGGTGAGGTTTCTATGTTGTTTAGCAGAGATAGGATGAATAGGGGAGGCCACTTTATTTCCTTTTTTCATGCAAAAGCACAGTAATCTCAGGGTGCATCCCTTGCACAGGGAGGGAGGAGCAGGGGAGACACAGGAAGGGCAGGGTGCTCCCTGGAGAGGCTACAAATGCTGAACAGTCAGCAGGTTCCAGCAAGCAGGATGGGGGATGAGCGGCATTTTGCGTGGATTGAAAGCAGCCGAGAAAGAAGATCCCGGAGGCGGTGGCCCGGGAGGCCTGGGAAGAAGAGAGGTGTTTACTGGGGCTGCCTGAGGAGGGGGAGGAGACCACACACCACCGAGCACCTAGCGGGAGCTGGCGCTTCCATCTCCTGCATCTGCTTCGCATGGTTTAATCCACTGGGGCGCGAGGAGCCCAGCGTTCCTATCTGCATTTTACAGCCGGCGCGTGGGAGCCAGGAGCCCGGCCCAGGTGCTCTGGTGCCCAGCTCGGCAGAGCTGCGATCAACGCTCACTAGATACCAATAGGCCCTCGTGTTGGGTTCGGCCGCTTCAGCAGACAGCACCCCGGGTACACGCAGCCTGGCTTCGGGCCTCCTGCTCCCTGCTCCCACGGGGCCCCTTGGTGTCTCTCTTCCCTGCCTTCCGCGGGGTCTCCCTGTCTCAGGGTCCAGAGGCCACCTGGGGCGGGCGGGGGAGCAGAGCTGCAAGTGGTGTTTGGCAGGTGCACAACCCGCCCTGTCCTCTATAGATTCCTGTGTGTCCTTGGCCATCTCTCCTGGCCCGGTGCCCCCTGCACCCCCCCAGGGCCTGAAAGCTCCCACTCTTCTCCCCATGGTAGGTGGAAGAATGAGACCCTGAAGATGCCCACGGTCCCCAGAACGTGTGAATATAACACCTTACTTGGCAAGGGGGATGTCCCAGGTGTGATTAAGTTAAAGACCCTGTGATGGGAGGTTATCCCGGGTTATCGGCCTGGGCCCGGTGTCACCACAGGGTCCTCCTGTGAGCAGAGACGAGAGGGTGAAGCAGAGAACAGAGTGACGCGATTTCTGGCTTTGAAGCTGGAATGAGCCAAGGGGCCTGTCCCCCACCTATGGGAGGCCTCGAACATCTCTGCTGAATGACTCACTGACCCTATCAAGAACTCCCGGAGATCACGTCGGAGCTCTGGTCTGGAGATCCCCAATCCCACAGCAAGGTCAGTCTTGGCGTTCCGGACGGACTCCCCTCTGTCTTCACCTGTCAGGTTTGCCCAGGACCTCGGTGGCCAGGTAGGAGGCCACGAGAATGTGGAAGGACTAACTTGGAACTGGCACGGAACAGGGGACTCGAGGTTAAGGGAGCCCCGTGGTTAAGGGAAGCTGTGGTTACTGTGTCATCCGGCCCTCGCTGGGATGGAGGGGTCAGTACCAGTTTTCCAGTTTAGGTAACTGAGGCCTGGAGAGCAGTGGCTTCTTGGATTCTCACCCAGACATTGTCCTGTCCTATTCCAGGCCATGTGACTGGGAGGCTGCCCAGGCCACGAGAGGGTCTTAGGCACTGACAGGAGACTCCCGTGGGGCCACACACTGGTTTCTAACTCTGTGGCCCAGAGAGTGACCTGCCTCCTCCCTGGTCCTCTGTCTTCGTTTAGACTCAGTTTCCATCTGGTCGTGGACAACCGTGCTGACCCACCAAAACCGGTGGCGGGAATACTGCCCAGAGGGAGCCGCAGAGAAGGAGCAGAGAGAAGCCATCACAGGGAAACGGGCATTGAGGAATCTGAGGGAGGAGGCAGGTTTAAGACAAGATGGACCTTCAGGAAATCACGAAAAGAAAAATAATCAAGGCACAGCTCATGGCACTTTTAATAAAAGCTGTTGCTGAGAATCGGGGAGAGACCACGTGCAGACCCACATCCCACTGGCCGTTCGTTCTGTGGTGTCCCCAAGGATGTTCATCACACCATTTGGAGGCAGGAGAATGCTGTCTGAGTTATTTGTGCCTTAAACTAGTCTTGCTAGGCCTTAAATTCATGCCAGGGGTGGAGGCAGGGCCCTGGGCCTCCCCCCGAGGGGTGCAGGCCGGGTGACGTGGCACAGTCACTCTCCCAGCTGGTTCAGAGGCCCACCTGCCCCATTTCCCAGAGAATCTAGAGCTGGGACTCCCTGGAAATCTTGGTATTCTTCCTCAGCACCACTGTGCTTGCCCCTGGCCTCGGGACGCAGGCTCTGTCCCTGTCGCTGACCAGATTTGAACCTGGGAGAGTACGGCCTGCCTCTCCAGAGCTGTTGTGCAGACCTCTGGGGTCAGCCCTGCCCTGTGGCTCCCGGGGTTGGGCTGGACCTTCCCTTCACTGGGGGCAGCCTCTGGGGCCTCTTCCACAGGCCTTGCCCCTTCCCCGGGGGGTCTTGGGAAGGCAGAGAAGGAAGCACACAGGCCCCTTGTCCCCCAGCTCCAAGGGCTGGGGGATGGTGGCATCTGCTCGGGTGGCCCTGGCAGTTCTGACATTTCTCCAGGTGAGCCAATGACCTGGTCACTCTCCATCTGACCCCAGATCCATTCCTGCCCTGCTCTGCACCCCAGAAGGCTGGTCACCATGGGCAGCATCCCCCTGCCCGTGCAGCCTGTGGAAAGTTCTGGCAGGAAATGGGGCAGGAGCAGAATAGGGTGAGGCGTGGCCCCCCTGAGCCGCCCTGGTGTGCTGGTCCTGCATGTCCTCCAGTGGCTCCGGGCCCACGCCACCGTCTCTCCCACTTTCCCCTCTCCCCCCACCCCCGCCAAGGCGGCTGTGGCTGCCTGTGGGTCTGTCTCCAGGGTGCTTCCCAGTACTGCCCTTTTTTCTGTAAATAGCTTTCATTAATTCTCCCTTTCAACCTGAGTGGAATTCTGGTTCCTTCTGGGAACCTGATTTTCCAAAGTAGCATCATGATTAATTTGATGCATTTAATTACTAAAAAGACATCATCTCTCTTCTGCTTTGCTCACCAACCCTTCCTTCCAGGCCTGGCTTTGGCTCTGTTGCTGCGGAGATTGTTCCCACCCACACCCACGCACACCTGGTCGCCTTTCCAGGACTCCCCGAGCCACTGGTGGGGGCGGCACCAGGGCAGAGTGGCAGAGGCCTTGGCCACAGCCTCCTCTGGCTCTTCTCCTGTGGGGCCCCCTGCCTCGGGGTCTGCTGCCCTCTGGCTGTCCATGTTCCTTTGGCCTGCCTGTCCCCACAGTCAACCCTGGGCACACTGGCTCTGCCCTAAATGGGTTCATCAGAATAGAACCATTTTTTAACTTGATATTAGTCATTGTGTCCACCAGTGTTTTATTAGCTTAAAGCCACAACATCTCCATGGCCGAACGACCATCCCCTGGACACCACCCTCACACCATGGCAGGTCTGGGCGGGCTTGAGGTCGTTCAAGGTGGGCTCCGTGGCTTGATGCCACACTGATGTCCTGCTGACTTCCAGAATGCCTCTCCTCCCTAGGTTTCCAAAACTGTTTCTCATCTTTCCCAGAATAGCTGCCCCTAGGATGGATCAGCCCTAACCCCAGCCCCGGCCCTGGGTGCCCGCCTGTCATCCACATCAGCACTTTCGTACACAGGGAGCTTGTCCACGTTGACCAGCTGCTTAAACAGTTTCTTCTTCACACGGAGACAAATTAAACTCTCTCTCATGGTGTTAGGTCCCCTTCCCTGGGACCAGACAGAGTACGACGAATCTGCCTCCCCAAATCATAACAGACCCTTGGGTGTGGAGGGGCAGTCCCTGGGCCCCTTGGTCCTCTGTTCCACCAAGCACCAGCCATGGGGACACTCTGGCCAACACGGAGCTGTCAGCAGGGCTGGTTCTGTCCATGGGGCCGACATGCCCACCTCCCTGGCCTCTCTGCACTGGGGACAGCCCCAGGCAGCCTGGGCTTGAGGGGCCACCTTTCCCGGGTATTCAACACTCACGACACCAGACCCCCTGCCAGGCATGGCACTGAGGATGGGACAGTGAGAAACTGTTGCCTGCCTTTGGGGACAGTGGAAGAAGCCAATGAGACATGGGGAGTCACCTTTGCAGTTTTGGGCACACTCCTGGGGCTCACAGTGTGCTGGGCACTTTGCCTCACCATCTTCCTCCCCACAGCATGGCGGGCGGAGCTGTCGTGGCTGCTGCTTCACAGATGAGATGAGAGGCTCACAGAGGCAACATGCTGTGTCCAAAGTCCTGTGACCAGTGACAGGACAGGGCAGCATTGGAAATGTTTGTCTGCAAGTGCCAGGGCCCTAGGACGCCCTCCTCTGACCTGCACTACAGGATGTCCAGGAACAAAGCACTGTCTGGCGTGAGCCCCGTCAGGCCCTGCACTGAGCAGGGGCCGCTCTGTGAGCACAGGGAGCAACAGCTGTATGACTGGTGCCTGCTGCCAGATTAGAGTCACTGTCTCTGTCCTCTGGGGTCTCCCAGGAAGTGGACCATTAAAGTTTATCCCTCAGGGATTGTCAGCCCTTCATGGGGGCCGAATCCCCCCACCCCTTCCTTTTGGTCCCCAAGCCAAATGCCAGCCCCGAGAAGGCTGGTGTGCATTTCCTGAGCAGCCCTCGTGGAATACATTCCACTGGCCTGGGGATGGGGAAATAGCTGTTTCTTGCTTGAATATTGTAAAACGAAGACCGTTTATGAGGCACTTATGCTATATCGAGGAACTCTTATGGCCCAGTTTGGTCCCTCTGAGCAGAAGCCCCGAGGGGTGCTGGGCAGTTCCGAGTTTCTTCTGCTGCCTTGGGGATCCCCTGGGAGCAGGTGGGTGTGGCTGCTTCAGCTGGAGGCCCTGGGATGGGGACCTCCGGAGGACCTCCCTTCAGCCTTCCTTCCCCTTCCTGAGCCATCACCTGGGGTTTATTAACTCAGCCAAGCACACTGGCCTGCCGTGCCCCCCTCGTGATCCAACAGGATGCCCAGAGCCCACTGTGTCAGTCCTGTTCGTGGAGGGTGGTGGAGCACTGACTACTTCTGCCAACACAGGGTCATTACTCCCAGTGTGGCCTAGGTGCTCCAGGGCCTGTGGGGTGTGCTGTGAGTTTGCCCTGATCAACCCCTGGCCCCCACTCCTGCCCAGGCCCTCGGCTCACTGTGAGATGGTGGATGTGAGTCATCTGTGGCCTCCCCACGGCAAAGTCCCGCCTGGCTCTGGCTTGTTTTCCCCTTGGCATCATTGGTCATATGCCTTCTTCTTTCCAGGCAAACCGAAACACAGAGTCTTGTAGAACGGATAATCAATTTCAATAATAAGTTAAATGGGTTTGCTTTTGTTTCCAGAAAAACTCCCACTGAAAGAGGGATTTTTTAAAAGACTCCTGGGTTGCATTTTACTTCTGAACTTGGGCCTCCAGCTGCTTCTGAGCTAATTGAGTATAGAGCATGAATAAACAGGGATGGGAGCTACTTCTTCACACCCACTGATATGCAGGGTTAGAACACTCTAGATACCGCCAGGGAGTTTTGGGACCAGCTCCAGCAAATGCCTCAATGGCCCGTGTTGCTCAGGACACATCACGGCATCAGCATCTCTCTGACTCACAAGTTTAAATGTCACTTCAGAGCCAGGTTCTTCTCCTAGAAATATAATTCATGGCTTCCAAGACATAGGGATGATGTTTGTCAAACACACCAGACCATAGCCATCTAAATGGTTGTTGCAAAGCCAAGCCAAGAAACTTACATTATCATGGGACTACCCCAGGGCTCTGCAGCCATCTGTGAGATGCCAGCCTCTACTGCCGTGAGCAGGTGTCTTCTTCATCCCTGAGTCTTCAGGACTTAGAACAGAACATGGTGCGTAGTGTCCAATGAGTGTTTCCCGGATGGGTGAATGAGTGAGTGCAGTTCTCTCCAGATTGTCAGCTCTCCAGTCGAGGAGAGCTCAATTTCTCTGGGGAAAACAGTAAAATCTTGGAGGGCAAGGTCGCCGGATATACATTTGCCATTATTTTGTCACCACACTTACTCTATACCCCACCCACTCAATAAATGCCAGGGGAAAGAACATCATTCATATGCTATCACCAAGCTTCTTAGGTGGGGTTTAACTTCTTTGTGATGACAGAAGTCCTGAATAAGCCAATAATAAGGCAATTTTCCTTTGATAATTCCTCAAAGCACCTATAAACATCTCTGTAGTGTGATCTCTCGGAGAGTTCACAGCATTGAAACTGGCGGCTATTTCTTTGATGGGAAAGTGGATAAAGTGGTTGTCTTGCATTAGGGGCCGTGTGTATTAAAACACCAGACTCACACACAGCTGCTCCTGCAGTGAGGGGTGTACGTGAGTGGGAAAAAGGCCATTTTTGTCTTCTGTGTCTTGCTCACTCATTCAGCTATACTACTTAAATTATTTTATTTCTTTCTTTTTGTACCAAGAAAAAGGAGTTGAAGTGATTTAAATGAGATTCACGTATGATGTGACTGTACCGTAAGTGCGCAATTCAGATCTACTAATTGGTGCAGGGGGACAGTTTCTTGTTTGGCTTCAATGAGCAACATTTTATCATTTAGGGCGAGAACCAACAAACCAACCCTCCCACAAACCTTCCAACGAACCCACTGACCCACCAACTGACCCACCGGCCAATGAGGCAGTCCGCCCACCTGGTCTGCAGCGACTCGCCGCGCTCCTCCGTGCAGACGCCTGAGAAGGGCACACCGTCCTGCGGGTGGGGGAGACAGCAGGTGCCCTTGAAGGAAAGGTCTGCAGCATTTGGGGGTGCCGACGCCCCTTCTTATCTCCGCCCAGCCTCTGCGATGGCGCGACCTCGTGGCTCCCCACCCTCTCCTCTGCTTGCTCCTCCTCAGTCCCCCGGGTCTGCTTTCCCTGCGCACCCTCCACGGGAGTAGCTGGCGTCAGGTTCACGGCAACTCGGTTAGTTTCTTTGGGTTCCGCGGCTTTTGCAGTGGAAATGATGCCTTCGTCTGGCATGACGAGAACAGAGGAAGAGCAGGTTGAGGGGAGCATTGGTCCATCCAGGCTTGGCGTGTCACGGACGCCCATGTGGGCATCGGGCTGGACATGATGACCATGACGTGGAATTAAGCAGATGTGGGTCTGAGCCCCAGAGGGAGCCACAAACGGCTGTGTGGACTTTCTCAGTCTCGGCTGCCTCATCTGTGAAGAGGGAATAATAATGCACACGTTAAAGGGTATTATTTTGTAGATTCCATGGAAGTTTCATTTGAGAAGTACTAGCAGGTGGTCACTGCCTCTGGCTCCTTCTCTTCATTTTGTTCGGCTGAGTTGCCCTTGTTTTCAGTTCATTGACCATCAGCATTTATTAAGCATCATCTGCATTCCTGGAACATGCTAGGTGCTGGAGGTGCAGAGAACGGGACTGTGCCCTCGACAGGCGACAGACACAAGGGGGAATGTCCACAGGACGTGGCAAATGATGAACATCTTCCGTCTCCTCCATCCCCACTGCTGTAACGCGCCCGTGCGTTCCTTCCTGTCACTGGGATGCTTTAATCTGCCGCAAAGACCAGAACCCCTCTTGTCGCGCAGGTCTACACTTAGCCATGTTTGATGTCTTCCCGTGTTTCAGCGTCTTTGTCCGAGTGCACCAGCTCTGCGTGGTCTGCCCTCTCCTCTCAGTTCGAGCCCTGCCCCTTACTATTGCCTGGACCATAGTTAACCTCTCAGGCTTCCGTGGCTGCTCCTGGGTCTCCTGGTCCACGCAGAAGCTGCTCCCCTGCCTGGATTTCTCCTTACACCTTTCAAGCCCTGGACAGGGGCCCACCTCCTCCTGCAGGCCCACAGTCAGTGTGGGGGGCCCTCCCCTCCCACTTCCGCTTCCTTTGTAGCACCCGGAGATGCCTGCATGTTTCCAAATCAGCAGACTTGGCTCCTCCCAGGCAGGGACCACGCTTTGTTCATCTCTGTGTGGAAGGCGGGAAGCCCAGGGCGGGCAGAGCCAAAGATGCCCGAGGTCTCCAGCCTGGGCGTCGCGGTAGCCGGGGTCTGTCTTCTCCCACTGCGCATGAACCCTTCAAGGGCAAGGGCGCCGTGCCGTGCACTTTCCACCCTTGGCTGACACAAGACTCACACGGGGAGGCTCAGGGGCCACATGCTGGATAATACGTTCATCTGAATGATTGAACAAATGAAAAACTGTCTATTTTAACCAAATTTGCAGTCTTTCCTCCCTTTCGGGAGGCTCAAGTGGTCAAGGGCAGACAGAAACACTCTCTCCGAAGGGTAAGCTCCTACCCTTTGCCATACCCTTCCACCAGCAGCACTCTGTGGGATCCCTGGAGTAGGACACGGTCCCCTCTTGGCCCCCGCCCCTGGCTGGCACGTCAGTCCCTCATCCCGAAAGGCATGCCCATAGCCTCAGCCCTCCTGCAGGGGTGTGTGTCTCTCTAGCTTGAACCCCTCCAATAACCTTTGCTTTAGTCAGTAAGGATGTCACCTGGTGGGTGTCCTACAAGCCCCTGTGTTAGGCAGAGTTCTTAGCTGAAGGCCAAAAAGAATCTTCTCAGGTTGTTTTAAACAGAAAGGTGTTTATTTATAGTATGCTACACAGGATTTCTTGGAAGGACAGGTAATTGAATTTGGGGGTTATTCTTCCAGGGCCCAAGTGGTGAGGAGAAGACCCCAACCAAACCACAGCACTGCTCCAGGCAGAAACCTGCTGTTCGTGCTGCCCACTGCCTGCCTGGCACACATGGAGCCTCTGGCCCGATGCTTGCTTTAGATGTCAGATCTCAAGTGGATGTGGCTCCTTGGTGGAGGTTGGACCACAGGGGAACAAGGAAGGGCATCTCTGGAACTCTGACTGCTGCTGGCCAAAGCGGGTGGCCTGGTATTTCAGGGGCTGCAGCCTGCCCCTGTCCTCCCTTGTGGCTCTGCTGTGTCCAGAAACAACCTTCTCACATGTTTAAACTTCCAAAGACAACAGTAGCCACGCTCTCTGTCACCCCAGTGCTCCCCTGTGTCGTTTAACATGTTCACTCTCCCCCCAGAAGGGAGGACTCCTATTTCTGCCTGTCCTTGTGTCCAATTTCTGGAGATGTCTGACCAATCACAACCCATCTTCATAGCTACAATTGCGGGAGCAGGTTGTAAAGCTAAACACCACTGACGCACACTCTGCGAGATGGGGACAGGGGTGGAGACAGAAAAAAGGGGGTTAATCATCTGTCTATACGTGTCCCCGTAGCCAAGAGGAAAATATGGCAACGGCAGCTCCTTGCCCCTGTAACTGACAACAAGGCTGGGGTTGGCATGTGAATCTCCCTTTATCCCTCACTCGGTCTATATTTGTTTGTCCTTAGCCAGCACCCGGTGGGTCAGGTTCTTTATCTTGGAGAGTGGCCCAAACGTTATTCCTGAGGGGCTGAGCCCCTGGTGGTCCTTTGTGAAGGAGTTTCTGTAATCTTCCACTGACTCTATCCCTGCACCTACAATACTAGGCTGTACCCCAGAGGACACCCTGAGTTCCCAACGTACGCTTTCCTGTCACCGTCCCTGGATGTCAGGATAATCGCCCCAGACAACAACGACCTCCCACCTCTGCTGGCCGAGTGACATGAGGAGCCTGAAGTGGCCAGCCAGGCCTCAAGCTCTCACTCAGGATTATTGGGTTCCCTACTGGAGAATTCCTCCTTTGGGGATCAAAATTTCTAAACTAGGAGAGCTCAAAGCTGCACAGACTGGAGACACAATTTTTGCAATGGGACTTTAAGTAAAGGAGTAAAAAGTGCTGCTGCGCTTCCTCCGCTTGGTTCCTGGCAAGGACGTTCCCGCTGTGAGAGCAGCAGGCCCACACTGGGAGGGTTGCACAAATGGCCACAAACTTAGAGGCTTAAGACAACATCCACTTGTTATCCGAAGGCTGAAATCAAGGCCAGCCTGCATTCCTTCCTGGATCTTGGAGTGCTCTTTCAAGCTCGTGGGGCTGTTGGCAGAATTCAGTTTTTATATAGTTTTAGGACTGACATCCCTATTTTCTTTTTGGCTGCTGGCCAGAGGCTGCTGTCAGCCCCTAGAGACTGCCTGCAGTCCCTTGCCATGCCAATTCCTTGCTCTGCAACTCTCCATAGACCCCTTTTGCTTTGAAGTTGTCCCTTCAGGAAGGACCCAGTGTCTCCTAGAGACTCACTTGATTAAACCAGACCCACCAAGGATAATCTTCTTTTGTTTAACACAAAGTCTTCCGGTCAGTGGCTCATGCCTGTAATCCTAGCACTTTGGGAGGCTGAGGCAGGAGGATTGCTTGAGGTCAGGAATTCGAGACCAGTCTGAGCAAGAGCAAGACCCCATCTCTACAAAAAATAGAAAAATTAACCAGGTATGGTGGCACATGCCTGTAGTCCCAGCTACTGGAAAGCCTGAGGCAGGAGGATCACTTGAGCCCAGGAGTTTGAGGTTGCAATGAGCTGTGATGATGCCACTGCACTCCAGCCTGGGTGATAGAGTGAGACCCTGTTCTCAAACAAACAAACAAACAAAAAAACCTCACATAAGTCAACTGATTAGGGACCTTAATTACAACTGAAAAATGCTTTCTGCTGTAACATAACATAGTCACAGGAGTGGCATACCAACACAGTCACAAGTCCTGCCCATGCTCAAGGGGAGGGGTGGTGCAGAATGTATACACCAGGGGATGGAAGTCTTGGGGGCCACCTTACAGTTTGCCTGCACAGGGCCGTATTTCAGCCTCTGGTTCAGAGCGTATTTCTCCCACAGAGCAGCACACAGTCTCACAAAGTCTTGTCTCTGGGCAGACTCAGTGAGTCTGTAATAGGACAGGCCACGGTTCTGTGGCCCCATTTTGGTTGACAGTATGCATGGTAAGACCAGGGCATCCTTCCTCTTTGTCCCCTCCTCCACCCAAACAGCTTCTTGGACAGAAGCAACACTGTGGCAATGAGTCAAGTATTTGGAAAGCCCACAAATGGTGTTGTTGAAATGAGGTAGGTAGGCAAGGCCAATTCTTACTCAGAATAAGTGTCCACTCTGAGGGTGAACTCCCACCCACTCCGAGTTAGAAGGGGTGCACTCTAATCAGCCTGCCCCCCGTGGGCCAGTGCCCCAGAATTGGTGCCAGACGAAGGGTTCAGTGCTGGCTGTCGCTGATGGCCTTTCAGGCTGTCAGCAGTGGTGGCCAGGTCAGCCCCTGAACATGCCATGCTGGCCTCAAAGACCACTTTGTCCCCAAGCCCAGTGAGCACGCACAGGGTTGGCTGGTGAGAGAGACTGGTGGAGTCGGCCGGCATCTGAGACCTCGCCCTCGGGGGACACGTGGAGGGCCCTGGGCACCTCTACTCTCTGAGAGTTCCAGCTGCGTCCCCCCCAGATATTCTGTGCCCACCCCTGCTCTTGCCACACCTGAGGTTCTGGCCCTGGAGGAGCCAGGGAGAGAGACAGACAATAAAACAATAAAGTCCAGCTTCTTATTTAATCTCAGTGCAGTAGCTAAGGAAGTCGAGAGTGCAGTGTGCCTGGTAGCTGGTGAGTGGCCCCTCATACAACCAAGGGACCAGGGCCTTCTTCCTGTGCCTGCCTCTACTTTCTGTCCCTCTCTGACCATCCCTTGGAGCCCGGCGTGCCTCCCTAGACCATCAGAGCTGCTAACGCTTTTCTCTCCTTCCAGTCTTGCCCTTTCAATAATTTTCTTTTTACCAGACAGCCTCAAAAATTTTTGAAAAATGTAAATCTGGTCACACTCTTGCTCTGTTAGAAGCACACTGTGCGTCCACGTGCTGCGGGAGGCACAGGTGCTTTCTGCCCTGCTCTCCTGCGGCTCCCCTCACGCTTCATGTTCCATAAATACCAGCCGCCTCCGTCCAGGCCCGGCCGCCCCATGCTGCTTCCTGTTTGTGCTTTCAAAATGCTGTCGTCTGCCTGCAATGCTCTCGCCTGTTTCATTACCTGAGACGCTTCTTTTCAGCTTTCAAACCCTTCCAGTCCTTATCCTCTGTCTGAAGTCTCTCTTGAAAACCCCAAACAGAGATAATCACCCCCTTCATATTTTTTCTATGCCTGGAACATCGTGTTGTCACCAGACGTATCACTTTGGACGGTAATTACTTGTTTACAGTGCAGTCGTATCTTGTACAGAGTTTGGTTCTAAAGTCACCTAAGAGGTGAAAATTGCTTGTAATCAAAATTACCCCTGAAATTCCCTTAAATTGCCCATAAAGAGCAGGACACGAGGTCTGAGGACGATTCACCGGTTACTGTGACCTGGGCTGGTCAGTGGTTTGCTAAGACCCTCGAAAGTCTTGGTCTCCTCGGGGATGATGAGGAAGCTATGGCCTGCTGCCTCCGTGGGGAGGTTTGTCTTCCTGCTTGGGCAATGGTCAGGGAAAACTAGAGCACCCGCCTTCTCTCCAGGGGCCTTGCTGGCTGGCCTGGGCCGTCCTAGGCGCGTCCACACCACGTCCGGGGCGTGTGTTTCTCAAGTGCGTGGTGGATGGAGCCTCCCCCGCCTGGCTCCGCGCCCTCTCCCAGCAAACAGAGCTGGATTCATGGAAGTCCAGTGAGCCTCTCTGGGTGCTCTCTCTCCCCGTGAGACTGTAAGTTCCCCCGGAGTAGAAAGGACGAGCTACTCCTCTCCAGCGACCTTCGCTACTGGGAAAGCAGTCTCTAAGGTCAAGGTGTCTCCCGCTGACGACTGTGTCCTGGGGCCCTCTGCAGCACGGCACTCCCCGTCCACGGAGCCGTGCAGAGCTGTCAGCGACGGAGGCCCAGAACGGGACACTGTCCGCTCTTTCTTGCAGATGTGCCATATTGCTCCATGCAGTTATTACTGGGATCGACTTCATGACTCCGAAGTCTAACTTAGAAGTCTGTGTGATGCTCCATGGATAAACACACGTCCTCCTTAATGTTCCTTGGTCGAATGTAGGGTATTTCCCTGACCTCACTGCCTTTGACACCTAATTTCTTTCTAAAGCATTTTCCATCGCATGTGAGTTATTTTCATTAAATGATTTGAGATGAGGAAAAATGCAAATAGACCGGAACTAGAGAAGTTGTCTAGTCTCAATAACGGTTTTGCCAAGTTGGAGCCTGAGCATTTTTCCATGCTTGCCAGCACCATTTAAGAGAAATGTTGTCTATAAGGGCTATGCACCTGTGACTTTGTCACTCTAACTTTGTTGAGATGAGACCAATGTTAAATAGCTTCGCTATCGAAATTGTCTTATTCAACAAAAGTTTATTGAAAGCATTTGTCATTGTAAGATGCAGTGTGAAAATGGATGGGAGCTATTCTTCTCAGTTGTTTACACTGCTACTTTGTAAAGTGCATGCCAGGATCAAGACTATTGCTGCCTACACTATTATTATAATTCAAACCATCCATGAAGCACTTTGGCCATTGTTATATGCACATTGAAAATGGGGGGCTATTGTCTCAGTTTGGAAAAAGTGTCTAGGCTCAAGGATTCTAGGCCTACATTTAATCACGAACATCCATGACACTTGGCATGTCTCCTTTGAGCATGCTTTGTGTAAAAGATCGCTCATTTTCCTCAGGAATTTAAATCTCACCTCGCTGTCTCCCCAAGCTTCTTCTCTCTCCTCTCCTGCCTCTCTCCTCCCTTCCCTCCTCCTCCTCCTCCTCTTCTCGCCTCCTCTCCTCTCCTCCTCCTCCTCCTCCTCCTCCCTCCTCCTCTTCCTCCTCTCCCTCCTCCTCCTCCTCTTTCTCCTCCTCCTCTCCTCCTCCTCCCTCCTCCTCCTCTTTCTCCTCCTCCTCTCCCTCCTCCTCCTCCTCCTCCTCCTCCTCCTCTCCCTCCTCCTCTTCCCCTCCTCCTCCTCTTCCCCCTCCTCCCCTCCTCCTCCTCCTCCTCCTCCTCCTCTCCCTCCTCCTCCTCCTCTCCCTCCTCCTCCTCCTCCTCCTCCTCCTCCTCTCCCTCCTCCTCCTCCTCTTTCTCCTCCGCCTCTCCCTCCTCCGCCTCTCCCTCCTCCTCCTCTCCTCCTCCTCCTCTCTGTCTCTCTTTCATCTTTGATATTTGTGGGTAATTTGCATTTCCTCTCTGCTTGCTTGAAAAGTGCTCTCTTTCCCTTTTGTCCATAGTGCCCAATGTTGGGTTCAGGTGTGCACGTATTTCTAATTATCCTGTTCAGGACTCAGTGAGCATTTTCAGTCTGAGAATTCAGGCCTGTCTTCAATTCTGAAAATCACTGAGCCACCCCTGTCTGCCTCATTCTCTTCATTCTTGCCGTGTGGAATTCAAGCCTGACCTGTGTTCAGGATTGCGTTAGTGTATTCTTGGTTGCCTTGACCTCTCGATGACATTTTTACGTCCTCTTCCTCTCTGTGCTGCATTTTAGGCTATTTCCTCAATTCTATCTTCCAGTTCAATAATTCTATTTTCAGCTCCTTCAGTCTACATTTAAATGATTAATTGACTTTTTAATTTCAATCATTATATTTTTCCTTTTAAGAAATTCTATTTGGCTCTTTTTTAAAAAAAACTATGTGCTCTGTTTAGAATCTTGTTCTTTTCTTATGGTTTTTATTTTATCTCTTTATTTTAAATATAATTTTATCTCTTTATTTTAAATATATATTATCTCTTTATTTTAAATATAATAATTTTATAGTTTCACAGAATTCTAATATCTCAACTCCTTGGGGTGCTGTGGTAATTTTGTTCCCAATTATTCACTGCCCTCTCTAAAAGGGAGGTATATATCCTTGCCATAGTCATGTGGTTTGCAGTGCCTCCCTGTGAGAAGATATATTTCTTGCTCCACTGACATCCGTTTTGGAGTTACTTCCACCAAAGGAATGTAGGCAGAAGTGCCATATTTTAGTGATGGGCCTAGGAACCATTGCATAGTTAGGTTGTCATAGAGTTTCCCCTCTTCCATGAGAACACGTCCCAAATAGGGGCTGTTCATTCAGACTGGATTTTAGGATGAAGAACACACGTGTTGCAGAGCCAAAGCCAATCTGTAGCAGCTGCACCTGTTATATAATGTGACTGAGGTGAAAATCTTTGTTTCTGTAAGTTCCTGGGATTTTGAGCTTGTTTATTATGCTGCATAACCTAGTGAAAGCTGGCTAAAATAGGCCACTAACTTTTCTTTTTTGTGGTATCTTCTAGTACTTGCTCATTTGGTTTATAATTTTTTATTGTGAATTTATGTTCCTTGTGAGTCACTTTTGTTTCTAAGTATGAGAATGTCAGGAACTCTGGGTGGCAGGTATGTCTCTGCTGATATGTGCATCATGGCCCCAGACCCTGCTCGTTAGGGCTGCATCTGGTCAGGTGCTCCGGGCTGCCACAGCCTTGAGCTCCCCTCCACTTCAGGTGTGGGGTTCTTTTTCTTTCTTTTGATGTCGACTGTGTTCATAACTCTTAAAAGTTATGCTTCACTCAGCTGTTCCTTGCATTTGTAGCAGGGAGGGTGGGGAGCTGCCGGGTCAGCTCCTCCTGCCAGGTGCACACACCTGTGCTTCCCTGCTATCCTCTCACTGAGGCTAAAACTCCCCGAGGGCAGGGAGCACTCACTTCCTGCTCACCTCCGTTCCTTGGTGCCTAAGCAGTGCCTGGAGCGCGGAGATGCTTGGCAGACGCTTGTCGGTTGAGTGGACAATTGAAAACGTGAAGTTGGGGGGGGCCCACGAGGAATGGCGGCCGCTTCTGCCCTTCGTGATGCTGTTTCTTCACCCGCTTTCCGTCGGCCGGGCTCCTACAGAGCTGGTTTGTGTAGGAAAAGCCGCAAGGGGAGCAGGGGTTCCTCTTTCCTGTAAGGGCCCTGTTGGGGCACACGTTTTAGGAGCTGGCCTGTGGCTGTCCTTCCCTTGCAGCCGTGGTAGCCAGAGCAGGGTAGGCCCCCGCCCGTGGGAGCTCCCAGTGCCGTGACAGGTGATCCCGGCCCAGTCTGGCAGGCTCTGTGATGGAGGGGAGGACAGGGAAGCTAGAGGATGTGAGGCAGGGTGGGTCCAGGAAGGCTTCCCAGAGGAGGTGACACTTTGGCCCGGGTAGTGACCAGAGTGACAGACTGGGAGTTCGTCAGGTGGACGGGGCAGGGGGAGGGGGAGAGGGCATCCCCGGCGAGGATGCACCTGTGCCCCGTTGGAGGTGAGAGTGTGTGGGCTGGGATCCGGGGGACACCAGCCTGGATGGAGTCTTAATATTTCCAGGTCGCCCACGTCTGCCGTTCCACACGCAGACACCAGTTCCCTCAGTTCCTGTCCCCCGGCCTCCTTCAAAATGCAGATTCTCTTTTCAGCAGCAGGACGTTCACCGGGCACTAAACATGCAGCACAAGGGAGTGGCTTATCAGCCTGGGGTTGGGGACAGCCCAGGAGCTCTTCTCTCAGGAGATGGGCTCCGGATGCCCCTAGAACCTCCCGGCTGCTCGGCCTCAGGAACGTCCGCAGTGCAGCCTCTCGGTAAAGTGGTCTCCGCGTCTGGGAGACGGAGGCAGACACGGCTGCAGCCACTGGGCGCTCCAAGGCCCCTGCTGTGGCGGCACCTTCCCTTCCAGAGGGTGGTTTGAGCTGCTCTGGAGCACGGGGAGTGTTTACTTATGAACAACACTCTGAGTCCTAGTTTGGATTTTCATAGATACATTTTGAACCAGGTTCTTGCTTTTTTATTCTTTATTAGTTTATCAATGTTTCATTTATTTTACTCAAACCCTTCTGTGAGGAGCCAGGCAGAGGCCACTGGCTTGGTCTCCCCCTCCAGGGTCTGTCAGGGACAGGGGTGACATCCCCCGGGGGTGGGGGAGGCGGCACCTTCCCTCGGAGATGAACCACCACGTCCTGCAGGCTGGGAAGTCAGGAGACTTGAAGTCATCGAGTGCACACACAATTTTTTAACTTCGACTTGTAAATTAAAACCCCCAGTGGTACAAATTAGGGATGAGCGAAGGGAAAATGAGAATCTGCCTGTCCTTTCCCCAGCCTCGCATCAGAACGCCAACAGCTCTAAATGAAAACTGGAAGATACTTGATTACCATGCAGATGGGTTTTAGGCGGCTGGCCTTTCTGTCATCCGGGTCCTGCAGCCAACAGGAGAGTCTCAGCCACTTTTCTGGGGGTGGACTCTGCCAGCGCCCGGGCACCCCAAAGGGGAAGAAAGGCAAAGATGCCAGGAGAGAAAGACTTTTCTTGACGAGTTTATGCTCAACTCCTGTAAGATGAGCTGTCCCTGGGCTGCACGGGAGGGGACAGGTCAGGAGGACCCTGCCCTCTCAGGCCCAACTCCACATTCTGTGGCTGGTGATTCTGAGCCTGGCATCCAGGGCGAGCCGAAACCACGCTCCAGAGACACACTCACGGGCATGGCTATGTGTCGGCTGCCAAAGCTCACGCAGGGTACCCGGAATAGCCGAGCACAGCGGAAAGCCCAGGCCACCAGGCTGGGAGCCGTCCCTTGGGCAGTGGTGCTGAGACCAGACAGTGGGCACTGAGAAGGTTCTGGGGGGTGGCCCAGGGCTGCTGAGGTCTCTCCCACCTCAAGCACACTGCAAAGTGCTCTGTGTGTGTGTGTTGGGGGAATCCATTTTGCAGATGCTAAACTCATTCAATATGATTTTAGAGCATCTCCCGCTAGTGGCTGGCCCTGTGCTGTGAGGCTGGCTTTAGAATGACAGAATGAGCATCTTCTACGTGCCCCAGACTCCCCTGGGCGCCAGGACACCCGGCAGAAAGCCTCGAGGTCTGCACCTGCCTTCCAGGCAGAGACAGTGCAGGGGATGGGGCTTTGTGTGTGGGGGGCACAGGAGGTCTCTAACCCAGAGTGGTGGGGGCCGGCAGCTCTTGACATCTGAGCAGGGGCTTGATGAAAGGTCGGGGGGCAGCTCAGAGAGTGGACAGCAGGTGGACGCACAAGAGAGCCCAGAGAAGGGGGCATCGCCAGGAACAGCTGCGCTGGAGGAAGGGGGTGGGGGCTTAGTGCTTCCACCACCAGGATCCCCAAGTCTGTCTCCACTGAGGTGTTGGTAATTTATCCCAGGTTGTGGGAGGTGATTTCAGAGTTTTCCAGAAAGCTCCCTGTGATGGCCATGCAGAGGTGGTGCAGACGGTGGGTGGGGGTGGTACCCCAGGCCAGCAGAGCAGTGTGTGCCCCGTCTGTGATGGGCACATACCAGGGGTTGTGAGGGCAGAGGAAGAGCCCTGGGTGCCCAGGGAGGCCCCCACATGCCACACACCTGCCCTCATGGAGATTGTGCCCTAATTGTGGGTAACAGACCACCAAGAGGTTAAAACAAAGAAAAAGGGGAAATATCCCCTCCTCCAGGAAGCCCCCTGGGTGGGCATCCCCCCCTTTTCCTGGCTCCTCTGGGACCCCTGGTTGCTTTCTTTGGGCACCTGCCTCATTTTGTCTTGTTCCCACCTTTTCTTTGTTTTTCTCTGGTTCCGCCTTTTCTCCAGTGGTCTAGGAAAAGGGCAGAAGCCAGGCTGGCAAGGACTTGCTGGAATGGGGCAGGCAACGTTTCTGATCAACATGGGCCTGAGGTTTCACTGGCTTGTACTTATTTACCCTAAGGGATGTGCGAACTGAAATGTCACCAAGGAAGGCAGAACTGGGGGCTCATTGGCACCCAGCTGGTAGCAGTGATTAGTAAAATAAAATCACTCCACACAGCAGTGCACCCGGGCTCTGCAGTGAGGCCAGCACCCTGGCTTCTGGGGCTGGTGGCCCTCATGTCACTGTCTTCTCTACCTAGGCGAGAGCGCTCAGCGGAGGTTGCTGGTTGCTGGCAGTTTGAGTCCTGGCTGAGCGACGCCTCCCTCTGTCTTTTGTGGTGTCAGTGGCCAGGTGCCCCTGTGTTCCCGGGTGCGGGGAGGCTGGCACTGTGATGCCTGCCCAGTGCGTGCCAGGGGTAGGACACAGTGCTGCTTGTGGACCCTGCTGAGCTGTTTTCCACCCTGGCTCCCTCCTTCTTGACTGTGTGTTAAAGAGATTAAAAACACCAACACTGATGGGGTGGACATAAGTGGCAAGGTTAATGGGGCCTGGGCCTGCACAATTCTGGGGGGATGATAAAATATGTGTTGAGGGCAAAGGACAGATCCCCGGAATTGAGGGGCAGAGGCTGTTCTGGGGCAGGTGGAGTTGGAGGGCAAGCAGACACGGTTCAGCAGGAGGATGTGAGGCCGCGGGCCGTGAGGGTGTCCTTCCCCACTGCATCCCCGCTGCCCCGTCTCGACCCTCCGGGAAAATCCAGGTGATTTTGGAAACTCTGGGCACACTCCATCCTCCTCTCGTACTTTATTACTGTGGCAATTATTTGCGCAATTAATCGACAAACGTGTTCGAGCATCTGCGGTGTGTCCAGAGGTATAACCTGGGGCATCTTCTCTCTGCCCCAAACTCCAGGTCCTGTGAGAGTCCTGGAAGCTCAGCTGGGCAGTAGGCAGGGAGCTGGGGGGACTTCAGGTCCAGGCACCAGCTGCAAGAGGGGCTGGATGTGTCAGGGAATGCAAATACCCATGGGTGACATTCGTGGCCCGTCTCCGCTGAGCGCTGCGGGAAGGTCTGTGGTCCAACAGAATGCTTCCAACTCGAAGGCTCCCCGTCCGCCTCAGGGCCTCCCTGGTGCCTTCACAGGCCTGATGGGCCATGGGCCTGGATTCGGTCAGACGCTGGCCCTGTGCCCCGTGAGCTGTCTGCATCCGGGTCTCCTGGGCCTTCTCTGGGGACACCACAGGGCACATCTCAGTCACTGAGGGTGTGTGGGATGATGTCTGTAAGTAAGTGCAAAGTCCAGCGTGTGGTGCACGGCTGGGCTCGGTGAGCGAAGGCTGCCTAAGCTGTCACTGGGGTCTGTGTAGAGTGGGGCCAGCCCACGTTCCCATGTGCAAGCCCGGGGCTCCCCAGACTAGTGTATCCTCTCACGCGCTCTTGCTCAGACCCACCCTCCTCTCTTTGCCTGGTCGCCTCCTCATCCACCTGGAAATGCCCCTCGTGCTCAGCCCTGCCCGTCTGACGCCTTCCCTGGAACACGCCTCCCGGTGCAGGACGTTTCAGCACACACTTCCTTCCGCCCGATCGAATGTCGGGATGGTGTGTACTGGCCTCTGCGAGCTCCTTGGAACGTGCGTTCCGCTGAAGTGTGTAGCTTTCTGGTCGAGCACAGATCTTGAACACATTTGATAAACCAAGTGCTTGAAGGAAAGTTCAATTCCCACCAGCGGGCTGGACGCTGTGGGGCTCGGAACTCCTGCAGGCGGAGATGCCCTCCGTAGGGTCCCCACCGCAGCTCTCACATGTAGCACGAGGCTTCCCCGGAAGCCAGAGGAGTGAGAGGGAGCAGGAATGGGTGGGCCGGTGCTGCTGGCAAGAGCCGGTTGTTAAATACCCGGGAATTCTGCAACAGTTGATGTCACATTGGAAGCTGGAAATCCGCCATGCTGACGTATTTATACAACAGCCATGGGTGACAACCGTACTCCTAACCACCGCACACCACAGACACTGTCTGGGCCCATGGCTGGCTCCCACCACAAGGTCCTTCCTTTGTGTTTTGTCCTGGAGCTCTTGAGCACCTCTTTCCTAACACCCTCCAGGCATCAACATGTCATTTTCTCTGCACTTGGTGTCCTAAGAAGCTTGCCTCTTACAGCCATGCCCCTGCCCGTGCCAGCCCTGGCCAGTGGACAGAGGGCCGGGGGCATCGTCATCTTGCTCTGCCGTAGCCCTCTGAAGGACAGCAGGCAGGAGGCAGTGTTGCCATCCGGCAAAAGGCGGGCATGAGGCTTAGCCCCGTCAGCGAGGTCTTGCCCTGATATGATTTCCCAGTGATTCGGCTGCTTGGGGTATCTGGTGGAGCTCTAGGGCAGATGTAATTCAACTGCAGACACCTTTCTGTTTCCAGGTGTGATCGTTCGCTTGGTGGTCTACATGGCCTGGGTTTGAATCTGCTCTTCCACCCTATAACTCGGGCACTGTCAGCACTCTGAGCCCTTGGCGCCTGCCCTCAGAGCAGTCACACCCACCACCACACGCAAGTGCAGCCTGACACTCGGCACAGGTGTCGTTTTATCACAGGTATGATTTCTGTTGGTAGAGCCTGTCTTTCTCTAGGTGGTAGAACCACTTGGGAAGTGACAGAGTGACCCTCAAATGCTTTGTTCTTCATTATACCACAGGCTGTGGGCCCAACACCAGGCACCTGGCGGCTCCTAACATGTGGGCTGAATTCGTAAATGACCCAATGCCTGTTCCCGCCTTGGGGGGAGGGACTGCTCCGAGCCTGTCTGTGTCACTTCCATTGTTGTGTCTCAGAGTGTGTGTTATCACAGCCATTATCGTGTGCTGTCACCTGCGTGTATTATAATTTCCACTGTCGTGTGTGCTGTCATGCCCACAGTGTGTATGTCATCTCCATTGTGATGGTTGCTGTAGTCTCACAATGATCATCTGAGCTCAGGTCACCTCGGACTTGGCAGTTTTCCATTATGACTAGTTTATATGCTCACCCTGAGGTTTGGCAAAAATATTGAATCAATTGTTTTTAATTATGTCCATCTTGTACACTTTACATTACAGGGACAGCTCAATAATGCTTTACAATCCAAATAGCCGTAGGAGCATTGCTCAATATCCCAGAATGGAACGCTGGAGTTTTCTTTTTGTTCAACTCATAAACTATTCTTAAAAGTGCCATATTTTCCTGATTCAATTGTTGTTCTCCCCCTTTATGGCCGTGTTCATTGTCCTGTGTCTATGCAGTGGAGCTGTATTAAATGCTAATCATGCTGTTTATTTTATTGCCCACAGACCCGACTGCATGAAGGTGGCTGGCCGTGGAGTGGGGGAGGACAGTCCTGGACGGAAGGCAGGTGGTGGGGTGTGCTCCCATCCTGCCTGGCTGTGTGTTCCTGGGCACCAGGAGAGCCTCTCTGTGCGCAGGCTGCCGTACTTGAAGGCGGGGAGGCAGTGCCAGCTCGGCAAGACGAGGTCCAGGCTGGTGTTACAGGGTGACACCCCAGGGACAGACCCAGCTCAGGCTCCTCCTTGCTGGGCAAGTGTGGGCAGGCCAGCCCATGTCTCTGAGATGGGGTGTCACCATTTATAAAATGGGCAGAACAGACTCAGTTCCTAGGGCGGCTGATGGACGAGAGGAAATGACCCGAGCCCAGGTTCCTGCACGGCGTGGCTCTGTCGGGGGCCCTCTACAGCTGTAGCTGTGGTCCTTGTGAACACAGCCAAGAGCCTGGGGGAATCGCCTGTATCTTTCGGGTTTGAGATGTCACTCATGGGTTAGTATGGTTACTCTGTTTCCCAAATGAACCGAGAACTTGCTTTGAACTTGACTCAGCACAGTTCTGGGGCCCTCTGCAGAGATGAGGGTGCTGCTGGCACGGGGGTGAGGCCCAGAATCACCCCACCCCAAGAGGTGACGGTGGGGGTGGTGGCTGCCTTCCCCGGGGCCTCTTGTCTGCCCCCTCCAGGACCAGAGAGCTCTCGTTGTCCTGCCCTCCACTGGCCCCCGGCTCCCCCAGCCCTACAGACCCGGTGGGGCACACTCAGCCCAGGCACTGGGTGCTGCCATGCCGCCCACGCAGCCTCAGCTGAGGGCGCGGACTTGGGGACATTCTGAGGGTGGGAGATCTGGCTCCGGACACTCTCTTTGCCGACAGCCTTGGCAGCTCCTGGAGACGCGCCGGCCAGCCCCTCATTTCATGGAAGAAAAATGCCTGTGCGGCTTATAAAAAGGCCCAGCAGACCCTTGCTGGGAGAGCCAGGCCGTTCAAGGGAAGAAAGATGCTTCCTGAGGGCGCCAGGCGCGCTGACGAGTTTAAAACCCACCACTTCAGATATATGTTTCTCAATAAGCACAGAGATTGGGCGCAGGGCAAAGAAAATAATCCATCTCAGCCTGCAGGAGCGGCCAGCGGGGGACAAAGGAGGCCGTGGGTGAAATGGTAAATTCCGGGCCTGACAGCTGCTTTCCCGCCGTGGAACTCGATGACACATGGTTTTTTTTCTAAGCACTGTGCGAGATGGACGCCACTCCCAGGCCTTCCTGTGCTGGGGGCAAGGCGGGGACCCCACAGGGCGGGGACCGGTGCAAGTTCACAGCTGGGTGCACGAGGGGGCGGGAGTGCAGGTCCAGGCCTGCGAGGGCTCCGCTGCTGCCGGGAGGAAAAGGGGCGAGGGCGGCAGTGCAGGCCGTCTGTGCCCAGCCACACGGGGTCCTCCTGGTGGGTGTCTAGAGGTCCCCAGGGGCCCACAGACAGGGCCAGCCCTGTAGCGGCTGAGGAAATGGGAGTAGCAGGGACAGATGCGGCCTGGAGTAGTCAGAAGAGCCTGGCTTGGCCCAGGACACTTGCGTTTAGGTCGCGGCTCTGCGCTCCAGCTGGCGTCCCTGGGCACATTCTCCTTGCTTTCTGGGCTTCCCTCTGCTCGGTGACAGAGCGATGACACCTGTGGCCACCCTCCCACGGCAAAGGTCAACCAGAGGAGGCCGTGGGAATTGCTGTGGTGCCCACAGCGGGGACCGTGGCAGCACCTGCCTGAGCCACATGTGGGTTACATCCTTCCAAACGCGGCTGCTGCGGGGCGGTGACATCACCTCTGCCAAGGGAAGGGGAGTCCAGGTGTTGATGGGTGAGGCTCTGTGTGCCACTGAGCATGTGTGCCAGTTCACTCAGTTGACCTCCGCTCAGGACCATTCTGCACCAGGCAAGGTGGCACAGTGTCCACGATTCCCACTCTCTGTGGGACCCTGTACCTCCCAACACACATCCCCACCTCTGCTCCCCATCTGTCCTTGCTTCTCGGGTTCTCCAAGCCCCGCTCATCCCTCGGTGTCTGGCTTCTTGCCTCCTTCTTGGTGAAAGCTTCCCCAACCCCCTCCTCCTACACCTTCACACTCTAGTCAGAAT
Source organism: Daubentonia madagascariensis (assembly GCA_023783475.1). Classification (NCBI taxonomy): domain Eukaryota; kingdom Metazoa; phylum Chordata; class Mammalia; order Primates; family Daubentoniidae; genus Daubentonia; species Daubentonia madagascariensis. Next base: position 1,275,355 of record JAKFHU010000600.1, on the reverse strand, counting down.
CAGCCTGTTCTACTCTGTGCTCCCAGCATCCTTTGCACCTCTCCTGCAGCCCTTATCTCCTGACCCTCTAGAGCAGGGACCACTCTTGCCCCAGCTTTCATTCCCCAGAAGCCCTTCATTACAATAACATGTTTAGTGAGTTTTTAACAGACCTACATGGATCCTTCTGGGAGCACTTTGTGTATTGCATGACACCCCACCTCACAACGAGGGAGGTGGAGAAACTGAGGCACAGAGCAGCCCAGCACGTGCCCACAGGGCTGCAGCTCAGGGCACTCCATCACGGCAGGACACCTCCAGACATGGGTGTGGCCAGGTCCAGCCTACAGGGAGGGGCTCAAGGTGTGTGCTCCTTTGTACACCCCCGCGTGTCGGGACAGAGCACGCGGGACTCAGGTCCTCCTGTCCCCACCTGCCCAGCCCCAGGAGCAGGGACCCCCCCCACCTTCTCACAGGCTCACTTCAGGGCGCCGTGAGGGCCATGAGGCTCCTCACCGTCCTTGGGTCCTGGTGCTGCCTCCAGGACTAAAGGGGGCCCGGCGTCATGGCAGGAGCGTCTTCATGCCTGTCCCGTCCCCTGCATGCTGGGCAGTGAAGGCAGGTGCATTCTCGGTGTCCTTTCTCCTGGGACATCATCTGGAAATGGCTTTGGCTCTGGAGCTGAAATGCCTGGCTTCAAACCCCAGCTGGGTGACCTCAGGCAGGCTTCTTGACTACTCTGCACGCGGGTGCCCCTCTACTGGTGGGGGTGACGATGGTACCCCCAGGCGTGTTCACAAGGGCAGAGCTTGGCGCTGGTGCCCAGTAAACACCACATGTGTCGTGTTTGCTGTTATTATGCTAAAGGTCTCCCAACCCAGATGTCCTCCAAGTGCCAGTCTCCAACTGCCCACTTGACACGTTCCGCCCAACGGGGGGTGTCTCAGCCCCGACATGGCCAAAACAGAACCCCCCACCCTCCCCAGACCAGCTCCCCTGCAGGCGAAGGCCCCGCTGTCTCTCAGCTGCTCCAGCTGCAAACCCAGGAACCGTCTCCCTGCTCAGCCGCCTCCGCCCATGGTGTGGGGCCGTGACACTCTCAGCAGCTGTGCCCTGGCATCCTGGCCCCACCTAAGCCAGGCCTCCGAGGGCCCCTCCTGGGCGGACGTGCACCTGCCACTCCCTCCTGGCAGCTGTGGGCAGTGAGGAGGCATCAGAGCTGCAGCCCTTTGCCCATCACCCTGTGACCGCCCCAGAGCTTAGGGCCCCAAACTACAGAAGCCCTCACGGCTCCTGACGTCTGGATGCAGGAGCAGCTCAGCTGGTGGTTCTTGCTCCAGCTTCTCCTGAGCTCCCCAGGGGCTGGAGGTTCCCCCCCAGGAGGATCACGCCTGGTGGCCGGAGGCCTTGGTTCCTCACCCGCTGCCACGTGGCCTCTCCTGGGGCTGCGGAAGGTCCTCCAGACTTGGCAGCTGGCTTCCCCCAGGGAGAGAGAGAGGGAGGGAGGAAAGGGGGAGAGAGGGAGGGAGGGGGAGAGGGAGGAAGGGAGGGGAGAGGGAGGGAGGGAAGGAGGGGGAGAGAGGAAGGGAGGGGAGAGGGAGGGAGGGAGGAGGAGAGGGAGGAAGGGAGGGGAGAGAGGGAGGGAGGGGGAGAGAGGGAGGGAGGGAAGGGGAGGGAGGAGACAGCACTGTGGTTCTCTATGAGCCAACTCTTCTCCACTGAACAGACCAGCTCTGACACTCCCTGGGAGGAAAGGTCCTGACCCCGAGTCCCTGCCCAGGGGCCCACCTTGCAGGCAGCAGGAACCTGCCACAGTTAGGAGGCTGGGAGCGGCTTGGTCAGGTGGCATCTCAGAAAGTTTTGGCAGATTGTTCTGCTGCTGATGGGAGCAGAGAGGTGGGAAGCAGAGAGGCTGGGGGGGCGGCACAGCCGTCGGCCCACTCAGTGATGTCTGTGGGGCCCTGTTCCGGGTCAGCCCCTATATCAGGCTTGGGGCTGGTGGGGAGCAGGGCAGACGTGGATTCTGCCTGCCTGAAGCATGTCACCCACTAGGGAGAAGGACAGAGGGCAGAGGTACTGTGTGGGACAGCAGGTGGCTGTCACAGCCTAAGTGTTGGGTCGGCTCCATCTGCACTCGGCAGGAGATTGGGCACCGGTGCGGCTCTGGGCAGGGGTCAGGGAAGGCCTCCTGAGGGGGCACTGGGGCTGCTCTGAGGACACATGAAAGCCATCAACCCTCCCGGCACACAGCAGGGGCTCTACAAAGTGAGTTCCCTCCGCTGGCCATGGCTCTAGGCAAGGAGACCTGGACGCACAGGTGAGCAAAGTGCAGGGGGTTGGTCTCCTCTTGCACCTGGGCTGGCCCTGCCATTGGAAAAGAGATTTGGAAAGGTAATTTGAATTTATAAATCCAATTCCAGTGCAGTTATTTATGTGCAAAGAATACATAAATGTGTGCAAGGTGTACACTCGATTAGCTCCCCGATTATTTATTTATCCCTAAGAAGTACTTCCTGGAGGATGACGAACATTTGTTTTATAGATGGAGCCCAGAGGATTGACCCTGCCGAGAGAAATCGGATTATTAGTGCTATGACAATTGAGTTTACACAAACTTTTACTTCCAGTTATTAAGAAAGGCAGAGAATTTATATTCACGTGGCACCGCGGTGCTCAAGGAGAAACCTGCTGGCTCCCCGCGCCCCCTCCGGCCACTGCTGCAGGGCCAGGCACAGGTAGCCCGGCCGCCCTCCGGGACTAGCTTCCCCTCTGGCACCTGTCACCTGGGGAGGCCTGGCTGGTCCCCCCCAGACTGTCTCAGTGGATTCCCTGCCTGTGAGCACAGGTCTCTCCAGGGCCTGCGACTTCGGAGCGAGACAGCCAGGAAGGAGACAAAATTGCTGTGCTCCCCAGCAGGGAGCGGCTGCCCCACTGCAGAGCGTGGAGGAGAGAGCTGAGATTCATCGTCAGCAGACCCCTGACCGCCCCCTCTGCCAAGAGTGGCAGCCCGCCCCTCCCCAGGCCCTAACTCTTCTTCTTCTCCAAGTTCCTGACAGTGCTGTCCTGCCTGAGCGCTTCCGTCCCCTCTAACTCTGGCTTCTCCTTGTGCTTCAAGGCTCCTCCCAAACACGCCCTCCGGGAACCTCCCGAGCCCTCAGCCACCCTGGTCACCCTTGGACCCACCCACCACGGTGCTTATTCATCCGTCCCCCAGCAGGTGCCATCCCTATTTCACCCCTGCCCCGTGGTGTCACCATTGCTGGGCACACAGAGGGCTGCCAATGGACTGTGTGGCCTGGGGCTGGCTTTGCCCACGGGGGTCAGGAATACTGTCCGGCTGAGCCCTGGAGCAGCTCCCAGCCACCAGATCAGAGGATGCAAGCCCAGTGTCCCATGGTGGGACACCCCTGAGGCCTGCCTCGTGTCACCTGCGGGGGGGGGTTGGGCCTCCATTGCTCACAGTGGAACCTGCTCGTGAACCACATCGTGTTGGCTACTTTCCCTTCCCTGCCCACTTCCTCACCCTCCACCAGAGCACCCTGTGACGGACGCGTGCGTAGACTCCCTGTGCTCAAATCCCTTCTGGAGGGCTCCACGCAGGCAGTAAGCTGGAGGAGGGCAGGGCCGTGGGCAGGGACCGCCTGCCCAGTGTCTCTCTCACGGCCTGCGCAGACCTGTGCGGACGCGGCTGCGGAGCGAATAACCGCATGAAGGATGGATGGTGGATGAGGTCCTAACGGACACCCATGTGTTCCAGGACGGGTGAGTTTCTGAAGGAAGAATTTCCACAAACACATCTTGGGTTATTACCCCAAGGCTGTAAGGGTTATTACAGCAAAGGCTTTTAAAAAGAGAAAGCTTGTGCAATCTGACTCCTGGCAACTTGCTCTGAGTCACTTCTTTAGTCTGCTGGGTGCGCCTGGTCAGCCAGCACGCGGAGTGCCGAGGCAGGACAGGAGGAAGAGGATGGGCGGAGCTGCTCCTGCCCTGGCGAGGGCCCGCTGTCCCAGATCCTCCCACCAGGAACTGTCCCCCACTCCCCAGCGGCCCTGCCTTTGTGACCTAACCCTGCCCCTGCATCAGCTCTTTCTTTCCACCTTGTAAAATTCGTCGTTTGCTTTTAAATGTTGTTTATGGTGTTTTTGCAAGGATATAATTTTTTATTTTTATGCAGTAAAATAGTAAAATTTATCAGTCTTCCCCTTTATGGTGCTTTGCTTTGAGGTTGTGCGTGGAGAGGGCCTCCCGCCCTGAGACGCTGACTTCTACTTCCTTCCAGTTCCTCGTGGTTTCTGTCCCCACCCCGAGTAGCACTTACACATTTAATTGGCCAAGGAGGTGGGACAGGAGTGAGGGTAGCCTCCTCCCCCAGAGCTGGGCAGTTATGTGGCCCCTTCACCGCCCTCTCTGGATTGAAATGCCGCTGGTACCACGGCCCTAATCCTAATGTGGGACAGTATCTGCTTCTGGCTTTTCTTGCCCTGGTATCAAACTGTTTTAATTTGTATTATTAATACTTTATAGTAGTTCATTCCCTTCTCTCTTTTGAAAATACAGAAGGAGCAGAGAATAAATAGCATGACCAATGCCCACGTACCTATCAACTAGCACAAGCAAATATTGGCATTCTAGAAGTTTCCTTCAGCTATCACTCTTTTATAAAACAAATATACCATGCCAGGTGAAACTGAAGAAGTCCAGGGTTTCTTTCCTTGTGGCCCACCCTCTCTGTTTCTCCCCAGAATCTGTCATTATCATGAAGTTTGTGTGATTTTTGCAATCAACATTTTATATTTTCATTACCTATATACGTATGTATGGGCATCATAATGCTGTTTTGAGTTTTTAAAATTTATGAGTATAGCATCATATTTTATTGGCTTTTTAATTTTTTTGCTGATATTCTGAGATCTAAAATTCATTGTTATTGCTTCATCATATTTCTCAGTATAACTCCAAAAAATCCATCTATCCATTTCTTTGTTGATCGACATTTGGTGTATTTTTAATTTTTTGATAGCAAAGCAATGCTGTGGTGGACATTTGTGTGATGTCCTTGGTGCAGGTGTAGAGAGTTCCTCCAGGCCAGGGGTGCCCAACCTTCTTGGCACCAGGGACCAGTTTCATGGAAGACAATTTTTCCATGGACTGGGGCAGGGGATGGTTTCAAACACATTACATTTATTGTGCAGTCAAACCTCTCTGCTACTGATAATTTGTATTTGCAGCCAGTTCCCAGGACCAGCATCACCACCTCAGCTCCACCTCAGATCACCAGGCATTAGATTCTCATAAGGACAGTGCAACCTGGATCCCTCCATGCGCAGTTTACAGTAGGGTTCGCTCCTGTGAGAGTCTAATGTGGCCACTGATCTTAAGGAGGTGGAGCTTATGCAGTGATGTGAGCAATGGGGAGTGGCTGTACATACAGATGAAGCTTCGCTCGCTTGCCCACTGCTCACCTCCTGCAGTGTGTCCCGGTTCTTAGGCCACAGACAGGTACTGGTCCACAGCCTGGGAGGTGGGGACCGCAGCTGTAGGGTGCCTACCTGGGAATGGACTGTCTCACCTGCAGAGCATCCTATGAGAGTGTTGTCAAATTGTTCTGCAGAGGATTTGCAGCAATTGTCTCCTGCTGGCTGTATGGGAGTTTCTGTTGCTTCACCTCCTTGCCAACCCTTGGTGTCACTGGAACTGGGGATGTTTACCGTGCCATTCACTGCAATTTAATTTCCATTTCCTTGGTCACTTTGAAGAGTGGAACTTCATTTATAATTTCACTGGCCATTGAAGTTTCATTTTCTGTAAAGCACCCTTTGTGCTTTCTCTGTGTTCTTGCTATTGGGCACTTTACCCTTTCTTATTGATTTGCAGGAGATCTTTACATATTCTGGATACCAATCCTTTGGTAGTTTCAATGAAAACAATTTTTCCTAGTCTATGGCTCAGTTTCAAGTTTCAAATTTATTTCTGGTGCCTTTTTCTTGTCAAAATTTCAAAGTATAGTCTATTCATCTGATCAATATTTTCCTTTATATGTGTTCTATTGGTTACGTGTTGTCTAATGGACATGTTTCCACCATAAGCATATAGAGATAGTCCCCTATATTTCTTCTAAAGTTTTGTTCTCCATCAAACTTTAATCCACCTGGAATTCCTATTTGTGTATGGTATCATTTAAGGGTATCATTTCACCTTACTCAGTTCCACCGTAACTTTTTGATAGCTTTCCGACTAGTTGGACACCTTCACCACAGACCTTCCTTCCACACACATGGCCGTGTGTTTGGACCCTTGGCCCAACTGTGTGAATTATATATTACACATCTGTGAGCCATATCGTCTTCTTGTAACTACTGAAATTTTATAATGATAATCCATATATATTGTATAAATCTAAGGAGGTTTATGTATGTTCTTTTCCTACAGGATTGTTTTGTCTATTTTTAGGCACTTGCTTTTGATAGAATTTGCTTTTAATTTTTTAATGTAAATATTCTAAGCACAGAGAAAAGTATGCAGAGTATACAGCACCCACTCAGGCACCTCCCCACCCCTTGCTCTGTTAGTGTAACAGATTTTTGCTTCAGATCTTTTCTGAAAAGGTTTCTTGTTGCTGCTTTTACAAGAGAAAGATCATCGCAAACAGAGTGAAGCCCCTTTTGTTGCCCCAATTCCCATTTTCCTTTTTCTTCTTTAGGGTCACCTAGTCCTGAACCTTTATCATTTTATATCTTTGCTACACATGTCATATTCATAAGCAATCTGTCGTGTTTTCTGCACGTTGCAGAGGTTTATTTTGAGATTGGTTCTGAGATGGATATGTGCTTTTATAGTTCATTCATTTTAACTGCTGTAGGGCGTTCCATTATGCACACAGGCCACAGTTTATTCATTCATTCGCTTTTTGGGGAACTTTTAATTTGGGTCCACGTTTCTCTATAATAACCACCATCATCTTCATAGATGTCTCCTGCATATGTAGAGTTTCTTTTGTGTACACACATCCAGAGGACCGATTTCTAGGTTATTGGACACAGATACAGTAGCCCCCTTATCTGCAAGGGATAAGTTCTAAGACCCCCAGTTGAGGCCTGAAGCTGTAGATAGTGCCGAGTCCTCTTACTATGTATTTGTCAATCTGGCAACTGAGATGGCTCCTAAGTGACTAACGGGTGAAAGAGCGTGGACAGTGTGGATACGCTGGACCAAGGGGTGATTCTGGGCAGAGTGGGGCAGGACAGATAGGTATGGCCTGAGATTTCATCACACTGCTCAGAACTGCATACAATTGAAAACTTACGAATAGTTTATTTCTGGAATTTTCCATTTAATATTTCCATCATGGTTGAGGGAGGGTAACTGAAACTGGAAAGTGAAACCGTGGCTGGGGGCAGCTACTGTATCTTCACTGTTGCTGTTACGACTTGATCTGCAAAATGGTTGCTGCCGTGGATGTGCCCAAGCTTCACGAGACATACGCCTCTCAGCAGCCCTGCTCCTCTCTCTGTCTCTGCCTCTGAGCCAACCTGTAGGCGGTTTCCCTACATGATTAGGCTCCCAAGAGCCAGCTTTTAGTTTTGCTGGTCCTTTCTATTTTAACTTTGCTTTCTGCTTACAATAAATATGAGCCTTTTACCTTATTTCCTCCTTGTGCCTCCTTGATTCCACTCTGTTCCTTTTCACCTGCTAAAGTGCAGCCCAGTTCATTTGTTTTCAATGTTCCTGTCTCCTTCAGCATCGAGGGTGTACATTCTCCTCTAATCACCATTCTGTGCCTGCTTCTCTCCTTGTAAAAGTAGAGTAACAACAACACCCAGCTCACGTCTTGATTCTCTTTCCCACTGGTCGATTTGAGCTTACGATCTTCATCATTTCCCGCCTTCTTTGTTACTTTCCTTCCCCGCTGCTTGGACTCACTCTGTTCTTCCCCAGCCTCTAAAGCATCACTTGCTGATGCCTTTTCAACCTTTCTTGCTTGCTGCAGCCTTCAAGGCGATGCATTTTTCTGTGCTCATCCTTCTGGGCCTCATACCTGCCTTCACTTTAGCCAGGTCTCCTTTTGCAGCCTTCCCCTCCTCCCACCCGCTCTGACCTCCAAGCCCAGGGACCTCTGCTGCTTCTGATCATGTGACCATTTTCCCACCTTCCTTCTCGGTCCTTCGGGAAACGTGCAGTTCTCAAGTCTCTGCAGGTGTTTGCTGGCATGTGACCCTCCCACCAGGTGGAGCTCTGAGAGGACAAAGGCCTTGGCCGTCTTGCTCACCACTGCGCCCCTGCCCTGGGCACACTTCCTGATTCCCAGTAGGCCTTGAACACAGTGGGGAACGACTGGAGGAAACAGGGGGATGGGGCTGCATAAATGTCCTTGTGCCTGTTTACTAGGCCCCTGTTTTGCAAATAATAATAATTCCTCACTTTGCGGAGGACCTGTAAAAAAGTGTTTTAATTTTCTTTTTATTGCGGTGAACTTTATATAACATAAAATTTACCACTTTGACCACTTTTAAGTGTACAGTGCAGCACATTACACGTTCACATTGTTGGGCAACCATCACCACCCTCCATCTCCAGAACTTTTTCATCTTCCTGAACTGAAACCATGTACCCAGTAAACACTAACCCCCCTTCCCTCCTATGCCATCCCCTGGCAACTACCATCCTGTCTCTGAGTTTGACTACTCTGGATACCTCATGTTAAGTGGAACCTCAGTATTTGTCCTTTTGTGACTGGCTTATTTCACTCAGCATAACGTCCTCAAGGTTCACGCGTGCTGTAGCACATGCCAGAATTTCCTTCCTTCTTATGGCCAAGCAATACTCCGCTGTATGTGCAGACCACATTTTGTTTATCCATCCACCTGCTGATAGACATTGGGTTTGCTTCCACCTTTGGTTTTGTGAATATGTTGCCAAGTACTTTACTGTGTTTCCACTCCACTGAGTTTCAGGAAAGGCCCTCTGAGTTATCATTGCTTTTATTTCACAGGAGACGAATCTGATTCCCAGGGAGTAAAGGTCATGTGCTTCAAGGTAAATGGAGACTGGCAAAGAAGACAGCTGGATGCCCACCAGGATGTTCAATCCATGGGCTCAGGGACTTGGTCTGGCTTATTCATAATGGCATCCTGGTCTGGAACAGTCATTGACACATAGTAGATGTTCCACAAAAGCTATAGACCGAATGACTGGCCCATGATCCCCCTCTAACCCCTTGTTCTGGAAGCTTCTATGAGCCATGCTCAGTCTTTGTGGGCCTTTGTTGCAGGGTTACATGACTACTGCCCAGACAGAGTTCTGCCGTGAAGATGGAAGCACCTCATGAATCCTCACCCTGAATTCGGAGGGCTGTTCAGAGGCACCACGCCCAGGTGGCCAGGTGGAACACTGCCTAATAAAGGCCACTGTGCCTGCCTTCCCGTGGGGGTGATTACTAAAAGTTCTGGAGGCACCTGGCAGTGCTCTGAGGACAAAAGCCGTGCAGACTACAGGACTCCGCTTGCAGAGGGACACTCAGTGATATGCCCCTGTAGTAACTGCTTATTTAAGTGAGCCTGGAAAAGGTGACAACTCCCGTCAGAGTTACAGCAGACCTTGTGCCCACCCCCCTTGGAGAGGCTAAAGAGACATGGTCATTTCTATGGTAACCAGCAACAGCTGTCATGGTTACTAAATGCCACAATGAGCAAGAACGGGGGCACACACCAGGCCACTGCAAGGCCCCCTCATCAGCCTCGGGCGGAAGCAATAATTTTTGCTCCAAGGCCTCCTGTGTACCACTTTCCTTTCCATCAGTCAAAACAAGGTAATTCTAAGCAGAGGACCCCCAAACAGAAGGTGCTGCTCGCCTGGAGCTTTCTGCTTGGATTAATCTTGTTCATGCAGGCTGAGAGTGGAGGGAAATTCTCACAGCGGAATGGTCCCTGCCTTCCTGTAGGCCAGACATGCCGGGAAAGTTGAGACCAGCAAGAGCCGAAGGTTATTACGGTGCATCCCCACCTGCGCATCGTCCTGGCCCCAGCTGCCCCCCGAACGCCCGGTCTCACTTCCGGCCTGGGCCACGGCCTCGTCTTTGACAGTAAGTCTGTACGCGGCCCCCGGGACACAAGGTGTTCTGTCCCACCTCCCCAGTGTGTCCCACTTCCTGTTCCATGTCCCACTTCCTGTTCTGAGTGCCCCACTTCCTGTTCTGAGTGTCCCACTTCCTGTTCTGTGCGTCTCGTTTCCTGTTCTGTGTCTCACTTCCTGTTCTGTGTGCGCCCCACTTCCTGTTCCGAGGGTGCCCCGCTTCCTGTTGTTGGCCCTGCGCGGCAGCAGGCGCTTGAGTATCGGGGCGCACAGAGAAGGGTCCCGCGCGGGCTCCCCCGGGCGTCCCGGCTCCCGACACGTGCGTGCGGCGCGCTCGCTGCCCTTCCTCCCGGCCGGCTTGTTCCCGGCTCCGGCCGGCGCCGTCGCGTGTCGCGTGTCTCCGGTGTTGCCCTTCCCGCGCAGACGTAAGGCTGGTTCTGTCTCGACGACCGGGACTTACGGGCTGTCGCCCCCCGCGCGTCCCGCCACCGCGCGGCCCGCTCTGCGCTCTCCGGAGCGGCGGGCACGGCCGCGGGAGCGCGCGGGGCCGCGCGTGGGGCCGTCTGCCTGGGGTGCGCGCACGGCGCAGCCGCACTCTGGATTTCAGAGGCTTATTTTGAAAAAAAGAATGTCAAATGGCTCAATCCATTTTTCATATTGGTTACGTATTGGAATGATAGTATTTTGGACCTATTGAGTTTAATGAACTGCATTATTAAAAATCAATTTCACTCAAAGGGTGCAAAGTTTTAGTTAAACAGGAGAAATAAGCTCTGGAGCCCTGTTGCACAGTGTGGTGACTAGTTAACAGTCACGTAGCGTACATTTGAAAGTTGCTCAGGGAGATTTCAAATGTTATCTCTACAAACACCATATGAGGTGATGGATGTGTTAATTACCTTGATTTACCCATCCCAAAATGTATACATATATCAAAGCATCATGTTGCACACCATAAATATATAAAATTTTTAGTTGTCGATTAAAAAATTGATTCCACTTTTTCTTACTTTTTAAAAACGTGGCTACTATAAAATCTGAAATTGCACATGGGGCTCACATTTTTGGCTTGTTATGTCCGTACCAGGCAGCAGAGCTCCAGAGCCAGATGCTGGGTTTGTGGACTTGCTCTGACATGTATCAGTTGTGAGGCCTTTGGAAGATCCTTAACCTGCCTGTGCCTCGGTTTCCTCCTGCACAATGGGGAGAAGGACATCAAGCACGTGAAGCCTTTACACAAGGCTGAACACATCGTCCTAAGTACTCACGTAACATTAGCTATTAGTACCATTTGTTTCATTTGTGATTTTAATTACCTTTGTTTTATGTTCCTTCATCACACTTACCAGTCTATAAGATGACCTTGTTTAATCATTTGTGCACTTACTCATGTTTGGTCCTGCCTCTCCTGTCAGCTCTGTGAGTGCAGGGACTTGTCTGTTTTGCTCATGGTATGTCCTCAGCCTGGTCCTGGGCCCTGCACACAGTAGGAGCACATGCAATGCATGCTGAATGAATCAATGGATGACTGAAGCCCAGCTGTGGTCCCTTGTGCCTTTCCATCCTGTCCTGACACTTCCACCCACTCTGCTAAAAGGAGGCCATTAGCACGTGGCATAAGCACAGGTTTGTGACATGAGTGCATGCACAAGCAAAGTAGGAAGGGGGAGGGTGGGGCAGAATGGATGCTGTTCTGCAACACGGACTGGAGAGGACTGCTCCTGCGCCCCCTTGCTTCATGCCCTGGGCCTGGTGGGATCCCAGGGACAGGGGTGGGGCTGCTGGGGACTTGGGGCGTGAGAACACCAGGACACAAATGACCTTTGTCTTCAAGCTGACCCACCACTGGGGGCCTGAGGAGGCTGGTCCTGAGGAAGGCATAAACATGGTTGAATTTAGGGGCCACCATCCAGGAGAGCCTGTTCAACCTGATCCCCTACCAACACCAGGAGGGTGAGATTTTGTGAATTTCTCAGCTGCTCCGAGCCTCTGCTCTCCATCTGGAAAATGAGGATACTACACCTACCTGGCAGAATTGATGTGCACAGCGTCAGGGGAGATAGGCAGCAGGCAGAAGGTCAGCTTGGTGGGGGCCTGGATGCTGTTGGCCTCCCTTGCCTGGGAGGCTTATGGCTGCTTCTCCAGGACCCAGCCTAGCTTTCAGACCCAGCCTCTCAGTGAGGCTTGAAAAGCCAAGGACAATAGAATACTTCTTAGACATCACCCCTAAAGATGCTTTTCTATTGATTCCCATGACTTCTTCCTCATTGATTAATTGATTGATTGAATTCCCACATCACTCTCCGGAGAATAACTATTATCACAACTGCATCCACTTTTTCGTTCAACAGGCTCCCCTCAAGGCCCACTCTGGGCAGGGCTGGGCTGGGTGTGGAGACCAGCAATGGTAGGTCCAGTCCTGGCCCTCAGTCAACTGTTGGTCATCTGGTTGGGGAGGAGGTGGCTGGGAACCAGGAGTAGGGGGCAAGCCCTGAGATGGGGAGAGCCAAGTCAGCCCCCAGGGTGACCCAGAAGCTCTTTCTGAGGCCCCTCTGCCAGCAGCAAAGTCACTGAGGAAGCCCGGCCCTCCCCTTGCCTGGGTGGCTGGTCTCTTTTTTCCTGCCCCTCCCCTGCCATTCCGTGACCTGGGTGGTTTCCACTGGCTCCCTCTTACCTCTGCTGCTCGACGCTTTCCTGAGTGTCTGCTGCTACATCCTCATCTTGGCTTTTAAGACCGTCCTAAGAATGTCCCAGCTGAGCCCTTGTGATGGTTAATTTTATGCATCAACTTGACTGGGCCACAGGGTGCCCAGATATTTGGTTAAACATTATTTCTGGATGTGTCTGTGAGAGTGTTTCTGGAAGAGATTAGCATTAGGACTGATGGACAGAGTAAAGCAGATGGCCCTTCCCAAGGTGGGTGGACCTCACCCAACTCACTGGAGGCCTGAACCGAACAAAAAGGTGGGGTAAGAAGGACTTGCCCTTCTGGCTGGCAGCTCAGGCTGGGGCATTGGTCTTCTGCCCTCAGACTGGGACTTAGGCAATCGGCTCCCGTGGTTCTCAGGCCTTTGGACTCAGTCTGGAACTCACACCACCGGCTTCACTCGGTCTCCAGCTTGCAGACAACAGATTGTGGAATTTCTCAGCCCCCATAGTCACATGAGCCAATTTCCTTATAATAAGTCTCTTTCTGGATATATACATATGTATCCTATTGCTTCTGTCTGGCAACCCTGAGAAAACAGACCTCCAGCAGGACAGACCCGCACACCCCCACATCCCCAGACAGGCAAATTTGCTTGAAGCACAGAAGCCCCAGGAATCATGGAATCCAATCTCACCCTTCATCTTACTGAGGACGAAGTTGAAACCCGGGAGAGAAAGGTGTCTTGGAAAGCGAGGCAGCAGAGCATTTCAGGAAGGCGTGAGCAAGCGCGTGAACCATTGCAAACAGGGAATTAAATGCCCTTGACTCTGGTTGGAGGTCACTGGATCCTGCAGAGTCAGGGAGGAGTAGCATGCTGGTTGCTGACCAAACTGTGGTCAGGCTCCTCCGAGCCTCTTCTGGACCACGCCTTGACCTTTCCCTGCCTCGTCCAGTTTCAGCAAGGATCCCGCTCAGCCAGTTTACTGCAAATGCTCCTCCCTTGATATCTACTCAGCTCCTCTTTCCCTTCATTGATATCTGCTCACCTTGGCCTGCCTCCAGTGAGAGTCCTGTCAGCCTGTTTAGCACAAATCCCCTGCCCTGATATCTGACCAAGCCCCTCCTCGTGACCTCCCATCCACCTGCCCTCCCTGCTCACTGGCGGTAAAGCCCCAGCTGCTCTTGCTGCATTCAGACCTGACTTCAATCTCTCTTCTCCGACACAGTGGTCTTCACTAAAGTTTGTCTTGCCATTTTTAACAAGTGTCTGATGAGTAATTTTTCTATTACAATGTGAAGGGGACAGTGGACAATGGCAGGGATGGGCAGGGGGCAGGAGGAAGCCTTTGCAAGGCAGAGCTAATGGCATTTTCTTTAAACACCACAGTGTGCTTGGCCCTGAGTTAAATGCTCAGAAGCTTCTGGAAGAAGTAAAATCTAGGCCTTTCTTCTGAGGACCTGAGGAACCGCCTGCCTGGTTTGGGGAGAGTCCTGAGTTGGGTTCAAATCTTCCCCCAAACTCTCCCCACCTGTGCCCTGCCTGGGCCTCAGTTTCTCCAGGTGTGAAGTGGACCAGTGAGGGAGACAGCATGCACGTGTCATGAAAATATAACTCTCTGCTCAACTGTGAGGTAGTAGTAAGACGGGACCCTGTGGTTGCCCCCTCCTGTCTGCCATACGTCCCTCTGCACCTGGCCTCAAGTTGGAGGGGCCCCCACTGGACCACAAGGTCCTCAAGTGATGGATGATGACCTGGGTGTTATTTTTGGTGTGTCTTCCCCTGATACAGTGAGCGGTGGAGCAGGCGCTGCCATCATTTATAGACCAGGGCTGGAGTTCAGAGAGGCAGAGGGCCCTGCTCAAGGTCACAAAACCACTTAGTGGTGGGGGGCCTGGTCGGGCTGCAGCCCATGTCTCCCGGGAGCTGGCCTTCTTATCAGCAGCCCGACAGATGTGCGTGGAGCTCCTGGCTCTGCTCTCGCATCAGGCCGGCGTCTGACCCTCAAAACCCAGCCACTTCTCTCTGTAACTGCATCAGAATCCTTTATCCCTTCTGAGCTCTGACCCAGAAAAACCCCATTTGTGGAGCACAAAGCTTGCTGCCTGCTTGGAATTCACGAGCACATAATCGCTCCCTTTGGGCACCCGGCGCTTCGGGTGGAGAAGGGGGAGGCCCAGCCAGCAGGAACCAGCCCAAGTGGATTGACGGTGCAGAAGCACACGGGGCTGGTCCCTCTGCACCTGAATTCTGTGGGGCTCTGGACCTAGCACCAGGCAGGATTTGTTTCCCTGCTCTGAATAAACAAAAGATGGAGCCTTAGAAGAGAAACAGCCTGGGCAGAGGAGGCAGCCCCACGCAGGGACGTGGCTTGGAGCTGAGTCCTTCTGGGCATGGCCTGGTGGCGGGGAAGGGACTCAGAGGCAGAGGGCTCCAGGGGAAGGGCCAGTTATGAGAAATTCTGAGGGATTCATAGAGGCAGTTTGGGGCTCCAGCCCCAGCTATTGGAGACCATCCAGAAATCAGGTGCAAATCGTGTGCCCAAGAGTGGAGGTTCCCCAGGCACTGAGGACACACGGAATCTTCGTGAACAACAAACAGGTGCTGGGAGCTGATGGGCCAGCACTCTCTGGACAGAAAGACAAGTGCATTCCCTTATTTTCCTAGCACTTTTGAAATCCTGGCTCCTGCCTTTTACTTATGATGCACCAGGGCCCATGTGCTGGGTACTGAGTGAGAATTCCAGCAGGGCAGACCTGTGCCAGGAGCTGAGGTTGCACCAATGACCAACCTGGGCCTTTTCATTGGGACTTACCAGTCCGGTGAAGGGGACAGACTGGGACAAGAAATGGTCCAGAAATGGTCAGGGGTGAGGTAAGTGCATGGCAGAGCCTAGGAAGCTCTGGGGTTAGAGACAGAGGGGGTTTCAGAGGTGGATACTGGCCTGAGACTTGAGAGTGATTTCACCAAGTTTCTAAAGTGGAAAGAACATTTCAGACAAATGGAGTAACACCTGCAAAGGTGCAGGGGCGAGGGGATAGTGTTGGAGTCTCCAAATATAATTGCTTCTTTTATAAGGGCACCAATCCCGTTCATGAGAGCTCCACCCTCAAGAGCTAATCACCACCCAAAGGTCCCTTTCTTAATTCTGTTGCATTGGGGATTAAGTTTCAACGTAAATTTTGGAGGAGTCACCATCATTCAAACCACAGCAGAATACAAATCCTGGACAGGATGCACGGAGCAGTTATATGAGGACTCTGAAAATGAAATGCTGGTGGCAGATGGGTGAAGTGGAAAGGAATTTGAAGAGCACCAAAGTGGTGGTGAGGTTCCCATTTAATTTTCCTCTGGGATTGTCCAGACTGCACTTGAAGGCAGCATGAAGTATGGAAGTAAGCACCAGCTACAGAGAAAAAAACCTCATGAAGAACCTTTGATTTTGGTCCTGAGGAATGGAAAAGTGTACTGCAAAGGTTGAGAGATGAGAGGGAAATCCATTGTTTCGTTATATTTTCTTTTTATCCATTTTCTCTTGCCCCAGCCCCCTAGGCAATCTCTCTATAGTGCAACAGAAGTGGAGGACAGTTCTTCCCTCTGACCAGAGGTGGTCCTGAGATCAATAGAGTGAATTCCTACTGCTTTTTTTTCTCTCCTCCTGTTGTTTGACCCAGACACAATGTTGTCTTGGAAAATAAATGGCAGAGCGGAAAAATGGCAGGTTTCTGGCTCAAGGACTGCAAAAGAAAGCTCCAGGGAATCAAAAACTCTTGGGGAAATCATGAAGAGAAAGGAAATCCAGGAGCTATCCTATAAAATGGTTCACTTTCTATCTGTGCATGAATGGATCTGGCCTTAAATAGCACACCAGAGACTTTGAGAGCTGATAGCCCAAGTCCCAGGTGGCACACACTGGACAGATCTTAATAGCACTGCAGAGGCTTTGAAAACTGAACTGACCCTGAGACCACAACCTGCAGAAGGAGGTTCAGAACTTTCCTCTAAACATAACCAGACTGATTATCTACTAAACATTATCAATAGGATTTAAACAAGACTCAGAGAATCTCCTAATATAATATTTAAAATGTGCAAGATACAATCCAAAATTAATTGGTATACAAAGAACCAGACAAAGGCAACTTGTAAGGTAAAAGTCAATCAACAGACACCCATACCAAGAGGACACAGATGTTGAAATTATTAGAAAAACACTTTAAAGTAGCTATTAAAAGCATGCTCTAAGAAGTAAGGACGAAAACTCTGGAAACAAACAGAAAGACAGAAATTCTCAGCAACGAAATAGAAGACATAAAGAAGAACTAAATGGAAGTTTTAGAACTGAAGAATATAGTGATTGGATTTTTAAAAATTTGCAAATGGAGTCAATAGCAAATTGGAAATGACAAGAGCAAGAGTAAACTGGAAGATGAGACAATAGAAATGATCCATTCTAAATACCAGAGAGAAAACATATTGAAAAAATAAATGGAATCCCTGGACCTGTGAGAAAATAACAAAAGGCCTAACATTTAGGTCATCAGAGTCCCAGGAAAGAGAAGAAAGAACATGATGCGGAAAAAATATTGGCTTAAAACTTCCCAAATTTGGGGAGAGACATAAACTTATGGATTCAAGGACCCAAAACAAGATAAACTCAAAGAAATCTTTCATCAGAAAAATAATAATGAAACTGCTGAAAACTAAAGAAAACACAAAGGGTAGCCAGAGAAAGACACTGAATAGCCTGTAAGGAGGTAATGATTCAAATTACTGCAGATTTCTCATAAGAAATCAGGATGGCCAGAAGGAACTGATACCAGGTTTCTAAAGTACTGGAAAAAAGCAGAACAATTGATCTAGAATTACATATTTAGCAAAAAATTTCTTTCAGGAGTAAAGGTGAAAAAGGTAGATGAACAAAACTTAAGAAAATTTGTTACTGGCAGGCCTGCTGCAAAAGAAGTGCTGAAGGAAGTTTTTCAGAAGTAAAGGAAATTATACCAGGTGGAAATTTGGAACATTGGGAATGAAGGAAGAGCAAAGAAAATGGGGAATATCTAGATAAGTACAATAGACTATTCTTCTTTTAAATTCTTTAAAATAAGTGTGACCATTGTAAGAAAAATTATAACATTGTTTGATGATGGAATTTTCGGTGATTATAAATGTGATACATATGAATGCTACAACTTAAAAGGAGTGAAAAAGGAACTACATGATGCTTAAGTTTCTATAGTATACTTGAAGTGGTAAAATATTAATTCAACTATGAAAAGTTAAGTATGTACCTTATAATTTCTAGGGCAATCGCTAAAATAAATCTATGTGAAAGATATAGTAAAAGACTTAGTAGCTAAAATAAAACTATATACTAAAAGTATTAAAATAATCCAATCAGAAAATGGGAAACAGAAAAAAATAGAATGTAAATAGTTTAAATACATATACCAACTAAACAACAGAAATTGGATGCAAGTCATAAAAGCCAAAATGGTATGATTCCATTTATGTTAAATGTCTAGACTAGGCAAATTCATAGAGACAGAAAGCAAATGAGTGGTTACCTGGGGATGGGTTGGGGAAAAGGTGAATGATGGATAATGAGTAAGGAGCTTCTTTTTGGGGTATTGAAAATATTCTAAAATTCGATTGTGGTGATGATTATACAAGTCTGTGAATATACTGAAACCAAGCAACTGTATTCTTTAAATGAGTAAATTTTATGGTATTTGAAACATATCTCAATAAGGCTATAAAATTGATGAATTAGAAAATAAAAAATAGTGTAATCAATAAATTATATTTTTAAAAGATAGATTATCAAAATTGATAAAAAAGACACAATGATATGCTGTTTAAAAAATCCACTTTGGGTATAATGATAAGGGTAAGCTAAAAGTAAAACAATAGATAAGAACATATCATGTACACTCTAACCAAAGAAAAGCTGGAATGGTTATATTAATACCAGGCTACATATACTTCGGAGCAAAGAAAATTATCAGGGATAAAGGGGGGCATTTCAGAATAGTAAAATGGCCAATTTACCAAGAATATATAACAATCCTAAATCAGTTTGTATGTAAAAATACAACTTCAAAATAAATGAGGCAAAAACTGATAGAGTTAACTGAAAGAAGAAACAGACAAATTTGCAATTATATTTGGAGACTTCAACATTTCTTTGTCAGTAGTCAATGGAACAAATAGAAAACCTGCAAGGATCTAGAAGACTGAACAACACCATCATCTTCATCAGCTAAATGGATATAAATGACGTTTATATAATACTTCAACCAATAACAGAAGAATATGCATTCTTTTCAGGTGGACATGCTCATTTTATGAGACCAAACTACCTTGACAGTAAAACTAGACAAGAGAGCACAAGAAAAAGATACTACTGAAGGTCAATATCTTTCACAAATAGACATGCAAAAAAATTTGACAAGTTGAGTCCAGGAATATTAAAAAGTCTAGCAACAATAGATGCTGGCATGGATGCAGAGAGAAAGGAACGCTTATACACTGTTGGTGGGATTGCAAATTAGTACAACCCCTATGGAAAACAGTATGGAGATTTCTCAAAGAACTAAAAGTAGACCTACCATTCTATCCAGCAATCCCACTACTGGGTATCAACCCAAAGGAAAAGAAGTCATTTTATCCAAAAGACAGCTGCACTCGAATGTTTATTGTGATACAATTCTCAGTCACAAGATGTGGAATCAACCCAAGTGCCCATCAATTCATGAGTGGATTAACAAAATGTGGTATATGTATACCAGGGAGTACTACTCAGCCATAAAAAAGGATGAATTAATGCCTTTTGCAGCAATTTGGAAGGAATTAGAGACCATTATCTTAAGTGAAGTATCTCAAGAATGGAAAAACAAACACCACATGTACTGTAGAATAAATTGTAACTAAGTGATGGGCACAAAGTGCACAGAGGAAAGTAAAAGTCATAGGAAATCAAGGGGGGAGGGGTAAAAACCCACTTAATGGGTACAATGAACACTATTTGGGTGACAGCCACATTTACAGCCCTGACTCAAGCCATGTATTGAAAACATTTGTACCCCCTTAATATTTTGAAAAAAAAATTCAATCAGTATAATCCACCATGTTAAAAGACTAAAAAGAAAAAAAACATATGATAATATAAATATTTTCAGGAAAACACTTGAAAACATTCAACTACATTCATGACAAACAGTGTCAGGAAACTAGGAAAAGTCAGAAATTTTCTTCACCTGATAAAGGGTATCCTTCAAAACTCTACAACTAACATCATACTTAATGGTGAAAATCTCAGTACTTTCTTCCTGAGATCAGGAACAAGACAAGGTTATACATTTTCATTTCTCCTATTCAACATCACCTAGAAGTTCTAGGCAGTGCATTAAAGCAAGAAAAATAAATAAAAGTCACACACATTGGAAAGGAAGAAATAAAATTGTCATTATTCAAATTGATGTGATTTTATAAATAAAAAATCTCAAGGAATCTTTAAAAATTTTCTAAATAAGTGAATTTAGCAAGGATGCTGGATAAAAGGTGAACACACAAAAATTAGTTATATTTTTATGTACTACCAATGAACCATTGGAGACTAAAATTAATAGAAATAATACTACTTAAAATAGTTTCATACAAAATGAAATATTGAGCTGTAAATCTAACAAACACATATAGGAGTAGTATGTTGGAAATAACAAAACATGTGTATAAGAAATCAAGAAAACCCTACATAAATTGAGAGATATACCATATTCATGGATGGGAAGACTCAATATAGCTAATATACAAATTTTCTCCAAATGGACCTATATATAGATTTAATGCAATTTCAACAAAAATTCCAGCTGGTTATTTTTTTGAGACATAAACTAATTAAAAAATATATATGAAAAAACAAAGAAAGTAGAGTAGCCCAAATAACTTTTAAAGAGAAGCATCAATTTGGAGGAATCTCATTACCTGATTTTATAAAGCTACACTAATCAAGACATGATATGGCAAAGGGACAGGTGTATGAATCAAAGAAGCAGAATGGAAAGTACAGAAACAGACCCAAGTAAATATATCCATTGACTCTTGACAAAGGTGCACTGAAGAAAGGATTTTCTTTTCAATAAATCATGCTGAAACAAATGGGCATTCATATGCCCAAAAAACGGTCTGGATTTAAACTTTATACCTCATACAAAAATTAACTCACAAAAAGTTATAAATCTAAATATAGAAGTTCAACTATAAAATTTTTCAGAGGAAAAAATAGGGTTAAATATTTGTGACCTGTTAGGCAAAGAATTCCAAAAGCATGACTCATAAAAGAAAAAAAAAAGATAAATAAGACTTCATCAAAACAAAAAATTTTTGCTCTGTGAAAGACCTTGTTAAGAGGATAAAAAGACAAGCTACAGACTAGGAGAAAGTATCTGCAAATCATATATTTCATATATTTGATAAAAAAGCATTATTCAGAATATAATAAAATACTTTCAAACTCAACAGTTAGAAACAAACAACCCAATGGAGAGAAAAATGAGCATGAGGTTTGAACAGATGCTCCACCAAATACAGATATACGGATGGTAAATAAGCACATGAAAAGATACTCAACATTATCAGCCATTAGGGAAATGCAAATTAAAACCACTATTAGATGTCTCTACACACCTATTGTAAATGCTAAAATTAAAAATATGACAATGTTGAGTGCTGGTGAAAATGTCAAGCAACGGGAACACGCATACACTGCCGATGGAAATGCGCAATAGTACGTGCAGCTGCTCTGGAAAGCAGTCTGGCCGTTTGTTATAAAGTCAAACACACACTTACCATATGACCCAGCAATCCCCTTCCCAGGTGTTTACTGCAGAGAAGTGGGAGCACCACTCCACATGTATGTTTACAGCAGCTTTGTTTACAATCATGAAAACAAGGAAAGAACCCAAGGGTCCTTCAGCTGGTGAGTGGATGAACTGTGGTACATGCATGTAGGGAAATGCTACCTGGCCATGAAAAATGAATGAACTCTGATACATGCAACAACATGGGTGAAGCACAGGGTGTTATGCTGTGGGAAATAAGCCAGTCTCACTGTGTGACTCCACTTAACGTCATCTCTGGAAAGGCAAAGCTAGAATGACAAAGAATAGCGCAGTGGTGGCCAGAGGTTGGGGGGTGGTGGTGCATAGTGCCTGCAAAAGGGCAGCTCCAGGGAGTCCTGTGGGGGTGAGGAGACTGTTCTCTACCTTGATTATGATGCTGGTTACTTGAATCTATACATGTGTTAAATCTCACAGACCTGTAAACCGAAAAAGTCAATTTATTGCATGTTAATTTATAAAATAAAAATTTAAAAATGATATAATGTTATAAAAATGCCTGGCTCATAGGTGTACATAATACTTGGTTTCATTTATCTTTTTACTGATTTAAACAAATTGTTCAAAAGATCCCACTGTATTGTTGTGACACAAATGAACATTTGTGGCTGCCATGCAAAGTGTGGGCCACCCTAGTCTCTAGGCAGCAGCTCACCCTCTGCTGTCACACAACAGTGCCAGAAGGGTTCCTTGTAGCTCACTGTACCATCCTGTGTCCCTGATTCTGAGGGCTCTGCTCTTACACACTCATTTCAAGTGGGCTTTGGCAGCTGATAATGGTCATAACCCCCCTAATGGAGATTCTGGAGAGATGGTCAAAAGTGATCTGACCACACCCCCACTGCCAGCTCTCTGTCTGGACTACCTTTTTAACTTTCTCTGTCCCCTGACTTAGCTGCCGAACCTCCTCCACATCCCAGCTGGGAGCCCCGAGGGGAGGGCAGGGTCTGTGTCTGAGTCACCTCAGTGTCCCGGGGCCTGGCCCAGATGGGGCTGTGGATGATGCAGAATGGTGCTCAACAAAGATCAGCCCTGCAGGAGCCAGCGCTGTCCTTAGACCACAAAGGAGAGAGCCTTGAGGGTTGGGACAATGTCTTCTCTGGCTTTATAAGCCCTAGAGGGTTCGTTCCGGGCTTGGAGTGGGTTTGGTCTAGGCACTGCCTAGATTTGCTCTGGGCACAGTCAATGTGTGGTCGAGGGTGGGGCTGTCTTCCCCTGCCCTGAGCATGGGGAAAGGCTCCTGGGCAGTGGTAAAGGAAAAATTATTCAATGACACTTGGTAAAGCATGGTATGGTGGACTTTATTCAAAACCCCTGAGATAGGTATAGGGACCATTGCAGTGGGATTTTGCAGTGCTGGAGAGAGACTGGGCTCAACCTCGAATACAGAGTGGGAAAGTGGGAATTTATAGCCAGGAAGCAGGGTGATGGAAAATGACTAAGAGAAAACATCAGGGCTGAGGCGGATTCCAGCTAAACCAACGTAACAGGTTTTTGCTGAGGACAGGCCAAGATGAACAGCCCTCACCTAGGGGTGCTGGAAGACCTGACCAGATGGTGAGGGTGATCACATACAGAGGGTGGGGGGGTTCCTGCTGAACTGACTCAACGGGATTCTTGCTAAACCTGTATTCTACAAGGAAGTGCACAGATGGGTCTAGAAGAAGGTTCAGGAGCTTGGCTAACATTTGGTCAAACAGAGAATCTCTGTTGGGGCAGCATGTCCACGCTGGACCCAGGCCTGCTCTTCTTCCTCAAGCCCTACTAATGAAGTGCCCTTGTGCATCCTGGTGACTCTTCATGAAGCAGGAGTTAGAGAACAAATCAGCACGAAATAATATTTTTACTAAATTTCTGCTCTCCAGCCTGTGCAGTTGAATCAACTTGTTAGTGGGCCTCTGGGAGCGCCACGGTGCATACTGATGTCAGCTCATGCCAATTATGAGGCTGAGTGATGAAATAGCCTTGTATCATTTCACCAGTGCATGGGAACAGCAGGTGAATGCTATAGTTTATGATTTTCAATTATAAATCAAATAGACTGAGTTCTTGCTTCTCTTAATAAAGGCTGTAAAAGCACTGAAGTATAGACAGGCTTCTGCCTGGGAAAGAAAAACAAGTTGAGTCTATAAGGGATCACTTGTGTTGTGTTTTTGTTTTTGCCACCATTGGGTGTATTCAGTGTTCGGAAGAACATTTTGGAACATGTGCTCCGGTAGGAACTGGAGGCAGTGGGTCCTATTGATTACCTTGGATGTGCCCGGACAACATATGCAACAGCCAGAGCCATCTCATGTCCTGTCCCACTAGCTCATCTTAACAGTGTCTGCAGCCCTACCCCATGGGAGGTCCCTCAGCAGAAGAGGTCAGGACATTTACAGCAGACTTCTGGGGACAGCATTTCTGGTGAACCAAGAGATGATGTGATGCCTTGTGTTTGTCATTGGTTCAGGAGTAGATGGGAGACCAGTGGGCATGGGGGACAATGACAATTCTCTCCATCTGGAGAGAACTTGATGTTTCCTTTGAGCATCTTGACTCTGCCCAGACAAGCCAATTAATCTTGGGCAATGCTATGGTTTGAACGTCCCCTCCAAAACTCATGCTGAAATTAATTGCCATTGTAACAATGTTGAGTAGTGGAACCTTAAGTGGTGATTAGGTCATGAGGGCTCTGCCCTCATGAATAGATTAATGGGTTAGTTAGTGCAGGAACAGGCTCCTGATAAAAGGATGAGTTCAGTCCCCATTTTCTCTCTGTCTCTCATGATAGCTTTTCATGTGATGCCTTCTGCCTTGGAATGATCCTGGCCAGATGCTCCAGCCATGCTCCTGGACTTCCCAACCTCCAGAACCATGAGCCAAATAAACCTCTACTGTTTATAAATTATCCAGTTTATGGTATTTTGTGGTGTCATCAGAAAATGACTAAGATAGGCAATGTGCCTAACTTCTCTGTTCCCAACTTGCTTCATGTATAAATAATGACAATAATAAATACCTTTACATAAACCACAGATGCCAACAAACTGACCCCTGGGAAGCTGCTTATTATTATTAGTGTGGGAAGGGGAGAAGGACAGAGTGGTGCTAGTGAAAAGAGAACACGTGAACTGTGGTAGACAAAGGATGGGGAACTAGCACGTGGGCAATTAGTGTCTGGTTGAAAAACCTGAAGACACAAAATTGATGCAAAAAATGGAAGATGAAGAAGACAAGTTTTCTCCCTTGAAGAAACAGCTCATCTCCCAGGTGGAAAAGGCTTACCGTATTCAATTCAAAATGAGACCAATCCAGTGAAAATTTTAAATTATAAGATAAAAAGTTCTGTAAATACCTGGGTAGTAGAGAGAAGTTATGCCAAATGAACAAAAATCCTGTTGGACTCAGATTTCTTCTCGGCCACGTTTAGCACCCAAAGACCAAGGGGCCATCTCTACCAGAAACTTATTAAGTGTGTCAATGAGTTTTTATGGTAATGAGCCAAGGGCTTAGGAATTTCCAGATCCTATAGCCAGTCCTGCTCTGCACGGAGTCCTATCAAGGTGGTGTGTGCAAGAAACAATAGCTGGAGGAAGATGAGTAGCAGTCCCCAGGGCAAGTGTCTCTGAGAGCTGGATCAGGGCAGCCCCCACTTCTTGTCTTCCAAATCCACGAGAGCTGGGTCTGCTGAGAAGGGAACTGGAGCAACGTAGAAAATGGAAACCTGGACAGTGCTGTGCTGAGGAGTCAACTCAGCTAGGCAGGTCACTGCAGAAATAATTAGTTACGATGAGGTCATACTGGAGTAGAGTGGGCCCCTAATACAATATGACTGGTGTCCTTATAAAAGGGGGAAATTTGGACACAGACATGCATACAAGGGAGATACCGTGTTAAGATAAAGGTAGAGACTGAGGTGATGCATCCACAAGCCAAGGAGTGCTTAAGATCACCAGCAACCACCAGAAGCTCAGGGAGAGGTTTTAAACAGATGCTCCTTCAGAGCCTCAGAAGGAACCGAATTTGATGACACCTTGGATCTTGGACTTGCCTCTAGAACTGTGATAAACTGTAAATTTCTGTTTTTTAAGCCACCCAGTGTGGGTTACTTTGTTGTGGCAGGCCCAGGAAATGACATAGTGACCGTTAAAGATATGATTCAGTGAATGTCCTGGATTCTGATCAATCTGAGCTGGAGCCTCACTCATAAAGGGACATAGGGTCCCTGTGCTATGGGCTGAATTCTGTGTCTCCCCAAATTTATGTGTTGAAATCCTAACCCCCAAGATTATAGTATTAGGAGGTGGGGCTTTTGGAAGGTGGCTAGGTTATGAGGGTGGAGCCCCTATGAACGGTAGTAGTGTCCTTATAAAAAGGACTCTAGAGAGCTGGTTTGTCCCTTCCTCCATGTAAGGACACAGGGATAAGGCAGCAGTCTTCAACCTGGATGAGCACTCTCATGAGAACCCAACCATGCTGGCACTATGATCTCAGACTTCCAGCCTCCGGAATTGTAAGAAATAGATTTCTGTTGTTTATAAGCCACCCAGTCTCTGGTAGTGTGTTATAGCAGCCTGAATGGACTAAGGCACCATTCTTTGAACTCTTAGGACTTTGAACTCTTAGGGCTGTGGTCAGCTAGGGGATGTGGTCATTCCCCAGGCCAGGAACAACTGTGAATCTGAGGAGTTCTTTGAAACCATGCCCAACACTTCCTTACATTTTACACAGGGAACACTGAAATGGACAATGTCAAACAAAAACAAACATGTATTTAGACAAGGAGAGACTTTATTCAAAAGGATTATTGCAATAAAGGGAAAGGGGCTATTGCAGTAGGGAGAACCCTCTGACCATAAGGTCTGCGAGCATCTCAAACGTCTGGCAGAAAAAAAACTTCCTTTTGTGTGGAGGATCAAAAAAGAACTGGGTGTGGGGGAGCAGGTAGTGGGATTGGGCAGACGATCATTCAGGAATGTCTTTCCTGCAGTCATCTGATTCTACAGAGGGGCTTTTTAGGGGGGCTGCCTGCTGGCCCAGGCTGAGGGAGGTCAACATTCAGGGGCCTGGGGGAGGAGAGGAGCTGAGCTGAAGTGTGGTCAAGTCACTTATCAAACACTTTGTTCTGATTGGTCAGTGTAAAAACAGTCAGATCACCATTTTGAGGCACAGAATGGGAATTTGGAAAGTCTGTCTGGCCTTGTCCTAGGTAAACAAGGGAGCACCCATGAGTCTTCTCTAAGTCATGGGAAAGGGTGTTCTTTGTAGTAAGCAGTTTCCTGGAACACAAAAGGGTGAGGGGATTTCCTAACCTTCACTGCTTTCCAGGAGCTCAGGGCTCAGGCAAAGTTCAACATTGTCAACAGTTTAGGTCTTGACGGTGATGGTGGTGATGGTGATGGAGGTGATGGTGATTATGATGGTGATGATGATGGTGATGGTGGTGGTGGTGGTGATGATGATGGTGATGGTGATGGTGATGATGGTGATGTGATGGATATGATGATGATGATGGTGATGATGGTGATGATGGTGATAGTGATGACGATGTGACATTGTTGTAAGCTCTTTATGTATATTACTTGACTTACAAGGTAAGTACTGGCATTCGATTTTATAGAACAGAGACATAGAAGGGTTTATTCACTTGTCCAAGGTTCTGTCACTGCCTGTTTTTGTACAAAGAGGTAGGTTTACACCAGGTGACCTCACTTCAGTACATATGCTCTTGCTATCATGCACCACTGCTTCTGAAATGGGTCAAAGGAGAGTATGATTTAAGTATAACTCCAAGGTCATACCACCCACCAGGCCCCAAATGCACCCTCTACTCTATTTCCTATTACACAAGCATTAACAGATAGCAACACAAATTACCCCAGTTTTGAACAATTTGAACTCACTTTTAATAATAAATTCTCACCAATGAATTAAGTCCCTGTATTAGTTTCCTAAAGGAGCTATAATAACTAACCATGGACATGGAAACTTAAAGCAATAGAAGTTTATTCTCTCACAGTTCTGGAGGCCAGAAGTCAGAAATCAAGGTGTTGGCAAGGCTGCCTTCCCTCTGAAGGTTCTAGGAAAGTGTCCTTCCTGCCTCTTCCAGCCTCTGATATCTCCAGACTTTCTTTGCCTAGTGGCTGCATCTCTCCAACCTCCACCTCCATCTTCACATGGCCTCTCTGTGTCTCTGTCTCAGATGTCCTTCTATCTTCCTCTTATAAGGATTTGGGGCCTACCTTAAATTAATGTGAACATTCATCTTGAGATTCTTAATTGCATCTGCAAAGACCCTATTTCCAAATATGGTCATATTCATAGGTTCCAGGGGTTGGGATATGATGTATCTCTTTGGAGCTACCATTGAAACCACTAAGTTCCCAAATGAAATTACTGCTCTACGTCAGCCAGGAGGGTCTTCATAGTCTGGGTGGAATATCCATCTGCAAAACATTTTCTTGAGTGGGTGGACTTCCAGCACTTCCAGTTGGGAGAGGGTAGGGACCCAGGCTCCAACAGGGCCATATTTCCTCATGTTCTAAACGGTTAGCAGGACACACCATGGCCCCAGGAGCAGTCCTTCACTAGCAGGACTGAAAGTTGGAATGGGGAGGCCACATTTTCTAGGGAAAGTGACAATTCCCTGCTGCTGTGGCCAACCACAGTGCAGACAATGGCAGTAGTTAGAGAGCAAAGAGGAGAGAATAGAGAAAAATCTTGGCTTCAGACTTGCCAAGACATTCAGTCTCTTCCAGTTGTCTGGACTCCAGGACTCATGAACTTGATCCAATTGGGAAACATCTTCCACAGAAAGTGGATTAAGCTGCCATGTGATTTTCCAGAACCTGGTAGGAAGCTAGGATTTTTTCTGCCCTGTGGCTGTGGGAGACTCACTCAGAGCCTTCAGAGCTCAAGGAGAAACCAGCAAAGCTGCCGTTACCCCCAGCCTTTTCCAGGCTTTGCCCTTTGAGGGGTTCTCTCTCTCTAAGTGTCTTATTAGCCCTCATGACAGCAACTGCATCCCAAATGTTGCTTTCCTTTTTCTGCTCTCCATTGCAAACACACCTGTCCCTCGGTCACAACAGACAGGTGAGATTGGAAGTAGAGTTGAGAAATAAACCAACGATCTCTGGTTCCTGGGGTTTCAGTGTCTCCTGTGCACGAAAAACACTCTCACTGAGTCCTAGGCTGCTGTATCTGCTGATTGCACAGAGGTCTGTCCTGTCTTTGAATGAATGATTTTTCTTGCAAAACACTGACACAACATATACGTGACCACAAATCTATGCCTGCGCAAGAACCAAGAACCCTGGATACCCCATGAGGCCCACTGCACCCCAATGCCAGCTGCTGTGCATACACCTATGGAACCCCATTGGCTACCAAAATGCTGGGTTTTCACGTGAGTTTGAGGTAGAGTTACGATGGCCCTAACAGGCAAGGGATTTGTCTATGTCCTAATCTTCCACCCAGACTTCCTGCAAGAGGGAGCAAGACCCACAAGACACTGTTTTAGACAGCTCCGCTTAGGCCTGGAGGTCTAACACTTTTTCCCGTGAGTCTGTTTGCGACCTACCCACGCAGACTTGCTCACAGAGAAAGAAAGGGAAAGGGGGGAGAAAAAGTGTCCGCTGGCTCCGCCAAGGTTTTACGATAAAACCTTCATAATTCAATAATTTGGTACCTAATCAGGGCTGATTGGATTGGACTGATTGATCTTTTCAAGTGTGAAGGCGGTAGGCGAAGGATCGCGCACACACACACACGCACTCTCATGCCTGCACACTTGCTCACCACAAAATCATTATGTAACCTTCGTTAGATGTCATTTGGAGATACAATGCCAATCATGCAATAGACGAAACAAATTAAGAGCTCAGTGATGATAAAGCTATGGCGTAACAGGATTTATTTTGAGCACTGGAATTATCTAAATATAGGACAATTTTTGAAAATTCTCAAGGAAAGAAAAAAGTCTTATAAATTATACACATAATTTATATATAGTAATGTTATATACATTATACACACACATGTACATATATATATAGAGAGAGATTAAATGAATGAGGATGATGTGGGCTGTGAGGAGAGGGGACAGGTGAGCACACCCAACCCTTTGTCTGAGGTTGAGGCTACTCAGTGGCATCTTGACACTAACTGCAGTGAGTTGATTTGGGGTTGGGTCTGGATGCTGCCAGGGATGCCTGGTGCTGGATTCAACCCAGAAGGGTTGGTTTTGTCCTATAACATAAGATCAGACGTTGGTCCCCGAGCAATGGCTGTGGCTGCTGCAGACTGGATCTGCTTTCCACGACCACTGAGTGATCACTCACTTGGCTCTTGGGGGAGCTCAGCATCTGAGATGACTGTGGGAACTGCTGGCCGCAGGGGGAAGGAAGAGGACACTATTACCCCGTCAGTGTGTCCCTTTCCTCAAGTCCCACTCAACAACTTCCCCTTCCATCTCGTTGGCCAGAACTTAGTCATATGACTTTCTCTGCTCCAGGGGAAATGGGACTTTTTAGCTGGGCACATTGATGCCTTAAATAAGGGTGGTTTTTTGTTGTTTTCACCACGGATGAAAAAGAGAATGGCTATCAGTGGTCACCTTCCCATCTCTGCCATTGAGGGGCAATAACAGATCAGGCAAAGGAGTCACAGAAATCCCAGTATTAATAACAGACAAAGAAGAATTCATGGAAAAACACATCACAAAACAAAGCTTATGATTTTATAGAGATAAAAGCTTAACCCACAGATATAGAGAACCTTAAGACTAACAAATCATTATACAGAAATAGTTTAAAAAAAGAGTATTAGAGTATAGGAGACCTTGGCAATGGCGCGACAGTGGCAGATCACTAACACACCCACTTCACTCCTCAGCATTTAGTGAGATAAATCGTCATGACAAATTACAAATAATGACTCATACTAAGGCAATATAGGATCTAATTGGTATTATTAATTAGAATAATTTTTTCATTCACTCAATAAATAAATACTAATTGAGTACCTACTATGTGCCAGGCAATATTTGTGTGCTGGGGCACAGCAGTGTAGAACAGTCTCCTGTCCCTGTGAAGTCTACACTTTGGCAAGGGTTGATTGAAAAGACATTAAAATGTGGATCCTGTGGAGTATATCTCTGCTTTTCCAGAGCTGTTCAAGCATTTATAAAATTTGATGAGCTCTTAAGCCATGAAGAAAACAGCAATCTATTACAAAAAGCATAAATTGTTCAGGTTACTTTTGCAAACGACAATGTCATAAAGCTAGAAAATAATAAGATGATTTTAGAAAGATAGAATGTAAATATTCTCTTAACTCACCATCAGAAGCAAAAAAAGAAAAAAAGAAAAAAAGACAAAATGGAAGAAAACAATGTTTCAGTTATAGACCATGTTAATGTCACGTACCCAAACCACGGCACTCAGCCAGAACACTCCTCCCAGAAAAATTCATAACCACAAATCACTTTGTTATCTAAAACCAGAAAATGATATTATAAATATAACAATTATATTTGTTAGCTTTGGGTGCATAATAAACCACCCCCAAAACTTAGCAGCTTAAAACTACCATTGTGTTGAGCTCTGTGTTACGGCTGGGTCATTCCTCTGACCTGGGTTGGTGTGGCTGGTTTCTGCCGGGCTCTCTCGTGTGTCTGTGCTCAGCTGGTGGGTAGGGCAGCTGATCTGGAATTGCCTTATTTAAAGATCTGGTGATTGGCAGGCTGTTGGCTGGGGTACATTAGTTCTTCAGCATGTGGCCTTTAGCAGGCCAGCCTGGGCTTATTCTTACAATGGTCTCAGGGTTCCCAGTGCAGCAAGAGAAAGCAAACCTCATTACAGAAGTGCTTGTAAGACTCTGTGTCACATTTGCTATGAACCCGAGCGAGTCACATGGCGAAGCCCAGAGTGAGCGTGGGAAGGCACTGCCCAGGGGCAAAGATACAGACAGGGCAACAAACAAACCCCTGTTTTTTGCTAACAGTCTATTGCAACTTTTAATTACAACACATAGAAAACACAGAAAAACAATGTTACAAAAGCAGGGAAATTATTACATATAAAGATACAAGCAGAAACAAGCGATGTAGAAAGTAGAAAAGCGGCAGAGTTGGTAAATGTATTCGACAACTTATTCTTTGTAACAAAAACAAGAAAATTGATAAACATCAGCAAGCATGAACAACAAAACAGAACGAAGCACAGACACAGAAAAAGCCAGAACGGCAGTGACAGAAAGCAGATCGGTGGCTGCCAGAGGCTGGGGTTGGGTGGGTGGGTTGATCGCAAAGGTGCATGAGAGAAATATTGGGGTGATGCAACTATCTGATATTTTGATAGCAGTGGTGGTTCCATGTCTGTGTAGATTTATTCCATTAAATTGTAAAATATTGGAAAAAAACTTTAATTTCCATTTATGGTGCACTAATTTGTTTCAGACTATCCCTTCCACTGATAACAAAGGTAAAAAGCTGGGGAAAATAGGAAGTTAATCTATTCGAAAATATCAGAGAACTATCAAGGCTGCCAGGATCTGGGTGGCTAAAATTCTAGAGATAATTTCTAGACAGAAGCAGAGAGAGCAAAGGCTAATGCTTGGCAGTCCTTCTAGTAGCTGCTGAATAGCTGGGTGTGGCTAAAAGCCTGAGAGGCTGATCAGAGATTTTACAGATGCATGGAGCTTTGGGGACAAAAATTGAAGTTCATGGCTTGTCAAAAATGAGGCACCTGGTAAAAATCCAGGATTTTAGTGGAGAACCCCAATATGCTATGCTCTGGAGTGGGGGTAAACTAGAAAAAAAAAAAAAGCCCTCACAAAGACTTAAGGCTGACTTTCCATCATCTTGCTCTTGGAGAGCTGCTCCTGCCTGAGTTGCCTGCCAAACTAAAAAGTAGTGATTACACCCTCCAGTGGCTCAAATGACCTCTAAAATACCCCATGTACAATGTTCAGCATTCAATAAAGATAAACAGACATTGAATGAATGTTAAGTAAAACAAACAAACAAATAAACAAACAGAAAACAGCAATGGAAACAGACTCACAAGAAATTCAGTTATTGGATGTGTCAGAGCAAGTATTGAAATAAGTATAAAACTATGAAAAAGGCTAAATAAAAATTCTAGAACTGCAAAAAAAGGAAAATGAAGAGTTTAAAAGACATTACCAGCAATTTAGACATAGCTTAAGAGAAAATTAACAACGTGGAAGAAAGGTTAGAATAAACACCCATTACCTTGAGACAAATATGAAAAAATATTAAGTAGACTGTAAAACATTTATGGGGCACCATGGTAAGATCTGCCATGCATGTAATCATAGTCCCAGAAGCAGAGGTAACAGAGAAGGGGACAGGTGCACATTTTGAAGGCAATTAAGCCAAAAAATTTTCAGAATTGTTGAAAGACCTTCAGTCCCAGGAGTAATGAATAAAAAGAAGAGCCCCCAAGGCCCTTCTTGGCAAAACTGCTGAAAATAAAAAATGAGAGGTACTTCCCAACTTATTTCATGAGCATAGCCTTAATACCCAAACCTGACTTTAAAAGTGCTTTAAAAGAAAATGAAATGACAGGACAATTTCTTTCATGAACATAAACACAAACATGCTGAATAAAATATGAGCAAAATGGACCTAGCAGTGTACAGAGATAAGCCAAAGCCACACTGGTGCTCTTCTGAGAATTTCAGGAAGATTTAACATTTGAAAATCATTCCTTGTAATATCCTTAAAAACCAGAATAAAAGAGAAAAACTACATGATGCAGTCAGTAAAGCAAAAATATTTGATAAAATTCAAAACAAAAGTAATACAAAAAGTTTAGAAAACTAGAAATAGAAGCATGCTAATTACTCAATATGTAAAAGGATATTTACCAAAAAAGCCCTACAGAAAACACCATACTTATCATAAACTTTCCCCTTGAGATCTGGAAGGAGACAAGAGTGCCTATTAGTACCACTTGTGGTCAATATTTTGCTTCAAGTTTTAACCAGAAAAAAATAAAGGCAAGAAAGGAAATCAATGTAGAATAGTTGGAAAGCAAGAAATAAAACTGTCATTATTTGAAGACAAAATGATTACATACATAAAGAATCCAAAAGAAAATGCAAATAAACTATCAGAATTAACGAGTGAATTTGGCAAGGTTTTTGGAAACAAGTCAATATATAAAAATGAATTATATTTCTTTCATATAGTCCCAAACTCTGGAACCATAGATAATATTATTTTCTCCTGTGTTGTACTGCAATATTAATAGATCATTTATTATATATTTGTCTATCTTTCCATACTTGGGGATCTCATGTATATGCCACACAAATTAGAAAAGAAAATTTAAAATACCCCTTGAAATAACATTTGCAGGGGCATCCCAAAACTCAGATAAACATGCACCCCTCTACATAGAAAAGGACAAAACATTGTTGAGAGAGATTAAAGAAGACCTACATAAATGAGGGGCTATATTCACTTGTGTGTTCATAATTTCCCATAAAGCCAAAGAATTTATGACTAGGACCCCAATGGCAATTACAGCAGCAACAAAAATAAATAAATGTGACTTGATTAAATTAAAAAGCTTCTGCACAGCTAAGGAAATAATCAACAGAGCAAATAGACACCCTACAGAATGGGAGAAAATATTGGCAATCTACACTTCCAATACAGGGCTAATAACTAGAATCTACAAAGAATTCAAGCAAATCAGCAAGAAAAAGATTAACAACCCCATTAAAAAGTGGGCAAAAGACATGAACAGAAGCTTTTTAAAAGAAGATAGACAAATGGCTAAGAAACATATGAAAAAATGCTCAACATCATTACTCATCAAGGAAATGCAAATTAAAACCGCAATGAGCTATCACCTTACTCCTGTTAAAATGGCTTTTATTAAAAAGTCCAAAAACAATAGATGCTGGCACAGATGCAGAGAGAAAGGAATGCTTATACATGTTGGTGGGACTGCAAATTAACACAATCCCTGTGGAAAACAGTATGGAGATTTCTCAAAGAACTAAAAGTAGACCTACCATTCTATCCAGCAATCCCACTACTGGGTATCTACCCAAAGGAAAATAAGTCATTTTATCAAAAAGACAGATGGACACAAATGTTTATCGCAGTACAATTCACAATCACAAAGATGTGGAATCAACCCAAGTGCCCATCAATTCATGAGTGGATTAACAAAATGTGGTATATGTATACCATGGAGTACTACTCAGCCATAAAAAAGGATGAATTAATGCCTTTTGCAGCAATTTGGGAGGAACTGGAGACCATTCTCCTAAGTGAAGTATCTCAAGAATGGAAAAAAAAAAATCACATGTACTCTCTAATAAATTGGAACTAACTGATGGGCACACAAGTGCACAGAGGAAAGTAAAAGTCATGAGAATCAAGCAGGGGGAAGGGGGAGAAGGGGAAGGGCAAAAACCCACCTAACAAATACAATGAACACTATTTGGGTGATGGGCACACTTACAGCCCTGACTCAAGCCATGTATCAAAAATATCTGTACCCCCTTAATATTTTGAAATAGTAATTTAAAAAACCAGTTGTATGTATTTCTTCCCAAGTCTCTGTCCAGTAACGTCCACATTGGTAGCTTGAAATTGGCCACAGTGATAGTACTTACATCATAGCAATTAGCAAATGTGTCAAGACACATATTTTCCCTTGGAGAAACTGTTAACCAGCTTGTTGGCTGTCACCCAGCACACCAATGGCTATATCATGTTCATGAATTGAAAAACTAAACACTGTAAAGATGTCCACTTTATGTACTTTCATCTATAGTTCTCATGCAATCGCTATAAAAGTTTCAACAAATTTTATAAAAGTTTCAACAAAATGAGGACATTTATAAACAGTTTAAAAATTTTATATGAAAATCCAAAGGACCACAAATAACCAAGGCAATATTGAATAATAACAGTGGTGGAAGACTTAAACAACTTATTAAAGTTTATTACTAAGCAGTAGTAATAAAAATACAGCAGCAGTAATTAAAATAGTTGGATATTAGCACAAGAATAGATGAATAGACTAATGGAAAAGAATAGAGAGTCCAGAAACAGGCCCACATAGTTGTTGACATTTGATTTATGACACCACAGAACAGTGCTGGAAAGGACATCAAATAGCCACGTGGAAAAAAATTACTCGTGCCCTGTATGCAAGTCTGTTGTGCATACAAGTCTATTGTAAGCCCAAATCTGAATGATCAAACAATAATGCTTATAGAGGAAAATGTAGAAGAATATCATTGTGACTTTGGGACAGGCAAAGTCTTCTTAAACTAAACCCCAAAAGTGCTAATCACAAAAGAAAAAGCCTGATTGACTGACCTGCATTAAAATTAGGAAGCTCTGGCCATGAAAAGATACAATTCAGAGAGTGAACAGACAAGCCTACATTCACAGTATATATGCTTAACAAATGCTCATGTCCATATTACATAAATAACTATTTCAGATAAATAAGAAAATAAATATCCCAATGGAAAAATGGATAAAAGCCTTGAGAAAAAAAAATTTGGCATCATTAGTCATCAAGGAAGTACACCTGAAAACTACAGTAACACTCATACCCACCACAATGGTCGACATTCTAAAAGGTGAAAATTATTAAATGTTGGCAAGGATTTGGAGGAACTGGAACTCTCATACATTGTTTGCGGGAGTGTATGCAGAACAGTGTGTTTTGGAAAACTGTTTGGTATAACATATACTAGTCCATGCCCTGCAATTCCTGCTCTTAGATATATACTCTAGAGAAATACATATATATGTGTACCAACGTATACATAAACAATCCAAATGTTCATTGACTATAGAATGAAAAGAAAAACCATTGTGGTGTATATAAACAAGAAAAAAATGATACAGCCATGAAAATAGGTAAACTATTGTCACATTCATCCAGAAAGGTGAATCTCATATACATAATGCTGGGTGAAAAAACCCAGATGCACAGGAATATGGGCTGCACCATTCCATTCCTATAACTTTCAAAAGTGGTCACAACTAATCTACGGGATTAGCAGTCAGGTAATTGTTACCTGTTGGGAGGAGTTTGAGTACCTGTGGTGGAAGATAAGCGGCCTTAGTGGGCAGTCTTACTGTTCTATCCTTTCAACTGAGCAGCGGTGACGTGGGTGTGTTCACTTCGTAATCATTCATTGAGCTGTAAACCATTTATTTTATACACTTTTCTATATTAATGCTATGATTAAATGAAAAATCCACATACACTGCCGAATAACTCGAGGCTCAAAGACAAGATCATAATAGAATTAAATGTATTTACAATTAAATGATAACAAAACATTACATGTTTCTTTCAGTGCCCTTTGAAGCCTTACTTGTATCAGAGAAGAAGAAAGCCTCTAAAATGGTGAGCTGCGTATCCATATCAAAGTAAGAAAAAGGACAGAATAAATGCAAAGAAAGCAGAAAGAGGTACGAGAGTAAATTAATAAAATTAAAAAAAGATACGATAGAGAAAATCCATCTACATAGCCACTTCTTGAGAAAAAAATAACCATTCAAATTCTTGTATGACTTACAAGAAAGAAGACACAAATAAACTGCATTGTGATGAAAAGGGAGCAATAAATACAGATAAATAGAGATTACAAACATAAAAAGAGAATACTCTCAATATCCACATGCCAACAGCTTTGATAATTTTGAAGAAATGAACAAATCCTTAGAAAAATGTAACTTATCAGAACCGACTCAATAATAAATAAAAAGCATAAATAGTATTATTTATAACTATTGAAGAAACTGAAGCGCTTAAAAAATATTTCTACAAAATCAAAAATAAAATAAATAAATAGGCTGAAATGATTTTACAGTTGAGAAAGAAAAAGAGAATATTTCCTGAACTATTCTACGATGTCAACATAACTCTAAAAACAGACAAGGACATTCCAAGAAAACAAAATTAACAAGCTAGTCTCACTTATGAAAATATTAAAAATCCCAAATAAAATATTAGAGAAACAAATGCATACACACACACACAACCCACAAAGATGCTGGGTTTATGCCAGGAGCGCATAAATGGATTAATAAGGAAAATTTATAAATGTAACTTATTAAATTAACAGATTAAATAATACATACCTTCTCAATAGATACAGAAAATGCATTTGATAAAATTCAACTATGATTTAAAGACTCTTCATAAATTAGAAATACAGAATTTTCTTAACCCACAAAAGAATGTAACAAACCTGAGGTAAACATCATCCTAAAGTTCCAACATCCAAAATGTTGGAAATATTCTTTAGACCAGTAAAGAGGGATAGCCAGTCTTGCCACTTCACTTCAACATTGTATGGAACGCATTATCATGGGGAAAAGATACAGGGCAAAGGATTAGAAAGAGCAAATAGAGCTGTCAGCAATTGTAGATGACACGATTATTTAGAGATGCCCAAAGAATCCACGCACTAAAAGTGTCTAGCAAAATGGCCTAATATAAGATCAGTATACAAAATGCCCAACATAAAGAGAAGCTGTCACCTACAAGAGTATCCAACCATCAAGCATTCATGAATAAATATGACAGAATATGTTCAAGACCTTTACAGGGAAAGTTATAAAACCGCATTAAGAGATATTAACAAGAAGTAAATAAATAGAAGGAAAATGCATGCATAGGAACACAATACAGTGAAGATGTAAACTCTTCCCAGTTTGATCTAAAGATTCAATGTAGTTCCAATTATATTCCCCCTGGCTATTTTTAATGATATTTTAAAGATGATTCTAAACATTACATGGAAGAGTAAATAGCCAACAATAACCATGCCACTTCTGAAGAGCTGGGAGAACTTGCCCTAGCAGATAATCAGGTGCTTCTGTGAAGCAACAGTAATTTAGCCTTTGTAACACTGGGGCAGAGAGAGACACATCTGCCCATGGAATGGGACAGAGAGCTTAGAGGCAGACCCACAGCTGTATGGAACTTTGACAACATGAGAGAGATGGCCCGTAAGATCAATGAGCCAAGAAGGAATTATTAAATAAATAGACTTATTTAAACATGGAATCCATTCAGAAAAAGGCAAAATTGCAGCCCTGTATTATCCATTATGCAAAAGTCAAATCCAGATGGATTAAGTACTTAAATGTCAAAAATAAATCCTTAAAACTCTTAGTATAAAACATAAATGAATATTTCTTTAGAACTCCGGGTAAAGGCTGATTTCATACACAATTTAAAAACCTTTGATTATAAAATAAAAGATTGATAAATTTGACTATATTAAGATTAAGGACTTTGTCCGTCAAAAGACCCACTTAAAAAAGTGAAAAGGAAATTTAAAAATTGAGAGATATTTCCAATATACAAAATTTATAAAAGATTAGTACCAAGCATATGCATATAAAGAAAGTATACACATAGAATGAATATTCACATACTCTATAACCCAGAAATTTGACTTCTGGGTATTTTGCAAGAGAAATTTTATTATAGTGTAATAGGAGAAATACCTAAGACTACTCATATGTTCATGATAGGAAAAACTGGACACAACCCAAATTCCCATCCACTGGAAAGTGGATTGATAAATTGTGATCTATTCAGACATGGGATATTATACAGCAGCCAAAACTAATGAACTACATCACACAGAAGAATGGGTGAATCTTAATTAAGATGAAAATGTAAAATGTTTAAAAATATTTCATAGAGCATATCACCCTTTTATAAATTTAAACATAACTGAAAGGAAAACATATACCCATTACGAATAGCTATCAACGCAATACAACCACATGCAAAGGAGAACAGGGCACGTGGACAGAGGACCCACGATGTGGCTACCTGGGGTGGGAAGACAGGGGCAGGCCATGGTGTGGGCCACACAGATGCCAGTTACGTCAAGATCCTATCCTAGAGTTTGTTCTGAAAGGTGAATGTTACATCTTCACAGATAACTAATTTTAAATAACTAAGTAGCAGAAGGCCACAATGGACTGTTGATGAGAACGTTCCAGGTACTGTTTCAGTGATGGTGGCTGCCTCACCGTTTACGCCAAAAGTTAGTGGCACAAACAATAATTTACAAAGCACATAGATTCTGTGGGTCAGGAATTCTATTCCTCAGTGTTTGTAGCCTCGTCTGGAAGACAACTGGGGACTGGCCCAGCTGGGACTCCTTGGCCAATGTTGACGTGGCCTCTTGAGGTGGGCTTTTCAGGTTGGTGGCAGCAGGGTGTCCAGAGTCTCACGTGTCGAGCTGGGGCTCCCAGGGAGCACTGAGAGGACCAAGAAAGATAGGCAGGGGCTGCGGGGCCTTCGAAGACCCAGCCTCAGAGGGCACGTACGCCCTCCTGCCATTACCTGCCAGTGGAGGCAGTCATGAGGCACTCAGGAGAATGAACAAAGGCCCACCTGTGCTGGAAGAGCTGCTGGGGTGGGGCACACACTGGCGTGGTCCTCTTTGGAAAATGAAATCTTCCACAGTCAGCAACCAAGGCTGATAAGGAATCCAATTCTGTGCACCCCAGGTCCAACATACAAAAATAAAAACAAAATAAATGGATAAAAATAAATTGATAAATTTAACTAGCCACAGTAAAATTACTATAATTTTTTTGTGTGTGTGCTAAGAAAAGATGAAAGCAAAGCGCTAGCCTACGATAACGAGAAGAGGGTACAGGGTGGCTGGGAGGCTGCTCAGTGGGTAAAGCGAGATGAACTCTGCTGTGCGTAGGAGGAGGTGAGAGATACAGAGGACCCTTGATCATTATTAGGGAAAACACATTTAATGATGAAGAGTAAAATTATGGCATATCTCTTAAATAATGTAATATATAGTGTTTAAAGCAACTATTAAAGAAAAAATTATTCCATAAGACTGGTTAGAGCATGGTAAGGAAGACTTTATTCAGGACCATAACAATAGGCACAGGGGCCACTGCAATGAGGTCTTGCAGGTGGGGGGAGAGATTGGGCTCAACTCCAAATACAGCATGGAAAAGTGGGAATTTATAGCCAAGGAGCAGGGCGGGGCTCAGTTGATGGCAAAGGACTAATGGGAACATCAGGGGTGAGGGGGACTCTGGCTAAACCGACCTAACAGGATCTTGC
Source organism: Daubentonia madagascariensis (assembly GCA_023783475.1). Lineage (NCBI taxonomy): Eukaryota > Metazoa > Chordata > Mammalia > Primates > Daubentoniidae > Daubentonia > Daubentonia madagascariensis. Next base: position 1,234,642 of record JAKFHU010000600.1, on the reverse strand, counting down.
TAAAGACAGGCAGGCCTGGGTGACCAGACCTCGCCTGGGGGCGGTGGAGGGTGAGGGACCTGACCAGACAGTGACCAGATGTGCAGAGTGGGGGGTGCTTTCTAAACTGACTCAGCAGGGCTCTTTGCTAAAACTCGATTTCACAAGGACGTGCACAGGTGGGCCGAGGAGAAGGTTCTGAAGCCAGGCTAAAGTTTGGCCAAAAAGAGAATCTTTGTCAGTCGCCCCCTGGTTCAAGGAAAAGAAGAGACTTTTTTCTTTCCTTTAAGCGCTGTAAGTCCATTTTCTCGTTTGGTTGCCTTTGTCCAATAAGGGCCAGCCGGATCACCTGTTGGACTTGGTAGTAGAGGGCACCAGCTGGGGGGTGTGAGCCAGCGGCCTTTAATGAAGGGAGTTTAGTTTCTGTGAAAATGACAGAAAAACAAAGAATAATAACTGGAAACTTCATTTCCAAGGCCCGAAGGCAGCCTTCGAGAAGATTTCTACATGCTGGGCCTGAAGCATCATCATTCGGAATGAGGACAGGCAGTGTAAACATCTGCAATGTAGCAGATTTTCCTGATTTATAGTTTGAATGTCCCGAAGTTGTCCACACATAAGCTGCTGGGGTGGTTCCTCTGAAGTTTACATCAAGTCATCCAGCTTCAGCTTGCCCGGCTTCAGGAAAAGAGCAGTTTTAATTTCAGTGATTCCAAGCCAGAAGGGTAGGAGAAAATTGGAAATATTAGCTTAGAGAGTTGTAGCCAGATACTGGGAGAAACCAGAATTCAGAATCCAGTCCAAATCACGAGTCGATAACGAAGCTCAAGGGAAACAAAACCTAATATTGGGTGAACTATAGTTTTCTTCAGAAACATAATTTCTCTCTCCAGAGTCACACCCCTTTCTATAAAGATAATCAAGGTAATACTGATTTGATTGCAAAATAAGTTTATTCTCATTAGACTTGGCCTGATTATTTACGTAATGCAGCGAGAATTGTGATGGTTCATGTAGGCTCTGCATAGGTTTGCTTGGCTGGAACTCTGATGAGGAGTCTCGGGCTGGACTGGTGGAAGCCTCTGGAGCCTGGGAATCCAAGCCAAGGACGTGCCATCAGGTTTTGTCTGCCTCACCTACAGATTTGGGTGAATTCCTCTTTTCTTGAGGTCCCCCAAATATCCCGAGGTCCCTGGCCCTGCCAGGAAGTGATGTTCTTTTCTCACATGCAAGGCTGGAACCCTCAGGGCAGTTTTTCCAAAGGGGGCTTTATTAGCTCCGTACAATCAACGTCAGCTCTTTAAAACTGTCTGGTCGCATCTGGAAATATGACATTCCAGCCAAAGCCCAGGTAACACAACCAGTGTTTCCAATTGTGTCCTGTTACAGGGAGGATAGATTCTTATTGAACTTACGTGAATAACTATACTGCCATAAAAATAAGAATTTTCATGAATAGTTTCCGAATTTTGGAGGGATCAAGTAGAGAGAAAAAAGTAAATGTTTTAATGTTTGTTTGCAAAAGTGTGCTTTGCCAAATTGCTATAAGCTATAGACAATTTAAAATAAAAAGGTTTTCTTAAGTCTACTAATAGAAAACAAAACATTTAACAATCAGCAATATTTTAAACAAAAAGTCATTAAAAATGTATCCTCATTAGTTCATTCAGTGCCATGTAATTAACTCTCGTTCTGGCTGCCCTTGGGGTAGTTGTTTCATGAACCCATCAGTTTCATTAAAGTTCTGGAAATTCTTACTCCATTCAATGGTATGATCTTGAAGTTATCAGAAACCTATACTTGTCAGAGTCTTTTTCGTGAATTTCCTTGAAGAAGAAGCAATTTTGGATTGTAGCTGATTGCAAGCACTTTCAGAGCAGAATTAAAGTAAAACAATAACAGTCTGTGATGAAAGATTTAAAATGACTACGGTTAAGAATCTGATGAGACTTCCTTGTAATAATGACACAACTGGCAAGGAAATTTGGTTATTTCTGTGGCATATGACATTTTAACATAATAACTAAAATTATGACTGATAACACCAGATTTATAAAAATGTAATACAATTTCTGGAATATATATTAATAACCTATCCATATGAATTCAACTCTAGAAAGGTTAAATATCATTTATTTCAAAATGTTTCCTATATAATTTAATATATCAAATAAACCTAATTAATTTATTATCCTTTTTTTACAGATCCTTTCAGACCTTTCAGGGGCCCTCTGGAATGTCTCAAAGTCAGTTCAAGGTCAAAAAAGACTTACTTTAGAATTTGATTTTGGGAAGTTTGTAAAAAATGTCAAAAAGTTTAAAACACTTGATTAAATATGATCTTAACTATCTACTTAATCAAAGTGACAATAAAAGATTTTCAAGGCAAATACAGATTTCATAATGTGAACAAAAACTAAGCTCTTGTAATATTGACACGACTAAATTTTCTTAAGCAATGAAAGACCTAATAAAAGACAACATAAAATACAAGAAATTATCTTGATAAAACACAGAATCTTTGTTTCCTAGGCCAATTACTTAAATGATTAAAAAATCCTCTACATTCTCAGGTCAATACTCCAAGAAAACTTTGTTATTTTAACAGAAAATACCAAATTCTACATTGTATAAATGTACTACTAAAACTAATTTTTAATAAAACTTTATAAATAAATTGGTCCAACTTCAGTGAGCTTTGACCATGCAAGGTAAGATTTTTCACAAGCCTTTTATAATCTCTCTCTTTTAAAAATTTTTTTGCTTTTGCAACTGACAGGCATCAGGCAATTCATCTCTACTGTGCATTCTGCTGTTAGGTTGAATTTATACTTTTACGGTTGTAAACATCTATCAGACACAACACAAACCTGTGTGACCAGCAAACCCAGGCAAAAATGTATGTCTATATTATATTTAACGCTGACAATTCTGAAGACATTCTTAATTTTATTTTACCAACAATTTTAAAACTAGTTGTTCTTTACCAAAGATTATGCCATATCACATGAACCTGAAAAAATAAAAACATTTGGGTTAGTTTCTATTTTTCTGAGAGTTTTATTAGTACTTAATTTATTTGAGCATTTATTTATCCCTAAGCCAATTTGAGTATTTCAGTCTGGTAATACCATCAGGGGTAGAAAAATATCTCATATACATAACATATGGACATACATACATGGACACATACATAAACATGCAAACAGCTGCAACCCGATCTTATGGATTTCATTTCAAAAATTTTAGTCATGAGGTGGTAAAACAGAGCAATACAAACTCACTGGCTTTTCTCCACTTTATATTTTTATCTAAATTGGGTTTCTGATGAAAATGGGACAAATTAAGGGCTCAGTAAGGGCTAAAGCTTTTTACTTACATTGTGGACAAGACTTTCAAGATTTTTCATTTGCCCAGTTTCCAAGTAGTTCCTTATTTTCTCTTTTCAGCCTCAAGTGGTTGCTTGTAGGGGGCTCCTGAGTCCCTCGAGAACCCCCAGTGGAGGGTGGGGTCGGGGGGACAGGGTCTGGCAGGGGTGGACAGAGGGAAGGAGGAGGGAGGCTTGAAGGGGGCATGTCAGAGGGTTCCAGAAGCCAACAGGGAGCAGGCAGAGTTGGTGGAGCATGTGGTCAGCAGGGGTTTGAGAAGAGGGCTTTCAGATGACAGAGAAGTTCTCATGGGAGCAGCAGGGTCCAGTAGACAGAACACAGAGAACAGAGAGGCCTCACAGAGAGCCAGAAGCAGAGACTTCCAGCCCAGGAGTCAGGGAATAGTCAGGATAGGGAGCCCTGAGGAAGACCTTCCAGCTCAGGAGCTGCCTTTCGGGAAAAACCCGGCACTCCCAACCAGCTTCAGAGAGAACACCAGACCTTGAGACCCAAAATCTGTACCTACCAGCTTTAGGGGACCTTTGTCCAGAGCAATGTTCAGCATCCCTGGTCAATTAGTCAGGAGTGAAGACGAAGGCTTTGAAGGGGTGCACTTAGGGTCCCGGTGAGAAGCCTGGGGCTCCAATGATGAATCTGATCCTGTCCAAGTCGTGGCACCATAACTGTTAATTAAAGAAAAAATTGTTCAGTATACTCGTTAAAGCAGGGCAAGGAAGATTTTATTCAGGACATCATGATAGGTACAGGGACCACCGCAAATGGGTCTTGCAGCGGGGGAGAGAGATTGGGCTCAATCCCGAATACAGTGTGGGCAAGTGGCATTTACAGCCAGGGAGCAGGGAGGGGGTCGGGGGATGGAAAATGACTAAGAGGGGACCTCAGGGGTGAGGGGGACTCTGGCTAAGTTGACCTAAGCAGGATTCTGGCTGAGGACAGGTCAGGGTGACCAGCCCTCACCTGGGGGTGCTGGAGGATGAAGGACCCGACCAGGTGGTGAGGGTGATCGGGTATGGAGGGTGGGGGCTTCCTGCTATACTGACTCAGCAGGGTCCTTTTGCTAAAACTGAATTCTACAAGGAAGCGCACAGATGGGCCCAGGCGAAGGCCTGGCTAGAGGCAAAGAGTCTTTGTCACAACAGAGAAAAATGAAAGTTTCACCAAATTAAGAGTAAGTGGGAAAAGAGATTAAAGAAGCAGATAAATATGATGGCCGAAATGAAACAAAAATAGGGTGGCAGAAATAATTCTAAGTCTTAGAGTGATCACAGTGAATGCAAATGCATTAGCCTCATCTCACATGACTGGGATATCAAGGTTAGTTTTTAAAAATGCAGCTCTCAGTGGAGGCCCCTGGAAGAAACTGAATTAGACTCATTGTATTTATTCCTGAACCTCGAGAGAAGACTTGTCCCATCTGCAGCCTCTTGAGCTGAGCTGTGGGATGGTCCCGGTGGCACTGGAGCCTGAGGACTCATCCTCTTGAGGACACGATATTGGTGTCAGCGAGCCCAGTGGGAGAGCCTGGAGGGGCTGAGCCTGGAGGAGTATCTCTGACCTGCTCACACCTGGGAGGGGCCACTGACCTGTTCACACTCGGAGACTCTTTGTGCAGTGATAATCTTGGAGGGACTGGATTTTTGTTTTTATTGTGTAAGGTGGCGTTTCGTTGGTCCTCATTTGTGACAAGGAGGTTGCACCAGCACTTACTGCAGGGAGGTGAATGTTACCCGAGAAGAAGCCGTTCAAGGGCGGTGGCAACAGGTGTATGTTTTATTCTATCAAGCAACATACTGTGCGCTGTCCTCCCTCAGTCGTGGAGGATGAATTCTGATTTCTCCTTCCTTTGCATGAACACATTCCAAGGACCTTCCGTCAGCTCCGCCAGTGTTGACAAGCACCCCTTTGGATGCACTTCCCCTTGGGAACTGGCATTTCTAACCAGCCTATTTTTAGCAGTTGACAATTGCATCGACTGGGGAGGCTGCATTTGAATTCAACACTCAGAATTGGCAAGAGGAAGAGACCGTCACTCACCTCTCCCTGAGTGAGCTTCTGTTGAGTTCCTGCGAGCAGGAGCTTTCTAAACTGTCCTTTCATCATCTCTCAGGATAGCACATTCTAATGAGGTCCCCAGACAGCACCTCCTGGCACAAACGGAGATGTAGGTGGCCTCATTATTCCTCATGCATGACGTCTGATGTGGCAGCAGGAGGTAGGGGTGATGGTGGAAGGGAAAGACAGGAAATCCTCTAGGTATGGCTATTCACTGTTTGGATGGTTCTTTGTGTTGTCAGAGGCAGGTGGAATAAGAAAGTCGATTGGCTGTCTCGGCTGAAGCAGCGTGGGCTGAGAACGCCCGGCAAGCATAAAGGATCTTGAAACAAATGACAAGTTCTGAATGGGTCCATGGTTCTCGGCTTGCTGGACTTTGTAAACCGCTGGTAACAGACATGGTTGGAAATGTCTGAATATGAATTGCTGCCTGGCATGGCTTTGCCTTCCTGGGAGAAACCTGCTTCAGCTCCCCACGGGCATGGGCAGCCTGTCTGGTACAAGCCATGTTCACATCTGGGGCCCAGAAGGCTGCTCCCCAGGGTCCCTGCCATGAGTGTAAGGGTCCCTACAGTCTGCCCTCTCCCCGCAGAGCCCCTCCTGTGAAGAAGTCCATGGGTGGGAGAGAGGCCTGTGGTCTCCAAGGGCTGGCCAGGGCTCTTTTCATGTTGGTAAAAGAGAATGTCTTCTTAGAACCACTCCAGGAAATTGGCCCTGCTTTCTTGGCCCTGAGCGTCTCTGTGCTGCTGAGATGGGGTTTTCCCATCCTATCAGTTCCCCAGCCCAGCTGCATAACAAAGAACTACAAACCAAGTGGCTTAAACAGCAAAAATATGTCATCGCACAGTCTAGAGGCCAGAAGTCCAAGACCAAGGTGTCAGCAGGGCTGGTCCCCTTCTGAGGCTGATGGAGGATCTGCTCCAGGCCTTGTCCCCAGCTCCGCATGGTTTGTGGGCGACCTTTGGCGTCCCTTGGCTTCAGATGCATCACCCGACCTCTGCCTCCATCTCCCCATGGCATTCTCCCTGTGTGCCTGCATGTCTGTGCCCACATTCCCCCTTCGTGTAAGGACACTGGCTGTATTGGATTAGGGGTCCAGCCTATACCACTATGATCTCATCTAAACTTTAATTATATTTGAGACCACCCTGTTTCCAAATAAAGTCACAATCTGAGGTACTGGGGGTTACAACTTCAACATATGAATTTCAGAGGGGGCATAGTTCAACCCATAACACCATAATTTCTGTCACAGGCAGGAGACACCCCTGCAGGCCCTTACAGGGCAGGGGCGGGGCAGATGCTGCCCCCCAGGCCCAGCCCTGCTCTGGGGATGCAGAGGTGCCCGATTGCTCTCCTCCCATGGCCATATTGATGGTGGCCTCCTGGGCACCAGAGCTGCCCAGAAGATGGCACAGGTGAGAAAGTCCTTGGGGTTCTCAGTGCCAGGCTTCCTGCAGGGTGCTGTGGGCGGGTCTTGAGGACCCAGGGGGGACATTTGCAGGGATAACAAGCTGCACCTGCAGAATCGAGGAGTGTCAAGAAGGGGGGAGCAGGTGCTGCGTAGGGCCCCTTGCTTGGCACCGAGGACTCGGCCTGGGACAAGCGGACCTGGAGAGCCAGGCCGAGGGTTTGAGGGAATGACTGAATCAGATTCCATATTCAAACACGATCCCCTGATTATTTGTAGTCATGTTCATATGTGATAAACGCCATCCTAAACCACCGTGTGCAGTGATCTAAAGAGGGTGTGGTCGTTTGAACCTGTGTCCTCAAATTCTTTGATATTCTTCCCTTCAAGAGGTGGAGCTTAACTCCTTTTTCCTTGAATCTGCGCTAGACTTGATGACTCAGCTGTAACAAATAGAATGGGGCAGAAGCAAAGGTATTGAACTGTCTTGGATCACTCAGCCTGGGGAGGCCGGCCACCACGTCGTGAGGACACTCACGCAGCCCCGTGGAGAGGACCTTGTGTTGAAGAACCAAGGCCTCCCACCCACCGCCATCTAGGAAGGCTGTTGGCCCCAGTCGAGCCTTCAGATGATGGTGGCCCCCACCGACATCTTGACGGCAAACTCACGAGAGACCCTGAGCCAGACCACCCGGCTAGACTGTTCTCCAATTCCCAACCCTCAGAAACTGGGTGAGTAATAAATAACTGTTTTTTAAGCTGCTAAAGTTTGGAATAATTTGTTATGCAGCGATAGCTAACTAATACAGAGGGTGGGATCAGAAGTTAGGCGACCTATATAAAGACCTGGGACTTTCATTGATTGCTGTGTGATCTTCAGTAGTAACCTAAACTCTCTCGCTTCTAGTTTCCTCACCTGCAGACCAGATCATGGGTGGACGCTTTGCCTCCCAGTGTTCAAATCAGATAAGGAACTTGAAAGCCGTTTGGCAACATTGGAATGCTGTTTGGATGTTCTCTTCTCTGCAGGCTCCCATCCTTATGCACCTTTCCCTCTCTACGGATGGTGACACTTGTCTTTCTCAACGGCCACGTGCAAGGAGTGGCCAGGCCTCGCCGTTTATCCCAAAGACTGTCCTGCGTCTGTGTGTGAGGCACGGACCGAGTCAACGTGAAAGGGACTGTTCTCGGACAAGCTCTAACCAGGCCCTGCCCTCCGAGTGAGGTTAATGGTACGTGTGGTTAACCGGGGAGTGCCCAGGAGCAGACAGAGTGTTAACACGAGTAGAGTGGGAGGAAAACTCTCCCACGGGGACACGCACAGCAGCTGAAGGAAGCTGAAGGAATAACACCCTGCAGGCCTCGCCTGGACCGACGCCCTGCCCAGGATGCGCCTGTGGCATCCCCGATCGGAAAAAGCCTCGTCCCCAGATCAGACCTATCCTGCCATCGCTGGATGTTGCTTGAGAGTTTTGAACGTGACAGGGGCCAGAGCAAGACTCTTGCTCATTTTGTATGAAGGGCTGACGTGGGAACTGCTGGAGACCTTCATCCTCCGTCCCACCAGCCCCCCGATGCTATGATTTTGCAAGGCTGTGGGGGGGTGTGTGTGCTCACCCTCAAATAAAATGTTGAGATTGGAAATTATAAACATAAATGAATAAATAGTTGGTGTTTTGGTAGGCTGGTAGATAATACTCATTTTTCCTTCTCTTACGTTTGGAAGTAAATGGGAAATGAAGCTCAGAAGACATACAAATGAAGATTAAAATGTCGGCTTTTTTGCTGATAAAGCTGGTTAGGGAATGTGGTTTTAGATCCAAACGAGCCTGTGAAAAGTCACCCTAAACTGGACAGACACATCTGCCCAGCTCCGGGGACAGGGGGGTGACTGCAGCCCTCTCCCTTGGGGACAGAGCCCGCCCTGCGCACTCACCACGCGTCCGGTGTGGACTGGGATGCACCTTCTCTGTGGACGGTCTGCTGTGAAAGGCAGGAACCTGGCACCGAGCACAGCCACACCCAGCCACGTTACCTGAGTCCCCAGACGGCTAAGCCATTTCCTGGGTGTGAGGGGGGAGACAGGCCGAGAGTGTTGCTCCAGCGGAAGCCCTCACCCAAACTGGGGCTCAAAGGGGCCCCCCACCTGCCCCTTGTGGTGGGGACTGCCAGCTGTTCAACAAAACCCATTCTCCGCTCCTTCCTAACGGTGGACGACCGAAGGCGCGTGGCCCCTGGCTGGACTACGTTTCCCAGGGCCCTTTGCAGCGAGGGACGGTCATGTGACTAAGTTCCCGCCATAGGACACAGCAGAAGAGCCAAGTGAGTGCATCCAGGGGTCTGGGCTGCAGACCGTGGGGCATGGGGGGCCTCACCAGCCTCCCCCTCCTTCTCACTGGTGGCTGCCCACGACCACGAGGGTGGCAGAGGGACATCTGGGGAGACCCGCCAGCCCCTGAGTTTGCAGGGATCAGAGCAGCCTGGAAAGGACGGCCGTTCAGGGAGGCAGTCAGTATGTGAGGGGCACAAAATGCGGTCCTCAAGGCAGCATCGTCGGCTGTCTCTGTACGTGGGATTAGCCTCGCCCTGATAACTACTTCTTCACACGTTTATTACTGTGAACTAAAATTAAATAAAAGCCTTCCCCCCACCGGCTGACTGAAGGGACCCCCTCCTGGCCAAGAGGATGTCCTAAAACTAAATTGTCTGCCACGAGGAGGAGGTCAGACATGCCCCACCATGCCCCCTCCCTTCTTGGAGACGTCCTCTGTAACTCATCAACAGGCCTGAGGCTCTTCAAGACAAACCTGCAGGTCCCTAATTTACACAACAAATATTAAGTCCGATGACTTGTCTCTTATCTAAAACATTCCAAGCCTTTAGAACCAATTACAAGTCAAGTAGTCTTTAAACCCACCTATAACCTGTAAGCCCGCCCCCCCCTTCGAGATGGTCCGCCTTTTCGGGCCAAGCCAATGTCTGCCTCCCATGTATTGATTTATGACTTTACCTGTAACCCCTGTCTCCCTAAAATGTATAAAACCAAACTGTAGCCCAAACACAGCGAGTCCACTTGCTCAAGGCTTCTTGGGTGTGGCTCCAGGTCATGGTCCTCAAATTTGGCTCAGAATAAATCTCTTTAAAATTATTTTACAGAGTTTGGCTACTTTTCCGTTGACAAGATGGTGAGTAAATAGATGGGGGGGGGGCAGGATTTTTTAAACAACATTTAAAAACTAGAATGGTGGCACACCAGATTGTTTTGTAAGGAGATTTGAAAAACCCTTTGAAATATATCACAGCCATCTCTCACGAGACAATTTCCAGTGTGTGCACAGTATTGTCTTGCATGGAGGAGCCATAAAAAATAAATTTAACAAATCCTGCACTTAGATTATTTTTAACTTATTATTATAAGGAGTGCTTTGAAAAACATTCTTGTACATAGATTTTTGCACACTGCTGGCTTATTTCCTTAGGATAAGCCCCTGGGGAAGGCACTGGTGAGTCAGATACCACGGTGCCATCTGTAGTGACTCTGGCACCTGTGGCTCTGTGCTCCGAGGAGGTGTGTTTCACAGTGTGGCCGAGGTTTGGCCATCCTGTTGCGCAAGATGACACCTGGACTTCGCTCCCACACAAATACTGGAGGTTATAATTCTTCAAAATCTTGGCCAATCCAGTGGACACACAAGTCTCCTTTTGTTTTACCCTGTAATTATTTGGCTTCTAGTGAGGCTGAACATATTTTTATATATTCAAATCTGTGGCCCATGTTTTTTTCTACAGGGGCTTCTTTTGTTATAAATGATTTGTAAAATCTCTTCAAATATTGAGAACACCAGGCCACCATCTACCGGTTTATTTGCCTGTTAGGTTTGTTCATGGTCTTTGTTTTCCTTATGTAGTTTTTATCACTGATCTGTTACTTTATAGATTTGTTAGTAGAGACAAGAGCAGAAAAGGCAATTATGAAAATATGATTCCTTCACAGATTATAAAAGTAAATAATGCCTTACAGATTAAGCATTTAAAAATATTTCAAATGTTCTATTCTTGTGGGATGGACTTTGGTGTAAGTGTAAAAGACAGATCTGCCCCAGTGTTCTCCCAAGCGGCTAATTACACTAATCACATCGATTGGGAAGAGTCTTCCTCTTGCCTTTGGTTTGGGGCATCACCCCACCACCTCCGTCCTCCCTCCTCTTTCCTTTTTGGCCTCATTTTCATGTTAATGGCCATGTCCTTTTAATTATTGTAGCTTTGTAATTGGCTTTAATATCCAGAGTGAATGTGATTTTGTGATTGATGAATCTATTGAAACCATAATTCCATGTCCACTTCCGCCTAAAGTCTGTGGTTTGTAGACATAAAAATCTACCTTTCAATTTAATTTGAGGTGCTCTTCCCTCTGTCCCCCTGTCTTCCACTGCACAGCAGGGGGAGGCCTCGTCCTGGCCGCCTCTGGGGAACTCACACCCGTGCTTGGGTTCTCATTTCAGCCTCAGAAAGGACTCCCTGCCCCCAAGCCAAGCAAGGCCGCTTTGCTTTTTCCAGAAAACCTGGTTCTTTTCCTTCCTGTCACTTACACGATTCATAATCGTATATGTACATGCACAGTACATCCCAATACACAGCCCCTCCTCTTGCAGCTAGGCTTTAAGTCCCCTGGGGCAGAAACCACATTCACCAGAGTTTACCTTCCATCTACACAAAGTGAGCATTCAGGAAATGTTTGGGAAGGAGTGAGGTCTGCATCCGAATGATTCCAACACTGACTGTCCACCACCTGCCTTTCGAGATCATTTCTCAGTGCTCTACGCCTGGCTTCCCAAGCCAGCCTTTCGCTCACACTGTTCCCTCTGCTTGGAATTCCTTCCAGCCTCCTTTTCTTTGGGGACACTTACTCGTCTTTCCAAGTCAAGGCGAATCGAAGCCTCCTTAGTGAGACCTTCCAGGAAGCTGCAGGTAGAGCTGAGCCATTCCCCACTACTATGGTGTGAATTTTTGTGTCCCCTTCACATTCATATGTTGAAATCCTACCCCAAGGTGATGGTATAAGGAGGGGGACTTTTGGGAAGTGATTAGTTTGTGACGGTGGGGTCATCAGGAATGGAATCAGTACCCTTATAAGAGAGGCCCAAGGGAGCTCCCACAGCGTGAGGACACAGCAAGAGGCCCCGTCTATGAAACATAGAGCCACCCTCACCAGACATCACACCTGTGGCGCCTTGATTTTGGACTTTCAGCCTCCAGAACTGTGAGGAATAAATTCCTCTTGCTGATAAGCCACCCAGTCTGTGGTGTTTTGTTATGGCAGCCCAAGTGGACTGGGACAACCACCATGTTCCCACAAGGTTTGACTCACCCCGATCAACTGTGGAGGCCTCTGAACAGACCCGGGAATCCTCCGCATCTGCCTGAGCTGTTCAAACATGAACAGGCATAAAATGAACTTCTCTCCAATGAAATAAAGTGGAAAATCCATCCAATCAATTCAAATACCAAGGGGCCTTCCTAATTCAGAGTCAGCAATCACTGCTTCCTCTATTTGTGTCTTTTCTTTCTGGTTGAGGCTTCAAAGTATTTTGTGCCTTAAAAAAAAACAGCTAGAATTTGTTCTTCTTTGGGATCAATATATGATTTAGTCCTGTTGTCACAAATGTGCACCCCAGATCAAACAATTTGATTGGTATTTAATTTTCTACTCCCGATTTGTCTTCAATGTGCTGTCACCAGAGCGCATCTGTTTGTGGTCGGGTGTGCTTTTTGGAATAAAGATTGAAAGCCGCCCATTATGGCTGTCTGCCTGTGGAAGTCCCCGGCCACTGGGCCTCGTCCCTCCAGCTTCCTCCCCAAACCATTGCAGTGCTGGGCCTTGACGTCTTAGTTCCCAGTCGGAAGGGCTCTGTTTGTGTTTAGGGGTAGTGCTGCCACAAAGAGGACGGTGCAGTGAGGGGCGTGCTCTCTGGCGGCCTGGCGGGTGTGGGTATGAGTTGGAGCAGGATGGGCTCTGATCGGACAGCAGCACGCTGGGCGGGGGCCGAGAGAAGGGGCAACTGGGCGTATGGACCACGCTCCGCCATCCTGCTGGAACTCCCGGGGCCACCTCCCTCTGCACATCTCTGACCGGGGCAGACAGGGCTGATGTGGGGACCACCTCTGCCTGCAGTGGGACCTGGGGAAGGCCTGGGCTTTCAGTGGGGGCGTAGAGGGGGAAGGGCATGCTGTTATCCTCCTGGGGGGCACAGGGGGCTGTGGGTGGGGCGCCCCACCATTTTGGTCATTGTTCTCTAGTTTGTCAGCACGTGGCCTTAGACAAGGTATCGAGCCCTCATCGTCACTTCTGGAGACCCGGGCTCACGAGCGCTGAACATCAGGTCTCCGGGAGGATCACAAAGATGACTTAGGGTAGGTGCCTTGTATACACCAGGTGATCAGCAAGCGCTCCTGGGGTAAAGACACCCTACCATCCTACCTGGCCTCCATTGTCTCCTTCTTCCTCAGTGAGAGAAGCTTGATTTTAGTCATGGAGGATATGTGACCAGATTAAAAATATTATATTTTCCAGCATTTCTTGAAGATGGGCTGACCAGTGAGATATTTAAAAAATTGTGAACTCCTGGAAAGCTCTTTTTGCTCTTAGTCTCACTGCCTGGGATTTACATATGATAGCTGGAGCTCCAGCAGCCATTTTGTGTCCTTTGAGCTGGACGCCAGCTATAAGCTAGAGCCAGCACATAGCAGCTTAGATCTCCAGTGACCCTGTGATGCACCAACACCAATCCCAAACTGCTTAACATGGGCCAATTTTCTGTGGGAACATAAGTCCTCAATATGATTAAGCCAATATAGTCAGGTCTCTTTTAGCAGCAACTAAACACCATTCTTAATTTCTGGCTATTCAGATATTCCCTCATTCATTCATTCAACAAATATCTAATAATGCTTATTACATGTCAGGCATTGTACTAGGCTGTCATGGTGAAAGATACAAATGTGATTCTCTCCCTCACAGAGCTTTGGTCCAGTGGGGAAGACCAGCTCTGTGCCGTTATTGTGAACAAGGTGATTGTTGCAGGTGCAATGTGGGAGGTGCTGAGGGCAGGTATGAAAAGGGACATCTGGCTGACCTTCAGGGGTTGAGGGAAATACTGATCCTCCCACAGCCTGCCATGGGATCTGCAATTCCTCCTTTAGAGCAACACAACTTGTCTCACAGCATTGGAATCCACCCTGCTACCTGAAAGCACCCACCAGCACTGGACGGGCTGGGCCGTGGGCCCACGATGCCACCCCTGCCTGCGTCAGGCAGATGTACTTGAGACTGTCATTCTCTCACCTAGGTCTCTCATCCATAAAATGTGAAGTGTGGCTGGATTTTGTTGGAAGGCCCCTTTTGCTCGCACACTTTGATTCTAAGAAGTCATGGCCACAATGGCAGAGGGATTAGAAACTTGGATCTTCATGGAGACTGAGGGGGAACAGAGGGTGTGTGGTGTGGGGAAGGGAAGGCCCAGTGCAGTGGGACCTCTGGTCCTCAGTGTCCGAGGGGCCCGGCTGGACGAGGAGCAGGCCTTCTGCATTTTAGATGGAGAGGGCAGAGCCAGGGCTTGGACTGGACTCGGGCTCCTGGATGGCCCCAGACCCCCTTGTCTGGTTGCCATTCCACACTGCCGTTGGGCCCTCCTCTTCTGTAATTAGCATCGTTACTGATGAAGATGATGAGTACAGAACAGTGGACTACGCCAAGGAGGCCTCATCATCCACCACCCCTGCCCCACCCGCAACTCCCTTCCCCCTTCTCCAGAGTTTCCCGCGGAAACTTCCAAAAAGCCTCTCTACGTACAGATATATATCAATGTTTCATCCTTGATTTTTAAGGAATCCACCCCTTATTTATATTCTTATTGCCAGCTGCTACTAAAAGCCTTGGAAAATGTGCACACGTCCTGAACGCGGAGTCCCTTACTCTGCGCCTGCTCTAAGGACCCAGGAGGTTGCTAAAAGCACATGGCGAGCCTTGGCTCCTGGCCCTGCACCTCCCTCTCCTGGCCTTCCCTCCCTCCCTCCCTCCCTCCTTCACTGGGAGCCAAACTGGGCCCTCTTTCCTCCCTCTGAACTGTCCCTGGAGTCCTCTGCTGCTCCCTGTGTCATTGGGCCCAGCCTCTCCTGAGAGCCCCTCTTGGTTAGTTTAAGACCCCTCAGAAAACATTTATGAAATGAAACCCGTCTTCTTCTCCTTGACTCCTTTTCCCCTCTCGGGGAAGTGACTGGGTTTCCCGACTCAGAGAAAGACGCTGCTTGTCCTCCTGTGTGGCACCTCACCCGGCCCTGGCCTCCTCCTGGTCACTGACGCCTCCCGACCCTCCGTGTCTGCCCATCCAGCCATCGCCATGTCCCCTTCACCCCTCAGCCAGGTGGGGTCTGAGAATAGGCCCCTCTAGCTTCCTTTGACCTGACCTAGAAGTCACAGGGACATTTTCAAAATGAAATGCCATCAAGTCACTCCCCAGATCCAAACACATCAGTGGCACTCAAGGAAGGATCTGGAATCTCACTGTGGCAGATGAGGCTCAGACCTGGGCCCCATCCTGCCCGGGCCCTGACTCCTCCCTTTGCTGGTAGGCCCCAGCCTGGCAGCCTCCAGCCCCCCACGGACTAGCTATGGGAGAAAGGGAGGGAGGGGAGGTTGACAGAAGCATTGCTGAACAATAGAAAGTAGCCTAAATATGCTCTTTTATATTTATGAGATATTTAACAATTTAGAAAGTTTAAAATACACAGTTGAGGAACACTAGAGAGAGAAGCCCATGCACGAGCTGCTCCATCCACTCGGGACTCTCGTCCACACAACAACCAAAGCAATCATTTGGCGATGCCCCCCAGGCCTGGCTCAGCTGTCTGAAGCCTCCTGGGCCCTTGGCTCGCATGGCAGCCCTGGTGCTCTCTGGCCTGCTGTCCTGAGGCACTGGTGTGTGTTCATAATGCCACCTGTTTATGGCCCTAGTCAGGTATGTGGGCATCTGTGCCTGGCTGCCCCTGCTGCCTGCCTCTCCCCAAGTGCGCCCTTTGCGCGGCTGTGCCCTCCTCCTCAGGTGTCGACTCCAACATCACCTCCCCCTGGAGGGGTCTTCCCTGACCACCTGCCCATCCCCACAGGGCCACTCATTTTATTACCTGCACTGAACCGCCTGCTTATTCACTCACATTTGCATGTTCTGTCCTCCTGTGAGCTCCCCGGAAGTAGGATCTTGTCTGTGGGGGGTGCCTGGTGTGTAGACGGTGTTGGGTGGATGGACAGCGGCAGGACGCCTCCTTCCCAGCTACCAGGAAGCACAGTTCTAGAGTCACCATTGAGGGAGAGGGACAGGTCCATTACTGAATGTTAGGCTAGAAAGGACAGACACAAAAATGACACATCACAAGACCCAAATCTTCCTCTGCGTACTTACCTATCTGTACCTGGTCACATAACTGAAGAAAAAAGCACCAAAATATCAGGAAATTAGGGAATGATGTGCTATGTGATAACTGGTGATTTTTATTTTCTTCACAGTTGTTTGTGTTTCCCTAACTTTCTACAAAGAGCAGTCTATATGTGTCTATATGGGATTTTGAAAAACCTCCTATTTAAAAATGATAGTAGAGTTACAGGAGTTGCAAAACCAGTTCAGGGAGGTCCCACAAGCCCTCACCCAGTTTCCCCAGGGGGTCCGTCTCACACTACGGAACTCAAGCACACACTTAAACCAGGAAACCGACGCTGGTACAACCTAAGACCTAACCTCCGGCGGCCGTTTAAATCAGCAACCCCAATGAATGTGATTTTCGAACAACAAGAAAAAAACCCATTTTCCTGCTGCCCACAGAGGTGTTTAAGGTCCCAGGCCTGGGCTGAGGGCCCCACACTCCTCAGAGCCTGCAGTGGTTGGGGTGGGGAGAAGGCAGAGAGGGGACCAGGATCCCGTCTGTGTTGGGAACTTGCCTCACTCCCGTGAGTCTGGGCGTCCTCAGCTATAGAACAGGGATGATTGCGGTCCCTGTCATGGGCTATAGGGGAGACTTTGCTCTGTTCCCATGGGCACAGCAGCGCTCCGCTCTGTGCTGACCCTGAGGGCTCCTCCCCGGGCTGCCAGCTCCTCTGACACCCCGCTGTGCTGGTGGGGCTCCAGCCCTGTGCCCAGCCTGGGTGGGTTCTCAGGGGGTGCTGAATGGACAACACGTGGGTCTTACTTTGCCAGGCTTCGGGCCACTCTCGGGCCCCATCCCCCCATCCCCTGTTTCAGGTAGTGGGAAACAGGAAGGGGAAGAGGCTTTGCCAAAGGCAGCAATGTGTTTGGTGGTGGCGGAAAAACCTCGGGGGCCAGAAAGTACTCATCAGTCCCCGAAGGGGCGGGCTCCTTGCTAAGGGAGCATCACCTCTCCAGAATTTTGGAGGTGTGAATGGAGCACTAACATCACAACTTACATCTGTGCAAAGGGTATTCAATCTTTAAGTGCCCCGAGGATTAGACTTTCCTGGGTTGGGCAGCAACAGCAAGAAGGTGGTGCTATCACCACGTCCCCATGCAGATTGACCATCATGGTGCCCTCCCTGAGGGAGTCCTCGTGGTCAGCCCTGGGCCATCCTGGTCAGGGGCATTTCTGTCCCTCCCTATGCTTCCGCCGCCCCCTATAGGGGCAGGCATTTGGTCCCTCCCCACCTGGCTCTGCACACTCACCACCCCAGCAGGAGGAGGGATTGTTTTCCGCATGCCCATGGTCCCCTGGGTATCTGAAGTCATGCTGGGGCCTGGATCTGGGTGCCGAGCAGTCCACGCTCCCTGGGCAGCTGGCCTCTTGGGCTTCCTCATTCCTGGGCCGGGTCTACCTGCACCTGCCCTGAGCAGCCTGGCTGCCCCGGATTCCTTCCTCTCCCGACCGGCTGGCACCTCCCCATGTCTTTCCTCCTCTGCTTCATCTTCTCTGCCTTTGACTAAGCAGGAAACACAGGCTGGGCCTGGCTCCTTTCCATCAAGTCAGGAGCGGGGAGGATGGGCTACTTGGGAGTCAAGACCTAAAACCTGGAATTGAATCACGTTTTCCAGAAAAGCACTACCCCAGGGACCAGGGATCTCAAGATGAGGCTCCAACCGCTAGTCATGACCTCCCGGGCCAGGTGAGGCTGCATGTCCCTGGGGACACAGATTGACCCCTCACCCTTCTCAATTTTCATTCTGTCCTCTGGGCCTCTGGGCCTTAGCTTACACCATCTCCTCCTCTGGACACACCATCCCTCTGCTCCTGCACCATGTCTGCTGAGACATGCCCCGGATCTCCGAGTGGTGCATGCCTCGGTTTCCCTCATCACAATACCATCCTGCTGCTTGCGATCACACCCATGCCATGTGCTAGGTCACTCAGTGGCAGGAGGGCAGGGAAAAGCCAGGTGTGTTTGCCCCTGTTCCGCCAGGGTTAGCGCCGTGTCTGGGACACGGTGAATACTTACTGACCCACGCTGAGGGCGTTCTTGGCCACCTTCCTATTAGACTGTGACCTGCTCTGGGGCATGGGCTGTGACTCCTTCACACAGTACCTGGCAAGCACATGGTGCTCTGAGCTTTTATTTTGGTTGAATCAACGTCTGAAAGAATGATGAAGATCATGCAGGCTCCCTTTATATCCAGCTGTGACTGTGCCACCGGGATCCCATGAGTTCATTTATTCATCCACAAAGGTTTATGAAAGCTCTGATATGTGTCAGGCACGGAACTGGGAACACACACACGGAGCGCACCTGCCTGATTGTTGGGTAGCTTCACTTACGCAGGCCGCTGTGTTTGGAGAGTTCCACCAGCATCCTTCTTGGCTCTCAGTGGCTAATAAAGTGCACGTCACAATCTTGGAAGGGACTGATTCCCCCACGTGCTCCCTTTTAATTGAGTCAGTCTTCCACTGCGTGCTTTAATACTGTTAGAAGCCAATCAAAATTAATGAGATTACCTCCTTTGAAATGTTATATATAATTAACCTCAAATTAAGGACAATGTGCGTTTGAATTTGCCAATCAGTAACACCTTGTGATTGCCGAAATACACAGCAGCAAATAGGAGATATTGACACTCACATGTCAATTGAAGTTGCTCATGAGTATCTCAAGGAAGAAAGCTCTGGAGATCCACTAGTGGAGTCCTCAGCCAAGGCTAGGGAGCGAGTAAAGAGGAAGGGTCCAGGCAAGGACTTGCCCCCATGGCCAATGTCCCAGAGGCCCCCCGGGGCGTCCAGCTCTGACTGTGACCAGGACTACCTCCCCCACCACCTCCTGCCTCCCTAGAGCATCCTCACTTCCTGGCTGTGTAGAACTGAGGCTGGGCTGGGCTTCTGACAGCAACACTGGCAGCACCTTCCAATGATCCCCTGTTGCTCCTCCAACTCTGCCAAAATACCATTTAGCCTGAGTGGTTTGTAAAACCCCACAGATTTATGCCTCTCATCGTAAGGGAGTAGAGCAACTTTCCAAAACCACATTAACTGGTTATAATTTAAAACAGCTCCCTGCTGCCTGGCAAAGGAATGGCAAGATGCACAAATGGTCAACTGGTGACATGGATGAGAATAAAGGATAATCGCAGTGATGAAGCCTCCCCATGTTGGGTTAGCAATATCTGTTTGACAAGCTTTCCAATGCTGCATTATTCGATTCTCACAAGAGACCAGCATCTCCACCCACTTTGTGTTGCTCTTCAGCCCAACTGCTATGGGCCTTGCTAGCTCATTTCAGCCAGTGTCAGTTGAAAACCACCCATAGCACAGAAGCCAGGAATCCTGAGAGACGCCTCTGCCCGATCACCCTCCTTGCCCACCTGGAGAGAGCACAGGTCCTGCTTGTGGGCCCCTCCGTGTCCTCGGCCTTTGTCAGTGCTCTGCAGGCTTGCACCCACGGGCCCATTCTGCTATGGTGTTTTCTCACCTGGAAAGCCCTGCCAACCCAGTGCCAACTCATCATGGCTGTGCATAGGTTGTGCCCATGTCATGGAGCCTTGGTGCGGGGGGTTACATCAACCTGAAACCTCAAACGTGATGCTGTCTGGAAAGAGGGTGTTTGTAGGTGTGATTAAGGTAGGACTGTAGAGGAGATCACACTGGATTAGGATGAGCGCTTGTAAAAGACAGAGGCCATGTGAAGTTGAAGGCACAGATTGGAGAGAGGCAGCCACAGGCCAATGCACACCTGGAGCTCTAGAAGCCAAAGAGGCAGGAGTGGATTCTCCCCTGGAGCCTTAAGAAGGACTGTGTCCCTGCAGACACCTTGGCTTCAGACTTCTGGCCTCTAGAACTGTGAGAGAATAAATTTCTGTTGTCTTAAGTCACCAAGTTTGTGCTAATTTGTATAGCAGCCCAAGGAAGCTAATCTACTTGTTATGTTGCTTACACATATTCTTGGCATTGGTTTTGCAAGATGCTGCCACGTGTCCTCTCCATCTTAACTGAGCCGTGGTTGGCTGGTGGACCAGCAACCGGATCAGCACAGAAGCATTCCCTGGTCTCCCCAGGTAGAGTCAGCTCCTGGGGCTCCCACCCCATGCTTACCTCCTGCTCTGGCTGTTTCCATGTTGTGAGTTGTTAATTTCTTTACTGCACTTGCCCCTGTGTCAGCTCTTGCAGGGCCTCTGTCTCTGCAGGGTTTTAGCCCCGAACTCAGCAGAGTCCCTCAGATGCAGATATTCAGTGTTGGGTGGTTGGAGGGATCGCATGGCTTGTAGAAGCAGCAGATGGGTTTGGTTCATTAGGCACGTGCCATGTGTCTGTCAGGCTGTGTGCATGTCCGGGCCTCACCGATTTGGACAAACCAGTTCAATTCAGATTGGCAAATGTTCACGAGCCCCAGTTCTTCCAGGCATGGGGAGTGGGGAAAAGATACATCAACAGATCAAGTTGGGCTTTAATTTTTTTAAATTTCAGAATTAGTTTGTATTCATCAAGGACAATTTTGAAAATACAAGTAAATGGAAAGAAAAGCAGCATCACATAAGCCTTCTCCCTGGAAATGGTCACTTTGTGCACACGGGTCCAGATGTGCGTAAAAATTGGGGCCGGGTTATACAAGTCATTTTGCAACACGTCTTGTTGCTTACTCATGTCTTTCAACGACAATTAAACCAGATCCACGTGGTTCTTTAAATGGCTGAGTCCCCGTGTAAGATGTCTATGCTTTTCTAGTTTTTAAAATATTACCATTATTTTGAAATGCAAATTGGTTTTAAATTGTAAAATTACCACCTGTCATGGAAAAATTACCAATAGTGCAGAAAAGTATGCAACAACAGCACAGAAATCACCTTCCCCCTCACCCCGGTCTTCAGAAGTAACAACTGCTAATAGTACATTTCTAGAAAGTTTTCGTGTATCCACAAGCATATATATCTATATACATTACTTATATCTGCATAATTCAAGAATTTCAAGATTTCTATCTGTATCTCTGTCTGTCTGTCTGTCTATCCATCTCCAGATGCTAGCTGGCTAGCTATCCTTTCTACAGAACGGGAGTCGTTTTGCATATATTATCCACTTTGTTCCTTTCACTTTATGTGCCTGACATATCTTCCCAATTGAAACATGCAGATCTCCCTCACTGTTTTTTAAGTCTTGAATTCTGGAAATTTCCAAGCATGTATAAAAGTGCAAAGTGTGGTATAATGCATCCATCCTGCAGCTTCCTCATCGTCCCGCCTCATCCCGCCCCTCCTCCCCCGAGAGGATGTGACGAGCAAATTCCAGACAACCCAGCACCCCACCGTAAACACGTCAGTGTCTGTCTCGAGAAGACACAGTACCGCTGCTATACCCGAAACATTTAGCAATCGTTCCTTAGGATAATAAAATAATCAGTGTTCGGGCTTCTCTAACTGTATTATTACTATTTAGTCTTTCTTTGGCTCCTGAAATAAACCAGGTTCACACGCCACATTAGTGGGTGTCTCCTACTTTCCTCTAATCCGGACGGTTTTCCTCCCTCTTTTTTCCCCCCACACTTTCATCTGTTTCTCGTCCTGGAGATTTTCCTGTACTTTGAATTTTGCTGACTTCTTTCCTATGGTGTATTTACCACGTTCTTTGGACATATTGCACTTTTTCTGAAATATTTGAGAGTAATTTGCAGATTGAGGCCCCTTTACCTGAAAATACTTCAGTGCATATTTCCTAAAAACAACAACATTCTGTTTCATATCTACAGGTATAAAAGTCAGAGAGTTAGCAGCGAAATAACATTATTATCTTTTTGCAAATCTTATTCAGATTTCACCAAATGTCCCAACAAGGTTCTTTACAGCAACAGGAAAGCCCAGAAATGTGTTGCGTTCCACGGGCCTACTAGAGTCTGGAGAAGTATCTTGGTCTACCTTTGTCTTTCAGAGTGCTGCACTTTTGAATGATGGTTTTGTAGAATGCCTCCCTTTTTTACTTGTCTGATGTTTCCTCAAGATTCAATTTAGGTTGTGCAATTTTGATAGAAACAGGCAAAAGCAGTGCTGTGTTTCCCTCAATGCATCCTAGCAGGTGGCACATGGTGCCGGCTTGTTCCTTTGTGAGTTAACGCTGGTCTGTCTCTGAAGGGGTGTCATCCAGCTTTCTCCACTATAAAACTACAATTTTCCCCTTTATAATTAGCAAGTATCAGGTGAAGGGATAATTTGGGTTTATGTAAATGTCCTGTTATTCCTTAAACTTTTACCCTTTGGTTTTAGCATCTTTGATGACTCTTGCCTGAATCAATTATTATTATAATGGTCACCACATGGTGATTTTGTAATTCAGTACACATTTATTAGATGGCTTTCTACTGTCAGGAGTCTTCTCACGTACATATGTGTGTGTGTATGTGTGTGTATGTGTGTGCATGCATCCATCCATCCGTCCATTCAGTCACTCTCTCATACTAGTATGGACTTAGATTTCTGCTTTCTTCAGTGAGTTATATCCTTTAATCTTTTACCATTATTAAGTTTATGCTCAAATCATCCCAGATTTGGACAGGGGAGCTCTTTAAGGTGACACCTATGTGCTTTGGATGTGTCCCCACTGTTCTTTGACTCTGCCCTTACAAGATGTTTTAGGCTTGTTGCATACTTACCCTGCCCTAGACATATCTTGAAGCCTCCCTGGTTCCTTTTAGTGGAAAACAGTATCTGAGACTACCCTTTAGATGCCAGGGTGTTCCTTGGTGCTGTGCTGGTCACCAATCCTGGAGCTTTTTGGTGGAAAGAGCCAGGAAATGTATTTTTCTAAGAGAAAATGTGTTATATCATGCATTTATACTGATGTTCCCAATTCAAATTTAGGTTTAAAAGTTTTTACTTAATATCTTTGCTTTTATATTTGTATCTCTTTTCTCTTATGCTGGAGTTCTTAGTTTCCAATGATATTAACATAATTACTTATTTGCTTCATCTTATGTGTTGTAACTATTTCAAAATAACAATAATAGTGTTATTATTGACAATATGATTTCTGAAACAGTTAAGATTTGTTTCACCATTTTTTTCTTTAAGATGTATCTAATTAGGGATATATGTGTATATATAGTACATATGTATGTATATATACTAGATATATTGTATATATAATAGAATCAGGGAAATTTGAACACTGGTTATTTGATCATCTTAAGGAATTACTGTTAAATGTTTCAGACATAATGAAAATACTATCTTTTCAAGATGGAACAGGGGAACCATGTTTTAAATAATTTGAAACACGAAATAATTTCTGTCTGTGTGGCTGAGGACTGACTCCTGCACAGTTGCATTCTCTGCTTCACTTTGATTTTGATTTGAGGGGATTGTTTTTAATTTTGGTTTAATTGGTTTTGTAAGCATGTAAATATTCTGCCTCATTCTTTGCAACGGCTGCATGCTATTCCGCTGTATGTATGCACCATAAGTTTTTTTGCTAATAAGCCCCAAAATTATGGGCACTTTTGCTGTCTCTAGTTTTATTTTATATCTTAAACAATAACGCAATGATTATGCCTGTGCACTTATGAACATAAGTATTTAAGAGAACAAAATTGTTGTTAAGACATAAGAAGGTTTTCCTGAAGAAAATTATATTTGAACAAAATATTACAGGATTGGTTTGACATGAGCCCAGTGAGTAAAGTGAGAAAGGGTACTTGTGGGGAGGGGGCAGGCTGACACCCTTGGAGACACTTGGTGGCACTCACGGGGAGCTCTAGTAACTGCGCTCACTCGTGTTTGGGGGGGTGGGAAACGAGGCCAGAGCAGCGTCAAGGTGGACAGCAGCCTGCTCAGGAGGGGCTGGTGCCAGGCTGAGGTCCTGGGCTTTCTCTGTTTGATGTGGGGGGGGTGAAGTGTCTGGCAGGGTAGTGAGGTCACTGATCTTAGCAAGAACACTCTGGGGCAGCATGAAGAAGGCTGAAGAGACCCAGGACGCGGGGCTGGGAAGCCGCACTGAGGGCTGTGGGGTGTCCAGTGAGAGAGTGAGGGGGTCTACACTGGACCAGGAGCGGCCGGGGATGGGACAGAGAGCACCAGCGCCACGGTCAGCAGGAGACACGCACCCAGTCCTCAGACCTGATGCTGGGTTCCACAGGGCCGAGGTGGAGGCAAGTGGCTGGGACTGTGCCCAGATTTCTGTCACAGGGTGTGGACAGCTGTGGTGTCATTTACCTGTTGTACAAAACAGGAGAGAGATACACCTGGGGGCTGGAAGCTGAGCCACTTGCTCGGCACGTTTGGAAGCTGTGCCACAGTGTGATCCCTGAAAGGATGACCTTCTTGGGACACATGGCTTTAACAAGCACAGCGGTCCACAGGACCCCTTGCTGGGTCTCCTCTCCGAGCATCGGGCTTGCCAGCACCGGCCCTGCAGACTGGCCACCTCTGCTTCTTCACTGGGCCTCCGGGCAGAGAGTGAGGCCCCCTGCAGCCCTTGAGCTCCCTGACACCCCAGACAATACCGCAACTCTGTCTGAGCCCCAAGTCCAAAAATCAGGGAGAGATTCTGATTGGCCCTGCGTGGATCAGGTGGCCACTCCTGAACCAGTCAGTGACACATTATGCAAAACAGCTGTAGCCATGCAGAGGGGTCTGGGCAGGCAGAGTGACACACCTGCCACCTCCACAGAGGACTCGAGCCTGGGGAGTCAGTGTGGTTGTGGGGTCCTCTGCCCGAGTTGGGGGGTGGAAGGGAGCACGTCAGAGCCTTGGCTGGAAGGAAAGTGGTGTGCTGTTTTTATGTAATCTAAAAAGAAACATGGGTTTTAAAGGGTTGCAAAAAGTGTCCTGCTGCACTGGTCTGCTAGGGCTGCCGTAGCAAAGCCCCGCAGCCTGGGCGCGTAAACAGCAGACATTGATCTCCTCACGGTTCTGGAGGCTGGAAGTCCGAGAGCA
The DNA here is from genome assembly GCA_023783475.1 of Daubentonia madagascariensis. Classification (NCBI taxonomy): domain Eukaryota; kingdom Metazoa; phylum Chordata; class Mammalia; order Primates; family Daubentoniidae; genus Daubentonia; species Daubentonia madagascariensis. The sequence continues at coordinate 1,209,413 of JAKFHU010000600.1, read as the reverse complement.
AGGTGTCGGCAGGGCTGGTTCCTTCTGAGGCCTCTGCCCTGTGCATGCAGATGCTGTCTCCTCCCTGTGTCTTCTTGTGGTCGTCCCTCTGTGTGTGTCTGTGTCCTCATCTCTTCTTACAGGGACATCAGCCGTACTGGGTGAGGCCCCCTATAGGACCTCATTTTGCCTTATTCCCCTCTTTGAAGGCCCCACCTCCAAACCCAGTCACATCCTGGGGCACTGGGGTTAGGACTTCCACATAGGAATTTTGTGGGGACACCCTTCAGTCCGTAGCACATACAATTGCATTATCCAGTTACGTGCATTTGTAGGCTGGCCCAGCAACTGCCCTTGTGCACGGGTTTCCAGCAGGGCTGTTGGTGAGCATTAGGAAGTCTGTGATGACTTTCCTGGGAGCATTTTCTGAGTCCTGGAGAAAAGATGAAGCATGTCAACAACTATTTTCAGTAACTTGACCTCAAATGGAAAGGATGCACCCTGAGGGTCACGGGAGGGGTGGCCTTTAGAATAGGGAAGAAGCTGAAGAGCTAAGAGATGGAGAAAGAGGGGTCCTCAGGTCCAGCAGGGTCCTGGGGGCGAGGGAGTTGGGCTGGGGTGGAGCAGAAGCTTGGCTCTAAGAGTGGCAGGCAGCCCATCCCTGCAGCCCCGAGGCAAGGCAGTCAGATGTGGAGGTGGCACCTTTAGGGATGGGCCAGGGACGGCAAGTAGTAAGGGGGGGTCTCTGGAGGGGTACAGTAGCCGAGGGAAGATGGGTCCAGGTCCCAGCTGACAGTGGGAGGGAAGAGTGGGGCCCCGGGTGGGGGGAATGCTGGGGGGAGCTGGGATGTCTGCAGGTCGCTTGTGCTGGGTCTCTGGAGCCCTCCCCCCCCACCCCCCAGGGCAGCCCAGGAGAGCAGGGAGGCACCGCCTGGCATGTGCCTGGTGGGGTCCACGCTCTCAGTCCTGATGTGCCCACAGGTCTGAATGGGGCCAGAGGAGTGAGCAGAGTCCTCTGTTAACACAGGCCCAGGCAGCTGCAAAGCAGAGAAAGCTGGCAGTGTTCAGGCACATGCTGTGGGGCCAGCATCTTTGCCTCCTTGAAGAGATTGTGGCTGTGGCTGGGTTGGGACATGAGGGTTGTGATGGCCTTGGGGGCCCTGGGGGCCGTGACAGCAGGTACCAAAAGAGTCCCAGTGATGCCTGCAGGTACACAAGCATCGGGAGTACCATCTGTGAATGTGACCCCGTGGGGGGCTGGGGGCAGCCGAGTGCTGGTTCCAAGCCCTGCTCCAGTGAGCAGGGGTGGGGAGGATCAGATACCGCCCTACCGGGAGTAAGCCTGACGCCTGTGGAAACGCCCAAGGTGTGGCTTCCGCAGAGTCTGGGAAGTCCCAGGAGTCAGGTCCTTTTCAGCCTGTAGAGTCCCCACTGCTTACCATAGAGGAAGGGGCCAACCCCACGTGCAGTCCTTGCCTGGGGGTTCAATCAGTGGAAGGTTGGCGACGCTGCATGTGGGTTGTAAGACCCCCTGTCCCAGTGCCCTCCCCTGACTTCACCATCCCATTTGTGATGTGGGGACTGTGTGTAGTGGGTGGGGGCAGAGACGGGACAGGGCTGTCCTTGAAGCTGAGGGTGCAGGTGAGTCCTGCTGGCCAGGGCTTGCTGGTTAATAGGTCTTAGGGATTCCCCCAGCAGCCCCTCACCAGGATCAGGGGAACTGTGGATTAATGTGTTTGTGGGGGGGGGGGGGGCAGGGGGCCCAGAAATCCAGGAGAAGTCTAAATTCTCACTTTTTAAAGAGAGAACTTTATTATTACTAGACGTGGTATTGCAAATCAACTGGTCTCTAAAAAAGTCGCATCATGAAGAGGTCTGACGAGGGAAGGATCACCTGTAAGCAGCCTGTTACATTTAAAGATTACTTTTAAAGATTGGATATCGATGTTACTAATGTGTTTTTTGTTCCTGGATTAAGGAGAGTGCCTACAGTCCTGTTTAGATCACAGGCTTCATTCAGAGTCAGCCTTGACAAACACATGCTGAGTGAGTTATGGGCCCACCTCTGAATTAACTTAAATATTGAATTAGTAGAGTCGAAAAATTATGATTTACATCTCTCCAGCAATTTAACTTATTTAAGGTACTACTCATTTCATCTTCCAAGTGCCCCTTGAGACCAGCACAAGAGTGGCCATTGTCTACACCTGTGGTGAAGACCCTGAGCTTGTAGGCTTGGGATGTTGCTGGCTGGAGGCAGAGTGGGGCAGATATTAAATACACAGCTAAGTGAACAGGCGTACAAAATTGGTCCCTACTAAAGGTAGGTAATGTTTCAAGCAATGGTTTATTATGATTTAGGAGGCAGAGAATTACTTAGCATATGGTCAATAGAAGCTATTTGCTGCTTTCATAAGCCATTTTTCATATCATTAATTTTTTGTATATGTTTCATTAATTTTCTGGGTAATCCATATTCCCCTTTCCTATGAAATATATCACTGCAGACTTAGACGTCTTCTCCAGGTAGCCAGGAAAGGCTAAGCCATCTATTGTTTTTGGTCTGACTAGTCGTCCAGGAATTGCAGACACACAAAACTTATCCAAACTAAAAAGTAGTGACAGAACAATCCATCCATCCATCCATCGTGTATTTGTTCAGTACACATGCACCGAGTTCCTACTGTGCACCGGCCCTGTGAGTGGCACCCGGCACAGGGATGAACAGGGTACAGTCCCAACCCCGTGCACAGAGCTCCTGGGAGTGGGGGAGATGGACAGACCAGTGCAGTTCACCCCGAGTGCTGCAGTAGAGGCTGGTCCAAGGTGCTCTGGGAACCCAAGGAGAGAGCACCAAAGAGACCAGCACAGTCGCACCTCCGTCTCTTCGAGGGGGTGGAACGTCAGTCCTGGCGGAGAGCAGAGACATGGAATCTCAGCCAAGCAGAGTCCTTCTCACTCTGAGGAGCAGGACATGGAGAATCAGAGTGAAGGGAAAGTGAGCAAGGATTGATGTGCTGGGAGCTGACGCAGCGGGTGGAGAGGGAGCCTGAGGGAGAGCCAGGGGCTGACAGGTGGGCCCAGGCCCCAGGGCGTGTGACTGCGGCTCAGCACAGCAGGGACCCCCTCCCTCTGGCCAGGGGCCCCTCCCTCTATGCCCTGTCTCTTCTGCTTCTCATTCTGTTATTCCAATGACCAGGAGCTTGTGCTATTTTGTCAAGGCCCCACGCTATTCACAGAGGAGCCCCACACCACAAATGTGACCCTGTCATTCCTTTGATTTGGAGGCATCAGTGGTCCCATGAGTCTAAGCGTGGGGCTCAGGCCCTGTCCAGGGCACAGGCGCTCTGGCCTCCCCCCACCTGCCCTCAAAGTGCCCTCTGCCTCAGCCACCTGGACCCCTTGACCCCCTGAATATGTCATCATGCTTCACACACCTGTGTGTTCATCAGTTCGTTCAACCAATATGCAGATAGCAGTGAGTGTGCGCCAGGCAGCGTGGCAGGTATGGGGGGCACAGAGGTGGACAACACCACAAACATGCCTGCCTTTGTGTAGCTTGCCTTCTGGTGGTGCTGGTTGGGGGTGATCACATATCAGAAGAATAAGTAACTTGTGACATGTTTTACTGGACAATGAATTTTATGGAGGAAAATCAAGTGTGTAGCAGTGGAGTCTCAGTGTGGGGATGGCAGTTTAAAGAGGACACCAGGGAAGACCTCGTGAGGGGGCAGGCACAGAGCATGGCTTGTCCCTGGGGTGCCTGGGCGAGTGTTCCACATGCTGGACACGATGTGGTTTTCTGACAGCAGCTGAGACCGTGGGAGGGAAGCGATTCGGTCAGGGCAGACAGCCAGGCCTGCAGGCCAGCGTGAGAGTCCGGCTGTCCCCAGTGAGAGGGGAGCACTGCGGAGCTCCCTCAGTGTGCAGGAGGGGCATCGTCTGGCCTGGAGCTTGAGAGGATGCTTTGGCTTCAATGCTGAGAAGGGGCTGTAGGAGGCGGCAGGGCTGAGCCAGCCAGGGAGGTTGGGACAAGCTTTGCAGTGACCCAGGGCAGAGACCATGGGCTCAGGGTCTCGACCTGTCCTGGGGATGAGGCCACAGAGCTTGCTGATGGATTATATATCGGGGATTTTGGTCTGAAGAAAGAGAAGGATGGGGTTGCCATTTCCTGAGATGGGGCAGAGCGTGGCGGACACAGGGTCAGTGGGCGGAGGCTCAGAGTCAGGTCTGGGGTGCGCCTGTGCATGCCGATGGGATGGCCCCGTGATGTCAAGTGGCAGCGTGAGTCTCAAGGGCAGGGGAGGGACGACTGGACGTTGTCAACACTCGTGGCACCTACAGCCATGTGGCTGGTGAGACGGTGGAGGGAGGGAACGTGCACGGAGAAAAGGAGGGCATTCCTCCTGCCTGGCTGGACCTGTTCTTCTGTCCATCCAGCTCAATCCACGTTGCCCATCAGAACTCAGCTGCCCCCCGGCCAACTTCACCTTCACCCCCCCAAAGCACACGGTGCAGGGGTTGCCCTGTGTTGTCTGGTAGGAGATGGACTTCGCTTCTCTCCAGCAGGCTGACGAACTGCTTGGGGCCGGCCTGGCCTCCCCTTCAAACCCCCAGTGTCTGGCCCTGGAGTTGGCAGGTGCCCAGCAGGCGTCTGTGCAGGCAGCCAGCACTGATGCAGGAGGTGGGCTGCAGGGTTGGTCCAGGCCCCTGACCTGGGGTTGGAGGCAGAGGGGTGCTGAGGGGGGTGTGTGTCTGTCTCTGCACATGCAGGGAATACACAAGGCCAGCTCATCACTGACCAGTGGGACAGATGAGTAATACAGGGGCTGACTTCATAGCGAGGGTGAGGAAACATGCATGCTCAACAGTCCAGAAATGCTGAATGTGGGTAGGAAGGGGCTCCGGAATGGTGGACAGCCTATTGGAAGACAAACATCTCTTTCTCAAAAATTTGCCTGAGGCCAGCCCCACTTTCCCTCTTCGCCCACAACTGCTCTCAGCAGGAGAAAGCCACAAATCCCTTCTGTCTGCTAAGAATCCTGAAGTCTGCGGGCGGGTGTGCGCTCAGTGGTGGAGGGGAAACAGACTGTTTTCAATTGTTTACTTGACAAATATGACTAAGTAGTCAATAAGTTATCTTTCAAATTATCCTGTCAAAATAATCATGACATAGGATAATGATAAAACAGTTCTTAGAAGGAAGGATGGATGTTTGCATGAAACAGCTGCAACTGGCCTCTGGGGTGTTGCTGATGGATGAAGCGATTTTGGGAAGGAGAAGAAAGTGGATTCCATCACGGGTGTGAACACTGCATGTGTACAGACACGCACAGCCCCTCTACAGCTCAGCCTGTGCCCCAGCACACACACAGGGCTCACGCTGCCTGTGTGCGGTTATGGCTTTTAAGGCAGGAGAGCGTGGAAAACAGCCACACAACAGACTCTGTCCAAGTCTGGTATCATGGGTAGCAACAAATATTGCAGGATACTTTGCCTAAAGGCAGTCAAGATAGAAAGTGGGGGCATCCACGTTAATTAGCTTGATTGCAGGGGGATGACCTCAACCCGGAGCCAACCAATTAAATTCCAATCTACCAGCATTTTTAAAGCTGGACCTGTTCACTTGACCCTGTGTTGGGTGCTGAGGGGTCAGAGTAGGCAGAAAATAGAAATTGTTATAATGAGCATGAAATTTGAAGTCAGAGAGCTGTTTTCATCTTCCCTTTGTGTCATACTGTGCCACCCTAAGGAACCGACTTTTGCCTCCAGATCTGTGAAATGGAGAAAATGTCACCAGCCCCATGTCTGGGTCTGTGGGCCAGTGAGGAGCGAGGGGGCCTGCCCAGCCTCTTCCCTGGTGCACAGCCACAGGGAATGAACGCTTTGCTCTGGTGCACAGTGTACCCTCCTCTGCAGGGTTTTGTGGGCTGGTTCTAAATCCTCACCTTGGAAGACAAATCAGCTTATTAGATTTAATGTTCAAAAAGGACTTGACAAAATAAGAATATGATAAAACAAGAGCAAGGTGTAAGCTGCAAAGGTGATCTTCCTGATTAGCCATTCTCCCTGCTCCAAACGGCCATCATTGTCCCTGTCCACCCAGTGCCCTCTCAGAATGTGGCCAGAGAGGGGAGGGAAGCCAGGTCTCTGTGGATTGTGGATTGAGCACCCCCAGGAGAGATTTGTGAGACTTAATTGTGCCACTTCTGAATGCATGGGCTTCTGGAGTTTTGTCACTGGCTGGGTCATGGTCAGTGTGAGAAGCAGGACAGGTTCCCTACTAGCTGTCCAAGGAGTCAGACCACAGATGTGTTTCCCTTTGGGGGCTTCCTCCAGTAGACAAGAGCTAGGGGAGGCCGTGGAGGCTGGGTGTGGCCATGTGAGCAAGGAGAGAGGGCAGCTGACTCTGGGTTGACACCGAGTGAGTCCACGTTGGTTTTCCACGGGTGGGGCCATAGGGTCTGGAACGGATGGGTGGTGGATGCATAAATTTAGTGCTGCCAGACTCATCAGCATTTTGTCGGCAGCTTCCTGGGAGCCATGCCCTGGTGTAGGCTCTGGGAATTCAATAAGGAAGGATACAACCTACCCCAACCCTGAGCTTGCCCTTAGGAAGCCTATAGACCACCGGGAAGAAAGGTAACTGGTGGTGAATGGAGATTTACATCAGAGCTTCCTGAGCAGTGGCGTCTGGGCTGTCTTCATGAGTTATTAGGTGAACATGTGGTAAAGGAAAACGTGCTCCCTTACACAGAAGCCCCCACATCTTGTTGGTTTCCTTCCGCTCAAAGGGGATTGTATACACACGAGATCACATTCAATGAATAGCTCCACCGCTTGCTTTGTGCACTTAACAATATGCTTTCGAGATGTTTCCATGTCATTGGGTCCGTCTGGTGGTGCACTAGAGCTGGCTCCTACTGGCTGGTGAGAGCTGATCGTTAAATTTTTAGGAATTTTGTGAGCTGATTGGCACCATATTGGTAGCTTGGGGTCTGTCACGGCAGAAGTGTGTATTTACACAACAGAAATCACCAAACATACGAGTCATCTACCCACCTTCTCAGGAGAGCCAGTTGTTACGATTCACCTGCGCATCACTGTGCTGAGCTCATTCTCTGTGACAGCTGTGGAGTATTTACTATACCACAGAGCAGAGCACACATACTCACTTTTCTCTTTTATTTTTTATTATTTATTATTTTTTTTAGCCACAGGGTCTCACTCTGTCACCCAGGCTGGAGTGCAGTGGCCCAATCATAGCTCACTGCAGCCTTGGGCTCCTGGGCTCACGTGATCCTCCTGCCTCGGCCTCCCACGTGTCTGGGACCCCAGGCCTGGGCCACGCCCTCACGCCTGTCTTCATGGCATTTTAATCTTTCCAAGGGTTTGGCTACTATGTGGACACCCAGGCATGTGGGTTTGTGCGTATTGGTGCACGTGTGTGCTTTCTGTAGAATAGATTTCATGGAGTTGCCGTGGCTTAAATATTGGCAGCCGAGAGTGAGCAGGAAGCATGCTATGCTCAGGGATGTGCAAACGCTCAGATAACTGTGAAGAGAGTTTCCTTCTGCGGTAGAGAGTGAAATTCCAGAGGAGCAGGAGACGAGTCTGTGGGTCCATGGAGGGGCCAAACCACCAGAGGGGAGAACATGGTCTTTACAGGGGTGGGAGCTACACAAAGTTTTCCTAATTATGACAAGTATTATTATTAAACCTAACGATTATTGGTTACTTCCTATGCCAGTTACTGTTCTGAGTAGCTCTATGTGTATTAACTAACCTAACCCTCCAAATGCCTACAAGGGAGATCCTATTATTAGTCTGCACTTCACAGGTGAGGAAACTGAGGTTGGAGAACCTGCCCAGGTCATGTGGCTTGTACAGGGTGGGCCCAGGATGTCTGCACTCACTTGCAGCCAGCAGCATTTTAGAACAGTGGCTCTGACTTAAGTGTGGAGAGTGGCCAAAGGTGGCCATAGCTGAAGGTCAATAGTCTAGGCAGGGATGATGAGTCTGGGTCAGGGCCCCAGGTCTGTGGCTCCAGCCTCATAAGGGACAGCCCAGCCTGCCAGGAGCTCATAGAAATCCCGTGTATTTGCCTTTTAGGACAACTCAGGCATCTGCCCTCCGCACAGCCATTCCCTAGCCCTGATCAGAGTGATCAATATATCCTGCTGTTTTTATTCAACTCCATGCTGGGCTGTTGTTGACATGGCCATTCCCTGTCAGCCTAGACCCTGTGCCCAGGACCAGGAGCTCTTGAGCTCGGGTGGGTGTGTTATTTACCCCTGGGTGCCCTCGGTGCGCATGGGGACACAGTGGAGCCAAATCTCATTGTGCTGCTCTGAACACACACAGGCCAGGCTGTGGCAGAGACCTGGCAAGCTTGGGCCAACACAAATTACATTTTCCAGATCATAGATATTCTTAATGCAAATTCATACAACCATCAATAACATCTGTGGGGATGATGCCTTCCATCAAAAGCACATCATAAAAATAAATAATGTGACAGAAGCCACATCAAGAAATTACTTTACTCACCATGAAGTGCCGTTCGCTTCAGGGTGAACATACAGCAGCTGTCTGACACCGCACAGCCACCGACAGCCGGCTCGGCGAAAAACAAGAGGTCTGAGGCTAGGTGGGAAGCTGGGTCAGAGGAGGACATTCTGGAAAGCCCGGGGGGAAGGCCCAGCACCGTCTGGCCCAGGAGTGGCAATGCCAGCTGGGCATCCGGGTTCAGGAGCTTTCTTTATCCCTCCTGGTTGGGCCCTGGGAAAGTTATCAGAATCAGAATGAAGTCATTTATGTTTTTAAAAAAACCCCAAAAAACCCAGTAAATAAAGCCGGGGCAGGCCATGAAGGGAGGGTTCTTATGTATAAATGCTCAATAACAGAAACTATCACAAAAGACTGCAAACTCACAATCTTACACAAAGGCCATCACAACCTATACACACAAAAAATACCTCGATGAGGACATCTGCCCAGCAGCTGCCTGTGCTACCTGGGACTGACATCACCCTTGCTATTGCTCTTTGTAGCTGAAGATAATTGTCTCAAAGCAATTCTGTAATCTTCATTTTTCCTTTAGAAAGCTTTCTCTTCCTCTTCCTCCCTGGATACGCACCCAGGCGCGTGTGTTCCCGGTGCAGTGCCTCTTCCCGAATGAATACCTGTCCTTGCAGAGCGCCTCTCTGCTTGCTGTCTAGGATGACAGCCCTGCTGCTGTACTCAATCCCTCTCACCTCTTGGGCGTGCCAACGTTTTCCTGCCCAGTGCCTTCTTCCAGCCTGACCTCCTCCCACCTGTCTGCTGTAGCCAGGAAAGTAATTCCAAGAAAAATATCTGAATATTCACCTCTCCCCGCCCACCCCCAATGGAGCCCAGATCTCCAGAACAAATTGGAGCTGCCCCTCCCTTGCCTGGCGCTCTGCATTTCCAGAGGCGCTGGCGCATCGGCGTATTTCACTATTTCGTGCCTCCCTCCTCTGTTGAGGTTGGGGGCCAGGTCCTGGCTGAGGCAGGTGTTCTCTCCCTGCTGGAGTCTCGGGTCCCCTACAAGGGCACTCTCCACATACCTTCTGTGCTGGGGCAGAGGGACTCTCTTCCTTCGGGTGCTTCCTGGGCTGACCATGACCCCAGCTGACATTTTCTTCTCACATTATTTTGTTTCCACTCTGAGACTCTTGAGTTGCCTAGTGTCACGGGAGGGAGGCCACGAGCCTTCAATGACTGGTCTGTACAGGAACGACCAGGGATGGTGGCTGCATGGATCACTGCTGCCTCTGCCCACTCAGGCCATGATGGAAACACTGGCCTGTCACAGTGAGGGCTGCTGTGGCCCAGAGGTGGCTGGGTTGGCTTTTCCTAATTCTGGCTCAGGGTCCCCTGGAGTGTCCCATGCTGGTGCCTGGGCACTTCTTGCCTCAGGGCTGATTCACCACTGGTGGGGAGCCATCACCTGGCCCTGTCATATTACCTGTTGGTTTGCAGGTGGGAGCTTCGGCCTCTGCTGCTGGAGCTGAGCAGCTTCCTTTGTAGTGGTCTCTACTTCCCATCCAAATCGCCGTTAAGCTCATGGCATGCGGGCAAGGTGGGATCTGAGACCCTGAGGGCCTCCTTTGCTGTGCCCTTGTCTCAGGCACTGCGTGGCCGGAGGGCAGGCCACCCCATCTCGTCTCTCTAAAGTTGCCTGTTCTCCAGTGGCTGGTTGTGTCCTCACAGACACTCCACCCTCAGGGGGCCACACAGTCTCGCACCGTGTGATACGTGTGGCATTTTGTTATCATGATTAGAGGTATTTGGTTATCCGACATGGACCTTATGTCCACTCCCATTGTGCCAATGAGCAGCAGGCCCAGGGGAAATTCATGACTTACCCGAGCAGGTGCAGCTGGTGGAAGGGAGCCAGGAAGTGCACCTGCCTGCAGGCTCCGAACCCTGCGGCTTCCGTTTTTGCCCTTGGTGTGCGGCTGTGCATCTTACCTCTGCCGGTGCCGCTTCCTGTTTGCCCCGGGGCCTGTCCGCCTCGACCCTTCTGGTATATGTTACCTGTCCCCACCTTCAGGTGCTGGGCTGGATGTGTCCTGGGAACGCGGCAGTTCCTCCTGATGTGGCTCTTGACACGTAGAAGAGCTCCCTTTTACGGCTGACGTTCCTCTGATTTGGCATCTGCACGGGTGGCCAGGGCTGCATTCTTGCCGCCTGTCACGGCTTCTCTTCCCGGCTCCTGCTCTCTGTGAGCCTCAGTGGACATGGCTCAGTTTCCCCTCTGGGAGCTGAGGGTGGCCTAAAAAAGTTACATTTGGAATCAGAGAATGTGGTTCACGCTGAGGTTGTATTGCCTGCCAGCTCCATGGCTTGAAGGAATCATCCAGCCACTCTGAACCTCGGTATCTTCATTGGAAAACTGATAGATCATGAGTAATAGATGCATCCTCACGGGGAGGATTTAGCAGTAACTACAAGAACCAGAGCAGGTTCTTGATGTACTTGTTGAATTTTTGTCTGCACCTCTCCCACTTGCTAGTCAAAACCAGGCCTGTGTCCTTTTCCTGCTGTCCCTGGATCTCATCTGCTTCCTCCGTTTCTTTAGTACTTGAGCCCAGGGCTTCCCTAGGGCCCATGGGGAGAGAGAGTTGTCACAGCACAACCCTGCTCTTTGGGTGACTTGGTTACTAGCCAGCTGGCACCAGAGGCTCCTCCTCCTCCAGTGAGAGGGACAAACTGCCCACAGTGCCAGTCTCACAGGAGATCTCTGGTGCTGCTGGGCTTCAGGGGACAGTAGTCACCCAGCTGCAGGGCTTGTCTGCACAACAAGGCCCCGCTGCCACTAGCTCCTTATGGAGAGGTGGTGGAGCAAAGGGGGCCCCTCCCTGGATGCCCACATGTGTCTGCCCATGCCTGGCCTCAGTGTGCCACCAGAAGGGATGGCGAGAGACAGAGCAGGGAGCACCTGCTGCCCACTGACCCTAGGCCTCTGAATCCCTTACGGGTCTGCTCTGCCTCCTCCTGCCATCACACCAGGCCTGAACCTGTTCCCCACCATTGGCCACCGCCCACTCAACACATCAGCAAAGGCCCAGTTGTCAGCGCTGCAGTGAGCACTAATGCCAGTTCCGTCCACCTCCTTGCTGTAGCACAGTCACCACCAGCACAACGTAATTAGATGTGATGAAAAGTCCATTTCACTATTCTGCTTCCAGTTCATTTCCCTAATTGTTTTACGAGAAAATAATTGTTTATATGGACTGCAATATGTTCCTCTCCTTGTCCTTGTGTGGCCAACACAAACTGCTCACCAGATCTTCACACCAGCCTGTGCAGCCAGCGCGGCATCCAATTTCCCATATGTTTGGGAACCCCAATCATGTAAATGGTTTGATTAAATCTTTAATGAACTGAGAATTTATTCCTCTCACTTCTGAGGCGCTGACATTCTCAAGTGCTTTAGGACTGTCGCAAAATTATCTCACAAACCACCCCATCCCAAAATGGAATCCCATAAGCAAGGTGGTGGGCTGTTAATGCACCTGCCTTATGTGGAACATTTTCCCAAACCCTGGTCCTTGATCAGGCCAAAGGATGGCGAGTAATGTTGGGCACTCGTTCTGGAGTGAATTCAAACCTAAGGTCTTGTTGAAGCGCTTGCCTTGTTAGCATCTGCAAAGCTTTGTTCCTTCCGTGGGAATTCTGGGGCCAGCTGGCAGCACGGGAAGTGGTCAGTGCAAACTGCCGTGGGACATCCGTCTCATTTAGGGCTGTGATTCCAAGCTCCCTGAGAGCTTCAAACACTTAATGACGGGAAACTTGGGGGGTATGAAGGGTTCAGGTTTCAGCTCCACAACATGAGCTTTTTAAAAAAACATTCTATAAATTTGAGAATGGCTAGTCCATAATAATTTATCTTTCCAAAACAGAACAGCAAAGAATGTTAGGTAATGCTTTTAATTAATTATGGAATATTTCCTCAATCAGGAAGAATTGAAATGTCATTCACTGTCTTTAAAATCGATCAGGCTGCTTGTTTTGGTTTCCCGAGTGCCCACCCGCAGCCCTGGCACCAGCCCCTGTGCCCACCCCACTCCGGGAGCTGTCCTTGGGGCACTCCACCCACCCACTCTCTGCTCTGCCTGGGGGGCACACTTGAATGTCTCGAGTGAACATGAAGTGGGTGAAATATTTTTATTTCCTGGCTGTCTTTTTCATACGTATCTTTATTTAATTCCCAGAATGTGTTATGTTATGTGTGTTCTCAGCTTATGTTTTTACATTTAGAATAGTTTTGCCTGTTTCCTGCAGGGATAAGACACTTTGGGCCAACTTCAATTTTCTAATTCTGAGTTTGGAAATGAAACTTTGGACTAAGAGCTGAGCTTGTCTGAGGATTGTCAGTGCCCTTGGTGGTTGGAAAAGGGTTATTGAGTCCACTACAAAGAAAGGTATCACATATACTACTTTTCCCTTCATATTTTGGGTACATTTAACATATTGGGCAATTTTGACTGGAGGTAGTTGGGAAGGTGGTTGATTTGAAGGTGTGTGTGTGCATGTGCACGTGCATGTGCCTGTGTGTGCATGCATGTATGTGTGTGCACTGTGTGTGTGTGGGTGTATGTGTGGTGTGTGTGTATGTGTGCCTGGGTATGTGTGTGTATGCATGCATGTGGTGTGTGTGTGTGTGTCTGTCTTTCCTGGGAGGCATGTCGTGATGCGATACTTGAGGTGGGGAGAGGAAGGAAACAGTTAAGCAATCATTGATGCTTTACAACAGAAAAACCTACAACCCTCCCCACCTAAGTAGCCCCTACTCTTCTGAGCCCATGATCTGGTGCTCTCACATATTAATTGACTATTAGTTGAAAATGGTCCAAAGAAAGCATTTGTTGTCCCAAATCATTCCCAGAGAGAGTTTGCAGTGGTCAGGTGGGCAACGCGCTGTGCTCAGGGGCACCCCCCGGAGAAGGGCTCTCCCGTCCAGCCGGCTTCTGCTCCTGAATGGAAGGATTCCTCATGGTATGGGGGCAGGGCAGCAGGAAATGCCCACGCGCCCTTCTGGGGCCCGATGGATTCTCTCGTGGTGCCCTTCACCTCCAGGCCCAAGCCTTTCTCACGGCGTCCACAGCGGATTCTCTGACAGCAACTGCTGCTGAACTGTTAGTCCCGTCCCTGCTGGTGGAGGGCGGCCCGGTGGGTGTGGGTTGAGTGATCGGGGAAGGCTGAGCCTCAGTGGTTTGATCTGAACACCTAAGGGGCTGCTGCGAAGCTCCATGTGAATACAGACGCGTCTGCTGCAGGCTCGCCAGCGTTTCCAGAACCTGTGGAGACTCCTCGCAGCAGAATAGATGAACTTGTGTCAACGTGAAAGGCAAATCCAGTGCAAATCCATCGTGAGGCTGCTCTTCAGTTTACAGGCGGTTGGCGGGGTGGGGTGGCTGGAGCAGCAGGTCTCGCCAAGGACACAGGGCTGGTCCATAGGGCACCTCCCCCCTCTTGAACTCTGCAGGGGGGTGGGGGGGATGTAGGACTTGGAGCTGGAAAGGCCCCAGAGGATTCCGGGACAACATTTGCCAGGGGCAGGTAATGATAACAGACCCCTCTAAAGGGCTGGCCGGGAATGGTAGCCACTTCACCCTGGTCACAGTTCATATGTCACAGGTACACCAGGACCATTGTTTTAGTCTTTCCCAAATTTGGTAAACCATTTCCAGGAACAAGGTCTTACCCGTACTCCGGACAGTTCATCTGAGGCTGTTCCAATGTGACACTTGTCCCCCACCAGCATGCTGACTTGACATCTGTCCCTTACAAAGCTCTGCCGTGTGGGCCTGTGTGCCACCTTCCTTGTCCTTCAGGGCTCATGGCTGGCAGGCCCTTCCACCTCCTGTGTGTCAGCATCGATCTTCGACATGACACCCCAAGCAGACACAGAGCCAGGCAGCCTTGCTTCCCTGGGTGAGCAGCCAGGAGTACATCATTATTATGTTTGTTGGACTGTTATTACCACTTATTTTCAGTTTTACAATTGTATAAGTGTGTGATTTTTTTCTGACACCAACCAGTTCTCCAACTCTCTAGACACCAGCTGGGTATTTTATAATTCAATCTATTAATAATTCTGACACAAGCTCTCAGAATAAGCACAGACCCCACTGAGATTGAGGCCCCCTCCTACCAGACTGCCCCCACTTCACACACCAGCTACAGATGGGGTGCCGGGGACACCCATACTTCTGCCTGGATAACTATAAATTCAAGGGTTTCCCCACCCCCTTCTCAGGTTCCATAATTCGCTAGAACAACTTACAAAACTCACAGAATAGTCAGCAAGGTAGTAGCTTTACTTACTATTACCGGTTTATTATAAAGGATACAATTTAGGAACAGGAGGATGGAAGAGAGGCCCTGGGACCAGGCACGGGTGGGCCAGGAGTGGGGGCCGCAGAGCTCCCATGCCCCCCTCAGCACATTAGCCTCTCAGTCGTAGAATCTGCTTGTTCAAGAGTTTTTAAGTACAGACACTTCTGGACTTATAATGGATTATGTCCTGCTAAACCCATTATAAGTTGAAAATATCCTAAATTGGAAATGCATTTAATACTCTTAACCTACTGAACATCACAGCTTTGCCCAGCCTACCTTAAACGTGCTCAGAACACTTACATTAGCCTACACTTGGGCAAAATCATCTAACACAAAGCCCATCTTGTCATAAAGTGTTGAATAGCTCTTGTAATTTATTGAATACTGTACTGAAAGTTCAAAACAGCATGGTTGTATGGGTACTGGAAGTTTGTTTTTTACTGAATGGGTATCAGTTTTGCACCTTCGTAAAGTTGAAACATCGTTAAGTCAAACCATTGTAAGTTGGGGACAGTCTGTATGCAGTACATTGTTATTAACTGTAGACACCACATTGTGCAATGACTTCTTGAATTTATTCCTCCTGTTTAACTAAAATTTTGTATCCTTTAGTCAACATCTCCTTCCCCCGCCCCTGCCCCAGCTGCTGGTAACCACCCATCATTCTGCTTTTACGAGTTCGACCTTATTGGCTTCCACATGTGAGTGAGATCATTCAGTGTTTGTCTCTCTGTGCCTGGCTTATTTCACGTAGCATAATGTTCTCCAGGTTCATTCATGTTGTCCCAAATGATGAGATTTCTTTCTTCTTTGAGGCTGTTTAGTATTCTGTTGAGTGCATATACCACATTTTCTTTTTCTATCCACCCGTGAATGGACACTTAGGTTGATTCCATATCTTGACTATTGTGAATAATGCTGCAATGAACACAGGGGTTCAGATATCTGATCTTCAACATACTGATTTCATATCCTTTGGGTATATACACAGAAGTGGGGTTGCTGGATTATATGATAATTCTGATTTAAATTTTCTGAGGAAGCTCCATCGTGTTTTCCATAATGACTGCACTCATTTACACTCTCACCACCAGTGTGGAAGGTCTCCCTTCCCTGCACACCCGCCCCAACACTTATTTCTCATCTTTTTGGTAATGGTCACTCTAACAGGCTTGAGGTGATTCTCATAGCTGTTCTATAACATATGCATATTTCAAAACATCATGTTGTATACCATTAATTTATACAATTTTTGTCAATTAAAAATAAATTAAGAAAATAAGGGAAAAAAAGAGTTTTAATGGAGCTTAATCTCCAGCCCCCCTCCCCTGGGAAGTGGGGAGGGGAGGTGCTGGGGGTGAATCAGCCTCTGGTTGAGTGGTCTTTCTAGTGACCAGCCCCACCCCAAGGCTATCTGGGGGCCCCACCTGAGTGCCCTCATTAGCATAAACTCAGGTGTGATTAGAAAATGGTCTCATTGAGAACAACGAAAGACGCTCCTGTCACTCAGGAAATTCCAAGGGCTTGCTCTGCCAGGAACCAGGGACAACGACTAAATGCATATTTTTACTGCACCACAGTAAGTAAGATATTTCTAAAATGCTCCCATGAGTCATGCACTGGTTGTACAATGAGGCACCCTACCTGGATTGAGTGGTTATCTACACAAAGGAGAAAACATCTATCTGGACAGACTTCCCCATCTCCCTTCCAGGAATAGATATTTCAGCTCCTGAATCAACACCAGACCTGAGATTCCCTTCGATTCCCCGTGATCCTTGTGCCAAATGGCCCCATTAGTCAACGAGTTCCCAAAAAATCAATAGTGAAAATGCTTGGCGAGATCGCTGGGCTGTTGCCAACTCTCTCCTCCCTTCCACAAATGAAGAATGGTCATCGGGGAATATCGAACTGCAAATAAGTCACATTGATAGGGCACGAATCATTTGCCCAAGCAATTTTTAAAAAAAGTTTTTCAACCTCCCACCCTTAGTTGGTCACCCCTGATTGTTTTGCTTGCTTGGCAAAATTACTTTAAATGGTGACACTGCAGGTGATCCCAGGGCCTGCTCTTCTCCCCCGAGTTCTGCTTAAATTATAATTAGGGGAAGAAGGGAGGGAAGAAGACAGTCTGCCCTGCCCTGAGCCCTCCCTGTGGCAGGAGAAGTGCTGTCTGGTTTTGCTTCTCATTTTGCGTGTGGGAAAGTAGGAGCTCCACGTAGACCAATCAGCTGGACAAGAAATGAGCCCAGACATGCCTTCTTCAAGCTCCACATTCTTTGCTATTCCTTTTCTCTTGGATAGACTGTAAATGTGGCTTTGGGGGTCCCCAATGAAGGGGCTTAATCACCATTCCCATAGTGAGGCAGGTGAGTGGTGGCGATGCCTGGACAGGCAGCTTCACCCTGTCACTCTGCCCTCTCTTGCTGGCTGTCCTGGAGCCCAGTTCTTCTTTTTCTGGGGAAATTCAAGCCCTGCCTGACACACAGAGTTGTAGTTTAGACCTGGAAGACCTCTGAAAGGCCCTCCAGCTCTGGCGCACCAGGACATTTATCCATTAGGCTGTTGCTTGCGGGGCCATCAGCGGCAACTATGAACACTGCAGAGATCACTCTGGCTTTAAACCCATCACGGCACCCCTGACCATCTGCACCAGGATCTGGAACATCCTAGGGTCTGGGAGAAGCAGGAAAACAGCTGCCCCGCTGGCCATTAGCAGGAGAGCCCATAGCCCCTCTGGCATGCTGACCCCATGCACGGGGGCTGGAATGTCCACCCTCCCCCTGGATCCTCTGTCTTACCCACACCTTGCTCTCCAGGTCACTCACAGCAAGACCCCCACCCCAGTGGCAGGATGGCACAGAGCCTGGGCCCAGTATCCGAGCCTTGCCTAGGACGGGGCTCCTCACCATCCTGGCTGTCCACTCAGCACTCCTTGTTAAGACCAATCAAAATAATGCCCATGGGAACATTTTGTCCAAGGAGATCCCTCTATAAACCCAAAGGATTATTGTTCAAATGTTTCCAAAATAATGAAGGGACTCAGAAGGAACCTATCCTCCCTTTTACTCAAAACAGCTGGTGAAATTCAGGAAGTTCAATACACTCTGCTCACATGTCGAGGGGCAGATGAAAACATAACTTATTTTACCATTTCGTATGGTTTCTGCAATGTTCCTCTTGGTACCAGAGGAAGAAATATGATAATAGTAGCTCATGTTTGCAAAGGGTTTTCGGCAGTTAACAAAAGACTTTTGCCACCTGCTGGGTTGTGAATTCCGCCTCCAGCCTTAGAGGGCAAGTCCTGTAGAGGACTGTTGGTGGGGAGGGGGGATGACTTCTGAGGGTCACCCAGGTCCAGGCAGGTCTGGGCCTTTGCCAAGACTGCTGGAAGATTCTCCTCTCTCCTTGGTCCCAAGAGCATTAAGGGCCAAGTTAATGAGGCTTTTGTGACCTGAGAGACCAAAACAGACACCCCTTTATCAACTAAGATGAACCCTAAGGTTAAGGAAACAAAAGCTACCTATGGATCGAGGTTTCAGGGTCTAGCTGGCAGGGCAATTTCTAAATTCCTGTGGCTACAAGAAAAACCACACTTTTACTAAACTCCATAACAATAGGAGCCATCAGGCAAATTGTCAGACTCCTCCTAACTCTGATTTATAACCCAGACCACAACAACTCTGATTGGACAGAGGACCAGCCTTACAAACATTCTTTCCTAATAGGCAACTGCAGACCCGAAGCCAGTTTCACCCAACTTATAGAGGCTGTCCACAAACTGTCTTTGTGTCCTATGGTTCACCTTTGGACATAAAGAGCCAAATTCCACCTCATTTTAATGCTAAAGCCCCACCCCAAAGTGAACGTGGGATGTATGTTACATACACGTTTACTCAATGCGCATGTGCTTGGCTCCCCTCATAAACATGTATAGCTTTTCCCACAAACATGCTGAATATGTACGATGCTATTGTGTGATACAGACCCTGTGAGACATAACACCCAACCCGCGCCTTTCCTCCTTGAAGAGAGAGCACCTCTGGCACATGCAGGAGTGCCTCTTCCTGGTTTGCAAACTGAGATTGCCTATAAAGCTCTCCTTTCTACTATGTAGCCATATGCGTGGTCTTTTGGGTAACACTTTAAATGCTCACAGTAAAAGATGGTGACATAAGAGAATAAATTCAATGTCATGATACAGTCAAAACTCCAAGGTCGTGAGAGTGGTATTCACTAGGCAGGGGCTTCCTGCAGGTGTCTTTCCTGCTTCCCCCTCTCCTCCCTCCCTGGCTGCTCCTTCTCGGCCACCACTGCTAGTTACTGCGCACCTTTCCACCCCTGCACACGGATGTCTGGGTGCAGTCCCTGGACTTCCCTCCTTGCTGCCAACCCCTGGGTGGTCCCATCAGGCTCCATACACCCCAGTCACTCCTGAGGATCCCTCCAGCCCTGGCCCCTGCCCTGGCCTGGTGGCTTTCACACCACTAGGCATGTTTGCAGATGGGCAGGGTAAGCCCAGGTGGGAGGCAGAGAGTGCCCAGCAAATGGCCCAGGTGCCGCCTTTGAGTCCCAGCCTTCTTTGCCTTCAGGAGGCATCAAGGTGATGCTCCTCCTCCATGGCTTCCCCTGCAATGAGGCCTTGGAGACCTTGGCTCTGGAGGGCGAGATGGTGAAGGTGGCCCAGGCTGTGTGGACCACGTGGGATGGGTTAGTAGCCTCATCGTGTTGGGTGTTAAAATACTGAGCTTTCCATTTCTGCTCAGGGAGCTGCCCTTCCTGCTGGAGGTGTGCTCAGCATGGCTGCCGCCCTCCCCAGGCAAAGCCTGCTCGCTCCCAGACTTGCCACACAGCCTTTGAGAAACAAACCGGGGGGCAGGGGGGCTGGCTATTTGCTTCCTGTTTCTCACTCACGTCTAAACCACCAGCAATGCTGATGTCACTGTCCCCATAGTGTTGTCCAAATCCTGCCCCTTCTTGTGGCATTACCCTAACCCACCCAGCCCAGCCAGCCTGGCCTGCCCAGGTCCCTACAGGCCACCAGCTACTCAGTTCTTTAGGAGAATTGATCTCATCAGCCCCTGCAGTGAGTGCTTACCGTGCTATATTGCCACAGCATCTGCTTTGAATGCCCTGGACTTTCTCACACCAGATTCGGGGCTCAGTCACCCTCAATGCAGTTTCCCACTCTCTACCTCCTCCCAGTTCCTCAGTGTCTGCCTTACACCACTGCCTCTTGGGGACTCCCTCCCTGTGGGACAGCTGGACATAGCCCACTTGACGTGCCCCATTGACACAGCTACACCCCACAGACACTGCCCAGACATCCGCAGTGACCCCATTTGGTCCCAGTGTGACCTACCAGTTAGAATTCCCTGGGGGAGACCTGCCTGTGTTAAATCCTGGATCCCAACAAAGGCTTAGTCCCACAGGTCTCCCTCTCTCTCTCTCTGCTAGTTGAGCACCCTGCTGCCTCTCACTGTAGGCCCCTGTGGGCCCCCTCTTTTCTCTGGGGTTCTGTTACTTCACGTGTTCTGTTGTTCTGCCTCCTCCATGCCTCTCCTGACCCATACACCCGAATCTAACTCTCTCCCAGCCAGGGCTGTCCTAGGGAGTGGCTATCTTGGTGGGAATAAACTGGACAGGTCAGACAAGAGCCACAAGGGCATCTGCCAGTATAAATAAGCTTCCTGTGAAAGGGACACACAGTCACAAGTTGGGCACTTGGGTGATAGGCCGTCCACCAGGATAAAAAAGAATCCCTGAAAGGCATGTTGTGAATGCCCATGGCCACCACCCCTGGAGCCCCATCAGGGCAGGGCTGGAGTTTGCAGCTGCTCTCCAGAGAGAGGCCTCATGATCAAATCAGAGGAAAATATGATGTCAATGTAAAAGTTCTTAGTGCTTCTCTGTCCTCTCACCTGCGGCTCACCCTCCAGCCAGGAGACGCATCAGGACCCCTGGAGAGCTGGTCGGGGGCAGGGGGAGGTCCAGGGGGGCTGCCCAGAACCCCAGGCATGCGGGCCAACCTGAAGAGTGATTTATCAATAACCCCCTGTTCGTCTAATGTGTCCTGGGCCCCATGTGCAGGGCCTGTGCCTCCACTGCAGGTGCAGGCTAGAGACTTGGTTTCCCTTTAGGAAATCCTTGGCCTGGTGCATTTGGTAAAGAGTCAGATGAACACATGGTCCACATGGATTTTTCTTCCCCAAAACAATTGAGAAAGGGTGGTAATGCATAAAGCCTTTCATTTGCCTGCCACACGCTAGTTGAATCCTTGCGGGGCCATTGTCAGTGGACGTCCCTGCGTGCTGAGGTGCTGTGGGTGTATAACAATGGGTGAACACCCTTGATGTCTTGTAAGCACTGTTTGGATCACCTGACTCGCTCTGGCTAATGTGTAGAACAAACACTAGAGGCACCATGTTAATTTTTACATTATGGTAACCAATTGGACGAAT
The DNA here is from genome assembly GCA_023783475.1 of Daubentonia madagascariensis. Lineage (NCBI taxonomy): Eukaryota > Metazoa > Chordata > Mammalia > Primates > Daubentoniidae > Daubentonia > Daubentonia madagascariensis. The sequence continues at coordinate 1,188,099 of JAKFHU010000600.1, read as the reverse complement.
TAGTGTTGAACAGAAATCATCCTTTGATGGATCCCCTTGTTGAAATTAAAATTCCAGATTAATCCAAGGAAAATGCACATGAGTAATCGGATTTCCAGTGGAAATGGAGGCTGCACTTGAGTGATTTAGAAGCCTGCCCATTAGGAGCCATAAGGCCCTGATTCATATCAGAATAAAAGTGATGCAATTAGGAAACTCACACCTAATTGCCCATCAGAACAAACATGCTGTTGTGTGACACTGAACCCACAGAGGTGATGAAGGAGTTGTCACCTGGAAGAAATGAATGCTCAGTTGAGCCGCGTGGCAAAGAGGCCCTGGGAGCACTGGCCAGGCATCTCCCCAGAAGGAGCGTTTCAGAAACGGAGCACAGCCGGGGACAGGGCCTCCACTGGCCCTGTGTCCACCTGTGGCATTCTCTTCCTGCCTTCATTCATTGGAAAACACTGCCTTGACCGCTTGCTGTGGGCAAGGTGCGAGGTGTAAGGAAGGAAAAATAATTTTCCCCCTACCCTCTGAGTTTCCAGCTGGGACACTTATAACAAGAGACAGATTAACAAGAGAAAAACAAACAAAAGTTATCACCACGCATATCTCAGTATACATGGAGATCCCTAGGGAATGAGTAGTTCTCAGAGGTGGCCTAGAACTTTGGCTTGCACAGACCTTCCTCAAAGAACAGGACACTTTTAGAAATGTGACAAGACAAAGGAAAAGGACTTTGAGTCTCTCGGAGCAGCAAATCGTGGGAAGGGGAATACGTGGGAAACTCGTGGTAGATAAAGGCTAGTTTGTAAAGCTTGTTGTGTGGATTCCTCTGCTGCCATCTCCGGGCTGGTAAGGACCTAAAGTCATCTCAGGTAGAGAGGGGACAAGGGACAAGCTTGTAGTTTATGTCCTACTTGCAGGAAAATAAGGGAGGCCAGAGAGCTTTCCTTGTATCTGCTTCTCCTCAATTGCCTTCAGCTCAAAATAGTCCTTGTGCCAAAGTGGCATACTTTGGGGTGGCATGTTCTGCCAGCCTCCAGAGGGCTAGAGAGACAGCTGCTGCCTCTGGAGCTCAGACAGAGAGTGACCCCGTGCAGTGGCTGGCACATCTTAGGTGTGTTCACCTACACTTGCCTCCTTGGACCATATCCGTGTTGACAGGCCTGGAGCCAGTGGGGGCCTTTTCTGACCTCCTGGAGAGAACTGCCCTTTCCTGCTGTGTGTCTCTGACCTGCTCTGTGCCCTCAAACACTTGTGGTACTGTGTCTCCTGTATCAGCCTCTGCAGGGACCTGGAGTCCCTCAGGACAGGACCTGCCTTCTTTAGTTCTGATGGCGAGGGGCTCCCTACTTCTGAAGTTTGAGGAGGGCCCTTGGTACTCTTCTGATCCCTTGCCCTCAAGCCCTAAATTTGTAGCAGGTGGAACTCCCCTTGGATCCCACAGAGATGGAGCCCCAGGCTGTGGCCAGATGCCTGTCTGGAAGACAGGGGAGGGAGAGCCTCAGCAGACCAATGCCCCAGAGAGCTCTCAGGAACCCGGTCATCCCTCCGAGGGAGGTGTTATTAACCCCAGGAGGACGCAAGCTAGCAGGGTCAGGAGACAGCTCCAGTGGCTACCGCGCTGCATGGGCTCAGCAAGTGTTAGCCAGATGAATGGTTTTTACAGCCGAGGACACTAAGCCCAAGAGAAGTTAACTAACTAGAGACATGGCCTTGGAGCATGAGTCCTTGAAGGCTCTGTTTCCTCACCTGTAAATTCAGAATCATAAACCCACCTGTTATGGGCTGAACTGTGCCCTTTAAAATTAACATGCTGAAGTCCTAGCCTCCAGGACCTCAGAATGTGACAATGTGTTTGGAGACAGGATCTTTACAGAGGTGATTAAGGTTAAACAAGATCATTAGGGTAGGCCCTAACCCAATAGGACTGGTTCCCCTATAAGAAGAGATTAGGACACACACACACACACACACACACACACAGGAGAGACCCCGTGAGGACACAGGGAGAAGATGACATCTCTAACGAGCCAAGGACAGAGGCCTTGGGAGAAACCAACCTTGATCTCTGACTGCTAGCCTCCAGAATTGTGAGACAATAAATCACTATTGTTTAAGCTGCCCAGGCTGTGTGCTTGGTTAAGGTGTCTGAGCTAATACATCACCTCTTGGGGTTGTGGTGACAATAGTGATGCCACAGTGTAAAATACTTCGTGCGGGATGCACTCTGAGGGGCCAGTGGAGAGCTGGTGTCTGAGCCAGCACCTCAACCCGCCGCCACCAGGGCTGTCCTGCTGGAGGCAGCTCAGAGTGCCCTGGGGACAGCCTGTGTGCACCTCTGGACTGGCACAGTGCTGCACACTGTCCCCACCAGCACAATCCAAGCTGTGTGATTGCTAAATTCTGATCAGCCTTCAGACCATCTGAAGTTGATCTCCCAAAGTGCTGTGTTGGGGGCCCCTGGCAGAGATCAGCTGCTCTGCTTTGGTGCTCATTAAAGTAATTGGAAATTGACAATAATGATGCTGGTGACATTATTCAATGCTGATATCTATCATTTTTGCTGTGCACCAGACCCTGGTCTGGGTACTCTGTATCCTTTCTTGCAATGATCTTGAAAGAGATGCTATTATCCCCATTTTACAGGTGAGGAGACCAGTATCCTTCAGGGTGAAATGATCTGCCCAAGGTCAGGGTGAAGTACTTGCCTGAGGTCAAGGTGAATGACCCACCCAAAGTTACACAGCTTGGAGGATCTCGTGCAGAACCAAGAGCAGCACCAAAGCTCACACTTCTTCACAGCGTCACCAAGTGCTGACTTAATATTAATTTGCTAATTAAACCCTCCTATCTGTTGTGTTCTTGTGCTGCATCATGCTGCCGAGTGACAGAATCCAGACAGTTCACGCCATCTGCTCCTTAGATCTGTCGCTTTCCTTTTCTATTAATTCTCTGCATTCATTTCCTATTCACTTGACAGGAGCAGCAGGGAGGGCTCATCTATCATCCCCGACCGCTGGCACCCCCTGCTTATGGACCCTCTGGGGACGGTTATCTAAACACGCCAGGCCAGAGCCCCCTGAATGAACCAGGCCTTGTTGATTGTAAGTGACAGAAAGCACAAGGGTGGTCTTTCAGTAGACTGGACCCCAGGGTGTCTGGGTCAGGGCAGGTGCACCCATTCCTGGTGGGCTCTTTCTCTCTCCCTGGGGGCTCTGCCCCCGTAACCCTAAGCTTGTGGCTTCTGTCCTGTAACCAGGTAAACGTGCCTGAATACTTACTAATCTCAATGCCTGAGACTGTTCCTGCATTTTCCCGCAGACGCCTCCTTGTCCCCATGAACAAAGTCAGGGGAGTCTTAAAACTCAGATCTCGGCCAAGGCCAGTGGTTCTCAGCTATAGGTGGCTCTGCCCCCAGGGTGCAATCGCAAAGTCTGAAGACATTTCTGATGGCCACGGCCAGGGGAGGCACCACTGGCCTCTAGTGGGTGCAGACCAAGGATGCGGTTCAGAATCCTACAATTCCGGGATGGCTGCCTCAACAAAGCCTCTGCCCCAAATGTCCACAGTGCTAAGGGACAGAGTCTGGTGAATTCACCCAGGGGACCTTGTTACAGACCACACGTCAACAGCGATGGCTGCTGGGTGCTAGACGATGTATGCTTTTATCTGGACTTCTGTGCATTCTATTTTTTATACTAAAAATGTATTATCTTTATGAAGAAAATATAGTTAAAAATTAGGGGAAGATGAGACACCTTTTATTGCCCTGGGAAATTGTTAGTTCTGGGACTAAAGTGCATTTAGGTTCGACACCTGAGACTACACCTCAGCAGGCAGAACACAGGGTGCAGAGCGCTCCCTACTTGGTGGTCATGCCTGGATACCCCGGGCAGCAGATGGGTGACCTGGTCCCAGTCCTGACACTAACCCTTGCCACCTCCCATCGTGTGGGGTCCTCCTGCAGCCCTGGTGGCCTGTAGTGTGATGGCTGCAGGAGAGCCAGGCCTGTCTTGCACTGCCTGGGCAGTGCCCCAGGGGCTGGTTGCAGAGAGATGCTGAGTGCACTTGCCTGGCCTCATTCCTCAGATCCCATGTGGGCTGGACGACTGCTGGGTGTAGGGAGCCTCAAGCCAGCCCTGAAGGGCGTGGAGACCCTCCTGGGGGAACACCCAGGACCCACTCACACTTCTGCACTAACCCGGGAGCTCCCCACGGACCACAGAGTGTCCTGTGCCTCCAGGAAACAGGATATCCGGTGGTAAATGCTCTTACCCCTACCTGGTTCATATAAATAATTCTTGGGGTTCTTGAAGGCAAAGTTTAACTTTGCTGGAAATTTACCCAGCTGGCAGGGCTCCAGGTAAAGTTGGTGTTGGGATAAAAGACAAAGTCCAGCGGCCCCCCTTCCATCCTCTCCGATGAGGCTTGTGTCTACGAGGCACACTGGATTTGCTTCCCACCTTGTTCCTGTGGTTATTTTATGATTGACTAACTGATATAAATATAAAACACTTCAAAACCCACATCGGCGGTAGCCCCAGGCATAAAATGGCTCAAAAACTCCCTCTCCTTTAACAAGGTATATTTTAACTTATTGCTGCTGAAGCACATTCTGGAAACGGCACCGAGACAGAAAGGGTCATTTGTCTTCCAGGCGGGTAAGGAGAGAGACGTTTGACCGTGAGGGCTAAGAAATGCTGCTCCCCACCCCACGCTCCAGCCTTTGCCAGAAGAATTCCTCCTCCTCCTCCTCCTCCTCCGTATAGCAGCAGGCCTTTCTCGGCAGGGACATCCCTACTGGCTTCGCTTCTGCCCTGTGATCGTGGCTGTCATCCACTCTGTCCACCCCACGGAAAGGACCGGCCACTCTCTCTCAGAGGGACGGAGGCCCCTCCCTCAGTCCTCGCACGTTCGACCAGCCAGTGCCAAGGCAGCTGCTACCCTGCTGCGCGCAGCCACGGCACCTGAGCACGCAGAGACGCAGAGACGCAGAGACGCAGATAGAGGCAGACGATCACGGGAAGCGCAGCAAAGTCAGAAACATGTTAATTTCACACACTTTACTCCATTTACTTCACTTGTCTTTTTTTTCTTAAGACTTTATTTTTTAGAGCAGTTTTAGGTTCAGCAAAATCGAGGTGAAGAACAGACATTCCCGTCTCTTCCCTGCCCCCACGTGCACAGCCTCCCCCACCATCAACACCCCCTCCATGGTGGCGCATTTGTTACAACGGCTGGACCTGCGTTGACACGTCACTGCCACCCAGAGCCCGTAGTTGACATCGGGGTTCGCTCTGGGTGTTGTGTCTTCTGCGGGTTTTGGCAAACGTGTAAGGGCATGAACCTGCCGTTACAGTATGTACAGAGTAGTGTCGCTACCCTAAATGTCCTCTGTTTTTCTGTTATTCACCCCTTTCCCTCCACCCAACCTCTGACAACCACCGGTGCTTTTACTGTCTCTACAGTTCTGCCTTTTCCAGAACGTCATGTAGTTGGAATCACACAGCATGTAGCTTTTTCAGATTTGCTTCTTTTACTTAGTAATATGCATTTAAGCTTCCTCCATGTCTTTTGTGACTAAAAAGTTCACTTCTGTTTAGTGTTAAACAATATTCCATTGACTGGATCTCCCACAGTTTACTGATCCATGTACCCACTGAAAGATGCCTTGGTTGCTTCCAAGTTTGGGAAATTGTGAATACAGCCGCTATAAACATCTGTGTGCAAGTTTCTGTGTAGTTACAGTTTTTAACGACCTCAGGTAAAATACCTAGTAGTATGATTGCTGTGTCATGTGGTTAGTCTACGTTTAACTTCGTAAGAAACCACCAAACTGTCTTCCAAAGTGCTGTCCCGTTACTCAACCCCACCAGCAACGAGTGAGAGAGAGTTCCTGCTGTTCCACGTCCTCGCCAGCACCTGCTGTTGTCGGTGTTCCGGCTTCCGGCCACTCTAATATGTGTGCTTCACTTGCCTTTCAAATCAGGTGACCGTCATTTGCCAGTTATTGATTTCTAACACAGAAGACACCAAAGACACAGAAGAAGATGGTTTGTTAAACTTCGTCGTGATGGAATCACACAGCAACCCAGGACTCTGCGCAGGGATGTGTGAGCACCCCAGGAGGGGTCTCCAGCCCAGCCTGCTCAGTCTTGGAGGACAACGGAGTCAGCCTCTGCTTTGGTTTCTGTTTGGTTTGCCAAGAGCCCGCCTCTAGAAGCGTTGGGATTTCAGTATTTGGAGCCAGCGTTAGGGATGGTGCAGTTCTGCTCCATTTTCACGATTGGCTTCAGCACCCACCCCCTGACAGTTACCCTGCACTCCAGGCTGGGTACGACCCGTGCTCTGTGCTTCCAAGCTCTGTGTTTCCCTTTCTTTCTTCATCTTCACCACACTCACAAATACCACTTCTACTTTCTAGGTCTGAGCTGCTGGGGGTGCAGAGCCCACGGCCCGGCGGGGGGCACTTACCCGTCTCGGCCTGGACAGCTCAGGTCAGTGTTGCTCTTAGTTATCAGCTGCAGAGAACAGGGCGCATTGCAGGCCACAGCGGGAGCGGGGTCTGGGGTGAGGGTCGAGAGGCGGAGGACAAGGCCAGGGGCTCTGCCTGGCGCTGCTGGTGCACGGTGGGTGGATGGGCAGTGAGTATTTTGGTATTTCCAGTCTCTTTTTCATTGAGTCCCTGCTTTTCATATCTCAAGTTTTATCTGTCAATTTTAAGTTATAATTTTTTCCCTTGAGAAACTGGAGAATGTACTTTTTCCTAAAATTGAAACTAGAGGTAGTACATTTCTATGTTTTTAATGTTAACTGGAAATTTTTTCTTGAAACGACAGTACCGACGAGGACATCTCCTCTCAGCAGAAATGAGGAGGCAAGGCCAGGGCGGCTCAGTGAGAGGGGACGTGGTCAGCCCTCGTAGCCCGGCGTCCCTGCCCTCCAGCCACCTGACCAGCTGCCCGGTCCTTGCTCTCTGGATCCCTGCTCCTGGCAAACAGCTCCCTCCTCACTTCCTCCTGGGCCTCTGGCCATCCCTCAGCACCGGCCTCCGGACTCTCTTCCCAGCTCTGCCGAGGCCCCGGCGGCCCCGCCCTGCATGCTCTGCCCCCTCCAGTCCACTGAGGGCCCCCAGACCACGTCTTCATGCCAAGCTGCCCACTGTGGGCCAGATTCGTGCAGCAAATCGCCCACTGGCTAGCTCTGCCCTGTACATTTCTGTTTTAATTAATGGGATTGTCCTTCGAGAAGCTGCCACGGGTAGAGTGGAACCCATCTGGATGCCTCTATTAACCTCGCAAACAACATCCAGTGGGCGCTCGTTTTTGCTTATTCTGCCCTCCGTTGTCTCTCCAAATCTCTCCGTCTCCTGCTTAAATTGAGGGCCTCCTGTTCTCTGGGGCCATTGCCGTATCTTCCGGGATGTTCCGCCTCCCTGCAGCAGCTCGCCCTCCTCGCCCGCCGTGCTGCCCTGGGCCCGGCTAACCGGACCAGAAAGCCGTCTGCAGGCTGCCCTTGGTGTGTGGGAAGGACTCGAACCCAGTTTTCCAGCCCGCCCTGCCCCTCTTCTGGAGGTGCCCTCGGCCCTCTTGGGGGCACTCACCACGCTCCCTCCTTCCGCAGCTCTCCTCACCAAAAAAACCAAAACAGAAACCAAAAGCCAAAAAACTGCACCCAAACCAACAAAACCAAACCCTCCCGCTAGCCCCGTGTTCTCAGCCCTCTGCAGCTTGGCCCATGGCTGTCCTGATAGAACACGCACTTCCCCCGCCTGGCTCCCAGAGACGTTCCTGCCATCGCCAAGCACAGTCAAGTTCACTGGCTCCACTTGGTGACAGGGGAGTTGAGTGACTCTGAGAATCTGGTTCAATCAGCAGACAATTCAGAAAGCCTTGCATTCCTTGGCAGAGAAGTTCCCATCTAAACCATCTGAACCTTGGTCTTGACTACTGGTTCTTGTGGGACTTTTGTAGCTACAATGTTCAAGGGCATTTCCTAATTTTTTTCCCTTCCCTTAACTCAACTCTGTACTTTCGTCTATAAAACCAAACCAAACCTGATTGGACATTGGTATTTGTAGTTCTAAAACCCTGGAGTAAAGATATTTTATAATCTAGACAAGTTAAGGATATTTCCCATTGTTGATAAACCATTTATACATTGAAAAAAATCCTGCATGGGGACACTTGATCATACCAGTCAATACAAAGGCCTAGGAGGGGAATGAAGAATTTATGTTCTTAGGGGGCTTCTCATTAAAAAGTTCTTAAAAGCTGTAGAATTTGTCATTTGGAAACAGATCTTTAAGACTGTATAATTGATCCTAACAAGGAGGAAATGTCTATATATACACATACATATGTGTACATATGTGTACATATGTATGTGTATATGGCATATAGAAAATGTAAAATATCTAATGTAAATACACAAAATATATATATATATATTTTGTGCCAGCGAACTGTGTTTAGATTGTAACTGAATATGTTCCACTAGTTGTAGGAGAAGCTGTTATTTGCCTACCAAATGTCCATTTTCCTGTTCTTTCTTACTAATAGAACTTTGGCATGGGGGAGTCAATGAGCCAGCAGGAATGGCTGTATTCCCGCACTCCCTTTGCAGGTAGGGGTGACCTTGTGACATATCTGGTCAATGAGAAGTAAACAGACATCACTGGGGGATTCCAGGGAGTGTCTTTGCCCTGTCATTTTCTCTTCTGTTCCTGTTGGAGTGTAGATGGGATGGCTGGAGTAACCGTCACCACCTTGAGGCCTGGAGGGAAAAGCACAGACATCTCTGAGATGCTGGGTCAGTGCCAGACACCACCCGTCTGTGAATATCTCATTAGGTGAGAAAAATGAACCACGTTTGGTTACATCCCTATTTGTTGTCATTGTGCTACTCATAACTGAACAAGAATACCTCGCCAATTGTCTTAGTCATCTTGGGCTGCTATAACAAGAATACCACAGACTGGGTGGCTTAAACAACAGACATTTACTTTTCACAGTTATGGAGGCTGGAAGTCCAAGATCAAGGTCTGGCAGGGTTCGGTTTCTGGTAGGGTCCCTCTTCCTGCCTTGTAGTCGACCACTATCTTGTTATGTCCTCACATGGCCGAGAGAGAGCTCTTTGGTGTTTCTTCTTGTAAGGGCATTACTCCCATTGCCAGGGCCCCATCCTCAAGTCTTAACTAACCTTAATCACTCCCCAAAAGCCCCACCTCCAAATACCACCACATTGGTTAGCACTTTCACATATGAATTTTTTTTTGGAAAAAACACATTCTGTTCACGACACCAATGCACAAGGGTGCCTGTGGGATTTGGCGGAGATGGTAACAGGGACTTTATTCCTGGTCAAACACTCGTGGGCAAAGCTTTTATGCTAAATATTGTTGAAGTTTAAATACATTTTAATATATTAAACATTCTGAGCGTTCTGTGGTAATAACAATAAAACATCTAATTATGTCACTCTCTCCTTCCTCAATCCCTGAAACCCCAGCAAGGAGGCAGTTTACCGTTTTGGGAAACACTGAGTTGCAGGAGTTACTCTAGGTCGGAAGGTTACCAACAAACTCTGGGCAACATTTTAGAAGACAAAAAGCTTTCCCAAGAACTGTGTGCTCTGTACCTGGGTGGGAAGTACTGGGAATAACAAACGATGGTGCTCTCAACGCAGGCAGCCCACGTGTGGGGGTGGAGGTACGCTTCCGGAGGGCTCAAGCTGGAAGGGAGGTTTGCAGAGGCCAGGACAGGGCCAGGGTGTCCTCCCCGGGTGGCTGCAGGACTTGCGCCGTGATGCAGGGTCGCTTCTGGGCACCTCACTCTCCCCTCTGGCCGACCCCAGCGTGTCTGGAGACAAATCTTGCTTTTCTTCCCATCCAGACTGTGTGTAGCTATTTCGACAGCACATCTGGTCCAGCCACACGAAGCTCTTAGGCGACACCTTTCAACGCCTGCCACTAAAGCTTACTGCTCTTGGTTTCTAACAGTAGGTGAAAAATCCATTTAGGTATTTCTCTGCAAACTTTACTCAGGAAGTTAACGTCTGTGGCTGTCATAACGGGAGCAGAAATAAATGAAGAACTCTTTCCTGTTTAGAAATTAGGTAAAAATAGCAAATTATCCACAAGGGAATAGGGTGGCTTCTGTCGTATTTGCTGCTGATGTGAATAATACTGTTCTCTCCACTCGAGGAGTCTGCCTGTTCGCTCCTGCCCACAGGTAGGTTTGCTGCAGTCCACCCGTCTACCCCGCAGGCCTACTCGGACGCAGGCTCTGCGAGTTCGGGATGAACAGGGAAAAGACACCGTCTTGAGGGCCCCTCACTAGCGAGGCGTCTCCTTCCAGCTCCCGGGCTGCGCGGAGGACGTGGTGGGGGCCGCCGGGCGCTGCGGGGTCTGAGCGGAGAGGGGTGTCTCTGTGGGAAGGGGTTGCCCACGGCTTCCCGGAGGGGGTGTCCCGAGCTGAGGTCCGAAGGAAGTGTGGTTGGCTGAAAACAAACCCTTCACCCTCCGAAAGATACCAACTTCCTCCTCTCTGCCACCTGTGAGTGTCGCCTCATACAGCAAAAACGGGCTTTACGGGTGTGACTGAAGGGTTCTGAGATGCGGCGGCCCGGGCTGCGGGGCTGAGTGCAGTCCCTCGTGCCCTCACAGGGAGGAGGCAGGGCAGACGGGCACAGAAGGGGAGGAGGGGAGATGTGGGGACGGAGGCAGAGACGGTGGCGTGCCACCACGAGCCAGAGGTGCTGGAGCCACCAGGGCCCGGAGAGGCAGGAAGGACCCTCCCGTGGAGCCCCAGAGGGAGCGTGGCTCTGGCACACCTCGGTTCCAGACTTCTGGCCTCCAGACTGTGACAGAATGAATTTCTGTTGTTTTAAGCCACCCGCTTTGTGGTCAATTGTTAAAGCAGCCCAGGAAGCTAACACAGCGAGTGAAGACGAGTTAGAGTATTTAATTCAACACCCCTTTACCAGGTACCTGCTGCAGCCCACGCGTGGTGGTCGGCTTTGGGGATGTGGAGGTGTAAGACACCGCCAGGGGAGGGCCGCTCGGTCTCCCTGCAGACAGGCCTGCTGCCTCGGCGTCCACCGCAGTGTCACGTGGGCTGGGACAGAGGGTGGCTGGGACTCCAGAGCCAGGCCGCCCCCTCCCTCACCTCTCACGGCACTGGCCCCGCAGCCTCTCGCTCCTGTGACTCTGCTTTGGGCTCTACTTCCTAGAGGACCCCAGCTGCCACACGGCCTTTTCCATATAGGTGCTCACAGTCCCCTGGGGCAACAACAAAACACGGCACAGCAACGGGAGATGCTGCAAGCAGGGCCTGTTGGGTATTCTAGCAGAGGGTCTTCCTTTTTTAGGGTCATGGGATTACAGGAGAACAGGGTGAAGGCTACAGTGTCCTTCCCAGAGATGAGCACACGGATACACGCATGCACACGGGTCCCCGAGGGCCAGCTGTGGCTCTGTGTGCAGAACCCCCCAGGGGGAGACTGAGCAGGGGGAGTAATTCGTTCAGCCTGGGCTGGCGGGTGGGCTGAAGCAGAGAAGGAGGCAGGAGAGGGACGGCTTTAAGATGGTCTCTGCAGTGCTCAGAGGGTGGGCGAGCTGAGGGGAGACCCCAGAATCGGGGAGAAGCTAGGAGAAACCTGGGTTTTGGTGCAGGACTCTGGGGATCAGAGTGCCTGTGCACATGTGTGGGAGTGTGGGCATGCATGTATATATATTTGTGCATGTGTGTGCCCGTGTGTGTGTATTTGTGACTGTGTACGTGTATGCATGTGTGTGCGTGTGTGCACACATGTGTGTCTGTGTCCATATAATTGGGGTCTAGAAGAGGCACACACTCGAGGTGCATAGTGCAGGGAGATAGATTAACCCAGCAAGTAGATTGCAACCAGCTTTGAACAGCCATGGAGGTGACAAGGAAAGATTTGGACATGGGGACTTGAGGCAGCCTCTCCTTTCCCCAGATGGGGCTGGGAACCCCTGCCCAGAGGTCCCACGAGCTGGTCTTCCCCTTGCCTCAGCCCTGGCCATGGGGCCCCATCACCTGCTCCCCAGCCTGCCTCCCTCCCTGGATGGTGCATTTTTGAGGCCCACCCTGGGCTGACCCCCCTCGGAGTCCCAGCTCTGAGCAGGGCTCGGCACAGGGAGGCTGTTGGCCCCTTTGTGGACACGGTGGAGGTGGTAGGCAGGACAGTGGCTTGTGGCAAGGGTCCCAGGTGCTGACACTCGGCCACCAGGCAGGGAGGACGCAGTGATTTCTCATGATGAGTCTTTGCCTTCAGGCACAAAGGAACAAGCCTGGGAACATTGGAAACCACCTACATGAGCACTGTTGGAATTTTAAAACAGCCAGTGAATTGTAGCATCCCAGGCAAGTTCAGGGGCCAGGGACAGGCAGGCTGCTGGTCCTTTGTATCTGGGAATTTTGGTGCAGGGCCGTGTCACTTGGGCCGGGGCCCGCCTCCCGCCGTCCGTCTCTGCCCACTGACCTTGCTCATCCTTGTCATCGGCACACCCCTCCCGGCTCCCACCTTTGTCACCTCAGCCTCCCAACAGCAACTGGGCACCTGTGCTCTGTGCCAGGCACCCTGCCAGGGGCTCAGGATGGCGGAGAGTGGGTCGGGTGGTTGTGTCCTTTCGGAGCCGGCAGCCCAGAGATTCTCAGTCACGGGGAAATGAACATGCAGACTCTGAGTGTGTCCCTGGGGAGCCACGCCTGGCAGAGCCAGGAGGGCTGCTGGAGCCAGCATCGAGCGAGGAGGGTACTAGGTGCTGGAGGAGGGTGCTTTGGGGCCCAGAGAGTGAGGCCAGGGCAGGCAAAGGGAAGCCCTCTGCCAACTCCTGCGGCCAGCTGCCATGGAGGGATGGAGCTAGAGCTGGAGGAGGCCGCAGAGCCTGGCAGGGCCCAAACCACACAGGCCTCAAGGGACGATGGAGGGGGAGGTGGTGGTGGCCGTGCACCCACACGCCTGTTGAGCCTCTGCCGGGCCCTCCCAGGAGCAGGTACTGTGCTGGGTGTAGGAACCACAGAAATGAATCAGGCCTGGAGTGGGTTTCGAGGTATGAATACAGGAAAAAAACAAACAAACAAAGGATCATACCAAAATGTTAACAGCAATTAATTCTGGGTGCTTGGTCACATGATATACTAATTCTACTTATTTTTCATGGTCCTATAACGTTTCAAGACAATCATGCATCACATGTCAGGAGGAAATTGATAGATATTTTGAAGGCATATCCTTTGACTAAGCAATTCTCCCAGGCTTTTTTCCTTAGGAAAGAGCCAGGTCAGGTGGGGGTGGTGGGTTGGGCACGTGCCCCAGCAGAGGACGCCCCAGCGGGCTGTGGGTTTGCGGCAGGGAGAGTCCAAATTTCCCATTGCTGATGAGACGGTTCAGTCAAATCAGTTGGCTTCCCAGTCGCACGTGGACCAAGTCAACGGCCCCAGCCACCCTCCCCCAAAGTTAAACTTCGGGAAATAAAAGGCAGGCGCGGAGCTGTCGAGGGAATACAGAGTCATCCTGTGGCCCGTGGACGATACAATCCGTCTCTACGATCAGAACTCTCTGTCGGGGTGTCAGTATTAGCCTGCGCTGAGGGCGAGGCACGGGGCACACAAATGCGCCTTGCAAAGCAAGTGGCTCCACTGCGCAGCCGCCTGTGTTGGCAAATGTGCCTTTAATTACATCAAGCAAAACAAAGGCAGGCTCCAGGGCGGTGGAGCCCTGCAGTCCTACAGTACAGACTTCTCGGTCCGCATCAGAGCCCTTCTCTCACAAATGAAAAGGTAAAAGCCTTTGGACGTCCGGACACTTCATTTCATTGATTTAATACCCAAAGGTTTACTGAGCACCCACGAGGTCCTGGATGCCAGGATCTCGGAGGAAATCAGCTCTCCTGGTGCACAGAGTGATGTCCACAGACGGTGATGGCCTGGGGGTCGGGGGGTCGAGATGCTCTGCAGAATCAGGGGCCCCTCTAGTGGGGGCCCCTGAACGAAGCCCAGGTCAGGGAGGGCCTCTCTGGGAAGGAATGTTTAAGCTCAGACGTAAAGGATGAGAGGGAGCTAGCAAGCAGGCCACAGGCTTGGGGAGGGACAGCTGGGTGCCACCCTCCCATGTGTAAGGAAGAGCAGGTGCACAGGCTCCCAGGTGAGCCCAGTGTGGACTGGCGGGTGAGGTGTTCCTGGAACACAAGGTTGCACAGCTGGGCAGGATGGCTGGCAGGGCTCATCTGCCACCTTGGGTGCTTTGCACTTTCTCCTAAAGGCAGCACCAGGAGAATGGATGTCAGGGAGACCCTGGAGGCAGGGAGAGGCGGGGATGGGCTGTGCTGCCCTCCCTGGTGGCTGGTTCATTCAGTCCTTCTTCTCTGTTCCCCTCAGGGTCAGCTTCCTCACCCTACCGCTGGTTTTTACCAGTAGCAAGACACTGCCAGAGCCTGAGGGCCACATACATCTTTGTCCACGTGCAGTGGAAGCCAACTTAATTTCCCTGTGTCTGATTGGGCAGCCTGCCCCTGCACAAAGTGTGTGCCGGCAAATAAGAGCCCCAGCCGTGGGGGAGCAGAGGATGCCCAGGAGAGAGGGTGGGGCCAGCTCCCTGGAAGCCAGGGCTGCCTGAGGGAGGGGACCCCGAAATAAAACCAGGGCCCTGGGGGAGGGTGGCAGCTGATGGTGCCCACCACTTCTGCTTGCTATAGGAGGTAACAGAGCATCTGTGCCATGTGATGCCCCTTTTACAGAAAGCAGTGACTTTATAATTTTCATCTTGAAAGAGTGCGTCTCCACAGGGCGCAAGGAGAAGGCAGCAGGCCCTCTTCCCTGTCCTGCGTGGTTCTTCCTGCTTCCGGGATCTGCCATAACTATGCCTTCACCCTCCTGCTGGACGCAGGGTCGATCCCCGGGCCCCGTGTGTCCGCGTCCATCTCCACATGGCAGCCAGAGTGCTCTTTTTGTATTTTAGCCAGAGTAGAACACAGTGGATTTCTCATTCCCTGCTTAAGAGTCTGTGATGTTTTCTGATTGCTATTAGGAAGGAAAACGTGCAAACTTGCGCGGTGCCTCCCCAGCCTGCTGGCCTGGCTCCTGCGTGGCACTGGGAGCCTGGTGCTGTCCCTCCAGCATGTCCCGCCCAAGCCCACGCCCTCCCTGAGACCCTCGGGTGTCCCCTCTTCTCCTGCCTGCCCCGCTCACGAGACCCCTGCCCCACTGACTGCCCCAGGGAGTTGATTCTGCCGCATAGAACTTAGCTGCAAACACTTACCTGTCAAGGTGCTCACTGGCTTCTTTGCTTGGTGTCCAAGCTGGAGCAGGAGTGCTCGGGCCGGGCAGGGATCGCGCCCATCCTGAGTGTTCAGGGCCTGGGAGCCCTGCCCAGGGGAACTCGGTGCGTGTTTGCTGAGTGGACTAGTCTCCCTCAGCCCTCAGACACTGCCTTACGTTTTTCCCTGTGTCCCAGCCCGTCTTCGGCTGCACCTGCCGCCTGCAGGGGGGAGTGATGTGACGGGGTGGGGCCTGCGTTGGCTTCCCATCAGGTCAGCCTGTCCTGAGGTCAGCCCGTGGCTTCTGAGGAGGAGACGTGGGTCTTAAAGTGAGAGGACCAAGAAAGGATGCCCTGGGGAGACGGAGGAGGTGGGAATGGTTCACGGGTGCAGCCTGAGTCCCCGGGGAGTTTCAGAGATGCGACAGCCCTTGGGGCTTGCGGGGTCCCTGCCAGGCTCCTGGAGACCCCCAGACTTCACCCCATCCACCTGGTGCTTGCGTCCAGCTGAGCTGCTGCAAAGCCTCTGGACCACAGGCCCTGTGCAGGAAGTGAGGGTGACACAGTGACTACCAGCTGGACAGGTGGGTGAGGAGGGCAGCAGGGCATCCCTCCGTTGTCCCAACACAGTGAGTTATGGTGCCGACAGAAACTAGTGGCTCCTGGGCACAAGAGAGAGGTGTGCCCCGCTGGGCCCTCCCCACCACCTTGGCAGAAGAGGCCTCCTCTAGGGGGATGAAGAAAGCTGTAGGTTTCACGCCTCAGGTCATGGGCTGAAATTCCTGGGGACTTTGACTAGGGGAAGGCGTGGAGAGAGAGGGAGGAAGGAATTGCCAGCCGCGCTCTCCTGCATGACCGAGCCAGCGGTGGGACTCCCTGCCAGTGGAGTACACTGCATCTGATTGTGACAACTGCTTGTGGGTGAGAAAGGAAGAATTTAGTCAAATAACTACTTATAATTTTTTTTTCCTGTAAATGGACCAAATTGAGTCAAAACAAATTGAGTCTAGTTGGGACCCAAACTAGAGGACTAAACCTAAACACAGTCAGCAGCCACTATTCAAACTGAGTTAGGCCACTTTTCTCCCCAGATGTGTGTATGTGCAAGGTGACGTGGTCCCCGGCTAGTAAGCCCTGGTCCCACTGCGAAGAGAGTGGAGCTCTCCTCTGCAAATTATCCCCGGCTCTGTTGCAACCGGCTATGAAACCAGAGTAATAGAATTTCCTTTGTAGGCAATGCTGTTACAAACCAAACAAATTGCACTTTCAAGTAATAAGATTTTCTTATAAGGCACCAGGCGTTAGGGGACTGGCCTGGTTTTGGATAGAAATCACTGTTTCTCACACTAGGGAGATTAAGAAGGCTTTGCTGTGCGTGTGGATTAGTGGATGGTGTGGCTAAACGTTCTGCCTGCTCTCATCAAACCAGGCATGTCCTTGGTTCTTGCCACGCAGTCCACAGATGTGTTTCCAGCTCTTGTCCCTGTGTGGGCTTATGTCTTAATGGAGACAACCACAATCCTCCTGGGTGTGCAAGAAAGTCGCGGGTCTTTCACACCTGCCTTTTTCTTTGCCGTGTGAGCTTTGGTGCTCCTCTAGCTTCAGTTTCCACACCTGTTAAGTAAGCAGCTGGGTGAGCTCTCTGCTGTCTTTGCAGCTTTGATTTCCTGGTTCTCTCTCTGATGTGACAGGTAGCCCCGGTCTGTCTCCTCCTCGGCATGTGGGCTGGGAATAGAGGACCCGGGTAATTGAGAGCTGCTGCCCCTTGGCAGACCGGGAGGCTGCAGCTCTGCAGGAGGACGTGCCTGCTGGAGTTGGTGAGCCCGGGGTGGAGGTGACGCCAGGAGTGTGCCCCACAGGACGATGAGGGCCTTCTCCTCCAGCACTGCCATGGCAGTGACGGGTTGACTCAGGCTGGGTGAGGTATCAGTCTTTATCAAAGAGTGTGCACGCCAACCAATTATGGCCAGAAATGGCCCAGAGTTAAAAGCTATTACTGATCTTTTCTCTCCAGCATAGCATAGCCAGATAGGCCCCTTGGAGGCCACAGAGGCCTTGAGCACGGGGTCACCCTCCTGGGGACAGAGCGCTGTGCCCCCTGCACGCCTGGCCATGGAGACGGCATCGGGCAAGGGCTGGGGAGAACACCGGGGGGGGGGGTGGGAGCAGCTCTGGGCAGCGCTGGGTCACCCTCTTGTTGTGTTTGCTGAGCTCTGTTCTGGTGCTGGGGCAGGGGGTGAGGCAGACCTTTCCCTGCCCTTGGTGGGCTCCCATCTGGGCTTCACCCATTTATTCAACAAATACCCTGGGCACCTGCTCTGTGCCAGATGCTGTCCCAGGGATACAGGAGTAGGTGAGTGAAACAAGCCAGGAAGGGAAGGTCAAACACCACGTGCTCTCACCTACCCGTGGAAGCCAAAAAAGTCAAACTCGTAGAAGTAGAGAGTAGGGGTGGTTACCAGGGGCTGGGGTGGGGGATGGAGAGATGTTGGTCAAAAGGCACAAGGTTTCAGTCGGGGGGAACAAGTTCTGGAGACGTATTGCACAGCACGTGGCCATTGTTAATAATGTGCTGTATACCCCAAAATTGCTGAGAATACAATTTAAATGTTCTCATCACAAAAAACAAAGTATGTGAGGTGGTGGATATGTCAATTAGCTTGATTTAGCCATTCCAGAATGCATACATATGTAAAAACAACCTGTTGCACCCCATAAATATATACAATGAAAATGTTTAAAAAAAGAAGTGGTCAAGGCGGAAGAGCCCCCTGCCCTCACAGGGGTGGAGAACACAGGGCAAGGACAGCAAACAAAGCCAGGAAAGCAGCTGCTGGACACACGCACTGTTCAGACAGGGTGGGCTGGCGTCCCAGGGAGCGACCGGTGGTCAGGGAGGCTATTGCCGATTGGCAAGGGGCAGCCGGCCCTGTTGAGGCGAGGAGGAGGAATGTTCCAGAAGCATGGCAAAGCTGTCAGGGGCATGGGCTTGGCCTGCTTGCAGGAGCAGAAGTTAGGGCGACATGGAGCTCTGGGAGGAGGGGAGGATGGTAGAGCAGCCCTGCAGGGGCGCTGGGGTCTCCTGGGAGCACAGAGCCTCCCCAGCGTTCGGAGGGGCTGTTGAGATCTGCCGAGATCCCCACGGCCCTGGCCGTGGGGAGGGGATGGGGGGCCGTGGTGAGTCCAGGCTGGAGACCCCGCTGCCGGGACGAGGATGCTGGCAGTGAGGATGCAGACTCTGCAAGGCTGCTTGGAGGTGGGCTCTTAGGGCGTGTCCCTTCCTGCGGGCTGCGCAGGCTGCAGCAGGGAGAATTACCACGGAGGACACCCGGGCTTTTGGCTGGAGCAAGCAGGCGGGAATGGTGCTGAGGTGGAAAGGCTCGAGGGAAGGGGAGCAAACCAAGAACCCTTTTTGGCCGTGTCAAGTTTGAGATTCCTAACGATGTCACGGTAGGTTGGAGCCCTGTGTGGCCCCTCCAGTGAAGAGTCTGTTTCCCAGGCCGCCTCTCAACGGCTTTGGCCAATGGGCTGTGCCAGGGTGACTTTGTCCAGGTCCCATCCTTGTCTTGTCTCCACTCCTGCCCTCCCCAGACGCTGCTGCCATGTGAAGGGGCAGAGTCGGCCTCAGTAGGGATGAGAGCCAGCCCCAGCCCCAGACACGTGGGTGTGCCACCTTGGATCGCCCCGTCCCCATCAGCTGGTGGGTGACGGTGGCTGCGTGAATGACCCCAGGCAACACCAAAGAATGGCCACAGAGCCAAGCCCCGCCCAAACAGCTGACCTACACCGTGGTGGTCCAATGAAAGGGGCATCGTTTTACGTCACTAAGCTTTGGGTGGTTTCTTACACAACAGATGGTTGATACACATGTTCACATACAGACGTTACATGGGCAGCTGGGTGAACAAGTCTGGAATTAATAGGCAGAGATCCTGTCTGGAGGTTTAGTTGTTTGTTTTATTTATTGAGAAACTACTTTGTGCCAGTCTCCATTTAAACTACTTCAGATATAGGGGCAACAGGGCAGGCGATGTCCCTCCCCACACGGTGAGTAGGTTCCAGCAGGACACCGACAGCAAGCACGCACACACCTTGACTCCTGCTGTGCTGGCCAGTGTGGGGCCACCCCACACACGTGGCACCTGAGTGCCTGACATGTGGCTGGTCTGAACCAAGATGTGTTGTAAGTGGAAACCATGCACAGGATTTTTTTTTTTTCCTTTTAATTTATTTTTTTATTTTCAGAATATCATGGGGGTACAACACTTTGGCCATACACATTGCCCCTGTTCTGCCCGTGTCAGAGCCACAATCGTGGTCATCCCCCAAACTGTGCTCCCCACATCCATTCAGTGAGAGTTTTTCCCATCCCTTCCACCCCCCCCCTCCCGCTCGCCCGCCCTCAGATGAATGTTATTGCCCTGTGTGATGTAAGTGTTCATCAGTTAGTACCAGTTTGATGGTGAGTACCAGTGGTGCTTGTTTTTCCAATCCTGTGACACTTCGCTTCATGCATAGGATTTTTAATACTTGTATGAAAAAAAGTAAAATATTTCCTTTATATTCATATATTCATCACACATTAAGATTATAATATTTTGGATATACTTGTTTAAATAAAATATATCATTAAAATTAATTTCACCTGTTTCCTTTTACTGTTTTAAAAACCTTTCAATTTTAGAATAGTTATAGATTTATAGAAACGTTGCAATGGCAATAGAGTTTCCCATACACCACACGTAGTTTCCCCTGTGGCTAACATCTTCCATTAGGGTGGTAGATTTTCCACAACTAATGAACCAGTATTGATGCATTATTATAACTCAAATTCCTAATTTCTCCAGATTTTCTTGGTTTTTACTTTTGTTTTTAAGAGATCCTTTTTCTGCTCCAGGATCCAATCCAGGATAACACATTATATTTAATTATCAGTCTCTAGTCTTTTTATTTTTTATTAAAAATTACTATTACACAATTGAAGATCACATATGCAGTTTTCATTATGCACATTTTGGACAGTGCTGCCCAGAGAGATGAAACAGGAGAATTGGGTTAGAGTGACACAGGGCTGCCCTTAGACAGAGTAGTCAAGAATGTCCCCCGAGCACGTGGTACCTGCGTGCAGATCCGACAGTGAGGAGACAGCAGGGATGGGATGGCCTTGGGGAAGCGGAGCCTCGGGGGGACGCGAGTGAGAAGGTGGAGGAGCAGGCTTGGTGTCTTCCAGGACAGCATGGCTGGAATGAGGCCAGCCTGCAGGGCAGGGGGGTGCGCCCACTCCTTCTCCCCCTCAAAGAGTTACATGTGTGTCCTGTGCACCCACCAAGGTACTGGGAGTTTAGTGGGGAGCAAAACAGTGTCCCTGGCCTGATGAAACTTATGATCTACAGGGAGGAGAAAAAGTAAACTTCTAAAAACACCCTCGTCACTGATGGTCAGTCTTGGGATGAACCAGGCAGGGGCAGGGGTTGGGGGCAGAGGTGATGGGGTTGCCCTTTTACATACAGTGGTCAGGGAAGGTACGGTCAGAGCAGAGATGTGCAGAAAGTGGGGATCACATCTGTGTATTTGCAGGGGTGGGAGCATTCCAGCAGGGCAGGGGCAGGGGGTAGGGGTGGGGGGCAGGAGCTGTCGTGGATTTGAGGTGCAGCCGAGAGGCCTCCGTATTTGCAGTGGAGTGAGTGAGGGGGACAGAGGTGATTGAGGACTGAGAAATAATGGGGCACGGCTGTGCAGGACACCGTGGGCACTGGAAAGATCTGGGTGTGGTCCTGAGTGCTGCGGAGGGAGCTCCATGGTCGGGCTGCTGCGTTGGCACGCTCACCCTGGCTGCTGGAGGGAGCGTGGACCGGGTGGAGGGGTTGGGGGGTAGGCAGACTTCTCTCTATTCAACCAAAACCTGCTGTAACGGCCTCCTATTTGCCCTGTTGGTGAGGTGGGGATTCCTGTCCTGGGGCCACGGGGATGGCCAAACACAGCTCTTGGCATCAATGGGCGAGAGCAACTGCAGTTTCTCAGCCAGAGACGCACGGCCAGGAGGAGGAGGGCACTGCATGACATGCGGGGCCACCCAGGGCTGCACTCGGGTGCAGAGTGAACAGCCAGGGGTTGTGGGAGGAAGACTTGGTAGTAACAAGAGGGTGGGGTGCCCCTGGTTCCCGCAGGAGGACGTGGTGGGCTTGTTTGAACAATTCTAAGGGCTGGCAGGGAACTGAAACCCGCTACTCGGGGATAAATAGGAGCTGCGCCTGGTCCTGCTGATAAAGAGGGTTGTTTGAGTAGGAGACCTTATCTGCAGAAACAGAGCGGCACGGGGGACTTGTGGTCAGGCCATTCAAGGCCCTCCTGGTTTTCCCCAGATCTCAAGGCACACATAATATGGGCCTTTATTTTAGACATTATATCACAAACACTAACCTAGTTGCTGCTCTGAAGGGATTTTGCAGATGCAATGAAAATCCCGAGTCAGTTACCCTAAGATACCTGGTGGGCCACCCTGACCGGTGAGCCCTTCGGCAGCAGAGAGTTTTCCCAGGCTGGTCCCAAAGGAGGAAGTCGGACACTCCAGCCTGCACGGTATTCGGTAGGCTGTTGCCAGCTTTGCACATGGAGGGGGCCCTTGTGCTGGGGGATGTGGTGGCCTTTAGGATATAAGAGCGGCCCTGGCTGATGCCAGCAGGGAAAGGGGGACCTCGGCCCTACAACCACAGTGCTGGGATTCAGGCGGGACCTGGAAGCAGACTATTCCCCAGAGCGTCCAGACGGGGCTGAGGCCAGCCGACGGACGCCTCGATCTCAGTCTGTGGTGGCTCAGCAGAGCCCGGACACGCCTCGCCAGACTCCGACCTCCAGCGCTCTGGACTCCTCAGCGTGTGTGTTGAGCAGCTGAGTCTGTGGTCCTGTGTTGGGTGGCAGCAGAAAACACACACGGGCGGGCAGCTGCTGCGGCGCAGAAGGCTCCTCCCCGGTGACCATGGCCTCCCTCCTCCCTGCCTTTGGGTCTGTGCTGACGCGGGACCTTCCGGATGAGCCGCCCCGGCCACCCGTCCCCCTTACTCTGATCTGCTTTCCTACTCCCAACGCGCTCAGCGCCTTCTGACGCTCTGTGCTCTCCTCACGTGAATGCTGCCTTGTCACCTGGAGGGCCTGGGTTCCACGGGGGCAGGTTGCCTGTTTCATTCACTGATGGACCCCAAGGATCCAGGACCATCTCTGGCACATAGTAGGTGCTCAGTGAAAACTGTCAAAGGAAGGAAGGAAGGAAGGGAGGGAGGAAGGGAGGGCTTGGCAGAGGGTTCTGCATGGAGCTCTTCCCTGTGGCCACTTCTGGACCTGTCTAGACCCCGCCTCATCAGCGCCCCCTCCTTTTTGGCACCACCATCCACTGCTATGGCCACAGCCTCGTCTGCCAACATCGGCCTCTGAGGCTTCTCGCACACACCCACAGCTGAGGGGGGGTGGGGAGTGAGTGACGTCGGTTGATCATGGACTGTGATGCCCTCCCGCCCTGCCTTGGTCACCCAGCACCTGGCACCTGTCCTCAGCCTCCCCCGTGACAACAGACATCCTTCCCTGCCTCCAGGAGGACGCTGCTCCAGCAACTGTCCCCTCTTTCTGGTAGCGTCGCTGTTGCCTTCTTGCCTGGATCCTCCCACTGGCATAGGAAGCTGCTGTAATTTCTTCTATATTAAAATAATCTCTCCTTGCCCCAGGTCCCCTCCAGCCCCGCCCTTTGTTTCTGCTTCCCTTCGCAGCAGTGCTCCGCAGAGAAGCCTCTGCCTCCCCACACGCCTGTCCTGGAGCCTTCTCACGTGGCAGCACCCGTCCTGCTCCCCGTGGCGTCTTCTCGCCCCGGCCCTGGCGCCTCCTGCTCTGCCCGGCTACTGTGACGGAGCGTCCTGGACGTCACCCTGGACGCCTGTCCTCACTTCCTCAATGTCCTTGTGGCTCTAAAATCCAGTTTCGCACTAGCGACTCCCTACTTTGTGTGTCCAGCACGACCTCCCCAGTGCCCACCTGGCATCGCCACTTCACTGTCTAACAGGCCCCTTGAGCTTAAACCCGAGGGGAACTCTCCATGCTTCCGCTAAGTCTGTTCTGCCCAGAGCGCACCCACCAGCCCGTGATGCCTCCATCTTCCCAGCTGCTGGGGCCCCCCTGAAATGCCCAAGACCTGACCGTGTCTCGCCCCGAGCTGGTCCCAGCCACTATCGCTCTCTTGACCATCACGAGAGTTTCCTAACCAGTTTCCGTCTGGCCCCGTCATCTAATCCCAACCCAATTCCCAGAGTGACTTGTAAACCCTGTTACATCCTAGCACCTCTGGCTCAAGCCTCCCCACGACTCTGCGTCTCAACCAAGGGGAGAGTCACAGTCTGACAAAGGTCTGCAGGCTCCACGCGCTCGGACCCCCATCTCTCCTGGCCTCGTCTACCTTCACTCTTCCCCTCGTTGGCCCTTGTCAATGCGCTCCTGTCACCTGTCTGCCCCAGGGCCTTTGCAGCGGCCATGCCTACTGCCCAGGACACGCGCTGTCAGGTGTCCACATGGCTCACTCCCACGGCCAGTCCTGGCCAGAGCATCACGCTCTATGTGCCCTCCTGGTGTAAGCACAACCTCAGTTCTTCCTAACTCCTTTGCGTTGTCACCTACCACCTGCCAATGCACAGTTTACCTTATTTTTCCATGTTTTGCTGTTGCTCCCTCCGCTAGGACGTGAACTCCATGAGGGACGTTTGCCCATCTTGTATCCCCAGCACCTGGAACAGTGACTGGCCATAGAATGCCCACAGTAAGCACATGCTCCGTACAGAATGCCGTGCTGTGGCCCCTTTGCAGCCTGCTGCAGTGGCATGAAACCCAGATGGGGATGTGGAGACCTGGATCCCGGTGCTGGGTCTGACCCCGTGGCCTGTGTCATAACTTGGTTATATTTTTGTGGGAGTCATGTCTACACTGATGATAATCCAGACCCTGTAGCCAACCCGGAGTCGGCTTCCCTGAACTGCACACACTGTACCTAGGAGAAAAGACAGAGCATCCTCTGCTAGACCGGGAATGAACAGGAAGGAGAAGAAAGGCACAGATGTTGGCTGCTGCTCTATGCATTGCGGAATCCGACACTGGAAATGAGAACAAACACCCCTCCCTTGTGAGCGATCCCTCTGTGAAGGGGCCAGTGCTCTGCATTACCTGCCCAGTGGGAAGATTCCCAAACGTGGCCCCTGGAGACAGCCCTGCAGTGAGGCGTCCTGCAGGTCACCGGCCCCTCCCTCCCCAGGCCTGCACGGAGCTAGTTCCTAAAGACTAGTTGAGGCGCTCCCCCAGGGAGAGACAGGGCTCAGCGGTGTCCTTTTGACATTCTGCAGCCACCCGTGCATCTGGTCCCGCCTCACCCCCACCCCAGTCCTACTTTATTGCCTATCACAAAGTTATTTGTTTTATGCCCCACTAAGAGACAAGGCAGCAAGGCTTGGTAGTAGGTGTGCTGGAGGGAGGCAGAGTCACCTGGGTATATAAATGGCTTAACGGTGTCTTTCCCACGCCTTCCTAACATGGAATTGAGGCTAATTAAATACCGGCTGTGTTGTAAAACACTCTCAGGATCATTCTGATTTTAAGTATTTATTGGGTCTTTTTAGACCTCTCTGAGTGGCACTAAAATGAATAAGTTGCCCACGAGAGCACCATTCTGTTAGTTTCTATGTACAGCCCAGGACTCCTTGTTAGTGGGCTTTCAAATAGCTCGCTGGGAGCTGCCAGCAGGGGCCTGTCTAGAATCAGTAACCTCGGGAAGAATGAAGCCCCCAGTTATGCTGCAAATTTCTGAAGCGAGCAGTGGGGGGGCAGGCAGGAGCGGCCCCGGGCTCTGTGATACCTGTCCATGGACGTCTCAGAAGGCTGTGGGCTTGCACTCAATAAAAACAGAAAAAACTCCATAAATACACCTATTTTATGGTGGAGGCCTTGGTAAATCTGCCTGGAACACAGAGGGAATATGGCTTGGCCCCCACTAATGCTAACATATGGACCTGCTCATTGCCAGCCTACATTTCTGGGAGAATATTTAATAGTTTAGAGGAAACGTATTGCTTTAATATGAATTGCCTCCGGAAAACCATTTCGTGGAGAAGAAAAGTGGTAATCTGTCCCCGGGTCTCCATCTCACCACGGACGTAGGCCTGAGAAGGGATGTCTCCCAGGTGGGCTGTGGGGCTGTGACTTGGAAGGCACCTCATCCATCTCCCGCAGCCCGGCTGTGCATTCCCAGGCTCTGCGTGCGCCGCCGTGGCTTCCTGGTGGTGGCAGAGGGAGCACCGGCCTGGCCGACAGATGAGACCAGAGGAGACTGCCGGAGCCCCGAGGAGGGGCGTCGGGGGGGGGGTCTGCCCCGGCATGCGCAGTGGTTTTCAAAGTGTGACATGAGCAACCTCCCAGGACCCCGAGGAGGTGGTGGGGAGCGGCGGCTGCGCGTCTCAGCTGCACCCGCCCACCGCCATACTAGACGGGGATGCCCTTTGTCTTGCTCACCGCTGTATCTCCGCTACAGTAGTCCCTCTTGTCTGTGGTTTTGCTTTTCACGGTTTCAGTTACCCGAGGTCAAACTCAGTCCCAAAATAGTGAATGGAAAATTCCAGAAATAAACAATTCATAAGTTTTAAATTGTGCGCTGTTCTGAGTAGTGTGATGAAATCCCCTCCACTGGCACGTGAATCATCTCTTTGTCCGGCAGGCCCACGCTGTCTGTGCCAGCGCTGCTTAGTCACTTAGTAGGCCTCTTGGTTATCAGATCAACTCTTGGGGTTTCCCAGTGCTTGTGTCCATATAACCCTCATTTTACTTAATAGCCCCAAAGCGCCAGAGCAGTGATGCTGGAAATTTGGATAAGCCAGAGAGTAGCCGTAAAGCGTTTCCTTAAGTGAAAAGGTAAAAGTTCTCGACTTAATAAGAAAAGAAAAAAGTCGCTTGTTGAGGTTGCTAAGATCTAGGGTAAGAGTGAATCTTCTATTCATGAAATCGTGAGGAAGGAAAAAGAAATTCCTGCTAGTTTTACGAGCACAGTGTGTGCTAAGTGCGTAGTTAAGACGTAAAAGGCATTCAACCTGCGGGTGGAAGACGTGAACAGAAACGTGCTCCGACTGGGTTTGGTACCATCCGCTGCGGTCTCAGGTGTCCTCGGGGGGTCTTGGGAAGCACCCCCTCAGATAAGGGGGCCACTGTACTTGCATGGTGTGTTTCATGTAGCAGCTGATCAGTAAAAAACAGAAGGTTATCTTGTTTAATGGCTTTTCTTTGCAGCCACGCTGTTCGGGGTAAGCTGATGTGTTCTTCCTGGGGACGGGCCAGAGGACAGTGCAATGCGTGTGTCCATGGGTTTGTGCTCTGTCACCAGGGTCTGTGTGCTCCTGAGAGCACTGTGGCCCTTTTCCCTGCCCACTGAGGCTCTGGCTGAGGAGGCCTGGGCGAGGGGTGTGTCTGGAGCTCACCTGGAGATCCTGGGGAGCACCTACGCTAGAAGCTGCTCTCCAAAGTGGTCCCCTCAGACTGCTGTCCAGACAGTCAGTGCCCTGCACAGGAGAACTGAAGCCTTACGGTTTCATGTATGTGTTCCATGGTAAAACAGCCAATCAGTTACTCACCGCCGTGAGTAAGCCTGTGACGCTTGGTGTAATGTGTTGTGTGTTGCCAAACAGGGAGTCACTCCTCGGAAGGTGTATGAGTTTTCTGTGGCTGCTGTAAGAAAGTATCACAAACTGGTGGCTTCAAGCAACAGAAAGTTATTGTCTCACAGACTTGGAGGCCAGAAGTCCAAGATCAAGGCCTTGGGAGGGCTGTGCTCCTTCTGGAGCCTGCAGGGGAGGACCCTTTCTGGGGGTTGCTGGCCATCCTTGGTGTTCCTTGGCTTGCAGCTGCGTCACCCAGTCTCTGCCTCTGTCGTCACCTGGCTTCTCCTCGTGTGTCTGTGTTCCCGTGGCCTTTCTTCTCGTAAAGACACCAGTCATCTTGGGTTAGGGCCCCCCCGACTCCAGCATCACCTCATCTTAACTAATTACATCTGCAATGACCCTATTTCCAAATCAGGTCACATTCTGAGGTTCTGGAGGTTAGAACTTCAGCATATCTTTTTAGGGGAGACAAAATTCAACCCATAACAGAATGGATGAGGGTGTCCTTAGGTATTATAACATGCATTATGAAAGTAATGCATATTCTCAAAATATTTTTTCAAAGATGGAGAAAAAGATAAATATCCATAACTTCTCCCAGATAACCATTAATATTAAATAATATTTTTCGACAATATTGAGATCATACTTTATGTATACTTCTGGTCCCTTTTTTTCATGTGATAGGAATTTCTCCATGTTATCAAGTATTCTTCAAAAGCAACCTTTGTTAGTGGATAAATTATACCTCCAGAGCAGAGGTGCATGCCATAGTTCACCTTTTCTTGATTGTTGGGCATGTGTGGGCTGCATTTTTTCTGGCTGGGGTGGGCAGCAGGCCGAGCCCTCACACCCCTGGCTTTGCCACCAGAGAGGAAATTTCCTTCTGGCTCCAGTGCAAAAAGCCCCTAGAGGGATCCAGTGGCTTCCCCTGGTCATCAGCTGCAGCCAGGGCAGGGTTCTATGCTTGGCCACACCCCGTGATGTGCGGAAGCTGTTTCCCTCTCAGAATAAGAGGAACTGGTTTTTGCTGGAGGCAGGGGGAGCGCTGGGTACAGCATAGTGGATGCCTGCTCTGGATGGGATGGTTTTGAACTGACTCCTACAGAATGAGGAGGTGTCTCCCAGGCAGACAGATTACAGCAGGTGCCATAGGGAGCAAGGGCCATGTATGGCCAGGCAGGCACACACAGTCATGGGGCATGGGCACTCCTGACCACCGTGCAGAGAGCCAGAGCTTACAGGAAGGGCCTGGCCAGCAAGTCGGGACAGATGTCCAAGAGGCCCACAGGCTGTGCTGAAGGGTCTATATCCCATCATACAGGCTGTGGGATGGCAGGATCCAGGCCAGTGCACAGATGACAGCTCCGACACCCTGGTTAAGGAATAACCCGCGTCTCACTGATGTTCCTGCAAACACCTGCATCCACCTTTGGGGCTGTTCAGTTGCTTGGGTTCATGGTGTCTCTCAAATGTGGACTCAGCCACTCTCCCCAGATGCTTTTCCCTGCTTCAGAACATTGTCATGCAGATATGCTAGACCAGTTGGAGCCTAGTTGACCGGTGCGATCAAGATCCTGGTGCCCGGAGAGGCCACCGTCACGACGTCCAGGCTGACCTGGATTCTGGCAAGATGCGACAACACGTGAATGCGGTGCTCGAGGTAAACTCTATTTAAAGAGAGGGGCCACCACTTGACCATGAGCGCCTGGCCAGATTTGGGGGACAAATGTTACTCATTGTGAAGAGAGAAACGCCGTGTTCTGCATGGCTTTCACGGTGGCCTCCAGTTCTTCAGAGCTCTGCCCGGGGGGTTCAGGACCCGTGTGTGCGCGGGCTGTGTCAAATCCATGGTTAAGGACGCGGCCAGCACAACGTCGCGCAACGCTGGAAGCCTCCTTAGCGATCGCGGAGGACCCATACTGCCAGCCTGGTTGGTTCTTTGGCAGCTAAAGGAGGGCAGGTGAGGAGGGGCGTCTGCGAGGTGAGGTGTTGGGTGCAGGGCGCATTGGAGTTGGGGTGTCCGGGGGTGGCCAGGACCCCCACAGGCAGTTGTGAGAGCTGGGCTGGAGAGCCCCACCCAGGGTGGTCTGCAGGGGGAGATACTCTCTCTCGCACACTCCCCACTGGGCTGTGACCTCTCCCGGGGCAGGGACTACCTTGGACTTCGCGCAACAGAAGGTTTTAAGCCGACAGTATGCCGAGAAAACAAGTGGAAGGCGAGAGCCTCGGGGCTGGGCAGGAGCGGGGGACAGGCTGGGCACAGAGCCCAGGGGACACAGGTGGGTAGGCAGAAGAAGAGGAGAGATCACGGGCCAAAGGGAATAACCAGTAAAATGAGGGGAAACCCGGGAGAAAGTGATGCACAGAATCCGAGGGACAAAAAGGGCACGACAAAGGGAGTGGTCAATGGTGACCCTGCAGCCACCAGGGCAAAGCAAGGGTTGAATGGAGCTCGCTGGGCTGGTCCCTTAGGCAGAAGCCAGGCCTGTGGCTCCTGGTGACTCTGTTTCCATCACACCCTTGATATGATGAACACAGTTTGGCCTGGTGGGTTCTTTCGAGGAGTCTCCTTGGCATCCTCAAGTGTCGGTGTGTCCTCTGATGACAAGGGGCTGGGCCAGGACCTGCACTCCAGGGCTCCTTCCTGTGCTCCCTGATGCTCCCTGCAGCCCTTTCCAGCCACCACCGTGTGAGGTTTGCGTGTCTGTCTTTCTTCCTGGACCCTGCATTCCTGGGAGTGGGACCCATGGCTCCTGGCTCTGAGTGCTGACTGCCCAGCAAGGGGACCAGCCTGGGCAGTGCCAGCGAGGCTGCAGGAAGGAGGCCCAGGAGGCAGGTGGGGCAACCTGAGCCTCACTCTGTGGTGGGGCTCTCCCTCCCCGGAGCCCAGCTGCTCCCTCCGTGTCAGGCTCCAGGCTGCTGGCACCATGGGGGGGCCGAGGCACTCTGATGAGGCAGATGGGGCTGGGGGTGTTGGTTTGACCTAACAAGCTGCAGAGATTGCCCCAAAACATGGTCTTCTCTTTCTGACATAAACACAATCTGTCTCCCCAGAAGTGCTGCCATAAACAGACACCAGGCATCCCAAACCCAGGCAACAACACACTCCAAATACCGCACCTCTCCTGAGCTCATTCCCAAGGATTCCTGGATACGTGCCGTGGCAGGAACTGGGGGTGACCTCGCCCGGCTGTGCATCTGCTGCCTGGCTGTGCCCCACACGCCTCCCTCTCCCTGTGTCCTGTCTCTGCTCCCTGAGAACTGCAGGTGATGCATGCCCAGTCTGTCTCCCACAGGACTCGGACATCGGAGGCCAGGGCTCTGCCTCTCTCAGCCTGTGTCCACTGGACACAACATCATAAGCCCAGCACCTTCCCTACAGAGACAGACGCTCGGAGAGGTCAAGTCACTGCCTGAAGATCACACAGCAAGGAAGTGGTGGAGTTTCTGGGTCCTTGAGACCATAGTGTAAGTCAAAGAGGTCATCTAGCTGGGGGCTTTCCTCACTGAAGATGCTTCCAGATCTTTCGTAGGATAGCACAGAAACTGTGTGCACATTTCTTTGCCTCTTCACTGTGCAGCATTATCCATTTTCCTCATTAAGTCTTAGCTTATTAATAACCAGCCATTTGTCTTAATTCAATAAAAAGATGATTGATCATATTTGCAACAGTTTCATCGAACCCCTGAAGGTGATGAATGGGCCCTGCAGCGAGGAAGCCTGGAGAAAAACCGCGTCCTTGGGCTCACTTCAGAAGTGGTTGTTTTTCTCTCTGTCTCACCAAACTCTCTGAGACAGGTTTTTAAAAAATATATACATTTAGTATCCTCGAGAATCAATGCAAAGCCACACTTTTCCTTGGCATATTGGTTCTGAATCTTCCATCCCAGAGTTAGAGCCTGAATTTTGGTCGACATCTGTGGACGGGCACCTTAGTTTACTTTTTTCTGTATTTAGTCCTGAGCTACGTAACCACGTTTGTGTGTTCATGGAAGAGCGGTGTGGTGTTTCTGTCTTAGAGACTCAGACTCACATTGAATCCAAACATAGTGCCCGTCCTGTGCACTAGGGAGGAGCTGATCACACTTCAGTTTGTTTTAGCAGCAGACACATCCTGAAACACACCTGACCCACCTGAGAGAAGGGTCCACGCAAGTCTGCGGCCAGCACTCCTGTGCTTACAGATCCCCCAACACCCTGGGACCCAGGCGGCTCCTGGCCAGGCATCTCCAGCCTCCCTGCCTGGAGCCCAGCCCTGCCCACTGGCCCCTCTGGCTCTCTACCTGCACCCTATGCCCTGCTTGGCCTAACTGCCCTTCCAGAACCCTCCAGGCCATTCCTGGGGCTCTATTCACAACACTTCATTGTCACTTCATGGGCATGTTCTATGTTGAATGCCTGTGTCTCCCCCAAATTCATAAATTGAGACCTAATCCCCAATTTGATGGTATCAGGAGGTGGGACCTCCAGGGGGTGATTAGAGCCCTTATAAAAGAGGCCCCAGAGAGAGCCCTCGCCACTCTGCCGCGTGAGCACACAGTGGGAGGGTGCCGTCTATGAACAAGGACACGAGCCCTCGCCAGACACCGACTCTGCTGTACCCTGATCTTGGACTTCCAGCCTCCAGAACTGTGAGAAATAAATTTCTCCTGTTTATAAGCCCCTAGTCTGTGGCATTTTGTTATGGAAGCCCAAACGGACTAAGAGAGCGTCTGAGGGATCATTTCACCCCCCTTAAATGTATAGGTCCTGCCTAGAAGTCCCTGGATAACCATCCAGAGCACCCCACCCTCAGCCAAGGGGACATACCCTGCTACCCGCCCCTCCTGGCCCCTGGTCCTGCCGGCCCAGCCCGCAGGGGGCCCACAGTTGCCGTGCCAGCACCGGGACGATGGGAGGCAGCAGGGGAGAAGAGCAGACAGTGTCCTGTGTGGTTTCTCTCAGCCGGGTCAGGCCGAGGGGGACATTATGAACATACCTCCTCTGAAATATCCCCTGAAGACCCAGCCATTTTGTCCCTTATTTTAGCCAATATCTCAAAGCCCCGGAAAAGAGTTCTAATCAAGAGGCTGTGAGGATGGTGAAAACCCATCACCAGGAAAGAAGCACATTGTTAGGAAGATGAAAGGAAAGGCAGGGCTGCCCCAGAGCTCTCCAGGCCGACGTGCGCATGTGCACGATGTGCTCTCTTCCTCTGAGTGGACCGCGTGTTTAAGTGGCCTGTCTTTCATGTCCCTTCTCTTCCGTTTATGTTGCACAGATGAAATCAAGAATTTTCACTGGATTTTATATATGTATGCAAGTTTCTAGAACCCACAAGAGCATCTGGTTTGCGGATGTCTTCCTGCCTTCCAGAGCCCTGTGCTGAGGACACAGGGACACACAACACTGGTCTCCACCATTATGAGCCCCCATACTTCTGCAGCGTCAACCCCGGGTCCCCAGAGCGTGGAGGAGACAGGGAAGGCCAGCTGTGGCCCTGCACGTGCAGCACGTGGCATCGGGCTCTTCCTCCCAGCCCTCTGTGCAGCTCCAACCTGCAGCCTCGCAACCAGGGATCCCCTGAGGCCCATGCAGGGCCTTGAGACAAGCCGGCCTCGTGTCCTCTTCGCTCCCCAAGGAGGGGTGCGGAAGTCACGTGAGAGCTGGGCTGTGCATCAGCCCCTCACCCGCCTGGGTGGTAGAAGCTTCCAGACCCTGGACTTCCTCTGGGTCTTTGTCTTTAAGGAGGGCTTTCCCACATCCTGGGGGTGGGGGAGGGTGGGAAATTCGATTAAGGGAGGGCAGGAAGAGGAAGGGCCCCCCCCACACCACTGAGAGATTGGACAGATGAGTTTGGACAAGAGAAGAGGACACATTCTAGAAAACTGGACTGGAAGACAGACACCTGGAGGCAGCAGGGGAGTCCCCAGTGCCACCATCTGGGCCATAGCCGGACCCACACTCAGAAGCACCTCATCTGGCAGATAAAAATACTGGATGCCAGTTAAATTTGAATTTCAGATAAGAAATTTTTTTAGTTACCTCAAATATTACAAGAGACATGTTGATACTAAAACGTTACCCGTTGTTTATCTGAAATTCAGATGTAGCTGAGAACCTGCCTCTTATCTGGCAGACCCACGTGGCCTCCCTGGTCCCAGCTTTGAGTGGGGGGCGGCAGTCTTATTAGTCATTTGTTAATGTACAAATTAACGCATTTGCTTACTGAATTTCTGTTGTGGGATCGGCACAGGGCTAGATGCATGAGGAAGACGGGGTCCCTGTCTCTGGAGAGCTTACATTCTGCTGTTCACAATCCACTGGAGGCTGTGTCTCAATGTGTATCACTCGTCAGAATTACCTGGAGGTCTTGTGTGGTCCACAGAACAACGGGCTTCCAAAAATGTCTCTGTCCTAATCCCTGGAACCTGCCAATGTGACCTTGCATGGCAAAGGGGACTCTGCAGATGTGACTAAATTAAGGACTTGGAGATGGGAGACACCTGGGTGCCCACCATAACCCTAATCACACAGGTCTCTAAGTGTGTCAGAGGAAGATGTGACTACGGAAGAAGACCAGAGAGACGCCATGCTGCTGACGCTGCTTGCTTCGAAGGTGGAGGAAGGGCACGAGCCCAGGAAGCTGGAGAACGCAAGAAAATGTATTTTCCCTGCCGCACCCAGGAAGGAACGCAGCCCTACCAACACCTTGGTTTTAGCCCAGCAGGATCCAGGTCAGACTGCTGGCCTACAAACTGTAATGTAATAAATCTGTGCTGTTTTCTGTCACTAAGTTGGTGGTAACTTGTTCCAGGAGCTACAGAAAATGAATACACCTTGTTCAAACACTCCTGGGCCCATCCCCCGAGGTTTGGATTCCATAGTCTGGGGGGGCCTGAGCATCTGCAGTTCTGACAGCTCCCAGGGGATGCCGATGCTGCTGGCCCAGGGGTGAGAACCTCGCTCTAGAGGCAAGGCAGCTGGAAAGGAGAAGTCACGCTGCGTTTTGCAGGGGAGGGAAGGGATTAGCATCCTGTCTTGGCTGGCAGCTGCCCCTCTAATGCTGGGATGGGATATCAGGGTCCACAGTGTGCACAGTATGGACCAGCTTCTGTAGGACCCTCCAGGTACCAGACAGCCTTGAATGCCAGTTCTAGCGCAAGAGCTGGGATTCCTGATTCCAGGGACTTAGGGCCACAAGCACAAGAGAATGAAGCTCCAGGTATCCCAGGAGAGAGAGAACAAGGAATCTGAGTTCTAAGGACCTTGTAGTCTCAGATGTCCAGGTCAAATGCCAAGTAGAAACCTCGCTGGGATTGGAGGGAAGGCTCTCATTGTCCCTTGAGGTCCCTGGCAACTCTGGCATGGTCACCTTGTAACTGGGGCACAGCTCAGCCTCAAATCCAAGGCCTGCCTGGGGTGTAAAGATGGTCGAGAAGGAGAAGCAGAGTCATTACAAGAAGTCATGAGGCCCCATGAGAAGCGGAGGCTCCCGGGGAGCAGCTGCCCATAGCCGAGCAGCAGCAGGTGGTGAGCTGGGGTCCCTCTGGGCTGCTGGGCCCAAAGCCTGCCCTCCCGCCCAGCCAGCAGCCTTTGGGCAGGAGGGAAAGGACTGGCTCGGCTGCAGACTCACACACTCCCTTCTCGTCTCCCGCGGGCCTCCCCCTCCCCTGCTGGGTGCTCCTGGCAGTGGATTTATGTACAACACGGGGCCCACCCCCTCCCAGCCCATTCCAGGAGAAGCCTCTTTGAAGGCAAAATAGATTCCAGAATGATCGTTCACTAAGAGACATTCATCAGTGAGATGTCCTCCATAAAACTGAAATATCATGAGATCGCACACACGTGGGCTGGGAGCTGGACAGGAGCTATATTTCAGTGGTGAACACGGGCCGCGCAGAATGCGAGCAACTGTTTTTGATAAATTAGACTCCAGTTTACACTGTTACTTGCTTGTTGGAGAGAGTGAAATGGCCGTTCAATCAACATTCCGGCCCCCAGAAAGGCAGGGACAGCAGCCTCACGCCCAATCAGTCACCTGCACAACCGTGGGCCTGCCCTGGACACCCCGGAGAGCCGGGCTCGGAACAGCATGTCCGGGAGACGGATGACGCCCAGGAAGTTGCAATGTCGAGAGGGCGGCCTGGGAGCGGGGACTCACCCTTCTCCCGCCCCCGCCCCCCGCTGTTCCACCACCGTCCTTGGAGGTTCTCCTGGCCGAGAGGAGAGAAGAGCCTGGTGCAGGCGGCCCAGCCACAGCCGTCCTCTGGAGGAGGTGACTGCATCCACGAGGCCGTGAGCTGCTCCAGTGCCCGCAAGCGGAGACAGGGTGGATCAAACGGGCCCTTGTGAGCCCCCGGGGGTGCTTCACCTCCTCTAGTGCTCTCAATAAGCCTGCAAGCCTGGATCCTCCACCCCTGCCCCTCAACCCTGCAGAAGAGGAAACAGCACCCAAGGCTGGCAGCACCTGCCCAAAGCCACACCTGTGTCAGGTGTCAACTTCGGGATCCAAACTAGGCCTTCTTGAGTCCAGCAGCAAACTCTTCAGGGGACTCCAGCCTTGGCTAATCTGCACTTCAGTTGTGGTTTGAGTCACAAACATGGTCAAATAACTAGATCTAACGTTAGTAGGAACAACAGCCAGTACCGCGGGACACTTCCTCATGCAACTTTCTCTGCTGAGCCCCTCACAGAGTTTGTCCTGCTCAGTCCTTTCAAAAGAGGTGCTCTGATTAGGGTCCATTTTATAGATTAAGGAACTGAGGCTCTGCATGGTCCATGAACCTGTCATAAATAGGCAGCTGACCAAGGCTGAGGACCCTGTTTAATAACAGAATTTTCTGTGCATTTTGGCCACCGCATCTGCTGCTGGGCCAAGGTAGGCCACAGACGCCTGGTGGGTGCGGGTCAGCTGCTCTTCCCAGGGTCAGGATGTCCACCCACAGTGGCAGGGAGAGCTGTGAAGACCCCGCAACCTGGCCTCCGAGCTCCCTGGGAACACGGACGTCCACACCCACGTGCGCCAGAGGTTGCTTATTAATGGCGCAGCTCCTGCCACAAAGTCAGCCCTGAGAGCTGTTCTCACCTCCGATTCTGAACATGCTTTACAGGCATCAATTAAGTATTGATTGATAAACGAATGTATTAAGATCCTGAGAAATGACTCCAGGCACAGAAGTAATGACTTGTTACTGTGAAAAATAGGCCTTGGAGGCACAATGATTTCTCACCCATTGATGGCACCAATTCTGCACTCGCTCTGAGCAGGAAATAAAAGTAGGCAGGAGCAGGATGGGGCTGAGACCTGAAGAAATTGGATTTTGAGTTTTGAAGAGAAATTGGACCCGTGGAGGAGAGGAGAGTTCTCGCTGGCACTGCCCAGCCGCTGCATCGCCGCAGAACTGCCTTCCGCTCACCCGCAAGCCTGTTCTCCTGCCACCTGTCTGACCGCTCCTGCTCTGCCTTCTTCCGCCACCCATCCTGGGGGAGTCTGGCCTAGGCCACCAGCCCTGCCCTAGTCCCCCCACGCCCACCACAAGCCACCTTGAGACCCCCCTTCTGTCTCCTGGCAGGGACCCTCAGTGGGGAGGGTCCAGGCCTGGCACCCTGTCCTTCATTCTGAAGCCTGCAGTAGGAGCACCTCCCCAAACCCCTTGTTGTGCTCCCTGTGGCCCCCTGAGATCCTCTCCACCCAGTATCCCCGCCCACCCTGGCATCCTGTCCTTCTGTCCCCAGGTGAGAGCCGGGGTGTCATCTATGGATTTCTGCCTCGCCTGTTCCCTCCCATGGTTGGGCACCCTCCAGTGCACATCTGCTTGATACTGGCCGTGCTCTACACGCCACAGGCAGCTGCACGGCCGGTGTCCCAAGTCTTCCAGACCTTGATTCTACAGGTGGTAAATGACCTCCTCACAGGACAGTGTGAGAGTCCTCAGGAGACGCCCTGACAGATGTGGTCAGAGTGACTATTGGTGGTAGGCCCTGAATAAGGACACATGACTCGATCACTGCACCTCGTGGAGTCCCCCACAGGGTACAGGAGCAGGCTGAGCTCCTGGGAGGGAAAGAGGCCGAGGGCACCCTGGCCACTGCCTCCCTCAGTCCTGCTGCCCCAGCCCTCCCCAGCCACAGAGACATGGACGTGAGGACTGGGTACAATGAGGGGACACATTGAGACGTTGGCTGGGACTGGCCTGGCTTTCCCTCTGAACTTGTTATTGAAAGGAGGGAAGGCCCCAAGCTGCAGGCCTGTCAGTGAAGTGTAGAGCCCACCCAGAGCACCCTGAGATGAGAGCCAGAGAGACACCCTGTGCGCCTCCATCGAGCCGGACCTGAAGGCTGATCTGCACTTGGGACTTTTCACCTCTGTGAATCTGCAAACTCCCCTTTGCCTCAGTGAGTTGTCACTTGCACCTGTACGAGCATCAGTTAGTACAGCTCGCCTAACTACAGACTCGCAGGCTGGGAGGGAGCGTTACCTCCTCCGCACACCCTCAGAGGCACCTGCCCTGCTGAGCCAGAGCTCCAGGGGATGGCCGATGAGAATAGACCACGGGTGAGGACGGCCAGGGGTCGGGACTGACCTGGAGACCCTGGGTTCCTGCTGTGTCTCCTCTGCCCTATAGAGAAACACCTCCCCGTGTGTGCCGCGGGGAGCACCGCTCAGAAGTGGGGCTGGCCCACTCGCAGGCCCCTTCCCGCTGCAGCGTCTTCTGGCGCTGAGGAGTGACTGTCAGCCAGGGCTCTCCTGTCTGAGAGACTGATGTGAGTTGGGCACTGGATTTTGGCAGTTGAATGTGCTGATTATCCAGCCCCAATTACACTGAGCACGAGCGAGAATGTTCTGAAGTATATATGCGTGTGAGCTGCCAAATGCGGTGAGTCATCATATTCCCAACTTTTAGGCAAGTTCGAGTGCCAGGGTACACGACCCATAAATCAAAGAGACGCGGTCCTGGCTTCCTCGGGGTGGGGGCAGGGAGGGCGCCGAGGAGCTGTTGGCTGGGGGATGGGGGGCATGTCTTTCTATCTGTCAGAGAACGCTTGAGCGGTGAGAGAGACCGGGCTTGTTATTCCTGTAAAACCCAAGATGTGCCTGACAAATTGTCTATAATAAAATATTCTCTGAAGAACGTAATTGGGGGAGCCAGGTCGAATTCTGGCAGCACCGTCAGGTTGGCAGATGCCTAGGGGCAGATGTACCCCCCATCCTGCAGGGAGCCCAGGTGTGTGTGAGTGTGTGTGAATATGTCCCGTCAGACCGCTCCACCCACCCCTGCTCCCGGGGAAAGCCTCCCCTTCCCACCCACCTCCCTTGGTCAGCCTGTGTCTTCTCCACTCCGACCTGGCAGAGCTGTGAGGCCTGTGGGAAGGCGCCCTCTCCATGGAACCTTCTCCACAGCCCCCGGGGCCTCCCTGGACCCAGGCACGGCTCTCTGCCTCGTCCCAGGGGCTGTCCCCTCCCCGACCTTGCAGCAGGGTCCTCATTTGCATGGCTCACTGCCTGTGCCCATCTCCAAGCTCCTCGAGGGCCGGGCTGGCCAGAGCCTCCTGTCCCTTTGCTGCGTGGCACAGAGCAGTGCTTACTGCAATGTCCAGCCAGGCTTGGGGACAGACCTGGCTCTTAAACCCTCAAGAAGGCAACATGCTTTTGAGGACTTGGACCTCGACTTCTCTGGGAGGCGAGGGGCTTTGTCACTCTGACTTGTCACTCTGGGAATCTCTCCCTCCTCCTGCCCCAGTGACCTTGGGCAAGTCCTGTCTCCGGGTCACCTCTGTGGGATTGAGCTGGATCACCCTGAGTTCCCTCCCAGCTAGAGTACTCCTTCAGCTTTCCCTGGAGCTCTCTGCTCAAATCTAGAGCCCATGATCATGCCGGTGTCACCTCCAACAGTGGCCAGAAGATGGGTTGAGGGTCTGGCTGTTGTCGTTGGACCTAGTATTTCAGGAAGCTCCTGGGAAACCCAAGAGCATTTGCCGAATTCCCTACAGCTGCCCTGGGGCCTGCATCCTCCCATCTAGGCCAGATTCCCGAGCCTGTCCCCACAGAGGAGGATGAGGAGGCAGGCTCTGGGATGGAAGATGGAAGACGGGATGAGAGAGAAGGGAGGGAAGGGGAGGAAGCTCCGGAACCCCGGGCAGAGGTGGGAAAACTCACAGGAGAGGCAGACAGGTAGGGGGTCAGGAGTCCATTTTGGGACACTGTGTGGAGACTGTCAGGTGTGCACCCCAGGTCCTTCATCCCCCCTTCCTCAGCAGCATGCCACACCCAAGGACCACATGTGCCAGTGCTCATTTCAGAAGGTGACGGCTAAAGAGAAATAGCAGAGCCATGGGTGGGGAGGGGCCTCCAGGCCCAGCCCTCCAGGCGCTAAGCAGGACCAGGCCCTCTGCCCTTTGGTCCCTCCTTCGTCCTGCTCCCCAGAACAGTGGATGTGACCACTGGTGAGCAGAGGTGACTTGGACAATGAACCCGTGTGAAAGAGGTCAGAGCAGAAAGATAGACACAGCCTGGCCCTGGTGAGCATGGAGCAGCCAAACCAGCCTCCGACTGCTAATCTCCAGACTTCTCTACAGAAAAGAAAAATAAACCTGTCTGCAATTTAAGCCCCTGGATTGCAGCCTAATCTGATCCTACCTGGTGCAGACCTGTTATGTCAGAGGGTCCCGGGATACACGCAGTGGGGCCGCCCAGCAGACAGGACCACCGAGGCGAGAGGCTGGCGAAGGGCAGGCCTGCGTGGGAGGAGCCCCGGGTGGGTGGCGGGGGTGTTGAGGCAAAGCCGTCGAATGCTGCCGTGCGTCCCAGGAGCACAGGGGTGCCCACTGGGTTTGGAGGTGCCGAGGCGGGGCCTGAGTGGGACAGCTTTGGGGCATGGGGGGAGGATCCCAGCGCAGTGCTGGGTCAGCAGGGGGAGGTGGATGGAGCCCACAGCGCCTGCAGAAGCCCCCTTGAGAAAGCAGAAGAAGCAGGAGGTACTGGTCTGATGATGGCGGGGAGAACCCTTGGACGCTGATGGGAATGGGCCCCCACCCAGAAAACAAGAGTGGAGGTGATGGGGAGGATGGATCAGAGCACCATGGGGAGTTGTACAAGCAGCTCTCTGGGGCCTGCTTTGGGGAGCGTCACAGGCACTGTGGGGTTTAAGCCAAGGAGTGACATAGTAGGGCTTCAGTGTAGGAAGACACTTCTGGGGGCAATGCTGGGGAGAGACTGGATAGGTTGGGGGCAAGTGGAAAAACTGGAGGGAGAATACAGGGCCCATTTTCTGTCGCCCAGGCTGGAGTGCAGTGGCGCAGTCACAGCTCACTGCAGCCTTGACCTCCTGGGCCCAGCCGATCCTCCCGCCTCAGCCTCCCGAGTATGTGGGACTACAGGCACGTGCCACCATGCCTGGCCTATAGGACCAATTTTGAAAGAAAAGAAACAAGTTCAGTTCTGAGTATTTTACATTCTTTACTTGGGGGAAAATAAGAAGCTATAAAAATTGCAGGCAGGTGTGCACCATGTCTTGGTAATTTCCAAAGGATTGCTTTTAATATGATAGGCACATAAAAGATTTTAAAAGCAACTACTTTACATATACATTATCGGCTGCTCACAGAGCCTTATGGTGCCAAGGGAGAGCTTTGCCATTAACCACAGCTCCACAGCAGCGGGGCTGCGCCTGCAGGTAGCAAAGGGGCTGTGAGCACATCCGGAGCTGGGGGTCAAAGGAGGTGACCTGCAGCTGCTTGTCGGAGGCACCAGATCTCCTGTACCCACCACCGCTATCCTGGATTGGGCAGCCAGTAAGGCACAGACCTGGCCCCGGATGCCCCAGCCCACCGGAGACAGACGTGCAAACACAGTGGAACACGCTCCAGCCGTGCCGGGCACTGTTGTGCCGTGCAGGAAAAACATCTAGATTCGCTGGGGCGTCTGTTGAAATGAGTAGAGAAATTTTCTTCTGCACAATCCCCAAATTCTTTCCAGTTGGAGGGGAGGAAGGGGTGGTGCTCTTGTTGCTCAGAAGAAGCTTCTTGAAAGCCTGAATGGGGCAGAATGTAGGAATCCAAAGGGCCCAGGTACGAG
This sequence comes from Daubentonia madagascariensis, assembly GCA_023783475.1. Classification (NCBI taxonomy): domain Eukaryota; kingdom Metazoa; phylum Chordata; class Mammalia; order Primates; family Daubentoniidae; genus Daubentonia; species Daubentonia madagascariensis. The sequence goes on along the minus strand of JAKFHU010000600.1, from coordinate 1,147,100 downwards.
CAGGATTAAACTGTAGATTATTGCGTGAAATGATGAGAGAGGGGCCCGCCCTCTTTCTGGGGTGGGGAGACATGGGGGGTCGGGGCCAGAGGCGGCAGAAGGCACCACACCCCACAGTTACGCGACTCATCACTCCTGATGCCCTCAAGGTTGCAGAATTCCCAGGCTGCTTGGCCATGAGTGGGTCTGTGCAGGAGCTGGTGGAGGCTTGTTGTGCCTTTGGGTGTGGCTGGTGGCATGAAGGCCACACCATGCACGTGAGTGTGGGTGCAGAGAGGCAGCCGGGAAAATGGGGGCTTGAGGAAAGTTTCCCCAAATCCCGAGAGGCAGACAGACCCTGGCTGGCAGCTGAGTTTCTTACGTGACTTCGTTTATTGATGCTGCGAGGATGCAAAGATCCAAAACATCTCCAGGAAAATCAGAAGGACTAATAAGAGATCAGCGGTTATATTTTTCATTCACTACATCTCATTCTTCTGCAAATCTGTCCACTTATTGCAGGCAAGTCCTTTGATCTTTGCTGAAGTCTTTGAGTGCCTCGCATTTCTTCCTTTACCGTGGCTTTATTTTACATTTTGTGCGTGATAGCCCAGACATCTGAAGTCTGACTTTGTTCTCTTCTCCTTGTTGTGTTCTGTTCCCGCGGAGTTTTGCTCCGTCTGTCGGACTCGCTTGTTTCTCTGGTCACGTGAATTTTAGTTATGGTTTGAGCTCTGCTGTGGGACCCTGGTGAAGGGCCGATCTGAGGACATGAAGGGGCCTCGAATATTCAGGTGGAGTTTTCTCCTTGCACCGGCGCTGAGGAGGACACTTTGCACGGGGCTTTCTGCTTCTATGGGACTCTCCCCCATCCCCAACTCACCCTTTTCCTCCCTGTAACCTTCCTGAGCTCTGGCCTCTGTGGGGTGATTCCAGCCTGGCAGTCCATGGCCAGGGCAGGCGCATTAATGAGTCCCTAGTTAATGGGAGATATGCTAGTTTCTCCTCACTTCATGTTGGTGATTGCTTTATATATTTTTCAGCTACATTATTATGAGCATACGAATTGATAATTTTTTTATCTCCTGGTAAAACTATTCATCTTTTTTCACTTTTTAAGAACTTTAAAAGTTTTTATTTTTAATTGAGGAATAATAACTGAATTATTTATGGGGAACAATGTGATGTTTTGATATACGCATACATTGTAGAAAGATTAAGTCAAGCTAATCAACAAGTCTGTCACCGTAGCTCCTTGTCATTTTCACCTTTCACCCGGAGAGGCGGTGCAGGTGGTGCTGGTGATGCACGTCCGCCTAGTCCTGGCTCCAGAGGGGAGACAAGGAGAAGGAGCCCTTATCCCGAGGCCCGAGCACGTGCTCTGCCTGCAGGGCCCGCTGGTGTTCCTTTCCCTGGGGACAGGCGATGCCCCTGTGGGCTCAGAAACCCACACAGCTGCACCTGTGAGCTGCGTGTTTACAAACGGCCTGTCTTCTGGAAATAAATCTTTGCACTTTCCCGAGGAAATATAGTCTATAAATCACAGTGACATTTAAGATGGGTATCACCTCCTCCCGCTCCACTGCCTCTAAGTGTAGGCCCCCCACGCTTGCTGCAGAGCCTGGGAAGTGGTCAACCCAATCCAGTGTGGCTTAGGGACAATCAGTTAACAATAAAATCACTGACATCTTCAAATGTCAGCTCTGTCACCACAGAAATGACCTTGCACTGTATCAAGGAAAAGATGACTTTGTGAAACGTTAAACAGGTGAGTTCCCCCCCGCCAGCCCCCTACCACCGACATCATATGCGGGCTGGTCTTAGAATGCCACTGTGGTCACAGATTGCCCTCACTTTTTAATGCTGTGATGCTTAATATTATGTGTCGACTTGGCTACGCTGTGGTGCCCAGTTTCGTCAAACACTGGTCGAGATGTTGCTGGGAAGGCATTTTCTAGATGTGATTAGCATTTAAATCAGTAGACTTTGAGTAAAACAGATTACCTTCCACATGGGGGTGGGCCTCATCCAATCAGTTGAAGGCATTGAGAGACGAGATGGAGGTGCCCCGAGGAGGAGGGAATTCTGCCTCCACGCTGCCTTCGCACCCAGGACTGCAACACCGACTCCTGCTGGGATTTCCGTTCTGCTGGCCACTCTGCAGCCTTCACACTTGCCAGCCCCCACACTTGCATGAGCCAATTCCTTAAAATAAATCTCTCTCTCTCTCTGTATATACATCCTATTGGTGAGGTTTCTCTGGGGAGCCCTCACTAACAGACAGACAGATGACTTGGTGCACAGCATTTTGAATGCACACACTAAAGTCACCACTTTCCTCTAGGAATGGGTTGGGATGAACACACTAACTCACTCATATCTGCAAATATGAATAAAAAAATCACTGGTGCCAAGTTCCAGTGCTGGTGCAATGAGATAGCTTGAAGGAATGGCATTTTATGTAATTTATTCAAGGCCATAGGGCATGAAACCAGGAAGGGAAAACAAAATAACGCAAAGCAACCCTTACTGCACCCTCCGCCCTGGTGCCCTCCACGTCTACCACCTTGATGGCTTAGAGCACGTTTACTGGGGGCACCCACAGCCCCAGTTCCTGCCACGTATTTACTGGCTAAATTGCTTTTGTGTGTTTCTCTGAGATAAATGTCAGCTCCTAGGTCCTAGTACCTGGAACATAGTAGGTGCTCAATTCAATTTATGTTGAAATTGATACAAGTAGGTGAATTATAGTCATGACAAAGAGAGTGATCTGCAGGTCAGGAGTCAAAGTGTGTCAGAGAATGAGTTGGGGGATCAGGTGGACGGAGCTTCAGGTCCCAGCTCAGGCACATGTGTGGTCGTTTAGCCTCTCTGTACCTTGTGATCCCCTTGCGGAATGAGTGTAACTTCACCTGCCATCATCCTGCACGGGGCTCAGGACTCAACCAGAGGAGATGAAGAGCACATAGCACAAGGCTGGTGCCCAGTGGGCGCTCAGTGTGAAGGACACGTGTTACCATCATGGGCTCCCACAGCACTCTGCCTGCACCCTGTTTAAAGTGCCTTCCCCACCTTAGAGCTGTTTATTTTACAGATGCTTTTGTACTTGGTTACTATTTGCAATTGTATTATAAGCTTTTCTCTTTCTCCTTTCAGCATCGAGAGCTCAGTGTGAGCTTGCTGAACGCCTGTGTGCGTGGACGGGCGAATGAGTCAGCAGATTGCACAGCATGGCTTTCTCCATCCATTTATTTAGATGCAGGTTGCCCTGTGTGGCAATCCTCCCACGGTAGATCTTAGGCAAAACTACATTTACAGAGGGACCAAGGGTCAAAATCCAAATAACAGCTGTGCTTTGGCACGAGTGATAAATGACTCAGGCCTAGCAGCATGGTACATATCACACAATTTTCAAAGTCATCATGCAGTTTAATCTTCTCAACGACCCTGGGAGCTAGATCTGATTATTGTTTCCAGGTGGTGGGGCAGAGACCTGGGGTTATTTGGGCAGCAGATTGGGGTCCCAGGTAAGTTTGAGCAGGGGCTCTGGGTGGCACATTCTCCCACGCTTCAGATTTCTTGCTCCCAGGGAAGAGGTAAGACTGAATGAAGGAGGGTGGATTTCCAAGGACTGTGGTCCCTCTTGCCCAGATCTAAGGATTTGGCTGCAGAAACTGCTGGATGGGGTGCTTGCTCTGCAGGTTTGTGTCCCCCCAAATTCATAGATAGAAATCCTAATCCCCAAAGTGATGGAATTCAGAGGTGAGGTCTTTGGAAGGTGATTAAGTCATGGGGGTGGAGCCCTCACAAGTGGAATTTGTATCCTTGTGCAGAGACCCTAGAGAGCTCTATAGCCCTTTCTCCACCCTGTGGAGACACATTGGGGAGATGACCATCTATAAGCCAGGAAGTGGGCCCTCCTGGATGCTGAATCTTCTGGCCCTTTGGTCTCATACATCCCAGCTTTCAGAACTGTGAGAAATCACTGGTTGTTGTTCAAGCCACCCAGTCTATGGTATTTTGTTATAGCACCAGAACTGACTACGACAGAGGGGAGTGTGAACTGAGCAGGGAAGGGACTTGCTGTGAACAGAATGGTCGTGCCCTGTCCCCTCAAATTCATATGCTGAAGCCCTAATTCCCAGTGTGACAGTATTTGGGGGAGGAGCCTTTGGAAGGTGATCAGATTTAGACGGGGTCACCAGGTGGAGTCCCCTTAACAGGATTAGTGCCCTTGTAAGGAAATGGCAAGACCAGTGCTCCTCATCCCCCAACACGTGAGGACACAGCAAGAAGGCGGCAATCTGCGGGCCAGAAAGAGGGTCCTCGCCAGACACAGGGTCCTCGCCCTGACCTCAGACTCCCAACCTCCAGAACTGTGAGAAGTGAATTTCTGTTGTTTAAGCCGCTAAGTTTATGGTGTCATGTTACAGCAGGCTGAACTAAGACGGACCCCAGGGGAAAACAGAAAAGAAGATGCAGATGAAAGCAGGGAAGGAAGAAGGAAAGGCAGGTGTCCTGAAGGACAAGGCTGTATTTTTGAACATTGGATGTTGACGTCAGAAGAGGCAGCCCTGGAGCTGTAAGTTGTAATACAACTGTCATAGCTGTAAGCTATTCTGGTCCACTCTTTCCTTCTTATGGAAAATTATCTGACTTAAACATTACCAGCAAAAAAGACTGTGGTTGAATTACCTGCAAAGTTAGTATAAGAACAAAAAAAAGAACAGTTAGCATAATAATATTGCTATAGATAGTAACACACAACAGAAAGACATAGCCACAAAAAATTGAAAACTTCAATGTCTCAAAACAATCTAATTTTGTTTTTAAGAAATAAGAGAACTTGTTTAAAAAAAGCATATATCAGAATTAAAATAACTCATAAATGAGATGATTGGACAAATAGAAGATAAATAGAGCTCACAGACTTAGTAAATAAAAATAAAAGAAAAACATCACTTTAGAAAAAAGAGATGAAATTAGAAGGAATATAAGAGTAAATAACTGTTATAGATAATGTCACCAGAGAAATATAAAATATAAAGGAAGAAATATTTTAAAAAGAATGAAAATTCATGAAGACATTAAAATATTTGAAAGTAATAATACAGAAGACTGGAAAGAAGATGACACATTGTCTTTCACTGAGTTTCTTAAATATGTTTCTCCATTTTCTTCCAGTATAAAGACTTGTTACAAAGTGTGATGTCAGACTGATTTTCTTTCCTCTGTAAGGTTCTGGTCTTTTTACAATAATGCCCAAAGAATTGCATTTTAATCTAAAGCCCAGTAGTTTTACTAAAGTATGCTTTTATGTGATCATTCTGGCTGAATTTTCCCAAACACTGATTGTATCCTTTTTAAATATTTGTTTTCTTTTAAGTGATGAAGTTTTATTTTGTTTTGTTTTAAATATTGGTTTTAGTATTCGTTCTGTCCCATGCAAACCAAAGCACAGGACAGGATGATCAACATAAAAGCATACTCTAGTAAAACTATTGTTTTGGACTAAAAAGCAATTCTTTGAGCATCCATGTAAAAAGACCAGGAATATTACAGAAGAAAGAAAATCAGACTGACATCACACTTTTTGACAAGTCTTTATACAAGAAGAAAATGGAGAAACATATTTAAGATACTCAGTGAAAGACAGTGTGAGCTGACCAGCCAGACTGACTTTTAGGTAAACATTCATATAAAAACTCAGAAAATAGTGTCCCTGTGAACCCGTCCTGAAGTGTTTAGTTGAGAACATTTATTTCTTACAACAAAAATGATGGCAAGGCAGTGGCAGAAGGATGGACAGTTAGCATGGGGTTCCAGGCACCCAGAGGACAAGTTAGCATGGGGTTCCAGGCAGCCAGAGGACGAGTTAGCATGGGGTTCCAGGCAGCCAGAGGACGAGTTAGCATGGGGTTTCAGGCACCCAGAGGACGAGTTAGCATGGGGTTTCAGGCACCCAGAGGACGAGTTAGCATGGGGTCCAGGCAGCCAGAGGACAAGTTAGCATGGGGTCCAGGCAGCCAGAGGACGAGTTAGCATGGGGTCCCGGGCAGCCAGAGGACGAGTTAGCATGGGCCGGGCAGCCAGACAGTTAGCATGGGTCCCGGCAGCCAGAGGACATTACACGATACGGTCACAAATGGTAGTGCTAATGGGATATGAGGAAGCAGCACAGTAGCAATGCTTGTGTCTTCATAGAATATAAGCAATTATCAAAAATTTGGGTTGGGGGAAGGAGAACATATAAAACATAGAGCAATCTAACTGATTATAGGTACTGAGAAAGAAAAATACTTAACTTCAAATAGAGTTGATATTGGGAAGAAGAGAGAAAAGACAACAGGAACCAAAGTGCAGGTCCCAGAAAGAGGACAATGCAAATACGAAGGTGTTAGTGCAAAAGTGTCCACTAAAACAAAAATTCAAGCCCTTCTACATAGCTAAAGATATCACAGAAAGAGAGAAAAAGCAAATTAAAAGAGCAAGTTCAACATAGCATACAGTGAGCGAATATATGTGTACATGTATGATGTCATATACACGTATGTTGTACAACTATGACAGAATGAAGACAAAGATATTGATTATATTGATAAATAATACTTAGAAATGGGATTAATGCAAATAAAATAAATATGATTTTCAGAGTGGCTAACAAGGTGAAATCCAACACTATGCTGCATACGTGAGACCTGCCTAAAATAAAGAGATTAAGGAAGGTAAAAGAGAAAGTACAAATTAAGATATTCCAGGAAGAATGTAAACAAAAGGAAAGCAGGTATACCATCCATGCTCTCTAACACGGTAGATGCTAGACCGTATAGTGTTGAAAGAGATTTAAAAGGGAGCATTTTTATAATGCTAAGGCTAAAATTACACTCACGAAGCATATTCACAGTTATCAATATATACTAATAGGTGTCAGAGTCATTTTCAAAGAGTGGAAATTTCAGGAGATACAAGGAGAAATAGATAGAAATACCTGCTCATAACAGAATTCACCAACCGGCTCTCAATCCAAGGCAAATCGTCAGTGAGGAGACAGACGACTAATGACATGGCCATGAGCAGATCTATAGAATATTGAATCTGACTGGACTGGAATACATCTTCTTCCTAAAAGTGCATGAAACATCCCCCAAACCGACCATACGTTATGCCACAAAGAGAATCTTATTAAATCCAAAGCATACACATCATACAATCTGCATTCTCCTACTGCAAGCAATAAAACTAGAAGTTAATTATAGCATTAGCAAAGCAAAAAGGCTTTTCCACAAAACATGGTATCAACTCTTGGAACAAAAGCCAAATAGGAATGAAATTACAGGATTTCATAAAAATAATAATGCAAACCAACAATATAAGAATCTATAAAACATGTTTAAAGCCATTATAAAAGAGTAATATTAGCCTTAAATAAAAATGAGTATCATTAAAAATGAAAAAAGGAAAATAAATTAATTAATATCAATACAAAAAACTAGAAAGGAAACAACAAAGTAAATCCAAAGAAAGTAGAAAAAGGAAGTAATAAAAGTGCTAATGAGTTCTAACGAGTTACAACAAAAAGCAATAGAACTAACTAGTAAATATATCCAAAATCTGGTTCATAGGCAAACTGTGAGGCCATCTAAAAAAAAGGCCTGGTGGGGGTTGGGAAAAGGACAGCACAAATATACAAAATATACAAAATGGGAAGGGACAAAGGATAAATAGACATCAAATCCAGAAGAACTTATTTTTAAAATCATATGATTACATTGTAAAATTGTATGCAAATAAAGTTAAATACCAAGATTGAATAATTTTTTAGAATAGTACAAAGTACTAAAATTGACCCCATTAAAGAGAGAAAATCTAAACAGGCCAGTTGCCATTAAAGAAATGGAGGAAGCAGTTAAAGAGCACTAACTTCTTCCAAACCCCATTTCCACAGGAGAAATACAACAAGTTTTAATTAGATCAATTAATAGCAACATTACTTAAATAATTCTGGAATATAGGGAAAAATGGAAAACTTCCAAATTCTTTCTATGAAACAAGTAAAACCCCTGTAACATGATGGAGCTTTTACTAAAAATCAAAAGTACTGACCAATTTCACTTATGAGCATAGATGCGCAAAAATCTTAGATAAAACCTAATTGAACAGAAGCAAACAGAGCATAACAAAATACTGCATCATGACCAAGTGTTCATTTTACCAGGAACAGGAAGGTGGTTCAATATTAGAAAATATATTAATATAATCCATCAAATGAATATAGCTAAGCAGAAATATCATCTGATCATTTCAAAAACAGAAGAGGTATTTTACATAATTAAACACATTCATGTTAAAAACACTTGATTAAAATTAGCAATTGATGCGTCTAGAAGTTATCATACCACTTATGGGTAGATACAAACATCCTTCTGGCTAAAGACAGGAAGAAAACAAGAATGCCTCCATCTCTCCTGCTGTTGAAAATATTAGGCAATGCAATTAGATAAGACAAAGAAATCAGAGGCACAGGTACTGGAAAAGCAGAGGAAAAAATAAAACCATCTCTGTTTGCAAATGATAAAATTATGTATCTTGAAAATCCCCAAAAATGAAAGGAAAAACCATTATCCCCCCAAAGAGTGAGACAGAAAATTTATGAAAATGTATGAATTTTATGATTATGAAATGAACATTTAAAAATGAGTAAGAACTTTTGCTTCCAGGAAGATGGAATACGTTTCCCTATTCCTCCCACTAAGTACAACTAATCCCCCTGGACATTATATACAGAACAAACTTTAGAAAGCTCTAAAAGTGAAGAGGAGAAGGCAGGCTGACCTTAGCAACCAAGAAACAGCACGCTGGTGAGTTCCCTGGGTTTTCTTACAGCTTCATGGTTCCTAGACTTAGAACTGAAGAAGTCAGCAACTTGGAAGTGCCAGTGGGTACAAAACACAACCCCAAAAGTCTGCTATTTCTAGGCAAAGGACAAGGAAAGTGGCAGCTCATCAAGACAGAAACTTTTTAGATAATAACCTCTCTACTCCAGCAATACCATAGAAAAACCTGTGACACTAGTCACATCAGCAAAGACAACCCTTGCCCAGCAGTAAGGAAGTCTCCCTCCCCCTCCCCACTGGGCTGGCATCTGAAGAGGCCTAGGGAAGAGTAAGGACTTTCACCTCCACCCGGCAGTGATGGGGCCCCACCCACCACGGTGTCCATAGATACCATGCGGGAGATGGAATTACCATCCACACCGGGCAGTAACAAAAAGACCCCCCCACTTCGGGTGCCAAGGGAGGATTTCACTTGGCAGTAATAAAAAGAAACAACAACAGAAAAAATTGGGAAGAATGGTGTCCCTTCCCTTTCCCTCCCAGAGCAACGTCAAAAGGAAAATTAAAATAATTTGTCACCAGCAGACCTACCCTACAGCTAAAACAGAAGGCTTAAGTAAGACCCAGAGTCTCATAACATAATACAAAAATGTCCAGGATTCAGTAGAATATCACTCATCATACCAGGAATTGGGAAGATCACACACTGAATGGAAAGGCAGTCACTAGATGCCGACACCGAGGTGGCAGAGATGTTGGAATTATCCGACAAAGGTTCTAAAGCGGCCGTGGTGAAAATGCTTCCATCAGCAATTGAGAACATGCTTAAACAAATGAGCAAATGGACAGCCTCAGCAAAGAAGTGGAGGGATAAAGACAAGAACAAATAGACATTTTAGAACTGAAAAATACAACTGAAGTAAAAAAGAACAGTGAATGGCTCAGTAGCAGAATGAAAAGGACACAGGGAAGAGTCAGTGAACTGGCAGGTGAACAGTGGAGACAACCCAATCAGGACAGCACAGAGCAAGTAGACTAGGAAAACAAAGAAATGAACAGGGCCTCAGGGACGTGTACAATTGTAACAAAAGTCTAAGTTTGTGTCATTTTGTCCCTGAAGGAGAGATGGGAGAGCGAGAGGCTGAAAAGCACCTGAAGAAATAATGGCTGAAAATGACAAAAAATTGGCAAGATGCACAAACCCACAGATTCAAGAAGCTGAAAGACTCTCAAACGATATAAACCTATGGAAATCCATGCCAAGATACATCATAATTAAACTTCTGAAAGGTAAAAACAAAGGAAAAATTTTTGAAAGTGATCAGAGGAAAAGGACACCCAGCCTAAGGGAAAAACAACATGAATGGTGGCAGATTTTTCATCAGAAACCACGGAGGCCAGAAGGAAAGGACAGAATTTTTCAGCTACTAAAAGAAAAGCACGGTCAACCCAAAATTCTACACACATGAAAATATCCTTCAAGAATGAAGGCGCAATTAAGACATTGTCAGATTAAGGAAATCTAAGAGAATTTGTCACCGCAGACCTACTCTAACAGAATAACTAAAAGGAGTTCTCCAAACAGAAAGGAAGTGATGAAAAATGAACTGAAAACATCAAGAAGGAAGAAAGGAACACAGCAAACAAAAATATGGGTGAATACTATTGTATTTTCTTTTTCCTCTTGAGTCTTATAAATTACATTTGATGGTTGAAGCAAAAATGATGACACTGTTTGATGTTCTAAATATATGCAGAGGAAATATTTAAGACAATTACAAACTAGGGATATGAAGGGTCTTAAAGAGAGGTCATGTTTCTATACTTCACTCCAACTAGTAAAAGGACAACAACAATAGTCTGTGATAAGTTATGTATATATAGTATAGTATCTAGAGCAACCACTCAAAATGCTATACAGAGAGGTACACTTAAAAAAAACTACAGATAAATCAAAATAGAATTTTAAAAATTGCTCAAATAACCCATAGGAAGGCAGGAAAGAGTATCCCCCCACACCCTGGGGCGGGGGTAGAGAGGGAGAGAGAGAGAGAGAAGAAAGAGAGAGAATAAACAGAAAACGAGAATTAAAATGGCAGACTTAAGCCCTAAATATTAATATCAATAATTATAAATGATCTAAATGCACTACTTAAGATACAGAGTGGTAGAGTGGGTTAAAAAGCATGACGCAACTATATGCTGTCTTCAAGAAACTCACTTCAAATACAGTAATATAGGCAGGTTGAAAGTAAAAGGATGGAAAAAGATATAGCATGCAAACATTAATCAGAGGAATGCAGGAGCAGCTAAATTAATATTAAATAAAGTAGACTTCAGACCAAAGAAAATTATGAGAGACAGAGGGGGACATTATATATTGATAATAGGGTCAAGCCACCAAGAAGACACAGAAATCCTAACTTTGCATACACCAAACAATGGAGCTGCAAAATGTGTGAGACCAAAACTGATAGAAACAAAAGGAGAAATAGATAAATCCACAATTAAGAGTTGGAAACTCCCCTCTCTTGAAAACTGATAGAACAACTAGACAGAAAATAAACAATTCAGAGAAGAACCCAACAACCCATCAATAAACATGATCCAATTGATATTTATAGAAGCCTCCATTGAACAAAAGCAGAATACATATCCTCTTCAAGTGTCCATGGAAATACACCGAGACAGAACATGTGCTTAACCATGACACAAACCTCAACATGTTTAAAAAGAACTGAAATTAGACCACGTGTTCTCGGACCACAATGGAGTCAAAGTAGAGATGAATCACAGAACAGTAACAGGAAAATATCCAAATACTAGGAAACAAAACAACACACGCCTAAATAATCTGCGCGTCAAAGAGTAAATCTTAATGGAAATGCAAGAAAAATACTTTGAACTGAATGAAAATGAAAGTATAATTTGTGGGACACAACCGAAGCAGTGATGAGAGGGGAATTTATAACATCAAATGCACGTGTTATAAACGAGTAAAAGTCTCAAGTCAATAATCCAAACTCCCACCTTAGGAACTTAGAAATAGAAGAGCAAAATGAACCCATAGCAAACAGAAGGAATGAAGTAATAAAGATACAGGCAGAAATTTAAAAAAATTGCGATGTAGTAAAAATGTCAATTTCACCCGAAGTGCTATGCAGGCTTAGTGTAATGCCTACCCACCTCAGCAAGGCTTTTTTGTAGATACAGACAAGATTATTCTAAAATGTATATGGAAAGGCAAAGGCACTAAAATAGCTAAAATAATTTTGAAAAAGAAGAATAAAGTAGGAGAAATAAGTCTACCCAATTTTCTTTTCATTTTTAATTGTGTTAAAATACATATAACATAAAACTTACCATTTTAACATTTTTTAAGTGTACAGTTCAGTAGTGCCAAGTATGTTCACATTGTTGTACAACCAGTCTCCAGAATTCTTTTTATCTTGCAAAACTAAAACTCTAATCAACTCCCCACTCCCCTTCCCCCTACCCCTGGCAACCACCACTCTACTTTCTGTCTATGAACTTGACTACAGTAGTCCCAGTTATCGGAGCAGGATGTGTTCTGAGATCCCCAGTGAATGCCTAAAACTGCAGATAGTACTGAACTATATATATTGACATATATATTTGTATCTGATAACAGACAGATATGAAGTACATAATGGGTGGGTAGCATGTGCGGAGTAGATACACCAGACAAAGTGATGGTTCGCATTCTGGGTGAGACAGTGTGAGATTTCATCACATGACTCCACATAGCACACAAGTTAAAACTTATGAAGTATTCATTTCTGGGATTTTCCATATAATATTTTCAGATTGAGGCAGACTTCTGGTAACTGAAACGGTGGGAAGAGAAACTGTGGATAAGGGGGGACTGCTGTACCCTAGGTACCTCTCATGTAAGTGGAATCATCCAGGATTTGTTTTTTTGTCTTACGTCACTTAATATATTGCTCATGAGTTCCGTCCATGTTGCAGCAGGTGTCATAATTTCCTACTTGTTAAAGGTTGAATAATATTCCATTGTCTGTGTATATAACAGTTTGTTTATCAACCCATCTGGTGATGGTTACTTCTACTTTTTAGCTATTGGGAATAGTTCTACTATGAACATGGCTGTACAAATATCTCTTTGAGAGTTTTTTTTCAATTTGGGGGGATATATACCCAGAAGTGGAATCCCTGGATCATATGGTAATTCTGTATTTAATTTTTGAGGAATCGCCATACTGTTTTCCATAGCAGCTGCACCATTTTGCATTCCCACCAAGAATATACAAGGTTTCCAACGTCTCCACATCCTTGCTAAAACACTTGTTATTTTCTGTGTTTTTGATAGTAGACATCCTAATGGGTATGAGGTAGCATCTTATTGTGATTTTGATTTGCATTTCCCTGATTGTTAGTGATTTTGAGCATCTTTTGATTTGATTATTTGTATTTGTCCATTTGTATATCTTCTTTGAAAAAATATGTTTTAAAGTTCCTTGCCCATTTTTTTGGTGGTTGTTGCTGAGTTGTAGGAGTTTTTAAAATATATTCTGGATATTAACCTTTATCAGACATATGACTTGCAAACATTTTCCCCCATTCCATGGGTTGCCTTTCACTCTGTGGATTGTGTTCTTTGATATACTCTACCTGATTTTAAAAATTTATCTGTAGCTATTGTAATCAAGTCTGTGTGGTATTGGCAGAGATCTAGAACAATGGAACAGAACGGAGAATCCATAAGTAGACCCACACAAATATGTCAAGCTCATTTTTGACAAAAGTGCAAAAGAAAGATACCCTTTTCAACGAACAGTGCCAGAGCAGTTGTACATCCACATGCAAAAACAAAAGCATAACAAAGCACCTTGATATAATTCTAACTTTTTATGTAAAAATTAACTTGAAAAGGATAACAGACATAAAAATAAAATGTGAAACTATAAAACTTTTACAAAAAAATATGGGAGAAAATCTTCAGGGCCTATGGCTAGGCAAAGAGTTCTTAGACTTGACATTAAAAGCACAATTCACAGTAGAAAAATTGATGAAATGAACCTCACCAAAATTAAAAACTTGGGCTTTGTGAAAGACCCTATTAAGAGAATGTGAAAAGAAAAGCTACAAAATAGGAGAAAATATTTGCAAATTACATATGTGACAAACGACTAATATGTAGAATATATAAAGAAATCTTAAAGTTTATCATTAAAAAATCCAAAATGGGCAAATGACACAAAGAGATATTTCACAAAAGAGGACGCATAGATGACAAATAAACACAGGGAAAGATGTTACATAAATCATCATTAGGAAAATGCAAATTAAAACCACATTGATATATCACTACACACATACCAGAATGGCTAAAATGAAAAATAGGAATAACACCAAATGCGGGTGAGGATGCAGAGGAGGAGGGTCACTCACACATTGCTGGCAGGAATGAGCAATGGCACAGCCACTCTGGAAAACTAAAAAGCTAAACATGTAACCACCATATGACCAGAAATTTAACTGCTATGTGTTTAGGTTCATAAAGAAACCTGTGCATGAATGTTGAAGCTGCTTTATTCATAATAGCTCAAAACTGAAAACAAGCCATATGGCCTTCAGTGGGTGAATTATTAATCACCTGTGGTACATTCACACCCATACCATGGAATACTACTCAGCACTAAAAAGGAACAAACTATTGATATATGCAACAGCCTGGAGGAACTTCCAGAGGATTATGCAAGTGAAAAAAGCCAATCTCCAAAGGTTACATACTGTATGATTCAAGTTATGTAACATTACTGAACTTACAGAGTTTTAAAAGTGGAGAGCAGATTCGTGGTTGACGGTGGCTAAGGAAGGCACAGAAATTGAGGTAACTGGATGTGGCTATAATGGGCAGTGTGAGGGGTCCTTGTAGTAAAGGAAACATTCTGTATTTTGACTGTATAGTTATCAGGATTTTGATTGTTGTATTTTACTATATACATTTCACATAGTGTATATTGTTTACAAGATATTTTTTGCAAGGTATGACCACTGAGAGGGGAACCTGGTAAAGGGTACACAAGATCACTCAAAGCTATTTCCTACAACTTCATGTGAATCTGTATTTATCGCAGAATGAAAAGTTTATTTAAAAATACAAAGGGAAAGCATCAATAATTACCATAGCTATAAACCAAACTCCGTCAGAAGATCTGTAACTGTGTAACAAATCGCACCCACACTTACCAGCTGCAGACAGCGAGCACTGGTTAGTCACCGCATAAGGGTGAAGAGTCCGGTGCCTGGTGCCCGGCTGCGGGCAGCGCTCTCGCGGGCTGCAGCCAGGCTGTCAGTGCAAGGCCTGCCCCGGCTGTTGCAGCCCTTCCACGTTCACCCCGTGGTTACCGGCAGCGCGCGGGTCCTCAGCGCCTGCTGCCAAGCTGTCTGTCCATTCCGCGCCACGTGCGGCTCTCCGCAGGGCAGCCCTCGGCACGGCAGCAGGCTTCCATCAGAGCAGCTGGGCGGGAGAGGCGGACAGAGCCCGGGGTGGAGGCAAAGTCTTTTTGTGACCCAACCTTGGAGGTGACATCCATCAGCCTCGTCTGTATTTTATGCATTAGACGCGAGTCACTGGGTCCAACCCACAGGCAGGAGAAGGGGGTTATGCAAGGAAGCAGGGATCATTGAGAGTCATCCTGGACGTACACACACATGCACACCACACACGCCACACACATGGAGCACACAGCACACACCACATGCACACAGAGCACACGCCACACGCACACCACACACAGCACACACAGCACACACTACACACACACAGAGCACACAGCACACACAGCTCACACAGCACACACAGCACACACTACACATGCACAGGGCACACAGCACACACACCACATGCACACACAGAGCACACACCACATGCATACCACACACACCACACACCATACACTCACATTGCACACACACATCACACCACAGACTCATACCACATGTACACATATGTACACACACACCACATGCACAGCACACACTACACACACAGAGAGCACACAGCACACACACCACACATACCACACACACACACCACACACCATACACCACACACACAGGCATACACACACTTATACCACACACCCACACACCGTACATCCACTCACATCACACACCACACACAGACTCATACCACATGTACACACATATACACACACACCACACTCACATGCACACAGACACTCACACCACACCTACAGTGCACACACATACACACCACACACACATCTCCTAGGAGTAGACTTAAAAAGAATTGTCCGAATGTTCTGTGAGGTAAACTACGAAACTCTTGTAAAGACAGCGGGTGAGCGAGCTTGCGTGAATGGGGGCCGTGCCCATCCCAGACAGGAGGGCTTGAGCTGAGCCTCCTTAAGTTATTCCGAAAGTGTAAAGTTATCTCAATAAAAACAGAAATGTTTCCTGGATCTAAATTACTTGATTTATGTATTTCATTGGAAGGAACAAGTTAGCAAGAACAGCTAAGAATAAGCAGCTAGCCCCTGGAGAAGAGGGACAACAGGAGGGTGCCGGTCACACACAACTTTGAAATATATCTTCAACAAACGGAGACCACCAAACAGCACCCTGATGGCAAAATGAGGAAAATGGGTAAAATACATGAATGAGTACTCCAGTGAAAAAGAAATAAAAACAACCCTTAAATCTTCCCATGTAAAATAAAAATAAATGAAAAAAGCAATCCCTGGACCTAAAGGCAAAACGAAACGATCACATGAAGTCACTGTGTCAAGGGGGTGACAAAGTCACACGGGTGTTCCTTCAAGTGACGTTAGGGAAACAGGGATTTGACGGTTCACGCCTGGGTGAGTGTGTCAGAAGGACGAGAGGAACCATGCGAGTCATCCCAAACTGTCCTCAGCCGTCCAGCTGTTGCGGGCGTTGGTGGTTGCTGCTGCTGCTCTGGCACAGTTGTGTGGGTCGTGGGGTGAATAAAGGACTAGTTGTGTGGGTCTTGGGAACTAGGATACTTAGTGTGATGTGCAGGGGATTACTGATGGAATAATAATAAGGTTAAGAAAAAAAATTCTTTCTCTAAAGGCGTGGAAAGAAACAACAACTTAGTAGCAATGAGCACACTGATCCCCAGACCATGGTCTCGAAATCCGATTTATCCCTGAGAGCAACCAGGGCTTCTTGGAGAACATGGTTAGTTCTGTGTGTTTAGTGGGAAATGTACAGGATGAGCCCCAAATATCTTGTACCAGAAAGCAAGGAAGCTGCCACAGCTACTGGGGCCATGTAGGACTTAAACAACATGTGACCTTCTGTGTTTGGTTTCGTTCACTGAGTATGTTTTCAAGGTTCATCCGTGTTGTAGCAGGTGAAAGAACTTCATTCTTTTTGAAGCTGAATAATATTCCATTGTATGGTTATGCCACATTTTTGTATCCATTCATCTGTTGATAGACACTTGATCTGTTTCCACGTGTTGGCTGTCGTGAATAACGCTGCTATAAACATGAGTGTACAAGTTCTTGTTTGGAGTGATGAAAAAGTTGTGGAATTACATAGTGATGATGGTTGTGTGACATTGTGAATGTGCTTAATGCTACTTAATTGCACGCTGTAAAATTGTTACAAAGGTAAATTTTATGTCATGCATATTTAACTGCAATTAATAAACCCTAAATTTTGTCGAATGCTTTTTCTGCATCCATTGAGATGATCATAGGGTCTTTGGTTTTGCTTCTGTTTATGTGGCAAATCACATTTATTGATTTACATATGTTGAACATCCTTGCATCCCTGGGCTGAACCCCACTTGGTCATGGCGGATTATTTTTTTGATGTGTTGTTGAATTCGGTTTGCTAGTGTTTTATTGAGGATTTTTGTGTCTACATACATAAAGGATATTGGTCTGTAGTTTTCTTTTTTTGTTGTGTCTTTTCCTGGCTTTGGTATCAAGATGATACTGTCTTCATAGGACGAGTTGGGGAGGATGCCCTCTTTCTCAATACTACGGAATAATTTCTGCAGTGTGGGTACCAGTTCTTCTTTGTAGGTCTGGTAGAATTTGGCCCTGAATCCATCTGGTTTGGGGCTTTTTTCTATTCAAAGACTTTTTATTACTGCTTCTGTCTCACTGCTCATTATTGGTCTGTTTCTTCCTGATTGAGTCTTGGGAGGTTGTGTGTTTCCAGGAATTTGTCCATTTCCTCTATGTTTTCTAGTTATGTGCGTAAAGATTTTCATAGTATTCAGGGATGTGTTTTGTATTTCTGTGCTATCAGTTGTCATATCTCCTTTTTCGTTTCTGATGGAGCTTATTTGGGTCCTTTCTCTACTATTCCTGGTTAATATGGCAAGACGTCTACCAACCTTATTTGTCTTTTCAAAGAAACAACCTTTTTTTTCACTGACCCTTTGTTTTTTTTTGTTTGGTTTCCATTTCATTTAGTTCTGCTCTGACCTTTGTTATTTGTTTTCTTCTACTGGCTTTGGGTTTGGTTTGCTCTTCCTTTTCTAGTTCCTTGAGATGTGATATTTTGTTGATAATTTGTGGTCTTTCTGACTTGTGGATGTGGGCATTTAAGGCTGTGAATTTTCCCCTTAGGTATGCCTTTGCTGAGTCCCGTAGACTCTGATAGCTTGTGTCTCCTTTGTCATTCAGTTCAAGGAATTGTTTGATTTCCACCTTCATTTCATTATTGACCCAATAATCGTTCAGTAACAGGTTGTTTAATTTCCATGACTTTGTGTAGAATTGAGTGTTACTCTTAGAATTGATTTCTAGTTTTAATCCACTATTGGCTGAGAAGATACGTCATGATTTCAATTTTTTAAAATTTATTGAGACTTGTTTTGTGTCCCAAGATATGATCAATCTTAGAGAATGTCCCATGTGCTGATGAGAAGAATGTATATTTGGTAGTTTTTGGGTAGAATGTTCTGTCAATATATGTTAGGTCCATTTGTTCTAGGGTCCCATTTAAGTCCAGTGTTTTTTTATTCCTTTTCTGCTTTGATGATATGGCCAGCTCTGATAGTGGCCCTGGAAAGTGGCTTCTAAGCATAGCAGAGGGAGATAGTGTTCTGATGGCAGAAACGCTGCATTTCTGAGTTGTGGCATCTGAGAGTGACAATGTGAAGTTGGTGATCAGATGATCCCTGTACACCGGCGTTTGTGCCGGGCAGCAGGTACTGCAGAAGTTCAGAGACAGGCTCTCAAAGCAAACCCTGTTTTTCCCCTGCTTGCTATGTGATCTTGGGCAACACATTCAAACTCTCAGAGCTTGTCTCCTCACCTATAAAATGGAAATACTAGCAGTGCTTGGTGAAGTTCTTAGTGCAGTGCGCACAGTGTGGTTCGATACAGCTGTTGCTAACACTCCCTGTCATGGGTAGGCAAGTTTGTTTTGTTTCTGCAAACGTTCTATAATTGTTTTTGTATGAGACATTGTCTAATGACCTTCTTGTCTCACCAGACTGCTAATTTTATTTTTCAGTGGTGACACAGGTTTTCACATTTTTATATCTTTCCAGGACTTTTGCTAAGAAATTAGAAACAGACATATTGGACATCTTAAGTGGGTGCTGCTGAGGTCCAGCACTGGACGGAGGCCCGTGTGGAGAAGCAGGTAGAAGGAGGAGGGGGCGGGGAGGGGCCAGGGCACCAGCAGCAGGGGCCGTCCCTGTGGACTTGAGAGGAACCCTAGGATTTGAAATTCAGAGCCCGCGGGGCCACCTTGACCATGAGTTCTGTGGAGCGATGGGGCAGGAGCCATCGCGAGCTGGGTAAGAAGTGTGCGGATGGGGAGATGGCTTCAGGGAGGCCAGGGCAGGCACAAGGAGCTGGGTGTCAAAGCACACAGGGCCGAGGGCCAGCCGGCTTGTCTCCTGGTGTATGGATGTGTGGGTCTGTCTGTCTGTCTGTCTGTCTTCCTATCACCCACCTCCATGTATCTATGTGACAACTGTCACCTGTCTGTCTCCCAGCTGTGTGTCATCCATCCTTGCACCCATCCACCTCACCACTATCTGCCAATCATCTTTCTATTCATTCAAATGCAGACACTAGAAAGAGTTGAAGAGAAAAGCTTGCCTCCCTCTTCTAGCCAGAGGACAACGTGCTGGGTCGCCCCGGCAAGTGTGCCCCCCATCAGGAAGCAGGTGTGTGCATCCCATGGGAGCACCTGCTGCTGGCAGGGAGGGCTGCGGTTCCGGCATCAGGGATGGGCGCTGGAGGGGTCCTGTGGAGACAGTGCCGCTAAGTTGGAGTGATGAATGTGCACGTGGGTCTGGCATTTGTTGGGGGAGGCCCCATGTGCCACAAAGGCCGTGGCCCATGGGTGGCAGAATAGCTGGGGTTGAGAAAAATTAGTGGCTATGCATCCTCCTCTGGGCAAGGCCGGGTGGTACGTGGACAGCAGCTCTCTGCACGTGGCGGCTTCCTGACCCATCCTGTCCCTTAGCAGAAGGCAGGGCCTGCTCCCCAGCTGGCTGGCAGGAGGAGCCTTGGGGCCAGTAGGCACAGCTCAGAGGCAAATCTGTAGAATGTTAAGTGGTAGGGAGGATCTTAGAGCTTTTCTAGCTGTGTCAGAAGGGCGGGGCTGATGCCAGGGCCAGGACTGGAACTCAGAGTTTGTATGGTCGCTGCTGTATGTCCACCCTCCTGTCACCACCTTCAGCAAATGTGGTAGGAACCATGCTGTTGGCAATAAATTTGTATTGCTTTTTTCCACCCCACTATATTCTGACATTACTGTATTTTAAGTTCCCTAGCCTCTGATGAGACACATTCTTTACAAATGCTTTGGTGACATTGTCCCTTGGGTCCACGGTCTGAAGAATTGAAGAAGGGAGGAGAGGCCGCTCTCCAGAGACAAGAGTTCGAATCGCAGTTCTGCTCGCCACGCGGCTCTGGGTGCATCTCAAACCTCGTGGGGACCCAGAGCTGACGTTTACTGAGTCCTCGCTATGTGATCCGTACTCTTCTGAGCATTGTATGTGAGTAACTTGTGCAATCTCTGCAGCCTCCCTGGGAGGTAGGTACTTACACCGTCGCTGTTTTGCAATGCGGGAGCGGAGCCCAGAGGATGATGTCCTTCCTCACTGTCCTCCTCCTCCTCCTCATCATCCTCCTTGTCCAAGCTTGCACAGCAGGATTCCAGTTCTGGTGCTCACTCCGGAGCCTGAGCTTTTGGAATAAAAACACTTCAACGCGCTGGCACGCGAGGGCACAGGTGTAATGCCTGGCACCTATGGACACGTCACAAACGTGTGTTTTCTCACTCTCTAGAGTGCGCTGCTGTAGGGATGAAATCAGCTCCCGTGTCCAAAGCTGCTGAGTAGAGCGCCTGACCTGAAGGCCTCGAGGGAGAGTCGGTGAGATGTGTGCAAGGAGGCTGCTCTAGTTGTCACTCTGGGCGAGTGGCAGGCTCCCCGACACCCCTTGGCTTCCTCCCCTGGCCACATCCTGCTCTGCAGTCAGCGCTGCCTCTGTGGAGCCGCGGAGGGCAGGACTGACCAGGCCCCGTCCATCACCCACTCCCGGGGCCTCTCGGGACCGCCTGTCTCCCTGTCTTTCCAAGGTTGCCGACCGCAGGGAGGACAACCTGCCTGCAAACTGTCCAACACGGTGGCGTCCGTGGCCTGGGCAGTGGAGCATGGACCAGCAGGCCCAGGATGGAACCGGGGGCAAGATGCTGGAAGCTTCTCAAGCAGATCCTGTGAGCTCCAGCGGTGCAGAGAGGCCCGGTGAGTGTGCAGGAAGGTCCCCCCCTGACAGGGAGCTGCAAGGCCGCAGCTAAGTTCCCGTGAAGCTGCCTGGGGGTGCGCCCGTGGTCTGGCAGGGAGCTCCTGGGAATAGGGCGGCTTGCACAGGGCTGTGCACGGCCTTTCTCCTCGTGCCCACAGGGACAGTTTGGGAAGGAGACGATGTGCACTGCATGGGGCTGGGGGAGGGGGGCGGGCTGGACTTCAGGCTGAACCCGATATGAGTCCTGGTTCTTCATTTTCCCGCTGGATGTCACCTTGGGCAAATTGTCACCTTAGCCTCAGTGTTCCATCTGTACACTGTAAAAATAAATGCCATCTCGGATGCTGTGGAGAGTGTTAAGAGAGATAACTGATTTGCAATGTGTGGTGTGTTTTAGGTCCTTTTCTTTCTAACCAGCCAGGCAGCTGTGTCCTCACGTGGGCGGCTGGCTCCGGGCTTTGAGTCTTTGCTGGTTCAGGACCACGCATTGCCCCTCACTGGGCAGACTCCCCGAGGCAAGCCTCAGAGTGACCTGGGAGGATGGTGGGGTTGGGACCGTTGCCCCGTGTCACTGGTTCCTTCTCCACCACATGTGCGCCAAATCCTGCTGTGGTAAGGTATGCCGTTGGCGCTGGAACTTGGTGAAGAGCAAAGGCCAGGCCCGTGCCCTGGGGAGCTTCCTGTCCAGGCGAAGGAGGGAAGAGACAGAAAAATGAACAAACAGGCAGATATGTATTTACACATTGTGATGCGTGTCATGACCACTCACAGAAAGGGACCTGACTTCAGCTTGGTGGGTCAGGACGCCACTAGAGGAAATTGACTTCCAAACTGAGACATGGGGGTGGGGGAGCCAGCCAGTCAGGTAGGACGTGGAAGAGCGTCCAAGCTGCACGGGAGTCGTGTGTGTGGTTTGCTGAGGGGGTGGAGAGATGGAAGGGCCTTGGTGGCCGCGTTCACTGTTTTGGATCTGAACTGCACTGGGAATTCCCTGCAGGTGGTAAGCACAAGAAGGACAAGCCAGGTGGAGGCCAGATGGCAGAGGTGTGGGTCGCAGTACAGGAGGCCAGGACTGTGGTGGCAGGGTACAGGCATGAGGAGTGGGGGACAGGCCATGTGTCCAAGCTGAGCTCGAGGGACATGCCGGCTGTTGGTGCAGGGCTCAGGAAACAAGTAGGAGTGGTTCCAAGGTTCTGGGTGTTTTTTGTTTTCCATGAACAATTGGGCACAGGGAAGTGTTGCTTCTACAGATGGGGATGACCAAGTGAGGTGCAGGTTTGGGGGTGGTATCTGCATTCTGAAAAAGTGACATCAAGGGGACCTAGAGAGAGAAGGTGGCAAGTCTGGGAAATACTTTGGTGGTAAAACCAGAAGGGTTTGGTGGGGGCTGGGGGCATGAGGACAAGAGAGGGTCCAGGCTGGCTCCAGATGTCAATGGCCCTGTGAGGCCACCCACCACTTCGTGGTGGAATTCTGGGACATGGGTCTTCCTGGCTCAGAAGCAACCTGTTTCCTCACACAAAGTGTTCTCCTTACTGGGATTAGGCCAATATAATGCCCACACTAATAAACACTGGCTGAGCATCTGCAAGGGGCCAGCTGCTGACCCAGGAAGCTGGGGGAGTCTTGGCTCGAGGCTGCCCACAGAGTGATCAGCCAGGAGAGAGGTCCCAGACCAGGTGTGGCTTTGCAGGGACATTCATGGGAGGCCAGGTCAGGGAGGGGACACACCGATAGGGCTGGATGAAGAGGTCAGTGCAAGAGCCGTTTCCTCAGCCACCCAAGAAGGCAGCAAGCTGGCTGCTGAGGTCCCCTGTCATTGCCAGGCTCCATGGCTTTGAGGCAATTTAGCATATTAAGGAAGAAGCTGGTGTCATGGAAAGGACTAGGGAGTTTCAGAGATCTGGGTTCATCCTACCATTACAGCTACCCGGCTGCAAAAAGTCACTTTAACTTCTCTGAGCCTTACTTGAAAAATAAATAAATAAAAAGGATCTAGTGCTCATGGTGTGAGGTTGCTGTGAGGATCGCAGGTACTGTGTGGAGCACACTGAGCACAGGACCAGGCGGACAGGTACCGACTAACACAACGCTGTTGACAGGAATGACAATATTCTAATGATGTGATGATCGTCATGGTGGTGGTGATGGTGATGATGATGATGATGGCGATGGTGGTGATGGTGGTGATGGTGATGATGGTGGTGATGATGATGATGATGGTGATGGTGATGATGGTGATGATGGTGTGGTGATGATGATGGTGATGATGGTGATGATGGTGGTGATGATGGTGATGGTGGTGATGATGATGATGATGGTGATGATGGTGGTGATGATGGTGAAGATGATGGTGGTGATGGTGTGATGATGATGGTGATATTAATGATGATGGAGGTGATAAAATTGATGAAGTTAACAAAAATGAACATTTGCTAGCAAGTGTATCTTATCCCTGGAAAAATTGTACATTCATTCCAACATTTCAAAATTGACAGTGCTTTTTACTTTATAAGTAAAAAGCTTTTGCACTTACCCATGTTAATGTTATTTTGGGTGTGAATATTCCACTTGATGCCAAACATCTCAGTGAAAACTGAAAATGCAGTCAAACATCGGAGTGCACGCAAACATCCAGATGTAGTGACATTCTGCCCACGAAGGTAAATATACATGATGGCTATTTTTTCCAGTTTTCGTTCTGTCATTTGGCACCGGATGGACTTGGGCACTGCAATAATAGCTATCAAGAGGTATGAATGTGTACCAGACACTTGAAAAGAATTCAAAGAGAATGGCATATTGTTGCTGGAATCTGATACATTAAGAAAAATGCAGGCAGGCTGCTACTTCTGCATTGGGCTAAGTGGCTGTTAGAGAAAGGAATAGCGTGTCTGCTTGGCACAGTGTCTTTTCTGCACAGACTCCTAGGTGTGATACAGTCTAAAAATAGCCATGCTCTGTGCTGGGCTGTCTGGGGAATAGCTGTTGGACTCTCAGCTGCTGCAGCTACAAAAGGCAATATGCTTTTTGGAAAGGTATTAGGCTGGGGTTTTGTTCTGCCAGCATTGCTTCAAATTGTCTCTCCTGGAACAAACAGAGGCCTGCCTGCCATTCCTTCTTCCCAGTAGGCACAGGATGAGAAAAGGGGGTGGGGGGGGGTTTCAGGCAGATCTGGACTCTGGGCCACACACCAGAAGGGGCATAGTCAAATGCACCAGAGTGCAGACGTGCAGAGCTGTGCACTCAGACCAGAGAACCTGCACACACACACCCAGATAGTGAAAATACCGCCTGTAATATCCTCACACATTTATTCAAAATACCCAGGGAATTGGGGAAAATCTATGATGGGCCCAAGGTAATTTCTGCTTCTCAAAGAATATTTTAAACTGTCATAAAAAGTGTACTCATACTTTTTCAGTATAATGTCTTTTTTCAAAGAAAGCCTCTTTAAACCCTTGAAAGTGAAAATCAGATTTATGTACTTAAATAAGATACTGTAAGTGGAGCTCTAAGCGGAGTCCCTGCACGTAATGAAAACTCAGTAAATGTTAGTTGTCGTCACCTCCACCATCATCTCCATCTTCATCTCCCTCATCCTCATCTTCATCTATCTAACAAAACTAAGTTGTTCAAGGCGGTGAATGGACAGCTCGGAAGAGCAACTTGCTCTCCCCTGGGGCTCAGAGAGAAGGGGCCGAGTGTGCGAGCAGGGAGGAGCCGGCAGGGCCGGCCGTGGCACCCGCCACCCTCTAGACTGGGCAGCGAGGCAGGACTCACCGGCTGGCTGTGGAGGTCCAGGTGGGCCCTGACCCTCCTGGAGTTGGGGGACAGACTGGGTAGGAGGCTGCTTCTGTGAATCATCTAGAGCTTTGATGTCAATGCAAAACAAAGACTTTCTCTGATTTTGTGTCTTTCTTACTGAATCAATGAGCTGAGATGGGCCACCCTCTTGCTGCCGCATGGACAGATGCAGGTGAAGCTGAGAGACAACCTCCAACCCCCTGAGAGTGAAGCCACAGATGAGACTTCACAGTGGGCTGGGCAGGGGAGGGGTGCGGCTGAGCACCTGCGAGCTGAGTCTTTCAGCAGACACCAGACAGCCCCTGCGAGGGTGCCCAGGTTTGCTTGGGACATTCCTGGTTTTATCACTGAAAGTCCCTCCTCCTGGCTACCCCCTCTGTCCTGACCAAACCAGGGTGGTCAGTCAGCCGTGCCCCTGCCCTCCAGTGACCTGATGCTGCCCGGGACAGCTCAGATGCCCTCAGGAATGACAGTGGGACAGAGTTGCCCACTGTGGGGGCCCTGAGGAGGGGAGGTGGCATGGCCCTCCACTGGAGGCCTGTGTGGGGAGGCAGCCTGGTTGGACCTGGAAGTGGGAGACATGGAAGGGAGAAGGGATCCAGGCAGGGGGGACTCACAAACCCACGTGGAGGCAGGATGCCAGGCAGGGAGTGTGAGCGTAAAGCTAGAGCTGTGTAGTAGGAATTCAATTTTCTAAACACAAAGTGGAGATAATGTTCCTGGAACACATCTGGCTTGAAGATGTTTGTTGAATGACTTACTGACTGACTGGCAGTCTTATATCATCACTTTATGTGATCACAGCAGCCGCTTGCCCACCCATTTATTTCAAAATACTGATTGAGCCCCGAGTGCATAGCCACTGCTGGGGGATGTGTTTATTTCTGTGTGCACACATGCATGATTGTCACACCTGCATGATTGTCACATTGCATCAAACCTGCCCTCAGCCCACCTGGGTCTTCCAATGCAGTTGGAAGTTCCATGCTACAGCATGGCACTGCCCTTTTGTCTGGCAGTAAGGCACGGGGGGTCCAGTAAAATGCCAGTGGGCTCTTTGCACCTATGGGGAAGGCACCTTCTCTGAGCCTGCACGACAGAACTCCCTCTTGCTGCTTTCCTCACGTAGTCCCTGATTGTCTGTAAGAAGCTGCCTGGTCCTCTCACCTGCCCTCCTGGTCATCCCACACAGAGGAAGCTGAGTTCACAGAGGTAAATCCCTCGCCCAAGGCATGTCTGAACTGTAGGGACCAAGGATCACACTGCTTTCCCCTGTCCCAGATCTGAACCAATTGAGAAATAAGACAAAAGAACAAGGTGAGTCAAAATACCCCCCTGGTTACTTTAGAGCTGATTGGAGAATGTGGTTTACATCACAGGCAAGTGGGCTTCATGACATCAAACCCCAGCACTGGTCAGACTCACCGCTGTGGACTGAATGTCTGTGTCCTCCCTAAATTCATGTGTTGAAGCCCTTACCCCAGTGTGATGGCATTTGGAGGTGGGCCATTTGCGGGTAGATAGAGTTAGATGAGGTCATGTGTGTGGGGCCCCCATGGTAGGATCAGTGCCCTTATGAGAAGAGGAAGAGACCAGAGCTCCCTCCATCTCTCTGCCATGTGAGGGCAGAGTAAGAAGGGGCCATCTCCAACCCTGGGGGAGAGCCTCACCAGGAACGGAATTGGCTGGACCTTGTTCTCAGACTACGAGCCTCCAGGACTGTGAGAATAAATTTGAGTTAAGCCATCCGGTCTGTGGTGTTGTGTTATAGCAGCCTGAGCCGACACACTCACCCACCTGGTGACCAGAAGAACTGGCCGCAGGTCCTCGAAATGCAGGGCGGCCCCTGCAGACACACAGCAGGAGGGCAGAGGGAAGCAGGCTCTGCAGTGAGCAGCTTCCAGGGGGCACGGGGCTGAGGAGGCGGTGGAGCCTCAGTGCTCCGAGAGAAACTCCTGCTCTTCTGGGGTGGGGGTGAGTCAGGAGGCAGAGAGGGGCCAGGAGGGGACGGGGAGAGCTACCTCTGCACGGAGTGGGGTGTGGGGCAGGGGAGCAGAGTGTCCTCATCACAGTGCCCTGTGCCAGGAACGCTGTGGAAACGTTCATGACTCAATTACCCTGCGCCGCCAGGCTGCCTTGTTAGGAAGGGACCCCTGAGGTTGTGTGAGGCTGCTCCCAAGGCCGAGGGAGGAGGCAGCATATCCACAAAATGCTCCAGGGACTGCAGCTGGGGCCGCCTGGCTCCAGGGCTCAAGCCCGGGCTCTCTGCTGGAGGAGAGGAGGGACGAGCGAGGTCTGCCGCTCACCGCGCATCCCCCTGCACTCCTAGCCCAGCGCCCTGCCGGGCCCCCAGCCCAAGGAGGACCCTTTCACCTGGTCTTAAATCGCTGACCCCAGCTTAACCCCACGGAGGGGAGTCACTGTCAAATGAGCCAGCCCTCCCTCAGGGGATTGCCCTAAGGTTGCGGATCCCACTGGCCTAGCGTGGAAAACAGAGCATTTAAAACTTCTTTTTCGTTTTTCAGAGCATCCTGCGGCAAGTCCTTACCCCGGACTGAGGTGGGGCCTTGGTGCTGCTCTCAGATGTCCCCTCCACCAACCAAGGGCCAGCTCCAGCCTCCCTGTTTGCAGGTGTGGCCCGGCCTGCTCCACCTCTGGCCGCCCTCCCCACGGGCCTCTGACCTCCTGTGCTGGCCACTCTGTGCCTTCCACCTAGCAGGACCCACCATGGTTTGTGAGGGTGCAAGTGGGCTCTCCCTGCCTTCCAGGTGAGTGGCCTGGGTCCCTACTTGTCTTGGCCCATCTCGCGTCAGCCCTTCTGCCAGGCTGGGCAGAGTAGGGGATGGGAGCTGTCTCAGGACCTTGGCTTCTCCTGGCAGTCCCGGGGCACTTGACCCTTTGCTGGTGCGAGGCCTGGGGCTGTCCTCAGGCCAGAAGGAGGAAACGGGCCCCCAGCCGTGGCCCTGGGCACCCCACCCTCTCCACCCCTCCATCTGGCTGCTGGGTCCTAACCTCCTCTGTCACCCCAGGGACTTGGGTGATGTTCTCAGCTTCTGGAGCAGCTGCCACCTCAGACCCAGGACAGGGAATTAAATGCCAATGGAGAACCTTTACAAGGAGCTGGGTCAAGGCCGGGCACGGTGGCTCATACCTGTGATCCCAGCACTTGGGAAGTTGAGGCGGGAGGATCACTTGAGGCCAGGAGTTTGAGACCAGCCTGGGCAGCCTAGCAAGACCCTGTCTCTACAAAAAATAAAAAAATTAGCCAGGCCTAGTGGTGTGTGCTTATAGTTCCAGATACTCAGGAGGCTGAGGCGGGAGGATCCCTTGAGCCCAGGAGTTTGAGGCTGCAGTGAGCTGTGATCTCACCACTGCACTCCAGTCTGGGTGACAGCATGAGACTCTGTCTCAATAAAAAAAAAAAAAAAAAAAAGCTGGTCGGCCCGGTGGGCTCTGTGCTGCCTTCTCCACTGAGGCCTCTGCTTGATCATGGCCCACCGAATGCAGGGCACGGTGGTTGTCACCGGGGGTGACCAGGGCCTTGTTGTCAGGCTGGGGTTCTAATCCCGACTGCTGTGTGACCTGAGCTGCAACACTTCTCCACCCATGTGACAGCACTGGCAGAGCCCCTGTCCCTCCCCATGCCACTTTGCCCACGTCCCCTCCCTCATGGGGCTCTCCTTTCACAGGCCGCAAAGGGAAGCCAGGCATGGAGGAGTGCTGCCTTCCCCGTCTGTGCCCCCGGCTCCCCTGGCTCACCTAGAAACCCAGCGCTGAGGTCAGAGACCACCTTGCCCCGGCCTTCCTAAAACTTCTGCCACTTTTCTGCCTGGGGACCTCGCGGCTGACCGGGGACAACAGCCCTGCTCCCCTGCACAGCCTGGGCTTTTGTGGCAGCTTGTGACAAAGCCTGGTCCAGGCCTGAGTTGCCAGCGCCTCTCCCATCAGTCCCAGGGCTGTTTTCATGGGGCATCTGGAGAAGGGCCTCCCCTGCCCCGCCTTGGCTGGGAGTGGAGCCCGGCTGTGTGCTGGAGCCATTCGAGTGATTGCTCGTGGCCTGAGAGACGGGACCTGCACTGCTGCAGGAGGTACATCCTGTGGCCCAGCAACTGGGCGCGTTTCAGCCTAGCAGATCAATAAGGACGTGCTTCCAACACTGCTGAGCTGGTCCGATTCTGGCCAGGCACCCTCCAGGGAAGGCTTCTCTGGGTTTGCTTGGGCCCCAAGCTGTCTCTGCCACTGGGGTGGCTCTGAAGGGTTAAGGGATGTGAGCGCCCTGCGCCAGGGGAGCTGCTCCAGCACTGTGGGAGCAGATGGATTGCTGAAGGCCTCCTTGGCAAGGCTGAGCCTTCAGTTTGATTCAGCGAAGACGCAGTCGCTGGCTGAGTCTTGAGAGACGGAGGGACAGGGCGATGCGGGCCTGGCCTCGCAGAGCTCAGACCCCGGGTCGGGGCAGGACTGTAGGGCCCACGGACACACAGGTGGGGGGAGGCTGCGGCAGTGGTGGGGGCTCCTGACTGCCACCATCCATCCCTCCTCCTCATCGAGAGGCCTCATTTTCCTGGCAAAACACTGTGCTCCCCCCATGGTGGTCCCCGTGCTCCATGGGGAATATTCCACCCCAGCCCAAGGTGGACTCCTGGCCTGGCCACCAGTCATCTCCTATCCCCGCAGCGCAGCGTCGCCTCGGAAATGGGCCTGAGCATCAGTGCGCGGCTCCGTGAATGATCACACGAGTGTCTGGCACCCAGGGGTCCTTCAGGAGTTTGGGATGTACTGAGGCATTTGCCCTCTGTGTATGGGTTCCCTGAGGCTGTGCCCTAATAAATTATCACAAACAGGGGGGCTTAAAACAACAGAAATTTATTTTCCCATCATTCTGGGACAGAAGTCCAAAATCAAGGTGTCGGCAGAGCTGTGCTCCCCGAAGGCTCTAGGGGAGGCACCTCCCTGCCTTGTCCAGCGCTTGGTGGTGCCATGTGTTCTTTGACTTGTGACCACATTGCTCTGACCTCTGCTTTCACCTTCACATGGCCATGGCCTCTCCTGCCTCTGAGCCCCTTCTGCCACCCTTCCATAAGGATGCCTGTGCCTGTGTTTAGGGCCAACCTGAAGCTGGGTTACCCAGGATGGGTTATCTCAAGGTCCTTAAGTTAATTATATTTGCAAAAACCCTTGGGTTTTGGAGGGCACCTGGCCAGGCGAGGATGGTGGGGAGGGCACCTGGCCAGGTGGGGATCAGGATGGAGGGCAACTGGGCCACATGCCTGGCACATGGTCCTGCTATTTCCTCACCCCTCACCATGGATGAGGGGCTGAGGGTGAAGGGAATAGTCTAACTGAGGCACTAAGAGTGAAAATGTACAGAATGGTTGTAAATGCACCCTGCAGAAAACCTGTATTCTTAGCTTGAACAGGAGCTGGGTGTATTTTCTGCATATGCTGGACCCTGTCTGTCCTCTTTCTGCGTTCGTGAACATCCTCATGCCTGGCATGGAGGGCACAATGTGCAGCCTTGCCTCCCAGTGGGGTGAGCCGTGGGTGGTGCACTAGAGAGCATGGAGGGGACCTGCCTGGAGAATGGTAAAGGCGCCCAGACCAGCTGGACTGATTCATCCACAGCAGGAGTTTGGTCTACTCGGCTCAACTCACAGGTGGACTGATGCAGCTGGCATTGCCACAGAGTCCTTGAATGTGTCAGAGCAAGGGCTAGATTCGGGGGCATCCAGTCCACTCCCTACTTCCACAGTTTAGGCGATTCAAGGTGTGGGGGTTTTGGCCACAAAGAAATAACAGAGCAGTGCAGGGGTCCCTTGAGATTGCGTCTGGCTTTTAAAGATAATTTACGGGGAATGTTGCCTTTTGTCCCCAGAAACTGAGAAACAGGCATGGGGGCCGGGAAATTGGGGTTCAGGTGGATGCAGTGCTTTGCTGGGCCCGCAGGGATCTGGAGTCCCCGTGCTCTGCCCAGTGCCCTGAGTCTGTGCACTGGAATGTTCCACCCCAGAAGGCTTCTGTGTTGGTTCCAGAAATGTGGGTAGAAGGAGTGCCAAGTTATTGTAGGACAGGGTGAAGGCACGCATGGCCCATCCCTGGAAGAGGAAGGCAGGTGGAGATGCCCAGCACAGGGCACCACAGCCAGGCAAGCTCCCTTCCCCTCTCTTTAACTGGGGGTGACGGTGGCTCAAACACCTCCCCTCTGTGAGAGCGAGGCACGTGGGTGACACCTCCCGCCAACTATTGTTTGGGAACAGAGACTTGCCCCTTCACCCTCCTCCTGGACTCCTCTGTCCTGCCGCAGGCCCCCAAATTATTCCTGTGCGCTGTGAAGTGGGCATAGGATTCTAAACCAGACAAAGGCAGGGCGAGGACAGGAGATGCTTCCCAGAAATGGTTGTTAATTTAATGCATGTGCATCGAGTATTGGCTCCGTGCCAGGCCCTGGGCAGAGAGGGGCGCCGGGAATTGTCTTCCAGGGGAGGTTTTCCCTCCTCCATTTACCTGACAGTTATCGGGGGTTTGCCGCTCGCCCTGCCCTGTGCTGGGGGCCGGCCCAGGGTGAGCAGGAGCCCCCGGCCCTCAGGAGACCACGGGCTAGGGAGGCCTCCCGGCTGTTGCTGACAAGCTTCTGCCTGAGCGGGTCACTCCTCTGCTAGGCCAGGTTCTCCTCTCCTCCTTTCTTGTTGTCCCGGTTTTTCCTTTAGTAAATAGAGTTTGGCTATTGACAGCCGTAGAGAACATCACATGTATTTACCGGGTTACAGTGAAAGAATGCCTCTACCAGTAGATGTATAATGACTGCTAACTTAAGCGCAGTGTTCTGGAAAGGAAACTAATTTATCCACAGGAATCCCACTATAATTTCCTCTCAGCTCTCCTAAGGATAATGTATATTATTATTATTTATGAACTGATATTTGATATTAAAGATGATGTTGAGGGTATTGCTAATAATAATAATCTTACAGGTTTGCATTTATGTGCCTCTCTCAGCTTTCTGAAGATTTTCCTATGCTTCAGTTGTTTCTTCCCTACCCTGGGAGGCTGACCAAACAGCATCACTGTACGTGCACTTCTGGTTTACTGAGTACCTGCCACCCGTCGTATCTGCTGGTGGGTTCTTTATGTGCATTGTTTCTACTCCTCGAGTTCCGCGGTAGGTACAACGACCCCCACTTTACAAGGGAGGAAATGAGGCCTCAGGGAGGGTGGTGGGAATCTGATCCCAGGCCGGCTGGCTCGGAGCCTGGGCCGCCCTGCAGCGGTGATGGCTCAGGAAGGGCGAGGCCCCAGATCCCAAGGTGAACTTATGGAGCCAGGGTTGTGCTCAGGCTGCAGGGGTACCTCCCACACTGCCAAGCCTTTGTGCGAGCTGTTCCCTCCACCAGGAATGCCCTCACCCCTGTGGGCATGGCCAAGGCCACGTTTGTGAAAGTCCATCCCAGACTCCACATCCACTGCATCCGTGGGCAGAAGTAAGCGCTTTCTTACCTCTGCCCACGTCATGTTACAGACACGCTGCTGTCTCCATTGCAGAATCTGCTTCGCTCTCCTGGAGTTGTTAGGGCTCCACGGGGTGATGGACGCCAAGTGCAGGGGGACGTCTAGACCACCAGTGCTAGCGAATGGTGACGGTATCGTTAATCACTGTCATTGTTCCTGATAAGCCTGTAGAGGTCCTATTCTTTATGCCCCAGCTCTTGAGTCCTCTGCACCACGGCGAAGAGAACTCCCAGCTGAATAAATACTTACAGCTTCTCTGTCCACAACACCCTCCCTCTGTACCCTAGGAGACGCATCTCCCCACCCCGTGTTCCCCCGACCTCAGAGCTCCTGGGCATTTCATGGCAGACTGGTGCACCCCACCGTCACCTCTGCCGTGGAGGGGAGACCTCACGGCTGTGTGTCCTTGGGTCCCCTCCTCCCTGGATTGAATCAGCAGCAGGCCAGCACCCTGGGGAGCCATTATCAAATGCTCACTAGAGAGAATAAAAGTGTATTGTCCCTTTAAACAGCAACAATGTGTCTAGGGAACACTATTATCCTCTCCTTTAGGGCGTAACTACCCTTTAGTCAGGTGGCCACTAATTGACTGACCTGACAATGATGTTTGTGATTGTCACATGGGAGTCTACTGGCTTCCAGCTTTGCATCTGGGCTTCTTGGCTAAATAAATACTTAGCCCATCTTTTCCACACGTGTAGATAATGTGCATTTATTTGAAGAAAGATCAACATAAGCTCATGTTCCTGCGGGCTTTGCTGGCAGGATGAGCCTCCCTCCAGGGCCCGGCTAATCTCACTCCGAGCAGGGAGCGGCTGGGCCTGCAGTTGGCTGGCGGACGAGGGTCTGTCCTGTTCCCTGCACGGACCACAGAGTCTCGTCTGGCAAGCGCCACTCGGGAGATCCAGCGACTACGTGGCGACCACCCCCTGGCCCCCACGTTAGTGTAGGTTGTGGGCGGTTCGAGGTTTCACAGACGCATTGGTTAGAAATGGACTCTTCCTCTTCTAATAATTCTTGCCCTCCTTCATCACCTTCATTTCCTCCTCCTCCTCCTCCTCCTCTCCCTCTGGCGATGCACATGAGCATATTTCCATACGATACTTTTTATTCATTTAATTAAGTTGGCGAAATCAGTATTGTGAGGGAGGTGCTGGATCTGTGGCAGTTGTTGAGCAGAGGCGAGGGCACAGTCACAAAGGCAACTCTTCCCAGGATGATGTTGGCCTGAGATGGCCTGAGGCCCCCTGGATGCCAAGTCTTGGGAGACACAGGTCCTC
This sequence comes from Daubentonia madagascariensis, assembly GCA_023783475.1. Lineage (NCBI taxonomy): Eukaryota > Metazoa > Chordata > Mammalia > Primates > Daubentoniidae > Daubentonia > Daubentonia madagascariensis. The sequence continues at coordinate 1,112,930 of JAKFHU010000600.1, read as the reverse complement.
AGGAGACGTCTGTGGTCCCACCATAGCCCCTTCACATCGCCTTAGCCGCAGAGCCTGTCTTGATTTCAGCCTCCTCTGGAGCCACACTTGGCCACGAAATCTGGTTTTGACTCAAATGTCCCGACCTCACTTGTGCTCTGGGTCAGAGCTCCACTCTCCTGTCCAACCCCTCCATCCTCGGCTGCACTACTGTTCGCAGAAGTTTCTCCACCTGGCCTGACTGCTGTCTCCCCGTCCAGCATAGAACAAATCTGTCAGCTCCTGTTCTTTAAGGGAAAACTATTGAAAGGTAAACAGAGGTTATATGAGCAGGAGCGGGAAGGGGCTAGGGGTCAAAGGCGGGGAAGGGATGCCACCTTTGAAAGTAGATAGAGCTGTCAGGTGGCAGGTGTATGGGTCTCGTGCGGCCTCAAGGAACAGAATAAGATGGAGAGAAGTTGCTTTAGCAAGATGGATTTTGTCTGAACACAGGGACCAGTTTTCCACCTCTCAGGGCTAACCTCATGTGGAATGGGATGCTTTGGGCTGTCGTGGGTTCCCCACCCCAGGGGCAGCAACACACAGAGACTGGATGACCATTTTGGAGGAAGCTAGGTGGTTCAGACTTGAGTCTGGAGTTTAGACCACATGACCTCTAGGTTCACATTAAAGTTGAAACTTTATGATTCCAAATGAAAATGGAAGACTGACTTGAGCCCAGACGAGTGCTCAGAAACTCTGCAGCAGCTTCGTTACCAAATCACCCCCTTTCTGATCTCACTGTCGCAATGCACACGGGCTTGCTAAACCTGGTTATCAGGAAAATCTGATTTAATTCCACTGTCTGATGAAGATGACGTCTAGATGGCTTTATATTCTCTACTTGCTTTATTGAACATATTTAATGTTAAGTGTCTTTGAATATTACATTTTCAGGTACTTCCAGGGGCTTCTGTCAGCTGAGAGTTTCACATCTGAATGTTAACTGTGGAGTCCACTTTGAGGTCACCGGTGGAGCTCTGATACCTCAGTAAAGTCATGTTAGCTTGCTCAGGTGCAGCTTCCTCACTTGAAAACATTAGGCAAATCAGACTTGGCTGCCTTGCAGACTTGCTTCAAAGTCATACATAACTGAAAACTCCTAAATGTAGATAAGGGAGGGATTATTGTCCAATTTTTATGTCCAAGGAAGTCACATTCCATATCCTTGACATTGGTGCAAAAACATTGCTGTGCTATGGTGACAAATCAATGTTTCTATGGACAGAGACTTTGGCACCTTAAATTATTTACTCCTGTGTCCTGACACCCAGGAATATAAAAAATTACTCAGGGGCTTAAAGGCTATTTAAAAACATTATCCCCTTGTTTAATAAGTACAAACCTACATCTAAGCCAACTGTTAACAACTAGAACTTAAATTCCTTCATCTCAATATTTTTTCATCTTGAAAGCAATCACTGCTTATTAACTGACCAGATTACAAAAATTATCATGGTGGGCACCTTACTCATCTTTCTAATAAGCCTGTTCATCTGGTCTTCCCTGTGGCCGGCATCTCCACCTTCCACAGAATAGGTGATGCTTTTTCTTCATGTTCTCTCACGGAGAAGGTAATTTGAAGGGCCACAGGAAGTTATTTGCCTCTTTGAAGCATTTTCCAACAGTACAGATCTCATGGATCAGACCCCCCTTGCCGACGATGCCACACTTACCAAGAGGTCGAGCAGTCAAAAAGCTACCTGTCAAGGCAGTTCTCTTCTTACTGATTTTGTCACAACCACGCCTGTAGATCAACTCACTTACTGACTTCAGGTGCGGGTCCCCCTGTGCAATACAGCATATAGCTCCACAGTCCTCAGCATAACTGAAACCTTGTTGAGCTTAACAAAAGCGCCGTCAAAGATCTGGCAAAGGCAAAGAAGCTGCAGCACGTTTCAGACCTTCGGGCTCACACCACCAATACTGCCCACCCAGATGCAAGGCCAGGCTGGGGGCCGCGGGCACAGACAAGTCGCCGGCTTTCCTTGCCGTCCTAGCTGTTTGGATCACAGCTCTGTGCCTCTGCCTGTAATCCCGTGCTAGCACGTAGCTCCCCCATAGACAAGCTTCCTCCTTGCCTTTCGAAGCATCTTTTGGTCAAACTCATCTCTCAGGCTGTTGATCCTCGGTTCTGCAAAGTCCCCTTGCTTTTTCTCAAGGGTTTCTGAGCCTCCCTTTTCCTCTCTTCAATGCCCTCCATGGCTCCAGCCAGAAAAGAGGCTCTTCCATCTCCACTTTAGAAGAAGGAAAATCTAGGCGGAGGGGAGCATTCATGCTGACGGGCCCTGCTCAGGTGTGCTCCACAGCAAGGACTCCCAGGGCGAAACCAAGTCATGTGATGCGCATGCGGGACAGAGGGCGGGGAGAGTGGGACAGGCTAGTGGTCCTCAGCGTCAGGACAGGGTGGCCGAATGCAGAGAGCAGCCGGCTTTCGCTTAGGGCGCTGGGGAAACAATGAAGATGCTTCTCTCTCTGGGCCCTGGTGTGCTCCTGCCATGTTCCAGAACAGTCACTTTGCTGCAGTGTGGTCATCACGTTGGGGAGAGAGCGTCTTGTGCCAAGCTTGAACTATTCATCGATGGGCCTGAGGTCATGTGAAGGGGCTGTGATCACCATTTCCCGAGTAAAGTCATTCAATAGAATAGCATGCGTGAGAGTTAATGTGTAGTAAAGGGAAGTATTAGTTCGTAAATTTTTAAATATTGTATAATATATATACACACAGGCACACCTCATTTTATTGTGCTATGCTTTATCGCACTTTGCAGATATTGAATGTTTTACAAATTGAGGGTTTGTGGAAACCCTGCATCTATTGGCACCATTTCTCCAACAGCATGTGCTCACTTTGTGTCTCTCTGCCAGCACTTTTTGGAAATAAAATATTTTTCAATTAAGTCATGGACATTGTTTTTTAGACATAATGCTATTGTACACTTAATAGACTATAGCATAGTGTAAATATAACTTTTATATTCACTGGGAAACCAAAAAAATTCATGTGACTCACTTCATTGCAATATTTGCTTTATTGTGGTGGTCTGGAACTGAACCTTCCAACACGTCCAAGGTATGCCTGTGTGTAAATATGTACATATACACACGTATATATATATGATTTGTATGTTTACTGACAAGCACAGCATATAAAATGTATTTTGTTTGTGATTGACAGGCAGTAAATTTGATGACTCTGCTCTAGCTGCTCTTGTCCGGGTACGAGGTGATTAGCTCATGGAGGTGCCCAACGTGCCCGAGCCTTTGTAGTTTGCATATATCCTCTGTGCCTGGAGTGGCCTCCACACCTGCTTCCAACACTCCCTGCCTGTCTCTGTCTTATCACCTAAATGCACATTGAGATTCTCTGTTTACTTGTCACCTCTTCCATGAGGAGGGTAGTTCCCAGGGCAGGGTTCTGACAGTCCATCTTCCTCCCACGCCAACCAAGCCTGCGGAATGTGGTTGTTCAGAGTTTACATGGCCATTCCCTGGGTAATACATCATTTAATTTTCACACCATCACCTCACAGTCATAGGAGAGAAAAGTGAAGCTTTGTTTTGGGGAAGGATTTGCCCAAGGTCAAACAGCTAATAAATGACAGAGGAAACTTTAGATTTCCCGATTTAAGTTCCATACACTTTTGGCTGCCTCACAGTTACCTCCATGGTAGAAATTATCACTCTACAACAGAGTTTCTAGACCTCAGCAACAGTGACATCGGGGCCAAATACATCTTGCTGTGCGTGGCTTTCCTGGGCCTTGGGATGTTACGCAGCATCACTGACTTCTACCTGCCACCTCCACCCTCCTACCCCTGAGGTGTGACAACTGGCAGTGTCTCCAGACTTTGCCAAATGTCCCCTGTCAACAAAGGTCACTGCTCTATAATAACAATTTTGCAAAATTGTTATTTATGAAACTATGAATGTTATGAAAGTTTTAATAGAATATAGGAAAAAAGGCTTTCTTTTATCTGTGTTCCCCAGTTCTGTCCCAAAGACTCCCAGTCACACCTGATTTTTGTTACACACACACACACACACACACACACACACTCTCTCTCTCTCTCTCTCTCCCCCCCGCCATTTCGCTCCTAAAACCTAAGCTCTTCTGTATCTATTTTTATTTAATGATTTGTCTTGGAGATTTTTTCATGTCAGTGTATATATTAATATAAAGGAACAAAATCATCACAAAGAAGTATTCATTAACATCTGTGTTATTGAGTTTAACCTGTCAAAAATGAAATTAAATATATTTAAATGACTTTTCAGCATCTTTGGAATTAATCATATGATTTTTCACTTTTGATCAATTAATATGGTGAGTTATGTTATTTGATTCTCCAAATACTGAACCGTTGCTGAATTCCTGAAATAAACTTCACTTCATCATGTTGTGGGTTCTTGTATTTTGTTATTGGATTCTGTTCTCTGATACTCAGGGTGTTATAATACATTTTACATGGATGTTTATAAGTGAGATTAGTATCTTCTTTCTTGCGTTTTCTTTGTAGCGTTTTGGTTTCACTATAATTCTGTCCTCATAAAAATGATCTGGAAGCTTCCTGCCTGTCTTCTGTCCCCTGGAGCGGTTGAAGCAGCATTGCAGTAATCCACTCTCAAAGACTCTGCAGAGCCCATCTCTGAAACTGTCTGGACCTAGTGCTTTCGGAGGGCTGTTCTTTTACTTGATATGTTTAATTATATATTTTTGGTCAATTTATTGGCTTATATGTTATCTTTTGAGTCCAGTAATATAATATGGAAACATTAGGATTTACTTTTTCCACTTTCTAGCTTCTCTCTCTTACCCTATCACTTTCATTGGTTATATTATTTCTATGTTGCAACTTGTAATATTTGCCCTCTATTATATAGGCATAATTCCCACACTTATTTAGGACATAAAGCTACAGTGAAGCACCATGAATTCTCACATCCATCCTTTTGTTGCAAATTATCTCCTACTCACCAGAATTACATACCTGGAATCTTTGATTTTTCAGAAATGTCCATCTCTTGCTCTGATATCTGAATACTTTCAGTTGAGAAAATAAAAATGCTTTGAAGGCTTTTATAGCCATGTTTTTTTCTCCTAGAATTGAATATTCTTTGGAGAAAGCTGAGGCTAGCCAGAATTTTTATTTTTTCCTTTACGAGTATCTTGGTGTGTTTTCCTGCATGCTCAAAGGACTCCTTTGTGATTGATACACTCCGGTGACTTTACTAGGCGCTGCCTTGGTCTTGATTGTTCTTAATCTTGCTTTTCCTTGGACTATGCTGAGGCTTTTGGGCTTCAGATTCAAGTTCTATTGTATTTCAGAAAAAGTTTCTTGAATTACATCTGTATACTATTTCTCTCCTGTTCTTTAGGGACACAATTATGGTCCTGTCAGATCTTTTTTTTTTTTTTCCAGGCCTGTTATTTCCTCACTAAACCCTCCTCTCAGTTCAGTTTGACTTCGTGTCTCTTTCTCGGTCATTTTGTGTGTGCGCCTTACACTGTTCCCAGGAGCATTTATTTGCTTTTGTGCTGCTTCCGACGTGGTGTTCATCTTGCTGGACATTTTTCTCCCCAGCTGTTTCTCCGATTCCACCAGCTGAAGTCCTTCCACCTCCTGCGCTCCTGCTCCGTGTAGTGCATGAACCCTCTGCTCTGATTCAGCTCTTTTCTCTTTCACCGTGTTCTCTGAGTTCATGGTGACAGGTCTGGTCATGATGCTCGAGCCCCTGGTGACACTTTTCTGAAAACCCTTCACCGGCCATGTGCTTTCCTCCTTACTTGCTTCCTTCCTTTCTGCATATGCTCCTGTTCTCTACGCCCCGTTCCCGTCCCTTTGTGAGAACCAATCACCTTATATGAGGTGAGGACCGTCACAGGGTGACCCACTTATCTGACTGCCCAAGACTTTCCTGGTTATAGCAAGAAAAAATCCCATAACCTGGGAAGCCCCTCATTCCTGGGCAGACAGAAGGCTGGTCCCCCAAGCTCTGTAGAAGCCGCTGTTGGCCAGAGATTCTTTAGAGAGGGTCCAGGTGTGAGGCTGCTCGGTTATGTGTGATTGGGGAGGAGGGAGAGGAAGATGGGGTACCTTAGGGGCCCATTTCTTCTCTGTTTCTCCTCCTCCCTCTCATAACTTGAACTTTTTCTCTTTTTTTTTGGTAGGAAAATTAGTTTTTATAGCATCAGTCTTTCTTCCTAAATTAACAGCATCCATATGTTTAAAAAAAAATTTTTTTTGGTACTTAAAATACGCCTGTTCTTACAACTCCTAAAGATCTTTTTTTTAGATTTTGATATTTACTATGGTGGTTTTCTTTTTTTTAGTTTAAGCTATAAAAATCCCTAATTCTCCCCCAGTGAATTGGTTGCCTCTGATGGAACACAGGGAAAGATCAGTCTATGGGGGTTTGGCATGTTTGGGAATCTTGGTTAAGATCTCAGAATTCTAGCCCTCTGAATTTCCTTGTTGTTCTAGTATTTTAAAACCAAAGTGGAGATGACTTTACTCTTCTGCTTTTTCATAGGCAAGGAGGGATTAGGGAAGGAAAGGGTGACCAGATGGGGTGTGAGTGGAAGCGACGCCTTTGTTCCTGCAGGTGAGAGGTGGTGGCCCTATGGTGGTAGCAAAGCTATGGCAGAGAGGGTGGCCTTTAGAAGGTGGCAGTGAAGGGAGTGAACTTGGTGTTGGGGGTGCTGAGGGTAAGAACAGTCAAATTGTAACATGCACCTCAATGAAAACTCTGCTTCAATGTGCAAAGTCTAAGATTGTCAACAATTGCCTGATTAAAAGTCTTCATTGCTGGCCTGAAAAAGTCAAACAACTCAAGAAAAGCCATTGCTATGGTTTGAATATGGTTTGTCCCCACCAAAACTCATGTGAGTTTTGTGGTGGTGTTGGGAGGTGGTGCTGTGAGAGGCCATTAGGTTGTTAAGAGGATTAATTCCTTTCTGGAGGGAGTGAGTTCTCACTCCAGGGCTCTCTCAGGACTGGATTAGTTACCATGAGAACAGGTGGTTATAAAGTGAGGCTGCCTCTCACGTTCTGTGCGTATGTATGGTGCCATCCACAATGTCATGATGCACTCTGAGGCCCTTGCCAGATGTGGTTGCTCAGTCTTGAGCTTCCCAGCCTCCAGAACTATAAGCCCAATAAACTTCTTTTCTTTATAAATTACCCAATCTCAGGTATTCTGTTATAGCAACAATGAGTGGACTAAGACCTCCACCTCTGATGAAACCCCAAAGACTGCCCAGGAAAGGATGAAGGGAAAAGCAGCCCTCTGCAAAGTTTCCAGGCTGTAAGTGGCCCTCAGTTCATCACAGGACATTGAGGGCACTGTGGTATCTTGGGATGCCCTAATGCAGTTTAATTAGAAAAAGGGATTAACCTCCAGCAGGAATCCTACCTTACACTGCTAAGGAGCAGGTGGCCATAAACCATCCTTTATAAATTGGTATGCAAGGAACTAAGTGTGATTGCCTGGTTGAGTTTGGTGCCATAGCTAATGAAACCATAAAATATGTGATTGATTAGAGGAATGTTTTCAAAAGGTTAATTAGTTTGTTTTCTTTTCCAATCAACTATGGAGATCATAGAGTTGAGGAGAAAATACCAGCCATGCAGCATCATTTCCTAGAGACGCCTGCTCAGGAACACTCCACCTCGAAGAGCCCCAGATGCACATCCAGGTGCTCTCTGTGCCGTCCCTGGAGTGGGCTGCCACCAAGGATGAAGTGGGCTCCTAAAACTCCTGCCTCCCAGTACATGTGAGGTTTTGTGAGGAATGATGGTGGAGGTGTGATGCGTAGCTATTGCCCTCAGGGAACTCTCTAGAATGTTCAGGATCAATAGAGCAACTATGTGGAAAATAGACAATGCCTGCTCCAGGTGGTCAGCAGGAGGCTGAGAATCATTCAGCCAGTGTCAGCCTAGGAACTCGTGATCACAAAACCCAGGGCCACTGCGGCTCCATGGATCAAATGTTCATTTTGTGCCAGGAATGATGTCAAGAGCTTTCTAAAGTAACCAATTCATTCTGCATGACAGCCTCTGAACTTGCTGTTCTGTTGTTAGTTCTGCTGTGAGTCCCATTTTCTAGATGAGGAAACTGTGGCGTCGAAAGGTTAATGAATTTACTGGAGTCACCCCAAATCGGGCCAGGAGGGTCCCAATGCAAGTGCCCACAGCGCAAGAGGTGTGATGTTTCCAAGCTGCGCTGGAAGGAGGAACAGCGTCTGAATACACTGCTTCTGCAGAGGGCCGCCCTCGAGGAAGCCAGGCGCTGTCTGAGAATGACCTCCCAGTCCCGCATGCTTCTGGTCCTCGGGTGTGGGTGGGCAGAGGTGAGATACGCTGCTCTGCAGGTTAGGGCCAACCGGTGACGAGGACTCTCACAGGTCAGATTCTGCTCCTCAGAGACAGCAGGAGCCACTGCAGTTTCTATGTTGCTTCTCTCGGTGTTGGCGAGGAAGTAGCGCAGGAAGAGCCAGACAGTGGCACTGCAGCCAGTGTGTCTGAGGAGAGGAACTCAGGGAGACTGAGGCATGAGCTGACCAAGCCCTGGGCTGGGAGTTCAAATCCTTTGTGGGACACAGCAGAGTGTCCACATAAAGACAAAAACAAACACACAAATGGATGCAGTAGAAGACATAGGAAAGATAGAAACACAGAGATAATTATAAAAGGAAGTCAGCACGATGGCTGACGACTGTTTATATATGGGGAACAGGGGGTGGTGGCCCTGACCCTCGAGGTCTAAAGAAGAGCAGGTTACGACAACTCCTGTCCTCAGTGGGTGGGTCATCTGGCTGCAATAGGCTGTCCAGGAAGAACGTAGAATGCTGGAAGGCTGAATAATTCAAGGGGAAGATAATGGTGATTCTGACTCTGATGGCGGTGATGGCGGTGTCTAAGTAAGTCCTAAAGCTACAGTGCAGGCGAATCCCGTGGTTCCAGCAGTCAGGAGGCTCTCATAATCTGGGAGGCAGACAAAGTAGTCAAGTCAGGAAGAATGGCAAGTACAGATGGGCCGGTGATGTCTGGTCCCACCCTGCCCAGTCTCCCACCACCCCCTTTGCGTATGTGATTGGTGACGCAGAGAACCACAGGAACCACAGGTTACGATTATGCCAGGGGCAGGGAGCTCAGCTCCCTGGAGGTGTTAGAGTAGTGGCCAAAGCCTTTCTCCACCCAAGAACGGGACGTATTTCCACAGTTCCCGAGGGCATAGTATGTCCCCTACAGCACTAGTCCAGACCTCATATTCTGAGAGCCCTTCCGCTGTCCAGGAGCGTATCAGGACTTTCCCAAAGATGCACGGCCAACACTTGCAGGGATCACAGGGATGCTTATGTCTGTACGTGCAACGGCTGCTGGCTCACACCAGCTCGTGGGTGTGGAGGGCCAGCGGCTGGTGCTGGGTGGGCTGTCCACAGAGAGCCTGAGGCACAGCCACAGCCCCTCTCGCCCTCCACTCTCAAATCCTCTGCTGCGAGCCACCCTCAGACCACCGGGTTGCACGCTGATCCAATGCAGTGTCCTGCTCTGTTTAAAGGGTGAGGCCTGTCCACAATTTTCTATTACACATCTTATAATTATCTGTATTTTAAATTATCGGGAGTCTCATATTGCTGCATATGACAGCACCCTGTGCAATACATCCATGGCTTCATCAGTGTCCTTAGACCACGTCTTTGTCCATCTCATGTGTTTGGGGGCTCTGCTGTGGGGTGTTCGGTGCCTGCGTGAGGCAGGTCCTGCTGCCTGGATGCCTGTGCCCAGGCCTGTGATGGAGCCCACGGAGATGATGCTCTCTTGTTGTGAACCCATTTCATGATCTGACCCATCTTTGTTCCTGTCCTTGGAGTGGAGTGAGGTCATTTCTAGGGAGTGGCCACTTCTAGGGATGAGCAGCAGAAGTGGTCTTCACGGCTACACTGCCACTTGCCAGTCAGGAGCATTCCCACTGTGGTCAGCACATCCCCTCCGTGATCAGCACATCCCCACTGTGGTCGGCGCATCCCCACCGTGGTCAGCATGCCAGGCCCTGTGAATGACCCAAAGTATGCCTGGGCTCCCAGCTGCTGGGTGATGTTCCAAAGTGTCACAACGATGTGGCTCTGGGGACCTGGTGTGTCTTCCAAGCCAGATCATCATATACATGCTGGCCGAGGGCTTCCTTACTTTGCATACAGCCCTTAAATTCAAGTTTAAGGGTGTCTGACCAGGCAGCAAGTTTTCCCTTCCTCGTTATAAGAGCATAAGCTGGGGTAGTGACTGGTTCCAAGGGCATGATCTCGGTAGCCCTGTGTTCCAGCCCCTCTATAATAGCAGGGATCCGGATGGAGCAGATTCGCTCTATGTGGCCGTATTCAGAAGGGAGGGACTTGCAGCAGCTGGGGTCCCCATCATAGACTGTAACATGTGCAATATGATAATATAATTGTTGGTTTTGAGTCCCCCTCAAATTCTAAAAGAGCTTTTCTCTTTAAGAAACCATGCTTGGGTATGGTCCTCAAGTCAACACACTGACGGACACGTCCCGCCTTAGTTGGATGTTCCATCTCTGGTAGATGATTTGATACCTTATGGCTCAGTGCCAGACACCCTTGAGGGTTCCCCTTTTATATACACATTGCCAGCATCCAGTGGTTTGTTTGGCTGAAGAGTCTTAATTTATAACCCATCTTAAATGTCATTATTGTTTTGGGGGATGGGGAGTAGTGTTGGGATTTGGATCTGTCAGGGTTCAGTAAGGAACAGAAACTGCTTGAGGTTTTTTGATAAGAGTTTATCAATCAGGAAATCAGATGTTTTTCAAACTGCTGGAAGGGCTGGGGGCTGAAGTTCAGGTGGAGAAACGGCTGGCTCCCGGAAGCTGGGGGAACGCATGCATGTCAGCAAAGCTGCACCTGTGAGCGCAGTGCCCCTCAGCGTCTAGCAGGGAACTCACGGAAGCTTGCTCTGAATCTGCCACAGAGTCCAGGTCTCTCATCTAGGCACACATCTGCCATCGCGGGAGGACAATAATGGCACTTCTGTCTGCTGTCCGACTCCCACGTGTCTGTCTTGGCAGAACCCTGAGAGCCTGATAGGGAGTCTGGGAGTGTGGCCAGAGTCCAGCCCCTGCCACGGACAGGAGCACACCTTGGAGGGGCGGGAAGGGGTTGAGTGTCTGCAGAAAACATCTGGCACCGTGGGGATCCTTTGACTTTCTGCATGTGTTGAGGAAGGGCTTGGTACTGGAAGTTGTGACCTAGTTTTCTAAGATGTTCCAAATGTTAAATCTGGAGTCTGGTCTTATGAACATACAGAAGGTAAAGATACAAATGCATAATGTTCCTCGGTTAATCATTGTCTTAGTCCATTTGAGCTACTATAACAAAGTGCCATAGAAGTTTATTTCTCACAGTTCTGGGGCCTGGGAGTCTGAGATGAAGGTGCGGCCCTAGTGAGGGCTTTCTGGTCCGTGTGTGGCATCTTCTCATGTGTCCTCATATGGTGGAAGGGGAAGGGGTCTTTCTGGGGTCCCTTTGATAAGGGCACTGAGCTCATTCATGAGGGCTCCCCCTCTGACCTGATCACCTCCCAAAGGCCCCCTTCTAACACTATCACCTCGGGGGTTGAGATTTTAACATATGGGTTTGGGAGTACACAAGCATTTACACCATAGCAACCACCATGGCACCTCCTCCCACTTGAGAAAATAAAACATGACAGTGGCAATCATAACTGATGACGACACACCTGGCCATCACCACCACCGCCATTGCCAGCATCATCACCTCGGTTCACCTGGGTGGCCGTCCACTCCCCCGGCTGCTGGGATTAGAAAGCAAACAGCCCAGACTGCTCCTCTGCTGGCAAGTCACCCTCACTTGGTAGAAGCTTTGCCCAAAAGGGTGCATTTTCTCAAGATCTCTCGAGGGTGTGTTTCCCTCGGCCAAGGTCACACACACTCGGCTCAGAATAAAGGTCCTTAAATTAAAGGAAAAAAAAAAGCTGCACCCCAGGGAGTGGATTCTGAGGATGGGGCTCTGGCAGAGGCCTCACTCTCTGGCTGGCTGGTGGGGCTGAGCCCCATCACTGGGGAAGGTGGGGAAACACTGGTCCTCGGCGTTTGGGAGCTGTCAGTTGTAAAAACTCCCACCTGGGTAAATAGGGATCAGAAGCAGATGGAAGCATCTACATGGCTCATGTAAAACCTCTGCCACTTTCCCAGAACAGAGAAATAGAAATGAAAAGGACTGTGTTCAGGAGAGAGAAAATGACAGATTTAGGTCGATCAATCACTGCTTTCAGGCAACATGTGAGACAGAGGCCCTGTCTAAAGAATCCCTGGCTTCTGTGGTAGAAAAAGCGGAGACCAGGCCCTAGACTTGATTGTAAAAATGGAGGACTCAAGAGAAGACCAGGGTGTCAAACCAGGAAAGCCTCCTTCGCCTAAGGCAGGGCCTTGCCATGGAAGCCGTCGGATGCTCACAGTCTCGATGGCCATCCCCGCACATGCAGCGAAGCTTCTTGATCCCCTGCGCCCGGAGTCTGCAGACGTGCTTCACACCCCTTCCTGGGACACCGAGGAGGCCTCTCATTGTTGAATATTATGCAGAAGCCTCAACTGAGCGGGGGCTTCACATGCGGGGTTACCGGAGGAAATAAAGGAGACCCGGTGAAATGTGTATTTCAGATAAGCAGGGGATGCTCACTTAGCACAAGTAAATCTCGTAGTTGAAGGGAGACAGTCGAGGCTGGTTGTAGCAACAGCTGCAGTCCAGCAGGACCACTTCTGCGTTTGGTTCTTCCTCCACCGGCTGCTGTTATGGCTGTTCTAGAAGCTTCATTTAAGGCAAGTGATTGCTTTTTAGAAAATAAAAATGTAAAAATTAGTTCATTGTGGTAAGCAGCATGCATTTGTTACTATTGAAGCTATTTTATATGTTTTCTTTGGTATTTTTTACTTTCCCTTTTATGAATTACCAGATAATCCTCCTAGCTCATTTTGCAATTTGGGTTATTGTTTTATTTTCTTGTCATTTCCTAAGAGCACTTTATATATTGAGGACATCAACTATCATACATTGTGATGAAATTTTTATTTTTATTGGTTTTTTTCCTCTGAATTCTGTTTGTGTTAATTTTCTAGCAAAAATTGTTTTAATCTTTATGCAGTTTAATATATAAATTTTTCTATAAGTCTATTTGCTGTTTTCCTCTTAAAGACCTTGCTTACTTTGAGATGAGATAAACAACATCCTACATGTTCTTCTATTATAAGTTTCATGATTTTTATTTTTTCCTATAAAATTTTGAATCTTCTAAGTTTATTTTGGTCTGTGCTATGACATAAGCCTTGCACTTTGTTTCTATCTGCATGATCACACATCAGTTTTTCTTGGCCATTTATTGATCAAGCCGTCTCTCTTCCTTGACATCCTTTATTTACTTAGATATGTTTCTAGAAGTGCATTCCTTGCAACATATATGCTTGCTCCGCCCACTGCCGTAATTGTTTTGAATAATAATGCAACCTCATGTTTGACACGAAAATCTTTTCTCCATTATTCTCCCTTTTCAAAATATTTATTGGCTATTCCTGCCTATTTGTTTTTCCAGGTAAATTCGAGTATCTTTTTGTCAGGTTGTGGAAGTGTTCTAATGAGATTTTGATTGGAATTACGTCAAGCGTACACATTAACTCGGGGAAAATTGAGCAGGGTCGGGTCAGCAAGCTTCGCTGCTGTGTGCAGACTATCCAGCAGTGGCCAGAACAGTGCATGCCCCTGCCCCTCGCTTCCGGGACCAGCCTGGGCTCCACTCACGGCGGGTCCCTCTGTGTCAGCGTAAGCAGGTGCAAGCTCAGCCTGGAGAGCCCTGGGACCTGCGGCCTCCGGACCTGTGCAGCCCCTTTCCAGGGGCAGATGCTGCCCTGTGAGCCCCTCCCCGCAGCCTTCTCTTGGGCATGAGCAAGTGGGTTGGTCTGGGCTTCATCTTCTTGTTTTGTGAAGGTCATGGGGCACTCCTAAATGCTTTATGAGTGTTTTAGGAGCTAATCCGGGCAGCACCCATGGCAACTGATGAAGAAGTTGGGAGGAGAGGGTCCAGTAAGCCCCGAGGTCACCTGGCTGGTGGCTGGTAGGACCGGGAGGGGGCCTGGCCTGTGCGTTGCTGAGAACACCTCCTACTCCCTGCATCATAGGTTTGCGTGGGCTGCGGGACCAGCGGCAGTTCAGTCTGGCTGTGTGGACGCTCGGCAGGCACGCACACAGCCTCGGGCAGGACCCGCGCTGGCAGGGCTCTTCACAGATGGAATCGACTGATTCTCCACTTCCTTTGCCACTCAGTTGACATCCAGAAAGCGTCCACACCTCAGGGGGATTGTCTTGTCGGCCCACTGACACCCTGGCAAGGTTTACAGCAGGCGACACCTCCCCACCCTGCCTCAGTTTCTTCTTCCAGAATCAGTGAGGGCTGAGGTCCAGCCATCTGCAGTCCTAGCCTTCTGGGACCTTCTATCACTGAAGACAGCCGGGAAGCTGCCCTTTCTGTGAGAACTCCTTATCGCTTTGGAGGGCGTTTTTCTGTCTGTCCAGAAGAGAATTATTCACACATCTTCAAACCCCAATTTCCATCTCCCGACCACTGCTCCTCTTTCTCTAGGAGACTTTGATACACCAGAGCTTTGAAGAAGAAAGCCGCCTGTTTCTCAGGGACAGAATTTCCTAATCTGAGCTCCGTGTACATCTTCTGTGAGATAATCTTACACATTTTTGATCACCACAGTGATGCTAAGTGTTCTGTCTAGTGAGCCTTCTGATTTTTATTAACTTTTCTTCTTTTCATTTTGAAGTAGATATCAGATTGCGCATGGGGAAGGAGGAGGGTGCTTTTCCTGGGACAAGAGGAAGTTAACTTTGAGCAGACTCCTGCACTGATAAGCTCATAGCTAAAAAAATTGGCTCCCAGTCCCCTGCAGTCTCCAATCATTGCCATGCAAATTCGATAGAAAAGAACCACAGGGGCCCCAGCAGCTGGAATCAGCCTGCATTGAAATGGGAATAGATGCCACATTCTGGGTATTAGAAAGTGAAGTTCCCAGGCAGAGGAAAAGGGAAAATTCCCTTCTCTGTCAAAACTGTCAAATTACTCACCCAAGGGCAGATGGCAGCTTCTTAGCTCCTCTCTCTTCAATTACCTGCAGGGGCAGGTGGTTGTGGGTTGTTCTGGACACTGCCCACCTGTCCACTGTGCACAGGGCTGACCCTGCCAGGGACAGATGCCCAGGCTGGCAGGGCCACCTCACCCCTTTCAGGGAAGGAGGAGGTAGAAGGGCCAATTCTGCTCAGATCTCCTCAAAGTTTCCCATTCCCTGGCCCTTCTGGGGAACCTTGGTAGAGAGGAAGCTTCCACTGTTGCTGGATCTTGGTCCATGAATAAACATGAACTGATGGATGATGTCATCCCATCAGCTTTGGCTTCTGCAGCTTCGTGACAAATATAACTCTGATTTTGATGGGAGAGTTTTTGCTTTGTTTTTGAATTTCACATTATTAATATTTTTTCTTTCTAAACTTACTGTCATTGAGTGTCTGGATGTTCAAAGATTTGCCTGTGAATCAATTTCTGCCATGCATAATATTATCAGAGACTCTGAGAGCTGGGAGAAGCATCTGGTATTACTCCGCCCACTCCCTCAGTTCACAGGTCAGGAAACTGAGAGCCGAAGAGAACATGGTCTGCCCAAGGTCACTCAGGGACTCAGAGGCTAAGTTGCAGCTTTGTAGAATGGTGCAAATAAGGGCCAAGCAAGTCCTTCTGATTTATTGTGATACATCCATCCATCCATCCATCCATCCAACAGCCTGGGAGAGAGATGCTGTCCCTGTGATTGGACATGGGTCAAAATGGAAGGCATGAAACTGTGTTCTCTTCCATTGGGGTTGCAAGGACTTCAGGAGGCGGGTAAGTGAAGGTCACCAAATTGGAACCCATTGTTTGCTAGGGAGGTGAACAGGGCTGTGCATGTGCTATAGGCAAACACCTGATGGAGATGGGGTTGTACACACATACACACCTGATGGAGATGGGGCACACACACCTGATGGAGATGGGGTTGTACACACCTACACACCTGATGGAGATGGGGGCACACACACCTGATGGAGATGGGGTGCATACACCTGATGGAACTGGGGTGCGATTAGAGATGAGTGCCATTTGGGTGGAATGGCCCAAGGGTGAAGGCTGGACTGAGAAAGCTTAAAGAGGAGGTGCCTTTGAACTCAACCCTGAGAAGGAGCAGACTTTCCATCAGGGTTGGGGCTCACAGGGGGAGAAGGACGGCAGTGGCTAAGAGCAATCCAAACATCATTATTAAAAGTTAAAAATGGGGCTGTCCTACAAACACAGAGTGAACGCTGTCAAAGATTAACTTACCTCACTGAATGGGAACTGGCAGATAGTGAAGCTAATTCAAAGGAGAATTTGAGGAACAGACGCTTATATGGCAAACCAGGACAAGTGAGTTGAAACAAGGCTGCCACATGAAAGACACAACTAGTTAATGTCCTGCAGGGCAGTAAAGCCGTAGCCTATGGCGTCACTTCTTTACCAGAGAGAAGCCATTTGCATCTCTGCTAGGCCAAAATCTACAGCTTGACATGTAATTTCAGAGTCTGAGTCCTAATCAATAGTAAAGAGCAAGGCAAACAGAGGTACATCCTCAAAAAATTAATTCATGCGTGTGTGGGCTGTTAGACAGTATCCCAGTGTGGTGTTAAAAGTCATCCTTTTGTCTGTTCCCAAGGTTTGGATAATTTTTTTAAAACATAGGCAGGCTCTGCAGTCAGATGTCACGTTCACATTCCACCTTCACCTCTTGCACTGTGGCCCTGGGAACGTCCCTCCTCCCTGTTCTGAGTTTGGGCTCCTCCCTGTTCTGAGCTTGGGCTCCTCATCCATGACTTGGGGACAGTCATCCTGCATAGTGCATAGGTGTGCCCTAAAGACTGAATGAGGTCTACATATCAAGTGCCTGGCCCAGGCACAACTCAATAAGTGTCACCAATAATTATAGCAACATTTGAATATTAATGTAGGAAAGTCCCCAGATCACAAAGGCTTTAAATAGCTGCTGGATTAGAGCCAAAGCTACAGAAAAGACAATGATGGGAAAAGGGCCTTAAAAGGCATCGATTCCCATTCATTGAACTAATCAATGAAAACTCTGGGCTGGCTTGGGAAGCAGCCCAAATCTCCACTTCAGAGGCTTGGACCTTGGGCCAGCCAGGACGGCCTTCCTACCACCCTGTCCCTCCTGGGCTTCTGCTCTGAGCGGGTCTTCATCCTGGGACAAGTGGCTGTTCCTACATCCAGGGCGTGAGAGCCTCCAGGATGGGGCTTGTGGGGCATTCTGGGCTCAGAGAGTGGCAGGTCAGGTCCCGCTAGATTCCCTTTCCACCCCCCAGTTCCCTGCTCAGCTTCCTGCTATCTGGCACTGGAACCCCGGCATTCTTATCCAGGCAATACCTGTGATTTGGAGGGCAGCCAGCTATTTCAAGCAGTCCAGCGTCTCCCTGGGTCCCGCCAGCACCTCTGAGTGGGACTCACCTGAGGCCCTCGGGCGCGGGACGCTGAGGTGGGTACCGTGATGGCCGCGGGCACCAGGCAGGGCTCTGCTCTTGCCCTCGTAGGAAACACACCTGCCTTTGACTGGCAGGGCCTCGTTCCTTCATGCTGGTGAAACTGCCCCACAGAATTAACAAGAATGACCTGACAGGTGGAACATGAATTGGGCTGCACCCTGACCCCTTCCCTACAGCTGCTCACTAGCCTGAAGTTGCACGGCATTGACCGTTTGCTTCCCTGTTGCTCCTACAGGTAGGATCTCTGACTTCAGAATCACGAGACTTTTTGCTTAAAAATTGCTTAAGATGTTTTTCAGCTCTTGAGTTCCAGTGGACCGGATGATGCCAACTAACTTGAAGGCCCCTGATGAGGGACGAGCCCGCACGAGGACAGTTTGTTTTCGTCTTCTCCCCCCATGACTTCACCCCTCACTTCCCGACCAAGCAGCTACCCCCACCCCTCGTCCCCCTACCTGTCCAAACCCCTGAAAACCCCTGTCCCCAAACTCCCCAGGGAAGTGGATTTGAGGTTTCCTCCCACCTCCTGGTTTGGCCACCCTGTGATTAAACCTCTTTCTCCGCGGCAACCGCGTTTCCCAGTGTCCTGACTTGCTGCCATCGCACTGCGAGCCTGAGGCTGCAGGTGACAGCTACACACAGACCCTTGCAGGCGCACACCTTCACTTGGGTTTGTAACCGTAAAGGCTGTTCCTTGTTTGGTCCACCCTTGTGCATACAATTAAAAAATGTCCAAGAAGAGGGGAAGTATGGAAATAAAGAAAATCCAGGCAAATTTTTTGTTTGTTTTTTCTAGGTCTGTTTCCTTACCCATAAAATGGGAATAGTGACAACAAGAAGTGTGTGCTGGTACATGGAGTGTCAAGTCTCCCAAAGCTGGTTCTCTGTGGCTGTGTGTGGAGACCCCACGAGACCCCTGCTCATCCCAGGAGCTGCTCGGCCGCCTCCTTCCCGCCTACGGGAGCTGCCACTCCACGACGCTCGGCCAGAGCTGCGAGTGCCCAGGGCTGCACGGTCTGCTCTTCTTCTAGGACGTGGCCGCGACAGCCTGCACGTCCCTGTGCTTGGCTAAACCTCGGGCAGCTCTCTTCCTGACTCCAGACCTCGGACCTCCCTTTTCTCAAGGCAGTCACTTCGTAAAACTTGCAGTGGCAAGGTCTGTCTCTGCCCCTTTGAGATGCAAATCCTCCACAGCCCAGGAGTGTTTTTCTCAAGGATCTGGGCGCTGTGGCTTTGCAATATAACTGTCAGGAAGGAGGCACCCCCGACTCCCAGTCCCTGTGGGAGGGCAGGAGCCTAATGCTGATAAAGGACAGTCATCAAACTCACACGGAATGACTGATCATGTCAGTCAACCGCCCCGATGTCCTCAGGTATCTTACCAGGAGCTCACCCCAAAACTTACAAATTCTCCAAACTCTCCTGCCTTTTGTTTCGTGGACTTAAGTCTCTCTCCCGTATTGCCATAGACTTGAATAATTTCTTGTTGCCTGTTTAACTCAGACCAGTGCAAATTTTCTGACAGACTCTGCCATTTACTGTTTTTGTCCAGGTCGTTTCATAACCTCTGCAGCCTCAGTGTCTCTTCATGCTCCACGTTTGCTCCCAGCATCCGAGCCACCTCCCCCCGTCCACCTTTCCAAATGCCTCCTTCCTGTTCCTCCGTGTTCTGCTCATGTTTTCAGAGACTCCCTTCCTTCAACCCGTCTTGCCTTTAGGCCTGATCAACTCAGCTCTCCTGTTTGGCCCTGTGGCTGCTTTGCCGACACAGAGTCAAAGCTGGATGAAGAAGTGAGTTTACGACTCCCCATTTCTAGGCCCAGCCCTGGCAATTCCGTGGAGCTTCTGAGGGGTTGTTGCTGCCTGTCCTGGCTTTATTTCAAACTCAGCAGAGGGAAGAAAGATTTTAATTGTCCCCTCATCCCCTAAGAGACCACCTTGCCCACCCCCTTCCTGTACTTCTCGATAGAATCAATATCCCCTAATCTCTGATGTTGTAAAGTTGGGGGTCAGCCTTTAGCCTCACCCAATGTCTAATCACTCTGGTATGGGCTGAAGTGCATTCCCCCCATTCGTATGTTGATGCTCTAACTCCCGACGTGACTATATTTGGAGATAGGGCCTTGAAGCATATAATGAAGATTAAACATGGTCACCATAAGAGTGAGGCCCTAATCCCATAGGACTGTTGTCCTTGTAAGGAGAGACACCAGAGAGCTCTTTCTCTCTCTCGCTGCCGTCTGAGGACACAGGGAGAAGGTTGCCATCTGCAAGCCAGGAAGAGAGCCCTCACCAGGAACCGAATCCGCTGGAACCTGGATCTTGATCTTCCCAGCCTCCAGAACATGAGGAAACAAGTGTCTGTTGTTTGCGCCACTCACTAGTCATTTGTTACGGCAGCCCGAGCAGAGGAATCCACCTGCGCTTCCCGCTGCTGCTGCCTTCCCTCCTGTCAGGTTCCTAATTGAGTCCCTCATGTGCCTACTAAATTAGTACAAAAAGCTACATAGGAAGCCCTCCTATGTACATGTTAGCTCTTGCTACATTACTACTGACACAATTTATTTATTATTTAATCATTCATTAATTTTTTGTGATAAAATACACACAACATAAAATTTACCATTTTAACCATTTTTGAGTTACAATCCAGTGGCATTAAGCACATTCACATTGTTGTACAGCCATCACCACCCTCCATCTCCAGAGCTTTTCCAACTTCCCGATCTAAAATTCTGCACCCATTAAACACTAACTTCCCATTTCCCCTCCCTCCAGCTCCCGGCTACCCTAATTCTATTTTCTGTCTCTGTGAGTGTGACGACTCTAGGGACCTCATATTAATGGAATCTCACAGTATTTGCCCTTTTGGGACTGGCTCATTTCACTTAGCATAACGTTCTCAACATTCAACTATGCTGTAGCAGGTGTCAGAATTTCCTTCCTTTCTGAGGCTGAATAATATTCCACTGTGTGGATGGGCCATGCTATTTGTCCATTCATCCACTGATGGACACTTGGGTTGCTTCCACACTGATAACTTTTAACTTTTCTCCATCTGGCCATCAAAATGGATAAATCTTAGAAGCAATGTGGAGTGAAAACAGCAAGTAACACTAAGATACCTGCAGTTTCATACCATTCATTTAAGTTTAAAATGATAGAGAATAAGAATTCATGTGTATTGAACATGCTGCGTGTGGGACACTCACCTCCACAATGTTCGATGTACACAGAGTGTGCCAATTGTGACGTTCGTCCCAAACATGGGGTCTCTGAATGAATGAATCATCAAATCGTCACCCCTACCCTGCAATGCAGCCACTTTATGATCCCAGTTTGCAGATAAGCAACCAAGGCACAGGAAAGCACACAGTGTGTCCTTGGCCGTCACTTGAGAGCAGGGGCTGGTGGGCCTCAGGTGGTGGGGATGGGCCATGCTCCCAGCCTTCCAGTTAGGAAGCAGCATGGGCTGTTGTCCACCGGCGACCCCTGGGTGGGCAGGAGTCCTGCAAACACACACACCAGTGGAAAAGTGGCAGTTCCCTGGGCTGTCCCTGGAGCACCAGGCTGTGCTAGGAGTGTGAGGCAGGGGAGGGACAACCAGAGAGCTCCATCATTTTCTGTATCTTTAAAAAAAACAAGAAAGCAAACGTGACTATGCTGGGATCTAACAGGTTGGTAGGTGGTGGGTGCATGACTGTCTGCTCTAGTATTTCTTTATTTGATAGTGAAGTATTTCATAGTAAAATATACAAGCAGAAGTCAGGCTAATGGGGAATGAGCCCTTACCCAGGATGGAGCAAGGCCTCAGGTGGACAGGGTGAGGGGCCTGGCCATCCCTGTGGTGGGCTTAATTCCCCCCCCCCAAATTCATACGTTAGGGTCCTAACCCCCAGCACCTGGAACGTGGCCCCATTTGGAGACAGGGTTTTTACAGAGGCGATTCAGGTAAATGAGGTCATTAGGGTGGGACCTGATCCAATATGACCGGTGTCCTCATGTGGAAGACGCAGACACCCATAGAGGGAAGATGAGGTGACATGCCCGGGGGAGACGGCCGACTGCAGCTGAGGAGACAGGCTAGGAGCTGACTCTGCCTCAGAGCTCTCAGCAGGAGCCACCCGACCTGGGAGGGGGCTTTCCATTTGGAGCAGGAAGAGGCTGGGACCCTGGGTGTCCCTGGTGGTGCGGCTGGCGTTCCTACTGTGTTCCGATTCCAGGGTCTCACTCTCTCAATGTCATGTGGTATAATCCACGCACTTTATATTGCAAATGTGATTATTAGAAAAATAGCACAGCCATTGGTCTTTCCTTGTTTCTACACATAACAAATGGGTTTCATAATTTCCAGATTAGCAGAATCTTAAACTTCTTGCTCATAAACATAACTGATATCCTATTGTACTTAAGTAACTTTCTTCTGAATCTGGGAAATGTTCTTGGCACCCAAAGGCTCCCACCCTCATTCACAGTCAGCTGTTCCTGACTGCCCATCAGATAGGATCAGGGAACACCTGTAGTCCCCCCCACCCCAAACCCTTTCAATTCTTAAAGCCCTGCAAGTCTCCTGGCTGCCCACACCTGGAGCCTGGACCTAGACAATCTTCTTCCTGTTCTAGCCTCAGCTCTCCCAATGGAGGCTTGTGGTCCTCCCGGACTGGCTGATCTCTGTCTTTTCATTCTTCATCAATGCAAGGTCCTTTAACCAGAAGCACGTGTTCGCTGACCTTGGAGCATCCCACTCTTCTGCAAGAGAGATCTTAAAGGGGCTGAGGCTTTTGGGTGTGATTGGTTTTCTTTTCCCCAGAAGAGTCCTTGGACACTTCAAACACAGGTTCCCCTCTTTGAGGGCAGTGCCACATCATGAAGAGTGGCCTTTATTGACCGTCTACTGCACCCCCAGTTATCAGGTGGGGCCCAATCTGCTGTCTCAGGCCATCCTCGTGGAATCCCTGGGAGGCAGGTGCTCTCAGCCCCTGCAGGGGAGGGATTGGGGTTAACAACGTGCCCCAGAAGGTGCAGCCGTTCAGGGCCAGGTCTGACTGGCTCCAACCTCAGCCTCTTTCCATACATGGCATCACACTTTGACCCTTTGTGTGTTTCTCGGAGTGTTCAGAGGGGCTGAAATGACCCGACCAGACCTTTGCTCAGTTCATGCCTGGTGCCTGATGGGAACCAGGTAATGGAAGGCGCTGGCGTTTTCAGAGGATGAAAAAATGGACAGAAGGCCTCACTGAGCCCTCCTAGGGTCCTGTCCAGCCCAACATGCTGGGCAATTAGGTCAAGGAAGAGGCGTTTGAGACAGGCTGGAAGTTGCCCGGCATGACCCTGGCTGTTTCTCTTCTGTAATACTAGGCAACGGGGTGAGAGCTCCAAGGCCATCCAGCTGTAAAGTTCCATCAACTGGACACGCAGAGCATTAGTGGACATAGTAAACTGTGTTTGGGCCCTCGCAAAGCCCTGGGGTTGGCAATTGACAGACACTTCATCCCCAAGTGACGGGACGCTGGGGAGGCAGGGAGCCCCAACACCACTATTTATAGAAGAATGCTTGGTCGCAGAAAGGGGCTAGAGTCTGGGGTTCCCTCCCACCTCCCCTAATGCGGTGAGGCAGACTTGCCGGCTGGGTGAGAGCTGCTTTGTAAGATACAGAACGACGGGGCAGAGCACACCTGGCTGCTGTGCTGCGGGAGAGCTGAGGATAAGCCCTTCCAGCCCACTTCTCTCCCCCAGACCCCCAGGCCAGGACTGAGGAAGGCAGAGACCCCGGTACGTGGAAGGAAGTTGTGACCACCTCCTGAAAGCTCCTTGCTGTCTCTGAAGCACATGTTCTCATCTGCAGGAGGTGTGCGGGCGTCTGCCTGGACTCTCTCGGGGGCTGGTGGAGATCACGGATGCACCTGCTGTCTGCCAGCTTCTCTGCTGGGTGCTGAGGTGCTGAGCTGTGACCACGCACGCTTGCTCTGGCAGGGAGAGGGGTACGGAATCACCAAGCACTTTGAGCACTCTCGGAACACGCACATCTGCTGGGTCTTCATGCTGAATTCAGGCAAATGCTGCCTGTTCTGATTTCCACTTTCACTTGAGCCCCTCTGTGTAATGACTTCTGTGGTTCTAATGTCTTCTTATGTGAAATGTGCTCTTTCTCTCTGCCCAAGCTTTCTTCTTTATGAATTTTTTAACATACACTGAGATCTCCAAACAGCGGCTGCCCCTCTGAGCAAACAGAGCCCGAGCCTTGGGCTTGGAAGCCTGGGCCTGGTTCTCCTGTTCTCTGGGTTCAGGTCCCTTGTGAAGTGCGGGGTGGGTGCCAGGTGTTCCTGGTGTCTGCGGTCTGCTCCTGCCCTTGACAGCCGTCAGCCGCCAATCCCACACGGCACCAGGTTCTGGTGTGTGATCTGGGGCCCCAGGGTCCTCTTAACGTAGAAGTCTCTTCTCCTTTCCTGGACCGAACCTCTTCCAAGGAATCTTCCGGGTGCAAAGTTCTCTGACATGGCTGCCACGGATTCTAACTGTTGCAAGGTAACCATCCAGCCGGTATTCTGATGGTTTTCTTCTGATGGTTTTCTTCCTCCCCGATAAGGTTTTGAAAGTAATAAAGGAAGGCGCCCCAAGGAAACGAGATAACAGGACTAAAGTGAGAAAAGGAGAGAACAGCCAGGCCGCTTTTGAGATGCTCTGAGTGATCTGCAGGCAAATCCTTCCTTTTAATTGTCACTAAAGGGATTAGGCAGCTGCCTCCCTGGATGTGGAGTGCTGTGACCAGCAGAGCATAATTAAAGTGCATTCCAAAGGGAAACAGGGTGGGCTCAGGTGGGCGTGGAGGATCCGTCCGGGACGAGCCCCACTTGCACTCTCTGCTAGCGTCCTTATCAGAGGGCCGGGACCAAGCTGGGGCTGTGGGACCAGGAGTAATTAAAACACCTTTAATTAGAAGATTCCATGATGCCGTCTGCAGCAGCCGAGAGTAATTACCAGTCTGTTCTTCAGCCCTCCTGTTGGGAGCGGTTGGAAAGACAAGATCTCTTCTTTGTTGGGAGAGACTGTTCCAAGTGGAGCTTGACTGTGGCTGCGTGTACACGTGTGAGCTCTAAGGAGCCGTCCCCGCACGGCGAGGGCAGGGGACTAGCCCTGGCACCTGCTCGGGCAGGAAGCTAACGTAAATGGCGAGTCCCACTGGAAAGGAGAGACAGAGCGGAAGGTACAATGGCAGGTGGTGCCAAGGTGAGGGGCAGCTAACGAGGGCAGCGACCAAATGTGTGTGATGCAAGAAATCACCAAAAACGTAGTGGTTTAAAACAACGTAGATTCGTTACCTTACAGTCCTGGAAGCCAAAGTGTAACATGGGTCTTCAGGGCTGCGTTCCTTCTTGAGGCTCTGGGAGGAGATCAGTTTTCCTGCCTTTTCCAGCTTCTAGAGGCTGCCTGAGTTCTGTGGCTCACAGCCCCTGTGTCTCCAAAGGCAGCAGCACGGCATCCTCAAGTCGCTCCGACTCTGATTCTGCTTCCGTGGGCACATCTCCTCCCCTCCCCCTCCCTTGTATAAGCACCCCGATTACCTTGGCCCCACCCAGATAACCCAGGATCATCTCCCCATCTCAAGTTCCTTAATCACTTGTGCAAAGTTCTTCTTGCCAGGCAAGGTGACACATTCACGGGTCCCAGGGATTAGGACATGGAGGTCTTCACATGGCCCTTCCTCTGCCCACCACGAGGACCAAGGAGGGCCAGGAGTTAGGATGTCATGGACCCTGTGTTTAAAGGGAGACCCCGGACAGGGCTAGGAAGGAACTGAATCACCAAAGTTTGCTTGCTCGCTTGCTTGCTTGTTTTTTTTTTTTAGTGGTGCTAAAATACTGTTAAAAGATAAACTCAGGCACCTTAAAATTCTAGAGTTCATTTGAGTGGACAGCTGCTCATGAACTGGGCAGCCCCTGACCCCAGGTGGTTAGGGGTTCTCTGGAGGTGCTGGAAGGGAAAGCTTTTGTAGGGCGAATGGGGAAGCAAAGAAATTATGTGACTGGTTAAGGTGAAGCAGTAAAGTTATCCGAACTCTCCTGGGGTGGAAAGTCCCTAGGAACAGAACTAACGCTGAGTTGGCCACCTGTGATTGGCTGAGCTTAAGTTTTGTTTTGCTTATGTAAAAATCCAGGGTGTTAGGGCAGCCTTAGTCTAATGGCTTTCTCTTTAATTATTTTAACAATATATTACACATAACAAAAAACTTATGGTAGTTATCATTTTAAAGTGACTTAATTTAGAGGCATTAAGTATATTCAGAGTGCTGTGCAGCCATCGGCAGTGCCCGATTTCAGAGTATTTTCATGTCCCCACACCAGTTAGCAGTCGCTCCTCATCCCTCCCCAGCCCCTGGAAACCCTCCATCTGCTTCCTGTCTCTGTGGCTTGTTTCTTCTGGATATTTCATGTAAATGGAATCATACAACATGTGCCCTCTGTGTCGTCTGGCTCATCCCACTTAGCATAATGTTCCCAAGGCTCATTCACATGTAGCAAGTGTCAGAACTTCGTTCCTTTTTATGGTGGAAAAATACTGTGTTTCACTGCATACCACATTTTGTGGCATACCACTTGAGTTCTGTCCACGTTTTGGCTATTATGAGTAATGCAGCAATGAACATTCCTACGGGAGTACCTGTTTGAACACCTGCTTTCACGTCTCGGGCACATGCCTAGGAGTGGACTGTTGGTCACACGGTAATTCTACATTTATGATATTGAGGAATCCTTGTCACATTGTGATAGAGATCACATTTTTTAACCTCAGAGACGCCCTTCAAAGCACGGTGTGTGTCCCTGATGCTTAGAGATAAAGGACCAGGGACGTGGAGACGGCACGGTTTGTCCCATGGTTGCTGCCAAAAGGTGGCAGATCTCACGTGAAGCGGCAGGAAGGGCAGTTTCCCCATGGACCTGGGTGGTCCAGAAGACTGGGCTGAGATGCAGAAACAACGGGAGGTGGGGGGAGCTGACTGCGATGCCTTCGTCTCTGCAGAAGCAGATCAGGCCTGGGGCTGGGCTGCGGGCTGGGGAGCGGGAGGGAGGCTGAAGCCCTGCCCAGTGGGCTAGGGTGGGCGGGGCACTGACCAGGTGTGGACCGAAGGACCCACTGTCAGGAAGTTTTCGGGAGGTGACAGGTGGCCCAGAAGAGCAGGAGGAGAGGTGTTGGTGGCTGTCCCCAGCTGTAAGGACAGCAGTGCTTCTCAGATTTGGGCATCACCAGCCATTTGCACACTTTGTCCCCTACTGGGCCCCGCCTGCATGTCCCTCAGGCCCCGCACACTGGTCCCTGCCTCCGCCTGTGCGCTGGTCATTTCCTCCCCGAACATGCTTTCCCCCTTTCTGTCTGGCCTCGTCCCCCTGCATCCTGTCTTCCCTCTGTGTGGACAAAGGAGCAACCGCACTCCTGACCACTCCTGCACTGTGTCTGAGCGTGTCAGGCGTGGCGGTGACGGCCCAGCTGACCTCAGGGACCTGGCTGTGCAGCTCAGCTTCTTTCTTCGTCAATCCGTCCCTCCCCCAGCTCCCCTGGACTCTGAGCCCCGGGAGCCTGCAGCGAGGCTCACACTCACCGATGGGATTGTGGGCTGGGGTCTCTGCCGGGCATGGTGGGGTTTCAGCCACCTGTTGCAGCTTGTCCTGACCTGCTGAGCAAACGAGCAATTGCATTTCTGCAAAGCAAATGGTCCAGCCCACATGGTGCGGGAGCTCACCCCGTCTTCATGCCACACCCTGTGGTGCCCCAGCGTGCTGGGGTGTGGGAACCACTTCTGCGTAAGGAGCTCAAACCTTCCCCTGACGGTGGCTTTCCAGAGGCTGCCTGGTGCGCTGGGTCCCATTTTGTCCTTATTTTCTACATATTCTATCAAAAGTAACATGGCATAAATGACACCATAGCAAAAACAAATCTTGCTCCTTTGGTAAAACATTAAAAACCAAAAACAAACAAACGAAAAAGAAAAACAAACACCCCTTCAGAATTTCCACACTAAGAGATTAATTCTGAGGGAAATTCGCTTTGTTCCCCTACTGCTAATTGCTCCAAATACAGATCATGATTGAACTCATTCAGAGTAGTGAGGAGAGCGGCAAATCTTCCCACAGATGCTCAGGGAGACAGAAAGACAGAAGGACGCATCGGCTCTTTAACCAAGAGGAAATCCGATTGGAAGCGTTGAGGGGCCTCCAGCCGCAGACAGGTGCCCTCCCCGCACAGCCTCGTGGCCTGCAGCTTTGGGCAAGGAGAGCCGGGGCTCGCAGCCACGTGGGGCCAGGCCACCCTCTCTGCCCAGCACAGCCGCACATCCGTGTGTCTGCACAGCTCAGTCCCGGATCTCACTCTCCCCAAGTTCTAGCAGGACTGTTTCCCTTTTCCACAAACATAAACGTGGGTATTTGCAACTTTGTTATCACCAGAGCTGCGTTTACAAGAGGTTTTCTCCTTGTGTGTCGGCGTCCTGGAGCCAGCCTGGGGGGGCCGAGACCCCGAGGCAGCCTCCTCCGGGAGAGGCCGCCTCTCTTCCCAGAGGTGATTGCTACGCTGGTAGAGTGTGTTGTGGTTGATTCTGTGTCGACTTGCCTGGGCCACGGGGTGCCCAGATGGCTGGTAACACGTTTCTGAGTGTGTCTGGGAGGGTGTTTCTGGAAGAGATGAGCGTTTGAAGGCACAGACTGAGTGAACAAGATCCACCCCCACCAACGTGGGCGGGAGCTGAGGGCCCAGGTAGAACAAAAAGGTGAGGAAGAAGGATTCCCTCTGTCCTTGAGCTGGGACAAGCATCTTCTCCTGCCCTTGGACATTGGAGCTCCTGGTCCCCAGGCCTTTGGACTCTGGGACTCACATCAGGGCCCCCCCACCCCCCATTCTCAGGCCTTCGGACGGGGACTGAATCTCACCACCTGCTTTCCTGGTCTCCAGCTCCAGACAGCACATTGTGGGATCCTCAGGCTCCAGAATCCCGTGAGCCAATTCCCACGATAAATCTCCTCTTATATATGTCTATATGTGGTTTATTGGCTCTGTTTCTCTGGAGAGCCCTGACTCATGTAGGCTCGAATATGTACTTTTTTGTAAAAATGCCTCTTTATAACAAATAAACACAAATGTCTGGTATCCTGTACATTGTACATATTCAGTAAGTATTTATTGGGTAGTAAATTGAAAGTAAAAGACCTTTTGGATAACGATTAAACTACCAGCAGTATTTTGGTGGAAGGAATGTAGATTCCCTCTGTTGGTTGTGCTGGAGACATTCTGAAGCGTTTTTCTTCCTCACCATGGAGACTTCTGGGCAGTGGACTGGAGCCTCGGTCTTCGCAGACATTCGGAGCCCACCTCTGCAGCTCCTGGGGAGCAGGGAGGCCCTGGTCCCCCTTTATCAAAGATACAGTCAAGGCCTGGCCCTGCCTGTGCTCGGGAGTGGGCAGACAGAGGCCTCCCAGGAGACAGCCCCTCTGGGACTTGTTCCTCCCAGGCAGAGGCATATCCGCCCCTCCCAACCGGGGTCCCGGTTCCAGGACGCTGTCATCAGCTTCTGTGTGGACCCGGCATCTCGGGATGCCCCTGTCCAGTGAGCGTCTTGCTGGGCTGGCTGGCGAGCACGTGACTGGCTGACCCGCCTGTTCTCGGCCTCCCCCTCCTGGACTGTTCCAGGAGCCTTTCCAGGGCGTCTCTGCAGGAGCCCGGCACTCCCGACTCACCATCCTGGTCACTTTACCTCCCTGGTGGCCCCGGGGGGAGAAGCGGGGAGCAGAGGAAGAACCCCATCCAACAGATGAGAGGATGGTGCAGGGAGGTTAATGTTGTCCCTCAGGTCCTGCGATGACTTGACATAGCACCCGTGTCTGGATTCTGGGCAGCCTCCCCGCTTCTACCACCGGACCCTGCACGGAATTGATTTTGTTTGGTGTCTTCTACCCTGCTCACTGCCAGCCACGCTTCCTCAACCTTTCCCTTCTTAGGGTTCTCAGTCACCAGGGATTGTGGGGTACGGAGATGAAACAGGCACTGCCCCTCCTCCAGGGGCTAAGCGCCACGAGACCACGCACCGCGGGAGGCAGCTGAGCTCCGGGTTTGCTTATCCAAGGACACAGACGCTTGTTAGAGTCGCGTGGGTTTACCCGTCTGCAGCAGGCCCCAGTGCAACTTGCCCCGGCCCCAGCCCCTCGGGGGGCACTGCCTCGGCCCTCGAGAGAGGTAGGGACCTGCTGGGCTTCCATAAACACAACTGATTCTGTGTGAGGCCCTGTTCACACGTACCCTTGTTCACTCAGACCCAGAGGACCTTTAGGGCCACGCCTTCCCTGTGGCAGGGGAGTCTAGTCCTGGCACTCCTGGCCGCCCTGGGAATCAGGGTGATTCTGAGGCAGAGTTGGTCTTGAGGGTGTTGACCCCAATTCCACCCCTCCGTGAGGTACCGCAGCGCTTCCAGGGGTATCTGTCTGTGCTGCAGGGTTGCAAGAGTAAGGCCAGGTGGCTGAGAAATACCACGTACAGAAAAGAATCTGTGATGCAGATTGTATTGATGCATGACGTAGTTTGGACATTTGTCTCCCCAAACCTCATGTTGAAATTTGATCCCCAAGGTTGGAGGTGGGGCCTGGCGGGAGGTGTTTAGGTCATGGGGGCTGGTCCCGCACGAATGGTTGGTGCCTTCAGAGGTAGCAGGACAGTTCTCCCTCTATTCGTGAGAGAGGTGGTTGTTACAAGAGCCTGGCACCCCCTCCTCTCTTGCCGTGTGACACGCCTGCTCCCCCTTCACTTTCCGCCTTGACTGGGGGCTCCCTGAAACCCTCGCCAGAAGCAGACGCTAGCGCCATGCTTCTTGTACAGCCTGCAGAACCGTGAGCCAAATAAACCTCTTTTCTTTACAAATTACCCAGTCTCAGGTGTGCCTTTATAGCAACACAAAATGGACTGACACAAAGCATGACAAATGACAATAGTCATAACTCTGTAACAAGGGCAAACACGATTAGAATCATAACGATGATGCTAGCTGACATTCCTTGTTTATTTTATTGAGGGGCTGTGTTGATCATGTCACATGGTGTCAACACGACGTGTTCAATATCCTGGAGAACTGCTATTGTCCACTGAAAAGACGATTCAAGAGTCTCTTAGGAACTTACATTTTTAAAATTATTATTTGATTTATTAAAATCACACATTAAAAAATAACTTCTTTATCCCTTTTGGATTCAACTTTGATTAATGTTTGATCCCAATTATAAACTTAGATCATTAAATTCCCTCAAGTATTTTAAAGGAAATTAATATATGTAATATATTTGATTTTCTTTTTTTTATATTTCAATTGTCTGACTAGCAAACAAACCTTCCAAGGTTTTAAACAATGCTTGTAAATCTAATAAGTTAAGCTAACAAATATGGACCATCTTTAATTCTCTGGGTTTTAATATACTTTGTGAACTTGTAACATTTCTTATTCCTCTTAAGATAATCTTTTTTTCAAAGCTTGGAGACTAATATTAACGAGCACAACCTAAGGTGTAGGGCTGTCTGGCTGGGCGCGGTGGCTCACGCCTGTAATCCCAGCACTCTGGGGGGCTGAGGCGGGAGGATCGCTTGAGGCCAGGAGTTCGAGACCAGCCTGAGCAAGAGCGAGACCCCATCTCTACTAAAAATAGAAAAATTACCTGGGTGCAGTGGCACGCGCCTGTAGTCACGCTCCTCAGGGGGCTGAGGCAGGATCGCTTGAGCACAGATGCAACTCTCGTGAACCTTAAAATAAAACTTACCCTCACAACTGCCGTCCCCAACCCCTGGGCTGTGGACTGCTACTGGTCTGGGGCCTGTTAGGGACTGGGCTGCAAAGCTCTGCCCCCCGCGCCCCCACTCCCGTCATGGAAAAATTGTCCTCCATGAAACTATGAAATTTAGGAACCAGGGGGCTGCACGGCAGGAGGTGAGGGGCGGGTGGGGGAGCGAAGCTTCATCTATGTTTACAGCCGCTGCCCATCGCCCACGTCACCGCCTGAGCTCCGCCTCCCCCCCACCCCCACCTGTGGGAAAAATGTCTTCCATGAAACCAGTCCCTGGTGCCAAAAAGGTTGGGGACCGCTGCTTTACACCACTTTATGACCATGTGCTCCCATCGTTTAGCTCCCACTTATTCGTGAGAACATTTGGTGTTTGTTTTTCCATTCCTGAGGTACTTCACCGAGGATAACAGTCTCCAGCTCCATCAGAGTGGCTGCAAATGATGTCATTTCATTCCTTCCATGGCTGAGCAGTGCTCCGTGGGGTGTGTGTGTGTGTGCACGTTATATAGACACACACACATACACACACGCACACACTATGTCTTCTTTATCCACCCATCAACTGATGGGCACTTAGGTTGATTCCACATCTTTGCAGCTATGAACTGTGCTGAGATAAACGTTTGGGTATAGGAGTCTTTTTGATATAATGATGACTTTTCCTTTGGGTAGACACCTGGTAATGGGATTACTAGATCGAATGGCAGGTCTACCTTTAGTTCTTTGAGGAATCTTCATACTGTTTTCCATAGAGGTTGTACTAATTTACAGTCCTAGCAACAGGTTATAAGCATTCCTTTATTCACCACATCCATGCCAACATCTATTGGTTTTTGATGTTTTAATAATGGCCATTCTGATAGGGGTCTGGTGGTATCTCATTGTGGTTTTAATTTGCATTTCCCTGATGACTAGTGATGTCGAACATTTTTTCATATATTTTTGGCCATTTATTTATCTTCTGTTCATGTCTTCTGCCCACTTTTTAATGGGGTTGTTTGGGTTTTTTTCTTCCTGATTTGTTTGAGTTCTTTGTAGATTACAAATATTAGTCATTTATCAGATGTATAGTGTACAAATATTTACTCTCATTCTGTAGGCTATCTATTAATTCTGTTGATTATTTCCTTTGC
Source organism: Daubentonia madagascariensis (assembly GCA_023783475.1). Taxonomy (NCBI): domain Eukaryota; kingdom Metazoa; phylum Chordata; class Mammalia; order Primates; family Daubentoniidae; genus Daubentonia; species Daubentonia madagascariensis. Next base: position 1,080,321 of record JAKFHU010000600.1, on the reverse strand, counting down.
TGTGCAGAAGTTTTTTAATTTAATTAAGTCCCATTTATTTATTTATTTTGTTGCCATATTTGCCTATGAGGTCTTAGTCATAAATTCTTTGCCTAGGCCGATGTCTAGAAGACTTTTTCCTATGGTTTCTTCCAAAATTTTTATGGTTTCAGGTCTTACATTTAGGTCTTTAATTCATCTTGAGTTAATTTTTACATATGGCAAGAGACAGAGATCCTGTTTCAATCTTCCGCATGTTGGCTATCCAATTTTCCCAGCACCATTTATTGAATAGGGAGACCTTTCCCCAGTGTATGTTTCTGTTTGTTTGTCAAAAATCAGTCTGTCATAGCTATACGGTTTTATTTCTAGGTTCTCCATTCTGTTCCATTGGTCTATGTCTCTACCTTTATACCAGTACCATGCTGTTTTGGTTAGTATGGCCATGTAGTATAATTTGAAGTCAGATAATCTTATGCCTCCAGATTTGTTCTTTTTGCTCAAGATTGCTTTGTTTATTTGGGCCCTTTTTTTGTTCCGTATAAGATTTAGGATTATTTTTTCTAGATCTGTGAAAAATGATGTTGGTATTTTGTTGGGAATTGCATTGAATCTGTAAATCACTTTGGGCAGTATGGACATTTTAACAATGTTAATTCTTCCGATCTAAGAGCAGGAGATGTTTTTCCATTTGTTTCTCTTGTCTGTGATTTCTTTCATCAGTGTTTCGTAGTTCTCCTTGTAGAGATCTTTCACCTCTTTGGTTAAGTGTATCCCTAGGTATTTTATTTTCTTTGAAGCTATTGTAAATGGTATTAGGCTCTTGATTTGAATCTCAGCTTGACTGTTATTAGTATATAGAAATGTTGCTTGTTTGTGTACATCGATCTTATAACCTTAGACTTTGCCAAATTTATTTATCAATTCTAGGAGTCTTTTGGTGGAGTGATTAGGGTTTTCTAGATACGAGATTATATCATCAGCAAACAGGGATAATTTGACCTCCTCATTCCTGATTTGGATGCCGTCTATTTTTTTCTCTTCCTGATTGCTCTGGCTAGGACTTCTAGCACTATGTCAAATAGAAGTGGTGCCAGTGGGCACCCTTGTCTTGTTCCAGTTCTTAGTGGGAATGTTTTCAACTTTTCCCCATTCAGTATGATGTTGGCTGTGGGTTTGTCATATATGGCTTCAGTTATTTTGAGGTATGTTCCTTCTATGCCTAGTTTATTGAGGGTTTTATCATGAAGGGGTGCTGGATTTTATTGAATGCTTTTTCTGCAGCTATTGAGATGATCACCTAGTCTTTGTTTTTACCTCTCTTTATGTGGTGAATCACATTCATTGATTTGCATATGTTGAACCATCCTTACATCCCTGGTATGAAAACCACTTGATCATGGTGAATTATCTTTTTGATGTGCTGTTGAATTCTTTTTGCTAGTATTTTGTTGAAGATTTTGGCATCTATGTTCATAAGGGATATTGGTCCATAGTTTTCCTTTTTTGTTGTGCCCTTTCCTGGCTTTGGTATGAAAGTGACCTTGGCTTAGTAGAATGAGCTATGGAGGGTTGTGGGCGCCCGTTCTTCTTTGCAGGTCTGGTAGAATTTGGCTGTGAATCCATTTGGCCAGGGGTTTTTTTGCGGGAAGGTTTTTTATTACAATTTCAGTCTGGCTACTTGTTACTGGTCTGTTCAGGAGTTCCCTTTCTTCCTGATTCAGGTGTAGAAGGTTGTGTGTTTCCAAGAGTTTAGCCATTTCCTCTAGGTTTTCTATTAATGGTTTGTGTGCATAGAGGTTGTCATATTAGTCATGGATGATATTTTATATTTCTGTGGTATCAGTTGTAACGTTTCTTTTTTCATTTCTGATTGAGCTTATTTGAGTCCTTTCTTATCTATTTCTGGTTAATTTGGACAGTGGTCTACCGATTTTATTTATTTTTTTCAAAGAATCAACCTTTTGTTTCATTGATCCTGTGTATTATTTTTTTGATTTTCATTTCATTTTGTTCTGCTCTGAGCTTTGTTATTTCTTTCCTTCTATTGGCTTTGGGTTTGGTTTGTTCTTCTTTTTCTAGTTCCTTAAGGTGTGACATTAAATTGTTAATTTGTGATCTTTCTGTCTTTTTGATGAAAGCATCTAAGGCTATGAACTGTCCCCTTAGCACTGGCTTCACTGAATCCCATAGATTTTTGGAATCTTGTGTTGACTTTGTCATTCAATTCAAAAAATTTTTTTATTTCTTTCTTGGTTTCATCAATAACCAGAGGATTTTTCAGTAGCAAGTTGTTTAATTTCCATGTACTTGTGTAGTTTTGAGAGTTTCTCTTGGAATTGATTTCTAGTTTTATTCTACTATGGTCTGAGAAGGTACATGGTATGATTTCAATTTTTCTAAATTTTCTGGGACTTGTTTTGTGGCCTAGCATATGATCTATCTTGGAAAATATCCCATGTGCTGATGAGAAGAATGTGTATTCTGTAGTTTTTGGGTAGAATGTTCTGTAAATGTCTATTAGGTACATTTGTTCTAGAGTCCCATTTAAGTCCAGTATTTCTTTGTTGATCTTCTGCCTTGATGATCTGTCTAGTACTGTCAGTGGAGTATTGGAGTCCCTGGCAATTATGATGGTGCTGGTTCTTTCTTTCCTTAGATCTAGTAGAATTGGCTTTATGAATCTGGGATCTCCTGTGTTAGTGCATATATATTTAGGATTATAATATCTTCTTGTTGAATTGATCTCTTTATCATTATATAATGACCATATTTGCCTTTTGTTACTATTGTTTATTTAAAGTCTATTTTATCTGATAGGAGAATAGCTACTCTTGCTCGTTTTTGGTTTCCATTTGCATGGAATATTTTTTTCCACTCCTTTACCTTGAGTCTATGAGAATCTTTGCAAATTAAATGGGTTTCTTGGAGATAGCATATATTTGGGTTTTTTAATCCATTCAGCCAATATAAATCTTTTAAGGGGGTCATTAAGACAGTTTACATTCAATGTTAGTATTGATATGTGAAATACTATTCTGGTCATCATCTTGATTGTTACCTAATTGTTTTGTTCTCTCCCTTGTTTTACTACTTTATAAGAGCTTTGAGTTTTAATTTTGGGTGTTTTTACACTGGTGTGTATTCATTGATCTGTTCGATATATAGAACAACTTAAAGCTTATCTTATAGGACAGGTCTAGTGATGACAAATTTCCTTAGTGTTTGCTTGCCTGGGAAACACTTTATTTCTCCTTCATTTATGAAACTTCATTGTGCAGGATACAAAATTCTTGGCTGGCAGTTATTTTGTTTAAGGAAACTAAAGATAGAACCCTATTCCTTTCTGGTCTTTAAGATTTCTCTTGAAAAGTCTGCTGTTAGTCTGAAGGGTTTTCCTTTGTAAGTTACTTGATGTGTTCACGGCTCGTAGGAGTTCCTCCTTCGTGTTGACCTTGGCCAGTCTGATGACTTGTGCCTTGGTGGTGCCCTTTTTGCAATGAATCTCCCAGGTGTTCATTGAGCTTCAGGTATCTGGACATCTAAATCTCTAGCAAGACCAGGGAAGTTTTCCTTAATTATTCCCTCAAATAGATTTTCCAGGCATTTTGCTTTTTCTTTTTTACCCTCAGGAATGTCTATGATTCGTATATTTGGCTGTTTTACATAATTCCATATTTTTCATAGATTTTGTTCATTCCTCTTCATTCTTTGTTTTTCACTTTTGACTGATTTGGATAATTTGAAAGATTTGCCTTCAAGCTCTGAAATTCTTTCTTCTGCTTGGTCTTAAAACTTTCCTTATTCTTAAAGGAAACTTATTCTTAAAACTGGTTTGTATTTCCCTAAATGAAATTTTCATTTCCAGAAGTTCTATTTTTTTTTTACTATATCTATCTCTTTAGTAAATTTTTCATTCATTTCCTGAATTATTTTTCTGGTTTCTTTGAGTTGGTTTTTGATTTTCTCTTGTATCTCATTGAGCTTCCTCATAATCCGTATCTGGACTTCTTTATCTGTCATTTCAATATTTTCATTTTGGTTGGGACCCATAGCTAGAGAGCTGAGGTGCTCCTTTGGGGGGAGGGTCTTTTCACTGTGATTTTCCATACTGCCAGAGTTCTTGTGCTGATTCCTTCTCATTTGGAGCAGCTGTCTCTTCTTGTTTTTGGATTTTCTTTTGTTTGGATGGGACTTCCCCCCCTTTCACTCTTAAGGATATGTCTGCAGCATATGTTCAGTAGGGACTTTTGGCTTTGCTTGTGGGAGCTTTGACAGGGTCTATACTCTGGTTGGATACCTTGGTTTTAGATGTCCTTAGAGTGGTGGTTTTCTCAGTTGCTGCTTGTTTGTAGGTGGTTGTGGAGGGAGCTATGTGTGATTTAACTGCCATTTTTCTCTCTTCTTCTTCTCATGAAACGTAATTGGATCTTTTGGTTCAATGAAATTTATCTCTATTATTCTACATCTGCTCTCTTTCATATATCTTTAACACCACAGACAAGGCGAGATTTTTGGATTGCATGGAATTTATAATATAATTGAGAGAGTCTTCATTAATATTTATTAAACCACATAGGCACATTTATTTAGTTTATTTTAATTCACCAATAAGTATTAAATTAAATGTATTTTAAATTGTTAATAAGTACTTTCTTGTATTGATTTTACTTATATACAAAATTTTAAAAAAAGTTATTTTCTAATTATTGCTGCTGGAATAAAGACTTAATTTATTCCATATTTTGACCTAATATCAAGAAATTTTTGCTAACGTCCTTTATTAATTCTGATAATACTTATAATTTTTCAGTTATTTATTTTGGATTTTATTACATACATAATTGTGACACTTTCAATTTTTCCTCTCTGATTATTATGCATTTAATTACCTCTTCTTTTTTTTTTTTTTTTTTGGTATGAGAATAACAGAAACTCTTTCCTTTTCCCTAATCTCAAGGGAAAACTTTTAATATTTTCTCAGAAAGTATGATGCTTTCTATATTTTTTTCTTTTTAAAAGATAACTTTTTTCAGAATAAGAAAGTTCAATTCTATTCTTAGTTAGATATTAGTTGTATCATGAATAAATGTTAATATTTATCCTTTGTACTTCCTGTACCTAGTAGTGTTATATCATCTGTAGATATTTTCAAGAAATTTACCATGAAACTACCAAAATTTTTTACATGTGTGTGAGACTCTTTAAATTAGGAGGTAAAGCTGCTTAATAGATCAATGACTAAATTTTGTATTTATTCTTGTGTAACTTTTGGGAACTTGTGTTTTGCAAAGAATTTGTACATTTCATTTAAAATTTCAGAAAATTTTGGCATAAAGTCATTCAAAATGTCTTGTTTTCTTTTTAAAACCTGTGTAATCTGTAGTGGTGTCTCCTTATTATTTGACTATTTGAATATTTTGCTTTCTGGCTTATATCACTATATCTTCCTATTGATTTACTTCTATTAATGTTGTGAAATGCCCCTTTATTCTTTAATAATACTTCTTATCTTAAATTCGACTTTGCCTAATAATAACTGTACCAGCTTTCTATTGGTTAGTGTTTGCATGGTATATCTTTTCACAACATTTTTTTATGTAATCTGTACGCATATTTATCTTTAACATGTGTCTTTATTTGGCAGCATGTATCTAAGTTTTGTTTTATCATTCAGCCTGACACTTTTGTCCTTTATTTGGAGGACACAGTCCCATTACATTTAACATAACTGCTGAAATATTTAAAACTTAACTATATTATACCAGTTAGTTTTCCACTTGTTCTTTGTTTCTTATTTTTACTTTTCACATTCTTTTTAATATGTGATAATGACAATCAAGTCATCACCATCATTGCTACCTCAGTTTACTTTTAGTTACACATTCCTTCTTATTCTTTCCTTGGTTATATTGGGGTTTAATGCATTTGAGAGGCAGTCTAAAATTTGTACTTTTACCACTTCCACATCAATGCAAGACCTAATATGACAGTCTGGAGACAAAAGCAGATACTTGCATGTGAACAGTTCATTACGTCATCAGACATCTTTCTCAGCTTCTCCTTTGCTGCCTGGTGTACAGATGAGGCTTCAGGCTTGAGCAGGTGCTGGCTACCAGCGGCACTCCTTCTCACGAGCTCTTACGGAATGGACCATTTGATCCTCACATTATGTCCAGAAGATGGGCTTAATTATCCCTGTCAGACCAAGAGGGCACCACTCAAACCTCATGCTGAAACCGGAAAAGCTGAATGCATTTCTTGCTGAGTACAGAAGAGCTGTGCTTGTAGGAGACTGTCTCCCTGAACACAGCAAACTGCCCTTGGAATTCAGACTTTTGGCAGAGGGAGTCTTCAAGGATTGGGTGACCTTGGCCGTGGGTGCTTGGTTAGTGGGATGGCTGTCACTCAGAAGTGTGGTTACTGATAGAAATCGTCCTCAATTGATCAGGACAGGCTTAAATTCAGTTTTGGTAATTACTGATTGACATGGCTAAAGAGCAAATCAGTCTTCTCTTTTCCTGAATCTGGGCTTTTATTTGTACTTGAATTTGGAAAAAAATAGAGGAATTTTTGTTCTCATTTTCATCACACACTTGAGAAAACTGAGGTTCAGACAGGCGAGTAACTTTCCTAGGATCACACATTTACTGAGAGGCATATTAAGGTTTTGAACTCAGGTCTATACAGAGGCCGTGCTTTTGTTTGTACACTATTGTTATTAGGAGTAGTATTAGGATTAGTATCAATAGCAATAGTAATAGTGGCAGTATTTTGGTTCACAAGTTCGCAGAGTTGTTCGTCACACTCGTCACTTCTTGGTCCGTTGTCACCGTCCTTCCCTGCAAGCCCTCCCTCATTGCTTTATTTTGTTTCTCCTTCTTCTGGAGTCCCGACTCCCGTTCTCCCCCTTCCCATATGACAGAGTCGCTCTTTCTAAGGTATTTTTATCTGCCCTTAAATATTTGTGCAAAGAAAAAAAAAATCTAATTTTTCAAGGGTTGTGTGTTCATCTTAAATTTCCATACATGTTATTGTGCCACAGAGCTCACTGTTTCCTAATTTTTTTCACCCAACACTTTTAAAAAGGCACTGACATTTGTGTATGAACCTCTACTCTTTCCTTCATAGCAGGCATCTGCCACACTGTCCTGTTCCACTGCTTTTGTCACTGACGTCTGGCTCCCCGCCACAGACACACTGCAACCTCCCACACTTGGGTCTTTGTACATTTCCCTGGGTTTCACCCAGGAGAGGAATTGCTGGACCGTAGGAGACACCACAATTACTTTCACTTGGTGCAGCCAATCTGCTCTTCAGACCGGCGTGGAAGACTAGATTGCCGTCAGCAGCACGTGAGGGTTTCACCTTCCCACACCCTCACCAACATTCTCACGCTCTCTGAAAGTGCTGCCAATCAGACGGATGGGCGCAAAATGTAACCTCACTGCATTAACCTGCACCTCTGTGGCCCCGGTGAAGTTGTGCATCTCCTCATCCCTTAGCAGCCGTTTAAGTTTCTTCTCCTGTGAATGCCTATTAGTACGCGTTACCTAGTTGTAAAGTCTACTGTCTTTACCTTGTCGGCTTTCAATAATTCCCTGCACGTTCTGGATGGCAATTTCTTGTTGGTTTTTTAAAGATGTAGATTCCAACCCTCCCGGCCCCCACCTCTGGAGTCTTTCACTTACCTGTTTACCTTAATGATGCCATTCTACCTGAAGCCCAAATTATTAATGTTGTTATGCTGAAATCCATTTGTTTCCACCTTAGACTTTGTACATTTTGGGTATTATATAAGAAGCACTATTCAATTCAAGATTAAAAGTTTTCTCCAACGATCTATTAGCTTTCTTGTTATTTCTTTTGCATTTAGGTTTTCAACCAGTATAGAGATCATTTTCTTTTAGACATGAGGGACAGTACCAGTTTCACTGTCACCATGAGGTGAGCCACTTGTACTTCACACCATCTGTTGAGAAGACTGCTCCTGTCCCTCTGAAGTGTGGAGTCATCTCTCCCTACATATGTACGGGTCTGGTGTTGAGCTTTCTGTCTTCTCCCACTTTTGAATTTAATATTTTTACACCCAAATTACTCTTCATTTTAAGTAGTAGTATTTAGTGGAATTTTTTCACACCTTGTAAGCCAGGTCCCCCTTCATTCTCCCTTTTCCCGAAATTGTTTGTTTTTCCCACAGACCTTCATTCTTTCATATGGATGTTAGGATAAGATTGCTGAGGTCTTAAAAAATAACTTCTGAAAAATTTTATTGGAATTTATTAAAGTATCGCTTTTGGGGAAAATTGCCATCTCTCCAAATGTTAAGCTAGCCCATTATTGGATATGGTGTATTTTCCCTTTATTCTAATGTTTCTTTATATTTTTTAATGAATTTTAAAACTTTCTCTATAAAGGTCTCATGAATTCTTTGTTAGATTTATTCTCAGATACACTGTAGTTTTTCTTGCTATTGTAAATGGCATATTGTTTTATTTTTATATGTGTTAGTTAGAAATTACCAGTGTGAAGAAATACTATTGTATGGTTGGTAACACACCTCCCGATTTTTGTAGAACTCTTTTTAATTCAAATATTTTGTCTATTGATTCTGGCAAGTTTTCTCTTCAGGTGATCATATCATCTGCAAGCGAGGACAGCCTTACCTCTTCTTGAATACGTCCACCTGTGGATCCTTCTCTTGATTCTTCTGTTGGACAGGGTATTGCCAGCAGAGATGACAACGGCTGTGTCCTCCTAGTTCCCAGGCTGAAACGAACCATTTCTCAAGTCAATCCACTGACTATGGCATTTGCTGTGCCCCATAAGTGCACAGTTACTTGTCAGGCAAAGAACATTCCTCTGTATTTACAGTTTTCTGGAAATACATGATTTGATTTTAAAATATGCTGGATATTTCCAAGTACATTTTTTGCTGTGCTTCTACTGACCTATTCAATACTTTTTTTCTTTCTTTAGCTTAGGACCTTAAAGTAGTGAATTACATTTGTAGGTTTTCTATGCTAAAACTTCTTTTCATTACTTTGATATGTGTACAATGATATATTATTATTTTTAATACAACATTAAAGTTGATTAGCAAATATATGAGTAAGACTACTCATAAATGAAAAGAACCTATATTTTGCTTTCAGAAGTCTTCTTTTAACCCAATTTGGAATCAATAAAACACTTTTAAAATAAATAGAACCATTCTCTCTCTCTCTCTCTCTCTCTCTCTCTCTCATTATTTGGAAAAACTTGAACCTTGTGTAAGAAGCTTCCTGCAGAGCTTTCTAGGTCTGATTTTTGTTGTTGTTGTTTTGTTTTTTTCCTCTTGGGGGAGGTTTTAATTCCCATTACACATTTTATATTGAAATTTTCTATTTCTCCTTGCCCCAATTTGGAATATTATATTTTTTCCAGAAATTTATTCATTTGCCTATTTTCAAATTTTTGTCTTTCTTTTAAAAATTCTCCATTGCTTTATGTAGTTATTTCCTCTTTTGGCTTCTGTGTTTTATAGATTTGCATCTTCCCCTCATTTTATTGATTAGATTTGCCAGAGGTTTGTATATTTTACTAATCTTTTAAGGAAACAGGTTTTAGTTTTATTAATCTTTCCTATTTCATTGATTTCTGTCCTTATCTATCTTCCCTCCTTATTTTTTCCCCTTTGAGTTACTTCTGTTTCTCCATTTGTTTTCTGCTTGAATTGAATGCTTTGCTCATTTTTTTTCATTTTTTCTTACTTTCTGATAAATATGTTTAAACACATGCAGCCAACACTGTAGTATGGTCCCATCATTTTGTAATTCTCTTATGCTTTACTCTCTATCCTAAAGTCTTTTTAGCAGAATGATATTTCAGTTTTTGAACATACAGTATTTTATTTATATTAATCATTTTTGTTATTGATTTCTAATTTTATTGCATTATGCTTAGGAAATATATTATGCCTGGATGGACTGTGTGGGATGTGTTGTAGCGTCCAACCTTGTCCGTCACAACAGTTGTGAAAGCTCCGCTCCACACACACATATATTTTGCTTTGGGATTTTTATTAATCTTGTCAATCAAATTTTATACGTATTTATGCTTTTTTGTTTTTGACTTTTTTTGGTCCCTCTAATCTACCAGTTTCTAACAGAGCTTTGTTAAGATCTTGGGCAATAAATTTTGTTGTCTCTATTTTCTCTCATAATTCTGTCAGTTGCTACTTTATATATTGTGATGGGCTATTTGAAAGGGCATATACATTCATAACTACTATATCTTCTGGATCTAGTGTTCTGTTTTGTCAGTATATAACATTGCTCTTTGTCATTAAAATGTTTTTCACCTTAAAATCTGTTTAGTCCAATAATGAAAAGTCTAACCTTGTATTTGAAAAAAATTTCTTATTGAAACAACCTTTGTAAACTATCTACATACCTTCCTTTTAATGATTTCATTCATTAATTTACATAAATTTCCATATCCAATTTTATTTCTCATTATAAATCAATAGATCAGGATTCTGGAGATTCTGCTGTTTGTGTGCCAAGAGTTAGTGTTCAAGGACCTGGCTCCGGACCCGCGACGAGGCCCCAACTCTCCCGCACCTTGCACCTGTCTTCTCCCAGGGCTCCGTGACGCAGATCTCTTTTTCAGCCTGCTGCCTTCTTTGATTTTTACCTTTTTTCCTTCTCTGAATTGTGGCACAGATACATAGTAAAGGTCACAAACATGTGTACAGGTTGATAAATAAGTAAAAAGAGACTCAAACCAGCACCCAGGTTATGAAGAACTGTAGAGTATCACCAGCCACCTGGGGTCCCCCACGTACCCTCTGCGGTCATGTCCTCCCACCCCCTCCAACTCCCCCGACCTTTGACCTTTGTGAGACCCATCTCTTTGCTTTTCTTTATGGTTCTGCCACTAGTTGTTCAGTTCTGTTTATGCTGTTTTGTACAATGAAATCATATGTGAATTTCATATGAGTGGCATCATATCTATCTAGTTGTTTTACTTAAAGTTATGTTTTGGAGTTTCATCCGTGTTTTGGGAGGCGAGTTGTCCGCGTCCTGGCTGCTGCCACACGTGCCTCCGACTGCGTGACCCCAGCACTCACCCCTGTGAAGGCCTCTGCCCCGCCGCCTCTTCCTTCCAGACCTGGACACTGGCTCTGTTTCTTGCTGGAGCCTTCACTGACACTGACCCAGCCCCCGTGCCCATCCCAGCTCCGCACCCTAACACCCCCACCTCTTGCCCGAGGAGTCCCCAAATCCTGGCAATTCCAGCCCAAATGATCTCTCAAGAAGTGCCAAGTGCAGCAGCTGGCACTCGGGGGTCCTGCGGACTCTGTTTCTCTTCTCTTCTTTAATGGATGAGGCTCAGTCCATCTGGCTCCAGGGTCAACTTTTAGCCGAGCAGGTGTGAAAAACACCCGTCCTGGACCCAGGCAAGTGAGCATTTGGGAAGTGTGTGCTGAATGCGTAAGTGACTGGGGGGATACACCTCGTGAGTCAGACCCGAGTCTGTCGCTGGGGAGGGGAGTGGCTTGGGCAGGGGGGTGGCGGGAAGATGCCACCTTACACAGGGCGCTTCACACCCACACGAGGTCTGGGCGGCTGATTCTCCCCCCAGGGGAATCGCAGAGTCTGAGTGACCTGCAGCGTGAGGCGGGACAGTCCCTGTGCGTGCTGCGGCCCCGCCTGGGCCCTCTCTTACCAGGGAGGTTTCACTATTCCAATTCCTTCCCAGGGGGTGTGAGGGGGACAGTCCAGTGCTGTGGGAGGGTGTGGGGAGTGGTCAGGAGACTTGGGATCCAGGCCTGGCTCCAGGTCCTGCTCTCCCACCTGCCGGTCTGCAGTGAGGCTTCCTTGCAGGAGGCTACCTGGGGGTGGGGAGGCCCCTTCACACCAGCCTCAGGGCCCTGCCCCTGCCCCAGGCTCCTGACTGTGCCATCTGTCCAGGAAGCAGAATATGGGCACCTCCTGGGGGCTGGTCATTCCCATCAGGGGTAGTGTTTTAACATCCGTTGTTATATTAATAGTTTGCCTTGTAGTGGGAAAAACAAACCCAAAGACTTAGCAGAATAATAAAGAGGCCACGTTGGGTTCCAGTAACTCCTTCTGCCCAGAGTCGGGAGTCTTTGCTGTCTGATGAGATGTTGGTCTGCTCTACTGTAGTTTAGAAAAAGTGGCTTTTATGATGGAAAGCCGCTGCCCTCAGCCTACAAGGCATCCACACCCCGGCCCCAAATCACCCAGCACGGATTTTGCAGCCGTGGCTTTGCCAGTGCCCGTGCCACGTTAGCTGTGTGTCTCCCCTGCAGCCTGCTGTTCCCACCTGCACATCTGGGCTTCCTGTGTTCCTCCTTCTGGGCCAGAGCCCAACCCTGTCTCTGCAGGGACAGGCTACTTCCCTTCTCTTTCCTTCCGTTCTGAATCATGGTTTCTGGCTGATGGGCGCCAAGTCCAGTCAGGACTAGTGGGGAGAACACAAAGGCGATCTGAGAGGGAGAACTCCTGACCTGTGTCCCAGCTGGGCAGGCGTCAGGAGGGCCAACCAGAGCCGTGCCTCTTGCCGTCCTATCCTCTGTTGCTCCCGCGCAGCGTGACCACTGCAGTCTCTTTCCTCCTGTGGCCTTGCTGTGCCTGTCTGCAGAATGGGGTGAGGGTGAGCTGTCCTTTGGGACATCCTGCTTTTCTAGATCTCGGCAGTGAAGCCGCCCCGTCGGGAGGGCACAGGGCTCTCCCAGGCCAGCGCTTTGCGGTCCAGCAAGCCTCCTGTCTGGGTGGAGGGTGGCTCTGTGTGGTGCAGCCGCTGGAGCACAGGAGCCGCTCCTGGAGTGGCGGAGCAGCCTCAGGCCAGCCCCCGACCCCGGTGTTGCATCATCTACACTCTTCTCGTACACACGCACACAGGCACCTCCAACCCTGCTTATCATCACACTTTTACTTAATGCAGCCCAAGGCCTCCCGTGCCTAGAAGAGAGTCTCTACCCTGGCCCGTACCCTTTGCCCTCTGATGGCCTCCCTCCCTGCTCCAGAGCTCCAAGCTGCACACTCGTCCCCAATGCCACGCCCTCTCACACTGTGTCTTTGTCCAGGCTGTTCTCTCAGGGGGAACTTCCTCTCCAGCTGTGCACACCTGGCAAACTCCTATTCACCTCGCAGAACCCAGTTCCAAGGCTCCCTCCTTGGGAGTCGTCCTGGACCCAGAGCGGCAGAGTTCGTAACTCCCTGCCCCAGCCCTGGGGGAAGCGTGATTCCACCGTCGCCCCTTCAGGTGTGGTCCCGGAGGGTCTGTCCGGACTGAACCCCGGAGCCGGTGGCAAGGGCTGGGCTAGTGCGGGGGGCTTGCGGGGGGGACGCTTCACTCTGAGACCGAACCTGACATTTATTTTTCTCCAACAGACTCCCCGGTCTTGACTTTGCGGAGAGGTAAAGCAAATAGGAAGGCAGGGAGGATTTGCTACATATTTATTTATTCCCCTTTAAATCTCAACACTGCAAAAGAAGGTGTTTATTTTAAAATTTAAATCGTAGTTGGCGGAGTGTTGCAGTGACTCACTTAATCACCTCCCCCCAAGACTCCCTGGTTTTCCACGTGTCTGCAGCCCTGGGTTCTTGCACCCGCTCACAGTCAGGATTTCCCGCCAGGCGACTGGTGGACGGTCTGGCTGCTGTGGACCCCACTGCCAAATAACTGACTCTGAGGGGTTAAAAAAGTAACTGAAACTTCCCCCAAATGCACAAAATAAAAGGGAACTCCTTTCTCACTGCCTGCCTGGTGTGGGTGGAGTGGCCTTGTTACAAATCCACGGCCCCTGCATCCCCATCGTCTCCCCAGTAAAGAAATCCCCGAGCCCAGGATGGGCTGCGGCAAGGCCGAGCCTATGGCCCAGACGACCCCCCATGGCCAGCGGCTCTTCCTGCCCGCTGTGCCGCCTTGGCAGTGCCTGGGAGGAGACTCCAGGACTCTTGGAAAACGTCACCTACATCTCCTAATTCCATGTCTGCCTGGTCTCCCTCCTCCCAGCCCCTCCTTCGTATAATTTCCAGAACTATCTGGAAGGCAAGTCTGCTTGATCCCCCCCTGCTGGACACCCCGGACCGTTCTGCGAAACCCCTCCTGGCCTGCTCCCTCCCCACCATTGCTGCCACCCTGCCCCTTGGGCCCTCAGCCAGACGGAACTGTTCGGTGCTTCCCTAATCATCTTTGGTGGTGGAAGCGTTTTTTCCTGTCCATCACAGAGAGTGTTTTGAAAATTACAGCAAAAAGAAATTACCCAAAAAACTAAATCAAAAGGCCTACAAAATACAGGCTCCACTTTTTTATTATTAATTTCAACAGACATAAAATTACTCTGTCAATTTTCTACAAACAATTCTGAACACTTACTCTCAATTTTTGTCTCATCTCATCACAGGCTGCAGGGACTAGCTCGATTTCTGGCACAGCTCCGCAGATGGCCCTGGGAGAAGCTCTGACCCGGAGCATCCTGAAGGCCCCTGTGCTTGTGCTGCACCCCCTGCTGAGGCCCCTCCACCCACCTCGACAGGCAGCTCTCGCTCCCTTCCCAGACCCCATGCAGGAGGCACCTTCCTACATCGTCTTCCTGGACCCCTTGTCCAAGTCGGTGTCCTCCTCTGTGCTTGTTTCATGATCGCTGGGCCTCTTCCCTACGCCCCACACTGCCCGGGGTGGCGTGGGCGCTGCCGGCGTGTTTCTTGAGTGAATGGATGTGTGGACAGATGCAGAAATGTCACGACGCTGCTTTACACCAGTGTTCCTCCAAGTGTGGGCCCTGAGTCCCAGGCGAGCTTGACCCCGTCAGGTTTAAAGTGCACTGCTGCAAGTGAATTCTTCCATATTGTGACCCAGGGAAGAACACAGCTTTGGCTCCACAGAATCCGTGAGATGATTTACAAAGACATGGGACACAGTTTGCTTACAGGCCAGCAACTGGAGTCTTGCTCTCTGTGTCTGTTTGTTGACTCTGATGAGAAACATTAATGTGATGTCCCTTGGCAGATGGTAAGTGTTGGCAGTAACTGTAATCCATATGTCAAGAAAGGTAGGTAGAGTGCAGAAGATCTCAAAAAGACCCAGATTAAATGTCTAGAGATGAAAACTGCAATGTGTGAGATCAAAAATCCACTGGGTGGGATGAACAGCAGGTTAGATGTTGCAGAAGAACATACCAGTCAGCTCGAGGATGTAGCTGTAGAAACTATCCATATGAAACACTAAGAGAAAAGAGTAGACTTTGGGACACTTTTTATTGTTGAGTAGTATTCTGCTTTTTAGATAGATGACATTTTGTTTGTCCATCCAACAGCTGATGGACATTTGGGTTGTTTCCAGCTGTGGCTATTACAAATCAAGCAGCTGTGAAGGTTGTGGCGCACATCTCTGTGCAGACATGTGTCTGCATTTCTCGTGAACGGATGCCGAGGTGTGGAATTGCTGGGTTTGTTGCCAGCTTATGTTTGATGTTTTAAGAGATTGCCAGAATTATTTGCCCACCAGTAATACCTGAGGGTTCCAGTTTCTCCCTCCTCACCAACACCTGTTATTGTCTCTCTTTTTGATTGAGGCCATTCCAGTAGGTGTGAAATGGTATCTCACTGGGGTTTTAATTTGCATTTTTAAAATGCCTGATGATTATGAGCCTCCTTCCATGTGCTTAAAACCACGTGCATGTCTTCACTAGTGTAGTGTCTGTTCAAATGTTTGCTCTTGTGTTTCCTTTTCTTACTTTCTTTCTTTTTATAGATTGGGTTGTTTGTCTTATTTTTGAGTTGCAAAAATTCTTTATGTGGTCTGGATACAAATCCATTACCAAATATATGATTTGCATATATTTTCTCCAGTCTTTCTTTTGTCTTTTCATTGTCTTAATGGTTTCTTTCGAAGAGCAAAATTCTTAGTTGTGAGGGAGTCCAATTTATTCCTTTTTGCGTCGTGCTTTGGTGTCATATTTAAGAAATCTTGGCCGAATCAAAGGTCACAAAGATTTTTTCCTATGTTTTCTTCCAGAAGTCTTAAAGTTATAACGATTACTTTTAGGCCTATAACACATTTTGAGTTAGTTTTTGCATATGGTGTGAGGTGCTGCTCCTCTTCCTCCTCCTCTTCCTCCTCCTCTTCTTCCTCATCGACCTCCTCTTCTTCCTCCTCCTTCACATGGATATTCTATTGTTTGAGCATAATTTATTGGAAAAAACTGTCCTTTTTCCATTTAATAGTCTTGGCACCTTTGTTGGAAGTCAATTCACCGTAAATGTCAGGATTTATTTCTGGACTCTCGATTCTGTCCTGTTGATCTGTACGTCTGTCCTGATGCCAGTGTCACATATTCTCGATTCCTGTAGCTTTAAAGTAGTTTTGAAATTGGGAAGTGTAAGTCCTCCAACCTTGTTCTTCTTTTTCATAATTACTCTTGCCATTCTGTGACCTTTCCATTTGGATCTACAGATTAATGTGTCATAATATAAAAAAATATATAAAAATTTGGTCATAATATAAAATTTGTGTCATAATATTAAAAAAAAGCCTGCTGGCATTTTGTTTGAGTTTGCATTGGGTCTATGAATCAATTTGGGGGAGAATTACCATCTTAACAATGTTGAGCCTCCTAATCCATGAATATGGAATGTCTTTTTATTTATTAAGATCTTAAATTTATCTCAGCAGTGCTTTAAAATTTTGTGTACAAGCCTAGTACTTTTTAATTAAATTTATTCCTAGATATTTTATTCTTTTTGATGCTATTTTGAATGGAATTGATTTTTAAAATCTTATTTTTAGTTAACTCATTGCTTATGTAGAAATACAATAATTTTTGTATATGGAAATTGTATCTTGTGATCTTGCTGAATCTATTTGCTCTTTTGGATTTTTTATGTTCCTTAGGATTTTCTTCTACACATAGAACCATATTGTCTATGAATTAAATGCATAAAGCAAAAATTGGCAAAACTAAAGGGAGAGATAGATATATTCAAAATCATATGTGGAGATGTTAGCACTCATCTTTCAGTATGATAGAACAAACAGACAAAAAATCATTAAGGATACAGAAGATTTAAAAACACTCTATCAACAAACCTGATCTAATTGACATTTATAAAGCATTACATTCAACAATTGCAGAGTACACATTCTTTTCCTGTGCACATGGAAAGTTCAGCATGATAGAATGATCATATGCTATGGCATAAAATAAGTTTCAGTAAATTTTGTATCATTGAAATTATAAGTAATATGTTCCCTGGCCACAATAAAATGTGATAGAAAAGGAACACTTTACACATTTTATTATGCCAGCAAAACCTGATAAAGACACTGCAATTAAATTAGAAATTAATAATAACAAAATGCCCAAATAGTTAGCAATTAAAGTCACACTTGTAAATAACCCATGAGTCAAAGAAGTCATTATCAAAATTAGAAAATATTTTGAACTGAAGGAAAATGAAGGCACAACATATCAAAATACATGAGCTGAAACAATGCTTAGAAAAAAAATTATAAATTTAAGTGCACAATTAGGAGGGAAGAAAGTTTTATTTTATTTATTTTATTTTTAATTTTTTTTACTTAACTCTAATTCCATAACAGATTAGGAAGAAAATTTTAAAGTTAATGATCTACCTTAAGAAGCTAGAAAAAGAAGAGCACATTAATCCCAAGGAAAGTGGAATAATGAAAATAATAAATATTGGAACAGAATTATGAAATAGAAAAACCTGCAATTAAGAAATTAACAAAGTAAACAAAGGTCCTCTGAAAAGGCTAATAAAATTGGTCAAGCCTTGAAAGACAGATAATAAAGAACACATACACGCAAGCGCGCACGCGCGCGCGCACACACACACAGACACACACACACACGGAGATTGGGGTGCGGGAGGGAAAATCTGCAAATAACCAACATCAGAATGAAAGAGAGGACATTACTAAAGGATCTGCAAATCTTAAGTGGACATTGTAAAAATCTTCATGCCAGTAATTTTTACAACTTAGCTTTAATGGACAAATTTCTCAAAAAAGCATAACTTACCAAAACATGAAGAAATAGAAAATCTGAACAATGCTATATCTATTAATACATTGAATTGATAATTAAATACCTTTTTACAACAAAAATTGTAGGCCCTGGTAGCTTAAGTGATGAATTTAACATTAAAGTAAGAAGCATTACTTATCTTATGTACTCTATTTCAAAAAATAGAGGGAAAGGGAATATTTACTTTCAAATCATTTCATGAAGCCAGCATAATTCTGATACTAAAACCTAACAAAAATATTACAAGAAAATAAAATTATAGCCCAATATCCTTTATCAACATAGACAAAAATCCTAAGCAAGTCATTAGCAAATGGAATGCAGTGATATAAAAAAGTATAATATGCATTACTAAACAGGTTTTTTCCTAGGGATGCAAGGTTTGTTTAACATTCTAAAATCAATTGTCATAATTCATCAGGGTAGGGTCCCTCAGTCGCTGCCTCTTTCTTTCTGTGTCCTGACCAAAAATCTCAGAGTGCCTTAGCTGTTCTGTGACCCAGCCTTGTTCAGGTTTTTCCCAGCGGCTTGAAATCACTCAAACCTTGAACATTCCCAAGCATTGATAAAGGTATCTAGATTGTCCAAAACACTGACAGAAACTAGCCCCAGCCCTGAGCCAAATTCCTTAAACCCTCGTAAAAACCCCATTTGCTGTCTGTCAGGAGGATATGCTGAGCACCTCTGTAAGTTAGTTCAGTAAGTGCTCTGTAAGTGCTTTGGACTGATCACCCTGGTGTTTAGTCTTTCTTTAGAATCCCAACCAGCCCCATCTTGGGACAGTTTGAGGCACTTTCGTGTGGCAACTACCCTGCCACCACTTTTGGGGTGACTCCAGCAGTGGGTTCAGCAGGATGAAACAATCACATTGATAAAAATGGTCATGACGCTACAGCTAGCATCATATACGGGTGAAGCAGTAAATGCCTTTACTCTAAGATCAGGAACAATGCAAAGACTGTTTTGATTATCTCTGTGTAACATTATAGTGGAACTCCTAGCTAAGGTTAGAAAGCAAGAAAAATATAAATGGCATGAATAAATAAATATTTGAAAGGAAAAAGTTAAACTGTCCATGTCCACATATAGCATTATTGTTTACATAGAAATTTCTTAAGCAATCTAAAACAGCAAAAAAAGAGTAAATTATCAAGTAAATTTAGCATTGTCACACAAAATGAATCAAAATAAAACTTATTTTTCTATTTAATAGTGGCAAACAATTAGAAATAATATTAAAACAATTTAATTTATAAAAATAAATAAAATACTTAAGGATAACTTTAATAAATGACATATATGACCTTTTTATTTGAAAAATATAAGTATGGCTTATAAAGTTAAAGAAGACCTACATAAATGGAGAGATATACCGTGTTCATAGATTGGGAGAACCAATGTTATTAATATGTCAATTCTCTCTAAACTGACCTACAGATTAAATACAATTCCATTCAAAATCCAAACTTTTGTTTTTTGGTAAACAATAAAAATTTGACTCTAAAATTCATATTAGCATGCAAATCACCTAGAATAAACAAAATATTTTTTAAAAAGACCTCTAAGTGATATTAATGCTTATAGTAAATGGAACAGTGTGTCACTGGCATACATTTAGGTACATAGATCAATGGAAAATAGTAGAGTCCAGATTGACTCATGCGTGTAAAGTCAATTGATTTTTGACAAAGATGTCAAGGTAATTCAATGGTGGAACAGAGGTCTTTTTAACAAATAGTACTCTGACAATTGGATATCCATTTAGAAAAAAAAATCAACCCCTATTTCATACTTTTCACAAAAATTAATTGAGATTATAGTCTTACATGTAAAAATCTATAGCTATAAAGCTTTAAGAAGAAAATCAAAGAATTTAATTGCAATTTTGGAGTAGGGAAATGTTTCTTAGCAGCATACAAAGAGCAATAACCATAAAAGAAAGTAAATTGACGATTTGAACTTCCTCAAAATTAAAAGCTTCTTCTCATCAAAAAAATACCATTAAGAAAATGAAGAGGCAAGCCACAGACTGGGAGAAAATATTGGCAATACAATATGGCAATACAACACAATCTTTGTCCCAAGACAGGTGACTTGTTTTAGAGATTATATAGGTATATCCCGTAAGTCAGTTATGGAGGTTAGAAAACTGTAGAAAAAATGAAAAATTGCTTAAAGAGCTACTTCAAAAAAGAAAATATATGGCCAATAAGCACATGAAAGGGGTTAAAATCTTCAGCATTAAGGAAATACAAATTAAAACCACAGTGAAATATCACCTCACATCCGGTAGCATGACTACATTAAAGATTAACAGCATCAAGTGTTGGCAAGAATATAGATTAA
Organism: Daubentonia madagascariensis; assembly: GCA_023783475.1. Lineage (NCBI taxonomy): Eukaryota > Metazoa > Chordata > Mammalia > Primates > Daubentoniidae > Daubentonia > Daubentonia madagascariensis. The sequence continues at coordinate 1,059,932 of JAKFHU010000600.1, read as the reverse complement.
TGAAAATCCCCCCCATGTTGCTGGGGGGAGAGAAAAAGGGCATCATCATTGTGGATAGGTGTTGGTCAGTTTCTTATAAATTTTAATTCATACACACCCTATGATCTGGCAATTTCTGCTCCAGGAGGAATAAAAACATACTTTCTTAGAAAACTTGTAAATGAATGCTATATGAGCTTTATTCATAGTAGCCTGAAATTGCAAACAACCTAAATGTTCATCAACTGGAGATGTACATGCAATTTGTAGAATGTTAATTAATACAAGAGTATACTACTCAGGAATAAAAATAATAAACTGTTGATACATGGAACAACATGGAGGAATCTCAAAAACATTATGGTGCATGAAAGAAGCCTGGCCCAAAATCTCACACACTTTCTGATCACATTTACACAAGTCCAAGAATAGGAAAGACTAATCGACGATGGCGGGGGGGGGGGTGACTGCAGGGATGCACGAAGGAGCTTTCCGAGGTGATGACGATGTTCAAATTCTTGATAGGTGCGTATATGCCAAAGTTTGTCCAAAGGTACGGTTAAGATCTGTGCATTTCATTGCATGGAAATTTTACCTCAAATTCTAGAAAAAAGAAATGTAGACAGTCTGATATAATTTATTCACAGTGAGCCTACATTTTTTTCCCCACTTTTCATTATAAATTTCCCTTTGAATCTATGGCCAACCATAAACCACTGACCTGTCCCAACTCTCAGTAAAAGTCTCAGTATTTTGAACACTGCAAAATAAAGCAGAGGATTTGGCCCTCTTCACTGCTCCCCACCGCGTTCCTCTGATGGTTACTTGCGGTGTGAGGGCTGCTCTTCTGGATGCGTTCCCCAGGGGACCCCAAACCAGCCGTGTAGTCGCTTCACTTCAGCCCCAGCTGCCCTCACTGCTCCTGCACCAGTGGAAGGAGGAAGTGCAAAAATAAATATCTTGTTTTTCTCCAATGTTTGAGATAGAATCCAGGGATTCTCAGTTGAAAGTGATGCTAATGTCTTTGGAATAAGGTTTCTTTAAAATGCAAAAGCCTTCCTTTTCTCCGGAGGGAAGAACGGCCCCTCCCAGCTCCTCCGCCAGCTGCTCCTGCTCACGGGGCCAGTCGGGAAACTCCACTTACCTGGGTGGACTGAATTTTCTGACATTGGTATTGGGAAACAAGGATCTGCCAACAGTGCTTCTTTTATAAGAGTGTAACTTTTATAGAAAGATATAATATTAAATCATTTTTAAAGAGCACAAATTGAATGAAAAAAGCACAAATTTGTGATTTCTTCTTCCATCAGTTCTTTCCACTTTAGTATGAATTGTTTTTCCTGCTGTTTTTCTCCATGGCAGTCACAGCGATGGGCCACTCAGATCTTCTGCTGGGAGGTCATAATTGACACGTGGCCCCAGATAGGGTCCCTCTGGATGCACCACCATTTGTGACCCCAGGATTTCCCTCAGGCTGTTCCCACAATGGCCGAGCGTGGCAGGGGCCTAATTCAGGTCCCTGCCTGAAACCAGGGGACCCCTCTGACCTCACCTCTGGCTTCAGGACTCTCCATCAGCTTAACCAAAATGTTGCCAGGACTGTGCTGCAGGCTGAGCCTGTCTCCAGCCCGTCTTCCTTCCTGCTGCGTCTCCGGCACAGTGTGTGACTTGCAGCTCGGTCGGAAGGCTGTCCTTGTCTTCTCCGCTCTCTCCCCTGCGTCCTCAGAGGCATTTGCTCAGTAGATGCCCTGCTCTCCAGTCGCCCCGTGGAGTCTGTTTCTCAACAGATGCAGCCCAGCGCACCCGCCTCCTGCGCGTCCTTCTGAACTTCATTTACGTTCGTCTTCCTCTTCTCTCCTCTCTCTCTGCCTCGGGTTCCTCCCCTCGCTGCTTCTCTCCTATGGTTTTTCTTTTGTCTTCTTCTGGGATTTTTTGCTCTGTTTTACCCTCCTTGGCTGGCTGTGGAATTTGCTTTCCAGAGATATTGGAAATCAACCCGCCTACGGGGTTGGACAGGCCTCAGTACCAAGTGCAGTTCACAGTTTTCCCTCTTCCAGCCGGGATCAATGAACATGTGTTTAACTAGGAGTCCAGTAGCCACGACGACCGAGGAACTGCAGCAGGTTCACCAAGAGACGAGAAACACCCGGGTGGGGTTTGGGAGGGCAGGGACTTGTTAGAGTGCACAAAAGCTCCAGAGGAAGGGAAATCGTAGGAAGAACATCTTGACTCAAGGAAATAAGGAAAAGCGTACCGAAGGAACGAGCTCTACGTGAACAAAACAGCTGCCTTAGAAACCTGTCATTTCCTTATTAACAGCAGTTTTCACATTTAGACTTGATTAGGATATTCAAAATAGAAAACATTTTTAATTACAAACAAGTTTTAAGAGGAAAATCTGAACTGAAATGCCTCAAATCAGCAACATTCTTTCCCTGTCATCTGGGCTGGAAATATAAGCCCACAACCAGCAAGAAGACTAAGATATTTTCCAAATTGACATTATGAATCAGTAAATGGTTATGGCAAAATGTCCTTTGACTAGGTTGCTTTGAGTTTCAGAAACAGCAACAGCCATAATAGTAAGAACAAACTTTCTGACTAAGTTCACTGTCTGGTGCAGGAAATAGAATGGCTCAATTTGGTCTTCTACTAGAAACCATGCTACACGCCCTGCAAAATGGTGACAATTTAGAATCTTTACTGGGAAATGATGTACATACACAGCAGATATGATGCTGTCCAACCATTCTCTGACTGTCCTGCCAAGTACAATAAGACACGAAAAGGAGTAACATGCAATAAGGAAGAAACAAACTTTTTTTTTTTGCAGAGGAGTTGTTTGTCTAGTTCAAAGTATGAAACAAAAGAAAATAACAACACACCTGAAATATGTTCAGTAACCAAAGGGCTCAGTAAAGGGGCTGGATAAAAGATCAACACTAAAAGGACAAGATTTCCCCATGTATGAATCCCCAGCCCAGCTCCTTCCTTGAAGTCTGGACTCACATACGTATGTGACACCTATTTAATGTCACCAATTAAGCCTCCTTCCTTTCTTGTCTCTGTCCTTTCTCCCACAGATATTTGTCCAGCCGCTGTCATGAGCCAGGCCTCCTGTGAGTCACTGGGAAACAAGTACAACAAAAGAGAAAAGGACAGTCCTCCCTGTGTGGACATTCGTGGGGAAACCAAATAAACGTAAGTGCCACGTGTGGTGTGGTGTGTTAGATGGTGACACCTGCTAACGAAAAGACACAGCGAGGGAAGAGAGGGCGTGGGTGGGGGGTTCGACTTTTAGACAGGCTGCCAGGGCGGCCTCACCGAGGGTCATGGGGGTCTTCTGGACAGAAGGCCCGGCAGCTGCCCAGCGTGCCCCCACGTGCGGCGGGGTGCGGGGAGAGGAGAGCAGCAGGGGAGGGGGTCATCTGGGAGTTCTAGGCCACTGTCGGGACACTGTCTGTGTCGTGAGGGAGACGGGATGCCACTGGGAGGCTGAGGGGACCAGTGACGTGATTTCTTTTGACGTTCAGGACAGACTTCCTGACTGCACCCCCACACTCTGAACGTGCTGCCCCGACCCCCACGTGATGCGTGGGTTCTCCCTCGCTGGTCACTCGGGCCGTGAGCCCTGGAGTCTCCCTTTGCGCCTCCCTTCTCCTGCAGCTGCACAGAGAACCCGCCGCCCCGTCGCTTGGCCTTAGCTCAGTCTGCAGCTCCCTTCTCTGCCCGAGGTTTCCCCCGCTGGCCCGCGACGCACGAGCTCCGTCCTGGCCTGCGGCACCGCCGCCTGCCTGGTCTCCGTGCTCCTGCCCTCGCCCGCTGCCCTCTGTACCTCACGGTGCCCTCACGGTGATTCTCAGAAACGTGAAAATCAAGCCGTGTTTTTGCATGCTCAGGACTCTCCAAATGCTTCCCATCATAGTTAGAAAAAAAAAAATCAAAGTCTCTTTTGTGGCCTTAAAGTGGTGGAGGATGTTGATCTCCGTGATCTAGTGTCTGCTGTTCTCGCCAGCTCGCCCCGCCCGAGTCGCTGGCCACCGTGCTGTTTCTCAGGCGCCCCGGCACGCCCGTCTCTGAAGGCGTCACGCTTTGTCCTTCCTCTGCACACGGTGCTCTTGCTCATCCACTCGCGCACTTCTTTCCTGTCCCTGCTCAAACTTCGCCTCCTGAGGGGAAACATCCCTTATGAGTACATTGAATGGACTTCCCTTATCACTGCGTTTCAAATATGAAAATTCTCCATAAAGTAATATATAAAAATCAATGAAATAGCCCCCCAAAATCCAACAAAATTTGTGTCACTTGACAAACTAATTTTAAAATTTGTGAGGAAGAAAATCTGCCAAAAAAAGAATACCCCAAATCCTTTGTTTTGTTTTGAAAAAGCAAAACAAAAGTAGAGTTGTCTTACAAGATATGAAATAGTACAGTGCTGAAGTCATTAAATCAGCATAAAATTAATCATAATAAATTTAATGAGTAATAGACTAGAAACACACTCAGGTAAATATCAGACTTCAGTTTTTAGTAAATTTACAAAGGAGCCATGTCAGATTCACAGAGAAAGGATAGACTTCAATAAACGCCATTGGAACAAATATCTAAACACGTAAGGAAAGATTATATCGTAAATAACAGATGACATGAAACATTACATGCTACATATTAAAACGAATCATGAAATATGAGAAGTGTAAGAGTTTATGGTAATCACTTGGTACATTAAAGCTTTCCCAAAACAAGGCACAGAATTTGGAAGCCATGAGAAAATGAGAAATACAGAAAGATTTAACCAAATTAAAAGAAAAAGTACCTGAATAATAAAAGGCAAAACATAAACAAACAGAATCAAAAGAAATGTTTCAAACTTGGAGAAAAAGAACATTCCATGGGATGTAAAAAGACCAGCCCCGTTAACTAATAGGACCAGGCCGTCTGGCGGAGGGATGCGCAAAGCCTTTGGCTAGGTCATTTCCACCTGGAGAAGTACGAAATAAAATTGAATAACATAAAAGATCAATATCATGAATAGTTATGGGAATAAAAATTTAAATACTAATGAAACACCTTTGCTAAAAAAATTCGGAATTTTTAAATCAACGATACCAAGTGTTGGTGATCTTGTAGGTAAGTTTGCTCCCATGTAATTGCGGGATTACGGGGCGTGGTGGTGAGAGGAGCCCCCCGACTTCCACTGCTGGGTTCCCAGAGCCGTGGATTAACTACGGCCAAGCAGGAGGGAGCCCCATGCAGCAGCGTCCAGTTCAGGGCCTCTGCTGCACCCTGGGAGACAGAACCCCTCCTTTCTCACGCTGTCTCCCACTGGTCCATAACTGCGCTTCCAGGGCGCATCTCACCGTGCACAGGCCGTCTGCCTCTGGGTGACGAAAGATGTGGTAAGACCAGTTACTCCCCGGGCAGGAGCCCCTTGCTGTCCTCCCTCTGCTGTGAAACGGGCGCTTGGCTGGATGCCAGGCTGGAAGCAGTGCCACGTTGGAGGACAGTGTGCTCTGTGAGCCCAGGGTGTTAGAGATGGCAGAAGCCATGGGAGGCACATCCGTGCCCAGCATCAGTGCTTATTCCTGTGAGGATGAATCTGTCTCCTCTGTGACAGGAGAAGGCCTAAGTCATCGACCTGCCACCAGGTGGCCGGTTGCTCCCCCCAGGGATCGTGCCAAATCGGAGGCTCAGTGTTGGTCTCTGCTGCTGGCTCACTGGCCACTCAGTGGTGGCCGTAGTCAGGTTGGCTTTGGTGAGGAAGGCTGAGCAGACTGGGCACAGCCTCCGTCCCTGCCATGGTGGCCGTCCCACCGCATCCACTCTGCCCATGAGCAAGCCCTGGGGTGGCTGAGGAAAGAGAATATATCATCTTGTCCACTTGAGTATTAAGAATCGCTCCAGGTGGTTGCCCACTGGGGGGCATTTGCACAGGACACAAAGAGTTTCACAGTCTGTTTCCACTCGGAGAGGTCTGTCCTCAGGGCTTTTCATAGTCAGCAATGATCAGTCTGGTTCTTTCCAAACCATTAGCAAACGCCCATGCATGAGTGTGGGTCCATAATTCTGGCCATTTCTCACTCTGACATAGTGGAAACCAAATATACTGCTTGGAGTTCTGCCTGCTGGGCTGATTTCCCTTCACCACTGTGCCCCAGGGTCACTCTGAGTCGGGCTGCTGTGCTACAGCTGTCCACACTCAGGCATGGCATGATATGTGCGGACCCATCTGTTCGTTGGGCTGCAGTCTGCTCTTCCTCAGGGGCACAGCCTCAGGGCAGCGGGAGCCAGTGGGGGTGAGTCTGGGGCACCTGCTCACACCACCGGTTCCTTCATACCCACCCAGGCGCAGTCTCCAGGAGATGCAGGGTTTCTGGGTGGGCATATCAGGTGAGGGAATGCCAGGCTGGAGCACAGACGTGTTGCAGCAGGACGGGGAAAGACAGTCTGGCAATGCTTCAGTTTTTCCCAAGATCTGGATTAGTTAGATATGAGTGCGATTAGCAGGGAGATTTGGCAGAGAATCAGTTCAAATCAGTTCAGACATTTTGGCTAACCCTTAAGTTGTTGAAAAGGGACATGCATCATCATTAAACCGAAGTTTGCCTGTGGTCCTATCTGGGGACAAAACTCGGCGAGCGCAGGTGAAGCCAGGCAGGGAAGACCTGGGCCCCTTCCTCCCGGCTCTGGCTCTCGGTAGCTCCGTCTGAGAAGTGGGATGTGGTGCCCAGCACAACGTCAGCCATCCCTCCTGTGCCAATAATCTGAAGCCAGGGGTTCCAGGCGGGCCAGGAGGTGAGCGTTTGAAATGTTGACAGAAAAACAGCCACACTTGCTGCTCCTTCATGGAGCCAAAGAATCTGGAATATTCCATTTGTAGTCAATAAAAAGACTTCCAAATATGAGTGTTCTCATCCTAAATCACCCTGCCTAATACCCCCCAGAGAACAAAATGAACAATCTGTTGGCCCGTTTTTGCTGAGCTGGGATCACGGTGAGCACATTAATAAAGGTACAGGATTAAGGATAACACGCTCTTCCCAGCGGCTCTGATTGCTAGGCGATTTGCTTTAAATAGGGTCCCAGCCTCCTCTCAGAATAAGTGCGATTTCACAGAAATTTGCTTGGTTTATCCCCCAGTCAGGCCACAGGCCCAGCGTGGGTGCTGAGTCCTGCCCTCCTCCTCCCAGCCGCGTCAGAGTCCCATGGAGAGGTGGGCGTGTCATTTTCCCTGCTGGAGTTAGGACGGTCCCTGAGCTCTGCAATTTAATTCTGGGTGAGTCAGGAGAAATTGAGGGACAAATCCCTGTGTAATGTGAGCCCAATTTATTGCTGGCATGAGTCATACTTAGCTTGTATTTACGGAAAAAACCCAAAACTGGATGGTGAAAATCGAATTAGCTGGCTAGACATTTCAGGTGAAACCAGGATGTGGGGGGGGTCGGGGGAGAGCTGAGCGGGGCGGCGGGGCGGGGCTTTGCCTGTGGTCGGGGAGGCACGGGCAGGGTGCGGGCCTGTGCGCAAGACAGCGAGGGAACAGGTGGGCAGCGTGTGCAGAGCGAGTCCCGGAGAATCCACGGCGCCGAACTTCACCCACCAGCTCTTGAACGCAGCCTCCCCAGACAGAGGAGGCCAGGGGTCCGCAGGAGTCCGCAGGAGTCTGCAGGATTCACGCTTCCGGACCGTCTGCTGTGTCCCAGGCCCCTTGCTAGACAGTTCCACGTTTGACAGATCGTCTTTGCCACAGTGCTTCAACTGCTTCCATTTAGGTGTTATTAATCTCTCTTTGGAGCCAAGAAAGCTCAGGGAAAGAGATAAAATCACTCACCTGTGGCTACCCAGGTCTCAGTGAAGAAGCCAAGATCAATATCCAGGTGTGTTTGGTCCCAGAAACAGCTCTTTGCACACCTCCAGGTGGCGCATTCCCCCCCCAGTATCCCCCCAGCATTTATAGGTACCTGGACATCTCATTAAAGTCTTTTCCCATCTGACCCTCAGAATGACTTCTCTTGGACATAACTCTTTCTCCTCTGCCTGTTTTCCTGGAACCTGTCACATGGCTTAGGGCCTCCCTGTGGTCAGTGTGGCAGAAACACAAGTTTCTGACAGTTTTCTCTAAATGAATCTCTGCTTTTACTCTTTTGAATGGACCGTCATCCTGAGTTATCCAGCCTGGAGATGGATGATGGGCTACAGGTGTGTTTTGGACCACTTCTCGGCGCGTCTTTCGTAGACGGCTGACTCTTCCGAATGCCAGGTGGAGGACACAACCGCCTTTCTTCTTAGCTGCCATCCTGGGAGAGGAGATGTCCTAGCACAGGCTACACGCATATTTGCACCAAGCCTCCCACCGGAGAGCAAACCCCTCTGTGCTGGGGGGCAATGTTAATTCATGTTGGTATTTATCTGTGCCCCTTGTCCAGAGTTGGTCCTCCCCAAGTGACAGTGCGATGCCGACACCTAAGTGGTTTAAGTGACAGGCAGGTGATGGCTCTGTCCTCTGAGCCCTGTTTTCAGAGAGCCCAGGTCCTGCTGCTCCGCACCCCAGTGTGAAAAGTATTTTTAAATGTGTTGGGTGAGGAGTACAGTTGTTATTCAGAAATAGTCTATTTTTCCCCTTCAAAGACTGCCTTCTAACACTGTGAGTTATTTTCCTGCTCTTTTTCAGTAAATCAAAGGTTTCGCCATCATGTAAACCCTTGGGCGACAGTGTCACCCCTTCCCCCTGGTATTGTTCTGTGAGATTTCGATGCTACCTTTGTTAGCAGGCCTGACAGAGATGCATTGCAGATGGTTCACCTCCCAGGTGAGATTAGATTGAACCCTCCTTATCTCTTCATTGTCGTTTTATCACTTTCAGGAGAAGCTCTGTTGTGAGACTTTTTATTGCTGCTGTTCTTAAAGGCAAAACTCCCCGTGTTATGACAACCTGACAGCAGAAGCAGCTCCCCGAGTCACCTGCCCCTTGCTCAGAAGCAGGAGCGGCCTGGCCTCTGCCCAGGTGAGGACAGGAGTGTTCTCCAGCCAGTCCCCCTTCTGTGCCTCGTGCGTGGACCTGTGTGAGGTTGCACAGGGCAGCAGAGGACGCGGGAACTCTCAGCTGTGTCCGTGCCACCTCGTGACCTGGGCATGTGGGGAAACAGCAGAGTCCAGTGGAAAGCAGTGAAGTCTGGGCTCCGAGGGACTCCAGCGCAAGTCCTGGTCCACCACCCGCAAGGCTCGGTCTTGGTCTAGGGTGGAACTTCTCTGAGTGTCAGTCGCCTCATCTGTAAAACAGTGGTAACAGCAAAACAATAATTAAGTACACCGTGTGCCTAACACAGGGTTAAGAGCTTATGCACCATCCAACACAACCATGCCAGGAAAGTGAGTTATCATAGTATCATCCCCTTTTATAGTTGAAGCAACCAAGGCTCAGGGAGATTAGTGGTTTGTCCAAGTTCCCGGGGCTAACAAGTTGGGGGTCTGGGAGGACCCCAGGGCTGCCTGCACCGAAGCCACCACCTGCCTGAGCATTTGCCGAGGTGCTGCCCCTGCTGGGGGCACCAGACTCCCTCCCAGGGCCTGGAGAGAGTTTAACGGGGTGCTGAGTGCGGCTGCGTGGGGGTGGGGGGTGTGCGAGCTGCTCCGTGTGTGATGAAAAGTAAGGTGAGTAACAAATGCTCCAGGGCGGCGCTTGCCAGATTCACGGGCAGCCGCGCTCAGGGCAGAACGAGCCTGAGACCCGGCACCTCCAAGCCGCTTCCAGGCTTCCAGGGCGCTGTGCTGCCCAGCCCAGGCGGCTTCCCGCGGCAGGTGCTGAGGCTTCCTATGAGCTCGATGCACAGTACTTATTTATTTAACACTTGAAGGAACCCTTGGGATGGAGTCGCGGGGAGTGATGGACAGTGTCTTCTGTGCGGGTGAATCTGCTGCAGCTGTTTCTCGGCCTTGTCCCGAAGCCCGCAGGGGGAGGCCGAGCTCGTGGAAACCGGACCCAGTGCATCAGGGACATCCGTGGAACAGGGCGCTGGAGGGGCAGGTCTCAGGGAAGCCACGTTGGCCAGGAGGCCGGCAGCCCGGGGTCAGCCCCTCCCCAGCTCCCAGCCCCCCCCACCGCGTGGGCGGGATTCCTGCTTCTCCGCTGGGGATCCAGCGGGGCCCAGAGAGGTTGGTGCGTTGGTTTTGCTACCTGCAGAGCCCAGCCTGACGTCTCGCTGACACCTGAGATTCTGCACAGCCACCTGCTCCCGGAGGCTGCTGCTGTTGGATTGAAGGCCACACGCAGCCTATGGGCTGTGCACGTGCCGGCGGGGCAGGGCCAGGGCCAGGGCTTCGTCCCCCCACCCCACCCCACCCCAAGCTCTTCCTCTGCTGCCCCTCGCCTCCCTGCTCTCTGTGTCCTCAGCTCCTGGGAACTTCCTGAATTATAATTCTGAGGAAGCCATTTTCCTGCTTAACCCCCTTTGGTGGCCCCTGGTAGTGACCACCTGGTGGTGCCCTCGGGGCCTCGTGCCCCAGCTGTGCTCTATGCAAGGCAATCTGCCCACGGCTCCCCAACGCCCTGGACCTGCAGCCCTCTGCCTTACCAGCCCCTCCTGCTTCCTCACTGGATCAACTCCAAATCCTCCTCCGAGTCTCCCATGGGACAACTATCCACCAGGCGCTCGCCGTGCGCCAGGCCTGGGCGCTGACCCAGTGGGAGGTGCACAGACCCCCTCACCCCAGCCGAGGCCTCCTGGGTACAGGCCCGGCCAGGGCCAGCTCCTCTCCGAGCCCAGCAGACAAACCCTCCATGACGGTGTGGAGTTGAGGGGCTGGTCCTTGGCCCCTGCCCCTGAGAAGCCGCGCCTCGCCCTGAGCTTGCGTCGAGGCCTTGAAGGACAGCTGGGGCCGTCCTAGACGTCCAGCAGGCCCAGTGAGGCACTGCAGGAAGTGGGGCTGGGCCAGGGGGTGCTTTGCCTTGTTAAGCTCCTGCCTGTTCCTACAGAAGCGCCCAGAAGCTCACCGGCCCCGCCCGGCCTCTGCCTCTTTCCCGTGTGGCCCGGTGCGTGTGCACATGCATGCGTGTGAATGCACACGCCTGAGGGAGTGCTCTCCTGCCAGCGCCAGTGTTGAGAAGGTGGGAGGATCTCTGAGGAGTTCGCAAGTGCCTTTCTTCAGCTCCTGCTCTGCCGGCTGCAATTCAGTCAATATCCACATCCAGATGGAGAGATGCATTTTCCCTTCTCCCCTCTTTTCTGCCTCTTCCCCGCTCCCTCCCTCTCTCTCCCTCCCCTCTCCCTCCTTCCCTCCCTCCCTCCTTCTGTGTTAATAGGCTAGTGGTTTACTTACTGCAACTGCTTTTTTCCTAACCCAAATAAATTTTCTTTGCTTTTCTTCATTCCCATTAATTATGATTTATATGAACTTAAAAGTCTTCCACAGCAGCATTTATATTTGGAAGCTGTAAATCTCAGGAACTAACTTTCTCCTGGGTTTCACAGACACACACACACACACCCCCCACTTGACCTGTGAACAGCACTTAGAGATTACAAAGCTCTTTCAGAGCGGCTGCCACGCTTGGTCTTCCTTGGCCCTGGGAGGGGCCGGGTGGGTGTTCGTCTCATTTTCTAGGTGAGGACAGTGAGACCTCGCACTGGCACAGCTGGGACTTGGGCCTCCCACGTGCACCGTGGCCGAGAACCCACCCCGCTGCTAGCTGACAGAGAGGAGCCTTCTTGCCCCTGTTAGTTCCTTCGGCACAGTTACGGAACTTCTGGGAGAAGGATACATTTGTGTGCATTTCAGCAAGCAGGGCGAGGAGTCTATTGTACAGAAGATTTGAGGAAACGGCTACTGCTCTCTCTGAGAATTTACAGATATAGCAAGACCAGCAACAGGCCCAGCCCACAGCAATTGAACTCGTGCTGTACCCTCGAGGTGGTCAAACACCTTTAAGGACTGTCACCGCCATTTTGCAGAGGGAAACTAAGGATTAGAGAGGTCAAGTATTTCCCCCAAGGTCACACAGCTGATGCATGTCAGCTCAGGGTTAGGACCTGGGTCTGTCCTGCCCTGGGGCCCTTGCTCTTAAAGTGTGTCTTTATAACCCACAGTGCAGGGTTGACGCGCGCCTCCCACCCCTCATCCCCCCCACTGCTCCTGCCTGGGCTGGTGTTTTTCTGCCACAGGGAAATTCCGCTTGCAGGTTGCTTCCTGCTGCAGCCTGCTCCACTCAGAGCCCTCGGCCAGTGTGCTGCTCGCATGAAGACCCTCTGGGCAGCCCTGGAAGAGGGGCAACTCCTGCAGAGGGCCTTCTCTCCCCATCCTGACACTGGGCATGGTCAAGTGTGCATATACCGGCCCCCACTGTCTGTGCTGTGAGCTCCCAGATGGCAGGGCCTGAGCCAACCATTACTTGTCTACCTTTGTAGGGCTGTTTCATATATTGATGAGTTAATATATGTGTATTACTCAGGGTTCCTAGATAAACAGAACCAATAGGAGATATCTATTTATCTATCTCTATCCATCCTAACTATCTATCTGTCTAGAGAGATCTATCTATCTATCTAGATTTATTTTAAGGAATTGGCTCACATGACCATGAGTGAGATCGGCAAGCTTGGAATCTGTAGGGCAGACCAGCAGGCTGGAAACTCAGGGAAGAGCTGATGTTGCAGTCTTGAGTCTGAAATCTCCAGGTTGGACACTCAGGCAGGGTTTCTACGTTGCAGTCTTGAGTCAGAATTGCCTTTTCTTCAGGAAACCTCGGTCTTTGCTCTTAAGCCCTTCAACCAGTTGGATGAGGCCCACCCACACGATGGAAGGGCATCTGCACTGCTCAAAGTCAGCTGACCATAAACAGTAACCACATCCAAAACATGCCTTCCCAGCAACAGCCAGACTGGTGTTTGACCAAAGAGCTGGGCACTGTGGCCCAGCCAAGTTGGCATATAAAATAACCATCCCAAAGTGTGACGCCCTTAGAATAATAGTACCTGGTGAAGAGAGCACATTCAAAAATTTTAGCAGTTATTATTAGCTGTTAACAAATGAATACTCAGTCTCTACTGAATTGTTGCATAGATTTAATAGATTTTTAAAGTGTTCAGGGAATTAGTTTATTCACATTGAAAACCTCATACAAGCTGCACACAGTGTTGTATAGTATTTCACAACATTTGAAGACTTGTTGAACTGCCAGGATCTTATCTGGGTTAGGAACTGATTAAGGTTCCCCTGGTTTCAATTTCTATGATTTCATTATTTTATTAGGCTTTTTAGGTTAAAAAAAAAGTGTTGTGTTTTTTTTTTGTAATAAAGCAAGGAAAACCTAGAAAGGTATGAGATTATAAATATATTTGAGGATTTCTGTTTGGAATCATTTTATATTCGTGTGCTTTAATTGCAAAGCACACAGTTACCTGGCTGCAGATTCATCTCACAGCCAGTTTGATACATTCTCTGTGATTATGAGCAGAGAAAGTTGCCTAGAGAAATCCCATTTTTACATAATGTAGTTCTTCATGGAGTTTGTGTTTTCACAAAGATAGGATAATTGCCAGTGAAATGGATGGGGAGACTCTGACTTTTCCTTTTCCTTTTTCAGACTTGTTTAAAGTAGACTCTTGAAAATGTCAAAAAATCACCAATGTTGATATATTTATTATACTTTGCTCTCTTATTTGTTCAGAAAAAGCATTTTTTTGTACCTGAATAATTGAGTAGGTAAATTTCCGTAACAGACTTTTACTAAAGAAGTATGGTGCTGATATATTCTAGAATAATTGTGTTTTTCTGCATGAGTCATTGATGGCACCTGGAAGTTGGTGTGGCGAGGCAGGATTCTAACCAGTCAGATGGGCCTTCGGAATGCACAAATACTGGGAAATTATTTATTAATATTATAATTGTTGGAACCGTTGTGCACACTTAGAATAAGCAAATGCTTGCTTAGGTTGGACAAAATTTAATTCCTTTACCAGTCATTTGTGCAAATTTCATAAATATATCTCACATTTGAATAACTTCCCCATTCAGATTATATTCCTTGACTCAAGGGGAGGCATTTGCTTGACTCTAAAGTTCTCTTTTAAAGTAGATAGAGATGCACGGTTACTCTTCGGAAACGTCTGCGATGCTCAGTACTCGTACAGAAAAGGGCAGACGTCTGCAGCTCTTTCCAGAAGACTGGAAGGAAACACTGAGGAATTTCACTGGTGGGGCTCGAACCAAAGAGGTTTGAAATCTCTAAAATATATATATTTGTATTATGAAATAGTTAAATTTTATGCTGTGTACATTGTACATTTTGTAAATAATTATGTCTTTTTTTTGCAATTTTCTGAAACAGCTCTAACAACTGCAAGGATATATGGACTATAATCTGCTATACTAAGCTAATGCTGTGATTTTTCCCATTAGTTAATTTTATTATGCACTAGTATATGCACACCTATGAGAAATCTCAAATCATTTTTATGAAGGGTTGGTATTGCCTAAAAAATACAAATACAAGATACACACGTGCACACTTCTATAGAAAGTGTTGATGTGAATGTCGGGAGAAACAAGATGATATGACCCAAAATGCCTCTCACATCTTGCACACAGTAAGTGCCTAATACTCATTACCAATCACTGAGAAAAACTGAAGGTATCAATGGAATATTTGAGAATTGAAGGGCATATCCATGTGGTAAAATGACTCCTCCATTATTTCTCATGTCTTCTGGTTCCAGGTGCAACACCCAGACCCTGGCTCCCTGGGGGAAGGGAGGGCCTGGGATGAAATGGTGCTTGGGACTGTCTCACCACCGTCACCTTTGCTTCTTTATGGGATTGAACCCAATTCTCCTCCTCCTCCTCCTGCTGGGGATAGGGTCACTGACAGTGCTGGGGTGGCACGGTGCTGCTCGTGATCGGATGAAAAGGCACCACTGTGTCTCTAGTCACCTGTGTCTCCATTGGGTCACATATGGAACACTGTGGGAAACTCTACGGCCTTGGGTGGTGTGTCCAGGAGGAACGTGATGTTGTGGTTGGCCCGGCATGGGTCCCCTGTACGGGCCATTGGGTAGGGAGGGGACACGAGGAAATTCACAGTCCTGGTAGATAGAGCCACCAAGCGGGCAAGCATGGTCATACCCAGAAAAGAGGCTCCTCTTATGAGAAGGGCGGGAGGCTCTGGGGCAAATAAGCAACGCGCATCCACTTCCCTGTCACATCCCGGGGCCCTGGCACCCGCTCTATGGCAAGCTGTGGGTTAAAAGCTGGAGATCTGTAAGCGCAGAACTGAGGACAGTACATCCCTGCTGTTTGGGGTTTTGGTTCTACAGGAAAAGAAAGAAAAAAATTATCAAATAATGTGCTGGGTGTTATTTAAAATACTCCATGAGAGATACCTCAAAGAATTAAAAGTAGAATTACCATTTGACCCAGCAATCCCACTACTGGGTATTTATCCAAAAGAAAAAAAGACATTTTATAATAAAGACATCTGCTCTCGAATGTTCATAGCAGCACAATTCACAATTGCAAAGTTGTGGAAACAACCCAGGTGCCCATCAATACACGAGTGGATCAATAAAATGTGGTATATGTATACCATGGAGTATTACTCAGCAATAAGGAACAACAGTGAATTAACACATCTGGTATTATCCTGGTTGGAGCTAGAACCCATTCTTCGAAGCGAAGTGTCACAGGATTGGAAAAACAAGCACCACTGGTACTCACCATCAAACTGGTACTGACTGATGAACACTTACATCACACAGGGCAATGACATTCATCTGAGGGCGGGCGGGCGGGAGGGGGGTGGAAGGGATGGGAAAAACTCTCACTGAATGGATGGGGGGAGCACAGTTTGGGGGATGACCACGATTGTGGCTCTGACACGGGCAGAACAGGGGCAATGTGTATGGCCAAAGTGTTGTACCCCCATGATATTCTGAAATTAAAAAAATAAATTAAAAAAAAAATACTCCATGAGCAAAGAGGAGCAAGGCAGAGAGGCGTGAGGAGCCCGGTGGGCTGGGGGGTTGCTCAGAGCGTTGTGACGTCTCAGGACTTGCAGGAAGAATGGGTTTGGTAGGCGAGGAGCCCAGACATGTGAGTCAGGGTGCATAGGCTGTGCCACGGTAACAAACACATGACGAACCCTCGGACTCATGACCCAGGAAAATTGATCCACTCACATCAAGCCCCCAAGGAGTTGGTGGGGGGAGGCCACGGGTGGCTTCTCTGTGCAGCCGTCCAGGGATCTGGGCCCCTCTGTCCTCCTGGGATGGAGCCATCCTCAACACATGGCCTCAAGATTGCCACAGAAGGGGCCAAGAGAGGGGGGTGGACCTGGCGTGGTGTTACCAGGAAGGCCACGGGAGCCTCGTATTACCTCTGTCCTGTGGTCAGAGGTAGTCACACGCCCACCTAGGTGCCATGGGGCATGAAGTGTGGTCTTCCTGAGTGCACTGTGCTGAGGGTAGGATTGAAACATGGGGTGGACACATGGCATTGTCTCTGGAAAAATAAGGAAGAGCATTTCAAGCACAGGGAACAAAGGAGCCAGAAGAGGAGGGTAAGGAGGATGGGGGGGCAAGAGTGTGCAGGACACAGAGGATGGGCGGCCTTGGTGTTGCCTTAGGGGTGGCCATCAGCAGAGGTGCCGGGGCAGAGGAGGGCTTGGCTTGCTTTGATGTGGGGATGACGTCCCTGGCAGCAGTGCACGGAGGGTCAGGTTGGGAGTGGGGAGGTTATTAGGCGCCTT
The DNA here is from genome assembly GCA_023783475.1 of Daubentonia madagascariensis. NCBI lineage: Eukaryota > Metazoa > Chordata > Mammalia > Primates > Daubentoniidae > Daubentonia > Daubentonia madagascariensis. The sequence goes on along the minus strand of JAKFHU010000600.1, from coordinate 1,043,218 downwards.
TCACAGATGTCCTCATTGGGAAAAGGGTGTCTGGACTTGGGGTACAAAGCCAGGGATATGGGCTGGTTATAAATACTTCCAGTCTGGGAGACAGATGGGAGGGTGGGACCTGACGGGGAAGAGCCACTGAGGTGTTGAGGAAGGGTATGTCGAGGAACGTGCCTGAGTCCTGCAGCCCCAAGAAGTACCTAGAAAAAAATCAGAAGCGAGATTTCCCGAGGCGTGGCTGACTAGAAGCAAAGACCACTGGTCCGAGACCGAAGAACGCGTCTGGTGCTCAGGTTGCGGTCTGGGCAGTCCTCCGCGGGTCTGCTCCTGCGCCCTGTCCCCGCTGCCCGCCTTTCCCTGCTGCTCCAGTGACAGTGCGTGCACCACTGTCTGCTGCGTGCCAGTGTTTGGCTCAGATCTCTCCCATGAGCTCCAGACAGGTGTTTGCAGCTGCCTACTAGAAAATCCACCTGGAAATCTTCCAAGTAGCATCAACTCAACCTGCCAAAAGCTTATCTCAGGAACTTTCAAACCTGCGTTCCCCTTCCCAGGGAAACGTTTCCCCATCCACCCAGTTGCTAATGCCAGAAACTCGAGGTGTTTTTCACGTCACCTCTCCTTAAATGTCAGAGCCAATTTCTACACACCGCCAGCTCTCCCTTCGCAAATCTTCCTTGTACCATTCTTCCGCTGTTTACCGCCACCGCCAACACCTGGCCTGAGACACCATGACGTCCCACCTGGGCACTGACTCCCCTAGGCTACCTTCTGCTTCAAATTTTGGTCTTGCCCAACGTATTTTCTACAATACAGCCAGAATGGTCTTTAAACAATGTAATTCAACAATTCTGATGGTGTCATTCTTGTCTTATAAGCCCTTAAGGGCTCCATTTTTCCTCAGTTACAAAGCTCCAATCTGTAACCTGGAACGTCCTGCACAACCTGGCCCCAGCTAAATTCTCCATTTTGCTCCCTGTCTTCCTCCACACGCAGCAGTGGGCTGACCTGCCTCCGCTCCCCTGAAGGCAGCAGCCTCCTTCCGGCCTCGGATCCCTTGCTCATGCCCATTCGATGGCTGGGAACACTCTTGACACGATGCCTGTTCACTTTTCTAACAGGGCTTGACCGCAAAGTCACTGCCTCCCTGGAGTGCTCATTCTCAGCCTGCTCTACTTAAGACAAGTGCAGTCGAAAGCTACAGGTCTAAGTTTTGATTGAAGTCTTTCCGTTGAGGATAAGGAGGACAGGGATCATATTTAATGTCTGTTGTCATTGAATTCTGTATTTCGGTTGTACATAAATGTGTTTACTAAGTAGTTTTATTTTGTATTTTTGGACTTAAAGCAGGACAATATAGACATACCATCTTGGCTAGAAAATCTGTTGCTTGAACTTCCCAGTATATTCAGGACCATATTTCAAAATCTGGCACTTTTCAGTGTGTGATGAGGTATCAGTCTTCTGGGGTTATCTTATGACCATGGGCAGCAGCAAAGCCAGTGGCTAAGAACGTGGAGTCAGAGTCAGTTTGCCTCACTCCAAATCCTTGATCTGTTACTTGCTGACTGTGTGACTTTGAGAAATGTCCTAACCTCTCTGTGCCTCATTTACTTCATATGTAAAATGGGGATAATAATAATATCTGCACCATACAGTTGCTACAAGGAGGAGATGAAATAATAGATGTAAAATACTCAGAACCATATTTATCACATATTAATTGGTTAATAAATGTAAGCATTATTATTGTTGTTGTCATAATTATCATTAATATTACTATTATATATACCAAACTTGCAAATAGCTCTGCATAGATCAAAAAAAATATTAGGTCATTAAATATGAAATGTCTCATTTTGAATCAAAAGTGTAGTTTATTATATCTCAAACAAGAAGCAGTACAATTAATCAAAGTATGCGCCTAAAGTGTCAACACAGTTTTGCCATCTGAACGGTAGCTTGTTTATACCAGCAACGAAGAAGCCTGGAGAGCAAGTCGCGATGAAATTGTAAAAGGCGTTTTCCACAGCTTGTTGAGAATTGAATATTTTTCCTTGCAAGAAGTGGTCCAAAGCCTGGAAGAAGTGGTAGTCAGCTGGTGCAAGGTCTGGTGAATACAGCAGATGACAGAGAGTTTCCAAGTCCAGCTTCTGTAGTTTGAGCAGCGTTGTTTGTGCAACGTGTGGTCGAGTGTTGTCTTGCAAGAGGATTGGCCTGTCTCTATTGACCAATCTCAGCTGCTTAATCACAAGCATCCTCACCCTTTCACCCAATTGGTTGCAGTAGACATCGCTGTAATTGATTGACCAGGTTTCATGAAGCTGTCATGGACTGGACCATGACTGGACCACCAAACAGACACCATTAGCTTTTTTTGATGAATATTTGGTTTTGGACTGTGTTTCGGCACTTCATCTTTATCCAACCATTGTGCTGAATGCTTGCGATTGTCAGAAAGAATCCATTTTTCATCACACGTAACAATATGATATAGAAATGGTTCGCCTTCATGTTGTGACAGCAGAGAAAGGCAAGCTTCGAGATGATTTCTCTTCTGATGCTTATTTAATTCATGCAGAACCCATCTGTCCAGCTTCTTTACCTTGCTGATTTGTTTCAAATGGTCCAGTATTGTTGGAATAGTAACGTCAAACCTTGCTGCTAATTCACGTGTAGGTTGAGGTGGATTCGCTTCCACTACAGCTTTCAGCTCACCATTATCCATCTTGGTCTCAGGTCGCCCACGTGGCTCATTCTCAAGATTAAAATCACCAGAATGGAACTTCTCAAACCATCGACATATTGGGCGTTCATTAGCCACCCCCTTCACAAGCAAAAATGTGCATTTGAAAGAATGAGGATGAACCTTCACAAAAAAACAAACAAACAAACCAAGAAGTGTCGAAGTGAAACGTCAGAGAGATCTACTGCCAAACTTAGTACTTGAGGAAATCGGACATTTCATACTTAATAACCTAATATAACTATCAAGTAAGCTGGGAAAAAATCAATATCTGCTGCCTATATAAAGCTAAATTATAATGATAAAATTTAATATAAAGTTTTTATTTTGAAATATTGTCATTAATAATTAATAGACGGAATCATCAGAGAAACAGCCTTGTTGTGATCCTCATGTTGGTGACGTTTTGAGCACCACTGTAATATTCTCTCCATCAAATCACTTTCGCGTTTCTAGTTTCAGTATCACAGAAACCCTGGGAAGGAAGAATTCCTCTTCCAATTAAGACAGTAATAGGCAATCCCTCCCACTGAGGAAAACTCAAAAATATGGATGAAGTTAAACAAAAAATATTTGAAGGCATTGAAGCAACACAGAAGTGACAGATTTGAGGGGCTGAGGTCCCAGAGGGAGCGAGTGTGGGGAAGCAAACCTAACTGCACCAAGTTCCACAGACGCTTGCCAGACACCAGGCGGCTGTGCGTGGGCGCGGCAGGCAGGACTGAGGAGCGGGGCAGCGGTCTCAGTGGCCACCCAGTGTGGACAACCAAAGGTGGGAGTTCAGGACATGCCAAGAAGGAAAGTCCCTGAAAGACATGCCAGGCCACAGCTGGAGGTTAAAAGGCTGTAACTTAAGGGTGGAGAAGCACAGCAGGTAGTCTGGCCACAAAGAACTTGAACCCCAGCCTCAGATCAGTTCGCAGCCTGACGGAATTGGCAATGCCCTGCCGAGTAGCCTGTGAGGGGTACAGGGATGACGGCCTCCACGGTCTTCAGCAACATGGCAGGGACTCGATAACAGAATCCGCAGACACGTGAGGAAGCAGAAACCAGATCAATCTGACAGCACAATCAGACTGACAGGTGACCCGGTGGAGGTGTCCGACGTGAATTTAAAATAAGAAAAAGTAGAATGGAATAGCACAAAGTAACAGGGAAACGGGGGACAAGGTAGAACAGTTCACAGGAGAAAAGCAACATAAAATTAAATGTAAATTCTACACTTGAAAACATAGAATGACTAAACTTAAGAGTGCTGTAGATGGGTTGACAGTTGAAGGAACATGGCCTGGGAAGGAACCAGTGGCCTGAACGACAGAACATAGGAAGATACTCAACATGAAGCATGAAGAGAAAAAAGGAGCGTACAGGAAAGAACACAAGAAATACCCGCAGAAGTGAAAAAGTCAAATACAGACGCGAATCCCCTCGAGAGAAGAGAGAATAGGGGACAGTAAATACTTAAAGAAAGAATAGCCAACACTTTCCAAAATAGATGAAAAACCTCAAATCCAGCAAGTGCTTTGAAAACTACACAAGATAACACACACACACACACACTGCACGTTATAGTAAAGCTACTGAAACCAAAACTAAGATGGAAATGTTAAGAGAACACAGAGAGAGGGAAAATGTACCGTTTCCTTTAAAAGAACCACAGTGCGATTGACAGCTAAGTTTTCAATAGACACAACACGTCAGAAGACACTGGATTGGTAATTTTAAAGTTGGAAAAGGAAATAAATGCTAACTTAGTTTTATATACTCTGGAATAACAGTACTTAAGGGTGAGGAAAAATGAAAACATTTCTAGATAAGAAAAACCCAAGAGAATCCGCTGCCAGCAGACCTACCCTGAAAGAACATGAAACAGACATGTGCAAGCAGACAGAAACAAAGAAAGAATAAAGCACAATGGAATGGTTTAATACGTGAGTAAATTCAAATGAACATTGGTTAAGCAATACAATAATCATATTAATGATATTATTACCTTGTGGGGATACACACACACACACACACACACACAATTGAGATATTTGTGAATAACAAGACACGAGGCAGAAGAGGACTGCATGCAATCAAAGGGGGATAAGATTCTAACATTTTCTCTCAAGTGTTAAAGTATTCATTTAAATTAGACTCTAGTAAGTAAATAAGGCATGCTGAAATTAAATTAAGAGAATAGGAAAAGACCTACAGAGGGGAAAAGGTAGAATGGAAACGTATATTTAACTAACTTGAAAGAAGGCAAGAGGATAGTTTAAAAGATAATAGAATGTGGGGGATGAATAGGAAAATAGTAAACACAAAATAAAATATATCCATAAGTACATTTCATTGAGAGGGACTAAATACACCAATGAAAATACAAACATTGTTAGACAGGATGAAAAACAAACACAATAAAACTTAAATGTATAATGTTTACAAAATTTACATATTAAATATGAAAGGTTAGAAAGGTTAAAAGTATTATAAAATGATGGAAAAAGGTACATTTCTCACAATAATAATGAAAAGAAAGCTGATATAGGTAAATAAATAGCTGAAATAGGATTTCAGGCAAGAAAATTTATTAGAAATACAAAGGAATTGTTTTTATAACAGTCAAAGACTTAATCCACAAGGAAGCTATAACAGCATTATATCAATATTGCCAATATTGCCTATCAATATCGCCTAAACTATATATTGATATAGATATAGTTTCAAAACAAATGAAGCAGAATTTAAAAATAAAAGAGTGAAATAGACAACTCAGAAATCATAGTGGAAGATTTAACAGTGTTATTCAATAACGGATGATATAAGCAAAACAAACAGCAAGAATATAGAAAATTTAAATAAGATTAACAAATTTGGCCTAATTGGAATATATAAAATGCTGCATCTAATAATGACATATCAGTTTTCAAATGAGCATAAATCATTTACAAAAATTGATTTCAGCTGGGACAGAAAACAAATCCAATATTTCTCAAAGAACTGAGATAATTTTGGTATGAACTTTCACCACAGTTGAGTTAAGGGAGCAGCCAATAACAAAAAAGTGACAAGAAAATCCTAAATATTTGGAATTTAAACAACACACTTCAAAATAGCCATGAATAAAAGAAAAAAATACATCGAAAATGAAACAGAAATGTTTGGAATTAAATGATAATAAAAATATAAGATACCAAAATTTGTGAAATGCAGCTAAATCTGTGCTTAGAAAGAAATTTATGTCTCATATATCTGGATCATCACATTTATATGATGTATATCTAGATGTAGATATTTAGATTTAGATTTAGATATTTATGTTTACACATTCTTATCTATATTTAGAAGTAGAGCTAGATATGGGTGTTTAAAACAACTGTTTAGGTGTCTAAATATAGACATCTATATCTAGATATAGAAGATTTGAACAAAATTGACAAACATTCTAAATGGCACATATAGGATACTACATACAAGAAAAAGCATTCACAGTTTTTCATCTATCTATTTATTTATCTGAAGAATAATGATTAAAAGTTAAAGTTAGGGAAAGAACAACAGATTAATCTCAGGCAAATAGAGGGGAAAATTAATAATGACAAAAGGATAAAAGTTATGAAATTAAAATTTTCAAATACGCAATAGAGAAAAATCAATGAAGGCAAAATTACTATTCTTAAAATAATCATTAAGCTCTTTGCAAAACTAAAGAATGAAGGTGACAGGGCATAAATTACTAATATTAGAAAAGAAAAAGAAATAATCACTATAGATCTTATAGATCTCACAAAGGAATAAGGGATGTTATAAGCAACTTCTTGGCACAAATGTAAAAATTTAGATGAAATAGACATATTCCTACAAAACACAAAATTTATCAAAGCTGACCAAAAAATAGAATATCTAGTTATATGTCTATTAAATTAATTAAAATTAAATCCTTTCCAAATAAATATCCAAGCACTCATAATTTTACCTATGAAATGTGCCAAATATAAATAATAAATAGCAAAATATTTTCACAAACTTATCTTGGGAATAGAAAATGAGGAAACACTGCCTACCTCACTAATTAGGCCGGTATAACCATATTTCAAAAACCTGACAAAGGCTTTACAAGAATGGAAAATCACAGGCAAATTCCTCATAAACTTAGATAACAAATTCTAAGCAACATAACAGTAATCCAAATATAGCAATATATAAACAGAATAATAAAACATGACCAAGTTGGGTTTTTCCAGGAATGCAACTTTGGTTTAATATTAAGAAACCAGCTAATGTAGTTCACCACAGTAATAGTATAAAGAGAATATCATATATTTGATCATCTTGATAGATGGGATAAAAACATTGGGAGACTTCTAGACCCATTAAAGTACAAAAAGTAGAAAGTTATGAATAGAAGGAAACATTTTTAAGCTAACAGATTGAATCCACCTAAAGTGTACACCAAGACTTCTGCTTCCTGTTGATGAAGTATCAAGGATTGGAAACTTCTCACTGTAAAAATAAATAGAAACTTGAAAATTTAACAAAGCATTTGAAATAACTCTTTTCAAATACTGGACAACAGGCATCACAAGACTGTGATGCCAAAGAGAAGGGAAATAAATAAGGTGAGCTCCAAGTTGCCCCATAGTTCTTCCTGAAGACACTTTCTGGTATGTGGGTGTAGTAATGAGAAATGCAAACAGAGTCTGGTGGTCTATCAGAATTAAGTAGAAGGAGACTGGAATTTGGAAGTCTGGGGCACCTAAACTTTCCAGGAACGTGCTCTAGAAGGAACACAAAAAGAGCTCCAGGAATCTACATTAGCCACCTTGCATCTTGGTTGAGTATTACACATGCATGCATAGAGTGAAACATCATAAAGCCAGGCAAAGGATTACTGAGGAACTATAAGTTGAACAATTCTGCTCATACAGGGCTGGAAGACATTCAGGTTCCAACCAGCTGGAGAGGAGGGCCCTTAGAGGTCACCTGGGGTAGTCAGTGAAAAACTCTGTGGGGTCACACCTTAGCAGTCAGTTTAACCCACCCCTGGAGTGAAGGTTCCTCTACACTTTCCTTAGAAAAGCATTAACACAGAACTTGAAGGGATCAGACTGGACTGCAAGTGACTCGACTCCCTGCAAACAAGGCCAAGCATTCCCTGAAGGAAAATAACACACACAACATCACCATATCCAGAATTCAATCAGAATGACTAAACATACCAAGGAGTAGGAAAATGTGACACATAATCAGGAAAAAAAAAATCAGTCAATAAATACAGTCCCAGAAATGACAAAAATGATGAAAGTAGGAAAAGAGCACATTGAAACAGCTACTACAAATATGCCCAATTAGGTAAAGAAAATGTGGGATTTTAAAAAAGAAACAAGTGAATCTTCTAGACATTAAACATACACTATCTTATATGAGCATTTCACTGGATTGGATTAACAACAGGTTTTAGACTGCAGTAGAAAATATCAGCGCACTTGAAGACAGTCGTGGAATATATACAAAATGAGGCAACATAAGAAAATGACCCTAATTGACCTGGGGACGTTATCAAGCAGTCTAGCATATGTACATTTGTGTTGGAGAAGGGATAGAAGTTTATAAAAATATTTCAGATGAAAAAGGCAAAAAATTGTTTGAATTTGATGAAAACTATAAACTTACAGCTGTAAGAAGCTCAGTGGACCCTCAAAGTGCGTGCCACAGCATATCATAATAAAATTATTGAAAAGTCAGTTATAAAAAGAAAAATCTTAAAAGCAATCAGACAAAAATGACCAATAAAATATAGAGGAATAAAGACAAGAATACAGCAGATTTCTCACATGAAACTATGCAAGCTGGAAGACAATGGAACAGCAGGTTTCATAAGTGGAACAAGAAATGTAATCTAGAATTCAATCTATATGCAGCAAAAGTACCCTCCAAATGACAGCAAAACGTAGAAAGAAAAGCTGACCTGCACTACAAGGATTTTATAGGACATTCTTCAGAAGGAAGGGAGCTGATGCTAGACAGAAACTTATACTGACAATTTCTATATTGACAGAAACAACCTAGACATGAACAGCCACAGCATATCCACAGGCCCAACAGTGAAAAATAATGATTATGGTTTACAGTCACTGAGATTTTGCAGTTTTTTTTTTTATAAAGCATTGCTGACTGATACAGAATTTGGAATAAAGAAGTGCAGTGCCACTGTAACAGAACCCCAAAATATGGTATTTCTTGGTATTGTTTTGGGGGCTGGGCAGCAGGTAGCACGGGAACCATGAAAGGAAACTGAAAAATGACAACTTACACTGTGCAGTAGCAAAAGATTTGACAAAATATTAGCCTGCAGGAATTAAAAGGCAGAAAATGTACCTACTGAATTTGTGACTCTGGGGAAAGACATTTCAGGACAGACTTACTGGAGTCAGTTCGGCATTATTAGTTGCATTACATAGGATTCCACGAGAAAGTTCTGAGCTGAGAAAATAACTGGCGGCTTTACAAGCAGAAATGAAAGAAAGCAGAGACATTCCTGGACTTTGCAAGTTTAGAAAATGCATTTGTTTCCAACCACGTCAAGAGTGGTCATGACACGTAGCCGGGGGAGAAGACCAAATCAAGGTCATGGGTTTCACATGTTCTTTAGATACTTGATTGGGTCAAATTGGCCCTACCAAATCCTTACAGTTAGAATAAATGTTTCCAGAGTACAGTTCCTGAGATGCCAGATAAGTTCAAAGTGACTCCCATAAGATTTGAGGTGTTTTAAAATGATCTTTGAGACCCACATTTATGTTTATCCACCACAGAGGGAATAGTTTCCAACACCTTCTTCAGCCATGGCCTAGAAAGATACTGATAAAAGAAGGAACTCTCTCAGGGAGAAGCCAGGAGCCATGGAGAACAACGGAGCAGAGCCAGGGCTGAATCCAGCAATGTTCTTTACCCTACATTAGGGAACTTTGCAACACCAGCCACCTGGATTTCAGAATTGCTGTGGGCTGGTGACTGCTGGGTGCCTCCTGTTCCCCCTATTTCTCCCCTTCCAATGGGACTGTGCGAGGCAGCCGTCCTACTCTATGCCACTGTTGCTTTTTGCCTCTGCGGGAGGAAGACGACTTTTAAAAAAAATTCCTAAATCTCCAGGCTGAGAGGAGTCCCACCCAAACCTGATGAAAAGACAATTATAACATCTGGGCTTTCAAGCACTGCACCCTGAATGGGTGATCCTTTTGGGATGTCTTACCTGGGGAGGAAGGGAAATGCATATTTATGATGAATAGGGGTACTTTGGTGATTGTACGATTGTTCAGTAAGTATGCACTCCCTTTTCTTGTACTCTACCCCATACCCTGCCCAAGAAGAGTATTTTTTCCCACGTCATTAGTTATTTGATTTCCTTTGGCCACTAGAATGTGGGTGGAAATGACAGCATGGAAGTTCCAAACAAAGGTTTTAAGAGACTTTACCATGAGAATACGGCAGCCCCAAGAGTATCTGGTCCTTCAGCCTGGGTCCTGGACTCAGATGCAACGGGGACCATGCCTCAACTTCACCTCCACTTGGGGCTGAGCTGCCTGGGGCTGAGATATTCATGTGAAATAAATATTTGTTGTTTAAGCCACTGAGATTTTGGAGGATTATTTGTTAAGCAACATTATTGCAAGAAACTCTGAATACCGTAGTTCCCCCTTAGCCATGGGGGATGCGATCCAAGACCCCCAGTGGATGTCTGAAGCCATGGATAGTACCACAGCCTATATATACTATGTTTTTCCTGTACATACATACCTATGATAAAGTTTAATTTATAAATTAGGTACAGTAAGAGATTAACAGGAACCAGTAATAAAGTAGAACAACTATAACACTATACTGTACTAAACGTTATACAAATGTGGTCTCTCTCTCTCAAAATATCTCATTGTACAGTGCTCACCTGTCTCCTTGTGCGGATGTGAGATGATACAGTCTCTGCGTGGCAAGATGAGGTGAGGTGAGGTCACCACACAGCGTTGACATCGTCAGAAGGGAAATCATCTGCTACCGGGGAGCCTGGGTCACTGAGCCGCGGCGATGTGGATGGTTGGGTGTCAGAAGCAGAGCCTGTCGGCGACTGACGAGGGACAGCATAGGCCGTGCAGACACGCTGGACAAAGGGATGATCCTCGTCCTGGGAGGAATGGAGGGAGGTGGTGCGAGGTTTCAGCAAGCTGCACAGAACGGCGTGCCATTTAAAACTGACAAATTGTTTATTTCTGAAATTTTAATTTAATATTTTGGGACTGCAATTGCCCGCAGGTAACTGGAATTTCGGGCGAGGGAGGGCTACTGTGTGAAGATAAACAGCAGACGGCGTGGATGACAAAGGCTGTTTGGAAGAGAGAAGCTTCGCTCTGCACCACGCAGCCAGACTTCCTTGTGTTTAAAAAGGAACGTGTTTAAAGTAAACAGAAATATGAGTAAAATATGAGTGCAAATAATCAACGGGTATCAGAGTAGGCAAGGCTGTTGAAAGGAATAAAGTAATGGAAGAAATCATAGAGATAATTAAAATAGATTTGCCTCAAAATAGTTAAACTTCTGAAGATCTGAAAAAATTAATAAAATTCAAGTTCACAAATTGTAGAAAATATCTCCGAAGTAAATATCATTTAACTCATACTTTACAGATGTGAACATGCGGATTAGAGAGGTGACGCGACCCGTGGACCTCTGTGCATAGGGCAGGTAGGACCTAAAACTGAAGCCACCCTCTGTCCTCAGATATTGGGGTAACAGTATAGAAGCAAAACACCGAATCCCTGGAGACCAGCCCTCATCTCTCCGGCCTTTGGATCTAGCGCAGACTTGTGAGTTCCTGATGTTCTAGGCACTCGTCTGTCTTTTTGACAAGGAGCAAGAGTTATGTATTAAATTCTACATATGCAATTGACTGCCCAGCACAAATTACACCTTTCAGAAACGTCACTCTGACAAACAGTAAAAAGCTATTCCTGGGGTGAAAAATACCCAAGATTTGTGATTATAGACAAACAGAGATTGGAAAACAAAATATTGTGAAATTAAGTGTAAGTTCCAGATTGTTTAAACACAATAAAGACCACCCTGGAAATCTCATTCAGTGTCACACAAAGCTCTGTGTTCAACAGAATCCAGACAACAGCTACTATCAAGCAAAAACTCAACTTACCTCTGACTTGAACTAGATAGAATACTCTGAGCAATGAACCCATGAGAGAGATTTGTGAAATATTTGAGAACATTTCATATTGTGTTGGGTAACTTTGGAAAACAGATGATACAGTGAGTGTGGCTTTATTTTGTTCAGGTCAAACCAGAGATTGGCCCATGGGTTTGAGCACATGGCACCCCCTGCAACCTGACCGGCGCCGTGGGGATTTGCATGTTTATCTACAGCAAATGTCACAGGGCCAGGGAGTACGAGTCCGCGGGATGAAGGGAAGTGACAGGCTGTGGCAGACACCCCCTGGGGTGGCCCCAGGATCCTGCCTCCTGGTGTTCATGCCCTTGCACAACCCCTTCCTCTGAACATGAAGCAAATGGAATGTGCTAGATAGAACATGGCAAAGGTGATGGATGTCATTCCCGTGATTATAAAATGTTATGTAAGACTCCATCTCACCAGTGGACCAGACGCTGTCTTTGCTGGCCTGATGGTCTTAGCGACCTTCTTGGGAAGCGTGTGTGGCGCGGAGCTACAGGTGGCCTTCAGCTTACAGCAGGCAAGAAGCCGGACCTTCGGGTCGACAGTCACAAGAGACAAACTCTGCAGAGATGTGCGGGGCTTGAATGCAGATCCCTCCTCGTCCGGGCCTCCGAAGGGCCCCCAGCTCTGGCTGCTCCATTGACGGCAGCATTTCGACACCCGTGGAGCCGTGAAATAAGCGTGTGTGTCTGAAGCCATTAAGCCCGTGGTAACTGACGACATGATGGGGCTAGCACGTGGGGGAAGAGACGCAGGGGCCCCGAGTGCGGCAAGGGCGCGGTGGGCAGGCCTGCCTCCCCTGGCTGTGCTCGCTGCTTTAGACTTTCTGTGCGTGGGAAGAGGATTTGGGGCAGAGGAGGGACATGACCTGACTTCTGCGTGTGGCTCCGTGACAGTGGCCCGGCCGAGGCAGGAGAGGCCGAGTGACGGAGGGTTCTGGATCCATCACGAAGGGAGGGTGGACGGTGTTTGACGGTGGATTGGTCTTGGGGTGTGAGAGAAGAAAGTCACGCAGGACTCCAGGGGTTCCGGCGAGCACCGCAGGGTGGGCGGATGGGTTTGTCTTCTGCGCAGGGGAGCAGCTTTGGGGGTGGGCCTGAGAGCCCTGTGTGAGGCATCGTGGCCATCAGTCATCCCAGTGGAGGTGGCGGCAGGTGGACCCTCTGTCACAGGAGTCGGAGTTCAGGGCAGAGGTCCGGGAGGGAGTCTGGGTCTGGGGTGCCCGGCGCAGAGGTGCTACTTATTAACAAATGCAAGATGAGCTCCACGAAAGGGAAAACACAGACATGAGCGTGGAAGTTGGTTCAGAGCTTCTTGGATGACCTTGAAGAAGGTGGAACGTGCTGGACCACAAATAATAGAGTTGGGGAAAGGGAGTCTCACTGTGCCCTCCACGAGTCATACTCGGTCTTTGTCCCTACGGGTGGCTGGGCGGGGTGCTCTCCGTGGACTGCAATCTTTGCAAGTCTCTGGCTTCGGTTTTGCTTACCAGATACCAGCCCTCTCCCCACCATGACTGTCTTCCCGGGAGCTCATAGCTTGCTGATAAAATAAGGGATATCACTCCTGGGCAAATGAAGGGAAAAAACAGAAAAGAGTCTTTCACCAAATGCTGTGAATGCATTAAATCCAAGGAGACATGTGTCTTTAAATCTGGATCCTCAAATCAATCACTTGCTGCCAGCATGCTTCTGTATTCAAAGTCGGTTACCGTCAGATGCTTCTGAAAATAGACCCGTGCTGACCAATCATGACTCTTATATAAGATTTAGTACTGACTTAGGCCTGCACCTGTCAGGAATGTGATGTGACAGGCTGGATTGGAGCAACTCCTGGTGATGGATTTCCAGCCAAATGAGAGATGACTGTCTGGCTGCATGGGGAGCACACTGCAGCAGGCAGGGCCCTGCTCTGGGGGTGAGTTGGTGGTGTGGATGCACAGACCCCGTGGCTCACAGGGTCCTCCTGGGCAGGCACCAGGAAGTCTGCGTGTTGCATCACTGCTGTCAGGTGAGTTTGTGACTAGTCGGAAGCAAGGCCAGCAGCAAGCACCGGGAGGGAACAGAAATCCCCTGAGTCCAGCTTGGTGGACCAGCTGGCCACAGCAGTGGCTCTCCCCAGCCACATCCTGTCCAGGACCATGCCAGGATTGTGGGTGCCTCACTCCTTCTAGGCAATGGAGACGCAGACACGGTCAGGAAGGCAGTTAGTCCATGTTCCTTGTTGACCAGGAGAAGAGACGTAGAACTTTCTCCAACCCAAACGGGGTAGGAAGCTGGAGAAGGGCACCCACACAGCCTCTGCAGGTAGCAGCCCTGTGAGCCTCCTCTTGGGGGCCTGGCTGGCACTGAGGAAGGCGGGCGGGCAGGACCACCTCCAGGCCTCACTGTAGGATTCCACACCGATTGGCCCAGCCCTGCCAGCTCAGTGGGCCTGAGTGCTCAGTCCCCATTCTTTGCTCCCCGTCAGCACCTCTGCACGTCCTCCAGCCTTGGCCGGAGGGGTCTGTCTCGGTGCAGGTCGCTGTGCTCTGCTGAATGTTTCCACTTCTGTGTTGGGCTCTGAGTTCTTGGCCTTCTCCTTGGGACCAAATACCAGTCGACTCCTGCTCACCTCTGAGGCCTCAGCGTGCACATCTTCACCTTCACCTTCACCTTCACCTTCATCTTCATGGTCCATGCTCCAGTTACCTGGTTTACCTGAACTTCCCTGAGTGAGTCCTGCTCTCTCTTGCCTTCTGTACTTACGGAGTGACCCTGAGGGGGTTGGTTGGCATCTCTGAACCTTAGTTAATTCTTCTCACTACTGGGGACAATGGTGTGTAACTTCCAGGGTTGCTTTATGGTATGGGTTAGAAATAATGACATAAATGCTGCTTGGCCCAATGCTTGGCATACAGTAGGTGCTCAGTGGAAGAGGTCATCATTATGGGCTTCCTACCCCTCTCTCTGCTGTATCTGGCAGCCTCTTTACTTGTCTTTAGGACTTGGCTTAGGTAACTCCTCCTACAGGGAGCCTTCTCCGGTTTCGTGGGGTGGAGATGGGTGCTTCCCATGGCCTCCTGCAGCCTTTGTACTTATCTCGTGCACCGTGCAGGTGACACTGCTTTGTGGTTGTTCACTAACAGGTCTCTCTTCTTACCACGGGTGGGTGGAGAGCAGGGACCGTTCCTTTCAGCACTTGGTGCAGCACAGAGATTAGTCACAAAATGGGTGTTTGTGGAATGAATGAAACACAGTTCCCTTTGCTCTGACGGTTGCTCACTGGCTGGTCCTTCCCCTGTGACGTGAGCCCTTGATTTATCGCCGCTCCTGCTGTATAGGACAGCTCGCCCGGCTCCTGCCGCGACAGTCGGGCCAGGACCTGGTTGCGCCCTCAGGTGCCTGGGAATTTGTTTACTGGGGGGAGGCTCTCTGTGACTGGGGAGGGGCAGGTGTCTGCCTTATGTCCTCAGGGACATTCTCCATTTTCCCTCACCATCCCCCAACTCTTTTTTGGGGGGTGCTTTAAAAAATGATATAAATCAAATACCATAAAATTCACCATTTTAAAGTGTAAAATTCAGTGGACTTTAGTATATTCACAGGCTGTGCAACCATCACCACTCTCTAATTCTGGAACATTTTCATCACCCCAAAAAGTAGCCCTGTACTTCTTAGCAGCCACTGCCTGTTTTCCTGTTCCCCATGACCTGGCAACCACGAATCTGCTTTCTGTCCCTGTGGGTTTGCCTTTTGCCGACATTTCTTCTAAGTGGATCTGGCTTCTCTCCCCTCAGCGTGATGTCCCGGGGCTCAGCCGTGCGGTGGCCGGGTCGGCACTGCTTCCCTTCTCGTGGCTGAGTACCGCCCGCCTCAGGGAGGGACCGCGTTTTGTTTATCTGTTCACCTGTCTACGGACACGCGTGGATCGTTCTCACTTTTTGGCTGTTATGAATAAAGCTGGTATCATTGTTCGTATGTAAGTTTTTATATGAACGTGGGTTTCCAGTTATCCTGGTGTATATAGTGGTGTGATTTCCCGGTCGCATGGTAACTCCGTGTAACACTTTCATGAACTCTCCAGAGTGGCTGCACCATTTTACGTTCCCACCAGCAACATGAGAGAGCTGTTTTCTCCACATCCTTGCAAACCCTGTTATCTTCTGGATGTGTTCATTTGCTGATTTATGAGTTGCAGCCATCTGAGTGGGTGTGAAGTGGAACCTCACTGTGGTTTTGATGCCCTCCAGTCTTAAATGGCAAACTCTCCCTACCCCTTTCCCAGACCTCTTCTTGCTCCCAAGCACTTATTACCCTCTGACTGTGTAGATCTGTCCATCCACCTGTCTACACACACACACACTACACATGTGAGACAGGACCTATCAGGACCGTCTTCCTCGGCCCCCCACACTCAGGCCCACTTCTGCCTCGGCCACCGCGCCCCACCTCCCTCCACTTTGCCCTCCACACTGCAGCCCTGAGAGCGGCTCTGTCAACCAGCAGCCTGTGCCCACCCGCCCTTAATGTCTGGCGACCGTCTCTGCCTGGCTCATCCCTGCCCCTTTCAGCCTGTGGAATTCCCGCCTCTTCTTTAGGGAGCATCTGCCTCACTGTGCCTGGAGGAAGTGGGGACTGAGGAGGAGGACAGGGCAGTTATCCACTGTCTGCATCTGCCCCACTCCTGTGGGGATGAGGTATGAGCTGGGGCTACAGGAGGACCCCTGATCACACCTTGACTTTTAGGATCCTGCAGGTGAAAGAGGTCGGCGTGTGCCCACCAGGTAAGGCAGGTGCTCTCGGGTGGGCAGGTGGACTTGGCTGGAAATGATGGGTGTTTGCAGAAACCAAAAAGCATCTCTGCTGAAGGAGGCCTGAGGAGGGCAGGGAGGGGCGGGTGTGCAGACAGCTGGCGGCTGCTGGGGGAGGGTGGGAGGCCGGGTGGGATGTCCGGGCCGGGCTGGGCCTCGGGCCACCCACGTCCCCACGCATGTGCTGAACTCAGCGGCCCCCAACTGCCCCCAGCCGCGCACACAGCCCTCACAGCCAGCACCGCCCTGTTTCGGCGTGAGTGTGGTCACAGGCACACACCTTCATTCCCCTGTGCCTTTTGTTTTATTAAATCCATCTCTTGTGATTTATTGATTTTCTCTTAAAAAAAAAAAAAGTAAGGCCTTTTTTTATGTGTTGCAGCTCACTACCAGACACTGGGGTCTGGGACACACGGAGTAAGAATTCTGTTAAAGGTGTTTAAAAATGTTTCCAAATCATATCGATAAAACTACATGGGTATATTTTTCAATGTTACAAGGAACAAATGTAGAGAATGTCATCAAAACATGTTACTTGACCCCAGCGGGTAGAACAGCACAGCTCTGGTTGGGACAGACATTATAAACCATGAGGATTGTGCTAGGAAGCTTAAAAAAGTAAGTATAAATGTTTCTGATGTAAAAACAAGCAGACTGGGCTCTGGATCTGGGTAAGTTGGATTAAACAAGTCCTCCTTCACTCTCCAACTGGCTACACATAGAAAGGCTGACAGAATCCACAGGACGGCTATTTGAAGACCCTGGAAAGTCAACAGCGGCAGGTGGATTGCGGAAGAACTTCAAAATTCAACATCCTTCCAGATTAATGATGAGTTTGCCGTCCCCTCCCCCGAGGCTGTCTCCTCAGGCCTGAACTCAGGGCGCTGGGAACCCAAAAACAGGCACTAAGGTGCAGGTGGAGAGAGTTCCAGGAGAAACTCCCTAGTCCTGGTTCAGGAAGTGGGAAAAGGCACTGCTAACACAGAAATTTCAGAAATCCACATTTTCTTTTCTATTTTTTTCCCTCTCTTTGTTCATGCCACAGCCCCTTATGCAATTCCATGGACACAAGGTAGCAACCACGGGTGTGGGCCACAGGAGGCAGGGTAAGCATCCTCTCCACACTGCAGATCCGGAGTTCCAGGAGGTGAGGCTGCACCAAACACTTCATTCCCCTCTGTTTCTGTGCTGCTGGGTCACAGATGGGGACGTGGCTGCAGAGTGCACAGCAGAGCAGGGTCACTGACATCCTGTTCTAGCCAGAGGAACTTGGGGAAGGTTGTTATGAACTGCTGGGCTCACAAGCAAGCTGTGCACACGTGAATGTCCCCTTAGAGAGCATTCCAAATGTCTGAAGATTAAACTAACAGAGCGCTCACAGACCAGGTCCTAGATTCTGGGCGACACGCACGTGGACAGATCTGAACAGAACTGCAAAGGCTTGGAAAACTAAGCCGACTGTAAAACCACAGCCAGTCCAGGGAAGGCACTTGAAACTTGTGGCCTGAATGTACGCAGGACAGCTGCCTGCATAGACAAAGACATGGCCTTGGCTGTTCTCCCAGAGCCTCAGAGCATGACATTCAGCATGTCCAGGACACAATTCAAATTCCTTGGCACATGGAGACCCAGAACTGTCTCAATTCTTGTGGGAAAAGATGATCAGCAGACTTTGATACTGAACTGGTGCAGCAGTTGAGATTATCTGACAAAGGCTTTAAAGCAGCTATTATCAAAATATTCCAACAAGTTGTCACAAACACACTTGAAATCAATCAAAAATTAGAAAATGGATATTTAAGTCCTGAAAAGAGCCCACAAAATAAAAACCAGAAAACCTTAAAGACGGGCTCAGCAGCACAGTGGAGAAGACAGAGCAAAGAGTCAGCGAACTCGAAGGCAGAGTGACCGAAAAGGTCCGATGCGAACAGCCAAGGGGGCAATTGAGGCAGAGTGAACTACGCCCCAGGAGCCTGTGAGAGAACATGAACATCTGGCATCTGTGTCGTCGGGATCAAACTGAGGAGAAAGAGTGTGACACTGAAAAAATACTTCAAGAAATATTTGCTGAAAACTCTCCAAATTTGGAAAACCACATAAGCTGACAGAGTCAAGAATCTCAAACCCCAGAGACAACAAACCCAAAGAATCCAGGCCCAGGCACGTCGTAGTCAAACTGCTGAACGCTAGAAACACAAAATATTTTGAAGGCAGCCAGGAAGAAATGACACACTCCCCCCGGGGAGCAAGTCAAACGGCCGGGGGTTCCCGTTTGCAACCACGGAAGCAGGACGGACGTGCACAGCATTTTTAAAGTACTGAAAGAAAAGAATCGTCACTCCAGACATACATTCCCAGAGAAAATACCTTCAGGAATAAAGACGAAATGAAGACGTTCTCACCTGAAGGAAAACTAACAGGATTCACCGCCAGCAGAGCTGCTCTCAGAGGACCCTGGAGGAAGATCTTCAGACAGACGGGAAATGACGGCACAAGGAAACTGAGAAGGTCAGGAAGGAAGGAAGTGGCAGAGGTCACAAATATGCGAGTAAATATAATAGATTGTTCTTTGTTTTGAATTCTTTAAGGTTTGCTTGAATATTGAGAGTAAAAGCTTGTACTGCTGTCTGGTGAGATTTCCAGTGTGTATGCCATAGTAGAACATGAGAGACGATTGTCACAGAGAGACAGGCCAGGGGGTCCACGTGGAAGTGAGTTTTCTACATTCAACTCGAAGTGATCACATATTGTTTCTAAGTAGCCTGTAAAAAGTTAAGTATGTACATCACAATCCTTAATTAGTTTTAAAAATTAATCTGTGCAAAGAGATGTAGTAAAGAACCTAATAGATAACACTAAAAGTTTTTCAAACAACCCAAGAGAAGTCAGGGAGGGGGAACAGAAAAATGTTAAATGGACAAAACAAACAGAAAACAAATAGCAAAATGGTAGAACTAAGTCCAAATATATCAATCATTACAGTGAATGAAAGTGGTATTTACACACACCGTTAAAAGACAGGCGTTATCAGAATGGATAAAACAAGCATTTTTCATATGCTGTCCGTAAGAAACTCACTTCAAATGTAATGGTGTAAGTGTATGAAAAGAAAATGATGGAAAAAATTATCCATATGAACACAAATCAAAAAAGCTGGGTTGGTAATATTAATATCAGACAAAATGGACTTCAAAGCAAATAAATTTACCGGGGATAAAGTACAACATTACATAATGATGAAAGAGTCAATTCATCAAGAAGACATAGCAATGCTAAATGTGCATGCATCTAACAAGAGAGTTTCAAAACACATGAGGCAGAAACTGAAGGCACTGAAAGGAGAAACAGACAAATCTACCCTGAGAGTGGGGACCTCAGCACTCCTGTACTAGTAAGATATCGAACTGGCAGAGAAAACCAGCAAAGACGGGGTGAAGAACACCATCAACCCGCTGCTTCCAATGGACGTTTATGGAACACTATTCTCAGAAGCACACACTTTCAGATCAGCCTGGGACATTCACCAGGAAAGATCACTGACGTCATACCTAGTGTGTTTTCTGATCACCATGGAATTAAACCAGAAATCAACCCTGGAAAGATAAAAGGAAAATCTCCAAACACTTGGAAATTAAAAACCTTTTAGATCATTGGGTCAAAGAAAAAGTCTCAAGGGAAATTTAAAAATACTTTTGACTAAACAACAATAAAAATACAACATATCAAAATTTACAGGATGTGACTAAATCAGTGCTTGAAAGGAAACATCGAATGCTCATGTGGGAAAGGAAGAAAGTACAAGTGAGTGACCCAAGCTTCACCTTAAGAAACGAAAACATGAAGAACAAAATAAACCGAAAGCAAGGAGAAGAAAGAAATCAGTGAAAAGGAAAATGGAGAAAGCATAGAGGGCATTAAGAAATCAAAAGCTGGTTCTTCATAAAGATCAAAAAAATTAATAGACCTCCCGTGAGGCTGGCAAGAAAAAATAAGAGAGAAGCTAGAATTAGCAAGATCAGAAATAAAAGAGGGTTTTTATTTTTTAGACACACACTAAAAGATAAGAAGGGAATAGTACAGACAGCTCTACACGTATAAATTAAACAACTTATATGAAATGGACTAAATCCTTGAAAACCACAAACTACCAAAACTCCCCCAAGATGAAATTGATACCCTGAATAGTCCTGTGTCTATTAATGAAATTGAATTTGTAGTTAAAACCCTTCTGAGAAAGAAGTCTCCAAGCCCAAGTGGTTCATTGGCAAATTCTGCCAAACATTTAAAAAAGAACACCAGTTATACACAATTTCTTGAAGCAAAGGAAACACTTTCTACCTTATTTATGAGGTGAGCATTACCCTGATACCTAAGCCAGAAAAGCATAGTACACTAAAAGAAAACCATCAACCAATATTGCTCAGGAGCATATATGCACATGTCCTCAACAAACTATTAGTGAATGGAATCTGACAACGTTTAGAAACATTAGTACATGACCATCAACTGGGGTTTATTCCAGGAACTCAAAACTGGGTCAATATTAAAAAAATAAGTCAAGGTAATCAACCATATTAACTGTCTAAGAAGTAATACCACATGATCATATCTATTGGTAGAGAAAAGGCATTTGACAAAATTCAGAATCCATTCATAACGAAAACTCAAAGCAATAAAACTGAAATTTCTAGGAATAAAACTGAAATTCCTCAACCTGGTAAAGGGCATCTACAAAAAACTTACAGCTAACATCTTACTTAATGGTGAAAGGTATAATAATTTCCCCCTAAAACTGGGGAAAAGGCTAGGAAGTCCCCTCTCACCAGTCCTATTCAGCATTGTAATGAAAATTCTAACCTGTATAATAAGGCAGGAAAAATAAACAAAAGCACACAGGTTGAAAGAAAAAGATAAAACTGTCCTATTCATAGACAACATGATTGTCTATAAAATCCCAAGAGTATACAAAAAACTGCCTAGAACTAAGAGGTGAGTTCAGCAAGGTTTTAGGGAACAGGGTCAACACATGTGCACATACATGCACACAGATGAATTTCTATGTGTTACCAATAGAAGATTTGAAAACCAAAATATAAAAAAAAACCATTTAAAATAGCTCAAAAAAGTGAAATATGTAAGCATAAATAAAGCAAAACACATACAGAATTTGAACGCTGAAAAGTACAAAACGCTGCTGAGAGTGTCAAAGAAGACATAAATAAGTGAAGAGGTGCCCTGTGCTCAAAATTTCAACACAGTGGAGATGCTGATTCTTCCCAAACTGATCTATGGATTCAAAGTGATTCCAGTAAAAATTTCAGCATGATTTTTATAGATAAAAACAAGATAATTCCAAAATTTATACAAAATGTCAAATGAATTAGAATAGATAAAAACTTTTTTGGAAAAGAATTAACTGGGAATTACATTATTGATTTTAAGACTTACTCCTAAGCTACTGTTGTCAAGACAGTGTGGTATCAACAGAGAGAAAGACACGGAGTAACAGAAGATCACAGAGTCCAAGAATGGGCTGACACAAATAGGGACATTGGAATTTTTTATAACGGTGTGAAAACAATTCAATATGTAAAGAATAGTCTTTTCAACAAATGGTATCAGAAAAATTGGTCATTCATATGCCAAAAATAAGAACTTCAACCTAAGAATCACACCACATATAAAAATTAACTCAGAACGTATTCTTGATCCAAGGGGAAAATACAAAAACTGAGAAACCTTTAAAAGAAAACAGGAGAAAATCTCTGGGAAAGTCTCTGGTCGGGGAAAGTGTTGTTAGAGGTGGCTTAACATCAAAACATAATCCATGACAGGAAAACGATGATATACGGGACTTTATCAATATTGAAAGCTTTTGCTACAAAAGACATTGTCAAGACAATAAAGAGGCAAGTGTTGTAGGTTGAGCTGTGTCCTCCCCCCGGAGTTTACCTGCTGAAGAATCCTAACCCAGCTACCTCGAAATGTAACCTCACGTGAAGGCAGGTCTTTACAAAGGTAATAAGTTAAGGTGAGGTCATAGGGTGGCCCTAATCTAATAGGACTGGTGTCCTTATAAGAAGAGGCGATTAGGGCACACATACACACAAAGGGATGACCCCGTGAAGATGCAGGGAGAAGATGGCCACGCATACACCTCAGAGCCCTCAGAAGAAACCACCCTGCTGACACCAAGATTCGGACTTCCGGCCTCCAGAACTCTGAGACAATAAATTGCCTTTGTGTAAGCCAACCAGTGTGTGGGACTTTGTTACAGCAGCTGTGGCAAACTAATATAGCAAGTCGTCGACTGGGCTAAAATATTTGCAAACCACATATTCAACATAATACTCGTATCCAGAATATGTTTTAAAAACTCTTAAAGCTTAACAGTAAGAAAATAAATGCACCAATTAAGAGATAGAAAAATGACTTAAAAAGACATTTCACTAAAGAGAGCCCAGGATGGAAAATAATCACATGAAAAGATTTTTACATCATTTGCCATTAGCAAAGTGCAAAGCAAAACCGTGATGAGATACCATTACATATCTATTAGAACGGCCAAAATAAAAAATACTGACAATGCCAAGTGCTGGCAAGATTGTGGAACAACTGGGTCTTTCATTTATTGCTGGCAAGAATACAAAATGATACAGCCATTCTGAAACACAGTTTGGCAGCTTCTTATATAATTAAACAGACACTTACCATATGGCTCAGTTATCCAACTTCTAGCGAAAGGAAAACTTGTTTACACATGTAAGGGATTTTCACAGCAACTTTATTAATGATCATCCCAAAGCGGAATTAATCCACATGTCCTTTCAGCAGGTGAATGGATAAGCAAACTATGATACATTCATACAATACGATATTATTCAGCAATAAAAGGGAATAAACTATTGATACATGCAACAATTTGAGTGAATTTCAAAGGCATTATGTGGAAGAAAGTGAATCTCACAACTTTATATATGCTGTGATTCTATATGAAACTCTCAAAAAGCTTTCTGAGATTGACACCTCCCTGCTGCATAGTGTCTTTGAAATCCATCCACAGTGTTGTGTGTACCAACAGAAGGGCGTATTTTGGGGTAATGGATCTGTTCTGTATCTTAATGGTTGTGGTATTAAAATTCGTAGAACTGCATTCCAGAAAAAGTTATTTGTACTATGCAATGATTTTAAAAGATGAATAATATCAAATAAGGAACCATCAGACTTTTCCAGTGCTGCTGAGGACCTGAGGGGTTGGGGTATTTGGGTGTGTGCATCAGAGCCCTACGGAAGGCCTGAGAGAAGATGCTGTCAAAGTGTGGCCGTGCCAGGAACCGCCGCACCTTGCAGGGCATGAGGCCACAGGCCAGGCCAGGTGGCTTCCCAGGGACTCAGCTCCACCTCCAGGCTGACCAGGCCCTCCGCACCTGACACCTGGCCTGTTGACACCTGACCCGTTGTCACCATGGCCCTCTGCTGGCTGCCTTCCTTCGCTTGCCCTCCAACTCACCTCCTTCCCTGCAGCGGATGTGTTTCTTCTTAATTGGACGTCTGACCCATAACATCTCAACTTTAAAGTCTGCAGGGGCTTCTCTAAACTCTGGTTCAAACTTCATTTGCTTATTGTGCAAACCACTCACAACCCAGGCCACATGCCCACAGCTGTCCACAAACCTCGTCCCTCCACATATCTGCTGTGTCATCATGGACAAGCCACCAGACAAGCCCACCTTGCTCATCCTCCCTGCCCTCACACATAAAATGGGGACTAATATGACAGCCACATCCCAGAGTTATCATAGAAATCACGGCGATTCAGTACTTAGCGTAGTGCCTGACACAGAGGAAGTGCCCACTGACGGTTCCTGGCTACTGTTTTCATACTGGGCTAACCCTATGACTGTTGTTTTTATTAGGAACAGGTGCAGACATTGAGTACTC
This sequence comes from Daubentonia madagascariensis, assembly GCA_023783475.1. Lineage (NCBI taxonomy): Eukaryota > Metazoa > Chordata > Mammalia > Primates > Daubentoniidae > Daubentonia > Daubentonia madagascariensis. Next base: position 1,018,531 of record JAKFHU010000600.1, on the reverse strand, counting down.
TGCCACAGGTACTAAGAACATGAAATCTGGATTTGCATTCTGATTCCACCACGGTATTAGTTAGGACTCTTCCTTTACAAGGAAGGGACCAGAATTTAAATTGCCTTGAACAACAATTATAACAGTAAAGTGTGTTGGCTCTTGGAACCAAAGAGTCCAAAGGATGGTTTGGCTTCAGGCATGGTTTGACCCAGGATCTCTGGTGACATTGTGAGGACTGTTGTTTTTTTCTCCCCTCATTGGTCCTGCTTGGTTGTGTTTGGCCTCATCCTCAAAATAGCTGTCTGTGCACTGGAGCAAGGCGGGTGCCAGCAGCTCCAAAGTCCATCTATCAGCTGTGAAAGGAACAAGCTTTCCCAGGAGTCAGTCTAGATTACTGCGTGCATCACAGGTCCATGCCAGAGCCGGTTCCCATCCTCAGGAATATTAAGTTCTTGACTGTGGCCAGGCTGAGGTCATGTAGCTGCCTCTGTGGCCTGACATCAAAGTGGGGGTAAGGGCAGGGAGGGGGTCAACAGCGTCTAAATGACTGGAAGGTGGAAAGGGCAGAGCCAGAGGGTGGGGCCAGGAGTCTTCATCATGGGCCACCACTGTGGGCTTTACCAAGGGCGTTTCGCTCTCCAGAGGGAGGTGTGGACGGCTGACAGATCCGTGGCCACAGGCAGCCTGTAGCTAGGTGTCCTGGGACAGTTTCTAAACTCCAGTGATCTCACTTGTGATGCCGGCTAATGGCAATGTCCCCTCCACACCCCAAGCACTGCTGGAGCTTGAGGGGATAAAGGCATCTGCAACGCTTTGCGGGAGTCTGACACTCAGCGAGAACTCCTGGCTACGGCTTCCATGACTGCATTGTTGTTACTATTATGCGAGTGCTTTTGTGTTGCTTAGCAAATGACCCAGCCATGGTACAAACTAAATTATTATTGGTTACTTCTGCTTTGCAGTCCCACAGATACTTCAATTACTTTATAACTCAGTGTGTTTTCAAATTCTATTCCTTCTGCTTGGGAAGCTCCTGTTCCAACCCACAAATAAACAGCCCATATTTTAGTAAGAATGGCATTTCAAACAGCATTTGTATGGCTCTTGCAGTTTTCCATGCTCTCTTCGTGCCCCCACATGGAAACCTCACAAATACCCCTAAGTTTCTTTTTGATGTCTGAGGTTCACGGAGGGTCCACAGGGAAGCCAGTCGGTCTGGCATTATGTTGTGTTGCTTACCTTGTCTGTTTTGGCTCCTAAGCCCCCAGAGGGCAGGACCCAGGACTCACCCATCACGTGTCTCAAGAGCTGGGTATGTGGTTCCCAGGAAACGAACCAGGTCATAAGATAATGCCCTGTACGTGCACCACTGCCTGGCACCCGGCAGTGAGGACAACCCTCACTGGTTTCCACCAGAGCAGGGAGAGTCCTGGGAGGGGCGAGGACACCGAGAGGTGGGGGAAGGAATGAAACCACAGGGTTGGACACAGCTGGCTCCTCTGTGCCTGTGCCACCCCTGTCTGCAGGTCCCACGTCCATCCTGCTTCCCGAGAGTCCCCATCCTCCATGGATGGCTTCGAGCCTGCTTGGGACCAGGAACGTCATGTAGCTTGTCTGGGCTTCAGCCTCTCTGTCTATAAAACAGGGGTGACGTTACAGCCCAGCAGGATTTTGTGAGGATTAAGTAAGGTCGAATGAGACAGAAGCATATAAATGTGAGTTTACATTTCTTGGAATATAAATGCTACTTAAATTTTCAATGATGCTTTTTAAAATTCTGAAAAGTTAGAATAATTTTGCCTGTGCTGCCTGTCTCCTAGGATTGCATGTGAAAATCAAATACAACAATGGAAGAAAATATGACGTGAATGTGTCCTACCCACTGGGCCAGTGTGCACTGATGGCTTGCACTGAGGAGATGCTGGGATGTTGCGTCTGATGCTGAGCTGTCTCTCCCAAGCCACGCCATTCTCCACCCTGCAACCAGATGGTCACTTGCAAACACAAATGTGACCATCTCCCCTCTTTGCCCAAACCCTTGGGTGGTCCCCTTGGCATGATGCTCAATGCCATTGTGCCCTTAGCATGATGCACACAGCACTTTGTGAGATCTGGTCCCAGCCACCGCATCTCCCTTAGAATATGTTATTTTCCCCTCGAAGAAACAAGAATACTAAAAGAATTCCCCACTATTCTTGACAAGAATGGACAGATGGGGAGGTCCATTCCACTCAGTTATCCGGAGAAAACTGTGCCCTCTGAGACGAGGTGACACCCTCGCACAAGACACGGCAGCAAGCGGTGAATCCTGCCCTGGTGGGATCGGCAGGCACCTGAGGCCTGGAGGTTTGTGACTTGGAAAGGAGCCAAGTTTCCTGTCCCAAGGAGCCGGGCTCAGATGAACAGTGTGAGGGAAGAGGAAAAAGATGCTCTCCTCCTACAGAGGAACTTCAAGAGCCCCTGCAGATGCAGAGTGATAAGGAGCTTAGAGCAGAGACCGCCGTCTGATCAAGTTGCCATCTGTGGGATTTGCAGACTTTGAGCAGGACTCGGGACATCTTTGTGTCACAGCCCAGTCGGGACTGTGCGGATGCACTTTGATCCTCAGGGAAATCATTTTCTGAGTAAGCCAAGCCATGATGGCTTCTAAAGACTGCAACTCCCCGCAGCAGAGAGGTCAATGAATCTTCCACCAAGAAGGAATAATTGTGGGTGGGACTGTACACATTAAACACCACGTCTGGGTTTCAAAGGATGTTCACAAAATTGCATGGCAAAAATGGAAACAGACTTGTGGATAGAGTTTGGGCCCCACTGGGGACACATTTCATGACAATGTAAGCTCTTTGGGGCCGAACTTGGTTCTGTTCACAGCTCTACCCCCAGTGCCAAGGACAGCGTCCAGCATCCGTGATGTCCAGTAAGTGCTTATTTCCTGGTGGTGGTGGTGGGCACTTGAGCTGTGTTGCCAGACGTCATTGTGTTTGTGACTTTGCCCTCATCATGGTATGGCTGGAGCCACCTGGGCCCAGCGGCAATTTCGTCCGAGCTCAGACTGGATGAGACACAGATGTGCAGCCCACGAGAGATGAGTGGATAACCAGAATGTTGGCGTGTTGATTTTCAGCACCACAGGGCTGGAAGGTGGAACTTCCTTGCCTCTCCCTATAGAGATGGGTATTTTCAGAGACTTATATTTGCTTCACTCCTACTGTCATGTCATTGTTTAGAGCACCATCAACTCGTTCTAAAACCGTGGTGACAGCCTCCTAATTCCCAGATGTCCCCTTCGGAACATCCTCTGTAGGGCCAGCGAGACTGTCCCACATGGGACGTGGCCTACTGACGAAGAAGGTTATTTTATTTCTTTACCAACTGCATGAACTTCCAGCTCTGGACTGCACCAGAGGGATGGGGCTAAATGTGACACTGACTCAGCAAAAAGAACCCCTTGCCCCATAGAAAGATGAAATGGGCCTCTTCATCTGTGAGGGTTGGGCCAGGCCACACTCGTGGGTTCTGTAACATGAAGTCCAAAACGGTGGGTGGTTTCATGACGCTGGGAAGACCTTAGCATTCAGGCTGTGCAGTGAGGGGCTGTCTGGACGTCTCGCCCCAGGAACCAGCCCTACGTGGCTCCACTGCATGCCTGCCTCAGTTTGCCAACCACAGCATGGAGGCCTTGATACGTAGCCAAGCACTATGGGGTCACTGTGCATGGTGGTCACCATTCCACATGGCCAACAGCCTCAGTCTAGATGATTACTAGTATTAATTTAATTTGATGGATGGATGGATGGACAGATGGACAGCACTAACCAGCATTTATTGAGTGTCTACTTTGTGCCAGGTGCCGCCCTGGGCTCGGCAGTCACAGCGAGGAACCCGAGAGCCTCCCTTACTCTCCCGTTCAATGACAGTAAGCGATGGTCCAGCCTCCTGTGTGCAAGCGCTCACCGTGCACAGAAGCCAACGTAGGCCCGGCCATAATGCAGTGCTGTTAGGGACATTCCTGGGGAATGGAGTTGCTCCTCCAAGGTCCCCTTTTTCTACCTCCTTAGTGGCCAAGCTAGAGCAGCCATCGTTTGCTCCACGCAGTCTTTAGTCTGTGGAGGATCAATACGGCAGCAGTACGTCTGTGCTCCAAAGTGGTGCAGGGTTTCGGGTGATAGCATTTCCCAGCTGTGCTCCCCGGCAGAGGCGGAGGCGATATTTCTGGCTTTGTTGCCATGTCAACCGTGCGCTGAGCCTCCCATCTTGCGTCCAGGCTGGAGGCACCCCCCCGACTCTCCCCACTCCCTGACGAGCACCGGAGGCTACGTGCCCTGAGCAGAGCCGCCGACAAGGGCCATATTACATGGTGAACTTCCGTGCTTGGATGTCCGACCATGATGCATGAAGCGCCCACGGTTAGGCTGCAGGAAGGGGCTGGACACTGGGCTTCGCGAAGCAGTCAGGCAACTCTTATCCCCAACGAGTTCTCCTCAAGGAGAGAGACGTGCACATAACATTAACAGTGCAAATAAAATGATGAGGGAGCCTGTGAGAGAGGCATTCGTGAAGGGCAGGACGGTGTCTGCCACGTAAGGTGACGATGGCTAGTTATTGAATGAACAAATGGCTGAGTGAATGGGCAGGTGAATGAATGATACATGAAGAGCTGGGCTCAATCCAACATGGGAGTGGAGCAGGGAGTCAAGGAACCTTAACCTGCAATAATAGTAGAGTAGTGTAATAGCAGAACAATAGCATCTGACATTATCTGGGTACTTAATGAGTGCCAGGCACCACCTTCGCATTTCACGTGAATGAACTTGTCCAATCCCGTAACAGACATAGTGCAGGTTTGTCCCTGTCCTCACACTACACACGAGGAAGGACACACGGAGAAGCTGGGGTCACATAGACAGAAGGTTGAGATCTACCCACTGCACACGTCCAAAGCCGGTGGGAACTACATTCCGGACAGAGGAACCACTGGGGCGGTAAATGGGTCCACGTCTCTGGAGCAACTGGGAGGCTGGTGTGAGTGGTCAGGGCACAGGTGCGGGGCCGGGTGGCAGGGATGAGTCATCGGGATGGAAGTGGCAGTGTATGGGGACAGTGTAGACAGCAGGGGAGGCGGGAGGGGACCCTTGTTCCTATGGGAGGAGGATCCACGTGGGACACACACAGGGCAGGTGCCGCAGCATGGGGGACACGGCCTGAGCTGGGCAGAAAGGTGGTTCTGAGTCGCATAGCACCTCCGGGGCCAGGGACGAGGACGGTGCCCGGGAAGTGTGCAGTGGAGACGAAGGGCCCTGGGGGCTCCTAGGAGCACATCCCCCACCCTGAGAAGGGGAGCAGAGGCAGAGGAGAACCTGGGACAGCAGAGAGAAGAGACCAGGAGAAGCGGCTGACAGGCTCAGACTCAGCTTTGGGATTGAGCCAAATGCATCTCTGTGGCCTTAGTGACAGGCGTGGGTGGCCACCGAGGAAACAGGTGGTAAACACAGGTAATATTTCTGGAAGTTTAATGTGAAGACAAAGAAGACAGCACTATTGATATGGGAAAGGGGTCATAGTTTGCAGGACTGCACTGGCAACGCTCGAGCCCCTGCTGTGAGGTGGGACCAGGCTGAGAGAGCAGAGGTGGCAGCGTGTAGGGTGGGGGCTCTGTGACCCGGGGGCTCTGGGAAGCTGGAGCGGCTGTCTCCACCGGCCCCCTTTGGGGTGAGGCTCCCAGGGTGGTCCTGGCACGATGTCAAGGCTGCCAGGACATCCTTATGGGGTAGGGAGGGCCTGGCTCCCGACTGCAGACCCCTGAGGTGCAGGAAGCAGCTCTTCTGAGGCTGCAGACAAATCGGCTGCCAGATCCTTGCTGCTCTGCGCCTGTAGCTGGAGGGCCAGCCCCACGTTCCAGGCCCTTCCTCCTCCTGGCCCAGTCCCCTCCTCACTCAGCCTTGGGTCCTGGCGTGCATCTTGGGACTCATGGCCTCCATGCAGGGTTGGGGTCTCTGGGCACCAGGCATGTCCTGTTCACGGGACGGAGGGGGTGGGCTTTTCTCTATTATGCATTTTTCCATATGCTTTATTGATATTACTGACGTTTTAATTTGATGTAGTTTTAATTTGACATAGTGAACAAAAAAAAAGAAAATCCTCACTTGAATAATTTATGCAAGCATTTCTGGCCACTCACAGTGAACCTTCATGAGGTTTATTTTTGTGACATTGCTTCCAGAATAAGTGGAGAAGGCAGTGTTTTCTGGGTCTGCAGGCACCTGGCAGGACAGCATGGGGACGTCCAGGTGCACAGAGGGCGTTCGGGAAACGTGGCTTCCTCCCACAGTGGGCTCTGGGCTGCCTGCAGCTGCCTCTGGCTTGGGTACAGTTTGCTGGGGCTCCACGCACAGGACTCCACCAAGCCCGACTCGGCTCACCAGATGAGGGCAACTTTCCCACGGTGGGGCACTGGCACCTGGAGGAGTCCCCAGTCCTTCTCAAGAGCCCTACGTTCTCCAGGTTCCTGATGTCCCTGTCTGCTCCTTGGGCCCCAGCGCCTTCCTGTTTACTCCAGGCAGGTTCAATAAAGCAGAGGAGGGTTCCTGCAGGGGTGAGGGGAAGGAGACACAGCCCCCACCCAGGTGCTCGCTTCCAGTGGGGACACAGACATGGGTGTGCAGGCAGGGGTACCCTGGCAGGTGCCCCCTGAGAGCACGGAGCTCTCTGGGAGGCCCCTGGGACTGACCATTCCCCACACTGGCCCAATGGGCCAGTGCCAGGTGCACCAAAAGTGCTCTGGTGCCTCCAAGGCCCCACATGGAGCACCTCTCTACAGCACCTTCCTTCACCGTCTGGGTAGGTGAAGGGGCCTCAGGACCAGCGAGCAGCTCCTGGGCTGGGCAAACAGACCCTTGGGCTGAGGGTGGGGTGGACCCAGGGGACCTGTGGACCCTGAGGTGAGAGGGTGCAGGTGACTGCTGTGCTTTGCTGTTATGGGCAGCTGTAGACCTGGTCTCCGGCTTTTAAGGAGGGGGGTCCTGGGCAAGGGGCCTGGTGCTGTCTGTGGGGTGGGGACTCTGTGACCCCTGCAGGGCAGCTGTCTTCTGGCTCTAGGCTTCAAGCCTTCCAGGCTTGAATAGAGAAGTTATTCTCTGTGGTCCCTGCGCTGAGCCAGGGGCTGGTCACTCTCCAGGAGGGGGCTGGGCCCTGGGGAGGGCTGTTTGGGGACAGCAGCAGCCACACCTTGCTGGACATGCCAGATGCTCATTCCGTCTGCTCATCCTACATGATGTGCCTCTGTGTGCACCAGGAAACCACGGCAGGCAGCCGAGGAAACGAGGGCCCACCCCCAGGGCCAATGGTGGAAGAGGGCTTGAAGCCAGGTTCCAGGTGTTTCCAAAGGACATATGGTTGCTCCACTGCACTGATGCTACAGAGGCAGGAGTGACCCCTGCAGACACCTCCCTGGACACTGAGGCTGAGCTCAGAGAGCCAGCTGCCTGGGGAGCTGCCAGGCCCCAGGAAACCCCAGAAGCCAGCAGAGAAACAAAAGCAACAGCGAAGGGAAATCCACTCGGGGCACTGTCCAGGGTGGAAGGTCCTGCGCTTTGGCATCCGGGGCTTCCTGAGGAGGCTCCGCTCCTGCCTCAGTGAATGGACACACTGGGACCCCACACCCTGCATCCTCATCACTTCAGCACCCTCTCTGAGTGCTGCCTGCACAGCCCAGGGAGCCCCTTGCTGTGGGGTTGCAGCCGGGAGACAGTGGGAGAGCTGCCAGAGACTTCCACCAGGACGGACCTGCCCAGTGATGCCACTCTCATGTGGGGCCCTCGGCTCTGATGCCAGAGCCCTTCACCAGGAGCTTCTGTCACTTGCCAGAGTCTCAGGGTCTGACGGGCCCAGAGTAACTGGGAGGCCAGCAGGGCCCTGGGGTGTGAATGGGGATGGTTCCGGCACCGAACAGCTCAGGATGGACGCTGCGTGGTGGACTCGGAAGTGGCAGGGCCATCATTATTCCAGGACAGTTCAACCCCGCCCTCCTCCTGAGTGGCCCCTCAATGTCACTTAAATATGTGTGGAGGAGCAGCCAGCGTGGAACTCTTGGCATCTGTGACTCTCCCTCCTTGAGTGTCCTGGAGAAGCACAACTGTTCTTTTCTGAGGACAGCCTTTCCCAAGTGGGAAGAGAGAGGACATGTGCCTCCAGCTTCCGTTGCCCTGACGTATCCACGTGACGCATCTGTGACAAAGCACCACAGACTGGGCGGCTTAAATAACATTCAGTGTCTCACATCCTGGAGGCTGGAAGTCCAGGATCAAGGTGTCTCAGGGCTGGTTCCTCCTGAGTCCTCTCCTCGACTGTGTCGTCACAAGCGTGTGTCTGTGTCCTAATCTCCTCTTCTTATAAGGACACTGGTCATATTGGATTAGGGCCCACCCACATGACGTCATTTAACTTAATCACCTCTTTAAAGACCCATCTCCAACTACAGCCACAGAGGGGTTTAGGGCTTTGGCTTGTGATGTGTTTGGAGGACACGATCTGACCCGTCACACCCCGCCCCTCAGCGTGCTGTGGTGGGTCACCTCCGGTTCTGCCTCTCTCCCCTCTCGGCTGCCCAGGGACCACTGGGACCCCTCACAGGACGGGATTTGAGGATGAACACGTGGCCCTGGTGTAGATCAACACAGTGGAGGGCCTGTCTCCCTTCTACTCCTGTTTCCTTTCCGCAGAAAAACCTACTTACACTTCAGCATGTGCGTAAGATCGAGATTTCCTGTAGGGACGCCCGTGGGAAACCCCGCTCATAGACTGTTTTCTGGCCCTGTGTCCCACATCCCAGATCGGCGGCCGCGAGGGGACGAGGGGGAACGGGGAGCATGCAGGGGCGTCTCTGAAAGGGGCCCACCGGGTTTCAATCTTTAATTTGCTGTATTGGTGGGCTTCGGTCATCTAGCCAGATACACGTGTTTTCTCACACAAGAGGATAATTCTACTTCCATTCTGGGAGAGAGGACATCCCTGGGCTGGAGACAGACAGTGTTTTTATGGTATTTTTCAGATGCTTTTGAGTATTAAACTTTTATAGTGTTTTTAAAAATTCAGGAAGGAACTTCAAAACTCCATGCATTCTGTGGCCCTTGCTTGTCACAGAGGCAGCGTGACGGAGGGGCAGGGAGGGTGGGTTTGGAAGTCAACAGCCCTGGAAGCAGATGCAGCCGGACCTCTGACCACTTCTCTGTCTCTCTGAGCCTCTAATTCCATAGCAATGAAACGGCGCAGTGTGGTTTGCGGGGCTCTGTGCAGGACCGTGCCTCACAGCAGCTGCTCGGCAAACGTGCTGGCCTTCAGGCTGCCTGGGCAGAGCTCCCGGTGTACCAGTGGACCGGCGGGTAAATGGATGGGAAAAATTTCTGCTCAAATCATTCTAACTGCAACAGCTTGATTTTTCACTCAACAGACACAAATACCTGCAAAATGCCAGTGTGGACTGGTTTTCGGAGGTTAAAGGTAATTTGGCACGCGCTGTGCCCTCTGGGAGTCTCCGTGACGGGCATAAAACACAGTGAAACAGACACACAAAGGCCACTGCACACAGGGCTTCTCAAAATCACTCCAAACGGGAGGGAAGTGCCACGGCCGCCCCAAGACCAGCGATGTGATGTGACTGTCCCCAGAAAGCCGGGCTCCGCCCCTGCGGGGACGACTGGAACTCAGCGGGTGGGCACGGGGCACAGGGCGTGGCGGGCGTGGCGGGCGTGGCGGGCGTGGCGGGAGCTGGGCCAGCAGGGCAGAGGCCTGTGCCTCCCAGGGTGCTGGCCCTGCTCACTCCCGCACGCCACTGTTCGGGACGTCTGAACCAGTCACAGCCCAGCGTGCTCTTGGACTCGGGTTGGTGGTGGTGGTTCAGGGGTCCCCGCCCCACAGCCCTGGGATATAATCACAGCGGTGTGGCCGCCACTGCAGCCGTGCTGCAGCCACACTGAGGGGCTGATGAGCTACTGCGCTTTGGCGATTTCCAGGGACCAGCGGTGTCCCTCACCCCTGCTCAAAGGGTGAGCAGGGCCGACAGGAGCCATCACGGAGGGTGTGCGGTCCAGGCCCGAGGGCTGGGAGCCCGTCAGGGAAGAGACGCCTGCGGATGGGATAGGCCAGTGGCCACCTGGGATTCAGAGGCGCGAAGGTGACGCCAGGAACCCGGCACCGGGGCAGGAGCGCGCTGAGAAGGAGCTGTTCTCACCTACTGGACGGTGTCACCCGGCGATGCCTGCCGTCTGCACACCCCGCTCTTTCTAGGGAATGTAGCGGCAAAAGTCAAAATTCTGCCCTCCAGGGAGTCACACTGGGGTGCGGGAGGAGGAGCCGGGAAGAAGTGGGTGCACTGGACGGGGAAGCCCGGCGCGGCGAAGGGAAGGGCGCAGAGGCTGGAGGACGGGACAAACCTCCCCAGGGGAGGGGCACCGCGCCCCCTCTCGCCCTCCTTTGACCAAGAAAGCGGACGCCCCGAGGGAAGCGTGGCCCTGCCCTTTGTGAGGCGGCGGGACACGGGGAGGACAAGCGTGGCGGTGCCGCGCGTGCAGCTCCCCCTGCCCTGCGGGCAGAGCGGCCGCAGGAGGTGACGTTTCGGAAGCGGGGCTGGCACAGCCGCTGGACGCGTTCCGATGCTCCGGGCGGCTGGGCCGGGGTCTGGCGGTGTCTGGCGGGGTGAACAAGGGCCGGAGGGGAGCACGGGGGAGGAGAGGAGGCCGGCACGGCCTAAGGGGTCCCTGCGCCGAGTCAGAGCGCTCAGGCCAGACGCCGGAGTCAGCGCGGAAACGCGGAGTCTCTGTGAGGTCACGATATCGTCAGGACGGTGACTCGGGACTGACTGGGCCACCAGGCAGAGCAGTCACTTCCCCTGCCCCTAAAAATCCCATAAAGATGACAGAGCAGGACATAGTAAATGGGAACAAGTACACACCCAGCGAGAGACGCCATGGACGGAGCTGAGATACTGCAGGGTTTCCGGGAACAGTAGGTGGGATCGGATGGGTCGAGAGACCAAAATGAATCATCCATGAAAACGGCAGGGAAAAGCTCCCGCCGGGACCAGGCCCTGCTCCCCCACAAAGCCTTGTGCCCACGCGGCAGGCTGGCACCTGAACACGCAGGCCCAGGGGAGAAGCATCTAGACCTCGCTTCTGGCAAAGGGAACAGTGGGGGCCGGGCCGTGTCACGGTTGAGTCTTTTTGCTCCGGACTTGCCTCCATGGGTCTGAATCCTTCCTGCAAAGAGGGGATGCAGGGACGGCCAACTCTGAGGGGCCCGGCTGCTTTCAGTTCAGCCAGTGTGTCACGGTCTGCAGCGGGGGAGCTTGGCAAGCTGAGGCACGAGGCGTGGGACCAGCCGCAGAGTTCCAGTATTTGATAGCACAGTGGGGAAATTACAGATAACATCACTTATTGCACATTTCAAAATAGCTAGAAGGAAAGAAATGCTCCCAACATAAACAAAAGATGAATGTTTGAGGCGGTGGATATCCAGTCGCCCTGACTTGATCAGTACACACTGTATTCATGTATCAAAATATCGCATGTATCCCCAAAATGTACAACTGTGATATAGCACCAAAAAATGCAAAAAAAACAGGAACAAAAAACCCAGAAGGAGATGGAAGGAGGCGCAGAAGGGAGGGGCCCTCTCAAGTGCGTGTCCTCACCGAATCCTCGGGGGCCGCCACACTGGGGCGTGTTCGGGGGCGTCCCAGGTTACATCCTAAGGGGTAAGAAGAAGAGACGTGAGGAATGAAAGTTATCAGAGATATTGGAAATACCTGATGAAATTAAAAACTTGCGATATGGCTGAGGAGCAGAGCAGCCAGATGCCGGCTGAGTCAGCTAGACGACTGGGTGACGGATTTCACCGGAAGAGAGAGGGACGCGGGAGAAGAGACATCAGAGGAAACCAGACGCGCGGGTGGGAGGCAGACGCGAGGCGCGAGCTTTTAGGTTAAAGAGTCTCTTGTGCGACAACGTGGATGAAGAGAAAATGCAAGCACTTGGCCACGTGCTGAGTAAAGGCCAGAGTCCAAAAATTAGGAAACTATCCTAAAGCCTTTTACAGCATAACAACAAGGACAGCGTCTTCGAATGGAACCAGAGTCACGTTGGTGCCCATTTCTGACAATACCAGCACACCTCCAGAGAAAATGACTTCAAAGATCTGAAAGTATCTTGAGTCTATAATTCTACACCCAGAAAAACTATTATTCAAGTAGGAGAGCAAAATAAAGTGATTTTCATACATAACAAAACTCAGAAAATCAAATTATCTTCCGTGGACTCTTTTTGAAAAAATGACTTGAATACAAACCTAAGCAAAACAAGAGTAAACAAACAAAAATCGTGAGTCCAACAAGGAAAATGACATGGGGTCAAGAACAACAGTGAGGAAAGAGACAAGTCAACCTCATAGTTAGTTGTAAATTGACTTCCGCGTGTAATATTTAAAAACGAGAACATAACATTTTAAATATTAGAAGAGAGGATCTTTACTTGGTAGCAGTGGAATCAGACAGAAGAGGAGGGAAGATAGAGTAAAAGCCTGATACGTGTCTTATTTTCTTCCATAGAAGGCTGTAACTATTTTTTATGACTTTTAGAAAAATGTTAGAGTGAACATGTGAATATGTGAATATGTGTGCTAGAAAATTAGTGGTTTCTGACCAGCTCTTGCCCAATTGTATGTCTGCATTTAAAAAAAAATCTAAACAGCCACTTTGCACCATGCTGAAAAATCAATTTCAGGTAGAATGAGAACGTGGATCTAAATTTCAAAGTTAAAAATAGAAATCTGTTAGAAGAAACACAGGAAAATATCTTTGTGTATTTTGAGTAGACAGAGTTAAGGGTAATCATTACAATCATATAAAAAGTATTTAAAGAAGCATATTTAAAACGAAGTGATACAAACAGAAAATATTCCAATGGAAAAATACACCCAGGCAAATATATACATTTTCATAATATAAAGCAGGTGTGTCAATATCAGTGTCACGCAAAGAAGAATTCAAGGATAAATCATAAAACACTAGTTTAGCAATAATGTCTTATTTTATTAAAATAGAAAGCTGGAAGATGTCATAAACATTCAACTCAGTCTGTTAGCAGAACAAACATTATTCTGAACATGCACATACACACACCCCAAAACAAACCAGAACAAAAAATTTAGAAGAAAGGAAGTTACAATATTAAAAGCAGAGATTGACAAAATATTAAAAATAGTAGAGATAATCAGCAAAACCAAAAGAAGTTTGTTTGAAAGCATTAATTAAAAGGACAAAACTTTGGGAAAAGTGACGAACAGAGTAGAGAGACCACAAATAAAACTAGTGAGAATAAGACATGTCATAGACACAGCGGGATTTCAGAGTGTGAGAGAATACTGTCTTATACCAATTCTGTGCCCATAAATTTGATATTTATGATGAAATAGAAATTTCATAGAAAAGTATAAAATACCAAAATTTACTAGAGGCAAAACAAAATTCCTCTATAGGTAGGCCTGTAGCTATTTTATAAGTGGCAGCTTTGCTCTATAATCATTCCATTTCCTTGCTCTCCTGCCCACGCACCAGCAAGGCACCTGGAAGGGGCATTTTGAGGGAAGTTTCCCAGGACCTTAAAGAAGCAAAGAATTCCTTTCCATACAGAGGGGAAATGAAGTCAGAAAGCTTCCTAGTTCTGTTTATAGGACTGCAATGTCCTTGATACCAAAGGTGGACAAGGACAATACAAGAAAATAAAATAATAGGTTAATTTCTGTTTTGAGTGTGGATGTAAAAGTTACTATAGTAAAATATAGTAAATTGAATTCAGCAGTTATAAAAATAATATATATTTATTATTATATATGTTATATACATATGTTGGGTAGTATTTGTCCCAAGTTTATTTCAGGAATGCAATAATTTTATAACATTAGAATATCATGCCTATGGTGAAACTACAGGCCCACTCTTTTCAAAGGAAAGAGTAGGATAGACATTTTTCTATCCACACCCTCCTGAAGAGTTTTGGGGAAGTTAAGAGGATGAGCTATAAATACTGGAGAGGAAGAAGCCAAGTGGTCATTATTTGCAGATTATATGAACGTTTATATAGAGCCGGTACCTGAGAGACACTGTGGAATAAACTCTTAGCGGTAATGGGAAGGACATTAAGATTGCTGGATACAAGATTTAGCAACAGGCACAAATCAATATCGTTCCTGTATAACAGCTTTAAACACTTTGAAATTGTGACAACAATGATAAAAGCGATGATAATTGTGTTACTTGGTAATCGATCTACCAAAATTAATAAGTCCTTTTTAAAGAAAATAATGAACTTCCATTGAAAAACTTAAAGGTGAACTTAAAGAAATTATAGATGTACACCCTGTTCCTGGGTGGTTATCCCTAATGTTTTAAAGATGATAATTCTCCTCAAATAGAAATATCAATTCAATGACAATTATAATTCAAAATTGTAACAGAATTTTTCACATCAGAGAACAAATTGATTCTAATATCTGAACAGAAGAAGAAATGACTTTCAAAAAGCCAGGTCAATGTTAAAATGAAAATAAGAAAGAAGGAGATTTGTCCTACGGCAGTTAGTGTTTACTAAAATGTTGCAGGAAATAAACGATGTGGTGTCAATGCAGGGGGACAAATGGATCAAGGGGTCCCGTCGTCTCAGACCCATGCATACAAGGAAACATGGCGTACAACAAGCGTGGTATTAGCAATTGGCTTTCCATATGGACAAAAAGAAATTTCTCTGGGAGGAAAAGCTGCTATGAAATGCCATGGAGTCATAAATAGCCTCTATTTATCCTGCGTGTTGGGCACATGATGCATTTTGCTGCAGGTGTGTTAAAATGCTGACATAGTGAAGCTCACCAACCCAGCTGAGGAATTCACGCGGCAAATGCATCCTGTTCCCTTTCCCAGAAGATTCTGACTCTGAGAGGCATCTGGCCCGAGGGTTCAGGTGAGAGATTGTGGACAGGTAGGAGGGCTTCAGGGTTGGTAGAATGAATGCTGATCCTTCTTGTTATGCACCCCGTAAAAGGAGTCACAGCCAGGTCATTTTTCCTGTTTTCTGTTTTTAAAAACCAGCCTCGAGAAAACAGTTCACCCATAGGACATCAGAGCACAGCCAGAGTTTAGGTCTTCTTGGGGAGGAGATGCAAAGTGTGTTTTAAATATATCCAGAAAGGGAATTTCTGGAGTTCCCCACTGCCTGTGATGGTCTCCGTCCTGCGCACTTAGCTCCGGGGCACGTCCTGAGGGGGACGTGGCTCCTAGTCTTTCCCTGAGTTGCTGTTGCTTAGGAAACCGCCGTGGGGAGCCACCGCAGACCTCACGAGTCCTTGGGCGAAGGCACGATGAGCCTGTGATGTACACTCTGTATGTCTTCCCACGCCTGCGACCGGGTGGGGAAGGCGCTTGCAGGGCGGGGACCCCGAGAAGTAAGTGTTCCGTCTTCAGAGACAGCGGGAAGCCCCACAGAGTGGCAGGTCTGGGCGGAGCATCGGAGTCGATACTCTCTCTAGGGCTCTGGGATCGGACAAGAACCTGCCTGATGTGGGTCCCATGCCCCGCCCCTCCCCACCGCACCTGTGCTGTGTCTGCCCGGCTCCCGCTCCCTGCCCCAGCCAGCGCCTTCCCCTCCCGCCTCCTTTGGCACCTGGGCTGCTGCTCCCAGGCTCTGTCTTTTCTTTTCTTT
Source organism: Daubentonia madagascariensis (assembly GCA_023783475.1). Taxonomy (NCBI): domain Eukaryota; kingdom Metazoa; phylum Chordata; class Mammalia; order Primates; family Daubentoniidae; genus Daubentonia; species Daubentonia madagascariensis. The sequence continues at coordinate 1,002,806 of JAKFHU010000600.1, read as the reverse complement.
TTTGGAGACAGGGTCTCACTCTGTCACCCGGGCCAGAGTGCAGTGGCGTCATCATCACTCACTGCAGCCTCAGACTCCTGGGCCCCAGTGATCCTCTTGCTTCAGCCTCCCAGAAGCTGGGGCTACAGGCGTGCGCCACCACACTCAGCTAATTTTAAAAAATATTTTGTAGAGACAGGGTCTCACTATGTTGCTGAGGCTGGTTTCAGAGTCCCAGCCTCGAGTCATCCTCCTGTCTTGGCCTCCCAGAGCGCTGGGATTACAAGCGTGAGCCACCGCCCCTGGCCAGCCACCTGCTCCTTTATTGTGATATTCACAATTGTCATCCTTGGTCTTAGTTCATAAGATGCACTGGCAGGGATCTAATCACTGGCTTCTGCCACTTTTGCAGAAATCAGGACACGAGTCTCACCCACACCTCTGGGATAGCCAAACTCGCGATCCCTGGTTGGAAAAATCATCCTAGTGTTCTTGTTTTCACCAGTAATTAATAACAACACCTAATGTGTATTGAACACCTACTGTGCTTGGCACACATATTTTCATTTTTGTTTCACTCGTCCCCAAATTTAAGATGGAGCCTCTATTACTGTCTCCATTAAACACATGCGAGGACCAAGAATTCTAGAGCCGAAGGGACTTATCTAAGTCATACATGTTGTGAGCAGCAAAGTCAGCACTTGAGCCAGAGCATGAGCTTGGAAGCTGTAAACTCACAGCTGAGAAGGAGTCTTGTTCTCGCTGGTACCCTGTCTGGGAAGCAGCGTCCTGCTCTGACCTCCTACGCTGGACTATGCACCTTCCACCTCCTGACCGGCTGGGCCTCCTGCGGCCCCTCCCTCAAGCTGACTGCCAGCCGGGACTCTAATCGCTGGTCACCACAGCCACTGCTCGGGGCCGCCCCTGCCTGGCTGGCCTCCGCCCCACTGGGAGGCCACTGAGGACCCACTGCGTCCTAGGAGTAGCTGGACTCCCCGCCAGGGTCTTTTTCATCTGCCTGCTATCAAGCCTTTTGCGTTTGCAGGCAGGGAACATGCCAGGTAGGGCAGCAATGATCAACTGTTATTGAATGCTAACTACACACCAGGCGTGGTTCTGGAAGGCCTGTTTACCATCCATTTGATGAGCTTTGTTTCTGAGATGGCGCCAAGCAGAGCAGGCAAACACCAAGTGGCTCATAGAGACATCTGGGTATGTTTCTGTTGCTTCCAAACACAAGGTATCCTCTGAGCAATGCACAGTGGTAGGGCTTGGCCCAATCAGACTTGATGTCATGTCCAACTCTGCCATTCACAGGCCCCGTGTCCTGTCTGAGTCAAGCCTGCTGTGTCCAGAGGGTGATGACGTGGTCCTAGAAGCTCCTGCATGGGACAGTGAGAACCGATGAAGCTCGCCATGTGAAGCCTGCGAGCATATGGGGTTCCTCAGAGCAAGGCTACGTCTGAGGTGCTCCCTGGTGCCTGGCACGCAGTGGGCTGAACAAGGACATGTATTGAATGAATGATGACACCTAATGGAGCTAAGATGAGGCTGTGGATGGAGTTGCCGTTTAACCAGGGCTTGAGGGCTGACGAGGACTCACAAGGACGCCAGGGGCCAGGCCGAATGTGCCCTTTGGTGCTCCCATCCACAGGGTCACAGCTTTGAGCAGCGTCTCCACTCCACTGGGGTATTTCCCCTGAGTGCTGGTTCATGGCCCCCGGGTGGCCTGTGGGCCCCTCCCAAGCAGCACAGTCCCGCTGCCTCATGGACACCAAGTCCGGGCAGTGACGGACAGGATGCAGACCACACCAGGAGAAGCCCAGGGTCCCACCAGCTGAGGGGCAGTAACGGGGGTCCACTCTACGGGTGCAGCCTGGAGGTCCCCACTTGCCTGCCTGGGGCCAGATTGACAGTTCTGGGAAAGGTCGGCTGTGGACAGGTGGGTGGGGGTGCGGGCTCAGGCACTGTCTGCAGGGCTCATGGTGTCAGCGGGGTCCTGAGGGACAGGCGGCTTTGAAGATGTGAGAATGGGGGATGGACGTTCCTCCCAGAAGGAAAGCGTGGCGGCCGTGGCTCCCTTCTTTGCTGAAAGTCTTACTTATTTGGGATTTCACCCTCCTATGCATCCAGGAAGGGCTCCTCCCAGTCCCAGGAGGTGAGAGGGTCAGAGCAGTTCAGTGCTGATGGGGACGTGTGATATGGCCCCACGTGGGCTACTGCAGGCAGCAGCTGTTAGTGCAGGAGTGCATGTGGGAGAGGGCCCATGTGTCTCCCTGGTCTCTTGGCACTGCTGGGCCCCTCTGGAGACTGCCCAGAAAGCCACCTGGGTGTGCTGAGGTCAGCAGGGCTGGACACACTGGGCCCTTGATGACACTGTTGGGCGACTCAGATAACCCCCCCTGGCCATCCCCCTCACCCCCAGACTTCCCTCCATTTGGCTGGGGCAGGGGTGGAGCTGGAGGGAGGGGAGCTGCTGGGACTTGGGGTGGTCAGTGCCAGGCTGAGGTAAGGGGAGGGTGGCCTCGCACAGAGAGCACTGGAAAGCCAGGGTCTGTCTCACCAGAGGCGTGGCCATGTAGGCGGTGTGTCCCAGGCACTGAAGAGGCCTAGGGAGGTGGTCAGAGCTGGGCCCAAACTTCTTCCCCTCACTGACCCCAGAGGCCTGTTCATCAGGAAGCAGTTGTGCCCATGCACTGGCCACGCCTTCTATGATTTCTGCTGTAGATAGTTCAGGCCACCAGGATAAATTTGGCATGGTGCCCAAGGCCAGCCTGCAGAACACCCTCTGGGCCATGAGGGAAATGACAGAGTTTAAGCCAGGGGAGCCACAGACCCTCATGCAGATGGGTCAGTGTGCAGACCACAGAGCTGCAAAGAAGGTGGGCTGAGTCCTGGATCAGCGAATGGCTTCCGGGAGGAGGCAAATAGAACAGTGGCAGAACCCAGTAGTAAATTTTCCCATTGGTGAGGGCAGAGGATAAATTGCAGGATAGGCCATTCTATAAAAATATCCATGTAGCAAAAAGTGGTCCACAGCATCAGGTGCCTGTACAGGGAAGCATCCCTGAACAAGGAGGTGGCGCAGTCCCGCCAGGGCACTGGAGGGAAGGGAGCTACCACAGCAAGGGAATTTGGCAGGAAGCACAGCTCAGGATGATCCAGGGGCAGCCGCTAGGGGCCCATCGCTCCTCCCTGCAAACAGCCTCTGGCTGTGGGGTGAAAGATGGAGAGAAAGTGTTTCACTATTTTCCCCAGCCCTGTAATGCTCTGCTTCATTGTCAGCTTAGCAGGGAGAGGAGAGCAGCCAGGATCACATTGAGCTCAGCTCCCAGGATGCAGGATATTAAATCAATCAAACTAAATTAAAAGATTTGGACATCTCTTGAACTCAGGGTTGAGAGGTAGCCCTTTCTCCTTATTCCGACTGCTTCCCGGGAGGACGCCCAGACTGCAGGGATCTACAAGGGCTCAGTGCTTTGAATTATTTAAGGATGGAGCAGGGCCAGGATATGGAAAAGCATCCTGCTGCAGAAGGGACTGTGCTGGCTTTCCCTGCAGAGAGCCATGGGGACACCCTGCAGATGGTGAAGACAAAATGGAGGGGGTGGGGTGGTGTCCAGATGGACTTGGCTGTCACCATAGTGGGGCCCAGCTAGAGAGTCTCCACTCAGCAGCAAAGAGGCCACTGCCTTTTGCCCCCAGAGCTGGGAAATACTCCTTCCACTTGGTCTCTGGGGAAGCTCTGCTCCTTTCAAAGAGGTGCAATTATATGGTCTGAAGCTGTGGATTCAAATCCCAGCCCCACTCCTAGAAGCTGGGCAATACTGGTAGAGCCAGTGGAATCTCTGGGATCCCTCCTCTGTGAATGATGCTCATACTTACCAGCTCTTGTGGGTCTGAGTCATCCCAGGCAGTGTCATGGGCTCTGTTCTCCCGCTCATGCATTTATCCAAAGCACATTCACTGGGGGCCTGCTGTATTACCAGGTTACAGCATGGATGCAAAACAGATGACATGTCTGCTGTCAGGGAAATTGCAATCTAATGACAGATCTGTCTCAGCTGTTTGGTTTCTCTGAAGGAAACATGCAGGGGTGTGCGATAAGTAAGATGAGATCATCAGGTAGGACTGCTTGGAGGAGGTGGCATGGAAGCCATGACCCATAGAACCAGGAGCTGACTAGGCACTGAGCAGAAGGAACTGCATCCCTGCAGGGGGAAGGGCATGTGCAGGCCCTGAAATAGTCACCAGCTCACTGGGTTAGAGGAAGAGAGAGTAGGTCAGGGTGGCTGGAGCTTAGGGAAGGAGAGTAACTGTCATAAGAAGATGACAGCTGGGCCTAGATCCCACAGGATTTGTGGGTCAAGCTTGGATTGGCTTGTTTTAGGGCCAATGCAAATATGGGGGTGAAGTTTCAGCTGGTGGTGGCAGGATCTGACTTATGTTGTCATAGGACCTTTTGGCTGCTTCTGTTGTAGGCAATTGTCAGCCTTCACCCTTTGCCCAGGCATCTTTGCCGGCATGTGTTGGGTCAACTTCCCTGAAAGGCCTTTTCTAACCACCTTACTTAAAACTGCAGCCCCCCCCCCATTACATAATGACAAAGGGGTCAGTTCTCCAAGAAGACATAGTATTCCTTAATGCGCATGCACCTTGCAAGAAAGCATTAGAGTACCTGAGGTTAAAAACAATAGTCATCTGAGGAGAAATAAAGGAATCTACTACTATAGTCGGGGACTTTAACACCCCTCAATCAATTAATATAATCCATTGCATCTGTAGGCTAGAGAAAAGGGCAGATGTAGCAGGCAGGAAATGCATAAGGATACAGTTGAACTCAACAGCACCTTCAGTCAACTGGATATAATAGACATCTATAGACTATTTCATCTAACGACAGCAGAATACACATTCCTCTCAAGATCACATGGAACAGTCAACAAAACAGAACACAGTCTTGGACATAAAACACACCTTAACAAATTTAAAAGAATAGAAATTTTACAATGTATGCTCTCAGACCACAATAAAATTAAAGCAGAAATATATAGTAGAAAGACAACTGGAAAATCCCAAAGTACACGGAGACTAAACAACACAATTATAAATAACACATGAGTCAAATAAGAAATTTCGAGAGAAATTTTAAAATACTTTGAACTAAATAAAAATAAAAATAAAAATAAAACTTGTCAAAATTTGTGGTTGCAGCAAAAGCAATGCTTAGAGGGAAATTTATAGTATTGAATGTACATATTAGAAAAGAAGAAAGATCTTAAATCAATCACCTAAGTTTCCACCTTAGGAAACTAGAAAAAGAAGAGCAACTTAATTCCGAAACAGAGAAAAAGGAATAATAAAAATTAGAGCAGAAATTGATGAAATTAAGAACTTTCCAGCAACAAAACCAAAATCTGTCTCTTTGAAAAGGTTAACAAAGTTGATGAGCCTCTAGCCAGGCTAACTGAGGAAAAGAGAGGGGACACAGACTGCTTTTATCAGAAAGAAACAGGGGACATCACTGCACATCTCATGGACACTAAAAGAACAACAAAAGAATACTATTAACAACTCTATGCCCCCAAATTTAATAACATAAATAAAATAAAACAATTCCTTAAAAGACACAATCTGACAAACTCACACAAGAAGCAAGAAATAATCTGAAAGCTCTGTATCTATTAAAGCAGTTGAATGGTAATAACCTTCAAAAACAGAAAGCACCAGGCCCAGATGGTTTCATTGGTAAAATTTACCAAATATTTAAGAAAATCATTATACCAACTATCTGCAATCTCTTATAGAAGATAGAAGCAGTGGGAATACTTCCTCTCATTCTGTGAGGCCAGCCTTACCCCAATGCCAAAGCCAGACAACGATATTACAAAAAAAGAAAACTATAGACCAATATCTCTCATGAACATAGATGCAAAACTCCTCAACAAAGTATTAGCAAATTGAGTCATGTATAAAACAATATCTAAAAAAGATGTATAAAATGACCAAGTGGGATTTATTCCAAGTATGCAAGGCTGGTTCAACATTTGAAAATCAGTTAATATAATCCATCACATCAGTAGGCTAAAGAAGAAAAATCAAGTGATCAAATAAAAAATTGTAGAAAAAGCACTTGACAGAACTCAACATCCATTCATTATAAAAACTCTTAGCAAACTAGGGGTAGAGGGGAACTCCCTTAGATAGATAAAGAACATCTACAAAGAACCCACAGCTAACATGACGCTTAACAGTAAGACACTGGAAGCTCTTCTGCTAAGAGGAGGGGCAAGGAAAAGAGGAAGCTCTCACTACTCCTTTTCAGCATTGTACGGGGTGTTCTGGCTAATGCAATAAGACAAGAAAAGAAAACAAAATGTATATGGATTGGGAAGGAAGATATAAAACTGTCTTTCTTCACAGAAGACATAACTGTCTATGTAGAAAATCCAAAAGAATGGGCTGAAATAAAAATTTTGGAATTAATATGCAGTTATAGCAAAGTTTTTGGTTAATAGGGTTAATATGCAAAAGTTTGTCACTTTCCTATTTATCAGCAACAAACAAGTGAAATTTGAAATTAAGAGAAAAATACCATTTACATTAGTCTCTCAAAAATCAATTACTTACATATAAATCTAACAAAATATGTACACAATCTATATGAGGAAAACTGTAAAACCCTGATTAAAAAAAATCAAAGAACTAAATAAATGAGAAATACTCAGTGTTGACGATTAGGGACAGTCAGTATTGTCAAGTTGTCAGTTCTTCCCAACTTGATCTGTAGATTCAATGCAATCTCAGTCAAAATCCCAGCAACTTATTTTGTGGATATCAGCAAATTAATTCTGTAGTTTATATGGAGAGGCAAAAGACCCAGCATAGCCAACTCACCATTGAAAGAGAAGAACAAAGTTGGAGAGCTGACTCTGACTTCAAGTCTTATAATTAAGCTACAGTAATCAAGACAGTGTGGTATTAGTGAAAGAATAGTCAGATAAATCAATGGAACAGAGCAGAAAGCCCAGAATTAGACCTACATAAATACAGTCAACTGCTTTTTAACAAGGATTAAAGGCAATACAATGGAGCAAAGATAATCTTTCAACAAATGCGGGTGCTGAAACAACTGGACATATACATGTAAAAACATGAATTTAGACACAACCTTATACCCTTCACAAAAATTAAAATGTATCCTAGGCTTAAATGTAAAATGTAAAACTATAAAACTCCTAGACAATAACATAAGAAAAACTCTAGATGATCTTGGGCACGGTGATGACTTTTTAGATGCAACACCAAAAACACAATCCATGAAAGAAATAACTGATAAGCTGGACTTCATTAAAATTAAAAACGCTTCTCTGAAAATCACAGTTAAAAGAATGAAAATAAAAGGCACAGACTGGGAGAAAATATTTCCAGAAGACTTATCTAATAAAGGGCCATTATCCAAAATATACAAATAACTCTTAAACTCACCATTAGAAAAAGAACAACCCAAGTAAAAAATGTGCAAAAGATATGAACAGACACCTCACCAAAGATGATATACAGGCGACAAAAAGGCACATAAAAGGATGTTCCACATCATATGCCATCAGGGACACACAGGGTAAAACAACAATGAGATACCACCACATGACTATTAGAATGGCAAAAACCCACAACACTGACAACACCAAATGCTGACAAGGGTGTGGAGCAACAGGACTTTCATTCTTTGCTGGTGAGAATGCACAATGGTGCAGCCACTTTGGAGGAAAGTTTGGTGTTTTTTACAAAACTAAACATACTCTTACTGTATGAATGAACAACCACACTCCTTTGTATTTACCCAAATGAGCTGAAAACTTATATCCACATAAAAACCTGCACACACATGTTTATAGCAGCTTTATTCATAACTGCCAAAACCTGGAGGCAACCAAGATGTCCTTCAGGAGGTGAATAGATTAGCAAACTGTGGTTCATTCAGAGAATGGGATATTATTCAGCACTAAACGGAAATGAGCTATTTAGCCACAGAAGACATGGAGGAACCTTGAACGCATAGTGAAAGAAGCCAATTTGAAAAGGCTACATACTATATGATTCCAATTACATGACATTCTGGACAAAGAAACTATGGAGACAGTAAAGAGATCAGAGGTTGCCAGGGGTTAGGCGGATAGGGGATGAATAGATGGAGCACAAAGGATTTTTCGGGCAGTGAAGCTACTCTGAAACTCTAATGGTGAATCTGTCATTATACATTTGTCCAAACCTGGGAGTGTCCACCAAGAGTGACCACTAATATAACCCATGGACTCTAAGTGACAATGATGCTCAATGTCAGTCCACCCATTGTGACAAACACACCACTCTGGTGGGAGATGTTGACAATGCGGGAGGCTGTGCATGTGTGGGGGCAGAGGATGTATGAGAAATCTCTGTATTTTCTGCTCAATTTTTCTGTGAATCTAAAACCACTGTAAAAATTAAAGTCTATTTAAAAGGAAAACAAAACAAAACAAAACTGCAGCCCCTTCCCTTCCTACTTACCATAGCACTTATTACCTCTTGTACTATAGGTATATATACACACACTCATATTTTTTCTTTTTCTGACTTATTTTGTATATTTGGTGCACATGCTCCTCACGGTGTATTCTGGGAGTGAGGTGGGCTCGCCCAAGTGAAGGGCCAACCTTGGGGCTGGCGGGCAGCCCTGGCTCTGTGCATTTGGGAGCTGAGGGCCCAACAAGCCACAGGCCTTCATCCAGCACACGGTCTGTCCAGTGCAGTGTCACCGGGGTCCAGGTGGGCATTTCCAGGCCCAGCGCCCCAACTGGGAGGGCCTTGCAGGGAGGGCTGGATAGACTGAGTCACCATGAGATGTCTCTTCTTCCCTCTGTGAGTGTCCACACAGGCCAGCACAGGGTCTTCTGCCATAATGTTTAGAGCTGCAGGTGGTGGTGATGGGCAGATGGGAGGATTTTAAAAATGGATGACTCAGCAAGGAGAAGGGTCTTCTTTAAGGTCAAAGCCTACAGAAATATGTACTGCCATCCAGCTCACCCATCCCCATGCCCAGTGCTGCCCGGCTGCCCTGCTCTGGAACGAGTGCTGACCAAGTCCAAATTGGGGTGCAGTGCGCCACCCCTGCAGCTGCCAGCTCACCCTCGGTCCCAGACCTCCTCTACACTGGCCACATCCCCATCACCATTTCTGGGCTCTCCTGTCATTCCCTTCTGTCTTCTTGATGATCTGCTCTGGGCCTTGGCATATGGCTGGTGTTCACAGCCCAAAGGGGCATCCCCAAGCCCTCTTCCTGGGTGGGCTCACTCTGAGCTTCCACCCTGGTCTCTGGCTCCTGGTCAGGCCCCACGGCCCTGCCCCCATGCTTGTGCTGCAGAAGGTCACACTCTGCCACAGTGAGGGCCTCGTGCCCTACCTCTCACCTCCCCCTCCCTGGCTGACCTCAGCTTCCAGCAGGAGGGAGCACGGCCATGTGTCCTGTCATTAGCCACAACAGGCCCTTCACTGAAAACCAGGGCCTCACTTTGCCAGGCTAGTCTCCCCTGTTTCCCTACTGTGTGGTCTCTCTCGATTGACAATGCCCGAGTCCTGGGACAGGAGGCGCTGGGGCCCGGGCATGCGTGGACCCCTGAGTCATTCGCTTCCCTCAGACCCTTCCAGGCAGGGGCCACGGAGCTCACCTCCTGCCGTCTCCTGGGGTCTCCCACCACCTTGCATGGTGCACACAGGGCCACACTTTCCTGCCTCCCACCCTGATGCCAGGCTCAGCCACCTCTTCTTTGGGATGCAGCACCAGATAGACCCCTGCACCTGCCCCTCCGGGTCTGAGGTCTCCCAGATGAATACTCAGCCTTCTCCATGGAAACCTAGTCCAGCCCAGAGATTTCAGGCCGACGAGTGCACTTTTTCAGCTTCTCCAACAACTCGGGCCTCAGGCACAATTGTTCCTGCCACACGAAACCCCAGCGGGCTCGTGGCGCTCCAGCTCCATGCTGTGCCTGCACCGGGCACTGTGCAGCACACCAGGCCGGCGTCATCTTCTCAGGAAGACAAAGAGATCTTTAGGAGAATAGTGGGTTTTTTCTGTTTCCTTGATGCTTAAGCCATAAAATGGAACATTTCTCAAGAAGAGAAAAGCACATAAAAGAGGATGTACAAATGCTGGATTGCCTACTTCCAAACGCAAGGGGGTAAAGAGACGAGAACTTTATCCTGGACCCACCTTTTCAGACTGACACTGGGCGAGGGATTAGCTCCTGAACCGAAGTTTCCTGAGAGTGGGAGCAAAGCTTGTCTGGGCGTTGCCCACTGTGTCTCCTACAGTAACATTTGTGGCCATTTGTTTGCAGCTTGCTGGCATGGCTATTTGCTGGCTTCTGGCTTGGTCTTCCCTGTGCTTCGTCTGCGCCTGTGTCAGGGACAGAGACCTGCCCTGGCTCTTGGGGGATCTACTGGTGGTGATGGTCAGGAACCTGCGAACCTCCAGGGGACAGAGAGATCACTCTGACCCACGACCCCCTTCCTTTCCTCCTGGACGTGAGTTTCCTGCGCTCTCCTGCAGGTAGAGGGGCCTGTCTGTTTCCAGGCTCCTATATTGCCGGCTGGCAGCACCGTCTCTGGCACAGAGTGGAGGCCCAAAAGCATTTGGGGTTGTTGGGCTGCTTCAATCCTAATCCCAGAGAGGCAGTGTGGCCTGGAAGAAATAAATCAGGGTCAGGACAGGAGCACCTGAGCCTCAAGTCCTGCCCCACCATGTCCTCTCCTGTGCCAGTGCCACTGTCTTAAACTTCCCTGATCTTCATTTTATTTTTAATGTATAAAATCAGGATAATAATAATTCTGGGAGGAGAGACTGGACATTGCAGATGTTTACAAAATGCCTCATACACATTAGTGCTCCCCGAATAGCTATCCTTATTGCTGTTTGTTTGGGACTTTCTGGCTGATTTTTATTCCAAAAAATTTCTAACTGCTAATTATTTTTATATCAAAAGCTGAAAGCACAATATAACAAAACAGTGATGTTCTACTGACTTTGGTATGTACGTGCACTGACTAGAGACAATAGATATATTTTCTTGCTTTTAAAAGGAGTTGTGTGCCTTAATTAAGAAAAAAGGAAAGTTTTCTCTTAGCATATTAATTATCTTGCTTGTCATAGGAGGTATTTTTTCTGGATGACAGCCCATAATTAGTGCGCAGAACAGACTGAAGTTCCCAACGAGAAGACGGGTGTCTTGGGGAGCCTAGACTGATGGTGTGCTCTGGCATTTCACCAGGTGAGGGGAGGGCAGCCTGGGGTAAGGTCCCTGTGGGGTCAGCTGTAGGGGAGAGAAAGCAATTTATCAAAGCCTCTCTGAGGGCTCCCGAGACATCGTGCCTCCCTCTTGACCCTCCCCAGAGCTAGAGTTATTGTCTCCCACAGCTCTGAGCTCACGCCATGGGTAAGAACAGTGGAAAAAGCAAGTTCTTTGGTTCCACTCCCAGACCTGCCAGCCAGACACGTGACCTTGGGCAAGTTACTTAGGAGCGCTGCGTCTCTCCTGCCACTTTGCAGAGTGTTGGGCAGGACAGTGACACACGACACCAGGCACAACGTCAGTTGCATAGTAGGGACCTCATCAACATAAGCCCTGCTTTCTTCCCTACTTACTACATTCAGTCAGAATTACTTGTTTTATTAATTCACGCACACAGAGATTCGGAAATCCCACGCAGGGCGCCTTCTCTGTGCTGGACATCAGGGCAGAGCTGCGAGTGAGCCCCGCCCCTGCCCTGCGGAGACAGACACCCCAGGGCAGAGCGAGTGCTCTGGTCCCCGGGGTCCCTTCATCTCCCTCCTGGGTGTGCGTTTCCTGTGCTCCCTCATGGGGAGGGGGGCCGAGCGTCTGACTCTGGCCAAGGGGCACGAGCAGCAGTGGGGTTCACACCTCCAGGCCTGCTCCCAGTGAGGCCCTTGTGTCTTCTGGCTCCTTCTCCTTCTCCACTTGTCAGCCGGGAGCAGAGGGTGCAGTGGGGGCCACCAAGGGCCTGGCAGGTTGCGGAGCCACCAGAAAAAAGGGGCCTGAGGCCCTGAGTTACTGCGTGGAGCAGAGCACTCCCCTGGCCGTCGCCAGCGCACTGTGACTCCAGGGCTGAGGGACGGGCCACTTTGATCTGGGAGTTGTCTGTTAGAGCCGTCACGTGCTCTGACGGGTGCATCCACACAATGCCATGTGGCCAGATCCCTGCAAGGGGCAAGTAGGCCGGAGTCAGGGCCCAGCTCAGGTGAGGCCAGGCCTCTTCTTTGCCACTGTGGCACTCCCGTCACAAGCAGGCGTGGTCCTCGGGTGGGGGACGTCTCAGCTGGTTGATACCTGTGTCCCAGGTAGGCCTGCCCTGTGCTCAGTGCTGAGCACAGTAGCGTTTGAAAGCGGGAAGGAAACCAGGTAGAGAGTAAAACTGCCGGAAGCTTCCTTCTTTCCCACGCCCTGGACTCGCCTCCAGCACCCGAGAGGGAAGTGGGCTACCTGGGTGAGATGTGCCCGTGTCATCACTGTCATTACTTCAGGACTGTTGTTTGATCTTGTTATCACAGTTGGCACATTGTAGCACTTGCAGGCACTTGCATTAGACAAATGTTAAATACGTTATTGAATTTAAAATGTTGTGATGGTAATAAGGTGCCTCCATTTCATCACAGTTCACCTGAGAAGGTTTCAATGCTTGAGAATATTTCTACTTCAAGGTTAATTAATAGACAATCACACTGATTCGCCTCGGAGAGACTCCTCAGCACACGCAGGCCACTGTGAGTGTCAATTTTTATTATCTACAAACCTTATTGCCAACACTCCCTTCCTCCGGGGCCTCCTGCCCCAAACACATTCACGCAAAGCTCCTCAACGCTCGTAAGGAGTTTTGACAAGACATGGGTTTCAACAAATTTTATACCGTTCATAGTGTAGAAAAATTGCTGCTTTAGAAAACATGTTTTAAATATTAAAGTGCCGAATAATACGTTCAAAATGTACAAGAACACATAAAATAATGATCTTCTCAAGGTAATATTAGCACTAGATAGGCTAGAAATTGCACCAAAGGGAAACTGGCAGCATCTTCCCAGCTATATCACCCTCGTGCCCAAGGTCTGTCAGAGCAGATGAACTTTTCCCTCCAGGTCAGGACTTGCTTCTGAATCACAGAATACTGGTTCTACCACTTTGACTAATAGGCTACTAACCAATTAAATCCAGACTGAAACAAAGAGCTGCTAAGGTTTAATTTTTCCTGGTAGGAATTCAATGTGGGGCACTCATTGGAGAAAAAGTCAATTATCTGCTGGCATCGGCTGCTTGGTTACAGCAGCCACAGCATATCAATGGACTAATTTACCCAGTAAAACAGTTAATGACCATTTACTTAAGTCAGGTCCTTGTACAAAGATCAGTCGGACCCATACCCAGCTCTCTGTGCCTGGAGCCATTAGCACCTTCACAAAGATGGCACAGACAGTTTTTGGAAGCAATCTCTTCTAATCCCAAAATAGTGACATTAATGACCTCTTGGTAATAATGCGAGGGAACCTCTACAATTTCAGTTCTGAGAGAACATGAACTTTCCGAGTCTCGGTTCCTGCCTGTTGCCACCCCCGGGCATGCCATACAAGCACCTGTGCCCCGCCACCGCTGCCCCCGCATCCCACTGGCATTTTCCCAGTGCCTGCCTGGGGCCAGGTCCTCTTTTAGGCGCGTCCCATGCATTCTGTCATGCCTCCTCCCTGCGGAGCACGGCTGAGTGGAGGGATGGAGGTTGCTGTCATGAATGAGCAAGGCAGCTCATGGAGATGTCCAGCACTGCGCCCCTCTCCAAAATGTCCCCAGGCTCTGTGACATCACTGTCCTCCTCTGCTCTCCTCCCCTGGCAAGCATGCTTCATAGGGTGACAGTTGTTCACAACAAAGACTGAGGAAGGAGTAAAGAAACAGGGCTTACCCACATGCAGTAATTTAAGTGTCCTTTGCAGGAGGGGGTGTCCATTTTAGCTATGAGGGCCTCCTGAGGGAGGTCATCCTAGGAGGAGGAGGGGGGGAGGACCCCAAAGGATGGGAGGCATTTGGATGACAGGGGTGCTCAGGAACCAGCTTGTGTAAAGGCTCCTCAGGGGGTGGAGGGTACTTGGGATGTGCAAGGCACAAATATATACTCTGGAATCCTTGATGGAGGGGCTGCAGTGGAGGGAGAAGGCTGGCTGGTGGGTCTTGCACAGAATATGCAAAGGAGCTGCCTGGTTCTGTCTGAGGTTTATTGTTCTGAGGGGCACAGAGGCAATTGCTCTCTCTTACTATGTGCTGCCTTTGAACATTGCTGCTGCTTTAGCATAACATTAAATTAAATGTGTTTTTTGTCTGTCTTTTAAAATAAACTCCCTAAAGCATTAGGTTGTGTTTTTTCCCCCAAGTTAACTCTCATTTATCTGAAATCCTGTCTGTGGCAACTCAGAAAACGGTGGTACTTCCTGGGCGAGTTTAGGGGAAGGTTTAAATTAATGCTCCCCCTTCCTTCTGTCCACCCCGTCAAGTGGCTGTCAGACCAGCTGAGCAGTACTTACCGAGCCTGTGCCAGGGGCGGGGCTGCGTCCCCTGGGCCCTGCCCTTCAGCCCTCAGGCCTTGTCCTGCTGCCCACTCTGCTCACTCTTCCCGGTGTAGGTGGGGGCTGCTGCTGCCAACAGTTTCTCAGAACATGCGAGCCTTGCTTTTGACTGTTTCTATGGCAATGGATCTTAATTATATTAAGAGTCTGGACAGCAGTGTCACTGGGAACGTTGGCCAGCAGCCGCTGCATAGGCTTGGCAAATGTCCGTGGGTCCCGGCCCCATTCCGTGTTTCCACGTGTGAGTATTTGCCGGGAGCAGCATCTGATCACACCTGTCCCTCCCCACAAACTCACTGCAGCCTCTCTGCCTGCCTGTCCAGCAAGTGGTGGAGACTCTGTTTGCTGGAAGAGCGAACATCACACTTGCAGTTGGGGATGTCCCTCCACCTGCTCGTGCAGCCAAAGAAAATGCCTCTTTGTCCAGGAAACCTCACCAAGTTTGGTGGGGTTCTCTCTCGGCTTTGTTGTTTCGACATCTTGGGCTGGGCGTTCTGAGGCTTTCATCCCCCTTGGCATGGCAGTGTAACTATTGATTCAGGTATTTCAAATGTAGGTCTGGGCCAGCTCTCAGGACCACCGGGTGCATCTTTGAGCGCAGGTATTGACCATGACTCATACTTGACTTAAGTACCTAGGAGGGTTTGCCTCACATGGATGCTCCTCTGGTCAGAGCTAGATCATAATCAGTGTAGTTGACCCAGAGGAGTTCCACGATGCACAATGATCTTACCTAGATTCCAGATTGGTCACTCAGGCCTGCTGGCTGCAGGGGTATGTGTGTGCCAAGCTAGTTAAGGTAACTAGGTTGTTAAGGGTATTAGCCTGTCCCCAAATTCTCGCAGGTCATTCAGGGCTTGCAAAAGTCAAAGTGGTATGAAGATGGAGCTCCCCACACAGCCTGCTGCATGTGGCCCCTGTCAGTGTAGACACCTCCCCAGGGGCCGTTGTACACGGCCAGATCTTGGGTGCTGTCCATCAGGACTTCTCATACCTGACCAGTCGCCAAAAACTGGGGCCCCATCTCGTATGTACGGAAGCAAAATGTTTTTGGCATGGTGGCTGGGGCTAGATTCTGGGTTTTTTTTTCTTTTTTCTTTTAAATGAAGCTCCCCAATTGATGAAGGTGATCATCCCAGTTTGGGGCCCAGATTTTCCTTATTCCCTCTGCGTTATGCATCCACTCATGTACAAGAGGCTGATGTCCAGCCTCTGCCCACCTGTGCCAGACTGAGAGTCCCAACTGTGCAGCTGCTTCCCTGCTCCCGAAACTCTAGAGGGTGCCCATCTCTGCAGAGAGTGATGGAACGCCCACACGGCACGCGAGTCCTCTCCACGTCCCCACTGCCTTCTCACCATCACGTCTCCAAGGGCCTCCTTAGCCTGCCCAACACCCAGGGAAACCCTGTCCCCATGGCTGCTGAGACGCTGCCCAGGTGAGGCCACCAGCTGCAAGCCTCACCCTTCCTTTGAAGCCTGGTGGACCATGACTGTCCCCCGAAGCCGGCTCTGACCCTTCCTGCCCTTTGTGGTCCTCCCTTCCCCAGGCTCTGTGCACCTCACTGCACCCCAGTGTCCTGTTACCATGTGCTTGAGGACTGCCAGGCCCTCGGTGCAGGGCGCGTAACCATAAGGAGCAGCTGAGCGCCTCTCACCCAGCCCCGCCTGAAGCCTTAGCTCGGGGAGGCTACTCACCGCACTTGGTCACAGCAAGAACAAAACGATTCATGGGATGACTTTCTCCTCACTGGTTGTCATGGAGACGTTGCTAAACATGTATGCTCTGTGTCTACGCGTTGGACATCATTAGCCTCCAACGAGGGGTTATTTACAGATTTAAAAAAAATTAATACAGAAAGAAATACGCACTAGGGAAAAGACACAGACGTCAATGCAGTGGGCCTGGGAGTCTGGACTAAGACACGAAATCACCCCTCTGGGTCTAGCTAGTTGTTTGATCTGAAAAATAAGGGAAAAAATAATGCCTCATAGAATTGTGAGTAATTAGTAAAATAATGTAGAAAAAAGCCCACCACAGTTCCTGGCACAGAGCAGTTACATACGTGGCAATTTACTCATACCCAAGAAAACAATATTGGGTGGGTTAGGAGTCCTGGTGGGTTAGGAGCCTGGTGGGTTAGGAGCCTGGTGGGTTAGGAGTCCTGGTGCATTAGGAGTCCTGGTGGGTTAGGAAGCCTGGTGGGTTAGGAGGTTTTGTGGGTTAGGAGTCTGGTTAGTTAGGAGCCTGGCGGGTTGGAGTCCTAATGGATTAGAAGTCTGGTGTGCTAGGAGCTTGGGGTTTAAAGCTTCCAGAAGGGTTGACTTTGTCTTAATCCCTTTTCATCCCTAGTAGCTATACTTGAGCCCATGGTAGTTGCTCAGTAAATATTAGCTGGCTGAGTGAGTGATCTGCATGGAGGTCTTTTCAGGAGACAGTGGTGGATGAGGAGAGCAGTGGGGTAAGGCTCGTCCTGGCCACGTTGGACTTGTGGGCCCTGAGGAGGAGTTATCAGTGCACACGCAGTGCAAATCCATCAGAGGGTGCAAGAAGAGTGTGTCCAGATCTGATTTGTCATTTGAACACCTTGGTGGTTGCTGGGGCCAATGTCTATGAGAAGCACCCGGAGAGAAAGGCACAGAACACAAGAGTGGGGTTTCCAGACTGCTGGTGACAGCTGGGAGGAAGTGCTGGCTGAACTTAAGAAACACACCCCTGGCTTTGTTTTTGTGTGTGTGTGCCTCTGGTTTGTGTTCTGTGATGGACAGTGTGTGTTAGGCATGTGTGTGGTGCGTGATGTGTGTGTAGCATTTGTGTTTTTGTATGTATGTGGGGTGTGTGTGTAGTGTGTGGTGTATGTGAGGCATGTGTGTGGTGTTTGGTGTGCATGGTGTGTGTTTGTGTGGTGTGTATGTGTGTGGTATATGTGTGGTATGTTTGGGGTGTGTGTGTGCAGGGTGTGTGGTATGTGTTTTTGTGTGTTAGGGTTGCCAGAAATAATGCAGTATGGTTAAATTTGAATTTCAGTTAAATAATAAAAATGGGCTTTTTGTGTTTGTTATTGAATATTTGGACACATTTATACTAAAAAATTATTAGTATAGTTTGCCCTGTATTTTTATTAACTAACTCTGACAATCATGTGTGTGTGTACCTGTGCATAAAATTTCATCTACTCTTCAAAACAACCCTATAAATAAGTACTGTTATTATTTCCATTTTACATATGAGGAAACTGAGGCACCCAGAGGCTGATCAACTCACTTGGGACCCACAGGTGCCATGTGGTGGAAATAGGATTTGCCCCTGGCTGTGGGGCTCAGCACTGGTCGTCTTGACACCGGGCACCTGCGTTGGTGCAGAGGGTCACGGAATTTGAAATTTGCTCTGGAGAGAGCACTGGCAGGGCTTTCGTAGGGCTTGCTGGGGCTGGGGTCTCTGAGGACTGGGCAGACCCTGTCCCTGACCCCACCTGCCTCCTGCCTCCCTGCCCCCCCTCTCAGCCCCCAGGGCACTGCCAAGGGGATGAGGAGACAGGGTGCCGGTGGAACTCAGACTTTGCTGGGCTGCGATGGTGCAATTTCAGGGGCTCTCAGATGAGGGCCAGCTTCTGCAAACTGCCTGGCACTCGCACCTGGAGGGCTTCCTGGCCCTGGCAGCACCTCCCCAGCGGCTGGATTCTGCCTCCTCCTTGGCTCTGGGGAGTGCAGCGACCCTTCTCTGGGGACTCTTCCTCTGCAAGCCCCGCCCCCTCCGCCCAGAGGCCCCCCTGGCACCTCAGCCTGGCGGGGACGCTCCTCCGCCTTTCCCTCCAAGGCACCATCTCTGGTCCACAGCTGGGCCTGCGATCTCTGTCCTGGTCTTCCCCTGTGGCTCTGTGACATCTCACTCAGAGCTGAGTCAGGCAGCCCTGATCTAAATGATCTGTGTGTGTGTCTGTCACCACGTAGGCTGCGCTCCCCATGGGCAGGGATCATGCCTGATGCGTCCTGGCGTCGCCCAGCATCCTGCCCGCTTCTGTGCACAGTAAGTGATGCTTGGAATGAATCTTCATGGATGGTTTCCATATGCAAATCATGCAAACAACCCAACATCCCCAGCCCCCGTCAAACCAACTTTTCCCTGGAATAGCTGCCTCTAATTACACATGACACGTACCAGTGTAGTTGAACCGTGTTCCCGTAGCCGTGGAAATTCAGAAGGAAATTTTTCCTTATCCCGAATTATAAGGAGTGTAGTAGGTTGAATTATGTTCCCCAAGGAGATACGCCCAAATCCTAACCCTGGCACCTGTGAACATGAGCTTATTTGGACACAGGGTCTTTGCAGACGTGATTAAATTAAGAATCCGGAGATGAGGACATCCTGATTAGTTTAGGCCTTAAATCTGGTAACAAATCCTTGCATGAGAAGAGAACAGGAAATAACTCAGATACACAGAGAAGTTCATGTGTCCTTGGAGGCAGAGACTGGGGTGATGTGACCACAAGCCAAGGAGCATGCGGAGCCACCAGGAGATGGGGAGTCAGGAAGGACCCTCCTTGGAGCCTTTGGAGGGAGCACAGCCCTGTCTGCATCTTGGTTTCGGACTTCTGGCCTCCGGAACTGGGAGAGAATAAATCCCTGTTGTTTTAAACCACCAGTTTTTGACAATTATGGCATTCCTAGGAAACTAATCCAAAGAGCATACCGACTCTTCAGAGAGAGAGAGCGAAAGTATGACATCGGTTGTGTTTTCCTTGTCCACTCGCAGACTGAGATTCACTGAGCAGCTATTGTGTGTGTTAGTCCCAAGAAATAGAAATACTGAGAATACAAAGCCTGTGCTCTGAGTGTGAGAGTGGACCCCAAAATACATCATGAGATGTTTAACACAACAAAGAGAGTCACCAGCTCCATCGACGTAAGCGCCAGGCACAGCTCTGAGCTCGACTTTCATTGATGCACTGTCTACACAGCAATCCCAAGGCATAGGTCATCTCCCTGGGAGCAAACTGAGCCCTAGGCACTCTTCAATAGCTTTAAGTAGGATCACAAACCAATGGTAGTTTAAAGGTGAGTTTACACCAGATTTTGGGGACAGAGAAGACCTCTTGGGTTAGGTGGGACTTGACCTGAATCCCAATGAATAGGTAGAAGGCAGCCAGACATGGTGGTGTGGACGGGCCACCTAGGCCAGGGAGTGGATGAGCAGGCTGGGGGCCTGGTGCACGGGGGCCTGCGAGGAGGCGGCATGCCGGGCACCACGTGTGTGGGGGACGGGGGAAGAGACCATAGACGTGGGCACAGGCTGGAACATCTGGGACAACCTGTGCTGAGGATAGGCTTCTTCCTAGAGCAGTGGGAGACCCTCTGATGGGTTTCCAGCCAGGCTGCCCCAGGACTGCGTTCTAGAAAGAGCACACCGTAGGGGACACTGACGTGAGAGGAAGGAGGCCGGGGAAGAGGCTCTTGTCTGCTCAGGAAGGCGGGGGCCTGCCCTGTGCACTGTGCTGAGCGGCATGGGGCGGCTCTGTGGGGTCAGTCTGCGTAGGGACACCTGTGTGGCCCAACAGAATCCCAGAGACGCAGCCTCACCCATCGGGAAGCTTCACGGACAGGGTGGGATGAGTCTGAGTCCTGAGAGTTGTGCAGGACATGGGTCCTATGTCAACTATGACCAAAGAAGAAGTAATTTTCAGAGATACAAAATGTTCTGTGCAAGATGCAAGCGCCCTCCCTGGGAGCCGCGAGCTGCGCCACCGCGGGGGAAAGTGGCTGGAGGTCGTGCTCCCCGTCCTTCTTCCTGTCACTGCCCGCAGTCTGGCTCGGGACAAGTTTGGGGAATAACCCAGTCAGTGAGGCTCATCTCAGGGACAGGATGGTGGGGCGAGTGGGGGAGAGGACTAACCCCGTTTCCCAGTGGCGGGTCACTCTGGGGAGGCTGCAACACCCTCTGCGTGGCCCTCCCCGTCAAGCCAGCATCTCAGGCAGCGAAGTGTCAGCGCCACGACCTACTTTCTATTTTCTCCTAGAGGGGAGAAGGATTCACGTCTGGTTTTTGAATCCAAGTCACCTGCTCCTATGTGGCTTTGCCAGAAAGTGCAGCGTCCGGCTAAGTAGTGAAGTGGTGTGAGGCGCTGACCTGGCTAGGACCCGTCGCTACCCCACCTGGGTCCTGTCCCTCTACGAGCTCATCTGGGGGAGAAATGACCAGGCCAGAGTAGGGTCCGGGCATGAGGACGCCATGGACATAATCACCCTAATACTAGTTTGAGCCAAATGGAACTGCCAACATTCAACTGTCATTATCTACTAAAATGGCAATTTCTGTGGCCTCATCTTTACCAGCCAATAATGCTCCAAGTCTTGCGCAGTTCAAGCAAGGTGGGGACTAGAGGACACCAGAAGCTCAGGCAAGAACAATGCCTGAGTGAGACTATGTGTGTGTGCACGTGTGTGTGTGTGCATACATGATTGTGTGTGTGCATGTATGAGTGTGTATGTGTGCATGCATGATTGTGTGTGCACATGAATGATTGTGTGTGTGCGCATGTATGATTGTGTGCGCACATGTGCATGATTGTGTGTGTGCATGCATGATCGTGTGTGTGTGTGTATGTGTGTGTGGACAGGGCAGGGCTTGTACCTTCTCAAGTCTCTCCGAGAGGGCGAGACACCCACCAACACTCTCAGGGCATGGAGAGAGCAGCAGGCGGGAGCCAGCACGAAGGGCCTGTCTCAGAGCCTGGGTGCTGGGCCCCGTCCGAGCCGCCCCAGGTGCAGGAGGGAGCTGGCTCAGCCCTCGTGCCGCAGCCTGGCATTGGTCATTTCCTGATGTGCTGAGTGTCTGCACCTTGCACCTGCTGTTCCTTTGCTACCTTCTTCATCTAGAGCATAAGTCCCCTGTGTGCAAGATGCTTTCTGTCCAGGCCACTGATGTTATCCCACGACTAGACAGCGCCTGCTGTGTGAAAGCTCTCAGGGTCTTCGCAGAGTGACCCGTGGTGCTGCGGCTGTGGGCGTGCAGAGCGCCTGGGGAACTCATCACCTTTACTTTAGAGAACTTCTCCCCCCAGGGAATTTTTTCCATAAACCTAGTTAATTTCTGGATGTACCACAATGGTTTTGGCTGGGTTTTTTTGTGCTATTTAAATCACATACGCTTGACATCCATTCTTTGCCATTTTCTTCTCACGGCCTAAAACAGTGTCTGGCACATAGTGGGTGCTGAAGAAATAGTTGTTGATTGAATAAATGAAATAATAGGAAGAAATATACATCAAACTGCATTCTTTCTAAAACAGAGTTGCCAGACTTAAGAAATAATAATACAGAGTATACAGTTAAATTTGAATTTCAGGTAATACATAAATTTTTAGTATAAATATGTCCCAAGAACTATGTGGCATATAGTCATACTGAAAATATATTTGTTGTTAATCTGAAATTTAAATTTAACTGGAGATCCTGTATTTTATCTGGCAAGCCTGCTCTTAAAGATTGTGCAAGGTGAGTAAATCCATTGTTATTTCAGGAAACTAAGCTTAAAATTTGGACAACAGGGCTGAGATCACAGAGCTGGCCTGAAGCAGGTCCTCCAACCGATGTTGCCTTCCTGTTCCCTTTCCAGGGACAGTCGCTGCTCCCCCTTCATTTCTGGGCAGGAGGCCCAGGTGCAGAGGCGGGAGGCTGCCCAGAGCTCGGGCCCAGGGGAAGCAGGTTTGGGCCTGTTCTCCCGGCCCGGCCAGAGGGTCAGTGTTCTTACCACTTCCCTGCACCCCAGTGTTTTCACTGCCCCATGTATTTAATCTCTGAGGCACTATTGGAGGAAAGTACTGCCCTCGCACCTCCTCCCAGATGTTGACTGAAGGCCAGGGCTCCCACGGGCCATCTGACCTTGTCCCTTGTTCTCCTGGCAACCTTCCTGCAGGAGAACCCCTTACAGGTGGCTGCCTGGGAGTCACTGTGCACTTTTGGGCCACATCTTCTGGGGACAGTCTGCAAGCTGAGTGAAACCTGCCTATTGGCTCGAATTGCTTCAGATAATCTAATGAGAGACACAGGGTTGATTAATCCCAGATACTCTGCTGGCATTTAATCTCAGTGAATGTTAGACAACAATTTCATTATGTGTTTATGTCTTCAACATGATAGGCAAGGAATGAAATCAAGCTATAAAATCAATTATTTCTGCAGAAATTGTCATATAAGACAAAACATCATCAGGAGACAAAAGCAGTTATGATGAAGGCTTAATTTGCCCTGAGCTGATTGTGGAGCCAGCTTTGCTCTCTGCAACACTCACCGAGACTTCCCGTAGCCAGTGCAGGTACTGGGCACAAAATGGGAATTGGAGAAATGTTCTTCTAAGCCATCTCTCTCTGTCTCCTCCCTCTCTCTATTTCTCTCTCCTTCTCTTCCTCTCTCTGTGTCTCTGTCTGTCTCTCTTTGAATATACGTAAGAACTGTCAGCGGGTGCTGCTGGACTAGGGGAATCATGTGACCCACAGGTAGGTCTGTCCTGTCCTGCCGCGTTGCATGTCATGTCTCAGGATGGACTGAGGAGAGCATGACTATATCCTTGATGATTTTTTGAGGTACCGCGGAGAGTGGTAAATACAAAACAAAACATTGACTTTGACTCAGAGGTCAGAAAATGGGCAACTTGACTCTTAACTCTGCCACTTTCCACCTCTTGGGTTTTTGGGAACTTTCCTGTCAAAGCCTCAGTTTCCCTGTCTGACAGATGTGGGGGCCGTGGGAAGTAGGTTTCCAGGCCTGGTGTGACATTCCCGTAGAAAGGATGCTGAGGCCATGGGCTGGGTGAATCTCTACACAGCAGTTAGGTGGCCAGCTAGCACTGCTACAAGGGAGTTTGTCATTCCAACAACCCATATGCTCAGTAACAGTCACCCAGAGAGCAGTGGCACAAAGGTGGGTAGGCCAGGAGCCACCAGCACCTGACCCCAAATGGAGAGACGTGTGGGTATTAATCAGAGAATGGCAGCCCACTCCTGCTTGCTCACCGGGCCTCCGTGAAAAATAAAATAAGTTCCCAGAGCCTGCCGCCCGGGTACACGGGTCACTTGTGGTGGTGGAAGAGGGATCCGGGCACCAGGAGCTTCTCCAAGGCCTCTACCGCCGGAATTGCTGACCATGAGGATTCTTTCCTTTTTGCTTCTTTAACTCAAAAATAAATGCAAGTATTAAAGACAAGGTGACTTCTGGCTGTGTCTTCACAGTCACACGGGCGTGTGAGCGAGGACTGGAGGGCGAGGCCCCTGTGCTGGGTACAGAGCAACAGTGGCGGCCGTAGAGCAAGGACGGTCTCTGCCGATTTTAGAGGTGCCTCCCGCGCTTCGACAGCTGCCAGGCGTGTCCCATAAATTACATCTTTTATTCTCACCACCACCTGCCCAACAGGCCTCATCGGATCCTTTCAACAGAAGAAGGAGCTGAGGCTCAGGAAGGCAAAGTGACTTTTCCAAGTCAGGCCAGAATGGGAGAGCTGGGTGCTGGCCCAGGATGTCCGAGCAAAGCTGGGATTTTCTTCTCACTCCAGATAGAGCTGCGCGTGCCCGTGAGGCCAGCACCTTCTCTTCCATCGGGCCTGGAAGGGTGTGGGGAGGAACAGGCTTCGGAGATCTCCCCAGCAGGCCCTTCCCTGTCTGCCTGGACAAAGGTTTACATCCACCCTGGGGAGAAACTTCAACACCAGACGCCCACTCTGATGCCCTCCTCTTCCCTGCCAGCCAGGCAGCCAGGGCAGGGTCACAGGTCACCCCCAGGAGCTTCACCCGGGGTCAGGATTGTCAGGCTGTGCCTCCTCTCAAGCAAGCCTGATCCCCTCCTCCCCTGGCCAGGAGATCTGCTCGCCTGAAGTTGTTATTGATTAAGATTTTGGCGTTTGTACAAATGCACAAGGAATCACGGTTGTCCCCAGCAACAGTGGGGCCCACAGGGCGTGATCATCTAAACATATGACACCTCCATCTTCTAGCCAGCTCGGAGCTAGGAAAGGCACGGTTCTTTTTGTTTGTTTGTTTTTTGGGTGGAGCCCAGCCTGCCCTCCCTCTTGCGCCCTTGGAGAGATGGAGGGTGTGTCTGTGGGGTGCGCTCCACCACGCCTCACTGAGCGTCTGTGGAGAGCCCGGCTGGCCAGAAGGGCAATGGGGGGGTGTAGAAAAGAACAAGAAGCCCAGACTGAGAGCTGTGTGACAGTGCCGGCCTGACACTTACCGGGCCACGTGCACTGAGTTCCTGTCCACAGAAGGGAAACGTTTTTGGGTGCAGGAAAAGTCAAGTGCACACATGAACACAGGCGCCGTCTGGAGAAGGTACAGGAACATCTTGGTGGAAGGACAAGGAGGGCGCAGGCGGTGGGTGGGCCATCGGGGAGCGTGAGGGGTGGCTTCCTAGAGAACACTGCATGAGGCTGCATCCCCCCAGACAGGCGGGTGGGGCTGTGGGGAGCCCGCGAGGCAGACCTGCCCCCCAAAGCCTAAGGCCAGCAGTGCAGAGCACGTGGGGGATGGCACTGTCTATGTATCAACTCATTTAAACATTTATTGAGTGCCTACTGTTTGTCAGGGGCTGGGCTATGGCCACTGGAGGGAGAGAAATAAAGGAGTCTGTTAGGGAAAAAGAAACACAGGTAATGTTTCTGCAGTTGCAGCTACAGTGATAGCAAGGGTTGTGCAAGATGCCCTGGTAATCCAGAGGAGGGAGCGAGTAAAGCCAGGAGGAAACACAGCACAGTAATTAAGAGTCTGGGCTCTGGAGTGCGGGGGCTTGGTTCAAACACTAGCTCTGCTGCTTGGCAGCTGGGTGACACCTGGTCATTTGAGCAACCTCTCCGGGCCTCTGCTTCCTCATCTGTAAAGTGGGGGTAAGGAGTCCTACCTGCTGTGCAGCATGGTGACTACAGGTGTTATACAATAGTGTATACTTGAATTTGCTCAGAGTAGATCTGAAGTGTTCTCACCACACTGAAACATAAAGGTAACTATGTGAGGTGATGGAGATGTTCATTAGCTAGATTGTGGTGATCATTTCACATTGTGTGTGTATATCAAAGCATCAAGTTGTACACTTTAAATATGTACAATTTCTAATTGTCACTTATACGCCAATAAAGCTGAAAATAAAAAAATAAAATAATAATGGTACCTTGCCTTATTAGGGTTATTGTAATGAGATGCTGGTACATGACAGCCAGCTCCATTGAAAAAATATATGCAGATAGATAGATAGAAGTTTATTACAAATTTTACTATTGCAATGATTGATTTTGATCCAACTCAGAAAGAAAGCTGCTCACATCATTGACTAAGGAGTGTAGTTCCAACATGAATGTTGGCTGATAATTTCATTTGTGTTAACAAGTAAGACAAAAGTGAAAAGACAAAGACATGACAATGATGTGAACAAATTCCTTGCTGAATCAGATGATAGTTTTCAAATACTTGAGAAATATTTTCTCAATTTTTTATTCTATTCACAGCGTATGAGCTACAGTCAGGACACAGGTTTAAGTTTTATCTGCATTATTGTTTTCTCCATGAGTATCCTAAATCTAGACAATCAGGACATTACTACATCAAGATCTGAGTGGTGGCACTTGCTGATTTCTGTGGTGAAATGCCCCAGCTCTGCCAATTTCAGCCTCCCACTGATGTCTCGGGCTGGAGCTGGGGGGACACTGACGTGGCGCCCACATTGTGGCGTGTCCCCTACACAGATGCCACAGACAGAGGGAATCTTGAGCACAGATTTTAGTAAATGTAGTTGAACAATCAGGAAGTGGTGAGTTTTGAGTATTTAATACCTTTGTTTTCAATATAATTTATTTAATTATAAGTTTATGTTGTTTAATTTTTAATAATGGCTGTTTAACTGCTGGCTTACAAAAGTCCTGCAGGTTTATCAGCTGGCCCTGGTTGCTGGTGCACTGTCTGTCCGTCTGTCCATCTGAGCAGCCCCAGCACAGTTCTGGGTCACGTGAGGCTTTCTTGAGCGAGCACAGGAACTGCATGGACGAGAGAGCACCTGGCATGTAGGTCAAGCGCTCTGCATGGCCATTGTTTTAAAATCTGCTGCTGTTATTATTTTTCAAACTTCCTGCAGGTGTAGGAGAGTGTTTGTAGAGCAAAGGACATTTGAACTGGGTCTTGATGGACAGAGGGGAATGTTTTAGGCAATGATCCTGTGCAAGGGACTCAGAAGAGCAGAGACGACAGAGTGAAGGCACGTGGCTATGAGTGCCTGGCAGGGTCTTGTGTGTGGTGAGATCTTGTACGTGCCATGGGGACGGCAGCACCGGGCAGTGCAGAGCCCATGCCGGCCACGAGCAGCAGCCTCCTCACAGACAGCTGTGTTGCGTTTTATGTGACGAAGGGTCACTAAACAGCCCTAGGAAGATGGGGCCACAGGCTCAGGCGGTCAGCCAGCCTGTCACTTGGCACCCGCTGGAGGCAGGGTTGGAAGACCAGGTAGCAGCCGACTGGGATCTGAGGCCACAGTGGGGAACTCCGGCAGCCACCTATTCACATGGGCCCAGAGGCCACCTGTGAGGACACCTGGGTCTACCCGGCCCTTTCGGCACATGGGGGGGAGGGAAGCACACTGCCCTGGCACGTCTCCCTTCTTGTGACGCTGGAAGCAGCAGGCCGGGCTCTTTTGAGAAGCTGTGGAGCCAGGGCCCCGAGGCAGGCAGTCACCTGCTCGAGATGGGCTCAGCGACTTCGATCCATTCATGGGCCATCCTCCTCCTGCGCGGCTGAGGAGCAGCACCAGACGGACGGGTGTGGAGACGCCTCCTCCGACACCCTTTCCGGCCTGGAAGCTGCAGCAGGGCAAGTTGGGAAGTTGGCAAGGTCGCCCCAGCCTCCCGGGGCACCTCTGCAGGAGGAGCTCCCACTGGATTTCTGCGTGGAAGCGGGACACCGCTGAGGACGATGCTGAAGCTGTGCCCATCAGGCCCCGCTGGCATACGTGACCCCTGACCAGACCTTCCCAGGCCCTGGGCTTCCACTGGGTTTTGAATTTCCTGGGACTTGTGTAACGGGAACTCCTCTTTCCAGAGCGGCAGGCATTGCCTCCAGGGATCCGTTTCTCTCCTCTTGCTTCCTCCTCCTCTGAGGCCGACATTGCACAACAGCCAGTTGGACCTGCTTCTCAGGGCAACTCCACCTTCTCCACCATCTGCGGGGCCAACACTGTGTGCTGGATCATTCAGCTTCTCCTTTGCTTTCGGACCCAAGCTCAGAAGTTTAGTTCCTCAACTGTTCGTCCTTGCTCATTAAATACCCCCTGCCCTGACCCGGACAGTGCCTGACTCAAGATCGTCACAGCAACACACACTTTTGAGGGTTTCTTTATCGGATACACTGCGCATGTGGTCTTCAGCCTCACAGAACTGAGGGGATAGCACTGTCTTTAGATTTATCTCACATAGTTAATATTACTCAGTGGAAATTTAAATCTTTATTTTTCATAAAGACAAATGCAGATATGAAATGCAGTGGCATGTAAATGTTGAGAAATTTAAGATAAACAATATTGTTAAAAGCTCCCATGAAAGGCTCTTAGATCCTCTCCCCTGAATTATACATTCACTGATCTTCTAATAGAAGTTCCAGGGCAGCATCTGAAGCAGTGATGGAGCATGGGCCCAGCGGCAGGGCCACGGGGCATGAAACTGCAAGGTGGGCAGGGCCACGTTGCTGAGGAAGGAGGGAGGTAGGGACCTCGGATGGCAGCAAAGACACTCGCCAGGGAAAGGGGGTGTCTTGGCCCATTTCTGTGGCTACAGCAGAACACCACAGATGGGGACATTTATAAAGAAAAGACGTTTATTTAGTGCATGGTCTGGGGATGGCACTGGCATCTGGTGGGGGCATCACACGGTGTCAACTCAGTTCTCTCTTCCTCTTCTTATAAAGCCACCAATTTCATCATGTCATCACCACCCTGATGACCCTCCTGTAGTCCTAATTACCTCCCAGAGGCCCCACTGGGGATTAAGTTTCCAACACATGAAATTTACAGGATGCATTCAAACCTTTACTGGGAGCCTCTCACGAGCCCTGGGCTGGGGTGGAGCCTGGCTTGGTCCCGGCTGAGCTTTCGGGAACGGCAGGCCAGGAGGTAACCTGTGTCCACACACAAATTGCTTTGCTGCCCCATGGTCAACAGCTTTACCACCACAAGCATGGGGCTGTTTCAGATCCTCAGATGCGCTTGTCTTTGGACATAGTCTCTCTCCTGTTGTACACATTTTGTGTGTAACAGAGTAAAGCAAAGCAGGCAGCTCTGGGAAGAAAGGAGATGCACTCACTCTGCAGACAAGCTGAGCAATATTTAGTCTTCACAGCCAAGGGAAGAAACTGTTAAGTAATAATTTAATTCAACTGCCTTGAATCCTAAACAGTGTCAGTGAGGCTGAGTTACTCTTTGGGGCTCAGATGGAAGGGGCAATACATGGAAATTAAGTGGGGAGAACCAATATTGAGTCAAAATGCTAGACTCACTCAGGAAACAATTAAATGGTATCTAGAGGGAACTGAATATTAAAGTCAAAATGCATCCTAATGGGCTAAGTGGCCTTTACTTGCTCTCTCCTCAAATCACATATTCATATATTTCCAAGTTTTGCAAGCTCCAAGGCATTCACACTGGGGACAGAGCATGGTATTTGTAGAATATTAAGGGTATGATGATGTTCTTCAATAGCTCACAAATAATTTAAGAGTTGAGCTGCCCAAGTGGGAGCTGACATGCTGCAACGTGTAAGCTGGTCTCTGTGGCATGCTGGACTCACACAGGTCTGCAGACTTCCACAGGGTGCGGTGCTACAGCACAGGAGTTGAGAACAGCGCAAGAGCTCTGCTAGAAACTTCCACTAGACACTCGAGGCCTTCACGGAATGTTCCACGGGGACAGACTGAAACTGAGGTGAGGCAGAAGGTGGCAGAGATGTCTTCTAAGGTGCAGAAATCTGGGGACAGGACTAGAAGAAAAAAGAGAACTTGTTAACAACCCCAAAAACTGGTGGATTGGCTGAAAAGCAAACAAGAGATTCCCATGGTGTGGAAAGCTGATGTCTGGGTTCCGAGGCATAAGGAGATCTCTGGAATCTCACCAGCGCTGAGACCACAGGTCATGCCAAAGGGAAGACCCCACGCTCAGAAAACTCCCGTCTAGCAGTGAACTGAGTCTAAAGCTCCAACGAGGCCCAGACCCAACCCAGCTACTGAGAAGACCGACCCCCCACAGCAGCGGGCTGGCAGCAGCAGGGGCATGCTCTTTTCTGGAGACAAATATTATTTACTTCAGTCTAGTTTTTACTTTAAAATAACCAACGTCAAGAATGAAATGAAAAATTTCACTTGACACATGAGGAAGAGCGAAGCCCCACGGCCATGAGAAACGTCAGAGGCAGAGTAGATGCTGGCGTTATCCAACAGGCCCTTTGGAACGCCGGTGGCAGCTGTGCTGAAGGACGCAGTACCGGGGTGGAAGCTAACTGGGAATTCCCCAGGCAGGTGAACGCTATGGAAAGACCAAATGGAAATGTCACAAATGAAAAACGTGAGATCACAAATGAAGATCAGCACACTGGGCTCACCAGCCGATTGGCATGGCTGGGCGCGGCTGGGCTGGCCCCGGCTGTTCATTAGGGCCTTCCCCACTTGTCAGTTCTCCGTGGACTCCGTGGGTGGCTGGAGCACGTCCTGCACGTGCAGGTGGGTGCAGCACAGGGGCAGCGGATGGGGCCTGGGGTCCCGTGAGGAGCCGTGTCGGCACTGGTCCAGTCTGTCCACACACACTCCAAAGCAAGCCACGGGCCCGTCCGAATAGCGTGTCCTGGGGAATTACACTGCCCCACTTCAGCGGGAAGGATTACAAAGTCACATGGCAGGTGGCATGAATTAGAATCCTATTACAGGAAGGATTGAAGACTAAGTGGAGACTTAGGGGTGATAATCTGTACTAAACCCAAACGGGGGCAGGCTGGGGAACACACCTAAAGTGTTGCAGGACCTTGCACCGTCCAGGGTGTAGTGAAACTACTGACTTAAGGTAGGTTGTAATATATCAACTTACCTATCCACTTATGATGATCTTTATTTTAGTCACTAAAATAATAAGGATGTATAACAAGCTAATGGCAAAGAAAATGGAATAATAAAACATAGGGGATTAATAAAAAATCCAAGAAGAGAAGGAAAAAGGAAAAACCTGGGACAAATAGGAAAAAAAGGTAAGATTATATATTTAAACCAAATACATAGTAATTACTAGGTTGAATCATATGAATTGTCTTTTTGTTAGTCAAAAACATCAAATATTGGCAATTCCATGTGGTTCAATTTAATGCATTAAATGAAAATTAACTACATACTCCAAATAAAAGGCAAAGATGATCATGTAGGATTTTTAAAATTCTCATATTAAAGCAGACATTACTTTGAAAAGGAGCAAAGAGATGTTGGAAGTAAAATGACATTAAAATGTACACCACGCAAATACTACGTGAAGGGAAGCTGGCGCGGCAGAACCAACACCAGACACAGCCGACGTGGAAGGAACAAGGACAATTCACAATGACCAAAGGCCAGTTCAGCAGTTGATACAGTTCTCAATAACACAGCAATCCACCTAGTA
Organism: Daubentonia madagascariensis; assembly: GCA_023783475.1. Taxonomy (NCBI): domain Eukaryota; kingdom Metazoa; phylum Chordata; class Mammalia; order Primates; family Daubentoniidae; genus Daubentonia; species Daubentonia madagascariensis. Next base: position 971,521 of record JAKFHU010000600.1, on the reverse strand, counting down.
TAATCGCAAAATATGTAAGCCCAAAGCTATAGAACTAAAAGAAGGAACATATTTATTTACCCACAAGCACAGATCCCAGGGACACCCTGAAGCACCATTTCTACCTCTGTGTGTATACTCAAGAGAGGTGGAAACTCATGCACACCAAGGAAGGGAAAAAAGCTTTGGATGTAAAAGCTTAAAATTAAAAATAACCCAAATATACCCTAATAATCGAATGTATAAATGAATTGTGGTATGCTCACTCAATGAAATATAGAGCAATAAAAACAACAAACTACTGCCAAACACAACAACAAACAGATGACTCTTACGAAAGCAAAGTTGAGGATACTTTATATAAAGTTCAAAGGTCTTGACGCCGGAGGGCAGGAGGGACGCTTGTGGTATGACGGTAGTATTTAATTCTTTGTAATCTGGCTTTACACATTTCCTTTCATAAAAAGCAGTGAGCTATAAACTTAAGATTTGTCCACTTTACTTCGTTTATGTTTTAATCCAATTAAAAAGCCTACAAAAATTTTTACAAAAGGATTTTTGTACAGCCATATTGTACATCATGACAAATGGATGGTGTGAACTTAAGGTCATAGCCACACAAGCCTACCCTAGCTTGCAGCTTTACAAATGTGCCGTAGCAGGCCTTCTCTCTAAAGGAATCAAATACAAACAAGCTAGGACATCTCATAATAGCAAGAACAGAAATCCAGATCAACCTCCCTGTGTAAAATACAGCGGCTGGGCTAGAGCTTCCAGTCCACCCTCAGGAGCATTTGGAACCCGGGACTTGACCGGTGTCACGATCGGGTCTCCTCTCTCATCTCTCCTGGTTCTCACCAACAGACTGAAGCATTAATAAGCTCCCGCCTCTCCCTTCTCCTCCCAGTGGAAGGGTTCTCCTTCCTTGCCCTACAACGCCAGCCTGACCCAAACCTGCCTGGCCAATGGCATGTGGGCAGAATTGACTTGTGCCACCTCCTAGAAGCTTTAAGAGCCACCGAGTGGGCCTGTCATTGCTCTCCGTCTGTCCCGGGCTCATTGGTGTTCCAGACAGAGGTTCCTCCTTCTGCTGGAATCCCAGAATGAGGAAGACACTTGGAACACAAACCCAAGGCTGACCTGGAATGTGAGCAAGAAACAGAGGTTTCTTGTCTAAAGCCATTAATACTCAGAGGCTGGTTGTTACTGAAACACAAGGAACTGACTGATACAAAACTTACCGCCCAGGGAGAGACATGGATACTGGGGACACTTGGATTGCATCCTAACAGCCCTGTGACCACACAGAATGGGCCTTCCTCACCCTCTAAAGTGTAAACTATAACAGGCTTAAAAGAGGTCATGTGATCACTTCTGGAACAAAACTCTGTCAGGAATGGATTTCTGTAATTACCCTGGATCAGGTAACATGACAGTTTTGAGGTCAGAGCGAGTACTACTCTCTACAAATCCATTGGTTTGAAATAAAACTTTCTGGAAGAAGGGGATTATTTTGTTTGCATATACAAACAATAAATGTACACTATATAGTTATCACAAGATGCCAGGAGTTACCATAGTGTATTTGGTGGTTATTTAAATTGTGAAAAACCAAACCATGGAGCCATATCCCCAGGCAAGGTCAGGGAGGAGAACCAAGAACTACTGCAACATGAGAGATTCCCGATGCTAGGGAGCATGTCCCCCGAGCTAGGCTGGCTCTGGGCACTGTTTACTCCACGGTACACTGGCTGGCACACGGAGGTAAAAGTCTCTTCAGACCCACCCAGCCAATTCATCTGTGCCTGCACTATTTACCGCAGGATTGCCAAAACCCAAGGCCACTGAGGAATTGGATAATGTCACCTATAAAATTAAATTCGTCGTCTTTGTCCTTAAACCCAATTGTCTTTATTCTTTGTCAGTGCCTGGTCCCTCGACACACCTAGTTTTCCAAAAATGAAATCTAAGATTCACTCTACTCCTCTCCCTACCATAGCAGATTGTATCAGTTTTCTATTGCTGCTGTAACAGATTATCGCAAGTTTAGTGGATTAAAACAACACAAATTTATCATCTTATAGTTTTGTAGGTCAGAAATCTGACATGAGTCCCAGAGTGCCAGCAGGGCTGTGTTCCTCTCTGGAGGGGAGAGTCCGTCTCCTGCTGCTGACGGTTTCTAGACGCCCCGTACTCCTTGCTGGTGGCCCGACTCCTTCCCTAAAGCCAGCAAAGGGGGATCGAGTCTTCCGCACGGGCGTCCCTGTGACCTCACCACTGCTGGCCTCCCTCCCTCTTTCTCCTCTGCTTCCACCTTCTTCTTTCAAGCACCCCAGGACTACACTGCTCCCTCAGGTAGTGCAGAGTAATCTCCCTATTTTAAAGTCAGCTGATTAGCAACCTTGATCCCTGCAACCTTGGTTCCCCTTTGCCATATAACCTACAGGGTCACGGTTTCTGAGGAGCAGGATGTAGACCCCTTCGGGGGCATCACTCCACTGAACACGCCAATCAAACACCAACACTCTAAAGACCTGTCTTCTTAACATCCTGGTGCTGCGCTGATTCCCATTCACTTCTGCAGTTCCAGCCCAACCACCCCCGCTTTGACCCATAGGTTTAGGGTGACCCCACATCTGGGTCTGCCTGAGGTGGTCCTGGATTATCCCCTTTTGGCCTCAAGTAAGTCCTGGTTTGGATAATCAGTTAGACGGTGACTATTTCATGCTCCGTCTGTGCCTGTCCACTGAGAGTTCCCCAAGCATGCTGAGCCGCCTCACACCTGCAGCCTTTCTACTGTCGGTCCTTTCAGGAGGGCTGTGCACACCAGTGCACGTTCATTTGGAAGCATAAGTTATCCTTCAAGGGTAAACTTCCATGTCCCATCCCTTGCTACATCGACCTGTTGCATGGAGGCATATCTGATCATATCTGCTCTTATGCCAACACTGTTCCTCAAACACGGCTGTTACTAAATGCCGAGTGCAGAGGAACTATGTGTGTTATCTCTCCCCTCCTGACGCTGAGCTTCGAGAAGGCGAAGGTGCCTCAGGTCTCCAAGCACCCACCCAAGAGCCCTGCACAGAGTCAACTCTGGGTAGACAAGGATGGGGTTGAAACAACTTGGCATCCAGCCTCTTTTATAAAAATGAAGAGTCAGAAAGGGCCAGTCCCCTTCCTCCACTGCATTTAAAAAGAAATTGATGTACAGAGATACCACTGAGTACATGTTAGGGTCCCTTTTAGTTTTATTCATTAAAAATTATGTTGTTAAGTATAGAAGAATTGCAGAATTTTAAAAAATCACTGTTTTGCTAACTCAAAGGAATTAATCGGTTTGAGCAATGTTTACCGATGGATGAATCCACCAGATTAACGACGGATGGAGAATTTGACAATGGGGAGATAAAGCTGCTGCCACCTAAATGCCCTGATTGATCTTGGCGTCCTTAAATGTAGGTGTGTCCCTGATTCGGTATGAATCACACCAAGTTCTACTTATAAAGTATTCTTGCCAAAAACATTACATTTGAAACTACTAAAGCTTCTACCTTCCATTTACAAAAAAAAATTGAGAATAGAAGATCAACTTAAATGACACCACAAGGAACAGACAAATCCTGCCTGGTAGGCATTCACAGGAAATTGGCCTGATTTCTGGAAAAAGTGAATGCACAAAATAAAAGAGGGGCCGGGACTTTTGAGCAGTAAAGAGATTTAGGAGACAACCCAAATCAATGCATCAACCTTGTTTGGATTCTGACTCAAACTAACGAACTGTACAAACATTTGTGAGCAGTCAGAGATACATGACTACAGGCTCAGTGTTGAATCAATGTAAGAAACTATCGTTAATTGTGTCAGATGTGATAATGGCATTTTGGTTATAAATGAAAATTTCCATTTTTTAGAGATACATGCTCAAACCTTTAGGAATTAAATGATATAATATCTGACATTTGCAAAAATAAATGAAAAAAATTATCAATAAATAGATGAAGCAATTATGAAACATAAAACCTCTCAACCTTTAGGTGTGTTTAAAATTTTATGCAATCAAATTTTTGAAAAAATAAAAGTCACAGATTGTACATCTAATGTGATCAAGTTAGTGAATAAAATAGTTTTCTCCCAACTATGCAGCAGATATTTTCACCAATAAATGGGGAAGTCAGACCCAAAAAGTCAAGAAAATTTTATGACCTAGCTCTGTCACAATGCCTCCTCAAGACTTGCATGATCACCTAGTGCCTTTCTTATTTTACACACAAGAGCTTATGCAGCTGGGCAACCTTCATAACTTGCTGCAAACTCTGTTTCTGGTCTCTCCAGGTCGCCAGCAAGCTTCCTTCCTTCCCTTCTCCCTTTGTTCTCCAAGATGCCTGGCATGTTCCTCTGCGCACAATAGATATTCAACACCTGCCCTTGGAGTGAATGAGGGGATGGATGGCTGAGTCTTTGTACAGTTGCGATACCGTAGCTTATGAATGAATGGATGAGGCTAATAAAAAAGACCATGTTTTGCACTGAAATTGCTTCATGGTCCTTCTGGGTCCAGAGACTCTTTATCTACAGACATTGTGTCTATAAATCCATATCTACCAGGCCAGGCTCTTGAGTGAATGACTTACCAACTTCCCACTGCAGCCCCAAGGATTCCGAAAGACTCAGAGAACATTCGAAGGCAAAGGGAAGATTATTTCCCCACTGAGAGCTGCAGACTCTGAAAAGTGGGGACGTGAAGGTAAAAAATAAAATAAAATAATTCCCTACTACTAGACCTGGTGTAGCTCAAATTCATGAATCTCCACCCTGATCTCTCAATCTGTTTTCTGCATAAATAAAACAGAGGCCCTGGTTTGCATCAGAATTTCATAATGTGCTATAAAATCCATGCCAGCGCCAGGCATCTAATTTAAGAATTATTTCTCAATTTTATGTCTCGCACCCTGCTTCTGCTTCTTTCTACTTACTGGATCCTTCCCTCCCTCTCCCTAACCAGCTCGGCTCCCCTCTCCCTCCACCCCTTCCCCCAGATTCCCCCTCTTGCCTTCTTCCTCTTTCCATAATAAACGCAGTGGCCTGGCCTGGTCAGATATCTGGGAGTTGGCAGAAAATGCAGGTCACATGCTGAACACTGTCTCCACCACATCTGGGGCACGTGGCAGCAAAGCCCTTGTGTTCCTGGGTGAGGTTTAGAAACACAGGTGGAGATTCAGGCTTAGCTTGCATGGGGCCTCCCAAACCCATGTGCTGGTGCAGGCCCGTGAACTGACAAAGAGCTGAGCAAAGTCAGTACTTTCTGAGCCTGGTCTCCCCCCAAGGACCTCACTCTGCTCGACCGAGTTTCTCTCTCTTTCCACCCACTGGAGTAGATGGCTCTGAGGCTGGAGGGAGGGCTCACAGTCGCGTCAAAGGAAGCAGAACGGTGGCAGGAGGCTGGTGCCTCTGCTCAAACCCCTCACGTGGCTCCCTGCCGTCTGCCCAGCACATGCGATGGGTTCGGCCTGGTTCTCATTAGCTACATTCACTCGCCATCCGACGCTGGCTGTGTTCCTACTCTCAGGAAGGCAGCCTGTGGGGTCTTGGGACACAGTGGCGGACAGTACAGCCAGGGTCCTTGTACCTCAAGGAAGTGAGCTCTTCAGAGGGAAGATGAATAACAGACACATCAAATAAGTCAATAAGTAAGTGGACGTCACACACATGCCGTGCTCGGGAGGTAAGTGTCTCAGGGACTGTTCTGAAGGGAAGGAGGAGAGGCTGAGCGAAGCTCTGGGTCTCCAGGAGAAAGGGGCGGTTGGCTGTGTCTGGGCGAGAAGCAGCCCCATGGAGATCTGGGAGGAAACACTCCCAACGGGAAGAACAGGAAGTAGCACCCTGGCCTGAGAGCGAGTTTTGGGGGTTCCAGGCCAGAGCCACACCAGTGTGGGTGCGCGTTGTGGGTGAGAGGGAGGCGGGTCGGCTTCCTGCTGGGAGAGATGCAAACCATCAGGATGTTTTCAGCAGCGGCATGACCTGGGATGCTCTATCCTTCCAAATTCTCTACTCGGCTGGTGCAGAAAAGCAAGAGAGGGCTCAGGAGAGCAGAGGGGCCATCCTGCTGCTGCAGGCGAAGGGGACCCTGGCTAGCACCGGGGTCACAGCTGTGGAGGGGGGCAGAGGTGATGGGATGTGCCAGTGCGTTGTATGTGGGCTGCAAAGAAAGCACCATCCAAAGACCACTCCCTCCCTTCTGGTCTGGACATGGGTGGTGGCCTGTGGTTTCCTAAGATGGAGAGAGCTGGAGGTGCCATGGATATAGGGAATAAAAACGGCACTGCTTTTCCAGGAAAGGCTGTAATGCACGTAAAACATCCAATTAGAAATGCGGCACAGTGGCTTGATGCACATACAAGTCCGGAGCCCAAGGCTGAGGCTCCAGCTGCAGATGGAAACTTGAGAGTCCTTGGGTGGACCAGGCAGGCCACCCAAGGAGAACCTGCTGCGGGGCAGAGGAAAGTGGTGGTGGGGCCTGGAGGCAGGTTCCGTGGGGATCCAGAGAGCAGGCACAGCCCCAGAAGGGGTGGGGAGGACTTGGGGCCAGACAGGGTGGTGCCTCTTTGCCAAAAGCAGCCCCAAACCCTCCAGAGGCAGCCACTGGAGCGAGTGGCAAAAGGAAGGCAAACTGGCTGGGAACCCGAGGACACGAGGAACAGCAGAGCTGCAGGGGGGCCTTTCTCTGTCCCCCACCCAGCAGAGTGAAGGGACGTGGCATTTCCTGGCCCCAGGCTAGCCATGGAAGCTGGCCCCGGTGGATTCATTCCTCCCTTGGACCAAAAAAAGTCCTCCTACAACAACAGATGAGTCCAAAACCACCCCGAGGGATCAATTGGGAGCTTTGCCAAAAATAAGTGGGCAGAGGAGACACTCTCCTTCCCCACCAGGCCTGAGACTCTCCTCCCCAGCCTGGAAATACAGGCACTGTGTAGCCTGGAACCCCCTTTGTCCCTGCAAGCCTGAGACTCCCCTCCCCCACCCAGAGACAGTGGGGAGCCTGGGGGTGGCTCAGCACGGGGGTCACACCACAAAGATTGCCCCCAGCCAAGGAAGTCAGGGCCACCCCTCCCCCTAAAGAGAGCCCTTCTGCCCTCAGTGGGCTCCAGCTGGGGCCAGTGGAACCCCCACAGCACCAGATAAACCAAGCAGAGCAAAACAGTAGCATAAACACCCTGAAAATGAAACTATCACTAGAGCCACAGCCCACAGAAGTAGGCCAGGGCCTGTGTACTAAAATAAACAGGGTGACCAACTGCTGCAATGAAAGAAGGAAGCGGGACCCAGAGTGTCCTAACATGACAGACAGAATGTCCACGGTGTAATTGAAAGTCACCTGTGACTCCAAGAACCAGGAAAAATCACTATTCGGATGAGAAAAGTCAATTAACAGATGCCAACAACAAGGCGGATGTGGTGTTGGAATTGTCTGACAAGATTTTAAAGCAGTCCGCACAAAATTGTTTCAGCAACCAGTTACAGATTCCCTTGAAACAAACGCAAAAAACAAAAAAAACAAAGAAAGAAAAAATCTCAGCAGGGAAATTGAAGGTGTACACAGAGAATCCGATGGGAATTGTAGAACTGAAAAACATAGTGACAGGAAATTTTGAGACTTGCTGGAGGGGCGCAGTAGCAGCGTGGAGGCGACAGAGGACAGAGCCAGTGAACTGGGGGACAGATTGGAATGATGACCCGTTCTGGACGGCAGGGACAAGGAGACTGAAATAGAAAAGAAAAAGGCCCCTCCAGGACCTCGGGGACAGTTACCGAATCCCAGCCCTCCCGCCGTCGGAACCCCGGGGAGGAGGAGGAGACCGGAGCTGTAAGAGTATCCAAAGGAATAGCTGCTGAAAAACCCCCAAATCTGGTGAGAGACATAAACCTACAGATTCAAGAAGACTAGCAAAGCCCAAACCAGATAGACCCAAAGAATCTCACGCCTTGGGCACGTCCTATGCAAACTTCTGGAAACTAGCAACAGAGAAAATGTCGTGAAATCAGGCAGAGAGAAGCCACCTGGCCTGCCGGAGAAGCTGTCAGCCCAGAGCTCTGTGCCGGTGAGGCCCTCCCAGGATGAAGGGGCCGTGGGGACAACGCAGGGGACAGGAAATTAAGAGGCCTTGCTGCCAGTAGACCAGCTTTTAAAGCCTGGATAATCAGAAAAGAAATGATCAATGAAGACGTCACGAACCATCAGAAAGAACAAGGGCAGGACAGGAACAGGGGTGCACAGAGTAGACTGTTCCTTTCTGTGTAAATTTTATAAATCACACATGATGCATGAAATAAAAACCACACCGACCCCATGATAGTTGAGGCCACGGTACCTGCAGGCGGCAGATGCAAAGGCACCTGGATGGAAACGAGGTCTCCACGCTTCACATGAAGTGACAAAATGTCGACACTAGTGGAAGGTGCAAAAGCAATTAGGAAGCCAGTCTTTTCAACAAATAGGACTGGAGCCACTGCTTATCCTTAGGCAAAATAAATGAATCTCAACCTAAACCTCATACCTTATGCAAAAATTAACTGGAAATGGTTCATAAACTTAACTGTAAATAGGAAATCTAGAAACCTTTTAGAAAAACAAAACCAAGATAAAGTCTTTGGGATTTAGGGCTAATAAAAAGAGTACTTAAACAACAACAACAAATCCATAAAAGGAAAAACATGGAAGTGAACCTTGTCAAAGTTATCCGCTTTTCCCTCTGCAGAAGGCCGTGTGAAGAGGATGGAAAGACAGGCTGCAGACTGAGGGAAGTTCCTGCAAATCACATATCTGACAAAGGATTAACGTCTGGGATTTATAAAGAATGCTCAAAATTCAACAGTAAAACACAAAACAATCTAACAAGATGGACAAAAGCATTTCACTCTATAGGATGTGCAGATGGCAAATAAGCACATAAAAAAAGGTTCAGCATCATTAGCCATTACAGAAATGCAAATTAAAACTACAATGAGATATCATTACACACCTATTAAATTGCCTAAAACAAAAAATAGTGACAACACCAAATGTTGGCTAAGATGCGGAGGAATTGGCGCACTCGTACGTTACCGGTGAGAATGCAACACGCCAGCCTGGAAAACAACCCGGCAGTTTCTCATAAAACTGAACATTTAATTGCATTCCCGGGCATTTATCCCTGAAAAGGAAAGCTCATATTCACACACAAACCTCTACATGAACGTTCATAGGAGCTTTATTTATAATAGCCAAAAGCTGGAAACATCCCCCATGTCGCTCAGTGCTTAGCAGAGTGTGGTGCTCCCACGCCATGGACACCATTTAGCAATAAATAGGGAGCCCGTGGTGCTAGGCTTGCTCTGTATCCTGATTGCTGTGGGGGGCAGGTGAACCTGTGTGTGTGATAAAATTGTATAGAACTCAATACACACATACACGCACAAGTGCAAGTAAAACTGTGGAAATCAGAGTAGAATTGGCGGGTTGTCTCAGCGTCAGCATCCTGGTTGTGGTGACCATAGTTGTGTGAGATGGACACACAGAACCTCTCTGTATTATTTTTTATAATTGCATGTAAATCTACAATTACCTCAATAAAATACGAAAAAAATGAAAAATAAAAAGCAGAGAGGAGAGAGCAGGAGGGCTGGTGAGTACAATGACACAGAAAAAACAGAGGAAAACAAATTGACCTGTAACGAACACTTACCAGCTGTGTTCTAAGTACTTCCTGTATTTAACTCATCTAAACTTCATAGCATCCTGTGAGGTTAGTAATATTATTGTTCCCATTTTGCAGAGAGTGACTCCAAAATGTAGAGATTAAATAATGTTCCCATAGTCACACAGTTGATAAGTCCTGCCTTGGTGGGATGTGCAGGGCAGTTGTGCAGAGAAACATCAGATAGTCCACCAAGTGGCTTGTAAACTGTAAGTGCAAAAAAGTCCGGTTCCGAGGGCAGGAACCCGGTCCAGCGTACTGTTGTACACTGAGCACTAGAGACAGTGCCTGGCACGTGGCAGGTGCCAGGAAAAGACCCGGGTGCTAGGAATCGATGGAGCACAGGATATTGATTGAGGAGATGTCTTGGCAAATGGCATTTAAGTGGAACCTGGAGTGACGAGTGGAGTCGGTCACGTCACTCCGAACATTCCAGAGGGATTCCGTCTCCTGGAATGAAATCCAAGGTCCTCGTCCTGCAAGGCTTCCATGGCCTGGCTCCTGGCCACCTGTCTTCTCTCATCTCCTCCCTGGCTTCCCTCTTCCTCCAGGTTTGCCTTCCCTGGGCCCCCTGCACGCCCTTCCCTCTCAGGGCACGTGTGCCGCCTGTCCCCACGGCCTGGAACTCCTCCCTCAAACACACGCAGGACTCAGTTAACTGTCAGCACTTCAGATCCCTGCTCAAGAGTCCCCTTGGCAGAGAGGCCGTCACTGCCCACCCACGTAAAATCGTAGCCCGCCCATGACTCTTTGCTTCCCTAATCTTGCCTTATTTTCCATCATAGCTCTTACCACCACCAGGAGGACGTGTTTGTAACCTGCCTCCTGACACCAAAAGAGTTGTGTATGTGGGGACATTTCTCTTTTGTTTGTCTTCTCTAACACTACATTCTCGGTCCCCAGAAGGGGGGACTTATCATATAGTAAGTGGGCAGTAAGGTTTGTTGAATGACTGAAGGGCTTATCATATAGTAAGTGGGCAGTAAGGTTTGTTGAATGACTGAAGGTAAGTGGAAACCAGACGTCAGTGTGCGGGCGTGCCCTGGCGCTGCGGTTGGCGGGTGTGCAGTGAGGCGGGAGGCCCCAGCCAGTCAGCCAGCGAGAACCGAGAGCCCACCTTCAGTGGAGGGGGTGCTGGGCAGAAGGGAAATGACTTCCCACAGGCCCAGAGAGCGCCCAGGTCAGAGTCGGGGTGGAGAGGAGATGAAACGGAAGTCTTCCTGGAGGAAGCAGAGCCCAGGTCTGTACCTCCCCTGGGTGAATTTATTGTCCCCTCGTGGTTGGGCATTATCTAAGCCAAAGAATAACACAGCATTTTGTTCTAGGTACGTGTGATTCTTGGGGTGTCTGGAAGAAACAAACACAGAGCAGACCTGGAAGAGAAAGGCCTAAGTTAGGTCACTGCAGATTGTCACAGCACAGAACACAGGAGGAACAACCCAGATGGGTAAGAGGAGAGACAGTGTGAGCAGCCGGGCTGGATCAGCCGGAGAGGAGTGCGCGTCGGCGTAATTAAACGGATTAAGGACGTACGAGTGTGGAGTAGAAATCAATAAGTAGATTTGCAAAAGGACCAAGGAGAGCTTCTAGAAATAAAAATCTCACACACACACACACACACACACACATTCAGAACCTAAGGCCCATTGGTCATGCTGAGCAGCAGATTAGATATAGCCGAAAAGAAAGAATTAATAAACGAAAAGCTAAAACCAAGGAAATTAACCAGGATGCAGCACAGAGAGATGAAGCCTTTGTCTGACAATGTCTTTATTTTGTCCTCACTACTGAATTATAGTTTAGGTACTGGAAAGAGATTTGTGTGTGTACAGTTATCTTCCCCTGGCACATTTGACATATCATATACTTTATGCCACTGTTTTACGGCCTTCATTTACCGACCAGTTATCACCATTTATTGTAAACCTGTGGCGACTAAGCCAGTATGATCTTGCCGCAGGGATAGACAGACAGAGCAAGGGGACGAGGAAGGAACCTCGGAACAGGTCCCTGAACATGCTGGTGTAAAGCACAGCTGCCCCACAATCCGGCAGGTGAAGAATGAGCTATGCAATAGACAGTGTTGGGATCATAGGTTTTCTATGTGCAATGAAAATACTCACATCATACATAAATTCCAGGTCAATTAAAGACTTGAACAAGAAAAGGAGAACCCTAAAACTTTCAGAATTCAATGTAATATCTGTATGACCTCTGTTAGAAAATAATATCTTAAGACACACAGTGCACATATCATAAAGGAAAATTGAAGTATCAAAACTTGCATCTAAACATCTAAATCTGAAAAACATAATATTAATCAGAAACATGAATTTCAAAGTATACATACAATATGATACAGGATATAAATGACTCTTCAAAAGTTAAAAACATGCAAAATTATCAACTCAATGGTTTCTGGATAAACGTGTGTAATAATGTTCTACGGCCGTGAGTGGGAACACCAACCTCGGTTTCACGACAGTGACTGCTTCTGGAGATGGGGGGCAGGCAGGGCAGGTATTGAGATTAGAGGAGTGAATGGGGTGCTTCAAGTCTGTTATTAACATTTTATTTTTAAAAGAAAAGCATCTAAACCAAATACAGCTAAACATTATATTTTTAGAAAACCAAGTGGTAGGTATGAAAATATTCATTATTCCCTATACTTTTATCTGAAATATTACACATAAAAAAGAAGGAAAAATTTGAATATATACACCAGGATGTTGGCATTGTTAACTGTGGATCCTAAGATACCTGGAATCACCCTTGTCTCTACATTCCTGTGGTTTATTGTTTATCTCTTCTAGAAAATGTCTATGTCTGTTGACATTTTGTTTTCTTCCTTAGTCAACTTCAAGATTACTATCTGCTGCTTTCAATCAAGTGAGTCCTGACCGATAGAGCATCTTCTGTTGAGACTGGCTCAGGGCTCAGTAAATCACTGACCTGGTTTCTGGGCAGGACTCAGCCCACTGGACTCCCTTTCCTGACGGATTATGGGCATTCTCAACCCGCCCCTGTGAGCCAGCACATCACCCAGGATCCCCAGCAGTTCTCCGGGAGCCCCTGCACCTCTTCCCGGTGTTTCTGACCCTCATCCAAAGGGCTTTGCCAGCACCGAACAGTTTACACCCCTGGTGCTGGACGGCAGCTCTCCAGTGGGAACTCTGGGTACTTAGCACTTATTTATCACCATGTACTGCTGGAACTTAATGATACATAAATCTCAAATTATGAAGTCACAGCTCTCCATATTCCTGGCTCAAAATGATCCTCAGGATAAAATTACCAGGGAAGCAAGCAGGAGGGCACTTTCCAGCGTCAAGGCTCGCGCTGGACGTCGCAAGGAAATGAATCTTTCCTATGCAGCACGAGACTCAAACGCTTGAGAATTTATTCATTCCTGAATAAAAGAACAGAGTGGAGGAAGACATTCGGAAGAACGTGTATTATTATTCCTGTTTGCAGAGGAAGGAACAGGCTGAGAGAAACAACGTGGCCAGTCTGAGCTGTGCCGCTAGCCAGTTCTCTGCGAGGACACTGCGGCCACAAGTCCGAGCGAGGCCGGCATACGCAGGACACCTCCACCCCCTCTGGCTGCAGGCTCCTGGGTCTCGAGGGTAATCTCGAAACCATCCCTGGGGGGTTGCCTGCGCTCTCCCAGTTTCCCTGAGTCCACCTCTGTCTTTCTTCCCTTCTCCACCAGGACCTGAGCCTGCTGCTTCTGTCTGCCGTAGACCCATGTCCTTGCTCTGCCCTGGTAGCACTCCCTTCGCCTTGACTCCCGCGTCCGGCTGAAATTCAGTGGCATCACTCACCCCTCCTCCCCAGGCCCTTCCCCTGCAGCCGCGCACGCTGGGCAGCCATTCCGAGGTCCTCTGTGGTATGTTCCCTTGCAGGCTGGGGCGCAGCAGGCCGGGTGCAGCTCCCTGCCTTCCATGCAGTCCCACACCCTCAAGGCCCCAGGGTGGCCAGTGGGTCTCTGGCTCCACTGCCTTGAGGCTCCTTGGCCCTGGCAGACCTGACGGTCTCCTGGGCTTGGGCCACTCCTGTTCTCTGTCCGAGGCAGCACGGGATGGCCAGAGGCCTTGTGGAGCCACGCGGAAAGCACAGGGTAGGGTGCTTGGAGAATTGGGTTCCATGCTGCCTCTGGCACTGACTCATGACCCCAGGCAAGTGACAACCTCCCTGAGGCTCAGTCCTAGTAATCCTGTTGTGTTAAGGTCCTCTATGTGTTTCGTCGAATTGTCTCTACAGTGTCACGTATATTATTCTCCAGGGACTCTGTGTGTTTCAGGATCCGCACTAGCTCTGGGGAGTCATCTTCACTTTCCTCCCCTCCCTGCGTCACTTTCCTCCATGGGTTTCCTCTTCCACGTCCATCTGCTGTAGAGCTCACCTTTGGCCTTCCCCTGCCAAGGAAAACCAGAGCTGGGTAGTATTAATAGTTAACACAGTAAAAACAGATTTATCCAGGACCATTGCAACAGAAGAGAAGAGATCTCAGTGTAGAACTGGGCTCAGTTCCAAACACAGCGAGGTGAAGTCGGGGTTTATAGCCAAGGACCAGGGTGGGGGTCCGTGGATGGAAAATCACCAAGGGACACCAGTGCCAGGGGATTCTGGCCAAATCGTCCTAGCAGGATCTTGCTGGAGGCAGGCCAGGGTGACCAGACCTCACCTGGGGACAGCAGGAGATGAGGGGCTTGCACATGTGTCACGGGTGGGGTTCTGGCTGAACCAGCTTGGCAGTTTTGCCAAAACTGGGCAATGCAAAGTTAAATGCAGATGCCCATGGTGGGGCTGAGTTGAGAAGCAGCTCAGAGGAACCTGGCTAAGCCCCTTTCTCTGTTCTAGGATCCAGAGCCCCTCTCTCCTTTGCAACAGGGAAAATGTCCGACTCTTGCCTCTTCACCCTGGGACAATGGACACATGGCATCTTTGTGTCCAGGACTAAGGGACCATCCTGTAGCCTCTGGCTGTCTGGGGACCCCCCACCTGAGCTTCTCTGTGTCCCCCATGCCTCCCCGAGAGGCACTTCTCCAGAATCAGCGGTGGCTTTCCTCGACCTCCAGCTAGTGCTGAGCATGGAGCGGTTGAGGGTGTGGTTCTTGGTTCAGTCCAGTCAAAGTCGTGATGGGCGACCTGCTCCACGCCTCCACTGCCTGGCCAGGTGGACCCATGATCAACCTCCCACAAGTGCTCGGCCCTACAGAGGCGGGGGCAAAGGCCGGAGCACACACTTGGGCACTGCATCGGGAGGGGCCCTTCTTTCTCCCCCTTCTGTGCCAGAGCTCTGTGCCCTCTGGGGCAGCTGACTCAGGCCTCAGAGTGGGCTGGGCATGTCCTCCAGCTCCCTGGGCCCCCCTCCCACCACCTGAGGCTCTGCCAGGGCAGGTGGCAGTTCTGGTCATCCTCTCTACTGATGAAGAGAAAGTTGGGCACCCACAGCCGTGCTGTATCAGCGTCCCAGCCAGGAAGAACCCTGGTTTCCTGATCCCCAGTGGTTCCTTCATTCCATCCCATGCAAACCACACAAGGACGCAGCTCAAGAACAGCCATGTCCCTTGTCAGGTCCCTGTCTGGTCCCTGACACTCCAAAGGCAGAGGACGATATGTCAGGAGTGGCTGTTTGGAAAACAGCCTCTTGCAACGAATCTGGGGTTGGATCTCCTCATGGTCCCGGTCAGAACTGTCCCACCCCACCTGCCAGCCACCACTCCACAGCCCACTACACACACTCCCAGGATAAACATCCTGGTTCCTTTTCCATTGTCCACCCTGGCTCTGCTCCCTGGATACCCCGGGGCTATCCCAGTGTAGGGACTGCTAGGGTCTGGGCCTTCTTTAATGCAGGAAAGCCTGCCCTGCTGAATTCTAAGTATCCAGTAGCCCAGGTGTTTATATGAGATCACATATGGCCATCGACTATGTTGGTTACAACAAGAACTGTGGCAGCCACCATGGGACCGAGGAGCTCAGGCGTCGCCGGTGTACACCCAAGGCTACGGGTTGGAACGGCCAGGATGTCGCACCCGAGGAAGGGTGGATGGATTCTTCCCTCCCCCCAAAAGAACAGATAGAGGTAGTGGGACTTGTGCTCTGGGGTCTGATTCCAACTCCCTGTGCCTTTACTCTCCCCATCAGCCTCCAAAAGGCAGATCACTCACTTGCAAGGCCATTATTTTCGAGAGCTTTCCAATGCATCTTCTGATTTCAAACTCTTAATAATCTTGTAGGGTATGAAAGGTGGCCATCAGGACCCCTATTTTACAGATGAGGAAGCTGAGGGCTCAGGAAGGCCAGCGGTTTGCTTGAAGTTACACAGCCCTAGGACAGGGCCTGGCTTTAGCCCATCTCCTGTCTGTAACTTTGTCCTCTTAAGTTGCTCCTTTGGGGAGAATTCACCTCAATCCCTGCCTGGGGGACTCGGCTGCTGGGCAGGGGCACATGCTGCTGCAAGTCTTCTTGGAGGAGGCCAGGGAGGCCTGGAGGGGCAGAGCCACAGCCCCCCAGAGCCCTCCCCAGGAGCCCCAGGTGAGGATAGGGCGTTAAGGTTAGCAGGACCGGGGGGCCAAGGGCGTGTTCCCTCTCCTGGGGCCACAGCAGAGCCCTCAGGGTGCGCAGGGAGAGACGGGTCCTCAGGGCCTCTCTCCCATAAAGGATGGCTGGGGTGAAAGCGACTCAGCTCCAAGTGGGTCAGAGTGAGTTCCAGAGACTTCATCTCTCTCTTCCACTTTCAGACACGCAGCACATAAATTAAGCTTCTAGCGACCTCCAGGAGAGAGAGATCACAAGAGAGAGAATTGCCGGATGCACCTGCGGGTTGTTAGCGGAGTGAGCAATGCGCCCGGCAGGGAGAGGGGAGGCATGGGGATGCCTATTGTGCCGACAGAGCCTTTAAGAAAGGTGCCGCTTCCTTCTTTTACCTTTCAAGTTCATAAAGTTTTGTTCTTCTAAGTTGTGAGAGAAAGGGAATTTGCGATTTATTTGAGGAGGTTTTCTGAAAAATCTTTTTCACGGTAGCTGAGAGCTGACCTGTTGGGAAGACAGATGAACAGCTCGAGTCATAAAGATTCCTAAGTGACATTTTTGTGTGGGTTATTTTCAGGGGGGTCATTGCCGCTGAATTGCAACTGCAAACTCGTGCTTGGCACCTGGCTCCCTTAGAGAAAAACAGCTGCCGGAGATCCAGCCCAGGGCCAGGAGCAATGAAGATTTTCATTTCTGCAGGTCACCGGAAGACAGATGCACCATCTGACCTCTCAAACTCATCACTGGCCCCAGCATCCGGTGCAGGAAGGACAGGGCGCCAAGCTGGCCTCCAGGGACTGAGTTCAGCCTCCTGGAGGGGACAGCCAGGAGGGGCCCACGTCCTTCAGATGGTGCGGCTGAGGTTCTTGGTCCCCAGCTGCCCCCCAAGGTCTGAGCTGCAAGATCAGTATTTTCCTTCTGAGATCTGGGCACAGGCCTGAAGGGTGTGATGGGACCGACGTGGGCTTGGGAGTGAGCAAGGGATGGTCTTGGCCCCTTTCTCACTACACTGGATTTCCACATCTAAGAATGGGTGCACAGAACGACACTGCCTTGTTGTTCGTGTGTTCACTGGCTCTGAGCATAAGAAAGGAAGGCCAAAATTACCCAATTACATTTACATATGCAGTGCTCGCTCTCCCATCACTTGGAATTAATGTACATATCATAGATTTTAAGCCTATGTCCCTTTTGAGTGTACATAAGGAAAACAGAAGTGAAAGAAATTTGGTAATGTATTTTTATTAGTTTCTATCAATGTTGTGACAAATTATCACTAATTGAATGACTTAACACAACACAAATTTAGTATCTTACAGTTCTGTAGGTCAAACACCTGACGTGGGTCTCACTGGGCTAAAATCAAGGTGTTGGCAGAGCTGGTTTCTTCTGGAGCCTCTTGCAGAGAATCTGTTTCCTTGGTTTTTCCAGCTTTTTTCTTCTGTGCTCCCTGTGCCAAGCCAACAGTGTACGGTCTTGGAATCTCTCTGACTCTGACACTCTGGCCTTCCTTTCCCACTTTTGAAGACCCTTGTGATTACACTGGGCCCACCTGGATACTCCGGGATGCTTTCCCTATTCTGAGGTCAGGTGATCGGCAGCATTAATTCCATCTGCAGCCTTACTGCTTTTTTGCCATGTCACATAAGGTATTCATAGCTCCTGGGGGTTAAAACATGGACATTTTGGGGGGACATTATTCTGCCTACCAATCACAGTATTTGTAAAGTTTTAAAAAACATATTTACAGCCTGATTCTCTGGAACTTCTTGATTAAGAATTGCCTGCATTTCTGTTTTCCACACATCATCCTCTGTGCCAACAAGAGCATTTATGTAGCGTTCCTTAAGGAAATGCTCCACTTGCTTTCCAAGCCACTGCACCTGTTCTGCAAGCTTCAGTGTGCACACCTAGGCAATGACCACTATGGAAACAACACCATCTGGCCCACAGGCATGACAAGTATGTCCAGATTTCAGAGATTTTAAAATGTAAAAAAAGCTTTATCCTAGAATTGATGAAATACGACATTTTAAAAATATTACAGACAATGAATATCAGAAAGTACTTGACACTTAATTGGTACTCAATTCTAATGTAAGCTTATACTTACATTATGTGTGAGTATTATATGTAAACTTAAATGGTGTACAGAAAACATCATTTTCTGTATGGTTTATTGTTCTATCTCCTGTACCTTGAAGAATATCAGGAATTAAGTAGGTGCTTGGGAAGTATTTGTTGAATGAATAAAACCTATTTGTTGAATGAATGGGCTAATGGATGAATGAAGAATATATACATTCAATGATACACAGCTACTATTATTTTATTCTGATAAGAATTATTGAGTTATGTGTATTAAATTACATAATACTGGCATGTTGTCTGCATAAAGGAAGCCCCAGAAAAATAAATAACTCACTTCTCTTCTTGTCCTCACAGTCAGACTGCAGGACAGAGTGGCCCACAGGACAGAGTGGCCAGTGGTTCCCAGCCCCTGGCACAGAGCTTGTGCTCGGTGAGAGATGTTTGAGTGAACAGGCAGTGGACGGGTGCAGGAGTGGGACAGAGGGAGGGTGGTTGTCTTTATAAGGACATGGCAGTTACCAAGGCCTCTGGTCCTTCTCAAGGTCCTCTAGTAGGAAGGACTACAGATGATCTGTTTTACTTGCCTAGGACTCTTGGTGGCCTAAAATATGTTCTTGGAAACAAAGACTTGCTGATGCTATCATGAGATAACCCAGAAAGTCAGGACTTTCCAGAGGGAGGAGGCTGAAGAAACCCCGAGCCATAGAACACAAGCTCCCTGGGGCTGCAGAGCCTTCCTCCCTCAGTGAAGATGCTCGGCCACCTTTACACTTGGGAACCACGTGTAGTGCAGCCAGCGTCTCCGCCGGCTGTCTGATTCAGCATGTGTCAGAGCCGACCCAGGACACATCAAGTCAGAGTGAGGATGTGTAACATCTTAGTGTGTGGGTGTAGCAGCTGCGGTGGGAACACATCTGAATGACTTTGCGCAGTTCTGGGTGGCAAATAAGTGTTTAAATAGCTACATCACATGACTTATACTTCAGATCAGCTCTCAGCTCTCAGTCTAAGAGTCACTTCCTCATGCAAAACACCGGCTTTGGACTTTCAATAGTGTTGATTGACCCAAGGAAGCCGGGATGGCCTGAAGGCCCCTGGCCTGTAAAGGTGGAGAACCTCGTTCTGAGTCTTGGGCCTGCAACCGTGTTAAGTTGTGACTCTGGCGAGTCTATGGGGGTCTGTGGCTGGACACTCAAGGAGAGGCACCCACGATCTGTTGGTCTGTTATTCAGTCCATTCTTTTTGACAGAGCCGAAGAAATGCCCTTCTTGGAAAGTGACCACTTGGGCCCCAGGGAGATCATTGTGTTGAGTAAATTTACCAGCTCATCCTCATTCTGAAACCTTGACTCTGGGGGCAGAGAGAAAACTCAGAGTCCTGGAAAGATGGCTGAAAATAAACCAGATGCGTAGACTTAATTTCAGGACAAAAAAATAAATGCGGCATCTTTTATTTTTAGAATTTCATTTTGGGGCCAGAAACCTTGAACGCCAATGGAAGAAACCACTTGCATTTCCAAGAGGGTGGTGACCTTCAAAGTTCTTTTTCCAGGGGGAAGAAATTTAATTTAATCTTGTCTTCCTATATTTGTTCCTGTTAGATTACATTAAATGAGTTATTTTTAATCATTGTTCATAAATCACAGCAAGGGTACGCCCTGAGGCACAAAACATTTGCATAAAGATATTTGCATAAAAATATTAATCGCCACTATCTCTCCTTTTGGGTTCATGGGAAATTAGATGAATGTGCAGTGTGCAGGCAGCCAAAGGCAAGGCACAGGGGTATACCTAGAGGACGGGGTGAGGATAGGAACAAGGAAACGGCCCCGCTCAGTTTACATCCTCCCCAACAAGTCTCCTTCAGTTCAAAATGTGCCACTCAGAACTTCAGGATTGTCCTCAGGCGTCTCCTCCTCCATGGAGCCCACCCAGATTCCTCCTCTGTCACCTGTGAGCCATGACTGAAATTCTCAGGACACTTGAACATGCCTCTAAGCTCACACCCCTAGGGACATGTCCTGAAGTGGACGGGGAGCCCCCTGCCCATCACACCCGAACATGTGGGGTCTGTCTGGGGACGAGTGGCCGGCAGAAGCACGGAGGTGGGGTTCCTGGCTCCTGCACGGGCTTCTCACGGTCTGTGCCCACGGAGCGCAGGCTCCCGAGCAAGCGCCGGGAGAAACGCCGCGCCCTGAAAACATGCTCTCCCTCCCACGTCCCTCCTGGCCTCTGGCCTTTTTACTCTTATTTTCAAGCCACACGCTGACCCCACTCCCGCTCCCCTCACCCCTGAGCAAGCCCCCTGCTCCCCTCTTCCCTGACCCCGCCCCCGCCCCCTTCCCTGACCACACCCCCTGCTCCCCTCTTCCCTGACCATGCCCCTGCCCCCTTCCCTGACCACGCCCCCTGCTCCCCTCCTCCCTGACCACGCCCCCTGCTCCCCTCTTCCCTGACCATGCTCCTGGTTCCCCTCACCCCTACTCCCGCACTCCTGCGCACGTTGGTTTTGTGGGCGTCTGTGAGGTCCGAATCCTTGCGGAGGACCCCTCTGCCCTGTGCCCATGGCCTGTCCCCCCCACCCTCCGGCACAGCGTGTGGGCTGCACCTCGCCCAGCGCGGCGTCCCGCTCTCTCCCTGCGCCCCGTGCCAGAGCGGCCCGCACCCAGCCCGCACCCTGGGAGACCACCCCCCGCAGGAAGGCCCTCCGCCCACCGCCTCCCCCTGCAGCCACCGCCTCCCCCAGCCCTGGCCCGAGCCCCTGAGCCGCCCCTGACCGCCCGGCTCCAGGGACACACTTCTCCGCACCCTTTCGTCGGCCGTCGGTTCGCTGCTTTGCAACATCAGCACCGCTCCACGTGCCCGGCCGTGCGCGCCGGGGCCACACCGACGTGCGAGCACGTGGCGGCAGACACTCAGGAGGCCGGGAAGGCCTCAGGCGGCTCTCACTGCCCTATTTACTCACCCGTCCCCCGAGGGGATGGTGGCCTTCCTGCTGATGGAGACCTCAAGCCTCATCTCCGGCCCCGGTGCAAAGCGTGCGCCCTGGGGCCTCCGCTTCTCCACAGAGGTCAGTGGGTTTGTCCCGAGTCCTGCAGGAGGCCCCGGCAGCGCACTCCCTATCCCAGGCCTCTTAGGGTCCCGCTGAGCTGCAGCGCGGGGGGCGACACCTCCCAGCCCGCGTGGCTGGAGGACCCCTGTTCAGGTGCGTTTGAGAAGCTCTGAGTTAAAGTTAACCAGGCCCGCTCCTGCGGGGTTCTCAGCTTCTCAGACGCTCTCGTGCTCTGTAGTATGACACAACGGATATAGAGGGTGGCATATTGATTACAATATTCAGGCGGACTTTTTACAATAGAACATTCCATAGGATGGGTATGATGTGATAATGGCAAAGACAAACAGAACAATCACTACAGCTGACACTGTTGGTGAAGCACATTTGTGTCCAGGCCCAGTATCTTGCACTTAAAGCATATTTCTTCACTTAATGCTCATGACAAACTCATCCCTTAGACGCTGCCTGAACATCCACAGTAAAGGTGAGGAAACTGAGGTACAGAGAGGCTCAGAAACTTGCTGCGATGTTGGTGATGCCAAGAGCTGAGCTGAAAGAAATGGGGTCCCCAGGCCTCGCCCCTACTCCCTGCCCTGTGCCCCTGGGCCTCAGAGTCGGGGCTTTGCTGTCCTGCTTAGTGCAGCGTGACTCACAGGGACCTTTTGTCTAGAGAGAAATGAACACATTTGTTGGAATCCACTGGTGTTTCCTCTGAATTAATTCCTTTAATTGAAAATGGGAGTCACTACACCAGTGCATGGGCTGAGCCCAAGACCCCGATTCCAAAACCGGAAAGCAGATTATTGTGTTTTACGACTATGAACTACCATTCCAGCCTTCATTTCCCCGGCACTGCTGACCATGACCAGTGCACACAGCAGAAAGCATGGAGACATGTCTACCCATGCCAGGCATTCTGCAGAAAATGTGTCTATTTGGGAGGCAGAATCAGCACAGAAGGAAAGGGAGCAGCGGGTGGGATTTGGTCAGTGCTGTGCTGGTTTTCTCACTCTCCAGAAATTCGAGCCTTGATTGGTAGCATTGTCCCATCCCGTAGTGTAAATTCTCCCACTGTGATTGATCTTAAGTGACCAAAAAGGCATCACTAGACATTGTCATCAGCTGTCCTGAGCTCGTAGAAGCCAGCTTCTGTGCACCACCCAGATGTGAATACTGGCTTCTTGTTTCTCTCCTTTTATTTTCTTTATTCATTTATATATTTTTGCAAAAGGAGAGGCACAGCTCTGAAGTGACAGCGATTGTGCTGCAATTGAGATTCCAGTGCCAAGTTAAAGACAACTTCAAAATACAAGTATTGTTACGTATTTATTTCAGGCCTAGCAAAACAGCTTGACAGTTGAACCCACATTATAGAAGCTTTTGTGTATGTGAGTGAAAGATATTATTGACAATAAATGTAATATATCTAACTAGAAGGGCTTTGGTTAGGGAGGATTCGCAGCATCACCATGAGATGCTGTGCAGGAAACAGTGAGTGGCTGAATCTGGCCAACGCAGGAGGGTGCAAAGGAGCAGATATGCTGCCTTCTTCCACTTCTACTTTGTTGTTCTGTTATTTGTGCGTTCATTTATTCATTCGTTGGCTGCCGTGTTCCTGCCGTCTACCAGCCATGGTGTTGAACGCCGACTCAGAGGGGAAGAAAGAGATGAGGTCCCTTCTGCCACCGAGCTTGTCATCTAATGAATTTTGGAGCTTGGTCTTACCACCCAGGAACCTCCTACAATGAACTTTCCATAATTAGAACACCTGAGATGGGGACATGATTGTGTGTGAGTGTGAGTGTGGGGGGATGCCATGACAACTGATGAGTCTTAAGGTCACTGTACTGGCTTCACCATAAATTATCTTAAACTTTCTTTGTTCGTATTCATATTACAAAGTAAGGCAATGCCTGGCTGGCATTTGGTTCTGATAAGATCTCTTGGTTTTATGTCAGCAACCTGTTCAATTCCCTGGAGGTAGATTGTCCAAGTTGGCCTCTGGCTTCTGTGCAGTCAGACTGACCAGAAAGTCTCAGCACTTCTGAGACAGTAGGGGGCTGGGCTGTTCTGGCCCTTCTGGGCGTGGCACACAGGGGCAGAAGCATGTGTGTCCTCAAAAGACCGGTCTGAGAAGCAGAAAGCAAAGGCTGCAGGCTGAACATCGGGGGTCAGAGGAATGGCCCCAGCCCAGTAGAGAAGATCCTGTTTCTACAGCAACAATGAAAAGGAAACAGGAAGGAAAACAAATCCCTGAACACACGCTGCCGATCTCAGAGTGGGAGGGGCGGGCCTCACCTGATAAGTTCCAGGTGAGGGCTGGAAACATGATCCCATTTCTGGGACAGCTGTGACAAGACAGCAGGCCATAGCCAGCCAGGTGTCCCGGGCACAGCACAGAGCTTCCCAAGGAGCCCAGGAGGCAGGAAAACCGTGGATGCCGAGAAGCTCATTCAGAAAGGGGCCACGTGGACAGGGATGTGTTTAAAGGCTAAACCTGTGGTTTTATTCCAAGGCCTCCGGCTCTCAGCCAAAAGAATAACAGAGCTGGTTCCCCCCTGATTCTGTATGGACAGGAAGCTGCTATTTTCTGCCCAGCTGGGCCACCTTATCGCCCCATGGGTGGGGCAGCTTCTTTGTCTCTAGGTTCCCAGGCAGGGCTGCCCTAGGTAAACACTGACCACAGCCTGAATCCACGGCCCCAAGCCTGTGGGGTCTGAATGGCGTTTTCCCTCTGATGGCTGTTTTAGGCAGAGTAGGACAGCAACTTAGTGTAATTAAAAGAAAACAAGCTTGGAAATGGGGTGGAGCTGTGTTCAAATCCTGGCTAAAAACTTTGGTAACTCCATAGCCTTAGAAAACCACCTACAATTTCTGCATGTTGACATCTTCCTTGCTAGCACAGAGAGGGCCTGACCTCCCCCACCGAGCCATGGCAGAGATGGGAGGCTGGGTGTGCAGAGAGCTTCCCATCCCAGACAACTTATGCACCATTGACATTAACACTTGCGTGCTAGGTTGGCTGAAAGAAACACAAGATTAAGGCCATTTTCTCTGATCTTCTGACCCAAACTCTGTAATACCTGCAATACTCAAAGAAATGAATATTGCAAGTACAGGAGGGGGACCAGGGCATAGGGGTTGCCTTTGAATGACCTGGAAAAACAAAAGCCTTCCCTACCTCTCTTTGCTTGGTGAAGAAGCCTGGATCAAAGGTCCCGGCTCTCCCCACAGTGCCATTCTCCCGGGACATCATTACCAGGGAAGCAGCCATTTGTTGGCTTCGGTTCCGTGGTGTTTATTGGATAGCCTTCCTCTTCTCCCAGGAACCGTCTTTGTTTCACCAGGCAAAGCAACAAAATCATATGATGAAATAATCATCATGATAATTAACTCTTTTCATCAAGAGAACTAAGAGCACACATTTAAGGGCCACATATTAATAGCAATAATATTTAGAACAGGGAAAAAACTATTTTCCTTGCTACAGTCAGGCCTGAGGGTTAGGCTGTTCCCTGTAATGGGAGCTCCTCTGGGTTCGAGTCTGCTTGGCGGGCAGCACACATGCATTAATTGGGTTGTGCTTGGGCAGACACCCGCTCCAGTAAACTCAAGTTTCATCCCAAATTGCAAATATCATTCCCTGCTTTCTTCCTGGTAGTCATTATTACATTTGTGATGATTCAAATAGATTTTCTTCAGGCATTAAATTTTTAGTAAACAGACCCAAATTAACAGCTATTTATGACATTTTACTCCAGGGATCAAATCAAAAAGCACTCATTTCATATATAAATATCTCTCCTTCCCTGCTTTTAATGAGAGGGTATTTTTGTTGCTGTTGTTGTTCTTGAAAGCAAAATTAGACATATGCCTCTCTCCTCCCGGCTCCGGAGCATACGAGCTGTGTCCTCCAATTGAGGGAGCATTATTACCTCTAGGAAGTGAAGATAGAAGTGTGTTAATTTTCCATAATTCAGTGAAACAAAGCGTGGATCTGAAATCTCCCTCCATGGAGCTCCTCTCTCATCTATGGTAATGGGCTGCATTTTAATGAAAACAATTCAGCCTGTTCTAATGTATCATCGGGCAACGCGGGCCGCACCAGAGCCCGATTGGAAAGATGGCCTTTTCATTGTTCTCGGAGTAGCGCAGGCGACAAAGGAACTCAGCGTCTCCGAATGACCTTGCTGGTGGCAACGTTGCGTTTAGCGCTCATGAGGATGGCTTCATGGTCCAAGGATGAAAGGGCCGATGGAGGGGTGTCGGCAGCTGTGCGTGGACGTCGCCTTCCCGCACTGAAGGGGTGCGCTCACGGCTTACTTACTACAAAGATGAAATACCGCCCTGCCGGGGCAAAGCTAACCATCTATTGGCAGGGAGACCAACTTTCGGACTCCGGTAAATTTTGGAGAATCACAGATGACAGGTCAGAATTGCATTTTTCCCCTTGCGGGGGAGAAATTACAAGTTTTCATTCATGTATTCAGGTATCATTCATGTCTTCATGAACGGACAGGTGACTGGGCAAGGTGTTTCATGATGGCTGGGAAAAGTCTTCTGGCTAAATATGGCAAACTTACCACGTCATTTAGCTCTATCCCCTTTCAAAACCTCATTAAAATTACAATGAAGGGGGTTTCAACAGGCTGAAGCCGCGCCACAAAGATGACAGACGTGCAGTGTGGGTTGGAGGTGGAGAAGGAGAGGCTGAGTAGGAGCCACTTAGCAGGCAGTGTCTTGGCTGGGGCCCTGGCAGGGTGAGGGTTCTGGGCAGCCAGAGCAGTGAAGAGGTGAAGGGGACACCCCCAGGGGCGTGGGGAGGTGAGGCGGGGAAGGAAGGCCGCCAGGAAGGGGTGTGTCACCACGCCAGTCGCACGAGGGACAGCTAGAGCCTGAGCCCGCCGGGGAGACTCTGGAAGCCAGCGTAGAACACGCGCCCTCATGAGGAGGGCGCAAGGGCCTCCGAGGGAGCCTTTCAGAAACTGAGACCACAAACAAGGAAATGGAGAATACGAGGGACCATTTAAAAAAAGAAGGAAAATGAGGCTAGTCCAGGACTTCACACACCATCACGACAGGTTCCAAAAGGAGAGACTGTCCCTGTGGAAGGGAAGGACATTGGCAAAGAAATAATTCAAGCAAAGTTGCCAGTACCGACGGCCATGGGGCTCCAGCTCAAGTTTGCCCTGCACCCCACTTTACCCACCGACGGCCACCTCACGTGTGTGTTCCCTTTCACAGCAAAGATCACGATCTGCTGCCTGTGTCCAGTTTGCCTCCAGATGGACTTCGGCTAGCCGCAGGGTCACCACGGTGCGGGGGCCGGGCCTCAGGCACCTCCTGGCTTGTCCCGCGGCAGCCTTTGAGCACACTGAGCTCGCCCGGCTCCCTGGCACCCCTCTTGTTCTGGGTTCTCCCTCCCGCCTTGCCCACTGCTCTCTTACCTGCCTTTCCTGGTCCCCCCCCTCCCTGAGCTCTTAACGTTGGGGTGCCCTGCCCGGGGGGGCTCCCCCGTGTCCACACTGGCAGTCCTCGTGGCTCTCAGCCAGTTCCACGTCTCGGGACCGTCCGCGTCCCGAGGGCTCGCTCAGGGTGCCTCCAGCCAAGATCATTTTCCCAGCCCCAGACTAACTCATCCAGCTGTCCTTGTCACATTCTCTGGACGCCTGTCATCTCAAGCCCAAAACATACAAATGTAACCCCTTGCCGTGCCCCCAAATTCTGCTTCACCCCGTCCTTCCCCATCTCAGCGATGGAAGGTCCTTCCTTTCACTTGCTCAAGCCCAAAATTTTGCAATCAGCTTAAACTCTTCCTTTCCCTCACTTTCCACCTGCTATATGGCAGGAAGTCCTATCAGCCCCACCGTCGGGATATGTTCAGAATTTACCCATCTCTCTCGCCTGCGTCACCACTGCAGCCTCCAGCGGGTCTCCCAGCTTCGGCCCTGGCTTCTTCCCTTGCAGATGACCCTCAACCCCATGGCGGGAGTAACGCCGCAAACCTAGCTCAGCTCACTGCTGCTGTGCTAGAAGACCTGTGTGGGTCCCTCTGCCACCCCCGCCCCAGCAACCGACATGGCCCCGTGATCTCCGACTGGTCTCTTGTGACTCTCCTGGCTTCCGGCCTACCCCTGCCACCCTGACTCCCCTGACGTTTCTCAAGTTCACCAGAAGCATTCTTACCTCAGAGCCTGCTATGGACAGAATTCTTCCCCCCTACATTCCTGTGTGGAGCCCTAACCCCAGTGTGACAGTATTGGGAGGTGAGGCCTTGGGAGGTGCTGAGGTTTGGAGGAGCCCTCACGGTGGGAATAGTGGCTGTGTGTGGTTAGACACCAGAGAGCCTGCCACCCTGTCTCCTCCACACGAGGACGTGGCCAGACGGTGGCCACCTGCGAGCTGGGAAGCAGCCCTCGCCAGAAACAGCCCAGCTGGGGCCTTGAGGTTGGACTTCCAGCCTCCAGAACCGTGGGAGATGCATGTGGTTGCTTAGGCTGCCCAGACTGTGAGCATTGTCACGGCCGCCTGCGGGGACTAACACGAGGCCTCTCTGTGGTGCTTCCCTTTCTGGAATAAGATTTCTAACTCAGACCCTCACCTCATTATTCATTATTTCATTTTGCAACCTCCTCCTACCCCTGTCTCTGGCATTGTCATTTACTCTGTCTTTTATTTTATAGACTACATCACTTTTTAACCTACAGGACCATTTACTTGTTTATTATGTTTATTATTTTCTGTCTCACCTGCTAGAAGGTAAGATGCTAGAAAGCCCTGTTCTGTTTGTATCCCATGCCCCAGAAAGCACTTGGCACATGGCAGAGCTTAGATAAATTACGTGTTGAATAAATTAATTGAAGGGGTCTTTAGACAATCCAGTATACTTGATTAAAAAGACACAAATCAGCCCCATCATTGTTAAATTTCAATGAGGCAAGTAGAAGATCATTTTTCAGTGGGAAAAATCAGATTTATTCAAAGTGTTGGGGAATCTAAATGGTATCAAACTTCTCAAGAGCAATACGGAAAGCAAGAAGATAAATAATGCCCTCAGATTTCTGGAAGATAATATTTCTTGCACAGCATTTTATACTCAGCCCAACTTTTACCCACATGTGAGGGAAGAATAAAAGCATGTTCATGCATCCAGACTTGAAGCAGATATTACCCACACACCTTTTGGGGAGGAATCCTGTAATATATGATTCAACAAAACACATCCACAAACCAAGTTGCTGCAAGAAACAGTGACGTCAAGCAGGAAGGAAACCGGCTCCCCGGGATGACGTGCAGCAGCAGCGCAGACACCCAGACGGCAGCCTGTTCAGGCGTGGCGTGAAGACCAAGGACCCCATGGCAATGTACCCAGGAAGAAACGAAAACTGTAATGATCCTGTGAGGTGAACACACTGAGGGACAACTGTGCATCTGCAGGGGAGTTTGGGGATATACGAGGCATAGGTACATTAAAAACTTTAAAAAAAGAAAAAAGGCTTAACATATTGACTGCCACACTAGAAAAAAATGTTTTTCCTTGAGGCCATGGTGTTTTATTACAGAAAATAGAATAAAAACTTTGAAAACAAAACGATCGTTTCTAATTTAATGAAAAATTTTGTAATGTTTTCTGTATTTTTTCAACAAAAAGTAATATAAAAACTTGAAAATTAGTAATGTAAAAAGTAATGTGAAAAATTGAAAAATAGTCCATAAGGGTAAAGTGTTCTTCTTGACTTGTCAGGCTTAAGCATAATTTAAAGGTAAATACAAACAGAAAAACAAAATTTATTGACTTCTATTCATTTAATCCCCTTTTTTAGAATTAAATTGTCAATATTAATTGTAACAATAAAAACATCAACAAGTAAGATTTTCGTGAACCAACTGCAGGGTTTTGCCCAGGTTTTGCTTCACAAGGCCCCGGGTTCAAAACCAGTGTGAGCTAAATACAACTCACATGGCAGTTAATGTGCCACACAAGACAGTGATTACCCCTGAAGAAAACAAACAAACAGAAGTTCACGGAAGGAAATGTAATTATAGTGTATTACATGTTCCAGCCGTGAATACTATTTCACATAGTCATGACAATGCAAACAGATAATAATCATCTGCCGCCAAGTAGGCATAAGTGTGTCAGGAGGGAGGGTGGGAGAGGGTGCGAGGCTGCATGTGATGCGCAGCCACCACCGTGAGCTGAAGCCCCATCTTCAGACGTAACATGCAAACCTACAAATTCAAGGGATAGAATAAGCCCATGTTATTTAAAAATATGGAATTAAATATCAGAAAAACATCGTTGCATCTGGGGAGCAAGAATTAAAGACTAATGAGAAGTAACATGAAACTGCTGTTTTTCATTATAAGCCTTGTAATATCCTTGTTTTTTAAAAGTATCTGCATGTATATATACGTGTATGTGTGTGTGTGTATCTTAGACAAAATTAAACTCTTTTTTAAATGAAGCCTGCTTTTCTTGAGGGACTCACAGTCTGGTGGGAAGAGACATCGTCTCCCCACTGTCCACACAATAAATCGCTTTCTGCAGCCTCTGAGCTTTGCCAGCAGCTCCTTCATCCACCGCCATCTGGGGAAGACAAACCTGGGATTCTCTTGGCTCCTCCACATCCACTCAATATCACACGTCCTGAATCCCCTAAATCTCCCTAAATCTCTGCATTTCTAATTCCCTAAATTTCCCTAAATCTCTGCATTTCTGATTCCTTCTTGTCCTTCAAATTCAGTTACATATCTTTCCTGATCCCTCACAGAAAGATCATATTTCTGCCCTTCTCTCTTCTCCTTAAACTGTCCTTGTTTTTACTTCATGCCCCATATGGGCTTTGCCATTTTCTAGATAGGATTGCGATTATTTATGTTTGTGTCTTATCCCACTTCTGGTCAGTAAGTCTTCAAAGTCAGCTTGAAATTCCAGAATATATCCACACAGAAGAACACTACTCTGTTAGTGTTTTTAGATCCACTCTTGTTTTCTTGATGCTCCTATTCAATGTCTGTTTTATTAACTTTTATTCTCATCATGATATATCCTGATCCCTGTTTTGTTTTGGATTATTCTTCTGTATTGCTCATCACTACTTAATTCCAGCTACTTAGATCATTAGCTCTTAGGCTTCCTTATTTTCTAAATTAAGCATTTCAGGCTATAAATTGTCCTCTCAGAGTTGCTTTTGCTGGGTTATATTAGTATTTTATGTAGTATTTTTATTATCATTTACTTTTAAATATTTTAATTTCCCTGATTTCTTCTTGACTCCTAAATTATTAATAAATATATTTTAAAATGTATGAATATTGTTTGAAGCTTAAAATTTTACTGTGGGTTGAAAACATGACCCTTATGATAGCACAAGGTCTATTTTGATTTATGCTCCATATGAGCTTGAGAAGAATATGTTTTCTCTAATAATTGGGTACATCAATCTACTAAACAAAGTGTGCTTTAATTCTATTTTTCAAATAATTTCAATGTGTGATAATTTTTTCTTTGATTTGTGATAATTAAGAGAAGTGTTTTAAAAACTCACATTATGATTTTGCATATATTGATTTCTCCCTTAGTTTTGAATTCCCTTGCTTTATGCATTTTAGGTGTGTTTTAACTACAAATGAATTTAGAAATGATATATTATTCTGATTAATTATAACTTTAATTATTTTGTATAAATTTTTATCCCTAACAATTCTCTTGACTCAATGTAGACTTACTTTCTGCATTTAATAAAACTATCTCTTCTTCCTTTTGGTTTATCTTGGTGTATCTTTTCCCATTTGTGTGAGTTATTTATAGCTGTGTAATAGATACCCTAAAATTCTGTGGCTTTAGAACAACAAACCTTTGTTGTCTCACAGTTTCTTTGGGCTAGGAACCTGGGTGTGGCTTAGCTGTGTGCCTCTGGCTCCTCATGTCCCAAGGCTGTGCCCAAAGCAGTGGCCAGGGCTGCTGTCTCATCTGAAGGCATGACGAGGGAGGCCTTCTTCCCCACTCACTCATGTGGTTGTAAACAGGACTGAGCATCTTGCAGGCTGTCAACCAGAGGCTTCTTTCAGTTCTGTGAGACTTAGCCTTCTTTACAGAACAGCTTATAAAATGGCATCTGGCTTCAATCACAGTGAGTACATGAGGAAGCAAGAAAGTGAGCAAGACAGTCACCCAATTCCAGAAGTGACATCCCCGCAACCTTGCTGGATTCTGCTCTGGAACCCAGTCGTGAGGCTCTGCAGGAGTGAGGAAAGGGCATTGCAAAGGGTGTGAGCATGGTGGGAGCCACTGGGATTCACCCCGTGTGCTGCAACCACACCTTCTCTTCACCCGCAAACTTTCCATCTCTGAATATTTTTGGCAAGTCTCTCACATAAACAAATTATAGCTGGCTGTTATTTTTGCTGCTGTTCGAAATCAATATAAACTATGACTTTCAATTTTTGAGTTTTATCCCTTTTCATTTTTTTTCATTATTGAGAATTTTGGAACTTTCAAGTCACCTTAGTTCTTTTGCTTTCCCCTTGTCTGGCTGCCATAATCCTGAGATAAGAAAGCAAATGTGCTTTATTTATCTTTCTTCACTGAAATCAAGGGGATTTCCCCCAGGTCGACAGTACCATTTAGGAATCAAATCTCTGCTGATCTGCTCGGTTGAGCTCCTACGTCGGGAGAGAACAGCACCTGTGATCAACAACAGCCCCTGTCTGGTCCTTGTGTGTACTTCTGGCTTCTGGCCAAACAGGTGAGTTAAACAGCTATAAGAGACAAAGTACCACCTCTGCACTTCCCAGTCTTAGCTGATGGTACTAAATCCCCACAATCCTCCGAATACATGATATTGCTTTTGTTTTACTATTTTCCTTGTGGCAGAGAACAGCTCAAGGCTTATACTTGGTCTGTCCTGCCATAAGGACTTTCCCTTGTGGGTCAGGGAAACAGATGTGGGACAATGCTCCTTGCTAGGATGTTTATTGCAGCTCTGCATTCAGAAATGGGAAAAATAACCACATGGTGCTCCTGCTTGCCTGTTGGAGCCAGACTGAGACCAACTCAAGTCAAATTTCATATATCGTCTGACCTCCATGACCCCTGGCACAGACTGGCTGGCCATTGTGGGGTTTTGGCTCTCCAGGGATTAGCATCAACTCTGAAGAGTATCTAGTAATCTCAGAAAGGTCAAAGTATTTCTCTTTCTGAATAGTCACCCTGGTAAATGAGCACATTTCCCTCCAGGGAAGGCTTGGAGGAAAATTTAAAGCATGCACATGTAACTGCATTGCAAGATTATTCCCCAAAGGACTGGACCTTCCTCCAAAAATGGTCTGAAATGTATAAACTGGCGTAAGTTACAGGAAAATTATGATCAAAAAGCCACCCCATTGTTCCCTACAGACCAAACACCCTGAAACAACTCTCTGTCTTCCTATTCCTAATGACCGCTTAGACCCAATGACAGAATCTGCCACCTCTCTCTCCAGCCTTCGAGGATGGCCACCACGATCCTTCCAAGGATTTTTTAATGCCTTGGTGAGAAAAGTGTTCTCTGCACTCTCTCAGTGGTGTGGTTGAGGGGTAGTTGAATAAGTTCACACAAAAGAACCACTTCAATATTACAATCTTCTTGAGATTTCAGACCAGGGTAACCAATTGTCGTGGTTTATCTAGAACTGAGAAGTTTCCCAGGATGCAGGACTTTTGGTTTCATGACAGAGGATGTTCCTGGCACACTGGCCCAAGTTGGTTGCCTCCCTTCATACTCTTGACTCTAAAATACAGCAAGAAAGACTCCATGTCTTAACTTCCATGAATGGTCATCACCACTGAATCCAAACAAAGAAAATGCTCAGAACTTCTTCCCGCTCTTAAGTGAAGACTTTCAGACCCAGTGGAAGGCATCCTTATCAACACACATGGCCTGATCCAACTTAAAGGTCATCTGTTTTCGTCAAGCACGCTCAGAATCCATCCCTAAGCCAGCTTCTTGGGTCTTTGCTACTCCACGTTGGTCAGAGCTTGTAATTCCTTTGGTATATGAGCTGTCTCACAGAACAGACCTTACAACTCTCCCTCCGGGCTAAGCTAGGATTTTCCAGCATTACAGGCTTGGGGTAAACCAGGAGCCGTAGGAAAACCGGCATTCCTGTGTGACGTACCTCAGGCAAAGTTATTGGAAGGTCTTGATGCTGCAGGATACTAAGTCATCAGAAACAGAAGGAGAGGCAACTTCCACCAGCAAGAGATCTTCATGGCAATTTGGAGGTTCAAGCTTCCCAGCTCCCTTGCATAGTCCCAAATATCTCTAGTCTCATTTCCCCCATCAGTCTTTAATCTCATGGAGACCAGGAAAACTTGTAGGTTTTTAAGATCCTTGCTTTAACTTGTTCTTGTTGTAATCTCTCTAGGGATGTGATCAAAAGCCATCCTACCCCACAGTCTTGGCCATCACTACTGTTTCCATGGTGTCAATGTGCACCAGTCACTTTATTACTCAGAGCCTGGCCATACACCAACACTCTGTCCATGTCACCATCAGAGATACTTCCAACAGTGGTGATGTTTTTCCACGTCCCATATTACTGTTAAGAGCTCTGTCCCAGCAAGGAAGCCACCCATGCACTCATCAAATATTAGAGAAACCCAGTCCCCATTTTGAGGTTCTAGCTCCTGGTCCATTCCTGGTAGCAACAATTCCATCAGTCATGGTCTTGGTAGAAAACAAAATTCACACAGATGTTTTAAACGAAGAGACCTTAATAATGAACCAGTAACAAAAGTGTAGACAGTATTAAGGAAGGAAATGAGAGAGATGAGGTGGCCAAGGACTAGTAACAACAGGAAAGCTTTGCCACGCCAAGTATCCACCAGGCAGAGGGGGATGTGGTGTTACCAGGGACTTGTGTGATAGGGCGCTCTGCAGGGAAAGCTCTTGAGGGATGGAGCTTCCAGAGAGGTGGTGCTGAGGGATGGAGTGAGTGGGGAAGCAGGACCTCCTCCCACCGTCCACACCCCTG
Organism: Daubentonia madagascariensis; assembly: GCA_023783475.1. NCBI lineage: Eukaryota > Metazoa > Chordata > Mammalia > Primates > Daubentoniidae > Daubentonia > Daubentonia madagascariensis. The sequence goes on along the minus strand of JAKFHU010000600.1, from coordinate 937,106 downwards.
CCCGTGACCTCTATTGGCCAAGCCCGAGAGAAGCCGGCATGCAGGGAGCTAGCTGACTATTCCGTCGGTGGGTTTCAGAGCAGGAAGAAGTAAGTAGTTTTCGGGGACGTAGGGGAGGTAAACAATTTAGTTCATTTTTTTTGTCTTTCTGGATGATTTTCAGATGCTGTCTTGTGGTGCTGAACTGCAGTTTCACGAAAATACGCCTAGGTGTGGAGCTTGTTTTGTCCTGCTTAGCGATACAGTGTTTCCTATGTTGGTGGATCAATCTCTTAAGATTATGGAAATTCTCTCTTCAAGCGTGTCTACTTCTCTATTCCTCTTTCCTTTCTTTGTGGGAAATCAAATATATTAGCCTTTCTGATTCTGTCATCCAGAGGTGGTCTCGAACAGTGGCTGATTTGTCAGAGCACGGTCTCTGAAGAAGAGGGCCCGGGTTTAAATCCTGTTTGCAGCAGCTCCCAGCGGTGTGGCCTTGGCAGGTTACTCAGGATGTCCGTCCCTCTGCGATCTCACCCACAAAGCGAGGGTGGGGCTAGCGCATTGCAGGTTTGATGTGTGGATTAAATGGATGAATATAAGGAGAGCTCAACTATGCGAGTCTTGCCTATTGTTGCTGTTATTATTGCTTAATATTAATGTTTTCTTTTTTCTTTTTTTTAATTGTATAAATAATGCAACATGAGATCTACCCTCAATAATTTTTTAAGTGCACAATATAGTATTGTTAACTATAGGCACAATATGGTACAATAGGTCTCTAGACCTTATTCGTCTCATATGACTAACACTTTATACTTGTTGAACAGCAGCTCCCACTGTCTCCTCCCTCTGCCCTTGGCAACCCCGTTCTACTCTCTCTTCCCATGAGTTTGACTGTTTTAGCAACCTCATCCAAGGGCACTCGTGCGGTGTGTGTCCCTCTGTGACCGGCTCATTTCACTTGGCGTCCTTCAGGTTCATCCATATTGTCCCATGTGGTGGGATTTTCTTCTTTTCTAAAGCTGAATCATGACCCATTCTTAAGTTATCTTTTAACCTTTCCATTAAACTGCCTCTCTTTTTATCTCTTGAATGGAATTGGGTTATTTCTTCAGATATATCTTCCAGGTTCATATTTCTTTTTTTTTTTTTTAGCAATTTCTAATTTGTTTTTAAACATACACATTAACTTTTATACTTAAAAATTATAATTTTTATTTATAAAGGTTCTTTTTAGAAAATGTTTCTTTTTTTTTAATAAACTTATATTGAGTAATGTGCATAAATTTAAACTTTAACACCTGAGGAACTTTTATAAGTAAATACACATAAAGTCACAGTCCAGATCAAGATATGGAATATTGCCAGCACCTCAAAGCCTCCTAACTGCCCTCCCGACACTAACACCCTGAGAATAAAAAGTGACCATTCTCCAACTTCAGGAAAGAAAGTAGAAGGCTGATCATTCTTTGGCCCTAATCCCAAACTGTAAACTAGCCCCAATTAAAGTAGCCCCAATAGACAAGTGAGTTCCACTTACAAAAGTTCACCAATCCCTAAACTCCACACTTTTCTAAAATACTAAATAATATAAGCTCTCTGCTTTGTTTGACAAGTCTGTGTTAATTTTGAACTCTATGTAAGACAATCTTGGATTATGAACTTTTTGGAGGTCTAGCTTCCAATGTCAATATGGTATCCATGAAATTCATACATGTTGCATTAGCCAGGGTTTTCCAGAGAGGATAGATAGACAGACAGATAGATAGGTAGATAGACAGATGGATAGATAGGTGGATAGATGGATAGATAGATAAATAGATGGATAGATGGATAGATAGATGGATAGATGAGAAGGGATTTATTATAGGAATTGGCTCACATGATTACAGTGGCTGGGAAGTCACATGGCAGGCCATCTGCAGGCTGGAGGATCAGGGAAGCTGGGAGTGTGGTTCAGCCCAAGTCCAAAAGCTTCATGACCAGGAAGCTTGTGGTGTAACTCTCAGACCAAGGTTGAAGGCCTGAGCACCTGGGGACTGCTGTTGCAAGTCCTGGAGTCCAAAGACCAGAGAGCCTGGAGTTCTAATGTCCAAGGGCAGGAGATGGATGTCCCAGCTCCAGAAGAGGGAGAGCAAGTGAGCAAATTTGGGTTTTCTCTGCCTTTTTGTTCTGTCCAGGCCCTCAGCCAATTGCATGGTGCTTGCCCACACCAGGTGAGGGTGGGTCTGCCTCACTTAGTCCACTGATTCAAATGCCAATCTCTTCTGGAAACACCCTTACTGACATATCCAGAAGTAATGCATTGCCAGCTATCCGGGCATCCCCTAATCCAGTTAAGTTGACACCTCCAATTACCCATCACACATGTTGATGCAGGAGGTCATTGCTATGTTGTATCCACAGTAGCAATACAGCAGGGATACAACACCATCCACGAATCTATTACACCATTCGTAGGCATTTCAGTTCTTGCTAATTTTGGACTATGACACCTAGAACTTCTAGGAACATGCTGTGCATGTCTTTTGGACAGTGTATGCGAACATTTGGGACATTTGGTGATTTACCTAGGAGTGAAGTTCCTAGGTCCACAGTTATGGGTATGTTAAGGCTCATCTTATATTGCTACACAATTTTCCTAAGGGATTGATCAAATTTAATCCATATAATTCCAACATTTGGTAAGATGACATTCTTTTTATATTTAAGACATTTTAATAGGAATAGGGTGGGTATATCCTTTTGGTTTAATTTGTGTTTTCCCGAAGACTATTAAATATTTTTTTTCCTTCTAGCCATTTGGAGATCCTCTTTCAAGGAGGGCCCGATCAATTCTCTTGTCCGTTTTTCTCTGGGCGGGGCCTCTTTCTCATTATTTTGTAGAATTCCTGCTGCATTCAGGATGTCTGTTAAATATATATTAAATATATCTTTAAATTAATATATTATTTATCAAATAAGTGTTAAACTACATTAAAACTATATATTAAACTATATATTAAAACTATATTGAACATATTTAATTAACTACATTAAAATATATTCTTCCATAATATGACATGCATGTTTGTTGTTAATATCATTAAGGTATCCTTTTCAAACTGTGTAATGCACAGGTATTAAATACACAATTCTATAAGTTCTGACAAATACATGCAATCATTGCCTGCATCTCTACCAAGGTGCAAAACATCCCATCACACTGAAGCTTTTCTCTAAGCCTTGCCCAACCATTGCCAGCACGTCCCCCTAATCAGGCAATCACTGCCCTGATTTCTATCACCATAGAGAGTTTTTCTGCCCTAGAAATTCATATGAATAGATTTTTACAGTAGATATAATTTTGTGTGTGGCTTCTTTCCCTCAGCATGATTTTGATATCTACCCATGTTGTCACATGTATTAGTAGTTTGATGATGTGCCACTTTCCATTATATAGATATACGACAATTTGTTTATCCATTGTCTTGCTGATGGATATTTGTATGATTTCCAGATTTGGGCTATGATGTTTAAAGCTGCCAGCAACATTCTAGTAAAAGATTTTTTACAGACATATATTTTCATTATCTCTCTAAACAGAACTGGTCAGTAATAGGGTAGATATAGGTTTAACTATTTAAAAAGTTAGCAAACCATACTACAAAGTGGTAGTTCCACTTTGCATTCTTACTGGACATATATGAGAGATTGTTCCAGGTTTTTGCAAATATTTTGTGTTGTCAGTATTTTTAATTTTAGCCAGTATTTTATTTTATTTTTAGAGACAGGGTCTTGCTGTGTTGCCTAGGCTAGAGCACAGTGGCTATTCATATAGGCACAATCATAGCACTGCAGCCTCAAACTCCTAGACTCAAGTGATCCTCCTGCATCAGCCTCCCAAGTAGCTGGGACTACAGGCAAACACCACTGCACCCAGCTTAATTTTAGCCATTTTTATGGGTATGAGGTGGTTCTCACTTGGTATTAAATTTTGTTTATATATAGATATATGATATATATCTATGTACACAGACATGTTTGTATGTTTATGTATTGTTTGTTATATATATGATATTTTCTCCTACTCTGTGGCTTGATTTATAACTTTTAATGATATTTTTAATAAGCAGAGTTTTTTATCTTGATGAAATCTTTAATAAATTTTAAAATTTACTGCTCTTTACATCTTCTCTAAGATATTGCTTATCCAAGATCTAGAAAATTTTTGATTTAGCTTTTCTCAATTTCTATAAAATCTTTAAAAGTTTGATTAAGCTTGCATTGAACTTATTTATTAAATTGGGACTAACCGATGTCATGTGAATGTTGAGTTTTCCAATCCATGAAGAACATACATATCTCTCCAACATTATATCTTCTTAAATTAATCTCAAAGGTGTTTTATAGTTTTGAGTATAGTAATTTTACATATTTTGTTTTATTTATTTCTAAATATATTTTATGCTATTAAAATGTAATTATTTTATTTCATTTTCCATTTCCTTGCTGCTACTCTAAAGATATACAATTAATTTTTGCATATTGACCTTGTATTCTGTATCTTTGCTGAAATCACTTATCAGTGTTAGAAGCTGTTTTTTGTTCTGATAGATTTCTTGTTTTTCACATAACAATAATGTCTGAAAATGAAGAAAGTTTTGGCTTTCCTTTCCAATTGTTATGCACTTATTCCTTACCCTTGCCTTATTGTACTGGATAGAACCTCTGCACATTCAGTTTAAATGGTAAAAGCAGGCATCCTTGCTTTGTTCCCAAGCATTAGGAAGAAAGCATGCAATATTTCACCATTATGTATGATGTTAGCTGTACGTAATTTTTGTAGATACTCTTTAACAGATTGAGTAACTTTCCTTCATTTATTAGTTGGCTGAGAGTTTTCATTATGAATGGATGTTGAATTTGACCAATTTTTTTCTGCATTTATTGAGATCATCTTAAGATGGTCTCCTTCATTCTGTTATGTTAATTGGCTAGTGTCTGAATGTTAAACCAACCTTGCATTCCTGTAATATTTCACTTACTTCTAGTATATTTTATATTTATATATTGCTAGGTCCAATTTACTAATAGTTTCTTTAGAATTATTGTTTTATTTATTTTTGTGAAGGACATTGCCTATAATTTTCTGTTTTTGTCTTTGTTTTGTAGTGTCTGACAATTTTATTAAGCCATATTTTCCACAGGATTTGTCTCCTTGAATGAAGTTGTCATTGAATTGACATAAAGTTTTGGTCATAAAATTGTTTATAACCTTTGAATGTCTGTGAAATATATACCAACATTTATTCTTTCATTCTTTACATTGATATAATTTGTATTTTCCTTATTTCTTGATCAGTCTTGCTAGGTGCTTTAAAATTGTATTAATCTTTTCAAAAAACAAATGTAACTTTTTATTTTCTTTATTTTTGTTTTCTAGTTAATGAGTTCTGCTTCTAATTTATTATTTAGTTCCTTCTATTTACTTTGGATTTAGTTTTCTCTTAATTTTCTAGCTTCTTAAGGCAAAATATAGATAATAAATTTTTAAACCTTCCTTGTTTTTAATGTAAGCATTTAAAACTAAATTTTCCAAAAAGCACTGCATTTATCCACATTTCACAAACTTTCTATTTGTTGCATTTTCATTATGACTAAGTTTAAAAGTATTTTCTAATTTTCTTTGTAATGTCTTTTTCTGTCATGTTTTAATATTTAGAATTCCAGAGGATACAAATCAACATACAAAAATCAACTGTATTTTTATTAATATCAACAAATAATCCAAAAATAAAATTAACCAAAAAATTTTATTCACAATAACACCAAAAAGAATAAACACTTAAAAATGAATTTAACCAAAAGACATGAATCATACAGCAGCACTTATAAAACTTTGCTGAGAAAAATAAAAGACCTAAGTAAATTGAGAGATATTTCATGTTCATAGTTCTGAAGATTCAATATTGTCAAGGTGGAAATTCTCAAATCCATCTGTAAATTCAACACAATCCCTCTCAAATCCATAGGTTTTTTGTGTAGAAATGGACAAATTGATCCTAAAATGTATATGGGAATAGAACAAAAATTCAAAAATAAGAATAAAGTTGGAAAGCATACACCACTATATTTTAAAACTTAGTTTAAAGCCACAAAAATTGAGACAATGTAGCTTTTGTTCAAAAAAAGGTATACAGATAATGGAACACTCTTTAGAGTCAAGCAATATAGCCTTACATTGATGATCAACTGATTTTTGACAAAGGTGTCAAGATAAGAGAACAATAGTCTTTTCAACAAATAGTGCTGGGACAACTTGATACCTACATACATAAAATAAATGAACCTAGACTCTCACCTCATATCACAAACAAAAATTAATTCAAAATTTATTATAGTCTTAACTCTATAAGCTAAAGCTAGAAATCTTCTAGAAGAAAAGATAGGTATAAAACCTTGTAACTTTGTGTTGGGCAAAGAGTTCTTACATATGACAGCAAAAGCATGATCCATAGAATTTTTGAAAAATGGTAAATTGGACTTCATCAAATTAAAAACTTTGGCACTTTAAAAGACTGTGTTGAGAAAATGAGAATACCAGCCACAGACTGTGAAAAAATATTTTCAAATCATATGCCTAATAAAGGATTTGTGTCCAGAATATATACAGAACTCCTACAACTCAGTAGTAAGAAGATTAATAGCCCAATTAAACAGTGGACAAAAGCTTTGACTAGACATTCAATATATCACCAAGGAAGATATACATGTGGCCAAAAAGCACATGGAGAAATGTTCAACATCATTGGTCATTAGGGGAATGCAAATTAAAACCACAATGAGATACCACTTCACTCCTATTAGAGGGCACAAAGGCCACCAATGCCAAGGGCGGCTGAGGACGTGAGAAACTGGGCTCTTCACAGACAACTTGTGGGAGTGTAACACAGGAAGGTCACTTTGGAAAACAGTTGGGCAGTTTCTTAAAAAGTTAAATATATAACCCAGCAACTGCACTTCTCAGAATCTATCCAAAAGAATTGAAAACATATGTCTGCACACAGATACATACACAGATGATCACAGCAGCATTATTTCTAAAAGCCCTTCAGAGGAAACAATTTAAATGTCCACCAATTGGTGAATGTATAAACAAAACGTATCCATACGATGAAATATTATTCAAGGGTTGCAGGAACAAACTATTGATGTGTGCTACAAGATGGGTGGGTCTCATTATCCCACGTGAGAGAAGCCAGATGCTACGGACTATCTATCATATAACTCCCTTTGTATGAAATAGCCAAAAAAGGCGAATTTGTGCACACAGAAAGCAGCAGGTCGGTGTTTGCCTGAGGCAGGTGGTAGGAGTGGGAATCACTGTGAATAGCCATGAGGAAAATTTGGGGGGCAGTGTTTTAACATGGATTGTGTTAATGTTCGTACAGCTCTATAAATGGAAAAGAAGAAAAGAGGAACGTATTGCTTAATTCCCAAATATTTGGGGATATTTAAATGATCTTTCACTGTTATTAAATTCTAATGTAATGGTCTTGTAGTCAGGTAGCATAAAAGGTAAGATTTTTATCTTATATATAATAACTTATGGAGACATTTTCCAGCCTACCAGATGAGCTACGTTGGTGACCATTTCATGTGCGCTTGAAAGGAACGCGTATTGTGCCTGGCGTAGTTTTCCATAAATGCCTGTTAGATCGGTTGGGTTGGAATAGCTCTTCAAATTTTTTGTGTCTTTACTGGTTTTTTAAGTTTGTTTTAATTTGTTTCTGTTATGTGTTCTATCAATTACTGAAAGAGAGGTTTTTAAATTTCCAACTCTAAAAGCGTGGATTTTTATATTTCTGTCAGTTTTTGCTTCTTGTTTTTACAAGACTGTTTTTAACTGTGCTCGTACATTACTGTCACACCTTTGTGGTGCATTGACTATTTTATCACGATGGAGTTTCCTTTTCATCCCAGCCACAGTCCTTGCCTCAGATTGTGTGTTGTCTCGCATTATTATAACCACACCAGAATCCCTATGTTTACTGTTTTCATGATATATCTTTCCCCAATATTTTTACTTTTAAATTGTCTGTCTTTACGTTTAAAATTTTTCTTTGTGAATAACATGTAGTTGAGTCTTGGTTTTTTATGCATTGTGACATTCTCTGCCTTTAATTAGAGTATTATTTTCCATTTATATCTCATGTAATTATTGATATGGTTATGTTTAATATATCCTTTTTGCTATTTGTTCAATCTGGGTTTTGTTCCTTTATTTCTTTATTTCTGCCTTCCTTAATCAAATATATTTTGGAATTTCATTTTTATTTCCTCTAATGACATTTTAGTTTTACTTTTGTGTTTGCATGTGTTTAAGTGCTTGGGGATTACAATACACATTCTTAATTTATCACAGCCTCTGAGAGTTAATATTAAACTATTTCACATAAAATTTATGAACCCTACAGTATATCCTTCTGTTTAAGTATCTTCCTGTACTATGGTCTACTGTTGCCACATATTTATATCACCATACATTATAAATCCCACAGTACGATGTACTCACAATGTTACTTCTTTTAACAATCACTCACCTGATGCACTTTAATCTTCTCTGTAAATACGAGTTTTCATTCCGTATTGTTCTTCTTCAGCTTGAAGAACTTCCTGCAGCATTCTTTTACTTTTGGTTCATTGGTGACTAATTCTTTCCCCTTTTTCTTAATCAAATATTGTCTTTATTTCACACTTATTTTGGAGTATGTTTTCCTGGTCCTATAATTCTGACTTAAGAATTTCTCTTTTGTTTCCCCAGCACTTTAAAGACACTGCTCGATTTTCTCCTGGTCTCCCAAGTTTCTAATGAGGGGTCAGGTCACGGTTCCTCCGTGGGGGACTAATCTACCTTTTTTCTCTGGTTACTTTGAAGATTTCCTTTTTCTCTTAAACTTTGATTTTATAGGCCAGGGTGGACAGAAGAGGTTAAAAACATTAAACTTTGATTTTTGTCTTCTTGTTTGTGATGTACATAAACAGGTACTTTCTGAATGCATCCTGCGTGGGTATCATTGATCTTCTTGAACTTGATTTCTATCAAATTCAGGAAAAATTTGACAACAATTTCTTCAGATATTTGTTTGCACTGCACTTTCCCTTCCCTGTCCCCGTGAGACTTCAAGTGCGTGTTGGGCCACCTGATCCTACCTCATGGGTCACTCAGCCTCTCCGTTACTTTTTCAATGTTTCCCATTTGGGTTCCTCAAGTTAGATAATTTCCAGTGATGTGTATTCAAGTTCACACTTCCTTCTGCAACATGCAATCTCTCTTAGCCCCTTCCAGTGAATTTTAAAAATTGTGCTTTTCAGTTATAGAATTTCCATCTGTTCCCTTTCTGTAGGATCTGTTTCTCAGGTGACCTCACTGTTTGTGCACTCACGGTGGGTGTCCATCACCTTACATCCCTGTGCGTATTGAAAACAGCTGTTTAGAGCCCTTGTTTTCCATCCCAACATCTAAATCCCTAAGCATCAGTTTTCCTTGATGGCTTTTTCTGTTGCCTAAGGGTAATTCTTTGCTGTTTCTTCTCCTGGTTAACAATGTTTTTATTGTACTCTGGACATTGTGGTGATAGATTTTAGGGGGAGTAGATTATGTCCTTTCAAGGGCGTTGAGTTTTTTGTTTCTGTTTTTCCTAGAAGGTGGATCAGTTTTATTTGTCAGGCTTTCTTTGATTTTTATGACGGTGAGTGAGTTCCAGCATGGTCCTTATCCCAACCTGTGGTCCTCACACGCAGGTGCCGTCCTTACTCCTGGGCTAACGTCTCTGGGCTCTCAGCCGAATGCCCAAGACGCTCAGCAAGGTTTCTGCCCTGGCCGCAGCAGACCCCAAGCTCCCCGGCAGGGGGTCCCTAACATCTCTGGTTCTCTCCCAGCCGCAGCAGCAGCTGCTGGGAGTTCTGCAGACTCTCACTTGGCGTGGCCAGCCCAGCCCGGGGCTTCTGCCACCTTATCACAGCCAGGCCCAGGCACGGCTTGGGCACTGTCTCATGGTGCCGCAGCCAGAATCTGACCCTGGGCAGAAAGCCAGGTCTGCAGCATGCTTGAGGCACCTGTTTGCTTTTCCTGCTTTCCCCAGTTCTGTTGTGCTTTAGTCCAGGGTCTAGAACCCGGTTTGTGGTTGTTGCAGGTAAAAGGGCAACTCCTTCACCAGTTGCTCTGTGGCGGCCAGAAGCAAAAGTCTGTGTGTTGATTCTTACTTCTTGGTATTTTTTGAAGAAAAGAAGTTAAGTTTTTAGAAATTCAGTCCAGTTAATCTTTTCTTATTTATTTAGAAGCCCTTGTTTTCCATCGCAACATCAAAATCCCTCAGCATCAGTTTCCCTTGGTGGCTTTTTCTATTTACTTTGGCCTCAGGGCCACATTTCCCTGATTCTTCTCATAGCTAATCTTTTTTAAATTTTTTTGCTAGTAATAGTTTCAGTGTACTCTGGACATCGTGGTGATACATTTTAGGAAGAGTAAGCACGTTTTTATCTGGTTTAAAAGATGTTTTCCTGTCCCAAATTCAGGAAGACACTTTCTTCTAGAAGCCTTTTTTTTTTTTTAACTTCGGAAGTCTGTGATGCATATGAAAATGTTTGTTGGATGTGGTAGGGGTCATATTTCATTGCTGTTTATCCTATGGATCTCCAATTGATCTAGCGCCAGTTGAAAATCCACCTTCCCGCCAAGGAACTGCGGTGGCACTGCTGCCGTAATTCAGACGGACGTGAAGCTCTGTTTCTGGACTTGTTATGCTGCTTGATTTTCTACCCACCTAAACTTGCACTGGAGTCACAACTGCGGCTTTGTCACGTGCCTTGCTGTCTCCTACTGTAAGTTTTTCAGTTTTGCTCATTTTCTTTGAGATTTCCTTGGCTATTTTAGGCCTTTGTGTATTTGCATATACACTTTAGAAGGATCTTGTCAATTTCCATAGAAAATTCTGTAGGGGACTCTTTTTGGGGTTGCTTTGAATATATACACCAATTTGGGGAGAACCGAATTTTACATTGAGTCACCCACTGCATGGAATATCTTCCTGTCTATATGATCTTCTTTGATTTCTCTGAGTAACATAGTGTAAATTTTATACAGAGGTCTTCCACAACTTTCACTAGGTTCATTTCTACTTATTTGATGTTTGATGCTATTTTATCTTTTTACGAGTTCATTTTCTACTTGATTATAGCTGGTATAGAGAATGCAGTACTTTTTGCTGCTGTTTGTACAGATTATGTCTCAAATGACTTTACCAAATTCGTGTATTATTTCTAATTTTTTTGTCTGTAGATACCTTGGACTTTTTATATCTGCAATGACAGTTTTCTTCTTTTTCATCTTTGTCCTCTTCATTTCTTTCTCTTGTCTCATTTCACTGACTACAGTCTCCAGCACGGTGTTGAATGAAAGTGGAAACAGCAGACACAATGCTCTTTTTGACTTACACATAAAGCTGCAACAATTAACCTTTTGCCCAGAAACCGCCCGTGAGTTGCATGTAACTTGCGCCGGTGTGGAGTCCGGGCCCTTGGGAAGCACATGTGACGCACACGTCTGTTCACCGTGGGAGCCGCGTGAACTGTTTTTCAAGTTTCATATAATTCACGCTCAGGAAACAATAAAAAATAACAAATTTTTCATTAAATTAGAAAGGATCATTTTGTTCTCAAAGTTTTTATTCTATTTTTCCTGATAAGACACCGTGGCCCCAAGGAAAAAATTTTTTTTCTAGGGTGGCAGTCAATGTGTTAAAGGTGAACTTTGGTCACAATGATGAAGTGCCCATCCCGCCCTTGTTGCTGAGAGTGTTTAGACTGAATGTTTGTGTCGAAGTTTTGCTAATGTGTGGGTGTTTTACACAATTTCAAACGATTATATAATTTGCCCATTTTTTTCTTTCATTCAGTGAGATAAATTGATTTATTTTCAAATATTTATTGCCTTTGCATTGCTGGAATATATGTCACTTGGTCATAATGTATTAACCTTTTTATTTACTACTGAATGCTCATATTCCAATGATTTACTTATTGTCTTTGCACCGGGAGAGATAGGTTTCCAATTTTTTTCTTCTAATGTGTTTTGTTAGATTTTGTGTAAAAATAATAAATTGGACCCATTGTGGACGTTGGGCAGCGTTTCCTCTTTTCCCATCTTTGGAAGACCTCACATAATATCAGTTTTACTCTTTCAATGCTTGGGAGAATTCACTTATGAATCATCTTGAACTTTAAGATTTTTATTTAATTTTCTTTCGTTTTCTTTTGGGCACAGAGGGATCATTAAGTAATGGGAGCGATTTCTTCACCGAATACGGGTCTGTAAGATTTTTAAATTTGGAGGAGGTGGGAGGGGCTGGATGATGAGAAATTAGTTACTGGGCGAAATGTCCACTATTTGGGTGATGAACCCCCTAAAACTCCTGACTCGACCACTACGCAATCTATGCATGTAACAAAATCGCACACATACCTCATAAATTTGTACAGATAAAAAAAATTTTTTAAAGATGTTAAAATTTGTTCTTGCGATGTATTTATATGGCATATTTTAATGACATTTTCCCATTTCATTTAAATTATCTAATTTATTGTCATGAAGTGGTGCATAATATCCTTTTTTTCTTTTAACACCTGTGTGGTCTGTAATGAATTTCCTTTCATCATTCCTGGTATTGGTAATGTGTTATTTGATCAGTCTTGCTCAGTTTAACACTTTAGAATCCTTTTTTTAAAAAAATAAGCCATCTTTTGGCTTTGCTACTTTTCCTTGTTGTTTTCTTCTATTTCATATTTTTTTACTCTTGTCCTTATTTGCTTCTTTCTACCCTTGTTGACTTTGATTTGCTGTTCCCTTGCACGATTCTTGAGGTGCAAGCTTACAGCATTGATTTTATTTTGTTTTTACATATATATTAAAGGCTATTAATTTCCTTCTCTTAGCTTGATAATAATGCATTTTGTAACAATTCTTGTTGTGGCTACCTTAGAGATTATAACAAATGTCTTGGAACTTTATTGCCCAATAAAAACTCTGTCTTATACTCAGGTAGCTAAAGGCATCCAGGGAAAATGGACATGTGGTCGCCAAAGTAGCAATAAGACGACTAAAAGATGAGCGAGGTGGTGCCACAGTTCCGTGCTGTGATTATGGTGCTTAAAAAAGTCCCAGGGTGCCGTTTACACAAAGTTATAGCATCATTGTGAATGAAGACAAAATGAAGACATCCCAATAACGTTTGAGCTCCTAAGATCATTTTAACAACAACTACTCACCTCCAGCCTTTCACATTATCATTGCTACGCATTTTAATCATATACATAAATTCTAGAAGGAATTATTGTTATTATTTTGTACAATTAAATTCATATAATTGCAACCACATTTCATCCTCTTCTTTGCTTTTCATTCCTTTCTGTATTTTTTTTTAATTTTCGTTGTCCTTTTTGGCGATTATTTCAGTCTGTCAAAAGAATTGTGTTGAGTATTTATTTTCACTCTGGTCTATAGGTTCAAAACTGTTAGTTTTTGATTGACTAAAATGTCCTTATTTTGTCCCCATTTACAATAATGCTATAACTCTATAAAACTCCACCTTCGGGGTTTTGTAAAGAACTTTATGTTCACGGTCAGCTTTCAGTCTTACCCTGCGACTTTGATGACCATGCATCCCTTTTCTCTGGTTGTTTTTAAGACCTTTTCTTTGTCTTTTTCCTCCCCAGTAGTTTTACTGCGATATGCCTGTGGGTCATGTTTTACCTGAATTTATCTCTCTTGGGTTAACAGATCTTTTTGCGTCTGTGGCATGACGTGTACCTTCAGTTTTGGAAAACTTTTGGCCTTAGCACGTCAGACTTTTCCGCTGCCTCTCTCCAGATATTATTTCTCCCCCACTGCTGTTATTCCAAGTCTCCTGCCCACTGGTGCACACATCTCCCATCCATGCTCCCTTTTCTGTCTTCTCCATCACCATTGGATCCATGCCACCACTCCTGCTGCCCGGGCCTCTGCAGTGGCCTCCTAACTCGGTCTCTGACTCTGTTCCTATTCCCAAGTAACCCACTCTCCATAAAAAACCCCCAGAATTATTGTACGTCTTACAGCAGGAGGCATTATTCTCCTGCTTAAATCACTTCACTGGTTTCCATCACTCTGAGAGCAAAAACCTACCTCCTTGCCATGGTGAGCACCGTCTGCCCCTCTGGCTCCTAGACTGCACCTGCCCCTTCCTCTTGCTTGTAATCCTCCAACCACATGGATCTGTGTTTGCACACGTGTGTGTGTGCAGTGTGCACATGCATACGTGTCAATATTCAGACACATGTGCGTATACACACCTATATGTGTGCATATACACACGTACATATGTGCATGTGTGTATACATGTGTGTATACACATGTGCATGTGTGAGTGTGTTTCCTCAATTATTCCAAGCTGCTTGGTCTCCAGCCCTCGACCCCTGAGACTCTGTTCTCCTTCCCGAGGGCACTCCATCCTTTATGTGGCTAGAGGCTGGGTTGCCCCCTCTGTGGGGTCCCCTGTGACCACCCATGCTGTTCCCCTCACTATTCTCCCTTTCTTGGCACCATGTGTGTTTCTCACAGCACTAACCTCCATAACCTTCACCTGTTTCTTTGCTTGGTTTACCTAACTTGTCGTAAGTGTCTCAGCAGAATGCAAGCTTCGCAAGGCAGGACTGATTCTTTTGCAAGCTCTGTGTCTGCACCTGAGGATGGTTGTGAACACAGGAGCAGATGATTGGTTGAGGATCCATAGATACTGGATGGGCTAATTAATTGAATGATGCCTGTCTAGTTACAAACCACAAAGCTGAGCCACCTAGATTCATTTCCTCTCCCTGGACCCAGTGTCCCAAACAGAACATTGAGGCCCTTGGATTAGCTCTGAATAGTCCAGCTGCACAGTCTGCAGCCCCATATGGTCTCGGAAGCCTTTCCCCTGACACCCTAACCCTCTCTGCCCTTCCTGATACTGAGGCATCAGCAGCCGCAGCAGACCTGCTGGAGCCGGTTCAAGAGATAAAATCCAGCAACGTTTCATGCCAGTTGGCTCTGCAGTTCTTTACAGATCTTCCTTCTGTGGCTTCTGACAACCACATGTTTGTGCCGACCATTCCTTCTGCATCACAACAACAACAACGTGCCAGGGATTTAGCTGTCAGATGTTTGAAAGTTCAGTCTAGACAGGAATCTCCAATGTTGAGTTTTGTCAGGCGGAGGCTCTTCTTCCCACACCCAGTGGGCACCGAGGATTAGGGAGCTGCTGGGCTGGTTTTATGCTGGGCATGTGATAAGCACCGCCCATATATGCCCACTCAGGCATCACATAGAGCCTACTGGAAGCAGGTGGGCCTGTGATTTTCACGTTGCAGTTGATAGAACTGAGACTCAGAGGCTGCTGTGCCCAAGGTCACGTGGCCCAAGCTCCTCCCCACTGGCCGAGACTGGCCACGGCTCTGTAGGACAAGGGGGAGAGGGTTGGTGTGTGCACCCTCAGCTCAGTGGCTGACCCAAAGTGGGATCTCTACCAGAGTGTCCTGTTGCCCTTGAACCTGGTAATGGCCCCTGCAGCATTCCTACCCCTGGAGATTAAATATAAATCCTTGACATTGGCTGGAAGGCTTCACGTGCCTTGTCTTTACCTGCTGTGTCAGTCTACTTGGGCCACAACTAAGTACCACGAACTGGGGGCTTATACAGCAGAAATTGATTTTCTTGCAGTTCTGGAAGCTGGAAGTCCAAAATCAAGGTGTGGGCAGGCTGGCTCCTCCTGAGAGCTGTGGGGCAGGATCTGTTCCAGGTCTCTCCGGCTTCTGCTGGCCCAGGCGCCCCTTGGCTTAGCGATGGCCGTCTTCCTTCCGTGTCTTCATGTGATCTTCCCTCTGTGGGCATGTCTGCCTCCGTGTCCTAATTTCTCCTTTATATAAGGACACCAGTCACATTGGGTTAAGTCCACCCTAGTGACCTCGTCTAACCTGATCATCTGCAAAGACCACGTGAGGTCACACTCACAGGTCCTAGGATTAAGACTTCAATGTCTTTTTGGGGGCACAATTGAACTCACAACACCCACCTCCTTCAGCCTCTGCCCTGCCCCTCAGCCTTATTTCTGTTCCTGCCTTTCCCCAGTGCCTGGAGTCCACGCTTCCCACCAAGTTCATTGCCGCCCAAGCACACACACATCCTCCGGGCCTCGGGCGAAGGTCACTGGGTAACAGAGAAAGTCCTTGGCCCGGCCTCCCCCACTCTTACCTGGATCTCCTGCTGCCGGCTTCCACCCCACACTCTCCTCACCCTTCACGGGACCCCTCCACCCTGCATGATGCTCCGTCTGCGGGCACCCATCTGTTTAACGTCTGGGTCACCTCACTGTACACTGAGAAGTCTGCGACCTTCCCAGTCTTAGTGACGACTGTTTCTCTGGGACCTGAAGTGGTGTCTAACACACAAAGTGCGCTCAACATAGAGGATGGAATAGGCGTCTGTATGAGTCTGGTGATTAAACCAGATTGTTCACTCAGTGAGAATGTGAGCGCGCGTTGGTTTATAGAGCTGGGTTCTGATATGACGCGTGTAGACATAACAAAGACAGCCAATATTGTGTGTAATTGCCCAGTGCCCGGGCAGGAGCATTACGCCTGCGGCGCGCGGCACTATCCCACCAGGGGCTGTTCAGCCCTCCTTGGAGCTCTCTGGGGAGGCGTTTCCTTGGGACATCAGAAAGTAAAGCCTTGTTGTTTCCTTATGGAACAGTGCCAATTAGAGGTCCATGAGAGAATCAATACCATTCGTGCCTTGTTTCCCTCAGGAATATGCCTGCCGCATCCAGAAAACCCACAGGGCACCCGTGAGCCGAGAGCTGCAGAGGCGCTGTCCATGCAGGGAGACTGTGCGGCCGCAGGGGAAGCCAGTGCCTCCAGGGTGGAGGATGAGGCCCAACCAGGATGTGTACGGGCCCAGGCGATGTCCAGGGGCCCCCATCGGTCAGAGCACCCCACTGGCCGATGGTGCAGGCACCCAATTTAGGAGCAGTCATATTAAAAATGGGCACACAACCTCGACATCCACGAGCAGAAGTTTGTCTGAATACATTACCGCCCACCTACAGACCAGAATCCCACCCAGGCAGGACATGATCATTTCAGACGGACGATTAGTGACGCAGTAAGTGTTCACCAGTATTTTATGTGAAAGAGGTTAGACCACATTCTGACGTTACAGAGCATTGTGCATATTTTGATTTCGAGGCTGTTAACGTGATATATGCACACAACCCTATAGATCTGCGCACACATACATTGCACATGTGTGTATGTTGTACATACACATCAAGTGGAAAAACACAGCTGTGATGACTTAGCAGGATTACTTGCCTTTCTAACCGACCCTTTAAATTTATTCTGCAGGCTTTTTTATTCCCCCGCCCTGGATGCAAGCGCGGGCAGCACCATGAATTTCCTTGTCACTCTTAGGTGATAAAAGATACCAAAGCCAGTTATTAGTTTGCTCAGTCCAGTGTAATAATCAAAACTCTAAGCGTGATTGAGAGCGGGGGCTTCTCCCACCTCTGCACCCAGGCCTGTTTTGGGCGGAAAACCCGCAGGAGGTGTTGGGGTGTGTCGGGCTGCCCCTTCCCCAGCCTCCAGTTCCTGCTCTCTCTCATCTTGCTAAGGGCTTTGTGCCATGGGGTTCACGTTTGACTGTCCTCAGTGAGGGGTCTGGGAGGGCTTGTAGCTGCCTGTCTCTCCAGCAGGACCGCAGTGCCTTTGTTGTCACGTCCCTTCTCAGTGGCTGGGGTGCTCCCGTGGCTCCCAAGAGGAGGGCAAAGGCCTCGACTCTGCTGTCCATTCCTCCATCCTCAGCCCAAGGCCTCCTACAGCCTCCAGGTTCTTTCTGCTAAGGTGAGTTTGACCTTCCCGAGGACAAGGTCTGAGATGACCCCTTTCTGGCTGTCTCTTCCTTCTGCCCATGTCTGTGCACAGCAAACCTTTGTGCCCTTTGCACCCAAAGCTTCTGGGCAAGCAGAGTTGATCCAGGATCTGAGGTCTTAAGAGGCTCCTTGGTGACTCAATTGTGTTTTCTGGCTTAAGAACAGCTTGCCCACATCCCATCCGATCCCGGCTTTGGGGCCCACAGGAAAGATTTGAGACTTGTGTGGGGGCCAAAGAGTCAGCAAGGAGCAAAGGGGCTGCTTTAATTTTAGGTTTTTCTTGCCTAGGCAGAAGGAGCACTCCCCAGGCCCAAGCTCAGCTCACCAGAGCCCTTTAGTGGGCGCTGAATGTTCAGTGCAATAAAACGTGTTTATTTTCAGGTCGTCGCCTCCTGGGCAGATAGTCCCCTCAAGGGCAATGAGGGGAGGGTTACCCAGGGCTGGCTCTCCTGGGTGTGCCGGCCACACCTCTCTCTCTCTGTTGTCACTGGCTGCAGGGAGGGCCACTCAGTACTTGTGTGTTCAGGGAGATGCTGCTGTTGTGGACAGCCAGGCTGTCATCCTGGAAAGACCCCAGGCTCAGTAGCCCAACTTCTGCGTGTTCTGGATGAAAGAGCTCACCTAACTATAGGCTGATTAAAAAATAAACTATTTTTTAGAACAGTTATAGATTTGCAGAAAAATTGCACAGATAATGTTGAAAGTTTCCATGTATACTGTGCCCAGTTTCCTTCCTATTAATATCTTACATTAGCATGGTACATTTGTCATAATTAATGCAGTGGTCCCCAGCTTTTTTGGCACCAGGGGCCGGTTTCATGGAAGACAATTTTTCCATGGACTGGGGAAGGGGGGTGGGCTGTCGAGGTGGGGGTCTTGGTGCGGAGCTCAGGTGGGGATGTGCGGCCTGTTTCCTAACAGGCCACTGACCGGTAATGGGCCGCGGCCCGGGGGTTGGGGACTGCAGTGTTAAGGAAACAATACAGCTAGCCTTTATTACCTAAATTTCATAATTTATTTAGATTTCTCTAGGGCTTTTTGTTTGTTTTTTTTAATCTAATGGCTTGTTTTCCTGTTCCAGGATCTCTTATGACATTTTATGTCCCCTATACTCCTCCTGCCTGCGACAGTTTCTCATCCTCTCCTCCCTTTTGATGACCAGCATGGTTTGAGGAGTGCCGGCCAGGCACTCTGTAGAACATCCCTCAGATAGGACCTGTCTGGCCTGTCGCTCCCGGTTGGACCTGGCGGTGTGGGGGATGCAGGGGGAGGCGCCCTCCCCACACCCGTCAGGGCCCCTGCCGTCCGCGTGCCTCCTCACTGCTGGTGCCGCCCGGTGGCCTGGCCGAGGTGCGTTTGTCGGGCATCGCACTGTGAAGGGACACTCCCTCCTCTCTGGACTGTACTCTTTGGGAGGAAGACACCTTGCACAGCCTGAATTAAAGGCAGAAGTATCTACATAAATAATTAGGAATTCTTGTACATGAGATACTTATTTCATACTTGGGGTGATAATCCAATATTACATTATTTTGTTGCTCAATTGTTGTAGCTTCAGCCTTGGGGTCCTTTGGCACCCATCACTGTGGGTAATCTGAGCACTTCCCGACTCTCTGAGCCTCCACGATGCCCCAGGCTCAGCTCGTATTCCCTGCCCCAGCCCTGGCATCTGCCCCCTCTCCAGGGAGCCTGAGCTCCTTTTACTGGAGAATGTTTTTGGAAACCAAGATAGACTCTTAATGAAGGGACGATATGAGGCTGTAGACAACAGAGCAAGAAGTGAAGGTACCAGGGCAGGACCCACCTCTTCTGTGCTCAGAGTCACCAGTCCCCTCCTCCTCGACAGCCGTCATGGTCAGGTCAGCATCTCTGCCACCCAGCAGGCGCCCAGGGCATTCGCTCATCTTGCCCCAGTAAACCCAGGGCTCCACGTCTTCCAGTACCAAGGCTTCCCAGTCGCCGTCATCCTGAAAAGTGGGGCCAGAGCAGTGAAACGAAGCAGAAAGAGAGGCCCCTCTGTGAGAAGAAAGCATGAGGGACAGCGCTCAGGAGTGCAGGGAGGAGGGGCGAGGGGCACCGCAGGCCACAGGGGCTCCTGTTCCAGCCAGGACAGACCAGGAGTTGTTGCCGAGAAGCATTTCAGGGAAAGTCCACTCCCAGAGCTCCGGCTCGCGGGCCCTCACTTCTGGCTCCAAGCCTCTTCCTAAACCCAGCCAGGGTTGAGGCTTTGGCACAAGCAGGCCTCACGGGTGTAGCACGTCCCGCCCCTCAGTCTAAGGGAGGATTCTCTCATATGATCCTAAAGTGGCTTTCACTATTCACAGGGTCAGGTGAGGAAACTGAGTCCCGGGGAAGTTAACTCATTGGCAAAGGCCACATAACTCTGCTGTGGCAGATCCAGGGCATGAGGCGAGTTCGTGGGGGTTGCAGAGCTTGGAAGACCTGTCCCAGCATCCCCATGTCACACGCGGACACGATTGTTCAAGGTCACGTGGCTGGTAAGTGATGGGGCAGTTTTCCATGTCTAGTAACTGTGCATCTCCAAGTATGTTGATTTAATAAGGTTGTAATTATGGGTGTCTACAAAGCTCTTTCACTGAGGCCCAGAGCCATGGTGGCATCTGCTCCAAGGTGCCCCACGAATAGGGAACGTCTCTCAGGAGAGGGAGGGCCCCCCAAGCAGCGTGGAATTCTGCCTCCATCTCCGTCCCACAGAAAACCTTCTCCTGGAGGCAGACGGGGTGGGATCTGGGGCACGAAGCCTCCTCCCCCTTGAGGCGCCCCACCTGCCTCTGATCGATATCTCCTGGGCTTCCCTCCAACAGAACACTTAGAACCTTTTGCTGCAGCCTGGGGCGATGCCCTGGGCCCGTCCTTCCAAATCCCGACACCTGCCAAGGACCTCTCGCTGCCGCTAATTGAAGAACACCAAAGGTTGGTGGCAGAAGGTTAATGGCAGGGCCTAGCGCTTTGGGGCTGAAAGCCAAGTCTCAGATGGGGGTGGGGGGGTGGGACAGACCTTCTAGAAGCTTCCTTTAATCAGCTTGGGTTTCTATCGGTTCACCTGCAGGTGGGGGAGGGAGATGACTTGTTCCGCACGGCAGTCGCTGCGGTGATGTCTGCCATCTAGTGCGAGGCTACTTGGGAACACTCATACTTCCACATTTGTTGCGTCTTCTCCCGTAAAGAGGACGGGGCAGGTGTCCTTACGGGTGCAGGACGGACGAGGATTCTGGCTCAGAGCGGGCCAGGAGCTTGCCCAAGACTGTGTCTAAAGCCCGCGTTCTGTGTTTACCCATCTCCGCCGTTCTACTGCAGGGCTAGTGCACTGGATTCTGAGTCATGGCCATTTGCCTGTTCTTGGATTGCTCGTGATTTGCGGGATTCTGGGAGTTTCGAAGCCGGGCTTTGCTCCTCTGTGTGCACGTGCAGCCCAAGGCCGCCAGCAGCAGCTGCCGTCGTGGCATTGTGAAGCAGAGGCCGCAGCGCCAGCCCCGTGGCCAGACTCCAGGAGCCAGCCCCGCCCCCCTGCCCCCCCATCTCCCTGCAGCACCCCCAGCCTCTGTGCAGGAGCCTCTGCCGCTCTCCGGGCCTTCGCAGGTGCTGAGGGTCCCTCTGGCTGAGGCGCCGTGTCTGGGCCCTCCCCGCCGGGCTCCTCCCGCCCCGCAGCCCCCACGCATCTATCGCAGCAGCGCGGGCTGCTCCCGGCCTCTCTCAAAGCCCCAGGCCCTTTCCATGCCCCCTGGGCACCCCCCTCCCCCCAATGCAGAGTCTGCTGAACTGCCAGGGCCCATTGGTCTTGTCTCTCCTCTGCGCGGCACCCCGGGTCCTGGAAGAGGTCCTGGCGAGTTCCCAGGCTCTGCAATCATCCGCCGAGGAACCGAAGGGGGGATGGACGGCGTGGACGTGGTGGCCTGGGCCCTCCCTGCTCCGCCTCAGGGCCGACGGGGCAGGGTGCAGGCCCCTCACAGCAGAACAGAGCAGAGCGCGGGGGACGCCCAGCAGCCCCCCAGCCTCCGTGCAGTCCGGGCCAGGCTGAAAGCCAAGCGGGGCCTCCATGTGGGATCCCGGGGGTATGGGGTGGAATTTCTTCCTTAAATCTGTACCTTGGGAATACTGGTCTCAACTGTGTGTGTGTGAGAGACAGAGAGAGACGGATTTGAAAGTGAAGAATTAAACATCCTGCATATTAGGTGATGAAAACGGCTGTGTGGAGACGAACGGCAGAGCCAGGCGCAGCGACGAGGTGCTGCTTTGGGTTTGCTGGAAGGTGCCACTTTGTCCCAGGGCCACACGCACAGAGGCGGCCGGAGGCGCTGCGAGACTGGCGTTGCGGGAGGCCCAGAGGCAGCAGCCGCGCCAGACGGGGCGGACGGGGCTGCAGGAGCGCGAGCGGGAGCGGGCGCCGTGGCCTCTGCTCTGACACAGGCGGCCGGGCAGATATCCCGATGTTTCGCCTTTTTTGAGTCAATGTGTTAATTTATATTTTCCTAGTAAACCGTTGAATCACACAGATTCTGGAAAAAAGTATATCTTACGTCCCTTTTATTTCCCTCTTCTTCTGTTGCCGTGACCCCTTCTGTGACTTATTTCTCTTTTTCTGAGTTAGGCTGGGGACTTGTTGACTTAAAAATATCAACCCATACGCTTACTTCGTTTCAGTGTTATCTTTTTGCTGTTGTCCACCTTATTTAGTTTTGCTCTGACCTGTGTTTATTATTTTTGTTGTTGATATTCAATTTCGTTTTTCCTTTTATCCACTTGTTGAGTTGAATTCATAGTGTTCTTTATTTTACTTTTTGTTTATTCCGGACATGGAGTAGTTTCTCGGGGCTATAGCGACGTATTTGCTTTGTCTGGTGTGTGAGCTTCCTTTCCACTTGCTAAGGTCAAGCAGATTCCTTTTATTGAGTGTTTTCACGTGGTTTCTGTTGCAGGTGATGTGTTGTCTCTTCAACGCCATCAGTTTTCTGTCCCTGAGAATCACAGGGTCCCCTCCACGTCTTTGTCACCTTCTCCCCGAGGTCTCTCTTCATTTTGCCCCTTACTCTCCATTCTGTGAAATGTTCCACATTTGTCTGCCTTTTGACAGAATTATGTTTACTTTCTGTAGGGTCAGCTCTGGTCTTACTAAACCTAAATGGATATTATATCTGTGAATTGGCTTTTTTCCCCTATTATCTTAATCACTAATTCATCTCAGAATATCCTCCGACCATCGAAACACTTGTCTTATTTGATAGATGTTGTCTTTTCTTCTGTATCTTAGGAGGTCAAGGGCAGTGGCTGTTCACAACTTAGCGCTCACACTTGATTACTTGCATGCATGTTGTCAGTCAACAGCGATGGACTCGGGGGCTCCCATGGGATCGGGGAACACAGCAGAGGAAGGAGAGGCTGGCCCTGCTCCCCTGAAGTCCCCTTCTCAGGAACAGGCAGACGCTCATGCACACGTGAGATACAAAATAAGATCAGGGCAGTTGGAAATAAATGCGGTCAGGGGAGGTGGGCCATGTGACAAGGGCCAGGCTGGCTTCTGTGCTGGTCAGGGCAGACTTCCTGGAGGAAGTGCCAGGTGAGCTGAGCCTGAACCATGTGAAGGATCCACCCTAAAGCATCTGAGGAGGAGGGTTCTGAGCAAAGGGGTTGATTGGCAAGTTCCCAGGCCTCTGGGAAAAACCGTAGCTGGTATGAAAGTCTGAGAAATAGAAATAAGGATGGTGCAAAGTGAAAGCAGTATTCATTTTATTGCTTGAGGACACAGTTTCCTACCTGAGCAACAATACTGGAAAGGTGGGAAGAAGGAGAGGGGTAGGGAAAATAAGACAAATTTTCACTGTACTTTGCAAAGGAAGAAGCCAGGACATATGATTTTATTCTCGAGATTGATGTACAGGAAGGGGTTCAACTGCATAGCTTATTTGAGAGGTAAACACTGGTAGAATAAAAATTAGCGTGAAGAAAAATATTTTTCATTTACTGGTTGTATGGAATTCATTTGTGCTGCATACTTTTTCATGTTTTTATTCTTCCCCTCTGTTCCCTTATCCTTGAACGAGGGCCAGGTCTACCCAGGCCTGCAGCTGGCTCAGAACACTCTGTGCGGATGCCGCGGGGCCTCTCTTCATAATCTTCACAGTACTTACATTTCTGATTCAACATTCAGGAGCCCAGGAGAGGACGAGGGAACTGGTTCCGTGCGGCTGAGCGGCAGGGCCAGCTCTCTACCTACTTCCCACCTGGTTTGGCCTCCCGGCACACGTGAAACATGATGTCATCAAATTCTGCTGTCTTTGTAGACTTCCGCCATTAGGCAGTGTGCCCTTCTGATTTCAGAGAGGGCGTCCTAGCGCCTGGTCCCACGTGCCACTTGCAGAGAAGCTGGGTCACCAACAAACAAACAAACATCAAAAACACTTTTCCCTTGGGTTTTCCCTTCAATTGAATTAAATTTAGCAAATATTTACTGAGTTCCTGCTTGAGTGCCCAGAAGTGTACCAAGAGGATTGAGCCAATACAAGATGTCCTTAAATAAGTAGAATAAGGGTCTCCGCGCCAAAGTCAGATTATGTGGAACTCTTGAAGGTGGGTCGGGCAGCATCGGGGACCTGGCACACCCACGAGCAAAGAGAGAGGCTCCGTCTACAGCGAGGTAGAAGAACGTGCTACAGTCCTGGAGGGAAGAAGACCCAGGAGACAGGTTTCTCTTTGAGACAGAGGACATTACCTTGATCGATGCGCGTCCCTTGTCAGGCCGGCTCACCGGCTGTAGCAGGTGGCCTTGCAGAGGTGCTTTCGGAATCACATGTGATTGGCCACCAACACCAGGTGAGTGGGGAGTCAGGTGAGGGATGCGGGCATCCGTGATGGACTGAGTGCTGCTGGATCTAGGTGATCCGATGGTAATTGCAGAGAGCAAAATATTCCTCGCAACAAGCTTAAGGGCTTCAGTGCTAAGTTCATCACTTACATCTTCCTCTTATCACATTTTTTTCCTGATGATATGCCTATGAATCAGATTTATCACCTCTGGTTTGAGAGCGCTGGCATGCCCTGCTGGATGCCGCTACTAATTCTGCCTCCTCCAAGACACCAGGTCTTCTCCACGTCAGTAACTCAGATTCCTTCTGTGAGGATTTCTGTGTCAGATTCAGACTCTGCTGTCATTTACTGGCCCGTGTCTGCCCTGGACCAGGCTCGGGGACAGAGGATGTGCGCCGTGTTCGCTTCCAAACTCCCAGCAGCATGAGCAATGTGGCTCCGCACTCCGGTGTTGGAAAGGGCTGTGTGTCTCAGTCTTCTAGGGCTGCTGTAACAAGATGCCATAGACCCGGGGTGGCGGGGGGGAGGGTGGATTATAACAACAGGAATTTTTTCTCACAGCTCTGCAGGCCGGGAGTCCACGATCAAGACACCAGCAGACGCGATGTCTGGCCAGATCCCATTCCTGGTTCATAGACGGTGCCTTCTTGCTGTGTCCTCACATGGGGGAAGGGGGAGGCATCTCTCTGGGGTCTCTTTTATAAGGTGCTAATCCCATTCATGAGGGCACAGCCCTCAGGATTGAATCACCTCCCAAAGGCCTCACCTCCTAATACGGTCACCTTGGAGGGATGCAAACATTCAGACCACAGCACTGTGGTCATCGAACTTCCATGATGGTCACATTTGGAGGGGGCTGTGACTGGATGTAGCAGTGGACATCCGATGTGCTCCATGAACGAGCTGAGGGGAGCAGGCATTTCAGACCAAGCCCTGCCTCAGCGTCGGGGAATGTTCAGATGATTGAAGAAGGTGGGTGATTATTCCAACCTTCCCGGGAAATGATGCTCTAAAAACGTTTCCATGTCATCTGTTATTCTGGGCTGCAGTGAGTAATTTGCATGTCACCCTTACCTGCTCAAGCAAGGCAATTGCTAATCACCGCCAAGCCCACCGGCTCCCTACTGGCTGGGCTAAGAGGGGGCCGGCCAGATGAGTTCTAAGGGTTGAGCTTTCAGAAAGAAAGAAAACAGAATAAAATAAATCGGCCCTTGTCTCTGATTCTAGATAATGGCCTTTTGGGGATCCTTAGAAACTGTCTCTCCAGCTTCCGCCCTCCCAGGTGAGAGTTAATGGTAATCACAAACACAACAGGATAGTCGACGCTGTTTGTTCCCAGGGGGGACAAGAGACGTGGACGAAAATGTCTTTAAAATAGGCTTCCGAAGAAATATTTCACCCTGCAGAAGGTTCCCTGTAACAACCCTTCAGACATGTGAAGAAAATGCCTCTCTCCAGGCTGCCAGCACCCTCGTGGCCCCGCTGTGTCACGTGCCTGGATTTCAGACTGAGTGATCCGCCTCCGTGGCCTCTAGTCAGTGCTACTTGACCCCGCTGCAGGTGGAGCAGGAACAAGCATGGTGTCCTCTCTGGGGTGCCACTAGCTTGGGCAGAAAGGACCCCATGGCCTCTGCCTTTCGCTCCCCACCTCCTGCCCCACCAGGGTCTGGACACCAGCCCTCCGCCCACCTCCCGCCCACTGTTTCACAAAGCAGAACACGCAGGACTTAGGGTCAGGATGGCATCTCACGCTCTGTGCAGAAAGTAGGATCAGAAAGACCCAGTGGTCAGGACTGGCTCTGTGGGACGTTGTTCACCTCAGTTTCCTCACTTAGAAGGTGGAAAAATAATGTATTGCTCACACATTTCTTATCAGAACCAGATGTAATGTAAAATGTACCTGCTACAACACACAGTACCCAATAAATAGCGTATACAATTGTCACTGCATAAAATGCTGCTGTCACAGGTGTACCTCGTTTTAGCCTTGTGTCATTGGGTTTTTTTCGTCCTAATCTTTCATCCCTTCCCCCGGCCCGCCCATCCACCACATTCGTTCAATGACTGTTTAATCAGATGCTCACCACGTTCCAGACGCTGTACTCACCAGCTGCTCTCCAAAAACAAATGCTTCTCACTGCCAGCTGTGTGTGTCTTTCCACTGCCTAAGGCGCCTGGAGCACCTCTCTCAGCCTATCATGCAGGAGCACTCACAGGAGAGCAAACAGCAGAATTAACAGGTCTTCTTCCCAGGACGCAGAGATGAAAGGTTGGGTCTGCCTCGGCAACCCTCCGTTGCTTTGCCTCCACTGCCCACCTTATTCTTAATGGAAACTGAGCATTTGTTCCCCAAATATTTACTCGCCTCATTTTGTGTGCCACACCAGATAAAAGCTCTTGCTCAAAGATACTCTTTCTATAGGGGCAGCTTTCTACTAGCCAGCTCCTCGCGGGGCAGCTGTCACTTGCAGGGATGGCTGTCCTGGCCCGCCCGTGCGCAGAGGCAGGGAGATTACAGCCTTCAGAAATAGGGTTCCCGACCAGATTGCTTTCTCGAAGTCACACAGATAGTAACTGCTCTACAGCTTTTTGCTTTCCACATTGTGATGCCCACTTTAGGGTCAGTGTGAGAACTGAATGTGACAACTTTTGTAACATGAGCACACAGGGTTTCTGCTCAAGATAGAAGACGGAACAGATGATGAGACTCCTCTAATTCTGCTTCAAACATAGAAATTTTGGATTAAATATATGTTGAATGTAAAAAAATAAGGCCGATGACACTAGGTGACAATATGTTGAATATGATACTTTTAGCCAAAAATTAAGACAGACTTGGAGACCATGGCCCACCACTTAGTACTGACATCGGAGTCTGAAGTTGAGTAAGTTAAAGAACCCACACGGGGATGGGCTTTCTGCACAAACTGCTGCATCCTTTGTGACAAGGAGGCTGAAGTTTACAGCTGGTGTTCCCAGTCTCTCACCTCAGAAGTGAGCCAGCTTCCCAAGGCCATAGGTGGAAACAAAGCTCCTGCCCCTCTCAGGGTCGGGTTTTAAAACAAAACCTGAACCTGTTTTGCAGGTGAGGTTGGAGTGGAATACAGCCATCCCCACTTGTTCTTCACAGCCTGTGGCTTCTTTCACACCACACCAGCAAAGGTGAGTAGTTTGTATGGGCTGCAACACCTTCAATATTTACTATCTGTCCCTTTACGGAAAAAGCTTATCCAGGCACCCTCTCCCCCAGCTTCCAGGAGTGTGGGCTGGTGACAGGTCACAGATGAATTGCTCTGAGCTGAAGGGGCTACTTTGCCCAGGGCTACATTCTGCCTGGGGCAGTACAGATCCATGGCTTGGTTGATGCAGGGAAAGACTTGGCCTCCTCACCTAAAGTGAGGACAGCCACTGAGGGCCACCGCAGCTCCCGAGCTACCAGTGGGATCAGCTGGGGCTCCAGCTACAGCCACGTCCCTGTCCATTTTCTCCCTTTGCCTGGTCCTGCCTCCTTTGCTCTCTCACAGCATCTCTCCCAAGAATGCTCCCAAACAGAACTTTAGTAAACAAATCTTTGTCTCAAAGTCAGTTTCCCAAGGAGCTCTGCCTAAGAAAGGGGTCTGGAAACTTTCCCCAAAACTTTGGGTTGGTGCCTTAAAGGAATATATCCTAGGAGTAAGAGTAAACTAGAATGAGAAGGCCCCTTAAAAAGAACTAAGCCCAGGTTCACACTGGGCTTGCCTTGACTAAGCACCCTGAGATTGCTCGTGTCCGTAGCTTAGCCACTGGCCAGAAACAAATACAATTCCTCTGTAGAAGAAGACAACATTATCTGGAACATTAAATAATCTCTGCAACTTTTCAAATTCAATGTCCAGCATTTACTAAAATCAACCAGGCATATGAAGAGTCAACAATGTGACCCAAAACACAAAAGAAACAATAGATAACAACAGCATATTCTTAGGGATTTCAGATAATAAATTGTTAAATAATCTTTCAAATAAATATATTTGCTATTTCCAAGGACATAAAAGACAAGATTGAAAACTTATACAGAAAATAAACAACTAATAAAAAAATATTGGTGGGAAATCTAGAATTACAAAGCAAAGGAAATAGATCCTTTAATGGAAAGGTTTAATTCAAGATTAGACACAGCTGAACAGAAAATTAGAAAACTGGAAGACAGATCAGAAGAAAATACTCAGACATGTACTTAGTAATAAAAGGACTTTAAAATGTATTAAAAGTAGTAAGAAACATATTGAGCTTGGTGTAAAAATTTAATATATGTGCAATGGAAGTCCCATAAATGGAGGGAAAAGAATATGGTATGGGACCAATATTTGAAAGCAATAAAGATAAGGATTTTCTGAAAGTTACCATAAATATCATCATACCAAAGATGAAACCTAGGCAGAACAAATTTTTTAAAAAGCACACTTAATCACAATATAGAAAATTTCTGAAAACCAAAGACAAGACAAAAAGCTTAAAGTTGATAAAAATTAAAAAAAAGAAAAAGATTTCCCTCAAAGGAGCGAGAATAAAACAGCAACTAAAATTCTTGAAGAGAATGACAAAAGCCAGAGGATAACGGTCAGTCATCCAAGTGCTGAAATGGGAGCTTGAAAACAGCAAAATAACCAGGAAATCCTCACGAGTGTGAGAATTGAACAGCACACCGTTAAGCAGCTCCTTGGTCAGAAACGTCAGTGTGAAAATTGGAAAATGTTTTGAACTGAATGCTAACAAAAATAATACATAGCAGAAATCATAAGATAAGGACAAACCAATGCTTACATGGAAATTCATTTTATTAAGTGGAAATGTGAGAAAAGTGTGCATTTGTCAACGTAGGATGCTGGAATATGTAATAATTTGTTTCCTTGACTTACAATATGTAAATACTTATATGTGTGTTTTGAGACACTTCATCTACATTTCTAACCCAGACCTTAAACATGTTCTGGATGGCCTGACTTCGGAAGAACAACGACAAAAAAAAGCAAAAAAATAAAGCATTGTATTAGAGTATAAGTAGAACATCTTTTAAATGAAAGGTCCTTGGTCATTGGATTCCCATGGGGAAAACAAATTTGATTTCTTACCTCATGTCATATAAAAAAACAAGTTCAGATATATTTTAGATCTAAATATAAATGATAGATCATTAAGAGTTATGGAATTTATCAGAGGAAATTTTTGAATGAACCTGGGTATTAGGAAGATATCTCAATCCAGACACAAAAGAACCAACTATAATGGAAAAGACTGATACACGAGATGACTGGCAGGTATCAGAACTTCTCTTTTGCAGAAGACTGAACGGCAAGCCAATGAATAGGAGGAAGACATCTGCTATCTGATGCTCAGAACAGGCCGATATTTCCTCAGTAAGATGCAAAGATCATTGACAAAAACATTCATAAAATGGAAATTTAGATTCAATTAATATGAAGAACATAACTTCATAAAAGTTACATCAGTAAAAGAAGAAAACGCAACCCTC
The DNA here is from genome assembly GCA_023783475.1 of Daubentonia madagascariensis. Taxonomy (NCBI): domain Eukaryota; kingdom Metazoa; phylum Chordata; class Mammalia; order Primates; family Daubentoniidae; genus Daubentonia; species Daubentonia madagascariensis. The sequence continues at coordinate 906,806 of JAKFHU010000600.1, read as the reverse complement.
AGGTACTTCACAAAAGAGAATTTCCAAAGAACCAATAAACGTAAGGAAAAATGCCCAACTCATCACTCATCAGGGAAACGTAAACCAAACCACAAGGCAAACTAGTGTATACCTAACAGAATAGCTAAAATTTAAAAAGCTAGAAAATGCCAAATGTTGGTGAGGATACCAACAGGAACTCGATTAAAGTAATGGTGAGAGTTTAAATACCTTGAATTCAATGATTACACTCTTAAGTATATAACTCCAAAGAGATGTGTACATATATAATCACAAATAAGCATGCATAATATATTCATAATAGCATTATTTTGCTAATCAACAGCTGGAAATGTCCCAAATGCCCATCAACAGTAAAATGGATTAGTACATTATGGGAAATTTAAACAACCATATATCAGAGCAATTATAAAATAGCAAACTCCAGTTACATGGACAAATATGAATTGCTCCCATGAACGTTATTTTGAGTGTGTGTGTGTATGTGTGTGTGTATTGTATAAACAGGCAAAAGCAATCTATAGTGTCAGAAGTCAAGACACTGGTTAAACAGAGGAGAAAGGGTAGTGACGGGGTGAAGGGATGGGAGATTTTTTTTGGACACTGGTAATGTTCTGTTTCTTGGCCTGAGGTGTGGGTACATGGACATGGGTGTGTCTGCTTTGTGATAATTTATTAAGCAGTTACTTTCTGAACTATACATATGTGTATGTATACATATAATTCCATAGAGAAAGTCTCAAATAACTGAAATGTATGGAGGGGGATTCAGATCTGGTGGTGAATTTGGCACAAATTATTTCGGGCATGAGGAACAAGATAATTATTAACTTCAGAAAAAATATTTTCTGAAAATGGCTTTTTGTACATGACTCATATATGTTTACATAGTCAAAATTACCTAAATATTGTGTAAATATTGGCTATAAACCAACTCTGGAATTATTATATGTATGCAATAAAGGGAAAGTATGTATGTGGGTTTTAGAATAATTGTAAGAAAATCAAATCCCCAACTTCTTTGGTAGGAAGACAGTAGTTAATATTTAATTATGATGAATCAAAAACTGTAGTAAAAGTGTATTACTTTGACATACGAAATCTCAAAAGAAACAGCTAAAATAAATTAAGTTATTATTTCTGGGCAGCAGACAGAGATGGTATTGCTGCCAGGGGCTGCTTTGTAAAAAAAAAAGAAGAAGAAACTTGTAGAACTTTACAGCTTTTAAAATTATAAAGTTTGATAAAAAATAAATATTTAAGAAATGACATTTCTAACAATATATTAATTTACAATATAAATGAAACCTATAACAATAATAGCTAAAAGGAACATTTACATCAGTAAATGCCCACATACATTTAATAACTCACAAGTTTTATAAATTTTCAGAGAATAGGAAAAGAGAGAGATACCCATCTCATAACAATTTTTGATGTAATTATGACACCACCATTAGACAAGCAAGTACAAGGGGAAATCAATATTCAAGTCCACTTTAAACAGATAAACAAATCCTGAATAATATTCAATGTTAAGATCAGCAAGGTATTAAAAGAATAGGACACCACAATCACACGGGGTTAACCACAGAAATATGAGAATAGTTAAAAAATTTATCAATGGGGTCATTACACTAAGAGAATAAAGGAAAAACTTTAATTATCTCACTAGATGCTGAAAAAGCATTTGATGAAAGTCAATGCTCATTCCTGATAAAAACCACTTAGAAAACAAAGGCAGTAATGAAATGCTCTTATCTTGATAAAAAGTATTTACCAGAAAACTGAAGCAAGCATCATACTTAATAGTGAAACATTAGTGATATTTTCTAAAATTAGCTTGGCAAGGATGCCCACTTTATATCACCATTTAATGTTGTGCTAAAGGTTCTTACCAATGTAAAAATGAAAAAGAAATAACACGAGAAGTATGACATTATGTATATGAGAATATTTTTTCCTATAAAAATGCAAAAGCATAAACTGATAAATTGCTGGAATCAGCCATAAGAGTTCAGCAACCTGGTGCTGAATATATCAACCTATGAAAATCAATAGCTTTTCTATAATCAGCAACAGCCAAATAGAAAATGTAGTAGAAAAAAAAAAGTTTCCATTCATGGCCAAAATAATAATACAAAAGAACTCCAGACAATTCTGACTTACTGAGAAAATGAAAGTTGGCCTGAACAGATGAAGAGACACTCATCGACGATCCGAGTGGACCAACAGTAAAGCCAACAATCCAAAATTCTCAGTGGCTTAGCAAAATGTCAGTATATTTCTTGTTCAAATAACTGTTTGATGTAGGTTTCTGGGATGTGACCTTCCACATGGCTACGCAGGGACTCAGCCCACTTCCACCTTGTGGTCCTGGTGTCTTCTGTGGCCTCAGGTTCCCTGGCCAGGTCCCTGCATCCCCGAGGAAGACAAGGAAAGCGAGAGAGTGAGGGACAGCACAGACGGCTTCCAGGGGCCAGGTCTGGGGGTAGCTCGCGTCATTTCTGCCCACCTTAAATCATCTGGAATTTGATCACACCCAGAGTGGGGGAAGATGAGAAATATCACCCCCTCTGTGTCCAGGAAGAAAAAGAAACGTCCCAAATGTCTGCCACCCAGGGCAAGCCTTCGTGCTGTGAGAGTGTCATTTCACCCTGAGAAGTCATGCATTCCACCTGCATCTCGAGCAAATTCCAATAGGTTTTGTTATGGAAACTGATAAGCTTTCTGAAGTTTGTATGGGCAATAAATGTATGGAAATAGCCAGTATATAATAGTTTCAAAAAGATACACTGTGGGCATATATGTGGATGTGGGTTTGCCCTGTTTGATGTGCCACAAGATGGGACAATAAATGCAACATGGTATTAGTGCAATATAAACAGGTAATGGAGGAGAATAGGCAATCTAGAAACAAATGGACACATCAGGGAATTTGTAACATAATAAGATTAAATTAATAGACAATAAAAGTGGCATTTCAAGTCAATGAGGACTGAAAATCTATCTAATAAATGATGGGAAATTTGACTAGCTACTTGCTAAAAAAAAGCATAGAGGAATCATAAGTTATAGCATATATAAATAAATTTCAGTTTTACTAAAGATATAAACCTAAAAAATATCTATATAATCTGAGGCAGGAGAAAACTTAGTGATATGAAAGAATTAGAAACCATATGGAGAAAGATTGACAAATTCCCCGTGATAATGAGAAAATACACAAAGTTAATTGACATCTGGCAGAATGACAAAAATATTTCAATAGAAACAGGCACAAGTTTAATATTCAGAATTTATGAAGCATTCACACAAATCAACAAGAAAAAGACAACCCACTAGAAAATAGTCAAAGAATATGGACTGTTGACTCACTAAACATGAAAAAAAATGACCAATAAACATATTAAAAGATTATCGAATATAAGCCAAAGATTTTCTTTTTTTGCCTGTCATATTAAGGAAACAGCAGAAAAAAATCATACTATGAAATGCTGGAGAAGATGCACTGCCTTTGCACTTTGGTGGAAACATACATTGGTAAAGACTTTTAAAAGGGTAGTTTATCGGTCAATCAAATACAAAATGCATAGATTCTTTGATCCAGTATCACATTTTAGGAACCTATGTAAAAGAAGAACCAACCCATGTGCATGAGACATGTACGTAAATTTTTTTTTTCTTCACAGCATTATCTGTAATACCAAAAACATGAAAAAAAATTAAATAATCAAGACAGAATAGTTAAATTAATAATGACAAATCCAATCAATGAAGTCCTATAAAACAGTTAAAAATGGAGATAGATCTACGAGGCTGACTTGCAAAATTAACAAGATACATTGTTAAGTGAAAAAAGCAAGTCATTGAAGGGGTGTAATATGATCCCACTCATGCTGGAACACACATACATCTGCACGAGAGACAGAGAGACAGAGAGAGACAGAAAAAGGGGGTGAGGGAGGGAGACAGACGTGGAAAGCACATTGAACACCCACCAGATGAATTACTTTGATGGTCTCCGGTCAGATGAGCACAGATAAGGGGGAGGTGAGGAGTTGAAGGACACATTCTAACTCTGCACCGTCCACGTCCAGAATCCTTTTAAGATGAAAATAAATCAGTATCTTAAATACATAATAAATAATAAAAGAGATTAAGCACTTGCCTACCTCCTTTACGTCTTCTCTCCTTTCTCTCAAGAACAATTCTTGCCAGCATTAGCACTTCCCAGGTGCCCCTCCCCACCCCAGGCTTCTTTGAGGACCCAGCAGGACTGTCCCGGGACATCCAGCAGGAACTGTCGGTGGCTGCTGAGGGCGGAAGCAGGTCAAGGCTTAGAGCCGGAGCCACCAAAGAACCATCCTCAGGCTCCGGTAACCCATCGGCTCTGGAGGTCGCCCTGAGAGGCAGGTGGACAAAGGAGGCTGCCCGGGGAGCAAAGTGGGGTGTCTGCTCTGAGGACGACCCCCCAAGCCCTTAGCATCCAGGAGATTCGAGAGGCTTTAGGAAGGCCTCTCCTTGCCCCGTGGGTGCCCCTTGCTGAGGGTCTCTTTACTGGCCCCGTGGAGTCTCGCGGGAGGGATTGGTCCCCGTTCCTCTGTCTGATCATTCTTTTCTTCCCCGTCTCTCATTTCTGTCCCAGTGTTAGTATCCCACATGCGTCCCCGCTGCCAGCCACTTCCTTCTCAGTACCTTCGGTGCCCGGAGCTTCCTCTCTTGCACCCAGAGCATGACTGCCACCTCCCTGTGTCCAGTGCCCCCCTCTCCCCAGCACCCGCGAGTGGAGCAGGACCTCCACCTGCGCACCTGAGGGTGCTGCTCTCTGGTCTGCTGGCCAGAGCACTGCAGCCTGCACCCTGGGACCACCCGTGCACACCTGCAGGACTGAGGCCAGCCCCTGCCAACTCAGGGTCTAGAGCAGCAGCTCTTTGGGGATCCAGAGACCACCAACCCCGCCTCCCCCACAAGGCTCTCCCAGGAATTCTGCCACAGGAGGTTTATATACGTACATTTTCACTGTGGCAAGCTCTGCCCATAGACGTATCTTCCACATGTATCATAAATGCATAAATATGAAAAGGTGAAGAGGGTTCATGGAATGGAAACTGAAGCTTTTGAGCATCCACTGTGTCCACTGCTATACTGGCTCCGTCACATGTGGAATCTCTAATCCTCACAATAATCTTGGGTGGGTGAAAATTATACTGACTTAGATATGAGCAAAATATATTCAAATCCTATTTCTCAATTTTCAGTAAAAGTATGGCCTCAGGAAAATTACTTAAAGTTTTTTACCTCCATTTTAAAAAATTTATTTTCATTTATTTGTATTTTTTTGAGACGAGTTCTTGCTCTGTTGCCCAGGCTGGAGTGCAGTGGCATCATCATAGCTCACTGCAGCCTGAAACTCCTGGGCTGAAGTGATCCTCCTGCCTCAGCCTCCCAAGTAGCTGGGACTACAGGTGTGCGCCACCATGCTCAGCTCTAAGTCTTTTAGTTTTAGTTTAGAGTTTAGAGACCATAGGTCTTTGGAAATTGACCACTTTAACAAGTAATTATTGAGCAAATATTATGTGCCCAGTACGGTGCTTGGCAACATGTGTCAGATGGAGGTGGTCAAGAAATACAGTCTCCTGTCTCCAATTATTTACAGACTATCAGTTAATTGAGAGTACACAAAGTAAAGAAATAAAATCCTGTAAATATATCTTAAGTACCAATGCTCAATGGATATGTGCTAAGTAATGAGGATATTGAGATTTGTTTTAAAAATCACAGTGATTCACAGAAACAGCAATTGGTTTGCCATCAGGAGAAACCAGGTTCTGTGAATTTTCTATAGTGAGACTAAGGGCAAGTCTTTTAATCATATCAACTTTGTCAAAAAAGGGATCAGATACCTCTACTTCATTCACTTAATATTTCAGTGATTGTCAAACAAATAAAGTAGACAACTTGAATATATATCTTCTTATGTAACAATCATAGATATATAGGATAAAATATAACAGAAATCCTTTCTATGCATAGCAGAGTTTGTGTGACATGAAGGGAAATTCTCAAGAGAACAACATTAAAGAGAACCCAAAACAGGTATAGTTTGCTAACACCAAAGCCAATGTTTCCCTAGGGGTATTTTCCAACTTAAAAACTAAAATACTTCTTTTTTCTTTTTTTAAACAAAGAGATACGTCTTTGGGTTTTCCATGTAAGGAAGGGCGATGTAAAGGTGCCCCCCCCACACATGTAAGTACTGGGAATTGAGAAACTGTACATTCAGTAAAAACCCACCAAAAACAAAAATTCACTGGCCAACAAAGAGAGAAATACAGCAGCCTCAAGCAGTACTCTAGGCAAAAGAAAAAATGTGTCAAGTGGTTATTGATAATATTAATCAAAGAATCATCTATATTTGGGGCTTGAAGTTACATTTATTAACTGGTCTAGGAAACTCCAAGTGAAGCAATTGATATGAGGTAACCCTTGATTGTTAGCACTTAAGGAAACATGGTAGAAACAACCTAAATCATCTTTGTAGAAACACTCTTTCCTCAAGGCTACCTGCTTCAGATAAGCTTCCACAAACATGAGCTTATAAACCAAAAGCATAAAACATTTAAGGAAGTAACCCACCATCATGAGCAAGAGCCATCAAAAACAACAAAAAGCAGACCTTGACCGTGGACAGTTTGAAATAATAAAATTGTTGGAAACAAAGTATAAAATGTGTATACTTAAGATACTTAAAAAAATTAAAAGATATAATTAAATACACCAAGAAAACAAGATACTATTAAAAACACCAGAGAGGTTTAGAGAAAGCAACAAAACAAAGAAACACTTGAGATATAATACACATAGCTAATAAAATTAAAACTTAAAGATATTTACATTTAACAAGATATTTAAAACCTGTATTAAATACAAGATTTGGTACAAGTAAAGAAAGAATTGTTGAAATGGAATATAAACCCAAGCAATTTTAAATGGAGCATCTAAAGAGAAAGGTGTGGAATATATAAAAGATAAGTTAAAATAATAGAGGGTGAAATGACAAGATCTATCATAGCATAATTATAGTTCCATAAATAGAAAACAGAGAGAAAGGCAGGTAGTTTTTAATCCCCAAATACAAGAAACTGATGCAGAGAGACTTGACATAAACTGATGTTTACGTGGATAACTGTGAAAAAATATTGAGTGTGTAAAATAATTTTAATAACTAATTTCTGAGGTTAAAAACATGTGGGGGACTAAAACACAGGGAGATCAATGCAACATTTAGAAAGGGAGGTAATTAGAATTAAACCACTGTAAAGTCTTTGTACTGTTAAACATGAGGTAACAATATTGAAAAATTTTAGATTTGGTTATATGTGTATGTTAATTAAAGCCCTTAATTTCAAAAACAGTGAAGAATATGACAGATTTCAAAAAACCTATATCAAACAAATATGTTGAAGTAGCAGAAAGAGTTAAGACAAAAATAAAGCTCAAAATATGGGAAAAATAAATTCAACATATCAATAATCAGAATAAATGCAAATGGATGGAAATTGTAAATTAAAAGAAAAAAGAATTGCAAATTAACAACAGAGAAGTTGAAATTCTGTAAAAAATGTCTAGTGGAGTATTTGAGATCTCTTAGTCCACACCACAAGAAATATCAAGTTGAAGAAACATTTTACTAGATGGAAGTTCAGATCAACAAGGAGGCATAAACAATACCAGAAATGATAAATGTAGGGGTCAATTTAAAAGACTGTATGTTTTGCTCTCTTGTCTTAAATATATAAAAGATAATTGAGAACGTGGAGCAAAAATTTCAGGAAATATGTGTGGTAGGGCTTATAACATACAGTAAATGTACGGAATGAAACACAAAGAATGAAAGGGGGATAAATAAAACTACACTTTTTAAAGTTTTTATATTACAGAAAATGCTGAAATATTAATTCACGGTAGACTCCTTTTAATTAAGAATGCCTGTTTTAATGCCTAAAGAAATCACTAAAACTAAAGGTATATAGCTAAAAGCCAATTTATATTCCTTATAAATAAAAAGGAAAGCAGGAATAAAGAATATATAGGATAAATATAAGTCAAATAGCAACTTGGTGGACTTAAACCTGACTATATTGTTAATTACATTAAATATAAATGGTCTAGAACTTCTCTTTCCACTCTGCAAGGGAGTAATTTCTGTGGTACTTGCCTTCCCACCATAAAAAAACAAATAACAATAAAAACAATAAGAAAACTGAAAAAAAAGTACAAAACAACTGCTTTAAGATAGATAATAGGTAGCACATGACTACAATCAATGAGAAAAGAGAAACAAATAAAGTGAACCCTATGATTACTCTGGATTTCTGCCTGGAGGCAAATGGTTCAGGGAAGGGGATCCCAACAGAACCCAGAAATCTTGAGTTGAAGAGACACAATAGAGTTGGTTGAGGCCAAAGTGGCCAGAATTTGTAGGGCAGAATACGAGAGAGGAGGTAGCTACTCAGAGAAAAAGCTCCAGAAATCTGCATAGAGGTGTTCTTGAGACATTGGCTAAATACCAGTTTGAGGGTAAAATCGAAGGTGAAACTCCACAAGGCTAAGGAAGAAATGCCAGGGGAATGCAAAGACCAAGGAAATAAATGTTATAAGAATTTTAAAAGGAAGGAAGAAAGGTCTTGTTATTCACAAAGAGTATTATGAGTTACATAGGTAACCAAACAATCTACAGATACATTGTTAAAATTAATGAGAAATTATAAGAAGTAACAGCAATGGCAAAATATCAATGACCTTTTGGTATACTGAAAACAACAACAAAAAATACCTATTAGGAAGACAACAAAACCTCATAGCTTTTGTAGGAATAAATTTAGCAAAAGACGTGTAAGACTTTATTGAGAAATACACAAATCTTCATCAAAAGAGCTAAATAAATGTAATGATAAATATTAATATGTGCACAGACAGACAGGTTTGATATTATAAACATCGCTTTTCCCAGACTAATCCACAAAGTTAAGGGAAGCCCATTCAAATCACGTCAGGGGTCTTCATAGAATATGTCAAATTAATTTTAACTTTATGTGGAATAGCAAAGGGTTCAGAACATCCCGGAGAGTTTTCTCACACCAGGTATAAGGATTTACCATAAAGGTGTCCTGAGCAAGACCGTGTGGTGTTGGTCCCTGGATTCACTCAGAGACTCCTGGGACAGAGGAGGCAGCGTGGACCCCGGAAACGCATCTCACGTATGTGGAAGCTTGGCAAGTGACAGAGAGAGAACTTCTGACATTTGAAGAAAATAAAAAAAAATCTGTATTTTGTGGTGAATAATGCATTTTTACCTTAGTCTCAAACTGCACAAATCATGAAGGAAAATGTGAATAAATTGAATGACATTAAAATCAAAACCTTTGTTTTTAAAAAGATACTATAAACAAAGTTAAAACACAGGCTACACCCTGGAAGAAGATATTTACAATGTATATAACTGACAAAGGATTATAATCCAGGCTATGGATCAATGAGAAAAATAAATACAGTAGAAAAATGGTCATAGGATATGAAAAAGCAGTTCAGAGAAAAGAAACCATAATTTTGAATAAGCATATGAAAAAATATCCAAACTCAATCTCAGCACATCACGCGTGTGCTCCTATCGGGAAGACTGAAGGGGTGCACGCTCTCCAGGGCTGGGAAGGACGTGAAGAGGGATGGGTGTGTGCGGAAGGACTACAGATTTGTACAACTGCTTTGGCACTAAATGTATCAATAACTGGTAAATTTGAGATGCATATGTCCCACAAGCCAGAAATTTCACTCACAGTCATACCCTCAACCTTAGACGAGCGATAAGGAACACCATACGGGATTGGCCGTTGCAGTTCAAGTTAGTCTGATATAAGAAAACATCAGAAACAGCAGAAATCCATCAAGAGGAAAATGGATAAATAAATTGTAATCTAGTCACACAATAAAATGCTATACAGAGAAAACAAATGAGCTAGGATTTGGGGTAACAATATATGTAATTCTCACGAACATAATACTGGGAAAATAAGCTGGTTGCAGGAAGATTCATACATTTTAATTTCATGTAGACAGCTTTATAAATAGAGAAATAAAATATAATGCGCAAGAACACATACGGACATGATAAAGGTATGATGAAGTGTGTGGAATCAAATAAGCAGCAAATTCAGGATCTTGGCACCTCTAAGAGGAAGTAGGCAAGGGTGGGGATGGGGAACAGGGTCCTCACCTGCATCTGTGATATTTTATTTTTTTGGTTGAGGGGTGAACAACCTTAATTCCTATTTTTTGTACCTGCACTCATTTTTCGCATGACTCATCTAACACTGTCCCACGTGCCTACCGTGTTGTTGCAGCGTCCTGCCCTGCTCTCTGCTCCCCTCGCCCCAGGGCCTCTGCCTTAGCTGTTCCTGCCACTTCAGCTCACTTCGCTGCAGAGGTTCACAAGAGCAGGCCCTCCATTCTCCCCTCAACCCAGGCCGCACCGCGCTGGGGAGGTTTCCTGCCCTCATCACCCCAGCACATTACTCTAGTGTAGTGTCTACACAGCACTCATCAGTAGCTGGTGGTTCCATCGTATTGGTGGTAGTTTCTGTATGGCTTTAGTTTACACCTGTCCTCTCTCTCCAGAAGTTAAGCCCCTTAGCCAAGGCACAGGCAGCCTTGTTTCCAGCAGGGCCTCCGGGCACAGAGCAGTGTCTGGTGCACAGTAGACATTCAGGGTGGACGTTTCATGGCATGAATGAGTTGATGGATGAGTTAATGAGACAAACACGTGAGCACTGTAATCACACCATGGAACGCCCAAATGAGTTTCCATCAGTGCTTTTATTAGAAAGAGGGCTACAGACAAAAGTGCAGAGCTAGAGGACCCCCTAGAGTGAGGGGTCACCTTCAGTCCCAGGAGAGGTGAGAGGGAGGAAAAGGCTCCCTGCAGGAGATGGCGTCTGGGTGGAGCCGGTAGGCCGGGTGCATTTTGAGGGGCACAGGAGAGACGGACTGAGAGACAGCACAGAGGGGCATGATGCGCCCATGTAGCGCAAGCCGTAGCCTCTGGGGTGGGGACGTCGGATACCAGAGAGGTACCAGAGTCAAGGGCTTCGTCTCCCTGGCTGAGGGACCTACGCTGGGTGAACAGGTGTCAGGGCAAACAGAAGAGTTTGTCTCTCAAGTGGTGTTTGGTGGGTTTATGCGTAACCCCCATGGCTCATATTTACCATACATGTAACATGTCACAGCCCCACACTGAGCACTTCACGAGCTGCAACTCATTTTATCCTCCAAATGACCAGGTGAGGTAGGTGATGTCATCACCCCTTATTCTCAGATTATAAAACTGAGGCTCAGAGAGGTTCAAGTCTCCAACATCACACGGGTGGTTGGAAATAGTAGCTGATGCGTATCCCCTGGATTCTGCCCTCTTCACACATAACGCCAGAGAACATGGCAAAGGCCTGGTGCTGCCGGGGCATGGAGGATTTAAGGACAGGGTCACACTAGAACTGGGTTAACTGTCAGCCCTCAGAGATGCGTGTCCGAACCCTCAGACGGTCGCAAGTGGCAGGATGCAGATGTGCCTGTGAGTCGCCTGGCAGCCAAAGCAGAAGGAAAATTGCTGTGTGTAAAAAAAAAAAATTTTTCAGAAGCTGCTCTGCGCTTGCCCGTGCTTGGCCTGGGACAGACCCCTCTCTGGGCCCTCATAAAGAGAACGCTGGTAATTGGGTTATTTTCTCAACAGTGTCCCGTGCACCAGCTATAACAGTGATGTATGTATTATTTTTCTTGTAATTTCCCATCTTGTAATTGTTACAATCCTTTCCCACCCCCTGTAGGTGCTATGCTTGGGGCTGTGTGTGTGTGTGTGTGTATGTGTGTGTGTGAAATTGACAAGCAGAAGCAGGGTCTCTGGAAATGCTATGAGCACGTGGTGACAAAGGTGTTTCCTGGGACGAAAAAGAGCTCATAGAGAAGCTTCCTTCCGCAGAGCTATTAGGGATATCATAGGTCCCCTGGTAAAGACGATTCCCAGAGGTCTGTCCCCACTGGTTCTCTCCCCTCCCCACACGACAGCCTGAGCTCTCACAGCGCAAATGGGAAGGGGCTGGGGTGGCCCAGAGCCTGTGGCCCTTCCCGCGTGTCCTTGGTGTCTATTGACATCTGGCTTCTTGGACATTTGCTTTTATTCACAGACCCTGAAGAATCAGTTTAATCAGATGTTTTGACATGCTACGCTCAACGCTTGGAAATCCCAGATATGTATGCAGTTGGGCAGGAGGATATAAGGATTCCTGCTCGGGTCACAGCCTGGGAGCAGGACTGGGCCCAGAGGCAGCCCTGGGGGGGCACGGCTAGCTGGGGCTGAAAAGAGTGGAAGCAACACCCTGCACAGGTGCACGGCCACCCCCTCCGTGCCCCATCGCCCCAGCCCTCCCTTAGCACACGTGCTTTCCGGGTGCTGTTACACACCAGGCGTTGGCACAGGGGCAGGGATACAACAGAAAACAAGACAAATTCTCTGCTCTCGTGGAGCTTGTACTACGATTTGAGAAAACAGGCACAAATACAAGGGATGTTTTAAGGGGATAAAGTCTTAACACTAAAAGTAAAGATGGGGGATGAGGGCAGGGAGCGACAGCAGCAGACAAGGAAGTCCCGGAATGGCTACCTTGAGCAGGCGCCCAAAGGACATGAGGGAGGGCCCTGCAAAGACCCCCGGGCTGCGGGACAGCGCGTGCAGAGCGTGGCACTTCATGCCCGGAGCCTCCGGGGCAGGTGGAGAGAGGTGGAGGAGGAGGCTGCCAGAGAGCCGGGTCACGCTGCGGGGAGAAGGCTTGAGCGGCGCGGGAGCCCGGGGGTTTTGAGCAGCAGAGTGACAGCTTCGCACGTCACTACGGGAGTGTGCTGGCCACTGAGTAGGGAGAGTTTGGGGAGCAGGGGTGCTTGCAGGCGGACCTTTGGGTGGTTGCTGCAAAAGCTGGGCTGTAGCTGAGGAGTATTTTCAGATTATTTATCACAGGATTTAGAGATAATTAGAAGCTTAGCCTCATCCACCTTCTTAGCTCTGCTCAGATTGGTGATGTGTGGGCAAAATAAATGTTGTTATTTCCACTCATTAAATTTGGGGTGCTATTTTATGCAGCCATAGTAACTGGAATGAATCTTGGTGCCAGAAGCAGGGTGCTGTCACAACAAAACCTAAAAATGTGGCAGTTGCTTTGGTGCTGGGGTGTGGGTAGAGTTGGACCAGCCTTGAACAGACTGTCAGGAGAGGCCGGGCGGTGAGGGCTCCGAGGGCAGAGGAAGCGCCTTTGAGAGCAGAGGCACCGGTTGTGAAGCTGGGGAAAGTCTCACGATTGTCCACGAGAGGGATGTGAATCGCTGGGAGCCAGAGCAGGCACCAGCTCAGGCGGGGAGCCCCTTTCCTGACGACCCTGCCTCCCGAGTTCGTGTCCGCTGTGGTGTCCTACCGCACGCAGTCAGGGCCGTCTGACTCGTAGAATTCCCAGCAAATGACTAGGTCATGAGTCACTGTAGCTTCCGCCTGGGTCTCTGGGGTTGTGAGCTCTGAGGGAAGTTAGCCCGTGTGCCACGGAGACCCTCAGGGAGCCTGCGGGGAGCTCCACGGGAGAGGAGCTGAGGCCCGGCCAGCAGCCAGCACCAAATGCTGCCCCTGCTGACGAGCTCTTGGAAGCGGATCCCTCAGCCTGAGTCAAACCCTGATGACTACGGCCCGACCAGCATCTGACTGCAAACACGAGAGATCCCAAGAGAGTACTGCCCGGCAAACCCTGCGCAAACGTCTGGCTCACAGAGTGTGTGTGCACAATAAATGGCCAGTCCATGCCACCAACTGTTGGGATGATGCGTTATGCAGGTAAGTGTGACAGACATTTAGCCCAGTGGTTAGTTCACCCTCAATGCTCAAAGGGTGGTGGCTGCTGCCTTTGTCAAATAAGGGCCGCACCATCTTCTGACAGATATCCTGGATTATTTGAGGAAGTCGCTCCCCTCCAGGCTCCACCCACCCCCACGTGCCCCTAAGGAAGCTCTGCCCCACAGACGGTGGCTGCCGAGTCCATCAGGCCCTCTCTCTGATGGACTAAACTTGAGTCCTAGAGAGAAGGCAACAGGAGCGGATCGCACACACGCTAATCACACGGGAAGCAGCCAGCCTTTGCACCTTTGCAGGACACGGTGGGACACCTCAGCCAGAGCACTGGGGACCTTGGGTGCCCTTCACAAGCTCCTGCTTCTGGAGCCTGGCTCTGCAGCTGTCCCTCCTCCTCTTGTAGCTTATAATGAAATCCGCTCTCTGGGAACGGCTTTGTTCTTTGAGCATTGCTTTGTTTCTTGCAGCCTAAAAGAGCCTATCTCAAACAACAAGAGTCTGGGTTGAGGAAGGGTTAAGGACATCTTATTTAGACTTAAAGAGCCCAATCAGGCTTCGCCTGAATGGAATGATTTGTGCAGTTCCCCAGGAAGACAAGAAGCTGCTTCTCTGCTCTGCCTACTAAGAAGGCCCGGATTTCCATACATAAGTGATAAACACAACGTGCTGAAGGCAGACAGGAAAAGCAAGAAAGAACACACTATTCATTAACTTCTCCGCTCCCTAACAGGATTACAATGGGCTGAGCAACATTTCTGCTTGAGTACCCCAGCACAAAGCCCTGTCTGGGCCTCAGCCACCTGGTAGTTCCAGATTAGGCTCCTGGGCTGCACTAGCAGCTGCCTGCCTTCTCCTACAGGTAGGACCTATTCAGGAAGGGCCACGCCGTGCACCAGGAGATCACACATGCCCTGCCTGAGTGGGGCCCGGGCCGCGGTGGGACATGGTGGTTTCTCCGTGCTTGACCCTTTCATCATGAAGCTCTCAGGTCTCCAGGGTGGGGGCCATGGAGCCTGGCGAGCCAGCAAAGTTAGCCCCGAGTCACCCAGCACCTCAGGCAGCCAGCGTCTCAGAAATGGACTGATCGATACAGATTTTCGGAAGGACCTTGGGCAAGCACGTGTGTGAGGGTTGGGAATTTGGCATCTGAACCAGCAGCATGTACCCAGAGCAGCACAGAGCTCCCAAGGAACAGAGGAAACGCAGGCCACTGCAGCCTGAAGGCCCACCGTCTGTTCCTGCCATCACAGAGTCTTCGCCCTGCATCTTGCTCCAGGTGCTAGAAATCGATCCGAGGCCCACTGTCCGCCCTCCGCCGTCTACGTGTGGGCTTGTGCTGATGGACCTGGAGCACACACGTGCAGCATAGTTCAGACTGTCTGCAGCAGCGCTTGTGAGCTCAGCAGTGCCTTCTGAGACTCACTCCACACACCATGCACCCAGGTGGAGATGGCGCGCACAAGGGCAGGGCCCACCCCTACCCGTGAATTCTGTTCCAGCCACGCTTATTGCCACGTGGATACAAAACGCACCCACACGATGAGGCTTGCCTGGGGCTCTCCTGCCTGAACACGCACCTAAAGGGCTCAATTCTTCTGCCAATCACCCCAGAAAGTTTGGATCCTGTTCCACGTGGCTTCCCAGCCTCAGCCGGAATGAAGTCCCAGATGCTCAGCCTCCCCACAAAGCCTTGCCTGGATGCACCCACCCTGGACCACACCTGTGATCCTTCAGTGTCCTTGTCTGGGAGCCCCATGTGCTGGCCCCCCACTCAAATATCACTGCCACCCAGGGCAGGAGAGCATGGTGGGGAGAGCTCGGGCTTGCGGGTCAGATGGACCTGGGATCTGATGACTTAATCTGCAGCAGCCTCAGTGTCCTTTTCTATAAAATAGGGATAGTAATCATTGTCTCCGCTACCTGGAGTTGGTAAGAGGATTAAAGGTCAGTGCTTGGAAGGCCGACTCGATGCCCAACTTGCAGCTTACACTACTAAGCACAGGAGTCCCATACTCTAGACATGCTCTTGGCTGCCTTTGTCACCATTGTCGTTATGATTACTGTCATCGTCCTCATCACAGTGGCCTTCCCCACAGCAACCAGGCATCGTTCCCACCCCTCCTGGGTCCCCCACTCACCCTCCTTTCCAGCCTTTGCTGGAATCTCTAGACCAGGACCCTGACGCAGGGACAACCTCAATGGGTCTGCACCGGGCCCACTGTCCTCTGGCAGGACTTTGTGGGGAGTCTGTGGCAGCTGGGCCTTGGCACACCCAGCTCAGAGGCTGGCTTCTTTGTGAGTGGTTTCATGTGGCATCATTTAATTAAGTGTTATATGGTGTGGTTCTATAAATGTCCACCTAAATTCAAATCTGCCAATAAAACCAAAATCTCCTTATAAAGAGAAAACAATTATCATGGGCAGATAGAGCAAAATTCTCATAAATCAGAAGGGGTATTGATGCTGAGGTTTGGAGACGCTGGTTCAGGTGAGGGCTGTCACCTGTGGCCTGGGGTCCTTTGAGTTCCATCACGTGCATTTAGGACGTGGTGATTTGACGTGTAGAGAAGTTGCCTCCCACGGAGCATGAGATGAGGGGCAGGCCGTGAGCTGGAAGGCAGGCTGCGGGACCCCACGTGGGGGCTCTCTCCCCCACAGTGGAGGCCGGTTTCAGGCCTGAAGAAAATCTAGCCTTTCCACACAGGAGGGTGCTTCCCAGAGGCGCCCTGCTGCCCGGCCTGGAACAGGGCAGGTGCTGGGGCCACAGTTCTGGAGGGACAGTACGGAGGCTCTCTGAGGCTCCTTCACACCTGGGTTTCTCACTGTGAGCCTGAGAGGTTCAGAGAGCCTGGGAGCACCCCTGGGTGAAGGACACGTGGCTGCCCTGAGAGGAGGCGCCAAGCTGTAGAAGGATGCACAGCAGGTGCACCCGGAGCTGGGCGGGCTGGACCTGGGGCCTGTTCTCCTGGGCAGGACGGCAACCCCTGGACTGCGGTTCTCTGTGAGCATCAGTTTCAGAGGCCATGTGTTGCCAAACTGCAGTTTTCTGAGAAAAACCAGGCATCTGGTGGGGGTAGAGAACTGAGCTGTCTCCTGGTCCATGGCGGCTCAGACCAGTTTCCGGCACAGACACAGGATGTGCACAGACGCCCACTGGCAGCATCTCAGAATCCAGGACTGACCAGTGTGCCCCATCTCCCTTCACCCAGGGTCTGGCCCCACTCACAGAAGCTCTCAGACCCAGGGGACCCCGAAATGCCAGCCTCTTTTCAACAACCCCACCTCCCTGCAGCCCCACCTGCCCCCGGCACCGCAGCTGTCCCTGCAGCCTGGCACAGGCCCCTCTGCCGGCCCTGGGAGTGTCCGTACCCATGGCTTGCCTCCTCCTGGAGTCTGAGATGCTCAGAACTGAGGCCCCTGCCCGAGCACCCTCAGGGCTGCCCACCCCCACCCCAGCGGTCTCAGGGGCTGCACACGGAGTCCACGTGTCCAGTCTCCCCGCAGGCACCTGGCGTGGAGGGGCTTCCATATTCTGAGAGTGCACTGAGGAGTGAGCTCCCCACGTTTTAATAAGAGCTTCGTGGGGGCTGTGGGGGGGAATAAAAGCCTCTCATGTCGCATGCACACATGTAAGACACCTAATTTCAGAAGCACACGCCTGAGGATGGAGGGAACATGACATTGTCCCACTCTCTGGGCAAAGAAACAGGAGAGCAGAGGAGGAGGCAACCTGCCCATTGTGGCTTCACGGTGCTGCCAGCTCAGGGGCACACTGAATGCCACTGTTCACGCGGGACTTGTGGGAGCCGAGACACAGACGGTGGGGGGGAGAAGGCAGAAGCTGCTGTTACACCGACTCCCCCGCCTGGGGCCAGTCACTCACACTCTGCCAGCCTCGGCTGGCCCCTGTCACTGGGCGCTGTCCAGAGTCACAGTCCCTCACTGCTACACCAACGTCCAAAGAACTCTGAAAACTGAAGTATTTTTGGAGCTCATTTAACAACAAACCCTATTCTGACCGGTGCTCTGGTGACCATGTCTGACCTGGGCTACCTGCGGCTCGCTGGTCTTTGGTGGACCCCATTAGCCAGCACATCCACACGTTCACCGCAGACCAGCCACCCAGTGTGCTTGATGGCAGGTGTTGTCCCAAAATCCCTGGGGGTTCTGTAAGATCCACTATATGTGCATCACGCTATTCTTCCATTTTGAATAGTGCTGAATTCTGAAACACACCTGTTCCCAGGGCTCCAGCGGTCAGGGAGCCTCTACTGACCTTAGAGTGTTGTCAGCAGCCCGGCAAGGGCCGTCATCCCCGGCCTGCCGGCTCCTGTCAGTGGCCACCCCCCCGTTCTTACGGTGGTTCTCAGAAGCTGGGCTGTGGGCATAGCTCCCCGGGCTCTGGGCACACGTTCTTAGCAGCCCTGCAGCATCTGAGAAAGGGTGTGCTGGTGGGGAGGGCAGTCTCGGAGAACCACCTGGAGGGGCTCCTGCCTCTTGGGAGAAAGCCCAGACCAGCGATGACTGTGCCAGGTGGAAGAGGTTCAAGTCCAGAGACAAGGTCAGGGCCTGGGGTCGGGATGGAGGTGGCACTGGTGTTACTAAGCAGTGTTGTCATGAAGATGTTCTCTTCCTGCCGGCGAATGTCAAGGGTGGGGTCGCCTCTCGCTCAGCCCTGGGATGACTCTTGCTTCAGACTTGGAACTGAAACCGTGACATCATTTCCATGGTCGGTGTCTCCAGTGGGGGCCTCAGTGCCCCGTTACTCCTTTCCCATGGTCTGTCCTCTCTACCCAGTTTGATACTCTTGTGTGTTTCCATTTGCTAGGACACAAAGGTAATTCATACTTCATTGTTTATGAAGGGGAAAAAAAAGAATTTTAAGAAGAAAAAAATAGTTGTGTGATTGTGGACAGAAACAGTCACTTGTGAGCTCATCATGGGATGCTGGTGTTGGTGGGTTGGGGTTGGGACTCCACCTGTGGTTGAAACCCTTGAAGGCTGACTCCACTGTCAAGCAATAGAAGGACCCCAAAGAGAGACACCTTTTGCAAATTATCTTGCCCCTGAATCCTTGTTAGGCCACCTGCCCGTCCCAAGTGACCCTCTCTCCTCCACCCTATGCCCCCAGATGGCACAGAGCCTCACCAATCTGCCCACCACAGCCCCACAGCCGCAGGGGCAGCACCATGGCCTCAGCTTCCGGGTTCTCAGGCCGGGTTGGGGACAGGCCTGAGTCCATGGGCTCCCAGCAGCACCTTCGTGGGGGATTCTACAAAAAAGGCCATCTGCAGCTCTGCCCAAATATAAAGTGACATTTTCCTTGGGTGTCTTCCCATCAAAGGGTGGCATCAGACTACCACTTGCTATCAACAAGACCTTGGACAAGTCCTAAATATGTCCACCCTCAGAGGAGCTATATATTGACTATTGCTGCACAACGAATTATCACAAAGCACACTGGCTGAGAAAACCAAACATTTGCTACCCCGTTTCTGTGGCTCTGGAATCTGGGTGTGGCTGAGCTGTACGCTCCTGCCTCAAGTCCTTCCACGTGCAGGGTGGGGGCTGGGCTGCAAGGTTCTGCTGCCCACCTTGTTGGCACAGCTGCTGGCAGGATTGAGTTCCTGGCCTGCCGTGGGCCAGAGGCCTCCACGCTCCTCGCCCCTGGGCACCTTCACAGGGCAGCCCTCAACAGGGCAGCTTGCCTCCCTCCAGGGGAGCTAGGGAGACAGCCAGCAAGACGGAAGGCCACGTCTTTTGAAAGCTCATCTCGGAAGCGACACTCCATCACTTTGGCTGCATTCTGTCTACTGCAAGTAAGTCAGCAGGTGCAGTCCATACTCAGGGAGGAGATGACACAGCGCTGAGCTGCAGGAGGAGGTGTCATTGGGGTCATATGAGAGCCGCCTACCACAAGCTGACTGTATGTATTTAAGGGACACACAGACATGTACACACACACACATACCTGTATTTTCTGGGCACACTGTAAGTACCCAATAAAGGGCAACTAACTTTTCTTAATTACTCAGACCAATTAATATTTGACTGTTACTCACCGTAAGTTTAAGCGCCTTGAAACAAACTCATTTTTAAAAATAAGGGCAAAACATCTGCAGTTTGCCAGATTGGCCATTCAGCCATTGTGTGACCTGAGTGTGTGGCCTCTGGGTCCTCACACCCACACCTGTGTGTAGGGAGTCTTAACGCGGGCCTCACGGACGGCTGCGCCGGGGTTTCCCCAAGACACGCACTGCCCTGCCCTCTCTCTTGCACACACACCGTCCCCTGCCAGGACTGGCCAGACCCCACTCACCTCCCTGGCTTGGCCTGGGTCACCTCCTCTGGTGGCCTCCCTGTCCCAGCCTGGTGAAGCCTGGCTTCTTGATCCTACAACGCCTCATTGTTCCCATGCCTGGGTAACCTTCCACATCGCCTCGCTGCGCCCTGTGTCTTATCTGCCTCCTGCTGTCCCCCGAGCTCCTCCAGCAGGAGGCGGGTCACGTTCCCCCACACACCAGCCCCTCGCACGGTGCCTGCACGGATGGGATCAACATTCGGAGGGCGTCTGCTGGCCTGGGCGCAGGCTGAGACAAAATCACACATGAGGTCAACGTGCCGCCGTCTTGGACGGGGGAGGAGATGGATCCTTGAGGGAGGAGCAGTAGCTCTGTGTGGAGCTGATGTTCACACGGTGCCTGCTGCCAGGGGTACAGTCAATGCGTGTGGACGGTGGGAGCCAGCGGTCAGGCCAGGCCTCTTTCAGCATGTTAACTAAAGTAAAATCTTAGGCCCCCCAGCGGACCGAGTGGACCCCCTCTTGGCAAGGGGAATGCCCCCCAAAAATAACCTTAAATCTGAGTTTCCAGCCATGAGGAGGAGGGAGGTCAGACACGCCTAGTTGTGCCCTGTCCCTTTTGGAGTTATTCTCTGTAACAATAAGGTAGAAGATCATTAATGGGCCTCAGGCCATGTAAGACAAGGGTTAAACCACACCTGCAGGCCACCAATTTACTTAACAGATCACTTGAGTCTGGGTATATGTCTGGTGTCTTGTCTCTGATTAGCAGACTCCCTTATCTTAACTTAAAACATTCCAAGCCTTCAAACAAAGCTTCATTTCTTTAACCAATTACAAATTAAAGAATCTTTAAGCCCACCTATACCCTGTAATCCCTGCTTTGAGATGCCCTGCCTTTTTGGGCCAAACCAATGTACATCTTCCATGAATTGATTTATGACTTTATGTGTAACTCTTGTCTCCCTAAAATGTATAAGACCAAACTGTAACCCAACCGTGGAGAGACCACTTCCTCAAGGCTTCTTGGGTGTGGCTCTGGGCCATGGTTGCACATATGCGGCTCAGAATAAACCTCTTCAAAGTATTTTTCAGAGTGTGGGTTCTTTTCCATTGATAAGCATTAGACACGTTCAATCCATGGGATTCCCACTGCAACCCTAGGAGGTAGATGCCATTGTTATCCTCACTCCATACATGAGGAAAGTGGGGCGCAAAGGGGTTTGATGGAGCACTCAAAGTCACAGAGCTCAGAAGTAACAGAGCCCAGATTCAACCCAAGGCCAGGGTCCTGGGCGCTCTGTGATCTCTCCTGGGGCGATATGGCCAGGTCCGGCTGCAGGGCCTGGGAAGGCTGGCCTCAGAGGCGGGAGGGTGCTGAGCAGGCTCCCACGCTGGTCTCAGCAGAGACAGGAAGCCAAGCGGGGGACAGGGCCTCAAAGAAGGAAGGAGTTGGGGCTGACTGGCAGGCCACAGAGGAGGTTAGGACCCACAGGAGTTAGTGACCAGCTGACTGGGCAGGCATAGTGATTGCCCTGGGTGTAGCAGGTGACCTTCCGCACCACGCAGATGACAGCCTGTGATGAGCAGGACTGCGTCCATCAGAGGCTGTGCCACCCCCTCCATTCCCGATGTTCTGACCACACCATCTGCAGTCAAATGGTCAATTCAACATTTGCTTTTGAAAACATCATGACAGCAAAATTGTACATATGACAAGGGCCAGGGAGGGGTGGGTCCTTGTGTTTCTGTCATGCAGACACAAAAGGTGAGAAACACACAAGACACAGTGGGACGGAAAGGAGCTCTCGGTTTAGAGCAACGGGGAGAAGCCAGACTGGCGGAGCAGAGAGAGCAGGAACAGGTGGGCACGGCGCCAGGGGCTTCTCCTCAGCGCACTGGGAGACCAGCCACACGCTGTGAAAACAAGGGTGAGATCCGTCCTGCTTGTGCTTCCAGGCGGTTTCCTCACCTTCCCAACCACGAGGTCTCCACCTAGGCAGGGCCTGTGGGCGTCGCCTCCATCCCAGATGGAGACTCCTGCAATTGCCTGCTCTGTTTTTGCAAAGAATAACAAGCCTCTAGTGCTGCTCGAGCGACACCTGCTCCCCCCGGAGACAGTCTGGTTTCTCAGGAGAGCATGCTTCTTGAGGCTATTTCCATCTGTCCTTTCAAGGCGGACTCCCCAGCACCCAGAGTTGTGCACTTGCTGTCACTGAGGAACACAGGGAGCCCTCTGGCCCCCTCTCTGTCTGCCTTGCCCTTGGGGCCTGTGACACTCTCTGCTGAAATGCTTCAGAGCTCAGGGAGTAGGCAGGCCCTGGGTCCCCACCAGGTTCCCTCCCCAGCCCCACCTGGAACTATGGTTCAGAAGCACAAAGATGCGGCTGTGGGTGCACGAACCAACATCCACCCGCACTCCAGCCTGAAGCACAGCGTCTCGCACATATTAGGGGATAAAGAGATATTATTAAGGTAAAAATATAATTTACAGGTTCTTAAAATGGTTTGAAGTTCAGAAAGAAAGAGAGGGGAAAAAATAGAAGCAGTAGCAGCAGCACTAACTTTACCAGACCCTCTGTGGTCTGAGTTTTTAAAACTTGCATTTCAAAGGGATTTGGAACTTCTTCCCACTTTGTTGAGCTGCTACTTTGCAAACTCCACTTGATTCCTGAGCTCATCATGAATTTTATGAATTTTGTATTTTTACACCAGGGCTCTTTGAAGTTGTACCTTTAAAATGCAAAAACAAAACCAAAGTGACACTTTTTTCTTTTTAATAGAAAAGTGTGTGCAGCTGTGACAAAGTTCACATTCAACAGCTATTGAAGGGTTGAAACATGAACTTGCAAGTAAATAGCTTTGTGCAGATTCACATTGTGGAGCATTGTGCAGTCATTCAGAAGAGTAAATCCCAGCTCCGCCAGGTGATGGGGAGGGTTTTGATAAGGCATTGCTGAGCTCAAAAAGCAAGATGCTAAAACGTGCGTTTAAAGAAATTTACTTTTGCAAAACCATGCCAACCTATAAAGCTTGCATATTTATGTATGGGCTTCTATATGTATATGTGTATTTACATATACATGCACTGTGTATCTGTGCATGTGCACACAAACAGACGTATGGTGTGTGTGCATGCCAGTGCACGTGTGGACACATGCAAGTAGAAATAAGAACTGGGCCGAACAGCTGGTATGGATTTCCTGGTAGTGGAGTTGAGGCAGGTGGAGAGGTTGCAGGGGGGTGGAGGGAAGAGTGGGGGGAGGCCAAGAAAGGAAACAAAATAAAAATATGCATTTGGAAAAATAAACAGTGCGCTTCTATGCATTCTTGTAAAGCATGCATACGCGCATATAAGCACGTATATAATAAGTCAAATTAAAATTTTTAAGAAATGAGGGCTGGGCAACCCTTATTGGATGAAATGAAATCATGTGTAAGAAAGTGCTTCCTCGTGGTAAAGTGACATTCCGACTGAAATTATCACTGTTGTCAAATAGCTATTCCTATTGCCAACGGCGCAGCTCAGGCAGAACGCGGGCTACTCTGGCCTCTGGCCAGCTCCAGACACATGTTAACACTGACGTTTCCCTGCTCAGATGGCACATGGATTGGGCTGGCCCAATCCCTCAGGCCCAATCCCTTCCCTCAGGGCCAGAGTTACGAGAGTGTGTTCTACCTAAATGTCCCCAGCACTCACTCGGCCAGCCCTACTCTAGGGGTGCCCCCATCCCTTTAATTCAGCCCCTCAGAGTACAGTGTACTTTCTCCCTCTCCCCCAAAGACTCCCCTAGAATGATCCAGGTAATGACCTAGCTGTGGTCTGAGGTCTCCTTTCAAAGGAAAGTTTCCTGTCACCTGTAGGGCGTCAGTGGGCCGTGGGCAAGGTGAGCTGGGACAGGCAGGGGGTGACTTCCTGTCTCACCCTGAGCACCCAGCGACACCTGAACCTGGCTCGCTGACCAGCGCAGCATGTCCACCCGCCAGAACTGGACATGGGCCTGTGCGTCCCGGCCCGGCATCTGGGTTTGCTGTCCGTTCTCACGTATGTGCAAAGCTGGGGAGGGTACAGCACACCTGTGCTCCAGTAGCAGGATGGCATTCCACGGAGGCAGAGGGGAGGCAGGTCATCCTACCTGGGGAGTTCAGAGGACTTCGGCAAGGAAGACAGGTGAGAAAATTAGCCATGCTTTCCCCCAGGCCAAGAATAAAGAAGTCCCAAGGGATTTGGAGAAAGCATTTGCAGATGACAATGGAAAGGTGGATTGATAAGGACATTAAAGGTCAAAACTAAGATCAGAATCATGTTTGGGGGCAACAGGAACCACCAAATGTTCTGTAGCAGAGAGGATCGAAGTGATCTCACCTCGGCAGCAATATGAAGAGGGTTCAGAGGAAGCTACAGAAGGTGATGAAACACCAGGAGACATTTGTGTGGACCCCAGTGTTTTTATCCCTATGGTAACAGGATTTCTCCCAGAAACGTCTATCCTGGAGCTTTCTGTAAGATTCCAAGACGTCCTATTATCGCTGTCATTAGGCAGAAAATTGGAAGCTGGATTAGGTAAAAGCCAGACCCTCATTCTGCCTCCCAGTGCTGGGTGTGCTACGATTCTATGCCGCCGCCACCACACACCCCCACTTCCACTGCATCTTTTTGAAAATGAGTCTCAAAGGTGGGTTTCTCTGAGCTTCTGAGCGAAGAATTATTACCTCACAAGGCCAAAGAGACTCTGGAATTGCTTCCTTTGATTGCCTGGCCATGGTGTGGTCAGGGAGGGGCTCAGAGCGTCAGTGTAAACGTAACAATGATAAAGAGCTTCTAGTTATGAGCGGGATGGAGGAGCAGGGGCCAGATTAACCTTCCCATATATGACCAAAAAAAACTAGGTGAAATAATGTTTTTCAAGACATCAAGCATTGGCAGCATAGGACAGTGACTCCACGAGACAGAAAATAAACACGGTGAGACTATGTTTGCCATAGCCACTCACCAGAGTGTCCATGCTGACACACGGGGAGCACAGACCGGCCAACTCCCAGGATCAAAGAGATGGAGCTGGTCACGCAGAAGGCCAAGGCTAGAGTTTGCAGAGCACAGAGGAGAGAACGACAGAGAGAAGGGAAGAGGCTCCTCCCTTCCTAGGACTGAGTACAGACGGGCACATACACATGAGGAAACTACCCAAAGCCAGGGGAATGCGCTGTCAGTGAGGGCAATCCCAAAAGTTCACACGGGCTGAGAACAGTTCCTGTTCCCGCCAGCCAGGTAGAACACTGCATAACTCATGGAGCACTCAGTATAGAATCCAGAAGAATTTTAACTTACTAGTGAGAAGAAATATCAATCAATAAAAACAGACCTAGAATTGACAAAGATGGTAGAATTAGTGAACAAGAATTTTACAACAGTAATTGTAACTATGGTCCATGTGTCCAAGGCGCTAGAAGAAAGATTGAGCATGTTACTTAGAGACACGGAAGATACTAAAACATGCCAAATCAAACTTTTAGGGACAAAAACTTGAATGTCTGATGTGAAAATATTCCATAGAGGATTAATTGCAGAATAGACAATGCAGAAGAATTGATTAGTACATTTGAATACATAGCTATAGAAACACTCTAAAATAAAGCAGGGCATCGGCAAGCTGAGAGACAACTTCAAGAAACCTTACACAAGTGCAATTTGAGTGTCCCATAGAGAAAAAACAGAGAAAGGATAGAAAAAATATCTAAAGAAATAACAGCTGAAAAAAATTTAAATTTGATGGAAACCATAAATGCACAGATCTAAGAAGCTCAAAGAACCCTAAGTATAAGAAACATGAAGGAAATTACACCAAGTGATATCAAAATCAAATTGATGCAAAGCACAGATTAAGATAAATCTTAGAAGTTGCTATAGGAAGGGACTTTGCTCTTGAAACATGGGATAGATATAATTTTCCCTGTTCCTCCTGCTATGTACACCTAGCAATCCTGGCCATTATACATAAAGCAAGCATAACACAATTTATATACCATAGAGTACTACTCAGCCATAAAAAAGGATGAATTAATGCCTTTTGCAGCAATTTGGGAGGAACTGGAGACCATTATTCTAAGCGAAGTGTTTCAAGAATGGAAAAACAAACACCACGTGTACTCTATAATTAATTGGAACTAACCGATGGGCGCACAAGTGCACACAGGGAAGTAAAGGTCATGGGAAATCAAGCAGCGGGGGAGGAGGGGAGGGGCAAAAAGCCACCTAACGGGTACAATGGACACTCTTTGAGTGATGGGCACATTCACAGCCCTGACTCAAGCCACGTATCAAAACCGTTTGTAACCCCTTAATATTTTGAAATACACACACACACACACACACACACATTTGTTTACCAAAAAAAAAAAAAAAGGTGAAGAGAATAAAGACTCGCCAAGGACCTCAGGACCAACAAAACGGCTCAGCTGCGAGTTCTGTGCGTTTTCTTTTTGCCTTGTAGATCCCAGTGCCAGAGAAGCCAACAACCCAAAGCACCAACAGGTGTGGACAAAAAATGTCTGCGTGAGAGAGAGCCTACTTTCTTTAACCAAATAAGCAGGAGAGAGGCGGCCTAGCAACGCAGAAACCTTTCAGACAATAACTGCTCTACTGTAGCAGACACTGTGGAAAAAGCTGTGGTCCCAGTGCGCTCCTGCTGGTAAAGGAGGAGTAGAGACCCCAGACTTCCACCCTTGCTAGGAGTGATAAGTAATTTTAGGTGTCAACTTGACTGGATTAGGAAATACCTACAGAGCTGGTAAAGCATTATTTCTGGATATGTCTTTGAAAGTGTTTCCAGAAGAGACTGGCATTTGAATCAGTGGACTGAGTGAGGCAGACCCCCCCTCACCCGGTGTGGGCAAGCACCACACACTTGGCTGAGGGCCTGGACAGAACAAAAGGCAAATTTGCTCACGTGCTCTCTCTCTTATGTAGCTGGGACACCCATCTCCTGCCCTTGGACATTAGAAGTCCAGGCTCTCTGGCTCTTGAACACCAAGACTTGCACCAGAGGCCTCCAGATTCTTGGCTCTTCAGCCTTGGACTAAGAGTTACACCATTGACTTCACTGTTTCTGAGGCCTTTGGACTTGGCCCAATCCACATTACTGGCATCCCGGGGTCTACAGCTTGCAGACGGCCTGTTGTGGGACTTCTCAGCCACCATAATCATGTAAGTAATTCCCCTAATAAATCCCTTCTCATATCTACCTATCTATCTATCCGTCTATCTCCATCAATCTATCTGTCTATCTATATCTATTAATCTATCAATCTCTCTTTCTATCCTATTGGTTCTATCTCTCTGGAGAACCATAATACACCAGGTTACAACAAGGTGCCCCAGTATTTCCCTCCACCCCTACTCGTGGAAGTGTCAGGGAAGGCTGAGCAGGGAAACCTCTGCCTCCTCACTCCCTAGTGTCAATGGAGAACCCCACACCCACCCAGCAGTAATGAGAACTCCCTCCCAACAGGGCAGTATCAGGGAAAGCCTAGTCTAGAGTCAGGACTTTCACCTCCACATAGTGAAATTGAGGCCACCTCCCTTTTGCACGCTGTCCACTCCATCCCCTACCAACGAGGGTGGTATCAGCAGAGCCTAAGCAGGAGCCTAAACTTCTACCCCCAACCAGCAGTAATGAGGAGTCCCTCCAACTGGGCTTCACTGGAGAGCAGGTGGAGATCCCAGACTTCCACCCAGTGATGAGGTAGTGTCCACTTTCCCCCACCTGAGACATTTTAGAAGAGGCCTACTAAAACACAAGATTTGAATAAGATTCAGAATCCTACAATATAACATCCAAAATGTCCAGTTTTCAATAGAATATCACTCATTAAACCAAGGACCATTAAGATCTCAACTTGAATGAGACAAAAATCATTGATAGCTGCCAACATTAAGATATCACAGATGTTAGACTTATCCGAAAAGAATTTTAAAGAAGTCATCCTAAAAATGCTTCAAAGAGCAATTTTGAACATCTAAGACACAAATGAAAAAATATATAAGTCTCTGCAAAGAAATAGAAGAGCTCAAAACTGAAAATTTTACAACAGAAAATGGAAATTTTAAAACTGAAAGTAAAATAACTGAAATACAAATCCTTAATGGGTTCAACAGCAGAATAAGAGGACAGGAAAGATTCAGTGAACTTGACATAGAACAATAGAAATTACCCAATCTGAACAACAGAGAAAATAGACTTTAAAAAAAACAAAACAGAGTCTTAGGGACATGGGGACTAAAGCACAGGATTTAATGCTGTGTCATTAGTATCCTGGAAGGAGAGAAGAAAGAGGTTGAGCCTGAAAGTATTCAAAGAAAAAATGGCTTGAAACTTCCCATATTTGGCAAAACACACAAACATTCAGATTTAATAAGCTGAGCAAATCACAGCAAGATAGATCCATAGAACTCTACACCAACACACATCAGAGTCAAACTTCTGACAATTAAAGACAAAGAAAAAAACTTTGAAAGCAGATAAAGAGATAAAAATAAATTACCTATGGGGGAAAATAATTCTATTGACAGCAAACTTCTCATCGGAAACCATGGTGGCCGGAGGCACTGACATCACAGTCTGCAAGAGCTGAAAGAAAAGGACTGTCAACCTGAAATTCTATGTCCAGGAAAAATATCCTTCAGTGATATAGGGGGAATCAAGGAATTCTCAGATGAAAGAAGCTTAAGAGCACGTGTTGCTTGTAGAACTATCCTGCAAGTGTGGCTACAGGAAAATCTCTAAACAGAAAGGGAATGATAAAGGAAGGAATCCTGTAACATCAGGAAAAAAGGAAGAACAAAAGAAAGAGCAGATAAATGAGAAAGTGCAATAGACTTTCCTTATCCTTTTGAGTTTTCTAAATTATACTTGATGATTGGAGCAAAAATTATAATGCCATATAATGTGATTTTCAATGTATGTACAGGAAAACTTTGAGACAATTATATTAAAAATAAGGATGGGTAAAAGGAAATACTGTTTGTAATTCTTAACAAAATTCAATGATATATGAAAGAATTATACACCATGACCAATGGAGTTTATTCCAGGGATTAAGATTGGTTCAGTATTTTAACATAAATAAATGCAACACACCATATTAACAGAGTAAAGGAAAAAATCACAATCATATCAAATGATACAGAAAAAGCATTTGACAAAAATCCAACACCCATTCATAATGAAAACTCTCAGAAAACTAGGAATGGTTGGAAGCTTCCTCAACTTAATAAAGAACATCTATAAAAACAAACAAACAAAACCCTCTACAAATAACAGGATACATAATGGTGAAAGTCAAATGTTTTCCTCCTCCTAAGAGTGGGAACAAGGCCAAGATACTTTCTTTCGTTACTGCTATCCAGCATGGTGCTGGAGGTGCCAGCAGTGAAAAATAAGGTGATGAAAGAAAATAAAGTCCACACAGGTTGGAAGAAATATAAAAGTGATTGCTATTTGCACATGACAGGATTGTTTACTTAGAAACTCCATAGGAATCTACAAAAAATAAATCTCCTACATTTAATAATTGAGTTTATCAAGGTCACAGAATACAGGTCAACATGAAAAAATCAATTGTATTTCCATACACTAGCAATACCCATGCAGAAACTGAAATTTTAAAAAAGGACAATGTCACTTACAATTATTCAAAAATGAAATATTGAGGTGTAAATGTAATAAAACATGTATGGAACTTGTATGCTGAAATCTACAAAATACTGATGAAGAAAATCAAAGAAGATATAAATAACTAGAAAGACATACTATGTTCATGGATTGAAGATTCAACACTGTAAAGACGTCAGCCCTCCCCTGAACTGATCCGCCAGCTCAATCCAATTTCTATCAAAATCCCAGCATGACATTTTTGTAGATATATACAAGTTTACTCTAAAATGTACATGGAAAGGCAAAGGAACTAGAAAACAGAACAATTTTGGAAAAGAAGAATAAAAATGGTGAATTGCTTTACCTGATTTCAAGACTTACCATGTAGCCACTGTGGTTGAGACTGTGGTATTGGCAGAAGGATAGAAACATAGATTAATGGGAGAGAAGAGAGAACCTAGAAATAACTCCATACGAGTATAGCCAATTAACATCTGACAAAGTTTAAATAGTGCCAGAGCAACTAGAGATCCATAAAAGAAAAAAACTCACAACCTAAACCTCACAGCTTATATAAAATTAATTCAAAATGGATCATAGATTTAAATGTAAAATGTGGAACCATAAAACTTTTAGAAGACTACATAGGAGAAAAACTCTGTGATCTAGGGCATGGCAAAGAGTTCTTAGAAATGACACCAAACACGTGATTCAAAAAGAAGGAAAAAATTACAAATTGGTTTTCATCAACATTTGAAACTTTCGCTCTGCAAAAGATTGTGTCTTACCTGAATTCTCAGCACTGGTCCTTACACACAGTAGGTTCACTCTAGAAAGATTTTCTACCTTAGTAGATCACAAATTTATTTCTTATAAGAAATTGGATTTGGAGCAATTATTCTGTTTCTAATTGTTTCTAATTGCAGGTTTCTATTTGGAAATCAATTTATAGTTTTAGTGTTTTGCACTTGGCTCCAAATTTAACCCACACTGGGCCTGCATCTTAGCATCTTGAAACAAGTCAGGAGCGAGGACAACCTAGAAGGAGCACGTGTGAGGGGGTTAAGAGATGCATGTGTGGGTGTGTATATTTAGTGTGTGCACATGTGTGTATATATGTGTGCATGTGTTGTGTTCAAATGTATATGGGATATATGGGTTGTGTGTGCACATGTACGTGTGTACATGTGTTTATGTGTCTTGCGTATGGTGTGGTGTGCATGTGCACATGCGTGTGCACATGTGTTTGTGTGTGTGTAGGCATGCATATGTGTGTAGGGAGGTAGCGTGGTGTGCTTCTGCCCAACAGTCCTGGTTCACGTTGCTAAGAAATTTCATCTTGGGAAATGTTCGGGGAAGCTATTATATATTCCAGAATTTATGCCCCTACATAAATAAAAATGCCAAAGGTGTCAGTGCCAGCGTTTCTACCTGTGGGCCTGGGGAGAGTTACTTGGAACCTTCCTTCTCGACAGTCAAGAAGACACAACTTTGCTCCGAATGTTTCTGCTGACAGCCCAACATGGAACACAATGTCATCTTCAAAGCCCCTCCTGGGCTTTCTGTCTACTAGCCCAGACTCTGTGGGTCTCAAAACCTCAAATAAACAGGAGATGAACTGACTTGATCACCAGACGGATTTTATTCTCTGTGCTCTAATGAAGAGCCCATATTATGCAAATGCCTGTGATTATGACAGCAAGTTTTTTAATTGCAAATTCATTCCCCAAGCCCAAAATAAACTTTTGCCATGCCAGGGGGCTGCTACAACATGAAGAAGATAGGAAAACTCATTTCAGAAAGAATGCATCCCAGGAAAAAAAATAATTACACTCCTTAGAATTAATTTGAAGCCTTTCATATTTATCTTTTCTGACTGGTTATTGAAAGTTAGAAGAACAAATCAACCCTCCTCCTCTTCATTCTGTCAAATCAAAGGAAAAAAGAAACCGTAGCCCCAATGGGAACGAACTGTCCCTTTCGCTCTCTGAGTTCTTTGGCGATGGGCAGAGTCGGGCACGTGGGAGGCCTGGCTTCCTGCTCGAACCGTCCAGTCCACCCGCCGCAGCTGGAGACGGCGGCTCGGGCAGCCCCTCCCGCCGGGAGCAGGCTCCTGAGGGTCTCACCCACGAGGGACAAGGAAGCCAGAATCAAGTCTGTTTACCGCCTCCGAGGCCCATCACAACATCTCACTGCTCACTCTTCTCCCCTCCGGAGGATGAAGGACTAGGCAGAGCTGGTGGCCATGAATGTCACACCCAGCTGTCCTGTGTTGGGAGGCATGGGACACAGGGCCAAGGGTGTCTGGGTCACACCTCAAAGGCCACCCTCCCCTGCAAGCACATTGCTCATGTGTGCCTTTCACACAAGTCACCATTTGACTTAGTCACTGCTAAACTTGGGAAGGGCCTCCCCTTTCCGGGAGACCTCGTGATGATTCTTTCAGGAGTAGTGAGACCTCAGGGCTCCCCAAGACAGAAACAAGTCTCTTCCTGAAGGTCTGTTTGAGCTGTGACCCACCAAAGCGGTGGTTCTCCTCCACAGACTCCAGGCACCACACACCTCTTTGGAACGCACCTGTACTGCACATGTGTCCACCAGGCCCTCAGTGCACCTGTGTCCCAGGACCCTTGCTTTGTAGATGGCAGTAGCTCAACCCAGACTGACTCCAGGTTAAGGAAAGAAGGAAAGGAATCTGTTTGTTCAGCTACTAGCAGTGGTCACTCTGGGCTCAGGAGCTTGCAGAACAGGGTGGAGAATCTGTGTCTCTCTGTTTCTTGTTTCTGTGGAAAGAACAGGTGGGTTTGAAGACCTTGGTGGGGAAATCCCTTCCCTCTGCAGGCTCTGGCCACGTCTGAGGGACACTCCCGATGTCTCCTGTGAGTCCAGCACCCACTGCTGTTGGCATGGCCATTGTCCTTGTCTATAGTTAAATTGTTATTTTTAACTCACTGTGACTCTTCGTGCAAGGCTATAACAATGACATTAATTTTGTAGGTACAACTACAGCCATCACATGGATGTAATTCTGCCCTTAGCGGGTTGTTGCTCACGGCTCCCCATGTGTTGCCGAACCTGCCCTGCGTACGAATATGTGGCTTTGGTTCACTTCTGGTTGGTGGCATTGTTTTAGAAGGATAATACCAGGATGACAGATTCTCTCTCCTCTCTCTCTCTGGAGGCTTTGACAAGTGCACAGTGGTGTGGCTGGGATGGACGGGGACGTTCACGTAGAACCGTTTGCTTCAAACTTGTCCAAGTCCTTCAGCGTCCAGAAGCCAGAAGTCTGTCTGACTTTGCACCTGCGTTCAGCTTTTTCTGTCTTTAGACTTAGAAGGTTATTGTAATACTTTAACCACCTCGTGGTGTCATATATACCTAGGTGCTGCTCTTTCATCAAGTTTGCCTGATAATGAGTGCTTTTGATATGCAGATTCGGATATTTCTTGAGCTCCAGAACATGTTTTATTTATGTCTTTGAAGATTGCTTATTTCCCATTAAAACCGTCAATGGTTCCTTCCGATTTGCATCCAAAGTGGAGTCAGTACTGCTCGCCATGGTCACGTCCCCCTCGGCACCCTCCCTCCGGCCAGGGACCTGATGCCCCTTGCCCCGCCACGTGGGCTCCCCACTGAGCCCCAAACACCCCAAACACCTTGCGGCGGCCCCAGAGGAGGCCAAGGCGTCTGCAGTGCGCTCTGCGGGGAACATTCTTCCCAGCCCTCCCCCAAATGCCGCCCATTTTCCAGGACATCCTAGCGAAAGGGGCTCTGCACAGTTTCACATTATATTATTCTTTTTATAGCGTGTATCGGCAACTGAAACGATCTCATTTGTGCCCATACTTTTAGCAGCCCCCTGGGGGCAGGGGCTCTGTTCCCTCACTCGCTGCTCCATCCCCAGCGCCCAGGGCGCAGTCTGGCCCATAGCAGGTGCTCATTTTGCAGGGCGGCCTGACGTTGAGCTCCTCAGCAGAACTGCTGCTTCCCCTCACGCTGGTCCCCGCGTGGCCTTCCGAAGCCCTCTTGTGCACCTGGCACAATTCTGGATTTTTCTGAAACGTGTGCCCATATTACCGCTGGACCTGCTTATCACTGCCATACCGCGTTTCACAATGCTGATACCACCGGGTTTGTTTGAAAATACCACTTCCTTTTCTCGTGCAGCTCCTGTATTTTTTCCTCGCCTCCCACCCTGTTCCTTTTCCGCGTCCGGATTGATAAGAGCCCTCTGGCAGGCAGCGGCTCTGGCCTCTGCTTGTTTCTTGCATTGGGTCCTTTGAAAAGTAGAGCCGTCTCCTGTCTCTTGCAGGACACATTATTTTTGCGCACACCAGAGGCCACCTGGCTCTCAGCCTGCTCCAATTTAAAGAATCCTCGTGGCTTTTCTGAGCAGTCCCCTGCAGAGCGCTAACTCCCACCTGACATTAATTACACTTTTGTCCTGCTCCCTGTGCACTCCCTGCCACCTGCCCCCGACCACCTGTGGACTGTGAGTTCCTGAGGGGCTTCTGTCCACCACTGAGCCTCCCCCAGCAAGCGCAGGTGGAGTGAATAAATGAACACCCCAGGGCGTGGGTGCACGGGTGGCGAGTGGCTCCCACCCACCTCACAAGATGTGTCCCTGAGGCCCTGTGACTCGCGCCCACCACGAGCTCTGCCTGGAAGTGGCAGCAGGATGGTGCATGAGCCCCAGGACCAGGCTCACTTCCAGCCTGTGGGAGTGAATGAATGAATGAGTTATCAGCTAATTAATCTGTAAGGACCAGTGTCTCTTTGGTTCCTCACTTACCACCGAGTCAGTCTCAGCCTTCCGCTGGCTCTCGGCCTGTGGCAGGGTCGGTGCTGGAGGCAGACAGCCCCTCCCCCTGAGTGTGGGGGCCTCTGACTTGGTGATGGGACGTCACTCTGGTGGTCACGGTACCTGAGACAGTGACGCCTGTCTGGCCAAGAAGCCCTCCCCTCCCCAGCCGGAAGAAGTGAGCCTCTCCATTGTGAGCTGCCTTCGGGAGAGGGCGGGTGCAGGGACTGAACAGCCACGGACAACAGACAGAAGGGGCAGAGAGTTGTCAACAACCACGTGCGCCCCGGTGGAGCCTCAGGTGGGATCCCAGCCCTGGCCGTAGCTCGATGGCAGCCTTGCAGAGGACCCACAGGAACTGTGAGATCAGAGAGTGTGCCGTCTGTGTGATGCTGTTGTGCAGCCACAGGTAACTAACGCAGTGATCTCGCCACACAGAGGGAACGGCAGTGCCCCGGGACCAGGCCTTCCTAGGGCGGACACTTCCCTTCTGTTGACAACACAGCTGTGCCTGTGGTCAGCCCCGGGGGTGAGCCTCCTTCCTGTGCGGGAACAGCCCTGTCTTGCTGGTCGACAGCCGCTTTACCACAAGTCCCCGCAGAGGCACCACCTGGCTCTGCAGCCGCTGCTGTGGCTGCCTGGCTGCCTTGGCCCCCACGTAGACCCCGGGCGGGGCTCAGGCTTGCTTCCCTTGGTGGCCTGGCACTGTGAGCAGGAAGCGCCTGCTGCTTTAAGAGTAATGACCAGACTGACCAGACTGCTGCCTGAGCCCCCAGGCTGACACCTCCCCGTGCCTGGATCCACCCCATCCACAGGGACCCCAGAAAAGCTGCCCTCTTCAGCCCCAGGGCCCCCTCCAAGCCCTCATTTTCCCCAGGCCTCGGGTGTCTAGGGTACAGGCTGTCCTGTAAACATTTATGCCTTAAAAGGGATTATGTATTGGTCATTTTTTGTAAAATTAAAAAAAAATTCCTCCTATTTTCAGCTATTTAGATCACATAGGTTTTCACATACTTGCATATTTTCTAGATATCATTTTTCCCCCACAATTGGATAGAGGAGGAAAGGATCAAATATGTGTTTTCAAGTGCTTTTCCAGAACTTTAGAAAATCTATACGGTGTGTAGTCTGCTAACAGAGAGATAAATCTTCTGTTATTATCCTCTGAAATTAAAGACCTACAGAACCAGACCCAGAACTACCATCCGCTGGCAGTGGGTGGAACCAAACGTTTTGTTATTAATTCCATCTTTATTTGCATATTCCAGTTGGGAAGACAGTTATGCAGATATTATTTTATCACCATCATCATTATTTTGAGCAGCATTCATTGATCATTTTCTATACGACAGACTTTCTACAAGAATAGAGAGATCAGAGGATTGATTTTTTTTTCAGTCCCTGTAACAATTTGGCCCAATTCTGTAAATACACACTTTATAGACTTCCTGAAACTGCCTGGCTGGGTGCTAGGCCCCCGTGGATTTATCGCTCACGGCTGACCTAAGCGTGTCTAGTGGGAAATTACACCTGCCATTCGGCCGACTCGGAACAAAGGGTCCACCTGTGCTCACAGCCGAGTCGAGAGAACAGAGGCGATCGTCCTTAACTCGGAACGGTCCCCAGACTTATCGATCTTAGAACCAAATGTCAAATACCCCACTTTCCACAATAAATGTCTCTCTTGAAACTTCTGTGTAAATTGAATTTTTATAAATCAAATCGCATTGTGAAGCCAGTAAGGAGAAGTGCTGTTTATGGGAAACTTGTTTGCCTTCCTTTATAAATGGAAGAAAGCTATGCTATGAAGGAGGGACTTCGGTTAACTTTGTTCTTAAAGTCTTTTACAATTTTTTGCTCTTTTACAATATTGCTTTTTTAAAAAGGACAGTTACTGGTTCTATGATTGTGTGTTTGGAACATTAATGAAGCAATGAACTTGAGTGTTTCCAGAGTCAGA
The DNA here is from genome assembly GCA_023783475.1 of Daubentonia madagascariensis. NCBI lineage: Eukaryota > Metazoa > Chordata > Mammalia > Primates > Daubentoniidae > Daubentonia > Daubentonia madagascariensis. The sequence continues at coordinate 870,155 of JAKFHU010000600.1, read as the reverse complement.
AAGCAGGATTTCCCATCCCAGTGAAGGGTCTGCACTGGTGGAGAAAGCGTGGTCTTAGAATCCTTGTCAACCACCCGTTACACATAGACCGAGCACAAAGTCTGTGCCAGGCGCTGTTCCGGGCTCTGGGCGTTCCTCGCTTGGTCCCGTGGCCTCAGAATCGCCCAGGGGTTTGTTAAACGCCGAGGCAGCCAGTGCAGGCTCCGCCCGAGAACGCGATTGCTGGTGAGTCCCCAGGTGACGCAGGGGCTGCTGGCTCCGCCCACACGTTGAGAATTACTGCGACGGTCACTACGTTAAAGCCCTTCGCTGCCGGGGAGTTTGCGTCCTCCGCAGACCCGCACGTTCCTGCTCTGGCCCCAGCGTTACGAAGAGGCCGCGACCGAGGGAGCTGCCTTGGGGCTCGGGGTGCCGGTGCACGCAGAGTGGCGGAGACACCTGCACCACAGTGCCCTGCCGCAGGCGCAGTGCTCAGCGCGTGGAAATTTCTAGTGTGAGAAATTTCTCGGTACAAGACTTCTTAGTATCTTTGATTGACAGGAATTCAATTTGTCCTGCTGGGAAAACGCTGAGTAAGAACGTGCAGGTGTGGTCCGAGTTCTGATTCTTCCCGGGTCCGTCTCTGCGATCTTGGTTATCCCTTCCCCTGCTTGGGCATTTATTTCTTTTATTTATAAAATTCACTTATTTATTCATCATAAATAATGGCGGAGCGCCGACTCGGCAGGCACGTGCACGCTGCAGACCGCGGAGAACACGGAGCAGAAGAGCGGAGGCGGCGCCGGCTTCCTGCGCGAGAGCGCGGCCGCACAGCCACCCCGGCGCGCGCGGACGGTGGCCGACGCCAGGGCGCCCGGTCGGCTGAAGCTTGGCCCTCTGGAGGGTCGCATCACAGCTTACATTCTGCCCCCCTGCCCCTTTATCGGTGGGGAGGACATGCGGTACCCCCTCCCCCCCGATGGAACTCACCAGGCTCCTGGGCTTTTCTGCTCAATACTCCCTTTAAGTCACAAAACATAACCGTGCTTTAGAAACTGAAATGGCTAGTCTGCTTATTATTCAACGCTTGACTCGAAGGGAACTCCTCCCCTCCCTGCAGCCACCCCGTGCTCCGGCTGCTCGCGCCGGGGCCACAGCCCTTGGAAAAAGAGGCATTAATTAGGGTCCAGTCAAAACCAGAAACCATTCCGGGTATTTCAAGCAGAGGACAGTTAATTCGGGGGGATGCTGTCATGTGCAGGGGCTGTGAAGCTACCACGTCTGGAAGAGAAGCTGAGATTGCATTTGCCTCCTGTTCAATTTTGAGATGATTTTGACCATCTTTCTCAAAGATTCGTTTACCTTCTGCACAGGACAAGCTGGCAAGTTGCATGGGGATGTGGCACTGTCTCCACACCTTCATTTGCAGCCTTTTGTCAGGGATGCTTCTTTGCATTCTCCAGGAACTGTGGAATTGCTTTCATCCACTCTTACAGTACAGAGGAGAAACCTAGGGCCCTCTGCTTACTTCTTCCCACCAGAGAAGCTCCCACCCCGTAGTCCAGGGAGCCACATGGGCTTCTTCCAGTTGTCAAGAATGTCTACTCTGATAGCCACCAAGGAACTGGGAAATAGCTGTAGGGCCAACTGGACCAACTGGGCCCTTCATCCTTGACCACCATGACTGGGGATTTCATGGCATTTGGGTTCCAAGAAATTAGCCTCAATTCAGAGGCAGGGTCCAGAGGACAGAGAAGACTAAGGTCATTTCTCTTTGCCCAGGGCATCTCGCTCCAGTCGGGAGCTGCAGGGCCATTCAAGAAAGGCTTGGGGGCCTGTCGACAGTACACACCTGTGAGTGTGTTTCAGGGCCCTTCGGCACAGAGACGTCACCTCCCCTTCGATCAAGGAGCTCTGAGTCTATGAACAGGGTCCAGCGTGGAATCTGGGTGAGGAGGCATGGCTCACCATTATGGTCTCTAAAGTCGGGGTTTTGCCCAGCAGAACTTAGAGTTTTTTTGTATTTTGTATGTTAATTAATGTTTAGTGAGCTTTTCCATGCATTGCATTCCTAGAAGCACCATGATCAATAGTCACTGCTAGAGATGCCTGTGGACGGAAGCAATCCGCATGTTGTCCCTATGTCTCTGTCACTTGGGTGTTGCCTTCTGGTCTCTCCTTCTCAGGATTCTATCATCCCCGTCCAGGAGGGTGGTGCCCCAACTCTCGCTCCAAGCTTACCAAAGAGCTTTCCAAGCACACTGGGGCTCCTCTGGCGAATGCATTTCTTGGTGAGTGTCTTCTGGGTCATGGGGAACGGGTTGTGCAGGCACATGTAACAAACCACTCCAGCGTTCATGGGTTTCTCAGCCTGTGTGTTCCTTTTCTACATTATGCCAGGGAAGACGTGGCATCTTGAATGGATTTAGGTCATCAGTGAGTCTGAGTTTTAATCAGTCAATCAAGAAAACTGTCAGAAACTCTTTCAGCTTCTTGAGCTAATACATTAAATCCAAGATCTCTGGTGAGTACATTGCGACAGGTAAATTTGGCCTGATCTCAATTTGTCTTCCATCCTCTTTGGTCTGACACCATCCAAATTCATTTCCACACAAAGTCCTCACATTTCTGCTGGTGAAAATTAGCAAAATCTCATGATTCTTTCATGGTATAAACTACCTCCTCCCAGGACAGACATTATACACGTTCCTCCCCACCCTCCCGGTACAGAAAGCTCTGACCTCAGTTATAGATAAAGGGGGTGAGGACGGTGAGTTTGGGGAACACAGACATCCCTTTGTAGGTCACGTCTGTCAGGTGAACATGTTACAAAGTCTTTAAACGAGGGTCAGTCAGCTGGACTCCTCAGAGATAGAGGCCACTTATGCTGGCAAGGGGCCCTCAGACAGATGCAGGGGCTCAAGGTTCTCGACTTCACCCAAATCCATCCAGATAGACCCATCATGAATCTCAAAATTCCACCTCTTCCAAATCCATTCTCTACCTTTCACATAAGAGAGTCAGTAGACATGTGAATTCACCTTACAATTCTGCAGCCTGTGCAAATATATTTCAGTTCTGATTTGCAACAAGTTCCTCACTACAGCTACAAGAAAAAGGAGATTATTTTAGGGCTGCTCTGAAATCTCTTTGGTTCTCTGACCATGACTTAAACTGAGCCTTTATAGCCCTGAGTTTGTCATTTTTTCTGTAAACTCTCCAGTGTAGTAAAAAGAGAACTATCATTACCCCACAATCCTTGTAGTCATGTGGTAAAAGTACCAAAATAGTCAAGTGTGCCGGCCCCTTCGTGCCCTGCAGCCCAGGATCCCAGAGGCACTGTGTCATGAGCAGCAGTGGGTCACGTTTTAACCATGATACCACAATAGCCATGGACTTAATTAATGGTATCTGCTTGTCCAATGCTTCTGAGCTCAGCATTGCATTTAAGGCCAAGGATATGACTATATGAGTCCCAGAATCCTGTTTTTGAGGGTCTATTTCCTGGGCTGAAACCACTTCTGGTACTAAATGTTGTAACAGCCAGGATTCAGTCAGAGAAACAGAACCTGCACGGGCATCCAGCAGATGGGATTTAATACAGGAACTGGCTATGCAGGTACTGGAGGGATGAAAGACCAAGGAGGGAACACTGCAGCTGTAAGTGATAACTCTTCCCCCGAGTAGAAAACAGCATTTGCCAACCTGGCTCCTGGACTGTTTTTGTGTGTAGAACTTGTTTGAGGGTTAAAGAGAGAACAGAGCGGTAGAAGCCAGAGTGAGTGATTCACCAAGAAGGTGAAATTTGCTCTTCAGAGAGAAGACAAGAGCTCAGAGAACCAGGCAGCTGAGGAGTTGGAAGGTGAGGACGACAGAGAAAGCAGGTTTTGAAGGTAACAGTCCCTTTTGAAAAGGATATTGAGACCAGCAGAAGTAAAAACAAACAGACAAACAAAAAACACCCAAAAAAACCATTTTGAAGGCGTTTTGCAGGGAATTAAGCATATACTTCCATCTCTCTGATGCACTTTGAGAGAAATATCAGCAAAGACTCGAACTGGGTTGAGCCTGTTGTTCTGTATTTATTTTCTCCTTTGGACCTTAGGTGCAGAAGGGGCCCCTCACGTCCTCAGTTCGCCGCTGGCTCATTTCCACCCTCAGCTCGACGGGACCCACCTCCCGTTTCGCTCCCTGGTTTTTCCCTTCCTCGACTGAGCGCCACAACCGCCCTTGCCTCTCGCCCTGACGCCTGCACTGATGTGTCTGATATATGAAATTAGATACATACCCAACTTTGAAAAATAGGCAGTGTTGTATGCATATATAAATATATTAAACTTTATGTAAAATAAAGTACTATAAATCTCATTTGGTTTCTTACATTTTACACAAAGCACCATATATTTAAGCTCATAATCACTGCTTCTGGGACCCACACAGAGTATCAGGGGACATGACCTCCCGTGTTCGTTAGCCAAGTCCCAGTAACAGACACTCGTGCTGCCCGAAAACCCCTGACACTGCCATGTGCCCAAATCTATTTGTGGATTTCTCTTGCATACGCATCTAGGAGGGTAATAGAACATAGTATTTCTTTCCTTTTATTAAATTGAAATATAATTTACATGTCATAAAGTTTACCCTCATAAAGTGTACAATTCAGTGGTTTTTAGTGTTTTCACAAATATATTCACACCACCACAGTCTAATTCCCGAAGATTTTTATTACCCTGTAAAGAAACCCTGTACCCATTAGCAGTCACTTCCCAGTCTCCCACTAACCACTGGCAATGACTGACCTACTTTCTGTATGGATTTGTCTGTATTTATTTCCTTTAAAAATGGAAATAATTAAATTAATTATTAATTTATTATAAATTTAAAAATGTTTATTAACTTATTGACTATCGGATGAAAAAAAGTTAAATTAATTACATCTTAGACCATAAACGTGAGCCTGATTCTTTTTTTTTTAATGATCTAATCCTTCTCTGATCTCCACTCCTCTCCTCTTCGTCGGCACCTGCTCTAATGTTTTGGGTTAACTATGATGTTAACTATAATAGCTAATTGTACTTATGAAATACAGAGTATTCTTTTTTGTACATAATTATGTACACAAATGGTATTGTACTGTGGCTTCCTGCTCAACTCTACAGTTTGGGATGCAGAAGGAAGGGACAGTATAGTGGGGGAAAGTAGCTGATCTAAATGCCAGTTCCCACAAAAAGGAACCAAGGCCCCTGGAGAAATTGCTGATCCAAGTCTGGAGCAAAAAATGTTTAATAAGAGCCTAGAATACCTCTTCATACCTCCCAGCAGGAAAGCTATCAAAGGTGACCAGGAACAGGAGAAACATACTCAGAAAACAAATTTGAGATCAATAACAATGTCAGCTGCCATGCATTGGAAAACATCAACTAGATTTAAACCTGTGAGTTCATAATAATACTGAAAAAATAACTCATTTATGAACTTTGGAGGATAGTAGGGAATAGATGCATTTACCTGAAAAGTGGAAAGCTTGGAAAAGCCTCAGGGCTTGTTTTACCTTTCCTCTTTGAATGTGTCCCAAAGTAATCAAACAATTGATGAGGGGAAGTTTCCCTCTATAAAATGATTCCAGCTGATGAATACATAAGAAATTACAAAGTTTCATGGTTACAATTTTTAAACCTTAATGGATTGATGGATGTAGGCAATGATCATCAATAGCTGTTGACATAAAGTGAGTAACAAGACATTGTATAACTTATGCAAGAGATAAAAATATCATCTATGAAATACTTTTTCCCAAGACAAAACCAAAACAACAACAGCAAAAAACTAATCTGATTAAGCTTCTAGACCTTTCAATTTCCAGGAAGTGCAGGGGACATGTGAACATCCTAAATTATCTAAAGGGACGCAATCACCAAAATCCAGACCGTGACAAACACTATCAGACAAACATCCCGGTTTCTTCAACAGATAAAATTCATAGAGACAAAAAAAAAGTGAGGGATAACTCATTAAAAGGTTAAGAGACTTAATAGATAAGCCAATTACAATGTATGGCTGCACCTGTATATACATATACATATAAATATACACATGCAAACAAATAAATTGTTAAAAATCATTTAAGAACACTCAGGGAAATGTGAACACTAGCAGTGTGTTTAATGATAGCAAAAATTGATTGTTGAAAATTGTGGAGTGAAGTTATCATATTATGATGATATTCACAAGGGATTATATTCAAAGAAGAAAGAAATTATATTTCTGAGTTACATGTTTAAAGACAAAAGATATTCTCTTTGGAATTTTCTTCAAAAATAAAATGAAACAGGGTGGGGGGAGTGGGCGGAGGCATAGAGGAAACAAGGTTGGCTGTGTGTTGATTATTGTAAGAGCTGAGAGATGACCACAGGGGTTCATTATACAGTTCTTTTTATTTTTTGCTTACGTTTGAAGTTTTCTATAATAAAATTCAAAGCAAAAAGAGCACAACTCCAAAGAAAAAAAACCCCTGGTCTCCATGCAGCCCAGCCTCTTCCTCGCTGTTTGATGTGGGCACTTACTTAAAGCCTCAGACCTTCGGTTTCTTCATCTGCAATGGAAGCACAACTATCAGCCTCACAGGTTGGTCAGAGAATCTTTAATCAGACGTGTGAAGCACACAGAGCAGCGCCTGTCCATTGCTGCTTACATTTCTAGTTCGTTGCCCCTAACTTCTGCAGTGTTTCACAGAACGTCTCCAGGGAATTTAATTTGTCCATGCCTCACAGCCACACGACAGCTGTGACCAGTGAACATCTTCACTCGTGTCCTCCCCCATGGAGAGTTCCTGAGGGCTAAATTTGGGGCATGAGGCTGCTGAGTCATGTCTGCCACTGTGCTGCGTCTCCACAGAAAATCCTGTCTCCCTACATGGCAGCTACTGGCTGCAAATACCTTCCTTCCTATACTTTGCCATTATGAAGTCTTATTTTAGGTAATTTCAGTATCTCTTTACCTACATTTTACCTATTCAGTTTTGTCTTTCTAGGAATTATCTGCCATATTCTTTGCTTATATATCCATTAGCAAAGTTTTCTTGGCTTTTTTCTTGTGGATGTGCAGAAGTGCCTGGTACCTTCAAGGTGATTTTCCACTGTCAGTTTCAGATGCTATAAATAACTTCTGCCGGTCTTTCATTTGTCTGCATTCTTTGTCTAGAGTGTGTTTTTTTAAAGAAAATCTAATTCTGCTGTAATCTCAGTTTATCAATTCTTACTGTGAGATTTATGCTCCTCAAGTCTTGGATAAGAATCTGTCCACCCCAGAAGATTGCGAATATTGTCCCACCATATTTTTCTATTACTTATATATTTTATATTTAGTGTTTTTTAAAAATCTATCTGGATTTCACTTGTGAATATAATAAAAGTTAGACATAAAATTGTGTTTTTCTCCATTATTATAAGCCATTGTTTTTAAAACACAATTTATAAAACAATCCATCATTCCCCTCTGGTTTGCAGACATGGATACATGAATACATTTATGAAGATTGTATTGTCCATGTGAAGTGTTCCCCCAGGCATACAAAATTGCAAAATGTATATTTTTATTCTGCCCCTGACTCCCACAGACACTCACAGGTGACTTTCTGAGTTCTGTCCTTCCTTTGCTGCTCTCCGTGTCTGTGTCGTGAACACCATGCTGGCGGCGTTTTTACATTGGCTTTAGAGATTGTCATTGTATCTAGCAGGGAATAACCCTACCTTTGTTTCTTTTTAAAATTCCACTTAGCTATTTGTAGACTTTTATTCTCCTGTATAGATTTTAAAAATAAATGTATTGACTCAATAAAAAATTATAATTTTGATTGGGATTGCATTGAAGTTTTATGTAAGACAGGAAAAAATTAAGCTTTATAGTGGAAACACTATATACTATATACTCCCATCCTTGAACAAGCTTTTTCTCCCCTTTATTAAACTCTTATTTTACATTATCTGATTGAGTTTAAAGTTTTCCTCATAAAAATCTTGTCCATTCCTTTTAGAATAATTTTATTTCTTTATAATGACAATTGGTACTATGAATGGAATCCCTTTTTCTATTATATTATTAGGTAATTATTTGTGATGTAGAAGAATTTTACTCATGTAAATAAATTGACCTGCAAACTTTTTGAATTCTCTTAATAATTCCAATAGTGTTCATTTTGATTCTGCATTTCCAATAGACGATCATTTCTTTTACTAATTTCCTTTTTTGGTATGAGTTTATAACATAAATTAGGGTTGAACTTCATTAAATTGTTTTCATGTATTTATTGATAGAACAATGTGCTTTTTTTTCTCTGTTAGTTAATTAGTGTGGGTATTACCTTAGTACATTTTTCTTTCACTAGGATAAACCATATTAATCATGTCATACCAATTTTAGTATATAGAGTTGGCTAGCTAATATATGTGCATGTGTCTAAAAATGTATTACTAAACCTCATTAATGTACTTATGAAAATATTCTAGTGTTTCTCTTTATCTCAATTTCTAAAAGAGTGGTGTTAAAAATATTCAAGTATAACTATTGATCAACTTATTTCTCCAAATTCTTTCATTGTTTTTGTATATTTTAAAGCCATATTATTAAAATCATATACATTCATAATTATTTTCAAGTTTTAATAGCTTGTTATCATGATCAATATGTAGTATTTCTTTTCCTTGGAATACCCATATCTTAAATATACATTACCTCTTATTACCCTAGCTTCTTTTTAAGTTCAAAAATTTCTGTATTATTTGTTTTTAAGTATATTTCTGGTAGACAACATACTATTAGATGTTGTTTATTCTCTCCATTATAATAGCTTCTTGTTTTCCAGAAATTTTAGTACATTTACATTTATTTTAGTAACAATTATATTTGCACTTATTTTAGCAATATTATTTCATATTTTTAAATTTTACCATGTTTTTACTCAGGTTTTTCTACTTCAACTTTCCTTTTTTATTGTTTAGTAGAACTTTATATTGTGTATGTACCAATTATGGTCTATGCATTCCTCAGAGGCTAAGCGTTTGTGTTTCTAGCATGTAGCTGTTATCAACAAAGCCGCTGCAACATCCACTCACCGGGCCTCATGCAGACACGTGCATTTCCTCTCTCTTGACCGAGTGCCTACGGGTGGCATTGATGTCAGTGTTTTTGAAAGTTCTTGTACTATTTGCATCTTCACCTTCCGTGTGTGGAAGTTTCGCTACCAGACCCTTGCCAGCTTTTGTCTGTTTTACTAATTTTGTCCATTCTATCAGGCCTTAGCCCCAAGCTGTTGCAGGTTAGTGTGCACTTCCTTCATGACTAAGGACATCAATCACTGTTCACACGTACACTTGCCATACTTCTCTTCTCTGGTGAAATGTCTGTCTGCACCTTTCGTATGTTTCTAAATTAGTTTTACCATTTCTTGTTTTTGAGTTGTAAATGTCCTTTGTATATTATGAAGTACAGGTTCTTAGTCAGATATGTGTTTAATAAATATAAACTCCTGGTCTATGGCTTGTTTTTTTATTCTCTCAACAGGGATTTTTCAGGTACAAACATTTTTCGTTATTATGAAGTCCGATTTTTCAACATTTTATCTTGTGGTTTATGCTTTTGTGTTTTACATAAAAATACAAAAACTAAAACAAAAACCCTATGCCCTGTCTAAATTCACAAAAGTGTTCTCTATGTTTTCTCCTAGAAATTTTCTTCTCAGAGTTTTAATTTATTCTTTTTTAGAGTTGTTTTGACTATCCTTTGTCATTTTGTATCTCCATCAATTTTAGAGTCATCTTGTCGCTTTCTAAAAGAAAAAAAATTGATTTTGATTGGGATTGTGTTGAATCTGTAAATCAATTTGGGGAAAATTCAGAAGTCCTCAGATCCAGCTTAAAAAAAATTGGGGGATAATTTATATCTTTGTTTTAAAGTGTAGGTTGCATTATTTATTCATGTATAGTGAGGCCAACAGATTAGGAGACAATTGCTATTGAACAAATAGTTCATTGTTCCCAGTTCCCAAGAGGAGGGGCCGTGCTACACCATGCAGGGCTACAGCGGAGAAATGCCAGGGTGAGTCAGGAGCAGAGTGAGCTATGGAAAAGCATGAACAGAGCCTTTGTTGTGGTTTCCATGGGAAAGGCAAAGTGAGGCAGAGTGAGCAGGCTGAGGATTGGCTAGTTTGAATGATTTCAGCAGGCTTTGGGGTATAGGAGCTATGTCTAGTTGTCTGCTACTCAACCCTGGGATGAATAGGGTAGGGGACCATTTCTTCCTGGAATGAAAGAACCAGATAGAAGAGGTGGTTCCAAGTGTGGGCTCTGGATTTATTAATTTTCATATGAAAGGTGCACTCCTGGGTGAGTTGTTTGCTATCTCTAAGAACTGGCCCTGGGAAGGGCAGTCTCTCCCCAGTTGGTGAGTCCGCATATGCCAGAGCATCAGGAATATAGAAAAAATAAAAAATATTAATACAAGCTTTAAAATATTTAAGTTTTCAGTCCACTAACATAGGATTTCATCATTAATTTAGGTGTTTTATTTTTTAGAGACAGGGTCTCCCTATGTTGCCCAGGCTGGAGTGCAGGGGCTATTCGGTTATTCATAGACGTGACCATAGCTCACTGCAGCCTCAAACTCCTTGCCTCAAGTGATCCTCCTGCCTCAGGGTCCTGAGTAGCTGAGACGACAGGCTCATGACACCACGCCCGGCACTATTTAGGTTTTTAAAAACTTTTCATCAATGCTTTGTTGCCGATAGCACACATATCTTGCACATACTTTGTTAGATTTATTCCTAAATATTTCGTGTTATTTGGTCCTATCTTATATGATAATTTTAAATTTTTCATGTTCAACTTTTCGTGGCTAGTATATAAAAATAAAATAGATTTCATACATTAACTTTCTATCTTGAAAACTTGCTAAGTTTATTATCAGTTAAGAGCTTTTGTTTTAATACTATCCATATTTTCCTCTATCTTTCTGCATATATGGCATGTATTTGTAACAGTTGTTTTAATATCCTAGATTATTGACTCTATTATCTGTGTTATTCCTGACACTATTTCCATTGGCTTCTATTTTTCTCTGTTTGGGCTGATGTTTTTCCCCTTGCTTGCATGACTGATAACTTTTAGTGGCTCGCGGCCATGTTGTGATTTTGAGTTGTTGGTTGCTGGATTTCCTTGTGCTTTTTAAATATTTTTGTGCTTTGTTCTGGGATGCAGTTAAGCTCCTTGATAGTTGGATTTCTTTTCTTCTTTTTATGCTTGATTTTAAGCTTTATTAGGGTATGAATAAATAAATTATAGTATAATACTCCCTATAAATATTATGTTTTTATGGAAGTTACAACCTCAAACACTATCAAATAGATTGGGAATACACTCATTGTATAATTTTATGTGAAAAAAAAAACTGAAGGCTGTATAACTGTACACAGCATCATCCCAATACTCCTGTTCTTAAATTGGTATCATGTGCCTATAGATAATAAAATTGAGAAAAATATGCTGAAAATACAGGTTTCTTTCCCTCCTAGGTGGTGAGATTATAAGTTATTAAACATTTTTTCACATTTTCCTCAATGCATGAGTATTATTTTTTGTTAGAGAAAAAGTTAATACTATTAATAATAAAAAATACTTGGTTATACTACAATGGCTAAAATGAAAATGACAGACAACACTGAGTGTTGGCAAGAATATGGAACAACTGGAACTCACGTGGTGAGTGGGAATATAAGTTGGTATAAGCATTTTTGAACCTTTTAGGAGTATTCACTTAAACCACAAAGGCACATACCCTGTGAGCCAGCAATTACATTCTTAGGAAGATGCCCAGAAGAAATCCATGCAGCATGCACCAAAGCCATGTGCAAGGATTTCCATGGCAGCACTCTGCGCAACAGGCCCACACTGCTAACACTCCAGAGGTTCATCGAGGGTAGAATGGATAAACAAATTGTAGTGTGTCATGCAGTGGAATACAACATGGAGACAGGAGTAAGTGACTTGCTATACATGAAAGCACAGGGTGAATATCACATCTAAATGCAAATGAGTACATATAAAGCACAAGATCAGGACAAAACAAATCTATCATGTTTAAAGCCAGGATAATGGGTGCCCTCAGGGACTAGACTCAGGGGTGAGAGGAGCCTTTGAAATGTGGGCAAAGCTGCTTCTGGGCGTGGGCGCTGGTTTACAAGAGTGGTGCTCTGCGAATATCACCAAGCTGTGCATTTACGGGCTGCGTCCATATTGGTATGCATGTCTTATTTAATTTTTAAAAGTATCATCCCAAATCAAATATATTAAGGCATTTACATATACCAAAACTCTCTGGGAGGGGATCTTGTTCTGCAAACACACCTGTGGCATCCCCTGACAGTCATAAACTCAGGGAAACAGGTATTTTTTGGCATTAAAATGCTTGATGTAGTTATCAGACATCTACCCATAAAAATACCCAGAAGTTGTCTATAATTCAATAGTATCCAGTTCATATCCTTATCATTTCTGCATACCAATACCCAAGCATAGTAAAGACATGAAAAAGTACTTAAATATTTGTTAAACTAGTGATTGGATTTGGATGAATGGATGAGTGGATGGATGGATGAGTAGACGGATGGATGGATGGATGAGTGGATGGATGAGTAGACGGATGGATGGATGGATGAGTGGATGGATGAGTAGACAGATGGATGGATGGATGGATGGATGAGTGGATGGACAGATGAGTAGACGGATGGATGGATGGATGGATGGATGCGTGGATGGATGGATGATGGACGGATGAGTAGATAGATGGATGGATGGATGGATGAGTGGATGGATAGATGAGTAGATGGACGGATGGATGGATGGATGGATGGATGAGTGGATGGATAGATGAGTAGACGGACGGATGGATGGATGGATGGATGGATGAGTGGATGGATAGATGAGTAGACGGACGGATGGATGGATGGATGGATGAGTGGATGGATGGATGAGTAGATAGATGGATGGATGAGTAGATAGATGGATGGATGAGTGGATGGATGGATGGATGAGTGGATGGATGGATGGATGGACGAGTGGATGGATGGATAAGTGAACGGATGAATGGATGGATGACAAGGCCTCATTGCTCACAATTGTATAATAGTTTTCTGCTGCTCCAATTTACTCTCTCTGCCTTTACCACTAAGATAATATCAGGATTTCTATCTACCCTTGGCTTTATTAAAATAACAGTATTACAATTGAAGCCAATCTGATACAAGGAGATCTTGTCTTGTAACAGCCTGGACTCGGGGATAGACTCCTAAAATAGCACTAGTAATAATCATCTATTCCTCTATGCTTGAGGTTTTACTTTTTCTTCTATTTTTATGTAAAATAAAACACCAAACAAATGAGTTACCATGGAAAGTAACTAGGAAGACATCAGTCTTTTAAACAATTGGATGCAAAACTAGGAAGAGGTGACCAGGAACGCCCAGGATGTGCTCGAGCTCTCCTGAAAGCAAAGGCATTTTTGCTTATAAGTGTCCAGCAGAGGAAGAGCTCAGTGTAGCTTTGGGGTGGCTGTGGCAGGCAATGTGGAAGAGTTAGCTCCTAAAAGGTCTGTATATCCAGGGTGGATTCCATCTACAGAGAGGTAGGGACTTGAGTACAAGAGGGATTGGGAAAGGCATTTAGAGGAACCATCAAAGCAAACAGACAAAGGCAGTGGACGGGGATGCGCTTCCTCAACTCCAGTAGGACCACATCCAGGCAGTCAGCCATCAGGAGGGCGGGTGGGACAAGGGTGAGAACACCAGCTACTTATCTCCCACCGAGCCCTCAAAAAAAAGTCACAATAAATCAAATTATAGGACGTTAGACCTGCAAAGCACCTTCACTAAGTCTTAGTGTCATTTTACAGAGTGGGAAACCAAGGCCTCGTGGGGTTGCACGACTTGCCCAGCATCTGCTGGAAATCTCTGCAGAATCTGTGTCTTAACCCAGGGATCCTGACCCTGAGGCCAGTGATCGCTGCCCTCATGAAGAACTGGAAAGTCTTCTCAAGCTATAACAGTAGTACGAGTTGATCATCTTTTCCTCGAACAAGGCCTTGGGGAAGGTGGTTTTCACTGGTGCTCTGTCTAGACTCCTCCTACTCTTTGGGAGGGTTCAGATCCCCTTTGAAACCTCAGAAAGCCATAAAAAGATGAAGCACGTGTACAGCTCTCCTTGAAGTCGAGAGTGGACCAAAGTCTGTCTGGTGTTTCGGGCATAGAACCGCATCCCTGGCTGGACACTTCCCTGTGGGCATGAGACACTTCTGGCTGCACTTGCATAAAGGCTGGGGAGGGGCAGGAAGAGCACAGACCCGGAAGCCGGGGTTCTGGAGCTTTCCTCCTTGTCTGTGCGGCCCCGGTGTGCTCCAGCCATGCCGCACGTTGTCCACCTGCAGGCGAGGCCCCTGGCTGCCAGGCCTCTCACCCGCCGTCCCGCTCTGACAGCCCGCTCGTCTCCGGACTGTCGGGGATCCCATTACCCCTCATTTGCAGGCAGGCGGAGTCGGCTGGAACTTTTTGAGTGATATCACCATAGCCTGATAGAGAAGGAGAAATGTCAGATGGCAAAGAGGCAATTAAGTTCCAAGACAACTTCAATGATTTGTGTTTTAGACTTTCAATTTATCTACACCTCAATTGGAGTCCATTCCCACTAACTCCAACAATTGCCTGACACAAAGCAACCGAAGAAAAACCTCCAGGAGCCTGTGATGGGAACAGATGGCCAGTGCAGGCGAGAACGGCCTACATTTGTTCCATCCAATTGTTCCCAACGATGGCACAAAGTCATTAAAAATGCACTTAAGAATCTAGCTTAATGTTGATCAATGGCAGGGTTATGGGAGATGTCGGATCACAAGAGAGCAAGAGCTGTACCATGAACCAAACGATTTTTCCTGATGGATTATGAGAGAAAGCACTGTCATAATACAATTTTCCAGACAGTTGGATCAATGATGTCAACTATCACCCCAAGTTCTGAAAGATGACTTGGATTTGGGAGTTCTGGATTAATGGGCGGGGGAAGCAGTCACGTTCTCTCTAATGGATAGGATGGAAACGCCCAACGTACCCCAAAGGAAATTATTCACCATACAATTCCTGAAGACAAAAGCAATGGTCCACCTTCCCTGACTTAGAATCTCACTTTTTTTTAAGTGCCAGTGCAACATCAAAAATTTATTTTATGCTATGAAAGGCAGCTGTGCTGAGGTCATCTGAGAAATGCTTTTCTGTCCAAGGAGTTGTCAGTGATGGAGAACTCTGGCGAAGCTATAAAGATGTTTGTGCATCAGAATGCGCCCCACGGAGGAGGCCAGCCTGGAAGAATGTCTCTCTTATCTCATTGTCTTGCCCCTTCCCAGCGCCACAGCCATGGGCTCTAAGTTGGACGGTGTCAAAGCCCCCTAACTGACCTTAACTCAATATTGCCTCCTCTACACCTTGGTGACAGAAAGCTGCCCACCATGAACACCTGGCACCTAACCTTGGCGTACCTTTCTTCAGTGACGCTTGGCATCTGACAGTCACTTAGCTTGGGGTTGGGGCTCCAGATGTGCTCACTGAACACACAGATAGAGCGCTTTGTCCTCAAGCACAGAGCAGAGCGGGCCCATCAGTTCTCATGGCCACCGCACGGTGTGCTGTTTCTCGTCCCCGCTGGTGTCTCTGTCCCTGAGGTGTCCACAGTACCTGAGTGTCCAGCCTGGGATGTCCTTTCTGGCATCTACATTGGCAGGCTTGGGTCCCACTGTGCTTTGCAGACCCCCTGGAAAGGGTCCCACTGTGTGAGTTCAGGCGGTGTCATGCTCTGCCACGCCATGTGGTCTTACCACCTGCGTGTTCTAGAAATGTTTTAAGGCAGCTTACAATTGTCACAAGGGAGTGACTGACTCTGTGTGGCCCCATAAAGGCTGTCCAGGGCCTTTGCCACTCAAGTTAAGATTCTGAAAACGTGAGATCTGCTCCCTTCAGTTACACACACCCTTCCCGGCTTTAAATGGAACTGCTGACCCACCCCCCAACCTCCCAGACATGCTTCTCATCCTCCTGCCACTCAGATCCCAACGTGGAGACTGCAGTAGTGGGTCACAATTCAGACGACCAGGCGAGAACGTGGTCTTCTTCATTCTCGTATCTGACCTCGTCTGGCTCCTGACCCCTGTCCAGTGGATGGGGAGGGGGCCGCCAGGTGGGAAGGGGAGAACCTGGCAATGGAAGAGATCTGTCTCTCTTGGTTTAACAACATGGATTTTGGTTAACTTGGTTTCTTTGGAGTTAATATGAAATTGAAAATCCAAACTTCTTATTGAGGTTTTTCCCTTGATTTATCTCTTCTGTCTTTGCCCTCTGTCTCCCTCCCTGGGTGAAGGTGCAGGTGCGGCAGGTGCGGCAGGTGCCACCTCCTATGGGTCGGAACATTCCCTGCTCCCACGCAGCTTGGGGCTGAGGTCTCTCACCTTGCTTTTCCCTGGTGTCCACTTAGTTCCTGCCACCTGACCTGACAGAGTTGACAAAGGTTCTCTGCTTGCCCAGACTTTGGTCAGTCTCCTGAGCCTTCTCCTAGGCCACCTGTGCCCGTCCTTGTCAAATCCAGGTTTAGCAAGAACCCTGCTGAGTTGGTTTATCAGGATCCACCCTCCACACCCAATCACCCCTGACATCTAACCAGGTTCCTCACCCCACATCCCCCAGGTGAGGGCTGGTCACCCTGGCCTGTCCTCAGCTAGGATCCTGCTTAGGTCATTTTAGCCAGAATCCCCCTCACCCCTGAGGTTCCCTCTTAGTCATCCCCCGACCCCACCTGCTCTAGCTGTAAACCCCACTCACCCACGCTGCATTTGGGGTTGAGCCCAATCTCTCTCCCCACTGCAAAATCCCATTACAGTGGTCCCTGTCCCTATTGTGATGGGGACAGGGGTCAGGGCTCCAGACGTGCTGATTAAGTCTTCCTTACCATGCTTTTACAAGTGTCATTGAGTAATTTTCTTCAAGGGAGTGTCCACTGCTGCTACCACCTTGACCTCTGGTCTTGGCAAGGACAGCACAAAAAGAGGTCTTGACTCAATTTCATTGCTCACAAATCCACTAAGGTCTGGCTCGGACTTCCATCCTAGCTCGGGCACCTGCCCTTCAATCTGTGGCTGCAGGGTCACCACACCCCTCACCGTGACCACCTGCCAAGCTGCCTTCCTTCTCCTCCACAGTGACATGGGAAGTTTTGGATGTGTTGTTTGTGGTCTGTGATACTGGGAAAGTTACTTAACCCACTCATACCCTGGTTTTTCCTGATGCCGAATAAGGAGAGTGCTATCACCTGTCTTGGGGGTTGTGATGATGACAGAATGAGCAAGTGCCTAAAATGCCAAGAGCAGTGCCAGACACACAGCCAGCACGTGGTCAAGGCCGGTCCTGTCACCTCCCTTTGCTGTAACCGAGTCCTGTCAGGTAATGCTCCCTCTGGAGGAACAGGAGGAAGCAATATAGTGAGGTGAGAAGTAAACACACATGCACATGTGCACAAGTGCACACACGCACACTCACATGTGTGCACATGCACACATGCACACACAGAGAGACACGTACACACACACACAAGGTGTGCACACACATGCACAGATGCACAGGGGCACACACATGCACACATGTGCACACACGTGCACACACACAGTTATGGGTTGAATTGGGTCCCCACCAAATTTATATGTTGAAGTCCTAACCCCCAGTTCCCAGAATATGACCTTATTTGGAAATAAATAAGGTCACTGCAGATGTAATTAGTTAAGATAAGGTTATACTTGAGTAGAGTGCCCTAATCCAATATGACTGGGATCCTTATCCAAAGGTAAAATTTGGATGTGGAGACACACACCCAGGGAGAATGCCACGGGACCAGAGAGGCAGAGATCAGGGCGGTGCATTTACAAACCAAGGAATGCAAAGGATCACCAGCATCTACCAGAAGCTGGGAGACAGGCTGGAACAGAGTCTTCCTCACAGCCTCAGAAGGAACCCACCCTGCCGACACCTTGATCTCAGACTTCTGGCCTCAGAACCATGGGGCAGTACATTTCTGCTCAGGCAACCCAAGCTGTGCTACTTTGTTACAACAGCCCCACAACCCCCCCCCCATTGTTCTGATTTCACTGATATGTGGACACAGTCAGTAATTGTTGGCTTTTATTATCTTTGGTTCCCAAACCCCCTATCCCTGGGCTGTCACTTGTGTAGTCACTGCCTATAAACATACAACCTCCTTCTGCTTGTGCACCTGCTGTGATCTGAACATGTTTATCCATGGCATCCAGTCACTGCATCTTTATTATCTGCCTGCCTGGTGCTCAGCCCAGGACCAGTGCTGGGGAATCACATACAGAGCACACTTCCCACAGTCCAGAGACCTGGGCTGCTTCCAGCTGGACTCCAGGGCTGCACCCCTGAACAGCTCTCCTGCTTTCCCCACCACTGCCCAGGCGCCTCCACCCCAGCCCTTTCTTAGCTCCATGAATCCCTCCTCATGGCCATTTCTCCCATAAGACCATCCTTCATGGGATGACAGCCCTGTGTCATGCCAGTCACCCCTCTCCACCATCCCTCATGGAAGAATAATGTAGAGACATGGCTCGATAAATGTCCAGTGGTTTGACCAAAGTTTCAGCTGGAAATCTTGTTTCTTGACTAATGAATACTCTAGTTTGAAAAATAATCCTAAAGAGCAGCCGCACATCAAAATGATGGGCAGTCGTAGGCACTCAATGGACATTTGCTACATTTAATGGAATTGAATTTCCTAAGAGCTGAACATTTCCTCTATCAAATATCCAATACATCCTGGCCATGTGCAATAGATAATACAGCATCCATCACTTTGAGTTTGTGCCCCAAAACAGACACAGTTTGTTAATGAACAAAGCCACATTGGGAAAGGGGTTTTCATGAGAATAAATTTGGATGTTTTAATTCACATAGTATGTTTGATGAGGATCTTACTTAATATGACGCCTTCACCCACACTTAAAATGTATTTATTGAGGTACTTCACGTTGGTTGCAAGATCATGCTGGTTTTTCCACCCTTCTTGCCAAAAACATAGTTCTCAGTAATAAGTAGCAAAGATTAAGATAGTGATGAACAACCTATTAGGTACCATCCCTGAGGTTAAGCTAGGGTTAAAATCAAAATGTCAGCCTCTGTTTCTCCTCAAGTGCTTCCTACGTGGGAGAGAATTCTTGAAAACACAGAGAATTCATGTAGGGAATAGGGCCCTCAAACAGCGGTGCCACGAGTGAAACAACTGGGCCTCTTTGCTGGGCTCACCCTGCACCCCATCTTGGTGTTATAGAAGCCACTGTTACACGTGATTGTTTCAATAATAGTAGAGAAAGGCAACTTGCAGGTCCAAGTTGATTCATATTTATTGAGTGTCTCTCAGGTGTCTTATAAAAGTAGGGTTGCCAGGTAAAATACAGTATCTAGTTAAATTTGAATTTCAGATAAGCCACAAATAAATTTTTAGTATGAGTAGGTCCCAAATTGTGTATTATTATTTGCTAATTCTGGCCACCCTAATAGGCATAACGTGCTGCCTTGAGTGGAACACGCCTGTGGTCGATGGCTTTAGGCAAGTGATTGGGCAGCTATTGAGCCCTGCTCCATGTATTGGACGAGCCTCTCTCCACTGGCCCTTTAAACTCAAAAAAGTGACAAAATCTCAGTAAGCCTACACACGGCACTGTTGTCAGAATTAACAGGGGTAGGGGGAGGTTTGAGACACCTTCCTAATGGCCTGGTGTGTCCATGCGCTCATGGGCCCATCATCCACCCCTCACCCTTCCTTCCTTCTCCCACCCCCCCCCCTTACCGATCCAGCTGTTTGTTCTTAGACACCAACTAAGCGACAGGCACTATTGCAGGTGCTGAATTTGATTCACAAATGTTCGTTCACTTCCTTGTCTTGGAGAAGGAACATAATAACTCCATAACAACGCCAACAAAAATAATGAAAAATAACTGCCGGGGTGTTGTTGGTGTCCTGTCCAGATTCACTTCACTGGCTGATAACAACCCCCAGATGTCTGTTTCTCCAGAGAATTGCCTTCCTCACCAAACAGGAGCTGCTTCCTGGTCCATCCACCCCCCACCCCACCCCTGCCCATCAGGTAGGCCTCAGCCTCAGCCTGGAGGACGTGGGGTACAAAGCCGGGAGTCTGGCTTCAAGGTGGTAAACCCTGCAGTGCACACTGTTCTCCAGAGCTCACCTGTTGGCTCTCTGAGCCCCCAGCATCATCCCTTGAAGGAGACGTGCCAGGCTCGCTTCTGGCGACAGCACCTATAACAGATTTTCATTTCCTTAGTTTTCAAAGTCTCACAATTTCCTCTATGCTATTTTTCTACCTACTGAATTCAAGAAGTAGGCAAGAGAAATCTATTTTGCTCTAGTTAAACAAGTAAGAAAATGGAACTCAAAGAACTTAAGGAATTTGCACAAACTCCCACTGTAGGTCAGCTGAAGCCGGAACAAGAATCTGGTCCTCCAACCCCAGGGCAATGTTTCTCTTTCCCTGAGTGAAAAATTCTAAACTCGAGCAACGTGACAGTTAAACCTTCTCTCTGTGTCTGCCAAGCTCTGACTTTGAGTTTAATGCATGAATCCCACTTCAGTGATGCCTCCTTGCAAAGAATGGTACCGCACCTCTCACTGGGCCCTGGGTGGCTTCAGTGCTAGACAATGGGCAATTCATTCTGCATACTCAGTGAAAGGAGCCATTGAAACACAAGGCTTTATTCTGCTGATGTATTTGAGACATAAATTGTTCTTATCTCAAAGCATTCTCCAAAAGATTAAAAAAATCTGCATTTCTCTGTGGAACAAAGTATAAGAGCTCAGAGGTGGGGTTTAGACACAAGCAGTGGGGTATGGGGAGAACAAAAGAATACATATCTGAGCCACTTGGAGGAGAGGAAAATTATTCCAGCATTGTCCTTGCAGAGGAACTCCTGTCTCCCAGAAGGGGTTCTTGTGGGAGTTGAGTGAGGAGGACTTTGGACTACCAGCTCTCTCCCCTTTGGATACTGTTTTTATGACTCTCAGACCAATCTCTGGGTTCAGCACCATGTATTTTACCCACCCCAGGTCAAAAATATTCAGAAAAAAATCCACAAAATTCCTAAAAGCAAAACTTGAATTTGCCGTGCACCGAGTACTACTTTGAGTCAATGTGAATAAAGTAGTGTGTAGATATTGTATTAGGTGTTATAAGTAATCTAGAGATGACCCAAAGTATTCGGGAGCATTGCATAGGCTGTATGCAAACACTACTCCATTTTATAGAAGGGACTTGAGCATCCTTGGGTTTTAGCATCCATGGGAGTCCTGGAACCAATCCCCCATAAAACCCTAAGCCCTCAACCAACTAGACAGACCCTCTCTTGGCCAAGAGCACCCTAGAGAAACCTTAAAAATGAGATCCTGGCCATGATTGACAAGAGGTCAGACATATCTCTTTATACCCTCTCCCTTTTGGAGTTTAGATATAATAACTGACCAGCATCAAAGTTAAAATAGAGATTGTAAGACTGACAGAACAGACTCTTTGTGACAATAAGATACCAAATTGTAAACAAGACCTAAGGTCATGCAAGGCAAGGGTTAATCACCCCTCAGGCCATCGATCTTGCTAAACAGGTCATTTTGACCTGGGTATATTGTGGCTTACTTTCTAATCTGACTCTAGCATGGCATCACATGACAGATAACAGACTCCCTTTATCTTAACTTAAACATTCTTTTCTACTGACTCCAACATTTTAGACAAAGTTTAACCCTTTCAACCAACTAAAGACTCCTTAAACCCACTCATGGCTTTTAAGGCCAGGCTTAGAGATGTCCTGCCTATTCAGACCAAAGCAATGTATATCTCCCATGTATTGATTTATGATTTTACCTGCAAGTCCTATCTCCCTAAAATGTGCAAACGAAACGATAACCCGACTGCCTGCAGTGCACTTTCTCAGGACCTCTTGAGACTGTGTTTCCCTCAGCCACAGTTACTCATATTGGCTCAGAATAAACCTCTTTAAAATATTTTACAGAGTGTGTTTTTTGTATTACCCTCTGTGGATACTGAAGGATGACCGTAGCAGAGTCCAGCTCAGAGAAGCAGCGTGGAACAGCAACAAAGCTGGGCTTCATGTGGGCCTGGCCTGCAGCGCATCCAAACTCTGCCCCTGGTCTGCTGGGAAGCCCAGGTCAGGGAACTCCAGCTCCTGGTCCTCGGTTTTCTCCTCTAAACTTGTGCTCTCCCAAAAGGGAGCCACTAGTCACATACGGGTATTTGAATTCAAATTATAATAAAATAACATAGAGTTCCACAGTGTTACTAGTCACATTTTACTTTAGCATTGTTACTGGCATCTGCCTTATCAGATGACACACATTATAGAACATCCCTATCCCAGGAGAATGTTCCTCTGGACAGTGCTGTTCTACAAACGAAACAAGAGCTTCTCCCTTTCGGATTTATTGTGAGAGAGAACACCAGGACACTCCTCAGCCCAGAGCGCATGCCCAGTAAGCAGATGTGTGTATTTTCCCTGCTCACTAGCTGCAGTTAGCAATAGGGCTATTTCATTTTATATAAAGGTTTCTGAAATCCTGCCGTGTGATCTAAATCTCCTGTGGCACCAACCACCCAGGCTTGGCCTTTCTCTCATGTTACTTGTTCAGAACAAACTAGCACCCAAAGCCCCACAGGATGAATCTGCAGGGGTCCCAGGGTCATCCGGTCATGTCTGGTCGGTCAGCCCCCACATCTGTTGGTCTGTCCTAGCACACCCATGCCCCTCCTCCTCACCAGCTGGTCCAGGGCCTCAGCATCTCGGCCATGACCCCGGCAGGTCTGTGCTTCACACCGCGACCAACACTGCCAGGCCTGAGTGCGGTGAACTCAGTGTGAGTCTGTGGGCTCCACCTAGCACAAAGGACTTGCCCAGAGACAGTGCTAAGATACCTGACCGAACTTCCATCTGCAGGAGGCTGTGTCCCTAAAGGTAACCCCAGTCCTGTGCTGCATCTTTGCTCAAGAAAACACAATGCTGCCAAACTGCCAACTGTGCGTCCTACCACCAGACCCCTGTTGCCAAACCATGTTCACTACTCTCCACTTACCCCCCCATCTTAGTCCATGCGGGCTGCTATAACAAAATGCCATGGACTGGGTGGGGGGCTTACAAACCACAGACATTTATGTCCCACAGTTCTGGAGGCTGGAAGTCCAGGATCAAGGTGCCGGCACATTCAGTGTCTGGTGAGGGCCTCCTGGTTCACAGATGGCCCTGTCTGGCTGTGTCCTCAAGTGGTGGAAGGGGCAAGGGAGCTCCCTTGGCATCTTGCATAAGGGCATGAATCCTACTCCTAAGGGCTCCACCCTCGTGACTTAATCACCTGCTAAAAGCTCCATCTCTTAACAGCATCACATTGGGGATTAGGTTTCAACGTATGAGTTTTAGGGGGTCGCTAACATGCAGCCCCCAGCACACCCCTTCTGCAGCTTCCCTTTCCCTGTAGTCCCTCAGTCTCTTCCTTGTCCTTCCTTGTTCAGGTCCCCACAGCCTCTTTATTTTTCCCTCTCTGTTCTCCCTTTAAACACCTCAGTCACCTTGTCTTAGTTGGAGTTGAGCTCAGTTTATACTGGCGTCTCTTCCCTACTGCAGTAACCAGATAAAATCTGACTTGCCTCCTTAAACAGACATCTGATGCTGTTTTCTTTGACAGCTCAAAGGTCATTCTCTCTACAAAGACACCTCCCCAGACCTGCACTGGGTTCCCAAAGCATCTCCTTTTCCTTTGGCACTGTGTTGCCACCATGCCATCATGCCCAAACACCATGAGAGGAAAGGACACCTCGCCTTCCTCATGCCTGTGTCCCACACTGCAGCACAGGGGTGGCGTGGGCTATGTGCCCATAAACATCCACTGAGAGGACTCGCCCAGGGGGAATAGCAGGACACCCACTGCAGCCTGTACTGAGTGCATTCGTGGTCTTTCTGGCCTGGCTCTAAGATGCCCCTAGGTGGGGTGCTGGGTGGGGTTTATGCTCACAAGATGCAGACTTTCCAAAGCAACAATCCTGACCTAACACTGATCCTGTTTCATGCTGTTTGTTTAGTTAGTTAGTTAGTTAGGCAGGGGGTGGGGCAGTGGGTGATGCTGTCTTCTGACTCCTGTGCAATGGCGATGCTCCCACGAGGACATTTCTGTCTTGGGATGTCAGCTTGCCCTGCTCCTCCAGAGAAACCCCCTGCCCTTAAGCCACCTCCCCAGAAACCACCTGTCAACCGACTCCACTCACCGAGGAACAGCACCTTCCTCCTCTGGAAGACAGCGCTATGGAGCCTCACACAAGTGGCTCCCTTCTGCTCCCCGTGCACGACGTGGCGCACCTGCCCCAGCTGCCTCCCGCGTGGCATGGCGCGCCCGCCCCAGCTGCCTCCAGGGTGTCCTAACGCTGCGTTGGAGGCAGACGTCAGACAGTTGTGATCAGCTCCTCATTCTCTCATTGTTTCCCTAATTCCACTTCGGGAAATGACTGATGGGGAGAAAGACGCAAAGCAGAGACTAATTCACAGCTAATTCTTCAAAACAGTCATGATTGGCTAAGCAAAATGTGATGGATGCTTTTCATTTAATTTCCAAATTTGCAATAAAAGCTGAGAGCAGCAGTTGGTGTGCGCTTTCTCGTGGTCTCTGATTTGTGCAGTGACTCAACGCAGCGCAGGATGGTGCAGTCAGAAAACCCGGTAGACATGGAAGATGCTGCAAAGGGTCAGCTGGCGGGAAGAACGTGGACATGCCCATTACACACCATGGTGCCCTCAGATGCTGCCGTCTTCCCTGTGTCAGAGGCCTCACCCAGAGCACTGAGTGTACTGATGTGGTTCCAGCAACAAGAGATGCAAAGGTCTGGACAGAAGGAAATATTCTCCAGAGTCCTAAACCTTGGTGGCTGCTGGGCTTGCCTGTTTAGGGGGAGCTTACTGCAGGTCAGGTCCACTCCCTTGTGATGGGGACACAGCAGGAAACAAGACAAGCCAGGTGGAATATTAATACACACACACACACCCCCACCCCCACCATTTTAGTTTGCTACAATTACCTTAAAAAAATATATATAAGGTGCTGATAGGATGGCAGGTGAGAGTTAAGGAGGGATGGCAAGTACGCACAGAAGGTCTCTCTGAGAAGATGACCTTTGAGCTGAGGACCAGAAGGGTCTGTGATGGTCGGTTTTGTGTGTCAACTGGGCGAGGATACAGTACCCAGTTATTCACTCAAACGTTAATCTAGATGTCCCTGTGAAGGTACTTGGAAGACGTGGGTAACACCTACCTCGACTGACGTTGAGTAAAGGAGATGCCCCTTGACAGTGTGAGTGGGCCTCAGCCAGTGAGCTGGGGCTTGAGGACATAACAGGAGTCCCTGAGGAGAGGACACGGGCTGAGCTGCAGCATCGGCTTCTGCGCAAGAGCCCGGGCCCCGCTGGAGTCGGCCTCGCCGCCCACAGCCCCGTGAGCCGATTCCCTGCAGTACACCTCCTTCATTCATCTTCATTTTTATTTCCAAGTCCCTTTTTATTTTATTATATAAATACACACACACACACGATGTGTCCCGCTGGTTTTGTCTCTCTGGAGAACCACGTCTGATGCTAACACAGGGCTCAAAGCCGTGTGCCTTCTTTCTCAAATTGCTCCAAGCGCGGTATTGGTGGGTCTCACCCACACATGGTTTCAGCTGTCAGATATGTTGAAAGCATCTGAATTTTTCCCTAAATTTTCTCTCCTGACTCCATAGCCATAAACCCAAGAGCCCGCTGGGCACGACTGTTGGAATACTGCCCTGTGTCCCAAACTTAACCCGTCCACTGTGAAACAAGGACATTTGCCCTCACTCTGAGTTTCCCTTTGTTCTTTTTTTTAAAAAAATGCTTAACTAACCTTTAGTTACAACGTAACATACACAAACAGGCAAGTGCATAAAGCACAATGAGTGTGCTGTGTGCAGCACGTCATGAATTTTCACAAAGCAAAAACACCCATGAAGTCACTACCCTGGTCTAGGTGATCACGGCAGTAGGGCCCCGGATAATGCCGAGCCCTTTTGCAGTTACGACCACCTTCTTCGCAAGGTTGACCACCTTCTGGCCACTGGCCCCTGGGTTAGTTTTGCTTGTTTTGAATTTTATAGAAATTGACTCACATAGTGTGTATTCTTTAATATCTGTTTCTTTCACGCAATATTATTATGTTTGTGGGATTGATCCATGTGGTTTTGTGTACTAATAACTTACCTGTTTTTTGTCATTGTAGAGTACTCTACTGTGTGATTATGCCACAGCTTGTTTAAACATTCTCCCTTTGATGGACCCTGGGGATGTCTCCCGCTTGCAGCGCTCGTGTGCAGTGCTGTGTGATTATTCTGAACGTGTCTCTGGTTCATCTATGTATGGAGCTTTGTTGGATATAAATCTAAGAATGAAGTGCTAGATTCTACCTTCTGTGTATGTTTATCTTTAGTAGGTGCTGACCAACAGTTTCCCAAACTAGCTGTAAAAGTTGACGCTCTCCACAGCGTTATTTGAGTGTTCCAATCACTCCACGTACCTGCCAATACTTCACCTTGTCAGACGTTTTTAATTTTATCCTTCAAGGGCTATGTAATGGTACCTCACCTTGATTTTAATTGACATTGTCTTGATTACTGGTGGGTGTGAACACTGTTTCACATTTTTTGGCCTTTAGGACATCTTCTATTGTGAAGTACCTATTCAGTCTCTTGCCAATATTTTTATTGAATATTTGTATCTGTTTTTTCCTTGTTGATTTTGGATTCCTTTGTCACACGTTTTCAAATATTCTCTTGTTCCCTGGCTTGTGAATTTCCTCTTTTTGGTGTCTTGATGAACACAAGTTCCTAATTATATATAGAAATTTATCAGTCTTCTCCTGTATGGTTAATGCATTTTGTGTCCTGTTTAAGAAATCTTTGCCAACTAAAGATTGCCGATGTTCTCCTAAATTGCCCTTCTTTCACATTGAGATTTACAATATCTCTGGAAATTAATTTTGTGTGTGATGTGAAGAAGGCAAGATTTATTTTTCCATAAGCATATCCAATTGACTCAGCATCATTTATTGGAAAGACATCATTTCCCCACTGCTCTGGAGACCATGACCATATATCATTTGTCTACAGAGTGCTATCTGCTTCTGGACTCTACTCTCTTCCGCTGGCATCCTTGTCTGTCCTTGCATTACACATTGTCTTAAACACTATAGCTTTGCAATAAATCTTGATTTCTGGTAGTGTGACTCCTCGAACTGCATTCATCTTTAAGATTGTCTTATCTATTCTTGGACCTTTGCAATTTCATACATATTTCAGAATCAGTTTGAAAATTTCCAGGAAAAAAATTAATGGCAAAGATTTTCTTTAGAATTGCATTAAATCTATAGATGAATTTGTTAAGAATTTATATTTAACTATTATGTACTTTTATCCATTATTTTTATTTGTTTAATTTCTCCAAATAATATTTTATAGTTTTCTATGTAAGAATTTTGCATATATTTCATTATTCTTAGGAATTTAGGTTTTTCAAGTCATGGTTAATGGTGTCTTTTAAATTTTATTTTATTTTTAATTGTTCTTGGTATATAGAAATAAAATTGAGCTTTGTTTATTGACCTTGTATTCAGTGAACTTGTTAAATTTACTTATTAATTATCCATTTGTCTGTAGACACCTTAGAATTTTCTACATACAGTACACAATCATGTCATCAGAGAATAATGATGATTATGTTACTTTTACTCAATCTTACAGCCATAATTTCTTTTTCTTGCCTTATTGCACCAGCTAAAACTTTCAGTACATTTCTGAATAGAAGTAGTGGTAGCTTGTCTTACTCCCAATATCAGGTAAAATGCAGTCAGTGTTTCACCATTAACTATGATGCTCACTGTGGTTATTTTGTAGATACTTTTTATGAGGTGAAGAACATTTCCTTCTATGTCAAGTTTGCTAGGGATATTTTTTTTTACCATGAATGGCTGTTGAATTTTATTATTAATAGATGCTATTTTGGATCTATTGAGATGATCATATGAATTCCCTTCTTTATTTGGTTATTATGGTGAATTTATAATGACTGATTTTTGAAAGTTACCTTTGCATTCCTGCACATCTCGTATTCTTGCAAAAATTCAACTTGAATTTAATGTATTGTCTACTTTTACATATCACGGATTTGATTTTCTCATATTTACTTTGGTAATTTTTGCATCCATATTCATTAGAAACCTTGGTCTCTGTATTAGTTTGTGTATTGTGTTTGTGTATCTCTGTATTGCTGCTGTGACAAATTTTCATAAACATAGTGGTTTAAAAAAACACAAGCTTATTATTTTACAGTTCTGAAAATCAGAAGTCTAACATCAAGATGTCTTCAGAGCTGGATTTTTCTGGAGGCTGCAGGGAAGAACATGTCCTTGCTTTTTCAGTTTCTAGAGGCCGCCTGCACACATTCGCTCCTAGCCCCTTCCTCTCGTCACTCCAGCAGCTGAGTCTGCTCATCACGACTCCTAATACTGACCGATTCTCAGGTTCCTTCTGACGTTCGCACCAGGGTAATCCAAGATAATCTCCACATCACAGACGCTTAACTCAACAACACCCGCAGACTCCCTTCTACTATACAAGACAACACAGCCACGGTCCCAGGGATGGAGGCGTGGACATCATTTTTGGGAGTGGGCATGCTTCATGACTCAGCCTCCCAGTCTCTTAACAGTCTTTCTCTGTAAAGTACCTGTAACGTTTTGTCATCAAGATGGTTCTGATCTCACGAAGACAGCTGGGCTCCTCTTTTTCTATACCTTGGAAGAGTATTTTGTACATAAAAGTTTTGTATATTTTTTTATTCCATAAATATTTAGAAGAATGTAAATCCATATAGACTTGGAGGATTTTTTTTGGCATGGGAAATTTTAATTATAGATTCAGTTTTCAAATGCTTTAATAAATACGAAAATTTTAGATTTTTCTGTTTCTTCTTGAGTCAGTTTTAGTCAATTGTGCTTTTGACATTCATGAATTTTGCCTTTTCTCTCTTTTTCTTTTCAAAATGTATTCAGTATTGTCAGGGGTTTTTCTAATATATTATTCTTTCTAAAGAACCAACATTTGCTATTGTTGATTTAATTCATTATAATAGTGTGCTTCTCTTTCT
This sequence comes from Daubentonia madagascariensis, assembly GCA_023783475.1. Lineage (NCBI taxonomy): Eukaryota > Metazoa > Chordata > Mammalia > Primates > Daubentoniidae > Daubentonia > Daubentonia madagascariensis. Next base: position 840,815 of record JAKFHU010000600.1, on the reverse strand, counting down.
TAAATTTCTGATTTTATCTTTATTTTGTTCTTAACTACTGTTTTAAATTTAATTTACTCCTTTTCCCTAACAACTTGAAATGGATATTTGCACTGATTTTGAGCCTCTAATCTTTTTGACTATATGAATTAAGTTAATAAATTTCTCTCCAAGCACAGCTGGAGCTATCTTCCACATAATTTTCCCAGTAGTTTCATCATCATACATGACAAAATATTTTCTAATTTCCTTTGTGAATTTTTTTCTTTGATTCATGGGTTATTTAGATATGTGTTGCTTGTTTTTAGATATTTTGGAATTATCTATTTATGACTATTCTTTTTTCATTATTGGCTTCTAACTCAACTCTTCTGTGGTCAGAGAATATGTCATGTATAATTTCAGTCATTTGTTGGGACCTGCTTTATGGTTCAATGTATGGATAATTTTAGTAAATGATCCATGTTTACATATAAAAATGCATAGTCTGCATTTGCTGGGTGCAGTGTTCTACATATATCAATTATAGTAAATTTGTCATCACTCTGTCGAAATCTACAGTAATTGATCATTTTGTCTGTTTTTGCTTTCAGTTATGAAGTGACATATGTTAGGATTTCCATTATGACTATTTCTTTGTCAATTTCTGCTCTTAGTTCTATTAGTTTTGGTTGTATATACTTGAAGGCCGCGTCCATAAGTGATAGTATGTTTAGAATTATTTTATTTCCCCGAAGAAGATACCCTTTAATTGCTATGAAATATTTCATTTTTAACTAAAAATCCTGTCCACCTTAATGTCTACTTTGTCTGATATGTGAAAGCTACATCACTTTATGATTATTATGATTAGCATCATTATTCCTGTTATTATTAACATTTATATGGTATACCATTTTCCATCTTTTAATATTAACCTTTCTTTATTTTTAAGATATGACTCTTGCAAGCAGTATATATATGTACTTTTTTCTTTGGTATGAAAATCTTTGTATTTTAATCAGTGTATTTAGTCCATTTACATCAATATAAATGTTGGTATTTTGGGATTTTAATTTCCTGTCTTAATATTTCCATTATCACACCTGATCCGTGATTTTATTTCCCTCTTTTCTTTACTTCTTTTGTTTTTTCCCAGCATTTTTATTAAGCTTTTTTTCAGTCTCCTAACTTATTATGTATGTATGCTTTTACTATAAAGGTATTGGTTATCCTGTGGATTATCACATGTAATACTTAGCGTCATGAAAGATAGTTGTCCAAAGTACATTGACATTTATTTCCAGCTAAGTTGCTCTGAGACTTTACAAAAATTCTTATAATATTATGCTATTAATGAAAACTTACCCCAAGCCTCATATACCTGCCTGCATAATGTTTAGTAGAGTTGACTTTTTATTCATCATCTAGATGTATCTTTGTGACCTCTACAGAATAGCTCCATGACTTTTGATTTTTGGTATTATTATTTTTTCTTTTATAAAATTTAGATAATTTATATACCATAAAATTCACCATTTTAAAGTGTACAATTCAGTTTTTAGTATATTCACAAAGTCATGTAACCATCACCACTGTCTAATTCCAAAACATTTTTCATCACCGCTGAGGAAACCCCATACACGTTAGCAGTCACTACCCATAACCCTTCCCCAACTCCCAGCCCCCAGCAGCCACTAACCTGCTCCCTGTGTCTATGATTGGCCTATTTGGACATTTCATATAAAAAGAATCATACAATAGGCTTTATGTACTTGGGGGATTTCTCGTGAGGCTCATGCATGTTTATAATTGTTATGTCTTCTTAATGAATTGATCCCTTGATAATTTTAACATGTCCTTATTTGTCTCTCGTAACAATGTTTGTTTTAAAGTTTACTTTGTCTGATATTAGCACAGCCAGCCTAGTTCCGTTTTGACTATTATAAATGTGCTATATCTTTTTCCATCCTTTACTTTCGACTTATTTGTGTCTTGGAATCTAAGGGGTGTTTTTTGTAGCTAGCATACATTTGGATCATTTTTTATTCATTTTGCCAACATATGCCTTTTAATTGAAGAATTGAATTCATTAATTCATTTGCATTTAATGTAATTACTAATAAGGTAGGATTTACCTTGATTACTTTGCTATTTTTTTTACATGTCTTATGTCATTTTTGTTTCCCTATTCCTCCATTACTTTCTTCTTTTGTGTTAAATAGATATTTCCTAGTATATTATTTTTATTCCCTTCTTGTTTCTTAGGCTATATGTGTGTTCTAGGCACTTTCTTAGTGGTTGCTCCGGATATTATAATTGGCATCTTAATGTATAATAATCTATTTCAGAATAATACCAACTTAATTTAAATGATATATAAAAACCTTGCTCCTATGTGACATCCTTTCCCCTCTTTTATGTTTTAATGTCACTAATTACATCTTTATATACTGTGTGCAAACCAGCATAGATGAACAATTATTTCTTTCATTTCAACCTGAATGACTGACTCAGTTTAGCATTTTTGTAGGACAGTCTACTAGTAACTTATTCCCCCCCACCCTATTCCCCAACATATACTGCTAGTTGCCACGCTCCACACTCTGATTCCTGACAGTGAAGCAGCCCCAAAGGGACCCCATTCAGGCAGACCCCTTGCTGGTGCTCTTTTGTCTGGACTTATGCTGGCTTTGGGGAATGGTGTGGCTACCAGCTGAATTGATAGAGAAACTCCAAGAGTTTTATTCAAAACATTTGCCCAGGCTATTATTCATTGCCTCAGCCAACTACAAAGTTAAAACATTTGCCTGTAATTGTTTTCAACAAATGACCTGTTGAGGAGAGGGCAAGCTCCAAGTTCCAGCCACATGACATGTCAAATAGCGGCAATTCCTTGAGAATGAGGCTTTGAATAAAGCATACTCTCAGACACTGGGAATATTTGCTGTTATTTTTCAAGGCTATTTCTAAGCTGGAGAGCAGAGGATGGGACTAGAACAAGTTAATCTGTGAACAAAGGCCAATGGTCTTACCAAGATTCAACCATTTTTCTTAAACAAATACTCCTCAGATTACTGCAAGCTTTGGATTAATTTTCAGAGTTCTGAAAAAGTTGATTTTGACAATTTTTGCCAGGTTTTTCTTTTATAGTTTTTGTGGAGGGGTGAGTTTCGGGATGTCCTCACTCTGCCGTTTTCACTGGCATCGTTCTCCTAATCCTGCCTCAAGCTCTGTTTCACTTAAAATGCTGTCTTTGGAGTTCTTTAATTTCTGTTACTACTGCATTTTCACCTATTTTATTTTTATGGATTTAGGTTCTTTTATGGAATTCTCCAATTTATCACCTATATTCTTATATAAATCTCAGTAATTTTAAAGTTTATGTAGAATAACTACTCTATCTGGAAATCCTGCAGATCTGTTTCTAATGTTGGTTTTCTCTTGGTCTTCCTTCCCTTGGTTGCGTGTGCCTCAGCTTTGCAGACCAGGATGTCATGCCCGATACATTTTTTGTTGAATGTCAGATAGTGTATCTGACAATTATACAGATAATTTGATGATACTGTCTTACTTCAAAAAGGATTTACTACTTCATCTTGTAGGCTTTTGTTCTGGGGCTAGTTTCAAGCTATAAATTTATTTGAAGCTGCATTTCAGTGTTTGTAAATTCTTGTTTAATTTTGGCTTGCTCTTACGCTTCTGTAGCTTTCTAGGTTTCCAAATGAAAGTTTGGATCATTTTCTAGGCTGGGGCTTCTTCTCCTTAAACAGTCCAAAAAACCATCTATGTCTCCTGGCCACAGAAGAGTTCCACAATCTCTGTTGACTGTCTTAGACCCTCAGCTGCCACTTAAAAATCCAACACACAGGCAAAGCCAAGAACAGTCAAGGCGTAGCTAGATCAGCCACATGTCCCTTAATCCCACCTGACCTGCCAACTTCTGAGTGAGAAACAAATAACTTTTGGGGTAGACTGTTACGCGGAATGATCGTGGAGTTGACTGCCCGATATAGAGCTCCTATTGTCTTTACACCTCTGAATTTGAAAGCACCTCACTTTTACTTGGGGCAGCCTGTCCCTTCAGCTGGAAGCATGGATTTACCCATCCAAATTCGTTTTCTGGATGGTGAACTCCTGTTTTGAGATTCAGCTCAAGAAAAGCTTGTCTGGATTCCTTAATCTGTCCCCTGGCCCCTCACAGCCTCAGTGCACAAATCTTTTAGGACGATTTCACACTGCAATCAACCATTAGCTTGTACACCTCCATACTGAATATGCAAGCTTATGACCTGCTATCTTTGGGTCCCCGGCACAGTATCTGGCATTTATTATTTAAGACATGCTTGTAGAATGAACGGTAATGAGGACAATGTCTCACACCGGTGTGATATTTTATGGTAAAGGAAAGACTTTTACAAACTTTTTTTTTAGTTTCACATCTGGCTACTGAAGCTATTTACCATGTCACATAAGGAAGAAACTATTTTTGCTGCAAGTTTTTTGGCCACTTCATAAGTGAAGAAATGATGCCTCAGTGAAGTTAAGCAACGGTCCTGAGATCACAAGGCTTTTAAGCGGGAAATCTGGGATTAGAATCGTGTTCTCCTCACTTTACCACGTGGCACCCGGCACAGCCTGGCTCGCATGGGTACACCCATGGCACTTTAAACAGGCCGTTGGCACCAAATCTGCCAGTGCTGGCAACTCCCATCATTTTCATAGTCAGTGCACAGAGGTACAAACACCTTTGAAATTCAGAATTTGTCCACTGGATGACTGAGTTTAGGGATACCGATACTTGTACTCACTTCAACCACAAATATTCACAAAGTAAAGCAAAGTCACAAGCTGTTTTTCTATGCTTTCATGTAAGAGGAATGCTTGTGTTTGTGCAGAATTATGCCAGGAGGCCGCTGGCAGCTTTTGTCAGATGACATAGAAACATCTGTTCCAATAAATATCCTCCTCACAGACTCATTTGCAGGGAACATGATGTCCTCTGAGAGCAGACCAGGTTAGGTGGCCTTCGATGTAATTGGGTTATTTTCTGGGTACCCTCATCTAAGCCCTGAGGTCTAGAATTGCAGGTGGCTCATGATCAGGAAGATGTCCAGTGTGGCTGAGAGTCCAGGTGCCTGGCCAAGCCCAGGGTGGCCTGTCCCGCAGAGCCCTGCCCTGACGAGGGGGCAGACAAATGTCTCCAGGTTGACGGCCGGGGTGCGGTGTCTGACAATGCCCTCCCCCCACCAAGTCCTGAGAGATGGACAGTCTTTGGCTTATAGCAGGAAAGGGTTAGAACACAGAAAAGAAGAGGCTTCCAGTGATTGGATGAGTCTCAGAGAAGAAGTTCCCCTTTGGAACAGGTGCAAGGGAGTGGACTGGTCATTCCGCCTCTTGACTGAGGCTGTTGTGAGGCCCTACGTTGCTGCGAGGGTGTGGGGCTCTGTCCACACTGGTGTGACCCATCCGGCCCTACTGCTGGGGAGCACCTGGTAGCTCCTGGCACAGCCCGTGCGTCCCCAGTCCTGCATGTCGTGCTGTGGGATCGCTGTCTGCGTGTTGAGCTTTGCTGGAGGGCATACTCCCTTCCCTTCTCTTCCCTTTTCGTCTCCATCAGAACACCCAGGACACAATCCGCAACAGAGAGGGCGAGGACGGGAAAGCAAGGACTGTCACTGTCGAAGCACCAGGGTGAGCTCAGCTTGCTTAGTGCCCACCCACGGCAGAGGCAACCGTGTGCTCTCAGGTCAAGGCCAGTGTCTCTCGGTCACTCACAGTGTGAGGACAGTCCCTTCTACACTGACTGGGCACAGCACCACTTGGCACATGTGTACTGGATCCCAGCTCCATCCTGGAGATTCCCCGTGTCGGGGTAAGAGTGCACTCGCTGAGGATGTGGTGTATCAGCATCAGTCAGGGTGTACAGACCGCCCCTGACTTAAGATGGTCCCACTTACAATTTTTCGACCATCAGGGTGCAACCCCGTCGTAAGTCGAGGAGCATCTGAACTTACAGTGGTTCAACTTACAATTTTCCAGCTTTACGATGGGTTTATCAGGGTATTAAACACATTTTCAATTTACAATATTTTTGGCTTACGATAAGTTTATTGGGACTTAACCCCACTGTAAGGCAAGAAGAGTGTGTGCGCGCGTGTGTAATATAATACAAAGGTGGCTCGCGTGATTGTGGAGGCTGAGGAGTCCCGCAGTGTGCATCTGCAATCTGGAGACACGGGAGAGCTTGGGACCCAAGAACCAGGGGAGCTGATGGGTTAAGTTCAAGCCCAAGATCAGGAGAAGACGGATGTCCCGGCTCAAAACCTGGCAGGCAGAGAGAGTGCACTTCCCTTATACCTCCCTTCGTTCTGTCCAGGCCTCCCGGAGATCGGGTGATGCCACCACCGTGGGGAGGGCCACCTGCTTCACTCAGTCCCCCAATCCAAATGTTAGTCCCTTCAGAAACACCCTCACGGACACCTCAGCGTGATGTTCCTCCAGATGTCTGGGTGTCCCACGGCCCAGCCAAGGTGGCACATAAATGAACTGCCACAGGAGACGACCTGCCTAAGGTCCAGTCCAGACACCACCACTTCCCAGCCAGGTGATGTGGGTGAGTTCTGAGCTTCTCTGCTCTGTAGTTTACTCATTTTCAAAATGAGGATAAAGCAGTACGTACCTCCTAGTGTCGCGATGGGGTTTAAGTGCAAGAGTACCTGTGGAGGGCTCAGAGCGCACCTACGCCGCGGTCTTGTGGCACCTACGCCGCAGTCCTGCGGGCAGCTTGTGGCTCCAGGCTCTGCCCATCCTCGCACGTTACAGGAGGCACATGGCACCGCCCTTCCCCCTCCACAGACTCCCACATCAGAACACTGTTTAAATTAATGAGTGAAGTCTCCAAAAGGAAGGTTATTCTTCCTCCCCCACTAGCTGTCAAGCAAGGTCTGCTACAGGAAATAGGAAAACATTTTTTCTTATTTGGAGCATCCTACAAGCAAGTCTTAATTAAAAAAAAATTTAAAGTTTTAAAGCAGCCAAACTGGAAATACATAAACTTTCTCCAGAAAGTACTTAATAGCAACTATTAAACATAAAAGTGAGCATCTGACTGATCTTTCTTCTGCACAAACCAGAGGGAAGTTGCAGCAGGCTCTGTGCAGTTGGCTCAGGAGTGTGGGAAGAGCAGGGTGAGCTCCGTGGTTTAGGAGATATACAGACGTTGACCTACTTTTCACTGCTATTTTGGAAGGTTAAGATCACAAATGAAATAACTGTTAATTGACTATAAATTTTACATATGAAAAGAAGCATTTTCTTAATGAGTGCAAGTTTGTAATTTAGCTGGGTTTTAATAACGGCTTAGAAAATTAAAAACAAACAAACACATGATTATTTCAAATCTAGACCACATGATGTGGACCGCCTCAGCCCTGTCCTCCACTCAGGTGGCGCCCCTTGCAGGAGAAGCGCCACGCCCACCTGGCTGCAAGAAATGCCGGGCTCCCCGAGGACCAGCGGCGGGACGGACGGGCAGCCCACGCCGGGTCTCCCTGGCCAGGGACTCTTTCTGCTCTGTCCCACGCACCTCCTGGCGCATTCAGGGTTTGTGCTCACTTGTTACCTCTTCCTTTGTGCAGGGACTCACACAGCTTTTGTAATGTATATTCTTCATTCATTTATTCAACAAGTGCTGAATAAAATGTTGTAAGGGTTATTCCTGCACTTACTTATCTAACAAAAGTTATGTCCTGGGCACTATGCGAGGGGCTTAGGTTGCAGCAGTGAACAAGACACCCATTGTCTGGGCCTCCTGAAGATTACTCTGAAGTAGAGGAGGGAGACATTAAATAGAAAGAGAGAGAGAGAGAAAGGAAGGAAGGCAGGAAGGAAGGGAGGGAGGGAGGGAGGAAGGGAGGGAGGGAGGGAGGGAGGAGGAGGGGGGAGAGGGAAGGAGGGAGGAGGGAGGGAGGGAGGAAGGGAGGGAGGAAGGGAGGGAGGGAGGAAGGGAGGAGGGAGGGGGAGGGAGGGAGGGAGGGAGGGAGGAAGGGAGGGAGGGAGGGAGGAGGGAGGAGGGAGGGAGGGAGGGAGGGAGAGTAAATGAAGGCGGATGGGTTATGCATTTCGATGAGAGCCATTAGCGGGAACACGCGGGAGTCCGCCACGTGCTGTGGTTGTACCAGGAGTGCACACCTGGACTCTGTCTCCACCTGACCACCTCCAGCCCAGACCCACAAAACCACCATTGTGTGGCTCACTTCGCCCGACAGAACCCTGCAAGGAAAGAACCGCTGTTTCCTGTTGACTGCTGACTTGGCAGGCTCAGAGAGGCGGCTCACCGCAGGGGCCGCACGGGTGGATTCGGGAGACTCTTTCTGTTCCCTGTTAGTCCCCAGGGACTCGGAATCCCGGCTCCCGCCTGGGGGTGGGGGTGCCACCGGCTCCGGGGCTCCTGTGAGGTCGGTCTGCTCCAGTGTCCCAGCGCCCCAGGCGCAGGCTCTGGCCCGGGCCCTCGTTGCCGTGACAACCGCAGACTGCCTACACCCTTTCTTTATTTTCCAATCAGGCCTCTCACCATGCTGCATATAGTAGGTGCCCAATGACTGTCCAAGGAGTGAGAGAATCAAATAACTATCAATATATCAGCTATTTGCAAAGAGATTGAAGACCGTCTGCCCAGTGTCCCCTCCCCCGTCCTCAGTGCAGGCCCCAGAACACAAACAAAACTCCAAACTCATGTCTGACCTGAAAGAAAACTTCACCCAAATGCTGCAGCATGAAGCTGCCTCTTCTAGCAGAGGAGAAAGCGGCCCCGCGCATGGCGGGAGAGGGCGCAATTTCCGACACCGCCACTGAGCTGAGCCGGAACTGGTGCTCCGTGGGAAGAGACCCTGCCCCGGTCCTCAGCTCCAGGTGCCCAGTCCCCCGACACCTCCGTCCCTCCTCCCTGTCTGCGTGATCCGTCGCCCATCTTCCTGGAAGGGAACAACTTGCCAGGCCTGCAATACTCACTTGAAATCCCAGGGAGATTACCAAGACTCCCTGCCACGTCAAAGTCTCCCCTAGATGTCAAAATGTTGACTTCGTCCCTGCTAAAATGCAGCTCTGAAAAAAAAATCACATCTTTTCAAATTTTCTGCAATCCCTGTCATTTGCAGCATATGTTCACGCATAATGATGTTCATGAGTGAAGTGACATTTCAGAGTAATGAGGCTTCAGTGACAATGTGTGAGAGATGTGACAAGTTTTCTCTAATATAAAAAAGGAGTGTAGACAAACCGGAACCACAGCCAAGACCTTCCAGCTGCCGTGGCTCTTGGCCGGACCTCCTAACCCTGCACGTGCACAGCAGGTGAGCGCTGGGCACCCATGTGTGCTCTCACACGTGCTGGTCCCCACGGAGTCCCGCTCGCCGTGACGATCCCGCGGGGTCCGCGAGAGGAAGGCAGGGGTGGGGAAGACGGGCCGCGCATGGCGCTAGAATCCCAGCCAGCCGTCACTCTGGCCCAGCGACTTCTCTTCCCTAAACCTTCATCTTCTCTTCCAAACGGGACGGTAACAACCACCTCCAGGAATAGACCAGACAAACTGCGAAAGAAACTCCTCACGGGGCTGGCATACGGGGGTCTGCATGCCATAAATGGAAACCACTGTTTTGATTTCAAAATGCATCCTACTTTTAGTCGAAGCTGAAGGACCCTCTAAGTAGAGGGTTTGGGCAACAGAGACCCTGCTTCACCTCGTTGGAGGAAGGGTGCTTCTGGCCTTCATCTGCCACATGGGCTGTCCCAGGAGGTGGACAAAGGGTCACTCCAGGGTGTTGCTGCTCTGCAGGGTGGCCATGCGAGACCCCGATGACCAGCCCAGGGCTGCTGGCTACACCCTGTGAGAGTCACAAGGACACAGCTCCTCTGGGAGGGGGGATGCTCTATGTGGCCCAGGGCTCTGCCCTGGGAGACCTGGTCCTCTTCCCCCACTGAACTTGAGACCCTCTGTCCCAGGGGCAGGGACCCCAGCCTGGACCTCAGCCCGGCCAGAGGGCAAAAGGTGGCAACTGTAGGGCCGGGAGTGGTCCTCCTGGTGGATGCAGACCTGCTGTGCGCCCCCCAGTCGCTCATGAAAGGGGTTTACAGAAAACTGAACTCCCTGAGCTCCCCAGGCAGATCTGTTTTATGTGGGTGGTTAAAGGGACGTTTGCTCCGCCAAGTGTCCCTCGTTCCATTCTCCCTGTGGATTGGTGTCAGGAGCTGGAGACACATTCTCTCCTCACCCCAAGCATGCGTCCTCTCAGGGTCGTCCCGGAGGTGGGGGACACAAGTTTTGTCCGTCTTTGCTTCACTTCTACACCAAAAGCTCACTGAGAAACCGAGAATTTGCCATTGACGTGAGTGGGGGGGGTTGTGAGCGTGGGGCTGTATCTGACGGTCACGTCCTAGCTCTCAAAGAAGCAGGCACAGAAGCAGCCTCCTGCAGGGCAGCCCCGAAATAGAGCAAAACTCGGTGCTGGCCCCAAAGGTCCAGGAGGCAGGGGTTGACCTCAGTATGGTGTGGGTGCTCTCCCTGTGTCCTCCCTGCGTCCCCTCACCCCAGGGCACAGGCAGCGGCCTCCTTGCCACTGCTTCAGCACCCACCCCAAGTTATCATGCTGTGGCAGGCTGAACTGTGCCCCCATACGATGTGTGCACCCGGGACCCTGCAACATGAGCTTATTTGGAATAAAGGTCTCTGCAGGTGTAACTACGGTGAGGATCTTCAGTCGAGATCATCCGGAATTTGGGTGGGCCCTACATGTGATGACAAGCATCCTTACGAGAGACAGAAGAGAGGACACAGAGAGAAGAAGCCATGTGAAGCAGGAGGCAGAGGCTGGAGTGAGGCGAATCCACGCCACGCGACGCCAGGCATGGCTGGCACCGGGACTGGGGGAGCCCGGAACAGATTCTCCCTCAGGGCCTACAGAAGGAGCCAGCCCTGCCGACACCTTGACGTCAGACTCTGGCCTCCAGAACTGTGAGGGAGCACGTTCTGTTGTTTCAAGCTGCCATGTTTGTGGTCATTATGCAGCCAGAGGCCACTGGGACACGCCAGCACGCCGTGAACTTCTTGCCGTCCTGTGTGTCAGCTTCCCCAAGACACTGCAATCTCTTTGGGAATGTCTGATCGCTAATTAGTCACACCTGTGTCCTCAGCTCTGGCACACAGTAGGTGCTCATTAAGAGCCTGTTAAGCTATGCTGAGCTGTGGACACTTGGTGACAGGGGCTTCTTGGACATCACTCGGTGGGACCGGAGAGGACTTCTCATAGAGAGGAGGAAGGGCCAAGGAGGAAACACAGGGAGGGAAGCGGAGGGAGTTTCAAAGCAGGTGGGATACCAGGCAGGCCTGGAAAGGAGGAGGGTTGTGCACAATCAACAAGACTCCAGTCACTGTGGTGAGTTCTTTGCATCTTCTTTTAAGGAGCAAAACTCAGCACTGAGATAGGGCCACTGGGCCGTGTGAGGCTGGCGTAGGCACAGTGATTACCCACCCAAGGCATGATCAGGTGGGAAGTGCTGTCCCAGAGACAGGCTGGCCTGGGAATCCAGAAGTTTCCTGAATGTCACGTCTAAACCCCTTTCTGCTGTCCTGGTATCTCCGTGGGCATATTAAACAATGCATTGGGGCTGTCCTGCTGCCAGTGTCCAGGAACCGCCTCTCCCCATGCTTGTGTGGGGAATCTCCCTTCCTCCTGGGAACAGAGACGAATTAATGATGCCTCCAGGAACACCCCCTGAGCTCCTACTGTGTGCAGATATTCCTCTGTGTTCCCCGGGCCGGGCCTGTGGTGGTGAATTGGCCACGTTAAGAGATTTGCTGCACTGCACAGCACTTACAGTTAGCAATTTGGTATTGCACACTTGGAAACTCATTAAGAGGATAGACCTCGTGTTGTGTTCCCACCAAACACACACACACACAGGAGCACAAAAAAACTTCGGGAGGTGATGGATGTGTTTAGTGTCTGATGGTGGGGATGGTTTCGAGGGTGCGTATGTCCAAACTCATCAAAATGTGTACATTAAGCATGTGCACCTTTTTGTATATCAATTATAGCTCAATAAAGCTTTTTTTAAAAAGCTAACATGCAGGACACTGTGGCTGAGCATCTGCCTGCTACTACCCCCCACCCCATGGTTTCAGGACACGCCAGATGGAAGCCCGTGGGTGTGCACGTCTCCTGTGTCCTCAAAGCTCCCGCCTGGCACCGTGTGCTGGTCTGCTGTCCTGTGGGGAAGCCCGTCAGCTGCTTTCTGGGCTCTCAGGAAGATCTTACCAGCACCCAGCGCTGGGAGTCACAGCTGCTGTCCGAGTCCAGGCACGTCCCTGCCAGGGCTGCACACCTGCTGGCATCGCCACGGCAGACGTGGAAGGCAATGCTCAAGGTCTCCTGGTCTTCCTGGGGCTGGGCCCTCTCATTACCTGGGCCCCCAGGGTGCCGACACTTGCTGCCTCCTTGGAAAAAGCTGACACTGCTCTGAGTCCCATGGAGACTTTGTGGGTCAGCATTCCTTCCATGTCACTTGACAGAGCCTGTGTTGTCATTGCAGCCCCACCTCCCCAGTCTCAAGCACAAGTTCACTGGGGCTGTGGCTTCACTCCCACCTGGGGGTCCTCGTGGGGGTGAGTCTCCAGTGGGGACCCCTCAGTCCTGCCTGGAAATGACCCATCCTCCTCTGTCCACAGGGCCCACCCAGGCCCTGGGATGCAGTGAGGGAGGAGCCCTGATGGCAGGAGTGGCTGGGAGAGGGAACAGAGGTGTTGGGTGGGGAGGGCGTGGTGCAGCAGGGCTGCAGGGTGCCTCCCATCGCTGCGCCCTCCCAAGGTGTGGCTGTGCATTGCTCCATGTCCTCATTTATTTAACGTTCCTCTCCTCCAGAAACCTCTAACAAGAACCACACTCATGCCAGTTAATATTTATTGAGTACTCTGAAACAGACTCCAGGCTCAAAGGTTGACATGGATTAGTTCATTCCATTTTCAACAAATCTTGAGGAAGCTCTATTTTTTTCTCCATAATAAAGATGATGAAAATGGGGCTCGGAGAGGCAGGAGATTGGCCATACCAGGCTGGTGGCAGCACAGGACTTGCTTAGGGCTGGTGGCTCTGCTGCAGGCTCCTTGCCACACGGGCAGGGTCTGGGCTTGTCACCATCGTACAGTCCCAGCCGCCAACTCAGCACCCGGCCATGTGGGTTCAACGAATGAAGAAGAGGATAAACCAACGAGTGAGTGAATGGGCAGATGACTTAATTCTCCATCTGCTGCAGTGATTGTTATTATAATAGGAACCCAACACATGTGTGTGTTGTGCCATCTCTCCCAGCATTCTTGACTTCTCCACCAGGACTGCACTCAACACCCATTTCAGGATCTCAGGAAGGGCCCACCGGGAGACCCGGGGAGGGAAACCCAATGCACCTCCCTGTTTTGTTGGGAACCTGGAGGGCCCACTGGCAGCCCAGGGCTCTCTGATCATGCCTCGTGGACACCTGGGGAGGACATGGAGGAGCAGGCCCTCGTGGTGGCCCTAGAGAAGGCTCCATTGCATGGCATGCTGCCGGCCACCACAGTAGACATGGCACAAGAAATTTTTGGTCTTCACATGTTGCTGGGAGATAGGCCAGGGTGACCCGCCAAGCTTGACGATAGCACCTGCTGCCCCCGACCTGAGACACAGGGACTCATTCTCTTGAGGACATATTCAGTAGGAGAGGTGGATGTAGACTTGTTAAGCACCCACCCCAGCCTGTGAAGCATATGTTATAACATCATTTTATGAGATAAAAATAAGACAAAACATGGTCCAGTGAGTTCACAGGGCCCCTGGAGGCACACGGCCAGGCGCAGAGATGCCAGAGAGGAAGCCCTGTGGTGCAGGGGCAGGTGCACTGGCCCAGGGCAGGAGACTGGGCAGGGTTTGGCTCTGCCCCATGCGCTGGTGCTCAGGACAAGCCACCATCTATGCATGGACATGCTGGGAACTCTGAGTCCTCACCCTTCATCTGCACCTCCCAGGAGACAGGCACGAGCCAGGCTCCTCCGGGAAAGGACTGAAATGCTCAGGAAGTCCAGGGGTGTCATCCAAAATGCTTGTGAAAGTGGAGATGTCCAAGGATTAGAGGCTACAGAAGCGTCACTGTCCAGACGCAGTTACTCTTTGGAGATTCCAGGATTCGGCCAAGCAAGGAGCATAATTCAGCTGGAGGCTCTTGGGCCAGTGGAAAGCTGATGGCCGCTTTGCCCCCACCCTAAACAGTTTTGCTGGCTCTCAGATCTTCTTTTTTTAAGTTTTATTTTATTTTTAATTGGCACAATAATTGTACATATTTATGGGTTACAATGTGTTTCGATATATGTATCCCATGCGCAGTGATCAAATCAGGGTGATTAGCAAATCCATCACCTCAACGTTTATCGTGTATTTGCAGTGAGAATACTCAAAATCCTCTTCTAGGGTACAATGTGAAACGTACAACACATTACTGTTAACAGTGGTTGCCCGACCACGCAGTGGAACAGCAGGACTTGCTCCTCCTGCCTGACTGTACCTCTGCGCCCCTTGACCGAGCCCCCATCTGCCCCCTCCCTGCCCAGCCCCAGCCTCTGGTAACCACCGTTCTGCTTTCTACTTCTATAAGATCCACTTTTCTAGATTCCACACATGAGCGAGGTCTTGCGGTATTTGTCTTTCTGTGTCCGGCTTATTTCACATGACATAATGCCCTCCAGGTTCACCCACGTTGTGGGAATGACAGGATTTCCTTCTTTTTTGTGGTTGAATATTGTTCTGTCGTGTGTGAGGATGTGAAGAGGGAACCCATATACTGTTCGCAGGAATGTAAATCAGTGTGGAGGTTCCTCAAAAACCAAAAATAGAACCACCACATGATGCAGAAATCTCTTTCTGGGTATGTAGCCAAAGGCATTGAAATCAGTATGTCCAAGAGATGCCTGCACCCCATGCTCATGGCCATGCTGTTCGCATTAGTCGGATGTGACAGGGAAGCAGCCTACGTGTCCATCAGTGAATGAACGAAGGAAACGTGGTGCATACACACAATCTGTTTCTGTAGGTCTGTCTTGAGCGCTCCTGCCCTTGCTGCCGTGGTGTGCGTGTCCATAGCACAGGGTCCCCGTCACCCAGCCCATTTAGGATTTAGGACCCTCGTGTCCGAATTGCATATAAAACTGGATTAATCACACATGGAGGGAGGGTGTGAGACCTCTTTTCTTGAGCAACAGGAATGGAATTTGGGACACCTGCTCTGCTGCTCACAGCCTGTAAATTTAACCCCTTCATCTGCCAAGGTGTCCTGGTATTACCTAAACCCTTGGCATAGAGGAAACCTTTCTCAACTCACATGTGTTCGTTCATGCCAGAAGCAGGGATTTCTGAGTGCAGCTGGTGGAAGGGAAGCTCGTCCCAGAATTTATACAGCCCCTTTCCCCAAGGAGCCCCAAGTCTTACAAATACCATCATTTCAGCCTTTTATATACTCATTACAGAGGTTTGGGAAACATACCAAAATCAGACAAGCATTAGCTTAGCTTATAAAATTAAAAATAAACTGTAATAGCTTTAATGATGTATTAAATGCCAGGCCTAATAATACCTCATATTTCTTTAATACTTTATGGCTTTAAACACACTTTTAAATAACTTGTCATCTTGTACAAATTTCAAAACAACCCCGTCTGGCACGAGAGCAGGAGCGGCATGTCCTGTCTCCCAGCTGGGTGGCCGGCAGCTCGGGGCTGGGCTGGGCAGGGACTGAGGGCTCATTTCCTGACCATCCTGCCCCGGCCCCGCCCTCAGGCCCACCTCACAGACCCCCTGCTCCCTCAGACCGCAGCTGGGGGTCTCTCCACTCCAGGAGCCCTGGCTGGAGAAGGACAGCAGTGCCCAGGGACACCCGGTGCCTCCCCCACCGTCCCTCACAGCAGCCCTGGGGGCAGAGCCCAGGGGAGACGATGCAGGCTCGCCACTCCCTGGGGCCCGCGGTGGGCAGCCTAAGACAGGCTTTGGGACCTTCCCAGTGCCTGCTTGCTCCCACCTCTGCCTCTGTCCAGCTGCATGACGTGGGCGGTTCCTGCACCCCTAGAGCCTCACTCCTCCACCTGCGAGGTGGCAGTAAAGCCACACCTCGTGGTTATCCCTGCAGGGCGCCGAGTGTGAGCAGGGCTCCCTGGTGCGCGCGCCCCTGCCCTGGCCTTCGCTGCCCCACCCAGATTAGGCAAGTTTCTGAGAGTTTGGTGGATGATTCTTCCTGTCCTCAACCCATGGGAGGTAGCCATGGCAACCCACCCGCGTGTGCAACGACCATGTCTTCCCACACCTGGTGGTGCCACGCCACGGAGGGGCAGCTGCCTGCCGGTGGGCACAGGCGTCCAGGTGAGCCCAGCCCCAGAGGGCTGCAGGAGGGAGGTTTGGGCCACCCCGAGCTCTGGGAGGCGACAGGGCTGACCCAAGGAGTGGCTGAGGCCCGGCGGCTCCCCCTCCCCTCTTGGGACCTGCTTCCTCATCAATAGTGCGGGTAGGTGACCCCAGTGAGCTGTGAAGCCCCCAACCCTGAAACCCCAGGGTTTTATTCAGGACCAACTATACAATTTATAGGGCCCAGTGCAAGAATTCCAAGATCATGGTGAGTGGGGCTGGAAAGTGTTAGGTCGGAGCCCAGAGGAAAACACGTGAAGCCCAAAGATATAAAGAATCGTTTATTTGAGCACCTGGGTGCAGGTGGGTGGAGGCCGAAAAGGGCGTCCACCCCGAAATGGGGTCTAGTGAGTTTTTTATAGAGGGTTGGGAGAAGGGAGTGGGGTTGGGGGGGGAATTAAACAGTAATCGCAGTACACAGCACGTCCTTGACGTTTGGGAGGAGGTTGTGCCTTAGCAGAAGGCTAGTCCTTGAGATGTCTTTGTTTCCAGTCACCTCCCCCTTTTAGGCCTGCAAACCTTCCTGCTCAGCTGCCCTTTATCTCCCCTCCTCCCTCCCATCCCCTTTTCTGGCTTTGCAAACCTTCCCTCAGGGTAAAGACCAAGTACCTAACAAAAAGGCTGCCCGTTCCTGAAGCTGGGCCTGCTTTAATGGTCGAAACATCTCGGGGGAACAGGATGCAGGGACCCTGGAGGGAGGCAGGCAGCAGAGCAGCAACCTCAGCAGGACTGAGGAGGAGCCACTGCTGCCCCTTCCCCTCCTGGAGAAGCCTCCAGCTTAGACAGGTCCGTGCGCAGAAAGATTCCAGAAGTCCTCAAGGAAATTGCACACCAGCCCCTGCCACTGCAGGCCCTGAGCAAGGCTTCGCATGCACTGACCACCATGCATCAGAGAATTCTGCCTTCTCCCCAGCTTTGGACACTTTGGTCAACCTCGATCCCTAGCAACAGCCATCACCGTGTACGGGGTGCCTGCTAGGGCAGGTGCTGTGCCTGGCTCTCCCGTCGGTGGGCATTATTCCCTCTAACTAACTCTTAGCATCTTAGGTTTATGGATTAGAGCACAGAGTCTCAGAGAGGCTGAGCAAGTCACCTGGGCTGCCGAGAACTTGGTTGTGGTGGGGCCATAATTTGAACTCCTATCGCCACTTCCGAGAGCCCAGTGTTTTTGTGACCTTGGAACATTCACACAACTTTTCAAAATCCCGTCTCTCTCTGCACTGTAGGAAGAACATTCAAGAGGAGACTTGTTAGGAAGACAGGAGACTGAATGTAGTTCTCCAAGCACGGACCTGGTTCGGGGAGGAACTCCACAAACGGCAGAGTGGCTGGCGCTAACTCTGTTCCTTCTCTCCCCTGTTCTAATTTTTCTCAACCTTGTCTTATCAGAGATGGGTCTGTCCCCTTACATCCTGTCCACCTTCCTCCTTCCCTTCTCCCTCCAGGGTCCCCCAACACCAGTTATTTTTTTATCTAGCAGACACTTTCTGGGCACACTGAGCTTTTGTTTAAGTTATTTTTGGCTAATGATGACTTGAAAAAGTACTATAGAAGAGTCTAGCTCCTGCCAGCCACTGAAAGACTCTCTTTTCCCCCAAATTCAGCCCCTACCATCTGCCAGGAGTGATGCTGGTGTGATGGCCCCATTGGAATCACTCGATGTGTCCATTGAGGCTGTCCGTGTGTGTTTTGCTGGAGACCAGATTGCTGCAAGCTGAGAGATGGGTCTTCTTTTACACTTGGGCTGTGGCCTGGGAAGGATTGTATTGTCCTCCTTTCTGCAAGCATGAAACAGAAAAAGAAAATTCCAAGCTATCGTCAACACCTGAGCCAGTCCTACAGCTCTGACATCCCTCTCAGTGCACCTGAGTTATGTTTTTACAACTTTTACCCTGGCTGCTTGGTTGCTTCAACAGCTGATGGACTTTAAGAAAAGGTCTACTAAGGAGAAAATCATTTCCCCAATTCTAGTGAAGTGAAGGTTTATTAGCAACATTTCCTACCGGTGATTTTCACACTGATATGCTTCAGTAGCAAGGGCAAGGTCTGTAGGGGAGAAAAGCAAGAAAATTCCTTGAACCAGTGAGTCCGCTGCTGACCACACTGGCCTGGTGTAGACTTAACGTCTGGCCCTGGTTGTCCTTAGCCCCAAGGACTTACCTCCTGCTACACCTGGTTTCTCCACAAACCGTGACCTCTGATCCTCGCCAGGAGCCGCAGGAGGCGCTGTCCTCCTCGTGTCTGTAGGGGGGACACCGAGGGCCTGGTGGGCGTGCAGGGGCCCAGCTGGAGACGGAGATGTGTGCCCCTGAGTGCACTGGATCACCCCATAGCCGTGTGCTCTGACTTGCACCCTGCCCTGCACGAACGCAGGGCTCCGCAGCCAGTGCTCAGACAACACTCACCCTGAACAGCCCGTGCTTCCTCCGCATCTTTTCACTGGCGGATGCTTGGCCTTGCTCCTTAGCATGTCTTCCTGACTGTCTTTGCTGACTCACGCCGAAGGGCGGAAGGCCCAGCTTCTCAGCGGCCCTGGCCTCAGCAGCCAGCTGGGCTTGGGCAGTTTGTGCATCTACGAAATGGGCATAGGAATCCTTTCTGTCAGGATTTTTGTGTTATTTCCCATAAATTTATTTCTTTTCTTTAATGACATAGCTTCTTGCTCTGGATCTCACAACAAATTTGACACTCAGAACAATTTCCAATTATCTATATAATTTTTGGACTGTGCAAGTTACAAAAAGGGTCCTCATAATTCTTATGTGGAATTTTTTACCAATTATACTGCTGAAGCTAAAGATTACAACTGTATAAATGTCTTTAGCCATTTTAGTATAAAAACATGCTATAATATAATAATTTTTTAGTATAAAAATAAAATAATATAATTTGTTTATTTCGGGGACAAGTAATTCAAAATAGGATTTAAAAACATCAGTGTAATTATCTGAGTAGTGAAGCAATGTTTTAATACATATCAGAACATAGATTTATTTTAGTTTTCTATAAATGCTTAGCAAATTCTGGCTATTTTATAATCCTTTCCACTCCAAGGTCAGTACAGACCTTACAGTATAGAAACCACAATATCATTTGAAAATAAATTTAAAGTAAAAATAATTTTACCCAAAGTATTATTAAAGTCTGAGTCAATCAAATTGACTATTAACCTCTAAAATAATGTCAAGAAGTCTCCAATTTCCCATTTTCTAATGATTGAAAAATAAGATGTATTTCCTAAAACTACTTTCTTATTACTAATCTTGTTAAATTTGAATGATTCAATTTTCACAGAATACAGTTTGTCCCTTATTTGTTTTTCTTGTTTTCCTTTTCCTGGAATTATTGGCATCTCATTTTTATTTTTATTTTTTGAATTTTGATAGATTTAGGGATCATTTTTAATATAAAATTTTTATTTAGAACAGTTTTAGATTTACAGGAGTATTGTAGAAATAGTATAAAAAGTTTCCTACACCCCATATTCGATTCGATATCACACGTAGTAAGGCACGTTTGTCACAATTAATGAACCAATTTTTGTACATTATTATTCTCTTAAGTCCACACCTCACTTAGACCCTAATTTTTCCTAATGTTCTTTTTCCGCTGCAGGATACACAGTACGTCTGGTTGCCACGTCTCCTGAGGCTCCTCTGGGCTGTGACAGCTCCTGGGACTTTCCTCCCTTTTGTTCACCTCGACAGCCGTGAGGAGAACTGATCCAGTCGGGACGCTGCAGAGTGTCCCTCTATTAGGACGTGTCTGACGCTTTTCCATTACTAAACCAAGGTTATGGGCTTGGCAAGAAAGACCAAATAGGTGAAGTGCCATTTTCAGCACATCCCATCAGGCTGCATTCTGCCAACATGACTTATCATAGGTGACGTTGGTCTCGATCACTTGCATGAGGTATGTTTGTCAGGCTTCTCCACTGTAAAGTTACTCTTTTCTCCCTATTTCCTACCACAGTACTCAGTAGGAAGCCACCACGTGCAGCCTGCGCTTAAGGAGAATGGAGTTATGCACATATGCATAAATTGTGGAGTATCTACATAAATTATTTGAAATTCTTCTGCATGGAAGATTCATCTCTTCCCCATGTATTTATTTATTCAATCATTTATAGCAGTATGGACTCATGGATATTTATATATTGGATTTTAATTCAATACTACTTTATTAATTTTGTGGCTAAAAATGCTCCAATTTTGGCCATGGGATCTCTTTCTGTTGACTCTTGTGTCCCTTTGACATACCACCATCACCGTGTGCATGTGTGTTCATGTGTGTATGTGCACACACGTGTGTGTGTGTGTTCAGTGCTTTCTTACTTTCTGGCACTACAGCAAGCTCCAAGCACATCTTCTATACACATCTTGCCCCAGTCCCAGAATCAGACATTTCTCCAAGAAGCTCTGTTTTTTTAATGAAGAACAGTATTAGAAACCAAGATCTACATGCCAGGTATCCTATTGCTACTGCAGTGCACTTGCTTCTGATACAGCAAGGAAATATATGTACGTTTACCAATCCATGTTTATACACATATGTATAAATATTCCTATATGTAACCACCTGTATCCATGTTAAGCTAAACAAGAGTTCACACTGACCATTCCAACTCCAACCTATTTCCACATGGATCATTCCAACCTCCTCCCCTGCTTGTCTCTAACCTCCTGCTCCAACGGTGAAAACCCATTTACTCAATTGTTCAATTTCAGTACACATATACAGTGGTTTCCGAATTGCTAATTCATGTCCTGTGGGAAACAACTGTATCAGCTAAAGCGCAGTGTTTGTCTACACTGACTTTTTTCTTAGTGTTACAGACCACTCGTTTCCAAAGTTAAGTAAGCACCTTTTCTCCCATCGTCTCCAGTGAGATGACACCACACATTCACAGTACAGTTGGATTCTTCTGTACATTCTTCATTACATCCTGAACTTACCTTGACCTCCTAAATGATTTTTTTAAATTTACGTACATTAAGATTAATCTTTGTGTTGTAAAGTTCTACAGGTTTTGAAACATGCATAGTCATATATCCACCACTACTGTATCACACATAATTGTTTATTATCATAAAATATTATCCTATGCTTCACCTGTTCAATCCTCACCCTAACTCCTGAACCCATGGCAACCACTGATATATTTACTCTCTCTATGGTTTTGTCTTTTCCAAAATGCCATATAATTGGAATCATATAGTATGGAGTGTTTTCAAACTGACTTCTTTCACTTAGCAATACACATTTGAGATTTCTCCGTGTCTTTTTGTGGCTTGATATTTAATCTTTTTTATTGCCAATAATATGATATTGACTAGATGAACCACATTTTGTTCATCACTTTACCTATTGAAGGCCATCTTGTTTGGCTCTAGTTTTTGGTGATTTTGAATAAAGCTGCTGTAAACATTTGCATGAGGGTTTTTGTTTGCTTATTTATAGACATAAATTTTCAAATCAGTCATGTAAATACCAGGAGCATGTTTGCTGGATCGTGTGATAAAACTATGTTTAGCTTTGTAAGAAACTTCCAAACTGTCTCCCAAAGTAGTAGCTATGCCACATACATTCTGACCAGTAGTTAATGTAAGTCTGTGTTGCTCCCATATTTGCCAGCAATTGGTATGGTCATATTTTTATGTCAGCCATTCCAATATAAGTGTGTAGTGTTCGCATTGTTGTTTCAATTTACAATTCCCTAAGGACAAATGGTTCAGAGCATCTTTTTCTATGCTTATATGCCATGTGTATATCTTCTTTCAGGAGGTGTCTATTTAGATTTTATGCCCACTTCTTAATATTTTTCTTCTTGTTGTTGAGTTGTTTTTCTAAAAAATTTTAGGTACACGTATTTTATCAAATACGTGTTTTGCAAATATTTTCTCTCAGTATGTGGCTTCTCGTACCATTTTCTTTTATAGAGTAGAAGTTTTTAATTTTAATAAGATTCAACTTATCATTTTTTTTCTAGATTGCATTTTTGGTGTTGTATCTAAAAACACATCAGCAAACTCAAGACCACACGTAAGTTTTCCTGGGCCTTCTTCCCCCTCTCTGCTCTTCCTTCTCCTCCTCCTCTTCCTCTTCTTCTGTGTCTTTCTACGTATTTTTCTTCTTCCTATGTCTAGAGTTTTGAACTTTACATTTAGATCTATCATCTCGTTTGAGTTAATTTTTGTGAAAATTTTAAGGACTGTGTCTCAGTTCATTTTATTTTAATATGGACATCCAATTTTTATGGCACAATTTGTTGAAAAGGCTATCTTTTCTTTATTAAATTGCCTTTGCTCCTTTGTCAAAGATCAATTGACTATATTTCTGTGAGCTCTTTCTTCTAGTCCATTGATCTGCATCCTATTCTTTTGCCAATAAAACACTTCCTTGATTATTGTAGCTTTAAAGTAAGTCTTGAAATCAAGTAGAAGGCCTCCATCTTCTTCTTCTTCAGTATTGTGTTGGCTATTCTATAGCTGTTGCCTTTCCACATAAACTTCAGAATCAGTTTGTCAACATCTACAAAATAGCTTGCTAGGAATTTAATAGGGATTGTGTTAAATCTGTAGGTCAATGTGAAAAGAACTGACATCTTAACAATATTGAGTCTTGCAATCCATGAACACAAAATATTTTATGTAGATATTTGATTCATTCATCAGCATTTTGTAGTTTTCTTCATATAGATCCTATATACATTTGTGAGATTTATACCTAAGTATTTCCATATACCTGTGTTTTGATGCTATCATAAGTGATACTGTTTTTAAATTTCAAATTACAATTGTTTATTGTTGGTACATAGGAAAGCAATTGACTTTTGTACATTAGTCTTCTATCCTTGCTATAATTGCTTATTAGTTCTGGTATTTTTGTTGATTCTTTGGGATTTTCCACATAGATAATGTCATGTCATCTGTGAATAAAGACAGTTTTGTGTTTTCCTTTCAAACGTGTATATTTGCTTATTATTTCATTTTCCTGTCTTCTTGCACTAGCTACGGTTGTCAGCGTGACAGCAGCGTAAGGAGGAGACGTTCTCTTATTCGTGCCTTATGCCCAGTCGTATGTAGAGAGTGTCCCATCTCTCACCGTTACGTGTGATACTAGCTGTAGCTTTTCAAAGACAGTCTTTCTCAAGGTGAGGAAGTTCCCCTCCATTCCTAGCTTTTATCATGAATGGGTGTTGGATTTTGTCAAATGCTTTTTTAGCGTTAATGAATATCTTGAGTTTTCTTTTTTAGACAGTTGACACGATGGATTATATTGACTGATTTTTGAATGTTGAACCAGTATTGCACACCTGGAATAAATCTCACTTGCTCACTTTATATAATTGTTTTATACATTGTTGGATTTGATTTGCTATAATTTCGTTGAGAATTTTTGTTATGAGAGATTTTGCTCTGTAGTTTTCCTTTATTACATCTTTTTCTGATTTTGTTATTATCGTAAGACTAGCCTCAGAGAATGAGTTAAGAGTTCTTCCCTATGTTCTGGAAGAGGAAGCTTTTGTACATAATTGGTATCAATTCTTCATTAAATGTTTGCTAGAATTCACTGGTGAAATCATCTGGGCTTTGTTTTTTGTTGTTGTTGGTGCTGTTGTTGAAAAGTCATTAATTATTGATTTAATTAATAAATAATTATTGACATTATTATTAATTAATAATTTAATTTTTAATTATTTCCTTAACAGATATAGGCCTATTCAAGCCTATTCAAAAGATCTATTTCTCATTGTGTGAGTTTTGGTGGTTTATGTCTCTAAAGAAATTGGTTCATTTTATCTAAAATATCGAATGTATGGGCATGGAGTTGTTTATATATTCCTTTATTTTCATTTTAATGTCCCTGAGTTCAGTAGTGATGACTCCTATTTCACTTATGACACTGGTAATTTCTGTCTTCTCTCTTTCTTGTTTAGCTTGATTAGAGGCTTATCAATTTTATGAAACCTTTCAAAGAACAAACTTTTAATTTTGTAGATTTTCTTTATTGTTTTTCTGGTTCAATTTCATTAACTTCATCTCTATTTATATTATTGTTTCTTTTGTTATTATTGCTTTAGGCTTAAATTGCATTTCTTTCTCTAGCTTGCTTCTTAATGTGGGAGGTAAGATTATTGATTTTAGATCTTTCTTAATTCCCATGATATGCATTTAATCATATAAATTTCCCTTTAATCACTGATTCTACTACACCACACAAGTTTTGTTAAGTTATATTATTTTTATTTAGTTCAAAATTGTTTAATATTTCTCTTACAATTTTTTCTTTGACCCATGTGTTATTTAGAAGTGTATCGTTTAATCTTTAAATATTTCAGGGTCTTTCAGCTATATTCTCTTGGTGATTTCCAGTTTGAGTCCGTTGTTTTCTTAGGACAGATTTTGTATGATTTCCAGTCTTTTATGTGTGTTTGTGTTTGTGTGTGGCCTCGAATGTGGCCTATCTTTGTGAATGTTTAACGTGAACATGAGAGGAACGTGTATTCTGCCATTGCTGGGTGAAGTGTTCCATAAATGCCAATGAGACCCAGTTGACTGATAGTGCTGTTCAGTTAAACTACACCGTTGCTGATTTTCTGCCTGCTTGGTCTATCATCTGCTGACAAGGGGGTGTTGGAGTCTCCCAATGTAGTAGAGGGTTTGTCCATTCCATCTTTGACCTTGTCCCTGAAATATCATGACACTCCGTTGTTAGGTACATACCCTTTTAAGATTGTGATGCCTTTTTGAAGAATTGATCTTTTGATTATTATGTAATTATTTTTCATCCCTGATATTTTGTTTGTATGTTTAGATGTCTGCTTTGTAGGAAATTAATATAGCCACTCCAGCCTTCTTTTAGTATTAACAGGGTATGTGTTTCTCCATCCCTTTACTTTTAACCTATCTGAATCTTTACATGCAAAGTGGGTCTCCTGCAGATAACATATGCTTCGGTCTTGTTTTCTTACCCACTCTGACAATCTCTGTGTTTCTAATTGGCATATTTAGACCATTCACATTTAAAGTGGTTTTTATGTAATTTGATTAATATCTCCAATGTTTGTAAGTGTTTTAATTCTACTTTTTCTTTGTTTCTTTTTGTTATTTTTCCTTCTTTCTTTGCTTCTCTGGTTTCAACTGAACATTTTATAAAATTCTACTTTGTATCCTCCCTTAGTGTGCCTATTATGTGCCTTTAATTTTTTTTTTAATTTGGCTGCCCTAGTGTATCCAATACACATTTTTAACTAATCTAAGTTCACCTTCAAATAACACTACACTGCTTCATGCAGAGTTCAGGCATTTATAAAAGACTATTCTCAATTCCTCCCTCCCATTCCTTTTGCTATTTTATAATCCATATACTATAATCACACAACAAATTGTTACTATTTTTACTTTGAACAGTTGATTTTGAATCAATTAAGAATAAGAAAAATAAAAGATTCTGTTTTGCCTTAATATATTCCTTCTCCAATGCGCTTCCTTTCTCTATGGGGTCAAAGTTTCTGGTCTACACTATTTTTCTTTTCCCTAAAGAACTACTTCTTTTAACACTTATTGTGGGGCAGGTCTTCTGGTGATGAATTCTCTCAATTTTTGTTTGTTTGAAAAAGTCATTATTTCTTCTTCACTTTGGAAGGATAATTTCATTAAATATAGAATTATAGAGTTGATTTTTTTAAATGCCAACACTTCAATATTGGAAATATTTCACTACACTGTCTTCCTGCTTGCATGGTTTCTGATAAGAAGTCTGCTGAACTCTTTTCCTTGTTCTCATATAAGTAAGATGTTATGTTTTTCTTGGGCTTCTTTCAAGTTTTTCTCTTTGTCTTTGGTTTTCTGATTTTTGAATATAATATAAATGTGATATGCTTAGATATTATTTTTTTTAATACTGCTTGCTGTTCACTAAGCTTCCTGGATGTGTGATTTGGTGTCTGTCATTAATTTTGGAAAGTTCTGACCTGTTATTACTTTAGATAATTTTTTTCTGCTCTGTTATCTCATATCCTTCTGATATTCCAACCACACACGTCTGTTACCTTGCTATGGTCTAAATTTTTATGTACCCCCCCCCAATTCACATACTGAAAACTAATCCCCAATGTGATTTTATTTGAAGGTGGGTCTGTTGGGAGATGATTAGGTCACAAGGGTGGAACCCTCATAAAGGGATTAATTACTTAGTGACCCTATAAAAGAGGCCCGAGAGCTGCCTGTCCCTTCCACCATGTGAGGACACAGCCAGAGGGCACCATCTATGAACCAGGAAGCCGCCTCATGAGACGTGGAGTCTGGTGGTGCCTTGATCTTGGACTTCCCAGCCTCCAGATCCGTAAGAAATAAATTTCTGTTGTCTAAAATCTACCCAGTTTATGGTATTTTGTTATAGCAGCCCAAATAGGCTAAGGCACACCTTTTGAAATTATCGCACAGTTCTTGGATATTCTGTTTTTTGGTGTTTTTTTTTTCCCCACTGTTTGCATTTCAGTTTGTGAAGTTTCTGTCAACGTGGCCTCAAACTCACTGACTCTTTTCCTGCTCATGTCCAGCCTGCTGATGAGCTGGTGTTCTTCGTTTCTGGCATAAGTGTTTGATTTCTGGCATTTCTTTTTGATTCTTAAGGTTTCCATCTCTTTGCTTGCACTACCCGTCTGCACTTGCATGTCTGCGTTTTCCATTGCAGCCCTTCCGTACTAACTGCGGTGACTTTACATGTCTGGTAGGACAGTCCCCAGATCTGTGTCTTATCTGACTCTCGTTCTGGTGCCTGATTTGTCTCTAGACTATGCTTGTTGACGATAGGCAAAATAATTTTGTAATTTTTTGTTGAAAGCTGGGTGTGTTGCATTGATTCACAGGAACTGACATAAATAGGACTTTAATGAATGTGAGATTTTATGTTACTCTGTCCAGGAGCTGGACTGTGTGTGATGTTCACTGTAGCTGCAGGTATTGGAGTCTCAAATTCTTCTATTGCCCGTGTTTTGTTCCCCTCCTGTGTTTGGACTTCCTTCGGTGTAGCCTCAGAGACAGCCTCCGTCCTGAAGCTCTGTTAGCTACAACACCTGCTATTATACTGGAGCCCTGTCGGGGTGGCAGCAGGGTGTGGAAAAGAGAAAGCATTCTGTAACTTCATGAGTAATTCTCAGGCTTTTAGTGGCTCTGTTTCCCTGGGATGTGACCTTTATGGGTATTTCTCAAGGCTGGAGGGGGTGGAATTGGGGAACTTCCCTTCCCTCACATGGGACAAGGCTCTGAGAAAGGCTTCTGCCGTGCACTGAGACACTTGCCATGGAGGGTGCTCTGGGCACACTTCACAAGTTCCCTTCTCTGTCCTGCCAGAGCCACGTGGGGGTCCTGCTTGGGTCTTCACCGCAAGAACCTGCTGGGCTTCCTGGACGTGACACCCACGGAAGTCTGAGGTCCCCTCAGACTGTGGCCCTGAGGAATTTCTCGTGCTCACGCTAGTCCACACTCAGCAGTTGTCAGAATGACCATTTAAATGTCCCTATCAGTTTGTGGCTCCAGTGGCTTCTGTTCAGGTAAGATGATTGTAATTTTGACGACCTGGATTTACCTGCGGCTCCGCTCTCTGATGGGCCTATGAAAAGCTGTTGGTTTTCAGCTCATTCCATCGTTTTCTCCTTGTGGGGGCAGGAGTGACGATTCCAAGCTCCCCGCCTGCAGCGCTGAAACCAGCAGCCGCTCCGGCAGGACTAAACGAGGACAGTTCTCTGAAACCATGTTGGAAATTGTGCACTGGAACGTGAAGTCAATCATTGTGACTTTACCTATTGAAATTGAAGACGAATCGGTATCTGTATCTCAGCAGAATTTAAGACGTGCCTCCCGGCCCTGCGTGTCTCTCCTTTCCACGTCCTCCCAGCTGAACTCTCCAGAACATGTCTGACTTATAGGATCCCACTCTGGGTCAACAGCTATCCGTGAAACACCTGCAAGACAAAGGTGCCCTTCCCCTGGCTGCTGGTTGGTGACATCACAGGGAGGCCAGTGGTGTCCAGAGTCCAAAGGACAACTCTAGGGAGGAGGTAGTGTTGTGGCTGCTGCTCCACTGTCCTGGGCAGTTTGGGGTGTGAGCAGATGCAGCCCCTCTGAGACAGAGGCCCAGTGCCTGGGAGGGGTTTACACAGCTGGCGGCTCCACTATAGCACCTTGGAGTTGCTGAGCTTGGGTTTGCGGATGGGCCTGGGAGCTGAACCCTACGTGGAATGGGCTGCAGCATCTGCCAGGCTCCTTCTCAGCAGCTGGCTCATTTTCAGTCGACGGTTATGACTTAACCCCTGTAGTTTTGGGGCACATGAGGTTGGAAATTAAATCCCTACCCTGTATTTCCATTATACCGGCCTTTCTACTTTGTGGCTCCTGAGACAGGCGACCTTGTCTGCTGGGGCTTTGCCTCCGTCTTCCCAAGCATCTCCCAAGACCTGTCACCCGATGATTGATGCATCACCCCTGCCCATCCCAGCTGGGCCCACATGTCTGGGAAGAGCCGTTACCCCACCTCTGGTTTGTCCCAGCCTGTTTGCCTCTGATGGTCCTTCTTTCTCTCTTCCCGCTGCCCCAGACCCCGGGCCTCAGGTGAGCAACGGGACCAGCCATCTCTTTCCTGCAGACGCACAGCTAATTCAGTTCCTGTCCTGTTCCACAGTCTTGTCCTCGTCTTACACCCTGTCCACTTTAACTTGGGCCCCAGCCTGCAGAAGAGAGACCTGGTTAGGAGTCAGGCGAACCTGCCTCCTCACTACTCCCTGTGTGACCTTGGGGAAGTTGCTAGACCTCTCTGAGCCCTAAATTTCTAATCTCTAAATTCCTAATCTCTGAAGTTGAGGATAATACCTCAACTTCACAGGGCTGTCCTGAGGGGTAGATACAACCACACGGAGGCCTTGTCCATGGTTGGTGTGTGGTTTGGTGAAGGTGGCTCCCATCAGTCCCCAGCCTGTGTATGCCTCAGCACACAGTTGGTCTCCCGAGTGTCCACCTGCCTCTCTCCTCCTGTGTGAACAGGAGCTGTCCCAGCAAGTGATCTGAAAGTTAGGTTCTTTGCCTACTAGTGTGCAATCTGAGTGGCAGAACACACCCACTCCCCTCCCACACGCGAGCACGCTCTGGGTGTAAAGAGAATCAGTGGGGACCCTGTCCCTGGTCTGAGTCAAACTTCTCCCAAAGTCCAACCCAGGGTGGCATGTTTGCATTGATGAAATCGTTACAAATCCCTTCTGTCTGGGTTCAGGATGACCTTCTCCAATTTCCCCTCCAGCTTCATTTCCACAGTTGTCTTCCCCATTTGGTTTCCAAATATGCAAATTACCTCTCTGGGCTGCCTCGCAAGTACGTTGGGGGAGCCCGAGGGGCGAGGCTGAAAGGTGATGGGTGGGGGGGCATCCCAAGCAAGTCTGGGAAGTGGTAGGTTAAGTAAAGGTGAACAGATGTGATTTTTTTTCAATTGCTAAAAGTTTCATCTGCTTTATCCTAGTAACTTTGTTCTAATAACTAATAATGAATCCCATGCATCTTCAGATAAAGACATTATGTATCAAGTTGCCAAGACACAAAGCTTTCTCTTTCTCTCTTGCCCACTCTCTAATAACTTTTCCCACTCTCTGTCAGCTCCTGTTGCCAGAATGATGCCTGCTGTGTGGAATCCTCTTTGAAAAATACTGGCTGCAATTCCTGGAAGACCACGGCAAAGCTTAAATTCTTACCTGCAGAATTCTCCACCCATGGAGGCTGTGATTCTGCAGCCCAGAGGCTCAGGGCTGGTGCCAACGCCTGCTCACCTGCCCTGGCTTTTCAACAAGCCGGCCCATGCACCTGCAGCCTGAAGCAGGATAACAGGGACCCAGGGCTGGCCAGGGAGCAAGTGACAGTGGCCGTCCTCATGGAGGACACACTCTGGAGTTGGTGCAAGAGAGGAGCCCTGGGCAGGCAGGACCCCTAAGTATTCTAAGACTAGTATTTCCTTAAACTGCATGGGCCAGAGTCTTCTGCGCATATATTCTTGTCAGCACATGTCTAATGCATCTTCGTTTTCCCAAGTACCTTGTATAGTGCCTGTTACAGTCCAAGCATTTAGCAAATGTTTGTTCAATGAAAGAATAGAAATTATATCTTGGAATTTTGCGAAATACTGTCTTGGGGATGATAGTGAACAGATAGCGTCATTAAAACCAGATGCCAAGGAGATTTTTAAATATCTCAGGGGATGACATTCCCATCATTTATTTGGTAAAAATTGCTCTCTGCTCCATCTTGAAGCCAGCTCTTTCCTGGCACTGGAAACAAAATCTAAATAGCATTTAATTCCAGTGAAGCTGTTCTCACTTCCTGCTCATGATCCAACTTGACTTTAGGCCAATCCAGATTGGCCCAATTTGCTGCAAGCCTGTTTCATCTCAAGTTGGCCTAGCTGGGTAGCTGGGCTTCCTCTTGCCCTCACAAGCCACAGTGGGGACATGGAATAGGTGACCTCAGAGCACTATTCTGATGTGACCTGCTGGTGGCAGACCAGCCTCCTTCTATTGTTCTTGCTGTACCTGAAGATCTACCTCCAGGAGTGGAGAATGGTGGCACCTTGGAAGGTGGTAGCACTTGTCCATCTGGGAGGCGGTGGTGGCTGGGGCCAGACGGTGGCGGTCGAGATGCAGAGAAGGGAACTGACTTGAGATTTGTTTGGGAGAAGGCTCCAAAACCTGCTGGTGTTGGATGTGATGGTGAGGTGGGTGCAGCAGGTGGAAGGAAGGAGAAATCAAGGATTTGCATGTTGGGCCGGACCACCTGGGTAGCCAGGCCACTTGCAGAGGTGGGGAGAGTCGCAGAGGCACTGGGCCCTGGGGCGGCCCAGAGTTCAGTGTTGAACATAGTGTGTCTGAGGTGACACTGGACACTCGGTGTTGACAAAGCAGGTGGATCACTAATTGTGGAGCACAGTGGCCAAGGTGAGGGTTCAGAGGTCACCAGCGGGTAGGTGGTATTTGAAGCCATGGAACTGCACGGGGTCCCCCATGGCATGTCCACAGAGATGGGCCGGGGCCAAGTCCTGGGTCCTTCAGGGCACGAGCCCCAGCCCAGTGGGTACCGTCCTTGGGAAGAGATGAACCCCAGGAGCATGGGTGCCCCCAAAACAGGAGCACATGTGTATCGGGAAGTTGGGGTGGTCAACTGAATTAAAATCTGCTCAGAAATAAATATTTTAGAGACAGGTGATCTCGTACATGGTAACAGGGAAGCCGTTGGTGATCTCGGGAAAAAGCAGAAACCAGAGCAGATGCGTTCAGGAGGGGCCTGAGCTGGGGATGTGAGGACGCGGACACCTCGATGCTTCGGACAGGGTTCTGCAGAGAAGAAAACACGGGAGGTGCTGCAATAGCTGGCGGGAGACAGGAAGTCAAGGGCAGCTGCGCTTATTTTTAATTTTTGTGGGACGGTGCACACACTGGGGCCGCCTTGCAGGGGAAGACACGATGATTTCAAAGCAGAGGCCTTTGCACGTGCACAGCTTTATCCCCGAGCCTTGAGGGTGGGCGCAGGGCGGGCTGGGGAGGGCTCCTGTTTTTCCAGTGGGGTGCGAGGTGCTCACACTCGCTTCAGACGAGGAGGCAGAGGCGGGTGTGACATAGTTATTCTGCACGAAAGAGGGGACACAGTTTGCACGCTCTGTTAGGGTTGCTGGGCGCCCGCCTGCCGTTCGGTGGGAACTCAGCGTGAGCCAGGCGGTCTGGCCGAGTGTTCGCCGTGAGCGCACCCAGCAGCCTGGCGAGGAGCCCGGGGTGGAGGGAGGGGCGTGAGGAGGCCAGAGGGGACCAGAGGCAGGGCTGGGACTCGTGAGAGGTCCCTACTGGTGGCCGTGGGACCCAGTGGAGCCAAGGGTGAGGCCAGGACATGAGGGCAGGGATGGGTTGTGGTCAGCTGATTCACACCAAAACGCAGGGCTCTTGCCCTGGGCCCTGGAGGTCTGTGGACTCCGGCAGGGAGGAGATAATCGGGGGTCGGAGGTGCCTGCAGTTCTGACGACGAGGCTGCCTAGGCTATGACGTGGGAGGGGCCTGAGGAAGACCAGGCAAGCGGGAGGGCAGAGGGTGCTTCCCAAGGACGCTGAAATCACGGGGGATGAGGACAGGGAGGCGTGGAGGCCCAGGCGGAAGGCAGGCGCATCCTTAATAAGAAGCGGCTGCGACCTGCACCTTGGAGGGTGACTATAGGACAGGACGATGCACACTCAGAGAAGCTGGGGGTTTTGAAGAAGGGAGAAAATAGCAGCGGAAGTGTCCAAGAACACTGGCCTGAGTTCCAGGTGTGTGAGTCGAGTTGCCCCCAAAGTGATGGGGACACAGGGACGGTGGTGTTCTCAGAAAAAAGCAAGAATGCCCAGAGAAGTGGCCGGAGATGTGGGAGGCACAGGGGAAGGATTCCGTGGAGTCGGGGGTCTGGGGGCTGCGTCTGACCAGGGGACGCGCAGCCCTGTGCAGTCAGGTCTGGGTGACGGGAGGGCCTATCGTCACAGGATGGCCATTTCTTGCCACCAGGTTCATGGAAGCCAAGCCGCCCTGGCTTCTCACGAGTACCATTGCACACACCCCCTGGCACGACTCCCTGCTTCCACCTACCCGTGTTTTACACTAGTGTCCACACAACCACAGAAAAGGTGCTTTAAAAGACTGAGTCAGTCTGCACAAGTCCTCCGCCCAAAGCCCTCCAAGGGCTCCCATTGCACTCAGAGCGGAGGCGGGAGTCCCTGCAGTGGGCAGCAAGGCCCTGCACCATCTGGCCTGTGTCCACCACTGGGTCTTAACATGCCACCCACGCCCCACACTCCAGCCCCACTGGCCTCCTGGCCGCTCCTGTGTGGCACAGGCAGGCCCCACCCCAAGCCTTTGCTGGACCTGCTCCTTCTGCAGGGGAAACCTTTCCTCCACGAGGTCGGTGGAAGGCTCCCTTCACTCAGGTCTTTGTTCAAATATCAGTTTTGCAGTAAGGTCCTCCCTGCCACCTTACCAAAGTACAGCCCATCCCCCCATGCTCTCTGCCCCACTTTCCTGCCTAAGTTTTTCCCCACTGGTCCTGTCATCTTTGCCTTTTTTGCATATACCTTTACTAAAATGCAAACATTTGGGCAAGGTTTTATACTTGTTTTTGTTATTTTTTTTTTATCCTTGGTGCTTTGAACAGAGCCAATAACATAGAAGGTACTCTATAAATATTTGTTTAATATATGTTGAAAGTATGAATGTTGCTATTTATGATAATATCGATGATCACAAAATGTGCACTCTATACAATTTCTACTTTTTTTTAACTCAGAGAGATTTACTTTGAGTTTTAAATTTGATCTAATTTTATAGCACATCTTATATACCATATTAGTTAAAATAATTAGACCCTCTATGTCCTTATTTATTTCTTGCCTACTTGGCCTGTCAAGGAATGAAGATGAACAGAGAGTAAAAGATGAAACTGATCTGTCAGTAAATCAACTTCCCCGCAGGACAAAGTCCTACACTCTTTAAAAGAAGACAACAAAATCTGGCACATAAAATTACAAAGTCTAGCACCCAATTAAAAACTACTAAACACACAAAGCTGCAGAAAATTGCTGTGACCCATAAGTTGGAGAAAACTCACGTGGGGGTGTGCGTGTGTGTGTAATTGTCCTTTGGTGTCTGTGGGGGATTAGTTCCAGGACCCCCTGCAGATACCAAAATCCGTGGATGCTCAAGTACCATACGTAAAATGGCATAGTGTTTGCACAAAACCTATGTGCCTCCTCTTGTATGCTTTAAATTATCTCTAGATTACTTACAATACCTAATACAATGTAAATGCTATATCAAAATTTGTTATACTGAATTTTTTAAAATTTGTATTATTTTTATTGTTTTATTGTTACTTTTATTGTTTTTTTCCTGAATATTTTTGATCCACAATTGGTTGAATCTGTGGATGTGGAACTTGTGGATAGAAAGGACTGACTGTATATATCAGTCCACATACGTGAAATACTAAAAAAGACAAATCTTATCTAAAATGACAGAAATGAAGCAGGGGCTGCTTAGAGGCAGAGGTGGGAGGGTGATTAACTGGGGAGCATAAGGGATTTGGGGGAGTGATAGACATCTTCTATATGTCCATTATGTGGTGATTGTTATTTGGGTGTATAAGCTAGTGAAAACTCAAGAACTTTGGACTTAAAAAGGATGCATTTTATTGTATGTAAAACATACATCACACTTTTTTTATTTAAAAGATATATAAAAATATTTTGTAAACATTTTTAATTAAAAAAAAAGGTTGACAATGATGGATTTGCTTGTAGCAGGCCAGTACTACCACAGTAGCAATAAGGAGATCTATATCCTATCTGTATGAAGGTGCCGGAGGACTGTCGAGGCATCAGGAGCTGTAAAGGACAGGTGGAAGGTGGCCGGAATGAGGTGAGCCAACGCTCCGCGTGGTGCTTTTTCTATTGTGGTATATGACAGTTCCTACCTTTGAGAAGGCTGAGGATCCTTGCAGAGGGATACTGTCTATATGGCAAAACTTTTGCCAGGATTATTGGGACACAGAGACAAAAATCAAAGTTTAAAACTATCAGAACTTTCAGGACTTGAGGGCCCACGGTCCTGGGGAGAGGAGGGGCAAAGGGAAATGGTCCTGACACTCAGTGGTTTTGGCTTCAACGCAGAAGGGAACAACCTAAGAAGCAAAGCTGAGATCTGACGAAGGCTGAGCAGAGTTTTCTGCAGTCTCACAGCACTTGAGAGACAAAACAAAAAATTATTTATGGAACCCACCAACCACAAGGGAAACTAATAACCACTCTCCCACCTCAGTTGGGATCTCTAGCTTGCTGCATTCTAAGAATGGGGATGAACCCGATGGAGACTGAGCTTTACGGTGATGGCAACTCATTGTTTAAACATCTCAATCACTTTGAATTAAAGTGATTTTCCCCACTCCGTTTACCTAAAAGATGACAGACAAACTCTCCATAGAGGAAGGTAGCATCATTCAGAATCTCAGAAACTTTAATACACATTGTCAAGCTTTAAACAGAAAGCAATCATGCCTGCAAAGACAAGCCACAGAGAAAAAATGAAAATCAACATCAGACCCACAGATGATCCAGATATTGAAGATGTTTGACATTGTCTTTAAAATGGCTGTGGTTAACATGTTAAAATATTTTCTATGAAAAGGAATCAAATGGTAGGCAGAATAGTGACTCCCCAGAGGTGCCCATGTCCTGATACTCAGAACTTGTGGGCATGTTATGTTACCCGGCAAGGGGTGATCAACATTGCAGGTGGAGTTGGAATTGCAGACCAGCCGGCCATGAGGTAAGGACGTAATCCTGGATTATTTAGGTGAGTTCCTTAGATATGGAAGAGGGAGAAAGAAGAGTTAGTGCCAGAGTAATGTGACATAAGAAATACTCAGGCTGCTATTATTGGCTTTGAAGGTAGAATTGGTCCATGAGCCAAATAATGCAGGCAGGATATAGAAGCTGGAAAACACAACAAAACCAGTTCTCCCCTAAGACTGCGGAAAGGAACACATCCCTGCCAATACCCTGGTTTTAGTCTAGTGAGACCCATTTTGGGCTATTGAGTACTGTAAGATAGTACATTTGTGCTGTTTTAAGCCACTAAGTTTATGGTAATTTGGAACAACAGCAACAAAAGAGAAATACAGATTTTGGTACTCGAAAGTGTGGTGCTGCTGTCACTAATGACTAGAGACGTGGAATGGCTTTGGAACTGGGCAGTGAGGAGAGGCTGGAAGAATATTTATGATAGGAAAAGTCTGGGTGTCCCTGAGCAGACTGTTAGTGGAAATGTTAAAGTTGCTATTAGTGAAGGCTCTGAAAGGAACGAGGAGCGTGGAAACGGCAGGGAAAACCTGCATCATCTCAGAGAACACCTAAATTGCCGTGCGCACCAAGTTGGTGGAAATGTGGGCATTGAAGGCTCGCCTGTGAGAACTCAGAAGGAAACGAGGAACGTGCAATTGGAAATTTGAGGTAAGGCAATAGCAGAAAGCTTCGCTGAATTGTCTTCTGCCCTTACGTGGAAATCAAAATTGTAAACAACGAATTTGGATATTTAGCTGAGGAGATTCCAAGCGGAGAGTTATGGTGCAGTTTTTGTTTGTTTGTTTGTTACATACAGTAAAATGGGAAAGAAAAGGAACAGACAGGAGCAGGGACTGTTAAGCAAAAAGGAACCAGGACTTGATGATTTGGGGAATTTTCAGGGTGCTGACGTTGCACAAGACGCTTAAATTAAGACGTACACTGCCAGGAAAGTACTTTCCGCAGGGAGTGCCGAGGGTGTGGCTGGACAGCTTTTCGCTGGTGCCTTCAAAGGGTCAAAGGGTCAGTATTTAGCTACACTGAAGGCTCCTGGAAGAGACCAGGGATGTGACTCACCAAGTCCCCTCTGGTCATCTCAGCAGGAGACAGAAACAGATGAGATTATCGGGGAAGACGTGTGGAGGAGCCTGTTGTCTAACGGAGTTAATCCCCATATGCGCCCGGAAGACCACAAGGTTCTTGAAAGTGTCATACCAGCATAAAGGCTGCTGCCAGCCCCCAAACTCCACAGGCAAAAAACAAGCTCCTAAAACCGCTCAGCTGCAAACATGGGCCGTATTTTATTTAAAAGGAAGGGCGGCTTTTGATGGTGAAGCTGCAGGCCCGAGGACAAAGCTCCCAGTCGCAGAACATCATTCCTACATCATTTGAAATGCAAACGAATTTCCTAGATTGCAAAATTGCCTGGTATCAGGAACTTCTGTTTTCCTTCCATTTTCCCCTTTTTGAATGGAGTATCTGTAACTGTTATTCTATGCTTGTTCCGCTATTTTATTTTGGGCACAGAGAACTTGTTTCTTGACTTTCACAGATCAAGAATAGTTTTGTCGCAAGATGGGTATATGCAGAGCCTCATCCTAAATTTTACATTATTTAGATGATGAGATTTAGGACTTTTGAGCAGATGAGATTTAGATAAAATTTTGAACCTTGAGTTAATGCTGTAATGGGATGAGACTTTGGGGGGTCTTTGAACAGGGAGAATGCATTTTGCATGTGGAAGTGACGGGAAATTTTAGAGGCCAGAGGGCAGATCGTGTTAGGTGGAGCAATTAATGCCCCTCCCCAGGGATGCCCACATCTGAACTCTTGAATATGTTGTGTTACGTGGAAAGAGTGTATGATAATGAATTTGTGTTGTTTTAAGCCACTAAGTTTCTTGTAATTTATTACAGTAGCAATAGGAAACTGTAATATTAAAAATGGAAATTATTGAATTAAAAAATTAATAGCTGAAATGAAGAGCTCAATAAATGAGTGTAACAGCCAATTCCTCTCAGCCAAAGAAAGGGTTACTGAGCTGGATCATAGCTCAGTAGAAAATACCCAGGCTAAAGCACAGAAAGCAAGAAAAATGAAAAATACAGAATGGCATTGCTGCCAGATATTAAAAGGTAAGAAAAAGATATTATTAATTATTTTATAATAAAAATGATAAATTAGGTGGTTTGGATATTTTTTAGAAAAATATGAATTGCCAATTAACTCAAGAAGAAACCATTATAGAATTTGAAGCAGTAATTTTAAAGCTCTATAAAGATTCCTCAAGGCCCAATCAGTTTTAGAGAAGTATTTCAACCATTTTAGAAGGCCAGAAATTCATTTTTCTCAACCTCTTCCAGATTATAGGAAAAGAAACATGGTATTTATTTTTATGTAATTATTATAACATTGTTACCAAGTCGCAAAGCAGATAGTACAAGAAATAAAATTACAAGCCAAATCTCAATGATGTATCAAATGCAAATATTTTAAAATATTAGTAAATTCAATCCTGTAACATATAAAACATGTAAGTTATTATAACAAAATGGGGCTATTTCAAGAGCACAAGTTTGGTACAACATTAAAGTGAAACTAACTTACCACATTAACAGAGTAGAGTTGAAAAACCATAGGCTCATCAAAACAGATAATAGTGAAATAATTTCATAAAATCAACATCTTTTCATGATAACAAAGAAACTCTTGGCAAACTGAGAATAAGAGAGAGCTATCTTAACCCGATAAATAGCATCTGTTGGAAAAAATACCTACATTAACCATCATACAAAATAGTGAAATGTGGAAAGCATTATCTTTGAAGCTGGAAAGAAGAGCAGCAAGCTTCCTGCCATCACTGGTGTTCTTTGCTGGCTGGAGGTCCTGACCAGTTCAGTAGTCAGGAGAGAGGGATAATATGTATCGATATATAAAAGAAAGAGATTCCCAATTAATGGTTCACAGAGAATAGGATTACTTGACTAGACATCACCAGAAACTACATAAAAAGTATATTAGTGAGATGTTGGCAAGTTGGCAGAATATATAATCGACATATAAAACTAACTACATAACAGCAAGCACTTAGAAAAATTCAGTTGAAATTATGCCAATTTATACCAAAAGGTACAGAGGTTCTCTCTGTTCACTTTTACGTGCAAGAAGCTTGCCGAGGCAACTATTAATACTTAGTTGCAAATAAGGACCCTGGACAGCAGCTCTGGCAGCTCCCAGCCTGCCAGCAGCACCGGGTCCTCAGCCATGCAGTGCGCCACCTGCCAACTAATGCTACACAGCGTAGAGACAAGCTGTTTCCTGAAAGCTTTCAAAATTGTAATTTCCCGTGCAAAATAGATTATGGTTGTTGTTTTAAAATACTAAGATTTGATGTGTTTGTTACTCAGTAATAGATAACTGGAATATGGTAAGATAGACACACTTACCAGTTGAATGAATTATAGGCCCCAGAAATATAATAATGTAAATATGGAAGGTTGAAATACGACAGCGATGACATTATATATCCATGGGAAAACGAATTGCTGGGGCAATTGGTTATCCATATGGAAAAAAATAATGGATCTTTATATCATACCATACACAAAAATCTGTTTCCACCATGGTGAGGAATGTAATACAGAAGCAAAATTCACTTCACAACTTCTAAGACAAATAGAGTCCCATAGCATTCTGATGTCAGGGAAAAGAAGGATTCCTTAAGTAAGAAGTCACATAAATCATATTATAAAACGGGAAGCTGATGATTTCAAACACATTAAAACTTAGAACTTTGCTGTATCCAAAGACCACATTAAGAAAGTGAAAATACAGCCTACAGACTGAAAGACGGTATTCGGAATGGCTGTAACTGACAAATTTGGTTGCATAGTTGGCACTAGTTGTTTGGTGATCAAACGATATAAAGAATCCTCTAAACCTGCAAGACAAAGACTCAGTAGAAAAAGGCTCAAAAGAAAACACTCTAAGAAGTTAATTCAGAAACAAAAACAAAACAGGAATGGGCAATAAAGGTATGACAAGACATATATCCTAATTAGTTATTAGGAAACTGAAAATTATTACCACAATGAGGAGGCTTTTCATAGCACTCAGGTTGACAGAAACTGAAGAATCTGACAATGCCAAATAGTGGCAAGTCTGCAGAGCAGTGGGGACATTGTGCATGGCTGGGTGGAGTTTAAATGGATACGGTGACTTGGAGACCATTTGTCATTCTCTAGCAAATCTGAAAATGTGCGTATTCCATGACTCAGTCATCCCACCCCTCATTTTGTATATTATTTATATACGGTTGGAGAGATGAATGCCATCATAAAAATAATAAAACTGCTTATACATACACCAATGGGGACAGGTCTCAGAAAATGTAATGTTGGTTGACAAGCACAGGGAACAGGGGAGGGTGATGACAACAAACCCTTTCGTGGTGCGGCCGCGTGTCAGACTTCATTCTACTTGCATGATGTGTCAACTCACTTGATCCTCACGGAACCCTATGAGGTCTACACCATTATTGTTGTTATTTTACAAAGGAGAAAACTGAGGAGCATGACCTTATTAAATGTCTTGCCCAGTTGCCACAGCGGTTGTAAATAGAAGTGGTGGGGTTTAAGCCCCGGTCCTTGAGGTCCAGAGCATAGGCTCTTACCTGCTACACTGCTCAGGCTCATACATATAACATGAGTTCTTACTTTTTTAGAGCTTTCAAAAACAGGCAAAACCACGCTATACTGTTTTAAAACACCTTTATATGTGGTAAACCCATTAAGAGAAGCAAAGGAATTAGGTGCACAAAATTAAAGTTAGCATTTATCGCTGGGAGACAATGGGCATTGTATACTTGAAATGATATAATACTGATTATGTTATACTTTTAAACTAAGTGGTCAGCCCAGGAGTGTCCCTTTTATTAATTTAAAGCTATTCTTAAAATTGGGCATGCATTCTTGCTATGGTCTGGATGTTTGTGTCTTCCCAAAATTGGTATGTTGAAAGCTAATCATCAAGTGATGGTATTAGGAGGTGGGGACTTTGGGAGGTGATTAGGTCACAAAGGCAGAACCCTCATGAGTGGAATTAGCGTCCTCATAAGAGGCCCCAGAGAGCTGCCTTGTCCCTTGCACCATGAGAGGACTCAGTGAGAACCAGGAATCAGGCCCTTCCCAGACACCGGAGTAGTCGGCACTTTGATCTTGGCCTTCCAGCCTCCAGAACTGTGAGAGAAACATTTCTGTCAGGTAAGCCACCCAGTTTACGGTATTTTGTAATAGCAACCCAAACAGACTAAGGCAACCACTCTTCACCATATTTATTTCAAACTTAAATGGAATGTTTTAATTTTTTTAAAGAAAAAGCCTAAATGTGGCCTTTTTGCTGGTAATATAGCCTCTTTCCAGTGATGCCCCAGCAATAATCTTCCGCAGAGGAATCCATGCATCCGTGACGTAGAGTTTTTCCCTCTTCCGCGGCATTATCACCACATGAGTTTACGTTTGGTCCTTGAAGACGAGACCTCTGTCCTCTCTTCCTGTAACCTGCTCAGCACCTAGGGCAGGGCCACACACAAAGTTGGCATTTGATTATTTACTGTTGCAAGAATAAATCCTTCCCCATCTATGAACCCTTTACTTGCTCTTGAAGTCAGGGTTTTAGTCACATGACGGTACTGTTCTAGATACCAAGTGTGAGGAGCAGGATTTAGACTAAGAGATGGTTATGATGAAGACCCTGAGCAGCTCCTCAGAGAAGAACGCATTGAAGTTGCAGCTCAAGTGCCAGGTTGGCCACATTTTTACAATCAGGAAAATCCTTTTCCAGCTCGGAGTCCAAGGAGAGCCTTCATTCTCCCATGAAGAGAAGCTTGATTTAAATGTGACCTTGCTAGGGAGTGCACAGCGTGTGCAGGACCAGAGAGGCAGGGCACAGTGGGGAAGGAAGTGTAAGGACAGGTCCCTACAACCAGAAAGAGGAACCTTCCAGGAGTGGCCGGCTAGTCAGGACCCTTGCATTTCTGCATCTAAGTTTCTCTGTATGTGAAAAAGTGGGATGATGCTGTCTAACTCATGCGCTGGTTTATGAGAATGTAGCAATATTTATGTAAAGTACGCTGCACACAATAATTGACCCGTAATCAGAGGCTGTTATTTTTGTTGTTACTGTAAGTCCAGCTATATGAAATTGCTGATACTCCTTTGTTTTTGACATACAAAACCAGAAGGTTCATATGACTCGACTTGATAGTACCTGTCCAGGTGTATGCAGGCCACACTTGCAAGTAGCGTGTCCCCAGCAGTGTATGCAAAGCGATTGAGTGCTAAATGATAACTGACCTGTAAACTAAAACATTCAAATTCAAATATCTAGTGTTCTAAGATGCAATGTCTTTTTTTACATTGTAATATTTCTAAAATTACGATGTGTTTTATAAACAAGGTTTACATGAAATGTCACGCTCCCTTTTTAACCAGAAAATCCATTATTAATTTGATGATGCATCTTACAATCCATGATGTCTCAAATTCAATTTCAGGCTCCACATCATGGTATGAAAACGATTCCAGAGAAGAAAAAAAAATTAGATGATCTGCTAATATTTGTACTCTTATACTCTTGGCCAAATACCCCCTGAAGCCCTTAGGGGAAGCAGTACAGAAGGCAGACCTGGCCTACGCATGCACACCTGCCCTTCTCCAGCCTCCAAGCACAGACACCCCCCCCTCCCCCGACCTGAGGGATCCAGGCAGTTATTTACAGATGAATGGAATCTAAATCACTATCTTTCAAATACTTCAAAAGTTGAATGCAGGATAATTCCTTCTTTCTATGAAGTTCATGGATACTGCTTTGAAAAAAGTAAGGTTTTAGGTCTTTATTATACATGAAAGATACTCAATTACATATACCTGACAAATATTTCATTCATTTGCATCTAGACTCACTTTCATTGTCAAAGGGAGACAGAAACAGTTGTCTGGACAAGGTTGGCTCACTCTGGCTGTGCCAGGACACACCTGGGACAGGTCTACAGACATATTGATCTGACCCCCAATCTGTTTGTATTCAGTGGGACCATCTGGAATATCTTTAACAGGATGACCTCAGATCTCAGTGTGCAGAAGACAGTCTCAGTTCACGTCTATTGTCCCAGACTCTCATCCAGTTTAGCATTTTGTGCCAGATGTTTTACTCATAAAGGAAGTGTTATTATTATTATTAATAGTTGCTTTAATGCAAGCCAGGCAAATTGGTAACCTTCCACCCTGCACTTCCAGCTTCTCCAGTGTTCTCGTCTAGTACTGAAGCTAAGACTGTGATTAAAAATGAAAAACTTCTTCACGGGACTTTACAGGTGAGGGGAGTGTGACATGTGCGCGGGGACTGAAGGCCGAACCGTCCAGCCACAGAGCATGTAAAGAGTGGTCTGGATGCTCTTGCTATATGATATAAATCCATAATGCTTTTTATTGTTTGAAGACATTCGTTTTGCAATAACTTTCACCATCAAGGCATTCAAAAATAAAGCATCTATTGAATAAAAATTAAGAACTGAATTTCTGCTTCTCAAGAAATTGTATAGTGAGCATGAATCTTCAACAAAATATTTATTATCACTATTCAGGTGAAAAGCAGAAGACACAAATGTCAAAGAGCAACTACATCTTCTCCAAAAAGTGGCCATTATTTTAAGACGTGTGTCCTCAAAAGTGACGAACACTGATCCTGTCCTTTCCACTCTGCGAGGCAGGGCTATTCAACTCCATCCACTGGCTTTTTTTCTAATTTAATTTTGGTCATTTTCTATTCCAATTTTTCTTGTGCATCTATGAAAAAGTAAAGCAAGAAGTAAAGCAACAGCCACTAACATGTTGGGTGAATTACTACAAAAGAAATTTGCAAACAGTTAAATAGCACAAGTTATACATTAATGTCATCAGATCCTAAAAATAGTAAATCAGTTCATTTATTTCAAAAATGAGATTTATTTAATACAATTAATAAAATTAACATTTGGGGAAAATTTACCGTATCAAAGGTCTTCTGACTTTATTGTGAAAGCTATTGTAAATTACATTAAAAATTTAGACATTGAAGAGAAAAATCACTAGTTTTTGTAGAAAAATTTTAAATAAAATCATAATGGTGAATAGAGTTATGGCAAAAATAATTATTTTACTAGATTATTTACAATTCCTAACGGCATTCAAATTGTGCTATTATACCAACCAAAGACACAAAAATATTTTTTTACATACACAGTCACAAGTCACATACACAAGTCAACTACAACATTTTTCATGGCCAAGCTGACTTTGGATATGAAAAACATATCAGTACTTTTTTTGCAGCCCATATTCAATTGTGTCTTAAAAATACGTGAGCCCTGAAGTACTGCTTTTAGGTCCAGCTAAGCAACCCATAATTGCAT
Source organism: Daubentonia madagascariensis (assembly GCA_023783475.1). Classification (NCBI taxonomy): domain Eukaryota; kingdom Metazoa; phylum Chordata; class Mammalia; order Primates; family Daubentoniidae; genus Daubentonia; species Daubentonia madagascariensis. The sequence continues at coordinate 796,547 of JAKFHU010000600.1, read as the reverse complement.
TAAATTTCTTTAAAAGAGTTCTCTATATCTCAGTTCCATTTTGTTAAAAAATCCTTGATTTTAGAAATTCTTAATCAAAGAATTTTACATATTTAGTTCCAAAAATTATTTAAAAAGCTTTTAGCAAATTGCAATTATTGAAATGTTTATCTGTCCTAAAGCAAGCAAGAAACTGATGCTATTAAGTAATGAGACTTCATCAAGTGGTAAAATTTAATTTCAAAATTTTATAATTGCATTTTGAAATATGCCAACTTGTGAGAAGCAACATTTGATGAAACTCTTGTTTCCTCAACATTTTATTATGGAAATTTTCAAACATACAGAAAAGTTGAAATAATTTTACAGAGAACACCTCTACACCCACAACATCTGCTATACCATTAACAATTTACTGTTCTTACTTTTCACATATCTATACCTCCTTCTATTTATTCATCAACCCATCTTAACTTTTGGATACATTTAAATGTAAGTTGAAGACATCAGTACATCTTATCCCTAAATATTTCAGCATGCATATTACCAATTCAGTTTTATATGTGTTTATAATTCTTTTCAGTTAAAATTTGCATAATACTAAGTGCACATTTTTTAGGACAGTATTTGATGAGTTTTGGTAAATACACTAGTTAAGCAAAAAAAACATAGAACATTTCCTTTTCCCCATTTCCTCTTGTCAACCCACCTCCACCCCAAAAGGCAACCTCTGCTTTGATTTATTTCACCATAAGTTAGTTCAGTTTGTTCTAGAACCTCGTACAAATGAAATCATATGGTATAGACTTTCTTGGTGAAAGATTTCTTTCAACAGGCATAATGATTTTAGGATTCACTTTTGTGGTCCGGTATCACTAGTACTTTCTTAATTTTCATTGCTGAATATACTACAGTTTGTTTGTGTTATGAATATACTATGGTTTGTTTATCATTTATCCTGTTGATGGACACATGGGATGTTTCCACTTAGGGGCTACTGCGAATAAAGCTGCTAGGAACATTCTCAAGTATGTCTTTTTGTAGACATATGATTTCATTTCATGGGCATATGTTTGTTTTAGAAGAAACTGCCCAATATTTTCCAAAGTGGTTGTAGCGTTCTAAAATGTCACCCAAATGTACGAGAGTTCCTACTGATTCATATCCTTGCCAACATTTGGTGTTGTCAGTGGTTTTAGTTTCAGCTATTTTGTTATTTGTGAGTGAATGATACCTTATCATGGTTTGAATCTGCATTCTCTGATGGCTAATAACATTGAACACTTTTTTATGTACTTACTGATCTTTGTATATATCATCCTTAAAATATTTTGCTTGTTTTTAATGAGATTGTTGGTCTTTTTATCATTGAGCTTTAGGAGTCCTTTATATATACCTGATAAAAGTCCTTGTCAGGTACATATTTTGCAAATATTTTCTTGCAATCTGTGGCTTACCCATTCACTGTATTAATGATGTCTTTTAATGGGAAAAAAGTATAAATTTGATTTAGAGAAATTACTTATTTTTATTATTTATATGGTTATTGCTTCTGTGTATTAAGAAAACTTTTCATACCCCCAGTTCATAAAGATATTCTTTTGTGTTTTCTTCCAGAACTTTTATAGTGTTTAGTCTTTGTATATATTGTGAGGTAGGGAATGAACTTTTTTTTTCCTAAACATATCTTGCTGTTCCAGCACCATTTGTGAAGTGACTTTTCCTTCCACATTGTATTGCTTTGGTGCTGATCTTCAGAAATCATTGGAATGTGTTTTGGGGAGCTCTATTCTACTCCAGTAACCAATCTTTCCATTGTTACATCAGTATCTTAATTATTATAGATTTATAGTAAATTTTGAAGTCAGGTAGCTTGCTTAGTTCTTTTTTAAGGATTTATTTTACTATTCTAGGTATTTCCATTTCTTTATTAAGTTTCAAACCAACTTGTCAACTTCTACAAAAATGCCTTGTGGAGTTGTTTTGAGATTTGCATGGGATCTAAAAACCAACTTGTGGGGAAGTGATACCTTAACAAATGGATTGCGCCTTCATTCCACGAACAAGGTATGTCTCCCTTTCACTATAGATTTTGGCTATTCAGATTTTCTATTTCATCTTGAGTCAATTATGTTGATGCCATTCTGTTTCAATAAATATAACTAATTTGTGAAGTATATTGGCATAAAGGTCTTTACAATATTTTCTCACTTCCCTTTAATATCTGTAGGATCTGTCGTGACATCCTCCCTCTTATTCGTGTCATATGTAATTTGTATTCTCTCTCCCTTTTTATTCATGAATCATACTAGAAGTTTATCAATTTTCTGATCTTTAAAAACCCAAATTTTGGGTTCATCAATGTCTCTATTTTCTTTATTTTTTCTATATTGTTGACTTCAGTTCTTACCTTTATTATTTTCTTATTTTTATTTATTTTGGGTTCACTTTTTTCTATTTCTAGCTTCTGAAGATAAAACTTTATATCATTGAATTTGTACCACTATTCTTTTCTTTTTTATTTTATTTTTATTTCAATAGACTTAAGGGGTACAAGTGCCTTTTTTGTTACGTGGATGAATTGTGTAGTGGTGAAGTCGGGGCTTTCAGTGTGCTCGTCACCTGAATAGTGTACGTTGTACCCGATAGATAATTTTTCATCCCTCACTCCCCGCCCACCCTTCCCCCTTCGGAGTCTCCAGTGTCTACTACACCATTCTGCATGACCATGGATGCCCATCATTTAGCTTCTACTTATAAGTGAGAGTATGTGGTGTTTGTTTTTCTGTTCTTGAGATAATTCACTTAGGATAATGGCCTCCAGTTTCATCCAAGTTGCTGTAAAAGACATTATTTTATTCTTTCTTATGGCTAAATAGTATTCCATAGTACATATGTGCTACATTTTCTTTAACCACTCATGAATTGATGGGCACTTAGGTTGATTCCATATCTTTGCAATTGTGAATTGTGCTGTGATAAATGTACGAGTGTGGGTACATTTTTGATAAAATGACTTCTTTTCCTTTGAGTAGATACCCAGTAGTGGGATTGCTAGATCAAATGGGAGGTCTACTTTTAGCTCTTTGAGGAATCTCCATACCGCTTTCCATAGAGGTTGTACTAATTTACATTCCCAAAAACAATGTTTAAGTGTTACCTTTTCACTGCATCCACGTCAACATCTGTTGTTTTTTGACTTTTTAATAATGGTCATTCTGACAGGGCTAACGTGGTAGCTCATTGTGGTTTTAACTTGTATTTCCCTGATAATTAGTGATGTTGAGCATTTTTTCATATGTTTTTTGACCATTTGTGTATCTTCTTCTGAAAATGTCTGTTCACTTAATGCAATAAATTTCCCTGAAAGTACTGTTTCAACTATAGTCTGCAGATTTTTAATTAACGTCCTGCAGATCTATAATGCGTCTTCATTAACACTCTGGTCAAAATAATTTTCTTATTTCCTTGTCATTTTTTTGGCCATAATTATTTAGGAGCATCTTATTTAATTTCCATACACGTGGGTTTTTCCAGATATTATATTGTTGATTTCTAACCTAATTTCATGCTAATCAGAGAACATATTGGGTATTCCCATAATCATTTTAACTTTATGGACACTTGTGTTATGGCCCCACATCTGGTCTATCTTGGTGATTACACCATGTGTATACTTGAAAGAATATGGATTTTGAAGTCATGTGTGTTATGCTCTGTAAGTATCAATTTGGTGAAATTGATTAATAGTGTTTTCCAGATCGCCGATGACAATATTGATTTTTTGTGGTTGCTCTAGAGATTATTATATATACCATTAATTTTTAATAGTATATTTAGTGTTGAAATTGAGCCACTTTCTATATAAGAGCCTTACAAAATTGTTGGTCTATTTACCTTCACCTGGTATTTTGTGCTATCATTATCATACGTAACATATCTAAATACATTACAAGTCACATAATATAATACACTAAGTTTTGTTTTAAACAATCATATATATTTCAAAGAAATAAAGAGGAAAATTAAATCCTTTATATTTATCTACATATTTTCTCTTTAGTTTTTCCTAAAGATTTAGGTTTCCATTTGATAGCATTTCTGCCTAGCCTAAAAAATTTAAATAGAGTATACCTTTGAAAATATACAGGTTGGTATATTTATATATTTCAGTAAAAAGTTACATATGAGAATATTCACATTTAGCAGAAATTGATCTAGGCTTACCATGTACTTCAGCACTTGTGGAGAAGATATTTTCTCAACTAAAAATATCAAGGTATAAAAAGAAGGAGCATTTGCATTTGTTAGCATTTTCAAGTGCATTATCTATAAAATTCAATTTTGAAAATATTATAGTCACTATTTTGAAAATTTTAAAATTAAAATCATATTAGAAATACATTCTTCAGAAAAATACCAGTGATGTGTATCTGATATGGATATGGTTAATAGGTCAAAGTGTGTGGCTATGTGCCAAAATGAACTAGTAAACTCTTATTTTGTTTTAAAATTAGGATAATCAATATAAGAAATTTTTTTTAATCATGCCTTAATGAATGTGGACATACGTTATTCTTTGGAACAAATTTTATTTTTGAAAACTATGTTTGAATTGAATTATTTTATTGGCCTACCAATATAAAAAAACCACTGATTTGCTTGTATATATGAATGTGTATGTACATATATGTGATTTTAAAAAATTATCTGTAATGCCCCTCTGCCATTTATTCTTGAATATGTCTGTTTCACTGATAAATTATATGGTCACCTTACCTTTATGGTTTTCAGCAACCATAGGAACTAAAACATTTTTGACAATTGTGTCCATAGACAAGATCTCTCTATTCCACTAAAAAGTGGCAAATTCTACCTCCATGTTGGCCTCGGCTCTGGGCTCTGGACCAGACAGCGATGGCCCCCCAGGCAGGGCCGACCCTGCAGGCAAACCTGCTAGAGAATGCTTTCCCTGGGAATTTGACCTCCCTTTTGTCCAGTCTTGGAAAGGCCACTTGGGAACGAGCTGCCATTGTCATTGACCCCTGCATCTGGTGAGTAGGGAGGAAAGTGGCCATGAGTTCCAGAGGATTGGTAGAACATCTCCACAAGACTGGCGAAGAGCAGCTTTACCACGGACCAGAGTGAGTCTTGGGCCTGTGGTCTGCTGGGGTTTTTATTATCGGTGCTTCTTTTCTGGGGGAGGTGTGGCTGGAAGGGGTGTGCTGAGGGCGGGGCTGAGGACGCTTACCCCTGCTCTGTGGGGCTTGCCCGTCACGGCCCTCTGCTGCTGAGTGCTTGTCTCTTCTTTTCAATCTGAAATATTTGTTAACGTTTATTTATTTTTATTTTAATTAAAAAAAATAGACTTTATTTTTGTGAATTTTTGGTTCATAGAAAAGTTGAGCGGAAAGGACAGAGTGCTCCCGTGTATCCCCCAGTTTCCCCGTTGCTAGCATCTTGCATTGGTGAGGCACATTGTTACAAGATCAACCAATACCGGGAACAACTGAAGGTCATTGTCTACACCACTCTTGGTGTGGTGCATTCTAGGGTTTGGACAGATGTGTCATGACATGTGTCCACTGTCATAGCACGATCCAGAGGAGTTTCACTGCCCTAAAGCCCTCCGTGCTCCCCTGCCCACCCCTCCCTTCTCCTGAGCCCCTGGCAGCCACTGGTCTTTTTACTGTCCACACAGTTTTGCCTTTTCCACAACGTCATATACTTGGAATCAAACGATCTGTAGCCTTTTCAGATTGGCTTATTTCACTTAGCAATGTGCATTTAAACTTCCTCCATGTCTTTCTATGACTTGATAGCTCATTTATTTTATTCCTGGAGTTCTTGTGTCTTTTCCCTGTGTAAGGAAGCTGTATGATTTGTCAGACACCACATCGCACAGGTAAACATAGACTTTTAACCCTATCTGCAATCCAAGGCTATGGGCATCCCTGTTTTCACTCTACAGATATATAAGAGGACAAGTGGGGTGCCATAGGTCACACAGCTGTCATCCCTAAATCCAGGATTCCAGCTCAGGGCCTGCCTGTGCTACAGGTGCTGCAAGGACCAGCAGCAGCAGGAAGCTTGTTAGAAATGCAGACTCTCAGGCCTTTCCCCAGACCTACTGCATCCTGATCTTAATTTTAACAAGATCCCAGGTGGAGCTTACCCGTTCTGTGGCAGAACCAGCCTCTCCTTGGGCACACAGAACTGCATATTTCTGTAGACATGGGGCAAATCTGCTGTGTTACACATTTTTTTTCTGTATTCAGGGTTAGCATGGTGTTTTGCAAGACTACAAGTTGAGTGCTTATCTTGGAGTAGGAGGATCCATCTCCATTTTGGGAGATGCAAAGAAAAGGGGTTCTAGACTTCAAACTCTGAGTCCCAAATGCCAGACCTCACACCCTCCCCTGCAACCAGCATTTAACCCCAGGCTCAGCCCAGCCCAACTCAGCAACAGGGACATGAAAAGGGGGCTTGGCCCCAGCCAGAGTGGTCTTGGAAGCACCAGGGCAGTGGGCAGGTGCAAGGGTGGGTACCCTGGACATGGGAGGGAGGAATTCCCAGCGTGTCATTCCAGACCTCTTCTAGGACCCCTGCTGGTGGAGGATGAGAGACAGGGCAGGTCAGGCCAACAGGGCATAGGTGCAGAGGTGGAAAGTCACAGCCTCAGCGGGGATGTCTGTACAGCAGGCCATGGGGGAGGAGGGCAGACAGGGTGTCCATGGGGAGCTGCTCTTTAAGCTGAGTCTCAACAAATGAGAAGGTGGATTCAATTCTTCATTGCCCGAGTAACAGTGATACTTTTGTTTCTGATCAGAATATCTGTGTACTTGAACTAACCTTACCTACAATATGTGGTCTCTGTCAAGAGTAAGAACATCTGCCCTTGTAGCAGCGCTCACCCGGAACAAGTGCTACACAGACATCGAGCTCAGATTACTCTTAATTATTGTAACCACCAACGAAGTTGCTATTATTGCCCCTGTTTTGGCTTGGGAAATCTGAAGTCCAGAGGGCATGAGTGGTACATCCCAGGTCATACAGCAGCAAGTGGGAATGTGTCAAAGGCATTTGTGATTTGAGTTTGAATTCGGGCTCCACTGCCAGGGAACGCTGTTCCACGCAGCCCCCGCTTAGCAGCAGCAGCCTGTACTTAGCAGGGCATGCACACCCCACAGACGAACCACACCAAGCCAGCGTGTGGGCTTTCCTGAATTAGCGTTGCAATGAAGAAAACGCCATAAAGTGTTCACCAATGTTAATTCACTCAGTTCTGCTTAAGAAACATCACTTGGGCACTTACGGGCTAGATGGTATATTAGGGGTTAAGGTTATCGTGTTGAACAAGGTACCTTTATGACAAAACATATTTAACAAATTCAGATTGTGCATCTATAATGCATCTGGCCCTATAGATACAGAAGTGAATGTACACCTTGGGGGCAGGCAGTGTGCTCAGCGTGGCTATTTATTAGGGGCTTGGTTTCCTCATCTGAGCATGTCCTCTTCCCGTGTCAGAGAGATGCCTGCCATAAAGACCAAAAATCATCTCGGATTTGTAAGCCCCTTGAAATTTATGAAGTGCTAGACAGATGCAAGCTGTGGTTATTTTGCTTGAGATATTTCCTGTCTGTAGTTTACAGCTGAATAACACTCACAGGATTTTTTTCACCTTTGTGGGTATTATAGGCATAACTTGCACAGTTGCAAATACAAGGCCTTTGAATGCCAATCAGTTCACAGATGCAGCTCATGATGTTGATGGATCATTCTGCAGAAAGGTGTCTGGGCTCACTTTCTGTTGTGAGGTGAGGCTTTAGGAAACTAAATGATTCAAGGGATGGTTGGGCTTGAGGTCATAAATTTGCTGACAAATTTCAACAGAACCAGGAGGCACATTGGATGAGACTGAAAAGGAAGCATGGACCCTGCTCCCTGACGGACAGGTGCCTCTCTGAAGGCCGGCTAACACACAGGTGACTTCCCGTGGCCTGACCTTGATTTACAGCCGTCAGAGCCCCAGACCTCAGAAGAGGGATTTCGGCCACTTCTCATCCAAGGCTGAGTCCACACTTCAGGTCCAGCATCCCTGACACACAGCCATCCAGCCTGTATCTGTTATCAAAGGCTGTATAACAAACACCCCCATTCTTAGTGGCTTAGAACAACCCAATGCACTTGCATGATTCCGACCTCTGTCTGCTGGTCCCCTGCTAGTCTCACCTGGGCCCACTCAGGTGGCAACACTGTGCTGCCAGGCCAGCTGAGGGCTGGACTTGGCCGGGATACTGGGGTGGCTCTTTCCTGCTCCATGCATTCTCTCGCCCTCTGGGAGACTTAGGTCAAGCCTGTAACGTGTTGCCAGAAGTGTTCTGAGAGACAGACAGCAGAAGCCGTGAAACCCAAGGCCAACTCTAAGAAACCAAATGAACAACATGAAGTATCTCAGTGCAAGCATGTGGCTTGGAAATAGGCAGATGTAATGCCCACTGCATGCACCCTAGTAATTAAACTTTTTACTTAGAGATAATTGTAGAATCACATTCACAGGCAATTCTAAAATGTAATACAGAGAGAGTCCTCGTACCCTTTGCTCAGTTTCCCCTAAAGGTGACACCTTGCAAAATGATAGCTCAATATTGTACTCAAGATATTGACATTGACAAAATCAAGATGGGGAACACTCCCGTCACCAGTGAGCCTCACATCACCCTTTCATAGCCACAGCCCTTTCCTGCACCCTCCCTCCTCAACCCCTGGCAACCACAGTCAGTCTCCACCTCTCCAATGCTGTCATTTCAAGACTGTTGTATAAATGGAATCATATAGCACGTAGACTTCTGACATGGGCTTTTCTTTTCATTCAGCATAATTCTCTGGAAATTTATTGAAGTTGTTGGGTGTATCAATAGTTTGGGCCTTTTCACTACTGCGCAGTATCCCACGGTGTGCTGACACAACAGTTGTTTGAGTATTTACCTATTAAAGGATGCCTGGGTTGTTTTCAGTTCGGGACTATTATGGAAAAAATAACTGTTATAAACATTTGTGTACAGGTTTTTTTGTGAACATAAACCTTCACTTGTCTGGGATGAATGCCCAAGAGCGCAATTGCCGGGTTGCATGCTTATTTTTTAAGATATTGCCTAACTGTTTTCCAGAGCGGCTGTACCATTTTGTATTCCCACCAGCAATACATGAGCGTGCCAGTTTCTATGCATCTTCTCTAGCATTTGGTGTTGTCACTGCTTTTTTTATTTTAGCCATTTTGAGAGGTGCGTAACGATATCTAGCTGTGGTTTTTATTTTCTTAGAGGCTAATGATGTTAAGCATCTTCTCGTGTGCTTATCTGCCATCTGTATAATCTTTTCATGTCTTCTGGATTCTAGCTGGATTGTTTTGTTTTGTTTTACTGTTGAGTTCTGAGAGGTCTGCTCATGTTCTAGATACTAATTCTCCACTGAAAATGTTCTTTGCCAATGTTTTCTTCCACTTTTGTTTATTTCTACATCCTCTTAGCAGGGTCTTTCACAGAACAAGTTTTTGATTTCGATGAAGTCCACTTACTAACTTTTCCCTGTATGTATTGTGCTTTTGGTGTCAAGTCTATGGATATGTTTCCTAAGCGTAGGTCCTGAAGATTTGTCACGTTCCTTTCCCTAAAATCTTATATTTACACACTTGTAGCCTGTCATCTTTCTCCTCTCCTCTCCTCCCAGAATTTGGCCACACAAATGTTAGGTCTTTTGTTACAGTCTCACTGGTTCCTGAGAGTCTGTTCATTTTTTCAGGCTGTTTTCTCTCGCTTGCTCAGATTGGGGAATTTCTGTTGTTCTACTTTCTAGTTCACGGGTTTCCCCTCAGCACCCTCCATTCTGCTATGAAGCCATCCACTGAGCCTTTTGCTTTGGTCACAGTATTTCTCAGTCCCCAGCTTTCCACGGGTTCTTCTTTACGTCCTTATTTCTTTGCTGAGGCTCACAGCGTCCTCATTTGTTTGAGCGTGTTCATAATTGCTCACTGAGACGTTTTTATCACGGCGGCTCTGAACCCCTTGTCAGATGAGGCAAACGTCTCTGTCATCCAGGTGTTGGCATCTACTGACTGCCTTTTTTTCATTCGGTTTGGGATAATCTGCTCTTGGTACGGTGGCTGATTTTCTACTGAAACCTGGACATTTTTGCCTTGTGTTCTGAGACTCTGGGTTATTTAAACCTTTGGTTTTGTCTGGTTCCCTCTGACATTGCTCCAGCAGTGCGGGGTGCCGGAGGCGGGCATGCCCCATTCCCGCCAGCTGGGGCAGGAGTCCAGGATCTCCAGGCAGACCCCGCCGCACCTGCGAGGGGGCTTCTCATCACTGCCAGGGGTGGGCGTTCCAGCCTACATGTGGGGGGAGGTGGCCTTGTTCCCGCTGGATAAGGGTGACAATCCTGGCTCTTCCCCAGGCCTCCTCTGACACCCCATTGGCAGGGAGGGTGACGCGCCCTCCTGAGTGGGGGTGGAGTCCCAGCTCCCGGGTCTATAACACCACAGGGTGGGGAAAGGGGAGGCTCTTCCCCTTCACCTGCTGTTGGGGATGAAGATGCGGCTTCTGGGACATCGCCTGGCGGGGGCGTGGGGACCGGTCACAGCCTCGCCAGTGGAAGTTGAGGATTCCCTCTCCCTTTGCTGGTTGTGCGAGGGAGGTGGGAGTTTCCTGTGGTGTTTGGCTGGAGTAGGGCGGCTGTTGTCCTTCCTGTGAGGCTGCCCCTTCCCTCGGCCTTTGGCTACAGAGAGCAGACTTCTGTACTTTCTTTGTTTTCAAGTTAGTTTAGTTTTTTTATTATCATTATTTTTTGTGTGTGTGCCACTGGCATTTCCAGATTGCCAGCTTCTTGAACTCCAAGTCTAAGATACTTGCTGCTAAAAGAAAACCCAGGAAACTCACCTGGTGTCATTCCCTGGGTCCCGAGGTCCTAGCTGGGCAGCCTTTCTCCGCGCCTTCCCGGATCTGCTCACGCCTGCTTCACGGACAACATCTGGGGTTTTACAACGTCGGGAGGAGTAGGGAAGAACGCGTTTCCCCCTCGCCCCAAAGCAGGCGTGTTTGCACAAACTGCGGGTTTGCTGTGAGCACTGAAGGAGTTGTGTGTGTGTGTGTGTGTGTGAGAGAACGTGACTGACGTTTGGCAGGTTCTCAGTGAATATTCAGGTTTTCAGCCTCAAGTTGGTCCCTTCACAATCAGCACCTCCAGAAGACACTTGCCCGCCCCATCCTCCCGGGAACTCGCTGGTGTGACGCAAAAGCCTCTGCCCACGTCAGCTGATCACATTCCATCCAGTGGCCACCGGGGACAGCAGAACACACACACACGCCACAGAGCGCACACACACACACACACACACGACACACACCACACACCACACACACCATACACCACACATACATACACCCCACATACCACGTTCACACACACACAACACATACCACATACCACACCACACACCACACACATACCACACACACACCACACCACACACACATACACCCTGCACACCATATACCACATTCACGTACAGACCACACACCACACACAGCACACACCACACACTACACACACCACACACGCCACATAAACACACACATGTGCAAGCACACACACGCAGTGCTTGGGAGGCACAGTGGAAGGCGAGCGAGCGTGTGGCTCCCTGTCGGGCTCGGGGGGCCGGGGAGGGACCGGCGTCTGGGGCGGGAGGAGAAGCCGCCTGGCCGGGGACAGAGCGGGGCTGTCCGGCCGCCGTCGCCTCCCCGACGCTTCATTTCTCCGCGTTTCTAAGAGCAGAGCGACGGCACCTGTGGCGGCACCGCCGGGCACCCCCGGGGCTGGCCTCAGCAGGCGCGTGTAGTTGACACACGGATGCTGCCGGGTTCCGGCGGGGCTCACCGGGGAGGGGCAGGGTGTGTCCCCCGGGGGCGGGGGCGGGGGGGGACCCAGCTCAGGGGGGCCGGGCACTGACGCCGCTGCCTGCCCTCTTCCCAGCCAGGGCACGGCTTGAGGACGCTGGCGGCCTGGCGCAGGACGGCGTGGCAGGCAGGTCCCCCTTGGCCCCGGGCCGGCTCCAGCGCGGGACTGAGGAGGCCCATCCGGCACAGGAGTTTCCAGCACATTCCCCCCAACAGGACCCAGGGGATACTCGGGCTTCTGTTTCAGAACTAACTCACTCCTCCCCTCCAGTGAGAATAAATACAGGCCTGGGGCGCTTACCAACGGGGCATGTGCTGAGAAACGCGTCGTTAGCGATTCCGCCCTTGTGCTAACACCACGGAGTGCCCTTACACACACCACACGGCGTAGCCCGCCGCACACTGGGCTGCACACCTGGCTGCACACCTGACCGCACACCTGGACGCACACCTGGCAACACACCTGGCCGCACACCTGGACGCACACCTGTACAGCATGTGACTGGGCTGAGTGCCGCAGGCTGTAGCACGACGGGAAGTGTCTGTGTATCTAAACCTATCTAAACAGAGAAAAGCTACATAAAAATATGGTTTTATAATCTTAGGAGACTGCCGTATATGTGGTCCACTGTTGACTGAAGTGTTGTTATGCAGTGACTGTAGATAGATAAATAACTAAATAAACATATTCCTTCTTTTAATTGGCACCAGCAAAGCCTCTGAAGTCAGAACTCCAGAAACAATCTCCCCCACCCCTGCCAGCAAGCTGAAGTCTCAGGGCCAAGGAGCAGACGTGTTGCCAGCAAACTTAACCCCACAGCAGCCTCGGGTCAGGCCCTTGTTTGGGGGGGCCGGTTTTAAAGAAATCCACAACAAACACAACAGGGATCGTGGGTGATGCTGATGCCTGGTGTATTTGCTGGAAACATTAGTAATTAAGGCTCAGTGAAGTGACACTGAAACGCTGTTTTCCCTTTATTGTCATTAACGTTGGGAATGGTGACAATCCCCAGTCCTGTGTTTGTGTGACATGCAGCGTGTAAGAACCCCCCAACTCTACAGACAGCTCACTCACCTGTGCGGCTCACAGAGCCGGGGCCGAGAGGAGGCGTCTGTGGTCCTTGCCGAGGGCTCGGCAAGGAAACGAGACTGGGCGGGAGTCAGGAGATCAGCTCTCTCTTCTCCTTTGTCCTCCTACTTACCCAGGTGGCCTTGGGTGAGGCAGAGGTCCTCCCAGAACCTCAGTGTCATCATCTGTGACATGAAAGGACTGGATGCCACGCTTCGGGTAATCCTTTCTGATAATGATGTCATGTCGGGTGTGTGAGAAACTAACCAAATAATCCAAATCAGACGAACTCCTGTTGCCTAAATCATCTGGACATCTCAGACTGCAGAGTAGGACAGATGAATGAATTTGATAAGCACATTAAGGACTGTTGCCATGACAGTTTCCTGATCTGTAAAATGGGTCTTATCATGACTTTCTTGGGTGTTCTGAGATTCTGAGCAATGAAATCTTCAAAGCGCTGAGCTCAGTGCCTGGCACGTGGTAGGCAGGAAACCTACGTCCGCTGTTGCTCAGGTTGGATTTGTGCCCAGGCCCCGCCACCCGATAGCCAGGTGACTTTGCTCACCGGTGCGAGAGGATGGAGTCTTCCCAGCCTGCAGGTCCCCAGGACAGCGAGGACGCCCGTCAGGAGGTCTGAGCTCTGGACCTGGCTGAGACCCCCGCTGAGTGGCTTCACCTCTCAGACCACTGGTTTCCCCCTGTTCAGTGTTGCGTGGAGGAAGGAGGGGGTGCGGACCTGACCGCAGGCCTCCCCACCCACAAACCCGTGGGTGGTGGTTTCTCACAATCACCACAAGGTTTTCTTCCACAGCCGTCTTCCCTGTCTCATCAGGAAAGTGAGGACATCACAGTAGGGCATGGCATTATGTGGCTTCACTGTTTCCAATCCCCACCTTCTGTTTTTGCAGAAGAGTTGCATCATTTCTTCCCATGATGATAAGACAATATGTGGAAGCTAGTCCATGAAACCCGTGCATTTGGGCCTGGGGAGTGGACCCAGAGCCCATGAGCGCAGCAAGCTGAGCTCCTGGGAGGCTCCAAGGGCTCTGGCTGTGGGTCACCTGCACCTCCGTGCAGGGCTGGCCCGGGACTTGGGCCCTCCTGGCCGTCCACTCTGCCCACAGCTGGCAGCTTTCCGGAAGACTTCCTGCCAGAGCACATCACCCCCCGGGGAAGGGGTCTGTGATCTGAGGGGAGGGACCCTCGGGCTTCCTCAGAGACTGGGCTTCGTAGCAGCCTCATAACCAGCTCTGAGCTTCTTGTCTGTGAATGTGTGCAAGCGATGCTCTCTGATGCCCAAACGCTCTCTTCACAACGGTGTGTGTGAGTTTCAAATGTGATTTCTACCACCATCGGGGTTTTGCAATTTGATGAAAATTACCATTAAATGTGGGATGCAGCTTGGGAGATAATATTATTATTATTAAAAATATCGGTCTGTGCATACACAACGCTTCTCTCTTCATAATCCTTCCTGACAGGAAGCCCAGGCAAGATGTATCATTATTACTTTATTATTGCTATTATTCCCATATTTCATTCCACAAACTGAGGCTCAGGCTGCCTGCTGCAGGGGGCTCCTGTCCTGAGGGGGAAGAAAGCCTCCCCCGGTAGCGGGTTGAACGATGACCCCAAAGCCGCTGCGTGCACGTCGTAACCCTGGGGCCTGTGAAGGTCGCCTAGTTGGCAGAAGTCTTCACACAGGTAATTAAGTTAAGGACCTTGAGACAAGAACATCTGGGTTAGGATGGGCCCTAAGTGCAAAGACAAGTGTCCTTACAAGGGGAGAGACTGGGCGGAGACGCAAGAGGGGGCAAGTCCGCGGGAAGACGGAGGCACGGCCTGGAGCCCCCGGAACCCGCACAGAGGCCTGGGACACACTGCCCCTCGGAGCCTCCAGAAGCCCCCAACCCTGCCGTCACCTTGATTTTGGACTTCTATCCTCCAGAACGGTGAGAGAATAAATGTCTGTTGTTTTAAGCCACAAACCTAGTTGGTGTTAATTTGCTGGCAGCCCCAGGTAACTAGCACACCCTGAACCCCCAGCCTGGGAGCTTCCCACCCTTGGCATTGCCTGTTGGCATCTCTGTGCCTCCACCCCACTGGGCTGGAACGCTCTGGTTTACGGTGGGTGCTCAGGGGCTGTTCCCTCTGTGTTCAGTCCATGTCATGCCAGAGGCTGGCACCTGGCCCTGGGCCAGCCCCGAGATGGTCCTAGGTCACTCTTCTCTGCTGCCAAGGGCCTCCGTTGACTTGCAGCCTTCCCGACCGTGGAGTTGACGACCACGTCAGCATTAATCGGGCCCCCACCTTGCATCTCAAGGGCTGGTGAGGTGCTCTACCTCCTGACTCTCCCAGCAGCAGAGGTGTCGGCCCCATGGCCATCCTCACTGTGATGGAGACTCTACTGGAAGAAGAAATAAAGTCTTATCTGCCGGGTCACGTGTTGGGAGAAGTAGAGCAAGGATCAGCAGACCCAGAGGTGTCCTCGCCAAAGCGGGGACCCTGGCCAGGGCTGGGTGCGGGTGGGCATCGCACAAGAAGACACCTCTGGAGCCCAGTGTGCCCGTGTTCAAATGATGCACCTGCAGGCCGGAGTGTGGTGTCAGCCCCTGCAGGGAGCGGGTGGGAAACTTCTGGACCTCCGGCTCAGGAGTGACATCTGTTGTTGTATCACTGCTGATTATGAGAAGGCTTTCCTTTAATTACTCCCAAATACCTACTTTGGAAACTTGTCATTGTACCTGTGCGGAAGATATAAATCTTTATGCTTCTCAATACGATGACTTGAGAGATGTTCTGGAGGAAGATGACAGAGGTGAAATAGAAAGTGTAAAGTTTAGAAACTGTGATATTTAAAAGGCAGTTTGTCCTCAGTCAGAAAATTTTTCATTTTAAAGCCACCTTCAATTTCTCTAAAAGAAACAAAAAAGGTCTACTCCTGCTTAGAGAGAAAATGTATAAAACTGTTAGAGTCCTGCCTAGAGAAAAACCCATTTTCGTTTTTTCTCTTTAAGACGTTGGACTGCGGGAGGACACGTGAGCTGCTGCCAGGGCTGCGGGTGGACAGGAGGGCGAGCAGGATCTGCACCCAGGCGGCCGCAGGGCCCGGTCACCGGAGATTCAGAGTGGAGCAGGCGGAGTGGCTTGGCCTGGACATGCTGTTTCCCCGAAACAAAATATCGAGCAGTCTTTGGGAACTAGCATCCCACTGTTGGAAATTTTCATAAAGTGCTCTGACCAGGAGAGGCTCTGGAGTTACGGCACAGATCTTGTGGTTGGTTCTGTTGTTATTTCTTGTTTGCTTTGGTTTTGTTTCTGTTTCAGCATCTATGGACGTCCTGTGTAGCAAGAGCGCCAGTTTGAGGAACACGCATGGCACCAAGGAGCTTCGTCTTGCAGATGGGGACAGCTGCGTCCACAGACCCCGGACGTGGGGAGTTTAAAGAGCACGCAACAAAGTTTCCTGTGGTTCCCTGTGCATGAGAGGAAGGTCCCCGGAAGTCATCATCCCAGATGTGCAGGAGGCAGGAGGCGCAAGGGTGCGTGTGTGCTTTTCACAATTGACAAATTGGCTTTGGATTTAGGAATTCAGTTGCATGACCTTGAGCTTTACTTAGCTTTCCTCTGTGGAAGATGACACCGCCCTCCTGGAGTCACCGTCCGGGTCAGATGATGTACGCACATCACCTTACAGTATCCTGATCAACAAGAAGTCGCCTGTGTTACTGGGATTGACAACCAGCGAGTACTTACACCAGAGGCAGATAAATGCTGTCAACTTTGAAGAAAAAATCTCTGATCTTCTAGTGCTGTGCTTGTGGGCCCCCATTCACAAATATCTGCTGAGTGCCTGATCTGTGTGCATAGGACAGGCACCAGGCATCGCCCTGGGGTGTGTCCAGTGAAAGGTGTGGGGGGAGCATTCCGGGTTGGGGAGGTTGAGAGCATAGGCCAGGAGAAGGAATCAGTGCACACCGACACCCAGCAACACAGGAGAGCATGTTGAAGAAATCGCTAGTTTCTGTTCAACATCTGCATCACAGACTTGAACTAAAGCAGAGAGGGAACCCTTGTAAAATGGTAGAATACTATTCAGCCATCAAAAAGAAGGAAACCCTGCCATTTGTCACAACATAGATGAATCTGGAGGACATTGCTGAGTGAAATAAGCCAGGCCCAGAAAGACAAATACGACATAATCACTCTTACATGTGGAATCTAAGAAAGTCAAACTCGTAAAAGCAGAGAGCAGGGTGGTGGTGACTGGGGCTGGCGGTGGGGGACTTGGGGCAAGGGAGATGCTGGACAGAGGGCACGAGGCTTCAGTTAGACAAGAGCAACGGTTTCCAGTTAGTAGTTTAAATGATCTCACCACAAAGAAATAGTACGTATGTGAGGGGATGGATATGCTAATCAGCCTGATTTAATCGTTCCACAATGTACACGTGCATGGAAACATCACATTGTACCCCATTATTAATATTATATACAATTATTATTTGTCAATTTAAAGTAAACTGTTTAAGAAAGGCTACATAGGATATACCAAAAGCTACATAATTGGAACTGGCTTATCGGTGCTTTTACCTGATGTTAGACAAAGGCTCCCTCTGAGAAGGTGGCTGTGAAGCAAAGGGACAGCACGGCCCAGCTGTGAGAGTGGCCACCCAGCCCACAGTGGGTCCCCTGGCCCCTTCCTCAGCCTCTCTGCACTGTGCTGCTCCCATCCCTGCATGGGATGCTGCTAGTTCCCCCTCCAGGGAGGTGGGGAGGATGAAATGAGTTGACCCATGTGACATCCTTAGAACAAGGCCTGCTACGTGGTAAGGGTTCAGCAGCATCGATGTTGAAAGTAAATCTCTGCGCTTGGACCCGAAAGTGGCTCCAGCACGATTGGAGGGAGAAACCAGGATTTCCCGGGTTGGGGCGAGGTGCACCTGTCTTTGGGTTCAGCAGACGCTGAGGCAACTGGAGCAGAGGCACATCCTGCGGAAGGAGGTGGTGACTGACTCCACCCTGGCCAGCCCGTCCTGCGGCCCAGAGGTGGCTCCAGGGCTCAAGTTAAATGACAGACGCCCCCAGACTCAGCAGTCAGAGAGGGGCCACCAGACCAGTGAGAGTTTGAGAAATGAAGTCAGGCACAGGAGAGTGGGGGGAGCCTGGATGGACAAGCCTGGGGTAGGATCTCTGTGTTCAAAGGATGGAGGATGTTCTGGTTGTTCCATGGGACTCTGAGAGCAAAGCTGGGGCCCTGGAGTGGAACGCTGGGGGAGGGTAGGCGATTCACATGTAGGAAGATCTTTGATCTGCTCTGCCCCGCGGGGAACGGGCTGCCCCACACCTCGTGTTCATGCCATTGGACCTGGCACAGCTGTCAAGAATGCAGAGTCTGGAACCAGACCCCCGAGGTCCCATCCTGCTCCACCATGTGTCAGCAGTGAGACCTTGGGCAGTTTAGCTGAAGTCTCTGAGCCTCAGTTTCCCTAACTCAGAATAGGGTTGTTGTGAAGATTTCCTGAGGTAACCAACACAAAGCAACTGTTGTAGTACCTGGTCCATGTAAAGCCCGTGGCGGCTGCTTTGCGTTCAGGTGGAGGCCGCTGGCCACCCGCCAGGAGACTTTGGCAGGTGGTTCCTGAGCAGAGTAGGAAGGTCAGACTGTAAGACCTTCCAGCACCGACGTTCTGAAAATCTGTAGGACCTGATGGCAGCTTCGAATCATGTTCCCATATATCCTTTCCTAAAAGTTTATGGACGAGTCACTCCTAAGGGCTTTCTGGGGAAAATTGACGTGGACAATTCAGCCCTACGTGGTGGTGATGCATTGCGGATACGACTCAAAGTGTCTGTGCCGTGTGGGCTCATCCAGCAAGCGTGTGTCGGGCGCCTCCTCTGGACGTGCACTGTGTCTAGAGGGACTCCTGGCTCTGCCCCACCTGCTCACTTAGGCAGCTGCACAGGCTCCTACCTGGGCTCTTAGCACTTTCTCCTTCAATGGCTTCTAGAAAGATCTTAACAAATCTAAGCTCTTATCAAGCCACTCTCTTGGTCAGCAGGTCTTGCTTGGTTTCTGCCACCTGCACGGGAAAGTCCCTAGTCCTTTGCTAGGGAGTCAAGTCCCCATGCACCTGTTCCCGCCTTTTCAGCCTCAGCCCCGGAGCTCCTTCCTCTTGCTCCAGGCAACACCGCCTGCCTATCCCTAACGTCCACACGCACCAGAGCTTTCCAGACCCTGGGCTCCTGCTCGCAGAGTCGCCTCCACTCTTCCAAGTTCAGCACAAGGGTCAACATTTTCCATAAACATCTTGGGAGCCACACTTCCCTGCCACAACTTCCCTTTGAAGCTCACTGAGCAAACTGGGAAGCATTTGTTTGCTTCATGCTGCCTGGTGTCAGCCTGTGTATGCACTGCAGTCCCCTGCTATGCCTGCCCTACTTCTCCACAGCTCGTCCCGAACCTGAAACATGCCCCTCGCCCTGCAAGGACTTGGTAGACACTTACTGGGTCAAATCAAGTCATTTCTTTCCCTCCCACTAGACCATGAGCACCCTAAGTTTAGGGATTGTATCTGCTGTTTCTCCCATATTCCCCGACATGTTTCTGAGCCAGAGACAGGCTGTAAACCACAACTATTGATAAACAATTACCATTATCAAGCACCCAAAGGCTTCAAGTACACTAGCTCTGGTCACTCAGACAGCCAGTGAGGTAGATACTATGGTTCCCATTTTACAGCTGGGAAAATTGAGTAGCCACCTAGTTCTGCTACTTCCCCTGATCAAATAGCCCGTGAACACTAGTTGGTTCAAGGTGGCAAATCCAGACATGTTTGGCCTCAAGTTCTGTGTTCTTTCCACCACTCATGATTGGCACTTACAACAAAATCAGGGCCCCAGCCGCTGCCCGGGTCTCTGCCGGGTGCTGAGTAGGGTTTTGCCCCCAGGACAGTCAGGGCCCACGTCTAGTTGGTGCATAGCTGTGTCCCCACCGTCTGGCCCAGGCTTGGCACAGAATACGTCCTTAGTAAATATTTTAAAAACAGCAAATGAATAGGCAGTCGAGAGCTCAAGCAGGGCGAGCAGGAATGGGGTGTTGGGCCGTGAAGAACGGAATGAGAACCCCGTGAGTCTGAACTGCAAGAGTTTAACATGCACAGCCCTCGAGGGGAGGCACTGACTCATCACAGAAGTGCGGAAAATGTCTGGGCAGCACCAAGCCAGGAAAAACCATTTAGCATGAAATAGGAAGGGAGGGGAAACCAGGAGCAAGCCAGACTCGTACAGAAATGAAAGAAGGGGTAAATTTATAGGCAACTCAAGTTCATTGTTCTGAAAGAGAGCATGAAACAGTTTCAGAAAAGGGAAAGGCACTTCCATTCTGGATATTTACAGAGGATGCAGGGAAGTGTCCCACATGCAGAACACCAGGAACGAGGTTGCGCTGAGCTCTGGGGAGAGAGAAGACAGCAAGTTCCACCCTCGCCCTCCACGACTCCGGCTATGTCCAGGACGCCCGGAGCTGGCGTTTGCTGTAGCCGCAAACCCTTCCGGCAATTACACAACAAAACAGAGACGACTGCCCCAAACATGCACTTCCCTATATCCTTCTCCTGGAAGCCCAGGGCTTCCAAAGCTTTCTCTTGCCACCAAAGACGGCTCAGCTTCCAGTGGCTCTGAAACGTACACGGCCCTTTCTGAGCAGAGCGGAGCGGAGCTCTACCTCCCCCGCTGGCTCGAGACTAGCACCTCTGTTTCCCTCTCTGTTTCTATTTCCTTGTTTCATTTCTTTGCCAAAAACCTCAGCGTGCAGAGGCTGTTGCTTGATTCATCGCGTTTCTACTCGGACTTCTCTTCAGCCGCCGTTTTCCACCTGATGGTAGAAGGGGGTGTGTGTGTGTGTGTGTGTGTGTGTGTGGACCGCCCACAGAGACTGTGACCTCCTGGAAGAGAGAGTCAACGGCACCGAGGGGCAGGGGGCATCCCGGGAATGGACCCTTCCCTCTGCAGGCACCAGCTGCAGCTGCGGCTGCCTCTGTCCTTTGGCAAATGTGCAAAGAAGCTTCTTGGCACGAGACGCAGACGGCCCACACGGTGGGAAAGTGGCTGGAACCTGAGATAGACTTATTTCTTTTCTCGATAAGAAGAAACCCAAGGTCTAACCATGATGTAATAAGAATGATTGTTTGGAGGCCTGGAATGGGACCATCCAATTACCAGCTCAGTCCTTTCAAAGCCAATGTTGTTTCTTAAAATAAATACTGAAAACGACTTCATATGCAGGCAAAGACAGGTCGTGGCCACTTTACTATGGCTTACCGATTCATAAATGAATAAAATATACTCTGGCTAAATTGTGGAATGATTTTCAAATTTTTCCCTAGAAAGTAGTATTCTGTTGATCTAAACCAGGACATAGAATTTTGCCATAAACATAGGATGGCTTTGTGGATGCTGAAGACAAAATGAAACCAATGATCTCTCTCATTCCATCAGGACAGTGACACAAGGGAAGGGAAGAGCAGGTGTCTGTCCCCACTTATAAATCGACGTCTGGGTGCTGGGTGCTGCCCGGGTGCAGAGAGAGGTGTTCCGAAAACCACGCGTGTGTTGAGAGCCTAATCAATGCTCAGCCTTAGATCAGCAACCTCCATATTTCATGTCACTCATTTCTCACAATTATACTGAAAATGCATGTTAATACCCCAATTTTACTGCTAAAGGAATTGAAGCTGAGAGGGACACACCTAAGCTCACATACTTTGTGTCAGAGTCAGAATATGAACTCAGGTCATTAGACACCAAGTCTGGGATTCTTCTTAAAATAATGCAGCTCTTTCCAACAGATGCATAGCCTTTGTTAGAAAAAAGGAGTAGAGGACGCAATGTTAATCATTCGTCATTCATCAACATTAGTAGAGACCCACGTTGTGAGAGTATTGGCACGGCGTGGCAACACGCGGACGAGTGAATCCCAGCCCCTGCCCTCAAGTAAGCACGGCCCGACCAGGAATGTGGATGGAGACCAATATGTCCCATCACAACATTAAAGCGATTATAAAAATTAATAGAATTATGTGTCCT
This sequence comes from Daubentonia madagascariensis, assembly GCA_023783475.1. Lineage (NCBI taxonomy): Eukaryota > Metazoa > Chordata > Mammalia > Primates > Daubentoniidae > Daubentonia > Daubentonia madagascariensis. The sequence goes on along the minus strand of JAKFHU010000600.1, from coordinate 774,455 downwards.
GCATACAGCAAGGACAGAGAAATTCATAACTGACAGTCGCAGGGAAGTTCCTCAAATGATAAGATGCTCCTGTAGGCTGGGTGGTGAAGGAGAATGGAATTTAACAGAAGGATAGGAGACAGCTGCAGATAGCAGGAGAGGTCCTGACAGGAGGCGAGGGAGGCAGGGAGGCCTGGGCATGTGTAAAGGGTCCTGCCCTGGAGGTCCTCAGGGCCCCTCTGCCATCACGAGAGTCCCCTAGGGAGTGACAGTCGGACACGGGTTGTGCGTGTCGGGACACTCGGCCACAGATCCAGAGAGCTGAGCCGGGGCCGCTCACTCCGCTGACAGCACTTGCCAAGTGTCTGCAAGGCGCGCGCACCAGCCTTGACGCGAGGCTCCTTCTCTAGGGAGTCGCCTCAGGAGGGGACCGCACATGGAAAGCTGCACGCAGGAGGCCCCGAGGCCTGGGAGGCACAGGGCTGGGAGCTCAAGGCAGGGCGGGAAACAGGCAGAGATGACAGGAGCGGCAGGGGCAGGGGCACAGAGGTGTGAGAGAGAAAGCAGCATGGGCGGCGGAGGACAGATGGGACGCAGAGCCCGGCAGGAGGTGGAGAAGAGGATGTGACATTGCAGTTCCTCCAGGCAGGTGTGGGGATGCCCCCGACACCCATGGTCAGGTGTGTGTCCGAAAAAGTGGCCATCCAGGGCAGGACCGAAGCTGGCGGGTCAGCCTGGGCTGCGGTGCTGGGCTGGCCTCGGGCTGTCAAGGAGATGACGTATTTAAGCGGTCCTGAGGAGGTCACACCCGCAGAGCCATGAGTCAGCACCCTCACGGCTGCGTGGCAAGGAGGGAGCAGTGGGGTGATTTCCGGGCTCTCCTGACCCTGCAACAGCAGCTCCACTCCCTGGACGGGGCAGGGAGTTGGGTCAGCCCGAGTGGTGGGTGGTGAGTGGATTTGGGGCTGGCTGAGTGGAAATACCTGTGCAGAGCCAAGTTAGGATATCACGGGGAAGGAGACAGATGGCCTGTGGGTTTGGGGGAATCCCAGAGCGCAGGAACACTGACGGGTTTGGGAACCAGCACCACCTGGTTGAGAAACTCGCCCAAGAATAGCACGTCCCTTCTGGCCCAGTCCAACCGAAAGGAGAAGGAAGATGTAGCTGGAGAGATAGGAAAGACCCATGGTGTTATTGGATAACCAACAAATGAAAATTTCATGAGCAGACAGAGCGTTTAAGGATTTCTGGAAAAAATAAAGCAGATGGAGTCAGATTGCTGGAGAAGCCTAATCAGAGAAAAGTAGAACCTCGAAAATATGTAAAGAAGAAGGCTGTTTTCTTTCCCCAGAAAAAAGTCACAGAGAAATTATAAGGGCAGAGAAAACAAAAAACAGGATTGACAGGAGAGGGGTGGAAGGGGCTTTGCAGGAGGGGTGCTGTGCAAACACCAAGGCGTGAAAAAACACCTGCGCCTGGTGTGCCTCCTCCCAGCCAGCTGGTCACTTCTGCAGAGCTTCTGGGACCCTCCCCACCCACAGCCGGCAGGACCTTCAGCCTGTGAGCAATGACAAACCATTGCTGGGTCTTGAGGTGTCTTGCATGTTGTGCAGGGACAGTGAGCAGAAACACCAAGCAGAGTGAAAAATGGAAATCAGGATACACAACGACCTAGCACCCTTCGTCCCAGGGTCCCTCTGAGGCACCACCCCAGGCCATCTGGCTCACTGTCCCCTGCTCCAGCCTCTGCTGGAGCAACAGGCTGTGAAAGGTTGAACCACATTCTCTGTGTTGAGCACAGCCTGGGCCACGCCACACCTCACACCTGCATCCCTGTGTCTCGTCTTCTGCTTGGGCCTTGTTGTCTTCAGGAGCTCTGGCATCCCGGGGACCTGTCCCTCTGCTCAGGAATGTATGACAGACTGTGGAAGCAGGGGCACTAATGCCCTGTGCAGTGAAACTGGACAGTGGGACATGGTTTAGTGGACTCTTCTCCCTTCCTCACATAGACACCCCCCAGGATCTTCAGCTGTTTGCACTCAGCAGCACCCACGTTTTTGCTGTGTCAACTGGATTGCTGGCTTTTGTTCTGCACCCTTCTCTGCAACTGCATACTTTGCCATGTACTTTTCAGTTTTTCCTTTAACAATTGGAGTCATTCCTGAGCTCTTGACTCTGCACTGGGCCATATCACATTCTTTGGCCAAGGAGCAGGGTGGTGCCGTGCTGGTTCTGAGCTGGGCACACAGAACCCCTTGAGAGGGGCTGTGTAATTCCACTGTGCCCTCGTGCCCTTGCCACTGCCGGGAGGAGCACACACCCCTGCTGGCCAGCAGGTGCACAGAGCATGAGAGGTGACCCGAGCCTAACCACGGTGAGGAAGCAAGTCCAGCCAGGGTCCAGCTAGAAGCAGGGTTACCCACTGAATCCGGCCCAGGCCAGCTGACCAAGCAGAGATGTGTGAGAAACAAATTCCCCCTGTCGCAGGACACTGGCCACTCATGTTGCATCTTCCTCCGCCCTGCCCTCATCCTCCGGGCCCTCACCCCTGCCATCTGGGACTGTACTCCTTAGGTAGCAGATAACCCTTGTTCTCAATCTCTTGTTTTTGGGGAATCCAGGCTAAAATACTTGGTACCAGGAGGGCTCAGGGATGGGATTTTGAAGCTGGGCTGCTCTAGTCTGTTGGTGGTGGTGGGAAGGGAGCTGACTCTCCTGGCATCCGTGGAATCAGATCTAATAGTGACAGTGGCAGAGCTGCAGAGGTGACTTGTTACACAGCCTCAGCACACCTCTCATGGCAAAGTATGGGTCCTCATCAAAGGGGATGGGACCCTGAGACTTGGCATGGGAACATTTATGAATGGGCCCAAGAATCTTAATTCCCAAGAACCCCTGAACCATTAGGATTAGCAAAGGAAGTCTTTCCCCCTCACCTTCTGTGTCCCTTCTGATGCACCCCTGCCAGCTCTCACTGCCCCTAGGCCAATGACCAGGTCGAGGTCTCCAGCCAGCCCAGGAAAAGAAGTCCAGAACCTTCCGTGGGAGAACTAGCTTGCATGGTGAAGGAATGCAGGGCCCGGCTCACACCCACTGCCGGACCCGGAGCACGGTGTGTGCCAGTGAATGACTGAGAGTGAGCATGGGTCCTGCGGAGGCAGAGGGGGAAGCCGGTGGGGAAGAAAGTATGGATTTGGGGACAGCAACCCATGGCCTGGAATGCAGGGTTTGTAGCAAGGACCTCCGGCACTGTCCCGCCAGGCTGTGGGGGCCACTCCTTGAAGCTTGGAGAAGTGACAGACAATAGGCCTGGGTGGAGATGTCCTGTTAAAGTGCAGGACAGAGCCAGAGGGCCAAGGCAGGTGTGGCTGGGCGGTGGATTTATTCTGGGACCTCTCTCAGGAGCTTGGTGACACCTGTCCTCGCAGGCCAGGGCTAGCAGCTGGATCTCTGCCATGGTGTGGACTGTGAGGATGGGATCCGGAGCAGGACAAGCTAACGGGGCAAGGATCCTTGGAGGGGGAGGTGGACACAGTCACCGTCATGGACACCAGGGCCAGTGTGGCCTCCAGTGTCTGACCGCAGGGACTGCTGGAGCTGGCTCATGGGTCACTGTGTTCCTGGGAGGAGGTAGAGGCAGCTGGCAAGGACACTGCCCTAGAGCTCCCATAATTAAAGAAAACCAGTAGACTGATGTCAGCTGCCACATGGAAATGACAGTTCTGCCCCAGTTTCCAGACCTCAGTCGGTTTACAGACCCAGAGCCCACTGTTGAGTTTTCCAACAATATGATGGAGAAAGGTTTGAAGTTAGAAAAAAACAATGGCCCAGGGTTGTAAATCAGCCTGGGGTTGATGAACAGCTGCAAGCAGACTGGGGCTGCGTATAACAGGCGAGAGCTGAAATGTACGTAGCAGCCGAGCGAGCGCTTTGCACAGTGAGCGTCAAATCACTCAACAACCCCGTGAGGGGGGCACCGTTAGTATCCCCTTTTTGCAGGTGGGAAAGGCAGAGACACTGAGAGGTGAAAGTGGGCTGCCCAAGGTCACTGAGACCAACTCTGCCCAGGTGCGGTGTTCCTGTCACCCACGCTGCGGATCGGTGAGGTGCACGGAGCCGGGGCAGGGAAAGGCTCGCTGGATGGATGGCGGGGAAGAGGTCGCGGAAGGTAAGGGAGAGAAAGTTGCGGGCATCATGGTAGACGGTAGGAGCTGACGCCAGAGTAGACTGAGTTTGGTGAGGCTTTGAGACGAGGCTTGGATGGGGCGGATGTCGCTGGAGCAGACCTGAGCCATCGTGGCTGAGGGAAGCCCCACACCCAAGCCCCGTTCCCGCCCCCCGCTTCCAGGGACGAAGATAGACTCTGCTGGAGTCTCCCTGACATTTGGAAATCTCTGGGCCCATGATGTTGCCTCCTGGAATCCTCGGTGCCATCTGGTGATTTAGAGAGCTGCAGGGTCAGTGAGCCTTACGGAATTCCTGAAGAAACAGAGGGCATTTGCAAAATGAGGGCATTACCCCCCTTGCCATAGAGAGGAGCAAGCAACAAAGAGGTCAATTAATTTTTTCTGAGGTCTCACCGGGAGTCAACTGCATAACTGGATAGGAAAATTTAACTCCGATGATTTTATGAAGAATGTGCTCCATGCGCACCTTCAAGTTCACCTGCCACACTCTCGGCCCGGCCTGTGTCCACCGTTTGTACCCATAATCCCACGTGCAGCTGCTGGTGAAGTCTGGAGATTGACGGAACTCCCTCATACACGTGATTTCATCTGACCCTGAGAATGCCCCACGCGAGAGGCAACTTTAAGATCCGCATTTTGCAATGGCTGACATGGACCGGGCTTCCTCTAGCTAGGCACAACACGAAAGCTGGCCGCATGCCTCATCCTCTCACTAAATCTCTGGCAATCTGAGGCAGCTGCTGCTGCCGTCCCCACAGAGGCTGGAAGAGCCCATCACCCCCGCTACGCCTCAGGAGCCAGGGAGGCTGTCCCTGCAGAGATAGAGCTGGGCTGAGCCCTGAAGGAGTGGCCCGGGTGAAGGAGGCTGAGAGCTTTAGGAACAGCATGTGCCAAGGCCCTGTGGTCGAAGGGGGGGTCTCCAAAGCAGCTGAGGGACAGGGTGTGGGCGTGACGGGGATAAGCTTGTGCAGCTGTGAAGACAGGGCTGCCTGCAGGTGGGGCTGGGGCCACTGGCTCAGCCTGGTTTTCTCTGGGCAGCATAGACCTTCCCCAACCTCCTCCTTCCACAGGTGGGCCCTGCCCCATCCTCAGGCTAAGCGTGCAACCCAGGGCCCCTGGACAATGGTCCAGAGATGGGAGTGTGGCCCAAAGGAGCCAATCAGGGTCCTTCCCTGGGTTGACGCATGGATGACAAGAGAGAAGCTCTTGACTGGGAAGTTCTTAGTTCAGGTGGGAGGACCCTAACTTGAGGCCACACACAACTGCCCCACTTCCTGGGGAGCCAGGCTACAGAACACGCCATGCAGAGAGAGCCAGGACAGACGGAGAGAGACATCAGGGCCTGGGGCCCAGTGACACCGACCAATAAATCATTGTTTTTAAAGCTAATTTTCATTGTGTTTCTCTAACTTACAATCAAAAAAGGCCCATTAAGGATGGTGGTTGGGTTTTATCCTGAATGGAACAGTTCTCAGTAGTGGGTCATGTGACCCGATGGATGTTTTTCACAGACCTTCCTGGATGCTGTACGGGGAATGGGCGGGACAGTGAGCTCCGTGGAGGAGGCGGTTCAGAGGTTCCTACGAGATGCTGCATTTGAGGGATGCTGGTCTCTCTAGTGAGCACAGATCTGCCCCTGGGGAAGCATCCAAACTGCCCTTTAGGGGCTCACAGGCACCGCCTTTCTCCTCTGAATAATTCACCTGTTTCTGATGTAGGAAGATGCACCTTGCTGTGTTTAGAAGTGGGGCAGAGATTGTGGGGCTGTGAGCAGGCCCCATCACACAGGACGTGGTAGGAACAGACCTTGAGCAGGAATAACAGGTCAGCCTGGTGGTCACCCAAATGTCCAGGCAGAAAAAGGGTCCATCAATTCAATGCCAGATACAGCACGAGATGAGCACCCCCAGAGGGGAATGTCACTGATCTGGCTGGTCCCTCTCCCTGTCCCTGGGAGTGGACCTCCAGGAGCTATACTAATGATAGTATGGGGCAGGCTGACTGCACAGGGGAGCCCATGCTTGGTGCCTGTGGTATGGGGTCAAGGCCTGGATGAGAGAGGGTGGAGGAGGTGGGGGCGGGGAAGGGGAAAGTTCCAGAGATATCTGGAAGACAGAGCAGACCTAATGTGCACCCTGCACTTTTGGCAAACAGATCTACTGGGGCTCTTGGAAACATGTTTCACCCCCAGTGCTGCCGGGAGCTGCACCCGCCTCCTCCCCTTGGCCGGGCCAACTCCAATTCAACAGGACGTCTCCTGTGTCCTGTAGCTGCCTCCTGAAGGCTTCCTGTCTGGTGAGAGCCCCGGAGGCTGGTGGAAGCCGTTCTTGTGCACCCAGACTGTGTGCTGGTTTCTGCTCGACAGCTCCCTATGCTGCCCTGTACCTGTCCATCTCTGGTCTATAGGGAGCAGGGCTTCCTCGACCCTGTTCCCAAAGTAGTCTCATGGTGTCCCAGTTTCTGGGAAAGAGCATTCCTCAGTGACTACCCACTGAGCAGGGGATGTTTGGGTGAGAGAATGGGGCGTGTCCAGTCTGTAGCTCAGGGTTGACACACAGGGTGCTTAGTAAACACACCTTCGATGAGCACGTGAGTGAGCCGGCTTTGTGACTGTGAGCCTGTGGCTGTTTCTTCAGCACAGGGAGCATGCTGGTATCCACATCGGCAACGGATACGGCCCTGTGATCTCAGGCCCCCTTCAGAACCCCAAAGGGGGCCCACATCAGGCCCTTGTCCCAGGCACCTGTGAATGTTATCTGATGTGGCAGAAAGGTCTCTGCAGATGTGATTAAGTGACAGGTCTTGAGATGGGATCTTCCTGGCTTCCCAGGTGTGCCCTAAATGACATCGCAAGGGTCCTTACAAGAGGAGGCAGAAGGAGACTTGACCACAGAACATGAGGCGGCAACAGGACCACCTACACGAGATGCTGCACTGCCAGCAAGAAGACGAGGAACGTGGATCTAGAAGCAGGAAAAGGCCAGAGGCAGATTCTACCCCGGAGCCCCCAGAGAGGAATCAGCCCTGCCGGCACCTGGTTTCAGCTCAGCAAAATGGATGTCAGACATCTGACCTCCACACTGCAGGAGGATAAGTGTGTGCTGTTTTAAGGCAGCCAGCTTGTGGCAATTTGTCTCAGCAGCCAGAGGCTGGGGTCACACACTGAGGGCTGGGCCACCTCTCCTGGCCTGGGAAGAACTGACAAGGACACCAGTGCCTCCTCTGGGCCGTGGTCAAGCACCTGGAGCTGCTCTCCTGCCCAGCTCAGGTCTCACGCCTTCCCAGGCCCTGCCTCCAAGGTCTTCCCTACGTCCACATCCGCTGGAGAGCTCCAAGGGCAGCACCGGATTCTTCCCAGACTCGGTGGCTGAACTCACACCAAGGCCAGGATGGAAAAAGGTGGCCCTGGCCCGTCCCAGGCTGCATGGCCTCGGCAGATGCAGTGTGCCTCCGCCACCACTACCAACAACAGAAGCTACCTGTTCCTTCAAGAATGAAGTCACAGAGAGCTGGCTTCAGAGTCTTATGATTAACCTTATGACATTCTTCTCCCTGTTGCCATTAGACTTTCTGTTCACCAGACTATTCTCGATCTACGTGACCACAGAGGCAGATCAGCGTACTCAGACACACGCCAAAATACGTCCCGGTGTTTATTTCTGTAGGACCTTGTTCTGTGAGAACAGACCACACAGAGCAAGGTTCACCTTTCTTTAGGTGAATATCACACCCATCTTTTCTACTCACAGAAGGGAGGATCTTGACAATCCACAATCATCCTAACATCTATTTGATGTATCTGACTGTTAAGGAGAGGTCGGACTGTGGGTCCACATGTCTGAGCAGCGACCCTGCCCGGGACGCTGGCTCACCTCCCCGGAGGGCTGAGAGGCCGTGGGAAGGGGGTCTTAACGCCCGAGTGACGAGTGTCATGGCCAACGTCACATACGACTGTCCCCCAGAATCAAGCATCAGAGTATCCAGGTTCCTCTGCTCAATCCCTTCCCTCTCCTCTCTAGCTGCCAACTGGATCTGTCCACTGCTAAAAACGCAGCAGATGGTACATAAAATATGAAGCCACTTCAAAACTACACAAACTCCAACTCTGAGAGGCAAATAAAGTCTGATTAATCATCTGGAACAGAAGCGTCAACCTCCAGCTCATCGAAAATGTGATTATTTCTGTACATGTTTGACTATTTTCTGGAACAGCAAGAACACGCTCATCTGGAGATGACGGCTCCTGGCGGATGAGAGCAGAGAGCACTGGCCCTTGCTGGCCCCCCCCGGGGCTGCCCTTGCACCCCGATTTTCTTGTCATTCTTTCTGTTTCTGTTAACCGCCTACAAATGCCACGGCCAAGCTCTGTCCGCTCCTTGTGAAGAGCACACGGCCACACAGCTTTGCGCTTGCCAGTTCCCTGAGGCTGCGGTAACAAATTACCACGAGCTTCATGGCCCAAGACAACAGAAATTTGTCCTCTCACAGATTCAGAGGCCAGAGCCTGAGCCTCCTCCAACGGCTTTGGGGAGGATCCTTCTGCCTCTTCCAGCTTCTGGTGACTCCAGGCGTCCTGGGCGTGTGGCCACGTCGCTCCAGTCTCTGCCCTGTCTTTACACGGCCTTCTCCGAGTCTCTCCTCTTCGCTTCTCTCTCCTCTTCTTACAGGACGCTTGCCATTGAATTTAGGGCTCACCCTAATCCAGGATGATCTCATCTTGAGATCCTTAACTTAATCCCATCTGCAGAGACACTATTTCCAAATAAGGTCACTTCTTGTCATTTAGATCTTACTTCTTAGACCGGGCAGCTCAAACAACAGAACTTGGTTCTTTCTCAAGTCTGGAGTCTGGCAGTCCACGATCAAGGTGTCAGCAGGGTGGACTTCTGGCTTATAGACTCCACCTTCTCCCTGTGTCTTCACCTGGTTGTCCCTCTGTGCCTGTCTATGTCCTAATCTCCTTTTCTTATAAGGACACCAGTTATATTGTATTAGGACCCACCCTAGTGACCTCATTTTACCTATTTAATTACCTCCCTAGAAGCTCTGTCTCCAAATATGGTCACATTCTGAGGTAGCAGGGGTTAGGACTTCAAACATAAGTTATGGTGGGCACACTTGGGCCCATCACACCCTCTAAAGCTGATCGGCTATGCTGCAAGCTCAGATCTTTGATGCAAACTCACCTGGCAAGTGTGGAGGTCCTATTGTGTGCCCACCTTCTGCTGGGGGCTGAAGGGAGAGGGACTGAGGGGCTCAGCCTTGCTGGACACACCATGGTTTGAGTGTAGACACTGAGCGTGTTGTCACCTCTCCTATGAATCCCAGTGGTGAGCCAAGGCAGATATGACCATCCTTGGGATGCCAGGTGTGGCCATCTAGGCTCAGGGGACAGGGGCACAGCCATGGTTTCAGCATGGTGGCCGTGCAGGCTCCGATGACTGCTGCCTCACAGGAGTACCGCAGCTCTCGGAAGTCACCCACTCTCCCCAGACCCAGCCTGCAGCTGGACAAGGGCTGTCAGATATTAAAACAACAACAACAATATAAAGAAAAACAAAAGTGTACAGGATGCCTGCTTAAATTTCAAGTTCAGATTTTTAAAAAAGATTAATATAATAGAAGTAAGTTAGCATTAGTCAGCTTGGGCTGCTATAACAAATGCCATAGACTGGGTGGCTTAAAAAACAGGGATTTCTTTCTCACAGTTCTGCAGGCTGGACATCTAAGATCAAGGTGCCAGCAAGGCAGGTTTCATTCTGAGGACTCTTCTCTTGGCTGGCATCTCTCTGTGTACTCCCATGACCTCTTCTTTGTGGGAGAAAGAAGGAGCTCTCTGGTATCTCTTCTTACAAGGACACTAATCTCATTGGATCAGGGCCCCACCTTTATGACCTCATTTAACCTTACTTATTTCCATATAGGCCCTATCTCCAAATGCGGTCACATTGTGGGTAGGGCTTCAAGGTATACATTTTGAGGGGGCACAACATTCAGTTCATAAATAGTCCCAAATATTGCATGGGACAAAATTATACTAAAAATATTCATTGTTCATCTGAAATTCAAATTTAATTCATCATCTTGTATTTTATCTGGCAACCCTAACTTAAATCCAACCTTTCTTCAAAAGGTCAGGCGGGAGTTGGTGGCCCGAGACTCAGACCTCCTAGGGGTCCTGCAGGTCCTGAAAGTGGCTCCCAGTGGGCACACAGACCTCCCTGCCCCAGGCACTGGGCAGCTGTCTGGAGAAAAACTCCTTTGAACACCCACTGATTCAGCTGACCAGGCCAATGTGTGCTTCCAGGCCAACGCACAGACCTGGAAGCAGGTGCCCTCAGTGCGTGTCCCTGGTATAAGTCCCAGCTCCATGTTTTGAGAGAACTCACTTCTGAGTGTCTGATGAGAATTGCAGACATTATCCACATAGCTACTGACACAGAGATCTGGTCTACCGCAAGCCCCTGCTGACACAACGGCCCCTCTGCACAGATGCCTACCTCAGGACAAGGCTAAATGTGCTGGAGCACCGAACAGACTGACCCCAGTGCAGATCATGCTAACAGCTCCTTTCCCCAAAAAATAAATTCCCAAATTATTTTTATAATATTGACCCATTCTTTAGTTCTAAAATGATTACAATTTTTAAAGAATAAATTTAAATTTAAAAAATATCAGAACTCAATGAAATAGTTCATGTATGAGATAAAATTTGCATGTACCAAGTAAAAATATTAAATCACACAGTTTTCAGGCTACTTCTCTGTTTTAAATTTTAAATGCAGATAAAAACTTCGAGTGGTCACATAGAAGGACAGAAAGGAGGTAGCTCGTGTTCTGGGTCTTCCTCATTGCGGCCCCCGTGCCGTGGCTCGTGTCACACTGGTGCCTGGGACGTAAGCATTACTGGTGCGGGGCCACCGATTGTGGGCTGAGGTGATGGGGCGGCTCCACACGGGTGTGAACTCTGCTCAGAACAAACCCATGGAGCTGAGTCCCCTGTGCTGGGGCCCACTGTACAACTGAGATTTTTAAAAACCAAATTTCATGTAGAAAATAAAGCTTGTTAAAGACTGAATAATAACAAAAGGCTAATTTGAACTTGTATTTGTCAGAGTTCCCCAAAGGAGCAGAACCAGTAAGGTGTGTGTGTGTGTTTATACATACCTATATATACATACATACACATATATATGTATGGAGAGAGACAGAGACGAAGAGAAGAGATTTGTTACAAGGAACTGGCTCACGTGATTATAGGGGCTGAGAAGTCCTGTAATCTGCAGTCTGCAACCTGGAGACCCAGGAGAGGGGGTGGTTCCAGTCTGTGTCTGAAGGCCGGAGGACCAGGGGAGCTGACAGTGTAAATCCCAGTCCAAAGGCAGGAAAAGCCAATGTTCCAGCTCTTGTAGGCAGGAAGGAAGCGAAAAAGGGGTGAATTCCTGCTTCCTTAGCCTTTTGCTCTATTTAGGCCCTCAGCAGATCGGATGAGGCCCACCCACACTGGGGAGTGCACCTGCTTCACCCAGTGCTCCAGTTCAAATGTCAGTCTCATCCAGAAACACCTTCACTGACACACCCAGACACGACGTTTATCTGGGCACCCTGTGGCCCAGTCAAGTTGACACATGAAATTAATCATCACAGAATTATACATGTGTGTACATATGTATGTATATATGCACACACATGAGTATGTGTGCATATATATTGTGTGTGTGTGAGTATATGTGTGTGTGCACACATGTAATTAAAACTCAGTAGTAAATGGAGAAATTGTTTATGACCCAGAGCAAGGAAAGGCTTGTTCACAGGTAGGGGATAGTTTGTCACTGGTAGTGTTCAGAATTGCCTATAAAAAGTGACCATAAAAAGCCTACTGACTTTTCCTCGGTTTTATTCTGGTTTTTAAATTCTCAACAGACAATATTCTCCTTTACTGTCTACACCAAAGCCAGCTGTTCCCAATGCTGGGCCCTTGGGGTGACGCTCCTTTGCTACCCATCCCTGGGCAGGTCTCCGGTTCTTTTGGGTCTCAAACTGGGAGGGTCCAACGTGTTAAGGCTGACCCCAGAAGCTAGCTCCTCAGTAAGCCAAAGGCTGTGTGCTGCAGTGTTCCCTTTCTATGTGCCAAATATTCTTATTAGATTATTGACTAATCTGTGTGTGTCCCACTCTTTGGGGGAAGTGTGATTATCCCCATTTTACAGATGCAGAAACCAAAGCTTAGAGGATGTGATGTTTGTAAAGCCACTCGCTGCCAAGCAGTGGAGCCAGGCTTGGTGCCCAGACTTGCTGCCTCTGAGGTCCAGCTCCTGTCCACGTCACTGGGCCACCCCTCCCCTGGGGCAGAGTGAGGTCCACTCCTGGGGCCCACGGCTCTAAGATTGCCCCAAGCACTTACTGTTCTCTCTGCAAAGTCAAACCCTTCTTCAGGCTCTAATGAGGGTGGAGGGGGGTGCAGAGGGCTGGCCCTCTAGGGCAAGAGCTGAACAGCCCCACCAGTCACTGCTGCACTTCCCAGCTATGCTGCCACTGCGGTTGGGACCCCAGTGTCCAGGACGCGGGGGTGGGGCTGTCCACAGAGGGGGGCAGCCTGAGCCACGGGCAGGGCTGGGCCTGCATGAGGGCACCGACGGGCCATCCCTCTCGACTGATCAGATCACCCTGGCAGCCCAGATTGGTCAGAGGTGTCTGGCTGTGTCCCTGATCAGATTGGTGACAATATGATGACCTGTTCCCTGAAGTGACTTGGCCAGACAGCACTGGCTGGGGCTGAGGCATACTGGAAAGGAGGCTGAGTCCAGATTCTGAAAGTCCTTACCACCATGCTGAGAAGTCTGTCCTGCATCACAAGGTGCCAGGGACCCTGTCACTGTCAGATGATCTAGGCAATGCTTGTTCTAGCAATTCCAGAGACAGGGACCACCTTAGACCTCATCTAACGTGTCTGGGGCAGGGCAGACCCGGGAGCTGGACCCAGGGCGGCTGGCAGGATTCCCGGGCCGGCCTACTTCACATGCAGGCAACAGCGCACCCCAAAATTGACACTCACTCAACCAGCACTGCAAGCCTGGGGCAGGCCCTCGCTCTCCTGGAAGATGAAGGGAGAGAGGTGCAGGCTCTTCTTGAACACAGTCACTCTGCAGAGCAAGAGGACCCCCCACCCGGGACCCCATTGCCCACTCTTCCTTCCAGGAAATAAAGGAGCGGGGGCCGGGTGGAGAAGGCCCGAGGGCCATGGCACTGGCTTTCCCTCCATCGGGAAGAAACGGGACCAGGAGATGCCCTTGGCTTTGGAGAGAGGTCAGGCTGAGGAAGGGGCCACGCGCACTCTTCCCAGGACAGACCTGCGGCCCAGCTCCTCACTGGAGGAATTTATTTGCTGCTCCGTGTGGGTGCTGCGGACTCTGACCTGTGGGACTATCTACATTCCTCTTCTTCTCTTTCATCGTTTGTGACACAGAGGATTTCTCAATGCCTCCAGATCACAGGAGCATGTTCCAGCCCCTGCACCTCCAGGTGCTCAGCTCTATCAGGGGGTTCTGCACGTCCCCCCAGGCCAGGGCCACCAGATTGCAGGACATCCAGTTACATTTGAATTTTGGGTAACCATGAACAATTTTTTAGTATAAGGCATATAGGGCATCCTGTCTTGTCTTTTGCTGAATCACTCTGGACTCCTAATCTGGCAGGGGAAGGGGTGGGGCTGGGCAGGTGGAAGGCCTCCTTGCTGAGCCACACTCACAGGCTAGGCCAGGAGTCCAGGGTAAGGATGAGCCACACATAACCCCAACACACATCCTGTGCTCCTCCGGTCAACAAATGCTTCACCAAATCCAGGTCTTGAAAGAATAACTTTCCAATAGCTGGTGCTTTCCAACATGAAACAGCTTCCTCATGGAGTATTTAGCTCCCTGGCCCTGTAAGTGTTCAAAAAAGGGCTTGGGTAGATTAGCAGAAAAAAAAAATACATCACCCAAAGGATTGGAGAAAAAGCCCACCAAAGTCTCTTCTAGCTTTTAGATTCACTGAGCCATCCATCCACCCACCCATTCATTCATCCATCCATCCATCCACCCACCCACCCAACCAACCATCCACCCACCCATCCATACACCCACCCATCCACCCACCCACCCATCCACCCATCCACCCATCCACCCATCCACCCATCCACCCATCCACCCATCTACCCATCCATCCATCCATCTGTCATCTATCCACCCACCCACCCATCCATCCACCTGTCCATTCTGTAAGATAGTTAGAACTCTTTTACATCTGGCCAGTATATTTAGAAACAAGTTTATAGGTCCCAGACTTAGAGAAGCCATCTAGCAGGAGGTGGGGAAAAGATAAACAGATAGGTACAGCAAGACTGGATGTTTTGTGAACTTCTTAAATGCAAGGGCCAGGCCTGGAGTCTTCTCCATGCATCCATTAATAATTATTTGTTGAATGAATGTGTGTGATGGGAGGGTCATGGCACAGTCTAAGGAGTACAGGCTTTGGTCCAGACCACCTGGGTTGAAAGTCCAGCTCTGTGTGGCCCTGTGTAAATCCCCATCCTCCTCCCTGGTCCTCATCTGTAAAGTGGGAATGGACATGCACACTGTGTGGTATAATTGTAAGCATTAGATCACAGGTGTGAAGTGGCTTCGTCCTCACTCAACAATTCGTGGTGGTGGCCAATTACCATAACATAAAGGACATGGTGGGATGGGAAGGATGGGAGATCAAGGGACCATCGGGAGGAGGAGTCCACTCTGAGAGCTCGTGGAAGGAGCCAGAGCAGAATCCTGTCTGGAGCGAGCTGGGGGTCACGACCGAGTCTGCGGCTAAGAGTTTAGGACTGAGGAGATAGAACAGGAGCAAGTAGGTTGGGAGAAAACAGCAGAAGGGACAGAAAGTGCTTAAGCAACATCTTGGGACAAAACCCCACGTTTCCATGTGTCTGCAGAAACATGCTGGCCTGTTCTGCATCCAAGAACCCAGTACTGGACATGGAGTCAGAAGGCCCTCAGCTTCACGTCATGTGGTTTCCCCACAGCTCGGGGGTCCCAGAGGGATCACGCCCCAAGCCAGCTCCGGCCACCTCTGGGAGGCTGCCTGGAGCCCTGCACGGAGGACCTCAAGGACCCAGTGGGAAAGGGTGCCAAGACAGATCTGTCTGCCCCAGGCAGAGGCGGACAAAGCCATACGTTCACGTGCACGCTCTCTTTTGTCCACTGCAGTTCAAGACCTTGGAAGTGTAGAAATTAGACTCCATGAGTGTGATCCTAGAGGATTATTCCCTCATGATGAGACTCACAGAGACTAATCTCACAGGGGCTGAAGCAAAACAAAATGACAATTCATCTGGATATTAAATCACTGTCCTGTCCTATCCGGAGCATCTGCCTCCACTCGCTGGGGCCCCTGTGTGCCGTGTGATGGTGAGGGTGCTGCTGAAACCTGCAGGGCAGAGCGTGGCAGGGAGGCAGACACTGCGGTGATGGATAATTTATGTGTCCCCGGGCCACGGGGTGCCCAGATGGCTGGTGAAACACTCTTCCTGGGTGTGTGTGTGAGGGTGTTTACTGAGGAGATGAGCATTTGGGTCAGTGGACTAGGTAGAGAAGCTCGGCCCCCCCCATGTGGGCAGGTGCCCCCCATCTGTTGAGGGCCTGGATACAGCAAGGAGGCAGGGAAGGGCCAATTCTCTCCCTCTCTCTGTCCTTGAGCTGGGACATATGTCCACCTCCCCTGCCCTCGGATATCGGAACTCCCAGTTCTTGGGCTTCTGGTCTGCAGGACTTACACCAGCGCCCCCCACCCCTTCTCAGGCTTGCGGACTCAGACCGAGACGCACCACCAGCTTTCCTGCTCCTCCAGCCGGCAGATAGCAGACCGCGGGGCTTCTCAGCCTTCGCCGAGCCAATCCCGTAATAAATCTCCTCTTGTAAGTCTCTCTCCGGCCCACTGGTTCTGTTTCTCGGGAGAGCCCTGACTGATGCACTTGCACGGGGTGACACGTCATGGGGGCTGCCACCCCAAACAGCACAGAACCAGGCGGGAAACACACGGCCACCGTCGGCCTCTGGACTCTGCCTGTCTCGGTTGGCCCTGTCGTCCCACAATACGCTTCTTTCTAGACTCGTGTGTCCATGATCGAAACGTCCTCAAGTTGTGCTTCTGTGGACCTAGAACACATCTTCCTTCTCCGGCCGGAAGCCGGTCCGTTAGTTACTTTTCACAGGCAGCCACTTTTCCTCTTCTATTTGAGCTATTTCTCCCCATCTCCACATTTTGACCACACTTCCTGGTAACCGATTCTGTCTAATCCTCTCTTCCCCAAACAGACTCCGAGTCTGAGGAAGTCGACTCTGACACCTGAGTAGCAGTAAGAATGCCACAGTGCATGGTGATCCCAGGGAAAGGGAGTGCCAGCTGACAGCTGCACACAGAACGAGGGAATTAGGGAATAAGTGATTTGAAATAAGACCATCGGGTGCAGAAGGCATTGAGAGACCTTTATGGGGAATGGGTTGGTCACACACGGCCTCCAAGGACCCCATGGCGTGATCGTCCCTTACAAAGGGGAAATGCCCCTTTCCTGGGGAGGACAGGTGCTCACCACCTTAGCCAGGTGGCCAAGCCTAGCATCAGCAGACATGCAGCAAACTGCCACAAGGGTTGTGGGTGTGATGCGATGCTGAGGCCCACACAGCACCCCTGTAGTGCCCCAGCCCAAAAGTTGACCCTGCATCTAATGACGAGGGAGCCATAATCAGGCACATCCAGAATGTCAATCATTTTATAAGAAAACTGACCCAGACTCTCCAGAAATGTCAATGTCATGAAAACACACGGACAGGTAGGTATACCTTTCTGAAGCTCCTGTTATGGGCTGAACTGTGTCCCCCAGAAAACATATGTTCAACTCCTAAAACCCAGTACTTGTGAATGTGGCCTTATCTGGAGATAGGGTGTTACAGAAGTAATCAGGGTAAAACGAGGTCATGAGGGTGGCCCTGACCCAATGACTAGTGTCCTTACATGAAGAGGAAAACACACCACGAAGACAGGCAAGCAGGGAGAATGGCACGGGAGGATGGGGCAGAGGTGGGGGTGATGCATCTGTAAGCCCAGTAACTCCACAAGGGCCTGCCGCCACCAGAAGCTGGGGACGCAAGGAAGGGTCCCCGCCCGCCCCCCCACTGGCACCCAGAAGAGACCAGCCCTGCCGACACCTTGATTTCGGACTTCTGGCCTCCACAACTGTGAGACAGTAAGTGTCTGTTGTTCTAAGCTACCAAGATTGTCGTAATTTGTTACAGCAGAGGTGAGAAACTCATACACCCACCAATGAGAAGAAGGTAACCAAACAAGGCACTTAATAGAAACTTATTTTGTTTTTATAAAAAACAAAAGAACAGAGAAAAGCTGTCCATGACATTTTGAGGGAGAATTGGGGACACTTGAATCTGGACTGTATGTTGATGTGATCATGCTCATTTCAAGTGCCTCAGGTGAGGTGACAGTGTGTGGCCCTGCTGGGGAACGCCCTGCTGCTCCAGCACCTGCCCAAGTGTGGGCAGGGAGGGGACAGGATGTTGTTCACAACTCGATTCCAAAGGTTCCAGTGAACGGAAGAGGGGGAATAAGGCAGATGTGTCCAGATGTTAACAAGCAGTGAGTCTGGGTAAGTGTTTACGGGTTTGTTTCATGATCAGCTTTGCTTTAGATTTGAATTCTTGTAAAACCATTTGGGGAAAGAGAGTTAAGGGGAGGTGCAGGCTTCCTGTTCAAGTCAGACGGCAGAAGGGCTCCTGAGGGAGGGGCAGGCGGTGCTGGGGGAGCCGCAGCGCTGGCCACCCCCAGGCTGCAGCG
The DNA here is from genome assembly GCA_023783475.1 of Daubentonia madagascariensis. Taxonomy (NCBI): domain Eukaryota; kingdom Metazoa; phylum Chordata; class Mammalia; order Primates; family Daubentoniidae; genus Daubentonia; species Daubentonia madagascariensis. The sequence goes on along the minus strand of JAKFHU010000600.1, from coordinate 756,414 downwards.
AGTGCACCTGCCTCCAGCTGGTCCATTGCGTGTGGTGGGCGCAGAGGGCAGAGCACCACACTCACATCTGTGATCCTTGACTCCAGAGTGGCCGAGTCAGCGGGTTTGAGGAATTAAACTTAAGTCGGGGAGTTCTTCCTCTCTTTCCTTTATCCTTTTGTCCCTTTACAGCATGAATGTCAAAGCTGAGCCTTTGCAAACGCTCCGGATGCGACTGTTCACATGTGCACCCGCATCTCTGGCCCCTTGCCCCCTGCCCAGGTGGTCAGGAAGAGAGAGATCTTAGATGTTTGAGTTTGTCCCACGTAAGTAGAGCTGTGTTTTCCCCGGAGCCCCACCTTGGAGGGGAGATGGAATCGGCGAAGAGAAAGCTTTTCCCACGTTAGGCAACACTCTAGAATAGTCAGGGTCTGTGAAAGGATACAGAGGGCTTGGCACGGCTGTCCTGAACCCCAGCCCCCCACAAATAACCCAGCACCATGCGCCCTTGAGGAAGTGCGCCTGGAGAGACTTAAATGCAGCTATCCACTGCGCGGATGCTGAGGTGAGACAGCGGCGGCTCCCGCAGGGGTCAGCACACCAGGGCATCTGCGCCAGATGCTCCCCTCGCCCCTGCAGCTCGGCCCTCCACTCCTCTCCCCTGTCCTCTCTGGGAGGCTGACCCGCATAAGGGTTTCCGCAGGCTCTCCTGCCCTCTGCTTTCCGGGTGGGTTCGGCTACAGGGAGGCACGAGAAAGACAGAGAGCATGGAAGGAGCAGCCGCCCCTGGGCTGCCACTCTGGCGGTGTCCCTCTGCAGAAGGGCGCCCCAGCTGCCCGGCCTCCCACGGCCGCAGCCACCCCCTCCAGGCTCCGGGGAGTCCTCTTCCCTTTGCGCTGGCCCTGGGGTGCTCACTGCCCCTCCCCCCCCAAACCTTTTACCGTTGTGGGGAGATGCCACATGCACTAGCCTTAATTATCCGTGACTCCGGCCAGGACCGGGATTAACACTGTTTCTCAGTAACAAACCTCCCCTAAGATACTCGTGAGCAGTGCTATTGGATCCACGTGGATAGGGAATTTTGGCTGTTACGTTGAACAAGCCCATTGGCCAAAGAGTTGGTGACCACCTTGTCCCCATTTCCAGAGATGGGAAGACACTCAGCTTTCCTGAAGGTGGTGATGTTCAGGAGGAGGAATATTCAGGCCCCTGGACACTTAGGTAATTCTGCAAATGACGATGACAACATCAGTCACAAGGACCAGCACTTCCATCTCCCCAGGGGTGCCAGGAGCTGGGCCTGGCAGGGTCGTGTGGGCTTCACATAGCTCGTCTCACTGCCCGGACCTGGCTGGCGTAGCTTTTCCTCCCACCTTTTAGATATCGGGGGACTGAGGCAAAAGGCATTAAAGTCGGGTCCACCAAGTGCCACATGGTGAGTAAGGGGCAGGTGCCCCCTGCTGAGGCCCAAGCGGCACCCAGCACCCCATGCCCACTGTGCAGATGCTCATCTTAGCACCTGTGCCGTGGATAGCTGCGTTAAGTCTCTCCAGGTGCACTTCCTCGAGCACGGAGGCGCCTTGCTCCTCCATTTTCCCAGGGCAGACAGAGAGCTGGACCTGGAAAACCTCCAGCCTTTGTGCCTGGCCCGCTCTGACCATGAAAAGCAGGGGGCAGAGAAGTTCCTTTCTTCCTTATGATTGTCTCTAAAGCCTTTTTCTCTCCCAAGGTTCACAGGTGATGAAAAATGCGTTTAATTCCATCCATGGCTCTGCATTCATTTCCACCTTGCCTAAGAGGGCCAGTGGAAATTAATGTGCACATGGGCATCTGACCATTTGTCAATAAAAGCCCTGGTCTCTACACCTTTGAACTCCAATAAGAAAATTAACCACCATCATGAGGACAGTGCACTTGCCTGTCTGGATTCAGCAAGGTAATCAAACTCAATCGATCCTGGTATCGCACAGCTTTAATTAGCACCCAGCTCAGGTCTGTGCAGCCCAGCAGCGTATCACAAGGAGCCCGTGGACCTGGGCTCTTGCTTTTTAATCTCCAGCAATGATCCGAAGATTATGAGAGTGTCCGTTTTACATATTTATACTGATTGCTTTTTCATTTACTCCACTTTCCATTATGAAACACAAATGGAAAGGTGTCCTAGAACCAGCTTAATTGAGTTCAAGTTGTGTCTCTGGACATCAAGTGATGTTAAAAGCACGTTCTGTTTCAGCTAAGTTATTATTTGGCCCTAAACCAAATGGATCTCAATTTTTCAAAGAGAATGCATCAAATAAATACATGTGGGGTAAAATTCAAAATAAAACCATCTCTGTCATGTTGATTTTCTTCATGCTGAAATACATGGTGGAAATGAGCACTGGAATTAGACACAAACAACTTTCCAACATAATGCAGAATAAATTTTAAAACCCATCTTAAAATGAGAACACTTTGAAATATAAATAGGAGTAATCTAACAAGTGTCTAAATAGACAAGATATCCTGCTCTGTAATGTTGCATAATTACCCTGGTTCCACAAAGGCCCTCAGAGACATTACGACGACGCATTAGCATTTGCAAATCTAGGACAGGGGACCTGGGTTCAGAAGGCAGCAGGACACGCCCAGGTGAGCACAGCCATGGGTGGCTGTGCTGAGACCCCATCTAACCCAAAACCCAGACCCTTCACCATTCTCCCCAGCCACCCCTGCCCCAGGGTCCTGACAGATCAAACTGCCCATCAGCAGTTGTTTACAAAAATACCAAAGTTTCACATTTCAAGTTGACTAGCACTGAAGTGCTGAACACTGCCATTTCCCCAAGTCAAGGACTGAGCAGTGTTATTTGAACTGGAGGAAAGTACAGAGCCTGCAAGCTGAGTCTAAGACTCAAGCTCAAAGCAGGAACCAAAGTTTACCGAGTTTGACTCATTTAAAATGGTCAAAGCTAGACAGAGATGCCAAACACTTCCTCCTGCAGGGCAAGCTCCAGGAGGCCTGGCCATTGATGGCCACAGTGAGTCCCAGGCCACTGTGAGTGCTCTGCTGACAATGCTCCACCCCTGGGGGCCACTCAGCACCTGCTCTTTGAAGCCTCTTCCAAATGGAGAAGAGTCCAAGATCCAGGAAACAGCCTCAAGGCAGCCACTAAACTCCATTATCTGAAGATAAAAGTACCAGGAAAAGTGTTTTCTTTTCAACTTAGCTTGTTTCTTAATTAGATGACTGGCTTCAGGGTGGAGCCCTTTAATGAATAGGACAAAGGAAGCCTAATACTGAAATATGTGAAACGCAGGCGCAACTGGAAGATAGAACAATTAGATCTCCCCAAATCAAGGATCCCATTTCTACACTGAATCTTGGGTCCCCAAAAGAGGGGACTGCCACAGGTCTGGACAGCACATGCCTCCACAGCACACCTGGAGGCAAGGGCACTCTCCCTAGGCCATGGGCAACCTGACACTAGTCAGCCCACTCTGTGATCAATCATTCCCCATGGGAGACCTATCCCTCAGTAGCAAATGTTTCCGTAACCTCTAGGGGTCCAAACCACACTTTTCTTACCCAAGTGTGCACAGAAATGGGTAGTACCTTGTAGTGATAACCATTTACTGCAAAGAGCTGCTGCCAAATGCAGGTTTGTCTGCCCACCAACCGGGAACCAGACAGGAGAAGCGAGAGGCGGTTTATTCAGTGCCGGCAGCCAAGGAGACGACGGACTATCTTCTCAAAGAACATCTCATCTCCTCTGCTTACTGAGCAGCTTGTAAAGGGAAGCGGTCCAGGGGGTTGGGGGCAGAAAGCAAGCTTTGTGCACGTCACCACGACTTGCTGGGCAGTTATTGGCAAATAGGTCATCTGGGGGATCTGGCCATCAGCTGTCTGCCTGTGGCTTGCTCTGGACTTTTGATCTGTCTTCCCCCAAGGTTGCTTCCTGATCTTGTGCCCTGTGGCCGTGTAAGCAAGCAGCAGGTTAATGCTAAACTTTTAAGACAGAACAAGCCAAAAGCACACTGGAAACAAAACAGCTTCCCTTGAACTGGCCTGACGTTATAGTCTGAAGGGGTGCGCTCATGCAACTGCCACCAGCCACCGATGGCACCGTGTGAAGCTCTCACCTGTGATCCGCCAGCCATTGCGCACACCAAGGTCAAGTCCTCTCACGGTACAAAGTAACCTCTGGTACCCCCCAAAGGCAGGGAGATGAGGTAATGCAATACAAAAGAAAGTAGAGTTTCAGACCTGAGAGGAATCTGTCCACTTACAACTCTTGGGGTTCCATGAGGAAAAACAGAGTTTCCTCCTTAAAAGAAAAGCCTGTGGTGCCTTTTCTGTTTTACCTAAGAGATCACAGGCTCTTAGAAAAATATTTTTCTTAGGTCCCCTCACGTGGCACAGAGGGTGGCAAGAAGGAGGGACATACAGAAGTAAATGGAGAAGCAGATAGAACTCAGTCTACTGAGAAGGTTTTACAGAGAAAACAGAGGCCTTAAAACTATATATGTGTGTGTGTGTGTGTGTGTGTGTGTGTGTGTGTACATGGCCTAAATATCAGTTCTAATTAAGTTGCCTTTTGAGTACAGAACTCCTAAAAAACAATTTCCTAGTTGTGATTCCTCCTCAGGCTGTTTTACTGTCTCTTCTGCTGCTTGCTGGGCTCCTGTTGCCACACGAGTAGCCCAGGAAGCCGCCGGGCCACTGTGGCAGTGCTTTCTGCCCTTCCTTCCCGCCGTGTGACAGATGGCTCTCAGTCAACCATCACTCGCAACCCGTCAGCGCTCTCAGGGCATCCCCATACTCATGCGGTGGCCCACAAGCGTCTGAAAGGTGAGCCACGTCACTCCACGTACGAGCGGCTGCACACCCTGGGATTTCCCCCGTGAATGCTTCAATCCCTTTACATATGTCCTGGACCCTCAGCTCCTGGGGGCTTGCCACCTGGTCTGCAATAGGCAGGTCTATGCAAACCTACCCCCCAAATCCAAGGAAGCTGAGAGGCCAAATAAACAAGCTGACAAATCCGGTTTCTCAGAAAGAAACATTGAATAGGACTTATAAACTGAGGCCATGTCCCAGGTGGCCATGAGGCAAGATAGTGGATCCTTGCACTGTTAGCCCCAGACCCCAGGCTTAGACACCACAGGGAAGGAATATCTAGGACAGCTAAAGTCGACCCCTCTGGAAAAGGCAAGGATGCATGAGAATCTGCATAGAGGCAGGATTTATGGTACAGTAGAGAAAGTGGAAATTTTAGAGGCATTCCCAGAATAGGGGTTAACCATAAATTGATGCAGTTGCTCCGTGCTCCACACTCCCTGTGGATTTTATTATGCAGTTTATTTTGGAAGTGTTGATTCATGGAGCTTTCTCCTCATGAGATTGTGAGCATCTCAAAGGCTTCACTTTGGATTGACCTTCTCTGTGCCCCTGAGGGCAAGTCCCCTCCCTGCATGGGAGCTGGAGCTCAAGAAATAAGTGTGGAGTTGAAAACATGGATGGGGGGGGTCCCATGAAAGAGGAGCAGGGTGAGCGGAGAGCCCTGGGAGGGGCAGGTGCTCTGTGGGTCTGGGCACAGCTGCAGTGCAGAGATGCCCGGACTGCGGTGCGGCGAGCGTCCTAGCTCGGAGGGATGAACCCCGGAGTCTGGAGCGGTTGTGAAAGGCGGGAATCTGGCCTTTCTGAGAGAATAAACAAGGAAAAACAAGAAATAAAGAACAAGGAAAAAAAGACCCTCCTGGGTGCTGAGAATGTGGCTCTTGCAGATTCGGGTTCCAGAATAACCCTGGTCACACACGGTTGATGTTCGTGTCCTTTCTTGTGTCGTCCAAGACGAAGGCTGTCAAATTGTGTTCCGTATACCCTGGGGGTGCCAGAGAAAATTTCAGGGTATGCATGAGGTCAAAACTATTTTCATAATCTTACTAAGAAGCTATTTGCCTTTTTCACTGCGTCGACATTTGCATTGACGGATGCTTGCAAAAGCGACGGCAGCAGGGGAAATATGGCGCCTGATGTGAATTAAAGCAACGTCTCCAAAAGTGCCACTGTCATTGTTGTCTTCACCCCCACACACCTGCAGTAAGGTCCGTAGATCCAGGATGGATGGTAGATAGACAAGTAGACAGAAATAAGATAGAAAAACACCAGTTTTACTTAACGATGTCCTTGATGAAGCAGCAAAAAATATTAACTTCATTAAATCTTGACCTTGGAGTACGTATCTTTTTCATATGCTGTGTGATGAAATGGAAGTACACATAAAAAGTTTCTGCTGTACACAGAGGTAACACGTTGCCTCAAGGAAAAGCACTTGTGTGACTGTTTGAATTACAAGCTAAACTAGCTGTTTTCTTCACGGAACCACATTTTCACTTGAAAGAATATCTATAATAGTACAAACTATAGTTATTTTGATATGGATATTTGGCAGATATTTTCTTAAAAATGAAAAAAAGTGAGCCTATCACTTCAAGGAAAACAACTAACAGTATTTGTGAACAATAATAAAATTAAAGATATTAAGCAAAGATTAGAATTTTGGAGAACTTGTATCTGCCATCTAGAGACTGACAGTTCCCCGTACTTAAAATTTTTTTCTGATAAGTATTGATATCCAGGAATGTAATTTTTATATCAGTAATGTACTCTGTAAATGTTTGGAAGAATCTTCATAACTCAGTGACTTATTATAACATTTTCAAACAACCAATGCATGATGTCACAAAACCACGCATGTTTGAAATCTCTATTCAATGACAGACCAATGTTCAGCTTTTTAAAAACATGCAGAAGTCAAAAGATCAGTGATGTAGTTCCAGATTCCATATTGCAAATAACCTTTAGAAAACTATCACTTGTTAAGTTTTGATGTAGCATCAAAAAAGGATCTCCATAATTGTCTGAAAAGTCTATTACAATATGCCTCCAGTTTTCAACTGTATATCTGTGTAAGGTTGAATTGCTCTTGTATACTTCACCCAAAGTAATACATTGCAACAGTTTGAGCGCACACGGGGAGCAGGGGAGCCCATCTGTCTTCTGTTGCAGCAGACACTAAGAAGGTCTGCAGAAATGCTACCCGGTGCCATTCTTATCAGTAACTTTTGCTTTATTTTGGAAAATATTTAATTTTTGTTAAAAATAGGTTATGTTTACACATCGTGGGCTTATTGCAATTTTTATTTTAATAAATAAACAAACATTTCAAACGGTTTCCAGTGTTAATTGCCCACATGGTAAATATCCATAGACATAACCTACCTGCACACAAGTTTTTTGGGTTCTCAATAATTTCTAAGAGTACAGAATGTTCCTCAGACTAAAAATTTGAGAACCATTGGGCCTGAGTCAGTGGAGCCCTGGCCAATCACTTCTCTGCCTTGGGGCTTCTCAAGGATTGTTCTGACTCTTATTTGTCCCATTTTATGCCTTGTCTCCTCCCCACGGCCCCAGCAGCTTTACTGAGGTAGTTGACGAATAAAAGTTATATACACACATTCAAGGTGTTGAAACAAGCATCTCAAAGAGACTTCTGCACTCCCACATTCATTGCAGCATTATTCACAATAGCCAAGATGTGGAAACAGTCTCAGTGTCTCCTGACAGAAGACTGGACAAAGAAAATGCGATGTATACATAATGGAAAACTATTCTGCCATGAAAAGAAGGAGATCCCGCCATTTACAACAACATAGATGAACCCGGAGGACACTGTGCTAAGTGGAAGAAGCCAGGCACAGAAAGACCACGTGGTCTCCCTCACATGCCTTGTCTCCTTGCAGGTGGTGTCTCCGGGGCCCCGGCCTGCCCTGCTCCCTCTGCCCTCCCAGCCGGAGCAGCTGCAGGCCGCTCACTGGCTGTGTGACTTGGGCACTTACCTCCAGACCTCGTACGCCCCAGCACATGTGCCTGGGAAACGGCCCCTTCCCTTCCTGCTCCTAGGGCTGCTGCAAGTGCAAACCATGTCCATGAATGTCCAGCTACTTCTTAGCTCCCACCTGTGCAGGAACGTGGAGGCCCAGAAATAGCCACACCCAGTGCTGACTGCCGGGCTGGGGTTGGCGTCCTGGGGCAGCCAGGCTGCCCTGGGCTTTCAGGGCTGGCTGTGTGGAGCTGGCAGGTAAGAATGAGCTGCAAGAAGAGCCTGCGCGGACAGGCAGGACAGGGGGGACAGGCAGGACAGGGGGGACAGGCAGGACAGGGAGGACAGGGTGCCGACGGGCAGGGAGGGAAGGGGAGGAGGTGGGAGGGCCAGCAGGGCTGTGGAGGCGGGGGCAGGGTGTGGCCCTCAGCGCTCATTCAGCACGTGCGTCTCACATGGAGCTACAGAGCACCTGTGCCCCACAGACCTGGCCCCTTGGCATTTCCACGAGAGAGCCTGACCTGTGGGCAAGTGGCCATCTTCCTGGGCCTGGGTTCCTCCTCAGACATGCAGGCAGTTTCCCATCCTCTGCACTGTCCCTGGAGCTGTCCTCTGTCCCCACTCTGGCAGATCACAGCCCTCCAGGGTGGCCAGCACAGCTGAGGCCAGCTGAGGCCGGGGGCCACCTGTTGTGTCCTCGCACCCCAGCCTCAGCTGTGGCTACTACATGGCTGTGTCCACTACATGGCTGTGTCCAGGGACACCTGCAGGGTCAGAGGTGGGGCCTCCTGCACTGTCCTGGGCACGGACCTCCCGGGAGGGGCTGAGCGTGTGGGGCCGGCATGGCTGTGGGGGGCGGCAGCTCCTGCACAGAACTGCCTGTGCTGCCACCTCTATCCTAAGCCCCTAAATCATCTCCAAAGACACTTAATTAAACCACAAATCAGATAATCTAAGGGCTCGGGTTTGTTTTGTTTTGTGTTATCACATGTCAGAAGCTGGAACAGTAAGCAGCGAAGTCCTCCCACTGCACCACAGCCCGAGCTGACTCACAGTCCTTTCCCTGACTGGTGGGGTGCCCATGGTGGGATGCCAGCCAGAGCCAACTCCGGGTCCCCCCCCAGGCCTGGGCAAGGTGCAGAACTGCTCCTGCCTCAGTTTCTTCTAAAAGGGGGATGAAAATGGCACGACCTCTCAGGGCTGCTAAGCACGGGTCCAGTAAACACTCGATAAATGTGAACTGCTGGGATTTTCCTCTGCGCTCCACGCAGCAGGGGGTTTCTGTGCGTGCACTTGTGTGTTCACGGAGACCTCCAACGGAGCTGCAGCTTCACCACTAAGACCAGGGCAAGTCACATACTCTCTGGCCTCAGTCCTCTCCCTGGCAGACTACGGATCCATCCTCCCCCAGGGTCTCTGTTCCAAGCCTCCTTGGGCCGGTTGTAAGAACAGGAAAGTAATCTAAGCCCAGGCAGGCTGGACAACCACACGCCCCCGCAGACTCACGTGGCTCAGGGAGAAGGGGCCGTGGCATGTCCCAGCCCACGGTTCTTTCAGGGGCACCGCTGCGAGAGGAGGTGACATGAAGTGGACAAACAGCCTAGGGATTTATGGGCTACACAGTCTTGGTCACAGCGAGCGGGTAGGCAAGTGTAGGGCTGCGTTCCCCGGCGCCATCCCCGGCAGTGCACAAATGACGTTGCCACCTTCCGCGGTGTGGTGTGATGCAAACACACCCTGCAGAACCACATGGCCCCTCCCTCTCCAGGTGCCCGTCTGCATTCACCTGCCTTTCAGCCCCTGATCTCTGTTCCTGTCGTGACCTCATTGGGCCTGTTTTTCCAGGTGCTTCCGCTGTCACGAGCTGGAAGTTTCCTTCTTGGGGTAATGATGGGCCCTGCCTGGGTTGAGTAGATCTGTTTTCTTATCACCCTTTGATTTTGAATTCTGCTTTTATCTGGCAGGAGCCTGTTTTTCTTATATCAATTTTTATTTATGTCTGCATATTTAAAAAGTAATTTATGAAAACTCTTTTCTTCTAATGTGTCATCCCTCATCTTCATTAGCACTTTTTTTTCCCTGCAGCAACTGTGAGTATGTGCATGGTGCCGAATCCAGAGAAGGGGACACCACCCTGCCTGGAGACGCTGCGTCTTCTGGTAGGGGACAGAGCCCTCAGGCAGGCGGTTGAAACACGGTGGGCCAGGGAATGTGGTGGAGTTTGACCACAAAGAAAAAGTGACTTTAAAAATGTCAGGAGTTTCACATGGAAATTGCTGTGCTAACAAGCACTTTCTGTATTAGTAAGAGTAAGGCCTGCTGGTGTAAGAAACAAACCCCAAAGCATCAGTGGCATAACGCAGTGGAGGTTTCTGTTGCACACGAGGGCCTTTCGCACCATGGTGATTTGGGGACTCAGGCTCCCGCATCCCAGGCTGCGAGACCCCCTGGGGCCTTGGCCACTTTGCCTTGAGTCATCTCACAGGGGAATAAGGGAGAGACACACTCTCAGCCCAGAAGTGCCACATCCTACTTCTCAAAATACATCCCTGATAACCGATCCCATGGCCTGAACTAGTTGCACGAGCTGTTGGGAAATGGCGTTCCTGGCTGCATAGACACTTCCCAGCAACAACTGGACGTGGAGGAAGGGCGCACGCATCGCAGTGGACAGCTGGCCGCAGCCATCTGTGCGGTGGGCAGACGTGGGCCCTTTGTTCTGTGGAGACCTTTGTCGGGAGGCTTAAGGCAAGTGCCCACCCCATTCCTGGGGAAGCGCTGCACTAGGCAATGAACCCAAATGCAGCTCCCTCAGATGGGGGTGTTGAAGGTTGTGTTTAATGAAAGAGGCAGCCTTGCTGCAACAACAGGAAAACACCTAATGCCACCACGTCCCCAGGAACAGTTAAAGATCCATCCTGCCAGCTCTCCCACTAACAGGCACCCGCAGGAGCTCTGTTTTGCACAACTTCTGAAAAGAGCTGAGTGGACAGAAAAGAGATGTAAATCTCTCTCTTTCAGAATTATTTTTTGAGAATCTGCTTTTACAGAGTTCCTGAGTAAACAGCAGGAGAACGAGCTACAGCCTCAACCATATCTCCGGGGCAGAGTCACATCTCCTGTGACATCCCTGCTCCAAGGAGGGGCAGGAAACCAACTCCCAGACTTTGACACCCTCACAGTTTTTGTCATCCACCTGCTGCCGCTTTTGTTATCAACTGACAGCCAGTGCTATTTTTTTTCTCTTCGCCCCCCTTAAAATCAGCGAGCCACTCGGCCTCACTGCTGGCACCCCCTTCTCTTCCCTTGGGACGCCAGGCCACCTCCCTGCTCACCTTCCCTTTCCTCTCTCTGTCTCTCTCCTTCTAAAAGGATAAAATAAACATTTTACTTTTATATATTCTAACCTCTGCGTGAGAAACCTTTCTCCAGCTGCACCACGAGCGCCCACTGGGCTCCCACACCGGCTCTCACACCACGGTGGTGCACACAGCGGGGTAGTGCCAGGGAGGGAGCATGGCACCACAACGTGGAAGGGAATCCTGCTCTCCCTAATAGGACTTATTGCCAGGATATATTATTAAATTAAAATCAAATCACAAGGAATAGGATGATGCTCTAAAAATATTTCTTTTTATGAAGAATTGGAAAAATGGAAGAAAACAAATCAAACAAATCAAAAATGAATTAACATGGGGGCGGGGGATGCCGGCAGAAGAGGAGGGAAACCCTCTGAATCCACCTTATTTTGCAGATCAGATTTTGAAACCATGTAATTTTTAAAATAATTCTTAAAGATTGACTAAAAAAGAAAATAAAACCAGGAAAATTTAAAAACAACCTGGAATAGGCTGCATTTCAAGTCGGTGGCACACATGCACGGAAAAGGTAAGCATGTTTGACTTTAAATTCAGTATCTGAGCTCTGCCCCCCAAGAAGCACACAGGGCTGCGTTCAGATGTTTCCTTGTTAGAAGGAATATCGTTATTTTGAAAGTTTCTCATGAATACTTGTATGATGAATCAAATGCTAATTGTATTGATGTCATTGATGTCAAGATTTCCAGCATAACAGAAAACAGATGCAAATTTAACACCAAAGAAGTTAAGGAAACATCCAGTAGTCTTAAATCCGAATTGGGAATATCACTGTAAACTAATGATTTGTTTCTCTTGTTTAAAAAATGTCTTATCTGTATTTTTTAACTCAATCTAGAAGAATGCCCAGAAACTTCAACCGTCCAGAGCAGTGAACACCCTCGCGCCTGGATTGTGTTCTCTAAACGCAGTTTTCCACTAAGAAGAATCAGGGCTTTTCAGAAAAATGGCAAAGTCTGGTTTTCAGGCGGGAACCACGCAGAGCCAGCTTGGGGAGCTTGTTGTGCCACAAACAGAAGACCTTACCAGCGGCCACTGCGGTTGTGTCCACAAGACATGGGTCAAAGGAGACATTTGAGCATCTGAAAGAGTCTGACTGGTATTGATTGAAAGGCACTTATGATTTCATGGGGACACTCAAAAATAAAACAAAACTCAATCAATCGTCATTGGCGGTTGCTAAGGTAATCACTCATTCCTCTGAAAATTAAAGGGGGAGGGAAGATTCAAAATTTACTTGGATTCTCCTGTACAAAATGTATTTCAGGATTACTAAATATTTAATAGTTGATTAAAAGTTTTTTATATAATGTGCTGGCTTATAAATTCAGAAAGGATGATAAAATTACAAAATCATCATTTTGCAACACCAGTGAGCTGGTGGACCCAGGATACTTTTTGTCAGTGCTCACCAAGCCCATAGGTGAGGCGTTGGTGGAGGAAGTTGTGACGGACGGGTCAGGCTGACCGCACGCACCCATCCGTGTTGACCCAGCTACAACGGCCACACCCGGACTTCACAGGCCTCCTGCCTGACAGGGTGGGAAGAACGTGCACACGCCCGCAAAGCTGAGCTGCAACCTCACTGCGTCTTTAGAGCTAACATCCATTTATTGGAAATTGGCAGATAAAGCACAAAAAGAAAGTGGTCAGCCAAATTGAGATATTCTAAGGTAAAATGAGCTGATACATCAACAATAAGTTTAAAAAGCCTCTGTCCAAAGAAGAAGAGAGGAGGGACTGTCACAGATTAAATGGAACTCAAGAGATACCACAAGCAAACACACGTGTCAACCCGTCTTCATTCAAACGAATCAAATATAAAAAGGCACCTTTGAGAAAATTGAGGACATTGGGTATGGTCAGGTGAACTTAACCAGTTGCCTGAAGTCATTATCGCAGCAAATGACAGAGTCAGGACTCAAACCTGGACAGTGAAGCCCTAGTCATTTATGCACAACACCACCATGAAGATACACAAATAGATACACAACACCAAGATGCCTTTCTCCCGGGGTGTGAAGTCAGTCTAACGCGGAAAAGAAAACCCTGAAACAGCCGGCAGCTGGTAAGGGCTGACGTCCAGTGCTCTTCAACGCTGTTTGGCGAATGGTCAAATGAATCTGCGCGTTTTGGACAGGAGAACCTCTATCGCTCGAGATTGGTGGCCAGTCCTTCCGTAGGACCCGCCCCACGGGTTCGCTTGAATCTTAGAGAGACTCAAAGAGCCCCAGACACTGAGACGTGGCTCCAGGATCCAGAAGCCACGCAGAGCCGACTTTTCCTCTGGAAATGGAATAAACACCATAGTAAGAATGAAAACGCAGACCTCATTTCCACGGTTAGTTAGAAGTAGGAGATATCTCTCCGTGGCCAGAGGGCATCTTCTGGTTTCTCCTGAGGAGCACTTTCTGCTCTGTGTCCCCGTACACTGTCCCCCTCCGGGGCCTTTCTGCTCTGTGTCCCAGTACACTGTCCCCCTCTGGGACCTTTCTGCTCTGTGTCCCAGTACAATATCCCCCCCGGGGCCTTTCTGCTCTGTGTCCCAGAACACTATCCCCTCTGGGGCGTGGCCTGGGCAGAGGAGGGGCCCAGGGGAGAGAGGTGGGATGGGGCAGGATCTTTCTACCCACAAAGCACAGCTCACATATTTGAGGCGGGGAGCGGATGCTTTGCATAAGTATGCCCAGCATTCCTGCAGCAATTTAGGAAAAGGCTCTTTCATGTGAGAACAGCTGAGGGCTCTGAATTCAGCGGTGGCACAAGCAGGATAGAACCAGCAGGCTACAGTCAAAAGGGACACTTTTTTATCCCCCATACAGGCAAATATCTCCTATTGGATAGAAATACAAGCACAGGCCCAGGTGATGCCAGGTGGGAATTTAAGATTTGGTGAGGATTCCTTTCTTCAGCCTCCTGATATGAAGGCAGGCTCTCTGGGCTATTGCAAAGCTCTGGTCCAGGAACAACGGGCGGCTGGGATAATGCAGTTCAGAGGGGCTGCCGCAGGTGGACACGGGGAGGGGAGCCCTGGCCCAGGGGATGCCACTGGGTCTGTGGGTTGGGGCTAGAGGGGGAGGATCTGCCCTGCAGTGAGCAGCCAGCATGATTGGCATTTGGCGCAGGATGAGGAGACTACACAGAGGACAAATCCCCGAAGAATCTCGCCCCAGGGTTGGAGAATGATGCAGCTGCACACCTGCTTCCTCATCCTGCCTCTCCCAGGCCACCTGCTGCCCCAGGGTGCCGTCTGCAGCCAGCCTGCTGCGCAGCTGTGAGATTTTACCTGCTTTTATTTGTACAGGAGAGAGGGGTGGAGAGCTCCAGCTCTCTCCTCCCAGGACTGGAAGGATGAGAGAAGCCTACAGCCCGTGCCCCTGGAGTTGTGCGAGGGGCTATCCGGCTGCAGCCTGGCCTGGAGGAGTCACCCCCACCTCCCGTCTGAAGCTGCAGACCAGGCTCCTGGGTCCCGCCTTAAGGGTCTGCTGAGACCCCCACCTGCCAATCAGACAAAGCCGCAGTCAGAGGGATGCCTCTTCTGCCCCTCCACGCCTGCAGCCACCTGGAGCCCTCTCCCTGCAGTTGGCTTCACGCCAGGTGGCCGCCCTACTTGCCTGCCATGCCTGCCCCACCCTGGCTTTGTCAGGAAGAGCCTGCTTTCTTCCTCCAAGTCTCATGTCCCCATGGGATTTCACATAAGTCGGGACTACAGGCCAAGCGTATCCCAGACCCCAGGGACGGGGGCCTCAAACATCTTCCTAGTCGTCCCATGTATCTAGGAAAGGGCTCTCCCACTGCCCCCACAGCTATTTCAATATGAGACCCAACAGGCCTGCCACCTCCATCCAACAGCCCCTCTGACGTCCCCATACTGGCCTGGGCACTGGGGGAGTGAAGATGGATCTCCACTCTGCCGGGAAACAAAGTGCAGAGAGGTGTAGGTGATGTTCATGCATAGGGCACAAAGGCTGGTGGCAGGGCGGGGTCCCTGCACTCTGGGAAGGTCAGGAAGGGCTCCTAGGAGAGGTCACCCTTGATAATATTGAAAGGGATGTGAGGTATTGGGTACTCTTTCATTTTTTGGTGGGAGCACATACTAGAAAATGTTTTTGGAGAGCAATTTGATGGCATGTATCAACGTAAAAGCAATGTGAGACATTTCACTTTGAAGACTCCATCCTACAGAAACACAAAGTGCTCAGAGATTAATGCAAAAGCATGTTCACAGCAATGCTGTTTTTAACAGAAAAAAATTGGAAAAAGAAAAATGGATGATGAAAATGGCTGAATGCAGAAGTGGTATCATGTGGCCAGGAGAGAGAAGAAAGTGGATGTATTTGTAACGGCCTGTGGGTAGGTCTGGCTTCTGCAGGAAATGAAAACCAAACAATATAATGTGTTTGTTTTGATGCCACTTTATTTTTTAAGTGTGTGTGTGCAAAAGCGTGTTAATACATGAATAGAAGAAAAGATACATACCTACTTGTTAACAATAATTACTTCCAGGAATGTGTGTGAAGAAGAAGAGTGTGAATTTCTGTATTTTCCGCAGGGTTTTAAATCAAGTGTTACTTCTTTTATGATTAAAAAAGACCTGAAAAAAAATCCATGCTAAGGTAAACACTGTCAGCTGGTTTGGATAATCAAGCAAATGAGTAGTTTGTCTTTATCTAATTTGCTTAAAATGGGAACAACTTGAGAAATGGCTCACACTTTCCTTGCACATTCTATGGGCTAGGAACTGCTGAAAGCGCTTTTCACATATTAAATCGCTTAATCCTGGCAACAGCTGTATGAGGTGTGAGGTGTCATGGTCCCCACTTTAAAAATGGGAAAATGGAGGCGCAGAAAGAGCAAGAAGCTTCCTCAAAGCTGGTAAGAGGCACAGCCAGGATTTGAAATCAGGTGGCGGCTCTGGAGATAAGCTCCGAAATCCCATGCCCCGGGGGCACTTCCCAGAGCTCCTACCCAGGACGCCTCTCCACAACCTCCCTCCCAGGTGGAACCGGCCCTCCTCTGTCCATGGATCTCTCTCAGCACTTGCTACTTACACCCTTGGAGGGCCGGGGAGCCCAGTAACCCCCTCCCTCTCTGGGCTTTGATCAGGTGAGGGTGCGGAAAAGGACCAGATGGGCTGCGCCACTCAGCACAGCCCAGTGACTGTGAAGCACAGGGCTCCAGCCACTCGTGTTGGTGGGCAAGCTGCAGCCCTAGGGACAGCTGTCTTTGTCCTTAAATGAAGGCAGCTAGCCCCGAGAAGGGCCATGCTGACCCTCCCATGCAGCTGCAGGACGGCAAGTAGCACATTCCGCAGCCAGGCCCCTAAGAGACCTGTGGGCAGGGTGCCCCCCACCCCCGGGGAGGCTGGGCAGAAATCCACCATTCCTGGGGTGTGTCTGCTGGAACCCATACCTGCCAGCTCAGCTCGGTGTCAGGGGCTCCAAAATGGCCCTAAAGAGGCAGTACTGAGCCAAACTGCAAGGCTTTGCTGTAGCCAGGCAGGAAATGCAGCAAGCCAATCGCCCAGCCTTGCTGCCCTTAGGGTCCAAGGGACCATTCGATGAGATCTTGTAACAACAAGGTGAATCACGCCTTCCTCGGAACAGTGAGAGCCCTTCCAATTATTACGTTTCCAGAGAAAAATGAAAATCCACATTGAAATCTTCTTTCTCTTGTCAATTACAGCCCAGCTTCTGATTCTGCTCTGGCAGCTGAAGGGTGATCGCTGGGGCACAGGGTTCCTTCCTCCCAGAAGGGCACAGCTCTGTGGCACCTCATAGGTCCAGTCTGTCCTGTCTCAGGGCACCAACCACACAGGCTGGGACGCATCACCAGTGCCAGCCCCGGAGCAGCGGCAATTCCAAGAGGCATGAGATTCCCAGGTCCCTGCCGCCTGGCCAGAACCCAGAGCCGCGGCTGTGGCCAAGGACCTGCATTCCTCAGGGCCCGGGGCTGGCTGGACCCGAGGAGAAGGCTGCTCACGCCAGCAGCCCAGAGGCCCAGCAAAGGCCTCTCTGCGAAGAAGCTGCTGTGCTGCGGACGTTGCCTCTGTGCAGATTTGGGGTCCTCCAGGCCAGGGGTAATTAAAGTACTTTCCTGACAGCTGAACCTTCCCCTGTCCTCCCTTCCCTCCAGCAGGGCAGTGTCCCCCCGTGTCACTGTCCCTCCTGACACCTCCATCCCTGGAGCTGACTCAGTTATGGCCTTAAAAATATTAATCTTCTTAGGGTGACTCCAACCTCTCTTCACTGTAAGTCAGGAGGAGGATCCCTCCCTCCTCCTCCTCTTCCTCCTCTTCCTTCTCCTCCTCCTTCCTCCCCCTCCCCCCTCCTCTTCCTCCTTGCTCTCCCGTCCAGCTGTTGGGTTTTCTAACTCGCATCATGGTTCTGGCTTGTGGCTGGGCGTGAGGACGTCCGAGGCGACGGGCTGGCAGCACTCGTTTCCTGCAGCCCTGCCCACCTTCGCCCCACGAGGACAGCAGGTGCACCTGGAGGCCCCTCCCGCTCACTGGGCCCCCACATTTCCCAGGTGTGCTCTGTCGGTCAGGGGACACTGCTCCTGCTCCCTGAGACAGAGGCTGGAAGGTCACCTGGTGGAGGTCGAGACGTGATAAGTGGATCTCCAAACCAACACGTCCTCAGTAGCTGGCAGGTGTCACGGTCGCCCGAGGGCTCCAGCACTCATCATCGACCAGCCATGGCCTTCCTCGTGAGCACGGCGTCTCCGTCTGCTGCGTGCCTGTTCCCTGGAGGGCTGTGACCCACGCCGCAGGCTCCAGTCTGGACTCACCAGGCTCCTCTGCGCCCGGCTGTGCTGCCTCATCTGGCGACACCTGATGTTGCGCCTCGGCCCTCGGGTGCAGGACGTGTGGCCCTGTCTCACTCTGCTCTTCCTTGTGTCTAGTCTGGCCCACGAAATGGCCAACATCCTCCCTAGGAAGGCCTCCTCTTCTTCTAGTGCAATTCGTGGGTTTTAACTTCTCTTTCACTTCCTCACTACTGGGCCTCCCACCGAAAGGAGTAAGCTGTCACTCAGGAGACCCTCGAGGAGGAAGCACATGTGTGGAAAGGGGGCGGGGAGGGGACGGGGGAAGCTGGGGAAGGCACCCCACAACCCCGTGGGCTCCGGCTCTGGGCTCTCCCCGGCTGGCCTCCACGACCCTCTGTGCCAGGCCCCGTGGAGCATGCTCTGCCCCTGGAAAGGAGACCCCCACCCTGCGTTTTTCCAGATGTTCCATTTGTGTGGATGAAGCAGCAGCAAGACGCACGTCCTCAGTCCTACTTGAGGAGCACCGGGTTCGGGGCTGTGTCACGTTGTGATCCTGGGCTCATGGCTTCTCTTTCTCACTTGGATCGTAACTCAGAAAGGATGGGGTGTGCTTAAGCCCTTTCCCCCAAGCCCCAACACACACACTGCTCCCTCTCTACAAGTCTCGCATTTCGGCCTCAAGGGGAGAATTCCAAAGGTGCAATTGCAAAGATCCTAGCGAGCCTGGGGTCCAGCCAGGGTTCTGCTGGCTGCTAACAACACGGGGTGTTCTCGGGCACTTCCCGTCCCCTCGGGCCTCAGCCTTTCCATCTGTGAAGTGAAGATTTGGACCAGGGCTCACTGAGGTTCCATGTGCTGGGGACGGTTCCCCTGGGGCCCGACAGATGGCGGCCCAGCCTCTGCCCCTCACTGCCAGCACCAGGGCTCACCTCCCTTGTCAGAAAAGCTGTGCTCAAATTCAGCCAAAAGTCTGCCTCACTGTCACTCCACCCAGTGGCTCTGGAGCTGCCCGCCAGGGCGTGGAAGGAAGTCCCCTCCTGCCCAGGAGAGTGGACACCAGGCTGGGCAGCTCTGCGCTCGCCGACAGTCTGGTGTCCTCCGTCTGACCCTCCCGCCGCCTGTTCCCGACGTGGGTGTGGTGCTGGTCACTCTGCCCTGGCTGCGTTCCTTGTGGTCAGCGCCCACTGGAAGGACGTGTGACCCTGGACGTAGCTGGGATCATGTGGATGGTGGACGCGCCCTGCCCTTTCCTGGGCCGGCCCCCTGCAGGGGCTGAGGTCCGCTGGGCGAGGAGCAGCCTGAGGACTGGGACAGCCGAGCTGCGGGTCCGCACTGCACGAACGGCAAAGCGTCTTGCACACCTGCGGCCGAGCTTTGTTTCAAACCAGCGAGCGAACAGGACTTTGCTTTTAACCCTGCTCAATTCCATCTCGCTCGCGCCAGCCATTGTTCCAGCCTGTCAGGAGGCTTTTTGTGTCTGCACTACTTCCTCCACCACGCCAGCCTCCCCTCTGAGCTTTGATCTGCAAATTTGACAAGAGGCCCGTTCCGCCTTTATCAAGTCATTGATAGAAAGTCGGACCAGCACGGGGCGCGGACGGGCGCACGGCTGGAGCCCTCCTCCGACTTGACATTGATCCGTTAATCAATACACTCTGGCACCGCGGCTCTGGCAGCTCTGGCAGCTCTGCCTCAACCTGCCGGCTGCGGCCTCTCGCCCAGAGTTCTCCATCTGGCCCACGGTGAGGGAGTGGGGCCTCGGCACAGTGTCCCCCACAGCCCCTGTGGCCTGGCCGGTGGCATCTGCCGGAAGTCTCAGGGTCCGGATGAATCCGTCCTCCTGTGGTGCACCCTCATAAACGCCACTGAGGTCTGCCGTCGTCTTTGGCATCATGCTCTACTTTGTCCTTGTCGCCCTTCTGCCGGTGGTGCTCCTTCACTGCCTGTGGGCGTGGAACTCTTCCAGCCTCAGCTCTGGCGGTGGCTTTCCAAGGAGCGTCCCTGAGGTGTCCAGCAGACCCAGGGCTCCTTCCCCTTGGCTGCACCTGGCTCGTCCGGCCTTGCAGACGCCCCTTGCTGGGGCTGTACCTGTACGCCTGATGTGCAGGTGCGCCGGGCATGTCTAATTCATCTCTGTCTCACCCTCTCCAGGTCTCAGGTGGAGCTCGTGGTAGTTACTCAATGAATATTAAATATTAGTAGACTGTTTGGCCAAATCATTGTGCATCTCACAGGGCAGGGATCAGTAAACCATGGCTTGTGTGGCCAAATGTGGCTGCTGCCTGTTTTTGTATGGTCTGTGAGTCAAGACTTTTTGGTTTTTTTACATTTTTAAATAGGTGGGAAAAATTTAAACATACTATTTCATGATACATGACAATGATATGAAATTCAAATTTCAGTGTCTATAAATAAAGTCCCACTGGAACATAGCCATGCTGTGTGCTGACTTATCATCCGCGGCTTCTCTCACACGGCAACGGCTGCGCCGAGGAGTCGGGGCAGACACTCCATGGTCCACAAAGCCAAAAATATGTACTCACTGGCCCTTTACAGGAACAGTGCTGATCTCCTTTGGAGGGAAACAGGCCCAGCAAGGACAAAGGAAACATCCACAGGCTAAATTCATTCATTTATTCAAGAAGTATTGATTTCAGCCGGTCTGTGCAAGGCGAGGCGCTAAGTACTGGCAATTCAGTGGGGAGCTGGGAGAAGAGGCCCTGCCCTCACGGCAGCAGCTTAGTGGGGTAAAGGGAAAGCAATGAAACAATTGCCCTCGGGAGGGGCCAGGCTGGAGGGGGATGGGCCAGCAGGGAGAGAGGCGTTGGGCAGATGGACGGGGCCCTGCCGGGCAAAGGGCTGGGCTTCACGCCAAGCAGACGGGAGGGGTGTGAACTGGGACGGGGCATGATCTGCTCTGCATCCTGGAGAACTGGGCAGAGGTGCAAACAGGCATCCAGTGCCAGGCAAGGGACGGAGGAAAGGGGCCGCACGGGTCCCGTCTGGGAGGGACACTCGTATTTTACAAGGTGAGGGCGCCCAAGTGCTGGGTCTTGGAGGCTGGAAGTCACGCGCTTGTTTCCTGATGTAAAAAATAACCTGCTGCCTCGCTGCTCATGTGTTCACCCAGCCTCCTTCAGCCAGTCAGACCATGCCCTGCGCTGCGACAGGGACTGTGGGTTGAGCAGAGAGACCCAGACGCCCTCCTTACCCCGAGGTTCACTCTAAGAGGAGAGGTGCCTGTGTGCGTCCACACTCATGTGCACACTGGCACGCACACACGTGCACACTCACATGCACACATGCGCCACACACGGCCTGGATCACCACACAATTTGAGCCCAGAACCCAATATCCTTTTCTTCCAGCAGGTAAGGAAGTAGAGTCAGAGTGGTTAAGCCCTTTGCCAAAGCAGTGCGGCTGGAAGGTGGTGGGAAACCTACAACTCCACAGTCCAGGGCGCCCAGGATGGACAGACCCTGGCACACCAAGCTGCCATGCTGGGAACCTGTGTGCTGGTGGCACACGCACTTTCCCTGGGGACCAAAGCACACCAGCTGGCTCTGTGCATTCAGAGCAGCAGGGAGCCCTGGACCACTGAGGCAGGCAGGCACTGAGTTCGAGGGGACTGCCCTGAGCCAGGGCTGAGTGGGTTCAGCCTTTCGCACGTCGGTCAGCCCGGCAGTGGGACGTCCAGGAAGGAGCAGCACAGCCCCGCTGTCCCTCCACTGCTCAGACAGGGGCAGATGGCCACCGGGGGTCTCACTGGGGCTGGAGCCCGGACAGTGAGGGGGCAGCTGGGCTCTGACTTGGGTGGCCACCAGCCCTGGCTCCTCCATGACTGCTGTGGCCTGCGGGGAGGAGCTGCCCTGTTCTAAGCAGAGAGGGCCACGAGGCTGGGAGACGGCCCCTCTCCGTGCCACCCCCATGAAGGTGTTTCCTCTTTCTCCTTTTGTGTCTGCTTCTGTGTGGTTCAAGCACGTGAGCACGTGTTTCTTAAGCCCCCTCCATGCCTGTGCTGGTGCAGGGGAGACAGAGAAGTCACGCACTCTCCAAGCAAAGAGCAGCACATGCCAGAGCGACTGACCGCAGCTCAAACCTTATGTCTGGAGCCCAGAGCAGAGCTGGCCGTTGGTGCAAAAGGACCGGAGGGCCCCAGACTGGGCTCCCCAATGTGTGCGCGGGTGGACCCCTCCTTGCGGCTTCTGCATACAGCATCCCTATGCGCGGGGCGCCTCCATGTCCAGAGTGTTGGAGAAGTCCCAGAAGCCAAATCACTCAGTCTCACACCTGCCCAGCTCAGACACGACCCAACCATTGGACCGAGATAAGGGGTCCGTGCGTCCCGTCAGCTCGAGCTGCACAGGGGAAGGGAAGTGTCTTTTTCAATGCTACGTCCCTGCACCTTCCCAAGTGTGGCCCCACAGTGGGTGCTCAGGGAGTCAGAGCAGAATGAACGAATGCACAGAAGGAACCGATCAGGAGAATTCTGACCGCCTACCAATTGCATCCAACTGCAGGAGGCCACGTGTCTCGATGGCGAGGGTGCGACGTCCAGCGACTCAGCCCATCACCCAGAGGGAGGACAACCGCGCCTACTCCTCACAGCTTCTCCAGGGGCTGCACGAGCCAATTCACAGAAAGCGCCAGGGACCTCACCTGCGGAACACCCACCGGCTCTGATCGCGGTCAGCTGTCCAGTTCTGCCAGTGGGCTGGTGTTGACAGCTGCTCTACTGCAATGCCAGAACCTTCCATTTAAAAAGTTAACATGTCTTTTCCTACATTCACCCCTAAACTCTACTCTCCACATGGCAGCCATGATTGACCCTTTTGAAACTTAAGCTGCAGGTGCCTCTCCTGGGCCCCGAATCTCACTGGGAGAAAAGGCCAAGGTCCTCCCCTCGAGAAGCTCTCAGCCCCGCTGGACTCCCCGTGGCTCCAAGGCACACACACCCTCCCCAGGGTGTCCCTCTGCCCTCCCGCTTCCTGTCCCCAAGCCACCTTCTGGGGGGCTTCCCCGTCACCCCCACAAAGCAGCACCTGCACTCTGTCATCCCTCCCTCTTCCTCAGGAAAGCTACCACCATTCTGTTCTCCTATTTCTGTTTTTGTTTTCTCTGTCTTTCCCCATGGTTCCAGGAGGACAGGAGGATTTATTTTCTTTATGAGTCTATTTCTAGTGTCTAGAACACAGAGCGGGCGCTCTGGAAAGATTACGGAATAAATAAATTGATGTAACCCCTGATTACAAGAGTAACTGAGAGAAACAGTCGTGCCTGCAATGTCTACTTAAATGGTTAAGACCTGCCATCCGTTTGGAGTCTGACCTACTTTAGGAGATTCACAAGACACCGGATATTCTGCCTTCAAAGCACATTACCCGAGACCTGACATCCCAAGCCCGTGTTCTGTGTTGCTGATGCTCTATTATCCCTCTGTCATCACCACGCCTTTGCTTGCCAAGCTGGCTTGGCTGGTGTAGGGCTCATCCCCGTTAACACCGAACCTGGTGCAGCCCAGAATCTCTGCCTTGTCAGGTCCTTAATGGGGTGCACACATCCCATAGAGTCACCCCAAACTCTCCACACGGCTCCCAGAGCTAGTCATTCACCTGCCCTGCCCGCACCACCTCAGCTCCTGCAAGCCCAGCGGCGAAGGCTGGTTCTCCAGAGGCTCACACTGCTTCCGGCTTCTGGCTTCCAGTGCACTTGGTATACAAGGGTCTATAGATCTTCCCCCTTCAACTGAAGAGCATCTTTACCAGATGCTACATTCAAAACTGCAGGCTTCCCTCACCCTTTCTTCTGCCCCCGACACCAGGCCAGGCATCAGCGGGGCTCTCTGTATGTTTCCATACACTGGCCTCTGAGGCTAAGTCACCTCGTTCCTGGGTAACCGAAATCCTTCCCAAATAAGGTCACTTCCAAATTCTCTCTGCTCTTATGGGTCCTGCATTTGGCTTCCACATTAATCCCTCCAAGGCAGAACATCACCTGTGCACTCTGCTGAAGGAGAACCAGGGAATACGGGACAAAGCAGGACATGCCATTGGATCTACAGAGCAGCACTTCTGGACCAGTGCGGTCAGGACCTCCATAAAAGTAAGGAGAACCCTGTAAAAATTTATCAAAGTCAACTTTTACAGAACTCTGGAAATTAAACAAAGCCTTGCAACAACCCAAGAAGCGTTATTTTTTTCAGAAAAAAAAATGGCTGAATCTCAGTAATAATGGTGAGTTTTGCAGTATTCTAACTTGCGCTATTTTTATCTCCCTCTCCCCAGCTCCATGGTAGTTTTAAAAGCCACCAGGCTCATAATCAGGGTGCATTAATTAGGATTCTCTAGAAAATAGAAACAATAGGAGATATATATATATAAAAAAATAAATACATAGATACAGATATATATAATTATAATCTCTCTTCATATATAATATGTATATATATATAACTTAATCACATGAGCTAACTCCTTATAATGTCCAACTTGATATAAAAGGAATTGGCTCACGTGATTGCAGAAGCTGAGCAGTCCAGAGATCTGCGGTTGGCAGCTAGAGACCCAGGAGAGCCAGTGGTGCATGTTCTGGTCTGAAAGCTATCAGGCTCAGGACTCAAGAAAATGCCATTTTTCTGATCAAGTCCAGAGGCAGGTAAAGGCTGATGCCCTGGCTCAGCAGCTGGCAGGAGGGGTCCCTCTTCCTCAGGCTTCCTGCTTTACTCAGGCCTTTAGTGGCCTGGAGGAAGTCCCCCATGCTGGGGAGGGCATCTGCTTCACTCAGGCCACCAATGCAGTGTGAATTGCACCCAGACACACCCTCACAGGCACACTCTGGATGACGTTTGACCAAATGTTGACCACCCCGTGGCACAGTCAAGTGGACACATGAGCTTAATCACTCCACATGGTAGAATAAGCAGGCTCAGAGGTATTGTGGGTGTGGACCCAGCCTCCGGGCAGCCACGAGAGAGAACAGAATTGGCTTGGAGCTGCCCAGAGAGCCCCAAACCTAGAGAACTTTCACTATTTGACCTGCCTGGCAGTTAACCAGAAACCACCAAAGGACTTGCCCTTATCTGACCTGACAAACAAGCTGCATGCCCAGTTTGTCAAAAACGGCCATCGGCAATTGTTTAGCATCCCTGAGTCACTGATACCAGTGTGAGGAAACAAGAGACTGGTTAAACATCTTAAGAGGAAAATTGGGGGGCTGAGATATCCAAGGGCAGCTTTGAAAAATTTTGAAATATTCCTGGGGACCTGGAAGCCCACACACACGTGCAGGGTGAGGCACACATTCGGGGGACCTAACAAGAGCCCAGCCTCTCACCTTGGCTGACCTTGAGGCTCTGTGTGAGCATGAAGCAAAGGCCAGAAGACTGACGGTATACCCCAAAAGACACACAGAACCCCTCGGCAAAGGAAGGGAGACACACTGGATGAAAGCACGTATGGAAATCTGTGTCCAATTGTTAGCCAACAATGACATAACCAAGCACAGACTTCACTGGCCACACACAACAGAGAGTAGAGACACCACAGAAATAGTTCAAGTCACTAGACAAACAGTAGAAATAAAAACAAGCACTTGGGGGCTGAGGGGTAATCTGGCTTCCAGCGTTGTTACATTATATTATTTAAAATGTATAGTTTTAAGCAAAAAAATCATGAGGCACACAGAGAAACAGGAAAGTATGGTCAATACTGGGGGAAAAGGCAGAGAACAGCAACTGTCCCCACGGGGCCCAACACTGGGCTTACTAGTCAGAGACTTTACACCAGCTGTCATAACAAACCAGACATAGACGCCACCAGAAAAGAAAACCGTAGACCAAATCCTTATGAACATAGGTGCAAAAATCCTCAACAAAATACTGGAAACATATAAAATCCAGCAACATATAAAAAGGATTGTATACCATGACCAAGTGGGATTTCACTGCTGGTTAAACCTGTGAAAATGAATCAATATAATATACCATTTCAATAGAAAAAAGGACAAAACAACATGACATCTCAGTAGATAATGAAAAAGCATTTAACAAATGCCAACACATTTTCATGATAAAAATATTCAAGACACTGTGAGTAGAAGGAAATTTCCTCATCCTGATAAGAGACGTCTACAAAAATCTCACAGCTAACATCATACTTAATGGTAAAATACTCCTTTCCCCTTAAGATTGGGAACAAGACAATGACGTCTGCTCTCAGCACTTCTATTTGACATTTTACTGTAGGATCTAGTGATAGCAAGTAGGCAAGAAAAAGCAATTAAAACATCCATATTGGAATGGAAGAAGTAAAACTACCTCTATTCCCAGATAACATGATCTTGCATATAGAAAATCCTACAGAACCCACATAATACACACACATACAAAACTATTAAAACTAATCAACAAGTTCAGCAAAGTCGCAGGGTAGATGATAAATACACAAAAGTAAATTCTCTTTCTATACACTTGAAATAAAACAAAATTTTAAAAAGCAAGTCCATTTACAATAGCATCAGAAATAATAAAGTACTTAAGAATACATTTAACAAAGCACAAAACTTGCATACTGAGAACCACAAACATTGCTGAAAAAAATTAAGGAAGATTTATGTAAGTGGAAAAATACCCCATGGCTGTGGATCAGAAGATTTAATATTGTTAAGATGGCAACACTCCCCAAATTGACATACAGGTTTTAAATAAACCCTACCAGAAGCCCAAATGCCTTTTTGCAGAAACTTACAAGATAATCCTACGATTGTTATGGACATGCAAGGAAATATAATAGAACAGTCCTGAAAAAGAAGAACAAAGTTGGAGGACTCACATTTCTCAAATTTGAAACTTACTATAATGCTACGGTAATCAATGTAGTATAGTTCTAGCATAAGGATAGGACATATAGATCCATGGAATCTATAGACACATAGATGCAATAGAATTTGATTTTGGACAAGTGTGTCAAGACCATTCGCTAGGGAAAATCGTAGTCCTTTCAATAAATGGTGCCAGAACAACTGCTGTCCACATGCTGAAGAATGTTGTTGGACTCCCTGCCTTACACCATACACAAATACTAATTCAAAATAGATCCGAGACCATTACTCTTGTAAGTAAGACTATTAGCTCTTACTAGAGCTAAAACATAGGAGTAAAATGCTGTGATCTTTATTAGGCAATTGTTTCTTAGTTATCACACCAAGTTGAACTTCATTGACATTAAAAACTGATGGTTCAGGGCACCATCAGGTAAGTGAAAAGACAACATACAGAGTGGGAGAAAATGTTTACAAATCTTGTATCTGATACAGTACTTGTATTCAGAAAATATAATACAAATAATTCTTATAACTGAACAATAAAATTACAAATAAATCTATTTAAAATGAGCAAAAGATTTGAATAGATATTTCTCCATGGAAGATACACAAATAAATGGGGGCTAAGCACAAGAAAAGATGCTCAACGTCGTTAGTCTTCGTTAGAGGAACTCAAGTCCAAACCACAATGTGATTGCACTTCACATACTGCAGGTTGCCCAAAATAAAAAAAGGACAAACAAACAGCAAGTGTTGGCAAGGATCTGAAGAAATCAAAATTCTTTATGTTGCCGGCAGGATTTTAAGAGGGTGAAGTCACTTTAGGAAAGAGTTTGTCTATTTCTCAGAATGTTAAACACAGAGTTACCATACGACCCAGCAATTCCGCTCCTGGGTAAGTACCCAAGAGAAATGCAAACACATGTTCACACAATTCCAAAGTGATGGGCCTTGCTAAGAAACAAACAAAAAAGAAAATACATGTTCACACAAAAACTTGAATATGAAACGATCATAGCAGCATTATTCACAATAGCTAAAAAGTGGAAACAATCAAGTGTCCCTAAACTGGGTAATAGATAAATAAACACAGTATATCCATACAATGCCATATTCTTCAGCCATAAGAAGGGAAGAAAGTACTAATACATGCTATAAGGTGGATGAACCTTAAATAAATTATGCTAATTGAAAGAAGCCCGTCAGAAAAGATCCCAAGTTGTATGATTCTACTTATATAAAATGTCTAGAATAGGGAAATCCATAGACACAGGAAGTGTTAAGAGATTAGTGCTTCCCAGGAGTTGAGAGGAGGGGGGAAGGCTGCCAGGGGGCACGGGATTTCTTTTCAGAATGATAAAAATATTGCCAAATTATATAATAGTGATGGTGCACAACTCTGTGAATATACTCAAACCTACTGAATGACACACTTCAACAGACTGATTTTTTATACCGTGTGAATTATAGTTGAATTATGTTATAAATTACATTATAAAAATGAAGCTATTAATAGATCTTCACCACGATACAAATTATGTAAATAAAGTGTTGCATGTATGGATGGGGAGAAACTTGAAAGAAAATGTCACTTTATCACAGTGAGGCTGTCCAGGATCATCTGCTTTGTTTTTCTCCATGGTATAATACCTATTACCACCTGACATAATATATCTAGTGAAACCCAAGCACACTGTGGGAGCTGCTGAACCTGGACAGGCAGCCACTTTGGGATCTAGGACGCCAACTGCACAATTCACATCCCCCCCAGACCCCACTGAAATGTGGCACCACCTGGTGGCTTAAATATCAGTGGGGACGATTCTGGACCCTGTGGTTTTTCAGTCAGGGCTCTCCAGAGACATGAAAGCAACAGGGTGTGTGTGTGTGTGTGTGTGTGATTTATTATAACAAGATTTATTATAAAAAATTGGCTCACACAATTACGGAGGCAGAAAAGTTCCAAGATCTGCAGGGTGTTGGCAAGTGACCCAGGAGACAGAGTGTGGTTTCAGCCCGAAGCTGGCAGGCTCGAGACGTGGGGAGAGCCAATGTTTCCATCCCAGTGTGAAGGCAGGAAGAAAGACCACGGCCCAGCTCGAAGGCAGCCAGGCAGGAGGAATTCCCTCTTACTCAGGTAGGGGTCAGCCATTCCTTCTAATGAGGTCTTCAACTGATTAGACGGGGCTCACCCGTCTGTGGCCATACCACCCTGCATGTGCCCAGTCTTGTCTGGAGGGGGCTCACCCACTGGGGAGGGCCATCTGCTATACTCAGCCTACTGATTCAAATGTTAATCTCATCCAAAAGCATCCTCACGGAAACACTTGCAATAGTGTTTGGCCACATATCTGGGCACCCCTTGGCACAGTCAAGTTGACACATAAAATTAACCATATGTGGTTACCCGGCTGGCACTTCCCGTGCACTGGCAGCATTCCCAGAAATATCCGGGTTAGTGGGCATGCATTTCAGCTACTCTATCCGGGGGGATCAGACCCAGAGCATCCTGGGGTGTGCAGGTCCACCTCCTGTCCCCCTCCTGGATGGGCTGCCAATCACTTTCCCACCTGGCTTGTCCATGCCTCAATTTTTACGGAAGCTAAGAAATCCAGTCCGCTTCCATTTGAGAACGGAGTCTGGGCGGGAGACGGCAGCTGATTTCCCATCCCGTTTGTCTTGCGCTGTTATTGGATTTGCTATTGTGGAGTTTTACATATTTATTTGCATATTTGTTCATATCTCTTTTCTTCCAGCATTTAAGTTCTGGGGGGGCATGCTGTTATCCTCCCCCCACACACTCTTACATTTCCTCTGCCTGGGGTCATGCGTGATATCAGTAGGTGCTTAAAAAGTTTTTGAGTAAATACAATAAACCAAATTGTATATGGATAGTTTGCCTATGAATAACGTAAACCGCTTAGCTACAGTTGAGGTTTTGATTTCCGTTGTAATCTGTATATTAGCTATGCCCTTCCTGCTACCACCCATGCTCTAGACGGCAAGCCAACGTTGGCCCAAAGCCCAGTTCCACAAACTCCAAGGAGCCCGAGGACGCCCCAGAATGTCTTTGCCTTCCAGGACTTGCTCCCTCCTTGTCCACTCACTTCTTGGTTCTTAAATCCAAGAGAGTCGTCTGCTTTGACTCTCCACAACCCAGCCTCAATGGACCCCCTCACCCGGCACATAGGAACCTGCTACCTGCGGGGAAGACTGGCAGCCCCGCGGGCAGGGGGCCCCGGGCTCTGGGCGTTGCTCTTCCTACTGGCCCTTCCCCTTCCCTTCCGCTCCCGCCCCTCCCTCCGCGCCCCTGTGCGACCGTGGGAGAACAGCACAGCTCTTCCGGCTGCTGTCCCCACCCTCGCACAGCCCAATCCAGCCAGGTCTCGGCAGAGAAAGAGCAATTTGGTTGACAGGATCCATTTCTTTAGGAGATATTTTGGGTTATGATTGGTATTTTTCCTATCACACTTCTTTGGGGGTCCATTTGGGGTCCATTTCTGTATTTCCCAATTTATTCACAATATTATGTTTATTTAGGAAACAATAAGCACTGTTTTTAAAATCAGCAAAAGCCTCTCTGCTGCTTAAGAAACCTTGGAAAACCAACTCAAAGGAGGCAGCTGGCTCCGCGGCCCATGGCCGTGGCCCCTCCAGTGCAGGCACCTCCCTTCCTCGCCTCCCCCGCCAGGCGCGTCCCACTCGACGCCGGCTCCTCTGCGGGGTCCGCGTCTCCCCAGCCGGCCTCGTCCGACTCGCCCCCGGGACACCGCACACACCACCCCGCTCCACACACCCACAGGCTCTCCCAGCGCAGCCTCCTGGGCTGGGACGTTCCCGCTTCTCATCTCTGCCCGCCTCCCTCTCCCCTGCACGTTTCCGCCAAAGCTCTGACTTCTCAAAGCTCTCACCTGATCCTCTTGCCGTGAGACAGACCCCAGAGCCCCGCACCGCGCGAGGCCTCTGGATCTGGCCACCGCCTGTCCCGCCTCTTCTCCACCGGATCCCGTGACCCGAATCCTCGGACCGTCCCTCAGGGTCGTGCACACCCTCGTGCCCTGCAGACCCGGCAGTCGGGGGTCTCTGCCTGGAACTTCCTCCTGTACTTTCCTGCCTCCCGAAGCATCAGCCATTTCTAAGACCAGGCTGAAAGGCGGAGTCTTCCATGACCATCTCTCAGTCCTACCCAGACCCAGTCCGTGCACATGCTGTGATTCACGTGTGCCCTAACGGTCCTGCCTTTGGCCCTGGAGTGGTTGTTGCCGGGCCTGTCACACTGGTGGCCCTAAGAGCACAATCCCCTCTGGGGCCCTCACAGCATCTGGCCCAGGGCCTGGCACACACCCATCTGGGCCTCTTGGGGTGGGGGGGTCTCAGGCCCCTGGCGGTAGGCTCACAGGCGGCTGGCCACACAACCCTGCCCACCCTTCCTTCTTGCCTCGTGCAGAAGGGCAAAGCAGGAGGCATAACCTTCGTATGTGCCGCCAGCCGGCAGCCGCGCTTCCGTGACGCTTTCTAAGGCCCTGGTAGAGGCCTCGCTCCAATCCCGCAGCACTCCAGGCAGGTAGCATCTGTACCTTCCCCAGAGGTTCCGACCCCAACTTCCTCGCCCCGCGCGCTCAGCACACTGCTGGGAACTGCAGAGGTGCCTAGTAAATGCTGCCCGAACAAAGGATTCCATAATTTATGGCCGAAGACAGAGAATAATTGCCAATGAGCATTACATACTAATAACGCAAATTGCTCTGAGCTCATCTTGAAGTTTCTCTCTTGACCTGATTCTCAACAAGGGGAACATAAAATCAAAGGTTGGCCTATTTAGCTGGATGGTGGTGAACCGTGAAACTTCAATTGGCAGCCGGGGAGGGCTGATTATAGAGATTCGAGATGCACTTGCACCGGCTCTTCTACCTGCCCAGCGGCCCTGGCAGGTGGGAACTGGAGCCCGTGCATCCTCTGGTGCTCGAGTGTCTGCCTTTCGGATTTTCCCAGGTGTCCTGCATCCATGGGGTGGGGCTGGGCCCTTCCTCGCCACAGAAGTTCAGGTTCCACGTTTCAACGCGGGCCCCCCCTTTCTGGATGGGGAGCCCAGGCTGCCCTTTGGTGGTGGCACTCGAGACCTCAGATGAGCTGCCGAAGGCGTCATTTCTCATGTGGGCTTCAAATGCGAGTTCCAGCCCTGCCATGTTGTCGGAAAACGTCCCAAGGGACGGCCAGAGCCTGGCTCGGGCCTGCGTCCATGCAGGAGGAAGGAATCGGCGGACACTCCGTCTACCGTGTTCCTTCCCGGAAAGAGCCACGTCTCCTTCACTCATTGACACGCGAACCTCCCTGGCACGGCCTCCCCCCCGCGGAGGGAGCGGGGGCCCCGCCAGGTTGGGGTCCCAATGCCCCGACTCACTCCCCACACGCTCCAGGCCCATTAACTGTGACCATCAGCGACACATGTTTGGTGCCAGAATAATTCATGAATTCATGAATATGCAACAATATACTGAGAACGGATCACTCTCCTCCGGCTGACGGGGTCATCTGCACAGCAGGGTCTCTGGGAGCCATTGCAGCATCCTGAGTGCTTAACCCAGGCTGGGGCACGGCCCGCACTTGGCCAAGTTTGCTATGGAGGGAGAGAGGCGGGAGGAAGGGGGGCAGCCTGCAGAGCTGTGCACTCACAGCCCACGGTCTGGTGGCCACGGGATGACCGGGTAATTATGACACAGGGCCACTGGTGTTTGGAGCACCTTGAACATGCACTGCCTGTGTAGTTCACAGGCTCGTGCGTGTTACTCTGGTCTCCAGGGGCACATTGGAGCAGAGGCTCCACCCTCATGTCACGTGTATGTGGTTCAGGAAACCTGTATTATTCAGTGCTCTGAATGAGCCACTGTTTCACGTGTCTGCCCACCCGCCACACCTCAGTCTGTCCCATCACCCTCAGCGTGGGAGGACTCGGAGGGCACAGGGTCAGGCCCGGGGGGTGTCCTGGACTGAAGGTGCTCTGCAAGGCTCTGTGCCCAACCGCAGAGGTGGCGCGTCCCAACAGGAGACGTCTAAGGTAGTGAGAAGCTGCTTCTGTTCATCAAGTTAGGTTTTACCTTTCCACTTACTCAACCAGATGCTGTCTGGCAGCTTCCGGCACTCTCACGGACATCCATGACGTGGCATTGAAAGAAATAAAACCGAAACAAAACCAAACGCAAAACCAACAACAGTTAACAAAGAACAGGGAACAAGACTCAAACCGCCGTCCTCCTGGTGCGTGGACAGGGAGGTGGGGCATGCAGAACGGTCTAAGTCCCCGGAAACAATCCTTTGTCACCCTTCCGCTTACGCGGAGCGAAGTCTCCTGGCGAGTGCTCCCCCGGGCAGGAAGCACGTGGTGTGCCAGGCTGGAAGCTGCCGGGGTCGGCCCAGCGAGAGGACCTGGGGCTTCAGGTCGGCCCCTCACTCGTGGTTGGGTTGAACAAGAGGGACCGTCCTGGCTCTGCTTAGACGTTGAGGCTGTGCAGGTGGGCACCGCTTCCGTGCTAACCGCACACGGGAGAAACTGAGAGATGCCTGGTTCTAACGGAAAGGGCTTCTAGACACCTGGCTGGACACACAAAAGGATCACGCAGCACCAGGGAAAGCCAGTCCCTGCACCTTGCTCTGCCTCCCGGGAAAACAACACTTGCTTCTCCAGGTTCTGGATCTCACCGGACCTGCTCTCACCCAGCCCAAGGTGACCTCGTCTCTCTACTAGCTTCCTCGCCACCTGTCCACACACCCAAGATGCCATTTAGAAACAAAGGGAAACAGACCAAGACTTGTTCCCATGCCCCTACCTGGACGCTGCCCCATCTCGTTGGTTCCATTCACTGGAAGCTTCTAGAAAGCACAGTCTCTGCTTGACTTCCTACTCCCATCCCATCCACCTCCACGCCCAGTCCAGCGCCTGCCCCGCCACTCACACGGCTCCCGGGGGCACAGTGTTTGCTCCCCTTCCTCCTTCTCCGCGTGCCATGCATGGCGCAAGGCCTTTTTGGCCTCCTCTGTGGCTGCTGCCTCCAGCTGTGTCCTAAACGTCGACACTGCCTGAAATCACCCTCAACCCTCCCCTTCTTCTATTTGAAGGACCCTCTTCCCAGGGCCTTAACAGACCCCCTTCCAGGTGTTCGCACGTGGGGGGCCCAGCTGAGCTCACTCCCCGGCCTTGCAGCCCCCACTGTCCTGGGAGCAGCACCCCTGTCCCCCAAGCCAGGCCCTGGGGGCACCTTTGCTGTCCCTGCCACGTCCCGCGTCCACCTCTGATCGGTCTTTCCTGTTCTAACACCTCCAGTGGCTGCCTGTGGTCTACACGGCGGTTCCCATTTCCAATAACTCTTGGAACAATTCACATTTTCTGCCACATCCATAGCTATTGCTTACTTAATAATTTTCTTTAAATCATTTTTAAATCAACTCATATTTTATAATTTAAACTTGTCCAAGAAATAAACACAGATTTGAAAGGTTACTTACTTTTTGTCTAACATTCATGAAAATAAATTAAAACCATCTGACGAGCTCTTTGTACTCAGGCTGACGTGAGTAGCGGCCGCGTGCACGTCACCCCTGGGTGAGGCTGGCGGGCGGTGCCCTGGGAGCCGAGGCCTGCAGCTTCCCGCTCTCTCCAGCCTTGGGGCGAGCGCTCCGGCCAGCGGCCTGTCACACACAGCACCTTCCCGCCGAGCATTTGCTCTCTCCCTGCGGGAAGTGCCCACAAACTCCCTGCCCGCGTGAACTCCCCCATCTCAGAAACCAGGTGTGAACGCCTGTGACATGGAGGCGCAGTCCTGCACACTCAGCTCACGGCACATGCTAGCTCACCGTCCGTCACGCCGGCTGGCGTGTCATCACGGTCCTCCCCCTGCGGGTGAGGACGCTGAGGTCCGGGGCGAGGAGTGCTCGGCCTCACCCTGCTGAGGAACGCCTGACTGCCCCATCTGCACCTTTCATCCTGCCTCTGAATCCCAGCTCCAGCTTGGGCCGCTCAACCTCTCGGAACCTCAGGATCTTCATCTGCAAAGTGGGCTTGGGTTTAATGACTACTTCTTAAGACCTGGGAGAAGATGAACTGAAATAACGTATCCAAGACATGTCCAAGTGCCTAGAAAATAGACTCAGACAGCGTCAGGGGCAAAGGTAGGAGTAGCACAGGACGGAGCTCTCTCTCTTCAACTCGCTTTCTACACACCGGAGCCTGAGCTCCCGAAGCGACTAGCAAAGGCCCTGGCACGTGGCAGGTGCTCAGTGAAAGTCTGTTGACGGGGCCTGATGGAATCCCCCCAGCTCTCTCTCACTTCACCCCGACATGCTGACCCCTGCTTTCCTCAAGTGGACCTCGTGCCTTCCCACCTTAGGGAGTTGGCACCTGCTGTTCCCTCTGCCGAGAACACCCTTCCCCAGACAGCATTCTCTACTCAAAGGTCACCCCCTCCAGGGGGCCCGCCCTACACGCAATAGCATGAAGCACACAGGGCCCTGGACTGTTGACAGGGACCCCCACCTTTATCCTGCACTGCCTGTCTTTGTGGCACCCTCCACCACCTGTCACATCACACGTCTCTGCGTCGTGTTGCCACTGCCTGGTAGCATGGTTCCACCCCCTACTGCACCCCCAACACTGCCTGACACGTAGCAGGAGCTCAATAGCTATGAAATTATTATATATGAATAAAATAAATGTATAAATAAATAAATTCATAAATAAACAAGATGAAAATGAGAGAACCCAGCTCCACCAGGACAGAGACACGTCGGCATTGTGCGTCACTCTATCCCGGGCTCTAGAACAGAGCCCCGCAGACAGAAGACACTCAATTTTTGTTGACTGAATGAATGAATGAATGAATGAATTCTGTCTCTTTTCTGCCATTTATTTCTTAACTGCCATGAATTCTAGCTATTTCTGGGTGTTTCTAGTTTCCAAGTGT
The DNA here is from genome assembly GCA_023783475.1 of Daubentonia madagascariensis. NCBI lineage: Eukaryota > Metazoa > Chordata > Mammalia > Primates > Daubentoniidae > Daubentonia > Daubentonia madagascariensis. Next base: position 720,652 of record JAKFHU010000600.1, on the reverse strand, counting down.
CTAGGCCTCAGCAGCCTCATCTGGTTGTGCTACAATTTTCCAAACTTGCTGGCGTGTCTCTCCCCACGGCAGACCCTCAGGGGCTGGTTCATCCGTTCGCGCCTGAGAGCAGCCACCCCAGGAAGCCACTGCAGCCACCAGGGCCCAGCGGCTGGGGGTGGGGAAGACTGACTATTCCTTGGTTTTACGCGCCATTTGGAAAGGCCTGGCCCTTTATTATAGAGAATCAATATTTGTACAGTTGGTAGATTGTAAAATTTTATAGTTGCGAAGTGACATGTTTTCCTAACTGGCCCCCAAAGAGATATAAAACCCAATGGCAAAACTTACGTGATGATTCCGGGCAATAGGTGGCAATTATACAGCGCTTAGGATGTGCAGGGCCATTCCATGCCTTGTCTCAGAGAATCCCCAGACAGCCCTGTGGGCTGAGAACGGTCACTACGCCCATTTTACAGAGGAGGAAAGTGAGACTCAGAGGGGTTGGGGATGCAGCCTGGCCCCTGCCGTCTGGTTCCTGGTCTGTGCTCTTGGGTACGCTAGAACTGCAGCTGTGGGCTGACCAGCTTCTGCCTTACTCACTTCCATTGTAATTATCAGGGTCTCCTGACATTCCAGAAAGATATTGTCTAGAAACCAAAGGGTTCTTCCCAACCCACGTGGCTGTTTTGTTTACAGTGGGCCTTGATATGATTTAACATTATAAAATACAACATTTTAAAATTTGTATCCCAAAACTTTATATGCAAATCAACCAATGTCCTGGGACACTAAGGATTTATTCACAAGTGCAGACCTGCCTAGGGGAAGAGCAGGTGCTAGAACCTGGTCACCAGCCCTGGACTCCACACAGCCTCAGGGTTCAGCCTGGTCCTGCTTCCAGGCCTCTGTGTGCTCCTTCCGTCCCCTGCAGAGGGTTCCCTCCTCCTCCTCTACTTGGGCAGGTGGGCCCTACACTAGACTAGGCTTCAGTGATCAAGGAAGAAGTCATTTTTTATTTCTGGTTTTAAAAGAACTTATTTTATCCTAATTTTTACAGTGATCTTTATTTAAAATAATGGGAAAGGGGAAGCAAACACAAGATGAGGAGACATACATAACCCCAAACCAAGATACGAGACAGGGCAGGCGGATGCAGCCAGCACTGTGCCCTTCCCACAGAGGGCAACTGCGGTGGCAGAATGCAGGTGAGACCCAGCTCCTGCAGTGGCAGGAAGGGACAGGGCCCAGGGCTGGCTCAGGCCCCTGTGGCCCCACCAGCCCCACCATTGGTTCCCACACCCCCAGAGCAACCGCAGAGGGAGAGCGGCAGGGAATGGAGAGAACCATGAGTTCCCAGGTGGCTCGCTGACTTGGCTAGGCCTGGTCTGGGAGAACCCTGCTTCCCCCAGTGGCTTGGGACATAGGGTGGCTCCCATTCCTGCTGCCCCTGGGAGCCCTGGGCCAGGTGACCAGGAGGACGATCAGGGAAGCACAGAAGCTTGTTCCTGTGAGAAGCTGAGAAGAATAAGTAGAGGTCAATGAACTTGGTGTCGGGGGGGCTGTGGAATAATAATGTGCAGGTGTCCTCCTCAGGCGGCTCCTCCCTGGGGCACCTGACCCTGGGGTCTGCCACCACCCCAACCTCTGAGCTACCTGGACTGACATGGATTGGGCCTGGCCTTCCCCCTGGGGGAAAATGAGCTGAAACAACAAGGCTTTTGAGGAGCTTTATAATCTCAAATGGAAAAAAAGAAAGAACAAAAAACAACACAATGGATTACAGATAACATTAGAAATAAAAACATGAGAACATATAAAGAAATTAAAATTTACCTAATAAATATATTTCTTGCATCCAGAGTTACTGTTAAAAATCTATCAGTGTTATTCATATTTCTTTGTAGGTAATATAGTCTTTATTTTTGTAGGCTTTAAAAATTTCCTGTTTGCTGTTTTTATATTTTAATTGTACTATAATATGTAAATATATAAGGAGAAGATGGGGTCGTGTTTTCAAAGCATTGAAAGAAACAACTTCAAATTTAGAAAATGGAATTTTTATCCAAACAGATAGTCATTCAAATATAAGGTCATGATAAAATATTCTCAGGAATAAAAGGCCTTAGAAGCTTTCCCATGCAAAAGATCACAAGGAAAATAATTTTGGTCAAAATGTTTAAATAAGAGAAGGAGATGTTGAAAGAAGTGTCTAAAATAAAGAAAATAAAATATCTTGGGAAATTTCATTGTTCTTAAAAAAATTAGGGGAGAACTGACACCAAGTAAAAAGTGAAAATATTTCCATAGTAACCTAGAATTAAGGGTTTATATATTATTAACATTATAGGGGTTCAGCACAGTCTCAATAGTGGATTTGAGAGCTTGCCAAAGTTTGTGTATTATTGAGAAATGATAAATATATTAATTTTAAAAAGAGGAAGAAAGAAAAAATAAGTAGTGGACAAACTTAAATAATTATTATCATTGAAAAAAATCCAATATGTCAAGTATAATAAATGTAACTCAATTAATCTCACCAATTAAATCACACAGATTATATATTCACTAAAGAGCAAAAATCCATGTATGTGTTACTTATATTAACAGACCTAAAATATGAGGATATGTAAAGGGCTGGAAATGCAGAGAGCAAAACTTTTCTGGCAAATGTTAACCAGATAAAGTTGGTGTGACAACGTTAATATATAATAACTAAACCATGATGAAAATGTGTTATTAGGAATGTGCTAGTTATGTAAATTTGGAAAGGCTTACTTCACCAAGAAAACTCATATGATTGCCTTAATAGATGCAAGAAAAGTTTCAACATCTGTTCATGTTAAAGAAAAAAGGAAAGGAAAATAAAACAAAGCAGAAAAACTCTTAGTAAAACCAGGGATGGAAGGGAACTTCTCTGATTAAATAAAGAATGTCTGCAAAATTATCTTAGTAAACACCATATTTAAGGTTTCCCACTGAAATTTAAATTGGGAATGAGGCAAAGATTATCCTATCACAACATCTACACAACATTGTAATAGTGGTCATAGCCAGTGCAATATGACAAGAAAAAAGTAATAAAAGCCATACGAATTGAAAAAAAAATTGTTATTCCAGATAACATAGTTGTGTATTTGGATCTTCAAAAGACTCCCAACTATTAGAATAAATAAATAAATATTTTAAGGATGCTGGATTTAAAATAAATAATAAAATTCAATATATTTTTGCATATCAGAAACAAAGAAATATAAAATAAATATTTAAAATATCTTTTAAAACAGCATCAAACAAAATCAAATACATAGAAATTAATCTAACCAAAGATGTTCAAAACCTTCATCAGTGTTACATCAAACACAAGTGGCAAAATATTTGTTACCAGTTTATGACCAGAAAAATTTTAGTATGGGTGTGTAGAAATTTTTATGGCAATTTTAACATTACTGCAATAGTTTTATTTTAAAAACAGGTTAGAAATTTTTTTAAAAAAGCAAAAAACTGGTCCTTCACCACTGATAGCTGGAGAAGAACTGTTGCATATAACACCTATAATTTTTTGAGAAAAATTTAAAGTTTATATAAATAGAAAGACACCCCATGCTTGTTAAATGAAACTCAATAAAGATGACAATTCTTCTTAAATCAAGCAATAGATTTAATGCAATTTCAATCAAGATTCCAAAAGGATATTTGTGTGCATGTAGAAATTGGTAAGTTGAGTCTGAAATTTATACGGAAATGCACAAGGCTAATAACAGCCATGACAATTCGAAGGACAGAACCAGATCCCTACCTTTTGCAATCCTGCAAACAATGTTTCATTATAAAGCTATCGTAATTGAGACATTGTATGGTATTGGTGCAAGCATAGACAAATAGACCATTGGAACCAAACTGAGAGTCAAGAAACAAACCCACACATTTGCAGTCACCTGTCTCATAGCTAGAACGATACTGTGATATATTAGGAAAAGGATGTTGTTTTCACTAAATGCCGCTTGGTCAGTCGCCTATCCACAAGGAAGGGAGAATCGTGGTGTTATCTCACGCCGTGTGCACATCCAAAGATGGATTTTAGCACTAAATATAAAAGGGAAAACAAAGTTTTGCAGAAAAACATAGGAGGACATCTGTATCATCTTGGAGTAGGTCAAATCTTAAATTTGATATCTAAATTGCTAAGCACAAAGGAAAAGTAATATATATGTGTGATCAGGTTCATCTGAAGACACATTGATACAGGTAAAAAGCAAGAAACAGTGCGAGGAAATTTTTCTAAAACCTATAACACACATAGTACGAAAAACACGTGGGCTTGTATCTAAAGCATATTAAAAACACATAGAAATTATCATACAAAGGCAGGCAACTCAAAGCAAATTGTCCCAAAGACTTGAGGAGAACCTTTCTAAAAATAGACATTAAAATGGTCAATAAAACACATGAAAATCTGCTGAATTCACTAGCCATCAAGGGAGTGCAATGAGAGCCATACTTCAACGAAAGGCTGTACCAGCAGATGAGCAAGATAAAAAAGACAGGTGACAGCAGGTCATGACAAAGATGTGAAGTAAATGCCACTCACACACTGCTGCTGGGAGCGTAATTGGTACAACCACTTTGGGAAACCATTTGGGAGAATTCTCTGCAGCTCAACAAATCCATATCTTACACACAGCAATTCCATTGTTAGGTGCATAACCTCACAGAAAAATACATAGGTTCTTCCAAAGACATATACGAAGTTTATAAAAGCACGATTCATTATGGTCTAACTAGGAATTTCCCGGATGTCCACCGATAATGGATAGATACATCAACTTTAGTATATTCACACAACGAAATACTTACATCAGGAGACTCAATAATCTACAGTACCTAAAAGTACGATGCTCTTCTTATGGAGTTAAAATAGACACAATTGAATATGTGCGGCGTGAATCCGTTTATATAAAGGACAAAAGCAGGCAAAGCTAACCTGTGGGGTTAGAAGTGGGGATAGTGACTTCCCTTGAGGGTGGGGTTGTAACTGGTTACACAAGTGTGCTCACCTTGTGAAAATGCACTTAGCATACACTTGGTATGCTCCCCTTTCTGCATGTGTGTTTTGACCTTGGTAAGAAGTTTACTTTGAAATATTAACCCTCATTTATGATAAAAAATATTTTCTAAATTAAGAAAATAACTAGACTTCTTACTGGAAAAAGTGTTTCTTAAAATAAACAAATAAAAAACCCAGGAACACCTAGAAAAAAATAATTATTCTAAAGAGGGGCACCTTAGAGGTAGTCCCTTTAAAATCAGGATGAGACATAGGAGTGAGTTCTCAATACTCCTATCTGATATTATATCAAAAGTACTAATCAGCACAAAAATAAACGAACAAGAACAAAAAAATAGAGACATAGGATTGAAAAGGGGACACTAAAACTATCATTATTTTCAGAATAAATAATTGCTTAAATAAAAATTAATTTAAACTATAGAAGAATTATTGGAAAAATAGGAGAATTTAGCAAGAAACATTACATAAAAACTGAAGAAATCTGAATCTGTGGACTTTAGTTAATAAAGTATCAATATTGTTTACTAATTGTAACAAAGTACTACACTAATGTAAGATGTAACATTAATAACAATAAGGAAACCTCTATATGGGTATACAGTAACTCTCCGTACTAGTGTCACAATTTTTTTTATAAATCTAAAACTGCTCTCAAACAAAGAGGTTGTTTTTAACAAAGATATGCCATGTTTATGGAGAGGAAGATTTAGCAGTGTAAGGAGAGTGGGTGAATAAGCTGTATATAGCCCCACAACGAAATATCTTGCAGTGGTCTAAATGAATGAATTGCAGTTACACGGGAAATACTAATGAATATTGGGAATCTAATAAGCAAAACGCTCAGGCCATGATGACTATATACAGAATGATGCCCTTTTAGATAAAGCTAAACACAAAGACAGTTGAACATATGTACTTATTGGGAATATTAAAAACAAAGTGATGCAACTTTTCTGTAAATATAAAGCTATCCTAAAATTTTAGAAGTTTGTTTTTTAAAAATGGGCCACACGGCTTAAAGGACAAATCAATAATTTCGGGAAAAGCCCTTGGGCTGATGGCCTGAGCCTCGTGGCACGTTTGGACTTAATGACTCAGGAGGAAGACAGAACCAGGGGGCACCTGACGCGCCATGTCTTCAGGTGGCCCCGTGAGACGCGGGGAGGGAAGAAAGAAGTAAAACGTCTGGAGAAATGGGGGGGGGGGGGCGGACAGGCGAGGAACAGTGGCCACGCACACGGCCCCGTCTGGTAAGGAAGCCACCACGGCCAGCGAGGCTTCCTGCTGGCGCGGGACGCGCCGACCTCCTGCCACCTCCCAAGAAAGACTCGCTCATTAAAAATGAGAAATGATCAAAAAGCAACCGGCACCAGATCTGCACAAAGACTGAAAAATGAAAGGAGTCAAGACTAGGGACAAAAGTGGCCAACTACAAGTATTCACCAAGAAATGTTTGCACAAGGAGGCTAAATATGTAAACCAGCTAAATCACCAGGAAGAGAAGAAAGAAAACCAAGAACAATGGAGCAGAAACACGGGCTGGCCGGGCTCAGAACAGAAGTTGACGAAGAAATAGGAACACGCCAAAAATTAAGAGCACATCGCGCCGCCCCACAGCGGACAGCACAGTCCCGCGTTCCCCAACTCCCCCCGCCCTCCCTTCCCGCCCGCCTCCACGTCCCTCTTGAGCGCTGGGGTCCCCCCCCCGCCCCTTCCCCCGCAGCGACCCCCGAAACCTCGGCTGCTGCATCCCGCTCTCTGCCCTCCCGGTCAGCGGGCGTCCGGCCGAGTGTGCCCACCGTGCCCACCCCAACGGTCTTGTCCCAGCTCTGGCCCTCAGCAGCCACGCCCAGCGGCCCTCCGCCCAGTCGCACACAGTCGACTCTTCCATGATTTCTTTCTCCCTAAAGACTCAGCATTACTCAAGCACCCCACTCCATCTCATTAGGGTCCCTCGTTTCTTATTTCACACACAAAAACCCAGAACCAGTCGGAACAGACCTTCTGCCACCCGCGCCTCTCTCCGTGGCCGTGCGCTCCGCACTCCTTCTGTCTGTCACGCGGCGTGACTGTCCACGCTGCCACCCGCAGCCAGCCCCTCCCTCCCCCCGAGCTCCCAAACCTGAGCGAACCCTCTTCCAGGACTTGGTTTCTATGGTGTCTTCTCTCTCCAGCAGTACTCGTTTTACCTTCCATTCTGGATCGCTCCCATGTGCGTACAAATGTATTGTAAAGCTGCTCATCTAAAAAAATAGTGTCATGTTACTGACCCATTTCTCTGCTCCTTGTCACAGCAAAATTCTTTACAAGTGTTGTCTCTGTACTTTCTCTCCTAATAGCCTCTTTTGAACTCACTCCATTCGATCACATTTTTGAAAGACAACAACCGCACCTGTGTTGCCATAGCCGATGGTCCACGTAGAACCTGACGCTCCTTGGCCTCTGGGATTGCACCAATTGCCTCTCTCCCCCCACCCCAAATGCGTCCTGTCCCCGCCTCCAGGGCACCCCAGCCGTCTGGGCGCCCTCCCGCCTCACTGGCCACTTCTCTGTCTCCTTCAGGGGATCCTCTTTCTCATCACTGCCTCTGATTTCAGGTTCCCCAAACCCCATCCTTGGGCCCCTTATCTTCTGCGGAGACTGACTTTCTAGGGGATCTCGGTCCTACGACGAGGCTGCGTTCATATCACCCATCCCTACCTCGCCCTTAAGCTCAGGAATCCCGCATGCAGATGCTCACCCATGTCCTCACTTGTTTGTACAAGAGATTCCTTAAATTCATCACGTTCAAAATCAAAATGCATATGTCCCACTCCAAGCCCCCCTTCTCCCATGCTGTCTCATCTGAGTAAGCTCCCTCCAGAGTTCACCCAATTGCTAAGGCAAAAACCTTCAAACCACCCATTGCAACCCGCCGTTTCTCACTCCAGCTATTAAGCAGAAAGTAACTCAGAATGTGCCGGACTCAACAGGTGTGTCCATTTCTCACTGCAGTAGCCACCTGCCTCCCTTTTTATAACCAACCCTCAGTCTGTTCTTTACACAGTGTAAATATATCCCATTTCCCCCCTGCCTGAAACCCAACGAGGACGTCCTCATATTTAGGACAACGTCCTTAGTCCTTCTCTGGCCGAGGGCTCTCCAAGACCTCATCTTTGGCCATCCGTCCGGACGCCCATGGTTGCAGTACGCATGATGCTTTTCGTTATCAAAATGCAGCAATTGTTTTGGACAGGCTGGGATACCAATGTTTCAATCTTAACAACAACCAAAAAACCTGTAAGTGGAACAATTTATGTCTTGAGATCAAGGTCAATGATTTAATTATTCAATGTAGGCAAAAAGGTCAGACAGACCCACAGCCTGCACATGCCACAAGCGGCACAGCAAATCTTTTGTTTGAATAAAGCTTCTTATCATAGTTCAAAGGATTTCTGGAGAAGTGGAATATAAACATGACAGAATTGAAATAAATATGAGTAACTGTGGAGAATCTCCATCTATACACGACAGAAACAAAGAAGATAAAGACAGACTGGAAGTATCACGCCATCAATAAAAAGATACCAGTCCTTTGGGAAAAATAATTCATCAGAAAACCTTGGAATTATAAAACGAGGTATGGGGTTGTTTGAAGGTGAATGAGTCAAAAGAAAAAAGAGTTTAGAAAAACAGAGTTAACTTCTAACTATCTCCTAAATACCGTCTTGAGTGAGAACAAGATTTCCAACAGATATTTGCACAAAAAAATGAACTCAAAATGAAGAGAGATTGGTTAATTGTACAAAAATGCAATTAGATAGAAGGAGTAAGTCCTAGCATTGCGCAGCGCAGTAGGGTGACTATAGTTAACAGAATTTCTTGCGTGTTTCAAAGCAGCTAGGAGAAAAGATCTGGAATGTTCCCAACATAAAGAAATGATAAATATTTGAGATGATGAATATCCTAATTACCCTGATTTGATAATTACGCAATTGTACGCATGCGTTAAATACCACACATGCCCCATACATGTGCACAATTGTTACGTGCCAATAAAACAAAGAAAATGAACTCAACATTCAACCATTAAACCAATGATAAAAATTGTTTTCAGTGATTACATTTAAAGAAATAGATACATTTTTAAATGAATTTGATTATATGCAGTGTTTATTTTGTTTTCAAATACTTTAATTTTATTATTTTTCTGTTGATAATTAATAGAACAATGATGTTTGTTTAATTCCCTATATGTTAAAAAATTGATATTTCTTAACATGTTTACCACTTTGGTATTTGAAACTTATCATTTGGCTTTCGTTTTTAATGGATTTTGAACACTTAAAATAGAACACCTGCATATGGGTCTCACATAAAACAAATACTCCTACATCAGCATCATCGTCTCACTGCGGCCTCTGCGCGCCCCCCACCGTGTTTCGGCGCCCCTGCTCTTCCGGCGGGGCCTCCTGGCGATGGTTCATCCCACCTCAGGCCTCTCCTTGGGCCCTGGCATCCCTCACTCCAGATGATCTCAGTCCGGCAGGTTTGTGCCACACGCTGTCATCTCAGAGAAGCTTCGCCTGACCATCCTCCCTGAAGACACGTCCTGTCACTCTCTGTGCCCCAATTCTGTTTCATTTGTCTTAATAGAACTAATGGACATGAATTTATATGAAGTTATTTTGTTGCTCATTGCCTTCCCCCCACATTCAAACAAATCCCTACAAAAGCGGGGGCTTGTTGGGGTCAGGGTGGTTCACACTCTGCCCTCTATGAAAGAACAGGATCTGGCACAGAGTACAATTGAATAAGCATTCCTTAGTTAAATGAGTGAGCACTACCAAAAATTAGTCAAGACACAGGGAAGAGGCAAAACAAAATGGAAAAACCAAAGGGTTTAGAAACAGAGAGAAAACCATGGAAGGCAGAAAAGCTAACTCTAACATACATATAAGCGGTCCCTTAACAAAAGGAAACAAGACAGTGCCCTAGGAAACTTATTTAAACAAATAATTCTAAATGTTTTTCTAGACACTAAAAGAGAATTTTATCTATGTATTAAAAGGGTGCCTTGTACTCTAGGAAAAACTGAAAAAAAATTGATATCAAACAATCAGCATTGAAACATTTCATAAATTCCATTGAATTTTTAAATAAATAATTTTTGAAAATGCACCCTAAAACATTGTCATCTATAAAGGGAAAGAAATTTCTTTGTCTAGGACTTCTCGACTGTAATATTCATCACAATGAAAACAAGTTCCTCAAAGAAAGAGAGCAAGACCAAGAATTTAATATCCAGCTAAACTCTTTATCAATACAAAAGTGACATACACATGTTTTAACACACAGGACCTATGGCTGTTTGATATACAGCGGAATAGATTTTACACATTAGTGGGTGAAGAATGTACCATTCAATGAATTGTGCTGGGTCCACCAATAGCTAAGGAGAACAATACAGTCATCAGATCCAAGTGCACCGGTGGTTTAAACACTAAAAGACAAATGACAAACTTTCAACATTTTAGAAGAAAATACCAGAGAATGGTTTAGAAAGCTTTTTTTTAAAAAAATAACAGTACAGGCCGGGCGTGGTGGCTCACGCCTGTAATCCCAGCACTCTGGGAGGCTGAGGCGGGAGGATCGCTTGAGGCCAGAAGTTCAAGACCAGCCTGGGCAAGAGCAAGATGCTGTCTCTACAAAAAATAGAAAAATGAGCCGGGTGTGATGGCTCACACCTGTAGTTCCAGCTACTCTGGAGGCTGAGGCAGGAGGATCACTTGAGCCCAGGAGTTGGAGGTTGCAGTGGGCTGTGATGATGCCACTGCACTCTACCCAGGGTGGCAGAGTGAGACCCCGTCTCAAAAAAAAAAAAAAATGTTCTTTTCATCAAAAGTCATCATAAAAATGGCACATTCAATCCACAAAACATATTTGCAATCCCAACAGGCACAATGTGTGAATAAGCATTTTACAGAAGTGGAAATTGAAAGGACAATGAACACATGAATAAATAACACATTGATTAATAATAAGGAAAATAAGAATTAAAAATAAAATATAGATTTCAAGCCAAAAAGATTGAGGTAGTTTTAAAAGTTTGGCATGTGTAGACAAATATATGAAACAATAGAATTGCTTAAATATTGTTTATTCCAAACACTTTTGTAGTGAAAAATAGTTAGGCTTCATCTTGTAAAAATTAAACACATTCCTAACCTAAGACCCAGCAAAACCACATCCAATTATATACCCCTGAACAAGGAAAAGCACAAGAAATAATTAATAAACAAAAAAATGTATCTTAACACGGCAGGAAGCATGTACAGAACATTCACAGCAGCATTGTTCGTAATACTGTAAGACTTGGAACCAGCCAAGTGTCTACACCACAGAGCAAGGACACTGAGCGACCGCAGCCCTGGCCACTTCGGTGGCGGAGTCCTTGACCTTCCTGGTTAAGTGGCAACAGCAAATCTCAGGAGACTGCAGAAAGACTGGCACCATTTGTGTAAAGTATACAGACAAGAAAAGCTACACAACCCATTGCTATGGCATTGATACCAATGCGGCAAAATGATCAAGGGTATCAAGGGAATGTTGAAGCGAAACCACATTAGTTGGCACTTCAGCGGGGTTGAGCTGGGATGAGAAAGGGGCGCACAGGAGTGTTAACACTCTCTCGTTCTGTTTCCTAAGAAGGGAGGGGAGTGCACAGGTACTGGTTTTATCATAAGTATAATATATCATTCCGGGGGAGTCAAAAATTGTACTTAAATAGTATGGAAAGATAAAATTAACGAAAATACTATATATTAGGAACATAAAGCTATAAAAGTGTATAAGAATAAACCAAAATTTCCAGTATTATGCAAAGAAGAGTATTAAACAGTACTAAGGAATTCACCCTCAAGATATTTGAACAAATGGGAAATCTCATAATGGTCTTGGAGAGGCAGCTGCCTACATCAGATGTCAACACTTCCTTAAGGGATGTTCGCATGTGGAGTAATCTTACCAATGTGTACCATCCCAATTATGTGTGCATATTTATTTACACTTCCTGTGTGTGTGTGTGTGTCTCAAGTTGAACTATACATACAAAGTAGCAAGAAAATCCAAGAGAAATATGTTATTAAAAAATATGGAGTGGGAATTTGCACTACTTACCAGATATTGCAACATATACCTACACTGATTAAAACAGTGTAGTATTGAAATAAAAAAATCAATCAGTGAAATAAAGTGTGGACTGTAGAAGTGGACCCACGAGCATACAGGAAATGAGTATGCAAGAAAAGCATCAGTTCAAAACACAGGGGACAGGGGAGATGGGAAATTCAATAAATGTGCTGAGACAGCAGCATAGCTATTTGTAAAATAATAATAATAACATTGGATTTTTACCTTAGTACTCATGTCGATATAAATCCCGGTGGGTTGATTAAAGATGAAAAGAAAGAAAGAGGGAAGGAAAACACAAAAGTCCTGCAGCAGATACTGTTGGTGGCCTTCCCTGCTCCCCTTTACCAGGTTGGCACACCCCGTCCCTGCTGCTGCCAGGGACAGGGCGGAGGGCACACACTGCACTTGTCCTGGAGGGTTACCCTTCCCTGCGGGAACAGAGGTATCTGTAGCCAATGAATTATTGAGGCAGGAAACGGCGCATCCCCCGTGCCACTGGGGAGCACAGGATGTGGTGCCGCACACTGCAGAGCTCCCCTGGACTCCTCCGGAAGCCACGGCCCCCCCCACCAAGCCGGATTCCCACCTCCCCCGTAGCCCTCCCCCGGGGATCTCCACACCAGGTGCTGCTCCTCAGTGATTTGGCGTAATGCAAGTAATGAAAGAAAGCAGGGAAAAATTTTAGAAATAATTGTAGCATAAGGAGGGCTCTTTAAAGAGACTAACATTAAAACCAAAAATTAAAAGAAAAAATGATAAATTATACTAAAACTTTAAGCAGCATGGCAATAAACATAACCTAAAGAAAGCCGATAGACACAAATAAAATCATAAAATGTGTGTACATATGATGTGTGCCTCTGTATAGGTATAGATAAAATACCAGTTATAGAGGAATAGTCTGCTTTAAATTTATATATAGTTATCAAACAATTAAAAATATTAACAACTCAATGTAAAGATAAAAAGTATGAATGAAAAATGGGGAGCTAGTACCCTTTGTGACAGCTGGTGGGACTGGAGACCTTCCTTTTCAGTGAAGTATCACAAGCGTGGAAGAACAAAACCACATGTACTCACTACTAAATTGAAACTTACAGGGCAACACGCATGTGCACGTTTGGTACTAAAATTCAACGGAAGTCAAGCCGTGGGAGGGGGACTAGGGGATGGGTAAATTCACACCTAACGGGTACAGTGCACACTATGTGGGTGATGGACACACCTATAATTTTTTGACTCAAACTGTACAAAAGCAATTCTTGTAACCAAAACATTTGTACCCCCGTAATATTCTGACATTTAAAAAAATGCAAAAAAATGAATGAAGATTTCACCACAAAAGGAAACACAAATGCCACTTAAATGAAAAGTTTCTTAGTCCTCTGCTGAGAACCATAAAAATAAAACCACCATAACATATTGCCTTAAACTAATCAGATTGGAAAGCCAAAAAACCAGAAACAAAAACAAAAACAAAAAACCCAAACACCACTGGCATCTCACTAAGTTGGCAAGGGTGTCGGTAAACAGTTACTCTTACAAATTACAGAAGAGAGTGTAAAATTTTACAACCAGTTTGAATGACAATTTGGCAATACTTTCAAAATTACTAAGGTGTCTAACCTTTGACTCAGCAATTCTGATTCTAGGAATTTATTCTGCAAACATTCTTACACTTGTGCCAAATAATATATGATCAGTGATACTCACTGCAGCAGAGTTGATAGTAGCAAAAATTGGGAAAAAACAAATGTTCATGCATAGGGAGAGGACCGATTAAATAAATCATAATATAGTCCTGCAACGAAATGCTATGTAGACATTAACTTTTAAAAAGTGCACCATTTTCACTGAGAAGGAAAATATCTTCAAAAATTCTAAGTGTAAGTGCCAGGAGCAGAACGCACCATGCTAGCGCCTCAGTTACAGTGCGAAGAACCAGTGTGACGGTGCGTTTGCGGTGCTCACTCGTGCGTGGAAGGTGCCCAGGAACTGGTGACGTGGTGTCTCCATCGGGAGGAACCCGGAGCCTGCGGCTGAGGCAGGAGGGAGATCGGAACTCGCCACAGTGAATTCCTCTGCATGTGCGTCTAAGGTGTTCCTGTCCCTCTCCCCCCAGAGGGCAGTCCTCCCCTGCTCTGCCCAGGTCCCCTGCGGCCCCTCCCTCAGGCCCTCTCTGTCTGCAGTTCCCCTCTCTGGGAACTGTTCTCCGTGGCCCTCGGAGGCCATCGAAGGCTGGTGTCCTGCTGTCCACACTTAGTGGCCACTCATCAGGGCCACTTACCATTTAACACAGCATCGCTGATCCCATCGTACAGAGAGGGGAATTAACCGACAGCCCACAGTCACCAAGAGTCAGCCTTGTGGAGCAGGGTCCCATCCCGGTCTTCCTGGGGTTTGGGTGGAAGCCACGGTCAGCCGGCCAGCCCACCGAGATGGTCCTTGGAACCTGGGGACGGCACCTGGCACGCTCGGGGCAGCGGGCTGGCCTTTAGACCTCTAGTCTTGCTGGAGAAGGCTGCGGCCATGCCCACGTTTTTACAGTCAGTTCCTCTCATGATTTCCAGGCTGGGGGGCCTCTGAGAGCTGGCAACACCACCCCGGATTAGGAGTGAAAACCAACAGCCCAGAGAGTAACTGGGGCCACCCAGTGGAGGCCAGGGTCAGTCATTCACCCTAAAGCAGGGGGGGACACTGAGAGTCAGGCTCCAGGACTGAGCAGAACCCTCATCTCAGAGGGTCGAGGTGGGCAGGGAGCACAGAGCCGGGAGCTGAGGGTGTGGAGGTATGTGCAGGCGCCATCCCCACCCTCTGCTGCCTCTGCCCTTACAGGCCTTGGTGGCTGAAAGGAACCAGGAGGAGGTGGGGACAGTAGCCCGAGCCCCTGAGGCCCCCCAGGAGTTGTGCTCGGGCTCTGGGCATTTTCATGCTGAGTTAAGGCCAAGGACGCCATGGTCCCCAGTGGTCAGGCTGAACTGTGCACTTTTTCTGGGTGCCCCTGGTCCCCCACATGCATCCTAGACACTGCAGCACAGGTGTGCACATTCTACCCTGGCAGCCGTGGGAGCTGAGGGATCCCTGTGCTGTGTCAGCCAGGAGCCCAAGGAGACCAGAGGGTCAACTCCCAGAGACCAGCGGGGGCTTGGTGTGAGAGGGGGCACATGAACAGTGGGGGTGGGGGCCTGAGTGCCTCCTCAGCGTGCGCCGAGGTCCCCTCAGCAGGGCCAGCCTGCTCCAGCAGAGTCAGGTGCCCAGTGCTGACGACACATCCTCCTCCTTGTGCCTACACACCCGGCACCGTGAGAAAGGCCCTCTCCACGTGGGCGCCTTGAGCCAATACCTGCTGGTGGAGCCGCAGAAGAATCCTTCAGGCCTCAATCTGCAGTCAGCATCCAGCCCTACCATCTGCATGGGCCTCAACTTATATCGGGCCTGTTTTCCCTGCAGGCTGACTCTTCAACAGCACTGCTGACCTGAAGCCTCCAGCCAGGAGAGGCTTCCCGGGGATGCTGTCTGAGCAGAGCACCCACTGTGGGGGAGAGGCAGCCTGTTGCAGGGCCAAGCCCCTGGACCCCATCTGCGCTTGTGGGTCTGAGCCCCAGACGGTGTGCTCAGCAGCTGTGCAACCTTGGGAAGGGCAGGCCTGCTCCCTGGGTGCATCCTTCTGTCCCGAAGATTCATCAGAGCCTGCTCTGCTGGGAGAGAACACCGTCCTACATGCTCTGGCCCTGCTGGTGCCCAGGGAGGGAAGCAGCAGCCGGGGCCAGCACACAGGGTGAACAGGGGTCTGAGTGGGGCCATCCTTCCTCTCCCTGGACAGCAGTGCCCACCTGCAAAGCCAATACATGGCCTGGATTTTGGACAAAACATCTTTCCAAATGACCCAACACTCTGGTACGTCCAAGTCAATTTGTTTCCAGATTGGACACGTGTCCATCAGGACATGGTCCTGGCAGCCACTGATAGCGCTGGATTTGCACAAAATCTTCGCAAGGCTTTGCTTGAGTCACCCTCTGCCCTCTGAGCCTCAGGCCATCCACGAAAAGGGCCTTCCAGCCCTGGGTGTCTCACCCTCCGGCCTTTGCAAGTTGCCCTTCAGGGCAGCTGGAGCTCTTTGCAGCGGGCACAGGGCTGCTCCAGCTGCACGTTCACTTGGAAACTGTCCACACGGCAACCCCAGCAGGAGCCAGGGGAGTCTGCGGCTGGACTGCATTCACCACTGCTGCAGAGACAAGCACATTCCCTAGCAGAGACACCGGCCCAGGCTAGCGTCTACAGCAGTAGCTACACATGGTCACCCAACTTCCAGACGAGGGAGATGGTGGCCTCGCTCCATGTGTGCCCAAGCACATCCCCTGTGCTTTGAAAGGCCCTGAGGACTCCCCATGCCCGGTTCTGGTTCACCTTCGCAGGAAGCCTCCTTGCTGGCAGAGGCTGTGGCCAGCTTGGGGGCAGTGGGTGGGGAGCTCTGGCAGCAGCTTCCCCCAGTTCCCTACCACCAGGAGGATGCACCTCTCGGCCACCTCGTCAGGCCTGGGACTGCGCGGGACATGGAGGGCAAGCCCACGCCCACAGGGAGCTGTGCTGGCCCTGACCACCAGCTCCTTTCTCTGCTAGTCTGAAATCCTTCTTGTGGGAGGCGGAATATGGTGAGAGCCCACAGTGCTGGGCAGTTTATGTTTATTGTCTCTTTCAACCAAAGCACAAAACCAAAAACAGAGATGCTGGCAAGTTTGCTTCAGCCCCAGCCCCACCTCGTGATGAATGCACAGTGTCATCGGGGAAATGTGTAACTCGCAGAGACGGCAGGGTAAGGGCTGGGCTCTGCCGGGGGTGGGGGTGGGGCAGGCAGGGCCAAGTGACCACCCACAAGGCTCTGTCTGGAGGGGTGAGGCGCTCACCCCGGGTGCACCTGCAGCCCCTTGGTCAAGAGACCCTCAGACAGGCGGCCCCGAGGGCAGGGACCACACTATCCCACATGCACGGAGCCTGGCCCGGAGCAAGGGCTCCTTGGTGTTCGTGGGATGAACAAGGATCCCCCAGGGTCAAAGGAGCCTCGGATTAACGCCTCAATCTGCAGGTGGAGTGGCCGAGTGTCAGGGCAGGAGGATTTTGTGAGAAGCGTGTGCTCAACTGGTGGCAGGACTAGAGCCCAGACCCCACCCCCTCACTCCACCCTCCCTGAGTGAAACATTAAATCCATCCTTGGGAAGGCCTTGGACTACCGGTGTACTTCCTGCCATGCAGGCTATTTCTCTTTCTAGAACATTCTTTCCACCCTCTCCCTGCATCCGTGGCTACTCACCCGTCCAATCTCAGTTCAGTGCCAGGACGCCGGAACACCCCGGCCGCTTTCTTGGTCAAGGCGTTCTCTTCTGTATTCCCAGAAGGGACCCACTGTGCTGCACTGTGCCTTCTCCTTCCAGACACTGTCACAGCCACAGCTTTACCTCTGTCCGTGGGTGACCTGAGTGTGGTCTGTCTCCCTGCCATGGTCAGCTCAACATAGGCCAAAACCGCGCCTCCCTATGGCCACTGCTCAGTCTCCTCCCGGGCCTGCTAGGTGACCAGGGGTGTCCAGAACCGAGCAGCTGGTCCAGGTGCACTCAGTCAGGGCAGAATGGGTGGGGTCTCACCTGGCTGCCCAGCTAAGCAAGCTGACCCAACTCCCTCTCAGGATTTCCCTGACACCTAGGCCTTTGCTTGTGTGGTGTCTGGGGCAGGAAAGGGAGGGCACAGAGGGATTGCTCTGAGGAGCGGGCAGAGGGCAGGTGTGGACATCACTGCTCAGGGGCCCTCAGGTCTCTGTAAGCCACCCACATGGTCCACTCGCTGGGTCCTCGAGGCACGTGAGCACAGGATGGAATGTTTAGGGGTGGGGCTTTGAGGTCAGAAACCAGGCAGAGAGCCCTGCTGAATGATGTAATTCTCATCTAATTGGCGCCTCACCTCACGGGCATTTTTTGAGCACCTACCTGCTAGGCCAGTTTTAGGGGCTGGTGATGGGACGCCCACCCTGCCTCAGTACAGAGGTGCTCACAGAGGGACCGCTCACTCGTCTTGAGGCATGTGCCCAGCAGTGTTTCCCCAAGCAAGCCCTCCTGCAGGACGCAAACACATGGTGCTCTTCTCAAAGTGCTCCAGGCAAAGGTGAGCTCCCCCGATGCTGCCTGCTACACCCATCCTGGAGACTCCTGGTGCACGTCAGCACGTGGGAAGTTCCGAGACATTCAGGACCAAAGACGCTCGCTTCACTGGATTTACCCAGCATTCCTCTGAGTTATTTCTCTGGTTTCTCTGGTTGCAAAAAATACACTTTGCAACCTCCCTTGCAGGTAGGGATGTTGAGCACAATAATTCTGTCCAATGAAATGTACAAAGACATCTTCTGGGGCTTGTTGAATGATTTGATTTCCTGATACAGGTGCAATGTCTTGTTTCTCCTTTTATCATGCTGCTGGGGATATACGTGTGATTCCTGGAGCTGTGGCAGCCATTTGTCAGCCATGAGGGGAAGACCTAGAAAATCAGAGACGTTGGCTCCAATATCTTCGGGCCATTGCACCAGAGTTAGCAGGTTGGATTTCTCCTTGAATGATACTAATAAAACTCCCACTTAGTTTGAGATGCTTTTTTTTTTTTTAGACTTTGTTATTTACAACTGAATGCAATTCCTAACTGCCACCCCAGACCACATCAAAATGCCTTTCACCCCCAGACCCTGGGAGACTCGTCCAACTAAAACCTCTCATGGCAAGACCCGCCATCTACTGGCACAGAAAGCGAAGCTGTCTGTTCCAGCGCCCACCACCTCCTCAGACACACAGAACGTGCCCTTTAGTGCCCAGGAAGGGCAAAGGTGTTGAAAAGCCACAAGGTGGGGCTGCTGGTGGGGTCGAATCGTGCCATGGGGGTACGGTGCAGGGAGAGTCTGCATCATACTGAGAAGAACTTTGTTCTACCTATAGAATATAATTTCAAGACTATATGATATGTGAGCTTGCTTTGGTTCAGTTTGGCCTGACTTGAGAAGTGAACACGACCATCTCCGTTCTGCAAATGAGGAATTCATGACCAGGTTTTCCTATCTTTCCTGGGGTCACACTGCTCATAAATAGCAAAGCCAGGATTCCAACCCCTTTTCATTTGACTCGTATGTGCTTGTCATTGAGATCTGAATGCATGGATTTGGAAATGCAGAAGCAAGATTTATTTTACTAGAGAGTATGGTGGCGGGAAGGCTTCCTGGTGCTGTCGTTTGCAGTCAGTCCATGTGTGGTTGGCACTATGATGCTGTCTGCCCTGCAGAGACGACAGTGCCAGCCAATCAACAAGGAAGCAACGTGGTGCCTAAGGACACCACGGCTGACTCACTGGGAGACCACAGTGGCATGTGATGTCTTTGCTTGGCTCCATCCTGGTGTAAGTTACCGTGATCGTGCAGCCCAGGTGCAGCAGGCTGGGCGGGAACCGCTGCAGAGCAACAGGGGAAAGAGCCCGTAGGCTGTCTGGGGAGAGTTCAGACTCGCTCTGCGTTCAGCACAGGGCCAGGCATTTACCACATTTTCAGATGACTTGGAGAGTGAGCTGCTGTGATTTAACACCCTCTGCATGCGCACTGGGGTCTCCTTATTTCTGCCAGACTCGGGGCCCCTGGCCCTCAGGGTGGGCCCATCCCTGTGGGCAGGGCCGATCCCTCCTGTACATAGTGTCCGTGGCACCTGGCCCAACTCTTGGCCTGTGGCTGTGCTACGTGGTCTCGGGATGGATGCAGGAACCAGTCGAGGCAGGGTGAGGAAGGGCAGCTCTGTGGCCTCCAGGCTCCATGGTTCTCCCCTGTGCTTGAGGCCGTCGAATTCCACTAGTGATACCCACGGTTATTTGGCCAGATCTGAGCATGGGAAGGAAGGAACCTGTCCTCTTTTAGCAAAGACACAGTAGGCGAGGACTCGGGGCCACTCCCCGCAGAGAGAGGGGAGGAGAGGCAGGGTCCGGGGGAGGAGGGCGGGAAGCGGGGGGGGGGGGGGAATGGAAGGAAGCCACAGGCCCAGGAGCCGCACAAGCACGTCCATTACTTACTGGGGTCACAGGCCATATGGAGCCTCTGATAAGGCTGTCCTGTAGACGCTGTTTCAGAAGAATGCATCTGCTCGCACATTCTCAGGCAATCTCAGCGGGTCACAGATCCAGCCCAGGGAGGGGCCGGTCAGGAAATCCTGCCGTCCTGGGCTTGTGTGGCTCCTGGGTGTCACCCCTCCCAAACAGCAACCCGCCCACCCCTGTCTTCTGGGCCAATTGTCCCTTTCCAGCGAGGTGGAGGGTTCTCCCCACTTCACACCCCCATGGCCTGATTCAGCCCCACCACTAGCCCCGTCCTGTGGCTTTTCAACGCCTCTGCCCTTTCCGGGCACTGGATGCACGTCCTGTGTGTTGGAGGAGGTGGTGGGCGCTGGAACGGATGGCTCCGCTTTCTGTGCCAGAAGACGGCGGGTCGCACCCGTGAGAGGCTTTAGGTGGATGTTTCCCCGAGGGCCTGGGGGACAGAGGCAGTGAGATGTGCCTGGGAGTGGTTTTGTGGGGCACACAGCTTCTACCCCACTGTGCCTCGGTCTTCCCACAGGACCCTGAGGAGCCGGATTGGGAGTTCCAACCCTGTCATCTCCCAGGAAAGGAAAAGGATGCAAAGCTGAGATGGCCCAGGATACGGAGAGGCCTCGCCCGCCCAGGGATCGCAGGGGTAGGTGGCCGTGCCCAGCAGGCAGCGTAGCCCCCAGGCCCTCAGCAGCTCCCCAGGCAGTGTCTGGGTTCAGCTCCCAGCCCTTGGCAGTTCCCGAGGCTCCACCAGTCTCGGCCGGCCAGCCTGGCCCCTGCTGCCGCTCTCGGGGCCTAGTGGCGTCATCATAACCCTCTGCTGGGGAAGCACATGGGAGGCCTCAAGCCCAGCCTCCGTCCCAGCCCGGCCCCACACTGACCTATTAGTACTCTGTCTGTGGCCTGCACCCCCTCGTGTCTGCAGAACTGGCTCCCTCAAGGCCTGGTGGATGCTGGGGACCCCGTAACATTGTCAGCACCCCCACACCTGTCTGCCTTCCCCTCACGGCTGGAGCCCACAGCCTTGCCCAGTTCAGCCTTGGGAAAGGGCAGGGCGGGCCATGGTTGGACAGCCCCCGGTACCCGGGCTCATCACCCCTCGGGGGCAGACTCTTCTGCGACAGTCTCAGAAAGGCAGTGGCAGGCTTTCCTCCTGGAACTGATCTCCAGGCAATTACAAGGATAAAAGTCTGCTTTTACCTTATTAGGTTACTTCTATTTTCAGCATGTACCCAAAAAGGCACCAGGTGCTGTCAGGCGTGGGTTGTCCCTGACGAGGAGGCTGTGGGGACCATGAACCTTGGCAGAACCTGCCCTCACCCCCGATGCCCACGCGCACTCCCCCAGCCAGCCGGGAGACACCTTCCCTTCTCGCCTCCCTCCCGTCCCCTTCCCACGGCGCATCTCAGCGGCCCCTGGGACTCTGCAGCCCTGGCTGGCCCGAGTCCCAGGTGGTTTGCCGCAGCCCTGCCATGGCCAGCGTTGCATGCGGGGAACTTCGGGGGGCAGTGATCCGATGTGAGGCCAGAGGCTGGGCTCCAACCATACTGTACCCGACATTCAGAGAGTCAGGGTCTAGGTCTGTTCCCCCGGCCACGTGTGACCAGGTAACTCAAATTAATGCAAACTAACAGAGTTAACGATTCAGTTCCCCCATTACCCCAGCCACAGTTCAGGCTAACAGCTACTCTGCTGGGCAGTGCAGACATAGGACACGTCCATCACCACAGTGCACTGGTCCACAGCAGAGGCTGGCAGGAGTCTGTGGAGAGGGGAAGACACCTGGAGACACCTTCGGCAGGTGTGGTGTCCTGGCTCTGCAGCCTCTGCAGCCTGTCCCTTCCTCACCCGATCATCACGCAGGCTTCCCCTGAGCCCCTCCTGCCCCCGGGCAGCGGAAGCCTGATGGAGACCCCAGCTGTCTCCCCTGAGGACTGGGGGAGTCCAGTAAGGGGGAAGGGCTCCCCAGGCTCCACCCTGGGGAGGTGGGTGGGAGGGCACAGACTCTCCAGAGGCAGCCCAGGAGGTGGGCAGGTAGGGAGGCTCCTGGGGCAGAAGGTGCCAGAAAGGATGCCTGGGAGTGAGCCAGGCACGGAGAGAAGGAACAGGGCTCTGACAGAGGACCGTGAGGTTCAAAACCCAGCAGTATCCAGGAGGAAAAGGGCTTGGCAGCCGGGGACATGTCCCCCTGGGTGTGGGCAGGGGGTGGGAGATGAAGCCGGAAAGTCAGGACCAGGTCTGGAAGGTCTGGAAGGTCTGGAAGCAAGTGTGGACTCCATCCTTGGGAGACCCCAATGCTGGTACCATCCTCTTAGAGATTCACCTTTCTGCACCAAATTTCTGACAACTGTGCCCAGCAGGTCTGATCCCTGGTTCAAGAATGACTGGATCTGGAGCACAGTCCACAAAGCAAGCATCTGCGGGCTCAGCACCCCCAGAACTCGCAGGGCGTGGTCCCCCTGCAAGTACACCCCGTTACACAAACCTCCGGTGCTTCCTCTCTGCCCACAGGCTCTGCAGGACCCGAGATGGCTTTCCACGCAGCTCATCCTCCCGACACATCACATCTGCAAACACATAAGTGCCAAGAGCCATCATCATCATCATATTTGATGATCTTTAAATGCCGATGCTCAATGTGTTTGGAATGGCCAAATGGGCAAGTAGAATGAAGTTTCCATTCATCATTAGGAAGCAGCAGCTCATTGAGCATACGATTGAGTGCAATGTCACAACCAAAGGACAGACCCCGTATTCCGGCTCACAAATGTCCAGTTAAAAACCCACTTCCTGTCCAGGGAGGTCCCAGCCCCATCAGAACTACTTGAGGGAGATTAAAAAATAGTAATAACAATTCTTCCTGCCTAACCCGGAGCCACTAAGTCAAAATGCCCAAGGACAGGGGCCGGATGCTCGTGGTTCAGAGTCCCCCAGGAGACTTCCCTGCAGCCAGGGCAGCATAACCCCCTCTGCAGCCTGAGGAGTCCTGCCCAGGTACCCCAGCTCTCCTTCCCTCATTCTGTATTTGTCCACTGGGGAAGGGCGCAGACACCCCCAGCTTGGGAGAAGAGCTATGAAAGATGGCCAAGGAGCAGATTAAGAAAATTTTCTCTGCTTGTGTCCTGGGAGGAAATGCCGTGGGCGTAGGGTTTGGCCGTGGATTTGGGTGCCTAAACCCAGCCCCTCATATTTCTTCTTTTCCAAGGTGCTTGAGAATCCAACAGTAGCAAGTAGAGAACACAGTGCTCGCCAGCTGCCTGGGGGAAGGCAAACACCGTCCTCCCCCAGGCCTGGTGCAGGGCTGCCTGGGAAAGGCAGGCAGGGAGGGGGGCTTTGCCAGGGGGCCAGAGGCCTGTGAGCCTCCACCTGCGTGTGCAAGTCTGAGGACAGTCCACCTATCCGCCTCCCTGAAGTCATGAAGATGAAAGCTGGTACTCAGCATATTCACTGACGGGCGGTTGGACATAGAGGGCCAGAACAAGGCTCTGATCATCCATCTGCTGCAGGGAACAGGGAAAAGAGCTCTCAGGAGAAAATATTCCCTTGTGGATACCACCCACTCATGAACTGTGCCCCAAGATCCCAGATCTGACCACTGAGATTAGCAGCATCTTTTTCCCTGGAGGACAGCTGGGGCAGAGGCCAGAGATAAGGGTGAGGCACCTGCCCCTGGGGATGGCCTCAGAAATGTGACATGAGAACAAAATGCCCCCATCCTGCCAAAGGCATGGTTCTGGGCTCCAGCCGGCAGGTGGTGTCCATGTGGACACAGATGCCAGCCACAGCTCAGCAATTGCTTCACTAATCTATGTGAAGTTGAATAGTTCAAACTTAAAGCTGTTGGAACTTTAAATTATTTTGAGCCTTGAGAGGATCGTGGCTATGTGGCCTGAGTAGCACAGCACACAGCTGCCACTTGTTTCCTGTGCGTGACTAGGAAAGGCCTCGTGGCACCTTTCCTAGATGAGAACCCCCCCTTAAGATTGTCATCCCTCCTCACCGAACGTTCAAGCATCTCCCTTGAAACGTAGCCAACCAAATCCCACGACGTGAGTACTGGCCTCGTGTGGAAAATGTTGCAATCCTGTTTCCCGCCCGTCCAAGTCAAAGCCTAACTTCTCCCCTTTGGAAAGCTGACCCATTTTTGGGGGAGTCTGCGTTTCCCAGCTGGTCAACCTCAAGCTTTGTGCTTGAATAAACTCTATACCTAATCATATTTTCAGAAGGTTGACGTCTAGAACCTACAACTATTTTGCTGTGATTCATTTTTTGGTCCTCAGCACATGTCTGAAATGAGTTCTGACTCATAGAATGGTCTAGAAGGTTGGGTGCTGGTCATTTTAATTTTGAATACAAGTGCCCCTGACTTGGAAGAAGTGGGAAGGTAGATGGGCCTTTCTGGGGTATCCGGGGCCATTTCTGAGGGGCTCCCAATGCCAGCGTAACCTGGTGACCTCCCTGTTTCTCACTGAGGGGGCCCCAGCAACGGGCCTCCTGATCTGGTCCATTCATGCTCCTGACTTGGGAATGGACTCTCGGCTAGGTCCTCAAGGACATCACAGGTGGGAACTGCCACCGGAGTGACCACGGTACCTGTCCCTGTGGTTTGCTGCACACTCACTTTCACATAAGGCATTTGCGTGTGTATCTCCTTTAGTCTCCCCACTAACACTGTGAGGAAGGGATTATTATTTCTATTAGTCACATAAACAAGCTAAATCCCAGGAAGATGGAGAGATGTTGATCAAAGAGTATACATTTCCAGTTACGTAGGATGAACAGGTTCCTGAGCTCTAATATACAGTGTGGTGATGACAGTTAACAAAACTGTATGGTATAGTTGACATTTGCTAAAGGAGTGGATCTTAAGCGTTCTCACCACACACACAAGAAGGTACCTATGTGAGGTGATGGATATATTAATTAGCTAGATGGTGGTAATCATTTTGCAATGTATATGAATATCAAAACATCACACTGTATACCTTAAATATATATAATTTTTATTTGTCAATCATAACTCAATAAAGCTGGGGGAAAAGAAGATGGAATTGGATAATGCATGCAAAACGCTTACAACGTCGTCTAGCTCATGCATACGCCACCCTCGCCCATGCCCGGCCCTTGGGGGCTGAGCCCCATCCGTTGCTCGGTGGGTTTGTCCTGAGGCTGCATTGCCCCTTCCACGCATTTATTTTTCATCCCTAAGGAAAACTCACACTTACCTTTGCTGAGAATGACATTTATTTTTATCTGTTATTTATTCTCCTGACTCATGAAATTACACCCTTCAGGATGCCAGTACAAAACGTTTAAAAAAATTAGTAAAAATGCATAAAGTGGATGAAAGATGTTAGGCTTCTTTTATCTCCTGAAATATGAATTTAAATACTTTTAATAAAAGAAATAAAAAGTAAGCACACAAAAAAAGTATCAAACTCTCACTCTTTCAAACTTAAATTTAAAAAAGCAGAAAAACAAAAACAAAAAGACCTTGGCTCGGCGCAATGGCCCTGTGTTCTCTACATGGTGGTGAGAGGAGGCCCGACTGGTTCCTGGGTTGTGCCCACATGACCAGCAACCCTCGTGCAGGTGCCTCTCATGTGCAGGTGGCACCCACGAGACGGTCTACCCTGGCTGTGGGGTTGGTCAGGACTGATGAGTCCCAGGGCCTGCTGGAATGGGAGGTGGGCACACTCGTGGTCCACGGCCGACACATGGCCCTGTCCAGCGAGGACCTGTGGGCTGATGGGCCACTCACACTGAAGCAGGAGGATACGCACTGGAACACAGGCCCCGATCCACGGGGGCCAGAGGAACCAGTGCCCCTGCATCTGGGCACACAGAGGGGGGTCAGAGCCGGGAGGTTGAAATGGGTTCATGGAGGCCACCCAGGAAGGGGGCTCCTGGCCACCTAGAGTCCCCCACCCTAACCCCGTCTTCTGCCCAACCAGGCCTTGTAGGCCTGAAGCCACAGTGGCAGCCAGGCACCTGGGGTCTCCTTCACCTGGGGTTTGGTTTCTGCAGATGAAGGTTATGAATGAGCAGGAGGAGGAGCTGGAGGGGCACAGAAGTCTCCGGGGGAGAGCCTGGGTCCAGGCAGGGAAGGTGGCCCCTTCCCAGGGCACAGACCTCCACGGAGACGTTACCAGGGCATCCCTTCTTTCCAGAAACAGCCTTCAGGTGGTGCTGCGATGCACGGAGAAGGGTCGGGGGGAGAAATGAGCATCGGGGGCCCAGAAGAGATGGGGCCGGACCCCAGTGAGTTATGGCTGTGGCAGGGGTGGGGGTGGGCTGGGCAGCAGGCCACAGGGAACTCGGAGAACCACTGCCTCCTGGGGAAGCCTCCCTGAGCCCAGTCCCTGCCCACAGTGGTGAGGAGCCCATTTTGCTGAACGGGAGACAGATGTGGGCACCTTTGCCTTCAGGCCACTCAGTTAGAAGTGGCCCAGGGGACCCGAGGGGAGAGAAGCCCTGGAGGGGCTCTGGGTGGGTACTCTCGGGCTGTCCCTGGATGGAAGACAGGGAAGGCAGGAGGGTCTTGGGACATTGGAATTAGGAGTCTCACAAACACCCTATGTACTCACTACTAGATTGGAACTGATTGATCAACACTCGTGCACGTATGGTAGTAAAATTCAACGGAAATCAAGCAGGTGGGAGGTGGAGGAGGGGGTGGGTAAATTCACACCTAACAGGTACAATGCGCACTATCTGGGTGATGGACAAACTTGTAACTTTGACTCAAACTGCACAAAAGCAATTCATGTAACCAAAATGTTGTACCCTCATAATATTCTGAAATAAAAATAAAACATTTAAAAATTTAAAAATGAATTAGGAGTCTCAGAGGTCTTCATCCAAACCACACCTCCTCTGGAAGGAGACCCGAGAGCCAAGGAGCTGAGTTGACCCATCCAAGGTCTCAGGGAGCTGGTGGCAAAGCCGGGGGACCCCACACCTTCACGATGGGGCCATGACAAGCTGTGACCAAGGCAGGGTGTTCCACCTCCCTGAAGGGACTCAGGACACGTGTTCTGACTGAGCAAGGACTGAAAGAGACGTGAACGCAGTGCCTCAAATGACAACGCTAAAAGCAGACTGTGAGTAACCGTGCAGAAGGGTGGGTGGGTGGATGTGGGGGGATTTATGCCTCTTTTTCCCTCTGAAACAACTTGTCCTGGAACTGCCAGGTGTGCCCTGGGAAGGCAGCTCCCAGATCGGTTTCTGTCTCTTCAAGTGGTTTAAAAGGTCCTCTCCGAAGCCCCATCCATCGACGTGGAGAACTGGTCACCAGGCAGCTCTGGGAAGGGAGCCAGGGCTGTGCCAGGTGCATCCTCAGCACGGAGATGAACGAGGCAGCGCTTCTGCCAGAGTCGCCGCCTGAGAGCTGAGATGGAGGTGAGCCCTGGGCCTCCACTCACCGGTCCTGCCCTTTGGGGCCACGCGCCCATTGGTGGGGGCTTCCCGGGACACAAAGCCTGGATCCAGTGGAAGAGATGCTCCGGGCAGAGGGAGCTTTTCAAAGGAAATGGAGGCTGTGCTCCTCACTGCCTTAAAGTGATCTGTGTCTCCGTGCAAACACCCACACTGATTAGCTCACGGTGAAGCCCACGGACTGGTCAGAGCCTGCTTTGCAGAATAACCACCTCTCCCCCCACCCAAATACACCCACAGGACCCCTTGCTGCTCCCTCCACACAATGTGCATTTCCAAATCCGAGCTCTCCGGGGAACCCCACCTGTCCTGCGACCCCAACCCACCCTGATTTTCACCAGGGCGATGTGAGGGATTTGGGTGTCCTCCCGGGCTCTGTGGACAAGGCACCGCCCATGGTGGCCGAGGGGAGGATGATTCTGAAGGAAGCATGAGTGGGGGGCGTCGGCAGTGAAGAAAGCCTACGGGAGGGGCCGGGCGGTGTCCCTGGGGGTGGGGCCTGCCAGGGTGGTGGCCTGCCAGGGATGGCAGCCGCATGGGTGGGGCCCAGGGAATAGTGCAGGTGCCCCCATGAAGACTGCCATGGCTGGAGGCTGACAGCCAGTGTGGCCTGCTCCTGGCCCCTGGGGTCTGGGAGAGGAGGTTGCCCACTGTAGGTGGGGAGAGGCTGGAAAACCCCAGCCACGTCAGCTGAGTCTCCCTGGGACACTGAGGGCACACGAAAGACCAGCTGCGGGTGGGCTGAGCATCACTGGACACATGGTCAGACCCCAGCCTGGCTGGGAGCAGGAAGAAGCCATGGAGTCCCCAACCCTAACCCTTCGTGCAGATATGGACAAAGGGCCTGGAATGGGGAGGCCAGGAACCCTGGCTCCTCCGACCCCTTGGCAGTTTCTGCCGGTGGGAAGCAGACAGTGGGGACATGGGAGGGGCCATGCTGCTGTGTTCCCCACATGTCCTGGCCTGGGAGGGGACAGTGGGTCGTGTCGAGGGATGCATGCTGGCTCTGAGCGGCACGTGGATGGGAGCTCTAAGGAGGGCAGACCAGACCGGGGTTCCTCAGGCAGCAGCCATGTACTGGATGCTGTCGGATGTGCCCTCACCTCATTCCAGACCCCCGGGAACTGGGCGGGATGCTGGACTGTGACACCTTGAGTGACTCGACGCAGGTTCTGTGACCAGTGTGTGGTGTGGCCAGAAAGTAGGCCCGGCTGCCTGCACCCCAGGCAGGATGCAGAGCTGCTGCCGCGGGAAGATGCCAAACAGACTTTCAAGATTAACAGCATGAATTAGAACTCCTGTGTTGTCCAGAGGTGATATCACTGCTGGGCTCCACTTGTTAGAGACTTTAAGTCAGAGGAGTGCCTTCTGCATTCTCCTTTTCTCAGGACAACAGAGCCACTGATTTCAGAATGAGGGGTGTTGTCCCGAGGGTTGCCGCTTGGGGAAACCTTCCCCAACGGAGTCACCCAGCACTCCAGGGACAAAACACCAGCCTAAAACAGGAGGCTGCCTTGACAGACGGGGGGAAGGGGCGCCTGGAGCCGACTGGAGCCACAGGGAGCATCAGTGGGCGGCTTAGCCCGAGGCCTCTGGTGATGGAAGTGGTGTCACTGCTCCAGATAACACTTGTCTCGCTTTGGAAATCGCTCAGCCGGCGGAAGCAGGATTGAAAAGTCAGCCCTTCCTCCCTGCTAAGACTTCCTACTTTTCAGATTAACTAAACCTATCTCAGCGAATCCTCCCTCGTGACAGATGGATACTGGACGGTGGATGGAGGATGGAGACGCGGCATGGGTGCACCCACACTGCACTGGGGGGGAGAGCAGGGGCCTGGGGGCTTCAGTGGAGGACTCAGGACAGGGCTGGGACCAGGACCATTTCCATTAGAGAAACACGGGCTGCCCGCTTTGGCCAGAAGAGCCCCCTTGCAGCCATTTGGTGCAGTGGGGTCTGAGGTTGGGGACCCAGACAGACCTGGGGTCCACAAGACACTCCTCTAAGCCCTGCCTTCTGCACGTGCGAAGCGGGGCTGTTAGCACCTCCCAGGAAGCTGTAGTGAGGACAGGGTATAATATTAGCAAGGCATGGTGTGCACAGTAGGCGCCTACAGAAGTCGGTCTCTTCCTTCCCTCTCTTTGTACCCACTGCAGAGTTTACTCACAGGAACTCCTTTGAGCCAAATGTAAGTTTCTTTTTGATGATGCTGGTGTCGCTGGGACTGATGGATGATGTCAGAGCTGGCATTTACCGGGCACCCTTGCAGGGTACCACGATGCACTGCACATATGGCTTAGAAGGGCAATTCCCCAAGACACAGAGCTACCTGGGGCTCAAGCCAGGATTTGCACCTGGTTCTGCCCAAGTAGAAATCTGGATGTTTCAGGGGAGTCAGCCACGTGTCTAACTGGGGACATGAGTGGAGTGTGTAGCCTCTTCCCACTCACAGCTCATGAAGTCACTGGTCACACAAAGTTAAAGCTCTTGAAATGAATACTGGGCCCTCAAATACCTCAATTTGTGATTTTGATTAAAATAGTAAATAAGAGTCAGAGAAAAGAGAGGTTTTTAGGGGCATAAGTAATTGAGGTGGCTTCCAGGAAAGGTGGGGCATGAGCCTGCCTGTAACAGCCAGCAAGGCTGTGTGTGGAACTGCAACAGGAAGAGCAGCTGTGTAGCTCGTGGACCAGGAGACACGGGCGAGGACGGCGTCCACCCACCTGGAGATGCGCCGCCGGGTGCTAGGGCCTGAAAGTTTGTATCCCCACGAATCTACATGCGGAAGCCCTAACCCCAGTGTGCTGGTATTAGGAGGCAGAGCTTTGGGGAGGCAGTCAGGGTCAGAGGAGGTCATGAGAGTGGGGCCCCTCTGATGGCATTCGTGTCCTTGTAAGAAGAGACACCAGAAGGTTCTCTCTCCCTGCCATGTGAGGGCCCTGGAAAAAGGTGCCATTTGTAAACCAGGGAGTGGGACCAGAGCAGGGCCCAAGCACCCTGATTTGGGATTTCTACCCCCCGAGCTGCGAGAAAATAAGTTTCCATGGCTTAAGCCGCCCAGTCTGTGGTGTTTCGTTGTGGCATCCCCAGCTGGTTAAGACACAGGGTTATTGGAAAACTTTTTACAAGAACGGTAAAGAGGGTTTCTAGAGGCAGAGCCAGCATTTAAAACAGAAGGTTACCACAGCAGGTGCTGGAACATGCTAGAGGTCCCCACGCAGGCTGGCAGAGCCTCCAGGGAGGACGCAGAGACCGGCTGTTCCCTGAGGACTAGAGAGGTTTCAGAGGGCTGGTCTGGGGACTCGCCAGCAGTCGGCCGATGAAAGAATCGGGAGCACCCAGGAAAGAAGAACCGGGACCTGCACGTCGTGGAGACCCGTGGTGCCCTCCGGAGGGGTGGGAAGGTGAGTTCGGCTGACACTCGGCAGGGTGGAGCAGGAAGAGATCTTAAATTTGAAAGGTCTCCAGTTCCATCATCAGACTTTTAGAATTTACTGGGGGAGGAGAAGAGGAACCGGGCAGAATAGTTTAGCAGAGAGAGACCTCTCTGGGGCCTCAGCTCCGAGTGTGCGCTGCTGTGCCAGAGGACAGAGAACGAGGGGGCTGACAGCCACTTCTTGCAAAGTTAACATTGGGGCGCAGCCATGGAAGAGGGCGAAGAGGGCGCTGGTGTCTTCACTCTGAGCCTCTCCTCGAAGAGAAGCTCTTCTGTGAAGGGCCCGGGCACAGGATGGCAATTTCTGAGCCACAATCCATGTTCTCTGATGATGACCCCAGCCCCCGTGTGAAGGAGAAATCATCTGGACCCTGCTCTTTCCATCGCAGAACAGGGCTTATCTGAAAAGAAATTACCACAAGCAGTGTGCATTTGTGTTCTGCTGAGACTGTTACCATCTCCCTGAAATGGGGCCGTGTTCTCAGGGGTGGGGAGACAGGTGGTTCCCTCCCCTACCCCCTGCCTCACTGTCCCTTCCCTGCAGGCCTGCTCCCCCTTTGGGAGTCAGTGTGGTCTCAGTCATCTCTGCCCACACTGACTGACTCACCCCAAGTGCAGAGGGGCTGGCAGATGACACTTTAATGTGCAAACAGGTGCCTCCATTTTAATGGGGCCATAGCAGCCACCTGCAGGCCTGAGGCTGGAGAAAATCATTAGGAAGAATAGAGTAATCCAACTTTGAACTTGAAAATCATTACAGAACTTTTGCTTCAAATGCCTCCCCAGAGACTTAGGGGTGTCTTTGCTGTTCTCCTAATAAGAAACATTCTTCCAAATAAGTTTTTATATTTTACAAAAACCTAGAAAAAATCCTACAAAGTGCATTACTCAAAGTGCACCTCTGCAAGGTGACAAATATAAAAGTATTTTGTTAATTGTGCAATTAAGTGCAATCCACTGAGAAGTCAACACAGCGACATGCACTTAATGATCTTTATCAGAAGATCTTACGTGGGTTTTGTGCCAAATCGGCAAAGGGCACATTTCTTTAAACCAGCAAAAAGTTCAATCAAAATGAGGAAACCCATTTCAAGTCATTGAAAACCAAAGGAAAGGGTCATTGCTTTTAGTGGGGTCTCAGAGGAAAGCAAAGCGTTTTCTTCAGGGGTGTGGGGAGCAGAATGCTTTTATCTGAACACCTTAGAAGGAATTTTCTAGACTAAAGCCGTGCATGCTTTTTTTTCCTGGTGACAGGTGTATCCAAGGACACACCTTGACCTCCAGGACTCCCTGAATCCCTCCATGTCCACTTAGTGTCCAGCAACTCTGAGACGTCCCCCTGTGTCCTCTGACAGGCAGGACTGTCCAGTGTCTGACACGCTGTGCATGGTGAATGTATGAATGAAGGGGCGTGGAGGGGCTTCTAACCTGGGAGCTTTATTCCTACTTGTCTCAAGCCAGAGTAGATTTGATGAATGGTTTTGAAAATATACAGAATTTCCTGCATGAGTCAGAAGGCTTATGCTTGAAATATTAGTTTTTATCTTATGTGAAAATAATTGTTCAGATAAATATTAATCTTGGATGCCAAAGAAGCCAAGAAGCACAAAGAATACCAATAACAAAGGGAGATAATGCTGAACACATGGGGAGGCTTTGTTGTGAAATTAGGAACGTGTATATGTTATGTGGTTGAACAGACAGCCTCGATCTCTGCGCTCCTGTACCTCACCCAGACAACTGTGGTGACTATGGGGATCTTTTCTTCATTCATGAAATGTTTTCTGAGCACCGAGGCTACTTTTTTCTTGTCATCCTGCATGGTGCAGAAAATACAAAGTCAATAAAACACAACTCTCACCCTCAAACCCACTGTAGGACACAGAGGGGACAAACGAGTAACTGGAAAGCGACATGCAAAGGAATTGGTGTGTGGATGGTCCTGGGCACAGGATGCTGCAAGTGACCTTATGCCAGTTCACAGCTGAATTAGTCAGCCAGGCTGCTGCAACAAAGCACTGCAGGCCGGGCAGCTTAAACAACAGAAGTTTTTCTCTTACAGTTCTGGAGGCGGGAAGTCCAAGGTCAAGGCGTTGGCAGGGTTGGTGTCTGGTGAAGGCTCTCCCCCTGGCTTACAGACACCCACCTCCTCACCATGTGCTCACACGGCTTCTCTTTGGTGCTTGAGCCTTCAGAGAGCAAGAGAAAGGAGGAGATTTCTGGTGTCTCTTCTTATAAGTGGGTCCTATCACTAAGATATTCCTAATCCTACCCTGAGTCCTTCCTTAGAGGTTCTGTCTCCATATACAGCCACATTGGAGATTAGGGCTTTTTAACATATGAATCTTGGAGGACACAAATATTCAGTCTATAGCAACAAGCCAGGCAGGGCAGGGAGAAAGATATGCCTGGAAGGTTTTGCTGGGGGCGAGAGGATCTGCAGGCAAAAGGCCACACGCTGAGGCCAGAGTGGTAGAGAGCAGGTCAGTGACAGAAAACGCACACATGTGCGAGTGAATACATGCCCGTGTTCACGTGCATGATTGTATATGTGTGAGTGTGTGTGCACATGTGTATGTGTGGTGGAAAGAGAGCTGAGCTGGGGGCCAATCCCAGAGGGAAAAGCTGCAGTCAGAAAGACCAGAGGCCAAGAATAAGGAGCCACAGATCCAGACAAAGGAGCTGGGAGTCCATGTGGAAGGTAGTGGCCTCATTGAAGTGATTTACTTAGAAGAGCAATTCAGAGGCATGTACTTGAAAAAGACCGTCTGTAGTGTGATGAACTTGGTGGAAGCGGGCAAGGCTGCAGCCAGGAAGACCAGTCCAAGCACATCCTCCCCAGCTGTAACTCGTGTTGGGATAATGCACATAAAGACCTGTGAGACACCAAACACCCAACAAGTGTGAGTGTTGGTCCAATCATCCATTTGTAAGGCCTGCACTTCCATGGCGCTTTGGGCTCCTCCAGGGAAAGGGTGGGTACTCGTTCATCTTTGAAAGTCCTGTGCTCAGTAGAGCGCCTGGCACAAGGGAAGCACCCAACATTCAGTTTTGGAACTGCCACCTCTGTGTGAAAAATTGTACCTGTATTCATTAGGTGATGTCCTAAAATCCATTGTGATGCTTAATTGGCAGTACTGTACATCTCTTAGCTCCAGAAATTAGGCATTCATCATTATTCTATATAATCAATATTTCATTTAGGCTTAGTAACATGGCTATCACTGTCCTCACTCAGCAGTGCTTTTGGAATAACGTTCCTTCTCTCTGAAGTAAATACATTAGGCATTTCTTTTCTTTAGTTAGATAAACTCTATCAGGTTTAAGTATCCAAAATGTCTTTCACCTGCGCTGCAGAATGACCGCTCCACAGCGGGGAGCGCTGGCTCCGTCGAGACACAGTTCCACTTTCCCTGAGTTCCATAGTTGCTGCTGCTGTGTATGCCGTTGCCGGAAGTCATTTCCTTGCAGGTTGTCCGGAACCTCCTGCAATCTCCCTCTTTTCCTCTGAATTTTATGATTCTTTATTGATATATCTTGATATTAACTTATTTATATTTATTCACATTGGGATTTATTAGGATGACTGGTAGTTTTGATTAATCTCGTATGTGCTTTGCCATTGTGCGCATCCTGTCTTTTTACGCTTCCTTTCTCTCTCTTTCTTCCTCGCTCCCTTTTTCCTTCATTCCCTCAATGCTTCCTTTTCTTGGAAGTCATATTTAGATGTATACAGCCTTTCTCACCCTGTCTCCCATCCCTCTTAACCTTTCTTTCCTATTTCTCATATCTGAGTATATGCTGCATTTGGCAGTTAATTGGGATCTGTCTTCCACTCTGCTTGTCCCCTGTTTATGTGTATCAAAACTTTAATTTATCCCATCCATTCAAAATTAAATTTAATTAATGAGATGTTTCATTTTGAAAGTTCAATATTAAATATGCCCGATCTGTTTGATAGTCTTATTTTTCATAACTTTACTCAAAGAATGTATTTTGTAAACTTGATAAACATACCTATTTTGCATTCTTTCAAAATATGATGTCATTGGGTATATGATTCTTCTCTTTGTTTGTTTACTTTCCCCTGACAACATTCACTCAGGGTGTTTTGTTTGATTTTGCTGTTTCTATTTATTAAATGCAGAGTTTGTGTTCTTTGAAATCCTAGGGAAGTCATAGAGCACAGTTGCTGAGGAGTGATGCACTAGACACAATGTGTGTTTGCCTCAGCAGTGCATCTGGGAGCAATACCAGTTGAGACCAATGTCAACAACTGTGTTCACTTGGAATAGAGTTTCCCAGTCTCAGTGTTTTATTCTCCTCCTGTTTTATTCCCAGGATCCCTAGAAAAGTACCTCCTGGTATCCTTGATGCAGAATATTTTCTTCCCCATCTGCTTTTCCCATGAGGATGTAGCATTCATGTAAGGGTCCCAGTTACAGGTCCCCACCTGGGGCGTTCCCTTGCCACACTCACAACTCAGGTTTCCAGGGTCCTGGGGTGTAAAATGTCTTCAAGGCTGCGCAGACATGAGCATCCTCTCACTGGGTCTGTGCTGAGGTTTTCCTGCACTTTTGTTAAAGCTCATGATACACTTCAAAGGCTAATTTAAAATCTATTCCAGCTTTTTAAACTTTACATAGTAGGAGGTTTCCCAGGGTCAGTAACCCATCATGTGACAAAAATGGGAATCCATCCTTTGCATTTCAGAGACTTCTTTGCCATGATTCTTTCCATATCTGTTCACCCTCCATGTTGTCAGCTGTGCACGTGCAGAGATCATAACATTTACAGCTATGACTCTCCTGCACCCAGCCCAGGCCCTCTCTGGGGAACGATTTCAGAATATGAGCATTTTCTCATTCATTATTTCTTGGCAGCTCACAGCTACTCTACACACCAGGTATAGCAGATGTCATCCTACTTTATCATGCTGAAAACCTGAGACGCAAAGATTTTTAAGTGGCTTACCTATGATCACACAGCTCATAACTGGCTTGCTGATATCTTGAATTTTTTTTTTCATGAGACCTCAAAAGCTTTCTGCAGGCTCTGCCTTCAGGTACAAAGCTTCATCTGTGTCCAGGCAATGGAGTGTATTTATTTTACTACCTAAGATGGGTACACAGTAAATTGCAGGCATTAAGTTTACAGCCGAAAGGGCTGTTCATTTCTCAGCACTTTTAAAGCGGAGCTTCTACTGCATTTTCCTTCAGAGGGAAAGTTCTTTGAAACTTCTTGGAAAGTTTTGCAGGCCTTGACTGAGGAATAAAATTTTATGAGTAGTGCAGGGGATTTAAAATGGACCATCATATTCAATGACTTTGACCAGAGAACTGGCAATTGCTCTTCCTCATTTCCTCCAGGTCTCCTCTCAAATCTGCCTTCTCAGTCAGACCTTCCCCGACGGGCCCGTGAGATGGCCATCCAGCCTCAGCCCTGGCTCTGCTCACACCACTTACCATGCTTTCTTTTACCTGCAGCTTGTGCCATCATCCGACACACTGTGTATTCTTTCTGTCCCCCCGCTAGAAGGCCAGGCTCTAACACCAGAGACGTCAGCTGGATGTCTCATGCGTTTCCAGGACTGCCGCTAATGCCTGGAACAGAGTGAGTATTTGATAAATAATTCAATGGCTAAATGACAATGACATAATTTACAAGTGTGTGGCCTGTTGTTTTCATTACTTCAGTTGAGATTGACCTTCTGGGGCAAATAAGGGAGAAGTAAATGGCAGTGTGCGCACGCAGCCAGGAAGTGGCAGAGCAAATTCCTGGGTTCCGCTGCAGCCATGCCCCTCTGATGCTCAGGGATTGGGTGAGGTGACACTCGTGGTGTGCACTCCTAACAGTGTCTGACTCCATGTCATTGCTCAACCAGGAGGCTGTCTTGGCTCTTAGGGAAACTTTCTGAGTGAGGCATAGGCGCCCGGGCAAGCATTTGTGTGCCTACAAGCACCAACTTCATGAGCAAAATGGCGGCCACTCTAATGACCAGAATTTACCTGCTGTGTAGGTGTGGGGGAGGGTGTGTGGTCAGGGGATGGCTATGCTTTCAGGAAGGATTCTAACTGTGGTTCTGCCCGTTGATCGCTGAATGGCTTAGAGTAATACGCCAAGTCGTTCCTTACCTATGTTGTCCTCTCTGTAATCTCTCAGGTGGTTTTTAAATCTGAGTTACTATGAGTGATTTGGGGAACATGACACATTTTAATCAACTCCTGAGCGTATTTCCCCTTATTTTCCCCTGTGCATTCACGTGGTCACTCCCTCCCTCCTCATCACTCTCTTCTAGTCACAGTTTACACCCCACAATGTTAGTCTTTGTCTCTATGTAGCACTCACACTTATATAAAAGTGTGCACGCACACACACACACACACACACACACAGACAACAGTCATAGGAAGCCACCTTGTAAAATGCCCCAGGTTTACTCTACCCCTACTTGACAAGGTTAAAAATAATAACAATCACATACCAAGGGTTGACTGCTTCCAGATAGTGTATTAAACACTTTACATTGATTATCTAGTTTGAGCTTCACAAGAACATTAAGAGGTCAATATTATTTTTATTCTCATTCAAAGAATGAGAAAACCCAGTGTATTCTAAATGCTATGAAGGGACCATCACTGGTCAAGACCCTCTTTGATGTCCAGAGGTTCAGCCCTGTACTCGCCAAATAAAGTCCAGTGACTAATGCCAGCCGCACATTGCACTGTCAGCTCCGTGGTCAGGACAGCTTTTGGTAGCCCAAGGGCCTGAACAAAGTACTACACAATGTACATGCAAGAGAATTTGTCAGGTTTGTTATTCATTCTGGTCAACGGAACAGAATAAACATTTTTGCAAGATTTGGTTTTAAGAGTACTATGGGAATTCAAAACTGTCAAAATAATAAACCAAAATGTATCAGCATTCCTTATTTGTTCTCACTCTTAAAAACCTTATAGGTTTTCTCACAACACAAGTCATTTAAAATTCCCAGCTGGAGAAGGAACTGAGAAATGTGTCCAAAAATGAGTGGCAAATATGCATGCTCACACAACTGCGTGTGCACACCAGCATGCACATGCATGATATATGTGCACACACTCATACACACACGTACACATACACACGCTCCATGGGGTTTTGATTTGGAGCCATGTGGTTTGTGGCGAGATCAGCAAGAAATATGAGTTGGAATCTGGGGGGGGCAGACCACTGTTTTATGAACTTCAGCATTTATCATGAGGATGTCTTTGTGGTGAGTTCACAGCACACCCATCTGCGCCTCACATTCTCAATATTTAAATATCACTCACAAGTTTACGAAACTGTCTGGAAATGCTCATCTCCCTGTTTGTTCTAAAGATTTATTCTTCGTAGAACTTTTATTTATGTAGCTAAGGGCTGGAACTGAGGCTCAAGCAGTATTTCATTGTATTTTGGGGAGGGGAGGGGGAGAGCTGTTAAGGAAGTAGCGGTTTCTGTGGCGCTTTCCGATGTGCTGAAGCATCTGGCTCCACCAGGAAACATTAACACCAGTGGCTTCCAAAAATTTCACACCATGTAAAGCTTTTATCGTTTTCTTCTTATTAATCCTACGTTTTAAAATACAATGGGCCTGACAGGATCTGAATCTATTGCGTGCGATCTGACAAGTTCTGTACATTTTCTTGGTCTGAGTCATCATCCTCCAGGCTGAGCCTGGTGCCTCCGACGTTCAATATGCCCGTCCTTTATTTTGACTATTGGTGAAATGTTGACTCCCTTAATCTTCTGTGACCCACATGTCATTATGGCATTCTCAGGCCCTACTGGTACCGTGCCTGGCCTCTATATATGTTCAAAAATACGTACGAAACTGGAATCCAGCACAGATTAGAAGTTGACAGAGCTGTGAGATAACCAAGGTGGCCGTCTTTAGAAACACTTCAGCTACAGTAAACACCAATGATGTGCTTAGAAGACATTGCTGTTTCTCAAGGACACATATGATTGCAGGTAGACACCCTAAAATCCTGAAATGTGAGTGTTACATCCCTTCTCCCTTTGCACGCCTTGATGTGCCAGCAGGAACCCAGTCTGGTGAGCCCATGCCCTGGCACTGAGGCCATGGGGGAATTGTCGTCCCCTGCACGACTTCTTCTATCGAGAGTCCCTGTGCTTTCAGCCCTTAGAGTTTAGGTTGGGACAAATGCAGCCAGATTTCAGATGGGCTAGGGTGAGATTTGCTCCCTCAGTTTTGTGTGTATGGGGGAATATACAGGAAGAAAATTGGAAGAAGAGGTCAGAAATAAGTGTTCCCCAGTGGGTCAGAAATGCTCTGGTGGGGCAGGGGTTCCAGTCCAGGGAGGTCATCTCAAGGCAGGGAGATGATGTACGAATCCAGAGCATCATCCATAAACATCAGTTGAAAAAGTGGACGGGCTCATCATCCTTTCACTGGACACATATGATTGTCTGAATGCTATTGGGATACTATTATTTATTGGTTTGTCCCTGGAGAAAGGTTTCATCTTCCAAAAAACACACCATCTCTTATTCCTGTGTTGCTGTGCATCAAGTATTAATGTGAGATGCTTTATTCATTCACATAACACTCCTAAGAAACCATTTTATAGCAAATTCCAATCAATATGTATTTGGAGGATACAGACAGCAGCTTTCCCTGGCATCAAGGAAATACAGTGTTGGTTGGTAGCAGAGATCTTTGGGATCTGGACCACTCTGGGGCAGACACTTGTTCTAGGGATGAACCTGGACAGATGGTGGTCCCAGAGAGGGAGTACTGTACTAGCAAGTTGTTGAGAACTGGGAAAGGTGGCCCAAAAGGAGGGTGGAGAGCCCAGGCAGGAGAGTGGAAGACAGGACATGTTCTCTACCTGCCAGATACTAAAATACATGTATTTTCTTTCTTGAAGTCTATTGTGCAGAAATAGCTCCAATATTATATTTCATTGATTGGTGTGTAGGGATTGAATGTAATACTCTGTATGTGTGTGTGTGCATGTGCATGTGCACACTTACGTGCTGCATGCTTGAAATTTCACATTGCTATGCACAGGCACATACACATATACCCAAAGCAAAAACTCGTATGGGTCAAATGATTTGTGTTGTTTACAATCGTGTTTACAATGCACAGGATTTATGCCTAAGGTCTGTTTGCTTTGCTGCAGCACTAGTCCCTGGGGTTGCTGAGGAAACAAGCTTACCCAAGGAAGTAGAGACAGGGAGAAAGGAGGAGGAGGGACAGAACGGATGGTGGGGACACGGAGGAAGGGGCTCACGTAGGGCTGCTTTTCCATGACTGCACTTCCCAGGGCCCAGGGCCCACACGGGGGCTTTGATCCAGGCACCCCTCCCAGTGCTCAGGGGCTGTCATCTCCCAGATACCTAAGGAGCAAGTGCTGCCAGGTGCCCTTTAGTTGGGCCATTTAGGGAACTAGCTGGAGAGCAGTGTGGGGTTGGAGGCTCTCCACCAGCCCCTGTTTACCTAACACACCTAGTCTTTCCTACTCTTGTCCCAAACTCTGGAACAGGCAACGGCTGGTGGTCACTGCAGTGGGGCAGCCCACAGGGATGTAGGAGGGGCATGCGGGGACAGGCAGGGTCAGCTTGTGAGGGCAGTGTTCACTGACTCACTCGCCCAGTCACTGAGCTGACATTTACTTGGCATCCACTATTCATAAAGAAGATATTGTTACTTGTTAGGGTTTCACAAATAGGTAAAGCGGCCCCAAATCTTGGTCTTCCAAAGGAGATAGGGAAGCTTCCTGTCAAGGAGTAGAACTCTCCCCTGCTGCACTGGGGTGCTGGCTGCTCTGCTTGGTGGTGGTTGTTTGAAAATTCACTCCGGCATAAAATTCACACAGAATTTGATCCAAGTGAGAGGGAATATTTATTTCTTCCTTTATAAAATAGGAAGTAAGAACCGATGGGCCTTAGAAGTCTCTTCCATATCTATGCTATGGTGGCCCCACAGCTCTGTGATCTGCACTTGGGATAATTTCCTTTGTGACTGCTTCCACTGGATGGTGCCAAGTGGGGGCAGTTGGCTCCCCTAGTTCATTTGTCCCTCCATTTGTCCACATATGTGTTCATCCACCCATCTATCCATCCACCCATCCACCTACCTACCCATCCATATACCCATCCATCCCCTCACCTATTCATCCATCCATTCACCCATCCATCTATCCATTCATCTGTCCATCCATCCATCATCCATCCACCCACCCATTATCTACCCATTCACCCACTCACCCCCCCACCTACCCATCCACCCACCCATCCACCCACCCATCCACCCACCCATCCACCCACCCACCCACCCACCCATCCACCCACCCATCCACCCACTCATCCACCCACCCATCCACCCACCCATCCACCCACCCATCCACCCACCCATCCACCCACCCATTCACCCATCCACCCACCCACGCATCCACCCACCCACCCACTCATCCCTCCACCCACCCATTCACCCATCCACCCACCCACCCATCCACCCACCCACCCACTCATCCCTCCACCTACCCACCCACCCATCCACCCACTCACCCATCCACCCATCCACCCACTCACCCATCCACCCACCCACCCACTCATCCACCCACCCATCCACCCACCCATCCACCCACCCATCCACCCACCCACACACCCATTCATCCTTCTGTCCACCCCTCCATTCACCCACCCAGCCTTCTCTCACCCTTGTCTCCTTCTCTTCCTTGTTTTTCACACTCAGTTCACTTATTCCCTCACCTGGGTAGGTGCTGGGGTTGGAATGAGGAGAAACATTTGTCCTTGGCTTTCTCCTCTACAAACCAGCAGCTTATTTTGAAGACAAGTATGATTTAATGCCAGTGCATCAAATAGATCCTGAGGCATGGGTGCTCCTCAGCCAAGTTGCACAGGTCAGGGGTGTAGGGGTCTCAGACCCTGGCTTGCAGGAGGGTCCTTGAGCTATGTTAGCATGGACAATCAGTACAGATGCTTGCAGATTCCTGGAGTTGCCCCCAAATTCCAGATGAGGATTCATTACCTGTCCAGGGTGCTCATAGGAAGGGCCAATGTTCTCCTCATGCCAGGCAGGCACTGTCCCCCCTCCAGCTCCTGCCCTCACATGGCTTTGTAGAGGGGGAGTTCACTGTGGTGCTGTGGTGGCTTTGTACATATCCACATGGGCCATATAGGCAAGGGCTTAACCACAGCTCGCCTACGTCTGGTCAGAACATTTCGTGACCCTCCTGGAACACGGGAGGATGTGAGCCTCATGAGGGCTGCCTCCAAGTGCCCCCACTCACCTCTTCTTCCCTGGGGACTGTCAGGCACAGGCTCCCCTGGCTTCCAGCTTCCAATAATGTACAGGGCTCCCTGCCTTGGTGCCTGTGGGACAGAACTTCAGACTGTGCCTGTGCTTAGATGCAGCCCAGGCCAGGGTCCTCCCTCAGCAGCAGGCCAGCCCCAGCCCGCGGTACAGGTGTTCTCTTCTCCGCTGCCCTCTCTGGCGTGTGGCACGGACAGCCGGGCTGGCACCTTGGGCTCTTCCTCCTTTAGCCATTTATGTCAGTAATCAACTCTCTGGACTTAAAAGTGCCTTGTTGTGTCTTTACTGGCCCTGGCCTTGCCTTGTCCCCTGTGTGCTTCTTAGAAATTCTAGAATTTTCTACTCTATGTCCTCTTCATTAAAGATTGTTTTTTATTTCCAGTTCTCAAAGCCTCTTCTCTGACCACTGCAACCTTCAATTAATTTCACTCAATCTAGTCACTTTAACATTAAATCAATGCTTAATGATTGAGTCAATTATTTAATCTTTCAGGGCTTTAGGAGTCATTCACAGTTGATCCTCTGCCGTTGTAATGAGAAGATAACACTTCCTAAACTTCCGTAATAACTTTCTTTGATTATTTTATATATGGACATCTTATCCAAATATCAATCTCCACCAGGCTATGAGTGATACCTTTTTTCCTTTATCTCCCGCAAACCCTAGCACAGCTTTAGGCAAACAGTAGGGGCTTAAAGTGCTAGTTTAATTAGTTCGAGTGCTCACGGCCTGATCTCAGATCTCTGCCGCGGCCCCAGCTCTGCTCCTCCCTGGAGGCCAGAGCTTCATGCTCCCATAGGCTGTGGTCTTGCACCTGGAACAGCATGTACCTGAACCGACACCCGGATTCCATCAAAACACAAGCAGGTTCTCACCACACTTCAACACGGGGAGCTGGGGCGCCGGCCTGCGTCTTCAGGCTTCTTTGCCCCCAGCCCTTTGAAGCCTCTGACTGCCGGCCCACCTGGCACCGGTCCCTTTGGATTAGATACATTTCACTCCTTCCCATTCTACAAATGTTACTCTGACCACAGACACAGTTTCTATGTCAAATGAAAACAATAAAAGCTATAACCTTTCAGAATGTGGCACCGGGCTGTGAGTCTCAGACATCCAGTGCACCGAGGGAGGCGCCAGTTAGGACCAGGCAATGGGACAAGGACACTTGTGTGGGTGGGAAGGGAGCAGCCTCTGGGAAAGGGAGGGGCGATGCTCAGCATTTGTAGGTGACACCTGCAAGTGCCAAAGAGGGTCATGCGGGGCACTGAGAGCCCAGCTGCCAACCTATGTCATAGTATATATCTCATAGACTAAGAGCGCCCGCAATGATCTGTGCTGTAAATCATTTTCTGTGTATATGAATCCCAAACTCCTTATGTCAAAAACCAAACAAAACCAACAAATCAATAATGCCACAGGAGAAGTTAAGCAACAGTAGAAGCCTAGGACATACTTACAGGGTGTCAGTTGACAGCCAGGTCACTTCTCAGAATATATGAGGTTTGCTGCCACTGCCTCTGTCCTGAGAAATCCAGGAAAGGTGGGAACAGACAGCAAGAGGGGAACTTTCTCCTGCACAGACGCAGCAGGTGGGTTTGGGGGAGGTGTTGCTGGGAGTGCAACTCGGTGCCTGGATTCTCAGAGCCTTGAGTGCCAAGCTCAGCCGTCCGTATCTGATCCTGGCGCCATGGGAATTTGGGGTTGTACATTCAGCTCAAAACTCCCCAGCGCCCGTCTGGTAACACCAATGTGCTTGGTGTCTGCAGAGGATTCCTCTGTCTGAGAGGCTGAGTTTCACTGAGTTCTTGCTTTCTGTGGAAGATGTGTTTTTTGTTTCATTTGGAAGCTGGACTCTGCTTACACTGCGATGTCACTCTATCATTTTAAATTAAATTGTTCCTGTTGTGGCTGCATCCCAGTGTGTGCTTTAATTCATGTGAATCCAATTGCACTTCCCTCAGGAGGTTGCTTAATGTAGTGTCAAAGTTGAATAAATAATAAATAGGGCACATCAGGGTTCCCACATCTGCAGCTTGTGAGACGGTGCTGGTGGCATCTTTTCCT
Source organism: Daubentonia madagascariensis (assembly GCA_023783475.1). NCBI lineage: Eukaryota > Metazoa > Chordata > Mammalia > Primates > Daubentoniidae > Daubentonia > Daubentonia madagascariensis. The sequence goes on along the minus strand of JAKFHU010000600.1, from coordinate 676,071 downwards.
GGAGCGCCCACCGACCCCAGGGAGGCGGGTATGACGTGCCCGAGGTAGGCTCCTGCCATGGATGGACACCCCGGGACTGTCACTGCCAGGGTGGGAGGGAAGCCCCTCAGTGCAGCATTTCTCTCTGCACGTTTCCACCTGATGCCGGAACCGGCTCTCCTCCCCGTGTCTGGGCGCGGCGGGTCTGCAGCGCTCAGCTAGCCCAGGTCTGCGGGCTGCACAGTCCCGTGCCCATCACTCAAGCACGGGCTGTTGGGCCGACTCGACTTGGTGGCACAGGAGGAAGAGTGAGGCTGGACATCAACCCTGAAACGGCCAAAATGACTTCTCCGGGCTTTCCTTACCTTGTCATCAAACCCAGAGGCAAACTCCTCGGGCTGCTCCTAATTTGTTCCAGGAGGGAGAGCGCAATCGCCTGGTCCTGTGAGGCAGTATGTATGGGGTGGGGCACCGCACGCTCCTAATTCTAGGTGCCGCAGGAATCAAGGGGCGAGGGGAAGCTGGAAGACACTGGAGAGGCAGGGGGAAGGTTAGACCCAAGTCAGGATGCAGTGGTCCCAAATCTGCTCTTAGTGGTGGCCGAGACCTGTGTATCATTTTCAAATTTTTAATTAGAGATTAAAAATAACAGAGAGATAGAGCATCTTCCCCCAACCCTATGGAGCTGCTTAGCAGGGCAGGGCCCTGTGGTCTGGATGTATAACCAACACTCTTCTCACAGACTAATCCATGGGCTGGGCCAGGAGTTGTCACCACCCCTGAGCAGTAGCAAAGATCCCTGAGAAAGCATTCTGCAGTTTTCACCACTTTTTGCCCCAAAGGAGGGGTTCTTCACCTGGGACCCTACATGAGCTTCAAGGGCAGGGCCGTGAGAGCTCTGAATGTCACACAAAACTTTAGGCAGCTGCGCACGTGCCTTTCCCTGGGAGAGGTCCCGTCAGTTCTCCTCAGATGCTCAGAGGGGCAGATGGGGTCTCCACAGAGGATCCCAGGCTGCCTCCTGGACCCTGGGCAGCCCCGCCAGAGAAGCACACAGCTGGATGCAAGGAGCGACGTTCTGCAAAGGAACACACCCTCTGCTAGCATGCTGTTCTGTCGGCATTTCTAGAAGGCAGCCAGAGATGAATTATTCCGTAACAATGGGAGTCGGAGACAATTATTGGCCGACTTCTCTGAGTGTGGCATGGCAGCTCCTCTACCCAAAGACAGAAAGCAATTCCAGTAAAAGACACATTAAAAGAGTATTAAACCACAGGAGCATGGATGTCCCTTGAACAAGAGGCTGCCTCATCTTGGAGGCAGCTCCAGAGAGCAGGGCCAGAGGTCCCGCACAGGGTCTGAGCAGGGGAGGCTGTTCCTGCCTCTGGGCATCACGTCACCCCGAAATCTAAGCCGGTGTGCAGTGGCCAAACGTGTGAGCACCTGGGGTGGCTGCAGGGACTGTGTCTGGGGAACTCTTGACCCCACTTCCTTTTCTTCCCTTCTCTGGAGATGCAACCTCTGCAGACCCGGGGTCCTCAGTGTCTGAGCAATCACCTTGGCGCCGACACTGAGGACTACTGAGCACTGACTGAGTCCCTGAGGCGCTCTGACTTGCGCTATATCCTGCCTGGCTGCAGACCGGGACAAGGGAGGGCCAGAAAGAAAGTGGGGGAAACCAAGTAGGGCAGTAAAAGCACAAATGCACATTTTTAAAAACTGAAGACAGAATGATACAATCTGGAGCTGCGGTCCCCAACCCCCAGGCGGCAGACTGGTACTGGCCCGTGGCCTGTTAGGAACTGGGCCGCACAGCAGGAGGTGAGCGCAGGCGAGTGAGCAGACTTCATCTGTGTTTGCAGCCACTCCCCATCGCCCGCATCCCCGCCTGAGCTCCGCCTCCTGGCAGATCAGCGGCAGCGTACACTCGCACGGGAGCACGAGCCCTACTGTAAACCGCGGAATCCAGGTTGCGGCTCCTTATGAGAACCTAATGCCTGAGGATCTGAGGTGGTGATGCTGGTGCTGGGCAGTGGCTGCAAATACAGAGTGTCATTATCTGACGAGGGGTCTGACTGCACAGTAAATGTAATGTGCTTGAATCATGCTGAAGCCATCCCCCTCCCCCGTCTGTGCAAAAACTGTCTTCCACGAGACCACTCCCTGGTGCCAAAAAGGCTGGGGACCACTGACCCAGAGGATGAGCACAGCTAAGGTTAGGACCTCCCAAAGGCAGCAACGTCAGGCAAGAGCAACTGAAAAAGACAGGAGCCACCATCGGCAGTATGAGGAACGAACTTAAGGAAGTAGACAATTTCACGCAAAATGTAATCTTAACAAGACTGACTGAAGAGTGAATGAGAAAAAGCGGAAGGGCTGGCAGTCAGAAAGGACACGAAATGAGGAGTTTAAAATCTGCAAACACCACCCCACGACCTTCAAATCTGTGTATCCAGCTGGACGTTCTCCCTGGGGTGTCTCCAAGGGATGCTAACTGATCCGGGAACTATTTCGTGATGCCCACGTCCCAGTGCTCGCCCCAGCTGCCCCCCAGTGTTGTTTCCATGAGCATAACCACCTTCTGTCCCACAGCCCAGGCCGGAAACTTCGCGGTCCTCTCTGACGTCTCTCTGGCGCTTGTCCCGCACATCTGCCAGAGTTTCCGCCTACAGAGTTCTTGGATGTGGCCCCTCGTCGTGGTCACTGTCATGGCAGTGACAGTGCTGTCCGTGTGTCCAGGGCCCTCCACACTTCCCATCCCCCCTGCAGCCAGGTTGAGGTCATGTGACTCGTTTTGGCCAGTGACCTGTGAGCATGAGTAATGTGGGTCACTCCGGGCAGAGGTGGCCAAAAGTCAGCATGTCCCTTCATCCCTGTCTTCTGGGAGGACAACGTAGCACTTAGCTCAGCTGCAAGATGGAAGAAGGCCACCCCGTGTGCGTAGGGCTTAGTGTGAGTGAGAAATAAACCTGGTATTTTGGAGTTTGCTGCCGAAGTAACACAGCTATCCTGCCCTACTTGCCTGAAATTGCAATTGTATGTTCCTCACTGGTCTCTCTACAGCCACCCAAAACTCACTCCAATCCATGTTTAATAATGTTCTCAGAGTGCGCTTTTCTAAATGCAGATCTGGTCTATGTTCACGTTCACCAGTGCATGTGTGCACGGACACACGCACACACACACACACACACACACACACACATATTCTATAGTGGCTTCCCGTTGTCTTAGAAAATGCCACGATCCTGTCCGTATCCTACAAGGTGATCGTCCTGTCCTCCTTCAACCCACCCTCCCTTCCCCACCCCAGTGTCCCAGCAGTTGCCCTGAGGAACCACGTCTCCTCCCTCCACAGAGCCTCACACATCCAGTCCCCCACTGAAACAGCTTCCAGCCCCCACTCCCCACCATCCCCGTACCTCCTCCCACTGATCCTGCAGACAGCCCCTCGGGCAGTCCCTCCACGCAAGGCCCTTCCCTGACCTCTTCCCTCTGTGCTTTCTTACTGCACACTCTCGTTGAACTGTGCTTGTACCTTACAAACCCATATCTTTGTGTGTAATTTGTAATAATTATTTCTTTGATATCAGACTTCACATAAGGCTGTTGCTTCCTTCGAGTAGGAACATGTCTACTTTTGCTCACCTTCAGATACCTGGCTTAGTACTCGGCACATGGTAGGGACTCAAAAAATACCTGTAGAGTGGATGAATACACAGGAAGAAGGAGCAGAGTGATGGAGTTTCTGAGCCATTCTGTGTTGTTATGCCCCACGCTCTCCTGAGTTGAGCCAGTGTGGATATGTTCTACCATTCTCCAGGAAGGACAACCACACCTTCCCAGCAACCGGCCAGGTCTCCTACTTAGCACAACCCACTGTTTCCAAAACCTGGCATCCTTTTGCAATAAGTCTATTTGTTGATAATTCATCACTAATTTTGAACCCTAGTATGTGTGATCTCATGGTAGAGTATAAAATCTGAGAGGTCATTCGGACCAATGGACCACGTAGGGCAGGCAACAAACAGGATTTCATCCTGCCTCGGCCACAAGCCCTCCAAGTATCAGACATTCCCCAGAGGGGCAGTGTACTGCAGTGGTTCCCAGGAACATCCGCTGGAGAACATCGACCAGAATCTGGATCCTGGATTCATTACTAAGTGACCTCAGACAAGTTGCAGAAGTTTTCTGCACCTCCATTTCCTCAACAACAACATCTACCTGAGAAGGTGTTCTAAAGATCAAGTGAATTCATGCATATAAACACAGCCCAGTGCCCGGCACAGCAAACTTGCTCACCACATGTTAGATGTGATTCCTTGCCATGGTCGGGCAGCTCTGATAATTTTTCCTGTTTCTGAATATACATCTGTTACCCAGTAATTCCTTCCATCATCTGTCTTGTTCTAATCACTGTGGCCATGCAGAATAGACCTGTTCTCTTTTGCACATGACAGCCTATAAGACACATTTTAAGACAGGAATCATCTTCTTCCAAATATTCTCTTTTCAGCTTGTACGTGACCCAATTCCCACCCAGCGTCATCCCTGCTGGATGCGGTGTCCATACCTGGTCATTATTCCATGACTGCCAACAAGCCCAGGACCCTTTGTTGTTATCACAAGGCAGGAGACTTCCCTGACTGACTTGGAGTCAACACTCTGCTTCCATCCTCCCTGGACTACATTATTCTCAGAAATGTCTTACATCCCTAAGGCATTTTTTCCCCTAATATATTTGAGCATCAGATTTTCTAGTGAGCTACAGAATTTCTACAACTTTCTTCCTGGGAATAAGCTTTTTATCCAAGAACTCAGAAATTGATCCATTCAATGGGGCATTATTATTGGATTGTGGGAAGGAAATGGTTGTGTGCTAAGATTCTTTGTGAGAGTGTCCCCCATGACCAGGCACTGAAGAAAATGTCACCTGCCAGACACATGACCAAAGCCTTTCAGCAAAGACGGCAGCCGGTTAGCGTTCTCTGGGCATGGGCCTAAGAAATTTTAAGTTCTACCTAAAGACTTCCAGACTTTGGTCTTGTTAGAGCAACTGCTCTGTGATGGCTGAACCCTGCAGGGATGACTCCTCCACCTGATGAGGAGCCTCCTGCGTCATCAGAGGGCTCTGACCATCACGCAGGGGCCCTTGGGCCTGCACACTGTCAGGACTTCATGCTCCACGGGGAGGTCTTGTTAGGCATCCTCTCCCAGCCTCCACCGTGATCACGGGATGAGGGGTTCCACATCTGCCTCACACCTCTGCTGTACCCAGCGTCCCCCCGCTCTCCTGCCTGGGCTTCCGGGTGCCATAGCTGTGACCCGTTCTCCCCCAACCCCTCTGCCTGCTCCTTCCACGGGGCACGACCTTCCTGAGGCAAAGTGTGGTCTCCAGGTAGGACCCATGTCGATGTCTGTGAGCCCAGGCAGTTCTCCACTCCCACTTAAATGGCATCACTCTTCGTCCAAACCTTGTCACCCGTGTTCTCTCACTTGAAGAAGGTTCCGCATGGTTCTGGGGTTTTCTCCGTGTGTGGAATCTGTACCATGGCTGTGCAATATACAGATGGTTACTTTTTCTGTTTTCAGATGGGAATTCTGGGGCTTGAGGAGTTTACAGACTTGGCTCAGGCAACACACTGAGTTTGTGGCAAGATTTCAATACAAATTCACTGGCCCAAAATCTAGCCGACCTGGCCACACTGAGTCTGAACTAGGGCACAATCCAGTGGCATCGTCAGTGCCAATATTCACAGCCAATGCCACTGTTCTCCTCATTGTAGATACAATAAAGCAGGTGCAGAGGTGTTAAAATGGAAGTTCCTGATCTCAGACAACAATGGATAGAGCATTCTAACCTAGAGTTATAGTTTCCAGGTCAAAAGCATCTCAGTAAACTGTAAGCCACTATGCATCGAAAATAGAGGTCACCTGATCAATCTGTCAACAAACACCCTACTCCGAGCAGCCCCTTAGTGCCAGGTATCATGTGGGACAGAGATGGAAAAGGATCTCCCTCCCTGAAGGACAGGTGGGGTTAATGACTGGGGAAGGTGGTGTCACTTACCGCACCGAGCTGTGAGCAGCAGAAATGGGCACAGTGGTGGGAGAGCGCTTGTGCAGGTTCATGGGTAGACTGCACTTACTTATTTTCTACTCAGCACAGATACACAGCACTCACTGCCTTCCAAACTTCACACTAAATGCTTTATAGGATTAGCACATGAGCCCTCAAGGTGGGACGAGGGAGGTGCTTTTCTTATCCTGACTTTGCAGATGAGGAAGCTGAGGCAAATTGGGGGTTTTAGTTCACTGCTCAGGGTCACACCATGAGCAAGTGGCATGTGGCCCAGACTTCCCACCCTCCTGTGCAGATGTCGACTGCACGGATGGCAACCTGGGGGTCCAGACAAGTTGGCCTGTACATGCTGTGCAGGCATGGTGAGGACAGACCCTATCCAACCCCTCCAACTCGCTTCTCCCTGATCCCCGGGCTCTGCCCTCCCAGGCCCAGACCATGATTCACCAGCATCAGCACATTCCATGTGGACAGTGAACACTGAGCACAACCCTGGCACAGCACAGGAATTGCTCACAACTGACCAGCCCAGTAGGCAGAGCAGAGAGGACACCGCCTTGTGCCCTGGAACCCGGGGACACCCATGGCTGGGGAGGAGGGCCCCTCCCACACCCCTCCCTGGGGCTGCTGTGAGCAGCGGCCTGTACAGGGAGCAGAATCCAGGCTGTCAACATGAGGACTTTTGACAAGGCTGGTTCTGACAGCCTCAGAGAGCCACAAACATCCCAGTGTTGTGACTATTTATAACTTTGTGCTTCTTGTCACCCAGAAGCAGCAGAAACAAAACAAAGCCATTTGGTAAGAGATTTGGGCAGCTGCAATGCAGTGGGTGTGTCCTCGGAGAGGATCATCCGTGTGGGCAGCAGAAGCCGTGGTCTCTTCATGGACAGGAAGCCAGCTGGTGCCCTCATCCCGGAACCCCAGCTACAGGAGACGGTGCTGAGCTCGGAGGGGTCAGCGCCTGGGCTTGCCCACTGATATCATCCAGAAAGATCCAGAAAGAACCCCCCCACACAGGTTCTGAAATGATTGGTCTGGGTGTGGCCTGGGGACCAGGATTTTTTAAGTTCCCTGAGTGGTTCTAACAAGCAGCCAAGTGTGCCAGCCACTGGGTCAGGCGACCTGGAAACAAACTGTGTGATTGGGGGCAAGTTATCTCCTCCTTTGAGCCTCCCTATAAGACTAAGTAATTGACAAGTTTATTTCTATCTTAGTCTTTCTATGATTTAAAATGCCACAGTCCTCAAATATGACACCCTGTAAAACTCACAATTCCTGGCAACTGCTGCTCAACGAATTACTTCTTAGGCTGGTGAAGAAAATAACTAGTGAGTAAGATCAACAGCAAGAGTTCAGTTTTCGGGTTGGCCAGGCCAGGCGGGTCCCTGGCGGGTGCAATGAACCCAGCTGCCCGTCAGCACAGCGGACCCTTGGTGGGAAGTGTGACAGCACACGCGTGCGGAGCTGCACGGACGCATTAAGTCGGTCTGAAGTGTCTCCGCGGTAATCTCGTCTGGTGTGTTTTCCGTCTGAATTGCCGGTGTGCCGCTGATTGTGACAACCACTTCTGCGCTCTTCGCGTCCAAGCAGCTCTCGGAGTCTATTACCCAACATCATTTCTCTCCTGAGTGAGCTTGCGCTGCCTTTGGAGAAGGAAAAAGCCACCTGGGGAAGTTAAGAGAGCTCTTTCTTGTGATGAGCTTACAGAGAGATAAAAGCTGAACCAAAACACACACGGAGGAGGGAGTGGGGGGGACGGCCACTCCCGTCTGGCCTCGGCCGCCAGCCCGAGACCAGGCCTCCAGAGCCCCACCTGGCCTCTGCGGTGGCCCGCTAAGGGTCCACCCGCCTCCAGTCCCTTCCCTTGTAGCTCGTTCACTGAAGGCCAGAAAGGCCTTTCCAGAGCGTAAATCTGATTGTGGCCTTCCCTCCCCTCTCTCCTAGCTCCCTGCAGGCCCAGCACCACCTGACCCCATCCAGGAACCCCGACTGAGCATGGGTGTGGCCTGGGCATCAGGGTTTTCAATAGTGGGGAGCTGCTCTAGAAAGTCTTCCCCCTGTGTCATTGCCTTGGGAGCCCCTGCAGGTTCCTGAGTCCCAGGTCGAGCCTCACGGATCCTGGGAAGCCAGAAATCTCACCCTGCAGAGCAGGAGGCCCCTTCCGCAAACCTCTTCTATGCTTTGTACCAGCTCTACGGTAACACCAGTTGTAGCTCACGGGCCTGGGTGTCCTCAGTGCTGGTCCCCACCCAGCGACACAAGCCTCTCTGAGCAGGACAGCAATTGGGCATCTTTGTGTGCCCAGCACAGAGCAAGGGCCCCATCTGCATTCGGAGTCCCAGCCCTCCTGAGCTTGTCCTGGTGACTGGCCCCGGTATTTGCATGTGCTGTCGATGTTGCTTGGGTCAGCCTCTCTGTGCTGCTTGCCTGGATAAATCCTGCTCCAGTGTCAAGATTTAGATCAAGAGTCACCAGCTTTGGGATGTACACAGGTTAAGTTGTGTCTCCCAAAAAGATGTACTCCAGTCCAAACTCTTAGTACCTGCGAATGTGACCTTACTTGGAACTAGGGTCTTACAGATGTAAGCAAGTTAAGATGAGGTCATCCTAGAGTAGGTGGCCCTAATCCAATGACTGGTGTCCTTAAAAGAAGAGAGAAATTTGGACGCAGAGACAGACACAGGGAAGAACCCTGTGACGACCAAGGCAGAGACTGGGGTGATGCATTTTAAGTCAGGGATTGCCAAGGATTTCCAGAAACTACTAAAAGCTGGGAAGGATTTCCCATTGAACCTTCAGAGAGGACATGACAACACCTTTGTATATTAAACTTCTGGCCTCCAAAACTGTGAGACCATAGATTTCTGTTGTTTTAAGCCACCAGTTTATGGTGCTTTGTCACAGTGGCTACAGGAAACTAATCCAGGCTGCCCGTCCTGGCCCCGAAACTTGAGGCCCAGGTTCCCCTTCCCCCTGCTCTCCCCATCAGGACGCTTCCATAGTCAGCGATAAACCCCTCTCCGTGGCAGAAGGATAAAAGCTCAGGGAGCAGCAGGTCGTGTGATGTGAGCCACACCAACCATTCATCCTTTGAGCCAGTGTGGCCCCACGGGAGGTACCTGTGGGGTGTAGAGTTTGGGCCCTGACTTCTAAAAGCTTAGGGAAGGAGGCAGAAGCACAGACAGCAAGTACAAATCAGACAGGAGTCCTCCCCAAAGTGAGGGAACATGGTAGAAGGGGACGTATCTGCGTGAGGTTGGTCAGGAAAACCATGTCCCTCTACAGCAGATTGAGCTGTGACTTGGGGCTTGTGTGAATGTTGGGGAGCTGAGGAAGCAAAGTTTGAGAGTGTCACCCCAAAGTTCAGGAGAGCTACTGCCCCAGAAGCCCAAGGCAGTGGGGAGTGGTTCTCCCAAGGCTGCCCTGGAAGTGGCAGCAGCAAAGAAGGTGGGCCCGAGGGCCCATGGAGCAGCCACCGTGGATCTCTTGTCCGCCTGTGTGCGGGGCTGTGGCTCCTCTGAGAATCCTGGTCCTGCTCCTCTTCCACCTGCCCCACCTCGCGAGAGCCCCGGTCATCAGGAGAGGGGGTGCTGGGAAGTCTAGCACCTGGAGTCTCCCCTTGGAGAGAAGAGGGTGGTGGTGATGGAGTGAACGTCAGACCATCGGCAGTGTCCACTGCGTGGCCATCTCGGCATCCATGCACACCCCTTTACCTGCATTGAACCTCCAAGTCAAGATGAGGACGACCCCAAGCTTCAGTCTGACAAGATACAGCTGCACCTTGTAAATCTGAATTCACACTCACCCTCTCTCTACAGTGGAGACACCAAAATTGACATTATCTACCTGCGGGTGAGGTTCTTTTTCTAGTTTAGACACAATCTTGCTTTGATATTCTGCAACTTAAATCCTGAAATATAGGGTTAAAGCCATCACCATACTTTGTACTAGGTACTGAGAGTGGGAGAGGAGAAGCTAAACACTGTGCCCATCACATGCCATCAAGCACCTTTCCCTCCACAGCATGGTTAAGCACGGCAGCCCTGGTTTCTGCCCCTGGTTACTCGACTGTAGCGGGCACTCATGACTTCGTCTCATACCCACCCCCGGCCCCCTTGGCCTTCAGCTGCTTGCTCATCTGCCTGCAGATCTTTACAAGAAAGGTGACCCAACCCTTTCTCCCTAAAGGGTCTGGGAAGTCCTGCCTCTATTGGTTTGACGTGGTTGTCCACGAACATTTACCAGTGGACACGGGGCACATGCTGTGCTGGTGACCCCTGGGTTTCAGGCATCCTCTCTGCCCCCACAGCAGCCCTTGAGGCCCTCCGGCTGGGCAGGAGCAGTTGTCCCAGCCAGAAGGCCATGTGGAGGTTGGGGTGGTGCTGCCACAAGCCGTGGAATATCAGAAGCTGGAAGAGGGAAGGAGGGGTCCCTCCCCTATGGTTTTCAGAAAAAGCCTAGCCCTTGACTTCCAACATTTAGCTTCCAGACTGTGAAGGAGTAAATGTCAGTTTTCTGAGCACTCAGGTTGTAGTGCTTTGTTGGCACAGCCCTGGGCCACTACCACAGGAGTGATGTTGTGTGGAGCACCACGGCAGTGAGGAAGGCACTCTGCATGTCTGCAGATGGTGGTCAGGACAGAAGCAAGAGAGGCAGACCTGTGTCCAGAGTAAACGCTCCTAGGAGGACAAATGACTGCTCCCTCTGGGATGCAAATGGCCCAATCCAATCCCTTGCCACCAGGTGAGCTGCTGGTCCCTCAAGGAATGTTGCCGTATGAAGGTCCTTATAGGGGAAGAGGGAGACAGGAGGGCTGGAGACAAGAGATGGAGATGTGATGCTGGCAGCAGATTTTGGGTGATGTCAGGCCACGAGCCATGGCATGTGGGAGTCCCCCAAGCTGGAAGAGGCAAGGAAAGGCATTCTCCCCAGGAGCCCCCACAGGAAACCAGCCCCACCTGCACCTTGATTTCATTCCAGTGAAACCCATTTTGAACACTTGACTTCAGAACCGTAAAGAGAATACATTTGCTGTTTCAAGCCACTAGGTTTGTGGTAATCTGTTACAGCAGCAACAGGCAATGACATACTTGGTGTTTCACAGTTAAATTTTTAATCTCCACTAGGGCTCAGCATCATGCCAGAAGCTGTTTCTCAAAGAACAGAAGAAGGCATGCATTGCTCTGAAACCTTGCGGTTCTGAGCTGTGACCCACCTGGGTCTGTCCAGCTGCCCTCTCAGCCACAGAAATTGCAGGCACCATCAATTCCCTGCAGCCTTTTCGAGGCCAAGTGGCAGAGCAGCATGCACGGCACCATGACTGCTGGGGAGCCCTCTCTCGTGCGGGACTCCACTCAAAACTGGCAGCTTTGGGTGACTCAGTCAATGGGGTGGAGCAGCACGCCCAAGGTGCATGGTTTGTCTCCACACCTAAGACATGCTGGGCCCCTTTCTCAGTGGCTGGAGGGACTGATGCAACAGTTTGTCCATCTCCCTGGAGGGGATAGTTCCACACATCGCAGACCACTGAATGCCTAGAAACTTCAGCAAGGTGGCAACTCTGCCAACTTTAGGAAACACAGCTCCTGGCATCTGCCCTGCTCAGACAGTAGAGAAGGGTAGGGCTGATCCTGAGCTCACGACACACAGTGCAGGAGGGACTGACCCAGCCCTGGGGGAAGAGGTACATGGTTCAGGTTAGGAAAAGAGGGAATAGGACGGCTTTCGAGGCATAGAGAACAGCCAGACAAAGTTTGAAACCACCTCACCCATCCCAGGCAGCAGGTAATACCTGGGTTTGGGGATGGGGGAACAGGATACATGTGCTTCAAAGTTTCAAAAGGAAGGTGAGGGAGCTATTGGAGACTGATTTAGCTGCTGGAGTGTTTGCCCAGTTTTTGACACAGGACATGTTTGAAACCTCCTCCTGACCTTGAAGATTTCCAGAGAGGGGAAGACCCACACCTCCTACGCACGGTGCTTTGCAGCTGGTCCCACTGACTTCTCCCTTCTTTCAAGTGCTCGCTAATGAGGAGCCGCTACCCCCCCATCACGTTTTCCATTTTACACAAGTAAACATCTTTTAATTGAAACTCCTGGGCATTTAACATTATTTATAACTCCGAAAATTGAAAGCCTTGTGGAACTCTGGTTACATCTCACAACCGGCGATCCCCAGACTGCTCCCTAATTATTTGGGAGATGTTGTGCAGTATCACTACTCATAGGGTTGATTCAAAATCGAGAGATCGGAGTTGCCGTTTCAAAGGGAGCCGAACAGATGATGCATATTTGGACATCAAAGTCTCCTCTCAAAATAAGAACCATCCAGGAAGCTTCAGAAGCCAAACTTCTAAGTTTCCACTTAATCGACAAGAGTCATCGTGCTGGACTTTTGCCCTGTCTCGCCTCATTACTGAATCTAGTATTGTCTCCATCATTTAACCTCAACAGTTCACGTGCATTTGTTCAGACATCTCTACCTCCACCCGGCAAAGGCCTCCCTGTTTGGAATTTGATGAAAGTGGCAGCTCTCAAGACTTACAATGGATAAGAACCACATAGATGTGCCTGACAAAATCCTGACCCCTTGGGCCCCTGCTAGAACCGCTGGGTAGGGTCTAGGGAAGCAGCACAGGCAAATCCGATGTGCTCCCCAACCCCAGACTAGATCCTCTCCAGGAAACATTGGCTTAAATATCCCCAGATGCGTCTTGGTCTTGTCTCTGCTGAGACAACAAGCTCCCCGAGGCTGCTGGGCACAACCCTGGAACTGGGCAATTCCAAATGGCCACCTTGGGCTCCCAAGAGAGGCAGCAGGAGTGGAGATCAATGTCTGGAGTCAGAAAAGCCTGGGACTGTGGGCTTGAAGCCATGCTTTTCTCTGTGCTGTCTGCAGATGCCTGTCTCCCTGGCAGTGCTATTTTAGTCCCTATAAACACATCCAACAGGGAACAAAAAGCCATCAGCACTGGCCCCTGCGGAAACCCCTCCATGAGGGCCCTTCTGTAGGCTTGCTCTGCTCTCTGCTCTGCAGCCCGCTCTGCCCCTGAACCCTCCTCCTGTGCTGGACATCTCTGTTCATTGACTTCTGCCCTGTTCAGCACCTTGGAGAGGTGACCCGGGTTTAGAGACTTTGTAGGGCTCTGGCCTCAGCACCCTGTTTCAACACCAGAGGCCATTGGCATTACCCTCTGCATTTGGCCCACAGCAAGCACAAGTGAGAAGCATCGCTCCAAGCACTGGGGTGCTGTAGCAGCCTGTGCCCCCACGTGGAGGGGATCACAGCATAACCACCTCACGTGGCTGGCTTCACTGTGGAACCTAAAATTATGCAACTTTTAGAAAAACACATGAGAGAAAAATCTTTGGGATCCTGGGCTAGGCAAAGAGTTCTTAGATTTGATCCCAAAAGCATAAGCCCTAAAAAGAAAAATCATAAATTAGACCTCATCAAAATTAAAAACTTTTGTTCTATGAATACAACTATCATGAGAATAAAAAGACAAGCTAAAGCCTGGGAGGAAATATTTGCAAACCACATATTCAACAAAGGACTAGAATCCAGACTATATTTTGTCAGGAGGTCCCTCTGTTGACATCCGGCACAAGTGCCAGGTGGACATGTATGGACAGCTTCCTGTCCCTGGCACACTGTCCCAGCAGAGGTGGAGCCCTGACACTCTGCCTCATTGCAGATGGGCACAGCGGACATTAGGCTGCTCCCTCTGCTTCACTGGTAATTTCCCAAGTAGGGCACCAGCTCCCTCTACCTCACTGCATCCACATGGGCACCATCGCCATCAGAGAGAGAGTGAGCTGAGGGCCCACCCACACCATTTTTGGGGGGCTAGTGGGAGCAGGAGCCCAGATCCCTACTTGTCCTTGCTGATGCAGGGATGGGGGAAAGTGAAGTGCTTATGAACTCTAAATTGTCCTACCTATTCATTGTCACTGATGTAGGGCTGGCGCTTAGTCCCTCTGACGCTATCCCTGCAGGGCACTCAGACTCCCACCTGGTCCCACAGGTACAATGGAGTGGAGGATTAATGCTCCACTGAGCCCCACAGAAACTGGAATGGGTGCGTGGGGTGGGGTGGGGGGGTTGCTAGGAGTTTTTATGTTAAATTATGGCAAATGCTCTTTTGCTTCAAGTGATATAACTGAATATTTTTTTCTTTATTTGACTGAAAATATGGTGCAATACCTTGACTGATTTTCAAATATCAAATACCTTTGCAGTCTCAGAATAAACCCCACTTGGTGGTTGTGTATTTTATATATATATTAATATATATGTAAAAAATATACACACATATATTTTGTATATCAATATATAAAGTATTTATATATTTTATATATAAAACATTTATATTAATATTCTATATATATGTTTTGCTGAGTTTACTTAGCTAATATTTTGAAAATTTCTGTGTTCATGATTTTTTTGTTCATGAGGAATATTGTTCTGTATTTTTGTTGTTGCTGTTCATTTTCTTCTATAGTTTTTGTCTAGTTTTGGTGTCATGGAAATGCTGATCTCATAAAATGAGTTGGTAAGTGTTTCCTTTCCTATTCTGTAGAAAAGGTTGTGCTATTTCTCCTTTAAATGTTTTGGAGAATTTACCACTGAAAGTATTTCATCTGGAGATTTATTTTCTAAAGGAATTTAATTGGGAATTCAATTACTTTAGTAATTATAGTATGATTTTGGTTATCAGTTTCATGTTGGGTGTGTTTGGGTACTTTCTGGTTTTCAAGAAAGTGATATATTTTATCCAGTTGTCAAGTGTGTTTGTAAAGTTGTTTACAGTATTCTCTCACTAGACTTTTAATGTTTGATTTTGGTCAGGAGATACTGAAATTGGACATGTTCCAGAACTGTGAGGGAATAAATTTCTGTTGTTTTAAGCAAAACAAACAAACAAACAAACAAAAAACTTTTAATGTCTGTGGGGTCTGTAGTATTATCACCTGTTTCATTTCTGATATTGGTAATTTTTGTCTTCCTTATTTTATTTTCCTGTCTTGCTATAGGCTTACCAATTTTATTGTTCTTTTTGAATTAAAAAAAATTGGTTTCATTGATTTTGTCTATTGTTTTCTGATTTCAATTTTATTAATTTCTACTCATTTTCATTATTTCCTTTTTTATACTCATTTTGAAATCACTTTTTTTGGTTTTTGTTTCTAGTCAATTATGGTAATTTGTGGCTTCTGAATTATTGAGTCAGAAGATGTACCTATGTGCTGTTTAATCAATAAGTGACTCTTAAAATTATCCAGAATCCTTCTATGCAGTTAAAAAAACTGTTAACTTATGTAAGTACTGACCTGTCCTATTTTGCAGAAGATTATAGGAACGCAGTCAAATCTGGAAGCCAAACTATAAAGTCCAAGGAATCATGTGTATTCAAAATCCCTAGAAATGTCTTTGCAGGATTTCATATAGAAAAAAAAAACCTTTTCAACAAAATAATAGTAGTAATAAATTAAAAATTACATTTGTATGTTACTTTTAATGATAGTAAAATTGTTAATTTACTTTTAAAATAAGGTGAAAACTTAGATTGTTGATTTTAGATCTTTCTTCTTTTCTAACATAAGCTTTTAACACTGTACATTTTCCTCTGAGTACGGCTTTAGCTGCTCCCACAAGTTCTGATATGCTGCATTTTCATTTTCATTCAGTTCACATATTTCTCAGTTTCCCACATTAGTCTTCCTTTGAGACTCGTGGTTTACTTAATGGAATGTGCATTATTTTTTATGTGTTTGGGGACTTTTTTATTACTTTTCTGTCTTTCATTTCTATTCTAATTCCATTTTTACAGACCATATTTTGTGAGATTTCAATTATATTAATTTTTTATGACCCAGGATATGGCTTATTTTGCACCATGTGCCCTTGAAAAGTATGTTTATTCTGCAGCTGGTGAAGTATTCTGTAAACAGCAATTGATGGCATTTTCCATTCTTCTTGACACTCACTTGATTTCCGTTTGCTAGTACGTCTACTACTGAAAGAAGCTAAGGAAATCTCCAGCCACGCGTGTGAATTTGTCTATTTCTCATTTCTAGTTTTAGCGCTGTTGTTAGGTGCATCCACATTTATGATGTTGTGCCTGCTTGGTGAGTTGATGTTTTACCAGGTCCTCTTTTTCTCTGGCAATCTTCTCTGTTGTGAAGCCTAATTTATCGATGTGAAGTGGGACGCTGAAACCTGCCTAGTACGCAGGTCCCTTTCTCACCCTTCATGTTGTTATCATCTTGTCACCTCCACATATAGGCAAACCCCTGTCAGGACATGGTACAATTTTCCTTTCAATTGTCAAACATAGTTTAAAGAACTCAGTGGGAGAGTAGCCTCTTATACCTTCCCGGCTACTTGCCATTTCCATTGCTGACTCTTCATTCTTGATACTCCAAATTTTCTTCTGGCATTATTTTCCTTCTGTCTGAAAATTTTTTTATAAATTCTTTTAGAGATGATGTGCTATAAATGAATTCTCAGTCTTCCTTCATCTGACAGTATCTTTATTTCATCTGATTTTTAAAAGATATTTTCACAGTATTTAACGTTTTGGAGATACAGCGCTTCTCTTCCAGCACTTTAACAATGTTGTTTCCCTTCCCCCCGGCATCCATAATTTTTGGTGAGAAATGTCCAGTTGATCAAATTGTTGCTACCCCATAAATAATACATGCATTTTCTTTAGATGCTATCAATATTTTTTCTCATTCTTACATTGTGGCATTTTTATTATAATGTGTTTGTAGGTTTCATTTTTTCGAATCTTTTGTTTTCTCTCTCTTTTTCACATTGGATAATTTCTATGACTCTTTTCTTGGTTATCTACAGTCTGCTATTGAGCCTATTTGGTGGGAATTTAACTGAGGTTATTATATTTTTAAGTTGTAAAATTATTATCTGGTTCTTCTTTTTATCTTCTAGTTCTTTGCCAAGGTTGTCTCTCTTCCCATTTGTTTCAATAAAGTTTATCTTTACTTGTTGGAGCATATTTATAATGGCTGTTTTACTGTCCTTCTTAGATATTTCCAACATTTGCTTCATGTTGGTGTCATCACCTATTGTTTATTCCCATGCAAATTGTGATTTTCTTGGTTCTTTGTATACCGAGTAATTTTGGGCTCTATCTTGTATGTTTTGCATGTTTCATTATTATATCCTGGGTCTTGCTTAAATCATATAAAAAATGTTGATTATTTTTGTTTTCATAAGCAATTGGTCCAGCTGAGTTCAGGCCTGCAGTTCCAACAAGCCTTTTGTGGTTGTGGCTCAAGAATCAGCTTAGTTTTCAAAATTTTTGCAAAGCTAGTCAATCTATTAATATTTCATATGTGCAATATTCGGTGGCAAGTCTGACATTTGGAGGATGGACTATTTTGTAGTTCAGTTCTCAATATTTATTTATACTGCTTAAGACCAGATACATACGTGCACATCTCGAAGATGAGCCCAGGAGTATGTAGACATCCCTAGGCGGTCACTTTCCCAAGCCACCTCCTTTCCACAAGCTCTTTGGTACTTTCCGGATTCCTTTTGTTCCTGGGCCGGTATCCCACTATGCCACACATTTCTGCAGCTAAACCCGTATATTAAGCCAGCCAGGAGGGGGAGATAGAGAGGCAGATATCAAAGCGTTTTTTTCCCCTCTCGTGAGACCCAGCTCCTTGGGCAGGAGAGGAGGTGCCCCCTTTGTAGTTTGGGCTCCTGCGGGCGCCCACTGTGCCTGCTGTACCTGGGGGCTGGGCAGCAGAGAACAGAGGAAAGAGAAAAAGGAAAAAGCGAGCACTGAGTTTTAACAGGCACTTTGCTATTTCTGAAGCTTCTTAAGTTCTCTGGGTTCTCTCTGCACTCACGCGGCACGTCCGTGTTCCAGGCCTGAGTTCAGAGCGAGAGCCCGGGGTTGGGGAGCTCACCTGTAGTTGGCACTTTGAATACTGATTTTTTTTCTCCGAATCTGCCTGCCATTATTTGCTTTTCTGAGTCACCCAATGGCTGCCCGTGCCTTGTTCTGCGAGCTTCCTGCAGTGGGAGAGACAGGGTAGAGTAAGCTCGCCCCGTTTTACCTGAAACCAGAACTGCTACAATGTGTTTTCGTTTCAGTCTGTATTGTTGCTCTGCAGTGATGGGATGTAGTGTGTGCGCACAGACACACGTGTGTGCACACGGACACACTGACTTCAAAGCTTCAGTAAAGTCTGCTAAAGATACCAACACCTGGTAGGGATGATATTAAGATGAATCAAGAAATATGTCTATATCCTTTGGACAGCTCATGTGAAATGTTGAGACATCCCAAAGCTAAATCATTTTCTTTCCAGAGTTAAAATATAAACCCCAAAATACCTGAGTATAAAGCGCATGGTCAAATCCAGGCACACTAGGACACATAATGTGGTGATGTATTAACCAGAAAGTCCTTTTGCTGCAATACAGAGCTGATTCGATCCAAGTCCATGAGTCTTATTTTCTTTCTTTATCAATTCAGTTCAGCAAAACTATATTGAATAAAAGAACATTGTCAGACACTCCTTGAATTGGATGTTTTCGACCAGCTAACTTTGAAGTGCCACCTTCCCATGTGTCAAGGCATATCTGGGTCGAGAGGTGCCACCCAAGCATTCAATGTTTAAATGTGAGGAGAGAAAGAAAGGCAGAGAACTGGGCATCATTTCTGCAGAGGACTCTTTGAAGCCGTGTCCAATCAAAGCCTCCTTTGCGTCTCTGGCGCCAGCCTTTCATGTCCGGGACGCTGCTTCTACCTCGGTCTAATGTAGCAAGTTAAAAAAGCCTGTCAAGTGAAATCTGGATTTGTTTCAAATCAGTTTACATCATGTTCAGGTTACATGACAAGTTTTATAATTAAATTTCAATGACTCCTACTAGGTCAGGTGTGCTGTAGACATATTTCACAGATGTGTTTTCACACGCGGTAGCAATATGCTTCTAACGCCAACACCTCTTTGGATGAGTGGGTGATGTTTACAAAGAGAATAATCTGATGTTTTAATTTGTCAGTATAGGCTAAATGGGAGAAAGAAAATGAATAATGTGTGAGAATTTATCTCATTCATTTGTTTGTCAAATACTCACCGAACATCTCAGTGGCCTGAGGCCTCGTCTCGGCACTGGGGTCTGCCTGCAGCAGAGGGGATTTTCATCAGCCAAAACTTGGCAGGGCCGAACTCCAGCCTTCCTTATCTTTCCTCAAACTAACTTAATTTCTGTGTTGAGGCTTCATTCCACCACACTGAAATAGAAATCTTAATCTTGGCCAACTTAAGGTATCCTCAATCAAATTAGTATTTCTCGTTAATTTCAATCAGAAACCAACCCTGCTGGGGTTGCGGCCCCCTCCCTCGGTCTCCTGGCTGGTGCTCCATTACAAATGGGAAGGACTTACCGATACTGTCATTTGAGGGGTGGAGAGGGGTATCAAATCTCCAGTTTCCTACTTCTGCCCGCTGGCGTTCAATAAGCAGTACGTCAAATCACCGATGCTGGGTAAACAGCTTCTCTGCCCTCTGCGTGGGCCGGTGGCGGCAACCATCCTTCATGGCCCACAGCTTGCACGTGTACATACCAACAGCATGCTCTTCCACGGCCAGAATGGGCTTTTCATCTTTTCCATATTTTCTCAAAAGGAAAATACGTAAATGTTACTCCATTCCAGCCTGGTTCTGCAGGGGACGGGGTCTTCTCTGCCTCCACACATCTGGCTGTAAATCACTCGTGCCAGCTGCCCAGCCTCTTTCACAGGTAGTCTCCTTTGTAAGGCTTGGTTCCTGCGCAAGCTTCACCCAGAACGCAAGGAAAGTCCTTTCCGTGTCGGATTTCCCCGACGGGGTCTCTGTCATCACCTCACCTCTCCCTGGCTCCTCAGAGATCCCTCCCAGAGACCCACACCAGTGGCTGATGCTGCGGCTTGGCTGTTCCACTTCAAGAGTGGCCCATCTTCCAAAACTCTTGCCAGCTGCAGTTTATGATACACACGTGTGCTTAGATCTTTCCAGCTCTGAGACTTTTGGGACCCCATATACCTTTCCTTAATTTTAAAACTATTCTCTTTCTTGTTGGTGGCACTGGCGTTCAAGACTGATATATGCGTTGTGTATCTCAAGAACTTACTGTGGGGGAGAAAAAAGTCGAGTATCAGACTCTCTGTCCTTGCATACCATCGACCTCTGAAGCAACAGCCGTGGTGACGGGAGGGCCGTTGGAATGAGAAGCAGAAATACTCAGAATGAAAATCCCTTGACAACTCTTTCACAATAAGACAGAGACAAATCCTTCAGGAATATCCCAGTCCATTGGGGAAGCATATTAATTAGGGTAGGCTGAGCTGTAGTAACAATAGACCCTTCCAAATACCAGTGGCTTCGAGATGAAAGAATAGATTTTTTAAATCACTAACAGTTCTGGACTCACGTACGCCCCCACGGGGAAGCTCCCGTCAGGCATCTGGGCTGGAGGCTGCTCCGCATGTGCGCACAAGACTGTTAGGCAGGAGGGGCAGGGGTGGCGAGCACGCGTGGGAGGGGTCCGGGCAGAACTATTCCAGTGACCATGACTCGGTCACGCAGCGGCTCCTAACTGCAAAGGGATCTGGAAATGTAGGGCCACTGTGTGCCCAGGAACAGGAGTAAATGGATTTTGGTGAACCTCATTGTCGTGGTTTGACTTTCTGGTCACCAGATATCTATTTGTCACTTTCATCCAGTGCAAACAGAACACACTCGCCCACCCACCAAGGGAGACAACAGATGCCCCACCCAGTTCCTGCATCCAGCTCAACGCCAGGAGTTCTAGAAGACGTCTAGTCCTCCTTCAGGTCCCAACACTGCTCCTCTTGGCCCATGACCTAGAAAGTAAAAAGAAACGTGATCTGCCTCCCCTTCCCCCTGCCCCACATACACCCGACATAAAACAACGGGTCGGGTAAGGACACCCACGCAAGTAGGCGCTGGTCCACGGCAATGAGAGTCGGCTGGGAAGGTCGGGCCAAGCTCCCTGCCCGAGGTGGGAAGTTGCCCATTCGCTGCTGTCTGGGAGGGAAGTTCCCTGTCCCTTGTTCCCTGTCCCTTGTTCCCCATGCCCTGCCCTGGCCCTCTGCAAGGTGCTCTGTTGTCCACCACTGTGTATGGCCACACTGCAACTAGGCCCAGCAAGCATGTCTCCCTGGGGACTGCACAGCTGTCCAGCCCATTTCCTACCAGGGCACGTTCAGGTGCTCCAAGGTCATGTTAACGTTCACACGGTAAAAGCCCCCCATAGCCCGGGTGTGTGGCTTCTTTAGCAATAAAACTTAGTGGGCTTAGTGGAATTGAGAAAAATCATTTCCATGTGCCAGGAACCATACCAAAAGTCGTTATTTTTTTTCTAGACATAGTTTATAAATCTCCATTATTTCTTAGTGTCTCTGTTTCCTCCATACCTTTCTCTTACTCTGTCAATTTAATGGCAACTACCTTGAGGCTATCGGAGGACAAAAGAAGAGGGGTTGGTGACTAGTACCCTTAATCTGTTCTTTGCTGCCTGGTTAACCTCCATTGTTTAATTGAGAAGTCTTAATGGGATTTTGAAGCTCAATGCCTTTTCCATCTTATTTCCTGCTCTTTGGGATCCAGAAGTACTTTTCCAACCCAAATTTTTGGGTTCTCTCTAACCCCCTTGATTTTTATTTGCAGACTATTTAATTGTTGCCTGTGCTTGTCTCTTTTTTGTGCACCCTTGGTGTGACGCGGTGCAAACAATATACCTTCATATTTTGGCTCTTCCCTGTATGCTACAGGCGCTCAGGCACTGGGCCCGACCTCCACGGCTCCGGCTGGATCTTCATGTCTCCAGAGTGTGGTTTCTATCTATTTCCTGTGCTTATTACCTAATGCTGAGCCAGTGCTATATATTTTAGATTTTTTATGCTGTAGCATCACACATCAACATACCAATTTCTATAATAATCAGGGTGTGCTAGGAAGAGTTAAGAAACAGACCCCTAAATCTTAATGTCTTACAAAAACAAGAAAATTATTTCCTTCTCAGTTAACTTTCTTGACAGGCATCCAGGATAACAAGTCAACTCTCCTCCCGGCGGCCCTCCAGGGATTCAGGCGATGATGGCTCTGCCTTTTCTGCCGTGTGGATTTCCAGGGTGTCCTGCATTTGCTAGAGGAAGAGAAGGTCAAGAAGGGTCACACGCGGGTGCTCCCTGGGTCAGGCCAGACCGTGCCCGCGCCCCCTCCATTCACGATCCACTGTGTGGGCAAAGGGTGAAGAAAGGATTCTAGGCAGAGGGAACAGCAGGGTAGAGGCAGAGCTCGAGAGACCATGGGGACTGACAAGGGTACAAATAAGTCAGGACGGCTGGGACACACGTGGGTTGGGGGACCGAACGACCGGTGGGGCAGGGGCGGCTAATGTAAGTTCTCCGAGAACAGTGGCCCATCAACCGTGTTATCCTCAACCTGAAAAGAAACACGGACAAAATTATACCACAGTCCTCATTAGCTCAGGCCCCAGTCACTAACACCCGCTGGTGCCGCTGTGCCGGGACGGAGGAGAACGATGCCCTGGCGTCCGGGTTGCACCTCTGCTGGGGCTGATCGAGCTCCACGAGGGAGGCGCCACGTTGCCTTTTAGAAGGGTCGCGCTTGCGTGAATATTTGTTCTTCTCTGATCCCTGCTCCCTTTGAAAGGCCAGATGTTGTCAGTAAAGAGGGAGATTGTCAGTAAAGTTACCGTCAGTAAAAAGGGACTTGAAAGTCAAAACAGTACAGTACAAAAACTGGACAGAAACGTGATTTTGGAAAACAAAAATAGGATTTACCAGACTAAGCCTTTAATCACCAGTGAGACACAAATGATTAAATGGGGCTTGCTGAGCGTGAAGGTGCTGCTTTGCTTACCGTGCAAGTCTGCCCTCATGCCTTGACTGCCTTTCTGGTTAGGCCCCGTTCCTTGTCCCCAGCCAGGCCGCTCCTTGACGCCTCCCGGCTGTCTCAGAGCTCAGGGCTGAGAGCATCACAGCACTCGCCAGAGTGGACACTGAGCATCTTTGTGAAGGTCTTTTTCTATCCTTGACTGTGAGTTCTGCAGGGCGGGGTGGGGGAAGGAACAAACACAAACAAAAGACAGATAAAGGGCGCCTCCCGGGATAATTCACCCCTTGAGGAATTGTATGATTCTATAATTCAATAAAAATCTTTTCATGTCACAAAGACATCGGGGATAACCTGATCTATCTTTAAAACAATTTGAAAAATAGAACAAAACTATTTAAAAGAGAGATTATGAGACAACAAGAGAAAACAGTGGAAAACAAATGAAAACCTTCCAGAAATAAAAGCTATGTTAGAAGCAGTAAAATTGGGGGTGGGGTCGGGAACTGACTGCAGTCAGTTGGTAGTTATATAATATAGACAAAGACAAGGGAAATACAATATATAATCGGTATTTCTGAAGTGCTAAACAAAAAAAAAATATGCAGACATATAACAAAAGGAAGCTTTCCTGAAGTAATGGAATACTTGAATCTGAGATCAAAACATGTCATAGTTCAAGAGGGAAATAATAGGAAAAACTCAACACTGCGCATACTCTGAAGAAGACATGAATAGCCAGGAAAATCACAGAATATCTTTAAGGGAGGGTCAGAGCATGGAATTGAGGTTGGCCTTAGATTTCCTCACAGCAACAATCAAGGAAAAACACCCAAAACACAGTAGGGCAATATCTATAAGAAGGAAAGAAGGCAAATTGCCCTTCCAACATAAAGATAAGAGACAGACATTCTCATATGCAAAAATGCAGAGACCACAGTACCCAGAAGTCCTTCTTGGGGAAAAAAATCCATCTCACAAATAGGCAAACCTAAATAAACACAAATGAAGAAGCCAGCATCCAAGAACTGAGGATGAATACTAAAACTATTAAATATTAAACTAAATTTAAATAACTGTGGAAACTGTGGGCTGGGTACATTCCAAGGAGGAGATATAACATCAATATAAACAAAATAAAAATTACAGCATAGTAGAAATGGGGCAAAGTGTAATTGTGCTAATTCTTCACTCTGATGGGAGAGAATCAATTATTGCTATATACATTTCAAATGAATACATAAAAATACAGAATGATTTTTCTTTCAACAAGGAATGCCAAGACAATTTAATGGGGAAAGAATAGTCTTTCAACAGATTTTTCTGGGCCAAATGGATATGCCAAAGAATGAAGTTGAACTCCAAATTCACACCATATACAAAAATTAACTGAAATGGATCATAGATATAAATGTAAGACGTTTAAACTATAAAATTCTTAGAAGACTACATACGCATAAGTCTTTGTGATGTTGGCTTAGGCAGTAGTTTCTTGGATATGACACCAAAATCACAAGCAACAAAAAAAAATAGAGAAATTGGACTTTATGAAAATTAAAACTTTTGTGCTTCAAATGATGCCATAAAGAAAGCAAAAGGAACCACAAAATAAGACAAAATATTTGTAAATCATGTATCTGAGAACAGACTTGTATCCATAATATATAAAGAACTTTTACAACTCAATAATAAAAAAGATAAGTCTATTTAAAAATGGGCAAAGAATCTGAATAGTCATTCTCCAAAGAAGATATACAAATAATCAATAAGTACATGGAAAGGTGCTCAACATAATTAGACATTAGGAAAATGCAAATCAAAACCACAATGAGATTATCAAAAGGGACAAAAAGCAGGTGAGAACATGGAGGAGCTGGAACTCTCATATGCTGCAGGTAAGAATGCAACATGGTGCAACTGCTGCAAAAAACAGGTTGGCTGTTCCTCAACATGCAAACAGCATTATATGATTTATCAATTCCCCTCCAAGAGGAATGATAACATATGTTAACACAAAAACTTGTACACAAACGTTCACAGCAGCAATAGTCACAACAATCAAAAAGTGGAAATGACCCAAATGTCTAACATCTGATGAGTGGATAAACAAAAAATGTGTTCACACAGTGGGATTTGGCCATAGGAAGGAATTAAGCTGACACAGGCTCCATGTGTGACTCTTGAGCATTTCATGCTAAGTGAAAGAAGCCAGCACAAAAGGCCACATATTTGATTGATTTTATTCAGATGAAATGTCCATAATAAGCAACTCTATAGAGACAGAAAATAAGTTTGTGCCCACCAAGGGCTGGGGGTTGGAGGAAATGGAGAGTTGACGGGTATGGGATTTCTTTGTGAGGTGATGAGAATATTCTAGCATTAAACTGTGGTGATGGCTGCCCTACTTTGTGGATACACAAAAACCACTGAATTGTATGCTTTCAATGAGTGATTTTATGACATGCCAATTATATCTCAATAGAGTTGTCATAAAATACACAATAACTCCAACATCTTAATGCATTTCATAATCATTTTATACTAAATGTATACATGTTTTTGAAACTACTAACTCTTATGAAGAAATCTTTATTTGAAACTCATTAATTTCATTAACTTCCCTTCCTTTAATTCATATCTAATACATATACTGCTTACTATATGTTCGGCACTTTTCAAAGTACCCTATGTATACTAATTATTTTACTCTCCACAACTGTAAAGTATACACTGCTATTATTATGCCCATTTTACAGAGTGGGAAACTGAGACTTGGTTAGCTTAATTTGCTCGTCTAGGGCTACACAGCTAGTAAGTAGCAACATCCGGATCTGAGCACAAGAGTCTCACTCCAAGTCTCTTAGGCCCTACTCTAGACTGCTTCTCCAAGTAAAACCACATTGAATTCTTTTATTAAAAACTAGATAGGTTAGAGCCCATTTTCATTTTATGAGCCCATTTTATCTGGCTTCCACATTTATCTGCCAGTCTGTCACAATATCCTTCTATTTGTATATATCCGTAGAGGTAAGTCTGGAATAACTTTCTCCAAATATTAGCTGTGGTTATTTCTGGGTTCTGAGAATTGCAAAATCTTCACTTTTTCCTTTGTCAGCTCTGAGTCACTTGACCCTCTTATATTACAATAATAAGCCTGTGCCATTTTTATAAGTAGTAAAAATCATTGTTCCTTTAAAATGGAGAGACCGATGAAACGATGGACACACGTATAAACAGGCAAAGGGATGGATGGGTATTTTATACAGATAGATGACTGGTGAATAGGCAGATGATAGGAAGAGACAGATGATATTAATAGAGAGCGAGAGAGAGCGGTAGAAAGGGTGGAAGGAGGGAAGATAGAGTGAGGTGCAGGTGGCTTCTGGCCTGGTCACAGAGGTCCTGACCTGGAACCTGGCTGGGAATTGGGTGCTCACGGAGCTCTACCAAAAGACTCCAGTCCTGCAGGCTGCTCATGGCTACTTGGGAACCGCTGATGTATAAGATCGTGCTGGAAACCGGATGTGTGGAGACCTGGGTGCCAATTTCAAGCCCCCCACTTTGTCCTGTCTGAGGTAAGACACTTCGCCTCGGGGGCTTCAGTTTCCCCGACCACGATGAACCTTTGTGCACTGGGAATTTGGCTCCTTGTCTTTTAATGTGAGTCTTTCCTTCTTCAGAGAGTGGCGTGACAGACGCAGCTGCATGAGACAGCACGTCCTAAGATGGTAATCTGTGTTTGTCTCTAGCTTTGTTTTTAATGACTCCTTAGTTAGTGCTCTACGTCTGAGCACCGTGCACGCCAGCCACATCGCTTCACAGAGGACCCCATCCCCCATCTGTCTTGCCATCGTTCCTCTTGATGTTTGATCAAAGCTCTTCCTGCTGTAGTCGTGCAAATTTAGTTCTATTTGCTTTACTTTATAAATCCTCTCCCTTCCTCCAAGAACCCCAGCTTTAAAATGAATTCCTTCATTTATCTACTTATCCATTTTTCATTAATTCCAGGCACACTGTGGGCCAATCGTGGTCCCACAGGCTGGAGGCGTGAAGCATGCAGGCACAGCACAGTTGCTGGCTGTGTGCATGAGCATAAGAGCAGCCACAGAATAGGCCTCGGGTCCCTCCTTCACACTCGTTCAACGAGTACTGCATGCCCATGGACGCATACAATAGTTGCCTAGAATCTCCCAGTAAAGGTAAAATTAACAAACCATGGGAGGAAAACAAAACTTACTGTATTCATTTATTCATCCACTGGAGAAGGGAGCTAGGCTAGGTGTCAGAAGACAGTCAGGAAGGAGGGATACCTCCCTCCGGCAGGGCCAGGCAGGTCTGAGCTAGGTCTGGACAGATAATTAGGCATAATTAGTAATCTCTCCTGAGCAATCAGGAACAGCATGGGTGATAGAATGGAGGTCTGTAATTGTAGGGCAACCTGGGAATTAAAACAAGTTCAACAAGGTGTGGGGTTGGCAGGTGAGGGTAGGGGAGACCTGGAGGCCCTGGAGGGAAACAGGGCAGGTCCCAGGGCCCTGGTTTTGCACTGAGGAGCTACAATGCACCCAGGGCAGTGGCTATCAGGAGACCTGTGAGATCAGACCTCCCTAGCCTTCCAGGAGGGCACGCGGGGACAAGGAGACCCAATGCCCCTGATAACAAAGTGAGCCAGAGCAGTGGTCTTGGGGTTGGGAAGAGGGGGGGACAGAGCCGGGACAACAGGAGGTGGGCTGTGCAGGACTGCGCCATTGCACCAGGCAGCTCACGAGATGGAGGGTGCAGCGGAGCCTTCAGAGTTACCACTTGCGAGGGCAGGTGGACAGTGAGTCCACAAACTGAACCAGGGCACCCGGGAGGAGGAGCAGGCGTGGGCAGTCTGGGGTGGGGCAGGGGTAGGGGTCCTGGGGAAGAGGTCCCAAGATGTCAATAGGAGATGGGCCAGCACCAAGGAGAAGGACGTCGATCCCAGTTAGTGGGTCAGGGAGGCATCTCGGGGAGAAGACTGAGTGCACTGAAGATGAAGTGAGGGCTCTGAGCACGTCTCCCACAGTGAGAACCCAAGAACCGAGGGTGTCCATATTTGCAAAATAACGTTTAAGAGATATTCTCCTGGATTTTGACTCTTGTTTGGTTTTTTTTAATTAACTTTTTCCTTACTAAAAAACAAACAGCCTACAGCAACAAAACCTGGAATCATCATCCTTAACTCATAAATTGGTTGTTAAAAAAATCAGAAAGTGCCGGCACGTGGAACACACCCAGTGCTCACCTCCTCCGCTCCCACCTTGGATCTGCAAGATAGTGGAAGAGAAAGTGCCTTTCCCTCTAGACAGGGAGGTCTTTGAAGACCCCCTGTGGATGGAGCGTCGCTGAGAGCTGGGGCTCTCCATCTCCCCTGCTGGGCGTCCTGACTCCAGCCGCCCACATTTTATCCCTGCAGTTGAAATGTTGTTGCAGAAACAGCCATATCTGTGAGAAAGCACCGTGTTATGCCATAACAGCACATAAATACGAGATTAAATTAAAAGCTGAGCGCTTGCTTTGGTCTTTATGGCTAATTTGTGGGCCTGGCTTCCCTGGGCCCTTAGAGCCTTTGGGCTGTAATCGATGCATCCGCTCCCAAAGGTGCCCGTCCACCTTGGCTTCCCTGCTCAGTCACTGGCATGCCCCTGCTGCCGAGGACACCTTGACTTATCGCAGAACTGCTACAGAGTCCCTATGCGTGTCTGCACCGTGTAACTCAGCCCATAAAGATGCTTTCCTCGCAGGGCCAAGTTCAGCCTCTTGTTAGATTAAGCAATGACCAGAAAGAGACATTGTATGATTTGGAAACTCCTATTGTGACAGTTCTTCCAGGGCCTCGCTCAATCACAGGCCAATGTCGGGACTCAGAGGCCTGGGCTGCAGTCGTCAGGAGTGTCTGACCGCGTCACACTAGCCTCCCAAGGCCGGGCGCTCTGGTGTCCTTCCGACAGAGGCAGTGGAGCTCTAAGTCCATCGGTTGTGCCGTCCCAGATAATCTTGGTTCCGTGAATGCTTCAGGCTTTCAACCTACAGGCTTGTCTCCACACCACAAGCCTAGATTTGGGGGTATGCTTTCTAGAAGTGATCCTATAAATAACAGCAATAATAATAGCACCAATAAATATAACCCACACTCATCTGCAAGCACTGCATGCCTCACATGGACTGCTTTATGGGGACTGTTCCATTTAATCCTTCAAATATCAGGGTATTAATCCAGCTTTTCAGATGAAGGAACTGACTCGCTCAAGCTTGCAGGGAGAGAAGGCGGCAGTGGTGGTGGTGGTGGGTTTTGAATCCCAGCTCTCTGATTCCAAGCTTGGCCCTTCTTTTCTCCACTTCAAATTGAGGTATAATATATACACAGAAAAGCACACACAGCATGAGAGCACATCTCTAAGAATTCTCACCAACAGAGCCCACCCAGGGAAGCAACATTCGGTCAAAAAGCACAGCATCACCAGCATTTGCAGCACACCCTGGTGCCTTCCAGTCACTATCCACACAGGGGTATCCCCTCCCCTGACTTCTGATCCTGCATATTTTCTGTCTTTGGTCTTTGTACAGGATCGTTCCGTGTGCATCATGTTAGTCTGGCTGACTTCACGCAGAGTAACGTGTGGAGATTCATGTTACTGCATTTTGCAAGTGACTGCAGGTTATTGAATTCCCATTGTGGAGTAGTATTCCTTGTACAACTGTATCACAATGTGCTTGTCCATTCTGTTGCAAGTGAGAATTTGAGTGAGTTCCAGATTTTTACAACCGTGAAGGGCACTGCTAAGAGTACCAGGTCCATGTTTCGGGTGGAGGTGAGCGTGCATTTCTGGTGAGTGTAAACACAGTCATGGGAGTGTGTACTCAGCTGCAGGAGATGCTGCCAAAGACTTTCCAAGGTGGTTTTCCCAATCACGCCACGTGCTCTCTGTTACTGCTGGACACCAGCTTCTACGCTCCAAGTGGCCTGTGGCCTTCACTCTGCAACGTGTGCTCCTCCCTGACCCGGCCCGCCCCAGGTTCCCCTCCTGCCTCTGGAACTCGGACTCCCATCAGTGGGAAAAGGAAACAGAGTACAAGTTAGCTCAAAAAGCCAGGTTATCAGGTGACAAATATTACCTGTCCTACATGCTGGACTGCTCCCTTAGTTCCCTTTCCTCTCTGTGTGTGAATCTGACACTTAAACAAGGTTACGTTTCCCTGAGCGAAGGCAGGAAAGTGAAAAGGACTGCACTTGCCACCAGAAAAATGCCATGTCAGGTCTGACACCTGCCATGTGGACAACTCATTTAAGTCCTGTAACAGAGTCCCCGTCCCTCCCCCAAATCCAGCAGCTGAACACAACACACAAAGTGTGAGGTCAGCTGACCTCGGCGTGGCTTTTCCAGGTGGCTCTGCTCCACAGGTCTCCACCCTCCCCCGGGCCCAGCCCAGCCTGGCGGCTGCTTCTCACAGCACAGAGGGGCCAGAGCAGGCAGGTGCACTCGGAAGCATTCTTTGAGATCTGGTGTCACAGCTGTGAAAATCCCACTGAGCAAAGCAGGTCACATGGCCGAGTCCCGGGTGGGGTTGGTCCCGTCAACGTGGGGGGGTGGCAAAGTGAGTGGCAGGTGGCATGATACAGGGCAGGAGCAGGGCAGAATTGGGGCCAGTTTCTCAAAGTGCCACATGCCCTCAACTGTGGGGTCCATAGAACATCTGCTCTAGATGCCTGACTGAGCTGTGGCAAGAAGGGAAGTTTTGCTCACTGTGGAGTGGGGTAGAAACAGAGGTGATTATTGTAATGGGGTGTAGGTGAAGGTGCAGGAGGATGCCCCATCCCTAATCCCCACTGCAGAGAGAGGTTGGGAACGGCCGGGGGGTGGGGGGGTGATGGGACGGTGGGAGGGGGCCGAGGGGCCACTCGTAGGAAGAACACCCCATTGCCCAAGGCCCCCCCCACTGCTGAAGTCCCCTCTGTAACCCAGGAGGTTGAGCACGCTGAGGAAAACACATCCCCTATTAAAACTCACACACCTTCCATAATTTGCATTTCTTCAGTGCGTTTCATCCCGGACATCAAAGTTCCCGGCTCGCCGGCTCTGCCGGGGGTTCAAATGGAGAGTGTCATGTCACAGTTTCTTTCACATCTAATTACAGGAGCTGGATGTAGGGTTGCCGGCCCGAAAGCAAACAGGCCCCTTCTCCTCCCACCTGCTCCTGAGGGCACACGTCTGCGGATGCCTTCAGGCAAATTCAGAGGCAAAGGAAGATTTCAGCAAAATGTTGGCAGAGCACCAGGGATCTGCACATCACTGTCAGCTTGTTAGGACTGCGGGAAGCAACTTGGGGAGGGCGTTCACTTTCCACAGCTTTCCTGAGAGAGATGGGAGGCGTGTTGTGCTGTGTCATCAGTCCTAGAACAGTGTGGCCAAGGGGGCCAGAGCCACCCCTGCTGCAGCGCCCAGCCGCACCCCACAGGGACAAGCAGAGGGGGTAGCACTTCCTGAGCCACCTGTTTCTGTTGGGGGAGGTAGCCTCTGTTTAAACATAGGCACCCTTTAGGGCTTGGTAAGTCCCATCACCTAGATGAGTCACCAGAGGCCTGAGGAGTTGAGTCATTTGAGGAAGGTGATGCAGCTGGCTTGGAACCACAGGTGTGTCTCTGTCCTCACAGCCCAGTTTCTCTCACTACGCCAGACCCAAGAGGACCCTGTGAATCCTGTCAGCTTACCTGGCCAGTACGTGGGTGTCTGGCTGCACAGGACACACAGCTGTGCTGTCAAATGTCCCCAGTATGTGGGTGTCCGGCTGCACAGGACACACAGCTGTGCTGTCAAATGTCCCCAGTATGTGGGTGTCCAGCTGCACAGGACACACAGCTGTGCTGTCAAATGTCCCCATGGGCTGAGCCCAGAACGGGGAAGGAATGAGGGTTCCAGGGACTCACTGGGGCCCCTGGGAGGTCCTAGGGAGACTCTTGGCTGACGTTCTGCAGGTGATTGTACAGCCTCGGGAAGAGAGAAAAGGGTGGTAATACCTGGCTTATCCTGCACTGCAGGGGCTGTGAGGACAAGCCTGGTGACTGTCTCTGTGGTGGCAGTGGCTGATGGTGGCCTCGCCTGCTGGCAGTGAGCCACAGCTGCTGTAAGGGAGCAACAGGAGGAAGTCCCCAACCCTGCCAAGTGGGGCAAATGCAGAATAGACTCCCAGACAGGCAGGCAGGCTCCTCCCTGTGGTGAACGGGGGGCACGAGAGCCCCCGTTTCATGAGGGTCAGAGCACCGGGCTCTGTGAGAGCCTCCTGCTTGTCTGGCAGACAGTCTGGCCATGCTGTGGTCTGAGAGCCGCTGACATCACCGTCTCAGTGCGTCTGGGCTGCCATAACAAAGTACCATAGACCGGTGTCTCATCAAGAACTGAAATTGGTTTCTCACAGTAACGAAGTTCTGAAGGCTAAAGGCCCCACTCCCAAAACCATCACGATGGGGGTAGAATGTCAGGGACACAAACATTCAGTCCATAGCACCGTCCATCCAGAAGGAGGCTTCCTGGGCCCTGAAAGGACCTGCCTTGGGAGCGAGGGTCTGTGGTGCCCACTTTGCCCCCATTAAAAGAACTGGAAAGTCTCTGGCCACTGACACGACGTGAATCCTGGACATGTGACCCCTATGGTGTGTGACCTAAGGAGGATGGGGAAAGTAAAGTGTCAGATCGTGAGCGCTGGTGTCTCCCACAAGAACAGGGAAGGAGAGAACTGACCTCAGAGTAGTGGAAGCCATTGGTGATGTGGTCACATTATGTCATGGCAGGAGACTGCTCAATTTTTAAAATGGATTATTTGCCTATTCTGGGCCAAAATGGTAACTCACCATCAGTTGGTGATGTAGCATTCCTCAGCTTCCCACTAAAATGCTTGTGAGTGCACAAGAAAAAACAAGAGTGGGAAATCAACAATGCTGAAAACTCAGGTAGACATTCCTACTCATGCTAGAATCGGAGAAGAATTACCATTAACCATAGGACCTAGGAAACAGGGATTGGATTTAGGCAAATAAGCAGTGGCCTTTACTTTCTTTTCCCTGGAGATAGAGTGACTTCAGCCATATGGGAGAGGGAGAAATGAGTGTCCTCCCTCTCATAGACCTGTCCTTGCTCTGACACAAGATCCATGTGACCAACACACCTTGGGAGTCATCCTTTTGTTGGTTGTTCTTTCTAAGGTGGGCAGGAGAGCTCCAAGTCCCCACACACTGCCACCACCAGAGAACACCCATGGAGAGAGTCCCACTTCCAGCAAATCACCATGCAGGAAGCCTCCACAATAAAGCCCTCTAGACAGGAGTCTAAATAGAAAGACCACAGAAAGCATAGCTTGGCTGTAGGCTGTAGATTTGCATGTATCACAAGTATTTGATATATCAGATAACCAGGCATAGGGCAGGGAAAAACTACTTATCCAAACACCCACCAATCCATCTATCCATCCATCCATCCATCCACCCATCCACCCATCCACCCATCCACCCATCCATCATCCCTCCATCCACCCATCCATCCACCCATCCATCCACCCATCCACCCACCCATCCATCCATCCACCTATCTATCCATCTATCCATCCATCCATCATCCCTCCATCCACCCATCCATCCACCCATCCATCCACCCATCCATCCATCCACCTATCTATCCATCTATCCATCCATCCATCATCCATCCATCCACCCATCCATCCATCCACCCATCCATTATCCATCCACCCATCCATCCATCACCCATCCATCGTCCATCTGCCCATCCATCTGTCATCTGTCCATCCACCCACCCATCCATCCATCCACCCATCCATCCATCATCCATCCATCCATCCATCCACCCATCATCCATCCATCTATCCATCCATCCACCCACCCATCCATCCATCCATCCATCCATCCATCATCCACTCATTCACCCAGCAAATAATCTCAATGTACCTATCATGTAACAAACATTCTTTTGAGCAATTGAGTTACAACAGACAACAAATAATCCAAAATTTCTCTATTGATAAAATTTGTATTATAGGGTGTAGAAATAAGAAATAAAAAAATAAGTAAAATGTAAACGATGTTAGGGCAAAAAACTGCTAGAGAGTAAAACAAATGAGGCAGGGAGTAGAGAGCGCCTGGGGGTAGGAACATTGTGTTTTAATGGGATGGTCAGCAAAGAGCTCACTGAGAAGATGCAGGAGGTGAGGGAGTGGGCAATGGGGCAGGGCGGTGCAGACGGAGACTGTAGCACGCACAAATGCTCTGATTCAGTGCCTGGACAGCAAGGGGACCAGTGTGACCAGAGCAGAGTCAGGCTGGGGAGCGCAGTGGATAAGAAATAAAAGAGAGCAAAGAGGAAGGGGGTGAGGGGTGGGATTTGAAGCAGACAGGTGACATGCTCTGCCTTATATTTTTTAAGATCACTTTGGCCCTGGATTGAGACTTGTCAAAGTAATAAACATAAGAAGCCACGTTTGTTCATTTCTGCTTGCCAAGATAATTTCACGAAACCCCTGACTCCGTAATGAAGTTCAGCTCTCTGGGAAAATGCTTTGAAGACTAAACAGGACAGAGCACACGGCCCCCACATCTCTTGCCCAAGTCCCCACATTCCTTAAGACAGTGGTCCCCAACCTCTTTGGCACCAGAGACCGTTTTCATGGAAGACAATTTTTCCACTGGCGGGAGGAGGGGAGCAGTGGCAGAGCTCTGCGGCCCGGTCCCTAACAGGCCGCAGACACATCAAGTGTAAGGAAGAGACTTGGCACCAATATCATGGAAGACAGGAGGGGATCGAAGTTAAGGTTGTCTAACATTCATGTATTTGCATAAAGAGGGAAGGCATGCTACCCAACGTTACATTTTGCTAAGCCTAAAAATGACGAGAAATTAAGGATAACTACTAAAACATTAAAAAAATGACTCTCAAATCATAAACAAAAAGTAGGAAAATAAGATAATACAATAAAAACAACATAAGAAAAAATAAGCTAAAACAAATAAACAAAAAATGGCAAATAGAAAGCATACAATAGAAAGATAAAAGTGAATCCAATATTTCAATAATCTAAATTCATTCAAAACAAATCGAAACAAAAAGCAACCAAAAATAGGAATGCGCTGTGCTGTTCACAATTATCTGAAAGTCACCTGGGACATTGCAACTGGGAAAAGTTGTAAGAGTAGGGAGAGAAATCATTTATACCAGGCCAAATAACAAATAAAGCTCAGAATGAGCTAGTGTAAATACGCTGATATCATATAAAACAAAACTTAAGGTAAAAAGCCTTATTATGAATAAAGAGGGCTAGTTTAGAATGACTGAAAGACTAATTCATGAGGATAGAACCATAATGAATAAGTATGCACTTAATAATATATTCTTGAAATAGAGCCAATCTATATGGAGTTATAAGAAAATTCTGCAACACACGCATATGCACACACATAAGCACACACCCCATCATGGTAGATTTTAATGCACACTAAGTAACTGATGGATCAAGTTGAATGAAAATTCATATGGACAGAGAACAGGGACCAGCTCCTGCCTGATTTTGTAAATAAAGTTTTATTGGAACACAGACACACTCGGTTATTTATTTCTTTATTGCCTGTGGCTGCTGTCAAGCTACAATGAAAGAGTAGAGTTGTTGTAACAGAGAACATATGGCCTGCAATGCAAAAAGTAATTTATTACCTGACCCTTTATGGAAAATGTTTGCCAACCCCTGACATGGAAGATTCGAAGAGCATAATGAATATGCTTGGACAAACAGACATATGATAAATAGCACTTCAGTCATACATTGCTTAACAACGGGGACACATTCTGAGAAATGCATCGTTAGGCAATTTTGTCATTGTGTGAATATCATAGAGTGCACTTGCATAAACCTAAATGGTAAAACCTACTACACACCCAGCCTATTGCTCCTGGGCTACATACCTGAACAGCATGTTACTGTAGTGAATACTGTAGGCAACTGTAACACAATGGTAAGTATTTGTGTACCCAAACATATCTAAGCATAGAAAAGGTACAGTAAATATACGGTATTATAATCTTATGGGACCACCATTGTACATACACTCTGTCACTGACTGAAATGTCATTTATGCAGCACAAGGCTGTATAGCCACCACAGTTAAATAAAATATCCTTCTCTCAAGAACACACGGGGCAATTGCAAGACTTGAGCACATTCCAAGTCACAAAGAAGTCTCAAAACTACTAAAAACATCAATATCACACAGATCATGTTTCTCTGACTGTAATTCAATATAAATTCATTTCTAAATGATTTGTGGGTAACAGGAGATAAGCAAATAGAAAAGAGAACAGATTTGAAACCAAAAATTAATGAAAATGCTACTTATCAAAACCGTGTGATGCTGTGAAAGCAGTACTTGGAAGAAAATTTATACCTTCAGAGTGACTATGTTTGACGAGGAAAAAATGATAAAATTAATGATTGAAATGTCCTACTCAAAAAATTAGAAAAAGAATAAGATAAAGCCAAAGAAAGTAGAAGGGGAAATAATTTAAATAAATAAGTAGACGTGTGTAGAAAGCAGGTTTTGGGCAGTGGTCAGGGTGGGCACAGGAGCAAACTGCTGGACTGTCCGGGGTGGGGCTTGCTCAGTTGGCTCTGCGTCTCCTTGGGGGAGAATGTGTCCTGGGATATGGAAACCTCTTAGGTTTTATAAAGGGGAACTTGCTATTGTTTGACATAAGCCGTGATCCTAAACTTGGAAAGGAGCAGAGTTCTGCATGCCCTATAAAACTCTACCATTATGGGCTAAACTGTGACTCTCAAAAATGGTATGTTGAAGTCCTAACTGCAGAATGTGAGCTTATTTGGAAATAGGGTCTTTTATACAGGGTATCAAGTTAAAATGAGGTCTTTAGGGTGGGCGCTAACCCAATACGACTGCTGTCTTTAAACAAAAATGAAGTTAGGACACAAGACAGACACGCACAGAGGGAAGGCAGCCATGCAAAGACGGGGGATCGGAGTGGCGCACCTGTGACAAGGAAGGCCAAAGACTGCCAGCGACCGCCAGACACCAGGGAGAGGCAAGGAAGGACCCATCCCCCACCGGTCTCAGAGGGAGCGTGGCCTGGTTGGCACCTGGATTCCCGGTTTCTAGCCTCTGGAACTGTGAGGCAGGCAGCTTTTGTTGTTCTCAGCCACCCAGTTCGTGGCATTTGGTTTCAGCAGCCCTAGAAAACTAATACTCCCGTGAAGGATCTAACTTCATTTTGTTATTCCCAGGCCTAGGCAGACAGTGCTGGGCCTGCTACCCCAAGAAGTCTCCTTTATGCTGTTTTGGACTTACTCCAGGGCCCAGACCAGAAACTGTGGAGGGACAAAGCCATCACTTCACACCCGTCTTCCCTGCTATGTCTCTCCATTCTGTTCCTGCCGTTCCAGCCTGCTGACTACTTTGCTTATCCCCTGGTCAACCGTCCCATTGTCTCCTCTGCGACAGTGTAGGCTCCATGAAGGCAAGGATCGTCTGCCTCACTCCTGCCTAATCTCCGCTGTCTCCAGCAGTGCTCAGAAGCCAGTCAGAGCTCCATGAATGTTTGTTGAATGAATAATAAAATGAATGAAATGATGCATTTTTTAACCTACGTTTTTATTTGGAATAGAATACAATAATCATAAAAATCATGTGACACATAAATGTCCAAAATTAACTAAGATAATTTATCACAAAACATAATAAGAAAGCAATCAGTATACCATATACCTGCTAACAGCCATGGTCTTTAAAAATCTGAAATGTCGTAAAACAGACACATAGAAAGGTGAGAGGCCTGGAACAGCGTTCAGAAATAGAATCCAGTATGTTGAGAGATTTCATATAAAACCAAGGAACTCTTTTAATTCAGTGTGAAAATGATGATTTATCATCCTGATTAAAAAAGACAAAGCTAAACTCCCACATCACACCATATACAAAAAGAAATTAAAATTAAAAATGAAAATTCTTAGAATAAAATATTGAAAACTACATTTATATCTCTTTTGTGTTAGGGATACATTTATAAATTAATTTTGAGTAATGTCCCTTCCCTCTTCCCCCTAAAAAAAAAAAATCTAACAACAAAGCTAATTCCTTTGAGGGCAAGATTTAAAAAAAGAAAGAAAGTAGAGCTATTGATTTGCTGCACTGTGTTGGGAGGATATGGAAAGACAGAGGCGCACCAGTTTCCTCATCCTCCAACTCTGCCACCTCTGGGCCGAAGATAAAACACTACTAGGAGTCTAGGAGCTCTCTCCCTCGGAGCACAGGGACTTGCTGGCCAAGGCCTCATCCTCCCGACGGGGTTGAGTCTTGGGACATCATCTACGTGGGCTGAGTATTAACACCAGGGAAAAGGAGATGGCACATCAGCCCACCCCTCCCTCTTGTCCTTTTGGGATCTGTGTTCCTTGTTTTCTCTTGGCCAAGAGGTAAGCTTGGCATTCCGTCCAGGGGAGCACTGGCAGGTCCCGGAGTCCCCGCTGCTGCGGCGATGTCTGCAGCCAGGTCTCAGTCCTCTCCTTGCCCCACAGAAACACGGCTCATTCTTCACAAGCCCTCGCCCCCACGGCTGTCACACCACAGTCAGAGGACGCATCTTTCAGTGGCTTCTCTGAGAAGTGTGAGGATTTATTTATAATTAGCTCAACTCCTCTTCCTTTTTAGGGAGAAAATATTGGCAGTTCTACAAATCAATATCTTTTCCTTTCTAGATTGTGTTGATCAGCACCAAATTATCTCAGTCCAGTGACACATACTTTGATAAAGGACCCTTACCACCCTAGCCCCAAGCAAGTCAATATGACCTTAGCTTTGATTTTCCCGATGGAAGAAGACCAGCAATATTCTGCAGAATAAATTTACCATGTCTAATCCCATAAATCCCTTTACTTCTCTCATCCTTCAGGGAGCTGTATAACCATGAACAGAGTTTTTAAATTATATTAACACAATTAAATGGGATACTTCTTAATGTCCTTGTAATCTTTTCTTTTTACAGTAAAGTCCCCTAAAATAACTTCAGTAAAAAACATTTCAATCATATAAACAATCACAGTAAATAATGAAACACAAGCCCAAGAACTCACCTCTCAGATTTAAACAATGCTATTGTTTCACCATAATTACTTCATATTGGGAAGGAGGGTCCTGCTAAATACACCCCTCCATCTCCACCATCACTGTGACTCAAGTTGGAGACAGATTTGGGGTTCAGATGGCTAGAACCAAAATGGCAGCCTTATCACACCTACAGGCTGGACTGGAGGACACTGCTATAGCAGGTGACCACATAAGTGTGTTTGCTAATGCTACATGGATTGATAAAATAGAATATCATTTGGCCATAAAAATGAATGAAGTACTAATACTTGATACAATGTGGATAAATCTTGAACACATTGTGCTATATTAAGTGACAGAAACCAGTCACAAAATGTTTGATTCTATTTGTATGAAACGCCCAGAATACCTACACAGACATAAAGTAGATTAGTGGTTGCCAGGGGCTGGGTTTGGGGGTAAAGACAGAGAATGACAGCCAACGGATACAAGGTTTCTCTTTGCAGTGATGAAAATGCTCTAAAGTTAGTGGGGTGGTGACACAACTCTGTGAATGCACTAAAATCCACTCGGGTTGTACCCTTTAAAGCAATGGGTTTTTTTGTTATGTGAATTGTGTTTTAATAAAGCCTTTATAAAAGGGCCATGGCTAAATTGTTCAAGCTAGCTCATGTCCACTGAGAAGCAGAAATGTACATACACATGACAATTAAAATGCCCATACAAATGTACACAGATATTTAAAGGCAATTCATACCAGAATAGAAATGGATTATATGACTTCTGGCTTCTGTTGATGGTAAAGTAGCTTATACTGAACTAATCTTCTCATCAATAGAATTATAAACTCTAGATCAATTGTGAAGACAAGTGTCTAGATAATTATAAAGACAACCATCTGAAGACACTGGAATGTGCAAACAAAAGCAGGCAGAAATTAGACATACCTGATTCCAGACAAAGGAGAAAATATAGTATCACAGAGTGATGTCCAAATGTAACTGCATGAATATAAAATGTTTTTCTTTCTTTTCATAAGTTCTTTAAAGAAATATACATTTAAAGCAAAAATAATGACCTACTTTGAGGTTTATGTCATATATAGAAGAAAAATATGTAACAACAAGAGCACAGTAGCAGCCAGGGTGATTGGGAGGCTCTTGCATTGTGTGTTAAAGCTATGCTATTTATTCAAGATGGACTATGATAAATTAAGGGTGAGTATTGCAATCTCTTGAGCAAGTACTAAAAGAAAAATAGAACAAGTATAGGTAAAAAGCAAATTGAGAGTATAGAATGGAATACTAAAAATATACTTGACTAAACCAAAAGAAAACAGGAAAGAAAGAACAAAGAACCAAAGTTCAGGGGAGGCAATGTAGAAAGCAAATAGTAAGATGGTACACTTAAACCCAAACATAGCTACAATTACATTAAACGTAAATGGATCAAACACTCTAATAATAAATAAAAGTTTGTCCAACTAGATTAAAAACATGACATACAACTATATCCTGTCCATGAGAGAGAGATTTTAAATGGAAAGACACAGACAAGATGAAAGTAAAAGATGGAAACAGATACAGCACGCGAGCAAGAAGCAAAAGAAACTGTGTGGCTATATTCGTATCAGACATGGTGGTGTTCAAAGAGGTGTTACAGAGATGAAGTGATCCATTTCATAGTGAAAACTGGAAATGTTCATCAGGAAGTTAAGAAACCCAAATCAAAAGCTAATATGTGTGCATCTAATGACACCTTCAAAACAAATGGAGCGACAGCTGAAGGGATGAAAGGGAGAGAAATACAACTCCCCAGTAAGGGTTGGGAACAACAACACCCCTTTCTCAGAAGATGCTAAAGGAACAGGACAAAAACAAAGACACAGTGAAGACACAGAAGATCTGGACAACACAACCGACACCCTGACCCAGTTGGTATTGACGGAACATAACCCTCGGCAACTGCAGAACACACTTTCTTTTCAGGTGCACCATGGTACATTCACCCAGGTAGGTCATAGGAGGGGCCATAACACAAGTCATGATAAATTTTAACAGAATCAAGTCATACAGAGTATTTAGTTGAAGAAAACTGAATTAAGTCAAAATCTGTAATGATGATATACCTAGAAAAATTAGCAAAAATTGTTGATATGACAATTCCCCCAATTGATCTATAAATTGAAAGCAATCTTAGTCAAAATCCCAGGAATACACTGCTGGTGGGACTGCAAACTAATAACCTCTATGGAAAGTACTGTGGAGATACCTCAAAGAACTAACAGTAGAACCACCATTTGATCCAGTAATCCTACTACTGGGCATCTACCCAAAGGAAAAAAAGTCATTCTGTTATAAAGACATCTGCACTCGAATGTTTATAGCAGCACAATTCACAATTGCAAAGATGTGGAAACAACCCAAGCACCCATCAATCCATGAGTGGATTAATAAAATGTGGTATATGTACACCATGGAGTATTACTCAGCAATAGAAAACAAAAGTGAACTAACACCTCTTGTATTATCCTGGATGGAGCTGGAGCCCGTCCTTCTAAGTGAAGTATCACAAGAATGGAAAAACAAGCACCGCTTGTACTCACCATCAAATTGGTACTAACTGATGAACACTTATGTGCACACATGAAAGTAACATTCATGGGGTGTCAGGCAGGTGGGGGGAGGAGGGGATTGGTATATTCACACCTAATGGGTGTGGTGTGCACTGTCTGGGGGAGAGGCATGCTTGTAGCTCTGACTCAGGTGGTGCAAAGGCAATATGTGTAACCTAAATGTTTGTATCCCTGTAATATTCTGAAATAAAAAAAATAGTTTAAAAAAGTAAAAAAAAAAAAAAATCCAGGAAATTTAATTGAAATCAACAAGTTGAAAACAAAATACATGCAGAAATGTAAAGGTATGAGTACAGCTGGTACAATTCTGAAAAAGAACAAATTTGGAGTATTTGTGCCACCTTATTTCAAAATTTAATATAAAGCTACAGTAATCAAGACCAGAGTAGAAACCAGAAATAGACAAACATGTAGTCTGTTAACTGATTTTTGGTAAAAGTGCTATCTTAAATTTTTATTTCCATCATTAATTCTAACATAGTTGGAATTAATTTTGATGTTTATTGAGAGGTAAGACCACTACTTTTCCCCTCAATATACTAGCCAATTATCCCAGAGCACTTCATTGTAAGAATCCAATCTTCCACAAAAATGTATGTATTTAATTTTAATGCACTGGTTTTTCTAATTAAAGAAATAACTATTTACATTTAAAACTATAAAACAGTGATGATGATAAGGATGCTACTAGTATTGTATTAGTGAAGTGAAAGTATCATACATCATACACAGGTTTATTGTCCACCCCTGTGCCCATCTGCTGTGTGTCGGCAGGGATGGGGTGGAAAGTGCTCTGCTCCATGAAGACACTCAGTGATCCAAGTTCCTCTTTTTTTTCCTTTTTGGTGACTCTATCATCCTAGAGCCTTGGTATTCTCTGCTGGATTCTCTTCATCTGGCTGGCAAAAGGAGGAAAGAGGAGTAGCACAGGGTCACAAGAGCGGATTTGTAGGGTCAGACCTGAAAACAGCATGTATCACTCTGCCCTGTCCACTGGCCGGAACTCAGGCACGTGGGCTGCTCATGGCAAAAGCTGGGAAGTGTAGGCCACCCACAGCCAGGAGGACATGAAAGAGTGGACGCATGGCATTAGCCCTACCCTTGGGCCTTGAGCGACAACTTTCTCTGTGCCAGCTCTGCTCATGAGCAAATTCATGCTGTCCTCACAAGAGCCTCTGAGATGGGAGCCTCCTTCATCCCCATGTCATAGAAACGCAAACCCTGGCAATGAGGAAGCCAGGGTCAGAGCAGTGGGGATGGGGTGAGGGGACTTGGGAAACATTCAGAAGAACATGGTGATGGAGTAGACTGGGAAGGGAGGGCACATGAGGCAGAAGATCCCAGGGAGAATTCCAAGTTGCAAAGGCCTGGGCTGGAGGTGGTAGCACAGGTTGCGATGGGGCCACCGGGGAGATACGGACAGGGGACCCCGTGCCTGAGGCTTGCAACTGGGCTGCTCTCCCACTGCCCCTCAGGGAGGGAACTGGAGAAAGGTGCTGGCTTTGGAACCAACCACCCAGGCTAGGAGCCGGGGACTGTGCCTGGGCGTGTTGCATAATCTCTGAGCTTCGGCTTCCCTTTAGTAAAATGGTTTCAGCACCGTGAGAAGCTCGAGCTGGCAGTAGATGAAGGAGCAAGGCCCGAGAACTCTCTGGCTTTCAGTCTTGTCCCAGCACTTGGATGCCTGACTCAGAGCCCTCAGCACCCAGCCTGGGCTGCCTGACGCTCATCTTGTGCCGACAGGACCGCAGAGTGGAAAACTACCGGGATGCTGTCCTGCCGTCACGGAGAGGAAGCATTTCCAAGTGTTCCCAGGCACATTTGGCTTGTTTATCCCTGTAAGAGTGAGTTAAATACTTAAAGACAGGACATGTTGTCCTGAGAGACTGATTTGCAATTTATTTGAATTTAAAAATAACTGGACAATCACAATTTCTCTCTTGAATCTTTCTCATCCTGGAGGAAATAAAATTGTTATGTGTTATAATAAAGATTGTATTTTTGTATCTGTGGCTTTTATGAAGCACTAACACTGTTGTGGGCGACTTTTTTGAGAAAATCAAAAGATAAATCATGGAAAAAAATAGTTAGCAGCTCTTAAAACAGACCTTAGATTAAAACTTCATTGGATTACTAAGTTCAGGCTCTGGGCCTTGCTTTACTTTCATCACTCCGTCTATTTATATTAATACTTTGCCTTAAATCCAGAGAGGGTTTAAGGTGGGAGATGGAGGCAGAGCAGGAAGCTCCACCGCTGTGGGGACAGCCCTCACCCTGGGTGCCGGGATAGCTCCTTTGCATTCCGGGAGGAGACACGTGACCTCTACCGGGCCTGGCCTTGGTGAAGCCCAGGTCAGTCCTCGCAGCCCGTGCTGTCAGCCCATAGTCAGGGCCACATTGGCTGAGGCCACTCGAGGGGGACTCCCAGAGCTCCTGGCCCAGGCCCCCAACCCTGCAAGTCAGAGGAGCACCTGATGGATCACTGAGACCACTCTCCTGCCTCCAGAATTTCCAACCAAACCATCCAGGAACAAGGGTCATCTCCTTCAAGAAACTCAACTTCCTTCTACAAAAACAAAACGGTCCCTCCATTTCCCTGAACATGAATCCACATTCATTGACTCCATCGCTAAAGCCCCCTTCAAACAGGTCCACTTGGCCTTTCCTAACCTGCTTCTTACAGATCTCAGCTCCAGCAAGACAAATCCATGTAACAGGGAGAGACACAGAGAGAGAGGGAGCTGTCTTCAGAAAGCAAAGCCTGGTGTTCATTCCAAATTCAAGCAGAACTAATTGGGCTGCCGTGCTAAGCCAAAGTGGCATTCATAGGCACACATTTCCCACGTGGATAGACAAGCTGTGAGTTCCGGAGTTCAGGGTCGATGCCCTATCCGTCTTTGCTCAACACCTCACACTCCAGCTTGCACATAGCAGATGCTTAAGGAATGTTAATTAAATGATGACTTCTAGGAAAAGACCCAATCTAGTGAAAAGCTGTCATTTCCTTTAGATTTATAACATATACACACACTTACACGCCAAAGAAAAAATAAAAAAACAACAGTCAGACAAATACAAAATGCCAAAGAATCACATCAAAACGACGACTTCACGTTGTTTGGTCAGTCATAACCACACACAG
The DNA here is from genome assembly GCA_023783475.1 of Daubentonia madagascariensis. Taxonomy (NCBI): domain Eukaryota; kingdom Metazoa; phylum Chordata; class Mammalia; order Primates; family Daubentoniidae; genus Daubentonia; species Daubentonia madagascariensis. The sequence continues at coordinate 631,196 of JAKFHU010000600.1, read as the reverse complement.
GGGACGTGCAAGAGAATCTCCTCAGCTCTTTGAATTCAGAGGTAATTGTGCCCATCACACAATGAGAGACAACACATAAGGCTCAAGTGATTCTCTATCCAAAACCAGTTATGAAAAGGAAATGCATGTTTATGTTGAAAAGTTGCCGCTTCAGTATTTCTAAATTTGAGCCCCAGCCCGGGCTTAGCTGGGCAACTCATATCTTGGGTGCGAAAAGAGATCAGGTGCCCAAGATAGAGCACAATCTTGTGTTTTCCACATCAACACCAGGCTGTAGCACCATGTATTTTTGTCAGAAAATGGGTTTTCCTTGGTGGAAGGAACAGAGAATTGGGAGGTGGAAGGCCTTGGTTGTAGCCTCGTCACGGCATTTGAAAGCAAGGTGTGTTTACTGGGAGCACGCGTGTTTTAACATGCGTGTGTTCACTTACTTATCATCGACAGCCTTATGCTTGTCTCCCTTGCGTGGCTAAAGACCCTGACGTGGCAGGTGGGTTACCCCAATGCTGTCATTGTGCTTTCCTGCTCCCACACCCTTTGCCCGAGACTGTCTCAGCTCTTCCCACCCAGATTCTGAAATCACCCGTGTGACTCCCACATCCAGGGTGTCGGCAAGGGTGATGTAGGCAGAGGCTGGGAGGGGCATGCATGCTTTCACGCTCTTGGAACCCTGTCAATGCCATGAGGAAGATCCTGGTTATGTGCTGGAGGGGGCAGTCACATGGAGCAGAGCCAGGGGTCCGAGCCGAGGCCCTCCTGGAACAACCGCCGTCAGCCAGGCCACAAAGTGACCAACCACATGTGCACCATCAGCCCAGACAGACCCAGAGTAGCAGGAAGGCATGACCAACACATGTACCATAGAAATATTATTGATAAATGACTGTTTCTCTAAGACTGTGTCACCAACCTTGGCATTTCTGGTGGACACTGCTTGCATTGGAGGCTGCCCAGGGCACAGCAGGGTGTTGTGCAGTGACCCCGGCTTCCGCCCAGTAGGTGCCAGGAGTCCCTCCCCTGAGTCATGACAACAAAAATGTCTCCAGATGTTTCCAGCAGTCCCTTGTGGGGCAAACTCACCCCTGGCTGAGGACCACTGTTCTCTAAGCTCAGGGGCGGTTTGTTAATGTGACAATAGCTAACTCCTACATGGAACACAGAAAGAGAGAGTTAACCCACAAGATCACACAGCTGGGAGCAGATGCTCTAACACCCTGCGGGCTTCTCCCAATCCAGTGTTGTCACTCCCCCAGGTGAGGGGTGCCGGCCCTGCCTCTGTGGGCGCACAGGAGCTTCCCACCACCCGCTGTGAGTGTCACACGTGCTTTCCCGACCCTAGATAGCCTGCCCTATTCCCAGGAGCTCCCTCACCTGCCCTGCCCAACCTGGCTCTTTCCGGAGGTGGAAGAAGTTAGGGAATGTTTACAATGTTCATATCACGCAGGTCAACCCAGTGAGGGGACAGCAAACCCAGAGGTGAAGAAGGCGACACCCGTCCATCACTGCGGGCAGCAGGCCAGTGCTGGTCCGCCTGGCCCTCTGGTCTCTGATCCCTTGGCCTGTGGCACATCTTCCAGGGCCCTCTCTCAGCCGTGGGGACACATGGGACTGCACGCTCCCTTCGCATGTGCAGTGGATCATCACTGCTGTCACAGTCTTTCCTCCCGAGGCCTGTGAGGTTCTCCTGCTTCCCTTTCACATTGGTCAAAAGTTGGACCAGGACCACCCCACACCAGCTGGGGAGAAAGCCACCCCACACCCCATTCCTCTGCCGTGGGGGCCGCCAAGCGGTTCTGTTAAACCGCTATCTGGGGAGAGCCTTCCAGAAGCCGTGGAGCTGCCTGCATGTGTCTCTCTGTCTTCCGGGCTCCTCTAGCCTCGCTCTGCAAGATGGCCTGACCCTTCCTGGAGTACAGCCTCCTCTGCCTGCTGCCCGCCAGCTCTGCCCGGGTCCCACAGACGCCCGCCCCGTCCAGGAGCTGTGAGCCACACGGCCTGCCACGCGCCAGCTCCGGTCACACATGCTTGGCGTCCTTCCGAAGTCCCTTAGGGCCTGGTCAAAGTCAATGGCAAAATTGGGATTGAGGAAATTTGACAGTGTCACTCATGAGCACTGAAATGCACCAGGAAATGACGGGACAAGCAGGTGGCATCTACTCTGACTTCTATTTTTACTTAGAGGGAAACTGAGGCAAGAAAGGTTGAGCAGCATGCCCGGGTGGCGGGTGGGGGGGCCTGGCCCTGTCGGTCTGTCCTTCGTGTCTCTGACACGCCACCCCTTTGCGGGAAGAGTCTGGGGAAGGGCCACGGCCCCGAGGGGCCCTCTGACTCAGGAAGCTGCGCTGGGACATGTGGAGAAGGCCGTGGGGCGGGAGGGTGGACGGTGCTCTGGAGTCTCTCGCAATGTGGCGACTGAAATCGGGGCATGTGCGAGTGAAATAAACGAAGGCACGTGGGTGGAGGGAGGAGGGGACAGGGACCTCGGGACTGTGCTCAGCTGGGGGACCCACAGATGCGAGGGGGGCAGCTTGGGAGGGCAGGCGCTCGGGCAGAGTCCCTGGGAGGGCACCGCCCCGGGCTGCGTCCCAGAGCGTGGACGGCAGGTGAGCCACAGGCCCAGCAACGGCCTGGCCAGGGCCGCGTCCTCCGCCCTCCCGCCCTGGTGGAGCCGGCCCAGGCCAGCCCTCCGGCCCCTCACAGCCGTGGCCTCCCCTGAACCCGCCAAGCCCTCCGGAGGGAGCCAGCTCTGCCCCGCTAGGCAGGCGAGGAAGCTGAGGGTCCTGGGCCGTGGTGGGCAGAAACACCCACGCCACGCAGGGCCATCACGTCCCCGGACGCTCGCTGCCTTCCTTTCTCAGACTCTGACAGAAGCATTGCTGTCACTGACTTCCCTGTTAAGGAAAAATGCCACCGTGCTGGGCCAGTCCCCTGAGTTCCGGCGAATGAGTCACTCTCGGCAGCAAGACGGGGCTCGGGAGCGTGGGCAGCGCCGCCCGCTGGGCCCCCGCCGGCATCTGTCCTGAGGGGAGGACGGGCGGGCCGGGGGGGCTCAGCCTCCTCTCCCCGTTTCCCTTCTGGACTGCCCCCTGCCCCGTGGGCCTGAGGCTCCGGGAGCGGCCAGGGGGACCTTGCCCTCCTCCCCTGGACGCCATGAGCAGACGGGCACCTCCCGTGTCCTGCCCATTTCCTGGCCTCTGGCGGGTCGGGTGCCCTGGTGGCTGACGTGCTCCTGTCCCCTCCCCTCGCCGTCCCTGGAGGGCAGCCCCCAGCCCTGCTCACCCCAGCAGGCCCTGACTCACCGTCACAGGGCGGGCGGGACTGCGGTCCCCACATCCAGGGGGGTCTCATGAGCCTGGAGGGCGAGACCTCTGAGGTGGCCCTGGGTAGAGCTTCGTACTCGGTGGGCGCTCGGGAACCGTGGCCGGATGAGCAAGCGGTTTGTTTCATTTCCACGGAGAGCACGACCAGATCGGGATCCTTCCCAGGCGCGGGTGGAGCTGGCTCACACTGGCTTGCGGCAGAAGTCGCCTATATTTTTCAGGAACATCGTGAGGCAGTTGCTAAACGCAAGTGAACTGGGTTGAATTATGCCCCTTTCTCACCTGAGGGAAAAAAAGATACATCCACCTGGACCTGTTAACGCTGAGTGGCCTTGTTTGGAAAAGGGGTCTTGACAGATATAATGAAGTTAAGATTCCTAAAGTTTAGGGTGGGCTCTAAATCCAAGGGACGCTGTCCTTCTAGAGAAAGGTGGGGAGATTTGGAGTCACACACAGGCCCGAAGGCCACGCGCTGACGAAGGCGGAGGTGGGAGGCACCAGAGGCTGGAAGAGGCAAGAAGGGAAGAGTCCTCCCCAGGCCCTGCCAACACCTTGATTTCAGACCTCTGGCGTCCAGAACTGTAAGAGAATAAATTTCTGTTGTTTTAAGCCACCAGTTTGTGGTAATTTGTTACAGTAGCTCTAAGAAACTAATACAATAGGCATTATTTAAAATTATACCATGTAAACTTATTTAATACAATTAAATAAATTAAAATAAGAGCAATACATACTTAAAACTTGGCCCTAATTGCTTTATTGAAATACATCTCACTATTATTTTTGCTCCTGACGTTTTATTTGCATCTATTTTTTCTGTATGGCAGAAATGTTATATAATGGCATGCTGCTGCTCACCTCTTCCCAGCTCCATATTCAGTGCAGTTCACAGCTCAAAATCAGCCATGGTGGGAGTATTTACACCATGGAAATTGGCAAACACAGCAAACCAGTCTTGATTTATTGTTTTGTTGATTATCTGGAGGTAAAGTGATGAAGAAACTGCTACTAAGTTGGATAAATGTAAACATGTGTCACCTCTATAGTTGTTACATTTTGCATAGCACAAAAAAATGAAGAAATATTCATCTAATACTTGGGAACTATCACCCAATTCAGAAAGCCCTCACACGGGTCCTTGGCCAATGAGCGAACTTCTAGCACGTGTCTTTACTGCTTTACTTTTATTGTTTGCATTACACATAAATGTTATGTGTAATGTATATAAATGTGTAAATTTTATGCATGACATAAATTTTGTTTATTTTTATAAACAAAAATATCAACCAATATCATGTAGGAGCTACATTTATTCATCAATTATAACTTTAGGTTGGCTACATATACAAGACTTCAGCAAAAATCACTGAAAACATCAGTTGGCTGTGTGGAGTTTACAATGAAGGGTATGGTATAGTTTATCATTATTTACAAATTACATGCCACATACCCTTTATGTCAGTAAAATTTACAATAAATGTACACCCTGAAGGTAGCGACATCTGGACTAGGTTCTGGCCCACCTTATAAGAAGCTGAGTTACCTAATCTACCTTGGGATTAGGTAGATAAAGTAACTTTAGAACTTGAGGTGACCACGACATAAGAATGTCCATCCTGTCCACCTTGCCAGGCATTCCCACTGTATCCCCTTGCTGGTCTGGGCAGCTCTCTCCACCCTTGATCAATAAATAAATTGGAGAGAGCAGCCACAGAAGGGACCAGGTCCCCAGGGTCTGGCACCAGCACATTTTCCACTAGATCACCTGCCCATCCTGGCCACCTGCACCTCCACCCTCACGGTCACTGCTACTGTCACAAGCGAATCTCCCCTTTAAAAGAACTGTGAGTCAATGGATGCTTGAGCATTTTTCTTAAAACCTCAAAAATTAGTGCAATACCCAGAGGACCAGGCACTAAATGCCGGTGAAAAAGATGAGTAGTCAAAATACGTGAAGTTGAAATTTGCTTGAGATACACTGAGAAGCGCCAGCTTCATCGCAGGTGGGGAGCTCCAGGGAGCAGTGTAACACGAGGTGGCTCTGAGCACAAGCTTGTGGGCAGATGCAGGCGTCCCCAGCTCTGAAGCATAAGCAGTGGCCCTCCCTGATCTGAGCGGAGGGCCAAGGACAAAATGCCAGGACCAGACAGCTCACCGCCTGGTGTCCAAGGATGCCAAACTGAGATGCGTTCCTCCACACAGAGCGGCACGTGCCCCGGCTTCCTGGGCCCCCGGCTCACACCTGTGGTGTCTCTTTCGATCTCAGGTACGTTCTGACTGGAAGGGCACCTGTCATGGTCACTGTTGACGGTGGTGCCTTCTTCATGGCGTTTCCTCTGCTGCCTCTTCTCTTCGCCCTATTCTTTGCTTCATTCTGTTCACCCTCCATGCCTTAATTTGATATTATTTTCTCTAAGACATCCACATAGATATGCCTAACTGCACTTCTCCTGCGTTCCCACAGCACCCCAAGATGTGCCGACCACAGTAGTCACCTGCCTGTTGCTGTCCTCCCAGGCCACAGGCTCCCACGAGCCTGGGCCTTCCTGTGTCCGCAGCAGCCTACACGGTGCCTCTGCACGGTAGGTGCCCTGCAAAGCTGTGTTGGAACTGTATGAACAAGCCAATATGTGGAAATAAACCTTGAAAACAAGGTATCTACAGTATCCAAATAAATGTCAAGGAGGTATAAATCCAAGTAACAGGAACTTCAGACGCGCGAGTTAACCTCAAAGGACTTAGGAGCTGTATTAGCTTTTTATCTACATTAAATATAACTGGTTTGAGGAGACTTTGCTTCCAGAGAGGACACTGGGGACAAATTTGTCTCTAATTTTGGTTTCTGAAAAATAAATTGAGACAATTATTACTTCAAGATTGCTCCTTGGTATCCACCCATCTTCTTTAAATTCCACATTAATACAACCTGCACTAAGGATATTTTAAAAGTCACTAAAAACAGCACTTTTTCCCCCCTGATTGGGGTTACCTTTGATTCACATAACCTGAGACCAGAGTTCAAATCTCCGTGAAGGAACAGGCAGTTGGTCAACAAGCTTATTTAGGTGTCGTGCCCTGGCAGGGGGATGAGAAAGGTCTCCTGTTAGACACAGGCCCAGAGGGGTCTCCAGCTCCGGGCAGGGACCTCCGGCCGGCCGTCCACCGCCTGTGCTGGTGGTGGAATGTGGACGAGCCCCGGGAGTCGGGGGAGGGGAGCCGGGGGAGGGGAGCCGTCCTTCCCGTCAGCTCCAAGTTTGCGTCTCCAGCCGAGCACAAGGGCCGCTGCCGTCTAGGCCGTGCTCGGGAGGGCACGCGTATAATCCGTCAACAGACGCTGATCGAGTGCCTGTTAGTCACTGGATTTAATTCGGCAAATTATCGCGTATTCTTGTAAATCTCAAAGCGATTGCCAGCAGGAGGTTACTAGGCACTGCCTCGCGTTTACTCGCTCTGCAAGCATCTCTCGCCAAGAGCCTACCCTGCGCCGGGGCTGGAGAGTAGGGATAAAACGTGTTCAAATTCTGGCCGGAAAGACAGGTAAATAACCGCAAAATGATGACGCAGTGATTCTTGTTGCAATTTGGGGGGATCCAAAGTGCTGCAGGTTAACGGTGCGGGTCCTGGTTCAGTCAAGCGGAAGGAAGAGAGGCCTGTAGACAGACTTTCGGGGGAGGTGACACTTCAACCGCTTGTTCCGTCATTTCCTCTTCCAGCAAGCACTGAGGCAATTACTGAGGACAAGATGCTGTTCCTGGCATTTTACATAAATTTCCTCGATTAGCCCTCATGATAGTCTTCCAAAGTGGTTATCACCAGCCCCATCGTAAAAAGGAAGATACAGAATGTGAGAAAAGTTCGTCAGACCCAAGTTCCCGTCATTAGCAAATAATGTCACTAAGACACTTTCACCCAGCACCGACTACGAGACTGTTCCCACAAGCCCACGTCGCGTCTACTCATATCTAAAGTATAAAACACGTTAACAGCAGCTTGGTGCGGTGGGTCTTTTGAAAATCCCTTGGACACAAAAAAACTCCCAGATTCTGTGTAAATTTTAAGGTATGTAACTTAAAATGCTTGGATACATTCAATAGAAAATATTGAAATTACCTATAGAGAGCAAATAAATGAAGAATATGCTATTAAATTAATAAAAGCTGACTCTGCTCTGGAGGAAAAGCCATTGTGAGAACCCAGGATTTGGGGAATTAATGACAATTTGGGGGGCACATGTCAGGAGATGAGATTTTGGCCCTTTTTCAATGTAGGAGCTAAGCCAAGGATTCTGCACTCAGCCAGGTTTCTCGAGGAGCCACGTCCTCTGGCGAAGGGTGGAAATAAGAAATCTACCTGCCGCCAAGGGAAGTGACATGAAACCATCTGCGTTGGCAACTGTCTCAGGTAACAAATAAATAAACAAATGATGCCAATAATCATTGTCTCTATTGATAATTTGTAATTACCAACCTGTTCTCACGTGATTCACATGTTCCATTTCAAACTACCTCCATTTCACAGTATCTCCTAGATGAAAAGTTAAATTAGAGGGATTTCAGATTGCTAGTGACAATATTAACTTTCTCTGAAAAAAAAAAAACACTCAATCCAAACCCCTCAGAATTCCTATAGGTTACAATCAACCAAACATGAGGGTGGAAAAAATTTCACATGAGGGGAACAGATTTCACAACACCCCCAGCAGACATTATATTTCACTGTTAGTAGCAGAATGCAAAATAACACTATATGAAAATTTAAAAGTAGGTGTGATATTAGAAATATGAGCAAGAAGGAACAGACTGCCTAAATGACCAGATTTCATAAAGGATTAGTAAAGCATCTGGCAATTTAACACATAGCACCTAAAATGAGAAGCACAGTGAATTGATTAAATAACAGATTAGATAGAGCTAGAAACAAAATCAAAATATTGGAAGATAGATTAGATAAAATTACCTTAATGTGGCAAAAACAAAGGTGAACTGAGCACATGAAAAGGGGTGAAGGTCCACGCACAGTAAAAAGAGTATCTGCCATTCGTAAATCGGGGTCTCAGTAAAGAGGACTAGCAAATGGGGGAAAGGAAAAATTTAAGTGATAATGGTAGGTTTTTTTCCAAAACTGGAAAAAAGCACGAATCCACAGGTATGAATAAACAAACAAACCAAATACAACCAGAAGGATGCACAAAAAGAAATAACATCTAGATCCATCAGAATGAAATTGCACAATATACGAAAGATCTTAAACCCCCTGCAGGGAAAGACACACCACCCAGGAAGGATGAACAGCTAGACTCACAGCAGATTCCTAGAGAGCGGCAAGGAAGCCGGAAAAATTGTACAATGTTTTCGAAGTACTAGGGAAAGATCACAGTTAGCTTTAATTCTACGTCCAGTAAAAGCACAAAGGTAAGATAAAAAGCGTTCGGGAGAAACACATCAACAGATTTTCACCAAAAGAACTTCTTAAGGAAGAGCTTCTGAAAGAAGGAAAAGGATCCCAGAATAAAACCGCGAGAGGTAAGAAGCGTTGGCCAAAACTTGGATGAGATCGGAAGCACATGAGCGTCGAGAACAAATGCCGACCACAGTGGTAAAATGTGGGTAAATGTGAGTCAATAATTTATGAGATTTACAAATAGTGAAATAGGAGCTGCTTGGAAGGCTGCTGGTGAATAAGCAGCTGGGGTTGGAGGGAGCAGACGCCTCTGTTCTGTCCGGGGGCCGGGGGCCTGATCACGCCCAGCGCGTCCCGTGAGAAGTAGGCAGGGCAGAGTGGTAACCGTCACTCCAAAAGCGTAAGTGGGAAAGACGGCAGGAGTGAGGAAAACAAACCAGTCAAAAAGCAGCTAAGAAAAGAGGAACAGGAGGCAGAAAGATCAGGCAAGTGACGGGACGCGGTGGTGGTGGGGGGTCCCCACAGGCTCGCAGGGATTTATCCCAACAAACTCAGATGGGGAAAATGACATGTTTGGGATATGGAGACTGCCAAAAATACACGACAAAATATTAATACAGTTAGATGGAATTACATGCTTTAAACCAGGTACACAATTGGAACAAAAGGTGACAGAGCTGGTGAAGGAGGAAAGACAGCAAAATACACACATACCCAGTAGCACTTCCCGAAGGAAAGCTCGGCAGCGCTGCCGATGGTGGAAAAACGTGCACTAAAGGTAAGTGTAGGGATGAGCATGCTCACGAGGTGCCTCCTCCACCAGCAAGGGCAGTGCGGTGGTTCTAAACTTGTAGCACCTAATGAAACAGCCTCGATTTGTAAATTGACAGAATTGCAAAGAGGAGCTCAGCAACCCGCTCTTGCTGTTGGAGACTGCAGCAGAGTTCTCACGGACACAGCAAGGCAGCAGACACAGGGGAAGTCAGACAGAAGAGCTGCACCGCCACGGGCACCCACTGCCACGGGCACCCACTGCCACGGACGCCCACTGCCACGGACGCCCACTGCCATGGGCACCCACTGCCACGGGCACCCTCTGCCATGGGCACAGGGCTGGGCCCCGCACTTGCTGGCTGGACGGTGTGTGGCCTCCCTAAGCACCCATGGGATGTTTACAAAACCTGACCATTCACAAGGCCACGAAGTGGTCAATATTTACGTTTCCAGTGAACGTATTGTTCTGTGTGTAACTCAGCGGGGGGCGGGGATCTGGGGAACCCTCGGGGTCATGTGGATCCCGCCTGGCATCGGTGTCCAGTTCTCTGGTCCACTAGCTTCCCAGTCTCTTAAAACGCGTTTGCTCTCCCTTTGCAGATCTCAAGTACATTAAGGAGGTTGGATCAGTAGTTAAAAATATGCTAAGGAAAGGACTTGACTAAGAGGGAAACACTAGCAAACTTCCAGAGAAAAGAGGTTCACAATCCTACCCACGTTGTCAGACGTCGGGAAAAGGGGGACATACGCTCCAGCTCACCCGCAGAGCCATTATAATCTTAATATGCAAACCGGGCAAAGCTAGAATGAGTGAAGAACAATATAGAAAAATCTCCTGCATAGATATAAATGAAAAAGAACACCCTTGTGACAATGCAGTCCCCCTCTGTCCCCCTCCATCCCCCCCCTTTTTCTTCCCTCTCTCTCCCCAGGAAAGACCAGATAGGGCTTATTACAAGAACTGTTTGGTTTAATATTTTAAATTTTGTTAATGTAATTTATCACACTAACATATTAAAGTAGAAAAGCTGTATAATTATTTAAATAAATGCATATACATTAGTTAATATATTTCAACATCACTCCTGATGAAGAGTAAGACCAAAAATATTTTTTACCAAAATAAATATGATTCTCTCAGTTAGGAGACAGAAGGAATACAGAAACTATGCCAGGTATTTCAAACCACGGGAATTTAATACAGGAATTGTTTATTCCTGTATTGGAAGGCATAAAGAGAATTTTTTAAAATGAGGTAGTCTATATGTAATAGATTACAGGAGCTGCCACCACAGCTGGGCTGAGGTGAGTGACCCAAAGTCTAATAAGTGCAGGAAGAAGTTACTAACCCACAGCCGGGCATGTGAAGGGCACGGGCAGGGTCACCAGAAGCTTTGGGTCAGGGGGCCCTCCCCTGCGGGCACGCCCACACACACACGCACACACCCCGGGCGGTGGACACTCAGAGCTCACGCTGGGGTCGCCCTGTGTGGTGTGGCACGCGGCCGATTCTCAGGGGCTGCTGACTAGCAACAGCACTTGGTGCTGGGATCACCCAGAGTTGGATGCTGAGCTTTTCTCTGTGGCTTCCTCTGCTGCAGGAGAGAGGCTGACAGAGGCTAGAAATAGGAAAAAAATCTCTTTTCTCCTCCTGTGCCTTCCATTCTCCCACCAGATCTCCCCACGAGCAGAACCTAATCAGAAGCCAGCTGGCAAGGGAGCCTGGGAGATTTCACGTGCAGGTGCTCACCCTGGCATCCCAGAGCAGGGTAGAGTGGGGGCTCTTGGCTGAGAGATGAGTGGGTGAATACCCAGCACAGGAACCCATCGCATTATTAGGCAAGATCACTCCTGCCTAATAATAAAACATGGAAAAAATTTAAATCATAAATAAGAAGCCATAATTCCTATATCACCCTTTTTATATGAGAGGTTTAGACAGCGTGATAAAATAAGATATATATATATATATATATATATATATATGTACGGTAAGGGTGATATTGTCATTATTTGGAGGTATCATAATTATTTAAACAGAACCCCTTATACAATGTTTAAATAGTATTAAAATTATTAAAATTAGTATGCCTTTAGCAAGGCACTAGATATAAGATCAATAAATATAAAAACAAGCACAGTTTCTTTTCTATAAATCAGCAACACTAAAATGTAACTGGTAAAGATATTTATAACAACAATATAAGGCACATACCAAGAAGTCTAACAAAATAGGTGCAAAACCTCACGTGAAGAAAATAATCCATCTTTCTTGAAAAAACAGAAACATATTGAAAGATAGTCCGTATTTATGGTGAGGAAGACTTGATATTTAATGATGTCAAATCTCCCTAAATTGAGTCGAAGATTCAATGGAAATCCCAATGTGGGTCCTTGTGGACATTGGAGAAATGATTCTAGCATTTATACGGAATGGTAAATGACCAAAAATAACCGTGATACTCCGGAAGATGACCGCTAAACCCACAAATCTACATTAGTGGACAGAGGGTGGTGTGGGTGCAAGGACAGGTGGGTCCAGGAAAGGACGGCGTTGCAGCGCAGCGGGGGAGGAAGAAACACATAATGTGTGGTTCAGGACATCTGTTTATCCAAGTGGACCAAAAAAGAAGAAAATAAGGAAAAAAGAAAAGTAGCTGCATGCCTACTTCACAAAGTTAAACACATCAATTATAGATTATTTAAAGAATTAAAAAAAGCAAAGATATAAATATTTTAAAATAAAACACAGGAATCCTTGGGTTGCTTAAAGAGACAAAAGCACTAACCATAAAGCATTTTAGAAGTAAAAACCTTTTGTTTATGAAATGACACCATGAAAAAATAAAAGTCACAAAATGAAATAAGACATTTATAATACATCTAAGAAGAATTAGAATCCAGAATAGCAATCTCCTATAAATCCACAAGAAAAAGACACGCCAACCAATGAAAAATGGAGACAATACATAAAAACACATTTTATGAAACAGCATACACTAGTAGCTAAGAAAAATTTAAAGTGATGGTCAAATTCTTTGCTCATGAGGAAATGCAAATTAAAATCACACTGAAATTATTTTCCCCCACCAGTTGATAAAAATTAAAAAGGCAGACAGTACCAGGTGTCGGTGAGAATGTAAGTAATGGGAATTTTCACCCACTCTGGGTGGGACATGTACGTTGATAAAATTACCTTGGATAACCATTGAAGTTATTTGTAAGCAATTTCAGGTATTATTAATGCTGAAGATGTCTGTTGTCTGTGGTCGGTATTGCTACACCTGGGTACATCCCAAGAAAAGGTTTGTATATGAATGCCAGGCTGGGCTGGGGGGAGAGGGTGTGGTCGAGCTGGCCATAGCTCCACTGCGCACGTCAGTGAAAAAGAATACAAGCCTGTGGGTGGATCTCAAATGCAGCACATTGGATGAAAAGGGAGCTAATACAAGAATATGTTTTATATATATTGTGTGTATAAAATTATACCTTGTAAATAAAGTCCCGCATTGAAAACTTTACAGTATGTCTTTTAAGGATAAACCCAAATAATTAAAATGTAATTTTAAAAAAAAGCTTATGGCAAATACAAAATCTGCAGTGATATTTACTCTTGATAGATTTCCAATGGGGGTTGATGTTCCATGTCTTCACCTTGATGGCAGATGCATAGATATGTTTTCTTACACTTTTACCAGACACATTGCATGTGCACATACGTCAGTTTTTAGTGGGATGGATGTAATATTTTGTAATAAAAACAAACTCATCACAAACGAAACAAATACTTAATAATAGCTAATGGTTCTGGTGCACCTTCTCCGTGTTGGGGCTCTTCTACTAGGGTGATGGTGTTGCTGTCCCCATTTCATAGATGACAAAAGTGAGGCACCCAGCTAGAGCATGGAAGCCCCAGGCTCTCTCTAAAGCCTCGGCCATCACCACTCACTATCCTGTGTCCACCTGGAGCCAGTCGAGGTGAGGGGATGACTTGGAGGACGTGACTGTGGAATTAGAGAAGTAGCCGACACATCCCTCCCGAGGGAGGCACAGGTGGCCCGGGAGGAAAGACAGACACGTGGCAGGTCCAGTCCTGCAGGTCAGAGGTCCAACCCGGCTCAGGGCCCCAAATCCAGGTGTCTGCAGAGCCACACACCTTCCGGAGGCTCCAGGGAGGGATCTGCTTGCTGGCGTCTGCAGCTTCTAGAGGCACCTGAGCTCCTGGGCTCCTGGCCCTCCTCCGCCTTCAGAGCCAGCAAGGACTCCACGGGCGGAGTCCTCACGCCGCATCTGCTGCAGCTTCCCTCTTCTGCCTCCTCTTTCCACTTTCAAGGAGGCTGCGACTCCATGGGGCCCATCGGGTTAACCCAGCATAACCTCCTCATCTTAAGTCAGCTGGTTAGCAAACTTCATTCCATTGGCAGCCTCCCCTTCCCTTGTGCTCTGTAAGGCAGCAGAAAGTGCTGCACATTAGGACTTGGCACTGCGGTGGTGGTGGGAGGTGTCAACAGCCTGTCTGCCACCAGGTAAGCTGCATTTCCCACTGAACTTTCTCCCTGCTTTGTATCCCAGGGATGCACCCCTCAGCCTTCTGAGGGGCCTCTGGGGGATGGCAAAGTTGGGGCCTGCCCATGAGCCACTGTGCTCGTTCGGGCATCCGTGTGGGAAAGGCGGGGCCCAGACTCCTGCCAGGGAGCCCATACCAGTAGTGCTGGAGACCGTGCGTCAGCTGCATGTGCAAAATTAAGATGTCCCCCAGCGCTGGGGCCGTGGTAGGGGTGAGGCGTGGTGAGACTGCCCGGGGAAGAATGAGGCCATCACCTCCCAGGTGGTGAGGGCACCCCAAGGGTGTTGGGGTAGGATGTGAAGAGGAAGAAGCCTCCCACCAGGGCCAGGTGCTTGGGTGCTGGGAGGCACAGGTGCAGAATGTACAGGGCCTCGTTCCTCCTAAAAGCAACTGCATCTGAGACCCCAGAGCTTCCTTCACATAGCGTGGATCAGGAGAAACGTCCATTCTGCAACGCCACTGCTGACCTCACTGCGTAACCTCTCCATGGTGGGCTCAACCCAGTGCCAGACCCTTTGCAGGGCCCCCATCCCAGGAGAAAGCTCAGTTGCTACATGACAGACCCACCCACAGGGGACGCAAGGGGGTCCAGGCCAACCCTGGGACAGCTGATCAAAGCTGTGGTCGCATGTAACTGAGTTCAACCTGGTGCTTAATTCCCTTCCCTCATCCATTTCTCTTAACCAGTTTATGAGTCTTCCAGACCGGACCATGGACTCTTCAGGAGAGAGCTGCATTTCCTGCTTGTGTTCCACGCACCATTGGCTTGGGGTCAGCATGCAGTGTGTGTCTAAAGATGACTGCACCAGGAGTGGAGGCAGCCTTTCTGATCCAGCCCTCCCACTGCCTGGCGCTGTGATCAACTTCACCCCTTCCTCATAGGTCAAGTGAGGTGAGTGAGCACACAACCACGAGGACCCCCTCCACTCTAACACAGGTGGACCACACATCTGTTGGGCTGGTCACTGTTAAACCCTGGTCCCCTCCTACCCAAGGCGAGTTGCCTGGACCTGCAGCACAAGCATCACCTGAGAGCTTGTTAGACACCAGCTCAGCCCTGCTGAGTCGAATCTGCATGTTAGCGACATCCCCGGGCGATGCATGTCATATGCACGTTGAAGCTTGAGGACCTCTGGCCGTATCCCTGGGATGGTGCCCAAATAGCTTCATAAGAATCAGTGAAGGGCCTGGCAAACAGGAATTCCAGGGCCTCTGATGTGGTGTTTCTGATTCTGGGAAGGGGTCTGTATTAGTCACCTTGGGCTGCCATAACAAAACACCGCAGACTGGGTGGATTTATGGCCTCACAGTTCCAGAGCCTGGAAGTCCAGGCTTGAGGTGTCAACAGGGCTGGTTCCTCCCAGAGACTAAGGGAGAGTCTGTCCTGGCCTCTCAGGAGCTCCTTGTCTCGTAGGTGGCTGGCTTCTCCCTGGTGGCTTCACATTGTCTTCTCTGTGAACGTCCCTTTCTTGTAAGGACACCAGTCATCTGGTACCAGGGGCCCAGGCTACTCCCGTGTGACTTTACCTCCACTAATTGCATCTGCAACGACCCTGTTTCCCAGTCAGCTCACATTCTGAGGTGCTGGGGTTAGGACTTTAACACATGAATCTGGGGAGGACACAACTCAACCCATAACCAGACCTCTGAATCTGTGCTTTTAGTAAATGCCCATGGCAATCCAAAGCACAGCCAGGTTTGGGAGCAACTGTACCTGACAGCTAAAGCTCCCAGAGCCCCGGGTGCAGGGGATGGGATAGGGTGTGGGTGGAGGGGGCCCCTGTGTCCATCCCTGAAGCTCAGATCTGCAGCTCCAGGGAGGGCAATGTGGCGGCCACTTGGGCAGGTGGAAGGACACATCATTTACATGGGCAGCCCCCACAGGGCCTGATAAGTAAGTTCTCTCTTTTCCTTCCCTGCTGTTCTGTTCCTAGAATGTAAAGTAAGTTCCCCAGAGGTGTTCTGGATGGCCTTTTCTTTGCCAATGCTGTGTGCAAAAGCACAGTACTGCACGTGGGACTCCAGCAGCCTCATGGGGGGTGGGGGGGCTAAGTGGCCTTTCTACATCAAGGGTCTGGTTGGCTGTTGTGGCCTTTGTCCAAATGTGGGTCTGCAACCTGCTTTCTCAGTTATTTGCCTTCTTATTTGGATGTTATTACATTTTCTAAACCCTGACTTGTCTGGAAGCTTAGCTGACCCTGTATGGAAGAAGCAGTCTCCTCCACCAAAGATGGGTCTCCTCAGTGCAGCAGGGCTGGCTGGGGCAGGGAAGGGAGCAGGACCCCAGAGGCTGTGCACATCCACAGTCCTGGGACATTCTGTGTGCCCTAGTCTTCAAGAGCCTGGCACCAGCACCATGGGAGGGGCATGCCCAGTTGAAGGTAGCTTCACTGTCTGGGTGTGAGGGTCCTGCAAGGGTCTAACAAGCCTCCCTGCACCTACAAAACATCTCAGGAAAAAATGCATCTGCCATTCCCTTCCCTGCCAGCTCCCCCTACTGCAAGGTCTTTGTCACCTAATCTCTCCAGCTGTGTCTTAGTCTGTTTGTGTTGCTATAAAGGAATCTGAGGTGGGGTAATTTATAAAGAAAAGAGGTTTGTCTCAGTTCTGCAGGCTGTACGAGAAGCATGGTGCCAGCATCTGCTTCTAACAAGGGTCTCAGGGAGCTTCCACTCCCAGCAGAAGAGGGACGGGGAGGGGAGCTGGTGTGTGCAGAGATCACGTGGTGAGAGAGGAAGACAGAGAGTGAGGGGACCAAGTGCCAGGCCCTTAACAACCAGCCTTCCAGGGGGCTCAGAGTGAGAAATCACTCATTTCCATGAGGACACACCAAGAGATCCACCCCCATGACCCAAATACCTCCCCCCAGGCCCCACCTCCAACAACAGGGGTCAAATTTCAACATGAGTTTTGGGGCCACACATCCAAACTACAGCAGGCTTAATATGCCAAGCTTGGATTTATTCTTCTCCTGTCCTCCCTAAACTCCATCAGGGGCCAAACCCAATGGGCTCTTTGAAGCAGAAAAATTTGTCAGCCTTCAGGCAATACACAGTTCAACAATTCCCAGAGGCTTGTGCAGGGCACCTCCGTACTCCAGACAAAGACCCTGAGGGTGAGGAAGTCTCACTGCCAAACCACATTGATTCAAACCTTTAGAATTCTGGGTGCCTGGTGATGTGGAGGTGCCTGGCCTGGTGCTCCCTCTGTACCGCCCGGGGAGAAGGGCTGCCCAGCAATGGATGACTGTGGCCAGAAGAATAAAGGGGGGCTTGCTGCCTGAGAAACTCAGCTTTAAAATCATCCTCTAGAACAAAGAACGACAGGGCCGATTACAAAAGATCCTTATCTAATCACGGCAGCAGGCCCTGCAGGACCACCTTGATAATGTGTTGGCTTTTCATTCATCGCAGAGTGTGTGCTCAGAGGGAATGAGACTTTGTTTCTGGAATAATAGTCCATAATTGAGATCTCCCATTAAGGCAGACAGCCTCTCCCTCGTTCAGTCGGGAGTGGTGGAGTCGTCCGCTGCACTCAGAGCTCCTTGGGGGAGTGTGGACAGCGCGGAGCGGTCAGAGGCAGAGGTGGAAGGCTTAAACACCGCCGGGATCTCCTCTGCTGTGTCTTAACTAAATAGTTTTAATACCTCCTAGGTACTTCTTTATCTCAGTAGGAACACCTGGAGGAGCTGGTTGTCAGGTCCGTGCTTTAGGGCGTGGGAGGAGATAGCAACGTCCTCTCCTTGGGATAACATGATTTTCCGTGAGAACATAGTACTACTGCTTGGCCAGGGGTGCTCTTTTGTACTTCAGTCAAGATCAAACCAGGTCTCTTTCACTAATTGAAGCTCGCATCTGCGAGGTTGCGGTCTAGGCATCTTTAGCAGAAAGGAATTGAACACGGGGCATTGTTGCATTGAGGAGGAGAGGTTGGAGGGGCTTAGCCCACATTTGTATTTAGGGCACACTGCCATGGTTGCCAACAGAAGCCACCCTTGAGGCCCCTGACTGCCCATTGCACCTGCAAAGCTGGGACTGGACCCTGGAAGGCCACATCTGGCTGTTACAACCGCCTCAAACATTTGCATCCCGTGGCCCTGCTTGTCCAGAGCAGAAGCAGAGGAGGGTGGCCTCCATTGCGTCCAATAGCAGGTGAAGGGACCAACTGGCGTAAGTGCCGTCTTTTAGCTTTTCTGTTGCTGCTGGAAAGCAGCTGAGAGAGATGCTGGGAGAGCCGTGCCAGGCGTCTCCATCGTGCACAGGGTGGAAGCCAGGCCCAGGCACAGGAGGGTGGGAGCAGGGTGGGCACATTTTGCAGTCAATGATTCTGGTGCTGAAACGCTGATGTCAACGTGCCTGCCCCTGCCCAGGCCAGGAGGAGTTGGGCTCTCTCGGTGACCGCGCTCTAGTTATCCTTACTGTCCACACTCTGTTAGTTGTGACACGCGTGCAATAGTTAAATGAAGACCCACAACCAATTTCACCCAGGAAATTTTGAAGCTATCTCACAGCGACCCATTCCAGTCCGTAAAGGCTGCTCCCGGGAGAAATGCATGAACTCTGAGGTTGTACAAAATCAAATTTACCCTCTCGGACCATTGCCAAAGTAACAACAAACCCATGGCAGA
The DNA here is from genome assembly GCA_023783475.1 of Daubentonia madagascariensis. Lineage (NCBI taxonomy): Eukaryota > Metazoa > Chordata > Mammalia > Primates > Daubentoniidae > Daubentonia > Daubentonia madagascariensis. The sequence goes on along the minus strand of JAKFHU010000600.1, from coordinate 612,508 downwards.
GATTTCATTTGTGGGTAGTGGTGTGTTATGGCCCGATTGTGGACACCTTGCAGAGCAACAATCTCACGTGAGAAAGGACTTGGAGGGCTGCCAAGAGGACAAAATCTTCATGGGCACTTGAGGCTGTCAGAGCTCCTGTGCAGGCTTGAGCTGGCTCGATGCGAAGTCCCCGTCAGAATCACTTGCACAACCCACCTTTCTAGCAAGAGCAGACCTCGTCAGCCCAGACCCTCTGTCCTGATGGAGCAAGGCCTTGACTCCTCTGTGTCAGTCAGGGGGAGTTAGCACATCTACAGCACCCACTGCATCTCCCACTGGGGCCTGGAGTGCTGTTCTGCCCTGGAAAAGTGATGCCACGTATCTGCCCACGTTCAGAACACGGTTGAACTAGAGACCACAAAGAGAAAATAACATCAAAATGCACATATGACGTTTATCTCACATTGTCTAGCAAGATATATTCCAAATTGATCAAAAATGTAAATGGCTATTAGACCTATTCCCCACCAACAACTATTCCAGGCTTGGGAAACCAGTGTGTGTCTGGGACCCATGAGAGAAGGGAGACAGCCGAGGTGACTCCCACATTCCCCCTGACTTCCCAAATGGCAGCCCTGGGAAGGAGAGCCCACATGGAGAGCAGGGGTCTGGAGATGTGGCATCCATGTCAGCTGCCTGTGGAGAGGTGTCCTGGACAGTCTGGGCGGGGCCTGACCACGAGGTTGGAAGACCTAAGAGCAGCCGCAGGATTCCCTGAAGCAGAAGAAACGCCCCTGGGCGCACCAGCCGCCCTCCTGCTGGGCCGCCCCACAGTTGCCTAGGTCCATTCCCTGCACTAAATCTTGTACTGGGTGTCTCCCCGGCTCCGTTCCCTGGTTGAACCTGGGTGGATGAGCCCCACGTGAGTATCCACTGCGTGACGGCAGGAAAGGAGAAAGCCGGGAGCAAGCCGGGAGCACTGAAGGGAAAGCGCCAGGGGCAGGTCGTCACCCAGGCCAAGCCACCCTGCTCTGCCCAGCCCAGCCCTGGCGGAGGCCTCGGGAGTGCTTGCTCAGTGGTGAAGTGAGGAGTTTCAGGGAGGCAAAGTAAGGACACACACAACAGACTGTTGTGAATAAAAGTGACATTCAAAGCCCGAAGGCTCAGATGCCCCGGGTTCCTCAGACTCTGGCATCCTTCACGTGCTCGTGTTCAGGACAAAAGGGGTCAGTGCTTGTGCCGCCAACGCCGCCACCAACGACCCCAGGAACCCCCTGCTTGTGAACAAGTTGGGCTCATTGCTTGTTGCATAAAGGAGACCCTGGTAAACTTTGGGGTGTCTCAGGATGAGGGTGTTAAAAAGGAGGTAGAGGGTTTGGGCTTGAATTCAATGACATTCGGGGAGGGCCCGGTGCAGCAGAGGCTGCTCCAGATTGGGTTCTGTCAGGAAGGAGGGTAATTCTATGATCAGGTATCTTTTTTATCTATTGAGATATAATTTATATACCAAAAATTTTACCTTTGTGAAGTATAATTCTGTGGCTTTTAGTATATTCATAAGTTTGTGAAACTATCACCACTATCTAATTGCAGAAAATTTTCGTTACCACAAAAAGAAACTCCATGGCCATTAGCAGCCCTTCCTGGAAGCTTCCCTTCAGCTGCTGGCAACCACCAGTCTACTTTCTGTCTCTATGGTTTTGCCTATTCTGGGCATTTCACATCAATGGACTCACACAACGTGTGGCCTTTTGTGTCTGGCTTCTTCCACTCAGCGTCAGGCTTCAAGGCTCGTCCACACTGTAGTATTCCTGTTCCTGAATGAATAATATTCCCTGTGTGGACAGACCACACTTTGTTTATCCATCCGTCACTGAGGGACATTGGGTTGTTTCTGCCTTTGGACTGCTGTGAATTATGCTGCTTTGAATATCCATGGACAGGTTTTTGCGTGAGCGTGTGTTATCATTCCTCTTGGGTAATGCCTAGGAGGGAATTGCTGGGTCATGTGGTAACTACATACATACGATTATCCTCACACGTCTTGTCTTGAAGGAGGGACGACCCGAGTGAGGCAGAAGCCGGAAGGGGACAGCTGTTGCCGTCACTAGGAGGGTCTGGGAGAAGGGGTGCTTGGCACCTTGTGTTTTGCAAGTGACTTTGTTGTCTGTGCTTAGACATAATTTTGGAGTTGTCTTGTTTTTGGTCTCACTTCATTACAATCCCAGAATGATCTCGTCTGTCCTCAGACTCTATGAGGTTGATTCTATGTCCAATAGGAAGGCACAATGGCCTCGCGGTGTGGGCCAGGCCAGCTCTCGCTGGGGTGCCGAGCTCCCTGCTGTCATCCTGGTCCCCGGGTGACATCCTGCGTGAGGGAAGGGCAGTATGAGCGCCCACAGTGAGCAGGACCTCACACCACGGTCTGGACGATGGGTGGCCTAGTCTACCCGTCCACACGCCATCAGCCACGGAGGACTGACCAAGGACTCCGAGTGCTCAGGGTAGGCAGAGTTGGCACCTGCTGCAGGGGACCAGCAACCCCTTCAATACGGGACCCTCCCTGTCTCTGGGCCTCCATGTGGGCTTTCCTCTCAGTTGGGGACACTGGATGTCCACTGCCCGGCTCTGTCTGCCTGGACTACCTCTATTTCTATTCCAGGTCACATCTCAAATGGCACTTCCAGGTGCCCCTTCTGTGCTCCCCTAAGACTCATACTTCCTCCTCAAGGAGGTATCTGAGAACAGGGTGAGGGCCGCACCCTCTGCAGGCACTGGACACATATGTCCCTGCCACCACTGCCTGTGGAGCCCATCAACAGCCCGGCCTTCCCTCCTCTGCCCTCTGAGTGCAAACATGACCAAATTGTCCTCCATCCGCAAACTGGAAGAACTCCACTGGCCACGGGATAAATGCTGACTGACAACAGGACCTAGGCGTCCCACCTGGCAGGAACTTCAGTGCACTGAGAAGTCCTGGGGCCTCTGGCGGGAACTGGAGAAAGTGTGTTAATTCATGGAATCAGAGTTGGCGCTTGGGAAGCAGCAACGTTTAGATTTGTGCTGCCTCTCGGCCGTGGCTCTGAACTCACGCAAGCAGGCCAGGAGGGCAGCAGGGTGCAGTTCGCACAACGGTGTGGCGCCATCTGCCCAAGACCACTTTCTGCAGCCATGTACTTCTTTGTAGCTAGAAGATTCACCAAATGCAAATGTGATTTTATTAAAATGGTTACCAATTCAAAATAAAAAGTCTTATCCCCAAATGCTTAGTTTGGGGCAAATTCTGCCCTGCACAAGAGGAAAGGCCTGAAGATTTCTCAGAAGTTAAGAATGACATTTTGGGTAAATTATGAGAAGAGAATGCTGTTTTCTATTTTAAAAAATGAAAAAAGCTCCCGTATAGCGTGTTTACCTTTTCCAAAATGGATGGGAACCACGTGCTCACACAATAGAGCATCGCCTGCAGTTTGTCCGGGAATGGTTATCAGGACCACTCTGTGAATGACAAATCCTCAGTATTCATTTCAACGAATATTTGCTGTGCACCTACTATGAGTCTGATCATGTCTGGGTCCTGAGGAAGATACTTTGAACACAGAAAAAGAAAGTATCTGCAACAGTGGCATGGATGACAGTGACGTGGCCAGGACAGGCACAGGTACAGAAGTGCTGACGTCAGAGTCTCTCTTGAAGGGAGAGGGGCTTGCTCTCGCACCCACGGCTTACTCTGCCGAACGTGCTTCGCTTTCCACAGGGAGTCTGGAGTTGCCTGTCTGCAGATTGATTCTGAGGGTCTTTCCCAAAGAGGAGGCCCTGGAGCTCTCGGACTCCAGTAGTGTCCTTGTCTCCTTTCCTTAACCCTGGGGTAGGCATAACCAGCACTCACCAGTGGCCAAGTCCTCTTCCCTCCCAAGACCAGGAAAGACTGCGTTCCCCAGCCCTCTGCAGTGAAGCAACACAGAGAGGCTGGATTGGACCGATGGGCTGTACCTGGAGGTAACGGGTGTGGTCTGTGTTCCAGATGGTCCAGCCTCAAGCAGGTGGAGCCTCCAGCAGCCTGGGGTGCTGGGAGATGGTGTGGAACGAAGCCCCTGCCAAATTGTGCAGGTCAAGTGACACAAGCACACAGCAACCTCTATCTCTGTGCGTGTGTTTAAGCCACTAAGACTTGACGGTTGTGTGTTAACGCAGTACAGTTTCCCTTATTCCGGCTGCTACATCCCTCACGCTCTCAGCCCATATTTGCCAAGTGGAAAGACGTCTCCAGCTCTTGCCCAGGGAGAGTGAAACAAGAGAGAGGAATTAGGGATGGTGAGCAAGTGGGCTGGGGTTTGCTTTTACTTGGGTGTCTAAGACATTGGTCTTATAAAGATATGGAATTTGGTCAGCCCAATTGCAGAAACATCACTGGAAAAAGAGAGATTCCATGCCACTTTGAGAGTGGACACAACCGTGATGATTTTTAAATCTGGTGACACTGGAGAGTGCTTTTAAACGTATTTTTGAAGAATACAGTTCAGTTATTTTATAAGATGTTTGTAGTTTGTTTGCTATTTCTAATGATTAGATTCTGTTGCCCAATTTTTGGCTGGAATATTGCATAAATGATGCTTTGACACCCAGAAGCACATGATGTCTGTTTTGCCCTTAATCAGCAATGTTAATTCTGAGCACTTGGTTAAAATGCTGCCTGGTTTCTCCACTGTATAGTTACTATTTTTCCTTTTGAAATTAGTAAATAATTTGTAGGGAAATTCTTAGATTATATAAATATCCTCTTCCTCAACAAGCATTCCCAGACTGAGCATCCATTGATGATTCTTGCCTGAATCAATTAATTACTATGATGATTGCAAATAATGGTTTTCCAAATTCTTTATTCTTTTGGTATTTATTAGTGGCCATTCCACTCTAAGGTAAAGCCCTCCAGTCCCCTCTAGGTAGTCATTTACTCACTTATCTATGCATTTATATATGTATTTTGGTGTGGACTTGTAGGTTCTTATTTTATTCAACAGTAACCATTGATTATTTGTGATTTATTTCGGTGCGCATTTGTCATGGCTGTGGCCAGTAGTGCTCTTTGAAGCTGGCTATGCTGTCCCTGTGGCCTGCCCTCATCATTTCTGAGTACATCCTTAATTTCTGGCACAATGAGATGTTTCAGGCTCAGTTTGTACCTTCCTGCCTCAGGTCCCGGATCAGCCATCTCCCCCAAGGAGCCCTGGTTCCTTTCTTTGAGGAAAATCAACACATTAAAGACAAAGAAAAGCTGAGGGACATTTCAGTACGAGGAACTAGAGAGACCTGACAACTAAGTGCAATGCGGGGTCCTGGGTTGGACCCCGAGCACGAATCACCACTAGAATACGGATTAACATCTGTTATCATCCACGCGGTTTCTAGGTGACGCCTGTACCGTGATTATTGAAGAGAATATCCTCATTCCCCAGAAGCACATGCGGGTCACTGAAGGGTGGCGATGCTGGGCAGCCGCGGGGTCACCTCAGACTCAGACTCACGCGGCTGCCTCTGCGCTTGGGCAAACGCGTGGCGTCAGACCTCCTTTCGAATCTGGCTCTGTAGGTAGCAGTGGTGTGGCCTCAGTTCCGAGCCTCCACCTCCCCGTCGGGAAGGCAGGGACAGGGAGGGCCCCACGTGGCCCCACGCTGGGGAGTGAGTGAGATTAGGCAAGAGAGCCCCCGCCCGGTGACCCCAGCCCCGAGACTGTTAATTCCCCGGTGACCCACACACCGCAGGCGGGGTGGCAAGTGTCCCGAGGGGTCCCCAGCCAGGACCGGGGGCCGCCGAGCCGGGGGCAGCAAGGTGAGGAGGCAGGCACTGGACTGAAACTTCCGGCCAGGCAGAGGCACGGCTGGTTTTTCATAAGATTGTGCCTTTCAGCAACATAAACTTTTCCATAAAATGTGCTTATATTCGCAAAATGTATCAAATAGAATGAAACTATCTAAACAAGCGTGACTCAAAGGCTTGCTTCTGACTTGAGCAAATGGATTTCAGTTTGCAGTTTGCAAATTCTTCCCTGGAGTTAAATTTTGGAGTCACTTTGCACAATCTTGCTCTTAGAGTGGTTTTCAAAGAGAGAAAACGCCTAAAGCAAAAATTCTCAATTCGGCAGTGGCTTCCGTTGCTCACCCTCAGCCTGGCTCCCGAGGCAGGAGAGAGGCCAACGTTCCACCCACCTGACCCCTCCAAGGACACTCGGGCCTCCCTAGAGGCGCAGCCACAACAGGAGGCTCCTGGGCTCCTCCCGGGGCCAAAGGAAGCCTTGGGAGGACCCCGGGTGCATGGCATGACCGGGGCTTTTAGGGCTGTGTGTCCAGCCAGCAGTTTGTGCACGTGCAAAACTGCCCCAAAAAAGTCACCACCCAGGGACGCAAAAGGCTTACCTTGGACATGGGCTGGGCAAATTTGTTCATTATTTTAAATGCAAATCTTTAGCTGCTCCTGGAAAAGATCTGAGTAAACACAGGGCGGTGGGGTGCCAGTGAGCTGCGCCTCTGGAATCTAGGCTGAGGCTGCCCTGAAGGAGGCTCACTCGGGGCTTTTCCCTGAGGTGCCCCTGTCTCCTTCCTGGGGCAGAGATGCCTGCAGGGGAGGGACCTGCGCTCTCTGCTCTCTGCTTGGCAGCCTCTGGCTTGGGGCCACTGGTGCAGGCCCTCCTGAGTGCCCTGGAGGGTGGATGAAGACCCCTGGGGAAGGGCGTGGCAGCTTTTTGAATTCCAAGCCTGTGAACTTGGCCCTCCCAGCTGGCCTGGGCCCGCTGGCGACCCTGCTCCGCAATCTGCCCTCTGACCAGTCTGGGCTCCCTGTCCCTCCAGCCACCCACGCCCACTGCGCCCACAGGGGCACCTGGAGCAGGAAGGGCCCTCCCACCGCAGTCCGGGCTTCTGATGCTGGTGGGGCGATGTGGTCAGGGCCACGCCCTTGGTCAAGCACATTCTCCTTCATTTTCTGAGACGGCAAATATCTGTTAAGGGCTCACCATGCCCAAGTTACTGGAAGAGGTGTGGGCACAGCCCCCGTGCCTCTCCTGGAGCGGGGAAGACACGTCTCCCGCCAAGCCTGGGATAACTGTCACTCGGCGCTGGGTCTGGGGCCGTCTTGCTCCCTCTCTGCACGTGGCACGGTGGATCCCTTCTCAGAATACTCTGTCCTCTTGGCTCCCAGTACACCAAGCTTCTCCCTGCCCCTTCCTCACCCCGGCTCCTCCTCGGATGCAACCCAGTTTGTCCCCCCCTCAGTGACCTCTCCAGGCAGGCACGCCCAGGCCAGACCCGCATCTCCTCTTCTCTGTCTGCGCTTGTCCCCCTGGCCCCCGCCTCTCATCCTGTCGTGGGGTTTTAAGTACGGTGCTGTCTGTCTGCAGAGACTCCCAAACCCGTATCTCTGGGCCATGCATCTTCCCTCCCTCCCTTCCTGTCCCCCCTTCCTTCCTCTCTCCCTGTGTGTGTGACTGAATGCTCCCCAAAGGCTGATGTGTAACAGACATCGCCGATGTACCACGTGACTACGTGTTCTTGGCTCCTCCTGCAGACCTGCTTCTCCCGTCTACCCGCCTCTGTAGACGGGAAAATTGTTCTCTGTTTCTGAGGCCAAAGTCCTTGGTGAGGCCATCACCTCCCCCTCATTTCCAAGCCTCATCTTAGATCCACGAGGCACTCAGGACACACCCAGAACACCAGCCCTGCGGGGACCTCGGCCCCACCATGACCATGACGGCCCCCGCCCGCTCCTGCCCTCCTGCCCCTCCCGTCTGCTCTCTGTGGAACTGCCAGAGGATGCTCTGAGGATCTGATTTGTGTCTTTGTTGTTAATCATCCATCATGATTTTGAGCTCCACCATGAGGGCAGAGACTCTGTTCCACCTGCTGCTGCGTCCTCTTCGCTAGGAGCGGTGCTTGGCACCTGCTAAATGCACGCAGGACAGGTGAATGAATGCAGTGAGCTGCTTTGCCCCATGAAGGGCCATTGTGTGTCAACGTGTTTCACACATATTTCACAGAGCCCTGCTGTGTGCACATACACTAAAGTGGAGGATATGGCAATGGCACCATAAGAAATGTATGGATATTTAGTCTTTGTCTCCGTTTGCTGGCACACAGCTCCCAAAACCCTTGGAATCTCTGGAGTGGTAAGAGTAACTTCTGTGTGCTAGGAAATGGCTGCTGCCAGGGTCCCTTGAGAGCTTCAGGATGGGGACCAGAGAGCTGGGACTTCCAGCCCCACCATCCCTGACCCCAGAGAGGGGAGGGGGCTGGAGATTGAGCTGATCACCAATGCCATCTAATCAACCGTGCCTAGACAGTGGGCCCTCCACCACGACTCCTGTATGGCGGGGTCTGGAGCCATCTGGGTTAGTGACCACATCGCAGAGCCAGAGGGTCAGGGAGGCTCCACACCTTTTCTGTCCACTGTGCACCTCTTCCATTTGGTTGTTCCTGAGCTGTGTCTGTTACAAAAACTGGCAAAGTAAGTAAAGGGTTTCCCTGAGTTTCATAAGCCCTTCTACCCAATCATCAAACTTGAGGAGGGTGGTGAGAACCCCCGATTTATAGCCAGTGAGTCAGCAGCACATGTGGCCCCGGGACCTGACATTGACTCTGAAGCGGGGGCAGTCCTGTGGGATGGAGCCCTTTCCCTGTGGGGCCTGCGCTAATTAACACATGGGTCCTTAGTGTCAGAATTGCAGGGCACCCAGCTGGTGTCCAGAGAGCCTGAGAATTGTTGTTAGCATCAGAAAAAACACCGCTCATTTGGTGTCAGAAGTGTTTTGCATGAGAGTGGTTCAGAAGACTGGTTCTCAAGGTGTCCACACCTATTTGGGAAAGGTTGACCAACAAGAGTGAGGGAGGAACAGTGTGGTCTCCTGCCCTGCTGTGTCTCCACACCAGGGAGCTGGAGCTGCTGCCAAATATGTGGGAGGGAGGGGGAGGGGAGAGGAGGGAAGGGGGGTCCTTGTTCTTGGTATTTCGTCCTCACACCATCCCAACTCCACACTGGGACCCCCCAGTGGAATAATCTGTCTAAATGTCTAAGCTTACCAAAGACGTTTCATCCTTTTTTGGGAGCAGTGGCATTTGGGCATGCATTTAATTGAATAATTGCCTGTCTCCTTGCTTGTCAACCCCTCTCCCTTTGGGAAGCTCAAGTGAACACCTTCCGCTGGCGCCTGGGAGATTTCAGAGCAGTGCCCCGAAGTAGCCTCTCTCAGAAACCCGCTGTGCTACTGGCCATTGAAATGTGTATCTCTTGCACGCCTGGGAGAGGCAGAGTGTTTACTGTTCCTTAAACAAATAAGGGTGTGTGCTAAGTATTGTGAGTGCCTCTGGGAGTCTGGGGTGAGAAACAGAGTTTTTGGACAGGCACTTCAAGAATCGTGAATTTCGCTCCGCCAGGGTGGGGGCTGACACAGCCCCTGGTTCGTGGCCGGGGGAGGCAGCCCCGGTGAGGTGGGTGGGGCATTCCTGAGTAACCAGCGAGTCCATTTTAACTTTGGTTAGGATAAAAAACCTACCTGTAAATAAGTCTATGTGAAAATAAATATACAATAAATAAATATATAAATTACAATAAATAAGAATACAAATATAAATAAAACCAGTAAACACCAGCCCTGGCTCTCAGTAGCCGTGTGCCTGGGCAACACTCTCCACTCCTCGAGCCTCAGTAGGTTCCTCATTGGAATAATCTGGAAAACGTTCCCTGCTCCAGAGTTGTCAGGGGGATGGTGGGATTCAGCGTCTCTAACGTGGGTGGGATGGCTCCAGCGGGCAGCAGCAGGGCTGGTCTGGACGCCCAGGTGGTCAAGGCGACTGGGTTTTGGAAAAAGCCGATGCCCATACTGGGGAAGGTCACAGGACATATTGGAACACTCCGAATAGATACTTTCTTTACACGTTTGGATGGAGACAAGGAAGAAGTGACCTGGGGGTGCCATCGAGGCAGGATGTCCTTGGCCTTCCTGGGGCGGATGTCCCGCCACCCTTTGCCGCCAGCCCTGTATGACGCTTTCCAGAGTCAGGAACAGGACATGTGGCATGGGGCCCGGCCTGGGCTCTGACGCATGGCACACGCTCGAGGGTCATCATCTGTGAGCCACACCACTTCAGAAGACTAAACATCCTAAAACAAACAAACAAGTCGAGTTTACCAAGGAGCTTTGCCATAGACCTAACCTCATGGATTTGCTGATTTTCTCTCTGGCTGCAAACCGTCGATATCTTTGCACCCCTGGCAGGTGGACTCCTGTGTCTGCAGTTGCTGTGGGGAAGGGCAGGACTGTGTCCACCCTGCACACTGTCTGTGTAAACAAAGGTCACAGCCCTCCAGGGTGTCTCTACTCTGCTCTCCAACAGCAGCTGATTGGGGAAATCCAGAGACAAATGGTCCCCGGGCTTCGTATGACACTGTGCTTTGTCACAGCTGGTTTCATTTCAGCTGCTTCTCACCCCGGCTCTTTTAACCTTCCTGAGGCAGAGCCTCTCTCCAGCGTGCCTTTGGCCTTGCCAGGTGGGCCACCCACTGGGGACAATGGACTTGCTCTCTGGGGAGCCAAGAAGCTGCCGGAACTCTGCAGAAATTCAAGGCAGGGAGAAAAGGCAGAAACTTCATCCAAGCTCAAGACTTTCTCTCACATGCTGAAGCACGGCAGGTGCTGCATTCCTGCAAAAGGCGGTGACATGAGACAGAAAGTTCAAGATCGAGTCTAAAAATCACCCAACAAGCAGAACGACGTTGAACACGCCGCATAAGCACTTTCCGACAACTTGGGGCGATGATACTTGCCCTGAATAATAGAGAAGCCCTTTGTTCCTTCAGAAAATACTCATGGGACATTCCCCACAGGGCAGGTCCTTGGACAAGCCGTAGGACCACACACGAGTGACAGCGTCCACAGCGGAAGGGGCAGGGGCCAAAGGAACACCACCCAGCACACAGTGATGCGCAGCGGTGCCCCCGGAGGGTCAGACCTGGGGCAGCCGGACCTCGGGAGCCCGAGGGCAAGGACTGCGTCTTCCCATCTTTGTCTCTGCTAATCGCGTCAGCAGGGTCGGCCACTCCAGGTGAAGGCTTCTGGAGTGAACGGACTCAGGACTACGGACGCTTCTGAGAAAGCAGACGTTGGAACGTGAAGCAGTGGCAAGAGGCAGCTAGGAGAAGGCACGGGGATAAGGAAGCAAACTACGACGCCGAACTGCAAACTTCTCGAGTGTTTCCCAGACGGAACAGGGGGCCTGAGGCCACGGGAATCGAGGCAGGTGCTTCTGTGTGCTGCTGCCTGGCAGAGGGGCTGTAAGTTCTGAGGGAAATCGGCACAGTCATCCCCGCTGGGCTCCGTCTCCATTTCCCTCTGACTCTGCTGCTTCTCAGAGAAGCAGCATCTTGTGCATCCACCTTCGCCTGGCCTCTCCGGCACCGCCGCTGCTCTCGCGCAATTACTGCCTCTCAGAGCCTGTTCCCTCCTTAGAACTGACCTGGAGGAGGTAATTACCAACGGCACTTAGCACCAGCCTCTTTCTTCTTATAGTACACGGGGATCCTTTAATGCATTGTGACATTAAACATCTGAGTAACGCAGATGGGTGCTGTCGTTAGTTAGGGTTCTCCCAGCACCATTAGCGCCCACATATTCCAAACCCATCATTGCACAAATCTGACTCCTATTAGGAATGTTGTGTGCTGTCGCCATGGAAACATTCTCCCCCACCCCACCCCCACTGCCACTCCCTGGTTTTAAGCTTAATTTTGTAAAAACATGCAATTCAGCTGGCAGGAGCTTTCAGATTTAAATATAGAGATTGGATTAAATGAGTGTTGACATGGTGCTTGAATCCATAGTGCAAAAAATGAATAAAATCTGATAATGTTGAGGAGTGTGGTAGAAAACTGAGAGGGGCGTTAGAACTGCATCAGACACTGTCTTCAACGTCAAATAATGCTCAAGTTAGCTTTAGTTTTTGGTATTTCATTGACATGTGTGCTAAGATATCTTTAAGGGAGAAAATTAGTTTGTTGTTTTTTTTAAAGCAGAGTTCTGCCGCATAACTCTTTTCCTGTTTCAGCTGGTGATGGAATGCCCACAGGCTGCAACTGCTTCCCTCCTTCACCTGGTGTTTTGCTTGGCCTTGGAACTTGCTTTGTCCAATTAATGGAGCGGAAAAGATGTGCAAGTCCTGACCTAGGTCTCATGAGGTTGTGCACATTTCAGTGATCACTTTCGGAAACCTGGGACTGCCACCATCCGAGTAGGCTCCAACTAGCCTCCGGGTGAGAGGTGCACACGGGCCAGTCACCCCATCACTCGAGCCCACGGGTCACACGAAGCAACTGCAAGACAACCCCCATCACATGCATAACACAGCCAGGACTCAGAGATCTGCCCAGCTGAGGCTAACCCAAGTCATGAGCTCACAGAACTGTGAGCTAAACAAATAATTGCTGTTTTAAGACACTGAGTTTTGGGGTACTTTATTGTGCAACAAAAGCTTACTGCTACATGGTCCAACAATAAAGCCTTAGATTATCCTTGTTGCATGGAAGTAGAAAAAAAAAAAAGCTATAATTTTAGCTGTTTAATGTAGGGCATTGGATGGTTTCTTGATAAATAGGGAGAACTTCTGTTTGTGGAACCCTGTGGATTTCAGATCCTATAATCTTCCATGTACTGGCCCATTCTTGTCTCGCTCAGACATACAAGTTGGCAGATGGTTCCTTCGAGCCAAGCCCCACTGGGGCCAAGCTATAAGGGGCTCCAAGCTATGGCCCATTTCTTTGGCTGGTCTGAACACTGAGTGGAAATGGATTACAGGTGGGGTTCGGGAACCCCATCTTCCTTAAAGAGTAATAGGGATCTTTTGGTACAGGCCGACATGATCACTGACATGACTGTCCAAACCGTGCTTAGGAACCCACGAAATGGCAACCAAAATGAGCGTTTGCACACACAGAACTTGGCCGCATTAACAGTAGGAACTTGTGTGTGTTGAACGAGTGACTGACAATGGCCTGGCTATTGGCACAGGTTCCGTGCCAGCAGAAGGAAAGCCAGCCTGAGACCGAGGCCTTCGCGAGTTGTGCTCTGTGAGTCGTGAATATGCAGATGTTGGCCCGAGCCGCGATTTCAGGGCACATGTCAAATGGGATCACAGTACTCGTAGTGCTTTTCGGTAGAGCCATCACAGCCCTTTATAAGTCACTCAGCACCTGACGCATGAAAGGCACGTTTAAAATAACAGTGACAGTTATCATCTTTCAAGCCCAGGACTGGAACACGCACAGACATCATCCACACCCCACGCCTCGGTTTTCACGTCGCACCCTTGAAATAGGCGCAAGGCCTCCTCTCCTCCTGCCCACCGTCACATTTACTCTCCGTGCCACAGAAACGAGACACTTCGCAGGCAAGAACACAGGCAAGGGCCAGCCTCCCAGCCCGCGGTCAGTGCCGAGGAGAACCGCTCGCAGGCCTGGACGGGCAGCCTGGCTCAACGGTTTTCCCTGGGTTTGAATGCCGGGGGCATCGGGCTTTTCACATTTGTGACCTCATCTCATTGTTCTGACGCCCCTTCCAGGCAGGTGGCACCTCCTGCGTTGAGGACTAAGACACAGCTGCTGAGAAAGAACAAAGCCGCGCCAGGTCGATGGCAGGGGAGGAGGAGCTGCCATGTGAACTCACAGGGAGAAGGGCGGCCCCCGGGAGCCCAGGCCTGGGGGTGGGTCTCTTTGGCGCTGTGCTCCCTTTCCTAAGACACCCGCTCCTCTGCCATCTTCCAAAGTTCCCAGAGGCCCCTAACCGACAGAAGACACATCTCGTTGACATGTTTCTTGAAGAACAACCATTCAGGGTTGTACAAGTATTCAGAGTCCAAACAGGCATCTCAAAATAACACGGTAAAGTGCGTTCATGAAAATGCAAAACGCTTTGTCAGGATGAATGTGCTGGGCTAACGTTCAGGGACAGTCACAGACCATCTGCCGTGGGGGAGCTAGTGCCAGCTAATATACTTAACAGGACTGCTAATGCTGCGGCAAGAAAACATCTCAAAATAATTCTATAGTGCCATTCGTACATTGGCCACTAAAGTGTCGAAATGCGTTTCTTACCAACTTCCAAGGGAAGTTCCAGGCTCTCCAAAGCATGTTTAATTCACATGGGCGACTCCTACATTTCAGTTATTTTTATAAGTCTAAGATATTATTACCAAGTGGCAGAACAGTCAGCACTAATTACTGCTGGGTTGAGTTGCCTGCCTTTGTCATTAAGGCAGAAGTAACATCTTGCTAATTCTATGTTTAATTCCAAGAACCCTCCCGCGCTCCTGCTCTCTTTCGGGAAGCCTGGCTCCAGGGAAGAGTTGGGCACAGCCTCCCATCTCGTTTTCTCCACAGCAGTGTACCTACTGTGTGTCTGCAATGAAGGAAGCTTCTCCAGCGCATCAGAAATACTTGGCAACTCCCTCATCCTCGCACCCTGCCCGTAGTTCAGGGAATGTTTTCACACCCAGTAATGCAGAGGAAGCAACCTGAATTAAGGTGAGGCCTTCTCCACTTGAGGACTCGGCGCAGTCTGATTTCAGAACTGCATGTTGAGCCAGTACGTCCGCAGGACCGACACCCGCCTCGTGCCAGCGTTGAGAACAAAGTCAGTTCCCACGAGGGGATGCACTTGGAATAGTGGCACTTCATCAGCTGTCATCACCACCATCATCACCATCATCATCCCAATCAATGTGCCAGGAACTCCTCCTGCCTGCTGACGTGCTCCTTGGTACATCGAGAGATGGGCTGTCACTCCCCTCACTTGGATCTGGCTTAATGACTTAGCCGACCGACAGGATGTGGAGGAAGGGACCCTGTGGAGTTCCACGCCTGCGTCTATGGGAACGTCCCACTAGGAACGCAGCTGCTCTGACCGGACCAGCCCTGGCGGCAGAGCCCCTGTGGACATGCCAGGCGGCCCCCCGGCCGAGCTCCCAGCTGATAGTGTCCACTCCCAGCCACGTGAGGAGCCACCTTTCACGGCCAGCGCAGGAGAGTCCTCTGCCGTCTCCAGCCTCAGCCCACGGACTGCACGTGCCTGGGAGCCAGGGCGGGCGGCTTGCTGAACCTGGACAGCCCAGAGGACCACGAGCAGCTATAACAGAGTGAGGTTTTAACTAAGCTTTGGGGTGGTTCCTGCGGCCGAGAGCTGTGAGTTTGAACTCATGCCAGACTTGGATCCAAGGCCAACCCTGTCTGTCCCAAGCCGTGCCACTCTTGCCTCCCTGGGGCCTCAGTTTCTTCATTTACGAAACAGAGATGCTCGTGGTCTCAGGCTGAAGCAGCTACTGGGAAGACTTCCTGTAAGTGTGTAAATGGAACAAACACATAAATGCAGCTCTTGCTATGGTCATAACGTTTAAGGCACTGGGACTGAGGGCAAATACAGACACACGCTGTGCTCTTAGGGGACAGACGGATGGCGGCATTTGCCCAGCGTGGGGCTGGGAGAGGTGGTCAGAGAGATTTGTCAGAGGGCATGGTGTTGTCCGTCCTGGGCAATTTAGTGTCTACCTCTAAAGAGGGAGGCAGATTTTTCACATGGGGACAGAAATGTAGCATGTAGTGATTGTCTTAAACATGGGAGGCTCCATGCAGACACACTCAGTGCCCTGGCGGGCAGGCACAGTTACTTTCGGTTTCTGTTTTGTTCCTTTGGGGCTGAGTGGCCTCAGGGCCTCGTGGCTCAGCCACAGTGAAGGAGCTGGGATTCGAACACTTCCCGCATAAGGAAGCCCTGCCCTTCCAGGCCCTTGCTAGGCTGTCTCAGGCGGTCCTGCTTCCAGGGGTGCGGGATACCCTACCCTTGCCAGTTGTTGGGGCAGCTGGACAAAGCCCAGAGGACACCCATCCTCAGGACATGGCCAGCAATACTGCCCGTGAGAGCAACACTCACCCCCTCACTGCGGCGGGTGGCAGCATGTTCCCAGGACTTGGACCCAGAGCCATGTCGCACCATGCAAGAGAGAAAGGCAGATACCAAATTGTTTTATGGTCTAAACCACAGGTTCAAAATCAAGCAATGCCTGCGCTTTATATTTAGTTCACACGGCACTTTGGGTTCTATAGAGACCCTTCGCGCCCCAGCTGGTTAATACCCCAGCAGCCTTTCGCTTCCAGCAGGGAAGGTGTCATCAGTCACCCTGACGACAGAGGAGGACTCGGATGTCCGTGGAAGCAGGGGCTGGGGAGTCTTGCTAAGGTCCCAGCCAGGACTCTGCTGGGCTTTCTAACACCAGCTCTTTGCTCCTCCAACAGCATGAACAGAGATGGAATTGTCGATTGAGTAAACATTTGGCTCCAACTGAGTACCCAGTGCTGTGCTGGGCCCTGGTGAGATGGACATGCCCACAGCACATGCCCGGCCCTCAGCTCAGGTGGGTGGCCGGGGGGGAATCACTTTGGAAGTGAGCAAAGACACCCCCACAGCCATGCTGGGAAGGTGAGGTTCAGTCCCTTGGGGCCACCAAGCTTCAAGGTGGAGAGAGCTTTGGCGGTGTCTGCTGGGGTCAGGATGGCCCACCGGGAATGTGGACGACGTCTACCCTATGAGCAGCCAGCGAGGGAGGGGCCGCGTGGGGCAGCTCGCGGAAGTGGGAGAGGGGAGAAGCGCAGGCCTTCCAGGCCACGGGGTCCCGCCTAGCGTGGGGCGTTCCCTCCAGGGCCGTTCATGGCTGCAGCTTTAGCAAACCTCACTCACAACCCCATGAATGTTGCGTCTCTACCGGCCACTCAGTGACAATTTCAGTGACCTGCTTGGCCCGGGGTGGGCAGGGGGCATGGTGCCCCGGCAGACGTCTGCTGTCACGGTGCGCTCAACCCTGAGAGCGGCCAAGGATAATACCGCGTCTTTTCCTTTGAGCGGGAGCCCGTAAAGGCGCTCCTTGAAGGAGACAGTTATCCTGTTTTCATCAGAGGAGGACCACCTCCGTCCCAGACACCAGGTGACTGTGCCCTTCAGGTGCTGGGGGGAAGTGGTGTGCTGTGGCTGCAGGGACAGCGTCAGCAATGGGAGGCGAAGATGCCCACCTGCCCAGGACATCCTCCTTTAGGGACCAAAGTCGCCCCCATGAAACCTCTGCAGACAGAAGTGGGCCTGGCACGAGCTCGAGGCCTCCCTTCACCCACCGATGTCTGTGCGTGGCCTTTCTGATGGAAACCAAAACCTGTCACGTTCTCCACCCACGGGGGCAACAAGGTGCAAGCAGGCAGGTGGCCTTGGGCGCAGGTGGCACGCAGAGACTGAGAGCTGCGTAAATCATCAGTGAAATCAGGTAACAGGAGTCTGTGGCTCACAGGGAGGGAGAGGGGCAATCGCAATGGCCCCGTAACCATAATGTGATAAATGGATAATTGTTGCTGTCATTAAAATGCTTTTAATAATAACAGACCTTTATATTTGTCAAACCCTGAAGCATGTTTGAGTATTGTCATAAAATGTGGGAAAATTAAGGAACACTTGAATGTTCATTAAACCCTAGAACATTCTAACACTGGGATGAGTAATTTTAGGACAAATAAAATCAACCATCGCCACAATATTCCTATACGAAAAAGTTATGGCGAATCCCATTAACAATTACGCAAGGATAGAGTCTAATGGACCCACCCGCCTGCAAGATTTTATAATTGCTGCATTTGCTTGAATATTTCAGTGAGAGACTTAAACAGAGAGGAGCTCTGGCTGGGGAAACTTTGCTGCAAGCTGCTCCATCCGAGGAAAGCGACGGCATGCGCGTCCCAGTGCGCCGACCAGACCGCGGAACACCCTCGGGCCCGGACTTCAACAGGAGAGCCTGGCGCGAGAGTGGCCCGGCACGCTCTCCCACCGACGGGAGGCGTAGCAGCTCGCGCGGCCTGAGGGGCAGAAACCAGGCCCGACACCACACCGCTGCCCCCATGGGACCCCACGCACAGCGCAACCCTGCCAGACAAACCCAGCCACCACCACACCCGACCACCACAACACCGCCAGCACAACCCATGCCAACACCACCCCACACACACTACAACCACACACACCATGCCCACACACACACCATGCCAACACACTCACACCAACACACTGTACACCACACAACCTGCCATACACACACTACACCACCACAACACCATGCCCAACACACACTCCATACCCCACACACACCATGTCCAACACACACTCCACACACACACACCGTACATACCACACACACCATGCCCAAAACACACTCCACACACACACACCGTACACACCACACAAACCATGCCCAACACACACTCCATACACACACCACACACACCACACACACACACACCACACACACAAAACACTCACATTACACTCACACACCTGCCCAACACTCACCATGCCCAACACACACTCCACATACACACACCGTACACACCACACACACCATGCCCAACACACACACCACACACCACACACACCATGCCCAACACACACTCCACACACACACCACACACGCCACACACAGACACACCACACACAGCACACACACACCATACCACACACACAACAAACACACAAACCATGTCCCACACAAAACACACAAAAAACACACCACACACACCGTATCCCCACATACCACACACACCACACACACCAAGCCCACACCCCACATACATCCCATACATACTAAACACACATACCATGCACCTCACACACACATCAAACACACACCACACCACACCACACCACACCACACACTAAAAACACCACCCCCCACACCACACCACACACTCCACACATACACCACACACCACAAACACAAACGAGAACCCTTTTAGGGGCACCAGAGGTGAGTGTCCACACGCTCTGCTCTCTGAGGCCCTAGGACACGGGGCTTCTTCACACGCAAGCCGAGTCCAGCTGGAGGAAAACCACCCCCAGGTGGTGGCCTCCCTTGGCTCTCAAAGCCCAGTGGCCTCAGGCGGCCATATCTGGGTCAGCAGGAAGGAGGTCATCGCAGGGAAAGCCAAACTCTTCCCAAAGTGGGAAACCACAGGCATCGCTTCTTGTTTTTAAATATTTTAACCAAGAGGATGACATAAGCCTGGGTACAATTTTTAGTTACTCTTGCACGTGTACCCCCATGGAAGGAACCTGTCATCCTGGTGAAACCAGCACGTGGCCCCGGTGTTACTCCGGAGCTTCAGGCCAACACAAGCGCCGCGATGAGTCAGGGCCGGGGCCGCGCTGTGCCTGTGTCCACGCCGGCGGGGGTGGCGCTGGGGTCCGTGACGCTATTGAACAGACAAAGCCCTGGGCCTTAAAGAAGTTTGATGATTCAGCTAAAGCCACAGAGCTATGAAGTTGAACCGTATGAAATTGCCAACTATTCATCTACTTTTGGACCTATACAAATAATTTCACAGAGTTCAAACTAAACAGAAAGTAGCAGAGCTGAGATTCAGGCTTAGATTTTCTGGATGTAGAATTGAACTCCTGATGAGTAAATATTCTTTTTAAAGAACAGAGATTTGTAAACCCTCCGTTAGCTCCTTAGAGACCTTCCAGTACATTATGTTGTTTGCGTCTCACTAAGCCTTCAAAGTGGACGGGGATGGGGCTAACACGCACGGGTTCTGACGAGGGCACACAGTCGCTGGGAGGCAGGTGGCCTGGGGGGGCGGGTTGTCCACAGAGCACAGGTGGCCATGCCGGGAGTGGGCACAGGGAGCGGGGAGCCCCCAGCCCTCAGCAGCTGTGACCTTGTCTCCTTAAATGTTTCCAATAACCCAGGGAGTCACGATGCCATATCTCCATTTACAAATGTGAGACTGAGGTCCCAAATCACACACTTAGCAAGTAAAGAAGCTGGGATTTGTGTCTGTGCCTGCCTGGCTTGAAAAGTCAACATTCTCTCTTTCCATTCCACACTGATCCCCCCCAGCCTCTCAGCTCCCAGGTCAGGGTGCCTGTTGCACACAGGATGTGGCACCAAGGAGGAGGTGAGTGTCCCCCAGGCAGCAGCTGGGCTCCTGGAAGCCCTGGGCATTGGAGCATCCCCGCCAGTCCTGCTCCTGGCTCCAGGTCCTCAGCCAGCTACAAACACAAATCTACTATATACATTTTCACCCTCTTTTAGTTCCCCCAAATGCTGTCCTCCTTTCAAAAGACTCACTGACAAATGTTTTCAGCAGTCATTACTAACCTTATTACATCTCAATAATGCCACAAACCAAAGCAGAATCCAACTGCAGCGCAGACTGAAATGATCTTCTTGCAAAAGAGAGAAGTGTATTTCCCAGTCTGACAAGCAATGCTGAGTGCAGTATCTGCTAATACTGTGATAATTGTCTGTGCCACCTTGGGGGACGACATCTGCAGCCCTGGGCAGAGCCAAGCATGGCGGATGTGTCTGTGCCGAGGCCCCCCGCTGGTTATTCATAAATGATTCACAAATAGGCACACAGAGAACTTCAGGACGTGAATCGGGAGGAATCCTAACAGCCTTCCCTGTCCCAAAATCTGCAGCTTTGGGAGTGATACATAACGAGTCCCGCATTAGAACTGCATGGAGCAAGGTCCCCTAACAGCCCTGTCACTGCTCACTCCAGACCGTTCACTGGATGCGTCTCAGCGTGCAGTTCCCTTATCTACTGGCCAAGTGCGTGCAGGAGTCCGCTACCTGGCCTACCACGAGCACACAGCGCAATCGTCATTGGTACTGCTGCTGTGTCCTTGTTGATGGGCCCCTAGCCCCTGGGTATCTCAGACCCAACATGCGCTTTCTGTTGAAAATACGTTGGCATTTGGTGTCGTAAGGGTGCATCTTGTACCACAGCACCAGGGAGGCAGGGCACAGTCCCGGCATCCCCGCCCTGCCTGGGGACAGGGAGGACAGTCTACAGACAGCACCTTCAGGCACCCAGCCTGCCGCTCACTCAGCCCGCAGGCAGCGCCCCAGCAAGGGCACCATGGAGCCTCCAGACAGAACCGCTCCCTGACCCCCACGGCCCCTCAAAACAGGCCCCGCTCCTCCGACTGGACCGAATCAGCTCATCAAACGTAAGGAAGACAATGTGGTGACATCGCTGCTCCTCTGCCAAGGGCAGGCTCTGGCCTCTGAACCCAAATCAAATCCTGAGCCCTCCAGCTGACTGGATGGACCCCTTTGGCCAGGGGCCCCCAGAAATACCCTAAAACTGAGTTCTTGGCCGTGAGAAGGGAGGTCAGACCTGCCTCGTCATCCCCCCCCACCCAGATGTCCCTCGTAACTCATTAGCAGGCCTAAGGCCATGCAGGACAAAGCCTGAACCACACCCGCCATACCAGGAACCATACCAGGTCCTCAATTTACCCAACAGATCTTTCGAGTCTATGTCTGGTGACTTGTCTCTGATTAACAAACTTCCTTATCCTAACTTAAAATATTACAAGCCTTTAGACAAAGCTGCATTTCTTTAACCAATTACAAATCAAAGAATCTTTAAACCCACCTATAACCTGTAAGCCTCTGCTTGGAGATGTCCCGCCTTTTCAGGCCAAACCGATGTACGCCTTCCATGTATTGATTTTGACTCTACGTGTAATTCCTGTCTCCCTGAAATATATAAAACCAAACTGTAACCCAACCACGGTGAAGCCACTTGCTCAAAGTTTCCTGGGTGTGGCTCTGGGCCACAGTCTTTTTCACTTGGCTCAGAATAAACCTCTTTAAATAATTTTACAGAATTTGGGTTCTTTTCGGTTGCCATGTTGGAGGGGTGGCGTTATCCAGGAGTGGAGGGAGAGAAGCAGAGCAGGGAAAGGAGTCTGGGGCAATGCCTGCATCCCTTTGCTAGCCCCAGGGGCCTCACGGGGAGGGGCCTGCTCAGAGCTCCAGAGACACAGTGGGGAGGACCGGGCTTGTGGGGGGGGGGCTCCAGGTCAGAGTCTGTGTTGTGGGAACCCTTGTGCTCCCACGAGGAGGCTGCTACCAGAGTCCCACAGGAGGCTCCACCCTCAGCCTGTCCCCAAGGCCGGAGTGGAGGTCTGGGTGTGGCCCGGCTGCAATGTCCGCAGTGCTCTGAGGGGCAGGGTGAAGGTACAAAGGGTGAAGGCCTGTGCTCCTTGGGGCCAGCCCTCCCCAGCCCCGGGCTGGCCAGCCAGCAGCATCTGCCCCCGCCCCCCACCCCCGCGAGTGCTGCCCACTGCAGCAGGCTCAGCCCCGCTGGAAAACCTCCAGAAAGCCAAGCTCAGTCCCTCCTCAATTGGTTCAGAATTCATCAAGTGACAGAGGCACAGTTAAGTACGTATCACTCTCGAATCCCAACACGCAATACATTTTCCAGGAAACCTTGATCATAAACACTCGGTAAATAGACTGGCACTTAGAAGCCAAAGTGACAGGGGGCAGCCATGGATTCTGATGTGGCTGAGGGGGGAGGAAGCTTCCTGACACTGGCTGGTGTCTGCAGCTGAGCTGGGCGTGACTCCCACTGCACTGGCTGTGGGGAGCCCTGTCTCTCTAGCTCTGCAGCCGACCGTCACCTGCACAGACACTCCGCAACCACAGCCTGTATTGCACGAATTTTAGGATCAGAGCTTACGTAAGCTAGGACAGAGTGTTTCAGTTTCAGAAGATCATCGTCTCAGACAGACAGAGCCTCAGTACATGGGCACCAGGCTGCTGCGGGTGGACTTGGAGACGCAATAGTGGCCCCAAATAGTGGTGCTTGGGTTGCAGAGAATCAATGCACGAGGCTGTGGTCTCTAAACTGGAGGGGCCAGTGTGAGGGGCACAAAAGATCACCCTCCCCAAATCCTGTCCCTCTTCACCAATCTGGAAAAGCACCCAGAACCAAGAGGGGACTGGGGCAGGATGATTTCTTACCACATCCACAGATGCCTGGGGGTATCTCCTGCAACACGGTCTCCAGTAGGTTCTGAATTTTTAATTATGAAAGTCCGGTGAATGCTTTAATGCATTGACTTAAGAGGAATCGGGGGAGGGGGTCACTGCATTGGAGATGTAGTTTATGGTTGGTCCAAAATCCACAGTAGAAAGCCTCTGGCTCCCAGATTAGGTGGCTCAGAAAAAGCGAGAACGCAGGGTCAGACCAAGAAACTGCAGGGGCCTCCGGGTGAACAGAGAAAGGTGTCAGCTCTAGGCTGGCAGGCAAAAAAAAAAAACTAGGTTAGCACCAGGATCTGCTGGAAGAGAAGGGATCCCATGGGGGAAACGCCAACGTGAGAAGGAGACACCCCACGTTCAGTCTTTCTTAAAGACGGGGCCGGAAGGGAGGCGGGTACTTCAGTTACGAGTAGGACTGGGCCGAATGTGGTTCAAAGACTCAGCAGAGGAGGAGGCCAGAGCCTGGAGGGCCGCCCCCAAGGACACACCCCAGGGGCGCAGAACCCCCAGGACACCACTGAGAACATCCAAGCAAAGGCATGGGAGAGCCGTCTTCAGGTGTCGGGACAACTATGACAAATAGTGTGTTGACTCCTGTTGGGCGGGAGGGGTTTCACGGGGACACCATTGCCATGTGCGTGGGCTGCAGATGTGGCCTGACCCACATGCACAGGCCCTGGAAAGTGGTGGGTAGAGAGGTGAGACAAACCAGAGGGGAGCCCTGAAGTCCCCCCACGGGGTGAGTGTGGCTCTGCAGAGGGGTGTGAACGTCTGCTCTTAGCATTCTCCGGCTCAGCGAAGGGAAGGTGACAGTCTTTGCTGAACACCACACAAATGCTTAGGGAAGACCTCGGGCTTCCCGCATGCAGATCTGCCAATAGGGTGGAACCACATGCAGGGCTCTAGGGGAGCCAAAGAAAGTGAATGCTGAGTCCCCGAAAAGAAGGGAAGCCCTGCAATCCAACAAGATGGTCCTGCAAGACGTAGCGTAAAGGAAACTTCAGCAGCAGGTGAAAAACGTCAAATTCCATCCTGGAGTGTAGGAAACAGAACGAGGGAGACAGCCCACAGAGCAGAAAAAAGGCATGCCAGCAAGGAACGGCCCTGCCGCCACCAAAGAGGCTTGATTTACTGAAGGCCCGGGGCCATTCGGAGACAAGGACAGAGACAGCCTCTGGGAAGAGCCCTGGGCAGCGGGCAGGGCAGCAGCAGCGAGAGGGACCCTTAGTAAATGCCTGCTCACGAGGAAGACCGAGGGTGTCGGTGGCCAGGAGCACGGCTCACCCGGGAAATGGCAGCCATAAATCTGAGCGAGTGGGGTGGAAAAGGAAGACTCCTCCAGCAAGGAGTGGCAACCGAGGAGATCACACAGCAGACTCTAACCCAAATGGGTTCGGCCCCCTCCCCAGACAGGGTGACAACCATGAGGTCGTAATCACCTTCCTGCAGGAAGGTTTATTCCAGGGCCTGTGGACCCCGCACACCTGGGCCCACCGATCAGCACCTGAACAGGCTGAAGCCACCTGTTTTTCTCTCCTACATTCTCCATCTATCCTCTTGCTGTCATGCGCCATGAGCTGTTTTGGCCACAGTGGCACGGCCCTCACCTGTCTCCAACACTGTGGTTCCAGGAGCATCGATCTGCTTGGAGTCATTGCCCTAGAGTCTGGTGACTTGCTTGGGACTTCCTAAAGTCTATGGGTGTGGGGCTGGCACTGCTCGTTTAAAAATAGGGGCATGGGACAGGCATGGCTGGGGTTGGCTCGTGTCAAATGGCCCCAAGGAGCCCAGTCCTTAGGGGAGGGCCAGACTTTGCCCGAACATGGAGGGAGACCCCACTAAGCAAAATTAGAATTGCAAAGGGAGTGAATTTGAACTTTCAGTTATTTGTGCTTGAACTTGTAAAGTTTGGGCTTAACTTTAAAAGACGATTTAATATTTGGATTTAAATTTTCTCCTAAGCTTTTCATAGTGGGAGATGGTTCGTAAGTGTTCTAATGTGACACACTTTCAAGTTGCTGACACTTTATTATCGTAACATGTGAGCCCATTGCATCATCTCTGGTAATTTACATGGATGAGTTAGGCATCATTTGAGCTGGCAAATAGAATAGGCAGTACACCCTCAGAGGAAGGCACGAACTTGAATCAACATGCTTGCTAACATGTTCGAATCCTCTGGAGGCAGAAGCCACACTTGCTACCAGGGACCATTGGAGGGTACGCTGAGGAGCAAGGGGTTAGGGAGGGCCTTCTAGGACAGGAAGCAGGCCTTCCCGGGAGACTGCGGTCCCCTCCCTGAGGTGGCACCTACTCCTGGGCTGATCATAGTCAAGGCATCCAAAGGGCTGAGCAGGAAGAAGCACAGTGGCTGTCAACGGAGCCTCCCTTCCCGCCTTGCACTTCCACGATCTGCTGGAGACACGCTTCCAGCCCCCCCCCCAGCCTTCCCACCCCCCTCAGGTTTGTGATGCTGAGAACCAGCACCCAACGGTCCACATTTTTCTTTGGCCTGAGGCTAAAGTATTAAAAACCTGGTCCCCATTTGATTTGCCGGCTCTCTTCTCTTCCCTGTGGTAATATCACCGTCTGGCCCATAGTTCTAAGACAGTGAATTAAATCAGAGGATGAAACAGTAGAAAACTTGGCTAAGACTAAGCTACACTGTGCCGCTACTTTACCTGAAATAAAGCCTCTATCTTCCTGCAGGATTTATCATGTGCTTCCATGCCTAGCAGAGCCGGCGTGTGCCTCCTCACGCCCGCACAGGAGGCGGCTCGTGGAGCGTGAATGGTGGAGAAGGCTGATGATGCATCCGGAAGAGCCTGGGTTCCAGGCTGAAGCCAGCGTTTCACTAGATTGTCAGTGAGAGCCACTGAGGGTTTGCAGCAGGAAGGGGTCCTGTCCAGGTGGGTCATTCTGGTGGCTATGGGAGGGATTCTGGAGGGAGTTTTATGAAATCATGAACCCTCAGAGACTTGCCACCTCTGTTTCTGTACTCTCTGACCTCTCCCCTGGAAGGACAGCCAGGCTCAAGGTAGGTGTGGCCATTTGAAAACAGGCCATGGGCTGGATTTGGCCTGGGAACCATAGTTTGCTGGCCCCTGGCTAGGTCATAAATTTAAAAGGATGGAAAATTTGTGAAAGGTATGTTCCCTAATTACAATGGAATTAAATTAGAAATCAACAACAGAAAGAAATCTGGGAAATCCCA
This sequence comes from Daubentonia madagascariensis, assembly GCA_023783475.1. Classification (NCBI taxonomy): domain Eukaryota; kingdom Metazoa; phylum Chordata; class Mammalia; order Primates; family Daubentoniidae; genus Daubentonia; species Daubentonia madagascariensis. Next base: position 586,411 of record JAKFHU010000600.1, on the reverse strand, counting down.
AAATATTTCATAAATAAACCATATTTCAAAAGAGGAACCACTAGGGAAATTGGAGAATATCTTGGACTGAATGAAAATGAAAACACAACCTATCAAAATATTTACATCTCAAGCAGTATAGAGAGGGATATTTTATAAGATTTATAAATGTTTGCTTTTTATTTTTTGTAGAGATAGGTCTCACTGTGTTGGTCAGGCTGGTCTCAAACTCCTGGCCTCCAGTGATCCTCCTGCCTTGGCCTCCCAGAGTGCTGGGATCACAGCGTGAGCCACCACATCCAGCCAAGACTTATAAGTTTTATAAGCATTAATAATGTTAAAATGCTTATATTAAAAAAATATATATAAACTTAGTATATTAGCTTCCACCTCAATCAGCTAAGAAAGAAAAGCAAATCAAATTAAAAGTACGTAGAAGGAAAAAAATTGGAATAAAAAAATCAATGAAATAGAAAACAGAAAAATGATACAGAAAAATTAGTAAAACCAATAGTTTATTCTTTTAAAAGATCAACAAAATAAATAAAATGGATTGGCCAAGATTAAAATAGAGAAGAAACAAAAAGTCAAACTTTGCAATTAAAGGGAGGACATCACTACAGACCCTACAGGAGTACAGCAGGAAGACAGAAACAGGGACAACTGCATGAACAGACATATTTCCAGAAAGACACAATTTATTGCAATTTACTTGAGAAAAATTAGAAAATATGAAGAGACTAATAATCAAGCAAAGAAGTTGAATTTATAAGTAAAAATTTTTCCACAAAGGAAAGATGAGCTTTAGACACTTTCCTTGGTTAGTTTTATCAAGCATATGAGGAGGAAAAAATATCAACTATATACAAACCCTTTCAGAAAATAGAAGTGAGAGCATTTTATAATTAATTTTATGAGACCAGCATTATGATACAAAAATTAAATTAAAGATCACAAAAACTAAAACGAAAGATTAAAATACCCTTTAAACATAGATGGAAAAGTACTTAACATAATTTTAGCAAACAAAATCACAAAAAATTATGCAACATGACCAAATGGATTTTATCCCAGGAAGAGAAGGTGGGTTTAACATTTGAAAAAATCAATGAATGTAATGCACCATATTAATAGAATAAAGGACAACCACCACATGACCATTTTAATGGATGCAGAAAAATAATTTGTCAAATCCAACATACATTCATGATAAAAACTCAAACAAAAGGCATCTATGAAAAATTTGTTTGACAAGCAGCAGTAGCAATAAGGAAACAAAATAAAGACATACAGATTGCAAGGAAAGAAGTAAAACCACCTTTATTTGAAAATGACCTAATATTGTATATATAAAATCATAAGAAATCAAAATAAACAAACAAAAAACTACTGGTACTAGTAAGAAAGTTCAATAAGATCAATCTATAAAAATCAATTGCATTGTACATTAGCAACACAATCAAAAAATGAAATCCTAAAAATTACATTCACAATAACATCAAAAAGAATAAAACGCTAAAATAAATTTACAAGAAGTGTAAGACCTTTAAGTTTAAAACTACACATTATTTCTGAGAAATATTTAAGAAGAGTAAATAAATGGCAAGGTATATAATGTTTAATGGATAAAATATTCAATATTGTAGGAGGCAATCCTACTCAATTGGATTATAGTCAATGTAAACTCTTATCAAATTCCCAACAGGCAATTTTGAGGAAACTGAAATGCAGATACTGAAATTAATATGGAAATACAAAGGCTCTAGAACGTCTTAAACAATTTTGAAAAAGAAGAGAGTTGGAGGACTTGCATTACCAGATTTTGAAACTTACCCTGAAGTTCAGTAATAAAGGTGGGGTAGTATTGAAGAAAGGATAAACACACAGGTCAGTGGATTAGAACTGAGAGTCCAGAAATAAACCCATACATTTTACTGCCAAGGCAATTTAATAAGAAATAAGTATAGCCTTTTCAACAAATGGTGCTGGAGCAATTCTGTATCCAAATGCTAAAACATGAAAATAAACTTAGATCCTTACCTCATACCACAAATGAAAATGAACTCAAAATGAATCATATTCATATTATAAGAGCTAAAATTATAAAATTTCTACAATACAACATAGGAGATCTTGGGTTATACAAAATTTTTAGATATTCCACCAAAAGCATAATCCACTAAAAAATTAGTTGTATTTTATCAAAATTAAAAACTTTCGCTCTTCAAAAGAAACCTCTAAGAAAATCAAAATACAAGCCACAGACTAGAAGAAAATATTTGCATATCAAATATTTGCTAAAAGACTTGTGTCCAGGAGATATAAAGACCTTCTACAACTCAATAACAATAATGATATAGACAACTAAAAAATTAAAAAATGGGTAAAATATTTGAACACAAGGGTCACCAAAGAAGACTTACACATGGTTCATAAGTACATGAAAATATGCTTAACGTTATTTGTTATCAGGAAAGTGCTAATTAATGCAATGCAGAGGTACTATTTACAATGACTATTTAAAAAGATAGATAATGCCAAGTGTTGATGAACATGTGGAACAACTGGACCTTGAATGCATTGTTGGAGGTAATATAAATGATGCAGACACTTTAGAAAATAGTTTGACAGTTGAAAATTTAAATATACACTTTCCACATGACCCAATATTTCCACTTCTTGGTATGCAGCCAAGGGAAATGAAAATATATTCTCATACAAAAACATGTATGCAGAATTCATAGCCACATTATTCATAATTGCCAAGCATTGCAAACAGCTCAGCTGCCCATCAGCTGGTGAGTAGGCAAGCAAACCAATGGAATTGCTACTCAGGCGTAACAAGAAGCAAACTTCTGATACATGCAATAACACAGACAGTTCCTGGACCATTATTGCAAGTCAGAGAAGCTAGATTCAAAGGCTAAAAACTGTGTGATTGCTTTGTATGACATTTTGGAAAAGGAAAAACTATAGGGACAAAAATAGGTTAGTGGGGGGTGGGTAGATGAAAGACCTGGTGCCTGTGTGCACTGGTCTTAAGGAGAGGGTCAAAAGTTGCAGGTGGTCAGCCAGACGTGGTGCCGCACACCTGTGGTCCCAACTACTACAGAGGCTAATGCAGGAGGATCACTTGAACCCAGGAGTTGGAGGCTGCAGTGAGCTATGATGATGCCACTGCACTCTATCTGGGACAACAAAGTGAGACTCTGTCTCTAAAAAATAAATAAATAAACAAAATTTAACAAAGAAAGAGATAGTTGCCGGTGGAGCTCTCAAGTCCAGAGCGCCTGGTCTACACAGGGTTCAGCTTTGCTGCAGCTGCCTCTACATCTCCCAGCCAGGCCGGAGAGGGAACAGGGAGAGCAGACACTTTCATGTACCCCATGACTGGGAGCTGAGCACCCCTTCCCCCACAGGGGATTCAAGCAAAGTGGGCGCCACAGATACCACCTGAGAAACCTTGTGGTGACTGACTTGACAGGACCTGGGCAGGGGGAAAGCCCCTGCCACCCAGCAGCCTGGCTCCACAGCCCCACCCCTGAGGCTCCCATGCTGCCACTGGGCCCCATGGCCCCACTCATGTGATTCCTGTGCTGCTGCCAGGACCTGCAGCTTTGTCCCCAAGGCTCTTGCACTGCCGCCTGGTGGGAACAGCCCCTGTAGTCCAGCACTCTGCCAGGGACCTACTAGCCTTGAGCCACCATTGTACTGAGACCTGAGTGGAGTGAACACCTACAGCCCTGACAGCCATGACTGACACCTAGATAGCCTCACCCAGCTGCCACTGCCACTGCCATGGGGAGACCTGGGGAGAGCAATCTCCCCCAACGCCAGCCTCCATGGAGAGGGACTCACACAGCCCCCTCCTAAGCTTCCCACAGCAGCCTGGGGAACAACTCACCACTCCACATGAAGATCATCCAGCATTGGCTCAGACTGTGACAATCCTGGGGGAACAGGACAACACAGATCAGCTGCCTTACAGGCTGTTAGTGCAGCTGTCCCTCTCCTGCCAGGTCAATCTTCTGGAGTAGGTCACAAAAGCACCATCTAGGGACCTCCCCTTCTTCTCACTAAGTAGGGGAGTTCCCAGCAGAGGAGAACAGGTGTGCTGCAAACCTACCTGCCCTGAGCTTAGAGAAGAGGCTTCAGATGAGAAGAAACCAGCAAAAGAACTCCGGCAACATGAGAAAACAAGCTAGCTCGACACCCCCAGTGGAGCACCATAGATCTACAGCAATGGACCCCAAACAAAAGGACATTGTCAAAATGTCAGAAGTGGAATTCAAAATAAGGCTGGAAAATAAGATGAGTGGGATTGAAGAGAAAGTTGAAAAACAACACAAAGAAGCCAAAAAAAAAATTTCAGGAAAGCAATGAAAAAAATGAAAAAGGTTGCTAAAGAGCTAGAAAACATAAGAAAGAATATAGCAGAACTTAAAGAAATGAATGAGTCATTTAGAGAATTTCAAAATACAGCGGAAAGCTTTAACAACAGCCCAGGCCAAGGAGATGAAAGATCTCAGAGCTTGAAGACAAGGCTTCTGAACTAACCCAGACCATCACAGATGCAGCAGAAAGAAGAAGGAAGAATGAACAATCACTCAGAGAAATATGGGACCATGCAAAGCAGGCCAATATACAAATTGTAGGTATCTCTCAGGTAGAAGAAAAAAGAGCAAAAGCATGGAAAACCTATTTAAGGGAATTATTGAGGAAAACTTCCCTGGTATCACCAGAGATTCAGATATCCAGATACAAGATGGTCATCAAACACCAGAAAGATTCACAGCAAATACGACATCTTCAAGACACACAGTCATCAACCTGGGCAAAGCCAAAGTGAAGGAGAAAATTGCATAAGCTACAAGACTAAGGCAACAACCAACCTACAGAGGAAAACCCATCAGGCTAATGGCAGATTTCTCAGCGGAGACCTTACAAGCCAGAAGGGAGTGGGGCTCCGTTTTTAACCTTCTTAAACAGAACAATTGTCAGCCAAGAATTTTGTATTCTGCAAAACTAAGTTTCATAAATGACAGAGAAATAAACACTTTTCCTGACAAGCAAACACTGATGGAATTTGTCACTGCTGGTGCTGCCCTACAGGAAATGCTCAAAACTGCATTATACATTGAACAGCACACTGTAAAAAGCCTGAAAGTTAAAGCTCACAGCTCTTATAAAACAATAGCACAAGATGGAAAACAAAACAACAAGGTATTATGCAATATGATGAACAGAAATGTATTCCACGTGTCAATACTAATACTGAACATGAATGGTCTGAATGCCCCACTTAAAAGACAAACTGGCTGAATGGATGAAAAAACACATCTCAGGTGTATGCTGTCTCCAAGAAACACATCTGCCTCACAAGGACTCACGCAGACTCAAAGCAAAGGGATGGAAAAAAACATTCCACACAAGTGGAAACCAAAAACTAGCAGGTGTAGCCATTCTCATATCAGATAAAACACACTTTAAATCAACAATGGTAAAACAAATATAATGATGTTCATCATATAATGGTAAAGGGAGTGATTCAACAAGAAGACATAACAATCTTAAATATATATGCACCTAACACAGGAGCTCCCAGAGTCATAAAGAAAATTCTACTTTCAAGCAAAGAAATAAACAATAGCATCATAACTGCTAGGGACTTCAACATCCCACTGACAGAACCGGACAGATCATTAAGAAAATCAATAAAGAAACACTGGACTTAAACAGGACTCTATAACAAATGGACCTAACAGACATTTACAGAACATTTTATCCCAAAACTATGAAAAATACATTCTTCTTATCAGCACATGGGACATTTGCCATGATTTAGCATATCTTAGGCCACAAAACAAGTCTCAGTGAATCAAAAAAAAAAAAAAAAAGACTCCCAGAATTGATAAATAAATTCAGCAAAGTCTCAGGTTACAAAATCAATGTATACAAATCAGTAGCATCTCTATATGCTAATAACAGCCAAGCTGAGAGTAAAATCCAGGACTCAATTCCATTTACAATAGCTACAAAGAAACTAAAATACCTAGGAATACACTTAACCAAGGAGGTGAAAGATCTCTACAAGGGGAACTATGGAACACTAATGACAGAAATCATAGGTGACAGAAAAAAATGGAAAAGCATCCCATGCTCATGGATTGGTAGAATAAACATCATTAAAATGTCCATTCTGCCCAAAGTGATTTACAATGATTACAATGCAATCCCTATCAAAATACCAATGTCATATTTCACAGATCTAGAAAAAATAATTCTATGCTTCATTTGGAATAAAAAAAGAGCCTGAGTAGCCAAAGCAATCTTAAGCTAAAAGAACAAATCTGGAGGCATCACATTACCTGATTTCAAATTATACTACAAAGCTATAGTCACCAAAACAGCATGGTACTAGTATAAAAGTAGAGACACAGACCAAGGGAAGAGAATAGGGAACCCAGAAATAAAACCATCTACCTACAACCAACTGATCTTTGACAAAGCAGACAACAACATACACTGGGGAAAAGAAGTCCTATTCAATAAATGGTCTTGGGAAAACTGAATAGCCATGTGCAGAAGAATGAAACAGGACCCCTATCTCTCACCATATACAAAAGTCAATTCAAGATGGACAAAAGACTTAAATATAAGGCATGAAACCATAAAAATTCTAGAGGAAATCATAGGAAAACACGCTTCTAGACATCGGCCTAGGCAAAGAATTTATGACTAAGGCCCCAAAGGCAAATACAGCAATAACAAAAATAAACTTTTTAATTAAATTTGAAAGTTTCCATGCAGCAAAGGAATCAATCAACAGAGTAAATAGCCTACAGAATGGGGGAAAGTGTTTGCAAGCTATACATCCAGTAAAGGGCTAATGTCCAGAACATACAAAGAACTCAAACAAATCAGCAAGGGGAAAAAATTTAAAAAACCACTCAACTCCATCACAAAATAGGCAAAAGAAATGAGCAAAAGTTTTCCAAAAGAACATAGACAAATGGCCAAGAGACGTACAAAAAAAATGGTCAACGTCACTACTCATCAGGGAAATGCAAATTAAAACCACAATGAGATATCACCTTACCCCGGTCAGAATGACCTTTATTAAAAAGTCAAAAAACAGCAGATGCTGGCGGGGATGCAGAGAGAAAGGAATGCTTATACGTTGTTGGTGGGACTGCAAATTAGTACAACCTCTATGTGAAACAGTGTGGAGATTCCTCAAAGAAATAGATGTAGACCTAACATTCGATCTAGTAATCCCACTATTGGGTATTTACCCAAAGCAAAACAAGTCATTCTATCAAAAAGACACCTGCACTTGAATGTTTATCACAGCACAATTCACAATTGCAAAGATGTAGAATCAACCTAAGTGCCCATCAATTCATGAGTGGATTAAGAAAATGTGGTGTATATATATACCATGAGTACTACTTAGTCTTAAAACAGAATGAAATAATGTCTTTTGCAGCAACTTGGATGGAAATAGAGACCATTATCCTAAGTGAAGTATCTCAGGAATGGAAAAACAAACATCACACATTCTCACTAATAAGTGGGAGCTAATTGATGGGCACACACAGGCACAAAGAGATGTAAAGGACATTGGAAACCCAGAAGGGGGGAGGAGGGTAAACACTTACCTATCAGGTACAATGAACAACATTATGGTGATGGGCACACTAAAAGCCCCAACTTAGGCATTATACAAGGTATCCATGTAACAAAAACATTTGTACTCCCTTAATATTTTGAAATTTAAAAAAAAAATAGGTCAGTGGTTGCCACAGGCTAGGGTTTGGACAAGGGACTGACAACCAAGGTGCCCAAGGGGACTCTGTGGGTGATGGAACTGTTCTGTATCTCAATTGCTCTAATGGTTAATGACTATGTACGGTTCTCCCAAATCCATAACACGGTACAAAAGGTGAATTTTGCTGTATGCAAAGTATGCCTCAATAACTCTGGGAAAAGAGCAAACATGAATAAATGCCCACCTGGCTCTGCCCGTTGCAGGCTTGTTGATCACCTCCCTTGCCTGGCTGCAAGGTCCAGGGCCCTGAGCAGCAGCTGCAGCTGAGAGAGGGCAGATCCAAAGACCGTGGGCTCCAGGGTCTGAGAGTCTCCACCCTCAGAATGTTTTCATTCTCAGCATCTGAACACCTGTGAGCCTGTTCTTCATCTGCAGAACCTGGATAAGTCCTTTCTTACCAACAGGTGGCTCAAGGTGCCGGGCATGTGGGAGGTGCTGGCTTTTTCTATTATTGGAGGGCTACTAGTTTCCTCCCAGGGCTGCTGTAACACAGTTCCACAGACCGGGTGCCGTACACGACAGAAACTTACTGCCTCACAGTTCTGGAGACTAGAAGTCCGAGATCAAGGCGTGGGCAGGGGTGGTTCCTTCTGTGAGGCTGTGAGGGAGAAGCTGTTCCAGCACTTTCCCAGCTTCCGGGGGTTGCTGGCAATCCTTGGTGTTCCCAGGCTTGGCTGTGTCCCCCGATCTCTGCTCTGTCTTCACTTGGCCCCCCTCCATGTGCGTGCCTGTCTCTGGGCCCAAATGTCCCCTTTTAAGACCCGAGTCATACGGGGTGGGCCCAGCCTCCTCCAACATGAATTCATTTATAACCATGTACAGCTTCAAGGACCCAGTGTCCACACAAGGTCACATTCTGAGGTAGTGGAGGTTAGGACCTCAACATACAAATTTGCTGGGGACACAACTTAGCCCACACCAAGGACCTAGCCCACAATGAAGGGGAATCGCTGAGTTGTGAACGAGAACTTCCCAGATATGCAGTGAGGACAGCAAAGGTACAAATCATCAGGCTTTACCGGACCCGGCCGCTCCTGACCCCGCAGCGCACTAGAAACAGCCCCAGGACACCGCAGGGAGGGCTCCCTGCACAAGGCCAGCCGCCCGGGCCCTTCGTCCCCACTTCCGCAAACCTTGCTTGACTCTGTCTGTTTACAAACTGTGCCTGAGCAGACGCCAGTGCAGTTAACGCCAGCCCAAGCCGCCACCTCGCCTGCTGGGCTCTGCAACTCCCGCCTGAGCACTTGCGAGTGGGGCCCTGGGCCGGGGTGCAGTTGTGCAGGGCCCCCGGGGCCTGGGGACACTGCATCCCGCATGCCCCGGCCAGACAGCCCCTGGGGCAGCTGCGCTAACCCCAGCCCCTGGAAAGTTGGCTCTGTGATTTTTAATTGAATGTTTTCAAAGGTCATACACAAGCCTGGAGGCAATGTGCTCTCAGAGCTCACGGTTTTACAAATTAGAGAAAAAACAAAATAAAATAAATGAAAAGTCTTTTAATTCTCTCTCTCTTCTCACTGTACTTTATGACAAGACAGAATAATTGCCACTGTGTCGGAGAAAGCCTGTGAACATGCTGCAAAATAGTGCCTCCAAGTCCCAGGGACCTGGTCACTTCCAGAGAGAGAATCTGCACAGCCAGTCCCACGACCTGCCCTAAACCCCAAGGCCCGGCAGGCCCAGGACGCCGCAGCCCTGACTGTGCCCTCCCTGCGCCCACTCACCTTGGCAAAGGCCCCGCTGACCTGTTTTAAGAGTTTGCCATCCATGCCCCTTCCATGGATGGGCTGAACCAAGCAGGAGGCAGGACAGATCCACAGGCCTGGCCCGGGAGTGGACATCACCGCACCACAGCCACCACAGCCACCACACCTCTGCACCCTCAGTGCAGATACACACACACACAAACACACCATACACACATCACACACACTCACACCACCCAGGGACACATGCCCCCCACACACCAGACACCACATAACACACACACACACACACTACCCAGAGACTCATGCCCCACACACACCAGACACCACATAACACACACACCACACACACACATCACACATACATTAACACACACTACACACAAAACTACACCACACACACTATGCACTTCCCCCAGACCACACACACTACACTCCCCACACACACACCCCCCACACTCCCCACAGACAGACAACACACACATCACACACACCACACACCACGCACTTTGATAAGAGACTCTGCAAACTGCCCAAACGGGGCACGTCTGGTACCTGAGCCCCAAGACCCCACAGTCCAGTGGGTGTGTCCAGACCCAGCCTGACCTCCAGAGCTGTCCCCCCGGTTTTCCAAACGTCTTAGCGAGGGCTCTTTCCCTCTGGTTATGGGCGTGTGAGGGTGAACTTGCTCCCCGTCCACCCTCCAGCCTCCCAGGGGAGCCGAGGCACCTGCACGGGGCAGTGTTGGGAGGGGTAGGGGCCGAGAGGAAGAACAGCTCTGAGTCTGGGACCCGCACACCCTGAGACCAGCCCCACCTTTCCACAGCTGGTTGCCAGTAGACAATAAATCCCCTCTGGTCTCGCCCGGTGTAAGTTACCTGCCACGGAAGAAATCCTGGCCCTCAGAGGCCCAAGAACTGCGCTCGTGGAGAGCAACCGTCGGAGGGAGGACAACAGGCACCAGCTGGGCACCACCCGCGCCCTAATCCAGGTGAGACTCACCGTCAGGGGCTGCTCCCTCCAGAGCCTGGGGGCCGCAGGGTGGGCTCTGGGTGGGTGTAAGCACAGCCGGGGCCCTCAGCCCGGCCCGCGGAGAGCCCGGGAGGGAGAGCTGGCCCACGGGGCTTGGCGCAGATCTCCAGAAACGACGACCCCGAGGTGGGAGGCCCAGGGACTGTCTGAGCGTAACTCAGTTGCTCCGTGGGGGTGGAGGGTGTTCGGCAGGGAGAGTCTGTGGCCCCGCCACAGCCAGGCCCCTGGCCACACGTGCCCGGCATCCTGCCACTAACGCTTCACCAGAACCTCCACCAATTAGCTTTCCTAAAACATAAATAGGACCCTGCCCCTTCCTGCCTAAAAGCTTAAAATAACTTCCATCCTCTCGAGTGCAAACCCCTGTCAGTGCTCTGCCGTCTCTTAGCTCTACCCCTTGCGCTAAGACAGCCGCCCTCCCGTCTCCGTGAGCCCTGCGCAGGGCACAAACCTCCCGGCCCTGCCTCCCCTGGGCCTTCCAAGGCGACTTCTGAGGCAGCTCGGGCTGCTATAGCCAAATACCCCAGACCGGGGGCTTACAAACAACAGAAACTTACTGCTCACAGCCCTGGAGGCTGCAAGTCCAAGGCCAAGGCGCCAGGAGATTGGGTGCCTGGGGAGGACCGATTTCTGGTTCACAGACAGTGCCTTCTGGCTGTGCCCTCACGTGGTGGAAGGTATGAAGGACCCCCCGGGGCCTCTTCTAGAAGGACACTAACCCCGTTCATGAGGCTCCTCCCTCCTGACCTAATCACCTCCCAAATGTCCTACTTCCTAATACCATTATGCCAGGGATTGGGGCTTTAACATACAGATTTTGAGGGGAACACAAATATTCAGTCTATAGCCATGCTAGAACCTCTACCTGATGAACTCCTATTCATCTCTCAAAGCCCAGTTTAGATGCAGGTACATCCTTTCTCCTGTCAGCAGGGCTGGTGGGTCTTGCTTTTGTGTCCTCACATGCTCCGCTATTCCCCAACCACAGTGGGCCCTCCACTAAACCAAGAGCCCCACCAACACTGGGATGCTGTCTTGTTTGGTGCTACATACCCAGAGCGCGAAGCTCAGTGTCTGCCCCATGCCAAGCTCATGAGCTCTCTGTTGAACAAATGTGCGGTCCTCCAATTGCACAATTACCCTCGCAGAGAAGGCACTCAAGAATGTCACGCAGGGTTGCTCACACATGCCACCTTTGTTTAACTAGGAGGGCCCTCCCGACGTGCTGCGCTGCCTAGCATGGTGGGGAAGAGTCCGGCTCCCAGGGAGCACGTGCAGAGGTTGATCAGTGAGGTCCAGCACAGCCGGAGCACAGGGGAATGGAAGTGGACGTGCCGTCTGGGTCTAGGCTGGTGCCAGACTTTCCCTGGGGGGTGGTGGATGAGACAGAGGCTCAGGAAGGTCAGTGGTAGCTGGGAGGCCGCCAGGAAGACACCACTACAAGTCCTCAAGCCAGTGGCCTCGTGACCTCTGTAGATCTCTGGCCAAGGGGCAGTAGCTCTTCTATCTGCAGCCCGGGACCACATTTCCAGACACATGGTACCTGCCTGAAATGAGAAAGTGTGGCTCTTCTCCCCGACTCCCAGAACTCTGATTATCCATCTTGCTTGCCAAGGTGTTCGAGGTATGCCTGCCTTTTCCAAGACCCCAGGACTTGAGCGAGGAGAGGGCTTATGACTGAGGTGCTAGAGGCTGTGTTAATTGCAGATGTCATTGGAAAGAATGAGGTAGCTTCTTTAAGAGGATCCCAGCCCACTTAAACTGTTGGTGATGCTGTTTGTGGCTTGTGCCTTTAAGTAGTGAGGAAGACAAATTCTGGCTTTGATTTTCTGCATCTCAGTGGTATTTTATTTATGTTGCAACCATGTGATGTTTATGTATTTGGCAGGGCCCCTTTCTGCTCCACACAGCGCTATTGGAGTTGCTGCTAGCAGGGAGGTGACACCGTATGAATATTTTATCAGGACACGTGTGTGGGTAAGGAAAACAAGGCCCTTCAAGCTCTGACAAAGTGGACTGGATCCTGTACGAAGGAGGGGACACACAGCACCATTGTTCTCCTCTTGGACAAACAAAAGAGCTATTGTGAACCTGAATGCTTTATTAGAACACAAGGAGAAAATTAGCTCCTTTTCATCTGTCACAGCGGACAACGAAGTGCCCCCTTGGGTCTCCTCTGCAAAGTCCCGCGATGAGTCTGTGCTTCTAACCACGTTCCCCTGCAAGCACGAGGCAAGATCCAGTGGGAATTGAAGGAGCAGAAAATGGGGACAGGTAGGAAACATACCTGCATGCCTACGTCACACTGAAAGAGGAACCACAACCCCACTGTAACTTCTGGGGTTTGTCTCTGGGTTTGGGGTCTTTTTATGCACTTGTGTAAGAAACTACAGACACGAATTTAATGGACTTAGAGCTGGGTAGGGCAGTTCGGAGGCCTGGACCAAAACGCGCTTCTCTATGCTCCTCTGAACACATGGTTCATGTGACATTTAAATGATAAAAACAAAACTTTGTACACAAATATTCATAGCAGCATTATTCCCAACACCCAAAATGTGGAAACAACCCAGATGTCCATCAACTGATGAGTGGGTAAGCAGAATACGGTCCATCCTGACAATGGAACCTTACTCGGCTGTGTAAAAGGAAGGAAGCGCTGACACCTGCTGCAGCGTGGATGGCCTTGACAACGTGGTGCGCTGTGGAAGCCAGACACGGAGACCACACACTGCGTAATTCCATTGACAGGAAAAGTCCAGAGTAGGCAAATCCAGAGGCAGAAAGTAGCTTAGTGGTTGCCAGAGGCTGGGAGCAGGGGAGTGAAGAATGGTTGCTAGTGGGTCTGGAGTTTCTCTGGGGGACGGGGAAGATGTTCTGGAGTCACACAATGGTTGTGATCGCACAATACGGTGAAGGTACTAAACGTCACTAATTGTAAACGTTACTCTGTGTGTATTTTACCACAATAAAAAATGATAACTAATAATCAATTGTGTACACTATTTGTTGAGTTCTTCATATATGCTAGGCACCATGCTAAACGCCTTGTATGTTCTCCTTTACTCTTTAAATCCCTGTGGCGAAATCAGTATTCTTATCCTTGTGTTATAAATGAAGAAAGGAAGACTCCTAGAGGGGGAGCAGTCTGCTGGTAAGAAAAGAACCCCAGATTTTAGCCTAGTTCTAGCTAATGCCAAAGTCCACACTGTTACTTACAGTCCTGACAACAGAAAGGTTCCATGGTCAATGACTTTAGGGGACCCTCCTTTAAACAAGTCAAGACGACTGACCCCAGGGCATTGTACAACCTTAGAAACACTAGTGAGCATACGGAATCTCCAAGAGTGAGATTTAAGATGCTGTTTTCCCAAATGTATTTGGGTAAAGAATATTTTTTCAAGCCTCCTGTGATCATGTGAGGGGAGGTTGGCAAACACTGGTTTCAATTAGCCCCTTTTTGTTCAATTGTACCATGATAGGGAGGGCAGGCCCTTTGTTTAGAGTGACAACCAGTAAGTAGGAGGAGGCATTGGACCAGCAGGCTAGGTATGGGGGAGACAGACACAAAGCAAGACTAGGCGGCCACATCAGGTCATCCAGAGTCAGAAAGCCTGGAAGAAAAGACAATGAAGGAGGAAAAGCTTAGGAGGTAAATTCCATCACTAGAAGGTACCTTGGAGGTTGTCCAGTCCAACAACACCCACCCATCTACCTGTCTATCCATCCATCCACCCATCCTACCACACCCACTCATCCATCCTTCCATCCATCCACCCACCCTTCCATCCATCCATCCATCCACCCTTCCATCCATCCATCCATCCACCCTTCCATCCATCCATCCATCCTTCCACACATCCTTCCACCCACCCTTCCATCCATCCATCCATCCACCCTTCCATCCATCCATCCATCCACCCTTCCACATCCATCCATCCACCATCCATCCACCCTTCCCTCCATCCTCCTCCACCTTCCACTCCACCTCCATCCATCCATCCACCTTCCAACATCTCCATCCACCCTTCCACATCCATCCATCACCACCCTTCACCATCCATACACCACCCTTCCATTCCATCCATCCATCCCCTCTCCTCCCATCCACCCTTCCATCCACATCCACCATTCCATCATCCACCTCCACCTCCATTCACCATCATCCACCCCTTTCCATCCCCCATCCACCCTCACCCATCCACCCACCATCCATCCTCCACCATCCATCCATCACCATCCATCCTCCATCCCATCCACCTCCACATCCCCTTCCACCATCTCTCCATCCCTCATCCCCACCCTTCCTCACCATCCATCCACCATCACCCACTTCTCATCCATCCACCCTTCCATCCATCCATCCATCCACCCTTTCACACATCCATCCATCCATCCACCCTTCCATCCATCCATCCATCCATCCACCCTTCCATCCATCCATCCATCCACCCTTTCACACATCCATCCATCCATCCACCCCATCCATCCATCCACCCACCCTTCCATCCATCGATTCATCCATTAATCCATCCATACATCTGTTCATTCAGAATGTATATTTTGAGGGCTTTCAATGCATGTAGCACAGTTAGAATGATTAGGGTTTCAGTAGTGAAAAACGAATTTGTTTTTTACTAGAAAAGATAGACAAAAATACACAAATGGGCACAAATACAGTATGTCAGAGGTATGTGGGCTATGAAGAAAAATAAAATAGTGTCAGCAGCTAGAGAAGGATAAGTTGAGCACCCTGTGGTTGGCTGTTCCTGATGGAGTCAGCAGCAGGAATGCCTCCTGATTGAAAAGCCCTCCTTATCGGAACCAAAGTCCGCCTTCTCTAACTTTCTCCCCTTGGCACTAGCCTTGCTACGGAGGATAGATTTTCTCCTCCCACACACCAGGTAGCCGGTAACCGATCAGGTCCTCGCTGAGCCTTCTCTGTCCTACATTAGGAGCTTTAGGTTCATGGTTCCTGGCCTCACCCCCCACTCAGGATTCAATGTACATTTGCCAGATGCCTCCTGTGGGTCGAAGCCTGTATGAAGAGCTCACCTTATGAACGTAAGACCAAGCCCTGGATTTTGAGCTGTTCCCAGTCTCCAGGAGGGGAGAAATAATGACAGTGTAGTGTACAGTGGGGCGGGGGGGAATGTTCCATGTGCTCTACCCAGGACCTCCTTACTGCAGAAGCCTCTAGTCAGTCCCTCTCCAGTCACCCTATCCAGCGCTGGGTCCAGAGGGGTCTTCCTGGAACATGAGACAGAAGAC
Organism: Daubentonia madagascariensis; assembly: GCA_023783475.1. Lineage (NCBI taxonomy): Eukaryota > Metazoa > Chordata > Mammalia > Primates > Daubentoniidae > Daubentonia > Daubentonia madagascariensis. The sequence continues at coordinate 570,595 of JAKFHU010000600.1, read as the reverse complement.
CAACATCTCATCGGGGCTTGGTGGAAGGTGTTAGCTAATTATGACAAGTCCACTTTGTCATAATTTGCCCATGAGCTATTATGCAGCCTTTAAAATCATCTTGATAAATTCTGTGTAATGAAACAAAAAGTGCTTTTCATGATATTGAGTTGAAACATGAATTGCCAGGTTGAGTGTATGCAGCGGTGTGCCAGTGTGAATCTGTGTCTGCCTGCAGAAGGAGCTGGAGTTTCTTGTGGGACTGGAGGCCAGAGCGGAGGGCTGCCCGGCGCTGCCCGGCGCTGCCCGGTCCAGAGGCCTGGAGCAGCCCAGCACCGTCGGCATCATGAAGACACTCCAGGAGCCCTGGGTTCAGATCTGCTTCTTGAGCTGGAAAAGAACCGGGTTTCCCCCAAAGGTGAAGCTATTGGTCAAATCATGCTCTGAGTGGGTCTGGCTGGCGCTTAATTATACACCTGGCTGCCATTTGTAAACTCATCAGGTAATCGCTGGGGCTGGGCTGGACCCCAGGCAGACTCAGGAGTGTCACGCAGGGAGAAGAAGGCTGTGACAAGGGGCACTGAGTGCAGGAAGGGGCCTCTGCTGCCGAGTCCCCCCGTCTTCCTGGTGGTCAAGGCCTCCTTCAGGCGAGAGCCCAGTCCTGCTGCCCTGAAGCTCCACGTGTCCTTTCCATGGAGTCAATCCGCAAGTCCCAGAAAGGCCTGCTGCAGAGTGCGGTGTCGTCACACACCAAGCTGCCTCTGGCCCCCGCAGCCCAGGCGGCATGGATAACCCTTCCTTAGCCACGGAAACTGCTCCAGGTGGGCAAAGCCTGGAGGAAGCGGCTGCTTCCAGCTCTGCCTGAGTCTCCAGCCAGTGGGTCATGGCGTGTCATGGCGTGTCCCTCAGACAAGTGCACGTTTCCGAAGGGACTTCTCTACGGAATGGGGCGCACCGGGGGTTCTGAGGAACACGAGCCAGGCCCCGTCGCCAAGGAGCTCGTAGCCCAGTTTGCACAGCAGGAGTTACACGGGCCGTGCACAGAAGGCTGTACCCATCGTCCAGATGCTATGGCGGTCACATCGACGGCCAAGAGAAGTGACGCTTCAGACTCCACCCAGGAAGCGGCCTCGAGCCAGTGACATGGCAGCGGCGGGTGGGCCGCATGCCTGTTTCTGGGGAGTGGCCTGCGGCGGCCTCCTCACGCCAAGCTGCACCCCGACCCCACCCTCCTCAAGCAGCCGCGAGAAGAGGCCCCAGATCTGGGAGGCGCCTGCAGCGCCCGCGGCCGAAGGGCGGCAGAATCGGTCCACCATGAGGCGTGCGATCACCCGGGATCTAGCCCAGGCTGGTCTCCGGGGGAGAGAAAGTTCTAGAACAGGCCAGAGCAATTTCAGGCCTGCCGCTGGAGGTTGCTGTGGTCCCGGTTCCCAGGCCCGGACCCCGCGCTCCTCCTCCTCGGCCTCCTGCCCGGGCCGGGCGCTGTGCTGCTGGCAAGGGCTGAAAGGGAAGCCTGGTTGTTATTCGCGCCGCGTGTGGAGAGATCGCTATAAAGTTTTACAGCCGCAAATGCACAAGGTTCTACTGGTTTAACACTCGCCCTGCCCCGGTCCCGGCCCCTTGTCTCCGGCCTCCTCAGAGCGGGTCTCCCGCGACAGCCGGGGACGCGCAGGCCCCGGCACCCCGACCCTGGGCTCTTCCTGCCTGCGCCCCGGCCGCCCGGGACAGCTGCTTCCCGGCTTCCCCACTCACCCGCAGACGTGTCCCCAAGGCCGGTGCCGGGCCGGACGTCGCCTCGGGTGGGAGCCAGGGGTGGGCGGCACAGACGTGTGTTCTCTGAAGGAAAAGGGGAGCGATCACGAGAGAACACGCGGATGTAACTGCGGGAACAGCCCACCCACGGCTGCGGCCTGCGTGGTCACACAGGGTCACACGGGGCCCCACCCTGAGAGGGCCCATCCTCAGGTTCCAGCCCTGCCCTCCTGACCTTTGTCATGGATTTGTCACATTTTCATAATTGCGCAGGGGACGCAGATGAGGTGGGTGGTCCCGACAGGGCGAGGTACCAGGAGAAAGGTAGAGAGAGGCCAGGTCGGTGGGGACGGTGACACTTTACCCAGGGAGGAGGAGGAAGGGGCTCCCTGCCCCGTGGAGGGCCGTGGGAGCAGAGCACTGGGCGGATGGAGCGCGGGGAGCAGACGAGGGTGTGCGGGCAGAGGGCCCGCCTGGGCCACACGTGTGGAGTCTGAGAACCAGGGAGGTCATGTGGTTAGAGCAGGGTCCTCAGGGGCTGAGCACCCGGGAAGGAGTCAGCCAGAAGGGAGGGGCCAGGCCCCGGGGCTCATGGGCCAGGGCAGGGGCTTGGGGCGTATCTGGGGAATGTATCTGAGGTCCGGAGTAGGGTGAATGGCACCACCCCCCGTTGTCCTTCAGGATCTCCCTGGCTGCTGTTCAAGGCAGCCAGCAAGTGGGGAGACAGGAGCAGCAGGTGAGCCATGCAGAGGCTTCTGCGGGGGGGTTGGGGGCCCTGCTGGTCTGGAAGGCAGTGGGGAGGTGGCGGATGCCCAGGAAGGGGCTGGCCAGGGGCAGGTGGGACCAACTCCACCCCTCAGGGGCCAGCTGCTGAGATCGACCTCACGGCCCTTAGCTCAAGGGCTTCCTTTCCTCGTGCCCACATACAATGCACCTGGTGACCCAATCTGGTGGGCCTTGGGGAGATTTCTTGAACTCATCCACTTCCCATCACACTAAGTCACATACACACGGTCCAGACGGACCCTGCGGCCTTTAGTTAGGGCTGACACTTGGCTCAGCGGAGGGATCACTGGGACAGAATCTCACCTAGAGTAATCTTCAACAACCACACTGTAGTCAGCCGGCACAGGACACATGTCCTAGTCATGTCCACAGGCAGCCTGCCCGACCCCGCCCCGGGCCAGGAAGGAATGAGGGCAGAAGGCACGGCACCGTGAGGGAACCTGGCACTGGTGCTCAGCCTCTCCGCCTCCTACCCGAGGGCTGGCATAATGACATTCAGTGCCTTTTAAAACATATTGAGAGAATCCTGGTTTCATCTCCAACACAAAAAGAGCTTAGAGGTCATCATTCCTGAGTCCGCAACAAGGACAAACACTGAGCACACAGAAAATCAGCAACTTCCCTTGGATCTGTCGGAGCACCAAGGTCCAGGGCAGACTCTCGCCCCAGACAGCCGTAGAGACAGGTGGATACAGAGAAGCACAGCTGGGGTCAGCTTGTGGGGTGCATAAGCTGCTGGCACCAGGAACTTGTGGGAACACTTAACTGGTGACTGATGAATTGCTTGGGACCAAATATGAACTCACTGCAGAGCTAAAAACTCCTGAGGGCCCAGGATTTCATAGAGTTCACCTCTAGAAGCCCTACAGGTCTTGGGGCAAAGATCAGAAGATGGTGGGAAAATGGCTTCATGCATCAGAGAAGCAAAGGACAAAAGTAACCACTTTGCAATGTGCCCAGAGGGTTCTGTTCTCACCAACAAAAGCCTGCCCCCGAGGGAAGCTACTCCACCAGAGCAGAAAACTATTTTATCTGACCTCAAGCCTTGCAGTCTCACTAAGGGAAGAACGAAAAGACACACGTAGGCCCATGAAAAAACTGAAATTTAATCATAATGTTATAGAACACTTCTCCTGCCTACCAACAGGGTTCCAAGATAATAGCAGGATATTACAACTGAGAGAGTCGCAAAATACCGACTCTATTTAAGAAGGAGTTCTTAGGTAAGCCCAAAGACAACAGGAGAAGAACAAACAGACGAGGAACCTAAAGCATCTAGCTTATAAGCAGACATGAGACACGATCCAGTACCTTGGCAGACTAACATAAATCTTATGCTAAAAGCCTGGAAACTTCAGTTCCTATTGGTAGATACATCATTTCCAGCTTTCAGCAGAAAATTGCAAGACATGCCAACAGGCACGGAAAAACACAGCACAAAGAGACAAAGCATAGGAACCAACTCAGCACAGCACAGATGTTGGAATTATCTGACGGGGGATTGAAGGTAACTATAGCTGATGTGGTAGGAAGTGTGCAATGTGCAAGAGCAGAGGGGCATATAAGCAGAGAGGAAAACTCTAACAAGTAATCAAAAGGAAATTATAAAAACCAAAAGCACTTTAACAGAAATGAAGGAATGTCTTTGATGGGCTCTTTGGACAGACTGGACCTGGTCAAAGAAATAATTCATGAGACTGATCATGTGTCACTAGACACCTCACAAACTAAAACACAAAGAGAAAAAAGTGTGAACAAAACAGAACAGAATATCCAAGAACAGGGACACGACCACAAAAGGGTTGTGTGTGTGTAACGGGAGCAACAGAAAGATGAAAAAGAGAGAGGTTACAGAGTAAGAAATACTTGAAATGAGTGTGGCCGAGGAATTTCCAAAAGACACCAAACCACACATCCAGGAAGCTCAGAGAACAGCAAGCAGGATAAAAGACCAAAAATGTGCGCCTAGACACATCATAGTCCAGCCGCAGGAAACCAGAGACACAGAGACGGTCTTTAAATACACCGGGGGTGGGAAGAACAAGCAAAAACCCTGCCCTTAGAGGAGCAGCATAGGAATCACACCGGACTCCCCATCGGAAGCAGTATGAGCAAGAAGAGATTGGAGGGAAATATTTAAAGCCTTGAAAGCAAAACCCACCAACTCAGATTTCTGCATTTAGCACAAATATCCTTCAAAAGGGAAGGAGAAATATTTTTTCAGACAAACAAAACTGAGGAAATTTGTCAACAATAGACATACCCTTTAGTAGATGGTAAAAGACATTCTTCAGAGAGAAAGAAAATTACACAGATCAGAAACTCAGATCTACATAAATAAATGAAGAGTATCTGAGAAAGAAGAAAGGTAAAATGAAGTCTTTTAGTTCTTTTATTCTTAGTTTGTTTAATAGATAACTATTAAAAGTAATACCGGCAGCAACGTACTGGGTGATCACAGCACACAGACAAATGGAGTGAAGCACGGCCTGTTATAAGGAGGGAGGAGGAATTCGGAACAGTCCTGCGTTAAGGAGCCCACACTCCCACTGCACGTGAAGTGACACCCTGTCCTTCAAAGGTGGACTTAGATTAGTTGTAGACATATATTGAAAACTTTAGAGAAACCACTCTTTTTTTAAAAAAAGAAACATAATTGATATGCTAACAAAGGACAGAAAATGATATGACAGAAAAATGTTTAATTAAAATCAGAAAAGGCATAGAAAGAGGGGAAGATTAAAAATAGAAACAAAGGACAAGTGTAACGAATAAAAAGCTGTGACAAGCGTGGTGGAAGCTAATGTAGCTATATCAATATTCACTTTAAACGTGAATAGTCTGACTACACTAATTATGAATAAGATACAGTCAGAATGGATTAAAAAAAAAAGTCCCAACTATATGCTACCTACAAGAAATCCATTTTAAATATAAAGGCACAGATAAGTGAAAAGTAAAGGGATGGAGGAAGATATCCCATACTAACCCTTATCAAAATACAGCCTGAGTAGCTACATTAATTTTGGGCAAAGCAGACATGAGAATAGGAAAAAATATCATGGATAGAGAGAGACATTATATAATGACAAAAGGGTCAATTCTCCACAAATACATAAAAATCTTTAATGTGTTTACACCTAACAACAGAGCATCAACATACAACAGGCAAAAACTGATAGAACTGGAAGGAGAAATAGAAAAATCATCCACTATTAAAGTTGGAGACTTCGACACCCCTCTGTCAGTAATTGACAGATCCAGCAGGCGCAAAACCGTAAGGACACAGCTGAACTAAACAGCACCATCAGTCAACTGGATCTAATTGACATTTATGGAATACTTCACCCAACAATAGCCAAATACACATTCTCCTCAGGCTCACATGGGGCATTAACCAAGATAGACATTCTGGGCCATAAAACACACCTTAACTAATTTGAAAGAATATGAATCATAGAAAGTGTGCTTTTGGACCACAACAGAATTAAACTAGAAATCAATAACAGAAAGCTTGCTGGAAAATCTCAAAATATTTGGAGATTAAACAACACACGGGCCAAAGAAATCTCAAGAGAAATTTCAAAATATTTTTAAGAAAATGAAAATGCAACCTACCAAAGTCTGTGAGAGGGAACGAAGGCAGTGCTTACAGGGAAATTTATAGTACTGAATGTATATATTAGAAAAGAAGATCTCAAATCAATAATCTAAGTTTCCACCTTAGGAAGCTCTAAAGAGAAGAGCAAATTAAATTTAAAGTAAGCAGAAGAAAATACTAATAAAATTAGTGCAGAAATCAATACATTTAAAATAGAAAATCAACAGAGAAAAATCAATGACACTAAAAGCTGGTTCTTTGAAAAGATCAATAAAAGTGATAAACCGTTAGCCAGGCTAACCACGAAATAAAGACAGGCAGATCGGCACCATCAGAGGCCAGAGAAAGGGCATTACCACTGATCTCATGGGCAGTAAAAAGGTAATAAAGAAATATTATGAACAACTCTGTGCCCACCACTAGTTGGCAAATCTAGTTCTTTACTCCTCTTCAATAGAGTAGTGAAGTCCTAGTTAATGCAATAAGACAAGGAAAAAAAATGAAAGCTGTACAGATTGGGAAAGAAGAAATAAAATGGTCCTTATTTACAGGTGTCATGATTGCCTATATAGAAAATTCTAAATAAACATACACACACCCCTCCTGGAACTTATAAGCGTAAAGCAAAGTTGCAGGGCCCAGGGTCGACATACAAAAGGCAACTGCCTTCCTGTATATGCTATCTATGGGCAATGAACAATTGCAATTTAAAATTTAAAACAGCATTTACAGTAGCACCAAAACTGAAATACTTAGGCATAAATCTAACAAAATTTGTATAGGATGTGAGGAAAAAACCTCTTGTGGAAAAAAATCTGGACGATCAAAGTAGATGGAGATATGTTCCCTCTCCATGGATAAGAGGTCCCAATATTGTTTGTGTCAGTTTTTCTCACTTTCATGTATAGATTCAATGCAGTCCCCCCAAAATTCTAGCATGTTATTTTGTGGATAGCTACAAACCGATTCCCAATTTCATATGGAAAGGCAAAAACCCAGAATAGTAAACACAGCACTGAAGAAGAAGAACGAAGTTGGAGGACTGACGCCACCCAGGCCCAGGACACACCACGAAGACGCAGCAGTCAGGGGCTGGCGCTAGAGAGGTGGACACAAACGGGTCAGTGGGACAGCACAGACAGCCCAGAAACAGACCCACACAAACGCAGGCACCTGCCCTTTGACAGCAAGCAAAAGCATTTCAAAGAAGAATGACTGGAGCAATTAGACACCTACCTGCAAAAGAAAAGAAAGAATTTAGACACAGACCTCGCATCTTTCACAAAAACTAACTCAAAACAGATCATAGGTCTAAGTGTAAAACACAAAACTATAAAACTTCTAGAAGACAATATAGGAGAAAATCCAGATAACCGTGGGCTTGGAGATGACTTTTTAGATGCAATGCCAAAGGTACGACCCATGAAAGAAAAATTGGTATGTTGGATTTCATTGAAATTTGAAACTTTTTCACTGAAAAAGACACTGTTAAGAGAAAGAAAAGTCAAGCCACAGACTGGGAAACAATTGTTGCAAAACATATATCTGATAAAGGACTTGTATTTTAAACATGTAAAGACATTGTTACACTCAATTTCTCAAAACTGTGAAACTCAACAATAAGAAAACAAACCCAATTTTAAAAACGAACAAGAGATCTGAGCAGGTATCTCACCATAGGAGATATACAAATGGCAAATACACGTATACACAGACGTTCCGTACCGTATGTCATTAGGGAATTGCAAATTAAAACAACAGTGAATACTACTACCCACTATTAGAATGACTCAAATCCAACTGACAATAACAAATGCTGGTGAGCATGTGGAGCAAGAGGAGCTCTTGTTAATTGCTGGTGAAATGCAAAATGGCGCAGCCACTGTGCAGGAGAATGGCCAGTCCTTACCAAGGTGCGTGCACATTAAACATAGTCTTACCACACAATTAGTAATTGTGTCTTAGAGAAACAAAACCTTCACATGACTGTCTACAGCAGTTTTATTCATAATTGCCCCAAACTGGAAGCAACTAAGATGTCCCCAGGTAAAGGGATTGTTCTTGTGGAGAAACTATACCGAATGATACAGTAGTGGGTGGTACGTCCTTATGCATTTGTTAAAGCCCAGAGAAATTTACATACAACACAGGGTGAACCTGAATGTAAACTATGGATTTTAGTTAATAATAATTTATCAATATTGGCTCATTACTTGCAACAAGTATAGCACACTGGTGCGGGACATTACTAACAGAGGGAAGTATGCAAGGGGGGGCACATGTGGGGATGCTGTACTGTCTGTTTGATACTTCTGTAAATCTAAAAAATCAAGTCTATTAATTAAAAAAATATATACTGAGAAACTGTGTCAGGTTTACAAAGATGAAATGACTAGACAGACACAGCCACTGCCTTTAACGACTCACTGGGAGCAGAGACAGCAGCTTAAGCCAGCAATTGCGGAGAGTGTGAACAGACCCCGAAAGGAAGAGTAGGAGACAGGGAGAGCCCGGGATAGAACACTGAGCTTCATGAGGAACGGAGGCCAGAGAAGGACATCTGTGAACTATTGAGTGTTAAAAAAATACAAATCAGTTGTTATTGTTGGGGTTGTTACTGCTCTTGTGACGACATCTCATTTACCAGATTTCAATATTTACGTTACTCAGCTTTGTAGCTTTATATATCTTCCCTTCAAGAGCTCAAGAAAGCAGGAAATACGGATTTTATTTTAAGTGTTGTGGAAAGCCATTGGATAATTATAATCACGGGAGTTTGAAATATCATTCTGGCTGCTCTCTGATCAAAGAATGGAGGGGAAAGTGTGGAGGGAGATGCGGAGGCCAAGTCTCCTGTGCAGCAAGGCTGATGCGGCGGCGCTGGGCTGTGGCAATGGAGACAGAGCGGGTGGAGAGACTCAGGCGTATCCTGGAGGAAAAGTCAACTTGCCGGATCAAAAGACCACATGGGCCGTCGAGGGATGGAGATTTCAGTGATGACTCCTAGATGTTTGGCTTGAGCAATTGGTGAATGATGTTTACCAATCTGAGGAAGACCAGGATCAAAAAAAAGTTAGCATGGGTTAACAAAAATCAGTTTTCTTTTGTCCACATTAAGCTTGAGTTGTATATTTTACATGTATGTGGAGATGTTATATCAGCTGCTTGTTACAAAATTATCACACGTGGGCCACTAAGATACTGATGTTCACTTGAAAGATTATAGAACACCCCCTAAATAATATCAGCAAACCAACAGGGCTCCCATGTAATAGTGGATTATAGCTGAAAGAGCTGCAAGGCACAGACTCTGTTTAAGAAGGAGTATTTAGGGAAACCCAAAGACAGCAGGAGAGACAAACATAAGGTGTTCTCTCTGAAGAGGATTACTTAGGGAAGCCCAAAGCCCAGAGAGGACACACAAACAAGGATGTTAGAGGGATTGGAAACCTCTAACACCTATAGCAAACATGAAACAGAGTCTAACTCCTAGCAAAATTAATATAAATCTTGAAATTAAAGGCCAAATTACCTCAGTTACTATGATTTGATCCAATCTATCTAACTTTCAACAAAAAAATTACAAGGCTTGTCAAAGGCTATAATTTGTTTGAGGAAACAAAATAATCACGAGACATAGGTTCAGATATGATAAAAAGTTGGAAATATCAGGTAGGGAATTTAAATAACTATAATTAATGTCTTACAGGCTCTAATAAAAGCTAGACGACATGCAACAACAAGTGGGTAAGGTAAGAAGGGAGATGGAAACTCTTACAAATTAAAAGGATATGCTGGAAGTAAACAATGCAGCACAGAAATAAAGAATATTTTCAATAGGCTCATTGGTAGACCTGACACAGTTGAGACAAGCATCATCAAACTTGAATATAGGTGAATAGAAACTTCTCAAACTAAAATGTAAAGATATAATAAGAATGGGGGGGAGAGCAGAATATCAAAAAACTGTGGAACAATATCCAAAGATACAACATACACATAAGTGAAATCCCAGAAAGAAAGAATGAACCAGAAGGAAATATTTGAAGTAATAATGGCCAAGAACATTCCAAAATTCATGGCAGACACTAAACCATGTTATGGACTGAATTATGTTTCCCCAATAATTATATGTTGAAGCCCTAATTGCGACTGTATTTGGAGACAGGGGCTTTAAAGAGATGATGAAGTTAAAATGAGGCTGTTAGGGTTGGTCCTAACCCAATCTGACTGGTGTCCTAATAAGAAGAGGAAGTTTGGACACACAAAGAGAGGCACCATGGGCACCCGTGCACAAAAGGATGGACATGCGAAGAGGGAGCGAGACAGTGGCCATCTGCAAGCCTGGGAGAGAGACCTGCCAGCACCTCCTGAACTTTCAGACACTGGAGCTGTAAGAGAACAAAGCTCTGTTTTTCCAGCTGCCCTGTCTGTGGTTATCTTGTTATGGCAGCCCAAGCAGACTAAAACAACACAGATCCAGAAACCACCGAGCAAGGTATTTTAAAGAGTACTTAAAAACAAAGAACAACAACTATAAAAACACCTGCAGAAAAGGGGGCAGAGCAAGTCCGAGGGATGGGTCGAGAATTGTAGAAAACGTCTCGTCAGAAACCACGCAGGAAAGAAAAGAGTGGAGTAAGATCTTTAAAGTGGTGAAAGAAAAAAATACAACAATATCCAGCAAATTTACCCCTCGAAAGTGAATGAGAACACCTCCCAGAACAAACCAAACGGAATGCACGCTAACAGGCCTTTCTGCAAGAAAGGGAAAAGAAATTTTTCAGAGAAAAGGAACACGATACGGGTCAGAACATAAAGAAAGGAAGTGTGCCAGAAGAAACAAATGGTGGCTTAATAAAGGCTTTTATTTTTTATTCTTAATTTATCTAAAAGATAACTTTTTGCTTGAAATAATAACAGTAACAATGCCTCGGATGATTATAGTATATGGATGTGTCGCATCCGTGACGGGAAGTTGGAGAATAACCACACAACGTGGGAAGCAGTACAGTGTCACTAGAAGGTGATTTCAAACATGTAACAATATGTATTAAAACTCTAGGACAATCTTTAAAAAGAGTATAATTGATATGCTAAGCAAGGGTATGAAATTAAGTTATGTAAAATGCTCAGTTAAAACCAGAAAAGGCAGAAAAAACAGAGAAAAGACAAAGAAAAAAGGACAAATATAACAAGCAGAAAATGTTACAAATATGGTAGCTATTAATCCAACTACAGCAATAGTTACTTTAAATGGGAATGGTCTAAACACAGCAGTTCAGAGACAGAGAGAACCTTAGTAGATTACAAAAAAAAATATCCAATTTCAGCAGGTCCTCAAATAACATCCTTTTGTTCTATGTTGTTTTGTGATAACATCGATGAGAAAAAAGTCGACCCCCAGGCAGGGCCACTGTCTGAGGCATTTGCACATTCTCCCCATTTGGGGGGGGGGGTCCTCTGGATGCTCAGTTTCCTCCCACATCCCCAAGATGTGCACGTTAGGTTAATAGGCATGTCTGAATTGTCACAGTCTACACGAGGGTGGGTGGCTGTGCTCGCCCGTGGGAGAGTGTCCAGTCCAGGGTTGGCTCCTGCCTGGCGCCCTGAGCTGCCAGGACGGGCTCTGGCCACCTGCAACCCTGAACTGGAATCCTTGGGTAAATAATTATCTTAATTCTTTCTATTAATCTTTCTTAAATGTATGTAGTGTTCACATTTATCTCAGTGTTTAATATTTATGTTTTGGGTCTTTATTTAGAAGTTTGGTGATGTTTTTTGCCCAGAAATACGCCGTAGGAACTTAACTCTTGTTTATATCAATTAGCCTGTGGTAACACTGGTTTCATTACACATCATTTCACTTGAAGTTGCAGTTTCTAGGAACCTACCGACGGCATTCAGTGAGGACTTACTGTGTGTGTTGTCTACAAGAAATCCTATTTTAAGTATAAAGACTAGAATACATTGAAAGTAAAAGGATGGAGAAAGATGTACCAAACTGACTTCAATAAAAAGAAGATGGGGGAGCAGCTATGTTATCTTCAGACACAGCAGACTTCAGAGCAAGGAAAATGACCAGGGACAAAGAGGGGTGTCACATGGCAAGAAAGGGGCCATTCTTCACAAATACATAACAACCCTTACAAGACACACTCAAATACACAAGGTAACACCTGGTAGAACTAAAAGGGAAATAGATCCACTGTGACATCTGGAGCCAGTGACGGATGCAGCACATCAGGACATAGTTGTGCTGGGCGGCTCTATAATCAACTTGGTTTAATTGACATTTATAGAATATTTCAGACAAAAACAGCAGAACACACTTTCTTCTCAAGTTCAAATGGAACATTCACCAAGGCTGTAAACACACCTTAACAAATTTTAAAAAATAGAAATAGACAGACTATGTTCTCAGACTACAATAAAATTAAATTAGAAATAAATGGCAGAAAAATAGCTGGAAAATACCAAATTATTTGCACACTAAACAACACACTTCTAAGTAGCACATTGGTCAAAGAAGAAGGCTCAAGAGAAGTTGAAAAGAACTAAATGGGATGGAAATACAATATACCAAAGGGACATGCTCTAAAACAGTGGTCTCCAACCTTTTTGGCACGAGGGACTGGTTTCATGGAAGACAATTTACCATGGACGGGGGTTGGGGGGATGGTTTCAGGATGATTCAAGTGCATGACATTTATTGTGCAGTCAAACCTTTCTGCTAACAATAATCTGTATTTGCAGCCGCTCTCCAGAGCTAGCATCACCACCTCAGCTCCACCTCAGATCACCAGGCATTAGATTCCCATAAGGAGCCGCAACCTGGATCCCTCCCGTGCGCAGTTTACAGTAGGGTTTGTGCTCCTATGAGAATCTAATGACACCACTGATCTGACAGGAGGCAGAGCTCAGGCAGTGACGTGGGCGATGGGGAGCAGCTGTAAACACAGATGAAGCTTCGCTCACTCACCTGCTGCTCACCTCCTGCCGTGCAGCCCGGTTCCTAACAGGCCACAGACTGGTACTGGTCCACAGCCCCGGGGCCGCAGCTCTAAAAGACCTGATCGTACCCTTCAACACAGTCAAGGTCATTAGACATGAGGAAAGTCTGAAAAACTGTCAGAGGAACCTGAGGGGATGTGATAACTCAACACAATGTGGGATCCTAGAACAGAAACACAACATCAGTTAACAACCAGAACAAGCTGAAAGCAGTATAGATTTTAGATAATAATACTGTATAATATTGATTCATTAATTATAATAAACGCACTACATTAATGTAAGTTAATAATAGGGGGAATGGGATGTGGTATTTATCCCATATACAGCGGGAAGTCACTATATCTTTGCGACTTTCTTGTGAACCTAAAACTGTTCTACATTTTTTAAAAGTTTATTTTATAAAAAATACAACACTGCAATTTGTGGGATGCAGTGAAAGTCGTATTTAGAGGGAAATTTATAGCATTGAACGCGCACACTGGGCAAGAAGGGAGATGTACAGGCAATCAGCTGTTCTTCCGTCTTAGGAAACTAGAGAAAGCAATCGAAGCCCAAACAGGTAGAAAATAAATAAATAATAAAAATTACAGCAGAAATCAATGAATTTTAAAAATTAGAAAACAACACAGAAAATCAATGAAACCAAAAATAGGTTTTTTAAAAAGATCAATAAAATTGAAAACCTCTAGCTACTCTAACCAAGAAAATAAGAGAGAAGATATAAATTACTAACCCCAGAAATGAGAGTGCAGTGGCCACACAGGACCCCACAGGCATCAAGAAGATAATAAAGGAATACCATGAACTATGCCCACAAATTGGATAACTTAAATGAAATGGACCAGTTCCTCAAAGGCCACAAACCATCGAAATTCACATAAGGAGAAACAGATAACCTGAATGGCTTCATATCTATTAAAGAAATTAAATCAATAATTAATAACCTTCCAAAAAACAAAGCACCAAGCCCAGATGGTTCACTCGTGAATTCTATGAAACTTTTAAGAAAGAATTGATACCAATTCTTCACATTCCTGCCAGAAACTAGAATCAGAGGGACCACTTTCTAATTCACCCTATGAGATCAACTTTACCCTAATAACAAACCATTTAAAGATGTAATGAGAAAGGAAAACTGCAGATGAATACGTCTCATAAGCGTAGATGCAAATAACCTCAACAGAACATTAGCAAGTTGAATCCAACGAAGGATAAGATGAATTGTATACCACAGCCAAGTGGGACTTACTCCAAGTGTGAATTCTATTCCTTTTTCAAAATTCCTCACTTCCTTGTTGACTTTTTGAACCTCTTAATAATTTGCGGTTTCTACCTTATATAATTGTTGTCTTCAGGGGGATTGTTGGAGCAAATTCCTTAGCTACCCATAATCCTGTCTTTACTAATCTTTGAATTTCCAGCACGTGATAAAGTGCTTGGCACTTAGCAGGTGCTCATTAAATATTTGGCAAATGATTAAGTAAACACATGATGAAATAATATGTCTTTTTAAAATTTTTTATAGTGATTGCAATACATAAATAAAAGTTTTCTTACTTTATCTCGTCTCTGAGCTTCTGAAACGTGGGACTGTTGTTCCTTCTCATTGCATCCAGTGGGTGCTCAGCCATGAATTCGTCCTGCATTGAGATGGCTGGAGCGGAGCTGCCCAGAAGACAGTCTGAGTGAGAAAGGCTTGTATTCTCTTCACACAAGCGTGTGCTTTTGCATCTAGTGACTTGATTTGAGCTGAGTTGATTATGTTCAGATTAGAGGGAGTAGAGAGGTCGGGGGGAGGGGAGAGAGGCCGTTAAATTACAATGAGCCCTGAGAGTTGAATAGGGGACTCCAGAGAGAGTGTTTCCAGGAAGCAGCATGTGCCAAGGCCCTGAGGCGGACAGCGCACAGCCTTCCAGAGAGGCTGGAGGGCAGACAGGGAGAGGCCCCTCCCAGGGAGGAGGAGCAGGTGGGGACATCAGGAAGCCACATGGGGCCTGAAGGCCACTAGAGACCTGTGCACTCATCTAAGAACAGGGCAATCATGGAAGGAAACCAAGCAGTGAGAAAGCCAGGTTGGGTTCTTATCTGCAGAGGTGCCAAAGACCTGACGCTGGTTCCCACTGGAGTGGTGACCGTAGGCAGGAAGGGAAGAGGGTGGGTTTAGATTTATTTAGGAATTCAACAGGACATGGTGGCTAATTGGATATTGGTGAGCAGGCAGAAGGAGGGATGTGTTGATAACAATGCCAGATTCATGGCCACAGAAACTAAAGCCTTGGAGACAGTGAATGGGGTACAGGCTTGGGGAGGGACGGCTTTGACAGGGCAGGATTGGAGGCCCCAAGATCAGACGCAGCAAAGCCCTGCCTTGTGTGTGTGAGCAGCCGCCAGCTGCTCCCTGTTGAGCTGTTGCCACAGGGAGCCTGTGTCCGACCCGGTCCTCCTGCCCTCCAGGGTCTGAAGCCATGGAGGAGGAATCCAGGGTGGAGCTCGAGGAGCCCACAGTGGAAAGTGGAGATGGGTCCAGTGGGAGCTGGGCCGGTTGCTGCTCTGAGGGGTCCTGGCACATCCTGAGGCATCCCCGGCTCACACTGGTGGCTGTGCATGGATTTCATGTGGAAGTGACAGCCACTCCTGGGGCAGAGCCAGCATCAGTGGTGTGAGGTACAGGGAGTGTTTTCCTGCAGTCACCACCCAGACTGGTGAGCTCACAGCCCCGGGCATGTCCTGGCGGGTGAGGGGTTCCGTCTGGTGTTCACAGGCGCAGCTCATACCCAAGGGGCGGGAGGCAGCCCTTCAGGCCCCGTGATGGCGGGTCTGCTCAACCCAGCTTTGAGGCTGAAACACACTGGCAATGAGTCAAGCCCAGCCACGCAGCATCCCCTCCTGGGAGAAGGGCAGCAAGCAACCAGCTCCCACCTGCCAGCCTGCGTTTGGAGCCTGGCTGACAGAACCTCAAACAGCCCACCTTGGTGTGGGCTCACTGCCATCGGCAGATGGGGCCTCCAGCAGGCCGCAGACGGCCAAGAGCCCTGGTGGGTGGCGGCGTGGGCGGGCTCGGAGGCCGGCTCTCCCACCAGGCCCAGAGCAGCTGTCTGTCCTGCCACTGGCTGCAGGCAGCCTGGCTCCAGCGCCCATCTCTGGTGTTGACTGACGCATCTGCCTGGGGGCCTCTCTCCCTCCTTTCCAGATTCCCCCAACAAGTGCCCAAGGTCACACTAGGGCCACATAGGGCCTTCTGTGACCTGTTGGGCCCAGGCCAGAACCAGCAGGTCATCGGACATCTGTGATCAGGATCACTCCTCCATCCATCCACTCAGAAAAGCAGCACTGGGCATCCGCTCGGGGTACCAGGGAAAACAGCACCCCTCCCCAGTCCTGCTCCTGGCCACGTGGCATCCACACTACTGGAACACATGTGCAAGAATGAAGGGTCTTCAGCTTGAACGACAGCTTCCTGGATCAGCCAGCCCAGCGCCCAAGTCCCACTTCAGCCACCCGGCATAACGCCCTGGTTTTGTGTTCCCACTGCACCTACACAACGGCCGATCTTGTTCATGCTCCCTGCCACACACACAGACAAAAACGTCACCAACCACGCCATCCTCTGATGCATCCAGGGTGAAGCCCCTGCTCAGCTGACAGGTATACTGTTGTCACTGTTGTCATCTGACCACTGAATTCCACTTCTGGTAAGTAACCTGAAATGCTGAAGGGATAGATGCCCAAAGTCATTATCACAGACTTGCTGACCACAGAAGGGATTTGAAAAGGCCCTAAATACTCTGTCATGGAGAAATGGTTAACTGCATTTTGGTGCATCCACATTAACAACATATTTGTAAAGAGTTGTGCCTATATCATAATGTTATAAATGACAAAGCAGAACACAAAATCTCTATTTAGGGTATTATTATATTATAACAACAGTTACAGGTGCTTATGTCTTGGGAAAGGCCGGGCTGGGCCACATAGCGTAGCCACGTACCTGCATGCTGGCCTCAGCTACACCCCTCACTCCCTGTGGCTTTGGGCAACCATGTGACCTTCCTAAGCCTCTGGTTTCTTGTGCATAAAGTAGCAGTGTCTGCCTCTTGGGATTACTCTGGGGGTGAGGAAGACACTGTGCTCAAAGCACTCAGAATGAGCCTGGCCTTCAGCACAGTTAGCTCTTATATTTCTTAAGACCAAAGAAAAGGTCTGGAAGGAAATATAGCCAAAGAAAAGTAGTAATAGTTTTTTGCTTGAATGGCTAGATTAGGTATTATCTTCTTTTAACTTCATCTTCTCTAGCGCACATCTAATACTTTCACAATTCGAGGGAAAAGGACCTCTGAGGAAGAGCAGCAAAGTCGTTCCAGGACAAGCGCAAGCTCGCCGACGTGCTCGGGGCCGGGCAGCTGGGGGCGGGGTGGGGGCGGCCGCTGCCCGCTGGCTTCTTAGGAGAACCCCGCAGGCCTGGGGGCCGGCGGGGGAGCTGGGCGTCCCTCCGCTCCAGATAAATCCACTCCAAGTCACTTCACCGCCTCTCTGGGAGCTGATTGCAGATGAGATCGAGCCGGAGGACTTGCCAGGATCCTCCAACGCCTTCGAGAACAAACACACCGCCCGCCTGGCACAGCTGAGCAGCCTCGGCACGGTGGCGAGGCGATGGCCGCTCTTGCTCTCCCTCTCTGCGTGTCTTTTTCTTTTTTTGTCTAAGCCTAACAAGATTGCCTTCCCCAGACATTCTTCTAATCACCACTCTTGGGGTCTCTAGCGGCTCTACCAGGCATTGAGCGGACGATTACCTTCTCAGGGCGGCCGGCGTCCAGCGCCTTCCATCTTGCGCTCCCCCGTCCCCGCGGGCGTGCTGGCGGGAGCCTGTGGCCTCGAGTCAGCTGTGAACAAGCACGACAGATGCCCCGACAACGACACGCATGCTGGCCTGGCACCGCTGGTGGCCGTCAGCATCCCGGACCAAAGTGGCCCATGGGCAGATGTTCCACTGCCTTGTGCTTTTAGATGCAATTCTGACAAGTCACAAAATATTTATACCCTTCCTGTGTGCCAGGCTTAGAGAAGATGCTGTGGATGGTTTTTAAATGTCCAAAGTCCTTCCTTCCAGGACCTGGAAATCACATTGTGCCCCTCAGGCAGGAGCACGTGTGGCCTGAAGTAATGCGCCGCAGGGTACAGCGATGCCCCCAGGGTCAGCCGGGGTCTCCTTAGGGCTGAAGGTCACCACCCACCCCCTCAATCCAGAGAACACTTCCCGAGGGCTTCCTCACGCCCGGCCCCGAGTCGCCTCTACCCCCACACCCGGGCAAGGCCGCGGCTGGTGAGCGGGGAGGCAGGCTGGGAACCGGCCTGTCTGCTCCAGAGCGCTCGCTCCTCTGTCCACCCCAGAGAGAGGAGGGGACCGCGGCAGGCCTGGCCCGCAAGGCTGATGTCGGAGGAGACGTGGGGCCTCGCAGGGACGTTAGAGCGGGAGCAGGACGTTAGCGGGCTGGAGAAAGAGGCCAGAGCAGTCCCGGGGGGCGAGTGGACGGGCAGCGCCGACCAGGGCGCGTCTCCTTTCAGCCCGTGCAGCCGTGCTGTGCAGCTCCTGTGGGCTTACTCAGGGTGGGAATTCGAAAAATGCACGGAGGGGGATGGGCTAGATGCAGAAGTCAGATGAGGGCCCCCGGGGACTCCGGGGGTTGTAAAGACACCTCTGAATGACAAGGCTAGGATGGAGCCCGCAGAGACTGGCCACTGCTCCAGGAACAAGTCCGCCTGCCTTTGCCAAGAATGTGACCCCCTCAAGCCCTCCTCCCTAGTGAAAATCCCCCTCCCCCATCTTTGGCCCGGCTGACTAACCCTGTGCCCGCAGACGACTGGCCCTTCTCAAAAGCCTGCGAGAGTTCAGCCCCACCCCGTGACAGTCCCCAGCAAAAGCCCTCACGGCCCTCAGCCTGTGAGAGCCGAGTCTCTGTCTGCTTCGGCCTGGGGCCCTCCTCAGGTCTCTCATTAAGACCTGTCTTTGCCCGCCACAGCCGCCTTCTGTCTCTATTCTTTTCCTCCCTCTACCTGACAGCATCCCCGAGGGACACCCCCGTCAGGGCACAGCCGGGCTGCAGACCCCCCTTCAGCCCTCTCTGGCTCCAGACAGAGGTTCCAGGAGCTGAAAGACTCTGGACCCTGCTACAGCCCCTCTGACGCACACGCCCATCTCCACCCCCCACCCCATGCTGACTCTGGCCTCTCTGCCTGGACGCGGCCCTTCCCACGCGGACCTCGAGGCACAGCCCGTCTGTGCAGGGGTGGCCAGGACCAGGGCCAGGGTGAGCTCAGCAAGGGGGGTCAGCAAAGACAGATGGCATCACTGGGCAAGGACATGCAGGTGGACAGTGAGGTGCCATCAGGCAAACGTACCGCACCTGTGATGCTGCAGCACACACCTAGCCCCTGGCTAGAAGAGGGTAACAGGGATAGAGGCAGACGACAGTCCCTCTCGGGGCACAGGCTCCAGGGGACAGGGGCGGCAGCTGGGGCAGGAGTCTCCCTGCTTCTGACTCTTTGTTTATATTTTTAAAAACAAGATTCTGAAGCAAGCATGGCAAAATGTGCAGAGTGATGCACCGGTTGTGTGTTTATCATCTGTATTACATATTTCTTAAATAGTTTTTAACCAAAAATGGAAAGCCACACAGCTGTGAGCCCTGGATGGGGAGGGCTGGGTGCCCTGGGTTCCACTTGGGCCAGAGGGGAGCCGAGGGGCGATTCGGTCACGCACCTGCTGGGGCCTTGGATGGCTCGTGGGCCTTTCCCTGTCCCACAGACCCCTATGCCCCGGCATGACATCTTGGGGTTTTCTGTGGTCTTTTAAATCTATTTTGACATGATATTCTGAGGAGGGACCAAAAAACGAAACAGAATTTCAGCTTTGTAGAGTGGAGTGCTGACCTCTTGACCTCCTTCCTGGGCCTCACCCCTCACCCACCCTCTCACCCCCCGCCCCTCGTCAAAGGGCGACACCAAATCACGGCACTGCACATCCTGCTGCCCTGACACAGAGCGGGCACTCTGCTTGTGGGCACAGGGGGTGGGACTCTTAGCGAGTGAACGTGGGGACATGCCTGTAGACCACGCGAGCTCTGCATGGGGACATGCCTGTAGACCACGCGAGCTCTGCATGGGGACCTGCCTTGTCCCGCTCACTGCATCCCTCAGCTCGCCTGTCCTCTGCACTGGATTATCTCTTGCATGCAGCTCTCCAGGCTCCTGCGGGGACGGCCAGCAGCAGCCCTGCCTACCTAGCAACCCTGGCAGAGACACAGGGAGGGGTGAGTTTTCAGGGACGTGGGTGGGATCCAGGCCAGATCTTGCAGCTCAGTTGTCACAGGAGTACCCTGGTGGGTCCCTCCTGGGCCTACTGCTGTGGTCAGTGGCAGAGGTCAGCCGCACCTAGACCGAGAGATGGAACAGACATACAGAATGGGGAAGGGGTGGGCCCACTAGGAAGATTAGGCTACAAAATCCACACGTCAAGTTTAGGTGTTCCCCTGGGGGGTCCTGGAAGCTCTTTCTTGGAGCTCCAGGAATCCCAAGTCCAGAGGAGAGAGATGCTGAGTATGGGCCAGGTGGGCACAGGTGTTCTTGAGGATAGCAGGTGCCTCCAGGTCTGGCACATGGGGAGGCTGGGCAGAGGAGAAGGGAAAGTGGACACATCTCTGACTAGGGTCACCGCCTCCCCGGCCCTGGGACTGCTGGCCGTTCTCAGGAAGCCTGGTTGCTGCGTCCTCTGAGGGATGGTGGCAGCTTGCTGAGCCTCCACCAGCAAGGCAGGAAGACAGCGTGAGACCCTGCAGAGGGAAGGGACCCCTATTTCTCAGGTCCCCTGTGGTGGGTGCCCATGGCCGGCAGCAGGTGTGTGGATGTGACTGCACCTCCCAGTCAGGCCCGCCTGGCAGGCTGTGGCGTCCACACCTGCCTCCCGGATTCCTCCGAGAGTCTGTGGGGACCTGTGACCTTTGTCTTCGCAAGAAGGGTCAGAGAAAGCCCCAGGGGTGCTTACGGGCTCATGGTGGACAAGGCCACTCTTCTTAGGAAAGCAGAACAAGGTGACGCCTGCAGGCTGTGGGGGTGCAGCTGGGTCACCTCCACGAGGATTTGGGGGGGTCCCGGAGCAGCACCAGAGTGGGCAGACTGGGCAGGGCTGGGGCGGGGAGAAGGCAGGTGGTTCTGGGTTTCCTGTTCCTGTCCTAACCACTCTGCTATGACTCAGAGGTGGCAAGAGGATGGAGCAAAGGAGGTAGTGCCCAGGGGACGAGTGTCCTGGAAGGGAGGCCCCTGCTCAGCCTCACTGCCCTCTCTCAGAAGCCTGCAGACAGGTCACCTGCCCCACAGCGGACGCTGGGACCTCCACGGGTGGAGGAGGTGCCGGCATCACTCAGCACCCTTTAGGAGCTCACTCTTGTCCTCTCGTGTAATGCTCCTAGCAGCACTAGGAGAGAGGCATGTTGTCTCCATTTTACAGATGGGGAAACTGAGGCCCAGTGAGGCAGATTGGTCCTGATCTTTTCCTCCCTTGTGCATGCATGTCCCAGCCAGGCTGGCTCACGAGGAAGGGGGAAGGCTGCGGGGTGGGCTGGCCGTCCTGTCCGCACTTGCCGGCTGGGCCCCTCTGGGACACAGGGAAGCAGCAGCAGTGATCTTCAGGCTCTGCTTTGCCGTTCACGCTCTGGAAGACAGGCAAGGTCCCTGGGTGTCACCTCTGTGCCCCAGTTGGGAGCGTCAGCCCCCTGCCTCCTCCTGGGCTTCAGGTCTGGATCCCTCTCCCAGCGCGTTCACTCATGGGTCCCTGCCGCATCCCCAGGCTCTCGCTCGGTACTCCGAGCACTGTCCTGTGCGCCCATCACGCAGATACTGAAAGGGAAAAGTAAAGATCAAGGATCTGCGTGGGCCCCAGAGGGAGGATGGGGCGTGAGACCTGCGGCAACTAATGTGATTTACGGAGCGGCTCCAACACCTCTGTGGGTGCCGCGGGGAACTGGAGCGTAAGGAGCTGCCTCACAGCTTCGGCCCATTTTACCCTGACTGCGAGGCAGGGACACGCGTGAGCTGGGAGCCATGGCCCTACCGTGCTGGACACCCCAAAGTGGAGACACCATCCCTCCCATGGGGTAATCCGTCACATGACCTCTGCCCCCCGGTTCTGAGATGCTTCCAGCCACCTCAGGAGAAAGAGGGGCCTCCTGGGTAGGATTTAATAGGGAGAAAACACTCTTTCCAGGGTGTGTGCCTTTTATGGACAGTCTTCTAAAGGGTCCTGCCAGGGATTTTCATGCCACGACTCAGGCGGCCGTTTTGTGAATAAATGGTTAAGAGCTATTTTTCCATAAATTAGCAAGAGAGAAAAACCCATAAGGTTTGCAGTAGGCTTCAGGACTGTGCTATTTTCAAACAGCACACGTTGGGGCTGCTTAGAACCGTATGGTATCTCCAAGTCACTAGCTCGGGCAGCCTTGCCATGGTGATGCTTCCTACACAGGGACTGATGGTCAACTGTGGACTATCCAGCCCGGTGTCCCAGGGGTTGTGACCTTCCCACCTCACGGGGACAGGAAAAGCTAAAATGTATTACATGAGTTCGAATCTGTGCCCTGGCGAAGGTTATCCCGGGCAGACGAGGGGCCTGAGGCTCGGAGAGGCCAGGGAACTGGGGCCAGGTCACACGTCTAAGGACTAGCAGTGAGATCCACCCCACACAAGGGACACTGGAGGGGTATTTAGTGTGAGTCTGCAGGATCCCCTGTCACCATGGCGTGGGCAGAAGGTGGATCCTCACCCGCTGGCTGGGTAAGCCTGGAGCCCTATGAGGGCGACCAGAGACCAGGCACCTGGCAGACACGTGTCTGCATCCAGGAGTGGGGAGCACAAATCATTTCAGGCATAGGTAAACTGAGGCACAGAGGGGCAGACAATCTGCCAGGGGCCTGGTTCCCACAGAGAGCCTCCAAGGTTGGGAGGCTCAGATAGGTAGGACACATGCCCAAGGTCACACAGAGGGCAGGCAGTGGCACAGTGGCTCCAAAGCCACTCCATTCCAGCAGGCCAGCCCGGGCCGCACCACGGGTCTGCATGTTCCTGCCTCACAAGAGGGCAGGTTTCCATTTCTCGGATGAGTTTTGGTTTCTGCAGAACATCCCAAGCTTGTGAAGACAGACTTAGAGCAAATGGACACAGGGCAAGCGGAGGAAGCACACCCAGCGCCATGCGGCCTGGGGAGGAAGGGCAGGGAGGTGAGGGGAAGGGAGGAGGGACAGAGAGGGAGGGGTTCTTTGGCGGAGGAGCCACCCAGCCCACCTAGTTCCTGCCCCTCTTCTGGAGCCTTGTCGCCCTACGGCCCACAGGTGGGGCCCCACCCGGCCCAGGACTCCCACACCCACCGGGCACTGAGCGCCCTCCCCCCAGCTCCTCTGATTGCTTCTGCATCAGGCCGCTTGGCGCTGGGTCTCCCCGAGGGAGGCCTGGAGAAGCCATGGGTTCCCTCCTTAGCGCAGGGCTCACACCAAGGCTGCTGGGCCCCAGCCCAGAGTGGGTGGCGGGTGGGACAGCACAGGCTGCGGGCTGGGCTGCGCGGCCTCAGGGACTCCTGCCACTCACCAGGCCCGGCCGCCTTCCTCTCCTGGCCGAGTTCCGGGGTCACCCCCACCAGGATGCTGCCTGATGCCTCTCCTCCACCCAGTCAAGGCCCAGAGCCCCCTGTCCCCCGAAGGTACCAGCATGGCCGGTGGGGCCCCTCACAGAGCCCCGAGGCTGGGGACACCTGCAGGTGAAACGAGCAATCCTGGATTAGAACTTGACAGAGGAATTAGAAATGATGTTTCCCCGCAAATGAATTCTAAAATAAACACTCTGGAGCCGGCGCGTTTCCTGTGCCCTGCTTCTCGGTACAGCCGCGATTCACTTACGATCTTGTCGGTTATAAATTGCAGCCTGCATTTCTCATATCAAAATGCACAGCTAGTGATATTTAACTCTAAAGAAATATATCCTCCAGCGATGAATACAGTCAGAAATTACTCACTGAATTTAACCAAGGAGAGAACGATGCCATACAGAGGGACCGCATAAATTCACCAATGTGGGACAATGGCCACCATTTATTAACATTTTATCTCCTCGTGGAAATGCTTGACCTTGCTTCAGCAGTTTTATTGGGAGCAAGATCTCTGGAAGCTCCCATTTCCCCCCTTTTCAAAAGCAACCTGAGCTGGTGAAAGTAGTAAATACTACTCAAGTTGTCATTTTCCTGATGTTTTCTTTAACCCAGGAGAGACAGAAAAATGCCCCTCGAAAGATGCCTTTTGAACTTGGTGTGGAAATTCAGGGCACCGAGACACGCTACGGTTCATAAGGGAAAGGAAAGCAATTTAATTGTGAGGGGCCGAGGTTTCCGACAAGGGCACTGCACTCAGGAGTGCTGCACATTGGAGAGGGGAAGTGGGGGCCTGTACCTGGCAGGCATAACAGAATTAAACCCATTCACTCACGCCAGGACCCCGCCCTGAGCACCTGCTCTGCTCTAGGCCCTGGGCAGGGTGCAAAGCTGTCAACGACGTGGAAAGGACAAAGCCAGCTCCTGGCCTCGGGGGGCTGGCAGTCCAGGTGGAGCTGTCTAGGTGAACAGCCAGAAGATGGGCGATAAATACGGCAATTAAATAGGGGAGGAAAGTGCTGCAGGGGTGGGGAGGAGGGGGCTCTTCTCCCTCTTAGTTTGCACCTCCCTGGCGCTCTGTCCATCTCTTTCACCTCCCACTGACCAGGGGCTGTTAAAAAGTATTCCAGATCTTTTGATAAATAGGTAAATAGAGATAGAAGTGAGTACATGAGAGATAAATGATAGAAATAATTGTATAAAAGGAGATAGTATTATACGTGCTGCCTGTAACAAAAATTCAAATTTAATCTTACTCTCATTCAACAAAAGGATGGGCCGGGCACAGTGGCTCACGCCTGTGATCCCAGCACTCTGGGAGGCCAAGGAGGGAGGATCGCTTGAGCCCAGGAGTTCGAGACCAGCCTGGGCAAGAGCAAGACCCCGTCTCTACTAAATATAAAAACTTAATCATGTGTGGTGGCACCTGTAGTCCCAGCTACTTGGGAGGCTGAGGCAGGAGGATCGCTTGAGCCCAGGAGTTTGAGGCTGCAGTGAGCTATGACGATGCCACTGCACTCTAGCCGGGGTGACAGAGTGAGACTCACCCACCCCCAAAAAAAAGTATAAAAAAAAGTTAAGTGAAATTAGAGGAATTGCTATATTTTAGCCATTTCTTGACCACCAGCAATATCATTCTAAAAGTTCTCTCTGAAACTAAGGAACATAATTATATTAAAAATTAGGTTGGTGTTACTACTTCTTCCTCAACACGTTTTTATTTCATAGCATATCTGACAATCCACCAAATAAATGGACATTCTTGCTCCTGGATACCACCCCTTTTCCAGACTCCCAGACTTTTTAAACTATATTACTTTCACATCTGCGTCGTCCAGGTTTGCAAGGTGAATTTTGTGCTAAGCGACAGTTCTAACACAAGTCTTCATTTGGTCCTAATTTTTACAGGGCCCGTGTTCACCACCTGCCCTTAGAACTCTCAGTTTTCCACGACCACATCATTTATTATGATTTACTTGTGAGGTTTTTTGTTTGTTTTATTTCTGTGGGGAGCTGAAAGGGCTGTGTTTATGAGAAGGGCTGTTGCCGGATTGATGCCGAAAGGCAATTTATCTGGGTATAAAATTACTGGTCAACACTTTCTTTCCTCCAAAATTCAACAGACACTTTTTCCTTCTACTTTGACATTATGTGTTGTATTGTTGTCTCTATTTTTTATCTCTTAATTTTCCCAGATTATGTATTTATGTATTTTTTTCAAGAAGTTTTTGTGGATGATCTATTTCCTGCATTTTTTCCTGAATGAAAATGTCTGACTTTTACATTTATATTTAAATGAAAAGATAATAATATGAAATTTTATATTTAAATGACAAAACTCTTGGATCCCAATATCTTTCCCTGAAAGAATGGCCAGTGTTGTTCCAGAGTTTGAGCTCAAGGCTGGGATGGGCCCCCCAGAGAGGTGCATCGATTGCGAACTTTTCTTCTGTAAATTCTGTGCTTGCGGCGCGTCCCTCCCCACACCAGGCCCGGGCCTGTGGCTGGCGTCACCCGGAAGCCCACGATCAGCCTGCCATTTCCACCTCGTGGGTGACTGCGGGTTTTTTCTGCCTGAATGTCCAAAGAATTATTTTATTATCTTTAAATCCAATAACTTAATCAAGACATGGTGTGGTGCTATTTCTCTGTCTATTTCTGATAACGTGGTTTCTGAGGTTTCTGAAAACAGCTTTGGTTTATTCCCTTCTGGGAAGTGAATATCCCCTTTAAATACTCCCCCCACCCCACGAGCTGCTGTCTCTACCACAGGGACGACAGCCCCGTCCTTGGCAGCGTGTTCTCCCGGCACCTTCTTCTCTGTTGCTGTGACTGTCTCCAGCGTCTGGGATGTCAGCAACCCCGGGGGAGCCGAGCCTCGCCCGCCTCCCCAGTGTGTCTGTGGCTCTAACTGTTTATTGTCAACTGCTCCTCGACAGCTCTGCTCTCTTCCTTCCAGCGTCTCCAGTTGTTTCCCCATGTGGTTGTTAAGCGCCTAGTTGTTCCCTTATCAGTTATCATAAATGCATCTTTTAATAAGGTCATCTGTGAATTGGAAGACCTCTGGGGAGTGTCCCTGGGGCCACTGGGCTGGTACAGGTGGGGACTGGGCTCCTCACCAGCCTCCCCCACGCTGCCCCCGAGTTTGCCACTTCCCCGGCCTGTCCAGTCGTCCCTCGCGCTCAGGGGAAGAGCCGGCCCCTGGGTCTTCCCTGCGGTTGGTGCCCCAGGGCGTTGCCCCCCGATCCTGGGGTGTGTCCTTGGGTTTCAATCACACTGTGGAGTCAGTGCGGCGTCTGCCCCATCGGAGAGCACGCGTCAGGGCGCTCCTTCCCCCCAGCGTCCCCCCAGCCGCCTTCCTCACCTTACTAAGAAAGTGACTAAGGTTGCAAAAGCCACTTCGACAATTCTAATTCTTCCCCACCTCCGTCTCCAGCGTGGAACCCGCTCCCAGCCTCGTGTCCGTCCTGCTCCCAACGCTGACCCTTCTTCCCAGGCCTCCGCGTGGTCTGCGCGCGACGGGCGGGAGCTGCGAGGCAGGCGAGGGTCTGGCTGTCCACCGCGCCCCAGCGCCTAGAGGACGGCGGACAGAGCGGGCCCCCGCCACGCACAGCGCGACGCGTCTTCCTTCTGCTGCTGCTCTCGGGGAGGGGGCGGCCGCTGTGTCCCGGGGCAGGTGAGGGAGCCGGCCCCGCCCCAGCACATCCAAGCCCGCTGGCTTTTCCCGCTTCCCACCCATTCTGTTAGGAGCCTGTGATCAGCCTCACTTGCCATAGGCAGCTGGAAGCCCAGCCCGTGGGCTGGGAAGGCGCTTACAGCCGCAGGTGGGAATGGGGAGCGTGCCCGACCAGGGGCAGGGCAGGAGCTGGGGTTGGCTGTGTGCTGGCTTGCCAAGGAGGCTGCGTGTCCTCTCATGGCCTCAGTTTCTCCTTGCACTGTGCAGGGATTTAGATGTCCCTGAGGACCCCTCCTGCTCAGATGGGCATTAACCATCTTCCTCCGCAATCCCTGCTCACCCCTCCTGTCTTAGTTGAAATGAGAGTCCCCTGGGTGAAGGGCTGTGGGTCTTGCAAATGTCCCATCCACCCTGACAGGCTCCTCCCCCCGGATTTAAGGGCGATAGAGGCATCTGGGTCTTTGCTGGTCAGTGTAGCTCTCGGGCATCCAGGAGTGGGGGAGGCAAGGAGGTGAGCACAGGGCCCTGCAGCCCGGTGTGCGTGGGGGTTCGCCAGGCGGAGGAGCCCTGAGGTGGGGTCGGGCTGTCCCATTACTTGTAGATGCCTAAATTCACTGTGGGTGGATGCACCTTCCCCTCCACACCTGCACAGTCCTACAGGTGAAACCAGGTCACAGGAAATGCCACAGGGAACCGGGGTGGGGGAGAAAAATGGGGAGTGGGTGATCCCAAATGAATCCAGCAGGAGGGCCCCTCTGCCTACTCTGCCCAGGTGGTTTGGGCCCATCCTGTGAAAATGCTCTGAACCTCTGTCTGCCCACCCACAGGTCCTAGCCACAAAAAAATTCATTCCCTGAGGCCCCGAGGTCCGTGGGCCACGCTAGAGGGTCTGCTCTGTATCCCCAGACACCCCAGCCCCCTCCCCGATGCCCATCCCCCACTATTGAAACTGTGTCCTCAAAGCTTCTTCCTCTGCGCATTCCCCCCCTGAGGCTCCACTGGCCTCCTGCAGCCTCACGGCCCCTCCCTGGACTGTGATTCTTCTGCTCCATAATTCCCTGCCCCTGTGGTCCCCACGCTCACGCCCTCCCTCCGTCCCCCTCACCTGAGGGAGGAGGTCTGGCTGGCTTGCATGCCCCGTGCAGGACCATTCACCTCGGCTGCCCTCCTGCTCCAGCTCCTGCCGCCCCCATGGGTCCTGCGTCAGGCCACGGGGGGGGGTCACCCATTTAGGACAGTTGGCCCTCCAGAAGAAGACACTGAGACAGAATTCGAGGTGCAAGGGCTTTCCCAGGGGAGCTGATACCGAGGGGCAGGGAGAGTATTGAGGCAGCAAAGCCTTCGGCCACGACGCAGATCCAACCAGGTCTTGGCCAACCCAAAGGGGGTCCCCAGGGCCCTCTCGGGAGAGTCCAGCCCTGGGCAGAAACCGCTAGGCCCTGTCCCCCTCATCCTGGGTGCTGGCTCGACACCAGCCGAGTGTGGCTGCAGCTGCAAGGCTGAGGCAGATTCCGATGCTGCTGGGGGTGCGGGGACTGCGCGGCAAGTTCCTCTCCAAAGGAAGGAGGTCAGAGCAGGGTGTCCACTGATGCCCCCAACACCTGCCCAGGCCCAGCACCCCTGTGAAGGGACCGCTGTAGGGAGCCTGGCACATTCACTACCTGGTCAGCTCGGGAGCTGCAGCCCCGGGCTGCAAACAGGCCCCGGCGTGCTCCAGCCGACCCGAAAACTCGGTTCCGAGAGTCCAGGGCACACTGGGAATGTGAGCAGCCCCGGGCAGGACACAGCACCTGGCTCCCAGCGACCCTCGAGGTCTGGCACCGTGGGGTCCACAGGCCTTGCTGCATTGCCTGCACAGGCGTGTGTGTCCCCGTTCTCCGTGGTCCCCACTGGGCTCCCTCACTAATTTGGGGAACCCCTGAGGGATCTGAAAGTGTGGCATTCACCACCCGGTGGAGTCATTTAAAAGGGGGCAGCGTTCTAGGCCACAAAGCAGCCTGTCTCACTGTCTCGGGGTCCCAGGTGACCCACGGCCCGTCCACACCAATGTGCTCCCACACCAGCTCCCACGTGACACAGCACCCGGAGCCCTTTCTCCCGGGGTCCCGGTCAGGGAAGAAGGCGCCTTCCCAGCGGGGTCAGGAGCCACCTGGAGGAGAGGCCCAGTGCACCCTCCACCCCACAGCCACTAAGGTGCAGCTTTGTCTTAGATAAGACAGTGTAATAAACTGATTTCTTTATCATCCCCAAGGCAGATAATAAATTTTGCAGAAGGAGCAAAAGCCTTTAAATTGGAAAGAAGCAGAGAGGGGTGGGGAGGAGGAGTTGAAGGAGCAGGAGGCCCCCGTGGACATGGAGCCCTGGCCACGAGAAAGCCACACCTGCTGCCCCTGCCCCAAGATGGCAGGAGCTCAGCCATCGCAGGACAGACACTTTCACCTGGACACGCCGTAGCCTGTGCCACCCCCACTACCCCACCAGCACTTTCCTGCCAAAGCCCAGAAGGACCTTGGAAATTGGCTGTGCTCAGTGGCTCAGGGATGGGCCTGGGGCTGGGGAATCAAATCAGGCTCATTAGTGCACTTTCCAAACCTGTCCGTCCTACTCTGGCCTCCCACTGGCCTCCAGCCCCAAGTGGAAGCTCTGAACGGGCTGCAGGGGCCTTGATGGAGGGGCTGGTTCACAGGGGAGAAGCCTGCCCATCCCAGGAGTGTTCACATATCCAGCTGGGAGAGCAGCTGTCCAGCCAGGCCCCTGCTCCCAGCTCTCCAGGCAGGCAGGGCCTGGGGTGGGTGGGCCTTGCCACTCCTCCTGCCTGGCAGGGACAGAAGGTCCTGGGGTCAGGGGTGTGGTGGGAAGCGCTGGGTATGTCAGTCTGCACTAAAGCAACGCCGAGTCTTTGCCTAGTGTGTCCCTTTGAGAAACGGGCTCAGGCAGGGTTGTGGGAGGATGAGTTTAGGCCATGTCTGCTCCCCCAACGGTGCATGGACAGACAGACGGGCAGGGGCTCGGCGCTGGGAGCAGCCCAGTGTGCAGGCACCAAAGGCTTTGTTTTTGGATCTGTCCACAGTGTGTGTGTGGGGGGGGGAGTGAGTGCCATGGAGAAGGCCCCAGAGACCCCCACCAGCCCGTCTTCTCTGCATAGGCACCCCTGCCAGGCCCCTGCCCCCTGAATTCTGGTTGAGCAGTTTCCACCACCTGACAACCACCCTGTGCGGCTGTCCTCCCCGAGTTCTGCTGCGTGTGCTGAAGGGCGACCCTTGGCAACAACCCCCAGAAGAGATGGGTTCGAGTCCTGGCCCTGCCGCATATTATCTGCAAACCTTGAGTGGGTCGCCCGCCCCCCCCAGGGACTTGGGGTCCTGCTCCTTTGAATGAGGAGCTAATCCCGAGATTCCTCCCAGTGTCCTGAATCCTGAGGCCACAGTCCCCCGTGAACCCCACTCTGCAGGCCTCCACCTTGCGTTGCGGTTCCTTCTGCAGGTGCCTAATCTTTTGGCATTACCCACGTTCTCAACAGTCTTGCGCACAGTTGGTGCTGGATGTTTTTAATGAGATTTTTAGCCAAACATGAAGGCAAAACTTGTAAGCTCCCTATGAGTAGGGGCCCTGCAAAGTTCCCTGCTACATCAGCATCAGCAGCATTAGGTGGGTTTAGGAACTATTTATGGACAGGTGGCAAAACAGATGAAAGAATAAACAAATTAAGGAAAGACTGGGCTGTTTTCCTCAGCAGTTGAAACAAGAGAAGACTGTCCCTTCAACAGCAGGGTGTAGGTCCTCCCTGGCCTGGTGCAAGTGGAGCCCATCCCACTGTCCTGGGGGAGGGAGGCCACATGGGCATGAGGGCGGCAGGAGTCCCAGGCCATGGGGCCTGGTGGGGTTGGGGTCAGCGGCAGCTTGATCCCAAGGAGCTGCACAGGTGCCTTCGTGCTGTGGCCCTCCAGCCATGCCCTGCCTAGCACGGCCACCACCCACAGCACATGGCCTGCTAATGGCCCATGAATCAAACCAAGCAATTCAATGTGAAGCTAATGACAAAATCTGGAGGAAAACCCACCTTTCTGTACCTATCAAGTGGATGCTACTGATGGGAGCAGATGGAAGAATGAAATATTTGTGGATTCCGACCACCATCTGGTCACAATTGATGGCCCATCTGACGGTGGGTTATTATTGCTTTTCCGGCATCATTAAAGACGTGTTATTTATCTCTGTGCACCATTTCTGGGTTTGACATGGAGACCTTCGGAGATTCGCGTCTCTTATCTCCATGACCTATAACTCACAAGCGTCCTTTGGTCTCCTCCGATGTGTTCGTGAGGTCTCTGCAGCCGACACAGCTTGCAGTTTAGCTGACTGATTAATTAAACTCTACCTTCCTCTCCCCGGCTCTGCAGCCTTGGGTTACACATCCAAAGTGATCATTCACCATTGACTTCTCGTCTGTTACATTTAACGCTGCAAACTTCCAAAGACTCCAATTTTCATGCTACACTTAACAGTGTTTCTGCCAAATTAATCCCCGTCCTTTTTACTTTAAATTTTATTGGGTGGGAAAGGACAAATTTTATCTAGTTTACATATATCTGGCTCTTCGACTGAGACTGTGGTTGGGCCAATGACACGATTTGTGTTCTGGCTTTAGGGGACCATCTTCACGGGGGAGGGGCTTCCAAAAAAGGAAGAGTATGAGTCAAAAATGGGGAGAAGGAAATACCATCTGTTAAAAGGCATAAACATTGGGCTGATATGAGAAAGGAAAGGGAATGTGTTATTTTTAAGAAAACTATTTAAGTGTAAAAAATACACTTTTCCCTAATTGCAGATGAAAACAATTTTAGAGAGAGGGGATTACACATACAAAATATCTCTCTCGGTTGCATAATTTTAGTAATAGATGTGGTGTTTAGATGTCTCATTGGATGGCTTTTTTATAAAGCATTGGGAGTTCCAGGTCTGAGCAGTGTATATGAATTGAATAGAATGAAGTGGCTTGTCTTCAACGGTGGCTCCGAACAAAAGGCAGCTCTGATGAATGGAGCAGTCCAGGAATTAGCCATGTCAACCCTGGCTGAGCTCAGGGCTGGGTGTCCCCAGGTGCGTTTGATTGTTGTTTTAATTGTGATAAATAATACACAATTTACCATTTTAACCATTTTTAAGTGTACAGATCAGTGGCATTAAGTATATTCACATTGTTGTGCAACCATTACAACTGTCCATCTCCAGAAATTTTTGCGTCTTGCAAAACTGAAACTCTACACCCTTTAGACAATATCCATTCCCCATTCCCCCTCCCCAGCCCCTAGTAACCATCATTCTACTTTCTGTCTCTATGAATTTGGCAACTCTAGGGACCTCGCCTAAGTGGAATCACACAGTATTTGTCCTTTCGTGACTGGCTCATCTCACCGAGCATAATGTCTTCCAGGCTCATCCATATTGTAGCAAGTGTCAGAATTTCCTTCCTTTTTAAGGGTGAATAATATTCCATTGTGTGGATGGACCGTATTGTGTTTATCCATTCATCCACTGATGGACCCTTGGGCTGCTTTCACCTTATGGCTCCTGTGAGTAATGCTGCTATGAACATAGATGTACAAATATCTCTTCAAGTCCCTGTTTTCAATTCTTTTGATTATATACCCAGAAGTAGAATTGCTGGATCATATGGTAATTCTATGTTTAATTTTTTGAGGAACTGCCATACTGTTTTCATAGCAGCTGCACCATTTTGCATGGCCGTCAGCAATGCACAAGGGTTCCAATTTCTCTGGGGTGCATTATTTTATGATTCGCTTGAGCAAAGCAGAGTCCAGTATGGACACACCAGGAGGTGCTGGACCAGAGGCCACCCTGCAAAGCCACCTGGAGCACCAAGCAGCCAAGTCAGTGGGATGAGGGCTGAGAGCTGGCCTCCAAATCATCCTGGGCATGTGGGCTGTGGACACAGCACTGGGCATCAGAGTTGAGCCCTGTTCTCCCCAAGCCCATGCCCTGTGGCCGTGCTCTGAGCCCCAGTTCTGCAAAAGAGGATAACCCTGCCTTGCCCACACACCCCCTCCACAGACCATCTGGGGTACCCCTCCCGTCCTCCCTCCCTGCAGCATGCCATGCCCTTCCTAACTCCAATCCTCTGCTCCCCTTTGTCTGGGTCTATTCCCTGTCCCAGAGCCCAAATGGAGAAGGGAGCTATATGAGCAACCTCATCCCCGCCGCCACCCTGCACATGCATGGGGAACCCAGCACGTGTGCACCTGCTGGTCATCTCAGCTCGGCCATGCAGAGTGGACACAGTGAGTGCCAGCCCCACCCAGCCAGCTGGCTGTGAGCGTGAAGCTCTGTATGAGAGGCACACAGACATGTCTCCAAATGGTCTGTGGACTTGGAGCAGGCACGAGGCCCACCAGGCTGGTAGGGATTTATTCCTGTTTCCGGTACATCCTTCCTCTGTGCCCACGGCCGGAGGCGGCCAGTGTTCCGCAGGTTGTAGTTCACTGACTAATTGGCAGGAGCAGATGGGGCTGGGGTAATGGGGCCTCTGGCAGCAAGAGTCTAGTCCAGCCTCGATTAAGACCACCTTCTGCTCCTTCCGCCAAGCCCACAGAGCCTGTGTTTCTGGCAGATTCCATATTGTCTGTGCTCCTGGCCCACGTGGTGGAACAGACGACTTCCCCCTTGGTACACTCCAGAACAAGCAGTGGACATGCGCCTCTTGGAAGGGGAAGTGGAGCAGGTGGCCCAGGCAGTGGGGGCGGCTGCTCAGGGGCTGGGGAGGTGGTCCTGGGGCCTTGGCAGGCCCACGCCCATTCTCCACCAAGGCAGCAGGGAGGCTGGCGTTTGGCCAGCCAGCAGCAACTGGGGCAGACACAGACCAGCTGGACCCGGGTCCTGAAGGGATGGGGCCCAGGGCTGTAGGCTGGACCCACTGTCTCTAGGAGCCTGGATCCAGCTTTAATCAGCAATTGTCAACAGTCCAAGGTGGGCTTCTGCCACTATCAATCAGGCAGAACAAGGGGAATCTTGCCAGCCTGGCTGCAAGGACTGGCGGCAGCGAGGTAAGATGGGGCTGGCAACTGCTGGCCACCAGCTCCAGGTCCTGTGCACCTGACAGGTGCCTGGAAGGCCGGGCCACCACCCTGCCGTGGCCTCACAGCTCTGCAGCTGCAGAGGTGAGTCAGATGGGTCTTCAGAAGGCAGGGTGGGTCCACTCCACACTGGGCCTGGAGGGGCAGTCCTTGACAGGTGCTTTGAGGAGAAAGTGGTAGGAGGGGGCCAGGGCCTGGGAAGGAGGGGCAAGTGCTGAGGAAGGGGGTCTGCGGGCAGCTCTGGAGGGGCAGGGCCTGGGAGGAGAAGGGGCTCAGGAGCCCATGACGCAGGGTCTCCCTGGGGTGGGGCACAGTGTGCAGCAACATCAGGTCCATGGATGGAGAAGAGGGTGCACATCAGCCCCCCATCCTGAGGCCCGGCCTCAGCCCTAGGACCCCTGAACACAGAAAGCAGGCGCCAGCACAGGTGGATCAGAGCGGACTGAGGTAGTACCAGGGCTGGCTCGGGGGCAGACAGGACCGGAGCCGGGGAGAGGGGGTGCGGGGCCAGCGTAGGGCAGATGCTCTGGAGACCAACTGCTGCTTCGTCCCTGGGGTCAGACGCCAGGAGGGGACCATAGCCGAGCATACAGAGGCTGCGCTCCCTGGGCTGCAGGTGCAGAACCAAGCAGGCCCCGCCAGTCCTCAGTGCCGGGGACAGAGACGGGCGGGAGGCTGACCCGCCTTTGGGGGCGACGCCCACACGAGCTCTCCCTCACCCACCGGAGCTCTGCGCCTCCTCTCGCAGGCCGCTTGCTGCCCGGTGTTCTCATCCCTTCCCCGTCCAGTGAAGGTGCGCTGCCACAGGATTGTCCCGAGGCTGGAAAGTGATGACGTGAAAGAGCTTAGGAAACCGTGAGCTGCCCTCTCTGAACGTCAGATGATGTCATTTTCCAATCAGCTTGGAGAGATCACTTGAGGAGAAAATACTGGAAAACTGATTTTTCTTTCTTCCCACTGCTTTGGCCACATGGCCGCCCCGCCTTGGTCTCCTGTGCTGCTGTCCTTGGCTTCTGGGGCTACCTTATCTCGAAACCGGGGCGTCCATGTCTGAGCCCCCGCCTGGTCCTGGCAGAGCATACGCTGCAGATAAGCAGTGCGTGAGTGGCAGCGGATTGAAGAGGAAGAGAGCCCGGGGGCAGGAGGTGGCAGGTGCAGGAATGTTCTGGAAGCCTTCGCTCCTCTGCGTGGCACCCCCCCAGTGCTCCATCAGGCACAGCTCCTACAGATCCGACCCCCGGCTCCCGGGATGCAGCTGTCTGCCCGGAGCTCCTCGGGCTTCTCCAAGAGATGAGGGAGCTCTTGGACGTCGTAGAACATTCCAGGGCTGGGAGGGACCTGAAGGTCACCTAAGCCAAGCCCCTGTCTGACAGGAACCCCCGTTGGATCACCCGGGCTTGCGCCGGCACCCCTGGGTTGGACACTCCCATACCTCGGCCTTGTCCGTGTTCTAGACTCTCGCAAGACCCACTCGCGCTCCCGCAGAGTGAGCGCAGCTCTCAGAGGCCCCGAAAGGTTGGTTCCCTCGTTTTTCACTGACTCATTCATTTCTCCTTCCTCCCTCCTCCCTCCTTCCTTCCCTCCTTCCTCCCTCCCTCCCTCCCCCCTCCTTCCCTCCTTCCTCCCTCTTCCCTCCTTCCTTCCCTCCTTCCCCCCTCCTCCCTCCTTCCCCCCTCCTCCCTCCTTCCTTCCTTCCTTAATTTTAGACTAAACATCCCCAGGTCCTTTGGCCTTTTCTCCCAGGACATGGTTTAAGTCACTTCATTCTTCTTCTTTTTAAATTGTTGTAAAATACCCATAACATAAAATGTAACACCCTAACCGTGTTTAAGTGTCCACCTCAGTGGCATTAATTGTGTTCACATTACTGTGCAACTGTCCCCACCGTCCATCACCAGAACTTTCTCATCCTCCCGAACTGAAACTCTGTCCTCATGAAACACTAACACCCCATTGCCCTCCCCAGCCCCGGAACCCCCCATTCTACCTTCTGTCTCAGTGGATTTGGCTCCTCTAGGGACCGCGTATGAGTGGAACCACACAGTGTCTGTCTTTGTGTGACTGGCTTATTCCACTTAGCGTAAGTCCCCAGGGTTCATCCGTGTTTGTAGCAGGTGTCAGAATTTCCTTCTTTCTAAGGCTGAATAATGTTCCCACGCACGACGGACCACACTGTGCTTATCCGTCTGTCAGTGGACACTTGGGCTGCTTCCCCCTTTTGGCTGCTGTGAATAGTGCTGCTGTGAGCACAGGTGTGCGAGTATCTCTTTGAGCCCTGTTTCCAGTTCTCTGGGAATAGACCCAACAGTGGGGTCGCTGGGTCATGGGCCCCGTTGCTTCTGTCTTTTAGCCCAGATGTCCCAGGGCCCAGGACAGTCCTTCCCGCCATCAGATGGCACTGGAGCTTCCCCTGCTGCATGTGCGCTCCAGGAGCTTGTCCTGTTGGTGCTTAGCCCCCAGCCCAACAGGTGGTCCACAAACGTCTGTTGAAGGAAGCCGAGGTGAGCCACCCACCCCTAACCGCTGGATCATCCCCAGCTGAGAGTGTCCCTCTGCAGGCCACACTCAGGCCTCTCCCACGGTACTCAGCCCCAGACAGCCGCTCAGTCTTCTGCTGGCTGGTGGGTCTAACCTCGAGGGTGCCAGATAACAGAATCAAAGGTGTGCATTCTAGAGGCCCCCATCCAGGCTGAGGCAGACCTGGATTCAAACCTGCACCTTCCGCACTCAGCTATGCTGCCCAACCCAGCCCAGCAAAGGGGCCCCAGAAAGCCTGGAGGCCATGTGTCCAGCTGCCTTCACTTCCCTCCTAAGCCCTAGCAGCACGGCCATCCTCCCGACAGCTGGGCAACTGTGATCAGGGCCTGCCTCAAACTTGACTCCAGGGCGGGTCACGTCTGCAGCATCCGAGAGCCTCCCTTGAACAGCCCTCCCACCTGTTGAGACGAGCCATGTTTCATGTGGGGTCTCACATGGGCTCCTGGAAGGGAGGCATAGCCCAGGAAGCTGACCCCACGCTCGGCTGCTCCCCGCAACACACACCCCTGCCCAGTGACTGGGGTGGGGGCTGCCCTTGGGGCTCTCTCCCCGGCCTGGCTGGAGCCTGAGATGCAGGGACACTTTGTGCTCTCGCTCTTCCACCTGTGGATGGAAGATGCCTTGGATGGGGGTCTGCGTGGCCCACAGAGCAGGAGGCAGGCTGTGACCTGCCGATCCCTGACTCTGCAGAGGTATGCAGGCTGCCCTGGGCCAGTCTCTGCTCCTGGCCCCCTCAGGGGCTCCCCTGTCTGTGCCTACACCCTCTGTCTGGGGGAAGCTGGCAGGAGTAGCCAGGTCAGTGTCCCCGGGGTGAGGGGAGCTGTGGATGGGGCCATGGCCCGGGCCATGCTGTCACTGTGTTTTAGTGGACACTGGGAGCCCCACAGTGAGCCCAGCTGCTGGGTGAGCTCCTCCCAGTGACAAGACGGGTATTGATTCGTTTTTAATGTGCTTGTAATGGGGCTTGAAATGAACACAGGCTGGTTACTTATTTTTCCTTTCTGGTTCATGGGCACCAGGCATGGTGCTGGCCACACACGGACAGGGCAGCAGGGAGCCCCGACAATGCCAGCAATGCCAGATGCCCTCTGTGCCCGCCTGACCACTCACCTTGCCCACCTCAAGCCCTCCTGAGACAGAGAGCAAGGCCCAGGCCCTGCCCAGGGGCGCTCCCCACTCACACCTCTGTCCGTGATGGGGAGGGGAGCAGGTGCTCCACGGGGTCGGGGTCACGCTTTAGGAAGATGAACATGCTTTGGAGATAGATGGTGGTGATGGTTGCATGGCAACATGAGTGTGTTAACACACTGAACTGTACACTCGATGGTTAAAATGATAAATTTTATGTTACACATATTTTAGCACAATAAAGTGACTTTTTTTAAAAACCTGCTGTTGACTTCCCAGTGCCACCCCAGCCTGTGAGCAGCTCCAGACCTTGGAACTCCTCCTTCGAGCTGTCAGAGATGCCCTCCCCTTCCCCTTCTCCGCTGGGGAGACGTCTGCTGCCCTCCTAAGCCCAGCCCCGATGCCATCTGCTCCACCAGCCCTCCTGGGACTCCTGGAGCCCGCCAGTGACCACAGGGTCGCCAGGGTAACCCCAGGGGGTTGGAAGGTCAGGACGGGCTGGTTCCATCTGTGCTCGGATCTGGTCCCCACATGGATGGAGCTGAGGGGGGAGGGCTTGCCAGTCACCAGGGACCATCCCCATGCTCCAGAACATGCTGTTCTTGCTGCCCAAGCCCAGACTCGGAGTCAGGTCCAGGAGGTGTGGAGGGGGACAGTTGGTGTCAGGTGAGGCTGCAGACCAGTCGGGGCAGAGGGAGATGCAGCGGGCCATCGAGATTACAAAGCCCCCACACCGGCTCCCGCTACTTCTAGGAACCCGAGCCTGGCGTGGGGCCCTGCAAATGTGGTCTCGCCCAGACGAGTTTTAAAGATCCGGGCCTGAAGTCATGGGCTTTCTTCCCTCTTCTCTCCTCCCCAGGGGTGCAGCCTGCAGACAATTTGATGCCAGCACACTCCACATTAAACAAACATTATTCCTCACAATGGCTTCTCACAGCTGGGCCACTTCGGGCCATGCAGGGTAAGAACTCAGTCTGCAAGTCCTGGAAAGAATGCAAAGCAGTGATTTGTTCCTTTTCTGGACCCCACACAACAAGCTATACATAAATGCAGAAAGCGATGTTCATAAATTCTTTATGCTATTTACTTAGAGCCTGTGTTTATTAAACTGGTTGGCTTCCAAAAACTCCTTGTAGATTTCTCTCTCAAAAAAGTAAGTTTTATTTCTCCAACCCACTATGAATTAAAAATGGGTCTTTGATACACTCAGCAGATTTTACCCCATCCGTTAGGCTTATGTAAGGAGTAGAAATAGCCAATATTCATCAGCACTTCAGACACACACACACAATTTTCACAATTGTATAAGCCGAACAAATTCCTAGGTAGGCCTCCTCCACGTTCTGCCTTTTTTTCTTTCTTTGATATTTTGGACCCTTTTTGGGATCCTTGCACACTAGCATGATGGCTGCCAAATCCTCCATGCCCACTCATACCTGAACTCAGGTTGGATCTCAACATGCCTCTGAAGCTCAGCTGGGCAGGTGGAAACACCCATTGTGTGGGTAGGGAACAGAGAGCCGCAGAACTGAGGGCAGCTGAGACAGCTCAGAGCTGGTCTCTAGATTCGGGCTCCAAAGGACAGGGCATCCTTTACAAGGGGACAGGAGACTCGGGCTAGGTGAGTCCCAGGGCCCGGTGCCCGGGGGTCTGGGTTCCTGTGCTCAGAAGCAAAGTGCCCAGAAGTTGAGGCACCATTCTATGGCATCTGCTTTTTCTTATTTGCTTGTCTGTCATTATTCTGAGCTGCCAGGAATCCACTCTCCAGGGTAATCTTACAATCAGGGCCAGCACGTAACTTGCCAGGACAGTGAAAAATGCACACATGGTACCCTTTGTTTAAAAAGCAGAAAAAGGATTCCATCCTTCTCGATGTTATGGAATAATTTCTGAAGTATAGGAATCAGTTCTTCTTTGTAGGTTTGGTAGAATTCAGGCGTGAACCCATCTGGTCCAGGACTTTTTTTTGTTGGAAGATTTTTTATTACTGCTTCAATTTTGGTGCTTGATATTGGTCTATTCAGGAATTCTGTTTCTTCCTGATTGAGCTTAGGGTGGTTGTGTGTTTCTAAGAATTCATCCATTTCCTACACGTTTTCATGTTTTTGGGCATAGAGAGTTTTGTAGTATTCAAAGATGATGTTTTGTATTTCCATGATATCAGTTGTGATCTCTCCTTTTTCATTTCTAATTGAGTTTATTAGATTCCTTTCCCTTCTGCTTCTGGTCAACCTGGTAAGTGGCCTATTTTGTGTATCTTTTCAAAAAACCAACTTTTGGTTTTATTAATCTTCTGTATAGTTCTTTTGTTCTCGATTTCATTTAGTTCTGCTCTGACCTTGGTTATTTCTTTTCTTCTGCTGGGTTTAGGGTTGGTTTGCCCATATATAAAACCATCCTCATACTGTCATCTGATCTTTGACAAAGTAGACAAAAACATACAGTGGGGAAAAGAATCCCTATTCAACAAATGGTGCTGGGAAAACTGGATGGCCACATGTAGAAGACTGAAACTAGTTCCACACCTCTCACCTCTCACAAAAATCAACTCACGATGGATAACAGACTTAAACCTAAGACATGAAACCGTAAGAATTCTAGAAGAAAATATTGGAAAAACTCTTATGGTCAATGGCCTAGGCAAAGAATTTATGAAGACCCCCAAAGCAACCACAGCAGCAAGAAAAATAAATACATGGGACCTGATCAAATTGAAAAGCTTCTGCACAGCCAAGGAAACTATCACTACAGTGAACAGACAACCTACAGAATGGGAGAAAACATTTGCATGCTACACCTCTGATAAAGGGCTGATAACCAGAATCTATACAGAACTTAGGAAAATCAACAAGAAAAAAATCAAACAACCCCATTAAAAAGTGGGCAAAGGACATGAACAGAAACTTTTCAAAAGAAGACAGAATAATGGCCAGCAAACATATAAAAAATTGCTCAACTTCTCTAATCATCAGGAAAATGCAAATCAAAACCACAATGAGGTATCACTTAACTCCAGTGAAATTGGCTCACATCAAAAAGTCCCAAAACAACAAATGCTGGTGGGGATGCAGAGAGATAGGAACACTCATACACTGCTGGTGGGACTGCAAATTAGTACAACCTCTATGGAAAATAATACAGAGATACCTCAAAGAATTAAAAGTAGAACTACCATTGGATCCAGCAATCCCACTACTGGGTATTTACCCAAAGGAAAAAAAGACATTCTATAATAAAGACATCTGCACGTGAATGTTTATAGCAGCACAATTCACAATTGCAAAGATGTGGAACAACCCAGGTGCCCATCAATACACGAGTGGATTAATAAAATGTGGTATATGTATATCATGGAGTATTATTCAGCAATAAAAAACAATGGTGAATTAACACATCTGGTATTATCCTGGTTGGAGTTAGAACCCATTCTTGGAAGCAAAGTATCACAAGAATGGAAAAACAAGCACCACTGGTACTCACCATCAAATTGGTACTAACTGATCAACACTTACATCACACAGGGCAATAATATTCATCAGGGGGCGGGCAGGCGGGAGGGGGGTGGAGGGGATGGGAAAACTCACACTGAACGGGTGTGGGGTGCACTGTCTGGGGGATGTTCACAATTGTAGCTCTGACTTGGGCACTGCATGGGCAATGTATGTAACCAAAGTGTTTGTATCCCCATAAATATTCTGAAATTTAAAAAATAAAATAAAATAGAATAATTAATAAATAAAAATAAAAAGCAGAAAGAAAGTGCTGATAAAGATCCTAAACACAAAACTTTTTCCTTTTAAAATTTTGTTACTTCTAAAATGCGATAGGGATAATAGTGACATGTGAGTAACAATTGGCACTTATAATTACAAAATGATATCTTGAAGTCATAATTTTATGCAAGATAATAAATAATGATACTTTATTAATATAATGTGTTGATTGATTGTAATTTTTCCTGACTACAAACTTGTTGATTAGGTCATCAAAATCTATATTTTCAGCAACTTTTTTTTTCATCAACATAATTGTAAACAATATCAGTAACTCCTGGCAAATGCAATAATTTTTTGAAAATGTTCATAATGTTTAATTT
This sequence comes from Daubentonia madagascariensis, assembly GCA_023783475.1. NCBI lineage: Eukaryota > Metazoa > Chordata > Mammalia > Primates > Daubentoniidae > Daubentonia > Daubentonia madagascariensis. The sequence continues at coordinate 528,247 of JAKFHU010000600.1, read as the reverse complement.
TGAAAGACATTTCCTGCTGATGCAACAGTTCCTGAAGCTGTTTAGCATATTTATAGGTCATGAAAAAATTGGGATAAATTTCTGATAAGTTATTTTGAACTATAAATTTTGACATCTACAGCTTATGATCCTTATGGAATAATTTTTCCAAAAAGATTTAACTCTTGGCACAATTCAGTTTCGTGGGATTCTAAAATTAATTTCAAATGTAAACTCATACAGTGGTGGTTCAGTGTTTCCTCTGACATTTCCTGTCACTCGTGGAGTTACACAAGAAATCAAAAGTGGCTTCATGTTTTGTATATAACTCAAACGCCTGCTTCTAAATTTTAATGCTATATCTTCAAGTATGAGAAAAGTTTGGTTTGAAAATTATCTTCCTCATTAATAATTGGGTTATCTGAAGCTTTGTATGAAAATAGTGTTTTTTCTATCAAAGTTAATGATTTTTAAATTTAATTTCTAAGTGTACATTGGCTTTGCAATGTTGCAGCAGTTGTCAATACTGGAGATTCTAAACTCTTTGACAAATCCAAATACCTCTCTGATATACTTTATTGCGGTGTACATGTGCACGTTTTTATTTTGTAACAATTGGCTGACAAAGTTGACAGTTGTCCTATCCTCCAGCAGGGGACTGACACTTGTGCAGGCGGGCTTCAGGGATGGGCGGGCGTCTCGGCCTCCTTTGCATGTCTCAGCCCTGCTCCCATGCAGACCCTTCCTTCTCTCACACAGCCGCGGCTTCAGCCGTCACAGCAGCCAACCTGGCCCAGCCCACCTGCCTTGGGAACCATGGCGCCCGGGCCAGCCGGAGGCATGCACGTGCTGAGCGCCCACCACGCGCCCACCTGGGCCCACACGTGTGCACTGCCACCCTCTAGCTCCACTGCCCCTGCACTGGAGTTGTTCTGTCGACATCACTGAAGATCGCAGGTTGGGAACACCACAGGGGCAGAGTCGCAGGATCCCTCCCCACTCAGAGCACAGGGAGAACCTCAGGGGCTGCGGAGGCACTGCAGGTATCAGACAGGAGACTGGCAAGCTCCGGAAACTAGGAAAAACAATTGCCATTTTGCATCTGTGGGACATTTTCTCTTTACATAGAAAGGGTAGAAACCCTTTGAGGGGGTATCAGGAGAACCAATCACTATTTGTTCTAAGTGGCAAGCAAAATTATCATTTTTCTTTTCCTTGAAAGTTGTTTTCCTTTTCTGAAATATTCAAGCCTCATTCCACGAATAAACTCCACATTTATCTTCTTCCACACCTGTGTTCATTTTACTTCCCTCCAGGAATGCTCAAGAGTGACAACAGACATGGCGCCATTGAGACCAATACCTGGGAAATAAATTAAAATTTAAGCATCAGATTCCAGGGACTAAATGGGGATGACAATCCCCACCTCTGTTGCTTACTGAATATTTGACCTTGAGCAAGTGACCTTGCACTCATGGGCCAAAGTGTTCTCACCTAGGAAAGAGCTACCAGCCAGAGGCAGCTGGGTGCAAGGATGAAATGCAACCATGTTCTGGAAATATCCATAACAGTGGTTACCAATTTTTGAGTTTTTTCCCAGTGTCAGGCATTAGTGAGATTTTCACGTTGATTTCCTAATAAGGCTGTGGGGTGAGTACTAGTGTCTCCTTTACACAGATGAGATCATTGACACTTAAATCAATTGAACAACTTGCCCAAAATCAGGTGGCAGATTTAGGGCCCTATCACACCCAGTTCTTCCTGACCCCACAGTCTGGATTTCCTCCCACCACATGACATTTTAATGCAGGGAGCAAAATGGCTGGCACATAAAATATAACGGGTCCCCAAAATAGTCTAGGTCATGATATGTGTTCACTGGGTCTGCCATAACGGGATACCACAGGCTGGGTGACTTAAACAACAGGACTTTATTGTCTCACACTTCTAAAGGCTGGAAGTTCAAGATCAAAGTGTCAGCAGGGTTGGTTTCCTAAAGCCTCTCTGCTTGGCTTGTGGATGGCTACCTTCTCTCTGTGTCTGCACATGGCATTTCTCTGTGCACATATACACCCCCGGTGTCTCTCACCCTTTTTATAAGCACATCAGTCCTATTGGATTAGGACACCCTTATGGTCTCATTTTGACTTAATCACTCCTCAAAGACCTTATCTCTAAATACAGCCACATTCTGAGGTGTAGGGGTTGACATTTCAACATATGAATTTTGGGGGGACACAATTCAGCCCATCACAGTTACCATCTATAGGGGGCTGAATGGTGTTCCCCCAAAAGATATGGCCATAAAGTAATCTCTGGAAACTGTGAATGTGACCTTATTTGGAAAAGGGTCTTTGAAGATGGAATTAGGTTAAGGATCATCGTTTATCATCCAGGTGGGCCCTAAATCCAGTGACAGGTGTCTTTAGGAGACACACGGAGGAGACACACAGAAGGAAGACGCCCTGTGAAGACAGAGGCAGAGATTGGAGTGATGCAGCCCCAAGCCAAGGAATGCCAGGAGCCTCCAGAATGGAAGAGACAAGGATCCTTCCCTGGAGCCTCCGGAGGGAGCACAGCCCTGCCAGCACCTTGACTTAAGACTTCTGGACCCTGGAACCATGACAGAACAAATGTCTGTTGTTTTAAGCCACCAGTTTGTAGCCATTTATTACAGCAGCCACAGGACATGAACACACCACCCTTCCCTGACTCAGAAATGTCACATTTTTCAAAGAAACAAAGACTTGGTGTTGGGGGTGGCACATCTATAAGAAAACTGATACTGAAGAGCAGCCCACCGGCAGGAAGACACAACCCCTCCCCAGGTCTAGTGCTGTCTTGAGCGTGGCCTCTTTCTGAAGAGACCCAGCCCTGGCGTGGCCTTCACCTGCCCCAGAAGCCAAAGCAGGGCCCTGGCTGGACGCTCAACCCGTCTGCTCATGCACGAACACAACTGTGCTCTAGGTTCCCTTGCAGGTAACTTGTCTGCTCCCTCCTTGCTGGAAATCTTCTTTTTTCTTCCTAGAGATGAAATAGTTTGGGCTTCCTCTTCAGGACTTTGTATTTAGCTACCATTATGTAATTTTGCAGAAACCTTCTGTCGTGCTCCCGTGGGGTGACAAGGTCAGGTTTAATATAATGGAACACTGTCTTTGAAAAGGGAGATTGGATTTGCATCCTCACTGCATCTGCCAGGGATTTGAAAACAGATTTCTCTTTGGGTAGTAGTCCAAGTGGATGGAGGGTCATAAGTATTATTCAGAAATGAGTGGCCAGTCCCCAGGTACAGCTCTTTATAAGGAAATTGCATCTGGCTCATCCGAGGTCAGAGGCACTTAGTTGGTGGTGCCCAAGAACAGGGCTGCCTGTGGTGCTAACAGAGTTTGTACATTTGAATTTTTGTAAACCAAAGCCAGGTAAACGCTGTGGAAACAACCTCTATTTTAGAAATCTTAACTGTAACTCCTTTTGCAAAGCAGATAATGACCTCTGTAATACAGTAATGACTTCCGATCCATGGGGAACATGTTCCAAGACCCCCAGCGGACACCTGAGACTGCAGATAGTGCCAAACCCTATATGTACTGTTTTGTCCTATACATGCATATCTATAATAAAGTTTAACTTATAAATTAGGCACGGAAAGAGAGTAACAAAGACTAATAATAAAATAGAGCAATTATAACAATAAACTGTAATAAAAGTTACATGAATGTGGTCTGTTTCTCTTCCAAAGTATCTTATTTCACCTATTTGGGGGCCACAGTTGACTGTAGGTAACTAGCACCACGGTAAATGAAATCAGGATGGGGAGGCACTGCACCTCCACTCGCAAAATCCGGTTTTCATGTTCAGGCTGCAATTTCGACGAGGAAGACTCAACTCCGAACAAGGCACGTGGGGAGGGCGGAGCGTGTTAAGGAACCGCAGTTCCTTGCTCCCCTGTGCTGCCCCCGGGCGCGCAGCCACGCTGCTGGGACAGTCCTGAGTCCGATCACGTCGTCTCTTTGTCCTCTCACCCTTAGTTAGAGAGAATCTCTCTGCTCTTTCCGTGACAAGTTCACCCCAGTGAAGGCTGAGCACGTGCTTGGGTTGAAAGTTAGCCTTGGTAACAGCTGCCGCAACAGACGTTCGGGTCTCCTGGGCCCGGCCCGCCTCCCTGCCCTCCCCAGTCCCGGAGGACCCCTCACCCACACGACTCCTGGCCTTGCTGCAGAAACTTCAGGCCCTACAGGCCTGGCCAGTCCAGCTGCCGGACGCTCAGACTTTTCCTCTGCTCACCTGCCCAGGGCCACCATCCTCCACACAGCAGCACAGCCCTGGGACTTGTCAGCTCCAGACACTTCTCCAGGCACAAACACAATTGCTTGCGGCAGGACCTCCCAAGCCGCTTCCTGTCTCTCCAGCTCCTTCCCTCAGCCCCCGACACAGCGGCAGTTTTCACACCGCCTCACACCTGGGCCCAGGTGCCCTCGACTCGCTTGCTGTACCAGTGGGTCCTTTCCCAGCTTGCAGTCCTGGAACTTCCTCATAGAAGGTGAGAAATGGGGACCCTCCACAGCTGCGCCCCCTCCCCTCTGTCCTACACACCTGGCCAGAGCCCAGCTGCAGGGAGTCCACCCTGATTACTCCTGCAGTGATCCAACCTTGGCGCTCACTCACCTGCTTCTGGAATATTCTTTCACCCATCCTCCCCTTGGCTAATTCCTCACATTCAGATTTTGGCTTAAGTATCACATCCTCACAAAGGCCTTCTGTGATCACCTTCCCCACCCCCAGTTTCACACACACACATGCACACACATGTATGTTCAAACACACACACATGCATGTACTATCATATGCACACAGCCACACATATGCATGCACATACATGCATGCACACACATTCACACACATGTGATGGAACCAGCCCTACGTTTCACCTCTTCAGGGTGTCACCATTTATGACACATCTGTTCCCTTTGGAGTTCCCTTAGCTCCTGCCCATGAAGCAATAAACTCCACGGAAAGAGCCCCTTTCTGCCCTGCCCCCAGCTCCCAGTGCTGCAGCAGACCCACCCACCGTGCTCTGGAGGTACATGAGGGGCTCCCCATATGACAGTGTCATCTTGGAAGTGGACCTTCCCGCCCCAGTCAAGCCGTCATATGAGAGCCGCCCCAGCAAACACATGACTGCAATTCCCTGAGAGATTCCAGGTGAGAACTGCTTGGCCAAGACCTTCCAGAATTCCTAGCTAACAGAAACCATGAGGGAGTAAATAATTATTACTTTAGGCTTGTAAGTGTTGGGTAATTTAGCACATAGCATTTGATAGCTAGAAGAGCCTCTATAGTTTCTTCCCCCAAACCCAACAACAAATCAGGTCCCTGGAGGGAGCAAGTGAAGAACAGGAAGGAAGGAAAAGTCTGGAGAGGGATTCAGCACTGTCCCCACACCCTCTGCTTTCTAGCTCCTCTTAATCTTTTGGGACTGTCATTCCAGCTACCAGGAGCCAAGGCTGAGCATGGAGATGCCCCTACACCACGGTCACGAGTGTGTCCCCCCCCCATACAAACCTCTGTCTTTGACATTGCCCTGAAGCCACTGGTAGACAGTATGGATTTTGCCCCCAGAAGGACCTGAAATAGCTCAGAAGATTATTGAACTAAATCTATGTAAAATCTTCCCAAAGCTGAAAAGGCACTGCTTACTTTATTTCCCATCTGTGGTGGCAACTTTGGAGGTGGCTCCCAAACAGCCTTGCTCCCTGGAACTCAGGCCCTCCCCTTTCATGGGTTGGGCTGGACCTACTGACTTGGTTCCAACCAATAGAATATGACAAAAGTGATGACATAATATTAATTAATATTAGGTTACAAAAAGACGATATCTTCCATCTTGGGGACTTTCTGCTGCTCTCTCGCTTGCTCACCCTGAGCTGCTGTGATCTGAGCCTCCCCACAGAGAGGTCCACATGCCAAGGGATGAAGGAGACTTCAGCAAAGAACCAGGGAAGAACTGGGGTCCTCAGCCCCACATCCCACAAGGAACTGAATCCTGCCACCTACCACACGCGTGAGCTTGGGAGCGGGTCAGTTCCCAGTTGAGCCTTCAGATGAGCCTGTGGCCACGATCAGAAGCTCAACTGCAGTGTTATCAGGGCTCTTGCACTGAGGATCCAGCCTGACTATGCATGGATTCCTCACTCACAGAAACTGAAACAACAAAGGCTATTGTTCAAGCTGCTAAATTGTGAGGTGAGCCACGGATAGCTAATATACCGTCCTAAACTACGTCCTGCTGTGGGTTCCAGTGCAGCCCATCAGTGGTGCTGCAATGAAATTAAAGCTAATATGAAGGTATTTCAATAGTATTATAAAATGTAAAACAGAGAATCACAGCAATACAGTAAAATGCCAAAAAATAGCAAACACTTCCTATGACTATAAACCCTCCACAATTATGAACATCCTAGGGGGAGAATTAAATTCTAAAGATCAAATCTTCTCGCAAGTAAAAGTTCAAAGACATTAAATCCCAAAGGGACCAGCGTCCCTTGCCCGTGTTAATAAACATTCAAAACTTCATCATCCCCAGTGTCTCTTCCTGCTAATCCTCAGCCAGGTTGCTTCTTGGTGCCAGGGAACAGGGAAGAACTGGGCCCCGTCAGGCCCCGGCGTGAGCCTGGGGCTGTCTCTCTCCCTTTCAGGAGCATTAGCTTAGTGAATTGTCTCCCTAATGTACCGTTTAAAGGCTCCCAGGTGTCAATGGGCAAACAGTACAATGCGACCGTGGCCTAGAGCCCAGTAGGCTTAGGAAACCAGCCAACCTTTGGCCTCCACAGCAATTATCCCAGGCAAAGTGATCTTTCCAGAACCCAGGACTTAGTGCTGCCAAAGTCTCCACAGACGTGGTGGATCTGAGAGAAGGGCGGTGGGTGGAGAAACCCTTCTCAGCCTTGCTCCCAGGGCTGCCGGCCGGCCAGTGCCAGCTGTCCACCTCCACGACCTGAGACAACACGTGCAAGGGAGAACTCTCCAAGCAAGTGTCCATTCTGTGAGCGCCTTCCACACATCAGAGGAAACACGCCAACCTCCAGAGCTCCTAGGTGCATCTTCTCTGCGCTGTCTGACACTGAGTGGGGCCTCTGTCCAGCGACATATTCCCACGCACCTGTGGGCTCCCTGTCTCCCTCCTGTCTGTTTTCATTGCCCCTTGCTGCGGAATTTCTCAGGCCTAGGACCTGCCTTCTAAAGCCAACTGGAGACCACACATTTGTGGGTGGAGCCTGTGGAAGCCCCCTAAATCCAGGGCAGGACCCTCTGCAGTGCCCCTCTCGGCCCTGCGTGCAAAATGGAACCTGAGGAACTGATCCTGACTGCCCACCAGGCCTGTGCCAACAACACACACTGGATCCTCAGTGGTTCCCTGTGCACACCCCAAACCCAGCTTCCTTGCCCTTAAAGGGAGCAAATGATGTAGTTCTGCCCACCACTGCCAAGCGACACTGAAAAGGCTCTTCCTCTACAATAGGGTCCTCAGCCCACCTGCCTGCCAAGGCCTCTGCAGCCCAGCAGCGCGTGGCTGGGGCTCGCCTCTGACCCCACGTGCACCTGAGTGACAGGCTGCCACTTCCATGGGCCCTCCTTCCCCGAGGCCAGGTCTGGGGCTGCCTGCCAGGACCCTGTCTTCCTAAAAGGGAGACTTTGCTGCTCCCACCTGTGGACAAGGCCATCTTAGCTGCCATGACCTGATAGGATAAAAAGTCCTCGTGCTCAGTGCCTGGCCAGCCGAGCATCCAAACCCCTGCCCCCTGCCTCGCCTGTGCCAGACACAATAGTAGGGCACTCTATTATTTTTCTAGATATAATTTCTTAAGAAACAAGGTCCAGGGAACCAGATTTGGGGGTATCGTGGCTTACACCCTCAAATCTGCAGGCCTCCTGCCCCTCCTAAACTTAGCACATGGCCAGGTACTCACCAACCTCTGAACACCTGCTTTCCCCCAGGGGGATGTGAGAGGGGCATGGGGGGCCAGGACAGCGCCACACCACAGGGCCACAGGGGTGAGGTGGCCCCCCCGCACCACAGCAGCCAGGAGGGGCAGAGGGATGCAAACCCAGTCACAACCACAAAGCCATGTCCATCCGGGACACTTTACCTTTTAGAATGGTATCCTTTGCTCCTCTGAAATTTAAAATCTCCTTCTATGTCACCCAGTCACAGGCACACCACACAGCACACACAGCACACATACACACTACACACACTCACACCACGTGCACACGTGTACCACCCCATTCACACCACACACACGCTCTCACACTCATGCATACCACACACACACTCACACGCACTCACATGCACACACACCACACACACACCACACAAACACACTTTTTTGAGTTTAATGAACGAGTCCAGCAATTCCCACAGAAGAATCATGTTCTTTCCCAGTAGACATTTACTCATTCTGCAAGTATGTTTCTTCTACACTCTGAAGTGTGGAAGAAAACTAATGCATGGGAGGAAGGCTCTTCCCTGGCAGAGCTGGCACACGTGTGGGAGAGGCGGACACTGGGCCTGAACACCTGGCAGCTGCCTGGCGGTGACGCCTGCAGGAAACCCGGGCTCAGAGGCAGAAGCTGAAGGAGAAAGAGGGACGGGGGGACACGGTTCTAAGAAGGGCAGCAGGCCCGGGCATGGCAGAGACTGCGATGTCCTCGTCACCACTCTGAGGAAGGCGTGGGAGGCTCTGTGTGGTCCTGGAGCCGGTGGCTGCAGTCTGGGCCTCCCTTGCCACCCCGTCCCCCAGTGACAGCTCACAGCCCCCAGCCCCTGCCAGCAGCCCAAGGAGGGCCCAGCAGCCCAGGGGCCTTGGGCCTGGCTGGAGCTTGGCAGACTCCACAGCATGGGGAGAAGAGACTGTGTCTAGCGGGGTGGCTGACTCAGCATCCCCTCCACGCTGGCGAGCATGGTGCACCTCCCTCCCTGCACCTGCCTGGACCCTCTGCCTTCGGATGACACCCCCCCACCCAGGTGGCCCTCCACTGGCCCCAGCCTGCCTCTCCTGCCAGCTGCACTTCCCCCAGCCTCCTCCCCGCCCCAGCTGTCCCAGCACACCGAGGCCTCCCATGGGTGACAGTTGACACAGATGGCTGAGGTGCCGTGCACTCCACACTGCAGCTCTGCAGGGACAACCTGGCTCTGTCTGCTCAGCCCAGAGCCCTGTCACCTCCACCACTCTGCCCGTCCAGCTCTGGCCCATCCCGGGCCTCTCGTTTCTGTCTCTGTGGGGTGGACATGCCCAGGGCTGCACTGCCAGGACACGCTTGGCACCAGGAGCAGGGGGCAAAGCTGCAGGTGTGTGGGACAGGCCAGCACGGGGCTGGTGGCAGGGTGGGGACAGGGTCTCCGTGTGCCTGCCTCCTGACGCCCGGCTGCTTGGTTGGGCCGTGGCGTGGGCTTACGTTCCCATGCGCTCCCTCAGGACTCGCGGCAGAGGCTCCCAGGCCACGTGGTGCGCCCTCCATCAGAGGGAGGAGGGAGGGGCTCGGACCTGAGCTTCCACGCAGGCAGGTGCAATGGGGCTGGGAGGGGCTGAGACAGCCAGCGGTGTCAGGAGACGAGGGGGTGGCGGTAAGGTCAGTGGTGACCAGGGCCCAGAGTAGGCGGGGGGACCACTGGAGAGACACAGAAGCGGGTCCTGCCCACAGCATGCTCCTCCTCTGCCCGGCCTCTCTCACCATGGTGCTTCTCCCCAACCTCCCTACATCCTCCCACACCTGCACAAAGCTGCCTGTCCCGGGACCCTTCCCTTCAGACGTTCTGTCTCTGCTCCCTCTGCGGTGGCCCTGGCATACCGGGGGCTGGTCTGTCTCTCCCTCTGACACATGATCCCCCAAGCACCAGCACACAGGGCAGCACACAGTCGGTGCTCAATCTATACCTGCGGGTGAGTGACGTGTCCCTGACGCCCACTGTGGAGCCGTCCCGTCCTATCCACGGGGAGACACCAGGGAAGCCTGGCAGCCTGGCCTCCCGAGGCCCTCGAGGCCATTTTCCTGCCCCACGGTCTGATGGTGCCAGCATGGCCCGTGACACTAGCCATGGCCTCCACGGGAAATGCAGCCACCTGCTGGGTATGAAAGAGACGCATTACGCCTCCATGGCTCAGAGGAGGCAAGTGGGGCTCAAGGGAGGCCTTGCCCATGTTATCCATGCTATGGTGACCTGGCCTGGCAGGGCCGGCTGTGGGTGGGACCCGGGCTGAGCTGGGCCGGGGAGGAGTCCAAGGGCCCATCCTGCGCTCGGCTCCTTGGTGCAGGCTGCTGTCTCCCCTAGGGCCCTGACATCAGGTTCTGTTCTTTCCCTGGAAGTCACCCTTGCCAAGCAAAGATGTCCCCAAAATATCGTGGTTGCCCTTGGTAACCAATCATGCATCAGACCCATCCACTTACCGAAACCTTTGCTGAAGGTCGCTGCATTTGCAGCCAGTGCTGCCTTTGGGGCCAGCCTGCCCCTTGGGGGGGCTGGGAGCCCCCTTAGCCCTCACTGGAGACCACCTGGGCCCCCCCATGCTTCATCTCTGTGAACCAAATCTGAGGAAAAGAGAAAAGTGTGCAGTGGGCCGGGGCTGCCTCCTGGGCAGAGGGATGGACTGTGGGGGTTTCCCAGCCGGGCTGATGTCCCTTAAGAACAGTCGTCCTGGGCAACTGAACGTGTAGCCAGGAACCCCAGGCCCTGGTCTCCCTGCCCCAGTGGCATGTCGGCCTCGGCCCAGCCTCCCTCTCCTTCACAACAGGAGGTCCCTCTGGGAAGAGGTGGCTTCCTCCCCCACTAACCCCTGGCCCTGAGTGGTGCTGCCTGGCCCGGGCAAAGGGCCTGCCGGTGGTTCCAGGGAGGGGACACTCAGGCGAGCTGACCTGCAGGCTGAGATGATGCCACCTGGGCACACAGATGGGGCTAATAGACCCGCCACCCTCAGCTCCTGGCCCTCCCAGCAGGCAGCGCCAGGGCAGACTCTGCCCCCACCGCCCAGCTCCTGAGACATTGACACGCATCTCCCTGGCGGGGCACAGGCCTCGGCCGGGCCCCTGTGGCAAGTAAACCCCCCGAAGGCAAAGAAATGGGGTGTATTTGACACAGACCCTTCAACGCTAACAGGGGCAGGCCCATCTCTCTGGAGGCGCTCAGGCAGTTCCCAGTGGGTGAGCGGAGTTCAAAGCCCCCCTGTGCTCCTTCGGCAGTGGGGGTGGAGACATTGCTAGAGATGACCGATGGTGACACAGGCCTAGAAGCTTAGTTGGGGGAGGCTCTGCTCCAGACGTCCAGGTGTGTTAGTAGCTCGGCTGCCCCCCAAAATGCCACAGACCGCGGCTCTCACAACAGGACTTTATTCTCCCACAGTCCTGGAGGCTGAAAGTGTGAGGTCGGGATGCTGGCTGGCTTGGTTCCTCCAAAGCCACTCTCCTTGGCTTGCAGATGGCACGTCCTCCCCGTGTCCTTGCAGGTCATCCCTCTGTGCGTGTCTGTGTCCCAGTCTGCTCTCCTTAGGAGGACACCAGTACATGGGTCAGGGCCTCCCCTAATGACCTTATTTTAACTCAACCACCTCGTTAAAGGTCCCATGTCCAAATACTGCCACATCCTGAGTCCCAGGGTTAGGACCCCAACAGAGGAATTTGGGGGACTCAGTTTGGGCCATGACAGGAAGGAAGGGCAGCCTCTTGAGGACTGAGGATGTCTGGAAGGAAGGTGTCAGGCAGGGACATGGATGACTGTTCCCTCATCCCTCACGCTGAGAACTGCAGGTGCCACGAGGGAGCCTCCCCCACACAGACCAACACACGCCCAGAAGGGCTGGTTCCCAGGCACGTCCATAATGATTCAAACGTTCAATCACTACGTCCATTTCTTTTCTATAAGTCAATTTTTTTTGCATAGCTAAATTAAAAATTATATCCACAGACCTCACCCCTGTAGCATTAGAAAACACTTTCCTGACCCGTTCAGTTGATACTGGTAGGAAGGTATCATTTTCGATTTTGGTTTGGTTTGTTGGTTTGTTGTTTTTTTGGTTTGTTGTCATGGAGATTTTGAAGTCTGAGTTACTGGCAGGGGGTGAGGTGGGGATGGGTTGGGGACTCACATCCAGGGGTGGTTTGGGAAGAAAGTCAGTCCCTTTCCCAAGGGCAGGGGCCCTGTGGGCTGCGGCTGTGGGGACAGACTGTGCTGGGCAGGGGCTCCGAGGATTGATCCGGACGCCTGTCGGGGTGCACAGAGGGCCTGGCATATAAACGTCTCTTGGTCAAGATGACATGTCCTCCTCGTCTCTGCCCAGCTCCTCAATTTCTCATGTCAGAGGAGTTTGGGGAGCTTGGAAGAAATGTTGGCACCCGGACTTCAGACTCCTCCCTTGCAAGATGATGATGCTGAATCAGATCATGTCGAAGACCTCTTCCCACACTAAAACCCTGCAATTTCACAATTCCAATCAATGCTGCCCCTCCCACCCTCAGGCAACCCGGCTTCATTTCCTTACAGCCACAGCCCCCCACCTAATTCTACTCGAAACCTCTGGATGTCGCAGCAGGACTGTCCCCCAGAAATTTCCCAACCTCCATTGTTACCAAATGGCAGGCCCACCCAGAGACTCTTAATCTTAAATCTCAGATCTTATCTCAGAAACCCATGCTATGTATCCAGTGTCTCTAAACAGATCACCTGCTTTATCCTAAACTGAGACTTTATTGAGTAGAGCCTGGCGGGGGGCACAGTGTAAACTGCTTGGGCCTGGGCGTCGGGTTGGTGGACGTTCCAGTCCTGGTGGGGTGTTTACAGCTGGGTGGTCTCGGGCTCCATACCAAGCCTGTGTGGCCCCATCTCCCTACCCGTAATAATAGAAATAAAGGTGACTTTGCTCTTGTCGCCACAGCGTTAGTGCTAAGGCTCATCGAGCACACAGAAGGTGGAGGAGGCTGTGTGGGGTGGACCGACTCCAGGATGACCCCTGTCAATTGCCCCCACCCCACCCCTGCATGCACATGTGTCTCCCCATGAGGGGTGGAGTCTATTCCCCCCTCCCTTTGACCCAGGCCGGCCTTGCTTGACCAAGAGAACAGGGCAGAAGTGTCTGAGCCAAGGTCCTGCTCCCACGAGGGCCCCTGGGAACCCTCCCTCTGGGCAACACCACTGCCGAGGAAAAAGGCAGACTACTTAAAACCGCCATGCCGCAAGTCCAAGCCAGCCAGGTGGGGGGCCCCGGGATGCGTCAGCAGCGAAGACAGTAGAGGGCCCAGGACAGCCATGTGCCAGGCTGAGGGTGAGGAGGTCGCCTCAGCTGACCCCACAGGGGTCAGAGATGAAGCCCCCAGCAGAGCATTCCCTGATCCTGACCCACAAAATCATGAACAAAAGACAATTGTGATTTTAAGCCACCAAGTTTGGGGTGGTCTATTATGCAGCAAGAGATAATTTGCCCCCTAGGGAAGGGTCACCCAGGAAAGCAGAAGCATGTGAGAGACTTATAACCGGGGACTCAGGTGTGGGGCTTGTGGAGAAGCCTGTGCAAGGCCGTGGCTGCCGCCTCTGGGCTGAGGTCCCTGTGAATCCACCCGGCCAGCGGGTGGGGAGAGGGGCTGGGAGGGAAGCCAGGTGGAGCCGGGTTACACACCCAGGCCCGGGTCCCACCCCCACCACCTCTGACTGCAGAAGAAGCCGCGGGGACCCTGCCAGGTGCTGAGCACGTCTACTCCAACCAGCATCCTGGACCCAGGGATCTACGGGAATAAACAATGGGCCTGAGCCAACACCCCCCCCGACCCCCGAGAGCCCCTCCCGTGGCTGGAGGGCCACGGTCTCCTGGGATCAGAGTCAGTTTAGGACCAGCATCCAGCAGTCCCCAAAAGGACTGACTGTGCCCTTTTCCCCAGTGCACAGTCAATGCCACGATGTTGCACACACCTTGGCCCAGGACTCAGAGGAGCCACAGGGACCAGGGGAGCAGGTCCACATCCACCCCCGCAGCCCACCCCCACCTGCTTCACTCGGCCTCCCAGCTCCCCCGAGGAGCACTCTGGGGCCCACACGACCCAGAGCCAGACTGGGAGACCATGGTGCAAGACCACTGCACACTGCAGCCCCCAGCCCGGAATTCCCAGGGATGCAGCTCGTATCCCCACACATCCCATTAAACCTCTCCATGCACCCCACCACACACACACACACACACACAGAGACACATACAGATACACACACAGATGCACAGACACACACAGATACACACACACAGGCACACAGACACACACAGACACACACAGAATCACAGATGAACACACACAGACAAACACAGACATACATGGAGACCCTCTCTCTCTCTCTCACACACACACACAGGGTTCACGGGGCTGCCCCGTGCTGCCCTCCTTCTTCTGCAGGTCACACTGGGCCTGCCAGAGGGACCCTCCCCAGGCCCCATCGCCGGCTCTGCCCCCTCCCCATCCCCCCCAAACCCCAGCCCTCTGCCTACCCTGACACCCTCCTCTCCACTGGCTTTGTCTGATGCTCACACACTGGAAGTTGGCAGAGCCTCCCAAATGCACAGCGGTGCTGTTGGATCACTCTGTTTTGTGAGCAATTTTCTCCCCCACAAAAGAAGCAGGCAGACTGTGTCTCACTTATTTTTTGACGCTGAGGTAATAAAGTATAGCGGTCTGTAGCCCCGAGAAGGCAGAGAGCAAAGGATGTGCCTGGTAGACCTGTGGGGAATCGTCCTTTATGGCCCCATTGTGGCCTGGACAACTCCATCAGGGAAGCTGAGCAGAGGTGACAGGTTTGGTAACAGGACCCTTTTTGCCCTGGCCTCTGACACTCAGCCTGGGGGCGGGTGGCAGTAGGACGGAGGCAGCCCCAGCTCAGACCCTGCAGGACTCTGGTCTTTTGTTCCCAGGAAGGCAGCGGCAAAGTCCTCCTCTGCCCCTCAGGGCCAGAAAAGCTCAGTACTGCCAGGGGCTGCCTAGGCCAGCTCCTCGCTGGGCAGCCCCAGGGGGACGTGGCTGGGCCTGGGTGTGGGACTTTGCTTACCCAGGAGGTGAGAAGGGCCCTGTCCCCACCCCTCTGCACGTGGGTCCTGTCCTCGCCAGACCACCTCAGGCCTGCAACAGCATCTGTCAGACCAAAGCGGAACCTCTCTCCTCCCAGACTCTCCTGGTCAGTGACTTAGCCAGGCCACCAGGGCAGGGGCAGCAAAGGCACAGCTGCCAGGGCAGCACTGGCCAAGTCGTCCCATCAACCCGCAAACATCTGTGGGGCCTCGTGGCTATGCTGGGGGTGAAGCCCCCAGAGCACTCGGACACCTCCCCGGCCGCTCCCATGGAAAATTACCCCAGGGCACAGGGCTGGGAGATGTGGCTCCTGAGCAGGGCCCAGCTCTGTGCACCACGGCTGCACCTTCCTCCCACCCTGGGGCCAGACCGCTGGGGTGGGGGGGGGGGGGTGCTGCGAGGGCAGTGGCAGAAGGGGTGGTGCGTGAGGCCTGTCTATTCCCTTCGCAGCAGAGCTTCGGGGCAGCTTCATGTTTCTGTTGCGGTACCTCGGGCAATAACCGCTGTGGGTGTTTGTGGGTGTGCATGGGTGTGTGTGCACCATGTGTGTGTGTGTGTGTGTGCACACATGTGCATATGTGTGCATGTGTGGGTGTGCATGTGCACCGTGTGCGTGTGTGTGGGAGTGCATGCACTATGTGTGCATGTGTGGGCACAGTGTGCATGTGTGCGTGCGTGGGTGTGTATGTACTGTGTGTGCATGGTGGGCGTGCATGTGCACCGTGTGTGTGTGCGGGAGGAGGGAGAAAGACAGGGAAAGACATAGGAGGAGGAAACAGAGGGGCAGAGAGACAGAGAGGGGTCAGAAGGGGAGGGGGAGGGAAGAGGGAGGAAAGGGGAGGGAGGAGGAGAGGGACATCCAAGTTGGGGACAGGGACAGGGAGAGGCAGAGGGAGAAGGAGAGGAGGGAGGGAGGGAGCTTGTCTTCCCAGCCAGAATGCGACTCCTTGACAAGAAGAGCAACGCTCCCCCCACCCCAGGGTGAGGACCAGGCAGGAGGCTGCCAGGGCGCCGTGAGCCCTGCAGGGGCAGCTCGGGCCACGTCTGCCCAGTCTGCCCTGGCTGGGGCAGGCCCCGAGGAGCCCCCAGGTGAGGGTGGGGCGGCAGGGGCTGCCCCTCAGACACTTAGGTGGGAAGGCCGGAGGGAGCACAGGCTCTAGCTGCCCACCCTGGCCCTCCTCTGACTACTGTCCAGACTGCACTCTCCCTGAAGGACCCCACAGCTCTCCCGGCCCGGGGAGTCCCCACACCCTTGGTCTGGCCAGCAGCCCCCGTGGCTGTGCCTGTCTCCAGGGCAGGACTGCAGGGCTTTCTCTTCCATCCTCCCTTTTCCTTAATGCACATGATGAAAACTTACAGCCTGATGTAGGCTGAAGTGGGGTCCCCTGTGCACCCCTTGCTCAGCCCCCGCATGGGGCCCCCCAGGTGCCATGGCACTGGCAGGTGGGAGGGCCTGGACCCTCCTCAGCACCACGGCCAACGTGGGTGGCTATGATCTGCCTCAGGTGCCAGGAGCTCCAGAGAAAGGGAAGATTCTTGAGTGGGACCCCCAAGGCCAACCCCCAGCCTGTGGCCAAGGTCTCCCGGGAGGCTCCTCCCACGGTCTCTCTCGGAATCGTCCCTGAACTGATGACAGGGTGGACAGGAGCATGCCTAGAATAGTGCCTGGATCATGGCAGGTGCTCCGTGAAGATGTGTCGGCCCGTCAGTGAGTGAACGATGACTGAATGGCTTTAGTGGGGAGCAGGGCTGATGTCACCCACATAGACCTTTGTGAAAATGTGCTCCTGGCGGCTGCGGATAGACGTGGTTTGCCGCCTCCTTGTGCCTTGGCGTCCGTGGGCATTGGGGGTGACAGCCTTGGCCAGGGCCAGTCCCCGTGCCCCACGCATCACCCAGAGTGCAGGCTGGAGGCACTTCTCCAGGCGGGGTGGCAGGCTGGCAGGGAAGGGCCCCTACCCGCACCCCACCAGCTCCAAACCCAGGGCAAGCACCCGGGACCAGCTCCCCAGCAGGGTGGCTCAGCGGGCCAGGTCGAAGCCCCCAGGAGCCTGTCTGTGAGCCCAGGGCCATCCGGCCCCGCGGGAGCCACTTCCCCATGGGGCCACTACGGGCCTGTCCCCCAGAGTTCTGAAGCCTCTCGTTCACGCGCCCTCACCTTTGGCATTTCTGTCATTTCTCCACCCTAAACTGCTATTCCTGCTTCCGCGTAAAAAGACCGACACTTTGCCGCGCAGTCTGGCGCACGGCGGTGCAACGCGGGGCCCAGGCAGCCCAGCTGGGAGCCCAGGCTCCGCCACCGAGCAGCCCCCAGACCTCCGACAAGGTGAACGGTCGCTGCAGCCTCAGCCTCCTGTGAGCCGGGTCAGCAGCGACGGCCGCTCCACGGGCCCCGTGAATTTCAAACGAGAGGACCCGACAAACAGCTGCTGCCCCGGGTCACCGCGCCGGACCCCTGCAGTAGCCGAGCGGAGAAGTCGTGCAGGAATTCTTTTTCCCCCTTTATGGAACACGTTGTCGCTGAATGCAAACGTTACTAGTGTCAGTGTCTTCCTCAGGGAGATGTGTGTGGTCCTGGGTCCCGGACGGAAACTGCCAGACTGGAGAGGTTCAGCTTGGGAGCGCGTCCCCCAAGTGCCAGGGTGCCCCCAACTGCGAGAGGGCCCCAAGGAGCACCACTGGGAGATAATCAGAGGCACCGTGTTCCCCGGGAAGGCTTGGGGGGAGCCCCGTGGGGCATCCCCATATTTGTGCTGCCGCCAGGGGCCGGCCACCCTCACGCTAGGCACCTATTCTCAGGGCTCACTGTGTCCTCACAGCTGACCTTGTTATTTGCTCTGAGTTCAGTGAGTGGAGGTGACTTTCCCAGGGCCACACGGCTGAGGAAGCCGAGACTCAGACGCCGATGTCAGTCCTGCTCTCACGCCCATGCTGCTTCCTCTCCAAAATGCTGTTGCTAACTGACAAAAATGCCCAGATACGGCCCAATTGCCAACCACGAATCGCTCTTGCTCAGTCACTAAATAGCATTCTAAGGAACCCCTGAGAGGCGATGCATTGTTGGCTGGGATTTCGTCATGATGGTTATATGTAAACTGGCTGAACTATCCAGTTCTTAAAATCCTGCGTGAGTCCCTTCTGCCAAGATCAAAGGCTCTAGTCCTTCAGCGGCCCAGGGCTTGTGGGCCCAGCAGAATCACAAACAGCGGGTGGCAGCCCCCTTTGGGGACTCTGCGAGGGGCCTGGAGTGGGGGTGAGGCCTCAGGTGTTGGCACGTGAGACGGGGCGGGGAGGCATGTCAGAGTCTGCTCACGAAATAGAGTCTCCAGCAGGGTGGGATGAGAAGGAAACGGCCCAGCACATGGATGTCACGGCCCCAAACGCCCACACAACCTTCCAGAATGACAGGCACTGGGGTGTGGATGAGGTGGCAGGTGAGCAAGGGGTCCCTGCCTGTAGCCCAGACACAGGTGCCGACCCCTGACCTGGGGCAGCAGAGGCAGGTGGAACCGATTGTGCCGGAGCCCAGGACACCCAGACTCAGACCCCGGCGTCCAGCTTTGCCCTGTTCCCTCACCGATGCCTCCAGACACCGCCCAATGTTCTCCTTTCCAGACACCGCAATTGCACACTGCATTTCTCGGGCTTCCATCCACAGGGCAGCACTGACACTCTCTCCTTCCAGCCTGGCCCTCCTGCCTTTCCCATCTGCAACTGCCCATGCACTGGGCACTCCCTCACTCTCTCCTGCCCCGAGAGAACACGTCCTGGCAGACAGTAGTTCAAATGAGAAGTTAAAACACTTTGGAGGCAGCAGGCGGAGGTGTCTGCAGAGCCGGTGGAAGCCACAGCGTCCGGGGCAGCATGTTGCCCTGTGTCAGGACAAAGCGTGTGGGACAGAGCAGGCTTCCGGGGCCCAGGCGCACAGCCACGCCCCAAAATACACCGAGGGCCTGACAGAGGCGGCAGAAGGCACAGGCAAGCTTCCTCTACAAGCCCACCCTTGTGCGGGAATGCCGAAATCCCAGACTGTAAAAAGAACTCGGAACATGTTGGAGTCGACCCTTCCCAGGCAGAAACCCGAACAGCAGAGACTGGGGAGAGCCCAGCCTGGACGCGAAGCCACGGGTGCCTCGCTCTGTGGCCAGGACACCCAGGACCTCTCTGTTCCCAGCCTC
This sequence comes from Daubentonia madagascariensis, assembly GCA_023783475.1. Classification (NCBI taxonomy): domain Eukaryota; kingdom Metazoa; phylum Chordata; class Mammalia; order Primates; family Daubentoniidae; genus Daubentonia; species Daubentonia madagascariensis. The sequence goes on along the minus strand of JAKFHU010000600.1, from coordinate 509,000 downwards.
CTTGTCTGAAATGTGCAGCCAGCAGAGGCACCCCGGGGGCTGCGGCGAGCACGGAAGGAGGCAGCCGTGAGACACCAACGCGGCTCCTGGCACAGAGCGGGGCAGTCGGAAACACCTGCGATCACCCTTCCTGCTGCTGTTACGTTACATGATTACCATCACCGCCCGCTTCTTCCCTGACGGTTCATCTGCGACAACCCCGTGCCGCGTGAGGACCGAGATGTGGCCTCTGCCCTCCCGAAGCCTGCTCGGTGCGTTGAGAGTGTGGTCAGCACCTCGCCCAGCTCCCACGTAGGCTGCTGCTTGGGGCTTTTCTCTCTCGGAACCAGCCCCTGCCTGCCGAACCCATCTGCTGGCCACCCGCCCTCCAGAAACACCTCCACCCAGCCACCCAAGACAACACTGTCCCTAGGGGTCACCGTGTCAGCCCTCAGGCGCCCTGATGGAGGCAAACTGTGGCTACCCGTGTGAGGAAAACAGAAGGCTCACCGCCGTGTGTGCGCGGGGAAGCCTCCCCGTGGCATTTCCGTGTGGGTTGTTTCTGCCTGTCCACCACAAGACCAGTCTGGGTCACTGCTGCATCCTCCGTACAAACACAGCGCCTAGACACTGCCTTGGCTCCGTGAGGTTGTAACAAAACAGTAAAAATGTGAATAGTGGGGGCAGCCCCTCTGACGTGCGCTCCTTTCGAGGAAGGAAGTGTTGCCCGCTTCCAGGAGTGCAGTCCACACACAGCCTCCATCGGCCGCCCTTGGGGTCCAACTGAGGCAGTCGCTGGGCCTGCACCCCACTCACCTGTCCCTTCCCAAGTCCTTTCCCTCCCTTCCTTCTACACATTCGGTGCCAAGGGCACCTCATAAACACCCTGCACGCCGGACCCCACCCAGAGCCAGCTTTCCAGGGGGCTCCACCCGCAGCAGTGAGTGAACAAATGAGGGAACACGTAGCGTTGGCGGGGCAAGGAGCGCCACTATTTTTATTTCTAATGAGGAAAATGGGACTCGGAAGAGATAACTAATTTGGTCAAGTCACCACCCTAATGATTAAAGGGAGTAATTAGAAGCTGTCTTCTGACACGCTGAGGACTCGGCCCGGGTGAGAATTACTGGAAGGCGGCGCCGGGTAAGCGCCCTCAGCACGGCCCGGCCGCAGATGCTTGGCCAGACCCACCAAGGAGCTGGGGTCGACTGTTTTTGTCCCTCACGCAGAGCCCGAGAGTTGCTGCTGTAAAGCTGGGGTAAGAACAGGCGCTTTCTCTCCAGAAATAGGTCTTTTCTCTTGGAGCCATTTTTACCAAAACCGTCAGGGTGGACAACAAACTGGACGCACTCATGTGCCTTCCCGAGTCACAGCCTCCCTCTCCCCGGCGACAGAGCCACCTCCTATAAACGGGCAAACCTTTCCTCGGAAGGTTTTCACTGCAGAGTGTTTGCTGCTGGTGCTCCCCACCTGCCTTGTCTCTTCCTTCCTGTGACTGAATGCACAGTTCATTAAGATCTTTGGTAGTGGCAGAAACGTCACAGGGGAAGAAAAAGCTGTTGACAATTTTATTTTTAAAAGCAACTAAGAATAGGGTGAACCTTGTAAAAATAGCAAGCCTGCAAACGAGATTGTGCTCAAGGCCAGGTTCTCCTTCTGAAAATCAGAGTGTGGCGTTTAATAAGAATCGAGAGCGTGACTTGGTCTCAAGTCCCAGACACACGTGGAGGGCTGGGGGACAAGATGGAAAAACAGCACACGGGCCCCGCCTGGGCCGCCACCAGCCTGAATGTTCATGCGATGCTGACTCCGCCCCTCCCTGCCCCCCAGAACACAGGGACTGTCACCTGAAGTGCTGGGTTAGAGCCACACGTCACCTGATGGAATGCAGGAAAGCTCCTTGGCGGGAATCTCTCACATTAACCAAGAGCTTGGAAGATGCAAAAATGGTATGGGGTGTACTAGATGCCTTTGAAACCCTCTCATTTTTAATTTGAAGGATGCTGGCTGTTTCAGTGGGAAAGGAGAAGACTTTGGGGAGATTATTGTCCTTGTTTCCAACATGTGAACCCTGGACAGGGGGTGGAAGCTGCAGGGCCGAAGATGTTAGCCCAAGGGGCCCGAAACCAGACATCCAGTGAGAGCGGAGGCCCCGGCACTGGGCACGACCCGAGGCAGGCTGGAGGGATCCCGCAGATCTGCCGTAGGAGGTGACCACACTTCCTGCTCGAGAGTCTCATGTCTCCTTGTGCCCTGGGCATCCCATGCCCTGGGGTTCCTGGTTTAGCAGTTTCCCGTGGCCGGGGGCCCCATGAACAAGGGCTAAAGGCCAGGTGTGCAAGTCAAATGACTCCTCCATGGTCCTGCAAAGCAGCAGGCAACCCCAAAACCCCCGAGGGAATTATGAATGAGCCACGCAGTTCCTAGAGAATCAGAAAGGCCCACGCAAGGCAGAGTCAAGAATGCGGGAGGTGAGGTTTCCTGTGGCAGCAGGAAAGAAAGCCACGTGCTCACGGCTCAAAATCTTAGATGAGTTGCTCCCAAAGAGCTGGAAAGGGGAAGTTCTCGTGGTGCCCAACCTTCAACAGCCGACCACAAAGGCTGCTCAAGGCGGGCTGAGGGTGGTTTACGAAGAGTCTGCCCAGCTCTGCCTGAGCCCCAGCCGCGAGACCCCCAGCCCCCACCCCAGGAAGGGAGCACACTCTCCAGAGGGGAGACAGAACGCACAGAACAGCTGCAGAAAGGTGCAAATGCCCTGGGTTCTGTGGGTGACCACACTTGTAGCACTCTTTCCCTAAGCATCTAGTGAGCCCCTACTGTATACCAGGGCCTGTGCTGTGTTCTGAGGTCGCAGGGACAAACCTGGAGGAATTAGGTGGAGGAGAGGCAGGTGGTCAGCACATGGCAGTGCTGGGGTCAGGGCTCTAACCATCAGGTCCCGTGCTCTGTGAGAGCCCACAGGAGACCCTGCTGGGGAGGCATCACGGAGGAGGGGACACTCCTCTGATCACAGAACTCCAGATCCAGACAGAACTGGAAGCCCCACGGTACGACTCAGTAAAGCAGGTCCAGGGTTGGAAGAGCTGACTTGTCCCAGGTCCCACGGCCGTGTCCCCGGATCCTTTGTGGCAGACAGTGACTTAGCAGTGGAGCACGAACTCCAGGGCAAGCCCAGCTCCGAGACGTTTCTCTGCAGTGGAAGAAGTCACTGATCCCATGTGGGTCTTCAAGATCGTGCTTCTGATGAAGAAGAATTAACACCAAGGCGTTAACTGGAGCAAATTCCAGGAAGAAACAAGCATCTTCACACTTCTTGCTCTCAGCCCTTCGAGGTCGGGCCCCAAGTGCCCCTTCCGCCCGCCTCGCATTGCTGGGGCTCCCCTGGGAGCTGGCCTGAGCCCTGCCCGCTGGGCACACCCCGAGCTCCTGTGTTGCAGACCCTGCGGGGCCCAGCCCTGCCCGGGCCTCCCGGAGCACCTGTGCCTCACTGGGGAGCGGTGCCCGCAGACATGGCGGCAGCACAGGGTTGCAGGGACTAGCACCCCCCACCACCACTGGGGGCTGCGGTTGAGGCGTAAATCCCATGCGACTCCCGCCCTGCAGAGACGCCCTCTCTGCCCCGTGCACCTCCCAGCTCCTGCTCAGGGCCAGTCCTGGGGAATCTTCACAATGAGACTCAGGCCCCAAAGTTCTTTTCAGTGTGTGGCTGTGTCTTTTTTTTTTATTGTGAAAGGTGTGCGGCAGGCAAACACACACTCTTTCAGTCCGTGCAATGGGATGCTCTGGGACCATGCCTCCCTTTCAACAAGCAGGCTTTCTGCACGCCAGGCTAGAGCTTGGTACCCCAGAAAGAACATGCATTCTGGCTTTTTCGTGTGTTGATTATGTGACCTTGAGCAAGATACTTAAGTCCTGAGGCCCAAGTCCTTCATCGTTAGGCTGGGAATAGCTCCACCAACCTACACGGGGCTTGCCAGGATTGAGTGACATGATATGTGTGAAGCTTGTCAGCCAAGTAATAGTCACAATAAATAACAGCTATTACCATCCCTCAACTCAACCCGGCCCTGGTCTGCAGGGAGCTGGGTTTCCTCCAAGCAATTAATACAGCCCTGCATGAATGCAACAGTCTCCATTTGTAAAGGTGATACTTTACTTACTATTAATAATTACACTTGACCCTTGAACAGCTGGGTTTGAGCTGCGAAGGTCCACTTACATGCAGGGTTTCTTCCGCCTCTGCCACCCCCGAGACGGCAAGACCAACCCCTCTCTTCCTCCTCCTCCTCAGCTACTCAAGTGAAGACCTTTATGATGATCCACTTCCACTTAAAGAGTAGGAAATGTATTTTCTCTCCCTTATGATCTTCTTAATAATATTTTCTTTCTCCAGCTTACTTTATTGTAAGAATATAGTGTATACTACATATAACATACAAAATGTGTGTTAATTGACTTGTTATCGGTAAGGCTTCCAGTCAATAGTAGGCTATTAGTAGTTTAGTCAAAAGTTATACACACATTTTCAACAGTGTGGGAGTCTGTGCCCCTAACCCCTGCATTGTTCAGGGGTCAACTGTGTAAGTGAGCACTGTTGAAGCATCTCTATGCACAGGCTTTGTTTTAGACACTGCACAAATAGTAACTCATTTGAGGCTATGAAGTAGCTACTAAACCACCTTCATGTTACAAATGAAGAGACAGAGGCTGGTACAACCAGTATGGAGATCACTAAGAAAATTCCTCAAAAAAATTGAAAATAGAATTACCATATGACCCAGAAATCCCTCTTCTGGGTATATACTCAAAGGAAGTGACATCGGCACCTTGTAGAGAAACCCACGTGCCCATGCGCGTTGCAGCACTGCTCACAATGGCCAAGAGGTGGAAACGACCTCAGTGTCCATCCACACACGGACGGGGGAAGATGTGGCATGTACACAGAACGGAATGTCACTCAGCCTTTAGCAAGAGATATTGCCCTTTGTGACAACATGGATGGACCTGGACGATATTATGTTAAGTGAAATAAGCCAAACACGAACACACAAAAAAGAATACTGCATGGGATCTCTCTTATATGTGGAATATTTTTTAAAAAGTTGAACACTAGTTGAATAAAGTTGAATACCTAGAAACAGCCAGTGGCACAGATTTCAGCAGGGGTTGGGGTGGCAGAGGACTGGGAAGATGAGGTCAAAGGTTATAAAGTGGCACTTACGAAGGAGGAATAAATCTGGAGATATAAAGCACAGCATGAGGACTGTAGTCAATAATATGGCATTGTGTCCTGGACATTTTCTAATAAAGATTTTAGACGCTGTCGCCACCAAAAATGCAACTATGTGAGATGACGTGTATGTTAAATTGCTCACCTGGACTAACCGTTTCACTATGTGTATAAGTCTATCCTAACACTATGTTGCACACCTTAAATTTATATAACAAAAACATGAAGAAACTGAGGCACAGAGAGTTTCCATAATTTGCCCGAGGTCACACAGCTAAACATCACGGCCAGGACTGGAGCCCAGAGTTTCTGCCCTATGGCCCAAGCTCTCAGCCGCCCTGTCGTACGTCCTCTCAGAACCCACGGAGCCTGACCACATGTTTAATAAATGTTTGAGCAACTAATAACCAGGGGAGAGCGACTTAGTCACAGGCTAAGTCAATTCCTCTATTTGCTGAGAACATGTCCCAACCCAAGTATTTTTAGGCAGTCTGGCATTACAACATGCTAACATTGAGAATGTATTAAACTCAGCCCTACTTTCCAAAAATATCCCTTGCATCCCTGTCGCCTCTTACACTGAGGCGAGGGGCTGTCAGGAGCAACAGGACTCTGGCTCTCGTTAGCCCGAGACACTGTGCAAAGGGGCCCTCCTCGGCTGGGACCCCAAGTGTGGGCCACCTTGGCTGGCTCCCGCGTGGCATAGGCTGGTGCTATTTCCTGAGCTCTGGCTTTGGCTTTGGGAAACAACCCTGATCCTTTCAGTATCCAGGAGGGGCTCCAACATAGGTTAAAAGAAAAGAATAAGATCAACAGAGACAGAGAAGACAGACAGGAAGAAAGAAAATAGCAGATTTGCTCATTCATACAACAAAATGAGAAAGTGGCACGTGGAGAAGCTTGCACAGGGATCGACGCTGACTTGGCCTGTTCGATTCCGTTTGCTTTCTATACTGAAAAAAGTAATATCAATAATAACAACATCAGTAATGCACGCAGGACTCCAGTCCAGGAAGACCAAGGAAGGAAGGGAACAAACACCTGTCTGGCGTCTATGTTCTTCCCTTGCTCAGCGCCTGCTGTGTGCCAGACCGTCTGGCGTCACTCACGTCTCCGTATTCAGCCTCCCACATCTCCAGGAGGTGACAACTCTTATTCCACTTTACAGTCAGGGAGACTGAACAGCTCCCCGAGGTCATGACACCTTGGCCCACACCAAGCTGGAGTCCAGCCAGGTCTAGCTCGAAGTGGGGGGTCTCTCCTACTCCAGGCTGCCTTCCAGGCTTAGTTTAGCAGGATTGAGGACAGGGGTGACAATACACAGGCTTCGGAAGAGATCTGGATCAGCCAGGCAGACGACACCACCCGGTTAGCACCCCAGAGTGTGAGTACATCCGTGCAGGGCAGGGCAGGCGTGTCTAGCCCAGGTCCTGAGGACCTCTGTGGCATCTCTGGGACCAGGGAGCCCTGAGGGTCCTGCATAGCAGAAGGGGCAACCAGGTTTATGTTCCCTCATGGTGGCTCTGTCTGCAGTGCAGGGGTGGGGGCAGGGGCGAGTGAGAGAGTGCCACGTGCTGGAGAGGGGCCAAGGCCCAGCCAGGAAGCAGAGTCACAGGCTTGTCCCTTCCAGCCAGGACACCTCTGGACACCTCACTGGGAAGTTTCCATGTCTGCCTGAGGGAGGGAGGGGGCTCCATGGACGCTTTGCCATCCCCTCTTTTCGGGTGCAGGGCAATCATGATTGAAGAGCTTCTCCTGATCTGCTGCCAGCAGGGAAACAGGATCTTTCCTAGTCACAGAGCTGGGGCTCTGGTGAGCAGGTGAGCTGAGAAGGAGGCTGCCTGTGAGTGTGCACGTGTGCCCATCGCTCAGCCGGCAGCCTGCAGGGGCAGGAGCCCTCACCGTGAGAGGGACTCAGAGACAGCTTCCAGGCCTTGGGGAGCACAGGGGTCACCCATGCATGCTTTTGCTTGACACATGAGAGGAACTGAGGCATCAGACACTGCCCATGGTTCTCTGAGAAGCCTGGAACCTCCATGAGAGCAAGCCCCAGGGCTGCACAGGATGCACGGTCACCCTTCACCCCGAGTGCTGGCCAGCCAAACACCAAGCACGTGAGCGAGGCCACCCCTGCCTAGCCAGCCCTGCCGACCCACCAACTGATCACAGGTGAGTGAGCAAATCCAGCCAATACCAGCCAAGCCTGGCCCAGAGCAGCCCAACTGCCCCACAGACTTGGAAACAATAAGAGACACACAGGCTTGAAGCCACTGAGTTCCCGGGTGGTTTGTTACTGACAAACAATAGCTGATACTGTCAATCAATCAACAGGGAGGCCAGACTTGGGGCTGCAAAGAAAGGCAAGGACACTCCAGCCCATCCTCTGTGCACAGATACATGGGCCTTCTCTCTGTCCGTCAGGTAATCCACGCCACCTCCTGCCCCAGGACCTCAGCACGTGCTGTGCTCACTCCCTGGGACACTCTGGCCTCCACTCTGAATAACGCCAGCTCCAGCTCATCTTAAGTCTCAGCTTAAATGTCACCTCTTCCTCCCTGGCCACCCTCACTCCCAACTGGCCCCTAGGTTTTCTCCCTGAGCCATCCCTCCTTGCACAGTATCCGTCATCTCCTGCACTGTGACACCCGACCGCTGTTGTTTCTCAGGGCTGGCGGGCACTGGCTGCCCTGGTGGCACTGTGGCCCTCCTCCTTGTGCCTCTCGTCCCTGGAGGCTGGATCCAGTTCCCTCCATGCAGCCTGAGGGCAGGGGTGCCAGACGGCAATGGCGAGGTGTCTCCAGGCCTGGCCTCAGGACTCGTACACCCTCACTCCTGCCAGGCCCTGTGGCCACAGGAGGGCACAGGCAACCCAGAGTCAGGGGGGAGATGGACACCCCCTGTGCTGAGGGTAGTGACAAAAATCTGTGGCTGTATCAACTTTTCCTAGCATTTGTCACAGTTGTATACATTGCATTCACCTGATTGCCCGGGTGTTTTCTCTCTCCATTGCTAAGGTGCCAGCTCCCCAAAGGCAGGCTCCAGTCTCCTGTTCCTCCTCTGTCCCTCAGTGCCTGGCACAGGGTGGGCTTTCACTGGGTGTGTGTTGAATGAATAAACACTTACGTGAATGACTGGCTAGAAGACAAGATCCAGCCACACACTTGAGGAGCTACTGACGTCTCCCTGGCAGGGCTACCTCTGCAAACCCGGCCACCCAAGCCCCACCTGGACAGACACCTGTGCTCCACAAACCTGCAGGCAGCTTACCTGCCCCCAAGGGCACCCAGCCCCTTTTCAGTGAGCAGCTGTCAGCCAGGGCCCCTGGCAGAGCAGGCTCTGGGCAGCCACACCCCTAGACAGGCACCTTTCTAAGTCTGGGAGCGAGAGCAGGCTGGCGCCATGCGGAAGGAACTAGAAGATTCAGACATGGTGAGCCCAGGCTGCAACTCATCCCACAGAGACAGAGAGAGAGAGAGAGAGAGAGAGACAGGAACAAGAAGCCAGAGGAGGAGGAGGAGGAGGAGGAAGGGCAGGCTGCGTTGTGGGCACCGGGCGGCCGTGGAGGAGGCGAGGCTCGGGAGACGGCCGGGCCGGCTTTCCTAGTGACCCGCGTCACAGGCTGGGCTGCCTCCTGCAGCGTCCAGACGCCGTGGGGCTTCCGGGCTGAACTTTGTCACAGGCACACTCCTGCGCAGTGACCCAGTGGCCTCTATCCTGGAATCTCACTTAAGTCAGGTCACTCCACGAAACAGACAAACAGAACTCTGGGCCCAGAGAGGTTAATCAGGACCTTGTTAACAGTAGCAGAATTCGGGAAACTGCTCTACTGTCCAACAAGCGGCAGATTCCGTAAACCTGGGGGCCAGGAACCGCCGATGTTTCAGGAAACGTGAAAAATACTCCCCATGAGAAAAATATGTGCTAGCTATGTTTTTTTTTAATTTGTATAGACTCATATGAAAATATTTTGAAAAGTAACCCACAGGCATACATGTATACAAGTGTGTACACAGAGCTTTACATGTACAGTTATTTTGGAGTTGATGCTACTATGAGAGGACCAGCTTATCTGTGGGCCTCACAAGGCTGTGAAGACCACACAGGTCCCTGGTGCTGGGCACAGACACGAGGGGCTCACTCCCCACAAAGGCAGCTCCCATCCTATCCATGCACGTCAGCTTTTTCACACTTACTGACATCCTTCTACTCCATTCCACATATTTTTGGGATATTGGTCAATTTATGCTACATTTTTGCTGGCAAATCTCATTCCCAAGTGCTCTGTGGCCAGCAGAAGGAAGCTCTAGATGAAAAATGCCCATTCGGTATCTCATGAGCTTTGATGCTCACCACTGACCTGCTGGGACTGGGTTAGGCTGGGTGTCACAGGAAAGGCAGGTTGGGAGTGTCCTACACAGTTGGGGTGTGCTACTCTCTCATATGGGAAAGAGCGTGATAAAGAGGTCCACAGAGTGAGGGACCTAGGTTCTCTATCCTAGGTCCTGTCCCATCATACACAGCCTCCATTCCCAAGTTTGCATCGTGGTCCAAAATGGTTGCATATGCTCCAGCCATCATGTCTGCATTCCCACCACTGAAAGGAGGCAAAGGGAAGATCAGATACACTTCCCTTTAAGGAGTTGCACACACAACCTTGGACATTTTCTTGGCCAAAACTTTTTGTCAGACAGCCACACTCAGCTGTAAAAAGAGGCTGAGGAAAGATTTATTTAATTTGGGCAGCCTTGTTCCCAGCTAAGAACTGGGGATGCTATTATGACAGAAAAGAGAAAGAATGGATTTTTGGGTCAATGAGTAAGTCTATTTCACAACCAATAATATATATTGATGTCATAAATCCAATAAACTTTGCAGGCACTAGGTTAAATAAAGTGTGTCTTTCTTTTCTAAATATACTGTTTTGAATAGATATTATTTCTTAGAGCAGTTGTGGGTTTACAGAAAAATTGAGCAGAAAGTTAGAGAGTTCCCATGAAGTCCATCACCACTCTCCCTCCCAAACCCCATCTCCCCTATTGTTAACATCTTGCTTTGGCGTGGGACATTTGTTACAGCCGATGAACCAAGAGTGATGCATTGTCATTAACTACAGTCCATAGTGTACCTTTGGGTTCCTTCTTTGTGTTGTACCTTCTACGGGTTTTGCCAAATGCACAATGACATGCACCCACCATTACAGTACCATACAGGATAGTCTCACTGCCCTAAAATTCACCTGTTCACCCTCCCTCCTGCCTGACAACCACCAATCTTTTACTGTCTGCATAGTTTTGCCTCCTCCAGAATGTCATAAAGTTGCAATTACACAGTATGTTTCGGGTTGGCTTCTTTCACTTAGTAATAAGCATTTAAGTTTCCTCCACGTCTTTTCATGGCTTGATAGCTCATTTCTTTTTGGTGCTAAATAATATTTCATTGTCTGGATATACCACAGTTTATTTATCCACTCACCTGCTGGAGAACCTCTGGGTTGCTCCCAAATCTTGGCAATTGTGAATAAAGCTGCTATAAACATCCACGTGCAGGTTTCTGTGTGGACATAAGTTTTCAATTCATTTGGGTAAATACCAAGGAGCATAATTGCTATACCATATGGCTTGAGTGTGTTTAGTTCTGTAGGAAATCACCAAATTGTGTTCCAAAGTGGCTGCACCATTCTGCATTCCCACCAGCCACGCGTGCGAGTTCCTGTTGCTTTACATCTCGTCAGCGTTTGGTGTTGGTGTTTTGGATTTTGGACGTTCTCACAGGTGTGCAGTGGTGTCTTGTCATTTTAATTTCCAATTCCCTGGTGCCACGGGCTTACTCCCATCGATCCCCTTTTGTGAGGTATCCATTAAAACCTTTTGCCCACTTTTTAATTGGACTATTTTCTTGTTGTTGAGGTTTAAGGGTCCTTTGTATATTTTGGATATAAGGCCTTTACCAGATATATGTTTTGCAAATATTTCTCCCAGTAAGTGGCAGGCCTTTTTGTTCTCTTAAGTGTCTTTCACAGAGCAGCAGCTTTTAATTTTAATGAAGCCCAACTTATCAACTTACCAACTTATCTTTTTTTCTTTTTTTTTTTTTTTGCTTTCATGAACCGTGCTTTTGGTGTTGTACCTGAAACCTCACTGCCAAATTCAAGGTCACCTAGGTTTTCTCCTATGTTATCTTCTAAAAGTTTTACAATTGTGCATGTTACACATAGGTCTATTATCCATTTCGTGTTAATTTTTGTGAAAGGTGTAAGGTCAGTGTCTACATTCATGTATTTTTTTCATGTGTGGATGTCCTTGTGAATATTTTTGCAACCATTAAATGCTAATTATGAGGACTACAAAGAAGCTGGAAAATATTAGGATCTAACACTAAGTGGAAGGCAGCAGGCAAAACGCTGTCTCAGCAATGTTTCCGATGGAGAGGTCCCATGGGGGGGTGAAAGGAGGAAGGAGGGAGGTGGCGCAGTGGTGGGGAGGAGGGGTCTGCAGTGGCCTTGGGGCCTCAGGGCCATACCCCTGTGCCATGGGAGGGGGCCGGGGAGCCCCGCCTGGGCAAGGGCTGGAAGGGGCTCCTGCTAAGTCACTGGTGTGTGGAGGGGGCCAAGCAAAGCAAAGGGTAGGGAAGGCCAGGAGCCCGCAGATGCCTCTGCTGGGTCCTTGCTCCTCCTCTGGACAGACCCAGCCCAAACCAAACGGGAGAACAGAGGCACTTGCAGGAAGCCAGGGTGGGTGACAAAGTCTGTCTCCTTAACCAGACTCGAATCTGCTCACCTTGGGCTCCTGTCTCTGTCCTTGTAGAGTGCAGTTTTAGCAAGAATCCTGCTAAGTCGGTTTAGCCAGACCCCCTCCCTAAACATGGGAAGTGGACCAGCAGGCACAGCCCCCCAGCGCTCCTGTCTTCAGCCCGAAGCCCCCAGGCCTGCTCCCTGCTCCCTGGCCACACGTGTCCTCTGCCAGGCCAGGCATGGGAGCAACGAGGAGCTCCAGAGTGGGCAGAGGCCTTGGGCAGGAGGTGCACAGAGCACGCTGGCCACCCCAGCTCGTGGTGCTGGCTGTCTTCTGACCACGAACTGGCACTTGGAGCCAGGGCACAACCTTGCAGGTCATCCTTATTCTGCTTGTGCTGTTAGTCATAAGTGGCAGAACCAGGGCTGGCACTGACGCCTCCTGACTTCCAAGCTCAGGTGCATCTCAGATCATAGAGGGACAAAATGACCAACACCCTGGACCCCTCAGACTCAGCACTGTTTTTCCTTCTAAGGCCTGACCCCCAAACTCGTGCTTGACAGTCCTGGTCCTGCTGAATTTAGTTTGGATCATGTTAGACAGGAGGACTTTGTTTCTGAGGATCCAAATGGCCCGAATGGCCCAGACCCAAAGCAGGACAGACACCTCCCCCACTTCCTGTCGGCCCTGCCGTCCCTCCAGACCAGAGCACAAGGCCAGCTGAGATCCCAGGCCAGTCCCTCCACCCTCTCTCCTCCCCTGAGAGGCAGGTTCCTCCCCAGGTCCCGACATGGAGCCTCAGGCAGCAGGGCGGTGCCCTGACTGCAAGCCCCACGTGGGGCTCCTGCCCAAGGGTCACATTTACAGAAAACCTCAAAAGCCACTGGGAAATGACAGCGTTTGCTGAGCATTGCTAACGCACTGAATATCCAGCACCTATGAAACCCAAATGAACTTGTTAACAACAAAAAGGTACTGAGGGCCATTTGCTGTGGGCTTAATCCAATTGGGTAGTTTACTTAAAATAAAGCTTCGGGGAGGGCAGCAGAAGTCAGTAGCACACTCACCCAGCACCTGCGTCCCTGCCCGGTGCCAGCCCAGTCTCTGACACCTGAGACAAAGTCCACAGGACACGGAGGGCCGGGACACCGGTCCCACCCGCGTCTCACACGGGGTGGCTCGTGGGTTTCAGAGGAAGTGCTCAGACTGAGTCACCTGTGGGCCACTAATGGTGGGGCCTTTGGGGGAGCCCAATTTGCCTCACCTGGAGCACGGGGCAAAAGTGTTTGGGGGAAGGGGAACTCCGGGGACAGTGCCTGCATGGTCTCAGCAGGTGGCTTTGGGGCCATGAGAAGGAGTGAGGATTTTGTCTCTGGATGCACACCACATGCGTCTACCATAGACAGCAGCAGGATGCGGTCCCCGACCACCCATCCGCCAGCCACAGCATCCTGGCCTCTCAGGGCTGGACTGGCCCTCAGTTGTCACCAAAGCTGACCTCCCACCCAGGCCAGGACTCCCTCCTGGAGAGTCTTGGCAAGTGGACGGCATCCTCTGCTCCAAGCCTCCCGGGGACGGGAGCCCACTGCCTCACGAGGCAGCCATTCCATTCGAACTGTTCCAAAAGCCGCGGTGTTCCTTCTTACATCAAGCAGAACCTGTTGTCCTGAAGCTCCATCTGTGAGCACTGTCTATTCACTTCAGTCAGTCACACAGAACAAATCTGTTCCCTTGTCCTCAGAAAAGGGGACAGATCCTTGGATGTTTGAAAATAGCTACCCCCTCCCCTCCACCGCCACCACCGCAACCCAAGGAGAAGAGCTGCGCTTCTGAGGCACCTACTGTTTGTCGAGTGTTGTATTTGGGTCAAGACACGGTTGTTTTCTTTTGGAGATGAAGAAACTGGGGTTCGGCGAGGTTAACTGCTTGCCCGGGGTCACGCAGAGGAAAGGAGATGTTGGACGTCAGCTTGGCTCTGAGGCTGCTTCTCTCCGGGCTTGCAGAGTGATGGCCTCGCTGCCACATGCCGAACGCCCCCGGCCCCAACACTCCTCGGAGGCAGAGGCCTCCAGTCCCTCCCCGCCATGAGCCCTGTTCTGCAAAAGGACACCCTAAATGCCCTCGCCGGTCACACAGGTGCCCTCCTGCTCCCACCTCAGGTGGGGCCCTCCCTCCCTCCTCTTCTGTGTCTATGAGGACTGCACTCAGGTCAAATAACGGGATGCCCGGCCAGCAGTGTCTTAAACAAACAGGGTTATTTGAGACCCTGGGGTAGGCAGTACAGGGCCAGTGCAGGGGCTCACAACTGCCATCGAGAACCCAAGCTTTTTCTGTCCCTGTGTCCCCCATGTACATCAGGTGGGCCTGTGGCCTCGTGTTTGCAAGACGGCTGATTCGCTTCCAGGCATGACGTCCTTCAGGAAGAAAGGGGACAGCAAGGCTTCCTCTGCAGCCTGCTCCATCTTTCGACTCCACAGGGAAGCAGTCTCCAGCACATTTCCTCCTACTTCTCAGCCAGAACTAGGCCACACGCCCTCCAAGGACCGATCTGTGTGCAGGAGCACTGAAGTGAGTATGGCTGGCTTAGATTGATCGTGCCTGCTCCCCTGGGGTGGGGTGGACAGTGTCCCACCTGAATCTCACGTCCCTAACAGCTGCCTGAAGACAAGGACCTCCACGGGCTGCGGGAGGCAGTGTGTGCAATACGCCGACTATTAAGGAGGCCACGGAGGGTGTCGGCTTCACCCTTCGAAATTTAATCACTCTGAGGTGCAAACGCCTGCAAATCTCTGTTAGAATCATCTTATTTTAAGAGTAATCAGAAATTTTAGCAAGAGTAACAATATAATATCAGAATTTCAGGCACCATCTGCCACTAGACCATGGTGATACATAACTGGGTAGGTGGGGAGAGGTCACAAAAAGGGAGTCCCGTAAATAAGCGAGGGAGGGAGGGAGGGAGGGGGTATGGTGCGTGGGGGGTGGTGGGAGAGGGTGGTGGATGGACGAGGGACGGGCGGATGATAGTGGATATACGGGTGAGTAGATGACAATGGGCGGGTGGGTGGATGGCTGGATAAAGGCAAGCTGTTTCAGGGGGCTCCTTCTGGAAAACATTTTTTTCCAATTCCTACAGAGTTGGCTTTGGTTGAAAACCACCCAAGCAGAGTGCAGAGTGCTTGCTGTCTTTTAAACTCTTCTGGGGTTATCTGAACTGTGAGTGAAGCACAGCTCCTGGGGGGCAGAGAGCTAGCAAAGCACTTGCTGCCATTGTCATGCTAACGCAGGTGGGTGGACAGCAAGGTTCTCCAGTAGCTTTTTATCCCCATTACAATTCCCTTTGACTAGACCCATGAGGTTCCTTCACTTGTAAAGGGTTTCAGTCAACGCCCTCATGTTATCCTCCTTCGCGGGCATCCGGCAAGATGGCACAAAGAGAATCCTTGAAGGATAAAGCAGTTCACATCTGTACGAGAGCATCTCTGCCTGTTCTGGGGAAAAGCAACACCCGTCTGGGAGGTTGGGGGTCCACAGGCTGAAAGAGGCTCCTTGGGCACCATGTGCTCCCCAAGGAAGTGGCGTCTCCACCCTAGCTTAGAATTCTTTGCCCTCATCAAGGAATCCGGGAATGGACATGGGGGCCTTTGCTCATGGCAGCTGCACGTGTTTGAAAAGTAAAAGAATAGAGTGGTGGACGAGGCACGGTGAGCGTGGAGAGGCTTCCTCAGCGGCACAAAGAGCTTCAAAGACTCTGGCAACCATTGTGCACAGAGGACAAGCCCCTTCCTTAGAGGTGGGCCGATGGTGCCCAGCACAAAGCCAGGAGCTGGGGCACGGGGGACAAGCAGACAGGCCGAGCTGGACCCACCTGCCCCAGGCAGGGGGACCCAGGGGGTCAGCACACAGGGGTCCCGGACGCTGTGCCCTCGCTGGGAGGCTGAAGACCTGAAGACCAGGAACCTGCCCACTGGGAGTGGGTCTATTTATGGGCCGTTTGTGCTTCTGTGGCTTTTCCTTTCTAATTCTCATTCAAACCTCAGCAACATTCTTTTGGAAAGTTCCATCGTGGCTCAGCTGCACTGAGAAGCGGGGAAGGGTCAGAGGCTCACGCTGAAAGGGCACCTGGAAACCAGAGCGCTCGGCGCTCCAGGGGAGGCTGTGGGGACTGGGGTTTCCCGTGAACAAAGTGAAACCAGAGGGAAGGCAGGAGGGGCCCCTCAATAGCCCTCCCCCGGGCTCTTGGAGCTTGAACTTCAGGGGGCTTGGTGGACAGTCTGTGAATGCGGGTTTGTGTTTAACAAGGAAGGCTCCTTCCTCGAGGCTGAGGGCAGCCACCTGCGCGACCTCTCGAGGTGGGGTGCTCCTCCGCTCAGCGTGCAGGCCAGCTCCCTACAGCACGTCCCCTGAGCAGGCTCCCTGGCCTCTGTGAACCACAGTCCCCTCTGTAGAATGGGCATGCAGAGGCCCACTCTGTGAGAGCCACAGGGGACCAGAGACCCTACATGAAAGTCCAGCACCAAGGCCAAGGGGGTGTCCACCGCTGGGTCACCAGGACATCATCCTAAAGAAATAAGGGCCCAGAGGTTCTGAGACTGCGCACTTTGCTCTGGCTCAAGTGTGCACACATGTGCACACACATGTGCAGTCACACACACACACAGCTGGTTAGTGACAGCCAGAACTCACCCTCCCCATGCCTCCATCACAGACCGAGACTGTTGACAATAATCAGGATGGAAATTTCCAGAATATCAATGTGAGAAGAGTACAGCATATAAATCAAGCTCTAAGAGCAGGGCAGAGGGGAAGCCTCTGGAAACACTGCAGACCTGAGAAGGGTAGCCAATCCCCAGGGATGACGGAAGCTTTGCATGTGGGGCCCTCCCAGACCTTGTTGTAGGTATATCTCTCTCTCTGTGCAGCTGGTTCTAATTTTTAATTTTTTGTCATAATGAAACTGTAATCCTAAGTATTGCACTTTCCTGAGAGCTTTGTGAATTGTTTTAGTGATTTATTAAAACTGAGAACGTCCTGGAGAGCCCAGCTGTTCAGAAGTGTGCGTGGCCTGGGGACCCCTAAATGTGCAGCTGGGGTCTTGCGGGGGACAGTGTCCTTCACCTGGCGGGTGTGGCCCAACTCCAGGTCCTTGGTGTCCAATGTTACTGCACAAAAAAATAACACAAAACAATGTTGAAATGTTAAAATTATAACATCATCCAAGAGCTACTGGGGAAAAGAAAACAGAAGACAGACTTGACAATTTTAATTTCTAACACTGTGTGTTTCAATATAAATGGAATTAAGTGGAATAAGTGTCAACGTATGTTGTTAGCGTCTTAGCTCTGCGAGGATAGACGACAACCCTGCAAGGGGTGACCAAAGTAAATGGCAATACAAGTCTGAAGCTCCTGCGAAGAGCTGAAGAAGAGGAGAGAGACACATCGGGTGTTTAACAAGTGCCTCTTGGGTTTCTTGACCACCTCACAAGCCTCGGGACACAACCCAGACAACTGACAAAACTTAAAATAATTGAAATGATATAATTACGACACAAAATAATACCAGGGAGAGAAACTCCACATCGCTTCCAATAATTTGTGAACATTGAAAAAAATCTATCCTAGTCTATGCCTCAAAAACCCCAACAAATTCTCAAACGCAGAATGGCACAGAACACATTCTGTCACCGAAATGTGAACTTATAGTAAAAGGCAACACACAGGTGCATGCAGGCTATGTAGCAAAAACGGGAGACGGGGCCTGCATCGTGCGCAAAGGGCCACATTCCTCGTCTCTTCCTGAGAAAGAAGAGAAGGAACCAAAGAGAGAGCAAGGGGGGAAGGTGGGGGGAGGAGGGAGGGAGGGAGGGAGCGCTCTGTTCCGGGCCTGAGCACCTACAGCAGCGGGATCTCTCAAGGAAAAGCACAGGCCGCTCCTCCTCCTCCTCGGGCCCCAGCCCCACCCCTCCCAGAGCAGCCCCTGCCGCCTGTGCACACCCGGGGCTGTCCTCGCCTCTGCAGTTGGCACCTGCTGCTGGGGACACCCTGACCCGCGTGTCTGCGGAATCCTGCCTGTCTTTCAGAGGGCGCCTGGGACGCCGTCTCCTCGGGGCCCCAGTGCTCTCATGGTGCCCTGGGCAGACACCTTTCGCATTTCACACCCGGCTGCACCACCACGCCTGGCTCCCACCCTGTCCTGCCCTAAAGATGGAAGGTCCCGAGGGCAGGGGCCCAGCCTCATTCACAGTTGTCAACCCACCGTGGAACAAGGCACCCCTCCCACGGGAAGCATTCAAAGAGTATTTTGAATAAATTAATAGTGAAGCATGCAAACTTAATTAGAACCATGAAAAATAAAGGAATTGATATATCAACTGAGGACCCGTTTCTTAGGGCATTGACAAAATAAATACACGAAAGACACAAGCCTAAGATAAAAAGAAAATAAACACAACTAAAAAAAACTAGATGCGAGAAGGAGGAAATGACCACTGATATAAACATTCTGAAATGTGGCAGAGGGATTATGAACAATGCCACGCCAGCACATTTGAGCACATTTGAGAACATCTGTAAGACAGCGAATAAAGTGTGGCCACGGGAATCCCAACATGGACTCAAGAAGCGGAAAACTGGAGTGTCCGGCAGTCCTTGGAGATGCCGAGTCACGGAAGGCAACGCTTCCAAAAAGTCCCTGTGTGGGAGGCTTCAGAAGGGGTCCCGCAAGCACGAGGGGACGGAGTGTCCCAAGAGTCCCGGTGAGCGATGAACCGCCCGGGAACGCAGCGGGTGTGAGCCAGTCACGCCTTGGTCCCAGCACAACCCGGCACAGGAGCCCGACAGGGCAGTGAGGATGGAAGAGCACACAGACCCGCCTCCAGTACCAAACCGATGCCATCCCGGCCACAGAGGGGACGGGGACGTGGACCCTGAGCCTGAAAAGGGCTGTCCTTGAAAATTACACTATAAAATCAGCACACAGCTAAGTGACAGTTTAATTTCAGAGAGAGATAAGCAAGGAGACAGGGCCGTGACCAGTGGGAGGGTGGCTGGCGACAGGGCCGAGGAGGGGCCGGGCGGGGAGGGACAGGGAGGGCCCCTGGGCAGGGCCAGCTGACCCTAGGCTGGGTCTGCAGCTACACATCCGGGGAGGCAGGCGCCGTTAGGTGGGATGACAGCCTTGCTCAGGGTGCCTGGGATTGACATCACAGACCCTCTGCCCACTGACTGGGGGATTTGGGTGCATTGCTTGGCCATGCGTGGCCTCCGTTTTCTCATCTGTGAAATGGAGGTAGGGATACTCCCTACAAGTTAGAATTATCATGAGGATTAAATGAATTACTATGTATAAAATGTTTAGAACAAGGCTCGGCACACTGTACGTGCTTTAGCGTGTTGTCCTTTATCACATGGGGGCCGGACACGTCATACTCCCGGCCTAAGGCTGGCACTGAGTCCGTCAAGCCCCAGCTCGCCTCCCGGCCCCCGAGCAACCCAACAGTCAGGACCCGCGTGGGCAGGAGTGAGAGAAGGTCTTTGTCAAGCAGGTTCAGCGGCTCCCTGGCCAGGACGTTCCTCCCCTCACCCAGGGAGCCGCCCAGGGAGCCCACAGCAGGCGAGGCCTGGGTGACCCCACGGGTGTCGGAAGCCATCCCCCGGCTCTACCTGGCCCCTGGTCCAGCTTGTCAGTGCCGTGACCAGACGCTCGCTGCCTGCTGATGGGCGCGTGGCGTTCCCTCCCCCAGCACGGCACCTGAAGGAGGCTGTCCCCATCTCGAACACCCTGTGTCACCCAGCACAGAGGGAGACGGATCTTCGTTGGCGTAACTGAATAAGTGAATGAGAACATCAGTGTGCTCGCCATTGGAACGCCCTCCCAGGCACCCGCCCAGGCCTCCCGGGACCCGGGAAAACCATGATACTTGAAATACAGGAGCCCAGGCTCTGAGTCGTGCTTCAGTCCCTGAACAAGCAGGAGAGGAGAGCACATCCGGCCTTTGAGCCTGAGGGTCTGAAGACCAGCAGCCGGTGTGACAGTTTTGCACCATGTCCCCTGGGCGAGGAGCCTGACCTGCCAGCTCCCTCGGGGCCCAGGCCACAGCTGCCCCTGTGGGAGTGGCTCTGTGGCCGAGGACGGGCCGCGCGCTGACCAGAGTGAGGTGGTCAGAGGGAGACTCGGGCTCCAGTGCGTCCTCTCTCCTCTTCCCCCACAGCCGCCAGGTGGCCCCCGTGGTCGTAGGTGCCACAGCAGCCTCCCTGTGTGTCTATGTCTGTCCAGGCTGCTGCAACAGCACAGCACAGACCATGTGGCTGCGGAACACCAGACGCTCACCCCTCACAGCTCTGGCAGCTGGACAGTCCAAGGTGAAGGCCCAGGAGGCTGGGTGTGGTTAAGGCCCACTTCCTGGCTCCTGGATGGCACCTGCTCGCCATGTCCCCTCAAAGGTGGAGGGGGCAAGGGTCCCTTTCCAGCCCCATCTATAACGGCACTAAACCCATGCACAAGGGCTCTGCTCTCAAGAACTAATCACCTCTTGAAGGCCTCACCTCCAGATACCATCTCATTGAGGGTGAGGGTTTCCACATATAAGTTTGGGAGGACACAAATATTCAGTCCACAGCCCCCACTGCCATGCCATCCCTAATCCCTCTATTATATTAAATCCCTTGGGCATTTGTTGGTGCCCTTCCTAAATCCATTTTTGCCCTCCCCATTCCTAAGAGCATACAAATGTCCCCTAGGGGAATAGCCCTTCCCACTGTGAGGTTTGGAGGGCACCATCCCAGACCCTGATCCCAGGGTGGGTTCTAATTAGTTTAGGCCAGTTGGCCTCATCCCATCACACCGGCCCCTGGGCATCACACCATCATCACAAGCACCCAGCCACCGGGAATGTGCAGGCACCTTCTATAGGATGATTCCAGGCCAGTGTCACTCGGGCCAGCTTCCTGCACCAGGGCAGCCAGGCCGAGGTCAGTGCTGGACAGCCGGCCATGCCACGGATAAAGCCTGCTCTCTCAGGCCGTCTTACTGCACAGGCACTGCCTCCTCTATTGGGTAAGTACCCCTGAGGCTTTGTTCTGCCCCTTGCCATGGTGGGTATTCCTAGTGAAGTTAGACAAAGACCAGGAAAACCAACATATTCGTAAGAGCAATAAGAAACATACACTAATAAGGGACGTGCAATCCCTAAATGGAAGAAAGAACAAACCTACATTGATAGGAATAAGAGATAATTTGAATAAATGGAGCAAAGTACTTTTGTGAAATAAGAAAAAAATACTGAATATTATTTTTCGAAATTAATTTGAATGTTAAATGTCATTCAAATCAAAAAACCCATAAAGATTGTTCTTAAAATGTGATAAAATCATTCCTCGGTTTATTTGGAGAATATGAGCATGTGATAATATTTTTAAATGTGTCAGTGAAGAATAAGAAAGAATTGTCCTACCAGATACCAAAGTGTGCTCCAGAGCTACGACAAATAAGAGTGAACTGTTGATGCAAGAACAGGCGAACACTCACGGAGCAGAATCGTAGCCCAAAACCTCCTTAGTTTAATGTAGGATCAAGATTACAAGACAGCAAGGAAGGGTGGCTTGTTCCCCAAAGGGAATCGGGAAAATTGGTCTTCAGAGTAAAATTCAGTTAGATTCTGACTTCACACCACACTCCAAAATGTTTTCCAAATCAATTAAAGAGTTAAAGGCATAAAAATCATTAGAAACAGACAACACCTAGGTGAGCAATTAACCACTTCTAAGATGGGAAGAGCCGTCAACGGTAGAAGGAAAGGCAGACATATCTACATCTCTTCCCAAAACAGCAAGGTCAGGACAGGGGTGTGTCGGAGGCATGGGAACTTGTCCATCCGGCATGGGGTGTAGGTTAGTTGTTTTTCTTTTAAATTTTTATTCTTTTTGTTAAATAAAAGGACATTTTCTTCAACACATTTTGTGTATCTTGCGTGGTTTTCGTGATCACTCTTGAGCAGTTGGGCTTGGATTCCCTCAAGCCACGCCGCTGTCTGCCTCCTCAGGTACCGCTGTTCTGTAAGTTGCCAGGCAGAGTCCTGTGGGCTTCCCCAGGTCCCAGCTGGGAGGTCTAGCGGGATCGGATCCATAGATCTGGGAACGTGGTCTCGGGATATAACTGGAGGGACGTTTGGAAACCTATTCCTCTATAATCCCTTCTAGTGAAGTTGTACGATGTTATGTTTCAGAAAGGGGCAATTTGAGTTTTACTTTAGACTTTCAACATCACAAAAGAAGAAAAAATTCTCCCAACCAAAAAAAAAAAGGAGAGAGAGAGAAAGAGAAATAAAATGTCAAATCTACAAATGTGCTGCATTCTAATTATCCAAGCACTTGCTCTAATTAGTATTCCAAACTAGGCAAGAGCAGAAAGTCAAAATCTACATTTAAATGAAGATCTTCGCAGCCCCTAGCCCAGGGCTTCTGTCTGCATGGGGCCTCCTGGTAGCCCAGGGACCTGGAGTTCCAGCCCCAGGTGACACCCTCTGGCCCATCTTCCCTCTGCTCCTCCGGAGAGAGGCAGGTGAAACACTCAGGGCAGCCTGTGTCCCCATCACCAGCTTAGGCACAGGTATGAGGGACACACGTGGCTCAGGCCGTGCAGCTGAGATCATGCCTGCATGGTTGGTAACTGTGGAATTTATTTCAAGTGCAGAGAGCCTGGCGTTCATCTAGGATTAGCCAACTGCCATGCATGCTCAGAAAAGGTTATCTTTTCCTGGGGACTCGAGGGCCCTTGCATGTTTACTCTCTCTGTGCCCTGCAAGTGAATGGTCCCTTAGACACAGCCAGGCCTAGTCCTCCCCTGAGCTGTCACCTGGGAGCCCTGCAAACTTTGCTGATAGTTCACACGGGCTCTCAGGGCCCCTGTGGAGAGCACCGGGTCCTGTCTACCATGGTTCACAAACTGCTAGGGCATAGGTGTCACTGCCAAGAGATGATGTGAAAAGATGCATTGTTACCCCACGGAATAGCCAGTTTGGTAAATATTTGAGTCACAGCATCTGGTTCTGGAGTCTCTGCTCCAGCCCCATCGGGGAGTCTCCCACCTCTGTGTGGCATAGAATCCCTCCAGGTACAGGTACACTTGAGCCCAGCAAAAGCCTCCGTATCTAGGTAGCATTTCCTCCTTGCAGGGAGCTGGGCAGGGAGGTGGCTATGGGGCACCAGCTGAGCTAAAGTCACCTAGTTTCTGTTGTCATTTCCCTCCCCTTTATGAATGCCAGGAGTGGCAGCAACAATCGTAGCTGCCCCACATGACAAGCCTCCCATCTGGAGGCCCTGCCTGTACCATCTCTGATCGTCACAGCCCCTCAGCAAGCAGGCTGCATTTCCCCCGTTTCCAGGTGGAAAAGCGCTGGGCTTCAGAACAGCTGAACCAGGAACTTGTCCAAGGTCACACAGTGCAGCCCAGATGATGTCGGGACCAGACTCCATATTCCCGGAGTGTCTGGCGCATCTACGACCTTCCAAAGCCTCCCAAACTGTCTCGGAGATGTCCTGGAACAGGGTCGGTTACAGCAGATGCCTGCGGTCTAGTCTTTCATGTGCACGCTGGTCTGGGCCGTGCAGATTGCTATGCATGGTCCCACGTGGGGGCCCTGTGCTGAGTGCTGGGTGTGCGTGGTGTCCCTTCACCCTCGGGCGAGGGTGAGAAAGAGTTTTTGTTTTAGGAATGAGGAAATTGAAGCTCAGTAAAATAAGGCATCTTCCCCACATGTGCACGCCCTCACTGACTCCCTCACCCACACACTCGCTCCTTCCACCACACGTGTGGGTCCCCGTTGAGCACAGGCCGTGAGCCCCAGGTGAGTGACTGAGATCACACGGGAGGTCCTGCGCCAGGACCACCGTGGCACAGGCTTCCCAGAGGCCCTGCCCCGGTGTGCACAGTGCGTTTGGGATTTGAATGCAGCTGCAGTTTTTCCCCTGCAGGACGCTGAGGCTCCATCCCACCTGCAGTGGGCCGGACCCCTCCCCTGTCTCGGGGGAGCCTGAGGGGGGCCCAGATGGAGCCTTCTCTACACATCACTGGAGGAGCCTCGGGCATCACCCCGAATGCTTCCTGGCCACCACTTCCACATCCATGAACAAATCATCGCTAATAATTTGTTTCCACAAGATGAAAGAGTCAATAAGTGAGTTTTTTCCCAAGTGTGGAAGCAGGACTATTTTTCATATAAATAGGAAGTTCTATGCCTGCAGCAGAACTGAGTTTGAACTGCTCTGATAGGAAAAAAACATCCATTTGGTTAAATATGTTTTCCAGGCCCCTCGCACCCCCAGCTGAGGAAATGGATTAGGAGACAATACACTCTTTAGCTTATCTAGAAATGGCTGTTTACTAACAAACTTAGGATTTGGGGTTCAGATCTACTATAATGGGGGTCTCATTTTGTGTTTTACAAACGCAGCTTTTGGCCCCACTGTATCTGGAGGGGTGTGGATTCATGAGCCATCCCCCACCCCACCCCAACCCCGTTTAGCACCTGCCCAGGCTGCCTTTAGCTGTCCTGATGTCCCAGCACGGCAGGAGCAGCCATAGGTCCCAGGACCATGGTGGCCCTGGGTCAGTGCCAAGAAGGACCACAAAGCTAAGTAGTTGGTCAAAAGCAGCTCCCCAAAGCCCAAGCCTGAGAAAAGAGCTTGTGTATGACAGGGGTTCCTCCTGATGGCCTCAGCACCCTACTTGTTGTTATAAGGTCACCAGCACACCTAGCTGATCTGATGATGGGACAGCGCACACTGCAGAGCCTGGCTTTCCCACTGGGTAACTCAAGAGTAACCTGCCCACTGGGCCTTCAGTCTCCATGTATTTAATACGTGGCACAGGAAGCCTTCGGGGGGCCTTCCAGCCCCAAGGGTCTCTGGCTTCATGAAATACCTAACGGAGACATACCCAGGAGCAAGAAAAATAAGACTGGACTCCAACTGGTCCCAAAAAGAAGGCACCCAGAGCACCCAGGGGGTACCATGGACTCAGGTCTCCCCGCAGACCCCTCCACCTGCTTGACTGTCCCATGGGTTCTGCAGGGTGACAGGCAGAGGTGCGGCCCACATTCAGTGGTAAGTTCTCTTGCTGACAAGGAATCTGAGAGCTGGGTCATGCCCCATACTACTGCCCACAGGAAGCCCAAAAGAGTCAGATTCTGGAGAGAGAGATATATATACACACGCCCCTATATATACACACACCTATAGGAGAGAGATTCTGGAGATATATATACACACCTATATATATATACACACACACACACCCCTATATATATATAAAATATATCTATATATATAAAAAACTATATATATATAGTTTCAGTTTCTACACATTAATTTCAATTGCTTTGAAACAATATACTTTAGTACCAAATGCTTTATAAGTACCTATTAGATTTGCTATAACTATGAAGTTGTCATTGCCTGTATCTGTTCTGCTAAACAAAAGCTCTTTATATTTAAATGTAGTTGGCATCCCAAAAGAAAAGGTTACAAGGAGCCACCACTAATTAAAGGCGGCCCTTCCTGATGAGGCATTGTTATGATCCAGTCTTAGCGTCCCCCAAGCAGTAGGAAGACAGTGAGAAGGAGGGCAGATTTTGGGGACAGAAATGGCAGTTCACGGCTCATGGCTCCGTTTTGCCCAAAGGCGCTCGGCCTCTGGGAGAGAACCCGGAATGTGGAGTGTGGCAGAGGCACCTCCTGCTCAGAAAGGGGCCAGGCTGTCTTCGGGCCACAGACTCAGGGAGCCACAGGCAATATTGCCATCAGCTTCTGGGCTGGGGAGTGTTGTCTCAGATGTCACCTCGGCCAGGACAGAAAAGGCAAGTGCTCACTTGCCAAATGCTCTATGATGGACAATTCCTTCTGGGAACACGGCCTGGAGCCGTGAAAGCCCAGTTACAGGGAGAGGCCACAGGTCGCCAGCCCCAGCGGAGCCTCCTGTCCCCGCCCTCAGGTCTTCTCAGTAGAGGTCCCAACATGACAAGGCAGAAACGCGCCATCCCTGCCGTGTCTGTGCTGACTGCCAAGCACAAGCACAAGCACGAGGAAATGGTCCGTATTTCACACCAGAATGTTGGGTTGGCCCATTACGCCGCAGTAGGTATCCGGCACGCCCCGCAGTGGCCCCTGGGGTCTCCCCCCTGCCTCCCCCTCCTCTGCCCTGTTCTCGGGGCGTCAGCGGGAGCGAGAAGCGTGTCAGGCACTCGCCGCTGGGGAGGCGACCTGAGCCTCCCAGGCACCCAGCTGCCCCTACTGCGCCCTCTGGCTGTTTATGCCCCGCCCGATCTCCCTCCTGACCTCCCAAACTCTCATCAGATCTGCTGACCCCACTTCAATGATGAAAACAATATAATTGCTATCATCCTCAGTTTTCTAACACTTGACAATTTAAGAAGTACTTTCAAATATAATAATTCATTAAATAAAGCAACCTTTAAGGTAGAGATTCTTATTCCATTTTTATAGAAATACTAAGGCTCAAAAATGTAATGTGACTTGGTCAAAGTCACTTGATATTAAAAGGAAAACAAGACTAACAGAAGACGGCCCCTGGCTCTAGGCTGTTTTTCCCCACGGTTTCCCGGTGTTCACTGTGTTATTCCAAGCACTTTAACATGGCACTCAGGCACCACAGCATCTGGCCCCAATAAACCTGCTTCTTGTTTCTTTTATAGCATCCAATTCCTTTTGGGAATCAGCAAGGCCATGAATAGAAAGAGAAAATGAGAATCAGGTCTGATATTTTTGCCCAGGGGAAAGCATACCATGTGTTCATCTTGTTTCCTCTTTTGCTTTTATGGCCAGGGAGCTCAGCACAGCCCCAGGTGCAGCTCAGCCTTAATTTCAGTGCAGGACTCCAGGCTTTTCTGCCTGAACTTCACTTTCCCTGTATTTTGATTTTTTATTCTCTCTACATTATTATCCCTATTCCGGCATTGTATTAACATAGCACATAAGTTATGGATTTTTGCCTATTTTGTGCATTGATGAATTTCCAGAGTTTAGGACTGGGCAGACACAGAGTAGGTAGTCACTGGCCAAATGGATGAATCTTTCCCTTGTTATTGCACACATGAAAGCCGTGTCAAAATAGCTAACTTATGAAGTACATTGCTACATAGCAGAATTTAGTCATTTCAGAGTAGAAAAACCAGACTCTGAAATGAAGCTACTTTGGGCTTTCCTTGGTCAGTCAGGAGCAGAGCTGGGCTCTTGCCCAGTGAAGCAAACTTTTTGACAATTTACCCCAAATCTTGGCAGCAACAGGTCTCGTGTTTAGAGCAGCCACTGAACTCATCCTCCAGCAGCACACTTGGTTTTAGCCCTAGGGGGTGGAGGGTGTGAGTGAAATAGGACAAAATTTCCATGAGGCCCTGTCCAAACAAGTTGTAAAATCTGAGGTTTTGCTACATCAGAAAGGAGAAAACAAAATAATTATCACTTGCAAAAGTTAGGATTGTCTACTTTAAAAAATAGGAAATAATTATTAGGAATGATAATATAATTATATATTTAGTATAGTTCAGAATAATGTCAATACACCAAATTGGTGGATTTCTTGTATAACAAAAAGGATTGTCTAAAAAACTCCATTCATAATAGCAACAAAATAAATATAATAAAATATGTAGTCATAAGCTAACAGGAAATATTCTGGACAGATACCAAAGAAGAGACATGAAGAAAGGTTTGAATAAATGGGAAGAAATATCATACACCCAGATGACAGAGCTCAACTTTTTAAAGATGTCAAACCTCCCTATATTAAGTGGCAAAATATTAGAATTCCAATGAAAATCCAAGTAGAACATTATAGAATATATCTTTGATTTGAAAGTTTTTTCCTTGAAAGATAAAATGATATATAACCAAGAAAAATTTCTCTATCAAATGGTTCTATATTAATCAAATTGTATGCTACTTTTATGAGAATAAGAGAGAGCAGGAGAAAGGGAGAGATCAGTGGAGTAACAGGAAACATTCTAGAAAGAGGCCCTGCAATCACATGAAAGAAGTTAGCATAAGATAAAAGTGGTATTTCATATCAGTGGGCAACAAATAGATTATTCTCTAAATTGTATTGAAACCACAGCATTTATAAAAAGACAAAGTTAGTTGCCTATCTCTGCAGCAAAATAAATTCCAGATGGATTTAAAATGCACTGTTTATACAAAACATAAAATATTGAAAGTCCAAAAAGATATCATTTCATATAAGCTTAGGATGGAAGAACAGTTTTCTAAGCAAAAGCCAAAGGCAAAAGTCATAAGGAGAAAACATAGATGAGTTTGAGTATAGAGAAAATTGAAATTTCTCTATGATGAAAAAATATAGTGTGTGTATGTGTATATATATCCATACATACATATATAAGTGGGATGCAAACAGTAAATGCAGATGCATATTTGTAACACATAGGTCACAACATTTATATTTTACTAAAATATGTTCCTAAAAATCAGAAGAAAACATGATGAAGCCCCACTACCCAGAGAAAAATGGTAAAAAGATGCCAAAAAGCAAATATCAAAAGAAAAATGTAATCATCCAGTAAGTACATGAAAACGTTCATCTTCACTAGCAGTCAAAGAAATGCAAATCACAACGAGGTGAGCGTCTTTACGGCCAGGGAGGGCCGCACACAGGACTCCTGGGCTGAGGTGTGGCTGGACGGGAGTTGGGTGATGTTCTAATTCTGGGTTGGGCATTCATTGTAAATATTATGATGCTGTCTAACTGATGTAAGTTATAGAATTGTATATACTGAACGTTAAAGGAAAACTAAATAAAATGTTTAATGCAGAAAAGACAATAATGTAAAAGTTTCTACAGCTAGACTGACAAATAAGGATTGTGCCAGCGCAGGCAAGCCTGAGTGGTTTCCGGCACCCCCTGGAGAGGGCAGCTGCGCTGGCGTGGCCATGGACAAGCAGCACAGGTGAGGAGCAGAGGCACTTTTAGGCTTTGCTGGTGGCCATCCCCGCAGACACTGATGACGCAGAACTTTCCGATGTGGGAATTGGCTATGGGCAGCTGCCCCGACGCAGTGACGCGTTAGCAAACACACAGCATCAACCCGCAAGTGTTCTCGTCAAAAGAAAAGGAGAACTTGGACCTGATGACGTGGTTTAGAGACCTCTTCCAGTTTACTGAAAACATTCAGGACTGAGGAACAAGTTCAATGCCACCTCCAGTATGCAAACAGATAAAAGCAGCATGTGGGCAGTTGTACAGGACAAACGTCCAGGTTTCTTAAGTCAATGTCTGAGTATGAAAGGGAGGCAGAGCGGGGCCAGGCCAGGGAGGAGACAGGATGCCCAGTCTAGATCCACGGCTGGGCCACACCGTAAAGGACATTAATGACCTTTTCTTGTGAACGCACGTCTGAGCGGACACACAGGCAGTGTCACCATGTTTGTTAGGCACAGTATTTGGGTGGATGTCATACTTCTGAGTCCATGTTTTTTGGAGATGGACACTAAGTGTGTGGGCAGGAAATGGCATTAAGCCTGGTCTGCTTTAGGATATTTCAGCACCAGAGAAAGAAAGAAGGGAAAGAAGAGGGGTTGTGCCGATTCAGGTCCTCTGGGAAGCAGATGATGCCAGGGTCTATTAACATGAACACAGGGACGCATCTCAGAGCAGGGACGGGGCCCTCGGCCACACAGCTCCCCACAGTCGGAGACCTGAGGGGCGAGCGCTTGAAGGCACCACAGGAGTACAGCTGACGGGCATAGAACCTGCTGATGGGTATACAGCTTGAGCATCCCTCATCCAAAATGCTTAGAACCAGAAGCATTTCAGATTTGGGAATTTTTGGATTCTGGAGTATTTGCATATACATAATAAGATGGTTTAAGGATGGGACCCAAGTTTAAACACAAAATTCATTTATTTTTCATATACACCTCACACACATCGCTGGAGATAAATTCATACAATAGTTTCAATAATTCCGTGCATGAAACAAAGTTCGTGTTTTTACCATGACCCATCCTGTGAGGTCAGATGTGGAATTTTCCACTTGCGGTGTCGTGTCGGTGCTCCAAAAGTATTAAATTTTGGGGCATTTTAGATTCCAAATTTTCAGATTAGGGATGTTCAGCCTGTACCTGGGTCCTTACACAGTTTTCTCTGCTTTTCTGAATGTTTGAAAACTTTCATAGCAATTTATTAATGTGCATGTACTTTGTTTTAGCCATTTACCCAGCCTTAAGTGCAGGAAGTAATCAGATCCTTAATAAAGGTAAAAACATGCTATCCATCTCAGAATTGGCCAAAGCAGTGTAGTTCAGTGGTTAAAGAACACGCCAGAGACCAGCCGGGAGGAGAGGTGGAGGCAGCCCGGCCAGCTTTGCCCGCAGGCCTCGAGGACTGGCGGAGGCCCCAGAGGCCGGGGCGTGGGAGCCTCACCCTGCTCTCTGCGCAAGGCAGAGTAAGCCATAAAGAAGGCCTGGGGCAAACATGGCACATGCCTGGGCTCAGCCTTGAAGGAATATGCAATGGAGCCATTTAAAGTAAAGGGAATTTACTGGAAAAAGAATTAATTGACTAGCCAGAGTGTCGTTCTTAATCTCCCAAAACTAATAATCAGGACAAATCTGTTTCCATTGTTGTAGAAACAGTCATTTAAAAAAGTATTTCGTGAGTATTAAATTCACTTACTGTCTGTCTCAGAAACCTAATTGCTATGATTAAGTCTCATGAGTCACCTGGGCAGAAAGGCGCAGGAGTGTGTGACTTCCTGTGAGGAGCCTCACTGGGAGCCGGCCCCGAACGCCAAGTGCAAAGGTCTGATGGATTGAACCAGATGAGATGCAGATGGGGAGACCTCTCTTCTCAAAAACAGAGCAGCAGAGAGCGGAAGCAGAAATCTCACTGCACGGGCGGAGTTCCCTGAAGACTGCTCCAGTTCCTGTGTCCCCAGGGATGCGTCAGAAAGGCTGACCAGGCCATGCCGAGACAGAGAGAAACAACCACCACAAACAGCATCTACCTCCTGAAACAACAGACCCAGGAGGCCACAACAGAGCCAGGTGCCCTTCGACTTTCAAGAACCCGAAATACTGCCATGTTGGTCAAATTGTTCCCCGGCCTCAGAGAAACAAGGCAGCAACCACGTGTCCAGAAATAGACCAAACCCCTAAAGCAATTTGATATCAGGGACAAGACTCTGGGGTCACTCTTGGGTTTAAATCCTTAAGAACTTAGCAACTTGGCTGAAGTAATTGTTTCTGAGCCTCATTCTCTATGTTTGGAAAGTGGGGATGGTGATATCTCCTTCACCAGCCCTGGCAGGGAGTCGATATAAACAAGCACACGGTGAGTCCCTGTGTGGAACTGACAAGCCCCACCAGAACTCCCGGGCTCCCGCTGGGATGGTCCTGATGTAGACGGGTGGCACGGAAGTCGAGAGCAGGGGAGTCGCCAGCAGAACTCCCCTCCGACCACACGCACATGCTCAGCAGCCCTCAGCACCTGCACTATGACTGCACGTGCGACAGGCAGTCACCGGCACGGGGCAGCCCTTGCAACTGCACAATGGAGCTGCCGACATGCCCAGCTGGAAAGTCAGTGGGTGCCCTTCTCAGTGCCCCTGGAATGTCTCTGAATGCGTAAAGGAATAAATAACCATCATATGAACCCACTCCTGTTACAGTTGAAACAATCCATCTCCTACTGGGGCAACCTCACTGCATGACTGATGAGCTGCACATTATGGGCAGGTTAACATTTGCTGTGCTTCTTTCCAGCAGAAGGGACACCTGCCAGGGCAGCTTTTATTAATAGACAAAACACCAGCATCTTTGAGGAGCAGAGACACGGCCCGCCCAGGAGAGGGTCACAAAACCCAGCTCAGGTTATATTTATTTCACCCAGGAATGTCATGTGGCTTTTCTTGCCTGCTTGGGACTCAGGAGCAGACCCCAGCACTCTACTGAGCAGCAGTGGGTGTGGCTGTCAGCAGGACACCCACACCTTTGGTATGCTGTTTGATCATTTGTTCATTTTTTTACATTTTTTAAATTTACTAATTTTCTTATTAATTGAAAAACTGTGACTGAGCATCTGCCAAGACCCATTTTGGGATCTGCAGGATGTTTAGCTTTAGACTGAGCACTGCCTAACAAATCTCAAAAGCAAGAACCAAAAGGAATGAACTGTTTCCAAGTAACTTAACTGCAACCCCAAACAAATTCAAGAATACTTACAGGAATACAAATATATTCAGCATCCCAAAAGAAAAAATTCACAATTTCTGGAATTCAGGAAATCACCAGGCACTTAATCAAAACATACAATAATCAAGAAATAAATTGATCAACTGAAACTGGCTCAGAACTAACACAGATGTTAGAATTTTAAGATAAGGACATTAAAAACAATTATTATGACTGTATTCTATATGCTCAAAAGTTAAGTAGAGACATGAAAGATAAACACACACATACGTACATATAATCAAATAAAACTTTTAGAGATGAAAACTACAATGTGTGAGATGAAAAATACCCTAGAAGGGATTCCCACATTAGAGACATTGTGGAAGAAAAATTAGTAAACTTGAAGATATAGCCATATAAACTACCAGAAATAAAACACATACAGATAAAAGAATTTTACAAAGTGGAAAGAGTATCAGCGAGCTATAAAACAAATTCAAGTCATTTAATATATGTATAATTGAAGTCCCTGAAGGAATGACTTGAGGCAGAATATTTGAAGAAATAATAGCCCAAATGTTTCCAATTTAAATAATGAACATACAAATCCAAAAAGCTCAGCAAACCCTAAATGAATGGAACATGAAGAAAATTACATCAACCCACATCATAATCAACACTTTAAAACCAGTGATAAAGAGAAAGATCTTAAAAACAGCCAGAGGGAAAAAATATGTTACAGACGGAGGGACAACTGTAAAGATGACAGCAGATTTCTCGGGCACAAGCAAGAAGATGTAGGGAAAACAACTTTAAGGTACTAAAAGGCAAAATAAAGTCAACCTAGAAATGCCAGCAAG
The DNA here is from genome assembly GCA_023783475.1 of Daubentonia madagascariensis. NCBI lineage: Eukaryota > Metazoa > Chordata > Mammalia > Primates > Daubentoniidae > Daubentonia > Daubentonia madagascariensis. The sequence goes on along the minus strand of JAKFHU010000600.1, from coordinate 475,999 downwards.
TAATTTCATAGAAATCAAAAACTGGCTCTAAATCTATATGGACAGGCAAAAGACTCAGAAGTGCCAACATAATATTGAAGGAGAAGAACAAACCTGGAGGGCAGACACCACCCGACTTCAAGACTTACTGAAAACTACAGCAATCAATACAGTGTGGTATTGGCAAAAGAATAGACAGAGCCATGGAGCCAGATAGGGAACCCAGACACAGACCCACACAGATAGAGTCAACTGGCCCTGAGCAAAGGAACAAGGGCAGTACAATGGAGCAAAGATAGTCTTTTTAACACACGGTGCTAAAACCACTGGACATCAACACGTAAAAAATCAGTCTAGACAGAAAGCTCACATGCTCCACAAAACGGAACTCAAAATGGACCGTAAACTTAAATGTAAAATGCAAAATTATGAAACTCCCAGAACATAACTTAGGAGAAATCTTAGTGACCTTGCTTAAGGCAATGACTTTTTGGATACAAAAAGAGCACAATACATGAAGGAAGTAATTGGCACATCTCATTAATATAAAAAAAAAACCTCTGCTCTGTGAAAGACAACGTCAGGAGAATGAGAAGACAAGCCACAGACTGGGAGATGATATTTACAAAAGATACATTCTCCATCCAAAATATACAAAGAACCCTTAAAACGCAACAATAAGAAACAAACCACCCAACTACAAAGACCTCAACAGACACTGCACAAAAGAAGACATACAGCTGGAAATAAGCACATGAAAAGTGCTCCATGTCATCTGGCATCAAGGAAATGCAAATTCAAACAGTGAGATACCACTACACCTATAGAATGGCCAAAATCCAGAGCAGTGACAACACAAATGCTGGCAGGGATGTGGAGCAACAGAAACTCTCATACATTGGTGGTGGGAATGCAAAATGGTACAGCCACTTTGGAAGACAATTTGGCAGTTTCATAGAAAACCAAACATACACTTACCATACGATCTAGCAATCACCCTCCTTGGTATTTACTCACAGGGGTGAAAGCATATATCCACACAAACACCTGCATGAAGATATGTATGGCAGCTTTATTCATAATTGCCAAAACTTGGAAGCAATCAAGATGTCTCTCAGTAGGTGAATTGATAAATGAACTGTGGTACATCCAGACAATGGAATATTATTCAGTACCAAAAAGAAATGAGTTATCAAGCCATGAAAAGACATGGAGGAAATGTAAGTTCATATGACTGAGTGAAAGAAACTGGTCTGAAAGTCTACATTTTGTGCAATTCCAACTATATGACATTCTGGAAAAGGCAAAACTATGGAGACAGTTAAAAGTTCAACAATTGCCAAGGCTTAACAGGGAGGGAGGATGGACAGGTGAAGCACAGAGGGTAGGGGGCCGTGTACTCTCTGTGATACAAAAGGAGGAGTTCATGCCCATATGAACATGTCAAAACCCATGTAACTATCCTGCACAAAGAGTGAACCCTAATGCAGACTATGGACTTGGGATGATACTGACATGTCAATGTGTGTTCATCAGTTATAACGTGTGTTCCATTCTAGTGGGTATATTGATAATGGTGGGGGCTGTGTATGTGGCATGTGTGGGGGCAGAGAGCATATGGGAAATCTTGGTACTTTTGCTGTAAACCTGCCCTAAAAGAGAAAGTCTTTTTAAAAAATTCAACTTAGAATTTTATATTCAACAGAATTATCTTTCAAAAATGAAGACAAAATACTTTTTATGACACTCAAAAGCTAAAAGCATTCATTACCAGCAGACCTGCACTACAAGAAATGTTAAAGAAAGTCCTTCATGAACAAGTAAAATGATACCAGATGTAAAAATTAATCTACACCAAGAAACAAAGAGCAAGCATAAATGGTAACTACATGGGTAATTATTTAAAATTTTATTCTTATTACTTAACCATTTTTAAAAATAATCATTTAAAGGAAAACATGTGGCCAGGCAAGGTGGCTCACACCTGAAATCCCAGTACTTTGGGAGGATGAGATGGGAGGATTACTTGAGACCAGCCTGGGCAACATAGTGAGACACAGTCTCTACAAAATATATATTTTTTAAAAGTTAACTTAAAAAAAACATGTAATGTGGGGTTTATAACATAACGAGTAAAATGTGTGACAACAGTAGCATAAGGCGGGGGGAATTGAAGTATACTATTGTAGTGTTTTTATTAACACTACACACGGTGGGGTATGTTACTGTTTGAGGGTAGACGGTGCTGAGTTAATGATGTGCTATAAACCCTGGGACAGGCTGGCCAAGGCTGGCGAGTTGTCTGTTCACAGTCAGTTACAGATCAAACTCCTTGTTCTACTCTTTCCCACTCTCACTACTGTACCTGACTGGTCTTAACGTAAATAAATCAATAAATAAACCCTGAAACAACCACTAAAAGAACAATACAAAAAGTTATAGATAATAAGCCAACAAAGGAGATAGTCACAAAAAACCCACAATTTATACCTTTAAAGGTTAGAAAAAGATTTAAAAAATGGAATAAGGAAAAAATTGTAAAATTAAAAGCAAGATGATTTCTATCAACCAAATGATATAAATAATCACATTAAATATAAATGGTCTAAACACCCCCATTAAAAAGATGCCAGTTTTATATTCAAATGACCCAAATATACACTGATTACAATAAACATACTTTGAATATAACAACAAAAATAATTTAAATGCAAAGGGAAGAAACAAGACACCACTTGCATTAGTCTGCTTGGGCTGCAATAACAAAATATCATAGGCTGGGTGGCTTAAACGACAGAAAGTTATTTTCTCACAGTTCTGGACATCAGAAGTCCCAGATCAAGGTGCTGGGCTACTGAGTTCCTGGTGAGGGCCGTCTCCCTGGCGTGCAGACACAGCTTTCTTGTTGCGTCCTCACATGGCCTCTCCTGGGTGCGTGTGTGGAGAGGGAACACTCTGGTGTCTCATCTTCTTTTCACAAGGTCATAAGCCCTGTTGGATTAAAATCCCACCCTTGTGACCTCACTTAACCTTGATCACCTTCTTACAGGGCCTGCCTCCAACTACAGTCACATTGCAGGTTAGGGCTTCAACATAAGAATTGAGGGTGGGAGGACAAAATTCAGTCCATAACACAACCTGACATTGGACATAAGAAAGGTACAATGGCTGAATTAATATGACACAAAGTAGATTTCAGAGCAAAGAATATTGCCACTGCCAGGGATAAACAAGGCCGTTACGTGATGCTAAAGCAGTCAGTCAAGAGAATACAACAATCTTAAATAGCCGTGCACCTAACAAGAAAGATATAAATACGTGAAGCAAATACTAAAAGAACTAGAAGGAAGAATTTTGGTTTTTTTTAAGAATATCTGTTTGAAAGATGCCAAATTATTGGCATACATGGGGCCTTAGCTTGGAAATATGGAAAGGTTTACCCAACATTGATTCAACAAATTCAAACAATATTTCACTAGTACTTTATTGCAGGGTGTTTTCAGAAATAATTATTTTATAGAATCTGCTAGCAAACTAGTGAGCCATGAATTTTAAAATCCACAATTATAGTTGGATATTTCAATACCCCTCTCTCCCATAATTGATAAAACAAATAGAAAATCAGTAAGGACATGTGAGCAACACCGTGAAGGCAACTTGACCTGGTAGACGCTTGCAGAACATTCTACCCCACAGCAGCCGAGCACACATTCCACTCACAGGCATTTACAAAGACAGACCATAATCCGGGCCATAAAATAAGTCTCAATAAATCGAAAAACATTCAACTCGTACAGAGTTTGTTCTCTGACCACAATGAAACTAAAACTGAAATCAAAAATGGAAAGATATCTGAAAAATCATCAAATATTAGGGACCTGAATAACACACTCCTGAATAAATCTGTGGGGTGCCTGAAAGCAGTGCTTGGAGAGACACACGAAATGCTGCACTCGATAGCAGAGAAGAAGGAAGGTTTCAAGTCAGTAACTTTGGCTTCCACATTAAGAAACTAGGAGGAAAAGATAAAGTCAACATAAGCAGGAGAAAGAAAATAATGAGCATCACAGCCTAAATCCCCGAAATAGGAAATGGGAAAAACACATCAATTACTTGAAACTAAAAGATGGTCCTTTGAGAAAATAAATAACATAGGTAGACCCCTAGGAAGACTGATCAGGAAAAGCATAGAGGCAACGCAGCCAAGAAAGAGCGGTGACATCACCAGGGAGTCCACAGGCACACGTGGCACCCCAGGTGGCACACTGCGGTAATCCCGCAAGACCTCTCTGTGGAGAAGTGTGGTGTCCCAGCGTGCTGTGGCAGAAACGGCGCAATTGCATCCCACGCTGGTCCTCTTCCTGGGCACACAGGACAGCAATATCTCCTAGCCTGCCCTGAAGTTACACTGGGGTCATGATCCGAGTTCTGGCCCAGGGAACATGGGTAGACGTGATACAAGACACTTCGAGACCCAACCCTTACAAGCGTCCAGCACAATTTCTTCCCTGCCCCAACTTTGGAAGCTACAGGACGAAAGGGGGTATCGTGGAGTGAATGTCTGTGTCCGCAGAATTCACAGGCTAAAGCCTTGAATCCCGGTGCATCTGTGTTTGGAGATGGGGCCTCTAAGGCAGTATTAATAGCTAAGGCTTAAGGAGGTTATGAGGGGAGGGCCCTGATCTGATGGGGTGCTTACGAGAAGGCACACCAGAGTGTGTGTGCGCGCTCTCCCCCCGCCCCCCATGTGCTAACACACAGAGAAGGTAGCCGTCTGCAAATCAGGGAGAGAGCCCTCACCAGGGAGTGAACTGATCGACATTTGATCTTGGACTTTCCAGCCTCCAGAACCGTGAGAAAATGAGTGTTTGTTGTGTCAGCCACCCAGTCTGTGGCATTTTGTTATGGCAGCCCAAGCTGACTAACACGGAAGGCGTGGATCACTGAATCACCGTTCAGAGGGAAGCGACCAGGGAGGCACCAGCCCAGACGGACTTTAACTCACATCAGACTCTGAACCACACTGGCCTGTGGTGTGAGGGAGAAATTGACTTCCTCTGTCAAGCTCCAGAGATTGGGCGCAGGGGGGTTGTTTTGGCAGCAAGAAGCATTTCCCTGACTAACGGAGAAATTAGTACCTAATTTGGGTGCTTCCATGACATAAGGAAGGTGAGATTAGCTTCAAGGTCAGGCAGATGTCTGGGATGAACTTAATTATCAGAACCTGGAAATATGTTCATGCGGACTGAGCAGTGGGCACACTCTGGAAACTGTTACCCTTCTCTCATATTTAAGTTAGTCGTATTCAGGCTTTATTTCCAGAGAAAGAGGTTGGAAAAGTAATGCTAATAGTGCATGTTGGCAATTTGGCAGCATATAGCAAGAGATTGCAAGAAACAGGTGACCTCAAGAAAGAAATCAATAAAATAGAGAGATTCCAGAAGTTCAGGGGTTTGTAGAGTTTGAAAACTTGCCTACCTCTAGAGATGGAATTTTCCAAATCTGAGCTACAAATATCAAGCAAAAGTTTTTGTTCAATTTAATAAAATAAGTCAGGGAAAGATTGGAGTAAGCAGCATCCAGAAAAAATATCTCAGCAAGATAAAATGACCCAGGCTAAGGATAAGATCACACTTGTCATCCCAAATACCCCATGAGATTTCCCACCACGCTGACACAGAAGGAGCCAGAGTGGCCCAGGCACTGCCTGGAGAAGGGCTGAGGAGGGTCTCTACGCTTGCATCAGGCTATTACTTAGGGGAGAAACAGTTATTCTGTTAAGCCTCTGAGATTTGGAAATTGTTTGTTAAAGCAACTAGCAAGCATTACTTTGAGAAACAAAAGAGCACAGGAGTGTGACAAACAAAAGCAGGGGTGGGAAGTAGGTGTTGGTGTCATGCAATTGCACGGGTATTAGGCTCGTGTGGCTGAGAAGGAGGCTCTGGAGAAGAGCAGAGGGACAAGGCTGACATCCGATGACGACACACCGCAAGCTGGGAACTGTGTGCTCGGCACCCGCCATTCTGTGTGGCAACGGCGTGTTGCTGTGCTGAAGGTGAGATCCCCGAGGTAATTGAGGAATCTGCTGGGAGGAGACCTAAGGGCATGCTCACTAGTTAGGATTGAGTCACATTTTAAATTCAATTTACTTACTTTCCTTCATACCAAGCTCAAGGTAGACATGATGATGGGCTGGGACCATCTTCTATCTACACTTAAGTAAGTATAATGTGAAAAAAAATAGACTTTTTTAACATAATAGATTTTATTTTAGAACAGATTTAAATTTATAGGAACATTGAAAAGATAGTATAGAATGTCCCCATAGGCCCTGGACCCAGGGTTCCCTACTGTTGACATCTTACATTAACATAGTACATTTGTCACAGTTAATGTATGTGACTGTTAACTGAAATCTGTACTTTCTACGGATTCCTTAGTTTTGATCCAACATCCTTTCTCCCCGTTCCAGGACCACTTCCTGGATTCCTAGGTCAGGACCTTCCCTCGAACCCCTTCCCTGAGGTTGTTTCATGCAAGCACAATACAGTTAGATTCTCTCATCCTGGTCTGTGTCCCATCCTGGGATGCCTTGACCTCCTAAATGATTTTTTAAATTTGCACACATTAAGTTTCATTCCTTGTGCTGTAAAGTTCTAAGATTTTTGACAATGCATAACATCAAAACTATTATCAATCCACAGAATCTGTTATCAATCATATGTACATATCACACAAATAATTTATCATGCAATCAGCTGCCATACAGAATAGTTTCACCACCCTAAATGTGCCCTGAACTTCACCTATTTAACCTGCTCTCCCTCACCCAAAACCCTGGCAATCACTGATCTTTTCACTGTCTTGATAATTTCGCCTTTTCCAGAATGTCATATAATTGGTATCATACAGTATGTAGGCTTCTCAGACTGGACTTTTTTTTTTTTTGGAGACAGGGTCTCACTCTGTCCCCCAGGCTGGAGTGCAGTGGCATCATCATAGCTCACTGCAGCCTCAAACTCCTGGGCTCAAGCGATCCTCCTGCCTCAGCCTCCTGAGTAGCTGGGACTTCAGGTGCCACCACCATGCCCGGCTAATTTTTCTTTGTTTTTGTAGAGACGGGGTCTCACTCTTGCTCAGGCTGGTCTCAAACCCCCGGCCTCAAGCAATCCTCCCGCCTTGGCACCCCAAAGCACTAGGATTACAGGCAAGAGACACCGTGCTTGGCCTCAGCCTGGATTCTTTTGCTTAGCATCACGCATTTAACATTAATCCATATCTTTTGCTGTCTTTATATAGCATTTGTTTTTGCTGCTTAATGACACTCCACTGTATAGACGTACCACAGTGTGTGTGTCCTTCCACCTACGGAACTGCATCTGATTGCTTACAGGTTTTGCTGACCGTGAGGGAAGTTGCTGTATACATTTGTGTGTAGGCTTCTGTGCAGGCAGAAGCTTTCAAATCAGTTGAGCAAACACCTAGAAGCGTGATTGCTGGATCGTATGATAAAACTACATTTAGTTTTGTAAAAAACTACCAAACTGTCTTCCAAAGTGGCTGTGCCATTTTGCATTCCACCAGCAGTGAATGACAGTTCCTGTTGCTCCACATCCTCCCCAGCATGTAGTGCTGTCAGTTTGGGGATCTGTTTTTGTGTTTCAGCCATTCTAATGGGTATGTATTAGTATCTCGCTGTTGTTTTAATTTGCAATTCTGTAATAACAAATGACGGTGAGCATCTTTTTATATGCATAGTTGACATTTGTGTATCTTTTTTGGTGAAGTGTCTGTTCAGATCTTTGGCCCATTTTTAAATTAAGTTGTTTGTTTTCTTATTGTTGAGTTCTAAGAGTTCTCTGTACATTTAGGATACAAGTCCTTTATGAGTTACGTGTTTCTCCCAGTCTATGGCTTATCTTTTCATCCTTTTATTGTTATTTTTTGCAGAGCAGAAGACTGTCATTTCAAAGTCCAACTTACCGTTTCTCCTTCAAGAATGGTGCTCTCACTGTTGCATCCAAAATCTCATCACCAAACTCAAAGTCACCTAGATTTTGTTCTGTTTTCTTCTAGAAGGTTTATAGTTTTGCATTTTACATTTAGACCTATGATACTTATTTAGTTAACTTTTGTGAAGGGTGCAAGGTATGTGTCACGATTTTTTTAGCATTTTTTCCAGGATGGTTTCTTGAAAAGACTATCCTCCTTGCACTGCCTTTGCGCCTTTCTCAAGGATGGGGTGACTCTCTCTGTGTGGGTCTGTTTCTGGACTCTCTGTGCTGTTCTGTTGATACATGTGTCTATTCTTTCATTAATATCACACTGTCGCTTTAATAGTAAGTCTCCAAGTCAGGTAATATGAGTCTTCCAACTTTGTCCTTTAGTACTGGTTTGGCTACTCTAGGTCTTTTGCCTTTCTATATAAACTTTAGAACTGCTGAACACAGAATACCTCTCCATTGATTTAGACCTTCTTTCATCAGAGTTTTGTCATTTCCTGCATCTGGATTCTGTACATATTTTGTTAGACTTACAGTTAAATATTTCAGGGGATTTTTCAGTTTGTATGCTATTATAAGTGTTATTGGTTTTTATTAATTTCAAATTCCAATTGTTCTTAGCAGGTATATAAGAAATTAACTGACTTTTTTATATTAACCTAGTAATCCGCAACCTGGTCTAATCATTTATTTGTTCCAGAAGTATCTTTTATGCTGTTGTCTTAGAAAATTGACACCCCCCCCCCATCATTATGGAATGCCCTCATTATCTTTGATAATATTCCTTGTTCTTAAAGCTGCATTTTTAAAATTAATATGGCTACTAATTCAGTTTACTTTTTATTAGTGTTACCGTGGGATATTTTCCTCTATCTCTTCAATTTTAACCTATCTCTATCTTTATATTTAAAGTGATTTTCTTCTAGACAATATATAGTTAGATATTTTTTTAATCCACTGATAATCTCTGTCTTTGAACTGGCATATTTAGATCATTTACATTTAAAGTGATTATTTATATAGTTGGATTAATCTCTACCATGCTTATAACTATTGTCTATTTGTTGTACTTGTTCTTTGTTTGCCTCCGCCTTTTTTCCTGCCTTTGCTGGTTTTAGCTGATCATTTAAAATAATTCTGTTTTCTCTCCTTTCTTAGCATATTGTCATATTCCTTTTTCAATTTTTAGTGGATTTCCTAGAGTTTGCAATATACATTTACAACTAAGCTAAGTCCACTTTGCATGTAGCAGACACCTTCCATCCCCAGAGCATTAGCAATGGCCCCTCATCCCCGTAACACTGTTGTGTTTGCTCCACTTAGCCATAGGCTGTAATCACCCATACATCGGTACTATCATTGCTTCAACAGTTGTCTTTTAGGTCAATAAAAAATAAGAAAACAATTCTAAGTTATTTTACTTTCATTTATTCCTTCTCTCCTGCTCTGAGCTCCTGGCCTGGATCATTTGCCTTCTCGCTAAAGAACTTCCTTTAACATTTCTTGCAGGGTAGGTCTGTTAGCAATGAGCTCCCCCTTTCTTGTTTGTTTGAGAAAGTCTTCACGTCTGTGTCACTTTGGAAGGATGATCTCACTGGGTATAGAATTTTAGGTGGATGGAGCTTTTTTTTTTTTCTTTCAACACTAAGTATTTCACTGCACTCTCTTGCGTCCATGGTTTCAGCAATAAGTCCAGAGTAATTCTCGTCTTTGCTCCTGTCAAGGCAAAGCGTTTTTGCCCTGCGGTTTCTTTCAAGATTTTTTTTTTTGTCTTTAATTTTCTGTAGTTTCAATATGATATTTTTGGTCTGAAATTTTTTGGTATTTATCCTGCTCAGTGTTCTTTGAGCTTCCTGAAACTGTACTTTGGTGTCTGTCATTAATTTGACAAAATTCTCAGCCATTAGCACTTCAAATATCCCTTCTGTCTGGCCTTTGTCTCCTGCACTTTTGAATTCCCATCACACACCTTTGTAGTTGTCTCTGATTCTGGATATTCTGTCCCCTCCGTCTTGTTTTCATTTTTTCCCTCTCTCCCTTCGCATTTTGGGTAGGGAGGTTCCCACTGACTCATCTTCATGCTCACTGACCTTTCCCCAGCCATGTCCAGTACTCGGGTGAGCCTTGTGCTGGTTCGGTGTTTTTGCTTTCTGGGATTCCCTTTTGATTCTGTGTTGTAGTTCCCACCTCTCTGCTTATATTCCCCATCTGTTCTTGCATGCTGTGTACTTTTTCCATTAGAGTTTTTAACATATTAATTATAATTATTTTAAATTCTCTGATAATTTCAAAATCTGTGTCATATCCGAGGCTGGCTATGATGTTTACTTTGTCTCTCCAGACTGTCTATTTTCCTTGCCTTTAGGATGCCTTATAATTTTTGGTTAAAATCTGGACATGATGTATCAGATCATAGAAACTGAGCTAGAAGGCCTTTAGTGAGCTGTTTTATATTAATCTGCTGGGAGCTGGGCTGTATGTAAGGTCACTGTAGCTAAAGGTGCCACAGGCTTCAAATTCCTCTAGTTCCTTGTTTTTGTCTCCCATGTTGTCTTTGGGTTTTCCTAAGAACTCCTTAAAATGGGTCTGCACATTTTATCTGTTAGCTGTGATCCGCTCCTATTATAACGTAATCCTGTTGATATGGTAGTAGGAGTGGGAAAGGAAAATCCTTCTGGAATCTCACAATTAAATCTGAGCCCTGTGGGGGTCTGTGCACCAGGTCTGTGCACCAGGGCTGTGCTCTGGTGGCTTTGGGCTCACACAGCTCTCCCCCTGTCCCGCTATGCTTCTCGGGAATAACTGCAGAACACGCTGGGGATGCACCGTCCTGAGACCGGGGCACTGGCAGGACAGCCCCAGCTGTGGTCCAGTCCCCTACAGACAGGATGTTCTTCAAGGCTTCAGCCCAGCAATCCCTGTAACCCAGGGCAGGCTGCTTTCTGGGGTACCTCGGCCACGGTACGTTGGGGGCACATGCAGAGAGGTCTCCACCCGCTCAGGAAATCTGGGCAGATTTCCTGAGCCTCGGGGGACAAATATGAGGTAAATCCCAGGCTCCTGTCACGCCCACTGTCTGTTTGTGAGTGATGAGCCTGCTCCACAGAGCTCGTGGCCTCTGGACGTGTCCATCTCACCAGACTCAGACAAGTCGGTGGCCTGTGCACAGGGAACCCGCTTCACAGGCTGCAGCCCTCACAAGTATTTCTTAATTTTTTTCCTCCCCTTTCGATTTGGATAACTGCCCCATCCACCTTCAAAGTGGAGGATAAAGTCTGTGTCTGGGGAGTAGGTCTTTGTCGTGGAATTTGCTCCAGGCATATTTTAAGGTGGTCACTTTTCCCTACTCTCTGCCAGAAACATGGGGAGGGTTTCCTGGCCCCTCACCGTGAGGACCTGGTAGGGCTCCTGGAGGTAAGATCCACAGCCTGGGGGGCTTCTCCAGCCGCAGCCCCCAGGAGTTCCCCTCACAGTCTACATTCAGCCTTTAGCATTTGTCAGAATCACTACTTAAGTGTCCCTACTCGTTTAGGGCTCCAGTGGCTTCTGCTCCAGGTAAACTGAGCTCTGCTGTGATTCTCTGTACTTGTCTGTCTCCCTAGATTTGGGGGTGGCAGTCTGTCCTGCCATCTCAATTCTATGATGAATCAAGAAAAGTCTTTAATTTTCAGTTTATTTGGCTTTTTTGTTCTTGCAAGGTGACAACTTCCAAGCTCTTCCCATGTTGGGGCTGAAACCAAAATCCCTAAATAGATTTTCTCTTTAATTTGGAATAGTCTTATATTTACAGAAAAGTTGCAAAAATAGTACATTGAGTTCCCATAAACACCCACGCCCAATTTCCCCTGTTGTTAACATCTTAACATCTCTACGGTACATTTGCCACTACTAATGAAACGATCTTCATACATTATTATTATTAACTAAAGTTCATACTTTATTTGAATGTTATTGGTTTTCCCTGATGTCCTTTTTATTTCCTGGGATCTCATCCAGGGTGCGGCATCGTCTTTAGTCTGCTTAGACCACTCTAGACTCTGGCGGTTTCTCGGAGTTTCCTTGTTTTTGATGACTTTGACAGTTTGAGGAGCACTAGCCAGGTATTTTGTAGATGTCCCTTAATTTGGGTTTGTCTGAAATTTTTTCACGGTTAAACTGTGGTTCTGAGTTTGGGGTGGGAAGATGGAAGAGGTAAAACGCCCCCATTAACACACCACGTTCAGGATAACTGCTCAGGAACGTGACTCCTCACTGCTGGTCTTGGCCTGGCTGGGATGCAGTTTGCCAGACTCTCCCCTGCCCCTGCGAAGTCGCTCCTCCGCCTTTCCGTACTGCGCTTCCTGGAAGCAAGTCACAAAGCATAGCCCACACTTAAGGTGGGGGGGCAAGAAAGAAATTATAGTCTGGACTAGTAAATAGGAAGACCCAAATAATTCCAAAGCAGAAGCTCTTACACACCATGCATGCATGTATATTTATGTGATTTTTAAAATCATTTGGCCAATCTGGCTTCCCCTTTCCGGGACCACCCTCTTCAGGGTCTCCCCTCTGGGCGCACACTTCCTCTTGATGTGGAGCAAGGCCATATGTGACCTGGGCACTGAGTGTGATGGGCCCCTTTGTGTCAAGAAGCCCAGCAGTGAGCGGGCTCTGGAAGCTGTCACCCTCGTCCCTCGGCTGGTTTACCATCTGTTAATATTTCACTATGGTCAACTCCAGGGGCCAAGTGTCCAAAGCCAGAGAAGTTTCTGGGTCACAGTTTTGGATCAGGATCGATCAGGATCGATCAGGATCGATGGCCGGCCCACCCTCCAGCTCTCAGAGTGAAGGTCACCATTTAGGGTCTGTCTTGGGGCATTTGGAAGCTCATCACTGAAGTTCTTGCTCCAACAGCATCCTGGCTTTGTACTTTTCCTTTTTATTTTTTATTTTTTCCCAAAAAGCAAGTGTCCCTTATCAGACAGAAGTCCACTAGAGGGACACAGAGGCAGTGTTTGGGGGTGGCACGTAGGGGAGCCAGAGTGATTTCCTTCTATGCTATCTACCTCCTGGCTTAGCTCAAATAATTTTAGCTTGGCATGAAAACGTGGTCTTCCAACTCAATAAATAACCTGTTTTCTATACTAAGAGTATTTTTATTTTCAGGCTTCAGGCAAAAAAAGCTTTCTCATGGCGATTTGGTATATTCTTACATCTCTGCTTCCACAGGAGCCAGTTTCAACCCCTGTCTCTGTGTTCAGCCTCCTCTGGGGCCACACACTGTAACATCTGAAGTTTTCACACATGCTGCAGCATCAAAAAACACACACCCCCATCCCCAGAATACCACGGGCACCATCGCACCTGTCACTCTGCCACAGCACTACAAGGTCCCCAGTCACCCTGCCAGAGAGGCACCCTTAACAGCTCGGGCTACTGGGGGGGAGGCCGTTCCATGCCGCGGCCCAGCCCTGGCTCCTGGGACTAACCTCCCTGTCCGGGGGGCTCTTTGAAGGCACCAGGATCTGACTCTGGAACTAACAGAAAGCACACGTACTGGGAGCTTCGTGGGGAGCTCAGAAATGCCGGGCAGCTCAGAGAGCCAAGCCCGGAAGAGGCAGGAGCCATGCACCTCCGGGAGCCGGGAGCATGAAGTGCTCAACGGAGAGTCGTAGCAGCCTCCGCTGCAGGGGGCGAGTTACAGCCCTGAGTTCTCCCCTCCACGCCGCTGCCCCCAGACCCGACACCTGAGCAAGCGTCCGTGTTACCAGGCACATTGATTAACAACCCAAACCAGATACGCCGGAGGGGAAAGAGCCGTTAAAATTAACCTCGTAACGTTTCCAGAAGAAGAAGGTTGCATAGCACGTTGCCTAAGAGCTGCAGTTGTCTGTGACAGAGCTAGGCCGGATCCACCCTGCTGTCCTTGTGCCTGCAATTCTGTGCCCGGCGTGGTGGCTGCAGTCCCAGGTCGACATTCCCGCTAATCCCTGATGCCTGAGCACATGGCTCCTCCTCATTCTTGAATACCTCTTCCAGCCCTTGCACACACAGGCATCATGTGAGTGTGCATGCACACACACAGACAAACACACAGGCATCACAGGTGTGCACATGCACGCACAGACACATGCAAAGACACATACACATGCACAGACACACACACCACACACAGACACACAGAGACACACACATGCACACATACAGACACACACACAGACACACACATGTACGCATGCGCACAAAGACTGTCCTTCCCCCCCCACACACACACACAGTCTTCTGCCAGCTGCAATCACCACATGCACAGGTTTTTACACCATAAACATTTTATGGGGCCATGTACTTTGTTTCATAATTATAATTTTGAATGCCTACATAATATTCCCTGCAATGATGAGCCGTAATTTACTAAATCAGCTCTGCAGATGGGTTTTTGCCCAGTGTCTCCCTGCTATGACGAAGGCTTGTGTTGAAAACGCTTCCTTCTACCTGCAGCCTTGTCCTTCACGGATGAGCTCTCAGGCCTGGCTCCTCAGACCGAGATTACTTGACAGATGGTAGAGCCACGCTTACATCCTTTGATATTCAGGAGCATTAAATCCAGTAGCCACTGAGTTCCAGGGACGTCCCGGGCACTGATTCTCCCCTGGATGGTCAGCCCTTGAGGGCAGGACTTGGTGCCCACTGCTGCACCCTGACCCCGAGAGTGACGGCTCACAGGAGGCCCTCGGAAGTTTGCCGAGCCATGGAGAGCAGCTGCCAACCTTCCAGCCAGGACTCAGACTCGGAAGGGTCAGGCTCTCCACCAGCACAGCCTTGGTAAGTGCTGTGGGCAAGTCTGGCCCCAACCACCTGTCCTCCCTCTCCACCCCGAGCTGCCCTGCCTTCCGGAAGGCTCAGGGAGATAGGCCGGCTCACAGCTGCCTGTGCAGTGTAACCGTGAGGAGTCTCAGGTAACCCGTCCCACACCTGGGGTGGATGCCCGTGTCCAGTGGGACCTGCCGTGGGGTAATGGCAGGGTCTGACCTCGTCCATAACCGGGGAGGCCAAAGGGATGAAGTGGCACCAACTCCTACCAGCTGGATCCTGTCCCCAGGGCCTCTGGAGGATGGGGAGAAACAGAGTTCAGGAGACATTCCAGAAGGATCTACATGGCTCAGCAGAGAGTGACTGACAGTGCAGGGCACCCAGGAGGCCCCTCCCTACAGCCCCCCACTCAGGCCGATGGATGTGCAGAGGCCCTGGGACCCCTGACCTGCAGCCCACTGCGGGTATGGGCCATGGTCGCCCTTACAGAAGGCGACAGCCAGCCCCAGAGCCCTTTGTAAAGTAAAAACAATCCAATAAAACAAACGTCTGGATTTTCAAGACATCCAATAATTCATAAGTGTGTTTTCTCCTCCCAACTCTCAAAGGAAATGCTGAGTACCACAGCTAATAAAACCAATAATTATATTCAGAAGGTGGAATAATACCCAGACAGGGAGAGAAGCAAGTTCTGCAGAAACCATTACTGCAGGGCGCGGGGTGTGGCTCCCAGCCCCAGGACACAGAGCCGGTGGGGAGAGGTGGCACTGTCAACATCGCCAGCATTTAGAAAAGATTGTGCAGTGGAACCACAGGCTGTGATGGAAAAAGGTGCAGGGAGTCCACACGTCTCCCCCATGGAGCACTATTACCCAGCCGGATTCACTTGGGAAGAGGCCACTTTGCATCCTCAGCCCAGGGAGGAGCAGTCTCCGATTCCCATCGTGCCCCCCGGTGCCGGCAGCAGGAGGGAAAAGAGCCACACACTGGTGGGACACAGCCATGCCCAGATTGCTATTTTCCTTCTCCCTTTTGACAAACCTGCAGTCACCCACGAGACACCCACCTACAGGGTGGGGGTGGGGCCCAAAGCGCACGTGAGAAAGGGCGGGTCTCTGCTCCTGAGGTCCCACTGCTCCCGTGCTGTCCTTGGGGCAGCCGGAAAGCACACTTCAGTTACTCTGCTGAGCACAGCCCGTCTGCGAGCCAAGCTCACGCGCCATCCCTGCCATGGAGCCTGAGGTCCAAGGAGAGGGAGGGCAAGTCAAGGGCACCCTGAGCATCCACAGGGGACTCGGGTCTGACCTGCCCCTTCTTTCCTCAGAGGGAGGGAGTGCGACCCAGAAAAGTCCCAGCACCATCTGGCAGTGACGTGTGCGGAGACCTGCCCTCTCGCCCACCTAGCTAGCTGTGTCCAGAGCATCAGCCAACGCTGCATTGGTCTCGGTGTGGACACCACCAGGATGTACCCGTGTGCCACCTGAATTCCCCATACCTCCTCAGGGGAATTTCTAGTCTTTATAGTACATGCTTGAGAGCTCCATTACTCTCATGCATCTTTTATTAAAAATGCCTTAATTACCGTGGATGTTGTTCCAGGCTGTCGGTGCCTAATGAGAGACACTTTCCTCACCCAGATGCGGAGGGGGTGGCAGAACTCCTGTGTGGTGTCCCTGGGGGTGCCAGTGTCTTGGCCAGGGCTGACTTTGCTGAGCCTGACATTTGGGAGCTCTAGGGGGTCACAGGAGGGGCCTTGAGAGGGCTTAAGCTCAGGAGAACCTGATCTATTGGACAGAAATAATATTCTTCAATGGCTGCCTTTCTTAGAGTTTGGGGAACAGTAGCAAATACACAAATGTCTTTGGATGCCGCAGCAGCAGCCAAAGTCAGGGGGCTGGGGGGGCACATGAACTCTGGGGCACTGTGACTCAGACAGAGGGGAAGCTCAGGGCCTGCGCTGCCAGAGTGCCACAGCTGCCGAGCCTGCAGGAGATAGACACGTTCTGGCATGAGGGGCATCCAGGCTGCAGTTCTCCACAGGCATTTCTGGTAAACCCTCTGCAGAGGTCTCAGAAAGCTCCAACAATGTGTGATTTATTTTTCCCCGTGTTCTAAAGAAATATTTACTTAGTGCCTAACTTGCATTTGTAATGTTTAATTCTACTTAAAGAAGGCCACTAAGTAGTATGAGCTTCAGATCTCATAAAACTTGGACCCAGCCTGCATAAGAAGGAAGCATCCGTAATTGACCCTTAAAGGAAATTGGATAGTATCTTTCAGCTCCTGGCCCCTGGCAAGCTCCTATGCATCTGTCAATACCCTTCATAGTCCAAGTCAGAAGACAGTCCTGGCTAGAGATTCTTCTAAGCCCTCAGTCTTGCTCTTCCATAGTCTCCGCAGATCCATCATGCATGGTCCACTCGGGAACACACACTATGCTGCATCGGAATTCTTATGTAGAATGGGCAACCTGAGGAGACAGAGGAGGGGGCTTTGTTTAATTTTCCCCACCACTATCTTCTATTCCACGTGCCTTCCCTCCCACCACAAACCTGTCTCCTTGTCCTGACATGTCCCTCTGCCGACCCCTCTGGGACCCAGCCCCTCATCCACAAACTTGTTCGGGTGGGAGTTTGGTACCCACCTCCGGGTCTCCCAACTCCAGGCACACAAGTCGAGCTCCCCCGAGAACCTTCTCTCTGCCTCTGCTCTGGGCCAAGGCAGCACCAGTGTGGGGACCCCTGCAGCCCACCCAGCCACCAGCCACCAGGCTCTGTGAGCAGGTATCTTGGGGTCTCCTGACTCCATAGGGTCAGGGCTGGGGCAGTGAGCTCTTCTCTTTAAACACGGCTTCTCCCAGGCCACAGGGAGTGACAGGTGGGGTCAGGAGACCCACTGGCTGCTCCAATGTCACCTCCGGGGCCAGCGTGTGGCTGCCACAGGCTCAGCGTGGAGCAAATGTTAGAGAAAACGTCCAAACCCGCATGCAGAACACGTCGTTGTGGTCAGCACACAACAGATGTCAGCAATCAGGATTAGCATGATTACCATGAGAAGTCACCTTTGTCCAGCGTGTCTGCAATTGCCGGGCACAGTGGCTCAGGCCTGTAATCCCAGCACTGGGGGAGGCCGAGGCGGGAGGACCACTTGAGGTAAGGAGTTCAAGACCAGCCTGAGCAAGAGCAAGACCCCGTCTCTACAAAACAGAAAAATTAGCTGGATGTGGTGGTGGCGCCTATAGTCCCAGCTACTCGGGAGGCTGAGGCAGGAGAATCGCTTGAGCCCAGGAGTTGGAGGTTGCAGTGAGCTATGATGGTGCCACTGCACTCCAGCCTGGGCAACAGAGTGAGACTCTGTGTCAAAACAAAAAAAGTGCCTTCAGTCTCTTGGCTGGGGGTGGCAGGGTGATCAGTCTTGGCCTCACATAGAAAAGCACTGGGAGCTCCCAAACCTGTGGACACCCGCACCATGAGCACCCCTGTGAGGACACGTTATGGAGGCATGAGCTATTGGCGTGAGCACGAGATAAATGGTGAACCCCATCTCAAAGGGCAGGAGAGAGGCTGGGAGGCCTCAACTAGAGAAAACAAGAACCGCTCGCTGGCCGCAGAGCACTGGAGAGGACGCTGCCTTCTGTGGGACTGGCAGCCACACGGGGCCTTGCAGGGCTGGGGCGAGAGCCCCGCCAGCTATTCCCTGGGCTCCTGTCTGCACCCTGCGCTCGCAGCACAGACCTTCCACATACAGCCATGGGGCCTTGGACAAGTGCTTCAGAAGACACCCCTAGGACTGTGTGGTGCCACTCACAGCAGCATCCCTGACCCTGCTGCCATTCTGTCACGGGCAACACTCTCTGCCCCTTCCTTAGGTCTGTCACCACCCCAACACCTGTACACCTTCTTCTCTGTTCACCAGCTGGAGAGCATGTGTGCATGCCCGTATACACACACACACCTGCACACTCACACCTGCACATACATTTGCAGATGCACCCTCACACATGCACACTCACATGCATGTACATGCGTATACACTTCATACTCACACCTGCACATGCATCTGCACATGCATGCTTACATATGCACATGTGTGTGCACATGCACTCACAATATATATACATGTACGCACATGTCTATAAACACGCACAGGCACGCGGAGCCACAGCTAGTCCGTTTCCAAATCTTGCATTTGATTTCTCAGAGTCATCGCCAGCAAGCCTCTCTCTTCCGTCTGCCAACTTTCTGCACTCGCTGTTCCTACTACAAACACTTCCTGACTGGTCCCACCGCTCCCTCCAGATGCTGCGAGGAAATGGATGTCTGGTAACCACCATGGTACCCTCATAGAGGAAACATCCAGTAAATGGTAACGATTAGAATCTACTCTCGGGCTTTAAAGAGACGTTTTCCTGCGTATGGACCCCCGTGTCTGAATGTGAAGGGCCTAAGCCTCAGGCACAAGATCTCCAGGCTCTGTTCCCCTCCAGGGGCCCCCAACTCAGGTCCCCTGGACAGGGCTGCACTACGTCCCTCCCCGGACGCCCCCGCCTGCCTCTGCTGGCGTGAGGCGTCACCTGCTCTCCAGCACTCTCCTGGGCTCCCTCCGAGGCCAGCCTTACTCCTGCAAGCTCTCAGGTCACCTTCAAATGATGGTCCGTGTCTCCCTCTGAGACAGACTCTGCTCCCTGCAGCCAGAGACTCTGCTCGTGGCTGTTCTCCCAGCTCCCAACCCAGAGCCTGGCTCAGGGAAGTCGCTCAGACAAGTGGGTAAGCGACGGAGTCTGACGCTGCCCGGGGCAGACTACACGGCCAGCCTCAATTCTTCAGCCCCTCTGTCCACCCCCTTTGCCATGTGACTTCAGAGTTCGTTCCCTAAAGATGGGGTTCCTTTCCCCACCCCTAGACTTTGGTTTTCGCCATAAGCCCTTCTTTGACCAAGTTCTGTGCTTAGACTTTAACAAACACTGTGTGTTTCTCCTCTGCCATCCCCCAGAGAAAGCCAGGCCCCAGCCAGCCCTGGGTCTGGGAGGATGAGAGATAGGTGGGGCTTGATTATCCCGGCCGATCTCTTCACCTGCGGTGGGACGCAGGCCAGCCTGGTCATTGTTGCCTGGAGCAAAGGAAACCACAGCCAAGCCCAGCCAGGCAGCCAGCTGGCCGGCCCACTCATGTGAGAGCTAACTAAATGCCTGCTGCGGTGTGCCACCCCGGGAGTGTGGCTGGTATGTGCTAGCATCATGATCAGAGCCACGGGTAATTGATACCTCTCCTATTCCAAGCTTCAGCTTCTCATCCAGGAACATTTGACTGGTCCTACCTGGGGGTGGTGATGGCTACTGTGCATCTGGAGTCCTCTGTGTGCCCGGAGCTATAGGGCACACACGCTGGCTTTATCCGCTAAGCCCCTTTGGTTCCCAGAATCATGTTTATAGAAGTTTCTGATGAAGAAAGTTTATTTGTCCTATAGACATTCCCACATTCTATATTCTGGGGAATTATACCCCTGTGGTGTTTCTGCCATGTTCCTCTATCCCTGTACTTTCTGCAAATCAGTAATGGAATCGTGGTCAGACTCACACTTAATTTTTTGCCAAGAAGTCTTCAGGGGTAGGCTGTGCCCTTCTGACTGCATCCCACTGGGAAGTGCACCAAAGATGGATAATTCACTGGCCCGATGTGCCATTTACAAAGTTCTCTTCAGCCTCTTGCTTGCTTTCTCGGAGAAAGTTGTCCACTGGCAATGCTGTGCCCAGAGCCTGGGAGGCGCTCCATAAACAGAATCTGAAGAAGGAGCAAGGGCATCTTTTAAGGGTTCAAAGAAATCCACATACAAATGAAACCTCCGTAGATCACAAACAGAGTTATTTTAAAACCCAGTTTTCAGTGTTTTTCCTTTTATTAATGGGTATGAAAATTCTGTCACTTGAACAACAATAAAATGCATGTTTCTTCTTTGTCCCGTGAGAAAAAAAGTAGATTCTTAAAAAGCGGTGAATCATTTTAAGAATTCAGTGTCAGAGCTGGAAATTGGGGACAGCGAAGGATAGGATTTGGTACCTCTGTGTCCTGGAGAAGCACAATCATACCACTGCATCAGGGGCTTGGCTGGAGAGCCTTGGAGCAGCTCCCAGTGTGGGCATCTCTGTGACAACTCTCATGCGGCAACGTCCTCGGAGCCCCCAGTGAGAGCTGATGAAGGGGAATCTGCATAGACTTCCCTTTGGGTTGTGAAGTAGTGTCCAGATGAAGCGCTTTCCTGGGCTTAATGTGCCGGGAGGTTGTACGCCCTGCGATGGGATGGCCTCAATGCACTGGACCCTGGGTCCTCAGGTCGTGGGAAGTTCTTTCCCTCTGCTCCCCTATCCCGGCAGGGTCCAGACCATGCCCCCAGCCCCACTCACCTGGGCCTCCGTCACGTCCCTCTGGGTAGCATCTATTTTCACATTTTCATAAGTGCCTAAGACCATGTTTCCCTCTAATAAATTTCTCCCCTAGCTTGAAATACTTACAGTCCAGGGTGATTTTTCGTAACATCTCATAATTAGCAATTCTTAGTGAAATGAGTTTCTCAATTATGTCAGCAACATCAATTCTGATATAAAGTGCAACATGTTGATTGCTTTTATTCACAGTTATTGGCCTTACCCCCTCCAAAAAAAACACCCACAGAATTTAATTTTCTCCAGCAAGTTTATGTCGCCATAACATCCATTGAAATGATGGGAAATTGAACAGTTTGTCTTGATGAGGAAAATGTTATGATAGAACAGAAACTGGCTTCAGAGTGATCCATGGAGGATGAAATAGATCCCCAAAACCGCATCATTCCAAGGCCTGGATCAACGCTCAGCCGTGTTTGCGCTCCTGTCATTTCCAGGACAACCGGGGACGAGTTCTAAGGGGAAGCTGGGTTAACTTAATGACTATTGCCATTTCAAGCTCCAGAAATCTGCTCACTTAACCCTCCAGGGAAAAGTCGTGTTCTACAAAGATCAAGCTATTGGCTTAAGCCAAGGCAAACAGAAGGAGAAGCAGGCCGCTGTGTCGGCCTGTGTTTCTATCAGCCCCTCACGCCAAGCAAGGGGAAGGTGCTGGAATGTGGATCTGGGCTGGGTCCCTGGGGGGCCATGTCCACAGGCTGCTCCTGATGGGCGGGAGGGGCTGCTGCAAACACAGAGGCAAGGACGGCCCCACGGGTAGATCCACAGCCTGCACTGCCAGGCTGGGGCACAAACCGGTCTTGGCAGGTGAGTCCCTCCCTCTCTCCGTGTCCCAGCACTGACCCTACTCAGAGCTGTGAGAGCCGCAGCCAGCGGCACCAGGCCTGGGTGCCAACTGGTCCCAAATGGGGACAGGGAGCTTCTTTTTCCTACTGACTTCAGTAAAAGCCTCTACGCAGGTCATTCGTCCATCCCTGAACACACCTGAGAAGTGGGGGCCACACGCACTAACCGGACAGGTGTATTAGTCTGCTCCAGCTGCCACAACAAGCACCACAGACTGGACAGCTTAAACAATCTAACTTTGGTTGTTGGAAGTTCCAGAGGCCAGAAGTCCCAGGTCAAGGTGTCGGTAGTGGCAGGGTGAGTTTGTCCTAAGGCCTCTCCTTTACTCCTAGGTGGTGTCTTCTCCCTGTGTCCTCTCGTGGTTGTCCCTGTGTCCTCTCGTGGTTGTCCCTGTGTGTGTCTGTGTCCTAATCTCTTCTTATAAGGACACCAGTCACACTGGATTAGGGCCCACCCATATGACCTCATTTTAACTCAGTCACCTCTCTAAAGACCCATCTCCAGAATACAGTCACATGCTGGGGTACTAGAGTGAGGACTTCTACATAGGAATTTGGGGAAACACAACTCAGCCACACCACCAGGCAGACAATGTGTGTCCCTGAGGGGTCTGGGCGGGGGCAGGACCTGCATCCTGAGCACAGACCACACGGAGCAGTGGTGCCTCCTGGGAAGAGACTCTTAAGACTTTTTATCAGAATAAGGGCGATTGGATTCCAGGCAGGAGAAACTACGAGGGACATGTACATTTGCCCTGTCTGGGCTCCAGGACAAGACAGAAAGCAGACAGGGGACAGCACAGGACCACCGCCTGAAGGCACAGCC
This sequence comes from Daubentonia madagascariensis, assembly GCA_023783475.1. Classification (NCBI taxonomy): domain Eukaryota; kingdom Metazoa; phylum Chordata; class Mammalia; order Primates; family Daubentoniidae; genus Daubentonia; species Daubentonia madagascariensis. The sequence goes on along the minus strand of JAKFHU010000600.1, from coordinate 453,118 downwards.
ATCTAGTGGAAAATGCTCCTACCTTAGCCAAGCAAAGAGCCAATAGCCCCACCCCACCCACAACCCCACAGGACCCCAGCCACAAAGGGGCGATTGCAAGTGTGTTCAGGCTGGACATGAGCCAGGGCCTCCTGGGGGAGGGTGCCGGGAAGGACTGAGCCCAGCCTTCACCAAAACAGCCTACTGACAGCCCCACAGAAACAGAACTCTCACGCATGGACACACAGGTGCTGGGGTAGCAAAGACCCAGGCTGGTTCTGTGCTCATGTGACAGCTATGTGAGCACAGAAGTGGTTCACCTTCTCCCAGGCTTGGAAATACACACCGTGGCAGTTTGTTATGGGTATTATATATTGCAGCTAAATTTCTAGTTCTGGCAACAAGGCAGAATAAATAAACTAAAAGAAAAAATCTCCTAAAAACATAATTCACCTAGAAATGCAAGATAAAATATAATAAGCACAAGCTTTTAATTGTGTGGCTGTGCTCAAAAAGGAAAAAGACATGAAGGCAGAATGTGGGAGGGGAGGCAGGGAAGAGAGGACGGAGCAGGGGAGGTCGGAGGGGGTGTCCTGAAGCCAGGAGGGCTCTGCCTCCCATCAGCCAAAAGAGGAGCCCTGTGAGATGGGGGTGGGAGAGTGACAGGGAGGCCACTACCAACGCTGGCTTGCCATTCAGTGAGGTGGCCGACAGATGCCAAGGTGCCTGGCAGGCTCCCGGCACCCCAAACTCAGCCCTTCCCCCCGACCACCCCACTGCAGCCTGGCAGTGGCCCCGCACTGTAGCCGGGAGGCCCTCAGAGGTGACAGCTCCCCCAGATCCATCTCCCAGGAGCTTCCCCTTCACGTCCAACGAGAGGGCTGGACATACGGGGCTCCCGGCTTTAGGATCCCCTCCCTGTTCCAACAATGCCCCTCCCAGGCCTGCCTTCCCTGGCTCCAGCCACAGTCGCAGCAAGCGGAATGCGGGCTCCAAACCCCCTACCCACAACACTCACGACACCGGGAGCCTGGGCTGGCACGTCCACGTGCTGTCCGGGGAGTGCAATGAATCAAGCCCATCGAAGAGCAATTTGGGAACTTAAAGTGAAGATACCTAGACTGAGCGATCCAGCAGTTTTGGAAACAACCTAAAAGCCCGTGGACAGGTGCTTGCAGAATTGATGGTATAGTCACGTGAGCAACACCATCAACATTTAAGATGAAGGAACTAAAACTACATGCATATCTAACTGCAGGCCTGAAACCCAGAACAAGGTTGTGCAATCAAGGGCAAGTTGCCCAAGAGGAGATGGCATAGTTCTGTTCACACTGAGTCTTAAAACAATGAAAATCAATAAGTACATTGTTTATTCATGTACACATGCATCATATAAATGTAAAGACATGAATGTGAAAAACAGAAACTAATTTCAGGAGGGAAAAAAGGTAACTGTATCAAAGAAACCAAAGACAAGTACTCAACTAAACTTTAATGTATTACTTCTCTTTAAAAATACTTTGAAGTAAGAAAATATCACTACCAGATTTGGATGCATGTTATTATATCATCTTCCCATGCTGGAAATATGTTGCTAAACATTTAACATTATGTCAGGCATTCGTAGCAAAATCAATATGCCACGTGTCTGGCCCAGAGAGAGCCCCCGACAGGAGGAGATTCCCACCTCCCAGTCAATGAGGTAACCTCCAGGTAAGCAAAAGATGGTGACGCAATATCCTCTCTGTTTTTAATTTTCCTTTGTCATGAAGTAATTTCATGTTTTTAATCTTATTTTTTAATTTTAAGAAGCATGAAAGGACCCATATCATTTGACCCTAAAGCATGAATTTTGAGACCGCATCCTAAGAAATTATTCATTAGAAGAGGAAAGTTATTCTCAAGAAGATGCTCACTGGTGTGTTATGTATAATAGTAAATAATTACTCAGTGGAACACAGTTCAGTTGTTACATTTTATAATTTTATTTTAAAAAGTGAGCAGCACAGAAAGTCATCTGCGAACAAGCAGAATAAAAGATGCAACTCTGCAAAAATCTGGTCCGTGGGACCAGGTTAGTCAAAGAACTTGGGAATAGGAAACAGGCAAGCTTTGTCACAGTGGTAGAGTTATGCGTGTGGAATTGATTTTATTAAATTTTTATTGTCATACAACACTTTTTGCCTATATAGTCATTTTTGAAAGATAAAAAATACTTTGCATTTTTTGTAAATTAAAAATCATTTGCTGTTAAAATACACCAGCCCTTTACAAAACTATTTTAATAAACTTTTTATTTTAGAAGAGTTTCTGATTTACAAAACTGTTACAAAGATAATGCAGGGAGTTCCCTTGTACCCCACACATAGTTCCCTCTGTTATTAACATCTTATATTAATACAATGCATTTGCCACAAGAATCAATATTGACGTAATATTATAAACCAATAATGAACCAGTATTGATTCAATAAACCAATAGTGATACAGTATTATTTACTCAAGTTACTGCTTTATTCAGCTTTCCTTATTTTTTTTTTACCCAATGCACCTTTTCCATTGCAGGATCCTACCCATAATACCTCATCACACATAGTCATCATCTCTCCTTGGGCACCTCTTGTCTTTGACAGTTTCTCAGATTTTCTTTATTTTTTGACAAACTCTACACTTTTGAGGAATACCGGTCAGGTGATTTGTACAATGTCCTCACCTGGAGTTTGTCTGACATTTTCTTGTGATGAGACTGGGGCGGTGGGTTTGGCAAGGAGCCCGCAGAGGTGAAGTGCCCTCGTCATCCTGTCCCATCCAGAATTCACACCGTCGCTATGAGCCTTCGTGGATACTAACTTGGATTATTTGGCTGAAATAGTGTTTGTCAGGTGTCTCCACTGTGAAGTTACTGTTTTTCTCTCCCTTCCACATGGTACTCTTTAGACATCACTGGTGCAGCCTACACTTAGAAGTTGTGGAACTTTGCTCCGTCTCTTTGAGAGTGGAGTATCTGCATAAATTATTTGTAGTTGTTCCATGCTATGTCACCTTATTTATTTTTGTTTGTGCTTTTATTTATTTGTTCAATCATTTATTTATATCAGTATTGACTCATGGATATTTATTTTATAAATATTATAAATAAATAAATATTTTATTTGTTATAGTCCAATACTACTTTATTTATTATGTGCTTGAATTGTCCTAGCTTTGGCCATGGGGGCTGTTCCTGTTGCTCTTTAACATACTCCCATCATTGTTTGTTTTAAGCACTTCCTTACTTTCTGACACTACAAGTGGCTCCAGGCTCATTTTATATATTTCCTGCCCCAGTCTTGGAATCAGCCATTTCTCCTGGTTCTATTGATTAGAGAATACTGTTAAAAACAAAAATCCAGATGTTAGGTAATTACTGCTGTTAGAGTGTCATTGCTTCTAAGCCTCTCAGCTCACAGAACAAGGAAATGTATGCATGTGTTCTGACCCATGTATATACACATATCTATAAATATTCTATATGTAGTCATCTGTATCTGTATTAAGTAAACGTGAGTTCATACTGATGTCTCCAACTCTCACCATCACCACACGGATCATTCTGGCCCCCTCCCCTTGCTCATCTGTAACCTCCCACTTCAACAGAGAACCTGCTCCCACCGCCTGCCATCCACTTACTTAATTGGATGTCCAGTTCCAGCGTACGTGGACAGCAGTGTGAGAATGGTTAGTCTCTGTCCCCATGGGAAGCAACTTTATCAACCATTGTGCTGTAAAGGCCTATGGGCTTTGACAAAAGCATAGTGTCATGTATTTGCCATGACAGCATCATACTAAACAGTTCACCACCCTAAACATCTACAGTTTACCTATTCGACATTTCCCCCACAGAACCCCTGATGACTACTGATCTTTCTACCATCTGTGTGCTTGCATCCTTTCCATAATGTCATATAATTGGAATCACATAGTGTTGCCATTTCAGACTGATTTCTTCCACTTAGCAGTATGAATTTAAGCTTCTTCTATGTCTTTTTCATGCCTTGACATCTCATTATTATTATTTTTTTTTTTGCTGAATAATATTCCATTGTACAATGTACAAAAGTTTGTTTCTTGATTCACCAATGGAAGGGCAGCTTGGTTGTTCACATTTTGGATGACTATGGCTGAAGCTACTATAAACATTCATGTGAAGTTTTTTTGTGGACACATATTTTGAAATCAGGTAAGATCTAAGAGCATGATTGGTAGATTATATGTTAAGACCATATTTAACTTTGTAAGAAATAGCCAAATTGTCTTACTCAGTGACTGTACCGTTTTGCATTTCTACCAGCAATGAATGAGTATTTCTGCTTCTCTACATTCTCACCAGCACTGTGTGGTGTCAGTGTGTTCAATTTTAGCCATTCTAACAGGTATATGGTATCTCAGTGTTTTAATTTCCAATTCTTTAATGAAAAATTATTTCAAGCATCTTTTTATACAAGCATTTGCCATATATATTATCTTCTTTCGTGAGGTGTCTGTTCAGAACTTTTGCCCATTTTCCAATTAGCAATGTAACTGGTATTTTACAATTTGTGTTTTCTTATTGTTGAATTTTAAAGGTAATTTGTATATTTTAGATACAATTTCTTTATCGGATACATGATTTGCAAATGTTTCCTTCCAGTCAGTGGCTTCTGTTTTCATCCATTTAACAGTGTTCTTCATAGAGCAAAAGTATTTAATTTTAACACAATCCAACTTAGTTTTTTTCATGGATTATGCTTTTGGTGTTTTATCTAAAAACTCATCACCAAACTGAAGGTCAAGTAGATTTTCACCTATGTTTTCCTCTAGAAATTTTATAATTCACATTTTACATTTTGGTCTATGATCCATTTCGAGTAAATTTTTGTGTGAGGTGCAACATTTGTGTCTCGGTTCATTTATTCATATTTTGCATTTGTATGTCCAACTGTCACAGCACCCATTTGTTGAAAACGTTGTTCTTTTTTATTGAATTGTCTTTATGCCTTGGTCAGAAATCAGTTGACTATGTTTGTATGGTCTACATATAGACTTTATATTCTGTCCATTGACCTATTATTTTGCCAAATCTGCCTTTATTTTGTAGCTTTATAGTAAGTCTTGCAATCAGGTGACATACTTCCTCCAACTTTTTTTTTTTTCCTTCAGTATTGTTTTGACTATTCTAGGTCCTTTGCATTTCTATATTAATTTTGGAATCAGTTTGTTAATACCTACACAATATATTTCTGGGGTTTTGATTGGGATTATGTTGAATCTGTAGATCAAGTTGAAGAATATTGGCATCTTAATGACATGGACTCTTCATTAATCCATGAACACAAAGTGTGTCTCTGTTTAGTTAGTTCCTTTTTATTTCTTTCATTAATGTTTGATAGTTAGTTAGTTCCTTTTTTATTTCTTTCATTAATGTTTGATAGTCTTCCACATACAAATCCTATAGATATTTTGTTAGATTTATATTTCAGTGCTTCATTTTTATTGGTGTTATTGTAAATGATTTTTTAAAATTTTCTGATTCCAAATGTTCATTACTACTATATAATAAAGCAACTGCCTTTTGTATATATTGACCTTGTTTCCTGGGACCTCGTTGTACTCACTTGTTAGTTCAAAGAGTTTCTCTGTAAATTCTTTGGAGTTTTCTACATAGACTATCATGTCAACTAAGAATAAAGACAGGTGTCTTTCTTCTTTATAACATAAATAACTTTTATTTCATTTTCGTGCCTTAGCATAGGACTAGGACCTCACGTATGATGCTGAGTAGCAGAGATGAAAGAGGACACCCTTGCCTTGTTGCCAAACATAGGGGGAAAGCTTTCAGCCTCTCGCCAAAGAATGTGATGTCAATTGTGAGGTTTTGGTATATTTCCCTTATTAAGTTTAGGAAGTTTCCTTCTATTCCTAGTTTGATAAGAGTTTTTATTGTGAATAAAATGCTTTCTTGCTGTATATTGATATTTTATTGTGAATAAAATGCTTTCTTGCTGTATATTGATATCATCATATAATATCAAGTAAAACAGAAAGTTTTACTTGATCAGACCGCTAATATTAAAAATTCTATTGATTAATTTGGGAGTGTTAACTAGCCTTGCATCCCTGAAACAAATCTCACTTGCTCACAAGGTATTATGTTGTTTACACATTACTGGATTTGATTTGCTCATTTTTGAAATATTTAGGTATATTCATGACAGATATGGATCTATAGTTTTCTTTTGTATTAATGTCTTTATCTGGATTTGGTATTAAGGTAAAACTAAACTCATAAAATGAGTTGGGGCATGTTTTCATCTGCTTCTATTTTCTAGAAGAGTTTGCAGAAAGTTGGCATCATTTCTTCCTTTAATGTTTGGTAGAATTCACCAGTGAAAACATCTAGGCCTAGTAATTTCTTTTGTGGAAGTTTTTGAATTATTAATTGAATTCCTTTAATAGATAAACAGCTATTCATGTGTTTTTTTCCACTTTAGTGAATTTTGGTATTTTGTGTCTTTCAAGGAATTAGTCCATCTCATCTAAGTTATAAAATCTACGAGTATGAAGTTGGCTGTAATATTCGCTTATTATTCTTTAATATCAAGGCTATCAGTACAGGTCTATGCCATTTTTCCCTCTCCCTGAAGAACTTTTAACATTACAGCGGAGCAGGTGCACCGGCAGCAAGTTCCCTCGGGTTTGCTCGTCTGAAACAGTCTCTTTGTCTCTCTCATTTTCGAAGGATAATTTCACTGGCTGCAGAACTCAAGATTGTTGGGGTTTTTCTCTCAATACTTGAAACATTTCACTCCACTCTCCTCCTTGCATGGTTCCTGGTGAGAAGTTCAATGAAACTCTTATCCTTGTTCCTCCACGGATAAGGCGGGTTTTTTCTTTTTGGCTTCTTTCTCCTGTCTTTGGTTTTCAGCAGTTTCAATGTGGTATTCCGGGGGGGGGTATTGTTTTGTTATCACTTGTCCCACCTGTTCTCGGAGCCCCCGGACCTGTGGTTTGCTGCGCATCACTAGTCTTATCCGTCGTATTTACTCCAGATACCTCTTCAGCGCCATTCTGTTTTCTCGTATTCCAATGACACATGTGTCACACCTTTTGATGTTGTCCCCCAGTCCTTGGATAGAATGTTCCGATTTTCTTTATTTCATTTTTTTCTCTTTGCATTTCAGTTTGGGAAGCTTCTGGCGACCGACCTTCAAGTTCATTGATCCCTCCCTCCGCTCTGGCGGGTCTCCACTCCGTCACTGTGCTTTTGAAATCTAGCATCTCCTCCTGATTCTTTCTTATAATTTCCATCTCTCTGCTCACATTAACCCTCTTTTTGAAATTTCCTTTTTTTCTATTAGAGACCTAACATATTAATCATAGTTATTTTTAAGTTCTGGTCTGATAATTCCCACATCTGTATCTGGGTCTGGTTCTCATAGCTACTTTGGGTCTTTAGACTGCTTTCCCCCCTTTGTTTTTGGAATTCTTTTTAATTTTTCTGTTGTTATCCTTGAAAGCTGTACATGTTGTGTAGCACAATAGGTTCTGTAGAAAATTGACCTTTTGTGTGAGGATTTATGTTACTCTGTGTCTAATACTCGTTGTAGCCACAGGTAACAGAGGTTCACATGCATCTTCGCATGCTTGTTTCTGTCTCCCCTCTTGGCTTTGTACTTAGTATTTCTCCTCAGAGAGAGGCTGTGTCTTGCAGCTCTTTTAGCTGTCACGATGCCGAGTTACTTGCTGTCCTCACCCGGAGCCCTGTTGCTGTGGTGGTAGGCTGTGGGGTACAGAGAGTGTTCTACAATCTTCCAGTTAATTCCCCATCTTTTGGTGAATGTGACTGGTTGAATGGTGCCCCCAAAAGATATGTTTATATCCTAACCCTCAGAACCCGTGCATGTGAACTTATTTGCAAAATGGGTCTTTGTAGATATAATTAAGCTCAGGATCTCAAGATAAGATCATTCTGGATTATCTAGATGGGCCCTCAATCCAATGACAATCCAACGATCTGTCCTTACGAGAGACAGAAGAGGAGAGCAGGCGCCTGGAGGAGAAGGTCATGTGGCAAGGAAGGCAGAGACAGGAGGGACGCGGCAGGACGCCAGGGAACGCCTGGAAAAGCAGGGAGGATCCTCCCTAGAGCCCCCTAGGTGGTGCGGCTCTGCGGACAGCCTGATTTCAGACTGTTCTCCAGAACTGGGACAGAACACGTTTCTGTTTTTGTAAGGCACCAAGTCTGTGTTACGTGGTGTGGCAGCCCCAGGAGACTAACAGAGCAGGCTGAGTCTGGGCTTTGCTCTTCACTCTCCTGACCCCCTGTGCCAAGTGGACCGTGCCTGTGCCCCTGAGGTCAGACAAGAAGGCTGGGAGCGGGAGAAACGGCTCTCCTGGCTGGGACGGGATTCGGAATTGCCCCTGGCAGAGTCCTTTGCCCCGAGAGCCGGCGTGAGCGCGGAGAAGGTGCTGGGCCCACGTCACCACGATACGCTCCCCTTCCCTGGTCAGGGCGCAGGGGGTCTTTCTGACCCTCCCTGGGGGAGCCTGGTGAGGTCTCTGCAGGGAAACGGTAAAGGTGGGGGCTCCCCTGAGACCGCAGCCCCCGGAGCTTCTCGCTGTCATGCCTGTCCACATCGGTCTGCAGCAGTTTGTCAAAATCACTGTTTGTGCTTCCCATGCCCCCAGCTTACAGTGCCAGGGGCTTCTTCTCGGGTCAGCCAGTCTTCACCGTATCCCTCTGAACACGCCCGTCCCTCGAGGTTCTGCCCTGCGACCTCCTTTCTCTGATGGGCCCTAAAAAGTTGTCGACTTTTAGACAGTCCAGGCTTTCTTGTTGTAAGGATGAGCGAAAACTCTCCGCTGGGCTCAGGGATTCGGAAGTGTCCAGATCTACACCCTCACACAGCTTCCTTGTGGGGGGATAAGATCAAGAAGGGACCGCTCGCTTGTGTGGAGTGTTGCTCTGCCAGCGCAGTGCCCACGGTGTTTCTGCTCCACCAGGATGGCAGGTGCCCGGGCCAGGCCTGGCCTGTGGGCACGGAAAGCTTTCTGGTTGGGGTTGACTTTCAGCTGAAGGTCATAAGCCAAAGACCCCCTTGTCACCCCAAAATATAAAAGGAAGGAGGAAGGTGGAAGGGTCACAGTTGGGAACATGGTTTCCATGCTGTGAGATCTGAGACTCGCGCACAGAAGCCTAATTGGAGGGACAGGTTCTTCCCAGGGGAAAGCTAATCACGGGGACTCTTTGTCCATCCTCGTTCATTGCGCTGATGCCTGGGCGCCCCCCACCCACGTATGCCGGGCTCGACAGTGGGTCTCGGAGCCCGATCAGTCTTCTCTGGTTACTTGTACGTATCTTGTGATTCAACAGTCATTCTAGGGAGCTGCTGGGATTTTTTTAACTTTACAAGCAATTCACTCTGTGTGAACATTCTTTAAATTAATTTTTAGTTTAATGCACTAGAATTAATAATATTATTTTTGTGGACTAAAATATAAATCACTATTTTGCAAATGTCTCATAGTAGCATGAAAGGATACAATAATAATTTTGTGTGATGCAATGCTTGATAGAAATGTTTTAATGCAACATTTTTAGTTAAACTATTTAAATTCATTAGGTCCCTAATTCAGACATAGTCTATTTGATCAAAGCCTGACAGACACATAGTCTCCTATAAATGAGTTTCTGCTCACTTATATCTATATTTCTGAAAGTGTTTTGTTAGCATATTTAGATGTTGCTGTTTAGCACAAAATGTCCAAGGCCAATACAGCCTCATTGAACAATATCCCTTTCATCAAAAAGCAACATCCCCCTTTTTCCATTAAATGATTGTCGTCTTGAATTCGACCTTTGTTTAAATGAACACGTCCATCCTTGCCTTTCTCAGCCAGTTGCTCCTGTTGCTTCATCTCTCACCTTTAGGTGTCGATCTGTGGCAGTGCCGTCAGTCAACCCCGGGTGTGCGTTCTGGCTGCACCCATCACCGAGGAGAAGGGAGGCCTTGGGAAAATCACTTGGCCTCTCAGAGCCTGTTTCTCCACTTATAATTTGGGGGCAATGATAGCTATTCACAGGGTTGAGTTAAATGAGATAAGGAATTTAGAGTCCATCAGTGAGCAGTTACTTATCGAGGGAGTCGGTGGTAAACAACATACACACTGTTGTCCAGGAACTTGCAATCTAGCGGGACGCAGGCATCAAGTACACAGTCGTAAGTATTTCATAAAGTATCTCGTGCGCAAAGTGCTGTCAGCACAGACCAAGAGGTCATATGAGAGCTTACAAGAGGAAAGTCCAGTCAATAAACACTTCCCTGAGGAAGTGTGCCATGCTTTACACAGTAATTAATGGTCAATACATGGTAGTTTTTTCCTTATCATAACCAGCATTAAATTACCATTTTGTTTTATGTTTGTTTCCTGTAAGTGGGCTTCACATTTTATACCAGTCTACTAGTCTTTGCCATGTAATAGGAGAGTTTAGCTCATCAATATTTATTGTCATGAAGTAATGTTTTTGTCTTTTTTCTGTCATTAAAAGACAAATAGCATATTAAGAAAAATATAAGCAACAAATATGGCAAAGCCTTAATATCCCCAGAATTGAAGGAGTACTTATCTACCACTAAGGGGACAAATGATTTGAACAGAAAAGTCACAGAAAAAGTACTAAACATATGAAAACACTCAGGTTCACAGTAATTTTAAATGCAAGTGGGAACAATTATGAAACTTTTTCCATCTTTCAAATTGGCAATTCAGCAAAATAATATTTGATGTTTGAGAGGGTACAGTGAAATGACTATATTTTTCCTCACTGGTGGAACTAGAAACCAGAATTTCCTCTCTGAAATGCAATGTGGTAATCTAGGAGAGGAAAGTTAAAAAAGTTTCTCTCTTTAGTGCTGTAATCATGTTTCCAAAAACCTATCCTCAGAGCAGCTCAGAGATGCGGACAAAGACGTTCCCCCAGGGTGCTCACCTCAGCTGACGTGGACAAACTCACCCACCCAGGGAATCAGGCTGGGGAAAATGGCCCGTCACAACCCAATCTTTCAGGGGATTTCTACCTAAATATCAGGGAACTCCCTCTTCCGACAGACATTAGTTTATAAAAAGTGTCTCCTTATAGATTTGTAAAGAAAAGTTTCAGAATTCTAATGGAATGTGTTCAAGAGGTTTTTCAGATACTGTTTTCTACTCGAGACTGTACTCAGTGATGACCAGCTGTCACCCCCACTAGTTTCTTTCCTCGACGGTGAACTCTTGGAGATCCACACAGACCCACCCGTCTTAGGAGGGTCGGTCACACAGGAGTTTCTCTGAGGTCAGGAGCCACAGGCCCAGCCAGTCCTGGCTTCTGCCCTGGGTGAAACGTTCATCCTTTGTGACGATGATCATTGATTTCTCTTTTAGGGCAACAAAAGGTAGGCTCAGTCCTGCCCTCATGTGAAGCCAGGAACTTCAGAGGGGACCACTCTGGCCAGCTTAGCTGCCCTTAGCATGGTCATGGTCACCTGATCCCGTGGACCCCAACTGCAAGCCCACATCCAGCTGTGCAAGACCCAGAAATTTTCTCAGGGACCCACGCACTTCCACTGTCCACAGGACACTTCTGTCACTTACATAAGGCCCCTGAAAGTGCAGGACAGAGACACAGGCAGAAAGAGAAATAGAGTCTTTCTCTATTGTCATGAAGTAATGACATGCACCCAGCACATAGCAACCAGCACCCAGAACCCAGCATGCAGCACCCACCAGTGCCCAGCACTCAGCATGTAGCACCCATCATGCAGCACACATCACCCAGCATGCAGCACCCAGCACCCAGAACAGGGACTACTCCTCCACATGTGGCCACATTCCTAGGACAGGCTCCAAGCTTTCTGGAAATTCTAAAGTCAAAGCTAAGCTTCCAGGTACTATGATGGCATATTGTCAAGGTTGGAGGTCAGAATATCATGCACTTAGCAGATTCTTAGCTCAGATGTTCAGACATACAGCATGTGGCTGGCCTCTTTTTCCTATTTTTGTCCTTTTGCATCAGGTCCCCAAAATGTCAGAGCACGAGCTGCCCCCCTAATGTGAGATATGGCATCCAAGTATTCCTTATGACAGCTTCTAAAATAAAAAGATATAAAAATTAAAGATCCTTTCCTATGTCTTTGTTATAACTACTTTCCAAATTGCCTAAAAGAATATATTGTTTCCATGCTCTATATTTTAGCAAGTTCTATTTAAATGATGAACGAGAGTACATTGCAGATCCTTTTGTTCATCCAGGAACTTCAGGTAAAAATTGAAACATTTAAATTATGCATCCTGGTGGCATTCTCTCAGCATATTGAGTTGAGATTTTTCTGAGAAGTGAAATGTGAAATTCAAAATACATCTCAAGCCAGAGCATGATTATTTACCAGATAAACTGGGAGAAAGACACCACTCCCCCTGTCGTAAGGCACTGGCTGAGGATACCGGCACAGACTCAAGCAGGAAGGTCCATCCTGGTTGGAAGGCTTTTTATCTCACCCCAGGACCAGACGCTGAGTAGTGAGAAAAGGTTGGACAGGTGGTGGGAGGATGGATGCTGGTGGGCCTTGAACACCAGGTTAAGCCATTTTAATTCAAGTTTTTATCCAATCAGTTGGGTTACTGTCTCTCAGGAAACTGCAAAGATTTTTAAAATGCAATTCGATATATGAATTTATGTTTTTAACACTATGTGGCTTGATTGCCAAAAAAGCAAAGAATATATTTTGCATTTTAAAAATATTTTCCTTATGTCCCTTAAAATGAAATTATACATTGGGACTAGAGCCAAGGAACCCTCACAGTTTGCCTTGATTTATGTTCCTGCCCTTGTACTCTCCGGAGCATGGTTTAAACAACTAGTTGCTGAATTGATTAGGTGAGAATTCTGAGCTGATAGCTCTTCATCACTTAGCATTGCAAACCTGTATCAAAGCCCCATGTATAAGTGTTTTACACTCCTCTTCATCTTGTTTCATACTTTCTTGCCCCAAGAAAAAGTTTTCATCACCTCTCTAGAAATTTAATAGCTGTGAATTACAAACCCAACAGCTATGCATACCTGTGTTAGCATTTACTAAGGAGCCAGAGTTGATTGTTTTTTCTTCTGTAAATTCAATGTGAAATGCTTACGAAGCTGAGAGTAAGGGTCCCAGGGCTCCAACTGAGAAGCTTTATCTTCGGGAATACCCGGAATATAGAAGACTTTCAAATGAGTTCATTTTGTGCCTATCAAGACGCAACAATTGATACAAACTGGGCCCTTTCCCCTTCCTCCTTTATGCCACCTGACTTGTAACTTTGTATCACTCACCGCTGCTTGTAGACCTGAGCAAACACGAAGCGCAAAGCTGGCCTCCACCCCACGTGTGTGGCGAACAGGCTGTTCAGGGATCAGGGTTTATGCTGGAGAAGAGGGCAGTGGTTTTGTTCTCTCGCCATCGACGTGTCTCACGTCATAGTTCATGTCGACTTAAATTCCAGACGAGTGAAGGGTGGACTTCCGAGCCCGGCACACGCTCTGGCAGCCATGAGGCTGTCCTCCAGGCAGTGCCTCCACGGGCTTTGGGTAGCATCCTAGAATGAATGTCGAAAACAACTTCGCGGCAAGCAGAAGCAGATTGTGCTCATTGCACTAATCTATCAGCAGTTAGATGATTACAATCTGCAGTCCGTGCGGCTGTCTGCGGACTGGTAAAGTGAAGACACGTGGGCAGGGCTGGGACCTGCCTGCTCTCCTACCGCCCGCCTCTGCGCCTGCCTGTAAGCCGCTCCCCCCTGCACCCGGCACCTGCTGGGGTGAACCCTCAGCGGATGAGCTGTGAACACGTGATTGACCTTGGGGCATGTGGCAGGACAATGCAGAGATAAAGTCCCTGAACTGCGTCCAGCAAAGGGCAGCTCATCCTGATGGCTGAATGGGGGACAGCTGCCAGGGCTCCGCAGAAGTGCGAACCATAGCCCCGAGGAGCCCCTACCCCGGCCTGGGGAAGGACGTCAGCACAGGCCCAGGCTGGCCGAGGACAAAGGGGGCTCTGTGTGGATGTGGCACCTCCAGCAGGTGAGCGCCTGCAACCTCCCTGGCCTCATCCTCCAAAAGCACCTCCTCTGTTTCTGGTGGAAGGTGAAGAGGAGCAGCCTGGAGGGAAGTGGCCCCTCCATCAAGTTAATGAGCAGGGCAGCCAGCAAAGGGCTGCTCCATGGAGGCAAGAGCAGGGACCACACAGTGCGGAATCCACGTCAGGAGGTGACAGAGGGTTATGGAGCACTGCCTGTGGGCCGAGACGATTATGTGCCTTCCCACTTAATTCTCAGACAACCTCGTGCTATCCTGCCTTTGGAGGTGAGTGACTTTAGGGCCAGGAGGCTTTAATTATCTGCCCAAAGAGGCTCAGCTTGCCCAGGGGAGGCTGGAAGTGGGCCCGGACATCTCTGCTTCCTGCCTCCCCCAAAGAAGAAATCTCTGCAGGAGCCTTGACGCCTACCCCCAACATACCCTCCCTCCCCCAACAGTACGGAACCCCAGGGCCCTCTCCGAGTGGGTGGCGGGGCTTGCCTCTGGGCACGGTCCCTCCTGGGAACCTGGCTTCTCCCCGGCCTGTGCTCCCCGCTTGCTGGCGCAGCCCACATCACAGAGCTCATCAATGGCCACGTGCAAATATTTTCCATGGTGACAGAGCTTCAAAGATCGAGGCATTTAAATAACCTGGCCTGGCAAATTGGGAGGAGAAGTAAAAGTGCCATTCAGTAAAGACGCCCAAACAAAGATGGTGTCTTCTGCTGATTTCCAACTTCATGAAGATAAAACACAGGCACAACGTGAGGGAGGGTTTCCCGAGACTGGGGTCACTCTGGGTTGTGGATCTGGGGCCAGCCACGGTTGCAGAATGGGCTGGGCCAACGTGTCAGGGCCCCAGGACGCTAGTTGGGGTGTGTTAGTAGGTGCTATTTTTTTTAAAACATTGAGTGAATGATGGCGTCAATAGAGTGAAAATGACGTTTTTAGTTGCAGGATTGCTTTTGAGCTTTTGAAATACTAACATCCGTAGCAACTTCTAAGGAAGGGTGTTGCGTGCTCCAATTCACAAACGCATTGGCCAGTGAGGCCGCTTCGTGGTGTCTCCTCGCGGGAAGTGGCGAGCTGGGTCTGGCCCTCTGCTGTGCGGCAACGCGGTGCACCGGCGACTCCCCGTCCAACAGGCCTGGAGTTAAAGCCCTTCTCCCCGCGCTGCCGGCCACGTGACCACAAACTCCCGACCGCCGTTCCTCCTCTGGAAAAAGAGATACTATCCACTTAGCAAGGTTGAAGTCAGACTGGAGGGTGTGAACACAGCACATCGCAGGTCCCCCAGGGGCAGGACTGTTCTCGCAGGTTCATTGTGCAAGAGACAGAAATGATGCAATTACTCATCTGAATGCAGGTTCCCACTCAATTCCTAAATTCTGGATAAACACTTTTAACTCATCACCTAGTTCTGCTGTTTTTATTTTAAGACAATTGGGAGGAAGAGAAGCAGCAAATTTACCCAACAGATGCCGCAGGTCCATCGGAGGAAAGGTCGATTATTTCACAAACGCCGTGAGTGACTCTGAGGGCTGTTTCTGCAGTCACTGGAAGGCTCCTGGGGGACCGCGTAGCTCCCCACCCCGGCCCCTGGAGAAAACTGGGCTCCACGTCCTGGTGCCCAGGACTGGCCTCGGGAGCGGGCAACGAGGAGGCATGGAGATAGTTCCACGGGGCTTCAGAGGATCTTTTTGTAGGAAATAAATCTTCAGAAGTGAGAATTATAATTGAACCAAGTTCAGGATAGCCAAGTGTAATTTTAGCAACAAAAGTAGATGGTTCCAGAAAAAGCAGCTCAGGAACAGTCAAATTAAGCTTCAGTGAGATAATTGGATGGCAGGTTTGGGTAGACAGAGTGTTGAGTGTTAGGAGGAAAAAAATCTTCGGGCAGGAGAAAACGATGTCTTCTATTGTAAGGATGCGAAAGAAGGCAGCACAGGCACATTCTGAAAGTCTGAGGCTCAGAGAATTTTTATCTGAAGTCTGAAGAGCCTCAGGACCAGCCAAGAATTATCCATAAAAATGGGATCCATTTAAACCTGCCCAGTGACATTGTCCCTACCCTCAAGTTCTTTCTTTGACACACCTATTCCCCGCCCACAGCCCAGCCCCACACACAGGGTCAGGGGAGCCCCATTCCCTTTAGCTCCTTCCCCCACGCCCGACAGAGTTCCTGGCCCACGGCAGACTTTGAAGAACCTTTAGTAGATGAGGGACGTACTTTCCGTCATTAATTGCTTTCTATTATCAGCTTTTTGTCCAAGGTATTGGAAGAGACGTTTTACCTCTCTTTACTTAGTTCTACTATTCTTATTTTAAGGCAGGTGGGGTCGGGGGAAGAAAAAAACATGATCTGTTAGATAAAGTATCTGCTGTTTTATAAGTTCGTTTGAAGTGAGCTGGCATTCTGACTCCAAGGGCGTCAGCCTTCCGTCTAAGGTGATGTTAACGACACAAATACTTAACATACGGTGTGTTAGTTTCCTAGGGTTGCCATAAAATTACCACAATCTGTGTAGTTCTGGAAGCCCCAAGTCCAAAATCGAGGTGTTGGCAGTGCTGGCTCCACCTGGAGGTGCTGGGAGAGCGCTGGTCCGTGCCTCTGGCCTGTTCTGTGGTGACCAGCTGTCCTCTGCTGTGGACACATCACCCACTCTCCACCTCCATCCTCATGTGGCCTCCCCTGTCCCTGGGTCTTCTCCCCTCTCCTCTTCTGTCTCTTGTAAGAACACTTGTCTGGATTTGGGACCCACCTGGGTGGGCCGGGATGACCTTGTCTGGAGATCTTTGACCTCAAGACATCTTCATAGACCCTCTCCCAAATAAGGCCCCACTCCCAGGTTCAGCAGGTGGACGTATTTTGGGGTCCACCGTTCAGCCCGCTACACCTGGCTGTATTACTCACTCATCCACGGGGCCGTTATTTAACAAGGAAACCAGGAGGAAGGCCTGGTCTGGTTTCGTCTCACTGATCCACACTTACTGTTGGGATGAGTGCTCTCAGTCGCTGGGAAGTCTGAATTACTGCATTTTAAAAAGAAATATAATTTCATGACCTTGAGCTCTATGGAGCAGATCCAACAAGACCCAGAGATCCTCCTTCCTCCTGACTTGTATCTGTCACCGTGCCTTTCCATGCTGACAGGTGGCATCATCACCAGCTATGGAGGAACCGATCTGGCGTGGACCACGGGGAAGTTCTGACAGCGTCTCCTCTGTGATTACCCCAGTGAAGTATCCCTGATGAAAAGGTTTCAGATCTGAATGCTAAGCAAGGCTTTACTTTTCCTAGCATACTGGCGTTTTCTCCTGATGAACAAGAAGGATATGTGACTGGCTGGGTTTGCTTTTTCCACCAAGAAGCTCAGAGCTGAACATTTGTTGCTGATCTAGGACTCAGATATGTTCTTCCCATCTTCCTCTGCTCTGACCTTAATTCTGATGATATTTTCCCAGATTCTAACATATTATTTTATTTATTATATATTTTCTTCTAAATGATTTCAATTTTTTGTGGAATGAATTAAGAATTGGCTAGATAGATCAATAGATGGATATATAGACAGACGGACAGATGGATGGGTGGATTGATGGGTGGTGGAGGAATAACTTGGATGGATAAATGGATAGATGGATGGATACATGGGTGGGTGGATGGATGACTAGCTTACAGGAAGATGATATTTTAAACCCCTGTAAGCATCTGGTTCAATTTTAATAAATATAAATATTAAAAATAAAATTACAATAATTGATCTAGTTTCATCAAAACAGAACTTTCCAATTTACCATAATTAATTGATTATTTTTTACATGATTCAGATAAGTAGTTTTATTTTCATTTTTATTTTACTGACATTAATTTTTTGGGAATCAATTTCTTTGGTTTAAATTTTGCAACAAATATTTGACTTAACAATCACTGCAGCCACACGAGGTTTTACCAATTATACCAATGATAAAGACTGCAAGCTTTCTTTTTAAGTGCATTATTCCCACACAGTTCAAATTTTCCTAGTTAAATTTTGCACATTTAAATTTTGTGAAAATGATAATACATTTACAGTGTGGAATTTTATTCCCTGCCATATTTAGTTTTTGTTATTTCTACAAGTAATATTTGTTGTAAAGTAAATAAAATTAATAGTCCACATGTCTCTGTTATTTCAAGAGAAAATTGTGAGAATTTCTCTCACGTATTCCAGAGTGACTCTTTGGTTCATGATCTACTTACATTCTTACAAGTTTTGGGGTTTTTTGCTTGCTTGTTTGTTTCTTGTTGTCTTGGGGTTTTTCTGGAAGACCAAAAAGCAAACAAGTAGTTAAACATTGGTGTCAACACAGCAAGGTCAGACTGGTTGTGACTCACCCTGGGGTTTGCCTGTGCAGACCCTCCAGGCTGACTGAACAAGAAACGAGTGCTTTCTCCTTGGAGGGCCAGAGCGCTGCCATCCACGGGGTCTCTGTCACAACCACTCGGCTCTGCCTCTGCAGCTTCAAAGCAGCTGCAGATAGATGAGCAAGAGGTCAGTGTGTCAATAAAACTTTATTTACAAAACAGGCAGAAGGCCAGACTCTGCCCACAGGCCACAGGCCACCGTTTGCTGACCCTTGTTCTAAAGTGCCCTTGGGGCTTATCCATGGAGCTTGTGAAGGAGGTCACATGTCCCTGTCACTTTCTGAAGAGGAAACAAAGGGCAGACAGAATACAGGCACGTGTAAATGCACGTCTTCAGGGCACGCGAGACGGAAGTGAGGACCTCCAGGAAGGGCAGCGTGCTTGGTGGACACGCTGTCTTCTGCCCCTTGCGGCAGGGTGGCCTTCATGATTATTAATGACACGCGGACAGCGCTCGCTGCAGAGACGCCGGCCTGGGGCTGGAGCCAGGGACGGCAGAGCGCCTGGGCACTTCAGCTGGAGTGGATAATAGAGCAAGTGAAAAGAATGAAAATTTATCTTCCTCTTATTTTTCAGCCCTGTCTGGGATTAGAAAGCATTCTGGTGTGGAGCCTCTGATTCATGGCTGGGCTATTCTTTTGCGGAGTTCCCTAAATATTTTGTAGTCAGCTTTGACTTGGAAATGCAGCATTTGAAATATCTTTACTTGACCGAGAGGCCCCAAGTGACATTAAAATAATGATTATCACATATTTTGCATTTCATTGAAAAGTGTATTGGAATAATATCACTCACATTGGTCTCGCCAATGAAAGTGATTTAGGAGCAAGGCTCCTATTTGGAGTAGATCGTGGCGGGGCCTCCCTCCACCTCCCATAAAAGGCCTGAGAAGAAGGAGGGCTTCATTTTTACTGCACGGCTCTCCTGTCTGGAGGGAGCCTTATTTCTACTTTACACACTTTCAGAAAGTCTGCTGTTTGCTAAATTTATGAAGTGGAGAAAAGGGGCCTCTGCGTGCCTGGAGCCGTGTACTCTCAGAGTCCCACTGTGCAGCAGGACCAGGGGGCTCTGAGGTCAAGCTTCGCTCACAATGTCCCCCAACATGATAGGAAGGCAAGCGTGTGGGTGCACAGACCTAAGCCCCCTGCACCACTGTTTGGATCTTCCTTCATGGTTTTATTCCTCCATCCACTCATGAATTCAGTGACACTTTTGGCAGCCACACTTCCAGGCCCAAGATGCTGGGTGAATAAGCCCAAACCTCCTCCTGGAGCTGCCACCCTTGCTGGAGGAGACACACAGGACACAGACAGACGGATAACTGTGCAGAAGGACAGGAAGTGCATGCCGGGGCGAGCACAGAGCAGGACCGGGCAGGACCACAGGGGTCACAAATGCATTTTTAAATAGGACAACCAGGGCCTCCCGGGAAGGTGGCATTTGAGCCCAAACCAGAAGGGGGATGGGGGAAGGCAGTTTGGCCACGGGCAGCTGTGGAGCCAGAGGTCCTGGGGCAGGCGGGGCATGGCACGTCTGAGGGACTGCGGGATCTGGGTGCCATGGAGGCAGTAAGGATGAAGATAGGGAGGTAGCAGGCTTGTAGAGCAATGTTCCTCGGAGACGGATGCGGCTTGGAGCTGCCAAGAGCGAGACCTGCCTCTCCTGGCTGCTGCGTGGAGGAGCCCAACGCTAGGACAGAGTCAGAGGAAGCTGCATTCTGCCCACACACCCCTCACTCTGGGGCTCTGCTCTGGCCCGACTGAGCCAGTTTCCCGAATATTCTCTCCACCAGAGCCCAGCCAGCGCTTTATTCACCTAGCTCCTCGCTCTTCCAGAGGGAAGAGGAGCCCACACCATGGATGAGCTTGTTGGCAGCAGACGTCCACTGGTCACACATAGCAGGACACAGACACTTGGTCCTTGTGGGCATGGCCCTCCCCAGTAGTGCTCTCTGTGGTCCAGCTGCTCCACCAGGGATGGGGAGGCAGGTCTGTTCAGAGGGAACGTACTGGAGGCCCGGGGCCTCAGGGCCAGGCAGTCCTCTAGGCAGCTCTCGGGGGTCCCTGGGAGCTGCTTAGCTTCTGTTATGTGAGGTTATGCCCCACACATGTGCCTGAAGCCAGAGGTCATGGGGCTGACAGTTTGGCCCCTGTCTAGCTGGGGACAGCCCGGGTCCCACCGAAGAGGCAGAAGAGCACCCTGCAGGGCCTGGGGAGATGCTGTGCTGCTGCGAGGACCCTGGCAGGAGGGAAGTGTGGGTGTGTTTCCTGCGGCGTCAGAGGCTCAGGCTGCCTGGGACTCTGGCAGTCGGCTCCTGCACCAGCCTGCCATGGGAAATGCCCAGGAGGGTTCAGGACGGCCTGATCCAAATGTCCCCTTCGCTCCCCAGATGGCCCAAGAAACCCTGTAAATACACGTCCACAGAAGCCCAGGGCTCACAGACCATCAGCTGTGTATAGAACACATCAAAGCATCACCTCAGCCTACAACAGGGCAGAAACATGCTTGTCCTGAGTAGGATGCTCGGCCAGTCAGGGCTGGGGCAGCAGCCAGGGGCCCTGATGGCACCTGTGGGCTCTGGGCAGGAGGGGCCCTCTCTGTCTCCTGAGGCTCCTGAGTGCCATCCACCTTGACATCAGCTGAGTCAGAGAGACCCTTTGGAGGAACCCCAGAGGCGGTTCACCCTTAGGAAAACCCCTTGAATCGTGAGGGTGGTGCCTGACCTGTGACGGCAAGAGTGCTGCCCCGCACTGGACCCGGGAATGGGAAAGGCAGAGCATGGACAGGACACCGCTCTGTTCTTTCCTGGGGAACATAGGAGGGCAGACGCCCAGCTCCCCCTTAGGGATCCCCCAGGAAGATGGCACACTGGACCCTGGCCAGCTGCCCTGTGAGCCAGCAGGTGCATGGGCATGGGGTGGGCAAGCACTCTGCTCTGCCTACCTCATACACACCTTGCTCCCAGTGCTGCCCCTCCTGTGTGTCCTACTCCCCAGCAGTGAGCACACCCATACAGGGCACACCTGGGCAGGGCATATCTGAGCAGGGCACACCTGGTTTTCTGGTTGTATACCTGGGCAGGATGCATCTGAGCAAGCACACCTGGGCAGGGCACACCTGGCCTTCTGGTGGCACACCTGACTGCCCCCTGCACTCTGCCCTGCCAGGTCTGGAAGGTGATGCTGACTGCCCTGGGCAGCTGGGCGAGTGCTGGTTTGTGGAGGGAGTCTCTGCGGGCCTGACAATCATTCCTTCCCTGCAGTCTGACCCAAGATCAAGAGCTGGGGAAGCAGGGTCCTGCAGCCTCAGACCTCAGCCACTTCTGTCAAACTGACTCTTACTGCAGGCCCAGCAGGGAGCCACCTATCCCCAGCAGCTGCTCTGGCCCTCAGTCCTTGGCAGGTGTTGGGTGCAGCCCGGGGTCCCCTGAGAGGAGAGCCAAGGGGTCCTGGAGCCCACCTCACAGAGGAGGGAGGGGCTCCTGTGGTCTGCCCTCAGCTCTGGTTCACATTGTCCCACCACCTACCCCGAGGCATCATGGGTGGCCATCGGTGTCTGTGTGTCGCACGGGGCCCTGCAGCTGTCTCGGGAGCACCTGGACACTGAGCACAGTGCCGGGCACTTGCTAGGCCTCCCCAAATCCCTGATGATTGCCCATGTGATGCCCCTGGAACATCCCAAAGGTCTGTATGAGCTGAGTCCCTTAATCTTAGCACAATCCTGCAAGGAAGGGACAGCATTACCCCATCTGCAAAGCAGGAAATTGAGGCACAGGGAAGCAAAGTCCCTCGCCCAGTGACCCGGTGGAGGAGTGGGGTCTGAACTGAGCTTGCCGAGGCCGGGCGCTCTTGACCGCTGGCTGCGCGGGCTCCAGTGGAAGCACCGGGATGGGCAGGTGGGTGCCGGCACCCAGCAGCTGCAGGGAGCCCACGTGCCTGGCATCTCAGGAGAGGAGGCCCTGCAGAGTCCGCAGCGGTGGGGGGGAGGCTATTTTGAAATAAGTGGCTGTGGCAGAGCCCGTCACTTCCTTGTCCTTGCCTCTCCTTGCCTGGCCCTGCAGTGACAGCTTTTTATTCCAGGACCTGCAGGGAGTGGGTCGATAGGGCCAGGAACAAAGGCACCTACTGATGGGCAGGTGGATTTCTGTAAATCTGTAACCAAAACAATGGCTTGGGAAGCGAGGTTTCTGTAGGGGGAAGCCAGCCTCTGTTGAGAAAGTGAAGGGTTTGCACACATCAGACCCTGAGGATTTGGGGCCCAGAGTCTCTGGGACACTGGAATTGTGAGGATGTCACCTCCTAAGCCAATGGCCCTCAGAGGGTGGTCCCAGGACCACTGACATCAGCCTGGCCCAGGGATGTGTCAGAAATGCACATGCTCTGGCCCCTAGCCTGGGACTCCATCCCCAAGGGGAGATCGGGGAAAAAAGGAAAACAGAGAACACTAAACTCCAGAAACCCCACACCAGAGACGCCCCTTCCTGGTCTGGAGGGATTCTGGGATTCCAGCCCTTCCGGCATGTCAGAGGCTCTCAGTGAGAGCAGGACAACCTGCCGGGCTTGATGGACACCGAGCCGGGACCCATGTATAGTGCCAAGTGCTAGAGGAAATGAGACCCCAGGCAGCGTGTCCCGGGCTGAGGGCTCCTGGCACCCTCGGTGGACACAATGAGCCTCCAGCCTCCGAAACAGGGTGGAGCAGGTCTGCAGTGCCCACACCCCACGCTGAGCAGCCGGTGTGCATGGAGAAGAGAACTTGCTCCTCACAGCACCAGGCGATCAGCACACGAAGCGGCTCTGTCCGAGAACTCAGGTGTTGAATTCTGGTGCCCTATGGCACATCAAATCCCTGGACAGCCTTTCTGGCTGCATCTGCCAGCAAGAGGAACACAGCACGGAAAGGCACAGGTAAACACAGTCAGGCCTCCTATCGGGTGAGGCCCGTGGAGCGGCCCAGCCTGGAGCTTGGCGCATCGACCTGCCCTGCGCAGATAGGGGAGGGGGCGGGCAGGTGTGCAGGGCCCCAAGAGCCCTGCGACCCCCTCCACCTCCCACCTGGGATCCCTCTAGCCACCAAGGCCCCCTTCCCTCTCACCCAAATCTCGGTCCCTCCCTGTCCCAGAGAGAAGCTGGTATTCGGAAGAAGCTGCTCAGGAGAGGAGGTTCTGCAACTACCTGCTCCCATCAGCATATTCCTGGGAAGGGGGGAATCAGTTGAACCGGAGAAAGGCAAACAAGAGGAACAGGCCCAAATCTGCCACGCGGGGTAATGAGTTGGATTTATAGAAAAGGAAACACAATGTGATTCTGCGTAATGGCTGTTGACAGAGATTCAGGCTGTTTGTTCTAGGATATTAAATTGACAAACAGCGAGGTTTGCTGGGCCCTCATCTCTGATTTGCAGGTGCCTGTCAAAAGGTGTGTGCGTTTCTGTGTGCCAATCAGGAACTCAGAGATTTCCAGATGATGAGAATGTGCAGAAAGCGCCCAGGAGGGATGATTTTGACGGTGATCTGCATTTCAAATGTCTCCCAAGAAACCCGCGCCACAGATGAGCTAATTCGTGTCGGAAGTGGGGTGGAAAAACTGCCCCCGTTGTTCCCAGAGAGAGCAGGCCACATTTTTTAAAATTTAATTAAGGCCTGAGATCAGGTTTGCGTAATTAAATTGAAGCTGTGAGCGGGTGTGATGGATGAGCTCCCCGGGTGGATCCTGGTGTGAGGTGAGGTCCTCTGGCAGCTTCCTGGGCGATCCGAGCAATTTAGATTCTGGGGCTGCATCTCAGAGGTGAAAATGTGCTAACAACATGTATTGTTTTGTTTTGTTCTGTTTTTTAATCTCTAAAGAATATTCTCTTGGTGAGCGCAAGTAGAGAAGAATGAACGTGGACAGTTTCCACGATCTCCTCGCACACCCACGCGGCCGCTGTTCGTCAGGGCCCGGCTGTCCACGCTGCGTGGCCGGCGGTGCTTGTCTCTGGGAAGGCAGCAACAGCATTGCTGACGAAAAGCCAGACATCTCCCAGAGACCCCAAACGGGCTAGAAAAATGGGTCGTTTGCATGAGAAATCCTCTGTCAGCAAATAAATGAGTCGGTAGGATGGGAATTATTGTTCGGATGGTAATTTACTTAGGGAGATTAAAGGAGGAGGGAGAGCCCTCGTACTGGAGTTGGTTTCGAATAAGAACTAGGAGGGTGGCAGCCGTTTCCTTAAAAGAATAAGACAGCAGTCAAGTTCTGGGGGAAAGAGGAGAAACAGAAGGAAGGCGGGTCTGAGAGAGGGAAGGTGGAGGAGGAGACGCAGCAGGTGGGCGCAGACCTGCGGCAACGGGGACCCGCCACAGGAGCCTGCCTCCCCAGGGCGCGGGGATCTGGAAAAGCCACGGAGCTCGGGGGACCCCTCCTGCGGCCCAGAGCCCTCATCCCCGCGGTTCTTGCGTTGTGTGGCTTTGGGAAACCTGTTGGGCACATTTTGGGTGTCAGAGAACAGGCGTGGTCGGCTTCATATGAACTACTCTGAGCGCTGCCTGGCAGAGAAACGCCTTCCCGAGGAGTTGACAGGACACGAGAGCCAGGCTGAGAAAGACAGGCCAGCAGGCATCCAAATCCCCCGTCCTGGTGGGCGTCTGCTGCCCTTCCAGGCTGGGCATGATACCCAGCAGGAAGGGCCCGCAGTCGGGCCTGTCAGAGGGGGACAGCCTGGAAGTGTGGACAGGCGCAGGGATCAGGGACTTGTGGAAGGGTCTGTTGAAAGTTGTCCACAGGAGATCCATAAGTCAAAGACCAAGTGAAAGGGTATTCAGCGTTACTCTCTGAACCCCAAGCATCTACCCATCGAAAGGAGCCGAATTAACTTTTAGAGAGCCTCTCACTAGAAACAAGCACCTAGACTGGGCCACCGGCTCTGAGGCCTCACAGTCTTAGGGACAATGGGAAACTAGGAGCAGTCTGTGAGGTCAGGGGAAAGTTGCTGCATAGATGGACTAGACAGTCACTCTGGAGTAATACTTACATCAGAACATCTTTAAGTAAAAACTGTGAACTGGTGTTGCGCATACCTCGGTGAATCCCCGGTGTCTCGCTGCCCGACTTCCCTGTCGTGTGTTCCTCTCTTCTTCTCTGGCTCCTGCTCTCTTTCCCCTTTCTGCTGCGTGCACAGTCTCTCAGGAGCTCTTATCATGATGCATTTGACATTTTTTGGTAGAAGTTTCAAGTGCACATGTCCATACTTTGGCCACAAACTCACACCCAACAAAGGAGCTTGTCAAACGGACCAATTAATCTGTTTGAATAGATATGGCCCAATACCGTCAACAACCAGGGACGAGAGCCACCATCACTACTGCCACAGTGAAGAAGCAGTTTGCAAGAATTTTTGGCAGCTCATGCAGAAACCTCCGGTCAAGAGTATGGGCTTGGGCAAAGGGTTTCTTCCTAGAGGGTGGAAACGCTGGCGGTGCCACTAGCCCTGAACGTGACCTCTGCATTTCTGAGCTCGGTTCCAGGGTGATTTATGGTTGTATTATTCATAAATCTGTTCAAAGATGTAAACAGGGTGATTGCGCCTCCGTAAGATATTAATAACTTAATGAGTCTGTGCTATTTGTTTATGTAGTGGATAATGAGATCTCCGCAGGGGCCAGATATAATATTATAATCTGGTAATTCAATGACTGCTATTAAACACACACGCAGATAGTATGTTGTTTGAGAAGCTAAGTTCAGAGTCCTAATGGAATAATTACCCGAGCAGGTTCCTCTGTGGCTCCTGGGCCCCCTTTGACAACTCCCCCTGCAGAGCGGTGGCTCCCAGGGCCACGCCGGGCCGCAGGGAGCGAGCTGGACTCGGGTTCTCCCTTCCCCTCCTCCTGAAGCTCTCTCTCCCAGGACTCTGAGGACGCTCCAGCCCCCCGTGCGGCCCCAGACCACTGCGCTCAGCCCGCCGGGGGCCCAGCCCATCTCCCACCCCTGGACCATCCTCCCTGGGTACTTCTCTCCCCGCTGCCCCCCTCCTCCCTGGCCACACACAGGAGTGCTCAGGCCTCCCGGGCCTGCTGTCTGCTCCCAGCCCTCTGCTGCCTTCAGGGCCCATGTGGGATGAACTACGTCCCCAAAATTCACCCACTGGAGTGATACACCCCAGGCTGCGACCTTGGTTGGAGGTGGGGTCCCTAGACAGGCAATCGTGTCCACGTGAGTTACCAGGGTGGGCCCTAATTCAACAGGGCCGGCGTCCTGTGAGGACAGAGACAAGAATAGGCAGGGAAGACAACGTGAAGACACAGGGAACAGGAGGCGTCTACACCAAGGAGTGGGGCCTGGAGCGGGTTCTCCCCCAGAGCCTGGGAAGGAACCAGCCCTGCCACACCTTGACTACGACTTCCAGTCTCCAGAGCTGTGAAACACTAAATTCTGCTGTTTAGCCGCCCATCTGGGGTGCTTTGTTGCGGCAGCCCCAGGACACTTGTACGTGACCCTTTGCCACCTGGTCCCCAGGGGGTCACTCCTGGCTCCTAGAGCCCCTCGCCCAGGGAGTCACTCTGTGCAGCGCCCCCCAGGCAGGGCCAGGTTGGCCTTGAGGCCATGTGCGTGGCCTCCCTCGGCACTGGGACCCTCGGCCTCAACCCGCCCAGCCCGGCACTGCAGGACTCAGGACCCTCCTTGGGGTCAGACAGTGGCATCAGCCAGACAAGGGCCAGGAAACTGCATGGCCGTGGTTGGGGCCCCGCCCAGGAGGGACGGGCTGGCTGATGGCTCTGACATGAAGTGCGGGCAACTGGAAGGGGCCTGTTAGGACACTCTGCAGGCCGCTGGGAGAACTAAGGGGCATCTTGCCCAAGAAGGTCCGTGCCCGTGTGGGGTGTGAGGGCACTCCCTGCCCCTCGCTGCCCTACTGGGGAACTGGCAGGCTGAGTTAAATGGCTCCGAGGCCCTCTTCATTCCCCGGGGGTGGGAGGGTCCCAGTGTGTCCCCAGCCTCCTCCCCCCCCAGCCCACCTTCCTTCCCCTCTGTCCCCGAGAGCCACCGAGAGCCGCGACTCGCTTGTGCGCTCCGCCGCCAGCCCCCCGCACTTGTCTCTGTGTCCCAGAGCACAGTGATGCCTCCCTTCAGTTGTGTCATCTGAAGTTAAAAAAAGAAAGAAAGAAAAAGGAAAAAAAATACCCATTCACCATTAATCTCAGAATGACAGGGCTTCTTGTAATTAAACTCTACAGACGTGTGACTATTGAGGGAGATGCGTGCACTGCTCAGCTGCACCACACGCCCTGGGAAAGGGCTTGTCACGTGGTGGTGGTGGCAGCCCCTCCAAGGCCACGGCCCCTCCCGCCGCGTGGGTGTGCAGGCTGCGCGGCCGGGCACTTCTGACACCCAGGGACGGGCCGTCCCCTGCGGCCTGGGCCTCCTGCGCACTGCAGAGCGCTCAGCACGGCCCTTGGCCTCCGCCCGCCAGACGCCAGGCCCCGCAGCGCCCCTGCCCCAAGAAGTCCCCAGAAGCTGCCAAGGGCCCCTCTCCTGGCCCTGCCCTCCGATGCCGCTCCACATGCCCTCTGTTCCTCCCTCTGCGAGGCCGTGCGTCTGGCCCCCCCCACACCACACACCCTTCTTTTCTTCCTGTTAACTGAAGAAAATGACGAGGTTCATAATTTGGAAAGGAGAGCTTTATTTCTCACGAAGGGCTGCAGCCTGTGGGTGGCCATTCCCGCAGGCTAGAAGCCAGGAATGAGGGAGGGACCGTGGGAACAGGAATTTGTGCTGGGGGGGGCAAATATACATATTCAACAGCTCTAGGAGGAGCCATAAATATTTATGAGAGGAGAGCATGCACCTGTGCAATTGAGCTTTACGCCCCTTTGCGGGGTCCTTGCTCAGAGATGGGGTCCTCTGATGTCAAGAGGGGAGCAAGGACACGAAAACCCTGCCCGCCATGCTCCGCAGGCTGGTTAAACCGCGCCGTGGCGGGCGCTCTGTCACCGGGGAAGAGCGCTGGTTGGCTGTGGTGCCGAAAGCACAAACAGGGAGGAGGAGATCGGAGACCGGTTTGGGTTCCGGCCTCTAAGAGGAAAGCCTGATGTTGTCAGTGAGGGAGCGGGTGTAACGGGGCGTGTCTGACCCCACCCCGTCGTGGCTGGGAGCTCACTTCTAAGGTTTCGGTTTCTCTGGGGTCCGCTCGGCTGAGACAAGGGCCATTCAGTCAGTGACGGGGGGAGGGCACTTAGGATTTTATTTTAATTCACATTCCCCAGCCTCAGTTTCCTCACCTGTAGGATGCGTGTGGTGACGCCTGCCTTGCAGGAGCGAGGGGAAGGTCGTCTGAGGTAAGGACGGCACCTCTGGCTGCAGGTGGCGGGCGGTCGTAGGACATTCCCTGCTCATCCGGAGGGTTTGCTCTGAGGCCCTGCTGCGTGCCAGACACACAGAGGATGGACTGTCAGCCCTCGGGAGTCTAGAGGCCAAGAGACGGCGCCACTCCCCTGTGAGGGTCCTCACCGTCCCCCGCTGGGCTGGGAGGACCGCTGGTGGGTGACTCCGGCCCCATCAGGGCAGAGCTTGGGTGAGCCGAGGCTCCTCCTGTGTCCCTGGGGATCCCGTCCTTCCCTGAAACCAGGCAGCCGTGGATGGGACCGCGGCTCCGCGAGCTGCCCTGTGTCCGGAGGCTCATCCACCCACCGCCTGACAGCTCTACTGCTCCTTTTCCTTGAGTATGTCTGTTGTGTTGCCTCCTTCCTGTTTATTTGTGAGCTGAGTGTGAAACAGTTACTAGTTCAGATTTTTACTGTGGATAAACAAATACAGAAAATTAACAGATGTGTTTTGCAGATGTACTCCACCAAAATAACATCCAACGTGACGAGACGCATCAGAGGGGGCTGGAGCCATGAGGAGCTTCCGAGAAAGAATCCAACGCACAGGGGGAGAGGGTCTGCCTGAGACCCTGGCGAGGGTGGCAGAGCGTGGCCTGGGTAGGCCGGCCCTGTGGACCGGGAGGCAGACCTGAAGGGGAACAAGGGTGAGGACCTCGGGCAGGGCAGGGCCCCGCACAGGGCCAGGTGGCCACAAGCTCACCTGGAGCCCAGCACAGGAAAGAGGATCCCAGGTGTGGGGCCCAGGAAGACCCCTAGCAGAGGAAGTCGGAGCAGAGGGTGCACTTCAAGGTGCATTGGGGAGGCCAGGGGCCTGCAGAAATCTGGACCCCAGGAGGGGACACAGAGACTCCAGCCCTGAAGGCAGCCAGCCTGTCCCAGGGCAAAGCACGGCCACCGTTCACCGTGTGGTGTGTGTGTTGGGACTTGGTCACAGGGACACCCCAACCTCTGCAACAACTGGCCTCAGCTTCTCATCCCAAGTTAAGCAGCTGTCCTCACAGCCAGGGCAGAGGAGGCACAGGCCAGGTCCCAGGAATCGGGAGCAGGAAGAGAACGCGCAGGTGTGCCCTGGCCCCTGCACCTTCGTCAACCCCTCACCTTTCACTTGCTCGTCTGTCTCTTTCAGGTCCTTGCAGACAAAACGGCTCTGCCCAGCGCCACTCCCCCAGGACACTATGGGCAGCAAGCTGTCCTATTCTGCTCCCTCCTCCCAGCTCTGGAGGGCACCGGGTAGGAGAGGGGCCCTGCACTGAGCTCTCCAAAGGCAGCTGCAGCTGCTTGAGGGGCCATGAGAGACAGGTGGCTCCAGGGACTCGTGGGGTCCCACACAGAGCTCAGGGCAGGGCCACACTGCTGGACATAAGCCCAGCTCTACTTGTAAGTCAGGGATCATCTGCTCATTTATTTGGATGTTTTCATCCAAATAAGGGCTTAAACAAAAGGCCCTTACCATTGGTTTCCCCTGTCTGGATCACGGTTTCTGTAGACATCAGGTCACTGTCTTTCCCTCAAAATGTCAGAACCCCTCCCCCCCCACACACAACACATAACACACACACTCACACCCACAAGTATGCACACACACACAGGCATGCATACATGAAGTCACACACATTCTCTCACATGTGTGCATACGCACACACGTAAACATACAACACACTCACAAGCATGCACACACATGCACATATCCCAACACACTCATACATATGCACACAAGCATGCAGTCACACATGTGCACCCACACACACTAGTTTGTCCCTGGAGCCTCCAAAGCGGCCCGGCAAGCACTGAACATTCAGTGAATGAGTGAAGGGCCCTTCCTCCTCAGCATGCTAGTCTGGTCTTGGGAGGAAACACTCTGTACAAATTTTGTTTCTTCTTACGTGAAAGGAGACGCAGCCTCCTAGGAATACTTTAATTCGCCTTTTCTTTCAGAAGTGACTGTCATACAGAGGGAGCTTTCTTCTTACCTAATATTACCCCAAAATAAAATAAAAGACTCAGAGAATACTAGAACTACAAAAGAAAGGATTTAGTCTGACCCTGGCATTCTGTGCCTGGGGAAAGGGTGTGCGGCAGGGCCACGGGCTGGATGGCCAAGTTCCTGGCTGCCTCCGTCCTGCCCACCCCGACCCTTTGTTCTGC
Source organism: Daubentonia madagascariensis (assembly GCA_023783475.1). NCBI lineage: Eukaryota > Metazoa > Chordata > Mammalia > Primates > Daubentoniidae > Daubentonia > Daubentonia madagascariensis. Next base: position 422,114 of record JAKFHU010000600.1, on the reverse strand, counting down.
ACCAGGCAGCCGGGGACGGGGACAGCAGCCAGGGACAGCGGCCTGGCCCTGTCTGGGGAGGCCCCTGCCAGCAAGCTAGCAGCAGCTGCCCCTGCAGACACGTGCTTAGATTCCGGTGGGAGCAGCAATTGTGCTGGCCCTGGTCTCTTCTTGGGTCTGGCTCTCGTGCAAGCTCCTGGCCTCTGATGACCTGAAGGCCAGGACCCCATAGTCATGCCTGCGTCTTCTCTAGGATGGAGGCTTCCCGGCTCCCAGCCAGCGCCAGGGCCTGGAGTTCTGGCGGGGATCATGGGATGTGAACCACGGGCTGGGGAGATGCAGCTCTATCTGAGGGCAGACAGACAGGCCTCGTGGCCTTGTGGGAACAGAGGAGGAGGAGCAGGAGGACCCACAGACAGCTGCGTGTGAGGTGGGAGCCCCTCAGTGCCCTCGCCTGGTCCCCAGCTTTATGGGCAGCGTGGGATCCCCGGGTTGGGTCTTTTTCCACTCTGGCTTCTATGGTCCCGAAGTGGAGGGAGCCCCTGTGTGCTGACAGCCCTGGCTGGACATCGCCTTAGGATTCCTGGGGTCCCTATGGAAGAGTTGACCCTGTGTGGGCAATCAGTCAATGCACACGGTAAGATCATTTACAAATTCGCAAAAAGGGCGGCCAATTCACGCCTCCATGCACTCTGTGAGGGCCCTCCCATAGCTGTGGGTGGGTTGCCATCCTTCCCAAGAGGCTCTGGGGGAGGCCAGAGGGAAGAGCCCAGAGGACCATCCTCCCGCTGCAAGGCAGGCGCCCCCAAGCAAAGGGTGTGACCCACCACTTCGTGTCGGGACCCACTGCTCCTCTGCTCCTGAGACGGCCACGAAGAACACACACCTCCCCCTCCCCGCCACCGGGCCCCCTGCCCCTGCCCTGTCCTGCCCCCCTGGGGCTCCTGGCTGGCCACGGGGACCACTTCATCAACAGGGGTGAGCCAAGGAGAGGAAAAGGAGGCCACAGGCACCGTCTCCACGCGGGAAGGAGGCTGCAGCTGTGCAATTTGCACTTCCCATTTGGAATCCTTCAAAAGCATAATGTCGCATAAGGAGATACAGAGTATAATTGACTGTTGCTAACAGCCACCATTTGTCTCACAAAAATTCAGTTTCCCTCTATGGTTATGGGAGGTGGCAAAGGTGGGGGAGTGTGGGTGTCCCCGAGCCCCACTCGCTCCCCAGAGTGCACATTGTGGGGTGGGGGGAGAGGTACAAGGGAACAGACAGACGTACACGTCACTGCCTTGCGGGTGACCTGTCTACAAGAAGATAAGGCAGGATTGTGAGGTAGCGATAAACAGGACGTTTAGGCACGGCCACTGTTTCCCACCAAGTACTGACGGATTAATACTTTGTACAGCCTCGAGTGCATCTCAGATTATGTCCCGAAGATAAATTCCTAGACGTGATATTACGACAGAGAAGTATGAGCATTTTATGGTTCTTAGCACACATTGTTGAGGCAACTCTTGCAACTTTCCACTCTCCGGAGATGACGTCACGTGACGCGCTAGCTCAGCTGACTACTGCTCTCCCACTGTCACACTGTCCTCGCACTACCCACGCTGTTTCACACTGTGACCCAAACTATTCACCGCAGACTTTGCAGGAAGAACCCAACTCCACCCACCCTGAGGAGCCCCCACCCTCCATTAGGGTGGGCAAAATGCAGATATACGATCACGTCTTTAAGCCTACTTTATCATTTTCAAAATTTTCGTCAGTAGATGACACATGGAGGAGACATGCACTGGCTCTCCATAAAGCTCGGTTTTTAATAAAACAAAACCCCCCAGTGAGGGAAGTCACCTTGGCAGGTGAGCTGTGTGCCCCTCACCTGTGCCACGACAGGCATCGCTCACCAACCACAGCACCCGGGTCCAACATCCTGAACAACAGCAGTGTTGCAAATGAGGACTCTGTCAGAGAAATTTCACCAAATAAATGAGGGAAAACAAAAAATAGTATTTCTGAAGTAAACAGTCTGTCAATGTCCAGCACAGGGAAGACACATGACAGCAGAAGCTGTAAGTACACACCTCTGGCAGAAACGGACACGTGGACCACCACTGGAGGGCTTCCCTAAGCAGAGGCGCCAACCCTCTGACCAGGCAACTCCAGGCCGGGGACCCCAGGCCCACGTGCACCAGGGAGGCACCGGCAACGCCTGCAGCAGCAGCTCTGTGACAGCAAAGACTCTGGCAACACGCATTGTCCATCAGTGGCCACGTGGGCAAGGTGACGGCCAGGCACTGTATCATGGGATCCTGCAATGGCCAACGGATGCCTCACAGCACACAGCCAGTGGTGCGGGTGGTCAGGGATGGTCAGGGAACATGACTCAGGGAGGAGCAGACGTCAAGTCACAGAAGAATAGTCAGGACCATCCCACCTAAGTAAAGTGTAATAACATGAATGCCATATGGTTTATAGATAGAATCACCATGGCAAGACGAAAGAAAAACAAAGGAACGACAAGCTCGGAATGCAGGATGGGGATTGCCTTTGGTGGGGGCTGGGGACACAGGACCCCGGAGGGGACGTGATGGTCACCCTCGCCCTCAGACTGCAGGTGCGTCAGGGTGCTTGCTGCCTCGTTATTCCAGACGGCTTGCATCTGATTCTGTGAATATTCTTTTTCATCTACGAAGTGTTTAATGAAAATAATGTAAAGCAAATACGGGGAGGAAGTTGTCCTGTCTGGGAAGAGCCGCACCACTCAGAGTGGGGCAGGAAAACCGTTCTTGGCTTTGAGAGGGAAGAGATGAGCATGGGGAACAGAGGAGCACCCAAGATGGGGGAGGGAGAGAAGCAGGGACAGAAAGGGAGAGAGGGAGGGAGGGAGGGAAGGAGGAGGAGGAGGAGGGGAACGTGGTGGAGGCGGAGTCATGTGGTGGCAGAAGGAGCTCGTGTAATAGAAACAGCTGAAGCATCTTTGGTTCAAATGGCTCCTGGCGCTAGGATGCGAAGCCCCCGTTCCTTAGAGCGCCTGTCGCGTTCCGGCACCCGCTCCCTCCTGGTGGGGTGCTGTGTGGACAGGGGGGCAGGGCTGTCTCCCCACCCGGTGTTGTGTGCTGGACAGAAGGCGGCGCACACCGACCCCACAGCCTTGCCGGCACCTAGGGGTCACCTGGAGGCAGGAGCCTCTAGGAAGCTGGAGTTCCTGCAGGTGTGGGGCGGTGTTGAAGAAATGCACTTGGATTTCAGTTGTCCGGGTCGTAGAATGACGCTCGAATTAAACCAGAAAGGCAGGTGAGCGTGAGGAGGGTGCCTCGGCAGGCTCCCCCGAGTGCAGAGGGGTGCACAGTCCGTGTCTCGACTTCTGGGGCCAGAACCCTGCTTCCAGCAGTAGAGGCCCCATTGGAGGGACCGTCAGCTGTCAGCCTCGGCCGCCTCCTTGGGGGTCGTGCCTTTGCGATGGACAAACGGTCAGGGTGTCCCCGCGCTCACTTCTTCTAGGACTGGGCGGAGCTCCAGGTCCTGGTTCTGCTGTGAACGTGCCAGGCTGTTGCTGGAAATGACAAGAGATCCTTCTCAAAGTCGAGAAGTACAAACGGAAATCCAATGACTTGATTTTAAAGACTTTCCCATCCCCCTTTGCTCCCAACCCAACCCACCGCCTGCCACCTCCTTCCGCAATGACAGCTGTCCCCACACCCCAGGCTGCACATGAGCCAACAGGACACAAAGTTTCCAGAGAGCTGCACCCCACAGACAGCTCAGGTGTTTCCCAAGCGGGGGCTGGGCTCACTCCCTGACTCACACCGACGAGCTGTGTGGTCCCAGGGAAGTCACCAGACCAACCCAACCCACCCCGCCAGAACGTCCTCGGAGAGCAAAAGGGTGGGGTCGCCCCATTCCAGGAAGCCTGCGTGCGAGAGTTCTCCACGGCTCAGCTCTCTGAGGCTCTCAATTCACAGCTGGCGAGAGAACTGTTTGAACAAAAGAGAAAACAGCAAAATGACTTAATATACAAACCTGAGACAGTGTCATTTACGGGTTTTGATTGTTCATCGAAATGATCAGTTTCACCCACCCTTGCAGAGGGCACCTCTTGCAATGCCCCCTACCAGGCTAGGATCCAGCTACGTGGGCCTGAGGGTCCTTGTCTGTGTTCTCACACCCATGTCCCCAAAAATAGGCTGGCTCTGGACCAGAGTGGACGCCTCCTCAGCCCTCGAGCCAGAGGGCAGCAGAAGCTCCTTTGCTGGGCCTGCGGTTGGGAATCGCCACCCCTTCTGCTTTGCTGGGACGGAAAGATTTCTAGAACATGTGCTGCGCCAGGCCTGCTGTTGGCGCTGGGCGTACAGGGGGTGTATCGTGTCCTGTTGCTGCCGTCACACAGCACCACGGACGGCGCGGCTTCGACAATGGGTGTTCCTTCTCTCGTAGTTCTGGAGGCCGGAAGTTCAAGACTGAGTATCGGCTGGACTGGCTCCTCCCGGGCCTCTCTCCGTGGCCCGGCAGGAGGAAGGGGAATCACTCGGGGAGGGAGCATTCTCCCTTTGGGCACTAGATTGCCATTGTTTTCAACTTCACATTTTTACAACGTGGTAAAATATCCTATTCCCCGTCTTTTATCCTCTGCATTAACGTGAGGTAGCTTGATCTTACAAAGTTTAAGGTCTCCTGAAGGACAAATGCACGCGGAGCAGATCGCTCATCTGACACCCCCACTCAGACCTCTCGCTGCAGCCAGTGTGGCCTTATCGGGGTAGTCGAGAGCAGCACATAAATGCGTCTTCCAAAAGTAGCTGTTAAGGGTAAAACAGATATAACTTACGTGGAGTCTTATCTGCCGCTGTTTCACTGACACTGAGAAGCCGTGGCTGCTGTCTCTTTTCTGTGGTGCTCTAGAGGGTCCTGAGGCAAGTGCATCATGGGGTCCCCAAAAATACACAGCATGCGGGACAGGACCTCAGCCCAGAGGAGCCCGGCCATGCCCGGTGTCCCAGGCGGTTCCTCCACTTTTTTCCCCCATTTCCCCAGGAAGCTCACGGAACACACACCCTGTGGGGCCCTGCAGCAGCCTCCTGGTGCCGCCCTCCCCTGCTCGGGGCCCCTCCTCCCCTGCACTGGCCTCCCCGTCACCGCAGCCTCTGCCGCCCACCCAAGGCGCAAATCATTAGGAGTGTGTGGTGCCCCTGACCTCTCCCTGTCCCATGGTCAGGTGCAGGGGTCACCCAATCTTATGGGTAAGGAAGGGAGGAGGGTGGCTCAGCAGGGCCCCATGACCTGCTCTGGGCTCTGGCCTGGAAGGGGTGAGGTTCAGGCCACGTTCCTTTCTCTGTCCCACCACTGTGCCCTGGGCAGAGCCTGTGTGGACTGCTGCAGCAGGAGCTCCCGGACGGGGCTGTGTCCTGCTGTCTGCGGAGTCCTCAATGAGCAGGGCGGCCACTCTGAGGATGAGGGCAGAGCCCGTGTCCACTGGTGCCCACCACACCCGGAGCCTGGACGGTGCTCAGCTTAGAGTGGTGGGTCGTCAATGAACAAACGGGCAAACACTCGCCACACACTACAAAAGTTAACTGTGCCCATGTCTGTCCTCAGCCAGCCCACAGCGTCTTGATGGAGGAACCACTGGATTCCTGTTTCCTCAGCACCCAGGGAGGTGCCTGACAGGACATTAACAAAGTGGCCAAGTGACACTTGGAGGGAAAGAAGGACGGAGAGAGAGAAGGAAGGAGGGAAGGAGGGAGGGAGGAGGGAGGGAGGGAGGGAGGGAGGAGGGAGGGGGGAAACAAGGAGGGAGGGGAGACTCTGTCCCTGCCCTCGGTGAGCTCCCTGCCTGGCCAGGTGGGGCTTGTCCACATGGCTCCCCTCACCTCACCCTGCCGTTTGCCTCCCTCTGGGGCTCTGGGGTCGTCTGTGTGGACATGACCCCAGCAATCCGTCCAGTACTGCACTGTGGGGAGAAGTGGCTGTTTGTAGCTCAGGCCTTATTTAAACTTTTTCCATGTAAATAACCGATAGTCATAAAAAGGAAAATTGCATTTGCTTTGAGTGGGCAGAAGATACATTTAAGTCAAAATGAGGAATATTCTCCAAGCGTGGCTTCAGCCCATGAATAACAACACTATATTACTTTTTTTTTTAAAGCCGTGCAGCTCGACAGAGCTATTTGTCCCTGCATACCGATGCAACAAATTATATTATTTAATGAAAAACGACCCAGCCCTGGCTTCTGAGGCAAACTCGCCGTGTACCAGTGACATTATCATTATGCATCAGAACCCACGGATCAGCCCGGGCCCTGGCTACGCCCACGATGGAAGGGCCATCTCTTGGAGACTCGTGCCAGCAGATGCTACGCAGACGCCCGGGCCCTTACAGAGGGCAGGTCTCGGGGCCTCGTGAGGAAAACTGGCCCTGTGGCTGGCGCTGCCCCAGAGCCCCAGGTGACCAGAGTGGGGGTAAGTGGGGGTAAGTGGGGGTAAGACTAGAGTGGGGCTTTGGGCAAAGCTTCTGTGGGGTTATCAGGGTCCCTGCTTCTTCCTGCAGCCTTGTGGGCTCCCCACTGCGTGCAACCACACATCCTCAGCCAGCTCGCGCCTCCAGCGCCCGCATCCGCCTGCCCACCGCCGAGTGCCGCAGCGTGCCCGGAGGAGGCGCCTAGCGCACCGCCACGCTGTGCTCCACCTGCTTGCCTGCCTGCGGGGTCAGCCCTGCCTCGGCCACTGAGGCCACAGCACCGCATGTCCTGAGGAGCTCAGGGATTCGCGGGAGAGAAGAACCATCATCTCCCCACGTTCCAGCCACGTGGTCCCTGCACTGAGAGAACTCGAGCCAGGGCACGTTTCCTGAGCACCTGCTCTGTGCTAGGGGTGGGTGAGAGGGAAGGAAAAAGGAGACACAAGCCACAAGGACGGACGGTGGCCACCCACAGAGGCTCTGCTGCCGCCTGGCAGCCCCGTGTGCTCCTCCCTAGAACTTCAAGACCCATCTCAAATGTCAGCCGCCTCTTCCAGGGAGTCCTCCAGGACTCCCACCAGCAGAGACAGTTTCTCTGTCCATATTTGCTGCCTGCACTTGGTAACGTTCTCTGCAGGAGGCAAGCCCACAGTGTATTTTAACTATTTACATGGCAGGGTTTTACTCCCATTAAGTAGATGTGAAGACTGAGGCATGGGAACGCAGGTATCCCTGGAAGCGGCAGCCCACAGATGGCTGAGCAGGGATGGGAATGTGCCTCTTCCGTCTCCAGGCAAGATGGTTTGCGGGTGTTCGTTCACAGCGCTCCTATTTTCACACCTGCATTCAGAATAGCGTGGCCAACTGTTCGGTTGGCTGGGGACTGAGGGGGTGCCCAAGATTCGGGACTGTCCATTTTAAAACCAGGAAAATTCTGGAAAGGCTGGGACAAGTTGGTCATCCCAATTCAGAACACCTGAGGCATAGACAAAGAGTTCAGTAGATGGAAGTTAAATTAAAATAACACGTAAATAAACAAACTGCCATCAACCGAAAACACTCTCCCTGCTGCCGGGAGCGAGCTTCCCTGGCACGCTTAGCTCTGTGCCACACTGGCCCCTCAGTGCCACACACAAGGTGGCTCACTCACCCGGCCAGGTGCTCGGTGGCACCGTGGGAGGAGCTGAGCTGGGGCGTCTGTGTGTGACAAATGCCAGCTCCCCTCCTGCCCCCGGGCAGGCACCCCACTGCGGCTCGGGGCAGAGCACAAGTGTCAGACTCAAGGGTCAGCTCAGCAAAGTGTGGGGGAGGTACTTTCTACCCCAGTGCCCCCCGACTTGGTGCTGCCTTCCCACCAAGCGTTTGTCAACATGCATTTAGAAAACACAGACGCTGCCTGTCTTCTTGACTTTGACTCCTCATGGAGCACAACAGCCTGGAAAGTCCCATTTGAAGGTGGGAAAACTCGGAGTCCCCTTCACTCCTCCCGTCCACGCGTGGCAGGTCTGAAGCGTGATGACCAGCGGCGCCCTGGGAGCTGGTGGCGGCATCACTGGAGTGGGGACAGGCAAAGAGGTGAGTCCTAAAGGGGAGCTGTGCTTCTCCGAGCCCCTCCTGGGCACCCAGCCTGCATATGCCTCCGGCAGCTCAATGCTGGGTTCTAAGAATTTACACGATTCATCATAAATTCCCACAACTGGTTTTTTTTCTTAAATAAGCATTCAAATTTATGGGTGATCATGAAAATCTCTCATCAGATATGAGTCAGAGCCTCAAAAATGATTAAGCAGGAATTCTAATTTGTAATGAAATAGCTGACCCTGGCTGAGTAATAAAAAAATCAGATGCTGTCCCATCTATTGGACTCATGAGGTACCTGCTCCTTCTCATTCTGGTGCGTGTTCTCCGTTCTGATCCTGCCTTCAGCAGCCGCGAGGACTCTGCTTCTCTGTGGTGCCCCCGACCCAGCCAGCTGAGGCGCCAGGGGGGCCCTGGGTCACCGTCTCAGGACATTGCATGCTGCCCTACCAGGTGCAGGGCTGTGTCCTCTTCCCAGAGACCTCAGCGCTACCTAGACCCGTCCCTGGAGCACAGCAGGTCCTCAGCCCAGTGAGCAGAGCAATGTGCCTGCACTGCCCGGTGCAGGAACACTGAGCAGCTACACAGAGCTCTGCCCACAGCACAGAGGACAAGGGAAGTGGAGACATCTCCGACTGGCACCCCTCACCACCCCAGCTGGGACCCCTCCACCCTGATCCAACCAGCCACCCAGATGGTGAGTCCTCGTGGCCAGAGATCTCTGCCAAGGGCTCCCATGACACAGGCTCCACACCAGACACAGCGTGTGCAACACACACAGTAGGAAACGGTGTGATGATAGGCCTGTCCCAGCCCTGGTTCAAACCCTGCCTCCACACGCACTGCACCAAGAATTCTCTCAACCCCTCTGAGCCTGTATTTCTTCACTGAGAGGTCGGGGTGCCTAGGTATCATGCCAGGCTGCTGCTGGGATTTAATGAAACAATGTGCGTGGAGGCCCAGCACACAATCAGAACTAAGTCCCTGGTAGCTCCCCCGTGCGTATGCTGTAGGCATGCGCACTTGCTAGCCTTGTCTCCAGATGTTATCAGCGGTTTTCTCTACCTGAATAGTCCAACAGGACCACTGCACGTTGACTCTGAGAAAGACAACGTGTTCCCTAATGTTCGTAGCACTGAGTGGGAATTTAGACACCTACAGGGTCGTGACGAAGAGTCGATGACCACGTGAATAAATAGAAGTGGATAAATCCATAGATTTAGCAATACACGTGGAGCCGAGTTGGATGTACGTAAAAGCCCTCGTTTCACAGGTGTTGGAAGCGCCATCCAGAGATTCGATCACGTGCCCGACACGGCCAAGAGCTGAGAGGGGCAGGGCTGGGCTGGCAGGATCCCCAACACAGTAGGAGGCCAAGGTGACAAAGAACTGCAATGCACACATGGGGACTATCAAGACAGGGACCCCTCAGTGCAGACAGAGCATAGGCAGGTCCCCCTTCTAAACTCAGACTCACAGTCAGGGCCCCTGCAACCCCAGCACCAGTCCTTCCCAGCTCCCTGCAGACACCCACAGCCCAGACAACCGCGTTTCCCCACACCCCAAATACAGCCTCCCTTCCGTGACGCTCTGCCCCACGCCCCGACAACAGCCTCCCTTCCATGACGCTCTGCCCTACATCCCGACAGCAGCCTGGTGTTGTAGCTGCTGCTGCCAACATTGCAGAATCTGCCCCTGAAGGCTTCCTGCAGCACAGAGAGACGGGGAGTAGAACCATGGACAGAACAGAGACCCTCACTCAAAGGCCGTCTTCAGGCTCTGCTCGGTGGATTGCTAGCTGGGCCCTGAGAAAGTCACCCCGGCACACTGAGCCTCAGGGGCACTGGGACCCTCCGGTGGGCGGTCTTGCTCCCACCACATCTTGGTGTCTTCACATGTCAACATGACAAAACACCACTTTTCCCGAGTCCTTTCACTTGAAAAGCACCTGTTAATTGAGTGCCATCCTGGCCTGCTGCTGGGGCAGGCCACTCTGCTCACAGGCTTTCTTTCCTAATCCACATGGTCTTGTTAGTGTCCCATTTCACAGATGAGCAAACTGGGCCGGGGGGTCAGGCAGGAAGGGGAGGAGCCAGGATTCAGACTCAGGCATCCTCACCTTCTGACGGGGCCACCCTGCCTCGGGGAGGACCACCCGCCGTGAGTTTTAGGGGGTGCCTGTCATGTGCAGTGCCTTGATCCTGGAGCTGGGGGTCCAGAGAGGAAGCAGACCCCTCCCAGGCAGGGAGAGACAGGGCAACGAGGAGTTCCCTCCACGGGGCGGAGAGGGTGTTCTGAGGACGGGCCAGAAGGGAGCCTGGTCGAGGGAGCACTCCTTTCTGCCAAGGGTGGGGGGCAGGTTGGCCCCGGGAAGGCTGAAGGTCAAAGGTTGAGCAGATACTCCCAGTGGATGCACTTGTCTGGGCCAGGCTGTCTTTCTGGGCAGAGACATGGGCTAGAGCAAGGCAGGAAGCAAGAAGGGTTCGGGGGTCTCGGGACCCACACTGGCTCCACTCCCCGTGGCCTGCGGGGAAAGGCCCTCCCTTGGGGAGGGTGGAGCTGGCATGAGGCACAGCCCCGGGCTGGGGAGAGGGCGGGCGGGGCGGCTCTCCCTTGCCCAAGGAAGGCAGCTGGTCCAACCAGCTCCCCACTGCTGCCCGTGATGGTTTGCTCAACATTGTGTGATGAAATATCATTATCCGCCACACTTATTTTTGTCTTCTCTATTCTGGGAAGCAGATTCTTAGATCAGCAATTAGAAATGTCACTTGCACTTTTGGGAAGGGGGTGTTATTTGCAAAGTCTATAATTGAGAATAGTAATCAAATCTGTTGACAACTTCAATGGTACGAAATGGTAATTAATTGTAAATTTTTGATGGAATGTATAATATTTATCTATTTTTGAACTTTTTAATGATTAGCAACAAGCTTCCTTTCTTGTCTGATTTCTATAGTTAGCATCAGGTTTTTTTCCCCCCATTAAAAGTTCCTTGAGGAAGAGGAACTTAAAAATAAACTTTGGGGTCAACTAACCCTTCGGCACCCACTCCGAGGGAACAGTGAGAACAGGCGCTGTTGGTCTCCTCGGCCCTGGGCTGGGCAGAAGGCAGGTGTGGAGAAGAGAGAGGGTCCCTGAAACCCTTGGGGTGAGAAGATCCACACTCGGCCCCTGTGGGAGGCTGAGCCAGGTAGAGGGGCACTGGCCATCCGGATTTGCCTGTGACCGCCCTGGTGTTAGCATGGGAAGTCCTGCATCCCAGACGTATGTTCTGCCTGCTCTGGCCAATACCTGCATGTTTAAGGCAAGGCAGTTCCCTTCCAAGACGACAAAACCACATCCAAGGCGGAGTATCAGTCAGCTCTGGCTGCCATAACAAAATAGCACAGACGGGGCAGCATAAACAACAGACATTATTCTCTCACAGTCTGGAGGCTGGAAGTCCAAGACCAAGCTGTGGACAGGGCTGGTTGCTCCTGAGGCCTCCCTCCGTGGCTTGCAGACAGCATCCTCTCCCTGCATCTTTGCATCATCTCTTCCCTCTGTGCGTGTCTGTGTCCTTATCTTCTCTTCTTATAAGGACACCAGTCCCTCTGGATTAGGGCCCACCCTAAAGATCTCACTGTAACTTCGTTATCTCTGTAAAGGCTCTGTCTCCAAATAAGGTCACAAGCTGAGGTCCTAGGGCTTGAACTTACCCATGAATTTTGGGAGGTGCAATTCAGCCATGACAGATGACAAGTGGCTGAGCAAACTCCACCCAGGATGGCTGTGGGAACCGGGGGGAAGTGGAGGGACCGTTCCTGAAGGCTACTGGGTCCACTGCATGACGTCCCAAGGGCATGATGGCCTGGAGAGGCAAGACCCTGGGGTGCAGCCTGTGGCAGCTCTGGGCTAGACCGCTTGGTTTCCATCCGCTTCTCCATCACAGAAACGATGCTCTAAGGGGGATAGGGGAGAGAAGGGGAAAGCCACCGGCCATCTCTTGTGTGCTGGGCCCTGGACATGGGCCAGGAGGGCTTAGATAGGAAGTGCAGGTGCCCAAAGCCAAGGCCTGTCCTGCGATTCGCCACCATGGGTCGCATCGGAGCAGCCTGTGCAGCCTGCGTGTCACCCTGTCTCACAGACGTGGACCCGAGGGTGCTCCCCAGTCAGCCGTAGGGGCAGTGGTTGAGTCCAGTCCCCAAGGGTTAGCCATTCCTCTGTGGGAACTAGACAAGACTGGCCCAGCAGAACATAAGCCAGATGCGGTTTCATGCGGCTGCCAGATGACGTGCCGTTAGGGTCAGTGGTCCACATCCACACTCGCCCGGCACCAAGCTGGGCTGCGGGAGCTGCAACCTCTGCCCCTCCCGGGGGCACCGGCGCTGTCCCAACTCCTCTGTGGCCAGGGTGTGAGCACACGGACACGCACGGGGACGGTGAGCTTATCGACCACCATCTATACTAAATCTTATATTTAGTATTGTAAGTTGAGAATCTGGTCTTTTGCTTCCAAACAAGTTGACGGCACAAACCGCATCTTTCTTCCACGCAGCTCTCAGTCTGTTGTCTTCATCAGCACGTAGATTACCCACAGCAGTGAAAATTCTTTCTGCAAAGGCATTTGACAGAGGAATTGAAACAGAGCAGTGGATGAAGTTTAAGAAATTTGGAATAGCAGACACTCGGCTGAAAAAAAAATCTATTTGCACTTATCAGGATATGCTGTTACCTCAAGTAATAAGAGCAACTTGTTCAGGGTGTGGAACGTTCCCTTCCAGGAGGTTGGAGGACACTCTCTACTCTGGGGAAGATTCCCACAGCCAAACCCCAGGATACAAAGTTTGGGAAGGTGACCGCTCTGCAGAGCATGGGGCCACATGTGCCCCTTCATTTCCTCGGCCTCTCCTGGGCCGCCCATGGTCCAGCCCCGGTCTGTGTCACAGAGCCCTGCCCCAGGGAGCGAACCCTCCGTCAAGGGGCCGCCCGAATGTGTGCGTGCCAGGGGAGCTGCAGGAGACAGCACGTCCAGCCTCAGCCAAGCCCTGCGGGGAGCCCCTGCAGGCCAGAGCAGGGGCTCAGGGCTCCCTAGGAAGCACAGAGTCCAGGCCAAAGGGTCCAGTGCAAGGAGGACAGAAGCAGAGGTGCCCCCTCCCTGTCTCTGCAAGGCTCACAGCCCAGCCCGGGCAGCCTGGGGCTGCAGGGACGCGGCTCCCCTCTGAATCCCAGGCTCAGCTGCCCCGGCAGCCACCAGAGACGCACCCCGTGACTCGGCTGTCAGCATTTAGAAGGCAGGCCGACAGCTGTGCCTCTTGTGGGTGAGACGCCCTGTGAGGATTCCCACACACATCCAGATACGGTGTGAGAGGACAAGGATTCCAGGAGAGCAGATGGGGCAAGATCCGAGGACATTTGGGTCCTTCCTCGTAAGGTGACCTGGTTCCATACCCCTAGGCCAAAGAGAGACAGGGGCTGTGTCTGCTGAAGTCTGGGCACACTGGCTTCTCCTGACCTAGTGAGCATCTTGTCGGCCCGTGGTCAGCTCACCTTTGCCTCCCACTCCAAGACTGACACCTTTTATCATGAAAAATGTGTCCATCAGTATTTGTCACTACTGACCAAATGCAAGGTGGGGCCTGTCAGAAGAGGCATTGGATCCAGACCAGGAAGTCGGGGCCTTATGCTGAAGCTCACAGGAGCCCTGCTGCACCCCCAAGTCCCCATGTGTCCCAGGCAGAGTGACAGAGCAGGTCCCCCACTGGCCACATCGCTAATCACCATGACCAGACCTCACACCCCTGCTGCAGTGCAAACACGTCCTAAATCCAATTGATAAGATGTAAAACATTGCCTCCCCCACCTTTCGTGCGCAGCAGGTCAGAAGTCGGTGACGTTCATTGCATTACTTGGCATAAACATGATTTTAATAATTACCATGGGCCAGAACCCGCGCCTGCTCTTGAATAATGAGCATTGAATTCTATTATAGTTCAGGATTAAATATCTTCCAGTTCAGTTCCTCCGGCAGGCTGGCGAGGCGATGTCCATGGCACAAAGCATCCCTCCGTGATGCGTATGGTCCAAGATGAAAAATCTCTGCTGCTATTCTGAGCCCCTAATAACATATCATTTTGCAGCCATATAAAGCTGCATTGGAATTACATTCTGTATTTTGTAATCAAGGGGATTTGCTTGAATTTGTGATAATTTTAGGTAGTTTTCTTGTTCACTGAAGATAATAATTATTCTCTACCTGAGGACACATATTAGTCTTATGACAACATCTTCATGTTTGAAATGGTTTATTTATGGTTCTTATTTGTACCATCAATATTGGGAAGCCTTAATATCTGCACATCGTGGTGCACTGAACCCAGCATCAGCGCCCGGAGCAGGGCGGGGCTCAGAGACCATCTCTCACACTCTGTCTCTCAGAGCCCCTTCATCTTACAGACGAGGAAGGGGAAGCCCAGGGAGGTGAATCGACTCATCCAAGGTCACCTGAATAATTTAAGACCCTTTGGTAACATGTGTTAACTCTGCATTTCAAGCACAACCGGTTAAAGTATATTTAACTGGTCAGTTGGATTCACAAACCCACATCTCAAGGAGGTGGAGGAAGTTCATGTGCAGGTTACAAGATACTTGCTCTTAGAGAAACCCAGAGCCCCCACCCTCCGTGGAGGAAGCACACAGAATCACCTCTACGTTGTGGTTTTAGAAAGCACAGAGTTTAGAGTTTTCTCCCGAAAAATTAAATGGAAGGATTATTAGTTGAGACATTCATGAAGTGAAGAATATTCACACACACACACAGAAGAGGAAGTGAAATAACTCCCTATCCGATGCTACTCCATGTTTATGCTATAGTCGTAAAACCTTATTTTGCAGATTACAAAACAATTTCAATAGAATATCCTATTTGATCCCCCCAAAACAAAACCATATGTGTAGAGAGATAGGTATTATAATTACCATTTTTTAGCAAAAACCAAAAGAGACACTGAGATCCATGGAGTTCAAAGAACTTGCTCCACAACACCTGGGGGGGCCCGGGGGGACCCCAGGCTCCTCTCCCTGTCTCAGCGCCACTGCTCCTCCCGTTGTGCCCACCCCAGCCCGATGGCTTTCCGGGATTATCCCTGTCTAGATGCCTGAAATCCCACCATCCAGAAATATTGTGTATCTTGCCAATTATTCAGAAGTCACTGTATTCCACATAGAAGTCCTATACCTTGCTGATTAAACATATCCTTAGCTATTTTATAAAGTTTTTTTGTTATTGTGAATGGATTTTCTGTCCATCTCCACTTGAAATTTGATATTTCTAAAAAAACTATTTTTGGGTTTTTTTTTGCCAATTTACCTTCTACCCAGCTATGTTACCACATTTATGTGTGATTTGAATTGTGTTTTCAATGCAGCCTTTTGGTTTTCTGGAAATATAACCATATCCTTGGCAAATGAGTGTTAGTCTTTTCTGTGTTAATTATATATTTAATAGTAGTCCAACCAGATCCTTAATGGGATATTCTGGCAAACCGGAAGAAGTGATTATAAATTGCACATGGAAGATAGACTGTCCAAGAATTGCCATTTATTTAATCAAATATAAATAGCTCCTTCAATCAAAACAGTGTGACGTTTTCACACATAGACCAACAGATCAATGGGACACAATAAAATGTCCAGAATGGGTCATTACGATGGCCAGTTTTTTGTGTCAACTTGGCTAGACTAAAGTACCCAGTTATCCAATCAAACCTAGGTGTTGCTGCTGAGGTATTTTGTAGACGTGGTTAACCCCTACAACCAGTTGGCTTTAAATAAAGGCGATTACCCTCAATAACGTGCGTGGAACTCATCCAATCAGTTAAAGGTTTTAAGAGCAAAAACTGAGATTTCCTGGAGAAACAGAATTCTTCCCAGGGGCCAGAGCATCAACCCTGCCTGAGTTTCTGGCCTGCCGGTCTGTCCTACATATTTCAGACTTGTTAAACCCCACCATCACATGAGCCAATTTCTTAAAACAAATCTATCTCTTTCCCCATGAAAGTTTTCTGAATTGGTTCTCTACTCTGATGAGATGTAAAAGCACTAATGACTATTTCCTGTAGTAAAGAGTCTGGGATGTGATGTGGCAGTAGTGACACGCGAAGTGTCACCATTGGATGCTCCTAGTCAAACACTTAGAAAAGGCAAGGTTTTGGGTGACCGTTTATTTGATACCTCAGAACATTTTCCTCAAACCAACAAGTATAATGAGACTGGCTGGTGGCCCTAATTGTGCTCAGCAAAGTAGAATCAGAAAAGGACAAGCTCAGAGATTGTAACTCCCAGCTCAGGCCCCGTGAGTGACTCGAGAGTCTGTGTCTGCCCCGAGAGAAACCCTTCCCTCCTGTAGCTGCGGAACTGAGCTTTCTGGAGACCAGGGTCTCATCCTCTGAGTGGCTGAATTGCAATGGAACTTTAATCCTCACCCGCATGGGGTATCTGCTGTTAAAGTAAGAGTGTTTGCTGGGAAGGAAGCAATGGCCCTGGAAGACGGCACTGGTTCTCCCCGGGGACCCCCTAGCTTCTAGACCGTGCTCCACTGACTGGAGTAAAGACTGCTGCCTGGCCACTCTGGGCTCCTCCCGCCTCTGCACCAGCAGGCTAATGAGGCGTGACGGTGCTGGCTGGGGTGGCCGGTCCTGGTCACCAAGGGGAAGCTGGGCTTCTGCTCCACGAGGGAGGTGAGAAGAGGATGCCTGGCATGCAGGGAGCCTGGGCTTGCCTCAGTCCTCCCTTGCCCCGTTACTGTGTCAGCGGGATGCTATGGCCACCCGATCCAGGCCCCAAGGCGGTCAGCAGTGAGAGGAGAGGGAGGGTGGCGTGGGTGGGTTCGCTGAGTGAAGATGTCTTGGGTAGGGTAGGTGGGAGGCTGCATAGCCTGCCCCCACCTCAAGCAAAATGAGGTTTGCCAGGGTGTGTCTACATCCTCCTGAGAACTGCACAGGGTGGCGCTATCATTAGCCTCTTGACCATGAGGAAACTGAGGCACAGAGAGTTTGGGAACTTGTCCTGCTCCTTGCAGGTGTGAAGAAGCAGTGCCGGGGATGGCCCCCAGTGGGGCTGGCGCTAACTCCCACCAGTGCTGCCTCCTTGCCAGGCAGAGAGAGGAGCTGCTGAGGGGCCGAGGCCTTTCCGGAGGGCCAGGGGCTATCCTGGCTCCTGGCCCAGAGCCAGACCTGAGCCATCCGGGAAAGCCCTGCCCCCAGTGGCTCCTGCCACAGGAAAGGCGCCTGGACAGTCAGGGCCAAGACCTCATGTGGTTCTGGGGCTGGGGAGGCTGCAAGAGGCAGGCAGACGAGGGGGCCTCCCCCTCCAGGGTCCCCACGGGGGGATGCACAGGGGACACACGGGTGCCCCACTTGAAAGGGACGGAGTAAAGCAACTCCACTTACGGCCCTGCACCCTGCAGCCTCTGTTCTTGCTCTCCCACCCATAGTGACTCCGGGAGAACCTGGAAGGCTCTAGAAGAGCAGCTACAAGACGGGAACAGAAAGTCAAGTGAAGAGGAGAGACAAGAGCATCCCCTTCCCAGCACGTCCAGCAGCCCGGCTGCAGAGCCCCTCGGGGCAGGGTCGCGTGGACGAGGGTGTGAAGTGAGGGTCTCAGGCTGGTGTGTGGTGGGTGTCTGAAAGTGGCCAGAGGGCTGTGAGACCTGCTCAGGATCCCGGCAGGACAGGGAGGGATGCGCTGGTCGTGCTTGTCCAGTGATGAGAAAGCATGAACCTGCTCCGTGGGCCTCCGCCGAGGCCAGCTTCTCCGCTGCGGGGATGGACTCCCGTGTCCGTGATGGATTAGCCCTCTAGAGACACCATGGGATTTGATTTCTTCTTTAAATGTTATGGAAGATTTTTGAATCCAGATTTAGAAATGAAATTAACATATAATTTTTTCTTCCTTGACTATCATTATCAATCTTCGACATGAAGCTTTTCATCTTGTTGTGTGATCCGGAATAGTGTGAGTTTCATAGGAATTAAAGAATAACTAGAATATAGAACACAGTTCAGAAATCATTAACTCGAAGAGTCATTTTTATTTGGTAATTTTTAAAATAGTCCCCAGCCCTAATGTTCTATGTTAATATGCCCAGTATCTTCCAGATAAAAAGGTGAAATTCCAGACACAAAATCAAGTTCAGAAGTTGCCTTACAGAGAGAGGTTGGGAGAGAAGGTTGGGTAGTATCCTATACTAGGATAGGAGATTTTCACTTCTCATTTTATATACATATTTATTTTATTTTATTAAAATTATTTCAGATATAAGACAAGATTATAGAGGAAAACGACAAACACCCTTGAACCCTCCACCTAGCTTTAGCAAATCAAAACATGATTTACTTTTAAAATCCCTCATATCAACTTTTTATTGCACCCTAGTGAACATATCAAAAGGGCACGGCTTGCTGAGCTGTCACAAACGGAGCACACCCATGTAACCAAACCAAAAACCAAACGTAGGGTCTGATCGCACCCTGGAAGTCCCTGGCACTCCCCCTCCCCCAAAAGATGACACCTGTCCTGCTTCCAACAACGTGGACAACTCTCGCCCTCTTACAGTTTACACAAATGGAATCAAACAGAGGAGTCTTTTGTGTCCAGCCTATTTAGCTGGTGTGACATCTGTGAGATTCCTCCAGTCCCGGCATAAGGAGGTGACTCACCCGTTCCCACTGTTGTACAGGATCCCACCACGCAGGTGCATCAGTGTTCACGCGTCGGTTCTCCTGATGAGCACGTCTGTGGCTCCGTGGCGGCTGCCAGAAGGGCTTCTGTGACTATTCCAGGAAGTGGCTCTTGGTGAACACACTTTCGTGTTTCGACTGATGTGCACCCGGGAATGTGCTTGGTTTCCGCTTTAGCCGGTTCCGACGGCCAAGGGGTTTCCCAAAGGCAGTGTAACAAGCACTTCTGCTAGCAGCAGCTGGGACACGGCCGCTCCACGTCCTCGCTGAGTTTTGTTACTTCCGTGGGTGTTCCCCGTTCTGGGGCATATGCAGTGGTCTCCCCGGAGCTGCACACAATGCAAAGGCCACTTGGACCTGACTTTTTATGAAGTGTTTGGTCAAACATCTCACCACGTTTTCTGTTGGGTTGTCTTTTATTCCTTATTATAATAATTTGAAGTTCTTTACATATTTTGGCTGCGAGTCCCATGTTGGAAACGTGCGCTGTCAACATCTCCTCCACTCCTTTAATGTATCTCCTGATAAACGGGGAGTCTTAATTTTAATATAATCCAATGTATACATTTTCCCAGTGTGGGTCTTGTTTACAAACTCTGCCAACACTGAGATCACAAAGATACCCTCCTATGCTTTCTTCTAAAAGCTTTCTTGTTTTCAAAAAGGTTTCATTTAGACCTGTAATCCATCTGAAATTGATTTTTATGTAAGGTAAAAAGTAGGGTTCAAGATGACTTTTCCCCCACAAGGATATTCAATTAATCTCACCCCATTTATTGAAGAGTCTCTCTTTTCCTTTCTGTACTGCAGTCTTGGCTTAGTTTCAAATCATTTTTTCCCAAACGAAACTCCAGCTTATACACAAGTTTTCCCATTAATGTCCTCTTTCTGTTCTAGGATCCAATCCAGGATCCTACATCATACTTAGTCGTCATGTCTGCAGCCCCCTCTGGTCTGCAACATTTTCCCAGTTATTCTTTGTTTTTCCTTGTTTTTCATGACCTTGACAGTCTTGAAAAGTACTGGCCGTGTATCCTGCAGACTGTCCCTGAACCTGGGTTTGTGTGTTGTTTCTCTCATGATTAAAATGAGGTTACTGGTTTTTAGAAATAACACCACAGATGAGAAATGCCCTTGTCATCACCTCGTATCAGGGGCACGTGACATCCACCTGACATCACTGCTGATGTTGCCTTCATCGCTTGGTTAAAGTGGTGCATGCCGGTTTTCTCCATGATAAAGTTACTATTTCTCCTTTTCAAGCCTATTCTTGGAAACCAGTCATGAATCCACCTACCCCTGGAGATGAGGGGAACATGTTAATCTCCACCTCCCAGAGGGAGGCATATCTGCATATAATATTTAGAATCCTTCCCTTCTACCCCATTTGTTTATTTATTCAGTATTTATTTATATTCACATGGACTATGCCTATTTATTTTCTATACTGTCAAATCTTTTTTAAAGTTCAGTATTAAAGACAGAGTTATTGTTCACTTCAGACTGAGGTGGAACAAAAGGAACCAAACTTAGCCTTTCACCAGAACAACAACACAGATAAAATATATGAAAAAACATTTTTCAAGGCATTGGACATCAGACAGTGGAGGACAGGGACACCTCAGAAATGGGAAACAGTGGGGA
This sequence comes from Daubentonia madagascariensis, assembly GCA_023783475.1. Taxonomy (NCBI): domain Eukaryota; kingdom Metazoa; phylum Chordata; class Mammalia; order Primates; family Daubentoniidae; genus Daubentonia; species Daubentonia madagascariensis. Next base: position 401,739 of record JAKFHU010000600.1, on the reverse strand, counting down.
GAGCTGACTGCTCCAGCTACTGCCTGGAGAGAGTCCCCAGGCCACAGTACACTGCTGGGGACACACATGTGGAGCTGGCAGACCCCCGAGTTGAGTGGAGGGATCTGAGAGCCCATGGAGGCCAGAGCAGCTCGAGTTCACTGGACAGAGAGAGCCCCAGAGTTGTCCAGCCCCACCCCCGGGACTCGGCAGAACATTGATCAGAACCTGAATGTGAGGAAGCTGCCCAAAGTCAGGGAAAGAACCACCCAAAAGGATTAAAGGGAACGATACTCAAAACTCACACAGGGCCGGGAAAGCTGCCCTTCCTCACCAGTCATCGGGAGAAGGTCATAATTAGTGGGACCTTCAGCAGGTTATTCAGAGAGGTCACGCCTCATTGATGGGCAAAATCAGCCCTAAACTAAACGTTGCTCTGGTCCTACCTAATAATGTGGAAAACAATTCCTGGAAGGATAAAACTGTTCCCAGTAACATAGCTGCGTATCAAAACAAAACTCAAAAATAATTTACAAATATAAAAACATTCAACACCAAACAAGATAAAATTCACAATATTTGGCATCCAATCAAAGCTATTGGGCAGCCCAAAATGAGGGGGAAAAAAATCAATCAATTGAAATCAACCCAAGACTGACATAGATGTTAGAATTAGCTAAAAAGGACATGAAAATAGTTGTTTTAATAGTATGCTGTATGTTCAAAATACTAGAGACTGGACATGTTATATAGAGATGTGGAGGTTATTAAAAAGCATCAAATCAAACAGGAAAGTTAGAGATGAAAATTACAATGTATGAGATGAAAAAATCCAATGAATGGGGTTAATGGTACATTAGACATGGTAAAAGAAAATATTAGTGAACTTGAAGACATAGCAACAGAAACTATCTAAAATGAAACATATAGAGAAAAAAGACTAAAAAAATTAACAGACTATCAGTGAGTTAGAGAGAAATTTTTTAGCAGCCTAATATATGTACACTTGGAGTCTCCAGAGAGGCAGGAAAAAAAGAAAAACATATTTGATGAAATAATGGCTGACATTTTTGCGAATTTCATGAAAACTATAAACCCACAAGTTCAAGATGCTCAATGAACTCCCAAGATCAGGAAATAAAACTACTAGGTGCATCCTAATAAAATTGCTCAGAACTACTAATAAAGAAAAAATCTTGAAACATCAAGGTTTTTAAAAAGTTATATTACATATAGGAGAATAAAGATAAGTATGACAATGGATTTATCATCAGAAACCATCCAAGCAAAAAGTCAGAACAATAACTATCTTTAAGGTAATAAAGTGTCAACCTTGATTTCTATGTCCCATAAAAATTTCTTTCAAAAATGAAAACAAAATAAAGACTTTTTTAGGCACACAAACCCTGAAAGAATTCATTACTACCAAGGAATATATTTATTAAAAACTTCTTGACTAGTAAATGAGTTTAGCAAGGTTGCAGAATACAATATAAGTTTACAAAATCAATTGTATTTCTATATGCTATAAATCAATAATTAAAAATTAAAATTTTAAAACACCATTTATATAAGCATCAAAAATATAAAATACTTAGGGATAACACTATATGTGAAATAATGTACACTGAAACTATAAAATAATGATTAAAGCAATCAAAGAAACTTAAATAAATGGATAAATACACTCTGTTCATGGAAAGACTCCACATAGTAAAGATATTAACCTCTCCAAAATGGTCTATAGTTTAATATGCAATTTCTATCAAAATGCCAGCAAGGTTTTTTGTATGTCTGATTCTAAAATTTATATAGTAAAGCAAAAGAACCAGAATACCCAAAAACATTTTGAAAAAGAATAAAATTAAAGAAATTGCACTACCTGATTTTGAGACTTAAAGATCTCTACAGCTACAGTAATAAAGATAGTGTTGTATTAATATAAGCATATTTAAATAGATACATAGAACAAAATATAGAGTGCAGAGTCAGATCCACACTGCATGGACTACTGATTTTATGACAAAAACACAAAGGAGATGAAGTGGATAAAGAAATTATTTTAAAAACTATATAGAATGTAAAACCTTTTTTTCAAAATTAAAAATGTCAGAAAAATATTCAAAACACAATAATAAGAGTCAAGCTGAGAGTCAAATCAAGAACTCAATACCATTCACAATAGCAACAAAGAAAATAAAATGCCTAGGAATATACTTAACCAAAGAGGTGAAAGATCTCTACAAGGATAACTACAAAACACTGATGAAAGACATCATAGATAACACAAACAAATGGAAAAATGTCCCATGTTCAATGATTGGAAGAATCAACATTGTGAAAGTGTCCATACTGCTCAAAGTGATTTACAAATTCAATGTAATTCCCATCAAAATACAATGCCATTTTTCAAAGAACAAGAAAAAACAATCTTAAATTTCATATGGAATCAAAAAAGCACCTGAATAGCTAACACAATCCTAAGCAAAAAGAACAAATCTGGAGGCATCACATTACCAGACTTCAAATTATACTACAAGGCTACAGGAAAGAAAACAGCATGGTATTGGTATAAAGGCAGACACATAGATCAATGGAACAGAATAGGGAACCCAGGAATAAAACCACATAGCTACAACCAACTAATTTTTGACAAAACAGACAAAAACATATACTGGGGAAACAGCACCCTAGTCAATAAATGGTGCTGGGAAAATTGGGTAGCCACATGCAGAAGAATGAAACTAGATCCCTATCTCTCACCATATACAAAAATTAACTCAAGATAAATTAAAGACTTAAATGTAAGAACTGATAACTTAAAAATTCTAGAAGAAAACTGAGGAAAAACTCTTCTGGACATTGGTCTAGGCAAAGAATTTATGACAAAGACCCAAAAGCAAATACAGCAACAACGAAAATAAATAAATGGGACTTAATTAAACTAAAAAGTTTCTGCCCAGTAAAGAAAATAATCAACAGAATAAATAGAAAACCTACAGAATGGGAGAAGAGATTCACAAACTGCATGTCCAACAAAGGACTAATATCCAGAATCTACAAAGAACTCAAACAAATCATAAAGAAAAAAACAAATAACCCCATCAAAAAGTGAGCAAAAGACATCAACATTTTTTTTTTCAAAATAAGATATACAAATGGCCAAGAAACATATGAAAAAATGCTCAACATTACTAATTTTCAGGGAAATCAAATCAAAACCACAATGAGATACCTCCTTACCCCTGTCAGAATGGCCATTATTAATAAGTCAAAAAATAATAGATGTTGGCATGATGCAGGGAAAAGGGAACACTTACATGCTGTTGGTGGGAATGTAAATTAGTACAACCTCTGTGGAAAACATTGTGGAGATTCTTCAAAGAACTAAAAGTAGACCTGCCATTCTACCAGCAATCCCACTGCCACGTATCTACCCAAGGGAAAAGAAGTCAGTACATCAAAAAATACCTGCACCCAAATGTTTATCACAGCACAATCCACAATCACAAAGATATGGAATCAACTTAAGTGCCCATCAACTGACGAGCAGATAAAGAAAATTTGGTGTGTGTACGTACATATGTGTGTGCATACACCATGGAGCACTACTCAGCCATAAAAACGAATGAAATCATGTCTTTTTTGCAGAAACCTGGGTGGAACTGGAGACCATTATTCGAAGTGAAGTATTTCAGGAATGGAAAAACAAACACCACATGTTCTCACTTTTAAGTGGGAGCTTAGCCATGGTTATATATTGTCATAAAGAAGCGTAATGGACTTTGGAAACAAAGCAGGGGGGAAGGACAGAGAGAGTGAGGGATAAAAAATTACCTATCGGGTACAAGGTACACTATTCTGGTGACAGATACACTAAAAGCCCTGACTTCAGCATTGTACAATTCACCCATGTAACAAAAATAACTAGTATGCCCTAAATCTATTGAAATAAAAACAAAAACAAAAAATCCACAAACAAGAGAAAGGTCAATATTTTGCAATATGTATGACAAACAGTTGTCCTTAATTTACAATAAGCTTGTACAAAACAAGAGTAAAATATGAACAACCCCCAAGAATACCAGGCAAAGAACTGAAATAGGCAGTTTCCAGAAAATAGAGAGACAAATGTCCATTAGACACATGAAAAGATTCTCAATCTTATTCATGATTAATGGAATTCAGATAAAAACAGCCCTCGCCAAAAAACCCCCACATTTTTCATCCATCAGGTTAGCAGTGATTTCAAAGCTGTGGGGTGAGGAGTAACAAGCATGCTCACGTCCTCCGAGTGGAGACGCCAATTGGGCTGCCCCTGGGGAGGTGAGTGGTCAGTGCACACAGCCCTCGGATCAAGAGAAATTAGTCCTAAGCAGGGACCACTCACGAAGATCACAGCAGATTATTTCAAAGTTTAATTTGGGTTTTATCGTTAAGAATGATAAAATGTAAAAGCCGTGAACATAATTTTATTTTATCATACGTTTTGCAATATAAAATTTATAATGCAACCGTGTCCTCATTATCTAAGGGACGAATAAATGGATCAAATGTTGACTGTGGGTTTTTAAGCCTCTTTTTCTGTTCTTTTTTCTTTGTTTTTCTAAATAAATGCTACGACGGTACATGGAAAAACCCTTCCTGTTATTTCAAGGTGGGAACACAGTTCCATGCAACACTCAAGGGCCCCACTGATCCCCCAGGGCCCCTGACGTCAATCCTGTCTGCACACCTAGCGCTTTCCTCACGGGCGACTCTTGCAGGCCCTCACCCTCCGCGGCTCCCTGGAATCCCAGCGGCCCGCAAACGTCACTCCCACCAACTTCGCCGACGCCCTGGCTCCTTCCAGGAGCTTACCGCGCCCTTCATGTTTGGTCTGCGCGCTCATTTCTTCAGAGTACTCACTCACCCTTCAAGCTCTGATATTTCATCTGTCCATTGGGCCTTTCATTTTAGATGTGACATTTGTCGTTTCTAGTGATAACTAGTTTTTTTCCAACTTAGCTCTCACTTTAAAAATTAATTAATTAATTTATTTTTATTGATACATGTTAGATGAACATATTTTTGAGGTACCTGTGGTATGATACATTCATATAATCAAATCGGGGTAATTGGGATATCCATCACCTTGAATTTTTACCTTTTCTTTACTCTAGGAACATTCAAATAATTCCCCTCTGGCTATTTTGAAATGTGTAATCAATTAATGTTAGCTATAGTCACCTACCGATCTACTGAACACCAGGTCTGATCCCTTCCACCTAAGCGTATATTTGTATCTATTAACCAGCCTCTTTTCACCCCCTGCCCCCACCCTTCCTGGCCTGTGGAACCACCAGTCTACTCTCCATCTTCATAGTAAGCTCTCATTTTAATAGTCTCTTGTTCCCTACCCGTGTTTTATATTCCCTCTTAAATTTAAAGACGTGAAGTGTACTTATTTATAATCCATATCTGCAAATCCCCAAATCTAAAGTCTCTGTAGGGTGACGGCAGTGCTGCTTCTGTTTCCCTGTCGGGTGGTCTTCTGTGTTTCTGTGAGTTATGGTTTTTCAGTGGGCCATTGTCTGGGTGGATTCTGAGGCCTGGGTTGCGGGTGTAACTACAGACAATACTGCATTTCCTTCCGCCAGGACCTGCTGCCCTGCGAACCTGGGCCTGTTTGAAAACATGCATCAGCTAGAGTGTTTTTGGACTATGCAGAAAATTTAATCCCTAAGCCTTCTGTGGATCTTTAAGGTACGGTTTCAAAGGGGTCTCTGCCAGCCCACCATGCAGAACCAGAGCCGCCTCTCTTGACCCCCTTTCACTGAGGGCAGCTCTTTGAGCCTTCCAACCACACGATGACCCTCATTTGTCTCCTCACCTTGGGTCCCATGCGATTGTTAAAAATCCAAACTCCATGCTACTGTAACCAGCAGATGCCTTTATGGGCAACTGATGTCTTTAGAATCTGCTTTTACACTTTCCTATTATTTTCTATTTCTGAAGATTTTTGTTACTATTTTTGAGTAAAGACTAGCATTTAAAAGCATATATTTTATACTTTATCCACCATTCTGAAGTGTATTTTAACAGGATATTTTGTCCATTATTTTGTTATCAAAAGAGGTCTCTTCTAAAGTATTTTAAACTTTGCTTTCTAATATTTCTTTTCAACCCACCTGCATATTATTTTTGAGTATGCTATGAAATAAGAGTGTAATTTTTCCGTACTAATAAGCAATTCTTCATATACCATTTTTTTAAAAATCTTTGTTTTTCTCACTGAGGTTATAGCACCTCTGCCATGTATTGATTTCATATAGCTGGGACTCATCCTGGGCTATTTCTTTCTGTTGGTCTATTTGTCTATCACGGTAGCACACTGTCTTCAATTCCATAGCTTTCTAACACATAACGATATGTGATGGGACAAGCCCCTCATCTTGTTCTTCACAATTAACTCAACTATTCTTTGCCATTCTCTATTATGTGATAATAAATGTGTCTTGCTCCATGAAAAATACTATTGGAATTCTAAATGGAATTACATTAAATTTATAGACTAAGGAAAATTGACTTGTTCACACTACTAAGACTTTGAATTCATAACTATATCTAGCCATCTAGTCAAATCAACATGTAGTCATCCTGCAGTTATCTATGGGGGATTAGTTCCAGGACCCCACCCAGCACCAAAATCCCCAGTCCCTGGTACAAAATGGTGTAGTATTTGCATATCCTCCCACGTACTTTAAAGCACATTTGCTTTATTACTTGATTACTTATAACACCTCATACAATGCAAATGGTATGTTAATGGTTGTTAGATTATATTTTAAGGGAATAATGACAAGAAAAATAAAGGTCTGTACACATTCATTACAGACACAAGCAATCACTTTTTTTTTTCCTGAATATTTTTGACCGTGGTTGGTTGAATCCACAGATGTGGATCCCTCTGACAGGGAGGGCTGACTGTATGCCCTTCGGAGTTTATAATGTTGTTTGTAGAGGCCTGGTAAATCTTGGGCACCTTATAGTATTTTGGGGGACCAGGTAAATGGAAATTTGTTTCCTGTTGTATTTTCTATTTCTTTTATCATTTGGAATGCTATTGACATTTTAAAAAATTATATATTCAGAAACTTTTTTGGTAGTTTTGTTTGATTATTCTTGTATACAATCATATCTTCTGCAAAAAATAATTTTGTCTTATTTCCATAATTTCTGAATCCAATTTTTTTCTTACCTTATTGCATTGGATTGAATCTAGTGAAATTTATAGAGGAACAATTGGAGCTGCTTCCTAAGTCTTGTTCATGACTTCAAAAGAATGTCTTTAAAATTTTATCTCTAACTCTGGTTCTCATTTACATTTCTGGTGGAAGCCCTTCCTCAGGCTCAGAAACTACTTCTGATCCCTAGTTGGCTTGGGTCGTTTCTATCCTGAATGGATCTTGACTGTTTTCAGTACCACCTTCCAACTCTCCTGTAATGACAGTTTTTTACCATTTAATTTCTTAATAAAGTAGAGGCAGTAGTTATAGTGGGAAATATTAAGACACTAATAGGTCCTTCAAAAATCCTCCTCAAAATTGCTCCTTCAATCTTGACTTCCCGGACCTTATATACCTTGATATTGGAAATGCTTTTAAGGATTGTTTCACCAGTTCTTGACCTCTGACTTAAATTTCTGCATAATGGTCCAACTTTGATGTGTAGAATTTATTGTCTTTGTATCTATGCTAAAAATGAAACAAGCTCATTTCAGCATCTGGCTGAAATTATGTTGCATTTTGGGCAATTTCCTTTGTACTGTCTTCCAATTCACTACTTCCCACTTTGACTGCATTCAGGCAGGCTAGAGTTTCACACGTGTACTGCCTTTTTAATAAAATTTATTTCAATGACTCTTTTTAAATTCATGTTTAAGATCTTCAGTTAGTTCCTTTTCACAAAAACAAGTTATTGCATTTTGTCTGTTTTTTAATTGTTTTTATTTCTTTGTAAATGTAATTTTACCTTCAATTGTTTCTTTAAACACCTTCAACATGAAGCCTCTGTTTTCTTGTAAAGACATGAATGATTTTCACCCACAGTCAAACTCAGCAAGAGTTTATTTTGTTGGCTATATTTCTTATACATTATATTTGTTTATGCTTTTGTGAGTTTTGATCTCCAGGCCACATTGGTGTGGGAGAAGTTTGGGGGTTGTTTTCCCCTTTGTTTCTGTCTGTCTCTCTTTCCCTTCCCTCCTGCCTCTGACTAAGAACAGTGCCTCCCCTCCACCCCGGGACAGTCCGATCCAGGTCGCATCACAGGACATGTGTAACTTCTGGCAGGGACACTGGGCATCTCAGGTCCATCTAAGACGCCAGCGGGGGCAGGGCTCACCTCCTGGTCACTGGGTTACGTCTGTTTCCTCCAGCCTCCCCCCAGCAGCTGGCCTCAAACTTTAGCCCCTAGATTTTAGAGCAAGTTGTTTGCACTTTTATTTAATGGTGTCACCTCACCTCTGGGCTACAGGTGGTGAGCCCCGCTTCACCTCCAGTCACCATGACTGGGCAGGAGCAACCCCTGCCCCCCTGTGCCTGACTGTGGACTCAGAGGCCAGCTGGCCCCGGCGTCCACTCTGCTCAGCAGCCGACCTTCCGTCTCCGGCTCCTGGGACGCAGAGATGCATGTGCGTCCTGTTTTCCGCGTTTGACCCGCTGTTCTCTGGGTTTCCTCTGTTCATAAGTGAGTCGTCATTTCCACGAGTGTGGAGCAAGAGGGTTATTACAAGGTGGACTCTGTGCTGTCTTTGTAGGAAACTCTTGTATTGCTTTTAAGTGATAGAATTTTAAATAATAAATACTTTTGTCTTTTATTCAGAAGTTTTCAAAGAAAAACAAATCATAAAGATTATATAGCAAAATAAAGGACACTTATGCTTGTGGAATTAAATAGAAAATAACACAAAATTAACGTTTAATGTGTAAGAATTGTACGGACAAGAAGAACTTAGAAAAATGAAGACCTTTAATGTGTAGGTGTCATAGAATTCTGCATAAATTTTCCTTCGGTTTTTATTTTGGCTAAAGTTGCAATAATCGAGAGCGTATAATGGTCTGGCAGATTGAAGAGATAGCAAGAATGAAGCAATAATTGTGTTTAATGATTAGGTGATTTTTTTTCTTGCAAGAAATGGGCCAAGTTCAGGTACGAATGAGGAGACTCCCACCAGCTATAATGGGGAAAAGCAAATGAAAACATTAACATGGGAAAGGGAATAAAACACCTTTCTGAACAAAATAGTAGGCAGGAGTTTCAGCACAGGCCTGAGGGCGGCTGCTGTTTGCTGTTGGGCAGCCCAGGCCCGTCCTGCGGCCAGAGACACGACAGCGCCCGTCCAGTGGGGACTTGCAGCCTGGGGCAAGAGGCCACCCTGGAGGAGGTGAGGGCAATGCCAGTCACAGGGGCAAGCAAAAAAGCAGGAAAGGGTCTTCACTGAGCCAATCAGGGAATGAGAAGCTCCACCTGTCATGACGACGTAGTAACAACAATGAATGTGTTCTGCTTCCGCCCAGGGCAGAACGTTGGGACTCCATCCTGCACATTTTAGGTGCCACTCCCCCGAGGCACAGTCACACAGCAGGCCGGGCGGAACAGGGTCCTACCGTGGGGGGCCCGGCCCGGCCTGCAGCTGGAGCCCCGGGCACTCCCGACAGGCCGGGGGCAGTGCAGGCGCCTGCAGGCTTGGCACACACCCCCCCCAGGCCCCTGGTGCTCCTGCCACTTCCCTCTCTGTGCCACGCCCTGGGGTAGCGCCTCATGTGTCCCGGGGTGGGGGCGGGGGCTCTGCGCACACGTGCGCCCTGTGGGCTTCTGTGGGTTTCGTTTGTTGGTTCGCTTTAAGTCACAGTTTCAACCCCAGAACCTCCCATTTTTCAACGTCCTCTTCGTCTGTCTTTGCTGTTTACTGATGTACGTCTTGGAAGCAATTCGTTTTACTTTCTTAAAGTGGAATCTTATTTCAGGTATCAGGGCCCCCAAATCCCAACCTTTGAAATATGGCAAGGGTTTTCTTTAAATGTTCCTTTAAACCCAACATGAAGTGCTTGCGGCTGATAACAGCTCAGGGAGGGGACAGCCTTCCTTCAGTGTGAGGCTGCAGGTGTAGTGCAGCCCAGGGCTGCTAAGACCCTGCGGAAGCTTCTCCGTGTCATTCCAGCTGGGACACGCGTCCCGCACAGCCTGGCCCAGCCACAGGGCTCAGGCCCAACACCCCGATCTCCCCACCTGCCCGACGTGGTTGGCTCACACTGCAAGTATCTGTGGGCCTGAGCCCCAAGGCGGTGCGTGTGCAGCAGGAATGGGTTCTCACCTGACCCTTTGGCCCTGTGAGCACGTTCTAGTGTCCAGTTGTTTAATGAGAAGAGTTGAGCTTGGGGAACCGAGGTGATTTGCTTGGGTTCCCACAGCTCATGGTAGAAAGGGTTTGATCTGACAACACACCCTGAGTCACAGGAGCCTCGGGGCATGGGGGGGCACTGTCTGAGAAGGGGACGCTGAGACAGCCAACAGCCCTTCCAGGTGGCACTGCCGGGTGTCGGGGGTGGGCAGTAAATCCGCTGTCTCTGCTCTGGCCACGGTCTGGGACAGACAGATGGAGAAACCTTTTACGTCAGGTAAAAGGCACTGATGGGGTTAAATGGAGGCCCCCAAAAGATACAACCACGTCCTACCCCAGGACCTGTGGATGGGACCTTATTTGGAAAAGGGTTTTTGCAGATGTAATTAATTAAAGATCATCCTGGAATATTCAGGTGGGCCTTAAATCCAATGGCAAGTGTTCCTGTAAAACATGACAAAGGAGAAGACACAGAGGAGATGGCCATGTGGAGGCTGCAGCCCTGCGTCTAGGTCACCTGGAGCTACCTGAAGCTGGAAAAGGCAAGACAGGACCCTCCCCAGAGCCTCCTGGGAGCAGAGCCCTGCTGACACCCTGATTTCCACCTTCTGGGCTCCAGAACTGTGAGACAATAAACTTCCGTTGTTTGAAGCCCCCGGTTTGTGGTCACCTGTCGTGGCGGCCGCTCCCAGCAGGGTGCACTGACCACCTCCCCCATGCTGCTGGCTGAGGGGGCAGCCCCAGTGCAAGCCCCTCCTCACTGGGCTGGAAAAGCCTTTCCCCACTCCGCCCCTGGGCCACCCTGACTGGTGCCACCCAGCTGGCCTGGGGACATTGCCTGGAAGGGCAGAGAGCAAATGGACCTCTCAGGCACCACCCCTGGAAGCCTGCGACCAGAGTCCCTGTCGTCATGTGAGAATGCTGAGGTCAGATGTCCCCAGTGCTCACCAGCTTTCCCCACTGTGTCCTGACTGAACAGTCATGATCGTCCTGAACCCCAGGAGTCCTGGAGGGGCGTGTGGCACAGAGCCCAAGACTGTGAGGAAGGATGTCTCGAGGCTCCCTGCATCAGGCCACTGGTGACGGCGTACTGCAGTGCTGGCCCCTTCCGGGGAGCTGGACGGCCCCATGCTGTGGCGTTGGGGTGGGTGGGGCCGCCGCAGCAGCAACGGGGGGGGTTTCATCCCACTCCGTGCACACTTGTCATCAGGCCTGTAGTTTGCCAAACACAGCTGTCCAAAGGCCCTGCTGGTGTGTCTTGGGCTGCCTGGCCCGCAGAGTGGGGTTTGGCCTGGAAGCAGTCACAGGGAAGGGACTTGCAAAGGAACATGTCTGCTTTGACTGCAACAAAATGTGGCAGCCATTTCAGGCTGCGGCAAAAGGAGCGGAGAACGGGACCTGGCTCCCGTCCCAGGCCTGCCAGCGTCCTGCTGGGTCACCTTGGACAGCCTGCTCGGTCTCACTTGGCCTCAGGCCCCCATCTGGAAAGTGAGCGGATGGGCTCCCTGCGCGCAGCCTTCAGAGCCAGAGGGTCCAGTAGACGCCCAAGCCACAGGCCACAGGATGACCTCACTGCGACCCTGGACAGGCCCCAGAAGGCGTTTACGAATGAGGTTTGCAAAGCTTCCTCTCCTCTTTTTTTTTTTGTAAAAACTTTGAGTAAGAAGCTGTTTTCTGAGGGCACCCTCCAATGCCCCAATAAGGAATTAAGGTGTTTATCCTTCTTCACAAAGGAAATGGGTTATAAGTAGAAGAATTCCCTACAATTCATTCACACAACGAAAAATTAATGAGCATTAGTAAATTCTTTTTTAGTGTAAGGGAAAATAGATGCAAACAGTGCTTTAATGAAGGATTTTACTCTCAATGCTATTTTCCACCATAACAAAAGGGATGTTCCTTATTATTCAGAAAGCGGTTGGACTCAGAAGAGAAGGTTCTATAAACAGCCATTAGCATCTTAATTACACGATAATTCAAAAGACAGCTCCCCTGAAAAAAACTTCAGCCCATAAATCTCTCAGCCTCAATGTCCAAGACATGAGACAGATTCTCCCAAGAATGTGTCCCAGGCTCTGAGTGAGGAACTCACGGGGTCTTCCTGGTGCCGGGCCCAGGGGTTTGTCTGCCCTGATGGATGGTGGTCTGGTGGGACACTGCCCAGGTGTAGAGTGGTCACTCACCCCAGCAGGAGGCCTCCAGGCTGCACACAGGCGGGGATGTCACCGAGGCTGGCCAGCAGCCAGTTCAGCACCCTGAGGTCTCTGAGTGTCAACGGGAGGCTCTGCAGGCAAGGGGGAGCTGCCAGGTTCTCCCCTTTCGTGGATGGGCCTCTCCCTGTGTCCTTCAGCAAAGCCCAGACCAATGACCTTGTCATGGCTGGAATCTTTCACTGACACCACTCAAACCCACTTCTTCCTAAAGAGAAATGTGTATGAACAGTTGCAAAAAATGCTAAAAAAAGAAAAATAAAATAAAACATAAAAGAGGTACATTCTTAAGGAGCAGGTCTGGCTTTAGGGACCCAGGAGTTGAGTAGTGTCATCTGCAGTCACTCTGTTTCCCCACCTTTGGCTCTGAGGTGATGCTGTCCTCAGGCATGTTCCCTGCACATGGTGGCCTCTTGACAGCCCCAGGCTTGTGTCCCACACAGTGAACAAGTGGACACTAGCAATTTCTGCAAAAGGCCTAGAATTGGCTTGTACTGGATCTAGTCTCTGGCTGGTGCATGTGAGTCTTGCAAACTCTGGAGTTAGAGGATGGGCTCACCCCACCCCAAATGCACAGGCAAGGGAAAGGGGCCATTTCCCCGGGGGGGGGATCCAATGGGGACAGAGGTTGGCAGCGGGGCTGGGCAGCAAGAAGGCAGATGTCCAGGGCAGAGTGCCTGAGGGAGAGGACTCCAGGAGACACCAGAGGTTCAGCTGTGAACTTTCCTTCAGGTGGAATCTCACAGGGGAGCCGACACCCAAAGCAAACAGCAGCCCTGGTTGAAGACAGGGGCCCCAGCTGCCAACTAGCCTCTTCCTCCTTCTTTGGTGGAGGCCGAGGCCCTTCCGCTAGGTCCCGCTAAACAGAACGGAAACCCGCAATACTCCCCACAAAGGCTCACATCTTGGAGACCCTCATCCAAGGACCATATCCAAGAGCAGTGGCAGGAAGAATGGACCAATCCCAGCCTGACCTGGGCCTGTAGCCAGGACCCACAGGCTGGTGACCAGTTCTGGGGTCTCTTTTCATCATGTCAAAAAAGGAGCCCAGCAGGGAATGTAATTTCATCCACAGTGAGGCACCTGGATCTTAGGCACCCAAGGGGCTCCCCCGACTCAGGCCGTCCTCACGGTCATCACTGGCTCACTCCAGCTGCTTTGTTACCCAGACAGTACACAGATGGGTAAAAACAGTTTTAAAATAACAAAGGTGCTGAAAAAGACACACCCGCTGTGATGGGGGCTGTGTCAAAGGGACACAGCAGCCCACTGAAAGCACACCCCACGGCCAGCCTGGGACCCTCGAGCCACATGATACATAGCAAGTATTAAATTATAACCCTAAGTATATTTCCAGGAATCTATACTGATTTAAATCAATGATTGAATAAATAAATAAATAGGGAGAAGAGACAAATCTCCCAGGCAGAAAAATTCCAAATAATTTGTAGCCACTCTGTCGCCAGGAGTTTGGGCTGTGACTGCCTTCCAGAGACTACAGCACGGGAAGTGGGGGGCAGCAGAGAAGCCGGCGCTCAAGGGGAACACCGGCAGTGACGAGTCACGCTGAGCGTGCCGACTCTCGTTATGATGTGATGACAACGGCACGTCCCCTTGGTGGTCTTGCTCCCGAGAACCTGTAAACCCAGCCCAGACATGAGAAAAAGAGCGACAGACCCCAACCAGTGGGGCACCCTGCACAACACCCGACGAGTGGCCCCGGGAGTTGTGCAGGTCATCAAAAGCAAAGAAAATCTGGGAAAGTCTCAGAGCCGGGAGGAGCCAGAGGAGACAAGATGACTAAATGTCACGCAGTGCCCTGGACGGGACCCAGGGACAAGTAAAGGGAAAAGGGCATTAAGTAAAAACTAAGGAAATTTGAAGAAAGTCTGGGTTTTAGTTTGTAAAAAGGTGATAGTAATACAATAATATAACAATTCTACAAACACAATAACAAATGTACCACACTAAGGTACGATGTTAAACCAGGGAAATGAGTGAAGCATCTATGAGAACCCTCTGTACCATCTTCACAATTTTTCTAAAACTGTTCTAAAGTGAAAGGTTGCTTTTAACAAGGACTTAATACACGCAATTTGGGAGGAAATCCTTGCAGAGCTGGCCACCCATCAGAGGCACCTTCACATCTCGGCACCTGGAGGGAGCCCAGTGTCCCAAGGCCCACCCCGAGTTTTGGAAGGTTCCACGTCCATTAGCGCTGGAGGCGTTTCTGGAGGGTGCACGGAGGGAAGAGGCCAGACATGTCAGGCAGGCAGGAGCTGGGCACAGGGAGGGGCTCACCATACCAGCTACTTCTATGTGTGTTCACATATTCAGAATAACAATCAAAGAAATCCAGAAGAATGGGCGGGAAGCACTGCCTGCCCAGCAAGGCTGGGAGACCTCAGCCACAGAGCCTCTGCCGCATCAGGCTGTGTGCATCCCGCTCAGGAACCGCCAGGCAGGAGCGCAGAAGGGGGCAGTTGGATGGGTCCAGAGTCAAGGCCTTCCCTGGTGGAAAAGCAACCCAGCAGGGTGTCAGTCAGAGAGAAAGGACTCGGGCACAGCAGGTGGACTCCCAGTGCCCCCGCCCTCGGATCCAGGCCTCCAGGATGCTTCGCTCGGGGGTCTACCAGGCCTGTTCTCCCCAGCCTGAGATGCCGTGTTGCTTAACTGCCTCGTAACAAACCAGCGCACCACCTCGGAGCTGCGGTGATAACCGCGCGCTCTCACGGACCTGCAGGTCAGGGGGGCTTGGTTTGATTCAGCATCTGCAAGCATCAGCCTACCTGTCTCCCTCCACTTTCTTCCTCCCTCCCTCCCTCCTTCCCTCCTCTCTCTCTCTCTGTCTTCTCTTCTTTCCTTCATTTTTTCTGGACTATTTTATAGTAAACTTCAGACATTCTTGTTAATTTACCCCTAAGAATTTCAGAAGGGACCTCAGAAATAATGATATATTTATTATAAAACCAGAATGCCATTATCACACCTAAAAAATTAATTCCTGAATATTATCTATAAACCAGTCTAGATTAAGGCTTCCGGAATTGTCTAAGAATTGTCCTTTGATGGTTATTTTTCTTCGAGTCAGGACTCAGACAAGGCCCACTCATTGTGGTGGTTCTGTCTCTTAACTCCTCTTCAACCTCTCTAGCGGCCTTTTCCCACGTTCAGGGGCTCCAGTCAGGTCAGTTCCTCCCCCTTGAGTGGAGGGAAGCTCTGTTCATCCTTCCCGCCCCTCCCCTCCCCTGCACAGGCGATTCCTTCCTACTGCACAGGGAAGGGTGGCGCTGGCATCTCTACGTCGCCGTGCTGCGCCTGCAGACCTCCCCCTACGTGCCCCCGTGCCGCCCCTCCGTGGGAGGACTCCTTCTAGAGGTGCCTGCGTCTGCTGCGCTGGGGGCCCACCTCCCCCCCACGGCCCCACACAACCCTTCTCTTTCCATATCTTCAACAGCAGTCCCTCCTGGTTCTTGCCTCCAAGCTGGATGTGTCTACGCTTCCTCATCTTGAACAGAAGCCCTCCCACCTTCCACACGCCAGCAGAATAATCTTTAAGTGCATCCCAGTGTGGGGTGTGAGGCTTCTGCATGGCTGTGGCCATCAGTCTGCTTACTCTGTCACGACCCTTCAATGCATGCCTGTACCGTCCTAGAGCCGCCCTGGGCCATGGCCTGAAAAGCCACCGCCAGGGCCTGCACCCGGCTTGGAGGAGCTCTGGGTCGGCCGCCCTGCTCCTGGGCCGTCTCCCTGAAGTCTGGCCCGGCCTTCCCTCAGGACAGCATGCCCGTTGGCTCCACCTTGTAACTGTGGGGCAGGGGTGCCCTAGCAAAGGCTGCTGGGTCCCACTGGACGAAGCCAGGGCTAACAGTGGAAGGACGGGTGCTTCCCAGTCTCAAGTCGCTCTGTCCCTTCCCACACACCAAGCCTAATCTTGCCATTTGCCTTTCCCTGGACATGCCAAGCCTCTGCCTCAGTGCCTTTGTGCAAGCTGCTTTGCATCTCGAGGGCCCCTCCCCAGCACCTCACCTGCCCAGTGAACACCTACTCACCCATTCTGGAACCAGCCAGTATCTCCTGCGCTGGAACTCTTCCCGGGCTGAGCCGGCAATGCCACATACACTCTGTGTGTTCCCTGCGGAAGCACCTTCCTCACCTATTGTGACTGTCCCCAGCACTGCGAAGACCCCTGGGGACGGGGGCTCTGCTATGTCTTCCCTTACCTGGGCCCCCAGCACAAGGGACAGCACTTAGTTTTGCTTCATTCTTTGAATTCTGAGTAACTGAAAGGATGACTACGTTATCACATATTTCACAGGATAACGTGTTTTTAATTATAAAAAAGACAGAAGGGGTGATTTTGCCTCTAAAAATGATAGCATAGCAGTGCTAAATATGCCTTCTCACCTGAAACAATAAAAAAATGGACCAAATATATGAAACAATGGTTTGCAAGACACTGAGCCCCAGGCAGTGCAGGACAGTGGTCCCTGCAAGGTAGGAACATGCCGGTGTGCCCCACCTGACGTGCCGGAGGGCTCCCAGGCTGCAGTGCAGGGAGGGGGAAGCCAGGTAAAGCCCCGGGGGAAACTCTGGGTTGAAGGGATGGAGCTGGGAGTCCAGGGGGTAAAGATGGCTAGCGTCCACCTATAGAGCACCAAACAAGAGAAATCTGGCCAAACAGAGGGTGCCAGGGACCTGCACAGGGCCCCCTGGTATATTGAGCTGAGTACTAATCAGTGCATGCATGTGGAAAACCACCCAGGCCAGAGGAAGAAGCACCCAGAAGAATTGGATGTAATAGTCCTAATTGTTCATAGAAGGCCAGGAATAGTGCCTGTTCCCATTACTCAGAAGATAAAACCTCCAGGTTCAGGAGGCAATGGGTCGAGCACTCAGAATCTGGGACTTGCCTTAGTAGTGGGGAATGATTCACCCTAGACTTCATACTGCTCTGGTCCCACCCAAAAAATCTCAACAAGCAAGACCCAAAAGAATCAAACTGCTTCCAAGTAAATTAACTGCAACCTAAAACAAAGGATATTTATAGAAATTCAAAAATATCCAGCATTCAACAAGGAAAATGCACATTGTTTGATGTCCTATTAAAAATCACCAATAATGCTATAAAGCAGGAAATTTCAACACATGAAGCAATAAATCAATCAATTGAGACCAATGCAGAACCAACACAGATGTTAGAATCAGCAGACAAAGTTATTAAGACAGTAATCCATATGTTCACAAGGCTAAGTAGAGACATGGAAGACATAAAAAGACCCAAATTGAAATTCTAGAGATAAAAAGTATAATGTGTGAGGTGAAAACTACACTGATGGGACTAATGGCAGATTATAAATTGCAGAAGAAACAATTAATGGATTTGAAGACAGCAATATAAACTATTTAAAAGGAAAGAGAGAAGGAAATAATTTAAAAATAAACAGGACACCATTAGGTTGTGATATAACTTCAAGTGATGTGTAATGGGGATCCTCAAGGGTAGGAACAAAAAAAATTTGAAGAAATAATGGCTGAAATATTTCCAAATTTAATGAAAATTATGAATGCACAGATCCAAGAAGCTCAAAGAACCCCAAGCACAAGAAACATGAAGAAAACTACACCAAGACACATCATAGTCAATTTGCTGAAACCACCAATAAAGAGAAAATCTTATCCTAACTTATTTCATTTAACATAATGTTCTCCCAGTTCATCCATGTTGTTGCAATTGACAAGATTTCCCTCTTTCTTATGGCTGAATAGTATTTCCTTGTATACATACCACAGTTTCTTTATCACTCACCCACTGATGGACCCTCAAGTTGACTCAATGTCTTGGCTACTGTGAATAGTGCTGCAATGAACATGGGAGTACAGACACCTCTTCAACGCATTGACTTCATTTCGTATGGATATATACCCAGTAGCGGATTGGTATCGTTACTATTGTGTGGTATTTCTATTTTTAGTTTTTTGAGGAACCTCTGTACTGTTTCCGTAATTACCTTACTAATTTACATTCCCACCAGCAGTGTGTAAGGGCTCTCTTTGTTTCCACGTCTTCAACACTGATTATCTTTCATCTTTTTGATGATAGCCATTCTAACACATGTGGAGTGATATCTCACTGTGGTTTTAATTTGCATTTCCCTCATAATTAGTGATGTTGAACATTTTTTCATGTACCTGTTGGTCATTGCATATCTCTTCTTTCAAGAAATATCTATTCAGGTCCTTTGTCCAGTTTTTAATTGCGTTACTTGTTTTCTTGTTATTGAGCTGTTTGAATTCCTTATATATGTTGTATGTTAACCCTGTATCAGGTGTATGGTTTGGAAATATTTTCACCTTATTTGTTGATTGTTTTCACATGATCTCACTTATATGTGGAATCTAAAAAAGTTGAATGTATAGAAGTAGAGAGTAGAATGGTGGTTACCAGGGGCTGGAGTGGTTGGGGGAGAGGGCAGTTGGGGAGATATTGGTCAAAGAATACATAATTTAGGTTAGAAAAAGGAATAAGTTCAAGGTATCTATTGTATAACATGGTAACTATAGTAAAAAACAACATACTGTATTCTCAAAAAATTCTAAGAGAGTAGATTTTAAGTGTTCTCACCACAAAAATCATAACTATGTGAGGTAATCTATATGCTATTAGCTCAATCTATTAGCTCAATTTAGCCATTCCACAATGTATATATATTTTAAAACATCATGTTGTACAGGATAAATATGTATAATTTTATTTGTCAATTAAAAAAAAGCAGGGAAAAAGAGAACATCTAAGAAGCAGCCAGAGAAAAAGGACATGTTACATACAGAGGAACAAATATAAGGAGGCAGGAGATTTCTTGTTGAAAACAACGCAAGAGGGAAGACAGAGGCACAACATTTATAAAGTATAAAAACAAAACACCTGTCAACCTAGAATTCCATACCTAGCAAAAATATCTTTCAAATATGGAGGTGAAATAAACACTTTTTCAGATGTTCCCAAGATGAAAGAATTCATTACCAGCAGATCTACTCTGCAAGAAATGTTAAAAGTAGTACTTCAAGTAAAAGGAAAATAATACTGGGTAGTAAAATGGATCTACTCAAAGTAATAAGGATACAAGAAATAGTAACTATATGGGTTACTAATACTATAAGTAAACTGGCATAATAATATACTTTCAATATGGCATAATGAAGCTAGATGTGAGAAACAAACATTAATGTAATAAAGCAAAGAGTTATAGTTGATAAGCCAACAAAAACCATTAAAAATGAATCATAAGAATATTCAATTAATCCGTAGGAAGCCAGAAAAAGTGGGAAAAGGGAAAAAAGAACAGGTTACACAAATATAAAACATTTGTCAAATGTGGTAGATTTAAATCTAACCAAATAAATAATCACATTAATTGTCTGAATACTCCACTAAAATGCTGACATTGTGGGACTAGATAAAAACTCAAGACAACTTGTTACTTCAAAACTCACCTAAAACATAAGGACACAAATATATTAAAATAAAAAGATGGAAAAGATATAATGTTAATGGAGTAGACATATTAACTTCAAACAAAGTAGACTTCATACCAGGCATCAATATAGTCATTTTATAATAATAGAAAGGCCTATTTATCAAGAGGACACAACATTTCTAAATGGTCACACACTTAATAACAGAATTTCAAAATATTTGAAGCAAAAATTGATATAACTGCAAGAAGAAATTCACAAATCCATAATTACAGTCAAAGTTTACAAAGACTCTCTCTCAATAATTGACAGATGTTCATTGAGAATATAAAAGATTTGAACAACATTATCAACTAACTTGATCTAATAGAAATTTAAAGAACATCCCACCCAATAACATCTGTGTTCATATTCTTCCCAAGTGCACATGAAACATTTCACATATAGACCATATTCTGGTTATAAAACAACTCTCAGGTTATTTTAAAGGATTCAAGTCATATAAAGTATGTTCTTTGCCAGCATGGAATTAAATTAGAAATCAATAATCTGATGCAGAGATCAAAAAAATCTCTGGAAAATACTCCAAATGTTTAAAGACTAAACAATACATTTTAAATAAGTATGAGTAAAAAAAAAATACATCAAAAGGGAAATGATAAACTGAGTGGAAATAAAACCATAACTAAAGTAGTCATGGGGAGGAGAGATGATTGTCTTGGTAGACACAGAAAAGACATTTAGAAAATTCAATATCCATTCCTGGTAAAAACTCTCCAAAAACTCAGCATGGAAGGGTTTCCTCAACCCAAAAGGGCAGCTGTGCAAATTCTTCAGTTAACATCATGCTTAATGGTAAAAGACTGAAAGCTTTCCCTCTAAGATAAGAAATAAAAAAATGATGTCTGTTCTCACCATTCATATCAACATAAGCTAGCAGTTCTAGCCAATGCAATAAGGCAAGAAAAAGAAATAAAAATCACACAGATTAGAAGGAAGAAACAAAACTATTTATTCACAGATGTCAGGATTATTTATGGAGAAAATTTGAAGGAATTGACAAAAAATATAATAGATCTAATATCTAAGTTTATCAAGGTTGCAGAATACTAGATCAACACAAAAATCAAATGTAGTTCTGTATAATAGGAACAATACAAAATTGAAATAAAATTATTTAAAATAATACCAAAAATACCACTTCAAATAATACAGAAAATATGATAAATATAAGAAAAGATGAGAAAGACTTATACACCAAATACTACAAAATATTGCTGAGGCAAATTAAAGAAGACCTAAGAGGGATACAGTGTCCATGGGTCAGATGATTCAATATTGTTAAGATGCCAATTATCCCCCAAATTTGATTTATATATTAAATGACATCCCAATTAAAAACCCAGTAGGCTTATTAATGGAAATTGACAAACTGATTCTAAAATTCATATGGAGGAAACGCAAATGATCTACAAGAGCCAAGAAACTTTTTACAAAGAAAAAAAACAGAGGACTAACACTACCTGATTTTAAGACTTACTATAAAGCTCTAGTAATCAAGACAGTGTACATAAACTTAGATAAATAAATCAATGGTACAGAATAAAGCATCCAGAAACAGACTCACACAAATACTGGCAAGTGATTTTGACAAAGGTGTAGCTGCAATCCCATGGAGAAAGGACAATCTTTCAAACAAATGGTGCTGAAACAATTGAAAACTCATATTCAAAAAATTAAACTTGTATCCATAACTCACAACATTATAAAAATTAACTTAGAATAAGTCATAGATCTAAATGTAAAACCTAAAAGTATAAAACTTATAAAAGAAAACATACCTTAAACCTTTATGATCTTGGGCTAAGCACAGATTTCTTAAATATGACACTAAAAGATGTAATCTACAGAAGAAGAAATTGATAAACTAGACTTCATCAAAATTAACTTCTTTTGCATTGTTAGGAGAATGAAACGACAAGCCATAGACTGGGAAAAATATTTGCAAATTATATGTCTGATAAAGACTTGTATCTAGAATATATAAAGGACTCTCAAAAATCAAGAATACTAAAAACTCAATAAAAAATTGTGGCTACTTCACCATAGAAGATGCATATAAACACATGAAACAATTATTAATATCACTAGTCATTATGGAAATACAAATTAACACCACATGAGATACTACTTCATACCCATCAGGATGACCATTAATATAATCAAAAAGACTGACCATACTAAGGCATGGCAGAAATATGGAGGAAGTAGAACTTTCACACACTGCCGGCACACATGTAAAATGGAATAATTGTGTTGGAAAAGTTTGGCAGTTTCATAAAAAGTTAAAATATACCTATCATATGACCCAGTCATTCTACCCCTTGGTATTTATCCACAAAAAATGAAAATATGTACTCTTACAAAATCTTGTCCATGAATGTTCCTAGCAGCTTTCTTTGTAATAGTCCAGACTGTAAACAACCCAAACGTCCATCAACAGGTGAATGCATGGACAAACTGGTATATCCACGCAAAGGGACACTATCAGCAATCAAAAGGAATAATCTAGTGATATATGCAGTAACGTGGATGACTCTCAAAATAATTATGCTGAGTGAAGCAAGTCAGAGAAAAGGAGCATATACTGTATAATCCCATTTTTATAAACATCTAGGAAATTCTAACTGACGTGTAATGATGGAATCCCCTTTCCTGAGATGGAGAGGGTAGGGAGGCGGGGGAAGAAGGGATGGCAAAGGGCCAGTGGAGACTTTTTGGTGATGGTATGGATATGTTAACTCCCTTGATTGTGGTGATGTTTCCATGAGCATACGCATATGTCAAAGCCTATCAGATTGTGCACCTTAAATATGTGCAGTTTATTGTATGTCAATTAACTGTCCTATGACAGTTAATTTTATATGCCAACTGGGCTAGGCCATGGTACCCAGTTGTTTGGTCAAACATCAGTCTAGATGTTGCAGTAAAGGTATTTTTTAGGTATGATTAACATTTAAATCAGTAGACTTTGAGTAAAGTAGATCACTTTCCATAACGTGGGTGGGGCTCGTCCAATCAGCTGAAGGCCTAAAGAGGAAACAGACGAGGTCCTGGAGGAGGAGGGAATGCTCTATGGACGGCCTTCAGCCCCCAGCTGCAACATCAGCTTCCTGGGGCTTCAGCTTGTTGGCCCACCCTGCAGATTCCAGACCTGCCAGTCCCCACAATCGTGTGAGCCAATTCCTTAAAATCTATCTTTTCCCCTCTCTGTATATGTATAGTCACGCGCTGAATAATGACATTTCAGTCAACAAAACCTCATGTATGGTGGTGGTCTCATAAGATTCTAATACTGTGTTTTTACTGTACCTTTTCTATGCTTAGATGTTAGACACACAAATACTTACCCTTGTGTTACAGTATTGAGTACAGTCACATGCTGTACAGGTGGGTAGCCCAGGAGCAATGGCTCTACCACACAGCCTTGGTGTGTGGTAGGCTGTACCATCCAGGTTTGTGTGAGTGCACTCTGCGATGTTCATACAATGGCAAAATCGCCTAACGACCCATGCCTCAGAACATATCCTGTCATTAAGTGATGCATGACTGTGCACACATACACAACATTCTACTGGTCTGCTTCTCTGAAGAACCCCTATTAATGCACCTCCATAAAGCTGTTAAAAATACCAAAAGATACAAAAGATGAGAATCCCCACCCATATTCCCATTGACAACATATTTAAATCTCCAAGAGGAAAAATTGACACATGATACGTTCAACAAAGACAGTGGAAAAAAGGATTTGTAACATTTGTGAAAGATTGTGTTAACAAGCTTTCCCATATTATTATGTTACGATATTGTTTCATTTATGTTTTTCTCTATTTTTTAAATTCCAAAAAATTAAAAGAATATATTCCAAAAATTGAAATTAAAAAGACAAACCAGGAGAAAACTTGAAAAAGGATGTATATAAACAATTGATTCACAGAAGATGTTAAAATGACATACATAAAAATTGTTGACCCTTATTAGATCAAGTAAACGCAAATGAAAACAACAATAAAATCTGTTCATACCCATGATATTGTCCTAGATACTCATGCCAGTGATAATACCTGGTGGGGACACGGGTAGACTGAAATGGTTACTCTCAGGTAGTGCTGGTTGGAGGGAAAACTAATATTAACAGTTCTGGAAATTCGTTTGGCAATATAGAGCAAGGCCTTAAAGCTGTGTCCTTATTTGACCTAACAATTCTAGCTCTATAAATTTTTTCTATAAGTAACCATAACTATACAAAAGGATTTCAGTACAAATGTGTTCACTGCTAAAGTGTTTAGAAAGTAAAACACGAGAAATTGTCTAAACGTCCAAAAATAAAGATTGATTACCTAAATGGTAGTATTTATGTGTTATAGAATTTCAGACTGCCATAAAACACAACATTTTGGAAGAATATATAATGCCATAAAATAATTTTCACTATGTTCTAAGAAAACTGTTTATAAACTATCTGCAGAATGGACATACATATTTAAAAATGTGGATTAAAAATGCTAAATGTGGTTAACTCTGAGTGGTAGAATGAAGGGGCATTTTATATTTCTTTTTGTTTGTCTCTCCCTTTTTCAATTTTTTAGAAAAGGGAGTGCAGTTCAGTAGTGAGAGGCCTGAAGCACAGGGGCTCAGAGCACACTGTTGGCGCTCAGCCTCAGCTGCCCCTTGTCAGCCAGGAATCCTGGAGCAGCGTCCGTGACTCCTCCCTGCCTCGGGTTTCACACTGCAAATCTGGGTATTGACTACTTCACAGGGTTGTTACCAAGATTAAGTGAGTGAATATACGTAAAGAACTTGGAATAGCGTGGGGCACACAGTATGGACTATATCAATACTACTTATTGTCGTTATTAAGCCTGGATCAATAACATTGATAATTATTGTTTAAGCAATGCATTCATCCCATTTCCCAACTCTCTGCGAGGCACCATTTTAGGGGACAGGAATTCGGCAGCACAATGGTCTCTGTCCTCATGCAGTGTGCAGTCTGTGCCTGCTGAACTCCTGTCTTTTATTTTCTGGACATTTATGTTTCTCTTCACTGTGTGCTACAGCTCTTCCCTGGGTCCGAAAGTTCCCAAGGAAGTGCCTGACCACACTGATGCTGCTGTCTGCCCCAGCAGCTGGCCAGGGCCTGTCTGTCTCAGCAGACTTCACTGCTACTTTCCCAGTTTTTCCCACCAGAAGCCTAGTAGTCACTGCGGGCATCCCTACCATGCCCACCCCTGCCGAGTTCTTGGACCTGTCAGTTCACTTCCCAGGGAGCTGCTGGGACCCCAGGTCCCCATCCCCCAGCTGCTCCGGAGGAAGCGGCCTCCCCTCCTCTCCCTGGGTTCCCCCAGTGGCAGCCAAATGCCTCCTGCCTGTCTCCTCCAACCTCAATCCCTCCCTGCAGTCTGGGCAACTGCTTGGTGAAGTGTGCACCAGACAGGAGTGTGGGTGGCGCTAGGTACTCACAGGAGAACCTGCAGTTGTTTTCCAGAAGGAGGGACAGACACAGCTGGAGGGGCAAGCAAGGTAGTCTCCCCTTTAGCGGATGGCCAGTCAGAGATGCATATAATCTTTACAAAATAGCACCGGCCGGTCCAAAAATACACTTCCCTTCCCACTGAGTGCCTCAACAGGGCATCCCGACATCTCGCCCCCTTGAAACATCCAGCTCCAAGGTCAGGATCTTTGGAAGTCCTTGGTTGGTCGGGCTGAATGGAAAATATGACACTCAGTATGGAGGAATGCAGAGTGAGCAGCAAAACCACAAGCCACGCTCACAGCAGATGCACACCCGTCCCGAAGAGGAGGCGCCACGACTCTCTGCCCTGTTGGAATGTGAGCCTCGGGCAACCACCCTGCCGGCCGGCCCTCCTCTCTGGGAGACCCCCCATTTCTACTGGACGCCGTGGCCACCTCGGGTGACCCGCATGCAGGGTGCGCCTCCTGAGGGCTGGGTGTCTCCAGCCTCCCAGTGACCGATGGCTTGGTGTGGGGTGAGACCCAAGGCTTGCCTCAAGGGTTAAACAATTACCATCCCTTTTGTTTCTGGGATGGAGTTAGGTGAGGGTGTGATTCTCCAATAAACTTATTTAGGTTTCAAAATTTAACCAGCCCATCAACAACAACAAAAAATTGTCAATCGGTAGTACATGCTGGGATCCAGAACTGAGCTGTTTCCTAGCAACAGAATCCAGCACTCTGCTCATCCCCCATCCTCCATGTCCTCCTTGGCCTCTCTCCCCAGGCCTCCGGAAACAAGGCTGGGATGGAGTCGGACCAGGCACACAGCCTGTCTCCAGGCTGCCTCCGGCCGGCTGTGTCTTTATCATTAGACCGAGGTTGCTGTCCCCATGTCAGGAGGCACTGATCTCTCAACTTTATCTCTGGTCCTACCCTCTCCCCTCCACTCCCTCTACCTGTGCCCTCTGTGACAGAATTGGCCTTTCCTAGCCACACTAGCTGGACTCCCCACCATCCTGGACTCCAAGTCACAAGCTCCCAGAACTCTGTTCTCATTCCCTTCTGGTAGGAGTTTTCAGTGCACAACATGAACTAGGCACTACGCTCCAGTATCCTAAAGTTTTCCCACCATACCCTACTGTCTCAGCCACAGAAATCTCAGGGTCTTACCTCTCAGACACAGCAGGCCACGTAAGGCTGCATGCACCTTCCCTCTGCTTCAAGCCTCTCCCCCATGCCGCCATCACTATGGCCCTCTATCCTTTTTGTGACAGCTCCAATTCATCCTCCCAAATTCAACATAGACTGCATCTCTCCCGAACAATGTTTTTCAAACAAAGAAAATTACTGTAAACCAAAGTATTAGGTGGGCAACCAGCATTTCAAAAAATGAATTCAGATAGAATAGAAAATATCAGAGTATTGTGAGGGTAAGTATTGTTCTGTGAAACTTTCATTTTGTGTGTGTGTGTGTGTGTGTGTGTGTGTGTGTGTGCAGGTGCTTGTCCTGAGGATGGCACCAAAAAACACAATCTCCCAGATGCCTTTCCTGGCACACTCCTCACTGCACCCTAGAACACAGTTTTGGGTCAGATGCACCTCCTTTGTGCCTCAACAGTGCCCTCCAATCACTGCCATTGTGACACGTGCCACACTGCACTGCAAGGGTGTGTTTCCTTGTCTGTTTCCTAGACCCACTGTAAATTTCTGGGGTATGGAAAGTGTGCCTTGTTGACGTCCCCACCCTCAATGCCCAGACCCTAGTAGGTGCTCAATAAATAGGTGTTGAACGAAAGGATGTCTGGCATAGAACAGTTCAGAATGGACAGGATAAAACGGGATTTGTAACATTTAAAAAAGTTATATCCTTTTTTAACAGGATAAAAGGCTTAAATCAAAGGAATGCAGTTGTGAAGGTGGAGATGCAGGCATCAGTGGTTGGCTCCACAGATCCCATTGAGGGAGCCCCTCCCCCCAGGCCCGGGGCAGGGACCAGCCCTGCACATCCAGAGACAATGGGTGCTGCCTCAGGACCACCCCAACATTGTCAGGACCCCCAGCATCTGCAGCGTCACCTCCTTGGCAGGAAAGAGAGCAGGGAGGGACTGCAGTTGAGAAGATCCTAAGTGGGAAGGTCAGAGTGTTTTAATTAAACAGGAATTGAAAATCTATGGGGAAAACGCAGCATGGACACGATCATACTATACAGCAAGGAAGTTGCCTGAGCCCTTGGCAAAGGTTCTTCACTGCCCACCAACCGCTGGGACAAGGGTCAGATGACCTGGAGTGAGAGACTGCCCTTCTTTGCCTCAGTTTCCCCTGCAAGGTTCTGTGTGTATATGTGTACGTGTGAGAGAGAGAGAGATTATGTGTATACATGTGTGGCACACATGCGTGCATGCGTGTGTGCATGTGTGTGCAGGGCCTGTGCAGAGCTGCCCCCCTCCGACATGCTTCACCTCCAGCTCCGTGGTCCCCTTAAAGGCCTCCCCGGACCGGGGCTCAAGATGAGGCCGGTGACCGCCCTGCGCCTCCCGGGCTCACACCCACGCGCAGACCCCCTAGTGGCTCCTCGGAAAAGGGTCTCCAGCGCCGAGGAAACCTCACCGGGGCTCGAGCTCTGTCCCTGCGAGTCTCTATCAGCACGCGGACCCGCCTGCACGAAGCCGGGAGCACTTGGGGTTGGGGGGTGTGCCTGGGTGCCGGGGGCGCCGGACCCTCCCAGGCGCAGGACCATCTGGGTGCACACCTGGAGTTTCTCTCCTGGGCTGTAGAGGCAGGCGCCGACAGGGAGGGGTGAAGATGGGGAAAGTGACCTTATGGGGCTCACTTTCTCCATCCTCAGCGTGTTTATAGGAATGAATCTGTTTTGCAAATGATAATTAACTATGCAAATAAAATAATCACTATTATCCTGCTCAGAAAACCCCTCTCAATGGGACCAGCCCCCAAACTGGGAGCCCAGAGACAAGACGGAGACCTTGTCCTCCGGGGACTCCGAGGAGACGACTGAGGAAATGGCTCGCCGAGGACCAAGTCAGTGGCAGAGGTGGAAGTTCCACACAGGGGGACAAGTAGAGTGTTCCCTGGGACAGAGGATGTAGGGGACACGCGTCTCCGTGCCTGGCAGTGCCCACCTAGGCTAGAGGAGGAACCCCTGGGCGCTGGGCCTCGGATGACTGGGGTCCAAGGCTGTGCTCCCCGTGGGCCCAGGAACACCAGCGCACAAGCCGGCGCGGGAGTGACAGGGCGCGTCTGGTGGACAGGCCCAAAGCACCCTCTGCTTGGAATAAACTCCGGGTCCAGGTCCCGGCGCTCACCCCGGAGAGGCCTGGGACTCCCAGCCCTACAGGCCGTGGCGGCGGCCGATGGGGGCCACGGAGGGCTCAAGTCCACAAACTTCACGCCGGCCCAGCCCGTCCTCCCCGCGAGGTGCCCAGGCTGTGGGCGCGCCGGGCCGTCTCTGTCGCCATCCAGAGGAGCGGCTCGGGCGCGACGTCCCCCGCCAGTCTCCTCCACCAGTCCCGGGTCGCCACGGAGCCCCCGGCGGCGCCGGGCGCGCGCGTCGGGCGCGCCTCTCGCTCTGGTGACGGGGCGCGCCGAGCCGGGGCGCGCAGCGACGCCCAGAGGAGCGGGGCCGGGGCCCGGGCGCGGCGGCGGCGGCGCGGCGGCGGCGGCGGCGGAGGATGGCGCGCGCGGGGCCCGCACGTGGAGGCCGGCGCGGGGGCGCGGGCAGGGCCGGCTGCTGAGACGCGCTGCTGCCCCCCGCGCGGGCGCCGCGGTTTCAATGGCGCCATCGCCCAGGACCGGCAGCCGGCAAGATGCGACCACCCTGCCCAGCATGTCCTCAACTTTTTGGGCGTTCATGATCCTGGCCAGCCTGCTCATCGCCTACTGCAGTGAGTACCGCGCGGCCCGAACCCCCGTACGGCCCTCTCGGCCCGGCCCCTAGCCTCGGGCCCCTGGCGGGCGCCCGGCGGGCCGCCCGGAGTCGGCGCGGAGTTGCGAGCGGGGGCGCACGGTCCCCCGGGTCCCGGCCGGTCCTCCACTGGGCAAGGAGGGAGAGGGTCCGGCCGGGCTCCGGGTGCGCGGACACTTCGGGGTTGGGCGCCTCTGCCCGAGACTCGTCCCCGACTCCGGGGCAGGGCCCGGGCGCCAGGCCCCGGGTGGCGCGGCCCGTCCCTGCGCGGCGGTGCCCGCGGCTGCCCGGCGTGCTGTAGCCGCTCCCGGCCCAGGCCGGCGATCTGAGCCCAGCCAGCGGCTTTCCGGCCGAGCTGCATGCCCGGGAGGCGGCGGCAGGTCGGGGCGGGCGGGCAGCACTGCCCGGGTGTCGGCGGAGCGCCCTGCCCAGCGCTTCCCGCCGGCGCCATCCCGCCCAGGACGAGGGGGGACACGGCGGCTGAGCCAGGAACGGGGCTCCACGGGGCAGGAGCGGGGTCGGGCTCGGACGCGTGGCTGGAGCTTCTGCCTTCCTGGGAAGCGGGCTCACCAGGAGCATTCTTAAACAAGAGAAGTGGGGGGTGGGATGCCAGGAGGGGGCCCGCCGCTGCGGGCATTTCGGGTGTTTCGCGGGTCCTGTCTGGGACCCGAGCTGGTGACCCAATGGGTCTGGTGCGGGACCGTGGGCGCAGGGCTTGGGTAGGGCTTGTTAGTGGGCGCCCCAGGCACAGACTGGGATTTAGGGTGGGTGTGGGGTGGTGGGTGACCGGTAGCAGGATACTGGTTGCCTGGGTGAGTTGGGGGTGGTCTGTGTCCTGGGCACAGGCTCGGCGCTGGGTGAGTGAGGGCTGGTTGGAGTCGGGCGTACAGACTCAGGACTGGGGTGGGGTGGGTGGCCAGAATCCCGGGTACATGTTCTCAGCTGACTGGGGAGGTCAGCATCTGGGCACAGGCTCGCTAGGGATGGTGGCTAGGGATGGTGCGGTGCGTGCTGGCCAGCTTGGTGGTGCCTTCCCATCTCAGCAGGAGGGAAGGACAGCGCTGGGGAACACCTGTCATGGAGAACTGCCATGGGCGCGGGAGGTGATGGAAAAATATGGATTCTTTACAAAAAAGCCAGCGCCAAGCCTCCCCCAACCCTCCACCAGACACTGCCACCTCCGGAGCCAGGGGCCTTCTAGCTCCCAGTGCAGTCCTTCCCTTGTCTCAAAAATGAGATTGCAGCTGGCCGGGGAGACCCAGGCAGCAGCTATGTTGGTGGCCTGAGTCCTGGGACAGCCCAGCCGGATGAGATCTCGAGGGAAACCTGGTGCCCAGAGCAGGAATTGTCCTACTTGTTTCAGCCTGGCTGTGCATTTTCGTATAATTGCTGTGCCACCTCGCAGGGAGGGGTCTCCAAGCTGGAGGCTTCGCTGTGAGCAGGGCTTGTAACCTGAGCTGCCCAGGCAAGCAAGGCCACCCTGGGTGTACTCTGCACTCACCCTCACAACTTGCTTGCTGGCCACCGCAGGGAGCGGGGTCTGGGGGTTTGAGTGGCATTTACACCCTACCTGGAGCTCCTCGCAGCCATCGTGGGGCCTGCGGGTGGTATTCAGGGGGTTCTGTAACACACTCCCAAGTGTGCAGCTTCCTTGGCTATGCAGAATGGGTCAATGGCAGGTAAACTCCCTGGTGCTGACGAGGAGCCATTTGGATGCACTTCTTGGTGGCATCAGGAGAGGGGGGCTCATTCAACAGTGTTTGGGGAGACTGTAGTGCCCTGAGCCCCACCGTGGGCTGCCCATTCTTGGCTGGCTTCTAGAACCCAGGACAACAGGTTGCCTCCTCCCCACCCAGCAGCTCTGCAGGTGGGGAAAAGAACAACTGCTAATTGTTGTTAAGTACATGACACCCCAGCCCTGTGACTTCAACACTCTGCACACCCCCGTGCCAGTGGGGGAGCGCCCTATACCCGCTCTCTCAAAATAGGCACATCTGCCCTCTCCCACCCAGTGCCACATCCTCGATCCCAAGGTGTTACCACTTTGTTCATCCTGACTGCTCACACCTTCCGAGACTGTTGCCAGCTCTACCGAATCGGGTGTCAGAGTGCAGACATCTGAGGCGGAGCCAGCTGCCCAGGCGCACGGAGGAAGGAGAGAACGGTTTCACTCACGCATTTACCTCCAGGAGGCCTCCCTAGCACTGGGGAAACAGCTCTTCCACCACGAAAAGGACATTTGGTAAAAATGTCTCATCCAGAATAGCAGAAATCATTAATAACAGAAGCTTGGGGGAAGCACATTTTCATAGTTGTCTCCATCTCCATGTAATGGAATAATTGATAGATAACGTTTTGGGCACACCCCATTACACCAGAAGTGCACTTGAAGAAATTAAAACATTTCACTAAAATACAAAATAGACATAATAATAATTTATAGCTTGGAACTGCAGTCCTAGAGAAAAAAATACTTTTTTTTAGAATTGATAAAGCAAATAAAATGCAAATTAAACAGTTCCTACGATTTCCATTCTGTCTTCCAGCGTGTCCAGGATGAAGAATAATAGTTGGCATCTTTGTGTGTAAATTGTTTTTGTTATCAGTAAGGATTTTTATTACCCAAAATGGTTTTATGTTATGGAGCAGATATATTTGTATCCTATTAATTAGGGAATCTGATAAGTATCATACAGGATTCAATTATCCTGCCTATTAAGTCTGTGTGTTTCTCTGCAACATGTAAGGTGTTCACTTCCCGGTGCTGCTGAAAGGAAACCGGATTATTTCTTGGCCTGGTTTTCTGTTGGGGGTATTCTACTGTTCTTGGCCCAGTGAAAGTCCTTCCTTCTTCCCTGTGCACCAGGATTCATATTTAAGGGGATGGGCTCCACCCTCTGGTTGGAGAAAGACCTGCAGTCCACCAATTAGGCTAGTTGCTATAGTGACACGGCCTTGTCATTTTCTCCTTTTGGGAAAGAATTGCCAGGAAAAGCAAAAAGGGGAGGGGCCTGAATAGCTCACTTTAAAGTGCCTGCTCCGTCGTCTGTGCACATGTGTTGACGGCAGTCTGGGTTTCTTCTGCCGCCGATGCTGCCCAGGAGTGCCGGACGCTTGGTGACGAGTTGACTTGAGTGATGGCTAGTGTTGACGACACAGCTGAAACTCTTCCTGGTTCTAATCTGAGGAAACCCCTCTGGCTGTGGCTTAAAAAGAGCTGATGAAAATTGCTTTTCCCTTAGCGTCTTTGGAGTAGAGAGGTCTGTCTTGCCTGGACATGGTTCTTGGACAGGACCTCTCTGCCACGACCAGAGTTGGTTGAGGGATGCTGTGCTGTGCTCGCTGATGAAGATTTGATCTTTCCACCCTGGCCTACGGCGAATTGGACATCACAACAGCGAGGGAGACAGAGAATATGATGACCTAGTGGGATGCCTTATGACACCTGAGCCTTTACGTTGATATTTGCATGCGATATTGAAGTCAGAGGTGGGGAATGCTGCACTTGGGCGTAGATTGAATATCCCCTATTCAGAATGGCTTGGTGGACAGATGTCCCAGCAGGTAAATGGTGGGGGAACAGTCCTTATTTCCAAGTACCAGGAGGCTGTGAGGAGGAGAGGCACTTTGACTATGCATTTGACATGGACTTTTTCCAAATAAATCCTGTCAAAATTGAATTGTACCTTTCAGTTAAATCTCACGTCCTCAGCTGCAACTATGAGAAGAAATTACAAACAACTTTTGAATTGTTTTTAATCCATTAGAATACTAACTGAGCGTAGGCACTCTGATGTTGCATTTCCTCTATAAATGCAATTTATTGCATATTTAGGAGAGATTAGAATATGCTACGTTCCTGCTGTTCAGATTTTATTTCTGGAGTTCTTGAAGAAGTAAAATTGAAAATACTGGAGGCTTAATGAAGTGATGCCATTCAGAAGTTTTTCATCTTTTTTTTTTAAATTTCCTACTGAATTTTTATTTGATGAATTTATGGCAGGAGAAGATGTGCTGTTTGTTTCTTTCAATTACATAAAGATAAGTTACCTTTTTTTGTGGGATTTTTATTAGCTGACCTCAATGCCCTAGGATCAGCGAGGTGGAGGTATCTGTGCCTGCTCACAGGGCTTTCCCATGCAGAGACCCTTGGGAGGAAGGACTTGCAAGCAGGTCTAGAGCAGTGTCCTTCTGGAGAGTAGTGCTGACTCATGGCTGAGAGGTCTGACTCGTACCCTACCCTTCCTTCCCCTCGTCCCCACCCGGCTCTTTCCCTGAGATCCCACCTGGAGGGTCCACACTCCTCTGCAGTCCGTGCTGGCGTCTTGTTCCCATCAGTGCCAATTCAGCCTGGACCTCCCCAAAGCCAGAGGACACTTGAACCCAAAAAGGGGGCTG
The DNA here is from genome assembly GCA_023783475.1 of Daubentonia madagascariensis. Lineage (NCBI taxonomy): Eukaryota > Metazoa > Chordata > Mammalia > Primates > Daubentoniidae > Daubentonia > Daubentonia madagascariensis. Next base: position 367,856 of record JAKFHU010000600.1, on the reverse strand, counting down.
AGCTGGACGAGTCTGTTCTGCACCAGGCCTCCCACCTGAATTCTGCTCCGGAATTCCCAGCTCAGGACCTGCCACTCGACATTCACGGAATAAAATATGTAGATCAACTTTTGTGGCATGAAGTATTTTCAGGTGACTTTTATGGGTGTAATTATGGGAAAATGTTATGATAATGTGGCACTAGAAAAGGGAAGAAAAGCAAAACATTAAAATCCCCATTTCTTTATATGGCATCGCAGCTGCGCTGATTTAGAAGGGCTCATTTTTGCATTAAAATGTGGTGCTCTGAAGTTAATGACCTCTACAGATTGCCACCTGTCACCCAGAGCACTGTTGGTGACAGTCCAGCCCCAGCCATCAGGGGAGGAGATGGACAAGGAGGACCCTGACCAGAGTCCGATCGGGTGGCTGAAGTGAGCACTGGTATGGGGAGAGCCCCGTAGATCTCCTAGCTTTTGTTTGGGGGAGGTGGCATTGGCAGCTGCCTCAGGGGCCTGCACTGGTGCAGGTGCACAGGGCCCATAGAGTCCAGCTGTGTCCTTTCTAAATGCTGCCTTGCACACTGTCATGGAGCTTCCCTATTGACAAGGATCCCCCTGGGCTGCCCCAGTGCTCCCTGGTTTCTTTGAAGGAGCCTCATGAGTGGTTGGCACCAGCCAGGGCCCAATCCTCCCTTCCAGGCCTCTCCGCCCGGGATTCGTGCTGAAACTTTGGGCAGCCAGCACAAGCTGTCCGGGTGCTGGGCTTTCCAGAAACGGGCCCAGCAGCTGGCAGCAGATCTGGGCACCTATTCTCGTCTCTCCTTCACCCCAGCGAATGTGGTGGAGGCTCCTGGAGGCTTTGTAACATTTACTTATTCATTACAATGGCTGGCAGGAATTGAGTATGGGATTATTTGTATCTCCAACTAGGTGAGCGGGACCCCTCTGGAATCTCCTGGCCCTCGTGGCTGCAGGGAGGCCCCATTCCAACTTTGCAGGCCAGTGGCGTCCTTGACAATGGTGAGTCTGGGCCTGTGAGATGGCAGCCCTGTAGCAAGAGTCTCCCTGGAAGAGGCCTCCCTGGCTCCCTCGTCCCTGGCATGTCGTCACCTGCCACAGGGGCAGCCTCCCCTCTGCAGGGACCTGGCTCTGGAGGGCTCCTTCCACGGTGGCTTGAGTGAGGCGGGAGTGGTGGAGAGCCAGCTCCAGGCACGCATGCAAGGCCGGAGACCTGGCCTCCAGCTGATTCACTTAATTAGTGCTGGGGGAGCTCCAGCCCTGGGCCAGGCCCGGGGGCCAGAGACATGGGGCTTGCATTCTAGCCAGGGAGGAGGAAGGCTATGGGGCAGGCAGCCTGGGCCAGGCACTGTGTTCCAGTGGGTTCTTTATGCTGTCCTCCTGCTGCCCAGCCCCCACCTCAGGATGTCAGGGACTTCCTACAGTCTAGCCCTGACTCTGGTCTCCATCTGGGGAGCCTCTTCTTTCCCTGCTGAGCCTTGCAGGGCGGCCCCTCAGCACTGACCCTACGCCCAGCTGGCATGTCTAGTCCTTCTCCAGAACACACCTTGCCTGTCCTCTGTCTGTCTGTGCCACCATCCCCTGAGACCTGAATGCAACAGCATGGTCCTCAGTGGTCACTGCCCTGAGGCCCCCTATCACTTCCTTTAGAATAACCACTCTGTCTCCGCCCCCTCCCCATTGCTCACCATCTCCCCTGGCTCTGGCACTCAGGGCCTCCCAAAGCTGAGCTCTTTCCTGCCCGGTGGAGTCTCCGTCCCCCTGCCCAGCTCTGGAGTCCAAACTCCCTAGACTCCTGCTCCCGAGAGAGCCGTGTGCAGCCTGCAGGGCCTTCGGGAAGCCTCACGGGAACTTGGTGTGTGCTCAGTTCTCTCTTGCACGCCCTGTGTCTGTCATACTCACTGCTGCGAAGGCCCCGCTTGTGGTAATGCTCCATGAATGCTCTGCATGCGGGAAGGAAAGGTGAGCCAGACTGGTCTCCTGCAGCTGGCACCAGCAAGTGCCCTGCGCCCCAGCCTTACAGAACCCCCTCCTTCCCAGCCTCCTCCACTGCTGCCTGTGTTTATTGTGGTGGCCGCTGTCAGGGTCACTTTCTGCCTTCATCTTGGGCTCTGAGCTCTGGGACATGGCTTATTTTCTCCTGGGGACTGACCCAGGCTGATTCTCTGGGCAAATAATTTCCGATCGTAGCACCTGCTGGGCAGTGGGCTGTGAAGTGAGATGGTCCTCTGTGGGCCGGAACTCCAGTGGGTCACACAGGCATGGAAACATCTGTACAAAGAGTCCAACCCTGCAGGCCGAGGGGCAAAAGGGAGTCAGGGTTGCCTGGCCAGGCTTGGTGGGCAGAGGAGGGCCTGCTTGTCCTCTGATGTCCTCTGATGTTGTGGCCCCACCCTGAGCTGGGCACAGGGCAAGGCCGACTCCGTCCCTGTTTGGGGAGCTGTGTGGTCCTGGCTTGCAGGGTGAGTGCAGGGGGATCATGAAGGGCTGGGGAGTGTGACCCAGCCATCAGGGCCCCTGATTTCGTGATTGTAAGGAAAATAGGCCGTCCCACATGAAGAACCATCTGAGAATCTGTGGGTGTTGGCCTAGCCTGGGCCTGGTGCATCTTAATGCCTCGTCTGTGTTCTCTGAATGAATAAAGGCAACAAAATATAGAGACAGTAGCACCGATCACACTGTCTCAAACTGCTTGCCTTTGCATTTCACCTTTCAGAAGGACACTTGCCGGCAGCGGCCTTCCAGCCACCAGGGCGGGGGCAGCCTGGCCTGAGCCCCCTTTCTTCTGAAGGGGGAGGTCGTCCCCTGGCACAGGCTGGGAGGGGCCTCGCCGGCCTGCAGGCCCACCTGACTGCCTGGGCTCCCTGTCCGATGGCCACATCCAGGCTCTGCAGGCCCTGGGGGTCCCCAGCAGGAGGCCTGCTCTGGGGTTCCCACCCACGGGTTTTCCAGGCTGCTTGTGTGTCCGCTGCCTTTCGGGTCAGCCTCGCTGTCTGTGGAGGGAATAAGCAGGAGGGGGCCAGCGCCTGCTGTCCACAGGGGCCCGGCGTGATCCTTCTGCCTGCAGGGGAGGCTGCAGCTGCCTCACTGCTGGTTACCCCAGGCCAGCCCCTTCCCCCTGTGTCTGTGCTGGTAGAAAATCTCTGGAAAAGACGGCATTTCTGCCACAGCACAGCCAATAGGTGGAAAGAAGAAACTGGAGCACCCAATGGGGCAAAGCAGCTGACCCGGCCAGGGGTGTGGCCCGGCGCCAGCCTTTATCTGTCTGGGTCTAGGGCTGGGGGCGGGGCTGAAGGAGCAGGGGCGGGCTGTAGGACTGGGGGCGTGGCTTGAGGCAGGGGTGTGACTGGAGGGGCAGGGGCAGGGCTGGAGGCTGGGGGCGGGGCTGGAGGGCTGGGGGCGTGGCTGGAGGACTGGGGCGGGGCTGGAGGACTAGAAAGAGAGAGGGCGGGGCTGGAGGACTATTGGCTAATGCAATCCCCAGGGATTTCTCTGGTTCTGACACTGTCTGATCCAAAAGAAAGACGGAAGAGAACACGTGGCATGCCTGTGCAAAGCGCGGTATTTATAAGTGTCCCTGGTCGGACTTCTCACGTCGCCAGAGTGGAAAACCCTCTAACCCTCGCGGCCTGGCCTGCGCTTGGCTCGTGCGGCGAGGGCGCCACCCTCCTCACTCTCCTTAAGGACGTCTTGTTCTAATGTCCCTCTAGTGCGGGCTTCTCAGGGCAGCGCTGTGGTCATCTGGGGCCGGATCATTCCCTGTGGCGGGGTCTGCCCTGTGCCCTGGGGGGCTGAGCCGCACCCTGGCCTCCCTGAGTCAGTGCCAGCAGCCCTCCTCCCAGTCGTGACAACCAGACACGTCTCTAGACCTTGCCCTGTCCCTGGGGGCAGAATCGCCCCGTTGGGACCCCTGCTCCACTTTGTCTCTACCTTGCCTGTGGGTCCCCAGTAAACACTTGCATCGGTATTTCTTGGTTTGTGGAATCAAGACTCTTTGGTCCTGGAGCGCAGCACCAAGAGTTTTCTCACTTCTGTAGCTAAATGGGCCAGCACAGGGTCTGAGGATGTTCAGCCTGTGACACTGTCCCCTGCGGGCATCCCCCACCTGGTTATGACCACTGCTCTCTGCCAAGACAGCACATGCACGTTCTGAGCAGCCGTGTCCCAGACTGTCTGAGCCGCTGCACAGACTATCTGCAGGGAGGGGAGGGTGTCTCTGCACGTTTCCACAAACTTCCGTTTTCCAGAGCTTGGAATGAGCGCAGAGTTCACAAGTTGCTTGCAATCTCTTATCTGTCTCCGTTTCTCACTATCGCACATGTAACCGTACTGCTGATGGTGATGAAGCCATTTAGAGGCAATCAAACATTCCTGGACCGACGGCGCAGCAGCAGGGCCCATCAGCCCTTCTCTTCATCTACCCACTTGCTTAATTACGCTCGCCTTTCTGAGAGGTAGCTGAGTCCCCACCGTGATTTCTGAGATTTCTGGGGTGTCTAGAGTTTGTGGAAACACACTTCTTGAGTGCCTTCCTCTCCAGAAAGTTCTGGCGCTGCAGGTGGGATGCTTGCCTGCCTAGAGGCAGCCTTTACGTCCATCTCTGGGAAGCTGGGGCTTGCTCTGGGACCCGCCAGCCCAGCATGGACACGTGCTTTCTGTGCCAGCCTCTCCCCCGGCCCTTATCGCTGTGCACCGGCTGCGCTGGGCTTTGTGGGGCCCTCTATGGAGAGGTGGAGCCCAGGGTCAGCAGCCTGCACTGGCAGAGCCCTCAGATCCACTTGGAGCCTGGGTGCCACCTCCCTGACAGGCAGTCTGTTCCTGTCCTGTGGCAGCCTCCTGCCTGGGGCCACCTCTGCCCCCCTTTGTTGCTGAGTCAGGATTTTCAGGTTTCCAGGGCCATCTTCCTCCCCACTTTTGAGGGCACAGATGGAGCTTCCCTGCCTGGTCCTCCTGCTGTGCATGGGATGGGCACCTGCATGGAATGTGCTGCTGTTTATGTGAGTGCAGCCCCAGGGGCCCCACAGCAGCCCTGTGAAGATGTGCATTCTAGTGTGTCAGGGAGCACTCCTAGTACACACACACCCCCGTGCAAGTCTATCTGCAGCCCTGGGTCTGCCCTGCTGCAGTGGCACATCCCTTTGCATCCTCAGACTCGGTGTGTCTTAAACCAAACCCATTGTCTGCTCCCTCCAAAGCCAGCAATCCCTGAAGGCCCCTCCGCTGGCAAGCTGAGGGGAGGCTAAGGCTGTCCCTCTCTGAGCCTCTGCTGCTGTTACCCTGCCCAAAACTGATGGTGCTGATCATCTTCCAGGCCCAAGGTTTGTCGGTGATAAGGCCAGGGATGACTCAGAAGGTTTGCACGGTTCTGTATCAGCAGTCCCAGAGTGAATCTCCAGGGCCACAGAATGCAGCCAACAGGGTCGACTGAGCCCGCACCCTGCCCTCATCCCTGGCTGACACCAGGGTAAAGTGAGGATTGTTTGCTTTTTGCTTCCACTCCATGGGCTAAGGGACCGATGGGGTTTTGCTTGTAGTTCACACAATGAAGTTGAACCTCCCTCGACAAACACCTCTGGTGTGTTTTCAATCGGGGGATGGGTCAGGGGGTCGGCTATGGTGCAAAGTGAGCTCATGTGGACTGAAGACCAGCTGTCCCTGAGCACTGCTGGGGAGGGGGTGCGGAAGGCACGGGCCTGGAAGGCCGCCTGCTGTGTGCCCACCTCCACTGGCTGGGCTGGAGAGTAAACCCTGTCAAAACACCGCTCCTGCTTAGCAGGCCTGACTCGCGCTTCCTGGAACGACATCGCTAATTGAGAAGTGAGTCATCCAGGATCTAGCTCGTAGTAATACCGGGGAGCCGGCTGCCATCACAATGACCCCAAACCCAGCCTGCCACAGCCACTGGGGGCTCCCTGGGGACAGGCAGGTGGGGGGCCAGTGTCTGAGGTGCTTGCCTTTGCCCTGCAGGCAGCCAGTGGGGAGAGGTCTGGGTGGATGCCTGGGATCCTGTCGAGGACAGCCCAGAAGCTCACCTCAGGGCCACCTCCCACTGGCTGCAAAGGCTCCTTCCTCAGGTGGCAGTGTCACTCTGCCAGGTCATCTCCCCTCAGGGGCCTCCTGGCTCCAGACCAGCCAGCCAGGCCATCTTAGGGCATCTGTCCCTGCCGCCCTGTGCCCAGCCCTCTGGACATCCTGGTCCCCTGCTGCGCCTCAGCCTGGGTCGAGCTGCCTCCACCCTGGTGAGCCCCGACCTGCCACTGCCACTGTCGCAGGACTCAGGCCATGTTCCAGATCCCTGAGGGGCTGTGGCCTAAACACATGGTTTGATTGAAGCAGGGCCTTCTCTTCTGGGCACCTCAAGGGTGCCCAGGCCTGGCTCCGCACTCCCCCACCCCCCTGCTATGAGCAAACCCAAGGCCTGCTCACCCTGTAGCTTCAGTGCATTTTCCTGCACTTGTATCTGGACCTACCTCCCTTGGTGTGAGAGATCCAGCAACAGGCTGGCGGTGGGCATGAAGACAGATCCCAACACCTCTGCTTCCCACCCGGAAGCTCTCCTGTCCAGGCCCATCTCTCCCGGGGAGGGGGCACTTGGGGGCACCCAGGGAGGGGTGAGGGAGAGCTGGGGACACAGGTGGGAATGGCTTAGGGGGTGGGACTCTGCTGCATCCCAGCTTTGCCTCTGGGCAGATCCTCTTGGGGTGCAGGAGGTGTCCAGTGGCAGAAGGGTGGCTGGGCAGCTCCTCTCAGGGGCCAGGGTGAGGCTCGGGCATGGGGCTCTGGGTGGAGACAGGTGGATGCTGTTGGCACTGTGGAGGTGCACGTAAATGTTCAAGGCATCAAGGGGGCCTCTCTTCCCCCACTGGGGAGACCTCACAGGCCCCAGAAAGTATGCACTTTCTGGGTGTTAGGGACTGAGACAGAGCCCGAGAGCCTACTAGGACCTCCTTTCTCTGTCCCTTGCAGGCGCCAGGTGTGTGCCAGAGGGAGGGCTGAGCCAGGCCGGTGGGCACGGCCATCTTCTCACACCTCCCCTTGTGCCCCCAGAGGGCACATCCACCGTCCCCAACCCGGGCCCCCAGCACAGCACTCAGGCCCCCAGCACAGCGCCCAGGCTCCCTAGCACAGCGCCTAGGCCCTCCCCAGCACACCATCCAAGCCCCAAGCACAGCACCCAGGCCCCCAGTGCAGCGCCCAGGCCATCGAAGGGCTGCCGAATGGTTTTCTGGAACAACAAGCAGGATGGAGGAGCTGTAGAGATGGGGTGTGCAGTGACTTCTCAGGACACCGGATCCGCCTGCCTTGTCTTCAAGCCTTGAACTCCAAGCGAGAGGTGCCAGTTAATACCATCCGGGGGGCTCTCCCACTGTCATTGCTACCAGCCCAGGACCCACTGTTTCTCTCTCCCAAGAGAGTTTTCACCTGATGTTTCGGAAAATCATACCAGTATTATGTCAATGAACATCTCTGAGTTAACTTATTCAGTTTTAAAAATCCATCAGATAGCAAGAGTCTCCCTGGCCTGGTCAACCTGAAAACAGGTCCACTCAGAGCTGTGTTAAGGTCGATGGTGTGATATTAGGAATTATCAGAATTACGTTGGGAGAGAAACTAGTTTGTTGTCTTTTCATTATCTGATGCATATTTGATTTTATTAAGTCAAATTAAAGCAAGTTGTTCTGAAGCATGCTCATAGCTCAGAGCCTCCGGGTTTCATTTTTGGGGGAGATTTGGGCATTTTCTGGAGTGCTTTCATGTTAGGATTTCCCGCAGTTAGGATGCTAATGACTCTGAACCTGGCTTAAATGCTGCTCGGACTCACACGAGTGGCCTCTCTTTCAAAAAGTCACTTCAGCTCTCTTTTTAAATTATTTCTCTCTTGTAGTATTCCATTACCTGATAGCACTTCCCCGAATATAGCTAAATACCATTAATGGATTGTATAGGACTCGTGTTAATTACTTGGTGATAATTTATGTTCCTTGTTTCCTGCACCCTGCTGCTGCAGGCTCCTGGAGCTGGAGAGGCCAGCGCTCCCTGCATGTGTCTTCCAAGAAGGCAGGAGCGTCCAGAGGAGAGGCTCTCTCTCCCCTTCTGGGAGGGACATCTGGACGCTGGATGGGATGTGGTTCATGTGGTTGAGCACGTCCGAGTTGTGGAAACCCTGTACGTACATGGTGAGGCAGATGCGGTTGCCCTGGAATGCTGGTTGGCCCACACGGACAGGATTCTGGGCAGTTAATGCTCTACAGACCCGGGGCCAGAGCGGATGTGGATTAACGAATTTGGGAAGGTTTCAGCAGCCCACGGCCCAGCGACGTGAGCTCTCAAACTGAGAACAGCGCAGCATGTCACCATAAGCCTCTCGGACACTGGTGTGGGTAGCCAGAGGCTTCCAAGTCTGACTCGGCACCTTTTCGTATTTCGAGACATGGGCCACTGTTCCATTACAAACCGAGAGCCTCTTTAAAAAGACTATGCTGTGATCAAAATTAGTGTTTCATTGAAAATAGAAGTGTGTTTGCTGAAGGTGGTCATTCTTTGGCCTGTTTTTCTTCCGTCTTTATTTTGAGGGTCCCAGATGAAAAGGGAAGTGTGGGGCACTGTCCTTGCAGTGATGTCAGACAACACTCACGTCACCACCAGCTCCTTGGGCATTGGATGGCTTCCGTCTGTTGCACCTGGGAAGTCCCCACTATACACCATCCCCATCCCCCCATCCACCACCCCCATCCCCCCATATGCCACCCCCATCCCCCCATATGCCACCCCCATCCCCCCATATGCCAGTGCCACGTGGCCTCGAGGGTGTGGGGCAGCAAGCTTGAGGTTGTCACCCACACAGCCCTGTGGGTTCTGCAAGCCAGGCCTGGGACCTTCCTCAGAGCATCACATCACACCCCCGAACCTGACACCCAGTTACTCACTCCAGCAGTGGGGCAAGGTGCTTCTGAGAAACAAAGGAGCAAGATTTGGCACCACTGAGCACTGAATGGGTGTGCACCAGCCGGGAGAGAACCACGTGTTGGGGGTGGTGAGCTGGCCAGCAGGTGACTGGGCTGACCCTTGGCTCAGGCTCCCTGAGCTGCAGGTGGCAAGGCCTGTACCTGGCTGAGCTGGCTGAGAAGCCCTCGAGCCCCCTTCTGCCCACCTCAAACTGGCTCGGAAGGGCAGCCAGGCTGGGGCAGCTGTTCCACCTGGTGGTAGGTGTCTCCTCTGTGCTTTCAGAGCCCCACGTGGCTGGGGCAGCCGGAGGGGCCACTGAGCCCCGGGCTTTGTGTGGAGAAGGACAGAGGGGTGAATGCAGCCAGGGTCACGGGCTCCCAGCATCTCTCAATGCAGCTAGAAGGGCCCAGGAGTGTCTACAGGCTAGGAAGGTGCAAAGTGGTACTAAGATCGTTGACTTTACCTTAAACATCTCACCAAGGAGTACGTTTGCACGGCGGAGCAGTTTATCTTTCTATGGCGTCGTTACCATTTGGAAGTGGCACCTATGGAAGTGCTCACCCCACGAGTTCCCCTGCAGAGCGTGTCCCTGCCTGGCCGAGTATCGGGGATGCAGGTGCTGCGTGTAAGTCCTCGGAGAGACACCCCACCCCGCCATGGAGTTCTTGGGGTGGCTTGAGCAGGGCGGCTGCTGCACAGGGAAACATTGGCTCCGTGGAGTTAGAGGAGCCGGCGGCCACCAGCGGGCTGCAGCCCTGAGCTTGGTGTGACCAGACCTTTGGGATCAGAGGTTCCCTCCTGGAGTGGTGCCGGCTCAATGCGTTCTCTGGTTAGGATTCATATGGCCATAGCGTGGAGGTTGCTGGGCAGGCCCAGGGGTAGCTCGTGCTGGCCGGGGCCGGGGAGCTCTCCCCAGAGAACTCCCCAGTCTTCTACTCAAGGTCCTTTGGCTCAACATGAGGGAGCAGCCCGTGTGTTAGGAGGCACCGTGCCTGAGCTCCTCTTGTCCAGCCTCAAGGAAGGTGTTGCCGTTATCCGTTCACCAGGAGGAACTGTGAGCTCCTTCAGAAAGAGGGGACTCCTGTTCTCCAGTCCCCAGGCTGGGCGTCCTGCACCTGCACTCAGCGTGGGAGCCTGCCTGTGGCAGGGGTGAGGCTTGCCCATGGTCACAGCCTCTGCGTGTGCCAGGTCAGAGGTCTGCACAGAGCAGGCCCTGGACGCACGTCAGTACAGATTAACTGAAGTTGCCAGTTAGACGTCTACACTTGAGTACGAGTGGGGATCTGAGGCTGATTTGGCTGACAAGGGGGTGGTGTGAGGAGACAGAACGTCTTGTCCCATTCGACCCTGACCTTGAAGACTAGCTATAGGGGGTTTCTACCTGCATGGTGCAAGGGTCTTTAGCAACTGTCTAATCGCCTAACTTCGTATGAGGCGACTGAGCTCCCTCCAGGCCTGCAGTGTCCTGTGGTTGACTCCTTGTCCTGGGGTTCCAGCTGTCCCCAACTTAAGTGGCTGGGGGTCCCCCTCCGGGACTCTGGCCTCTGCTCCCAGGTCGAGCCTTCACAGCTCTCACATTCTGGCGGCATCCCATGCTCAAGATGCTTTGGTGATAGGGCCGGATGTGATGCCAGAGAGACGTGCACTGTCAGTCACCCTGCCGAGGCTCTGGGGCCTGACGCCGGCCAGGCATGCCCATCCCAGTGGGGCATTTTTGGAAAGGTGTGTCGGTGTGTGCTGGCATCAGCGTCCCCTTAGCCACCACCCTCGTGGATCAGCCGTCAGCCAAGCCCTGCACACACACGGTCCATTTTCTTCCCTTGAATACCCACGATGACTCTGAGGGAAGGTAAGGAGCCTGTCCTGGCCCCTCCCCGGGGGTGGGCAGAGCAGGACCGGGAGGCCTCAGCCTGTGCTCCTGACCACAGGGGGTCAAGTTCCCCAGCCGCTGGTCCTCCAGGGTCCTGGGGGCTCACTGCTGGCCTCCGCAAGCCCAGGCTGAGACACACACTGGGCTCCCGGGGCTGGTCTCTGCCTCGCTCGTCCATCAGAAAAATTCCCTGAGCACCTTCCCAGGGCCAGATAGAAGCACATTCCCGAGAAGTCCAACCTACAGCCTTCTTCTGGGGCCCACAGCCAGGCCATGGTGAGGGACAGAGCGCAGGGGGCTTGGGAGGCCCTGACACCCTCAGAGGAGACTTCTTCTAGGATGTGTGGCCCACGTTGGGAGTAGCTGGCTCTGCAGGACACAGCCAGGGACGTCCCAGGCCCCCACGCTGAGAGGGGCAGCCGGCTCGCTGACTCCAGGGCCCCCACCTGGCACCAGGGCTGGGGGGCTGGGAGCGGGAGGAGGACCACTCACAGAGGGGCGGTGGGGCTGGTGCTGTGGGAGGTGTGAGCTGGGGGTCCTCGGAGCTCCCCCCATCCCAGGCAGCCCGGGAACAAAACCACCTCCCTGCCCCGCGGAAGCCGCCACTCCCTTGGAAGTTGCGTAGCTCTTGGAGACATGTCATCGAGGTGCTTTTCTCTCTCTCTTCCTTGCTTCTCAATTTCAAAATATATGTTTGTTGTGGAATGTGTGGAACATACTGAAAAATCACACAAGAAAATGAAGTCATTTGTACTTTATCGCAGAGATAACCCAGGGCAGCGTTCTGGAGTTTTGTGCTCCCAGAGCCTTCTCTCGGGTGCCTGTGTTTTCAAGAAATTGGGATCGTACTGCTTTGCAAAGATTCTTTTTAAATCCACCGTGTGCAAGGAGGCTCCTCCTGTGACTCCCGGGAATGGTGCAGGGCAGGATCGGGTCCGGAGCGGAAGGCCTCCGGGGTGCCGCCCAGTCATCATTTGAGGGAGTCCCATCACATTCTTCTCCTCGCAGGAGGGTGGCATGGTGAGGTGCGAGAGTCTGGGCATCTAGCTGTGTGGCATTTGCCACTCGTTGGTCAGACTTTCTCAGGTTTATTGTTTGGGAGGAAAAGACAGAATTGCATAGTCTGCTGGCTGAGTAGGGTGCGGCTGAGGGAGGGAGCAGGTACCATTTCAAGGCACAGGTGCCGCCTGTTCTGGGTGACCCGCATCACCACCCTGGCAGGACACTGAAGGTGCAGGTAGCGCTTGGCAGGAAGTGGCTGAGGTTGTTTTGGGGGCTTAACTCAGTGCAAGTGGTTTGTCCCAGTGTCTTGGTATGGCTCCCTGAACTCAGAGACTCCTGCGGGCGATCAGCTGCAGGACAGGGTGGGGTGGAGGGGCTGTACCAGGGCGGCTTCAGCGTCCTTGGGTGCCTCCCACACACCCGCTACCCTGAGCCTCCTCTGACCTCCGCGGTGTGGAGCTTCCTGGGCAGTGTGGCCATGAGTGGGCACTGTCCCCCGCCGGTATATCTGTCGCAGGCCCAGCTGGAACCCTGGACGCTGGCCGGTCTGGTGAGGCAGGTCAGAGTCTCCAGGCAGACGGGTGCCCTGGCCCTCAGGAGGAAGGACTGCAGACCCCAATTGCTGCAGGGTCTCCATGGGGGACATTTCGGGGGCTTTCTTAGGTCAGAGCAGAAACTTACCTCTAACCCTGTCTGCTTTTTACACAGAACTCTCCATCTGACTCCATCACCATAACAAGTCACAGTTGCGGTTTATGGAGAGGCTGCCCCGTGCTGGGCACCACGCTGGCTTGCATTGTCTGTCTTTGGTGTTGACCCAGTTGCATCTGGAATGCCCTTATGCTCAAGAATCCCTCATCTACACAAAAGTCCTCAGCAAAGAGGACATTTCTTAAGCCACTGCTTGGTACAGGCAGGGGCCAGGAACTCTACAAACGTTACCACATTGACTTTCCCAGTGGGAGGCAGGCAATATGATCTTTTTAGAAGAAGATACACAGGGTCACAGTGGTACCCTCTCATATTAGGTGGGGCCAAGATTTGAACACAGGTCTCCTGGGCTCTGGATCTTGCCATTAAACTGTGTGCAATGCCTCCTGCCCCAGTGGGGTGTGGAGCTGGATGCCAGCCGGGGCACTGCCACCCTCTGCATCCATGCTGCTGTGTCCAGGGTGAGCCTGCACCTCGGAGAAGCCTTGGGCAGTTGGCAGCATTATCTTGGCTTGGCGGGAAACTGAGGCTGGGAACGGCGGGCACTGGCCCAGGCTCAGCTAGCAAGTGGGTGGGGGCCTGACTGGACCCCAGAGCTGCCTCCCTGAGAGCTGCGGACCTGGCGTCCAGAGGGCGGGGGGGCAGGGCTCCGGCGACAGACAGCCGGTGGGGTGGCTGCTGCTGCTGCCTGCAGAGGGCTTCAAGGCCCTTCTGGGTCCTGGTACTCAACCCATGGGCTTCCCAGGACAGCTCACTGCACTGGCTCTGCCATTGGTGTTTTGTCTCCCTTTTATTTTTAATTGACACATAATAATTGTACATATTTATGGGGTAAAGAGTGATGTTTTGATATTTGTGTACAATGTGTAATGCTCAGATCAGAGTATCTGGCATACCATCACCTCGAATATTTATTGTTTCTTTGTGTTGGGAACATTCAAAATCTTTCTCTCTTCCAGCTTTTGAACATAGACGATAAATTATTGTTAACTCTGTGCACCCTACAGTGCTGCAGAGCCCTAGCATGTATTCCTCCTGTCTGTTGGGCCGGTTAACCGACTTCTCCCTGCCTTCCCTACCCCGTCCTTCCCAGCCCCTGGGAGCCACAGTTCCACGCTCCACTTAGGAGCTCCGTTCTTCGTAGCTCCCACACCTCAGTGAGATCGTGGGGTGTTTGTCTTTCTATGCCTGGCTTATTTCACTTAACGTAATGCCCTGCAGTTCCATCCATGTTGTTGCAAATGACAGGGTTTCATTCTTCTTTATGGCTGAATAGCATTCCACTGTGTATGTGCCACATTTTCTTTATCCGTCCACCCACTGATGGACCTTGGCTACTGTGAATAGTGCTGCCATCAACATGGAGTTGCAGATGTCTCTTCGACATACTGATTTCCTTTCCTTTGGATACGTGCCCCGCAGTGGGACTGCTGTTTCATATGCTGGTTCTACTTTGGGTTTTCTGAGAAACCTCCATGCTGTTTTCCAGCGGCTGTTCTGATGTACACAGCCACCAACGGTGTGTGGGTTCAGTGTGCTGATTCCTTACCAGCATTTATTTTTTGTCTTTTTGATAATCACTGTTTTAACTGAGGTGAGATGATATCTCACTATGGTTTTGATTTGCATTTCCCTGACGGTTAGTGAGGTTGAGCACTTCAAAACACACTGAGGAAAGGACACCCTCTTTCATAGACGGTGCTGGAAAACCCGTGTCCATATGTGGAAGAAGGAAACCAGACCCCTATCACTCACTATATACAGAAATCAACTCAAAATGGATTAAGGTCTTAAATGTAAGACCCCAAACTATAAAGCTACTAGAAGGTAAGGTAGGGGAAACACTTCATGACGTTGGTCTGGGCAAAGATTTTATGGATAAGACTACAAAAACACAGGCAAGAAAAACAAAAATAGACAAATGGGACCATATCAAACTAAAAAGCTTCTTCACAGCAAAGGAAACAATCCACAGAGTGAAGAGACAGCCTATAGAATGGGAGAAAATATTTGCAAACTATTCGGCCGACAAGGGACTAATATCCAGAATATACAAGAAACTCAACAGCAGAGAAACCCAAATAATCTCATTAAAAAGTGGGCAAAGGATCTGAACAGACGTGTCTCAAAAGAAGACATACAAATGTCCACCATTGATATTTTGCTGAAATTCATATTCATTGTTTTGGAAAACAAACTTTCCATTATTATTATAGCTCTATGACTTAAATGTCAGAACAAACCTTCATTCTGCCATAATAGATTTCAGATTTGAGAGAAAATGAGTAGTGGGAATCTCCTGAGAACTGTTCTTACAGCAGTACTGTATTCTGGGGAGGGGGACCCAGCTGTGTCTTTGAGTCTTGCTGCAGCCCTTGTGAAATTTGGTATGAAGGCCTCCTCCTCCAGGAAGCTCTCCAGGCTCCCCTTCCCCATGCTCACTTGTGCTCTGAGGCCCCGGGCTGCAGGAACACCACCAGCAAAGAGGTGGGTGGTGATCTGTGTGGACTCGGAGACCCACGTCCCTGCCATTTCCCGACCCTGCCCAAGCAGGCAGATCTGGGCATTGCAGGCTTTTCTCAGACTCCCTTCCAACACCCCAAAGCACTTGGAGACTTACAGAAAGAGCTTCGGTTGTTTGCAAAATTCACTCCTTTGGGGATTTCTCACTCCTCCCCCGATCTGAGGGAGGGAGGGGCTGTGCACCCAGGTGGGTCCTGGCCCTCCTGGACATTGCTGTCGTCTGGTTTGGGGTATGGGGACATGCTCATCTGGTGACACCAAGCAATTTAGGGTTGTGTAGAGCTGGTTGTGTTCCACCGGGGAGTAGAAGTGCAGAGTCTGAGGGAGCCGAGGGGAGCAGGGGCCACCTGGGGGAGGCAGCTGGGGGGGTTCTCAGCCCTGATCACACCCCTGTCACCACCTGCTGGCAGAGAAGCGGACCAGGCCTGGACCTCTCAGGACCACACCTCTGCTGGGCGTGGTGTCTTCTGGCTCCTGCTCCTTGGCAGACTGGATCAGGTGGCTCACGCTTCGCAGGAGGGGGTGGGCAAGAGCCTCTCCTTCACCCCCTGCGCCTGTTCCCTCCCGGGACTGCACCTGCACAGAGAGACGTGGTGTGGCTCCCGAGCTGGGGGGACAGTTTGTAAGGACAGGAGCGCATCCTGCTGGAAAACATCCTCTGTCAGCGCCATGCTCCAGGGCTGCAGAAAGCTACTTCTCAATTTCCACTCTACGGACGCATTTGCCGAGGCTGAGTCAAAGCTCGGTGCTCTCTCTAATGCGCAGAGGAGTCTGCTCCCTGAGCTCTGCTCGAGGCCGCCTCCCTGTGGAATCCCTAAATGCCTGGGCTGGTGACTGTTCCTCCCTGCTGGGAGCACCACGGGGAGATTGATGTGCTGGGGGGCAGCCTGCTTCGCAGGGCACGTCTGCCCTAGTTGACACTGATGTCTGGTCTTGAACAGCCGAGTGGGCTCCCCTGACTCGTTGCAGATGCTGACGGGGCTCAGCGTGGGGAGAGGGACACTCACTGGCGTCCCTGCCCGAGGCTGGTGACCAAGGACAGAGCCGCAGGGCATACAGCACCGCAGGCTACGAGGAGACGGCCCCAGGGAAGATGGCCATGCTGCAGGCTGGGACTTGGGGAACGGGGCTGGGGACGTCACAACCCCAGTTCCCCTGTGCCCGCATCTGTGCAACCCAGAGCAGTCTGGTGGAGACACAGGCAAGGTGACGGAAGTCCCCGGCAGAGTGCCGGGTGGGAGGAGGTGGCTGCGTGTGCAGTGCCTGCCTCTGGTCCCCTCTGCTCTGTCTCACTGCCACGGCCACACCACAACAAGGAAACAGTCTCCTCCTGTTCCACTCATGGAGAGGTGGTAATTTTTAAGAAACCGTAACAAAAAACGAAAGGAAAATAACAGTCTGACATGAGGACGGTACCAAAACCTTGACCGGTTTGCAGAGCGGGGGTTGTGTGCACGAGCACGTGTGTGTGTAAGGCTGACACAGCTGCTCGGCGCATTTCTTCCCTGGCGGAGGGTTGTTCACGCTCGGAGGGCTTCCTGGGGGAGGAACGGGGTTCGGGCCCTCCGTCTTCTCAGCGCCGTCAAGCCGCCCTGCGCCGGCTGCACGACTCCACTTAACGCTCGATAGGTTCTTGGAAACTTTGACTTTAAGCAAAACGACGTACAGCAGGTCCTCGAATAACGTCATGTCCGTCAACATTGTTTCTTGTAACGGCGACGGGGAGCAGCAGCTCGGCTCGGTTGTAGTTTGTTTCGCGTGAAGTCGCGGTTCCGGGGACCCACCCGTGACGTCAGCGAGGCCTGAGGCGCCCGTGGCTCGGGGCGCCTCCCTCAGGCAGCTCCGCCGCCACCCCCAGTCGCTCTCCAGAGCTGTCTCCGGGGCGCCCGCCACACTCCCACTGTTAACCTTGGCGTGGCTGGACCCATTTCGGGCTCCAGGACCCAAGGCTTCCGGAGGCAGGTGGTCGGCCGGGCGCTAAGCAGGCAGCGGCCGAGGGGCTGGGAGCCTGGCT
Organism: Daubentonia madagascariensis; assembly: GCA_023783475.1. Lineage (NCBI taxonomy): Eukaryota > Metazoa > Chordata > Mammalia > Primates > Daubentoniidae > Daubentonia > Daubentonia madagascariensis. Next base: position 350,791 of record JAKFHU010000600.1, on the reverse strand, counting down.
GGGTCTGCCTGACCCCGGCCCCGGCCGGGGCGAGTCTGCAGGACCAGGGGGGCTGTGCGCTGCTCTCTGTCCTCTGTCAGTGGGGCCTGGGGGCGGCTACCCTCGGTCTTGTCGGTGACTCGCAGAGAAGGCCACCTCCTCTGTCTGCTCCCTTGGACAGCGCCATTCCCTGGGCCTGGAGCCAGCAGCCCTGCCCGGCCACACGGGGGGACAGTCGAGAGGGGCAGGACAGAAGGGGACTCGGCCCTCAGAGGAACTTTCCTGTGAGAGCTCAGCTCCCCAGTGAGAAGGCTCCCCCCGTCCCCGTCCTGGGGCCGAGCTCACTGAGGCCCAGAGACAGAAGCTCAGCACCTGGCTGGAGGAGGCGGCAGGTGTCAGGGACGGTTTCTGCACCCCAGGCCCCCGGCCACAGAGTCTCTGCCTGCATGTGTGTGTGCAGGCTCCAGATGAGATGAACACATGCTCCTCTGAAATTCCAAATTGCAAAATTTCATCTCAATTAATGTAAAATAAGTTTTGGGAGGTGGCAGTAGGCATTGGAAAATTAAATGACACCTTCTTGGCATCTCACATTGGTGAGAAGGCCAACTGATTACTTTTATATTACAATCCTCAGGCATTGTCAAATTGATTAATAAATTCATTGAAAACCCATGACTTCTTAATAAATTTAATTTCGGTAGTTGGGGTATGACTTTGCTATGACTTTCGAGTCTCAGCTCCCTTTGCCTGAGTGTCAACATGGGGTTAACATTCTCCTGGAGGTGGCCACAAGCTCTCGTCCTTTAGGAACCTGCTAGGCTTGAGGGAACGTTTCTCTGAGTTACGTCTCTGAGGACGTGGTCTTAAGCATCCTGAGGCAACGTGGAATGGGCCCTGTGGATTCTCTATGGCTGGCTTCTGTGTGGGCAGAGTGTAGAGCCTTCAGGGCCAGCCCCCAACCCTGTTAGCAAGGTGCCCTGTGCCAGTTGGGAACCACCAGCCTAGGCTACAGGGAACTACTGAAATTGAGCACAAAACATAGCTCTGAGGTTCCTGGCAGACAAGGCAAAAAGGGAAAATCCACTAGTCATGTGGCTGTCACGGTCCACTCATGACTGGCAGCATCTGAGACTATTGAAGCAGCACTAACGGTGCTGTCACTCCAGGATGGCACTGGGGTGGCACTTTGACAAATCATCTTCAACCTCCAAAACCATGCAGGGTATGCACTGCCATTTCCATTTTTTTGGTGAAACCACAGAGGCCCAAGGTTGGACGTGCCACGGGCCTCCCAGCCAGCATGTGGCTGGACCTCAGTTAGGAATCTTCCCACAGTAGGCAGCAGAGGCCCAAATGAGCCGGTGCGGAGCTGGCTGACACGCGAGCCCGGGGGCCAGGCAGCCCGCTGTGCCGCTCAGCAGCAGGAGACCGTGACCTCTCTTGCTGTCCTGCCGAGCCCTGCGGTGACCCTGCTCCTTGGTCATCCTCACACCGCCCCTCTCCTTGGGCACCTTGACCTCAGCCCACGGGGAGCTCCAGCGTCTTCCAGCCCCCCCAGTCCCTCGCCTGCCTTCTTACTGCTCGTCTGTTCTCCTTTGGGTCCTCCCCTCCCAAGGTGACCCCGACCTTCCCGTTGCCCGGTTCCAGGGTGTCCTGAGGCCTCGCTGTGCCCGGCGCCCCTCTCACCCAGTGCACCTTGCCCCTTCTCTTCCCGCGCGCGTCCTGCTGGGGTCCTGACTTGGGTCACCTGCTCTCCTTCTTCCAGGATGATCTCTCTTGGTCAGCCATTTCCCCATCACCCCCACCCCGCCTGTTAAGCACTGTCTTCCACTCTGAGGACTTGGAGTCTGCGCAGGAAATAGCGCACAGAATCAGGAGAGGTTCCTGGCTCCAGGTGTGGCAGGTGTCTCTGTGGGGGACGGGGAGGGCACCGGAGGGAGGGGGTCGTCCAGGGACTTTGGGATGGTGGGGGTGTGGCTGGAGCCGCACCTTGGGGTGGGGGGTCTCTCCTGGTCCCTCCCGCAAAGTCCTCAGCCAGGGCCACCTGGGGTCTCCACCAGTCTCTATGGGCAGGTGTCCCTCCTCCAGGTGGGGTGGACACCAAGGCCCCAGCCCGCCCAGCCCCTGTGCCAGCACCCTCAGCCGCCCACCACCCGCCGCTCCACGACCTCTGGCCTTGACCTCCCCATCAGCGGGCAGAGGAGAAACAAATTTGGGGAAATGGGGCCTCAACTGTGGCTTTCTGATTGGCCCGGTGACGTTCTTGCCATTAACTTTATGGCGAGACACCCAAGGACTAATTAAGCCAGATGGCGGTGGAACCCGAGTGGGGGTGCAGAGACATTTTTACATTTAAGTTGATCAGAATTAGGTGGAACGGCATATGCTCATGGAGATTAAGAATTTTTTAACTACATATTAACGGCTTTTCTTAATACTCTTCCTGGTGATCTCAGCACAATCCAACCCCTTTTGCACAGTTAATTCTTACTGTTCCTATTCTCCTGTCACCAAAATGTCGGGGCCGCTCGGTTTTGGTGTAATTTAAGCGAGTGGAATATTCATTGCAGACATCATCACCATCACCATGTGACATTAGCGGCTGAACAGGTTGGGGGACCGGCCCCCCGACTCTCATCTTGAGCTGGTGGGCCTTTTCCCGGCTGGAGCCTGGGATGCGGTGCATCCGGAAGGCCGTATCCGTGACTGTGCGCCCTCGGCCTTGTGGCTGGGCAGGGTGAGGTCAGTTTGCCCAGGACGTCTCTGGGTGCTTCTGCTCCCACGGCCTGTCGTGTCTGTGGTCAGGGGCCCAGGCTCAGAGGCGGTGGGCTCGGGTGGAGGAGCGGTCACCCGCACTGGGGCCTGTGCCTTCCAGGGTTGGCAGCTGCAGCCCCCGCCAGGCCCACGCCGGCCTCGCCTCCCGGCGACGTGTGAGGCCCCTGCCACTGTGCCGGGCCCTGTGCGGTGGGGAGGGGCCTTGGCCTCCGGGGAAGTGCACGCTTCTCGTCCGGGGCCGGTTCTCCAGGCACGGAGGGGTCTGGCTGCCTTTACTGTAAACATTTAATTTTTTGTTGAGGTGAAATTCACATGGCAAAATTAACCATTTTAAAGAGTGCGTTCCGTCAGCAGTTAGAACGTTCGGAGTGTGATGCGACCACCACCGCTGTGGAGTGCAAACATTCCCATCACCCCGTAAGAAAACCGCGTGCCCTTTAAGCAGCCCCTCCCCGGCCCCTCCTCCCAGCCCTGGAGACTCCTGGTCCCACAGACCTCTGGAAGCGCAGGCCTGGGGGACCCTTCCGGACCGGGCACGTGGACGTCTACCCGGCAGGCCTCCCTCTCCCACCCCGCAGGGAAGCCAAGGCCACTGTGTGGAGCCAGGCGGGGCTCTGGCCCGGCTGCTGCACTGCCCAGATGTGCAAGACCCTGGACAAGGCCTTCGGCCCCGGGGCCTCCCGCTCTTACTCAAAAATGGGCAGTGCTGCCAGGGGCGTTCACCGGGGCCCGTCTGCGTCCACCCAGTGCCAGCAGGTGCTCCGCAGAGGCACACACTGGTCCTACCCCTGGGCCTGGGTCCCCAGCCTCAGGCCCCTCCTGGCCGGGGCTGCCCCAGGGCAAGCCCGGTGTGCTGCCGAGGCAGACGGGGAGGGGGGAGGCAGTGCTGAGACCCGCTCCCCGGACGTCTCCCCTGCCCTGCCTCCTGCAGTTCTCCCTGCTGTCTGGGGCTGCTGGTGTGAGCCTGGGCCCGGGGGCTGTCCCAGCAGCACACTGCAACCTGACCTGGGCCCGGGGGCCTGTACTGCGCTCTGCCCGGGATGCTGGCACTCGTCTGTCCAGCACGCACACATCCGGGGCTCTGACTGCAGGCCTGGCTGGGGGCCACCGAGGTGGCGAGTCGTGTCTGGATGGAAGTGGGCCCCTCTCGTGGGGTGAGGTAGACCCCGCCCGGGCCACCCAGTCCTGCTGCTCTGACACCCCACTCCCTAAGTCCAGTGGCTGTGGTGAGGCCAGCGTGTGAGGGGCCAGGCCGCTGGCTCCCTCTCCTTCCTTCTCCCGTCTGCCTGTCCCTCCCCTCCGTCTTCTCTGGGCAGACATGTCGGGTTGGGGAGAAATTCTGGCAAAGCCCACTCTGTTTTCCTGCCCAGTGACACTCACATGTGACAGGGCGGGGACAGCCCTTGTGAAAGCCTCTTTGTTTCTTCTTGATAATTAAGAAGTAGCAGCAGGCCTCCTGGGGGGCCGGCCCCACGTCCTCTCTGGATGCTGGCCACGGTCATTGGGCTGGACAAGCGTGCCCAGCAGTTGACTTCCAGGGTGTCCTGCTGTTTCCCACAGGGGCTACCCCCTCCAACCCCCATAATCGCACCACTAGGTCCGAGAGACCATCCCATCCCTTGGGGGGGATAGGCACGGGATGTGGGCATCCAGGACTCGGGTTTGAGATGTGATTCTGCCTCCCATGCTGTGAGGGCTGGGCAGGGGACTCAGCTTCCTTGGGGCTCAGTCCTCTAATCTCTGAAATGGGGACAGTAATGCCATCCGCCTGCAGAGAGCTAGGGTGCTTCCAGGCATTGGCCCAGTAGATGCTCAGGGTCCCCAAAGCAGGGCAGGGGCGTTGTCTGAGTGATCCCAGGTCCACCTCCCCCCACCCCCCGCATGTTCATCCCGGTGCCCTCTGCTCAGCAGAGTCATACCCTCAGGAGTGAGGGCGCCTCAAATCTTCTGGAATCTCGGGTTCCCATGCAAAGACTCAGGCAGAGCCCACAGTCTCACTGCGTTACTGTCGCTGGGCTGCCCGGCACAGAGGGCCCCGAGGGGTTCCTGGTGAGACAGCTGAACCCCCCAGAGGGAAGCAGATGCCCCGGAGGACACCTGCCCTGAGGGAGGGTCCAGCCCCGGCTCCGCGGCGTCCGTCTGGAACAGGCGGTGCTCGCACTAGAAGCAGTTTTCACCGCCACGGAAACCACGGCTCAGCTTGAAGATGGGCAGAGACAGGACCAGCCCCTTCCCCACTGCAGCGCGACGAGGCGCCCCGAGAGCTGGGAGGGAGGTCCCGAGTCTGCAGTGTGTCCAGGAGGGCCCCGGGGCCTCTGCCGCTGGCCCGCCCTTGTGCAGTCAGCAGCCTTCAGTGGCTGACCCCAAGCAGAGAGCTATAGGGTAGTTTAAATTTGAAAATTAACATGGAATCAAAAGAGACAGAGTAATTTTTCATTCTGCTTGAAAGGTTATTTGCTTTCCCAACTGATGCTTAGTGTACTGATACATGATGTCAAAAGGTAAATGATTTTAAACCAGATTCAATTTAAATTTCATTACATATTTGTAGGAGATAGAGGCTCCAAGAATCCCTCGTCTTCTCTTTGAGGACCTCTCACTTTTAATAACTCTGGTGCCTAATGCCCCAATCTGTTTATTACACAATCGTGCGGCGGGGGCCGCACTCCTGAGTCAGGCTCTGTGTGTCTGTGAAGCGGGACCTGGTCTCCAGGGCTCCTGCGCTGGGGCCTCGTCCGCTTTTGGCCCCAGGTGTGCTTGGCTGTCCCAGGCGGTGCATGTGCGGTTTCACGTGCTGGGGAACCTCCTCCAGGAGAGCAGACTTGGAGTGGGGCATCCTGGGGCTGCCAGACAAGAGGGAGGCTCGGGTAGGTGGGGTGGAAGCAGCTCCAGACCCGGGATCAGGAGCATTTGGGTCCAAACACGGTATGGCACCGGGCAGAGCCTGTGTGCTTCATGAGCAGCCTGAGCAGCTTAAACCCCTTAGTCCTTTCCTTGGAGTGAAGAGAGAAGGACCCGGCCCCAAGCCTCTTTCCCGTTCTAGTCATGGCGCGACCATGTAGCAGCTGTGCAACCTTGGGCCAGTTACCCACCCTCTCTGTGCCATGGGTTTCTCACTGGGAAACAAGGACAATGACAGCATGACTCTGCTGGGTTGAAGGGGCCACCTGGAGCTTCAGAATGTGACCTTATTTGGGCATTGGGTTGTTGTGGGTGTAATTCATTAAGATGAGGTCCCACTAGAGCAGGTGGACCCCAAACCAGTGACTGGTGTCCTTATAAGGTGACGTGAGAGACAGGGGGGAAAACGCCCGGTGAGGGTGGAGGCGGAGACTGGAGCAGTGCGTCCACAAGCCGGGAGGCCAAGGGTGGCCGGCACAGCAGAAGCTGGAGGAGGCAGGATCCCCCCTCAAGCCCTAGAAGGAGCCAGCTCTGCCCATGCCTTGAGTCTAGACTCCCAGCCTCCAGAACCGTGTGGAGATAAATTTCCATCACGCAAGGGGCCCGGTTTCTGGAGTTTTGTTATGGCATCCACAGGACACTAATGCCACCCTTGGGGCAGGTGTGAGGGTCTGTACAGTCCCAAGACCATGCACAGGTGTGTACAGGTGTGCTGCTTCCCTCCTGGTCCCTGGTGTGCCATCTCACCCCTTTGCCCCACGTCCACGGGCCGCCAAGGCCGGCTGTGGGGAAGGGCCGTTTCCGCGACCACCACCTGTCACTCTGGTGGGTGACGTGAGCCACTGCAACCCAAGCCTGCTGGCTGGGGATAACCTCAGGAGGAAGCGTTTAGGAAGTGGCTTCTCATGCCTGGCCTTACTCTGGGAGGGCGGGGGAAGTAGAGCCGGGAGGTCCACCACCAGGGGTGGGGAAAGACTCAGTGGTGGTCCTAAGTCATGTGAGGGGATTTTGGGGGGAGGCCAGTGTGGGCGGGGTGGGCAGAGGCTTTGGAGCAGAGCTGGGGGCAGCTTGACTTGGCCAGGGAATAGCAGGCAGGGTCAGGGTGGAGGGAGCACCGGGAGCCCCAGCCTGAGCACAGGCACAGGGTACCGGCAGACTTCCCTGATATGGCCAGAGAAGTGCTAACACGTCATTTGCCTTGTTCAGGGGTCCTGGTCTGGAAGTTTCCATAAGGACAAGCCAACTGTTGCTTGCAGACCCTGGGCTTTGGCACATCTCTCAGGCCTGGGCCGGGGGTCCCAGAGTGGGGGGTGACGCTGGGCCTGCAGTGGGGCCACGGTCCAGGCAGGTGAAGTCCTGGAAGAGGCCTGGAGGGTGGATTTCAGTGTGCCTGTGCTCAAAAACTGTCTGTCTGTAGGGGGGATGTGTGTGTGGGTGGACGGAATTTTCTTTGGAAATTAATTGCCTGGTGAATTCTTCCCACTGCAGCCATAACAGTGCAGGATCAGGGCTTTTGGGAGGGCTGTGAGTGGCCTTCCCCCGGCCCGTTCCACCGGTTACGCCTTGTCATCGTTCCTCTGGCTTTATTCACCAGCAGGATGTTGCTCTCAAATGCACATCTGGGCACTTTTAAAAAGTAATGTCAGTGCATTCGAGGAACACTTCTCCCCGATTTGGGTTTGTTTTATTTTGCAGCATGCAACAGTGGGGAATGGGAGGGCCCAGATCACAGCCCCCGGCTGGGCTTGCAGACGCTCCCTTGCCAGCCCGCCTGGGTCTGACTCCAGCTCTCCCCTGCACCCACCTCGGTACCATTGTCTCTCCTTGCTGCAACGCTAATGATATTGTTTGTTCTTGGTGCCACACAAAAAAAGCACAAGATAATCACCCAGGCATTAGTCATCATTAAGCTGGTGATAAAAACAGAAAAGTCCTAAAGCGCTGTTTCCAGGATGGGCGTCGTGTCTGCGATGAATGGTGTTTATTACAAGTGTGGGGTTTCAGGGATCCATCACGGCCGGTGGCGCCGAGACAGAGATGCACGGCTGCAAATGGCCCGATCCATTAGGCGTAAAAGGTAAATACGGCGAGAAGGTTAAATTGCCGCCTGGAATTACCTGTCTTTATTGGATTTGTCACGAAAGTGTCATATTCATTTCTGGGTGTGTCGGGTGTCCTCAGCATGGTTATCCATCCCTCATCTGCACCTGCAGACTCGGAGTTGGCCTTGGACGCCCATGGTCGTGGGACGGCTGGGAGGGGCTCCACGGGGGAGCGGGTTCTCCGTCCCTTTCTGGAGTTCACTAAACTCAGCGCAGCTCGGAGCAGACCAGGGCAGTGGGACTGGCCTCGGGGGACCAAGGCCACAGCCGGGACATGACATGCATCTGGGCTGGAACCTTTGCAAGAAACGGAGCCCGAGCCCCAGGCCAATGTGGACACTCCAGGAGGGGAGGGCGGGAGTGGAGGGGCTTACAGTGCCTTATGGTTGCCGCCATATTCACTCGGATGTCTTTGTTTGCGAGGAACAGGACACCTAACCAGCACTGGCTTAAACAGCAGGGAGGGTTTTTTCCCATGAAGAAGCCAGAGGTGGCAGCCCCAGGCTGACTGTTGGTATCCAAGCCATGGACCCTTCCACCTCTCCCTGTGTCATTTCTGGTGTCAGCGTGTGGTCTCAGGGCTGCAGGGAGCCTTGGCCACTGTGTCTGCAAGGCAGCCACAGCCACCTCTGTGGCTTTCAGCAGGCCGGCAGGGGACTTCTGGCACCCCGTCTGCTCCCAGGCACTCTTGCCCTGCCCACAGGCTGGGAGGTGGACGCAGGGCACGCCATTCCCCCGGTCTGGAGGAGGCCATGGGCAGGCCACTGGCACCGGTGTCCCCACAAGGCTGGGCTCCATCCTGCACCGTCCCGTAGTCTGCGTCCGTCCATTGGGCTGTGCCTGAGGAAACTACACGGTCATCTTCCATTTCCTGAAATTGAAGCTGCCTGGGTGAGTGACGTTAGGGACCCATCCACGAGAGGCAGTCTGAGGCTGTCCCCAAGCATCTGCCCTGGGAGGGAGCATCCTTCCCTTCGAATCCCAGGAAAAGGGAGAGGCTCTGAGAAACGGAAAGGGAGGGGAGGCTCCCCGCATACCCAGCTGGTTTGCAGTTGCCTTGGGCTTTGTGACCGCAAGACCCGGAGGGTCGCTGGGGCCCGTGGGTGGAAGTTCAGAGAGTCGACTGTAAGTCAGCCCCAGGAGCGAGTGTGGCCTGCAGCAGGAATCGTCCAGGCCTGGCCTGTCCCTGTGCGACTCTGGCCAGGAAGCCTCCCTGCAGGGCCCCCGGTGCCAAGTTGCCGTGCGTCCGCTGTCCATCGTGTCCCAGGCTCCAGGAGGAGACAACGAGGGTGCCGAGCACAGAGGGAAGACACCTCCTTGGGAAAGCAGGAACAGCCTGAGGTGGCTCCGGCAGCTGGAGCTCGCCAGAGAGGGCTGTCTGTATGTTGTCCCTTCCCAGCACGAGACCCAGAGCCTGGCAGGTCATAGTGGATGACTGCTAGGGCTGGACAGGCCACAGCCTGGGAGCCGCTGATGCCCGTGCTGAGGGTTCCCACTCACTGGTTCCCATCCCTTCCTCTGAAGCTTGTGCGTGGAACTCTCCAATGCCTGCTGTAACCCAGGCTGAGCTCTCCACCTGACACAGGCTCCAAGATGTCCTGGCCCTTGGATGCTGCCAAGAAAGTGGGCACATTAGCATGCTTGGTTTCCACACCTGCTGGCCTTGCTATGGGGTGGCCTCATCCGCTAGCCATCATGGGACAGCCTTGTTCCTGCTCCAGGCTGGACAGCAAGACTGGGGGTGTGCAGGACTCCACCAGGGCCTGGTCCACGTGTAGCCCCTCTGTGGCCAGTCACAGAGCCAGCAGACTCTCCTGGACCCTCCCATGTGGCCGGCTGACAGCGCTGGGCTGGGATATGGGGTGAATCAGTTACTTCTTGGCTCTCTCTGCTCCTAGAAGCCTCGTGAGCTGTCCCTGGCCCTGGGCTCTGCCCTCACCGAGGTGGGACTGCATCCTGGTGCTGCTCTCTAGGCCTTGGCCCGGGCTCTCATGTGCCAGGGCAGCTGCCTGTGACTGCCCACTGCCCCTCTGTGCCCAGCTCTGGCCGGGGTCTGCAGGCTGCACGAGGAGGGTGTCCAGGGGGCCCAGGAAAGAGCCCACCCCAGCCAGCCCTGTCCCTGGGCAGCCCAGATAGGCTGCAGTGGGAAGGCTGGCCCAGCAGCTGAGGAAGGGCCGGCTGAGGCGGAGGGAGGGCCGGGCTGGGTGTGGACACGGGGTCCTCCCCACAGAGGGGCAGCCCGGGAGAAGAGTCCTGGGACGCAGGCGGCCGGCTCTGGCCTCTGAAGAGGCCACCCAGACGTGGTGCCTGCAGCGCCCGCTCTGCTCCCAGCCTGCCCCGCGGCTGCCGGAGCCTCTGATGCAGGTCAGAGGGTGAGCGCCGGTGGGAAGACGACACCACACGGCCTCCCCGTTTTGTCTTGCCACCGATCTTATTTTGGGCCATTATTACTGCCTTTTCAGGAATTTCTCTGTGTCCCTTCATCTAGCCAGCTTTCCTTTCTGCCGCCGACAGCTGCCTGGCTCTGACGCTGACCTTGGGGCACCGAGCTCTGCGTGCCGCAGGATGTCGTCTCTAAAGCTTGTCCGGTTTCAGCCACGTGGGGGGCTGATGGGAGGGTCTGCCGGGCTGTGCCTTTGGCGATTTGAGTGAAGAGAAAGCTCCCCTTCCAGCCCATGTGAGCTGGAGGTCCGTGCCGACCGCCGGGACGGAGAGGCCACCTGCCCTGTGTGTCCGAGGCCACAGTGGGGAGCAGAGCAGTGGGCCTGGAAGCCCAGGCTTGCACGCCCGTCTGGACACGCAAGTTGAAATAAGACATCATCAGCCTCCACGCAGCTTCTGAGCATTTGCAGCCTGAGGTGCTGAAGAGGCGTCGGCTCCCCAGAACACGCCGGATGGCTGGCAGCTGGCACCTTGCGCCCACACCTCACCCTTCCGGGGCCCTGACGGTGGCGCTTGGTTAATTCTACGTGCAGGATCCGGCCCTGGTGCACAAGCCGCCTTGCCAAGGACGCCCGGGTGAGTCACTGCCCCCTCCCGTGGGCAAGGACCCTGGGACCCTGCACTGAGCGCCCCTGGAGCAAGCAAGCGGGCGGCCTGAACGTGGTGTTCACTTGCACTGGGAGTCTCCTCCCTGCCAGTCTGGAAAGAGCCTCCCTCTACTGGCGAGAACTTCTGACCAGAGGGCATTTCCATGTGCCCCTGGCTCCCCTGCCCTCCTCAGGCCAGCTCCAGCCAGGCAGGCGCTCCCTGCCATGTCCTCACCTGCACAGCCAGCAGGGAGCTCCTTCTGACTCCCCTGACTGCTCACACCTTCTCCCTCTGACTCTGACCTTCCTGCCTCCACCCGCAAGGGCCCTTGTGATGACATTTAGGGCCCACCCAGCAACCCGGGGTCACCTCCCTCTCAAGTCCCTTAACCTAGTCACATCTGCAGAGTCTCTTGTTCCATGTAAGGTGACACATCACAAGTTCCAAAGATCATGATGTGAACTTGGGGGCACTGCACAGCCTGGCACAGGCACCCAGGGGTGGGGGCTCCACCTCAGGCAGACCCTCTTGGGATCAGGAAGCAGCGTGGAGCCCTCAACAGGGGGCTCTCGGAGGCTCTGGGGGCTCTTCCTGCACTGTCAGGGCCTGTCCCCACCCTCCGTGCTGGAGTCTGCGTCCCTAGTGCTGGTTCTCCTGGCAGCTCCATCCTCCTCCCCACTGGATGTGCTGCTCCGCAGCCCAGGTGCACTTCAGCCTCAGCAGTCCCCGAGTGTGAGTGTGCACAGAATCCCCGGGGGTTGCACAAGTGCAGGTCTCTGGGCCCCACCCCAGGGTTTCTGGTTCAGTGGGTCAGGGCTGGGGCCCAAGAATCTGCGTTTCTAACACATTCCTGGGGTGCTGAGGCTGCTGGCCCTGGAGCCCCACCTGGAGAAGCCCTGCTCTACCTGAACCCTCCTGTTCTTCCCACTGCCTCCTAAGCCTCTGCAGATGCTTGGCCACACGAGTGGCTTACTCCTGCCTTAAGTGCCCCAGGCTGTGGACAAGCTGCCCGAGAGCGCTCTCATTGCTGTTGAGCACTGCCTCCCGGGTCACTGTTGGGCTGGATAAGGGCACTTGGAGAGTGCATGGCTGGGCACTGGCCTCTGCAGGTGTCAGGGACCTTATACCAAGCATTTCCTGTCCTGGTCACAGTCACCTCTGAGGTGAGCCACTCACCTACTTTATAGATGGGGAAACTGAGGCACACATACATGTGGGCTTGCCTGGGTGCTGCTGGTGTGAAGGGGACGTGCAGGGACTGGAACCCCGTCTGGCCTCCTTGCTCTATCCACCCTACTTTCCCTCCCCCCTGGACTGTGTGTGACATCCCTAGCTGGGGCTGTGTTGTCTGTGCCTTTGAGGAGGTCCCATGCACCCTGGCCGGGAGCCGAGGGAGCTCCCGCCTGCAGGGGCCCTCCTCGAGTGTGTGTCCTTGGCTGACTCCAAAACCCTTCTCGGCAGGCCGAGTGGGGGCAGGTGCTGCAGCCAAGCCTGGTGGAGCTGCTGCCCCCAGCACATCTGTGTGCTGGCCACCCACAGCCCCCGAGCCCTCGAGCCCTCAGAGTCCCTGGTCCTGCAGCCTTTGTCCTGGGAGAGGCAGGGGCTTCTGAGTGCCACTGTCTCTCTCCCAGTTAACTCTGTGTGTGCCGGCTTCACAGATGGCCACACGGGTGGCGGTGGCACCGGAGGTCTTGTGGGCAGATCTCATGGTGACCTCCTTCCTGGTCCTTATGAGAAGAGACAATGTCCCATGAATGCACTTGCGTGTTGATCACGCTGCCATTATGTATCGCAGAGTTTTCATCACGAGAAGAATGAGAAAATCATGTTGGTATATACTGAATAGATTTAAAAAGATTGCAGGATGGCACTTTCATTGGAAGAGGGGAATTAGTTTAAAAATATGCTGTCAAAATATGTTGTTCTAAATGCTGAGTTGATGGTTCTTTTGTTTTGCTTTGTTTCTTGAATGTGTCATTAGAAAAAATTAACAATGACATCAACTGTGAGATGGGGACTGCAGCTCCTCTGAAAAGGAGATGTTGAGTTGTCTTTGTGATTCTTTAGAATGAATCTTTCGCTTTAAATGTTGTGTCTCTCATTATGAGGCCCAGCATAGCGTTTTTTTCCTGTCTTGTGAAAGTCAGATGTGTGCATATGGAGAAAGCAGACATGAGGTGTTGCAAAGTGACAGCCCAGCCCAGCGCTCGGGGCAGGGTCTGCAGCGGCCTCCCTGGGGACCTGGGGACCAGACTTGCTGTCCACCCTCTGGGAGTGAGTCTCCAGGATGTCAGAGTTAGAGGCTACCCCGTGTGGGGCTGGGGGCTCCGCCGTGACCGGGGAGCTCACTCCCTCCAGCTGGCCGGCGCTTCCTCTGTAAAATGTCAAGCCCCGTGCAGAGCCCAACTGCAGCCCTAGCGTGGGATGGTTCCCACAGATGCGTGTTTGTCTGATTTCTCCCTGTGCCTGGTGTCACTTTCTACGTTTTCTGAGTGAATGAGCAGCTAGGGCATGGCCTTTCACCAGCAGACCTCCGTGTCAGCCCAGCTCCTGGGAGCAGCTGAGGCAAGGCCCTAGGGCACCTCTCCACCGGGAGGGGTGAGGCCAGGGTGGCAGGGGTGGGGAAACGGGGCAGTGGACGCAGGGAGTGGGCTCCTAAATGGTCGTAGCTTCCCAGAGACAGCCAGTTGCTCACCCTGTGGGAGGCTTCCAGGAAGAATGTTCAGGGAAAAATGCCTTTGAAAGTTCTTGGACAGAAAGACAGGGAGGGGATTTACTTTCCAGGGTCCTTCTGTCCCTCCTCGGGCCAGGTCTGCCTGGGAGGGAGGTCGCGCCCCACATCTCCTGCCCCGCCATCTGGCCGCAGAGGCCCTCTGGGGAGCCGCGTCACACCCAGGCCAAAGTGGCACCCGGGCTCTGGCTGGTCGCTCCCTGGCTCAAACCCTCCTGGGGTTAGTCTCTGCCCTGTGGTGGAGGGAACAGCCGAGGGCCCCAGATGGAGGCCTGCAGGTCAGAGGGAGGCACTTGAGATGCTCCGTGTGCTGTGCCCTTTGGGTGGAGCCTGGTGGAGGCATCATTCCCATGTGGGCAGTCGGGGGTCTGACAGCTCCTTCGCAGACACACTCCTGCCAGCTTGGAGACTTGCTTCTGCTGCGTTTCTTACCATCTCTGAAACTGGGACTGTCTTATGGCTCATGGTGCGGGCACCAGGCAGATGCATTGGGGGGTGGGCAGAGCTGGCACAGTGGCCTGGGCACCAGCAGCGAGGGGCCCACCTGCATGCATTGTCCCTCTCCTCACTGGGACCCTGAGATAGGCTCTGATGACAATTGTGATGTTGGTTCTCAGACAAGAACATGGAGGCTCAGAGATGCTCGAAAGCCACGTTGCAAGCCTGGTACCCAACAAGCCATGAGTGGATTTAGATGGCAGTGTGTGTGGGGGGCTGCCGGGGGCTGCTGCAGAGTTGGGGTCCTGCTCATACCAAGGGTGGTCTTCCTCTCTGGGGAGCCCAGGGCCACAGACCAAGGGCCTGGGCCACCTGTGTCATGGCCTCAGGCCGGGCAGCTTACCAGGCAACTGGGTAGTTTGTGTGATTTACTGTTTGATGCTTTAGGCCAGTAAAGGTATGTTCCGAGTCTGATTACAGGTCGGCTCTGCGGAAAGAGCCAGGCGTGCTTGAGAGAGCAGAGCGGCCCTGGAGTGCGGCCCAGACCTGGGGTCGACCTCACTCGGCAGACGCGCCATGAACGCGGGAAAAGCAGGTCCACACACGTGCTGGGGCTTCTGTCCTGGGACCCTGCTCTGGGAGGCACAGTCTCAGGGAGACAGTGAGGTGACATTCTAGGCAAAGGCCCAGCCTGGGCAAAGGCTCGGGTGGGCAGGTCACATGGGGCACGGGGCACTGTCCAGAGTGTGGGCTTGACCTTCAGAGCAGCAGAACCCTCTGGAGGGTCACAACAGGGCAGTGCATGCTTACACCATTCTCATTTTTAAGAGCTCACCCTGGCTCCTGCATGTCTAGGGCCTGAGTGGAGGCAGGGAGACCAAGTTAGAGGCTGTTGAGAGTATGCAGGCAGGAGATGAGGGTGTCTAGGCGGGAGGTGAGGGTGTCCAGGCAGGAAATGAGGGTGTCCAGGCAGGAATGGGGTCTTCGACCAGAGTGGACGTTGGCAGAATCCGGATTTTCCACACAGATGTGGTGATGGTTGGATGTGGGCAGGCAAGGTGCGTGGACCCGGTCCTCTTCCTCAGACCTGTGTCCTCTGCAGGGGACATGGGGTGGTGACAGCCCTCACATCCCACTGAGTCTGAAAGTGCAAGGAAGGAAGAGCTGTCCAGAGGGAGCTGGAGCACCAAGGGCGGCCCTTCTCCCGAGGGCGGGGTGCCTCTCAGACCCAGGCCCAAGTGGCCATTGGCACCCGCTGTGGCCCAGCCTTTTGGCCTCAGGGGCCATGCGGCCTGGGCCACCGTCGGTGAGGGACCCCTGGCTTCTGTAGCCGCACTCCTGCACTGGTGACCACACAGCCAGCTCGGTCGCCATGGCGATGTGAGGAGGAGACAGGGGCTCCACCTGTATTTTTGCAGAGGCTCCACCTGCCCCTCCTGTGACATCTCAGCACAGTCCTCCGACAAATGTGGCAATCAAGAGTCTTTGTGCCACCTGTCGCTGCAATGTCTTCCTGAGGAAGTGCAGGAGAAGCAAGGAGCCTGGAACCCAAAGGGTCTTGGCTGACTGGTGCAGACCCAGGCCAGGGGCCTTGGGATGGTTCAGCCCAACCTGCTGCTGTTTTACAGAGAGAAACCAAGGCTCAGAGTCGAAACCAGGGCCAGCAGCATCCTCTGTCTCCTCCCTGCCTGAGGCTGGTCTCCAGTGGGCTCCTGTCCTTGTCAATTCACACCACATGGGGCCCGCTGCCTTTGGCCAGCTGTCAGGCTCAACTGGTCCAGACCTGCTCCCCAGGCCCAGTGCTCCAGTGGGGGCCACAACAGAGGGAGTTCCCAGGAATTGAGGTTTGAGGCAGGAGAGGTGTCCCCAGCACGTGTGGATACGGGGCCCACAGACCAGGAGAGAACTGTCCCTTGGGTCCCAAATGAACACGGCTGAGGGGTCGTGGTGGTCTGAATGACTGAGTGCCGCAGTAAAGGGACCCCCTCCCCAAAGGGCCGGCCCTGCCCTCACTGTCCTCAGCCTTGCTGGAGGACTGGCCACAAGAACAGACTTGGAGTGTGGCCTGGGGTAGCCGGGAGCCACCACACAGCACGTCGGCATGGCCTGGCCAGTGTCCAGCCTGGGAATGTGGCTCTGCACAGGGCAGCGTCCACCTCTGGGATGTGCTGACCAGCCTCTGGCGAGTCCTTTTAGCTTTTTGTGGAGCTCAGATGTGTGGCTCCAGGGAGCTGAGGCCAAGCCCAGGGCTTGTCCTGCTCTGGCCCAGCCGCTTGGGAGCCTGCTCTGGGCTGTGGCCTGGGTCTGGTGGATTTTGAGGTCCCTGAGGCGACCATCTTCCTGGCAGGTACAGGAAGCACATTGGTTGCTGACTGATCTGACACTCATCCCTGGGAAGTGGAGGCAGCAGGTGTGTGTCCCTACCACTCACAGCCCTCACCTGCAAGGGAAATACAGAGGGCCCTGACGCTGAGCTGCCGGCTTTGCACTGGAGCTCGAATGCCCCTGGGGACACTTGGGGACAGAAAGTGGTATGTACAGAGGTTGTCCAGGGTAGCCCTGAGGGCTCTGTGTTCCCACCCAGAGCAGCCATGCTGGGGAGATGATAGTGGGTTCCCCTGCCCCAGAAGGGACTGGCCCGGCAGGAAGGCAGAGGGCGGATGTCCTACAGGCAGGAATGGCCAGGCACCTGGGCAGACTCCACACCCCAGCACGTGCTGGCAGGGCCAGGGGATGCTGCCAGGTCTGATGCTGCAGGTTGAGCTCCTGTTTCCTGTCCCCTCAGCTGGTCACTGTTCAGCCCAAGGATAGAGGTAGGTGGCCATCTCCCGAGCCCCTCCTGGGCTCTCCTCCTGGCCCTGGGCCCTGTGGTGCCCTCGGGTGTCTGACGGGGGAAGGGGTCTCCTTCCTCTCCTCCGCATTTTCCTCCTCATAGGAACGACGCTAAGCGTGGCCTCTGGGAGCATTTCCACAGAGACTGCAGATCTCGTCCTCGGGCCTGTGTGTGCAGAGCTTGTCCCTCCTCTTACCTACCTCACACCTTTCTGGCTGTGGTCAGCTCTGCCAAGGGACGCTGGCATAGGAGAGTGTGGTCGGGCCTGGCAAAGGCACGAGCCACTTCTGCCAAAAATCCCTTAGCAAGAAATGAGGCCCGTGGCCCAGCTCCCATGGGAAGACAGGCTGGGGAGCACCGTCGTCCTGTGTGTCCAGAGAAACGCGTCTCAGATTTGCAGAACAGGGACAGACATTGTCTTGCAACAGGGAGATAATATTGTCTCCACTTCCCAGGTGAGGATGTTGAGGCCAAGAGACATTGAGACACTTGCCAAGGTCCCACTGTCCGTGGGTGGCAGAGCTGGAGCATGAACCCAGGGTGCAGAGTCCAAGGCTGTCCTCAACTCTGCCAGGGTGGAGGCAGTTGCTCACAGGTGGATGCGGATACACTCCTGTGGCACATGCTGCCTTGCGCAGGTGCTGGGAGTCCTCTGAGGGAGGTCTGTGCCCACCCAGCCTAGGTGGGGTAGCAGGTCAGAGAAGGCGTCCCTGAGGAGGGGGTGAGCACATGGGGTGGCTCGGGTGGCAGGAGCAAAGATCAGAAGTCCCATGAGTACCTCTGTCTCCCCTGTGGCATGCAGGGCAGTGGTACAGGGGTCAGACCTCTGGCCCTTACCTGGGGCTCAGTTTCCCTTCTCTGTCCTTCCTCACCCTGTAATTGCAGCGTCTGCCACCCTGTGCCTGGAGAAGGCAGCCTCAGCTCAGCTGGCACCGAGGTGGCAAGGCTGACACGGGGTGGTGGCTTAGGGCAGGCGTGAGTGAGGCCTTCCGCATCTGGACTCCAGGCCACAGTCTGAGGTCTGAGGTCTGAGGTCCACGCTGGGGCTTCGACCCTGGCAAATGCTCTCGGGACGTATTTTGGTCATTTAAATCAAAGCTGGATCCCACCACATTCTGAAATGCCAGAGGGGGTCGTGCCAAGTCTTGGTATCCAGCAGTCACTCAGGGGACGTCTGTAGAAGGATCTGGAAGGACCTGGCAGAAGGACACCAAGTTCTGGAATTCCTTTTCCAATGTGCGTCTGCCCTCTGGACATCTTGGGCCTTGGCCAGACGACATCTCGTGCTGTACTGTCACCAGGAAAAGCACGTTTTCACTTTCCCCACATTTTATTTCTTCTTTGCCCACCTGTCCCTGCTCGTGGGCAGAGAAGCCAGTGTCCAGGAATATGATGAGAAAACTAGGTCGAAGCTGCAGCGTGGCTGCATTACAGCTGCGGTTGCCGCCTTTGGAGGGAGGGGGGCTTAGTGCAGGTGGGGGCCTGGGCCCTGCTGTGGGGATGAGGGGCAGCACCCCACAGTCTAGCAAGGACGCTTCAGCAGGCGTGTTTTCTGGAGCTGGGGCTGATTAGGACGTGCAGAAAGCAAAGATGACAGGCCACAGTGTCCCCCTCCACTGCCACCCTCTCAAGGGCAAGAATAAAATACTCCTGAGAAGTGGCCAGGCAGGTGGCATGGAGCAGCCAGGGGAGGGGGCCAGCAGGGGAGGTGGGGGCAGCTGGGCAGGGAGGGTGGCTGGGGCTGGGTCTGGGGGGAGTGGTGACTCGGGCCTGCCAGCCTTGGGGTCTGGATCTTGGATCTAAGCCGGCTCCTGCCCTCTACCACCCTCTGGGTGGGGCTGCTCAGCCTGGCGTTTAGGGGTTGGGTAAGGCGCTGACAGGCTCCTTGCCGTGTCCTTTACCCTGAGGGCAGTGGGGACCAGGGTTGTGGTGACCACTGTGGGCGGATCCGCGCTGAGGCAGGTGGCTCTGCAGGTGCAGCAGGGCAGGCAGGGCCCAGGCAGACGACACTGGGACTCGGGCCAGGCAGGCAGGGCTGGGCTGGAGCTAGGGCTGGCAGAGGGGGAAGAGCGGAGTGACCGCAGAGTCCTGGCTGTGCAGGGGAGGGAGGGGACCGTCAGTGCCTGGTGGCATCGGGGGTACCTACGGCCGAGAAGCAGCCTCAGGGTGCTCCTCAGCTCCCCTGTGCTCTTGTTTCCTCACCAGTTCCAGCTCTGTCACCCCAGCCGGCGCAGTGCCACGCAGGCCCTGGGCTCCAGGAGCACCCTAGGACACCACCCCTGCCCCAGGCTGGGAGCCCGGGCCCTCCTGGGAATGTTCTGACCGTGTGCATACGTCGAACTTGAGAGAAGGCAGAAAGTTTTTTATGGGTTTTGATGAAAAAGATAGTTCTGCTACAGTGTTACATGTGTGTGACTCATCAAAGTGCATCTTGTATACCCCACACACACAGACACAGTACACCCCCTTACATACACGTAAGCTGTGCATGTGTGCGTGTGTAAGACACACACTTATAAATCACATGTAACAGTGAGACAGAGAGCGGATGGCCTTGGGCTTAGGAGAAATGTCTGATCTCAGCATTGTGCAGCGTGTATGTGTCACAGCTGTGAACTGAATGCACGCAGCTACAAAGCCTGTGTGGGTGTGTGCATATGTGTAGGTGTGTGCACACTATACACTCACATCATATGCACATACACTCGCATGTGCACACATCACACATGCATGTACACTTGGTACACACACATGCACACACAGACACCTACCACACCGCAAGCACACACAGACACACAAGTGCACCTGCACGCGTGGTCAAGCCCCCATCGCAAGGCTGGCCCTGCTGCTCTCTGCTCAATGCAGGCACGCTGAGCTGATACCAGCAGCGTTTTCCAGCATCCAATTGGGTTTCTTCTGAAACTAACTTGGCAGAGGCAACCGTCCATATGTAGGTGTGGGACTATTTCTTCATGCATCCCCCGCACCCCTGCACACACACACATACACACACATTTCAATTAATTAGCAAGGACTTGGAAACCTACAATCCCTGGCTCAAGGCAAATGCCAGTCCTGGGTTTTTTCGTGGAGAAACAGAGGGAGAATTGTGTATCCGAGGGCTTTCCCTTCGTCAAGCCAGGAAACAAGTGGATTTCCTTTGTTCGCCAACAAGTTATATGTCCATAAAAGACAAGCCCAGAGAGGCTGGCTGTCCTTTCAGCCCTGACAGCACGTCAGCACCGGGGCGCCAGCACTGGGTAACGAGCGTGCACCGCCCGGCGAGGGACATATGGCTCAGGCGTGCGCCGCCCTTGACGTGTTGTCAGGAATTCATGGCAGGGCTTGTTTTGCCAAACATTTCACTATGGAAGAACAAGGACTCCAACCTGGTTATCAAAATTTGACATTTAGAAACTGCCTGAAGAATTTTTAACTATTGGGTTTCCATGTCAACAGCATGCCTGTCTTCATCGGCCAAGGCTTCCGGCCTCCTGTCCCCAGCACTGCGGGAGGACAGAGTGCCTTTGTTTGCAGCAGCCTGTGGGCACACACATGCACACGGGCAGCGTTTTTCCGTCACCGAGGACGGTTACACCGTGTGGAGAGAGACGCTTCCCCTCTATGCGAGGAGGAATTGCTGGGGCCTTCTCCGCAGGCCCGAGAACGCCCCTTGACACGCTGCCTGGCTGGAGGGCCTGATGGCAGCAGGGCCAGCTTGGGCTGGGGTTGGCTGTGCTCCATCGCCCATGGGGAATCGGGACCTGGGGTGGGTGGTCCCTCTGGACATGGCCGGGCTGGGCGCCTCTCCTGGAGGAGCTCTGAGTGGTGCTGTGGTCGGGGGAAATGCCACCCAAAGGTGAAAACCCATTCAGGCTCTGGGTCTGGCAGGAGTCGGGGAGGCCCTGCTGACTTGAGCCAGGTGGCTTGGCGCTGCAGGGGTGCATGGTACAGGCTGTTCTATGGCCGTCCGTTTCCTCTGTCTGAGATGCTGAGGGTGCAGAGTGGGGGACACCTGTGTGGCCACCACAAGGCCTGGCCCCCAGGGACCTGAGGACATCATGTTCCCACTCTGTCCTGGCACGTTCCCTTCAGCCTCAGTGCATCTCTAGGCGAGAACGCCGTGGGGAGAGATGGGTCTGGCTGTGGGGAGCTCGAGCAGCGTCCCCGTGCCCGTCCCCACTCCAGGCTCTCCTTAGGACTTGGGCCTTGCCCTGGGAACAGCCAGCACTGGAGCCCAGGGCAGTCCACGTCTGTGTGCCAGGAAGCATGTGGGACAGAAGGAGAGGCCTGGCCTCCCTGAACCTCAGGCAGCTGGTGGTGCAGATTTACTCCCGGGGCTCCCGTGGGGACTGAGGCCTCGTGGCAGGAGCTCTTCGTGGGCGTGAAACAAACGGTCATGGCCTCCTTCTTGTCCCAGGAGGACCACAGTACCCAGGAGCCTCAGCCGGGGCCAGCATTCCTCCTGGAAAATCCGGGAGCCCCTTCCTGCCCTCACCAGCCTAGATGGCCCCACCTGCCTGGCTCACCAGGGTGTCGCCAGGCCCAGCAAGGTGCCTGCCAGAGTGAGAGAGGCATGGGGGGCATGGAGCAGACGAAGCACCCCGTTCCCAGAGGCCCCTCAGCCTGAGGGTATTTGGAGGTTGGGGTGGGGTGGGGTGCAGAGGCATGGTGCCTTTCCCTGCCCCCAGGGTCATTTGGAAGTGCCGTGGATCCGGACATCGCTGCCCTAGCACATGAGGAGCCCCATGCCTCCCTCACTAGAAGACTTGTGGAGAGGATGCTGTGGGCTGTGGCCCGGTGGCCTGTCTCTGTGTTGCCAGGGAGCTAAGAACGAGGGATTCTGAGCAGGTTCTAACAGAGGGAGAGGGTACATGAAGCAGCAGAGCTGACACAGGGCCTGCCAAGCCTGCAACGTTGATTGCCTGGACCTTCCCAGGAAGGGTCTGTTGGCTCCTGGTTTTAGGGGCCTGAGCAGGTTGGGGAGGAATCACCCCCGATGGGGTGGAGGGCCCACCCTGGGCCCTGCCGTCCACTCATGCCTCACCCACGTCGGGTTGCAGCTCTGGGTGGTCTGTGGGATTCGATGTTGGCTCACCAGCTTCCCTCACCAAGCTGTTGGGAACACATGGCCTGGCTGAGGGCTGCCATGCAGGGCGGAGGGAGAGTGAGGGCCTGAGTCAGGGCGGCCATCAGCCCTTGCTGCTCCACCCCTGGACACAGCCCAGCCTCAGTGCCCAGAGCAGTAGCATCAACACCCTCGTCCACGGGGCTCCAGGCTGTGGGTGGGTTCACATCTCCGCATGTCTTCTTATACTTTTGCCCCGCGGCTTGCCGGCATGGTCTTGTCATGGCAGATCCCAGATGCACAGACACCAGACTCAACCACAGGAGCTCATGTGGGGCTCCTGCATGGGCCAGGCCCACGGACACTCCATGGGCCAAGTCAGTCACAAGACCAGTCCCAAGGTCAACAGGGCAGGGATGTCGTCTCCCTCCCCACCGCCATGCACTAGAAGACACGTCGGCGGGGGCGGTGATGAAAATCTGGCCTACACCACCCCACACCCTGGGGTGTGGAGACCAGCACCCAGGTCCACAAAGGAGACAGTAGAACTGTGGCATTTTTCTCTCCTCATTTTTGTGTATGTTTTATAATGTGTGCAATAGATTTATATTTTTAGGTGTGAATATATATTGGGGAGAATGTATACTCATTTTTGTAAATGAATGGCATGCATGTGTACTGGGTTAGGGACCTGTGGGCTGTACCTATTGCCGCATCTTCCAGCTCCAATCGGGGACCGGGCCGGGCTGAATTCTACTGAGTGAAGCACCTCAAGGCCTTCTGCTGACCTGCCGAGTAATTGCCATTTTTAGACCTTGCTTTCTTGGTAAATAATGACATTTCTCCATCTCACTGAGGATGCTGGCTGTATGGAAATGAAGACAGGGCCGGCTCAGCCTGGGCCCTGGAGAGGTGACCAGAAAGACCCTGGTGGGCTCCTAAATTGGTTTATTTGCCAGATAATTGGAGACAAAGCAGGTGCCATAATAGGACACAGGCTCCTGTGCAGGCCACGTGCGCTGGGTGGGCCTCGCTCTGAAGTGGTAGTTATTGCTTCCCAGGCGGGAAAAGTGGTTTGATTTCCCTCTTGGCATCTGGTCTGAAACAGAGAATTATTATGTTGACTTTTCCTAAACACAAAGTTACATTTAGATGGGTATAGTTTGTCAATGCAACTTTTCTTTACCCACTTTCTGTATTTTTTTAAAGCAGGTACAGCTCTGGTGACAGCTGTGAGCGCCTTAGGTAGAAACTGGGAAGGGAGAGAGATGCGTGCTCTGAGGATGCGCAGCTCAGGTCTGTGCCGCCTGTCGGGGCCTGCCGCGGGGGCCGCGTGCTCCACGGGTCAGAGGCCGCGAGCGTATCCGTGCACATGCAGCCAGTACCTCCTAGAGCGCCAGAGTGCATCGAAGAGTCACAGTTGAGGGCTTCATAGCAGCAGAGAGCCCATGGGATCAGCTGGCTGAGGAAGGTCACTCCTAGGATGTGGCATTTTAGCCAAGTGCTGGATGACAAGAAGGAGCTGTACAGGGAAGTGTCCGAATCCCAAACTGGCCACCAGGGTGGGTCCTGAGGCCCTGGGGGTGGGCAGGGACTTTGGTTTGATTCTGGGTGTGAGGGAAGCCGCTGGAAACAGGAGACTTGGGTCTAGACGGAGCTGATTTACCGTGGATTGAGGGGTCGGACGTGGAACCCTGCCCCACGGGAGGCTGACGGCACAGTCTGGGAAAAGGCTGGCCGTGCTTGGCTGCGGCAAGATAGGACAGTGGGGCACGTCCGTGTCCCCCCCGCCCAGCCCTGCCCTGTGGGTGCCGTGGTCTCCCTTGGAGATGAGCCCTGGGAAATTATAGCATCTGAGAGGGTTTTGGTCGCCTGTGACAGGGAGTTCAATCCAAACCTGTGTAAATAAGGGGCCCGTGGGCTGCCGGCAAGGGGAGGGCACTCAGAGCTGGGTGGGCAGCCCCTGGGGGTGCCCTTCCTCTCAGGCTGGCTCCCTCCGCCCCCAAGGAACCTGCCACTGCCACCACATGAGAGGCTGGGGCCCGTCCAGGCTGGAGCAGAGCAGGTCCCAGACACGTCATTGACTGGGCACTGCAGGTGGGAAAGGAAGGTGCCCACAGGCTGAAGCTGGTGGGGCCGTCCCTGGACGGGGGCTGCCTGGCAGAGGGGGATCACCTGAGTGCAAACCTGGCAAACTTCAGGAGGGGCTGGGGGAGCAGACACTCCCTGGCCCCCCAAGAAAGTCCCTTCCAGAGGCCGCGTGTCTCGGGGTTGCCTCGAACCGAGAGCTCACGCACCCTCGAGAAAGGTGACTACGTTCCAACCTCTCTGCTCCCTGGTGCCGCTGGTCCCGTGGGCACATGAGCTTTTGGCTTCCAGGGTGTCCCCAGCTCCTGGCAGAAGTGGTCCAGCTCCAGCTGGAGGTGAGACCCAGGGCGCAGATTCGTGCAGGAGTTTGGCTTCTGCTTCCTCAAGTGCATCCTCTGTTTTTCACGAATCCAAGCATTGGCCCCCTTTCTTCTTGTTCTTTCTCAAGTTACTGGCCTAAAATAATCTCATAATTCGACAATTATTCCTTCTTTACAAAATGATGTTATTCAGAATTTAGTCACTAATGTACTGTGAAACATGTGGCCTCAATTTTAGCTTCAGATGTTTAGAGGAAGATTTGTGGCTCTTGGTGTAATGGGTTTGTTTTTGTGTTTGCCTGTCAGGATCATTTTTCATCCCTAATTAAAAAAAAAGCAGCCATTTTTTAAAAGCCGGCCAGGTAGCACACGTCCCGGTAGGAGCTGTGTGTGCGTGTGTGGCTCTAGACCTCGTGAGGACCTGCAGAGGGGCCCGCAACAGGGAAACGGGGATCCCAGGCTAAAGGGCGTTCCCAGGGACACTGGGCCAGGACACACCCCAGGAACTCTGACGCCAAACTGCACCCTTCTCAAGACTGTACCTCCTGGGTGTGTGCACAGGGACCCGGACACCGCACAACCCTGTCCTCCCGGGGAGTGTGTGCAGGGGCCCGGAGACCCTTCCCACTCCCCCGTGCTTTCTGGAGGGTGTGCAGGACCCGGGATCTTGCATACAGACTTCCTTTAGTTCTCCCTGGAGCCTGCATCTCTCTGGGAAGGTGACTGCAAGTTCAGCCATGACCACCTCCCGGCCTGCAGTCTCTGGCCCAGGTATGAGGGCGCAGACACTCCTGACCTCACCTGTGTGCACAGTGTGGCAGGTGACCTCCTGTGTTGGTGTTGGGAGGATGGAGGAGGTAGGGCGTGAGGGTCCCTGCTGGGGCCTGTGGTGGGGACTCAGTTTGCCCCCCACACAGTCACCCCTTCCTGTGGCTCCAGGCTCAGTCCTCCACAGTGGGACGTTGCCCCGAGCCCAGGGGCCTGGGGGAGAGGCATCGACCTGGGTGGCAAGGTCTGCAGCCCGGCCAGGCTGGCAGGGGCCAGTGACCAGCAAGGCCCCAGGAGGCGCTGTCTTCTGGCTCAGTCCTCAGTGTCCTCCGTTACCAACTGGCCCCAACCTGCGCGAGCACCTGCATGCGGCGGGGCCGGGCCCTTTCCTCACCTTGTGGCCTGGGCTGGGCAGTGACCGGGCTGGGTGGGGGTGGCCTCTCCACGCTGCGGCGGGGGCCTCGGGCAGGGCCTCGAGCCGGGGCAGGGAAGGAGGTCACGGCAGGGAGGCGTGCTTGGCAGGGCCCTGGGGAGGGTCCTCGCTGCTGCTGGTGCATTTCTGCGGTCACCTGAAGAGCCGGCCACACCTGGGCCACTGGCGGCGGGAGCGGCTCTGGGCCCAGCCGTGGGGCGTGTGTGGCTGCAGGTGCCAAGCGGGGAGGGCTCCCGGGGGACGGGCTGGGCCTGGGAGGTGAGGAAGGTTCCCTGAGGGTCTGCACCAGCCGCTCAGTCACTGTCACCACGGTCCCCATGGGGAGGGGCAGGGGTCCAGGTGTGTGTGTGTGGGGAGTGTGTTGTGTGTGTGTGGTGTGTGTTGTGTGGTGTGTTCAGTGTGGTGTGTGGTGTGTTTAGTGTTGTGTATTTAGTGTGGTGTGTAGTGTGGTGTGTTTAGTGTGGTGTGTGGTGTGTTTAGTGTGGTGTGTGGTGTGTTCAGTGTGGTGTGCTTAGTGTGGTGTGTAATATGTGGTGTGTTTGGTGTGGTGTGTAATATGTGGTGTGTTCAGTGTGGTGTGTTTAGTGTGGTGTGTGGTACGGGTGTGTTTAGTGTGGTGTGTTGTGTGGTGTGTGTTTAGTGTGGTGTGTGGTGTGCTTAGTGTGGTGTGTAGTGTGTGGTGTGTGTTGTTTAGTGTGGTGTGTGGTGTGCTTAGTGTGGTGTGTAGTGTGTGGTGTGTGTGTATGCTGTGTGATGTGTCCACCCCCTCACCCCCTTTCTCCATAGCGGGCTGGAGCTGGCGGTGGCTGGCGTGCTGAGGCCCGCGCGGTGAGGAGGGCTGGGTCTGTGTCCCGCCGGCCCCTGCCACGCCGGCTCCGTGGCCTGCGTCTCTAAAACGTTTGCTGGAAGCCACTGGGTCATTCCACCGACTCCAGGTCTGTGAAAATCGGGATGGTCAAGGGCATTAGCTCTATTACCAGCCACCCGCAGTCACGCGATCCCCTCCCCGGGGCAGAGATTGGGCCCGACTCATTTTTTGCAATAACATTTGTGGAACTTAAAGACAAAACCTTCATAAAAGGATCATAAAACATAATCATGGTGATGAAACCAGCCTGAGTGCAGGGGAGGCGACCTTTCTGGCCACTCTCTGGAGGAAATGTCACCCAGGAAGAGGGGGCGGGCTTACCTTCCAGGAGAGCCTGCCTCCCGGGCGGCCCACCATCCTTGAGGACCCGCGCCCTGTGACCGCGGCAGGGCATCACCCAGGGCTGTGCCCATCGAGGTCTGGAGAGGAGACAGCATGTTGCTGCAGCTGGCAAGGCCCGGACCGTGCAGGTGTGGCCTCCCCGCCTCCCTCCTGCCCACCCCAGGCCTGCTGTGCCCTGGCCTTTGTGGGGTGACTGGTCCATCCAGGCAGAGCTCCTGACCCCGGGTGTGCCTGTGCCGAGCCCGGGCAGGGAGGGGTTCTAGCGGACCTGTGGTGTGGGTTAGATTCTAGGCAGGCCGGCGTCTGGGCCAGTGGGCAGCCCCCTCAGGAGTGCATCCTGGCTCATGAGATTGCCCCCCAGGAGGCCCTGTCACCCACCTGGAGCGGCTTGAGTGATCCCCAGGGGGGTCCAGCAGACCCCAGGGAATGAGGACTGAGTGTCAGGCCTGGAGCTGGTCTCTCACAGGGATGAGGCACAGCTCCTCTCAGAACCCACGGGGACGCAGACCCTGAGGCCACAGGGATGCACCCGTAGGTGTCTGTCAGTGGCTGTGTGGCCAGCACCACAGGCACCTGCATACTCAGTGGGACCAGGAGGGAAGCCCCAGAGACCACCCACTCCTGAGTGTCCTGCGCACCAGGCCTGGCAGCTGGGGTGTGTCATGTGGCGGGTCCCAGGACTTCACAGCTTTCCCCATGGCCACCTCCATTCACCCTCAGTGACCGCTGGGCACGTCCTTGTCATGCAGCCCAGCCCAGTTGTGAAGCCCCTGACACGGGCAGAGCGGGGGTCCTGGCCCCTGCACCACTGTGGTATTTGCCCATTTTCTGGGAGGGGGCTGGCACAGGGCAAACTGGTGCCACTGGCTTGGGGACAGTTCCGGGCTGGCATCCTCACTCCAAGGCCGGTCCTGGGCTTAACAGGGGTGCCCTCAAACTGTCCATCGAGGTGACATCTGACAAGGTAGCATTTTATTGAAATATGCAGACCTCTGCACTGAGTGCTAATTTGGGCTTTATTCAGATGAGCGGCAGGAGGGGTGAAGACACAGTGCTAATTACATTAGCGCCATGCCAGCTTCCTCTGGGGCTGGGAGAGAGCAGGCACCAGCTGTGTTTAGGCGTCTTGCATTTTTACCCACTTTTTTAAAGGCCTGGTGTGCACTCAGCGCTGACTTTGAGGATTTGCTGCGTCCTATGAGCTGCCTGCAGATTTGAGTGGGTGTGGGTCTCAGCCACTTATCTGGGCCGGGGGAGCCCTTCTTTGGGAACTTCTTGTGTTCTAGCTTTTACCATAATCTGGGACAGCATTGCGAACCCCAGACTGGGGGTGGCCTGCAGACGAGGCGTGTTTGGGGTCTTATGCTGCAGTCTGGGTTGAGAGCGAGCTGGGAGGTATCCCGGCGGAGGCCGGTGGGGGCTGAAGTCTGAGTCCACCCCCACCCCAGGCCCTAAAGCGTTTGGATGAAAGGGAGGGGCGTGGACCTACTTTTCAGCGGGGTAACCGCTGCCCCTGGGTCAGCCTCTCTTCCTGTGGCAGCCGCGGCCTAACCAGCCCCGAAAGGTTCAGTGGCAGGAGAAGGAATTCTGATAGAAATCGTGACCTCATTCCCCGCAGTGAGGGTCCAAGTGAGTCTCAGGTCCTGAGGACGTTGTCCACGTTGTGGAAGGTGCTGCCTCTCTCAGTCTCTGTCCACCCTGCTCCCTGGTCTTTCCTGATGGCCACCACCCTCCTTGCCGCATGTCTCGGTGGCCCGCCTGAGTGGGGGCTGCACACATCTCCCATGATTGCGCTTTTTATAGTTGGTTATACTTGTTATTTGGCTGATCCTTGACCTGAGTGGGATTCCCACGAGGGCAGTGACCCATGTGTCCTGTAGGCCCCAGTAACCCCCACGCCTCACAGACAGCCCAGCACACAGTAGGTGCTTGGTGAATGTCTCTGAAATGTGCAAGTCTCGGTCCCCAGCCTCTACCTCACCTTCTCTTTGGAACAGGGTGTTGCTGAGCACCTTGTGCTGATGCGGGCAGGCGTGGAGGGGTCCTCAGGCTATCCCTGTTCCCAGGGGCCTGGGTCTTCCTGGGGAGATGGGGCTGATGCCCGGGGATAATCCAGGAGCAGGCCGGGGCCTCCTGGGCGGGGGCAGCTGGGCAGACAGCTGGGGTGCAGGAGGGCTGCCGGGTGGGGAAGGGGTTTGGGCCATGGCCCCACAGAGCCCGGTGGAGAGAGGGAGGGAAGTCGTGGCAGTTACCTGCTGTCTTAGCACCTGAAAGAGCTCAGAGCACTGTGCCCATGACCAGTCGCTGTGAGAGGCTCTTTGTCAACAGATGCCCCCAAGTCTGGCAGGGCAGACACACTCAGTCATTGTCTGCTGGGTGAACAAATGGACAAGTGCTATGTGCTGTGCCGTGGCTGGGCTCTGCCGCCCTGGGGAAGGGTGGCTCCAGGGCCTCAGGCAGATCCTACCCCAGGGAGCTGCTCCTGAGGCTCTGGGTGGCCGGGCCCAGCACAGGGGCAGCAGGAGAGCCAGGGTCATGCTGGGCGCACCTGAGGTTCGGGGCTGGCCCTCCCACACCACCCCTGGCACAGCGATGGCCTTGCTCTCCGAGTCGGGAGGGGGGAATCCCCAGTGAACCTGGAAGAGGTGGCCCCCCCAGTGGGGACGGCGCCTGCGCGTGGCCAGTGGGCAGCGCCCCCTCCTTCATCAGCACCTCACTGCAAGTGCCTTCTCAGCAATGAAAGCTTCCCTCCAGGTGTTCGCTGACGGCACGGTCAGTCATTCTGCACATGCCTGTCCCAGGTCAAGGTTCATTTAGTAAACGCACATTGTGCCGGGCACTGGGTGGCCCTAGGAGACACCTCAGTGATCCATCAGACACTGCCTGCCCTCTCGGGGCCTGTGGAGGAAGAAGTCCGGTGGGAATGGCTGTGCTGGCCCACACGAGTCTGATGGGACGAGAGAGGCAGAGAGGGTGTGGACTTGAGCAAGCGGCCGGCACAGAGCGGCGGGTGTCCTACAAGGACGGGGAGAGAGGAGGCTGTGAGCCTGGCAGTTCCCCGTCCTAATTCTGTGGGCGCACCTTCCAGGCCACCCGAGGGCCGTGAGGGCACACCACCACGCCAGCCCAGCGCCCGTCACGTACCTTCAACACCCAGACGTTCCTCTGCAGTTCTCAAAGATCCAGGCTGGGTGATTCCCGAAATCACTGGCTCTGGTCACTCTGACGAGGCCCCACGATCTCGAGTGGGGGGGCGATCGCTGATGGCGACGGGCTGTTACTACCAACGCCATGACTCAGTCCAGCAGGGACTGAAAATAGCCAGTTGGCCAGACTCGATCTTGGTCTTGTTTTAAAAGATTGTTTTTCCAGACTCTGTCCAAGTCTGTTTTAATCCACCAAAAGAGGAGCTGAGTTTGATAAATAAAAGAAGATTAAAAATGGTAGAGAAAAATGTGTTTTTCCCCCCAGCTCCCAAGAGAGTACTGCCAAAATTGAAGCGTAGAAACAAAAATAGAAATGATCAAAATGTCTGATGGTATCTATATTTTCAAATGAAAAGGCAGAGGAAGTCTTTCAGCCAAAGCACTTATGGGAGACTGGCGGGCCTGCGCGCGCACCTCGACTCCAGGGCGCTTGGTGGAAGTCAGGGTTGGGGGCTCACCTCCCTCTGCTGCTGCGCCTCATGCTGCAGTGGATGCAAGGGATCCCCGCAGTGTTCACGGGGACCATCGGGCCCCCTGGTTTGGAACTGTTGGGAGCATGTGGGGCCTCGGGGGTCCCCATAACTCTTCCCCAGGTATTTCCATGTCTTTGCCTGTGATGTCGTTCCAGCCTGAACTGGAGTCCCCCAGGTGAGAGGTGGTGGGGAGATGCAGGGTGGCAGGACCGGGTGGCTGCACCAGCGCTGGAGCGGTGGGGAGGCCTTTCACTGTGCGGTCATCATAGTAGTCCCGACAGCAGCTCATGTTCCTCCCCCCACATGCTGGGCTTGGTCCCCCGCTTCACAGATACTGTCTGGTTTAACTTTCACAACAGCCTTCTAAGCCAGGTCCCAGGGCCAGTGACTTGAGCACAGCCGGGGGACATGTTAGAAATGCACATTCTCCAGCCCCGCCCAGACCTGCTGAGTCAGAAGCTGTAGGGGTGGCCCTCAGTTTCCCCATCTCTCTCCAGGGAATTCCCTTTGAAAACTGCTGCTCTAAGATGTATCCCCCTCATCTTATTTTACCAGTGCAGAAGGTTGAAGAAATCAGTGTTAACTAGCGAGCCCAGCCTTCCACGGCCAGTTAGCGACGGAGCCGGGGTCAAATAAGGCAGCCTTCGTTAGAACCTCACCCGCGAGCCCTGGCCCCGTGCAGATTGTGCTGCCTGGCCTTCCTTCCCGCGTCCCCTGCTGTCACAGAAGGGAGGCGGTGACCCTGGAGCCCCCAGCCCCCGTGCTATAGCTGGGCAGGCTGAG
Source organism: Daubentonia madagascariensis (assembly GCA_023783475.1). NCBI lineage: Eukaryota > Metazoa > Chordata > Mammalia > Primates > Daubentoniidae > Daubentonia > Daubentonia madagascariensis. The sequence goes on along the minus strand of JAKFHU010000600.1, from coordinate 319,650 downwards.
GCCCCGAGAGCTCCTGCCGTGGCGGGGGTTGCACAGCCTCTCCGTGGCCGGCGCCGTGCCTGCGGGGGCCCCAGTGGAGCGCTTGTTCTCTTAAGTCAACTGCAGTGGGGAAGATGGCCGGAACTGCCATGTGCTGCCGCGTTTCTAAAAGCCCCCCCGACTCTCCTGGTCCCTCTCCCGGCCCTCTTGCCCGCCCGCCGTGGGCAGTGCCATGGCTTGCATTCTCACCCAGTCTATGTATTTTTGGAATTAAGTGCCTGTTTCTGTCAGCTATTGCCACAGAAATGCTGTCTAACGCACCAGAAACCCAGGTGGTTCTTGGTGCCACTCTCGACTGTGGGGTAGCTCCCGGCCCCAGGCAGGTGTGTGGATTTGCCGGGGTTTTGCTGATGGCAGGCGGGGTCCGGGTTGTGGGTTGGGTTCAGGGATGCTGTCACGGGGCAGGCCCCACCTTAGACGCGCATCACTCTGCACCGGCAGGTCACGGAAACCACCCTGGCGGGCGCAGGCCACATGCACCCCAGCACCGAGGAGGGTGGCAGCAGGAGTTTCTCAGCAGTCGCTGACAGCTGTCTCCTGCTCCTCAGTCCCTCTCCCTCCTGTACCTGGCATGCAGCAGGACCTAGCAAATGCTTGGCTCATCGCTGGACTAATATCGATCGATTTCACTGAATTCACTGTCTTTTGGGAGTGAGATTATATGATGCCGTCACACCTGTGCTGCAAAGAACATTTTGGCCACAGAGAAATTCTTTATAGAAATAAAATTGACCTAAAGAACAGTTCTCAAACGTAAAATGTAAATTCGTTGATATGAGATGACACTGTCAGTTCCATCATAGATTTTCCCCTAAGTGGAAATATGAAGAGTAAACTCACTTTACTCCTTTCTCGACTACAATGAGTCCAACTCTTTTAGCCAAATGCAGGATTCATGACCCCGTTTCTCTGCCTTTTTTCTCCTTAGACAGTCGCCAAAGATTAATCGCCAGGTTGTCTGCGACTTGCAGACACTCAGGACTTGCAGGCCAGGCCTGGTATCAATACCCACATGTCAGCGTGTTTGAAATACGTGGGCTGTCAGTAAGTGCCGGGAACAACATGAACTTGGGGACGCTGGGTCCCACCCGCTTACCGGGCAGGTGACGGCCGTGCAGAGCAGGGAGGTGGGTGGCTGGTTCCAGATACCTGCTAATCTGAACCTTGGGGCAGCAAATGATTCCGCATGCATTTCAGAAATGGCCCTAATTTGAATTTAAATATTATTCATTGTATTCATGTGGTGGCATTTGGAGAAGGGGACACAAAGGCAATACCAGGCAAGCCACAGGAGCTCAACAGAAGCAGGCACAGGTGCCTCCCAGGGATCTGCTTGCCCTTGTCAGATCGCAGCTGGTCCTGTTCATGCTTTTGGAGGGGCGCTCCTCGGGGAGGGGCCGGGCCAGGCGTCGGGCTCTGGGCTTCAGGGCCAGGCTGTGCTGGGTGGGATCCGTCGTCCACCCTCACCAGCACGTGAATGCGACTTGAGCAGTGGTTAGAGCTGCACCCCCTGTGCGCACTGAGGACAGGCATTGCCTCCCCCCGCCCCACCACAAGGACTGAGCTCAGCCTCAGATTAGCAGGCCGGGCCCACACTGCAGCGCCGTGCACCCCTCCGCAGCTCAGGTCTGGGTCCTTGGTGCTCAGCAGCACCGTCCAGACGATTTACATGCAGTGACCCATTCCTCCCCGTTACCACCCTGTGAGATGCTGTCACATCCCCCCCTTTCCCAAAGAGAAACTGACTCACAGAGTGTGTAAATAGTCGGGCAGTTTGCATGACCAGTGTGTGACAGAGCTGGTGTCGGAGCAGGGTGCTGTGGGGCCAGTGCCACGTGGACACTGCTGGGCACGCTGCCTGCTGGTGCGGTGCCTCTCTCTGCCCGCCCAGCGTGGCCCTGCTTGTCTCCACACACGGCCTGCCGAGAGCTGGAGAATGCCCCGACAGTTCAGCGCTAGGCTCGAGGGCTGAGCAGATGGTCTACCTGGCCAGGCGGAGGTAGCGTCGCCAGGGAGCGGGGTCAGGTGAAACCAGGTGCTGACGAGAGGGTGTGGTGAGGGCTCCCAGGGACGGCAGATGTCCACCTCACACGCCTTCCCCACTGGTTGACAGTAGATGCCCAGCAGGCTCTCTGGGGAAGGGCTCTGAGGTCATGCCTGTGCCTGGGGAGAGAGGGAGGCCGGATGGATTAGTGGTGTCTGCCAGGGCCACCAGTGGGAGGAACCCCGTCAGGAGCATTTGCCCTTCCACGGCGGCTGGGGGCCGCAGAGTTGGTAGGGCTTCCTCCTCTGATCCACTGCCATCTGGGCTCCAAAATGCCTTCTTTGATCTTCTCACTCCCTGGAAATGAGTAGGTACCTCCCGGATTCAGGTCAAACTTGTGCCCAGAACCACGTGGATCACTTATTTGGGGGTGAAGCAGAAAATGCTCTATTGTTGTTCCCTCAGACCTAGGTCCTGTTCCTGCCTTGGACAGTGGGTTGTCCTACTGTAAGATGTCCCACTCCCTTGTAAGGTGTGCTGGTGGGGTGTCCCCGCCCTGCCTGGGGCTGCTATGAGGGCACCCCAGGATAGCATCATTCAAGCCCTTAGTGCCCTACCAAGGTACAACAGCGAGGTCCCTACCTACAGTGTCTTGGTGAGCAGGAGGTGACCCTGGTAAAAATTGTGGCCCCTGGCAGCACGGCCACACTGAGGACTGCTCTGCCTGGCCTCCCAGGGCCCTGGGCACCTCCAGCAGGCTGGAGCCCTGCAGTGTCGGTGAGCTTGAGCTCTGGGAGAAAAACGCCGGCCGAGGGCTGTGCACCTCAGCTCCAACCCGGAGGCCTGGCGTGGCCGTGGCTGGTGCTGGCCCTATGTCAGCCTCAACGCCAAGGACAGACCTGTCTCCTCTCCTCTCACCTCCCAGGACAGGAGACAGCAGAATGAAGGTTTGCAAGAATGGGTGAGAGTCCCCCAGGGCTGTCAGGGCTGTGGGCCTGGTGACAGCGGACTCACTAGTTTTCCAAGCACATGCTGAGGGGACGAGCCATCAGGAATTCTGCTCCAGAACTCCCTGATATTTGACTTAAAGTTCAGCACTAAATATAGACCTGTTGGGCTGTGTCACAAAGTGTTTCCTTTGAGGTGTGTGTGTAATTATGTGCGTTTGCGGCAGGGTGGGCGGTTTTCTTGCATCTTTCTCGTGGTCCGGGGCATCTTAGAAGGCAGGAGCAGGCAGGAGACGCCAGCCTCCAGCAGTCCCTCGGACACCTGCTGTCCTCCCTCCCCTTCCTAAAGGCCCTTGTCCAGGAGAACCGGCCACTGCCCCACCCCTGCCCTGGGGCCAAGGCCCCACCCTCCGCCCCAGCCCCCTGTTGGGAAGCCTGCAAGTGGAAGCTGTTGGTGGCAGAGTTGCAAGATCAGATGAGGAGCTTCCCGGCCTGTGGAGGGAGTGGAGAGTCGCTGCGGAAAATTCATTGAGAACACAAGGCTCGCTGGGAAGGCAGAGCCGGCTCCGCTGCCCACAGAGGCCAGTTTTGTTCTGACCGTCTCTCCACCTGGAAAATGCACCCTGCGGTGCCAGCCCTGCTGTGTGGCTGGTGCCAGCCCGGGCACCATGAGCCTCGCCTTTGGTTTCCTGGGGACCACCAGGGAGCCCCACCCACGGAGGCACCTGCCAGAGTGGACCTCGCTCTGGGTGGGGAGGGGGCGCCCCAGAGGCAGCACAGAAGGTCTTTCCTGAGGAGCAAAAGGACAAGTTGGCTTTGAGTGGCCTCTTGTTGAGGAAATAAAATCTTCTGACGATTTAGCTGGGGCTGGATCCAAAGGGCGGCGCTGGGCCGCCTGGGCAGCCCCCCTTTGGTCAGGACGCTGCCCCTTCTCAGGCCGGTGGCCCTGAGCTGCGGGGGAGTGGGGCATCCCTGCGGAGGCCCCCTGTAGCTTAACTCGGCTTACTTGATCCATTGATTTTGTCAAGGGTCGTTTATCACATTGACGACTGGAAAAACCTTAAACAAATATTTGTCATCCTCAGAGGGTCCAGGCGGCTCCCAGGGAAGAGGAGAGGCCCAGAGCCCACCCACTCGGGCCTGAGAGCCCTGGGCACGGCCCGTGTGGCCTCAGGACACCTGAGACAGAGGCCTGGGGCTGGCCTGGGGGGTGCTGAGCCCTGCCCTCGTCACAGCCATCGGTTGGCCTGCCTACTCTTCATTCATTCATTCACTCACTCATTTCTTCACCCTGCCGAGCCCCCAACTAATCTCACCAATCCTGTTCACCTGCCCGGCTCAGGCCCTGCTGTTGCCTTCATCTGGAACTTTCCTTCCTGATATCTTCATGACTTGTGCAGTCCTGGCTTCCCTCAAATGCCGCTGCCTCCGGGAAGCTTTCTTGGACCGCCCTGACTCAGTAGACAGCCGCCCCACACTCTGCTGCCCAGCTGTGTCTCGTGGCAGCTCGCATGCCCTGGTGTTGCATTACAGATTGTGCAGACGTGCAGACGCTGGTGGGCTCAGCGTTGTTCCCAGCTCCAGCCTCATGACCTTGACCAAGGACAGACCCTCCCGAGGGGCCCCAGTACCAGGAAGTAGGATGGAGGGGAGGACGGGTGGACACTCAGGCTTCCCTGGCCACACGCTAGGCACCCAGGAGGAGGTCCCGGTCACAGGATCCCTGAGTCCGGCCAGGTGACCAGCGCATGGTGGAAGAGAGAGGGGCAGAGGTGAGGGGCAGATCACAGGACTCCACTGTCCTCGGTGACCCAGACCTGTGGGCCTGCTACCCTTCCAGGGCTCCGTGGAGGGAACCGCACTCTGGAATATTCCTGCCATGTCCCTGACTCACATCCACGCCCATCAGGGTGCAGGCCAGTCCCCCCAGGGCCCTCAGTCCAGGTGCCCCCTCCCTGGCCACCTGACTCTGGATGCAGCCCTGGCCTGCCCGGCCCTGCTTTGTGCAGTCTGGGCCTTTCCTCGCTCGGGGGGGGGCACATCAGGGTCCCCGAGTCTGGCTGAGGACTTGGCCCCTAGACGATGTGCAGTGCTTGTAGGGTGGACACCCTTGACCTGCCCAGTGTGGACACTTGTCTTGTCCAGGCCACTGGCCTCCGAAAGTGAGCATCAAAGATGTGGAAATTCCTCCCAAGTGGAGAAGGAGGGACGACAGGCTTCCTTCTCTCTGGCTCCTGCTCCCAGCACCCTGTCCTCAGGGGCTGTCCAGAAGAGCTCGCCTCCCGCCTTGGGCTTTGCCGAGTCTCTGCAGGGCTGGGCGGAAGGGTCTTCTGGACCTCCTGCAAGGGCCCCCGGCAAGGCGGCGTCTCCGGGGAAATGCTGCTGGGAGCCTGGGCTGCCGGCTTTGAAGGTGCAGAAGTTTGACGGGCTAGTTTAGTCCATCATTTTTTTCCATTAATAAAAATTAGGATAGGAAAGAAATTACCATAATCCAACATTGACAATGAAGCTTTCCCAATTACTTCTCTTTCTGTAAGTTTTTTTTTAATCAAAATGATTTATGATTAATATAGTGCATATTAAAACTTTTAACCTGGTACCTTCATAAAGTAAAAAATGTTCCCCACATATTACATTTTTAATCACATGAGTTAATTACTCTTTAGGGAGGCTTTGGAAATTCTGGAAAGGCGAGTATTACGGATTTCAAAGAATGACTCTGGAACTGTCGTTTTAATGAGAATGCAAATGAGAACTGTTAAGGTTCAACGAAGGTCGCAGCAGCTTAATCATCAAATTATTACGGCCATTTATTGCCAGTAACAAATGAATATTAAAAGCTATTGTTTTAACAGATTAGACCTCCAAATTATTATTATTTCAAAATTTCCCAGGTGTCTGAAATATAATTTAAAAATTATTAAATGCGGAGATTGTCTTCAAACCTATAATCCTCTCGTGGGGTTGTTAGTTTTACACAGATGTGGCCTCTCTTTCCCAAAGGTGAGAGTCTGCAGGTTTGTCACTGCAGAGACACTGGGACGTTCGTGGTCCAGCACTTCACCCCCTGTGGTGGTCCCGAGGGGTGGTTCCTCCAAGCCCCTCCTGGGGCGGCCACTCTGTGTCCTCGGGAGTTGCTGGACAGGGCCCAGGGTGGCAGCGTGGCAGCTCAGGCCGGGATCCTGAGGGTCCCCTGGGGCTGGAGGCAGGAGACGGATATTCCGGTCACTATCGTCCCAGCGGGAGCAGGAGGTGGACAGAGGACCCCCGTCATGGGGCCACAAGCCCCAGGCCGCACCCCACCTCGCTCTCTGCTGTGTCCTCAGCAACCAGCCGGGGGCCTGGCACACAGGGACCCTGGGGGGCCTGTGAGGGGAGGGAGGGCGGGGGGAGTGGATGGACAAAGGGACGGATGCTGGCAGGTGGTACGGGGCTGGCTGTGGGCCCTGAGCACCTCCTGGGCAGTGTGGCCACTTCCCAGGCGTCCGGCCCATGCTCCTCCCCATCCCTTTGACCTCTGAGCGCGCTCTGCTATCCCCTGCAGAGCCAGTGGCGCCGTCCCTGTGCCCCCGGTGCCGGTGGGGGGCCCAGACCCTCTCCCAGGAGGGACTTGGGGGAGGGTGTGGCCTTCCAGAGCAGCCTCCTGGCTTTCGTCCGCCTTCTTCACTGTCCCACAGTAGATGTCCAAGTGCGCAGGTGTCTTCACAAGTGCGGGTCTTTACGGAAGAGCACAAAGGAGAAAAGGCAAAGAGGAATCCTAAACACCAGAGTTCCGGGGGGTCTGGGTGCACCCCCACGATGTGGCGCCCTGTAGCCTGAGGCCTCCTGCAGCCAGCGACCCACTTCACCCACAAGGCCCAGGGAAGGGGCCCTTCGCTGGGGGCGACCCTGTCCAAGGCCCTCAGGCTGCCGCTGGGCCCAGGAGACTGCCCGAGGCTGCAGAGCCACACCCTGGACACCTCTCTGAGCAGCGGGCGGGGGCTGGCATGGCCCTCCTGACCCTCCCCCTCTCCCTCCGGCACTTGGGTGGGGTCCACAGGTGAGCCTGGGAGCCAGGGTCCTGCTAAGACCACAGACTCTGACGTCCGCCCCTTGAGGGGGATATTGGGTACTGACAGTTTCGGCAAGCTCCTGGGCCGCCCGCAGAAGCGACGTCGCTGTGGCCTCTACACAGGGCCCAGAGGATATTGTGACAGAGGGGCTGAGTCTGTCCTGGTGGATGGGAGGCTCCTCGGGGACTGGGAGAAGAGCGGGTCCCTTGGGGAACGTGCTCCTCGGCCCTGCTCCAGAGCCCCTGAGTCCCTGGTCAGCCCCTCCCGCAGAGCAGCCCCTCTGGGGTTTGCTGGGCTCCTGGGACCTGGTGCGGTTGCTGCTGTGTCTCGATCCTGCACACCACAGGGAGATGTAATTAAATGTAATAGATGCTGAGGCTTCCGAAATTACATTATTTAGGAGCTGCAGCTTACACACATACACACACATGCTAAGCTGCAGATAATTAATAGATTTATTTAAATCAGCCTCTGCATCTGTATTCATCCGGGGAGAGAAGCTTCTCAGGCAGGCCCGCGTGGAGTACCTTTGGTTTGTGAAAGGAAGCTGGGAATTGCCATGAGGAGCTGGGGTGGCAGGAGCTTGGGGTCCACAGGGACTTGGGGTCCACGGAAGGAGGGCCTTGTCACCCAGCATGTGTGAGCAGGTGTGATGGGGCCATGACCACGGACAAGACCAAGCGGTTCCCACAGACAGTCAGACCCTGAGTGGGAGCAAGGCAGACAGGGATGTTGGGTGCCACCGAGGCTGCTCCCAGAGACACCCCCCCAGGCAGCGAAGCAGGGACCATCTGCCCCCTCTCCTTTCCTGGGGTCCTATGGCCAGACCCCTCACCAGCTAGCCCTGGCTAGTATGTGCAGCTAAAGGGGCCTCATTTTAGGATTTGACTGGGGATACTTCAGGCCGTGGTTTCAGTCTCTGCCTCCCTCCCTCATCCCACTTCCTTGGAGCCCAGAGACTGGTTTTCCAGTTGCTGGTGTCTGTGGACGCTCATGAGCGGTCAGTGGCGGTGCTGACAGGGCAGTTGCTGGACCACGCAGCTGGCGCAGAGCAGTGGTATCAGGGTGTGCTGCAGGAGTCCCCCCCCTGCCCCGTCCTTCACCCAGAGTCCTCTCCCTGCTTCGAGGCACAGGGCTGTTGGGACCCATTGGCAGAGGACAGTTCCTTCCAGTGGATTCTCCAGGGGAGCTGACCTTGGGGAGGGAGCTCCAGGCCTGGCCAGAGCCCTCCTGGGGCATCCTGGTGGAGACGAGGAAGGCTTCGTGGTGTCGCCACCTGGGGCAGAGTCAGGGCAGCCCGGCAGGGCTCAGAGGGAACCCTGGCTCCACCCCACCACAGGCCAGCTCCCGAATGCCCAGTGCCCACTTCCCTTGGGGCACTGCCCAGTCCTTCCGGGAGGCAGATCTGGGAGGCCCTGCAGTCCGTGAGAGCATCCCTCACTACCCGCTGGTTCGTACACGCCCCGTCCTGCTCAGCCCTGGGAGAGCGAGAAGAGGACACTCGTGGAGCGTTTACCCCTGGCCGGAGGAGAAGACAGCCGCCAGCGGAGCCAGCATGGTGACCGTCAGCACCCACCACGGGGAGCAGGGGAAGAGTAACAGCATCGTGCTGTGCGGTGGGCTGAACTGTGTCCCCAAACCTACATGTTGGGGTCCTCACCCCAGCACCTAAGAATGTGACCGCACTTGGGGACAGGGCCTTTAAAGAGGTGATTAAGATTAAGTGAGGTTGTTGGGTAGGCCCTGATCCAATAGGACTGGTGTCTTTATAAGAAGAGATAGGACACAGAGAGGCACAGAGGGACGGCCATGTGAGGACACAGGGAGAAGATGTCATCTACAAGCCAAGGAGATTAGCCTTGGAGGGAACCAGCCCTGCTGGCACCTTGTTCTCAGACTTCTGGCCTCCAGAAATGGGAGAAAATGAGTTTGTGTGTTTGAGCTGCCCAGTCGTGGTGCTTTGCGATGGCGGCCCTACAAACTAACGTGAGGTGCTGGTGAGACATCCAGGAGCCGTGTGGGAGCCCGGCCTCTGCAAGGCACTTTGTACGCTTCGCCCGACCCTGGCAGCACAGGCTCCTGAAGACAGGGCACCTCACGGCCACTCCAGATGGAAGAGTCACCCCCAAACTCTCTTGGCAAAGCCCAATCACCACGGGAACCCCTTCCCTAACCTGGCCTTAGCAGGGGTGTCAGGTGCTCCTTGTGGGGAGGGCGCACGTCCCTGCCACATTCCTGCGTGACTCTGCACCTCAGGAGGAAGAGCCCAGGCTCCTGGGCGCAGGACGGTGGTGGGAACTCCCAGACGGCTGACACCCCAGGACTGTGCCTTCACTTCCATTCAGCGCCACGGTCCCAGCATCCCGACGGGGTCATTATTGCCTTGTCGCTTCCTGTGGCTGCATTATAATGAGAGCTTATGTTCAATTTGCTGGGAGCTGGCAAATCGTCGTCTGCTTCTCCTCAGCACACACTCATTTGCCGCTCGCCCTGGGTGTTTCTTAAAAGTCTAGCATTTTACAACGTAGACAAATTAAATCTTGGTTTTGAATGTGTCCCTCCCTGGAAGTGACACAATGTGTTTTAATAGCTGTGGCACCTGTTGGGGTCTTTGAGCTTGCAATCATCCGCATTTTCAAGCAGATTACTCACAGGGGCAGTGGAGTCGGGGCCACAGGCACGCTCACCGCTGTCTCTGCTACTGTGGCCAGCGTGGGTGTGGCATTTGGAGTGGGGTGGCCTGAGGAGACATCTCTCTTTGTTCCTGCCTTTGTGTATTTAGTAGGCAGCCAGGAAGCCTGTCCCGGGCGTCTTCCATGTGTGACCGCTGGGAGACTTGAACATGGAGACGTGGGCTGGGAGCTGTCAGCCAGTGAGGTCCCATTGGGCCAGTGAGCCAGGACAGGGACGGGGCATGATGAAAACACATGCAGTCGGAGAATGGCAGTTCAGGAGGGTCAGAGAGACACTGCGTGCCCCAGTGTGCCAGGCAAGCAGGGAGTGTGGCGAGCAGGTGCCCAGTTGAAAATGTACTTTGAGTGGGTGCCATGGACTGAACTGTGTCCCCCCAAATTCAACTGGTGAAGTCCTAACCCCTGAGGTGATGGCATTTGGAGGTGGGGCCTTGGGAGGTAATTTAGGTCACGAGGGTGCAGCCCTCTTTGTGGAATTAGTGCCTTTCTGAGAAGACACACAGGAGCGTGTGCTCCTCACGCACTTGCTCTGGCTCTTGCTCTCCCTGCTACGTGAGGCCGCGGTGGGACGTCGTCGTCTGCAACCCAAGGAGAGGGCCTTTGCCAGGAGTGGAATTTGCTGGTACCTCGATCTTGGACTTCCGGCCCCCAGGACAGTGAGAAATACATGTTTGCTGTTTAAGCCACCCAGTCTGTGGTGTTTTGTTATGGCAGCCTGAGCTGACCAAGACACTCAGCTTGGGCCACCTGGGCTCCCCCTGCAGCAGATCGTCCTGGAGCTGGTGACGACGGAGAGGCTGCTTGGGAAGTGGGCCCTGGCGGAGAGCGTGGCTCAGGCTCCAGCCACTCAGCAAGCATCGCGGAGCGCTCGTTCCTGTCTGAAGGTGGCCTCGCTCGGGAGCAGGCACCTGGGGTCCTGAGGCAGAAGCCCCTTCCCAAGATGAGCCGGATGCCCTGCCCAGCCTGTACCCTGTGATCCCACCAGCCGACCCCCTTCTGGCTGTGGCCTTCCTGGAGCTTGGCTTTGAGCCACGGCACGGCTGATGGGAGATGGCGAGCCTCTCCTTGGTCTCCACGTTCTCGGGGCTTCGTCTTGTCACCCCTGCTGCGTACGACCAAATGGGCTTTTCTGGGGCTGACAAGCCTTGCAAAGGGGTGATGACTTGTCTGGGAGAACCAGAGAGACTGCAAGGGGCACAGCATGAGCACAGGCATGGGGGTGCTGGAGCCTGCGTTTGGGGAGCGGCAAAAAGCAAATGTAGAAGCAGAGCGTGGCAAGTAGGGCTGAGGGCACCCGGGCGCAGGTGGGCAGCACAGACCAGGTTTGCCATTATCACGGGTAATGAGGGACGAGCGACGGGGCAGCGAATCTAGAGGGGACACCAGATGGTACCGCAGCCTCGCAGATGAAGAGCTGAGGCCGGAATGCAGGGCCCTGCCTGTCTCGGGGGCAGGAGCCCAGGCAGGAGCCACGGGTCTTCTTTCTGTGGACACGCTAACTGTGCACAGTGTGGGCCGAGGGGACCTCATTGTGCTGCCCCATGGGAAGCCATGTCCTCGCAGTGGAGTGCATCCTCCTTGTTCTCAGCGAGAGGCCCGTTTCTCTAACTGGCTTGTGCACTTCCTGGGCTGGGGTCTATGTTGGCTTGAGCCTCAGCTCTGGGGACCCTCCCAGGGTGGTGCCAGACAGGCAGGTCACGGGGTTGGACCTGCCAAGCCATCCTATGTTGTCATTCTTGGCCTCTAGTCATGAGAGGCCACACCGGGGATGCCCAGAAGCCCAGAGGGGGCGGGCTCAGTGACAGAGCAGGGGCAGGGGCCCAGGCAAGGGCGGCACCCCACAGGTGCCCCGACTCGAGGCCCTTTCATGTTGCCAAAGGCACATCCTGAGACACCCATGTTGGGCTGTGAAAACCATAGCTGATTTTAAAGTGGCCTTTGTGTTGCTCCTGGAGTCTGACAGCGAGAGTTCCCAATGGGTTTCTGGACAGATTCCCATTGTCCCATGCTGTCTTCTGCACCTGGGAGTGGAAGGGTCCCATGTTGTGGGTGACACTGGGGTTTGTGTGGGTGTGGCCACAGCAGGTCCTACTTCTCAAACTCAGAGCATCGGGGGTGAGGATTGTGAGCCGGACAGCCCCGAACTGCGCAGGGAAGGCAGGTGTGGTTATGATGGCAGAAGACACAGCCTGGGCCACGTGGCCCAGAGGGCTGCTGGCTAAGGAGGTCACACGGGGTGGATCCACTCTGCTCCGTGGCTCTGGGAAGCCTTCGCCGGCACATCCACTGTAGGCACTCAGAATGCCCTTCCTGTTTCAAGGACAGAAACCCAGAGTCTGTGATGAATGTGACACGTGGGAGGAGCACCACCCTTGCAGGGGCCCGCGGAGTGTCTCGTTACCGCGTGTTTCCTGTGGTCGCTTTGCGGGCTTGTGAAGTCCTCTGGGCTGCTCCGTGGGTGGTGGGGCTGCCTGGAGTGTGCCGGGGCTGCTGGCTTCGGGGAGGAAGGGCCAGGGCGTCGGCGGCAGGGCTGTGTTTCCAGCCGTGCTTAGCAGGTGAAAAATAAACCCAAACTTTTTGCGTCTGGTCCCTGTGTCAGGCCTTCTCGGGCCCAGGGCGCATCTCAGTGCCTGAAACAAACACCTACTTTCTTCTCCACACCTCGCAGTAACTCCCGGGTCAGCAGGGCTGAGACCCCTGAGCTTTGTTACGACTGTGGTGCCAATTGCAGCTCCTGCGCCGGGACCCCTGTGAGCAGCTGTGGGCGCCGGCAGGGGGTGATGAGCTACTCGCACGCACAATGCTCCCCCAAGTTTTTAAAAATCGATAAACCATTTCTGATGTTCTGAACAGAGGTTGAGTAGCTGACCTGAACTATGGCGTTATTTAGAAGTGGACGTTCCCCGTGCCCAGCATGGCTGGCTGGGGCCCGTCCCGTGCCAGGCATGTTCTGGAACTGAGGACACACGATCAGAGTCCTGTCTACCCACTGCCGTGTAGCCTCTGAACATCCTGCCCTGCTGCAGGTCCTTGAGTGGTCTGTGCCTTCGTTTCCTTATCTTGGGGATTAATGACAGTGCCTACCTCGTGGGGCCGGGCTGTGGACTTGTTGCTGGCACAGAGTGAGTACTGAATTGAGTGGAGGCCAGCTCTCATGGCCACCACCACTACTGCTGTCACCACTGCTACTGCCATCCATGCTCCAAACAACCTTATTCTCAGGCCCTTTCTAGAACACGGGGAGTGGGGCAGAGGGAGGTGGCTGAGCACCCATGGGGCCCTTGCATGGGCCTCCCCAGCAGAATGGCATGTTGCGGGGGAGGGCCGGATTGGCTCCACGGGGCCACCAGGGCCAAGTTATAGCCTCCAGGTTCCTCGGGACTCTGCTGATGCTGCCTTCCATGACAGCGTTCCCTGGCCCTTCACAAGTTGTCCTTGACCAACAGACAGGCCAGCTGTCTCCCCAGGCACTGGTCTCTGGTCAGCAGTGGAGTTAGAGCAGGTCAGGGCCAGGTCCCTGATGCCGCTTCTTGTGGACAGTTCTGCCGTCCAGTTGCAAACTTTGGAAACCACCGCAGACCACATGGGGCCTCCACTTATCCGCTGCCTGCCTTCCTCTGGAGGCCCCGGGTGTCCACCCGTGCAGGTGAGGGTGCGGGGAGGCCAGGAGGAGCTGCTGGCCAGCACCCTTGGGCAGCTTCCACACCTAGCGGGGCTGGACAGAGCCTCCTGCGTGCCCCCTGCAGCCACATAGCCAGCCCTTGGCCTTCAGCCATTCCTCTGACATTTAGCGCACACACTGGCTCTGCCTCTCTGGGTTCTCAGCCTGGCCTTTGTGTGGCCCCAGGAGTCCTGCAGGCAAGTGGCCCGTCACACCCTAAGGGCTCATTATGTACATTACCTTGGACAGTAGTGCTAGAAGGAGAGAGGGACAGTTCCTGGGCTTTGAATGGTCTGTCTGGTCTTCTGGGCAGCTTGAAGGTTGAGCACTGAACTCCTACAGGGCGAGGACAAGCCAAAGCTAGCACTGGCCGTGCAGGTGGGTCTGGGAGGCAGGGTAGGTGAGGCTCCTGCGTGTCCATCTGGGATGGGGGCCTGGTGCCTAGAGGGAGTCTGCAGCCCCTCAGGTAAGGGGCTCTGGCTGCACCCTGGGCAGGCACAGGGGGCTGAGCTTGGTGCAGCTGGGCTACCCCAGCCCTGGGCCTCCCCTGCCTGACAGGCTGTGCTAGGGGCCGCCTACCTCCCAGCAGCCAGGGCCACGGGGCTGTTGTTCCCTTCCAACTCACTGAGCAGGGTGGCAGGGGCTTTGGCTCCTGGGAGGACACCAGCTTCTTAGGTTGAGGTCCTAGAGGTCAAGGGTCAAGAGCCTAGCCCCAGGGAGTAGGGGACAGTTGCCAAGTGGCAACGTTGACTCCCCCCTGCTGTAAGTGAATGTGGCCTGTCTGGCCTGGCCCCCCTCCGGGGGGACCCCTCCTTATGGGGGCCCAGGGTGTCCTGGAGCTGTGCCCTCCCCTTCCTGAGGCCTGAAACCAGCCATACTGTACAGAAGTGCCCTCCCCGGCTGTCCTCTCTACAAACTGTGCGTTGTACAGCAAGGGGTGCCTTATGTGGGGTCCCCAAAAGCATACCCCGAGACAAGGCGAGCCTGTGGTGTATTTAGGGAGTGAGGGCATTGGATGGGAAGGGAGTGCAGCCCATAGAGGTAGCTCATCACCAAGACTGCTAGGCGGCCGGGGAGAGAAGGGATGCACCAGATGGGAACAAGGGAGGCCATTGCTGGAGCTCCAAGGCAGGCGGGGCAGAGGGAAGCTCAGCATGGACAGGGTGGCTCGGGGCTATCCTGAGGGGCCTGGCCTGGGGAGGCAGGGCAGCCCACCAGCAGCAGGGCACCTGCCTGCCTGGTCAGGGAGCAGCCTGGGTTTTCCCTGGCTGATCCTGAGTTGGATAAAGGGACGGAAGTGAGGGAAGCTGGCGGTCACTGCTGTGTGTTGGCCATTTGGGCCTGATGGCAACAGAGGTGTGGGTCAGAGTCCTGTTGTGCTTGTCTTCCCCAGGGTGGGGCGCGGAGCTGCTGCCTGGCTGCACAGGAATTGGTTGAGGGCTGCCCCATGCGGTGGCCGTTGACCCCTGGGACCTCAGCCTCCTCCACAGGCAAAGGGGGCCCTGGCGTCAGAGGAAGCTTCTAGGCCCAGCATTTAAGTGCTGGCCCTTGGAAGTCACAGAGGAGGGGACGTTAATGTCATGGCAAGGGAATGTCCGGGGGCTTCAGTGTCTCTTTCAACTTGGTTCAGCCCATTGTAACCATCACAGCAGCCAGAGCAGCAGCCCCGGGCAGGTCCTCCCGTGCTACATGCAGCAGCCCTGCGGAGAAGACAAGCCAGGGAAACCTAGGCTCGGGGAGTTTGCAGCTGGTGTCCACAGCCATGAGGGGTTAGAGGAAGGTAACTGAAAGCAAGGCCCAGATTGCTCTGTCCTCTGCCACACTGCCTTCTAGGGGCCGGGGTGGGGTGGGACACCGTGGCGGGACCCTGGGGTGGTGGGAGAAGCTTCCCTGGGGGAGACAGGCCGTGGTCAGGGACAGGTGGGAGCCGACTCCCAGCCCATGCAAGGGCATGTGGGCTCAATGGACTGGCTCAGGGAACATGCAAAGACCCCACTGTCATGGCCAAGTGCCCACGGGGCTTGGACCGTGAGAAGGCACAGTGGGCATGGCACTCCCGGTGCTGGCTGCAGGGGATGGGAAGGTGGCTCTCCTCTCTGTGGGCAGAGGAGTGGGAACATAGATGTCCCCAGATTCAGACACTCAGGCTGGATAGAGAGTAAACTACTTATTACAACAGCAGCCAGCTGTGGGGTAGTGTTCCTGTTCTAGTTTTGTAAGCACATGCTGGTCCATTACCAGCAACATTTAAGAGAAGATCTAAACATACCTGGGGCACCAACTGTATCTCTTTCCACCGTTAGTCCTGCTGTGGCACCCTTTGGAAATGTATTTGTCCCCCAGTGCTAGCTCCAGGACAACTCATTCCCAGTCTTCTTGCTACGTCTACATTTTCTCCTGGGCAGCTGAAACAGGTCAGGGTTGCCCACCCACCTGGCTCAGCTCAAGCCAAGACAGTGGATCATGGATTGTGGTGGGCTGGAATTTCCGGAGCAGGGTGAAATGGCAGGTGGTTTATGTGCATGAATGTTGAGAGAGAGAGATGGTGGATGGTGAATGGATGGATGGTGATGGGATGGGTGGGATGGTGGATAGGTGGATAGGATGATGGGTGATATGGATGGATGATGGATGATGGTGGGTGGATGATGGATGGATGGATGGGTGCATGAATGGATGATGGTGTGGTGGTGATGGTGATGGATGATGGATGGATGCATGAATGGATAATGGGTGGGTGATGGGTGGATGGATGATGGATGGATGATGGATGGATGGATGGATGATGGGTGGATGAAGGGTGGATGGACAGATGATGGGTGGGTGATGGGTGGATGATGGATGGATGCACGAGTGGATGATGGGTGGGTGATGGATACATGGATGATGGAGGGATGGATGGGTGGATGGATGATGGATGGATGGATGATGGGTGGATGATGGATGGATGGGTGGATGATGGATGGATGCATGGATGGATGATGGGTGGATTATGGATGGATGATGGGTGGATGGGTGGATGGTGGATGGATGATGCATGGATGATGGGTGGATTATGGATGGATGATGGGTGGATGGATGATGGATGGATGGATGGTGGATGGTGGATGGATGGATGATGGATGGGTAGGGGGATGATGGATGGATAATGGATGGACAGATGAGTGAGCGGGTAAGTGGAGAGGGGAAGGGAGCCTGTGAAGATGCTTCGCCTCTTCAGGCAGGTAGCAAGGGCTGCCCAGGTAGACCTGGCTGTAGCCCAGCCTCTCCTTGTGCTGCTTTAGTCAGTTGCTGAGTAACCTGAGCCTCAGTTTCCTCAGCAATGAATGAGGCATCTTTGCCTCAGAAGGATGTTGTAGGAACTAAATGGGATGAGGTGTGTAAACCTTGTGGCCCATGACAGGGGTCAGCCCCTGGTTTTGCCTGTGAATTCCTTGGTACATTTTCACAGTGTCACATGGTTCTTCAGCTTGCTTTTGTTTTGCTCACCACTGTGGTTCCAGGATTTGTGCTTGGGGACTTCAGGGGTCTAGTTCATTCCTTCCCTCTACTACATAATATCCATCCTATGGATTTGCCACACTATGTTCACCTTTCCCTGTAGAAGAGCATTTGCCTTGTTGCCAGGGGTTTGCTGTTACAAAGAAGATGTGTTTTGGACAGGGCCTTTGTCCGCCCATCAAGTGCTGCTTTGGGGTATATTCTGAAGAATATAATGTCCAGATTTAGGGTTGGAACATCTTCAGTTTGATTTCATTTCCTTGAGAGTATTTTAACAGGAAACAGTTTTCTTTAAACAACAACAAAATTGTTTGTTTCCCTGAGGGACAGGCTGAGTGCTAACGCTGGGGGAGTGTCCCCCGGGCCCTGTCTGCGTGGCCCTCCGAGGCCACTGGGAGGCCCCTGTGTGCGCACATCTGTTTCCAAGGGCTGGGGGCATGAGGTGTCCTCCATGGGCCAAGTGGTTTCCTCCCAGCTGTATTAGGTAATGCTTTAAAAGACAATCCCCACTTTGAGTGAGTGGGGCCTATTAAACTCAGCTAAAGTGTTAATGTGTGCAGAGAAAAGATAAGAATTTCACAAAGGAGAGCGAGGTAACAGTGGTGGGGGGTCGGGAGATAAGAGTAGCTGCTGTTGCTGCGGGAGTGGCCGATGGGGCTGGTGGAGCTGGCCGGTGGCCCGGGGAGAGAAGGGGACATGCCTGCTCCTACCAGACACCCACTTCCGGCCCCCTCCTCCTGCTCCCTGTTCATTCGGTTCTCAGCAGTGGGTCACACTCGTCCCAACCCCTCTGGGCATGGTCCAGCAGGCACAGCCAGCACTAACAGTGGCCTCCTCCCCGGAGGCCCAGGCACAGGGAGGATGCTGCAGCATGGCCCTGGGGCATGGGGTCTTGTGGGATGAAGGTGGAACAGGGGATCCCTGGCCGAGGTTCCACCTGTGCAGGGTGGTGCATGGGCACGGGCACTGGCAGAGATTTGTCGGGACTTGAGTGGCTGGTGTGTCCCAGAGCAGGGGGACGAGACCAGTGAGGGGGCCTGGGCCACCATGGACAGCAGGGTGCCAGGCCCAGCTAGTGGACGATGCAGGTGGGTTTTGCTGAGGTCATGGCCTCTGTTTTCTGGAGGTGCCAGAGGAGGTTACAAAAGAAACAAGAGTGAAGCTCCCAACCTCTGTGCCAGCGGGAGGCTGTCCTGAGCGCTTCACCTGTGCGGCAGAGCCAGGGGCTGCCCGCACTGCGGCCTCAGCCATCCTGAGGCTTATTAGCGATAGAGCGCGGCTCCCCCCACCAGGCCTCAACCCTCCATTTCCTCTCCCAAATTGGTGGCTTTTCCTCTTCTTCCTTTCCCTCTGCTCCCTCGTCTGCCCTGCTCATTTCCTCTCCTCTGCTCCCGAGAGAGGATGTGGAAGTCACTCACCCTGGGGTATAAAGGACTGACGACAGTTCAGAGTGAGCCCTGTCCGGGAATTTGCCCTTTATGCAGAATCAACACTTGAGCTCAGAGAGTCTCCTCTGGGGTGACTCCAGACAAGGACTGGCTGGGACATCTCTTTGGGATTCTCACAACAGCGTGCCTCAGAGATCTCCCGGGGGGCAAGATACCGGCTCTTCTGTGGACATAGAAGGGAAGGGAGGGAAGAAAACATTGCTTGGGGCCAACTATGTGCAGTGTTCTCTGCCTGCATTTGCTGTAATCCTTGCCGTGAGTGTAAAGGAGGAATCAAGGCTCAGAGGGATTGACAACTGGCCGGTGGTCAGGTCACAGACGGCCATGGCCCTCCCACCCTGCAGCCCTTGCTCTTTTCTTTGCCTCCTGCTGCCGCTGGCTGCCGGCCCTGACACCTCCCTAGCCCATCGCCCTCGTCCAGACCTCCCTCAACCGCCCCGCGGGGGTGAGTGCTCAGTCTCCCCACCTGGGCAGCAGGCACAGGAGGAGAGGACCCTCCTGCTCTTGCGGCCGGGGCCAAGGTGGCCCTTTCTATCCTGAACCCCGAGTCAGCCTAGAAGGAGGGGCAGGGACAGAGGGTGAGCAGACTGGGGTGTGGGGGCCTGGCCCGGCTTGAGCCCTTGCTGGACATGGCACTTGCACAGATGTCTCCACTCTCAGGTGCTCAGTTTTCTCTTCTGTGCAATGGGGACAGGTGCCTGGGTGTGATGAGTCCTCGGGGTTGTGGTAGTTACTTAGAGGAGGGGTTCTCAGGGGAAGACTGGACATATGGCCATGTGCAGTGGATGCTCAGACTTCTGCTTCAGAGGAGCATGGGGAACGTGCAGTTGTGGAAGTTTCTGGAAACTGCAAGGCCTGGCCCAGCCCTGACGTGTGAAATGCTAGCTGGGGTGGTGGGAGAACCTCACAGTGCCAGGGCAGGGGCATGGTGAGGTGGGCTCCGAGAAACTCAGTGAACAAGATGAATACTACTTTAAGGCAATCTTTAGAAATCATTTGGGCAAACTGCAGCCCATAGGCTGTGCCTGTGTTTGTGGAAAAAAGTTGGATCACGGGTCTCGCTGTCACCTCTCAGTTTGGCTTTTACACTAGGGGCCAGCAGGGCATGCGGCATACCAGGGCTTTTTGCCAGAGGGCCGGTGGTTCAACGTGTGTGCTTCCCGGGGCTGGGTGCAGTCACAGTGCCCCTGCCAACACCAGGCTGGGAGCCTCAGTTACCCTCTCCTTGGGCAGACACAACAAGGAGGCAGGGATGTGCCAGCCGGGCGGGGGCTGGGACGCGGTACAGGTTCTGACTTGAAGGATGAGTCTTTTTCTTGGTACATGGCCTCACACACCCCTGGGGTTCAGCCAAGGTGGAATTTCCACCACTTCCTCCCTTGCCATGGTGGGCTTTGCTACTCTTTTCCAAGTTGGGCCTGAGAGATGGGCACAAACATGGTCTGCAAGGAAGGCCCCACCCTGTGCTGTGTGCTCGTGATGCTCACCTGCAGGAGAAAGAGGTCTGTGGGGCCCCACCTGAGGCCCCCTCTGAGAAGGCCTAGTCTTGCTGGGAAACCACCTTGGGGTCGCAGGGGGCCTGCTTGTGAAGCCTGGGAGTGCACCCCGAAGGCGGTGCCAGCTCCTCCCTTCCTCAGGAGGCATCAGACACAAGTCCCATCTGCTCCCCAGGGGTCTTCCCTGCCCGCCTAAGACCTGCCAAGACCGGAAACCCGACGACGGGAGGCGTCTGGGAAGGAGTGTCTTGAGGGAGCAGCAGGGTGGGCAGGACGCCACCCTTGCCGGGCCAGGCATCTTTGGACCTGCCTCAGTGGTCCTGGCCCCAGCATTGTCTCTTCCCACCCCACACAGATGCTTCCCCCCACCGTACAGATGCTCCAGTGTTGCCTCGACCTCCCCATCTTGGCCCTACACTCAGACTCACCAACTCTCCACCCTCGAGTCCTCTTGGATACCAGGAGATGCTCTGCCTCAGCCCCTCTGGAACCAGCCTGCCTTCCCCAGCTCCTGGCCCAACCGCCTGTGTCCCCCTGGCCTCCCAGTCTCAGGACATGGCGGCACCCACTCTGCAGCCCCGATGTCTCACCTCCTCCCGCGTCCAGGCCCTTCTGTGGATCTGGCTGGAGCTGGCTTCAAGTCCTTGCACCATGGTCCCTCCTCACCAGACAAACCTGGCTCTCCTGACCCGGTGCACCTTGGAGGCTCCCGTGAAGACTGTTCTGTGTTTCTGTGGGCCAGGCCCTGCCAGGCATTGCATTAATTAGTTATTCTTATTGACATGGGAGCCGGGTCTCGTGACACTGCTGTGGAAGTGCGTGCTAGCCCATACACCTCCGGGGTGGCACCCCAGCATGGCTTGCTTGGGTCGTTATGAGGCCAGTGGCTTTGGGGGCCTGGCGCTCATGTCTAGGCCTGTTCCCCAGGACGCTGCTAACTTGCTCTCTTATTCTCTCCTGCACCCGGGAAGAGGCAGCTGCTGTGGCCTCCCATGCAGGGCTCCTTCCCAGCATCTCTGGGCTCACAGGGGCTAGACTGGATTAGCCCTAATGTCCTGGGCCCAGTCCCCTCCACCCATAGTTTCCTGTGCCAGAGGCCTCAGGAGGCTGCGTTTTCCCTGTCGGACACGCTCACTTACAGGTCACCTCTCTGCTTCCCTGCTGCCCACACCTTCCTGGCAGTTCCCTTCCTCCCCCTCCCTCCCAGGAGCTGTGTCGATGCTCCTTCACGCGGATGGACTCCCCCCATCAGGCAAGGTCGACGTCATGTCACCCCATGTCCCCTCCGGGCCTTTGGTGGTTAGAGGTTGTGGGTATGTTCTCACCGATTTAAAACATGACTGTGGCGATGTTTATTTTTGCCAATATATATACCACTTCCTGATCTTCTTCAAAGAGTGCAAAGTACTACATTATATGGATGTCACACAATCTTTCTATATTATTTTTATGATACTAGGTCTCAAGTTACAGAACCTCATATCACACACATGGTAAACACAAATCCAAATAACAAGTGAAGGTTCAGAATGAAAAGCAAACTCTGCCTTCGTCTTCCTGGCTCCCCGACCTTTTCCCCAGGGACAAAACAGTTAATGGCTTCCTTTTTATCCCTTCTGGCCCAAATCACTATAATTTTTATTTATTTTTACCAAGCATTATGACAGCCGGTGCACACTCAGACTTTCACGTCTTCCTTCATCACCTCTGGTCAGGACCTTGTTACTTTCCGTTCTGAGCAGTAAAGAAAACAGGAGGCCTGGTCGCGCCTTGGAAACTCAGCCTTCCTTGTTATGGTCATTCATATACAGATATAAGATTAATTTATATAATCAATATTTAGCAATCAAGATTTCATAATTTATATTCAGCTTTCTACTATAATTAATTTTCTGAGATTTGTCTACATGTTGCTTTTAAAACTTGAACAGAAATAAAGGATATTCACAATATTATTCCATGAACGTTTTTTAACCACAGAAAGATTTATGACTAGGACTATGGAGAAGGAGATATAACATTTTATTGTAGAGATTTTTTTACCAGTTGGAGATTCTTGCAAGTATCAAGGCCTCATGTATCGTTTTGCATACCCTTTACAGCTTGTTTCACTTCTAGTCAAACCTGCTAAATTTCCTTTTATCCCCTACCCGCACGTCCAGTCTCTCGAGTCCTTTTGGTGCTGAAGTGTCACCGGGGTCAGCTTTCTGTATGAGAGATGTGACTAGTAAACTGAAATTTCGAATGCCCGTCACCGGGGCACTTGGTTGACCGTTTAGCTGGGTATGGAATCCTGGGTGCTGCGTCCTGTCCTGTGGGAACTTGAAGACACTGCTGCACTGCCTTCTAGGAGCCAGTGTTGCTAAAGAAAACTTCAGGGACAGTTCATCTCTGACGCCATAGAACATTCTTGTCTATTTATTTTTTAATTCTGTGAGGTTTTAAGAGTTTCTTGCCTTGCGTGGATCTAGGAATAGACCTACTAGAGCTATTCAGAGTTTGGTAATCTCTACAGTCTGAAGATGTGTGTGCATTTATTTGACTATTTCCACCTCTTCATTGCCTTTTTTCTCCTTTAGACTTTGTAAGAAATGAAAATTGGACACCCGGGATATACCTTTCATGTCTCAACTTTTCTCTGCCTTTTATCTCTCTTTCCATGTTCTCTGCGTTCTGGGGAACTTCTTGACTTGATTATTTTTCTGGTCTTGACTCGTGCCCATTTTACTATTCGGTGCATCCTCTTAAGATTGGTCAGTCACGTTAATTTCTAAGAGTTCTTTTTTATTGTCTGCTTTTCCTTTCTTCATTGGAGCCTGATTTCCTTTTATTGGTACCATGTTCTTTCAAAAGTTTTTGAGAATGATACTATTTAGAATTATGATGATTATTTTATTTTCCCCTGAGTTATTCCTGTCCCTTAACATTCAGGTGTAGAATAAATATATACATCTGAGCCTTCCTCCTCTTTCGCACCCCTGGCTTTCTGCAAATACTGAGTGATCCCTGCCTACCAGGCCCTTTATTGCCATGTAGGAATAAAGGTTGAGGTGTGTGCAGTAACTGGTCAGCGCGGGTTGCCTCTGCCCTGTGCAGCCAATGGCTTCCCACTTGACCAGGAACGGACAGGGCATGTGGACAGATGGACCTCGCTGGCAGTGGGCACAGAGCCAGTGGACAATCAGGGTCCCCACATTTGCTGGACGCTGGCAGGCTTTACCCTGGGGATAGACAGTCTTTGTGTATTTCACTCCTGGGGGAATTGTGCTGCCTTTGGACTTGCTTGTCCTGTTCGGAGTGAATGGCCAAGCTCCTCAATTCTGCTTTCCCCCAATTCTCTCTTAGGCTCTGACTTTCTCACAGGAGCAGCAGGTTCCCCGCCTCTCATGTGCCATCGGCCTCTTTGGAAATCTAGCAAAGCCTATAGAACCCATCTCAGAATAAAATAAAAATGTGTTTACTAAGAATACCAATTGTATTAAAATGTAGTTACTAAATGTTAAAAAAAATTGATATAGTAATATGTTTGCTTCTTTATGAAAATATTACAAAAAATCCAGTAGTGGCACGACTGTAATTTCAAGTAATAGTGAACATAAGCAGTATACTGGGATATCCGCAAGAGCTGTAATGTGATATGAAAATACCTGTGATTTCCGCTGGTGACAGATACATAGTTACAGCTAAACTATTGTGTTTACTGCCTACATGCCTAATTGAAGGCAATGTTAAATTTCTGTTAGAGACTTGTTAAATGACATGCACGTTTACCCCATCCAAGGTCCCATGCCTCAGGCCCCGTGGGGCTGTCCCCAGGCAGAAGGCAGAACCCCTCTCTTTGGTAAGCTTTCTTCTGCTCTGGCCTGGGCTGAACTTGCCTGACAGCAGCAGTTTGGGGGCTGGCGGGGGGAGGCCAGACCTGCCCTCCACTTCAGGGAGCGCAGCTGTTCAGCCCAGGCCCTGGATGTGCTTCCTCTTCCTTTGGCACCACAGGTGCTGTATCGGGAGGACGTGGGCATCCTTCTGGTGGTGTCAGCTGCAGTCCCATCTCTTTGGTCCAGCACGTGGCTCCCCTCACCCTTGTGGGCTTGCCTGTTGGTATCCTTCATCCTCCATTATGGTTTTATCATATTTTAAGGGTCTTTCCTGTTGTTTCAATGAGACCCAGGGGGTCCTCTCCTGAGGTCTGTGTTGGTTTTTCCTAGCTAGAGGCTCACACTGCCACCTTGAACTGAATTTTCAATGGCCCTGTGGCCCTCGTTCTGCACAGGTAATTGACACTTCAGTGCCGGGCATGGGAATCTCCCCTTTCACCTGAGATTTCTTTTAAGGGTGCAAGCAAGGCCACATGTTCTTGTAACAGGAGGCCCTGGCACCTGGGGGAGGATGCTGTTGGTCACACACTGGGCACAGAGGTCTTCCTGCCCCACCTGTTAGAAATAACTTAGTGGGCCATGCCTCTGTTTACGAATTGTTTTTCTTTCCCTTTCTGCTCTTTAATTCTCCTTATGAAAGGACCCTACAAACAGTTAGATCTTACAAATTTCTCCTGGTGAAGTTAGAATATTTCTCTGTTTTCAAAATTTCGAATAATATGTACCTGACCGGGGACACAGCAAATGTCAGGAGTTGGGTTTCTCTCCTGCTTGAGTTCTCTTTGGGGGGAAGGAGTGTGCATGTATGATAAGCACCCTGGAGACCCTTGAGCCCTCTGATGGGGAGAGCTCTGTGCCAGGCGGGAAGGAAGGACAGTGACCTTGGTGGAGGGCAGGCTTTGCGTGTGAGGCAGGCCAGGTTGTTGCATGCAGAGCTTTACTAGAAACTGTCTATGGCGTGAAGAGAGGGGGCTGGGTGGGTGCTTGTAGAAAATGGGGTCTTGAGGGGGCTGCAAGAGGAGAGAATGTTCAGTCCCTCCCAGGGCCAGTCTGGAGTTGCTAATTGCTTGGCTGGTGTGAGACTGGGGCCACTTGTCTGGGTGAGACGACTTGGAGCAGGCATTGCTGTCTCTCATAGATGTTTCTGGGGCTGGGGGCTGATGACAGCTAGCGGTGAGAATTGCTTGTTGGTTGCCCTCTCTCAGCAGGTGCTAGGCACAGCAGAGCTGGGTCAGGCAGACAGCATCAAGCTTGGTGGCTAATCCTGGCTTTTCCCTTGACTTGCTAGCTGATGTGGTCCCAGCTGCCATGCCTCTACAGGCCTCAGTGTCCCCAAATGTGCACTGCTGTGCTTGATCTATCTGACCTCTAAGAGCCCTTCAGGGCCTGGCCTCTTTCCCTTCCTGGCACATAAATGTCTCGCAAGGAGGAAACAACCTGTATGTGAACCATGTGCACTACAGGTGCTGTCACTGCCTTCTACCCCACACAGGCCAGGGCAGAGGTTCAGGCAGAGGCTTAAGCCCTGATTCCTGTCCAAAGTGCTTTGCTGGGCATTTGAAATGGAATTTGAAATTTAATTCAGGCAAAAATGCCTCGAGGCCTACCACACTGGTCCTGGTGATGGGCTTTAGGGCAACCCCCCCAGAACAGGACACCAGTGCCCCCCACTCTGGGGTGCAGGGGTGGGGAGGAAAATTGGCCTGAGACAAATACCCCTCCCTCCTAAAGGCAGGAAGGGAGGCAGCAGCAGGGAGGTGCCTCTTGCTTGTTTCCTCTGGAGCAGAACGCGGGCATTACTATGCGTCCACGTTCTTGGGTGTGGGGCAGCTGGCTGGAGGATGACACACAGTGGGGCCCGGGATGTGCGTGCGTGTGTGTGCGTGTATGTGTGTGTGAGTGTGTGAGTGTGTGTGTTTCCAGGCAGATGTGTTGTTTTCAGAAGCCACAGGACCACCTCCAAAGTGCAGCTTGTTCGGAGCCCTCCAGCCGCCGGTCAGCTCCAGGCCCTGGCGGTGCCTCGGGCCGGGTGTTCCCGCCTCTCCCGGGGCCTTGGGGTGCGAGGACGTTGGGCGCGACTTGAGGCCGCTCCAGCGCCCGCCACGGCCGGCTCTGCAGTGAGGGCCCCGCGCGCCTAGGTGGAGCCCGACCCGCAGTTTTCGGCTGGACCAGCCCCACCTGACCCGCCGGCGCGCCAGGCGGGGGCGCTGCAGGGCGGCGGGGGTCCCCGGGGTCCCCTCCGCGGCCCAGTGCGCATCGGCGGCTCGCGAGCCGGGCGGAGCGC
Source organism: Daubentonia madagascariensis (assembly GCA_023783475.1). NCBI lineage: Eukaryota > Metazoa > Chordata > Mammalia > Primates > Daubentoniidae > Daubentonia > Daubentonia madagascariensis. The sequence continues at coordinate 293,670 of JAKFHU010000600.1, read as the reverse complement.
AGACGGCGGCGGGCGCGGGCCGGAGTCCGAGGCTGCGCGGGCCTGGCCACCCGGGCTGGGGCGAGCCGCCCCCGGCACCAGCATCGCAGCGCCAGCCCCGCGCGGGCAGCCCGCGGGCGCGCCGGGCCCGGACCTCGTTCCGGCCGCGGCGGCGGAGGCGCGGGCTGCGGGGAGCGCGGAGGCCGCCACCGTCCGGGGGGGACCGGCCCGCCAGCCCCGGGCCGCGCAAGTTCGATCGCGGCGGGCTCGGCCGGGCCGCGCGGGCCCCGGCGGCGGCGATGGTGCGGCAGCCCCGCGCCCGGCGCGCAGCCCCGGCCCCGAGCCTGGCCCGCCGCGGCGGCGGTGGCGGCGGCGGCGCGGCGGCCCCCTGAGCCCCGGGCCGGAGCGAGCGCCGGCGGCGGCGGCGGCGGCGGCGAAGGAGGAGGAGGAAGGGGAGGACGAGGAGGAGGAAGGCGACGCCGAGCAGCGGGCGGGGGGCGACAGGCGGAGGAGGGTCCGCGCCGGACCCCCCCGCGCCGCCGGGCCGTTGCGCAATCCGCGGCCCGCCGTCCGGGCCCTGCTGGCGGTGCGGCTCCGGGGGCGGCGGCGGGGCTGATTCATGGGGCCGCGGCGGCCGCCCCCCCGCACCCGGGCCCCGGGCGCCCCGCAGCCCGCGATGGTGGCCGAGTGGCCGGAGCGGAGGCCGCCGCGGCCCGAGACTTTCCGCTAACCTCCCCGCCCCGCCCGCCCCCTCCCCGGCGCCCCCCCGCGCCCGCTCCCCTCCCCCTGCCCGAAAAGACACAAATCGCCTCCCGGAGTGGCGCCTCCAGTCGCGGCGGAGCGCGGCGTTGGCGGCGGATGGAGGGCGCGAGCGGGCGGCCGCGGCGGCTGCACCCGGCGGGGCGCTGATGCGGCGCCTGCACCTTCGCTGCGCGACTTCGGGGGCGTCGGCCGAGTTGGCACTCCGCGATGCAGCTCCTGAAGGCGCTCTGGGCACTGGCTGGGGCCGCGCTCTGCTGCTTCCTCGTCCTGGTGATCCACGCACAGTTCCTGAAGGAAGGTAATTGTCCCCGGCGCGCGGACCGGTCCCCCCGCGCTCCGCCCGGCTCGCGGCGGCCCTGCGCGCGACCCGGTTTCCAGCAGGTTCCGCCGCCACTGCTCCGGCCGAGGCTCCTGGAGCGCCACTGCGGGGCTGGAGCCGCCGGCGGCGCGACCCTTCCCGGAGTCCGCCCCGGCACCGAGCCTGCCGCCCCGCGCCCACTGGGGTCCACGGGCGGCCCGCGGGCGCGGGTGACGCGCGGGGTCGGGGCGCGCCGCGGCCTCGGTACCCCTCGCGCTGCCCTGGAGCCCCGGCCCGACCCAAGGCTGCCGTTCCGTCCCCTGCCCCACAAGGCTCGGTGGCAGCGGCGCCCGCCCGCACGCCGCGGGCCCTCGGTAGATGGCACCAGCGCTCCACGTTGGCCGGCCCGGCCGGGGCGGGCGTCCGGGCAAGGCCTGCGCGTCCGCACCCGCGTCCCACACCGCCTTCCAGCCTGGGTCAGGGACCCGAGGCTCGGGCACAGGGCCTTCGCCACTTGGGTGTGTGGCCGCACCAAGTTCCTCCCCAGCCTCCCGCCCCCTCGGTCCCTGTTAGAGTGCAGGGCTGTCTGGGACTCTGTTGGGGTGTGCAGGTTAGTGGTTGGACTCTTGGGGCCCAAGGGGCCACGGGGGGGGCAAAGTCACACCTCCCTGTTTGGTGGGCGCCCTGGCACCCCAGGCACACTCCTGGAAACTTCCTGGGGGCGTGTGGGAGGGTGGGGTAGCCTCCCATCGCATGGGGTCTTGGCACACTCTAGGCTCAACCTGGTATGCCAGCGACAAGGGGGGCAACTGATGCTCTCACCTCCCTTGGTGGCACCCGCCGCCCATGGGTGGCCAGCGTCCTTGCACACAGGCCCTGCCAGCGCTGCTGGGTGCTTCCCTCTGCCCGCAGGGAACACCAAGCTCAGGAGGGAGCTGGTGCGGCCGGTAATGCGCTGGGTTCTCATTAGCTCTCGGCTCCTACAAAGGAAGGGTTTGCAACCTTCAGCTGCTTCCCTGCCTAATTAATGAGCTGCCGGAGGCCTGGGGAGTTAGGCAGGTGTGGGAGCCTGGCCCCAGGCCCTGTGGCCCCCCTCAATTGTGGGTCTAGGCAGCCGGTGCACAGAGGAGCCAGCGCACAGCTGGGGAGGAAGAGGGGCCTATCCCAGGAGTTTGCTGCAGGCTGGGCCTGCCCAACCTGGTGTGGGGGGACCCTCCTTCCTAACGCTGGAGACCAGTCTCCCTGCTACCTTGCTGACCTCCTTCAGGAGCGGGCAGTGGTCCCTCGTGGCTGAGGTGGCCATCCTTCCTGCTAAGGAGTCTTTTCCTCTAGGCAAGTCCCCAGAGGGCCCTGTTCAGCTGGTGTCCTCTGCCAGGTGACTGTGGGACTCACCAAACGGTGTGTTCCAGGCACCTGCTGAGGGGGCCCTTGCACTGCTGGGCCTTGTTCTCTGCTCTTCCTACTGATCTTCCGTTCTATGGGGAATTAATTTGTGGAAAGGGCATACATGTTAAAATTTCAGTTCTCCAAGGCAAAAGTGCCCAACTGTGCCCTCATATTCTGTGATGCAGGGAGTTTCCCCCTTTTTTTAAGCTATGATTTAGTGACAGAGTGAAGCCCCTGGCTATTGTGACAGCAGGTTGGGAAGGTTCCTTTCTGCCTCACTCTGTGGGGACTGACAATCCAGGTGTCTTCTGAGGGCGCATCTGAGACTCTAAGACTTGAGGACTCTGTCGTTTGGCCGAGAGGAAAGAGTTTCTGACTCCTGGATGGGAGGGTGCTAGGAGTGGTGTGGGACAGTGTTTCAGTGAATAGTTGTGGACCCTGAGTGGAACATCTTTTGAGGATGTGTTATTTGACAGCCGTCACAGAGCTCCGTGTTTACCTTGAAGCAGACACGTGTGTCAGTGTTGTGGAAGACGCGTAGTAGCAGGAAGGCAGGATGTGGGGCAGGGGTCAGGTGCACACTGTGGAGAAACAGGTATCTGCAGAACAGGGGTGGGTGTCCCAGTGTTTGTGCAGCCCTTGCGGGTCCTGGACGTCCTCTTTATCCATCCTGAAGAGGTTGCCTTCACCCCACTGTGTTGGAGTCCCCTTTGCCCTGTCTGTCGGAAAGGTCGGGACTTGAGTGGCCTCCCTGTCCTGGTTGAGATGCCCTTTTGGCCGCTTGGGGTCAGAAGCCCTAGGGGAAGCCCTGGGGCCCAGCAGTGAGAGGCTTGGGGAGGGTGGCAGCCAAGCCTGGTTCCCGGGGGAGGTGCAGGGGCCGCAGACTCAGGCCCACTCTCCTCCCGGGGCGCACTGTCCGGTAGGAGGGAGGGAACAGCGCAGGCGGGTGGAGGGTGGACAATTGCAACTTGTTGTCTTGGGACTAGTGGGAAAGAGCTGTTTAAATAGCCATTTCCGCGAATCTTTTTTTTTCAGGGGTGAAGAATGGGGGACCCAGGGAGCCGTTTTTCCACGCTTCCCCTTTTGTGTAGAGATACAGGCCACCCCGTGGCTAATCCGTCCTCCTCTGGCTGGTCTGTCTTTCAGTGTTTGCGAGGATGAATAGGGCTGTGAACGGAGAGAGAGAGGCAAACTGTGGTCGGTGATTGCAGCCTTGGTTGCCCGATCTTTGTTAAGAGCAGGTCCTGCCGCCGTGCCAGGCCTGGCCCGGGCAGCCGGGGGGCCCGGGGGGAAGCAAGCCCACGGTTTGGGGTCTGGACCCGTAGGGCACTGGCCCTCCTCTGGGAGGGGAGAGCCGTCTTTTGCTTCTGAACGGAGCGTGCACGTGCTGTGTGTTTGAGCTTCAGTGAGAGTGGGGGCTAGAGTGGGAGCCTCAGGAACCTGATTTAAGGTCCAAATGCTTCATTGAGGGGAGGGGAGAGGGGACGAAGGAAGCTGACTCTTTATTTCCTTCTTTATGTTTGTTCTTAGAGTTAAGGAAATAACTAGAATTATAGAAGTATTTTCCATCATCCTCTTCCTCTTCCAGAGACTTTAAAGTGTTTTTCTCGAAGCGTTTGAATCACTGCGACGGCGCTACAGCGCAGAGTAACAGGCTTTGGTGTGGATACCTAATGCAGCAGGAAGGATGGGATAATACTACAAAGGGCAGGGAGGGCTGAAACCCCTGGCAGCCCGGGCCGGCATGGCGGCAGAGAGGTTTCAGGCTTTGGGACCCAAAGGAGACGTGAGAAGGCTGGGAAATCCTTCCGCCCGGTCCTTTCTGAATTGAAGGGAGAACCCAGTGCTTTTTTCCTTTAGATGTGGATTTGCCGTTTAACTCTGTTTCTGTAAATCCTTTTGGTGTAAATCCAGGGGAGTGTTCGGAGGGTTGAGCATGCTGTTTAAAAGCCTCTTTTGCAGGTTAATATGGAGAACTTGTTGGAGGGATTAGCGTCTGCTTCTGGCCGCCCCAGTGCAATGTACCAGGGCCTCGATTCCAGAGGCACTTTGAGAACTGCCGTGGCGTGCCGGTCTTCCGCAGCTGCTCCAAGGGCAGGCTGTTGGTGGAGTAGGCAGGAGTCAACTCTCATTTCTTTCGTTAGCTAGTCGTTCTGCAAACCTGTGTGGCCCGTAAGAAAGGGCACCCATAATTCCGTAAAGGCATTCAGTGGTATCATGTTAATTATTGTGGTTCTGCACAGTAATCCTTAATTGGTACAGTCTTTGTAATATTAGCAACCAATGCAGAGCATTCATATATCTGCTGTATTGATCAGTTTAGTTTTTAAAAAATGGACAGAGGACTTAGGATACATGGCACAGTTCCTGGCCCTAAGAGTCCATCAGAAATATTTGTTGAATGCAAAATAATTATTCCAGTTTTAAAGATATGCATGTGTCCCAGAGATGTAAGTGTGGGGGCTCTTATGGGTGGCCCGTTACGGGTTGTGTAAGGGACAAGGGCTTGGTAGTCCCTGATGTCTCCAGAGCAGCCAGGCTGTTCTTGGTGCGGGCCTGAGACTGCACCCGGCTCCATCCTCAGAGTCTGTAATGACAGAGGGCAGGAGGAACCAACTGCCCGGGGTGTGTGCTTAAGCATGGCGAGGATTTCAGCAGCTCTGAGCTCTCCTAAACTCTGACGGCAAGTTGTGCCTGTGCACCTTCACCCAGGCTTGGTGTGGGGCTGAGGAGCTCTAGGCCTTGAACCTGGCCGAGTCTCTGGGCTGTGTGGGGAGGGGCCCTCATCTTTGTCCAGGGCCCCAGGGGCTGCACCAGCCAGATTCCTCAGTGCAGTGTTTTCGTGGCCCAGGTGCCCTGTGAGGTGTGCCGGGGAAGGACAGGGCACAGGTGCATCACAGCATTACCGGGCAGGAGTCTGTCACCGACCCACCTCTCCCCTGACCCGCCTGCAGACTCCATGTGCAAGGCCAGGTAAGTGTGAACGGCTGCTGGGGAGGGGTGGAGTTGAAGAGGCATTAAAAATAACCGACTCCTTTATCATCATTTACTATTGTTGCTTGTGTAGCACAGAATCTAAATGAAACCCACACTCACTGTAGTGGGGCTCTCATCTGCTGAGTGTCTGACAGCCGTGAAAGTTAACGCAGAAAAGGACTGGGGTGAGGTGACTCTGCAGACACGAGATGGCTCACTGCAGCCTTGCTGGGAGGCGGGAGTCCCTGCCTCCGAGGCCTCCCAGCGAGGCCGCGGCAGACCCCGCAGGCGTCCGCCCACACTGCGCACACAGGAGGGCCTGGGTGGGGACTGGTCTTCCTGCCGGGGTCTTTGGAAACGCATCAGTCTGTGGTCTCGCTCCCATCCAGGCACGGTGTTGGACAGCTGGGCGCAGGAAGCTGATCGCAGCGCCTCGCCCGGTGGTCCCGGCGGCGGTGGTTTTTGCCTGTCTCTGGGCGTGCCGCACTGCGCTGGGTGCACCAGGAGGAGGGGCAGTGAGGGCTGTGTCCCCTGCCCTGGCGGAGCGCTGGCTGCAGACTCCGCCCAGGGACCCGTGGGCCTCATGCCGGGTGCCGGGGCCTGTCATCCTGGAAGGGTTTACTGCTGATATTCTTCGTATGCACGTGCATCTGTGTGTGTGTACACATGCGTGACTATGTGTAGTACTCGTAGGTGTTTATACAGCTGCGGGTAACCTACTTAAACTTACAAAATACAGGGGCACACGTAAACAGCAGGTGAGTAGATGCAAGTGACGTGAACTCTGGTGTGGGCAGATATGAGACAGGAACGAAACCGTGCAGCCGTGTGTCTGCGTGTGACGTGCCATGGCGGGTTCATAGGCGTGAATGGGGTGGGCTCCCTGGAGGTGAGCTGTGGCCAGCCCGCAGCCCCTGCCGCAGTGTTGACGGCGTCCCCAGGGCACCTCTTCCCCTTCCTCCTTTGGCCTGGACTCCGCCTGTCCGCCAGCCCCCTCTTGGAGGGACCCAGCCACCGCACACCCTCTGTGCACACACGCAGGACACGCACCACATACCACACACGCACCACATACCACACACGCACCACATACCACACACCACACACACACCATGCACCACTACACACATACCACACATGCACCACATACCACACACCACTACACACCACACACACAACTACACACGTACCACACATGCACCACATACCACACACACCACCACATACCACACATACCACACACACACCCCACCACAACCACACACCACACACACCATACCACACACACCCCCAAAACCAACACAACACCACCCCCACACACACACACACACCACACCACTACACACACACACCACACCCATACAACCACAACACCACGCACCACACACGCAGAGATACATGCATACTATACACCATAGACACACAGACACACACCCCACCACACAGTCCCCCCAGAGACACACAAACACACACCCCACCATATGCGCCCCACACAGAGAAACACACTCCACACAGCACAGAGACACACGTGCACACATAGTATATACCATACACAGAAACACATACATGTTACCATATACACATCACTACACACACACATCATTACATACTACACACATACCACACACAGAGAGACACACCCCCCACACACATACACACTACCACATACACACCACATACCACACACACCACTACACACATACACCCCATCACATACCACATACACACATCACACACATATACCTCAGACACACACACACAGACATACATGCTATCCGATACATACCACTATACACACAAACACAGAGAGACACACTGCACGCCATACACACACACACCACTACACACACACAGAGACACACACACACACCACCCCATACACACCACTATACACAGAGAAACACACAGACACACACTACACACCATATGCACCCACCCCTACTACATACACAGACACACATACAGAGACACACATACTACACACCATACACACAGATGCACACACTACACACCACACACCACATTCACCCACACTACACTCACATACACACAAAAACATAGAGACACACATACATCACATATACATAACCCCACGTAACTCCCACATACCACATATACACATTATATACTATACACCAACATGCATACACTCCCCACACATCACATACTGCACACAGACACAAACACAGAGACACACATACATCACACAAACACCCATATCACCACATACCACACACATCACACATAGACACATGCCACAAACACACACACATGCTATATGTACACCCTACACACCACACACACAAACATACCACAAACACACCAACACACACACATACACCACACACCATACCCCCCCCACAAAAATCACAAAAACACACATACACCATGCACACCACACACACACAGACATCACACAGACCACACACCGCACCTACCACAAATACACAGACACCCGCCTCCACCCCACCACGTGGGCCACAGCCTCTCTTTCTGGAGGAGGGCGGACGCGCCCAGCCTCTGCCCTGACGCTGATGCTGCGAAGGCCGGGCTGCTGCAGCGGCTCTGCACGCCCTGCATGACTGCGCTTCCTACAAAACAAGGGCAGCTGCCCTCTGTTCACAGATGGAGCAAGTGTGGCCCAGTGAGGTCAAAGGACGGCCCGCGTCCCTGGGGACAGTAGGACTCATGCCTACATGTGGGCTCGTTCTATTTTTGTCTGTGTGACCTGAAGCAGGGGCAGCCGGGGCGTTGCCTGCCCACCTCAGGTCACAGGTTATGTACTCTTGTCCTGCAGACCTTGTGCCAGGCCTGAGGGTCATCACACCTGCTATGCACATGGCCTTTGGGACAAGGGAACTTGGAGCGGGACCCAGCGTGTGTTCCTGGAGGGGGCAGCCCCAGACAGAGCTGGGAGCACGCGTGGGCACTGAGAGCTCAGTGGGGCCAGGCGGCCAGACATTCCACCTCCCAGCTTCGGCCAATGGCCCGTGCTGCCCGGCGAGACCTGCGCTCTGAGGGGACCTGGTGAGCTTGTGAAGGAAGCCGCTGGTGTCTCTGGATGGTTACGCAGTTACTCGGTTGCTAAATGCTGGGACCAGAGGGGCTGCAGGGACGGAGTGGGGGGTTGGTGCCATCAGTGTGCTCGGCAGTGGGGGACCGCCCCGTTCCCCAGGTGGGACCTTGTGCAAAACCCAGGAGCCGGCCCCTTCTAGGCACTGGGTGTGTCTCTGTGGAGCAGACGGGGCCAGAGGCGCTGGACACAGGACCACCGTCTCTGGAGAGGGATGAGCAGATGTTTGCAGGTGGGGAGGGCGGAAGTCTCCCCTGGAAAGCCTGGATCTCGCTGAGGGGTAGTGTCTTTGAAGTCCAGCCTGGACTGTTCCATGCATGGCTGGGTGACCTTGACAATGCCAATGGCGATGTCAGGACGGTTCCTTGAGCTCTTGGCCCTTTTGTGCAAACACAGTGTTGCCGAAGTGTGAGGCAGGGCCTGTCGTGCACACCCTGACTGACCCCCAACCACCCCATAGGTCTGACCATGCTGCCCCACGGCACCTCCAAGTCCCTGTCTAGCTCTGAAGGCCACTGGTCTTGGGAGAAAGCTGGCCACAGGCTCAGATGCTGTTGTGCCATCTTGCCCGAGGTGAGGGGTGCTCAGGGTGATCCGGAGGACGGGTGGACTGGAGTGTGGCCACGCCCCCAGCCTGCTCACAGCTAGTTGACTTTGTGCCCCTGAGTGGCAGGATGGACCTGGCATGTGTGTGGCTTTGCTGCGGTGGTGCGGGCAGCTGGGATGCACCTCCAAGTTGTCAGGGCCCACTCACGTGGGGATGGTGGGGGGCTGGACCTCACACCGTCCCCTCGTTGTGGGAGGCACCAGCCAGGTCATTTGTCAGCGACACCCACTAGCTTGTTGTCTCCCCACTGGCTTAGTGACGGGTACAAATCTCTTCCTGTGCTGTGTGTGCGAGTCTCAGGATGTGGGGGCCAGTCTCGTTGGGTGAAGATGCTCCCTGGATAGTAGCTCTCCTTCCTCCCGGATTCTGTGTGACCTTCTGTGTGGAGACCTGATTGGCTTCCAGTGCATCTCAGTGGCTCTGAGCCATCCTGTGAGTGTGTTCTGGGGGGGGTCCATAGCCGGCTTCATCTTGAAGGCCTCTGTGTGGGCAGAGGGTCCCAGAATGGCTAGGTTCTTGTCCCCTCTTGTAGCCCCTGTGCTTTGGTGCCATCCCGTTGGTCACACTGGGGACAGCTATATCCTGTGGAGCAGGGATAGCTGCTTAGTTGGCAGGTCACGCGTGGGCTGCAGGGAGGCATTTGGGGAAATCGTGGCTCCAGGTGCCAAGGCAGCGGCAGCCCTGGCCTTGCACTGTCTGAGGTTCTGTGGCCTCCTGGTACATGGAGTGGAGCCTCAGAGGATCCCGAGGTGGCCGGTGTCACCAGGAGTGGGTTGGATGGGGCTGCAGGTCCCTGGCGCTGGCGGGAGGGATGCAGGTACCACAGCGGCCCTGCTTTCTCACACCCCCTCTACCCACCACGCCAGCATGCTCCAGCCTCTGCCTTGCCTTCTTCTCTTCTTTACTTTTAAAAACACATCAGGGCTTTCAGAGGTCTCCAGCTCAGAGGATCCACACAGAGGCTGCTGTCGCCTCTGCTCAGGGCCGTGTGAGCGTCTCAGGAGGAGGCCACCACTCCTGGGGCCGGCTGTGTCTGGGCCGTCTCGCGGGGGCCTCCACACCGCTCCCTGGCAGACCGTCTGCAGCAGAGGAGAGGCAGGGCGGGTACCCAGTAGGTGCCAGGAGCCTCCTCGGGCCAAGCTCCATGTGTGCATAATGGGGGCTCAGTGGGAAGGGGGTCTTCAGGGGGGAATGGACGTTCCTGTGGGGTCAGCTAAGCACAGGGCTCCCAGGTGGAGATGGGCCTGGTGGGTGACCATAGTGACGGCTCTTGGCTGTCACCTCTGTTGCTCCTCAGTCCACCTGTGCGGAGGTTGTGTTGTCTGGTGACCTTACCATTGAGGAAACTCCAGGACAGAAGGCGCATCGTCCTGGCCAGGGCCCGGGGCCCTCTGCTGACCTCGCTCCTGGGAGGGGCTGTGGCTGCATTTCCTGCGAAGCTATGCCGCGGTATTGAGGTGTGCCCACAGAAAGAGGGCGGCCTTGGAGGGCCTCAGGAGGGGGGATGCCATCCTCAGAGTTGACAGTCAGAACTCTTCACCCCATCCCCTGTGTTGGACCCAAAGTGAGTCTTCATGGATTGAGGCCAGTGACCTCTGGGCACCAGGGCTGGATTCTGGGCTGGAGTCTTGCTTTCATACCGTGGACCTGCAGGGGAGGCTGAGACTATGCCCCCTCTGCCACCTCCTGCCTCTAAGGCCTCCCCTGCTTGGGCAGGGCTGGGCCTGTGGTTCTAGAAGGTTCTTGGTTCAGGGCAGCACAGTGCCCTCTGAGACGCTGCCCAGCAAAAGCCTTGGGAACCTTCGAAGACCCTTCCCCAAGGCCATCTGACTGGACTGCATGGAGCTGGCCTGGACCCCACGTGATCTTCCTGGGTATATTTAGAAGAGGTCACACAGCCCTTAAAATACACACTCTTTTCAAAACCAGCTTCTGCCTTGGAGAAGGTGGATTTTATTAGCCAACTACCTTTCTTCTCCTCCAATTAAAGAGGCAGCCAAGCAGGCCCTCTGATTCGCTTCACTGATAGAAGGACCCAGACCTTGCTTATAAATGACTCTGTGCTTTGCAGAACCAGAAGATCCATCTTCAGACCCTCCTGTCTCTAGGAAGCACCTGCACAGTGACAGCTCCGGGCTCCTGCCCACTGGTTGCCTTGTGGACAGCCTTGACAGACACATTGGCCTCAGTTTGGAATGTGCACATTGAGTACCTGCTGTATGCTGGGCATGGGCTGCATGCAGGGGGCAGGCGGCAGGGGCTGACTGGTCGGGGAACTGGTGGGCTCCGTGGGATCGTTGTGTGAAAAGGAAGGCTGAGAGCTGAGTCTGAGCACCTGTAGGAAATGCACACCTGTGGGGTCCACCTGAGAACCCAGAGTGTTCCCTCATTTGGAACCAGGGTCTTTGCAGATGTAATTAAGGTGCGGGTTTCAAGGTGAGATCATCCTGGATTAGGGTCCACCCCAAATCCAATGATGCATCCTTGGAAGAGCAGAGAAGCAAAAACACACACGGACACGGGATGAGGCCACGTGAAGACAGAGGCAGAGACGGGAGTGATGTGGCCATGAGCCCCGGCTGCCTGGGGCCACCAGGAAGGTCCTCCCCCAGAGCCTGTGGGGGCAGCGCAGCCCCGCCAACACCGTGACTTCAGAATTCTGCCTCCCAGCGCTGTGGGAGAACACGTGTCTGTGGCCTTAAGCCACAGGTTTGTGGTAATTTGTCCCAGTAGCCTCAGGGACCGGGTGCCAGGCACACAAACGATAAAGGGGGCTTGCCACGAGGGGTTTCAGCCCCCGGGCCTGGTTGGCTTCACCCCATCTCAGGGAGGCCTGCCCTGGCAGGTGCTGTGTCGGCAGGAAGTGAAGGTGCACTTTCTTGTCGGGGAGATGGAAAGCCAGGCAGTGACAACCCTTGAGTTGGGGGTTAGGGCAGAAACTGGATTTCCCGAGGAGATCGGGGTTGGGGTAGATTGCCGGAAGTTCTTTATATTCCTCCTTCCATAAATGAGCACTTCCCAAAGCGACGGCACGCACCGCTGTGGGCCTGCAAGATGGTTTTATGCGAGATGCGGGTGGGCATTTTTTATTTTAATAGTCATGTGTCTGCTTTTATGGCTACCTTCTATTTATGGCAGAGGCACTGGCTTTACATTTATGGGGTGATGGAAAGTTTCTTTTTGATGTAGGGTGATGCACGGATATGGTAAAATCCTGGCGGAGTCACAGATTGGCCTGGGTTTGGCAGACGTTGTGTCAGTCGAACATAGGTTTTTTGAGCACCTACTAAGCGCCTGCAGACCAGAATGGGTGGAGCCTGGGCCAGGTGCCCGGTGGGTCCACCAGACACATGGGCCTCCAGGAGCCCACTGTCTCATATACGTTTGAAAATTGATATTTCATTTTGTTTTTCTGTTTGATTTTCCAATAGAAAATTGTAAAAAAAAAACCAAATTGACATTTGTGGCCAGCCTCCTTTAAGGCATTTTTTATTCCAGTTGGAATAGGCTGTGGCCAGTTGAACAGTTTCCTGGTATATTATTAAAAAGTGTTTCAAATGTTTATTCTTTTTATTCCTGAGTTATTCTTAATGCGTTAGTTTACCTTAGTTGAAACTCATGTATTTCTCTTTTCTATTGAGTGGGAGCCTTGGCCCTGAGAGCAGAGGAGAGTTCTGTGTACTGGGTTATTCTGCCCTCGTCTCTGGGATGGGCTGTGAGACAGGAGGAGATGCTCTTGCTTTCCATAATGAATCTTCTAGAATGGAGCCTGGTTCCTCCTAGGTGGGATCTGCCCTCAGAGCCAGAGTCCTGGGGAGTAGTTGAGCAGGCCCCATCATGGGGCACAGGAGGTGGGATACCTCTGGAGTGTCCCGCCTACTGTACTGTGCAGATGGGGATATGGAGGCACGGGGCAGGAGAGCAACTGCCCACGGTCACGTGGTTCTTGTGACAGGTGCAAAGAGGAGATGTCTTTCAAGGCAGAGAGACTGCTGTGGGCCTTGCAGCAGGTGAGGGCTTCTGAGCTGGCTGTCTGGGCTGGGGGGGCCTCGGGGGCCTGGGGCAGCAGACTCATGGGGGTGGCTGGGGGCCCGCTAGGGCTGAGTCTGGCTAGTACAGATTCGCAGAGAAACATCCCAGTGGCCCAGTCATTGGTAGCCCAAGTGACCATGTTGGTACCAATTGCTCAAAATTGCATCTTCTTTTTCCAACCAGTGGAGGCAGTTTCCCGCCGGTCTGTCTCCAGTGCAGTTAACTCTGGGAGCTAGGAGCTGTGCCAGGGAATTGTCTAGAAAGATGTGCCAGCCCTGAGTGTCGACTGCTCTGGTCATCCCTCAGCCTGTGCTGGGCCTCCACTTACCATTTTGTGAAGCAGGGTAAGGAGAGCCGTAGGATAACGCCTGAGGCTATTTCCTTTTCTTGTCACGTTGCGCTGGTGTGGCGTCCAGTGCGATGATGAACGGCCCCGAAGGTTATTAAGAAGGGGCCTGTGCACCACAGTGCGTGCAGCGCTGCTGTCTGCTGAGACTCACTGCTGGCTGTTACCGTAGCTGTTTTTCTTATTTTCTGCATCCACTCAAGTCCTTCTTTAAAGGACTGTGGCTCCCTGGGAGACCGATTGCAATACATGGCAGAAAGGAAAAGCCCCTTCCACAGTGCCGGCCCTGAGCCGCGCCAGCCCCGTCCGTGGAGAGAGGCGTGTGGTGGCTCCCTTGCCCTGGGGACAGGGATGGCACCGCGGAGGCAGGCAGCTGCCCTTACCGGCACTGTCCAGGCCTTGCCGTGTCCTGAGGCTCAGCCAGGCTCGGGGGATGCAGATCGTCCAGCACATCCCAGCAGGGCTCTGTGTGTCTGACCCACTCAGGGTGGGTGACAAGAGGGAGGGGTGCCAGCAGGACAGTCGGGGGCACACACATGCAGGGGAACCACTTAGTGTGTTCCCACCTCTGAGCTCACATGTGTCAGCATGCTCACAGGTGTGCTCCTGCGGCCTCTGAAGGCTGCTCCCATGCCCTGCCTCTCTGTTGGAATGTCTGCTGTGGCCTGAACTCGGGGCTGAGATACAGAGGTCTGGGCCCCACCCCTGCAGCGAGGTGTCCATCCAAAAACAAGGTCAGTGCCCCAGACATGCGGCTCCCAGTCCTCAGGGCGGCTCTGATGTGCCTGATTCCAGTGGGTGTCTTGTTCCCGTCAGCTCTCTGTACCCTGCCTTTGCGCAGGTGTGCAGCCCCCGTTTGTGGGTGTCCAGAGGGCTTTGCACAGGCTGGGCTGCCGCTCTGTGGTCTCCACCAACACCTCTGGTGTCTACCATGGACCAGGTGCTCCGTCTGTATTTTTAAGTGGTAGACAGATAGCAATACACACAGATGGAAGGACCAACAGCTAGAGGGACGGATGGACCGAGGGACTCTCAGTGTACGGCTGTGACCACTGTGTCAGGGATGCTGCGGCTCATCACTAAGCCTTGGAAAAGAGTTTGCAGGTGGAGCCGAGTCTGCCTCCTGGGCACATCTTGTCTGCTCACAGCAGCCCTTGGACTCCCGGCCCTGTGAGCACACCCTCAACTGAGCGGCAGTACTTGTACCCCTGGGGGACTCTGCAGATTAGCTGGCCCCATCCACACTGGGCAAGCAAAGGCCCGCACAGGGCGGTTCGGGAAAGGCGTGTTTCCCTGAGCCTGTGACCTAGTGGTGGTGGTGAGCTCTGAGTGTCCCTTTGGAATCGGGGCCTTGCACATCATTGGAGCTGCACACCCAGCTCTGCATCTGCAGCCCTTGGCCCCGATTGGGCCCTGCAAGTGGCAGAGGAGTTCCCTTTCCACCTGCTCAGGGGAAATGCAGCTGGGGCCTGGGGAGGAGGTGGCACCACCACCAACCAGCTCCGACTCCAGGGGGGCCGCCCGTCGCCAAAATGGTTGCCCCTTCCACGTTCCTCTCCGGAGGCCCCGGGGTGGGTGTGATCACACCTTATGACTCCAGCTGGGGTTTGCCAGGAGCAGATGCGGCTGACAGTGAAGGGGATGTCCTTGTCCTGTGGAAAAGGCTTTGGAGATAGGTGCCTGTGTTGGATAGATCAGCACATGCTGCTCAGAGCTGTGAGATCCTCGTTGCAGAGGGGAGCCCGAATCTGCTGTCTGGACCGAACCAAGCCCAGTGGTGTTCTGTGGGGGCCACTGAGACCGTGTGAATGTTCTGTGGACAACCCACAGTAAGGGGAACATCTCACATCCTTGGACGTGCCTGTGACACAGCCGCGTGGCGAGTGTCTGCCCATCAGATGAGGGTGCCCGGCACCCGTCCTGCAGGGGACAGGGTACCTCTGGGGAGCAGTTCCCACCAGCCTTGCAGGTCCCCGTGAGCTGTTTAATTAGTGTCTGCGCAGGGCCACACTGACATCATTGTGCTCTAATCCTTTAAGAACCGAGATTGTCTCCAACTACAGCTGAGTTACAAGCTGAATAAATTAAAACTTCTCGTACATGGTATCTTGTAGCCTTATTAAGTGGTAAGATTATGCAAAAAATCGTTAAGTATGATAATGCAGCTTTCGGTGTGGTTTGTAACAGGACATTCATTATCTCTGATTCTGCTTTATTTAAGCTCCATTCCAGGGGAATTAGTGGCATTACTGTTTAAATCTTAACTTTTGTGTTAAGAAGGCGTGTTCCAAAGCTTTTGAAATGTATCTTGAAAGCAGTGCCTGAATTTAACAGGTTTAACAAGGAGTGAACATGAGGAATTTCAAAGCTCAGCTAATCTGTAAAAATTATGGTAGCTGTGCCGGTACATTTTTTCCCCATCTAATTTAAAAAAAAAAAAAAAGCGTTGTTTTGCTAAAAGTTACCCTGATAAAGTTGTTTCGGAGAAGGTGAGAGAAGCAGAGAAGAGATGCCACCGTTAGGGCCCCGGGCCGAGTGTGTGCTGCTGGTGGTGGCATCGCACCTCCCTGCTTGGGGGCACGTGCTCTGATGCCGCCAGGGTAAGCAGAGAGCAGCCCTCCTGGTGGCTCACTCACCCCTGATTAACACTCCTTAACAAGCCTCATTCTCAACATTGTGTCAAAGGGCAAGGAAAGTGTTGCTGTATTATTGTTTTTGAAAATTACAGGCTTTATTTTTTTAGGGCGGTTTTAGGGCCAAGGAAAAAGTAGCATACAGAGGAGTTCCATTGCCCTAAAACTCCCCTGTGCACAGCATTATCATTTTCATTTTAGTGACTGTGGCAGGGCACCTCTGAAAGTCAAAAGCTATGGTGCCAGTGATGAACACACACCAGAGTGCGAACACACCTGGAACTTCTCGTGGTGAGCTCCGTGTGCCCCACCTGGTGTGGCATGTGCACTCCGGGGTCCTCTTGTGTGGGGACGGTGGCCGGAGGGGCCTGGAGGCCACCCCCTCTCCTTGGGGACCAGGACCACGTTTCTGTTCTGTGCAACACAATTTTTGTGACATATGACAAGATATAACTGAGATTCCAGAATTTTATTTTACAATCTTTTTTAAATGTCAACACCAAAAAGTGGTGTTTAAGTAACTATTTTTCTTGTAAGTCCCCAATTATGGTCCCATCTAGCTTCGAGAGGACACCACCAGGCCTTCCCCCACATCTTTAGTGGAGTTTCTCCAGAATCACCTGCCGGCCCCTCCAGCAGGCCTTCATTGCTATTGTCACCTGGGCCAGTGTCGCTGCTGTCCCTGGGGTGTCCTGGCCCTCCCCATCCCCAGCTGGTTCACATTCGAGGGAAAACCCTCTCCATGTGGTAGATGCTGCACCTCGGCTTGGGTCCCTGCTCATCACCCTCCCTCATCCTCATTGTCCTGGAAAGCCTTTATGGGCACTTCCCAGCTGACCGGTTCCAGATGTGGTAGACGCAGGCTGAGCTGCTGCTCTCTGGCAGTGGCTGCCTCGTGGCCTGGGCAGCATCTCAGAGGTGGGAGCTGAGGGTTGGAGAAGGGCTGGCCGGTTCAGTCAGATGCACAGGGCTGATGGTGTGAGGCTTGGTCAGGATGCTGATGGTGGATGGCATGAACACAGGAGTCCCTGGCCCTCCACAGTGGGAGGCTTGTGCCAGTCAGAGCTCTCCGGAGAACAGAACCAACAGGACGTGCAAAGAGGGAGAGAGGGAGGTTTACTTTTTAAACTTGGATCAGTTCACACAATTGTGGATGCTATGAGTCCAAAATCTTTGAGGCAGGTGACAGGCTGGAGACCCAGGGGAGAGTTGCAGTTGGAGTCCCAAGTCCTTTGCTGGCAGAATTCTTTCTTGCTTGGGGAAGGTCTGTCTTTGTCAATTAAGGCCTTCAATTGATTGGACAAGGCCCATCCACATTATGGAGCTCTATCTGCTCTATTTAAAGTCTACCAATTGAAATGTTAATCTTATCCAAAAAACTCCTCAGAAAAATCCAAAATCAAGTTTTACCAAGTATGCGGTCACTGTGGCCCAGCCAAGTTGACACATGAATTACGCATCACATGGAGGTTATTTCTGGGAGCAGTGGTGAAGGGCCTCTGGTGTGACGGTGCCTGGGTGGATGGTGTGCAGTTGAGGGACATGAGCAGGAAGGGTTTCTCCTCCTGGTGCCAGCTCCCTGGAGACCAGCCATGTCAGGGACCTGGTGGTGGCCTTGTCCTCAGGCAGGCGTGTGGGGTGCCCTCAGTTCAGGCTGGCTGGTCGTCACGGACCATCACTGTGTCATGAGCTGACCTGGTTTTACTCACACTTCTGACACCATATGTGTGGATTTTCCACACCAGCCGGTTCTTCAACTCTACAGACGCCAACTGAGTGTCCTACAACTTAGTGCAATTCTAGCGCTAACTGCCCAGAGTTAGTTCAGACCCCACAGGTGAAGGGCTCAGTCCCACAAGACTGTCCCCACTAATCCCGAGGCCCAGGTTGTCACCTGTACTGCTGACCAAATGGCTGTAAATCAGAGGTTCCCAACAACCCTCTTTGGGTTCCACCACGTACTGGAACAGCTCACAAAACTCAGGAATGCTGTTTGCTTACTGTTACAGTTTATTATAAAGGATATGCCTCAGGACCAGCCTAATGGAAAAGGTGCCTGGGACCAGGTGTGGGGGTGGTGGGCTCTGAGCCCAGTGCCCTCTCTGGGTGAGGTCCCCAATCCAGAAGCTCTCTGAACCCCACCATTTGGGAGTTTTTATGGAGGTGTGATCGATTAGTTCTTTGGCATTGGTGACTCAATCTCCAGCCCCCTCCCCTTTCTGGATTTGGGGGACAAGGCTCCCGGTCCCAGTTTTCTAATCCTTCCTTGGTATTTCTGGCCACCAGCCCCCGTCCCGAAGCTACCTAGGGCCCTGGCCACCAGTCATCTCCTAGCACGCAGAAGACATTGTCAGTCCAGAGATTCCAGGGGTTTTAGGAGCTGTGTGCTGGGAAAGGGGACAAAGATGGAATGTATACTTCTTGTTGCACCACGCGGGCCAGTGGGGTGTCTGTCCTGGGCAGGAAAACTTGGGGTTCCTATGCAGCTCGTGATCCAGCTCCACGTGGCACACCCAGGTCAGAGCCCAGTGTCCCTCAGAAGCCTAGGGAGGGGAGTCGGCTTGGGGCGATGTCTCTGACCCTGCACATGCTGGGAGCGACATGTGTGCCTGAGGACCGTGGTTGCTTCCGCAGGCCCTACCTCTGGGAGGCTTCTGGGTCAGGAGGTGCTGTGGAGGGTTTAGGAGCCCTCGTGCTCTTCCAGCCGCAGAGGGACAATGTGGCCATTCCTTCTTCTGTTAGAGCAGGCTTGTTTAACCTCGGCACTGTTGGCATTTGGGGCCAGGTAGCTCTTGGATGTGGGGCTGCCCTGTGCTCTGTAGGGGCTGAGCGCCATCCCTGGCCCCTGCTCACCAGGCAAGATATCCACAAATGTCTCTAGATGCTGCACCATCCACCAGGCACTGTCCCCCGGCTGAGACCCGCTGCTTGAGAGAGGAGGAGCTGCCACAGCCCGGAACGCAGGTGGGGTTCTGCTGGTACAGCCAGGGCCCTCCTGCCTCCATTCCCTTCTGGCCTGCAGTGAGGATCGGCGGCCCTCCCTCTGTCGCCTGGTTCTCCCTGTGCTGGGGGGCCCTGTTGTGTCACCCTGTTTCTGCAGAGCTTGACCTTCTAGTGAAAACAAAACAGCAATGGACTGACAGGTCACTCATGACACCTCCTGAGGCCCTGGGGCATCGTGCCCTGTGTGCTGCTGCACCATCATGGCTGGCATCTCCCCCACATCAGGTTCCATGTGACACCCCCAAGTAACAGTGCAGGGTGCAGATAAGTGAGGGGTGCAGTGAAGGGAAGTGGAGGGGTGGATGAGGAGTGTGCCTGGGGGATGGCTCCTGCTCTGGGGGCAGGCATGGGCTGTCCCCATACAGCAAGGAGGCCAGGCTGCGGGGTGCAGGACCCCGAGGGGGGCCAGGCGGGATCCCAGCCCGATCTGCCAGTCAGCAAGTGGGGTCAGCGGGGGCTGTGTTCCAGCTCTGGGAGATGAGTGGGTCCAAGGTAGCCACCACGGCCACTTTGTCCCTGGCATAGTGAGGCATTTCCCCTCTGCTTCCCATTTTAAAGTGCATGTGTGTATGCATATGTGTGTGCTCATGTATGTACATATGTAAGTCATTTTATACACATCTTTATGCTTAGGTATGTGTATATCTATCTTTATATGTGATGTGTATGTGTGTACTGTAGTTCTCCTGTATCCAGAGTTTCATTTCCCCTAGTTTGAGTTACATACACCCAACCATGGTCTGAAAATATCAAACGGAAAATTCTAGAAATAAGCAATGAATAAGTTTTAAGTTGTGTGCCATTTTGAGGAGTATGATGAAATCTTGCACCATCCAGCTCTGTCCCGCTTGGGATGTGAATCACCCTTTGTCCAGTGTACCCAAGCTGTCTGGGCCACCTGCTCCTTAGCCACTTAGTGGCCGTCTCCGTGACCAGATCATTTGTCGTGGTGTTGTGTGCTGGTGTTCAAGGTCAGTAGTAGCCAAACTCCCTCTCCCAGAAGCCACACTGCTTACAGCCTGTCTCTTGTCACGTGGGTGTTGTGTCATCTCACAGCATCACAAGAGGGACAGTACAGTAAGATATGTTGAGAGGGAGAGACCACATTCACATGTTTTATTACAGTGTATGGTTACAAGTTTTCCATTTTATTATGATTGTTGTTAATCTCTTACTGTGCCTAACTGATAAGTTAAACTTCGTGTATGTCTGTGTGTATAGGAATAAACATAGTATATATGGGGTTTGATACTATTTGAGGTTTCAGGCATCCTTTGGGAATCTTGGAATGTAGCCCCCAATAGATGAGGGCAGACTACTGTATATACATCTTTATATGTGATTTGTATGTGTGCACATACATATATGTCTTTATATGTATACGTTTGGAATAGGTCCTGTGCATGGAGTAGGTGACCCTGTACATTGCGCACAGTGCAAAAGGTGCAGAGCGGTGTCCTGTGACGTTTTCCCCAGAACCCAGTTCTCCCTCAGCCACGTTTCACCCTGCACAGACGTGCGCACACACATGCACACCCCTCCCCCCCACCGCACACGAGAGCATGTTGTAAGGCTGTTCCGAGTTTTGCTCTTCTGACATATTTCTTGCAGCTCTCCCTTATTCTTTTACACAGTTGTGTGCTGTTCTGTGTTGGGCATGGCTTTGATTCATTCAAGGGATTTCTCATTGCTGGGGGCTCGGACTGCTTTGAGTTGTTAGTTATCGTGGAACATGCTGGCGTGAGCGGCCTGCACAGCCTCAATCCCTGCGAGTGGGCACACTTGTAGGATAAAGTCCTCAGAGGGTCTTGGCTCCCACCGGCCTCCGTCGAGGGGACCCGGGTGCCCCCCGGTGCACACACGGGCTGACTCCCCACACCCACCCCCAGCACAGGCTCCCAATCGCTTGCATCTTCCCCAGTCCGACGGCGGTGCAAGGGCTTCTCGTGTGGTTCTAGGTGGTGCCTTTCTTGTCTGAGGTGAGTGTCTCCGCTTGGTGAGAGTCATTTCTACCCCCATTACGGTTCGTTGTCTTGGCCCGTTTTGCCGGAGCTTACCATGTCCAGATTGCTGGACTCTCTCTTCTTCTGCCTAACACAGATGTTATAGATCATTGTTACAGCTAGCACAGATCCTATCTGCTGATTGTCCAGGTCTTTGGGAGTCTGGCCAATGCTCACGTTGCACATGGGAACCTGGCCCTGCGAGGTCCTCAGTGTTACTCGGAGGCCGCTGAGATATGTGGGGTCAAAGGAGCCTCCCCAACTGAGGCCGGTGCTCCTGAGGCCTGAGAGGCCCAGAAAGGGATCCCCGTACGCCGACCTGCCTCCTGGGTGTGTTGAGTCCATAGCCCAGCTGAGGTCCTCGGGGACATCCCACCTATCTGCATTCTCAGAATGGCTCAGTAACTTCAGAAAAGCCACACAGCCCTGACCCAGGGACGCCGGAGCCCAGGCCAGGCCCCACACGTCCAAGGAGTGGGTCCTGTTCTCAGTTCCAGGCGGGAGGACCTGAGCGCCTGGAGGCTGCTCTGCCCACGTGCCATTACCTGGGTGCGCCTACCCAGCCATGAGTCATTGACGTATGAGATGCCCACCTGGTGGAGGTGGCCACGCAGCACAGCCATCGTACTGGTTTTGCTGGACAGCAGGCCCACGTGGCTGGGGTTGATTGTCCCAGGGGTCAGCAATGCCAGGGTGTCTGGCAGCTTCCCAGGGCACCTGGCCTAGGGTCTCTGGCTGCCAGCAGAATGTTAAGGCAGTGCTGCCTCTTCCACTCCAGCCCTGGGAGAAGCCCCTGCAGTGCTTAGGGGGACGGCAGAGGAAGTGGGGCTGCCAGTTGGGCAGAGCGTCCTCTCAGGAGTGGGCTCAGAGGTGCCTGGGGCACATGTGGACCTACAGGGTGGGGCCTTGGGCCTGAGCCCAGCAGAAGGGCACACAGATCTCCCCTGACCAGCAGCAGAGGCACAGTGGCCTCTCCCTTTTCCTGGAGATATTAAATTTGGGGGAGGAGGTTTTATTCCCTAAAACTGAGGATTTATGATAACACAGGCACTGCTCTTAAGAGTGACCCCGTCTGAATAGCAGCAGGCAGAGCCCGGAGGGTAGGGGAGACAGAGGACTCCAATGTTGGCATCTCAGGGAGGATGCAAAGGGGCCGCCAGGTTGATGTCCGCAGTCTGTCCAGCTGATGTTGCTTCCAGCACACGCCTTTCACAGCAATACTGGCTACAGCACTTCCCGGACTTTATGTGATGGGCTAAGCAAGAAGCAGAGATCTCGAAATGCCACTTTTGGGCTTTTTAGGGGAATGCCTTGGGGGATGAGCTATCTCTTGAGAAATCTTGCTCCCCCTGTGGGGCACCCCCAACCCCGGATCAAGGCCATGGAGGGCCACAAAAGCCCAGGGTTCACCTGGGCTGAGTGAAGGCATGGAGCAGGGAGATCCACTTCCACCCGGGACACTCCCAGAGGAGCGTCCTGTCAGTGGGTCCAGCGCCTCCATCTTCTTGCCATTGGCACCCAGTGCTGGCCCAGCATGGCGCACCACACCTGGCCTCGTAGGTGTGTCTCCTGAGGACTGTCTGTGGAGTGCCTGGCCCGGCCTTGGCTCAGTACTCCATGGAGTGGGTGCTCCTACACAGTCGTCGTGGAGATGCAGGTGTGGGTGCTCCTGGCCCAGGACAAGTGACTTTCAGGACCAAGTTCCCTTCTTTTCTGTTCTTATCTGAGTGCTGACCTTGTGCCAGGTATGGCGCTATGAGCTGGGGACACAGGGTGGAGACACCCATAGCCTCTGCCCAAGGGGCAGGGGAGGCAGAGTAATGGCCCAGGTAAGACATGAAATGACGCTGTTCATGGTGTTGGAAATGCAGGCAGGGGCAGGAGCATTTCAGAAGGACCCTTGAGAAGGGGCCAGGAGCCAAGCCCTGAGGGAGCAGAGGCTCAGTGGTGCCCCACAAAGCAGTGCCATGTGGGTGCTGGGGCAGTGGGCTTGGTGTCACAGAGCACCCACACCTGGTGGTGTGTTGGGGTCCCACAGCATGGCTCATGGGTGACAGGTGCTTTGATGGAGGCAATGGTGGGCCTTATTTAAGAGGAGTCTGGTCTGGGGTCAGGCTTCCTGGGTTCAGATACAAGCTCCACCACTCAGCAGCTGTGTGACCTTGAGCAACATGCTCAACCCCTCTGTGCTGGCGTTTACTGCTCTGTGAAATGGGCTCCCTCCCAGTGCTGTGGGGATTGGATAGGGGACAGTGACCAGAGCCCTGCTGCCCATGGTGTATGTTCCCTGTGGCTCGCTCGTCTCTTTATTCTGGGCATCTCATGGGCCTCTGTGACTCCTGTGCATTTAGCTTTGATAATCTGGGTGCCCGTGTGGACAGGGCTAGACGGTGCACGTTTTCATTTATACCTTGCAACAGGCCTGCAAGCTATCATCTCCCCATTTTATAAATGAAGAAATTGCAGCTCAGAATGGGACAGTGACTTGGCAGTGCCACACAGCTGGTCATCGCAGGAGTCGGCTTGGCCCCTGTGGGCCACAGAAAAGGCGGCCTTTGAGCAAGTGCTTAAATCTCAGGTACTGCATTCCTTTGATTTAGGGAAACAATGCCCTGGCCCTTTACATGTGTATGAGGAACTTCTGTGCCTCTAGCGCCATTTGTGACACAGGCATGCCCCACTCAGATGGGGCCCCTGTATTTTGCTGCAGATCCCATGGTGCTTTCCCATGGTGTCCAGACTTCTTGTGACTTTGGAGCTGGGAGGAGATGGCTCCAGCCCTGCAGGGCCCTTATGGAGGGCCTGGGACTGGCACCCACTTGATTTTCCCAGGCCACAGTGGTGCCACAGGTGTGCTTGAGCCTGGGAGTCTACACTCCTGGGTTCTAGTTCTGATCCTTTCACTCACTAGTTGACCTTGGGCCAAGTCCTCTGGCTTTGCTGTCTAGATTTCTTCCGTGGAAGGAGCGTGTCTAGGAGGTGTGAGAGCTGCCAGGTACCTTGTGGTGCCCTTCTGGTGTAGCTGCAGCCCCTGAATTTTCCCTGCTTCCACTCTTGTAATGTCCTCCAAGGACCTTGAGGAGGAATGAGCGGCCTTGGGGAAGGCTGAAAGCGCTCCTGAGGGTTTGAGCATGAAGCGGGTGGAATGGAGATGGAGGAGTTCTCAGGTTCAGAGCATTTTCCTTTTAGCTCCGGGGATGAGGAGGTGGATGTTGTGATAGTGACAGTGGTGAGAGGAGATGATCTTTGTGGTGATCATGATGAGGGTGATGAGGGTGTAGATGGTGATGGCAATGAGGAGACACTGGTGGCAATGATGGTGATGGTGATGAAGGTTTGGTGGTGATAGTGGTGATGTTTATGGTGGTGATGATGGTGGTGATGTTTATGGTGGTGACGGTGGTGGTGGTGGTGGTGGGAGTTGGTGAGGGGCTTACTTTCTATGTCTTAGTGCATTACATCCGCCATCTTCTTTAATGCTAATAGCCCTATTAGGATGGTCGCTGGCAGACCCCCAAGTTTGAACTTGAACTTGAGCCTGATTGATTCTAAAATTGGGGTTCTGCCTTTCTCACTCCAGGACACACACTGAAAATGATTAAAATTTGCTTTGAGAGCTGAGGGGTCAGTATCTGGTCATAGTCATCCAAGTCCCCACCTACAGCTGGGGCGGGTGGTGCTAACCCCAGGGGAGGGCAGGCCCAGGGAGCCCAGAGTCCCTCGTGGGTTTCGGGTTCACAGCCTCTGCAGTGTGATGGGGAGAGCCTCCCTTCGTGGGGTGGATGTTGGGCGCTGCATCCCGGGAGACAGGAGGTGGCAGCTGTGGGGAGATGACTCAGCCTGCTGAGATGACAGCACAGGGCCAGACCTGGACCACTCAGCGGGCACCTGTCCTGCCCATGTGTGGCTGGTACACCCCTCCCGAGGGCCCGTTTGAGAGGCAGGAGCCAGGGCTCTGTTCTGCTTCACCTTCTGGAGGGCACTTGAGCCTCTTGTACCAAACCCTTTGACCCAGAAATCCCACCTGGGGGAGTTCATCCTGGGCACAGTCAGGGAGGCTGGGATCCCAGGAAAGCTGCCCTTAGGCAACTGCAGCAGAGAGCTGTTGGGGCAACATGCTTTCTTCCTGGCAGGTTGGGTAGATCTCATGGTTTATCCAGAGAGGAAAATTGCCCTCAGCACTGGGGAGCGTGCCAGAGCCAGGGAACATTAGTGGTATTTTGAGAACTGGAAAAAAGTCGACTGAAGCAGTGTGTGGGACGATCCCCGCGTTACTGCAGGAATTCATGTTTACATAAATGTGCATATTTATACTTAGACATATAAAGAGATGAAATACTGGAGTGAATATTTGCTGAGACGTTCTCAGTGGCTGCTAGGGTGGTAGGATTATTGGTGTAATATGATTTCTTTCTTCTCTGATTTTCTTCTTTATGCAGAAATCATGGTTACTTTTATAGGCAAAAACACCTTATTGAAAGGCTGCCCTCTTTGCTGTTGGGTTGGCGTCTGTGGTGCAGCCAGCAGCAGTGGGGACTGTTTCCCGGTGGCAGTGTCCCTACTGCCCAGCTCCTCCCCGTGGGCCTGAGCGCAGAGGGAGTGCAGTGCACTCCCAGAGGGAACAGGGACATGCAGCGCTGTGAAAGTTAATTCTCCTGGACCCTGGGGCTTGCGTGAGCCCCTTGCCCATAGAAGCCAGGCCTTGGCCTGGTGGGTGTGACAGTTCCCGCTGGCTTGCTTCTGTCCAGGTGTCACTTCCTTTCCAGGCTCAGGGTGAACAGTAACCCTGGTCTTCTACTGACCTGTGGTTGTCTGATGCAGTCACGTGTCCTTGGGGGTCGAGGGGCAGATCCAGGCCAGAATAGGGGATGGGGGGAAGCTGTGACCCTCCATGGTGTTCCCTGACCGGGGCCCATGGGTGAGACCCTGTTCCATTCGCCTCAGAGGCAGGCGTGGGCATGTCCAGGACTCTGATTAGGGCTGGCCCGCCCGTCCCTGGCTGTCCCGAGGGCTCTGTCTGGAGGCCTGATTCCTGGGAGATGCTGGATCCAGCGTGAATAGAGGTGGGAGGGGCAGCCTCTGGGGAGGGGCGTGCAGGAAGGACCTGCAGCTGGCGGGGCGGGACTAGTGAGCCCTCAGAGGAGAAGAGTGGTTTAAGTAATTAAAAAAAAATTGAAACCAAAATCACAGCCCCTATCTTTTGCCTGGTCTGAGTCCTGCCCTTTTTCCCACCACGCTAGGTGGCCTGAGCAGTGAGGGGACTTTGACTTGGAGGGCAGGTGGGGTCCTTCTCCCTTTGGAGAAATCCTGCCCCTCCCTGGGCTCTGGGAGCTCCGGGCCCACCCCTGGCTGCAGGCCAGGTTGGCACAGAGGGACCCCCACACTGCGGCAGTGCAGGCTGGGCTGGGCAGGCAGAGTGACCGCAGACAGCTGGGCTGCCCACAGGCTGACAGCATCCAAGAAGGGTGGCTCCTGCGGCTGCGGGACCCCTGCTCCCTGGGGGCCTTGCTTCCCTTTCCAAGACCCTCCACTGATGCCGATTTTTCCCCCGTGAGCTTCCCTTTCAGAGCTGCATGTTACACCATCCCCTGATGCAGCACAGTTGACTCACCCTCCTCTTATGGGGGCCACTTGGACTGGTTTCAATTTAGGAAGTCGTCTTAACGACAACTGAGTCTGTTTTTTCCCAAACATGCCATGGTTTTCCCAGCCTGGCACACAGTTTCCTGAGTTGGCCGCCTGCCGCTGCCAGTGGTGGTGGAACATTTTAGAGAATCCTCTTGGGGCCTGTCCTGGGGAGGGAGGGCTTTTCTTCCCGCCTCCGTGCGTGTATGTGTGTGTGGCGTGTGTGTGTTGGGGTGTTGGTTGGGGGCAATGGAGCCGTTTTCAGTTAACTGAGGAAGAGTGGAGTGCTCCCCCCCGAGAACACTTTGGCCTTTGCATGAAGCCACGGCCGGGCCTTCGTTCCAGCAAGGGCAGGCGCCTGTGGCGGGAGCTCTGTGCCATGTCAGGAAGCCGCCTCTGTCAGCCAGGTGTTGTGGGCTGCACGCTTTGCCGTCCAGTGAAGTTGAAGCACCTGATCATCCCCTTGGGTGGACAGTCCTTACGAGTGGTGTTTGGTGGGCACTTATTTTTATGAGTGAAGTGGATGCAGATTAGTTCGAAGATGCTGCAGAGAACTGGGAAGCCCCAGGCTGCTGTCGGCCGGTACGCGGATCAGATCCCTGCTGCTTGCTGCCGGCGGCGCCTTCCGAGGGGAGCCTCTGGGATCAGTATTGGTTAAGTAGGTAAAGAGTGGTGGGTTATTAGTGAGGAACTTCTACTGGGGCGTGAAATATGCATCTTCCATGGATGAGGACTGGAGAAAGCGTTTGTGTTTTGGGAAATCTTATGACCAGTGGAGACAGCATCCAAGTGTGAAGGAATGGGCCAAATTTCTACTTTAAGGGACCTCGGTGGACATCTGTCTGGGCAGCTTCCTGGCCTGAGACCCGCTGCATCACTGGGCCACGCGTGGTCTGTGGCATGGATGCAGATGGGGGCCAGGAAAGGCAGGGCAGGGACTCAGACCCTGCATCTGGCCACTTCTGCCCTGAGGTGCCCACGCAGCCTGGCCACGGTCAGCTCCTGGACCCAGGACAAGACCCTCCACGTTTGCCCTGCACGAAGACCACACAGGACCGGGAAGCTCACGTGGGTGAGGGCATTGTGTGGGTCTCCTGGGGCTGTAACCGAGTACCACAGCCGGGGGGCTCAAACAGCCGACCTTTAGCTGCTCTCGGTTCTGGAGGCCAGAGCTGGAGGCCAGGGCGTGGGCAGGGCTGGCTCTTTGGGAGGCTGTGAGGGAGGATGTGTGTCAGGCCTGCCTCCAGTTCCCGGTGGCTCCAGGTGTCCCCGGCTTTCGCAGCACCACTGCAATCTCTGTCTCCATCTGCACGCAGCTGTCTTCCCTCTGTGTGCCCTGATCCCCTCCTCTTGTAAGGTCACCAGTCATACTGGATTAAGGTCCACCCCGATGACCTTGTCTTGGCTTGATCACATCTGCAAAGACCCCGTTTCCAAATAAAGTCACATTCATAGGTCCTGGGGGTTCGAATTTGAACATACTTTGGGGAGACATAATTCAACTCATAGCAACAGGCAGTGGAGGGGCTTGTTTGGCCTTGGATAGAGCCCCAAGGGACCCCTGAGGTTGGCTCGCTGGGTCTGGCTAGAGACGGGGCCCCCAGGACGCCTCGCTGTGCTGCTGGGAGGAGCGTTCGCAAAGGGCAGAGCCTGGGGTTGCGTCTCAGCCGTTTGCACCTGAACTCGCTAAGTCACAGGCGTATTCTTGCCCATTTGTTGTGATTCTTTGTCTTTACAGAGCCAGGTTTTTGGCCTCGTCTTTGCTGAGGGTACGTTACCAAAAGTTATGAGATTCTGTCCTCATGACAGATGCCTCTGAGGAGACTCCCTCACGCACGTGATGAACTTCATCGCAGTCAGATTAGCTGCCTGTGATGCTCGGGACGGGCAGAGGCCTGTCCCCAGCGTCTGGCTTGCAGGGGGCCCCAGAACGGGCCGGGCCTGAACTGTGTGGAGCTGGAAGCGTTGGACCCTGTGACTTGCAGGGCAGGGGCTTTCTCTCAGCCCAGCTGTGAGCTCCCCCAGCCCCTCTGCTCCTTCCCTCTTGGGAGGTGTGGTTGGAGCTCGCGATTCCTCACTGGGCTGGGTTGTGTTCCTCCTGCTCCTGTGAGTTACCTGGCTTGATGGATTATTCTTACCTGTTACGTTTGACAGCTTTGTTTGCAGCAAATCCCTGAAACAATTTCTCTGGTTTGTTCTTTCTCTCCCCCTTTCTGTTGACCTGCTATCCTATGGTGCATCTTTTACATGCAGTGTACTAATTATTATTTATTAGAACTCATTTATTTAGTATTTATTAGCTATAGTATTTTGGCTCAGGTTGAGCAACACACACAGCAGCTTCTGGAAGTCTCCATTCTTTTAAGCTCGGAATCTGTTCTTTGGAATCGTGGCTGGATGTGCCTGGCTGGCGACTTTCGGGGTTTGTGCTGTGCTTGGGTCATGTGGGTTAAGTGACCAGGGCTTTGCAAGCCTGTGTTGAGTTTGTGTCCCTGAGAACTTCTGAGATGCTGTCCCTTTGGCACTCTGATTGTGCCGGCGTGGGCTGGGCTCTTTTGTGTTCACCGGTAGAACGTCCTGGAAGACATCGGTCAGCCCCCCTTCCCCCCTTTCCCTTCCCCCTCCCTTATCCCACTTTTCCTGACTCACTTCAGTTAAAGTCTGAGGCATCATCCTTCCCTGGGAAGACGCTGGTCCAGGCCCTGGGTTCCCTGGAGAACGAGCTGGGAGGTGGTTCTTCCCTCCCAGTGGGAAACATCAGCCTTGAACACGTTGGGCAGAGCCGTTAGCCACGGCGTGTGCTTGGAGGGAATGAAGCCTGCCACACGCTGGGCGGGCCGAGGGGCCTGGAGAAACTGAGACCCCAGAGCGGCAGGCCGGGGTGCACCTGGAGCGACTGGCTCTCGTCCGCCCCTGGAATGCTCGGGTGTCCTTGGTGAACCATGGGGAGGGGCCCGGCCTTCAGCCTCACCTCACCTGCCCAGGGACCCGTAAGTCAACCAGTGTGGGGGCCGCCAGCCCAGTCGAGCTGGTCTTGGCAGAATTAATCGCATGATCTCACTGCCGGGGTGGAGAGCAGCGATTGTATCCGGGGAGAGTGGGAGCAGGGCCCTGGATGGGAGCCAGACACCCGCGGCCACGTGCCTGTGTCGCATCCCCAGGCCCTGGTGCAGGAGTTCGCCATATGCGAGCAGATGATATGGAGTCCCCTTCATGTTTGCTGCTGCTGTTGGAACAGTCCATAATGTGCAGGGGTCAGGCCAGGCGAAGAGGACGGTGGGGCCTGGTGTGGCTCCAGGGGCTGCTGAGTGCAGGTGGTCTGTGGCTCTCCCCCCCGCCCCTGCCTGGCTCCTGTGAGCGACTCCCACGGGCCTGGCCAGGGAGCCCGAGGGGAGGATTGCCAGGGACGTGGCTCCAGGAGGCTCCTGAGCTCATCCCTGGTCCTGAGTCCCTCAGAGTTCAGTGGAAGACCATGCACTATGCCCCATGCACCCCGTTGTCACCGAAGCCTGGATTATTGCCATCACAGCGTGACTTCATAACGGACCTCGGATCGTGAAAGGGTTTCTACTTATTAGTCTCTGTAGCTCACATTCTCTCTAGAACACTATTCAAAGATCTTTCAAAAACCAACAAAGATGTTGTACGTGAACTGTCTTTGTTTCACGGGATCCCTCCTGGCTCTGGGGGAGGGACTTACATGGTTAAAACCCGGCAGATGTTTTATCCAGGGGGTCTGTGGGTTGCCCCATGGGCAGAGCTTCAGGCAGTTCTGGAGGACTGTGCTGCGAGGGCCTGCCCAGGGAAAGGGCATCTCCAGGGAGTGGGCTGGGAAATGCCTGGCCTCGGAGCGGTGGGCCGCCCAGTAGTGCTGCTTGCAGCTGTGGCTGAGCAAGGGCTCGCAGGAGGTGGCACCAGTGCCGCAGTCACCCCGAGAAGCATCAGCTCTGGACAGGCAGGGGCATGAGCCTCGGCTCCCAGTGGGCGGGAGTCAGGAGCCCACCTCTGGCTGCCAGGCCAGTGGGCAAGGCAGACCCAGGCATTGGAAGCTCTGCTAGAACCCGGACCTCTGTTTACCAATACATGCCTCTCTGAGCCTCAGTTTTCCCACTTGTAAGAGAGTAAAAGGATCCCTGCTCCACTAGGTGGGTCTCGGATCCGGGGCAGAGCTGGAAGCAGTCCAGGGTGCATGTCGGTGGGCAGGATCAGAATCCTGGAGCACACCGGGCAGGTGCAGGAGGCCCTGTGCTTCTGAGGGGAGGTGATTTCCTCTACCGGGGGAGGCCAAGCACGGGGCCAGCTCATCACTGGGCCACCCGTCCTGCCTCATACTTTATGATTTGTAATCTTTATAGGAAGAAACTACTCAGGCTGGAAACAGTTGACTTACAGTGCACACTTGCCCAAGCATATCACTGCTTTTTCACATCTTAACATGTAATTAAAGGCAAGAGTGCAAAATTCATGGCAGGTCAGTCATGCCTTACAGTCCACATGAATCTGGGAAGCTTGAAAGGGATTAGATCGCACGTTGCACCTCAGCCGGCACTGGAGTGCGTGTCGCCTGGTCCCTGCAAGATGCCCACCACCGCCTTCCTGAGCCATCCTTAGGTGCAGGCAGCACCGTCTTCCTCCCCCTCCCCTGGGGCAGGTGCCCGCCCTGTGTGTTTGCCGTTCCCCCTGTGCCTTTCTCTGAACCCTCCTGTTGGCAGTCTGCCCCTGAGAAGCCCTCCTGACTCAGCCCCTCCTCCCCCACGGGGCCTCCTCCAGTTCTTGGGGTCCATAGACATGTCCTGATGTCCTCCACCCACAGCTGGCCCCCTGAGGGAGGTGGCCCAACAATGGGGGACCCACAGCTTCCTTTTCCCAGCTTGTTCCCAGTCCCCGACAGCTCCTGGCTCTGTGAGGCTGCCCGTTCTCCTAACAGACAGTTCCAGTGCTCAGGAATTCTCCAACGTCAGTGCTGGAATGTTCTCCCACTGCCTTGGTTCAGCTCTAGGGCATGCTTGGCAGCTGCTCCCATAACTCACGCCCGTATTCTTCCTTGCTCTCCTGGAGTCTGCTGGCCCCTTCATTCGTGATCTGAGGACCTGACACCAGGCCCCTTAGTGTCTCAACCTAAGCTGTACCCGGAGCTGGGCCATCCCTAACATAGGACACTGTGGCACCATTGTCACCTCCTTGATGCTGACACCCTGTCTCTGGTAATATGTCCAGAGACTGCAGGAAGCTTCAGTCAAGCATCCCACTGTTGGTGCCTGAGCAGTCCAGCTCTCGGCCTCTCCAGGCCCCCTCTGCCCCTGTCCTGTGCTTGTCCCTCTGACATCATTCTTTCCCCTTGTAGTTTCACCCTGTGAGCCCTGGTGTGTCTGCCACACTCAACACAGACTCCTGATCCTGTCACCCAGCCGGCCACTCGTCCCTCCTACATTTGGCCAGAAGGATTTTAGCGCCCACCAGGGCACATGTCACAGTCCTGGGGCATCGCCGTGTCCGTTCCCCAGCCTGATCCCAGGCACCAAGTGCTTGGGTGCGTCCCTGGCTGTGCCTCGCAGCTGTGTCCCAGCCCATGGCTCCGTGACTGTCACTGCCACGGGGCTGGGCTGACATCCTTCACGCCTGCCCTTCCTGACTCTGTTGTGATAGGACGTGGCCCCCTCCCAGCTCCCAGTAGGTCTTCAAGGATAAAGGGACATGTCACAGAGCCCTGTGGAGTTTGTCCCTCTCGGTTGAGGAGCTCCTGTGTTGAGTCTTGGAAGTCTCCGTGGACTGCAGGTCCACTCCCTCCACTCATGGCTCTCTGGTCCCTTGGGCTCCATGTCAACACCTGTGAGATGCATCCCAGCCAGCTTGAGCCTGTGCTTCTGTGAAAGGACCAGGCAGTTCACAGACACGTGTGAGCGGGTGGGTCCTTGTTTATGTTTCACACTCTGCCTTTGGGAAGCAGTCCTGGCGTCCTGGCTGAAGAACATCATCTCAGGGCAACTGGTCCAGTTAAATACAATTGCCTCTGTTGCCGGGTTGTACGCCCCCCGCCCCCCGGCACACTCCCCTGCGGGGCCTGCGCGGGTCCCTGGGAGTCCACACCATGCCTCAGCCCCGGCTCTTCATTGCGAGAATTTTCCTAGGCACAGAAGCGTCAAGAAAGTAGTACACCAGACACCCATCTGCCCTGCACAACCGTTTACATTGTGTGTGAATTCCACAACTATTTAAGAAATTGCTAAATTTGCTTCATTCATAGATGCATTTATACACAGGTATATTTATACATGAATGTATACACTTGTATATTCTTAGGTACATTTATACATTCATAAATACATTTATACATAGATACATTTATACGTGAGTGTACACATTTATACATTCTTAGGAACGTTTATACGTAGATATATTTATACATGAATGTATACATTTATGCATTCTTAGGTACATTCATACATTCGTAGATACATTTAAACCAGGGAGACCCATTCATCCTGGTTTGCATGAGACTTCCTGGTTTCAAAATGGAAAATCCCACATTGGGGCAGCCCCCTGCGTCCCCTTGGGTAGGAGAGAAGCCCCTCCCCCAGTACCCCCACCTGTCTGGTGAAGGGAGGCTGTGGCCCGAGGTTAGAGGCCATATTCCTTCTGTGCCTTGTGCATCCACAGGGACCAGGTTGGGGGAAATGTGCTGAGGGTGACCTTTACGAAGATCCCCCCGAGGTTCCACATCACGCATTGTGCTGTGTGTGGAAAGCCTGGTCCGTTAGCCAGCGAGCACTGCCAGGGCACTGTGGCCTTGGATCGCCTGTGGGCTTCCTTTGAAGCGTCTGTGCTGGACGTGCACATACAGAGAGTAGGGCGCGAGGGAATGGTGGGGGCATGGGAGGGGACCATGGGCATCTGGGGGTGGCTCCAGGGCTGGCTGAGTGCTGGGGCCCTGAGCAGCATGGTGGGCCTGGCCTCGGAGTCCCTGAGGGGTGAAGGCAGCAGCCACGTGGGGAGCAGTCGGGCACTATTGAACCCAGCCCCACCTAGGGACGACTCACCATTTTACTTTTAAATTTCAACGTTTTAGTTTATTAAAACAACCACAGCTG
The DNA here is from genome assembly GCA_023783475.1 of Daubentonia madagascariensis. Classification (NCBI taxonomy): domain Eukaryota; kingdom Metazoa; phylum Chordata; class Mammalia; order Primates; family Daubentoniidae; genus Daubentonia; species Daubentonia madagascariensis. The sequence goes on along the minus strand of JAKFHU010000600.1, from coordinate 259,859 downwards.
GATTCCAGAAAGTTTAGGACTAGAGTAAAAACTGTGTGTATTTCCCTGGTCTCCCCTTCAGGAGCTACAGTCCAGTCCCTCCCCAGCCAGGGCACGTGGGCTGGGGGTGGACAGGTGTGTGTCTCCCCAGGCAACAGAACTGCAGCGGGGAAGATGGGAACAGCAATTAGAGTTCTTAATTAGCGCGAATCTGCAGACTGTACCTTTGTGCCAGCAGAGCTAATGAACATCACTTTTATTTGACTGTGGCAGGCACAGGCTCCATCTGAAGGGCCTGTCTCCAAGCAAAAGTAAAAGATGATGTGAGAACAGAGCGGGTCTTATTTTAGGTCTTGGGCAGTGGAGAGGCCGCGGATAGAAGCGGAGCACGTGGGCAGCAGGCATCGATGAGGGTGATGAGGGTGCACTGCCCATTTTTCTGCCGGGTGGCCCTTCCTCAGCACCTGGGCCTTGCTTGCCCTCCCAGGGACACCCTGCCTGGCTTCGAAGGTAGTCATTTCCCTTTATGGTTTTCCCCCTGCATGGTCGTAAATAAACCCCATTGTATTTACAAGGTGATTTTCCTTGGGTCTATGAGAACGTTCCCCACGGCTCCTCCTGGGCCCGTTTCCACATGAAGGGCACCCTCTGAGCTGTTCTGGGTTCACAGCCTGGCCCCCACCCCAGCCCCACCTTCCAGGAGGGGTCCCACAAGGAGAAACGCAGCTGCAGCTTCCACTGTGGTTAGTGTAAGACCATGTGATTGTGGGTGGCCGTGGGGGGGCACGAGTTCTGTCCCACAGAGTCCTCCCCCAGCTGCTCTCTCTGCAGCACACTTCCTGGGGCTGTCCCCAGGCCTCGGGGACCCCACTGCAGGCTGCCCTGAGGGCTTCTACTCCCCGCCCCCCAACTCTGCCCTTCTGTGCTCCTGTTTGCGCACGAATGTACAGGTCTTTTCCACACTGGTGGAGGCTCTCAAAGTGGTGCTGGGGCATCAGAGATGTCATCAGGTGTGTCCCCATTGGTCCCATGGGATGCAGAGAGAGACCTTTCCTGTGGGAAACATTGGCTCAGCGTGTTGATTCTCTGAGATTCTAAAGGTAGGTCTAGGGCTGATGAAGGTACCTGGCCTGGGGGTCACCACGGACAGAGCCCACCAGCCACAGAGCTGCTCAGGAGTGGGCCAGGCTCTCAGCAGGGAGTGAGTGTCCCATCCCTGGGAGCAGTCAGACACAGCTAGGGAAGGAACCTTTGGGCTTTGAATGGGAAGGTGGGATATATTCATTATAACTTGTGCCAACATTGCCATCCCGATTTTCTAAAATTCTGACATTTTCTGCCAGTCCTGATTAACCAGAAAGTCCAGGTGATAAATATTGTTGAAAGTGCCCTTGAGTGTTCTGCTGGATTAAGGCATGCTGTGAGGCTTGGGATCATTTCTGACCCATGGCTCCCTGGCCTCAGACTCTCGAAATGCTCCTGTAGCCTGGCCGCTAGGGACAGGTCCCCAAAGTCCATCCTCCCTGCACACAAGTCAGAGGACGTGGCAGTGAAGGTGGACATTGTCTGTGCGTTGAGACCAGGGATGGAGCAGCATTGCTGAGGCCTGATGGGCTGCGCTGTGTCCTGCCAGAGTGGCCCCTCTGCAGTCCAGGCCTTCTTCCTGCCTAGCTGACCCTTGGTCCAGGGCCTGCAGAAAGCCAGCCGAGGGGTGGGCAGTGAGACCCCAGGAACAGGGAATTGTCCAGCTCTGAAGGACTCATGACTCAGGGCCCAACAGATGCCCGGTTCCATGTGAGTTAACTGGGGCTCTGGGGGGCCCAGTGGGCACTGCTGGGACGTTTGAGCAGGACCCTCCCTGGATGCCTGCTCTCTTCTGTGGGTGCCTGGATCTTGTCTCTGTCCACAGTAAGTTGACTGGATGGAAAACAAAAGGAATGTTGTGTTGGGAGCATTGATTCCTGTGGTCACTCAGGGTATTGCTTTGTGTAGACCCAGCATGTGGTTGGCTGAATAATGCAACCCCTCCAAAAAAGATGTATTGGTTCTATTCCCTGGAATGTGTGGAAGTCGTCTTACCTGGTGAAAGGGACTTAGCGTGATTATGTCAAGGATCTTGAGACAGAAAGGTGATGCTGGATTATGTGGGTCACCACCCCACCCCACTCCAGCATTGCCACTGTTCAGGAAGACACCTTAGAACCCTGGCGTGGAGCCCCCACCCACACCGCACCTGGAGACACACTGCAAGAGTAAGCTGAGCACATCCTCACCTGGTGCCACCCGGGGACGCTGTTCTGAGCACTTTGTTAGTGGTGACCTTCGTCATTCATCCTAAAAGCCCTGCCACGTAGGTGCTGTTTTTATGCCAATTTTTAAGATAGGGAAACTAAGGCAGCTTTTAAGTAGTAGAGCCTGGATTCAAGCCCAGTGAGTCTGGTACCACGGCCCAGGCTGTGTGGAAACAGCGGCATCGGTGGGGAGCACTGGGCCTTCTGGTTTAACAGAGGTCGAGTGTGCGTCCTTCAGGATTGCTAGCACAGCCAGGCCCAGGGGCAGGCAGTGGGAAGGGGGCTCTGGGAGTCTCTGCTTGGGCCCCTCCCCCCATTCACCTCCCCAGGGCTGAAGTGTGGCTCGGCGGGCTGGGCGCCTGGGCATCGACACCTGCCTCCTTGGTCTTCGTGCTCACCTTGGCAAGAAAGATTGAATTGGAAAAAGCCCTTCCGTGCGGCTTTGAAACAGGAGGCCCTGCAAATGCTTTACTGGAACAAGCTCAGGATGAACTTGCTCATAAAGATACCCTGGATGGCTTTGCCTGGCATTGGGTAATTGATTGGCACAGCTTAATGTTTATCGTCTGTAATCAGGTGGCCTCATCTCCACCCGCAGCACCATGGGAGGTCCTCACAGAGCCATTGCTTGCTGCTCTGCTGGACAGCGTGGCCTCCAATGGGTCCTGTGGCCACCAGGCAGCAGACAGGTGTCTTTTGTGGCCCATTTCATATCTTGGATGGCTGTGAAGGGGGTGCCTTTGAGTACCTCCGTGCTTCACGAAGCTCCTTCACACCTTTCTTGTCTCCCCTCGCCTCCCCCGGGTCCCTCCTGGGCCACCTCCCCTGCACAGATGCCCACCCATGCCCTGTGGGGGTGGCGAGGCTCTGGCTTGTAGGACACCTCAGAAGACTCAGGACAGGGTGGATGTATGGGGTTTAGAGTCGTCAGAAGCAAGGACTGCCCCAAACCTGCTGTTGAGTGCAGGGTGATTAATGGAGTGGATAAACACATCCGCTGCTTGGCTTTCCAAGACCATGATCTGTTTCCAGCCTCAACAGCCTGATTTTTAGAATACAGCAGCTACAATAACTGGTACTAGAGTTTTCCCCCCCCCTCCAAGTGTAGCCATGGCATGCCATGTCTCTGCCCACAGACCGTGGCACAGAGCCTGGCCTTCTAGCCTTCATCAGTGAGGGAGGGTTCTGTGCATGCAGAGAGCAGCCCGGATCCCACACACCTGGCCCCTAGGGTGGGGGAGGGCAGGGGTGAGCCCAGGCAGACCTGCGTTTTGCAGTGCAAGGGCTGAGAATCGCAAGGGAGGGGCCGGCCCAGCGCCTACCCTGAGTGTTGGGATCAGGACCAGCCTCAGGGCCTCAGCGCACAGTGTGGGCCTCGCTGCCCACTGGGAAGAGCCCTTTGCCCCACCTTCTCTAAGCCAATCTGTGGTCTCAGCCTTGGGGCTAGAGGACAAAGCAGGAGTGGGAAGTGCCATCCTTGTTCTGACCCACCTGGCCAGGTGCCCTTTGAGAGTGGCTTCAGGTCCACTGAGCTTCCTGCTGTCACCGACGTTTGCACATCACCAAGTCCATGGGGCCTTGGGGCATTGGGCAGGCCTCACGGGTGCCATGTATTTTATGGGGGCAGAGACTTGTGCGTGTCCTATTGAAATGCCAGCAGTCAGGTTCAATGGGGAAGGAAAGAAGAAAAGTGTGAGCCTCGGTCCAGGGTGACAGAGCACGGAACCCTCTTCCCAGGCTCCAGTTCACGCCCACCCTTGCCTGACTTGGACCTTTCTCTCCTTTCTTGCCCCGTTCCTAGACCAAGCTCAGAGACTTCATTGCAACACATAGCCTAGTCTTCCCCAAGAGCCAGCCCTTGGGGCCTGAGGTTCTAGAAGATTCTGAGTAGGTCCAGATCAGGCACCCAGGGCCCGCCTCACGCACTGTCCTAGTCCACGCCAGATTCAACTGCTGTTCGCCTGAACTTCCACCCTCCTCCGGCCACTGCTGCACAGAGCCCTCGGCCCCGTCTCTTCCCTGGAAGTGGCCACCCTCGCAGGCCTGGAGGCTGTCGGTGCCTCTGACGTCCACCCTAGTGGAGCGAGGGCTCCTTAGGGTCTGGGAATTGAGGGTGCAGGAGCTCTAGGGAGGAGTCAGGGTCTGGGCCATAGCACATCCACTCAGTCATTCAGCAGACGTCCCTTGGCTCCTCCTCTGTGGCCGGGGCTGGGATGGAGAATGGTATCTGCTGAGGACGGACCTTGGGGCAGCCTCAGTGCCCCCATTGTGAGAAGCCTGCCCCTTTGGGCCAATGAGCGGTCCAGGGCTGTGGGCAATGGGCCGGGGCAAGGCGTGTGTCCGTGTTGGGCTGGTGCCTCGCTGACCACCATGTGCTGCTGCCTAGGGATGGGGGCCCCGGTCACGAGTCGGCCCTGAGGAGAACCCCTGCCCCTGCCTGTTGCCTCACTCCCAGGAGGCTCCAGGACGGATGCCCCTCCTGCCATGGTGGTCTCTGTGGCTTGCCCACCCCTCCTCTCTCTGCCACCTGCAGTGTCTCGGGGTCCCTGATCCCCAGGGTGCACCTCCTGCCTCCTTGCTCTGTGACCCTCTCCTCATCCCGCCAGCTTTCCATTTCCTCCCCGTGCTCGTGTAAATGAATTCACATGTTTTGCTTTCATTGGTATCTCACAATGGCCCAATGTGGAGTCGGAATTTTCTGATGCTCACAATTCAGGAGGCAGTTTTTAATCAGTTAGTTCTGCTACGGCTGCCTTCTCGGGGAAGGGAACAGTGTCTCTTATTCTTCTATTTTTGCTTTTTTAAAATTTTTTGCTGAGGACAATTTAATTTGATCTCCATGTACCAGTCACAAAGCCCAGTGCTTTGTTTTCTGGTGGGAGTTCTCAACTCCTCTCCTGCGAGCCCGGAGCCCATGGGGAATGCCGCCTTGATCCCTCAAGCCCAGGCCTCCGTTCCGCCGTGGGTGTCTCTGTCCTGCGGGTTTGAGTCCTGGTCCTGTGCAGTTATTCATCCAGCATCTATTTCATGGACTCCTACACTGTGCCTGCTCCCAGGTTCGGGACACATGGAGATGAACATGGAGTGGCCCCTGCCCCCGACTTGGTGGTCAGCTGTTCCCCTCCCCCATTCATCATTTATCCATTTATTTGTCCATCTATCTACCCATTCATCCAATCCTATCCGTGCACCCTATCCATCCTTCCACCCACCCATCCACCTGTCCACCTGTCTGTCCATCTGTTCATCCAACTATCTCTCCGCCCATCCATCTACTCATCCAACCATGTATCCATCCCTCCGTCCATCTACCCATCCAGTCCTTCCTTCCTTCCATCTGTCCATCTACTCTTCATTCATCCATGTTCTGGGAGCTCTGTTTGTGCCAGCAGCCGTCAGCAGACATGCCTGAGGCTGGCACAGAAACCCAGATCGCTGGTGAGCCTGCTCACTCTGCCCATGGTAAGGGGTGTGGGCGCCCCTGCTTTGTGAGGGGCTTCTCAGAGGGTGCTGGTGGTGGTAGCAGGAGTAGTAGGAGGGAGGCTGGCATCCCAGGGTGAAAGCCAGGAGGAGCAACCTGATAGGGTGGCTTATGGAGGACAAGGCAGTGTCACCACAGGGGTGGCAGGACACCGTGTCCCAGGCTGTGGCTGAGGCCCATGGCCTCAGGGTCTTGAGTCTTTATGGAGGGCTTGGTGGGAGGTGGCAGTGGCTTTGACTGCAGACTTTGCAAACAGTTGTGTGGACCTGGGCCCACTGGACTGCGTAGGTGTGGGGTCACAGCTGAGCACCTGTAGTCCTCAGAGCCCCGCAAGGTCTCGGGCATGTAGCTGGGGTTGACAAGGTGCGTGAAGGAGGGGGGCCTTTCCCTGAGCGGAGGCACATCTGTGGGTCTCTGAGGCCGGCTCGGCTTGTGCCTCTGGAGACAGCCGGGCCCCTTCCCTGTCTCCGTTTTCTCTCCTTGGACAAGTGTGGGGCTCTCGCTGGCCAGTGAGGTTGAGCAGGGGCTGGTGCCAGAAGCCAGGGCCCGGGCATTTCCTGAACCATCCCATCCAGAAAGAGTCCCCATAGCAGCCCAATCCCCACAAGACATATTTCTTTTTCCTCCGTTGTGAGTGGGAGAAGCTGATGGAATACTCACAAAATCACCTAGAGCCTTGGCAGGGTATCAGATCCTGGGTGAAGCGCTCTGCTGTGCTGGAGGGCAACCTTGAAACCAAGAGGTTTTCAAGGCCAGAAACTCCAAAAGTCCCACTGACTGCTCTGTCCCCTAAATATTGTTCTTCCATCTTCATCTTTGAGTGCTCCAGAGGTGAGGGGATCCTTAGCACAGTGGTGGCGCCCACACGGGGAGGCAGGCCCTGGGCACCTACGGGGGCTGGGCTGGGCACTTGCCTGTGTTACAGGAAAGCATTTGCGCCTGATCCTTACAAAGAAACAATAAGCAGGGCTTTATTAGAGGCTGCCACAGCAGGGGAGGGAGCTTGACCTCAACGCGAAATACAGCAGCATCTGCTGGGGCTTCGGGGGGTGAAGGTGTGGATGAAAAATGACTGAGAGGACCTTGGCGTGGCAGCAGGTGAGGAAGGGAGCTGGATTGGCTATGGGGGTGGGGGGTTCTCCACAAACTGGCTTAGCAGGATTCTTAGCAGGCCAAGGATGAGGCCTGGTCAGAAGAAGGGTCGAAGGAGCCTGACCAAAATGTGATCAAGAAGGGCATCCTTGTCACCTGCCATGGTATGAGACTGTGGATATTTGGAGAATGGTGCAGCCTAGGAGGCTTCCTGGAGGAGGTGGTATAAACGCGGGACAGGCCACGCTGCAGGGTCAGCCCATAGGGATGCCTGCAGTTAGCAGACAGGCTCCTGCCCTTCTGTGGCCTGGTGGCAGTAAGCAAGGTTTGGGGCAACGTGTCTTAAGCTGATGGTAGGGAAAGATTCTGGATGGGGGTGTCTGCTGCCTCCCTTGAGTCCCATCCACAGGGGTGAACAGAGCACCTGTGAGTACTTGAGTGTATGCACAAGGCCTGCCTTCCTGCCTAGGGCTGCCCATGACAGCCGGTCAACCCACCGGGCGAGCATGGACAGGATGCCCACATCCTCGGCCCGTGGAAACTCACTGTGCTCCCTTCCTGTGTGGTTTTCCTTAGAGGAAGGTCTTATCTCCAGAATGCCCTCTCCATAGCTCCGTAATTACCCAGCATAAGGCAGGCCCAGCCCTGTGGAAGCATGTTCCTTCAGCTGTATGCGGTGGCTGAGGCGGGCTCTGACTGCAGCTGTTGCCTTTGACCTTGGAAAAACCCCTGACACTGACGGAGGTAGGAAGAATGGACAAGTTTTCAGCAGCTCCTTCACAGCCTGTTGCATGGACCATGAGCACCACCAGCAGTTCCCTGTGGGGTGTGGCCCGTGGGTATTTACGTGACAGGTATCAGTATCGCCTTTTGAGCAGACGGTGCCTTAGCCAGGTCCCCAGGGTGGGCAGGTGAAGGGAAGGGGGCTGTTTATTGCTGAGTGCAGAGTTGATGTGAAATTCCCAGGGCTCAGCATATTTCTTGGGAAGCTTGCAGACAGGTGTGAGGGAGGGGCGGGCCAGCGGGCCCCAGCACACCCCATTTAACCGCATCAGATGCTGGCACAGGCCTCCGAGGGGCCTCTGCTGGGCGCCTCAGCACGCACGTCAGAAAGGTCTGTTGTCCTTCATATTTTCTATAGATATTTTAACAGACGTTGGTTTTTTGCTTTTGGAAACGCTTTAGATTTGTAGAAAAATTGAAGATAGTTCAAAGTCCCCATATATTGATACCTTGCAACCACTTTCCACATAGTAGTTAGTAATAAAACATTTAAACATTAGTGTAGAGCGTTTGTTATAATTAAAGAACCAGTATTAGTGCATTGTCATTAGCTAAAGTTTGTATGTTATTCAGAATTCCGAGTTTTTACCCAATGCCCTTTTTCTGTTCGGGATCCCACCCAGGACACCACACGACATTGAGTTGTCACACCTCGTAGGGCTCCTCTTGGCTATGATAGTTTCTCAGACTTTCCTTGTTTTTGACTTCGACAGTTCTGAGGACTGGTCAGGGGTTTTATACAATGTCCCTCTGCTGGAATTTGTCCGACATTTCCCCCCGGGGTTGTGGGGAGGAAGATGGCAGAGGTGAAGTGCCCATCTCGGCACATCCTCTCAAGGGCACAGCCCGTCACCGGGACCGGACCCAATGACCTGCTGGGGTGTGTTTGTGAGGCCTCCCCGCCGTGGGGTTGCTCTTCCCCATCTCATGCTGTACTCGTCAGGCTGACCTCACCTGGGGGTGGGGAGTTACGCTGCGCCCTCTTCAGGGTGGAGTGCCTACGTACGTATTTGAGACCCTGAGCCTTGCATCTTCGCCCTGTGCGTTGATTGACAGGGTCATCTATTTATATCCTGGACTTACGGAATCTTTGATACTCTGGGTTCTGACCCAGTACTCCTTTGTCTGTCTGGCTGCTCTGATATATTAGCGCCATTGGATGCCCTCCTGGCGGCTCTTGTGTTCCTTTGCACCCCCATTGGTGGTTTTGTTTGTTTCTTGAGCACTTCCTTTCTGGCACAAGACGACACGCTAGGCTCAGCTTGTGTGCTTCCTGTCCTGGTCCTACAGACAACCACTTCTCCAAGGACCTCTGTTTCCTCTTATTGCAGAGTGGTGTTAGGAACCAGGATTTCAATGCTTGGTGTCCCATTGCTGGAGGGGTGTCATTGCTCCTGAGCCCTCTCTGCCGACAGAGCAAGTAATACATTGTGTGTACCAGCCCGTGTATATGCACAGAAACGTGTATACACGCAAACCAGCTGTGGGTAGCCATCTGTATCCATATTAAGCTACATACTGATGTCTCCGGCTCTCACCATCGCCACATGGATCATTCTGGGCCCTCCCCTTGCTCATGTGTAACCTACCACTTCAGCAAAGAACCTGCTCCCACCGCCTGCCTCCACTTACTTCACTGCTCAGTTCCAGTGTACGGGGACAGCAGTGTGAGAATGGTTAGTCTGTGTCCCCCTGGGAAGCAGCTATGTCAACCAGAGTGCGGTTCTTATGGGCTGTTCCTTCCGCCTTTAGTCTACAGACTCCAGCCGTTCCCAGAGTTGCTCGGGTCAGAACCTCCTCTCCCCAGCCCTGCGGTGAGGTTGCTCCGCATGTTTATAACACGGTTAGATTCTCCCGGCACCATCTGGTCTCCTGCCTGGGATCCCCGAAACTACTAAATGCTTTTTTAAATTTGCGTATATTAAGGTATTCACTGTTGCTGCTGTATAGTAACGTGGCTTTTGACAAATGCGGGATGCTATGTAGACACCACTGCAGTGTCACACGGGGTAGTTTTCCTGCCCTAAAATGTACCCTGGGTCCTGAGTCACCCCTTCCTTTTGCACCCTGAACTCCTAACAACCACTGATCCTTACACTGTCTCTGTAGTTTTGTCTTTTCCAGAAAGCAGTATGTCACCTCTTCAGACTGGCTCTGTCACCTAGCAATGAGCATTTAAGGCTCCTCCATGTCCTTTTTTGGCTTGTTAGCACCTTCCTTGTCATTACTGGACAACACTCCGTTGTTGAATGTACCACGGTTGTTTATCCATCACCTACTGAAAGACGTTTTGGTTGCTTCCCGTTTTTGGTGATTATGAATAAAGCAGCTATAAACATCCACGTGTAGTTGTGTGTGTGTGTCGACAGAAGTTCTCAGATCAGGTGGCTGAATACCTAGGAGTGTGACTTCCGGTTCATGTGGGAGAGTGTGTTTAGCTTTGTAAGGAGCTGCCGAGCCGTGTCCCAGAGGGCGCATGGCTTTGCGTCCCCCCAGCAGTGAATGGGGGGAGTTCCTGTTGCTCCACATCCTTGTCAGCCCTTGATATTTTTAGGTTTCTGGAATTCAGCCATTCTAATAGGGGTGTGGAGGTCATTTTGTTATTTTAATTAGAAATTTCCTAATGACAAATGGTGCTGAGCATGTTTTTGTATGCTTGTTTGCCTTTTTTTTTTTTTTTTTTGGTGAAATGTCTGTTCAGATTCTGTGCCTGTCTTAACTGAGTTGTCTGTGTTCTTCTTGTTGAGTTTCAAGGGTTTTGCGGTATGTATTTGAGACACAACTCTCTATCGGATATGTGCTTTGCAGGTAGCACCTCCCAGTCTGCAGCTTCTCCCTTCATTTCCCTTAACAGTGTCTTTGCACAGCAGATGTTTTTAATGTCAGTAAAATCTCATTTATCAATTTTTTTCTTTCGTAGACTATGCATTTGGTGCTTATCTAAAAACTCATCAGCCAATCCAAGGTTACATGGATTTTTCTCCTATGTTTAACTTCTAGAAGTTTTATATTATTGTTTTTTATATTTAGCTCTCTGGTGCATTTTGAGTTAGTCTTTGTGAAAGTATAAGGTTGGTGTTTAGATTTTTTTTTCTTTTGCCTATGGGACTTCCAGCTGTTCCAGCACTGTGTGGACAGACCATCTTTCCCCACGGAATTGCCTTTTCTTGTGGGTCTGTGTGCGTCCCGTCGATGTTGTAGGGTGGCCGCTGGACTCCTCTGCCGGTGATGGTCCTGCCACCCCAGGATGACACCATGGCTGGGAGACTCGACATCAGCACCGCCTGTGTGTGTCTAAACAATGTTACCCAGGAGTCTGGAAACAGTTGCCTTTCTCTGAATGATTGGTCTTTTCTGAAGCATCCCGGACCTCCTGGTTGGGGTCCTCCCCGGACAGGAGCGTTTGCCATAGGACTGTTGGTGCAGTTCAGGGGCTTCTCTGTCACTGCCCCTCACAGCCAGCACATGCCGAGCAGCTGCAGGTCCTGGGTGGGGAGGCAGCTTTGTATGTGCCAGGGATGGTGAAATGCGTCGGCACCCAGAGAGCTCCGCGCACAGGCTGAGCCGGGCATTGTGCTTGCTTCTGTGCTAGCTGTCCCTGCCATGTTGCCAGCGGTTTCCCTAAATCATTACCAGAACCCTGCGCACTGGCTGTTCCCATCCTGCTGTGCCGTGACAACAAGGAGGTCCAGAGAGGCTGCGGAGCGTCCTTAACAGAGGGAGTGAGCAGCAGAATGGAAATTGTAGTCTCTGTTGCCTCAGGCCCCGTGTTGTCTGCCCCTCCAGCATCCTCCCCGGGCTTATCCAGCACACCCTGCGCAGAGCTGTCCCTGCCCTGACTTGGGCTGGTGGGGAGCCTGCAGGAAGTAAAGGCCCATGGGTCACACAGGGGCATGGGGAAGGAGGCACAGGCCCGCCCTGGGTGCTAAGGCTGCCCACTGAGCTGGCATTAGCCCGAACTCAGAGACACATGCCTGGCCTGTGTGGTGCTCAGGTAGGACAGGGAGCTGGCCCCTCCACCAGATGCTTCCAGGGGACCTGGTGGGCAGATGGATATGCTCACACTGTTACTCTCACTGTCTAGGCAGGGAAACTGAGGCTCAGAGAGGGTGGCTGCCTTGCCCAGAGTGGAGGCTGCGGTCCTGGCCAGGCTGGAGCCTGCTGTCCCTGGAGGCCAGGCTGGAATAGGCACAGGGAGAGGGTCTGGCCTGAAGGCCCTGGTGGAGTCTTTGTGTTTGAGGTCAGCTTGGGGGTGACACCCATTTGGCAGGAGGGTGGCGGTGGCATTTGTCAGCATATTACTGCGTTCTGCCTCTGCACCAGCCCAGGGAAGGCTTCTGGGAACATGGGGATTCCACTGTCCCACAGGAGCCCAATCTGTTGGGGTGTCAGTGGAGCCCCCACCACAGCAGGCCTCACCATGTCAGCCCACAGGCCCCTCTTTGCTACAAGAGTGTAGACCTTCTCCTCCCCTACTGGGGTCCCATACCTGTGCGGTCAGCCCTAGGCCCGGGAGACCACTCCTGCTCAGAACCATGCCACGATCACACCTGCCTCCACCCAGGTGCCCTGTGCTTGGCTCTTCTCCCAGCCTGTGTGCCAGGTCAGCTGGGGAGGGCAAGGATGGGCCTTGCTCTTTCTGCTACCGCAGAAGCTCCCACCACCCTGCCTCCAGGAGGGGGATGCCTGGAACGGTTGTCTCCCAGGTGCACCTGTCAAGCTAGAGGAGCTCGGAGGAGCAGAGCTGCCACATCCCATGTCCTCTCTGGCGCCAAAGACGGGGCTGACTGTCCCTAGTGAGCATTGAGCCTCCTTAGTGGGGTGTTTCTTTCAAAGACAAATAGCCACTTCCGGAAACAGCTCTGCCGTGGCCAACATTTCTAGGAAACATCAGACACATTTGTGTTTTTGCCAAATGTTACATGTGCTGTGCATCCCGCAAGGTTGGAAATGCTAAATTAATTAGGAGGCAGAAGCAGACGGTTCTGGGTGCCTGGGCAGGGAAGGCGAAGGTGCAGGGTGTTAGTGAGCAGTGACTTCCTGGGATCCAGGCAGACAGAGGGGCACCCTCTCCTGAGGTCAAGGTGAAGGGAAGAGGGAGACCATCCATGAAGAGAGTGCAGGAGCTCCTGCTGGCTCAGCCCCACAGGTGGCCTCCAGGAGGAGGCATCGGCTGGGCCAGCCCTCAGGTCCCAGGCAGCTCCCCTCACAGGGGCTCGGCACAAGCAGTGCTCACTCAGGGCTTGGCCTCCGGGGGTCTTGGGCTCAGCCCCTGTAGGGTCTCTTGGGGCCCAGCCCCAGGCAGATCCTGCCCTGCTTGTCCAGCTTAAAGCTCGCTCCCCGGCCTCCCATCCTCTGGCTAAGGAAGGAGAGATGGAGCCCGGACAACCCAGGGCCTCCTCGTCCAGGTGTTGGCACCCTGGGGCCTCAGGAGGATGGCACATGCAGAACAGATGAGGCTGAGCCCGCCCTGCCCGCCCTGGGACCCTGCCAGGGCTTTGGCTCCAGGCAGCCCTCCTGTCTCCCCTCAAGCACCCAGTCCCTTTGGCCTGGCCCTGGCTGCTGCCGATTGGCTACGCCCACTTTGTTCCTGCGTCCCTAGTACCTACGAATGGTTTGAAAGACAAGTGAGTCCAGTTAAGACTGACATGGGAACATGTTGTTGCAAAGTTGGTGAGTCACAGGTTTGGTTACACTACACGGGTCTCAACCAGGGCCAACTGTGCCCGTCGGGGGACATTTGTCAGTGTCTGCAGCCATTGGCGGCTGTCTGTTCAGGGGATGGGGGCTATGGGCATCTCGTGGGTGGAAGCCTGGGACGCTGCTAACCACTTCACACTGCATGGGGCAGCCCCCAACACAGAAGGATCCAGCTCCAGAGGTCCACAGTGCCACCCGGGCCACAGCCACCTGGAAGGGAGAGGGCAGGCAGACCCTCTGGCCATGTGGACCTTACAAGTCGGCTTTCATTGTCCCTTGGGGGCACTTTCCAGTGTCAAAGGGGGGTGCAGCCGACAATGACATTGGGTCTCAGGAGTGTGACAGCCTGAACCAGCCTCTGTCACCATGGGGTTCAGCAGAGCAATCGCCTGCCATGGCCATGGCTCTGCCGCTTGTCCCCGCCCCACCTCCAGCTGCCCAGCCACCTGCAGCCCCTCTCAGGGCACTGCTCAGCCCTGGCCTGCTGGTCCCCTGGGGGTTTGCAGACAGAGCCCCAAGGTCAGCATGTCAAAGGTACTGCTGAGGGTGCCAGGTCAGGCCTAGGGAGGGACATAGGAGCTGAAGGCCACTTCTTCACTCTGTCCAAGCAGGACATACCTGCAGGATCCCTGGGGCTGGGCTTGAGAGGGGAGAGAGAGGAGGCCGTAGCACTGCTGGGATGGGTCGGGGTACAGATGCCTGGGGGTGCACAGCACTGCAGGGACCACGTTGAGGGGCCTCTGACTTCTGCTTCTGCAATCCGAGAGAACACTGTGCGGTTGCCTGACCATCGCACCTGCTTCCTGTTAGGAAACACCTACCTGTGTTTGCATGGAAAGACCACAGCCTGAGGGGAGGAGCCCTTCCCCTGGGCAGATAAGACAGGACAGCCCCTAGGGCTCCTACCTGCCTTGTGTGCATGTGTATCTGTGTGCCCGCTGTGTGCGTGTGCCCCCGCCCTACACTACGGCCTGGGCCTGGCCTCTCCCCACACCCCTGCCCCTTCCCCAGACCCGCAGGGCCGCCTGCCTCCTGACTGCCCTCTTGGCAGAGGTATGCAGGGTCCCTGGGAAGTTGGGGCTGAGATACAGAACTTCTATTTTAAGCCCTCTGGTCTCCTGGTGCCTGGGGGCCCCAGATGGCCATCCCCAGGTCACTGTGCATGCTGTGTGCAGTGCGGGGAGTGGACCCAGAAGCCAGACCCCAGCGGGCACTGACCTGACGGGGATGGGGCAGGGTGGCTGTGGCAGGGATTTCCCTTTGCTGAGGACACCCATGGCCAACTCCAGGTTTTCTAAATGGGGGACTCTGATTGGAGAATGGTGCCAGGCTGCTGCTCGCTGGAGGAGAGGTCGCTGGACACGTTGTCCCCTCTTTGCCCAGTGTTGTGTCCCAGCCCTGGTGCTGCCCAGCACAGGACACCATGTGGGAGGGGTGGGGCAATTCTGAGAAAGGTGGCCAGGCCAAGCTCCCTTTACATGGCCCCGAAAGGAGGGGGCTGCCTCTGGCCCGGTCACTGGGGGATGCCCCGCTGGGAAGAGTGAGGCAGGGCCTGCCTTTTATCAACTTTTGTGAAGTCATAAACCTCAGCGTAATTACCAGTGTCTCCGATGTTGTGCCAACAGCGTTCCAGTCCAGCTCGGGACAGGCCCTGGGGCCACCGCGTGGCTGGCCAGGCGGATAGCACCTCATTAATATGCACATTAGTGGGGATAATTGACTGCCAGCCAGCTGGACAGTGGCGCGGTGCTAGTAACGGGTGCCCTGGTGCAGTGCTTGCCTCAAGGAGAACAGTGAGTGCCCTGTCTCCTTTGCGGCCCCTCCATGGAGGGCGCATCAGCCCTGGGGTGGGCCGTGGGGCCAGTGCCAGAGTCCCTGGGCCCCAAACCATCCTGGGATGGACCCCAGGCCCCCAGTGCTGGGGAAGGAGTCTGGGAGCTCGGTCAGCCTGGCTGGCGACTCTGGGCTCCTTTGTTTCTAGCAGAAACCGCCTGCCATGCTCCAGCACAAGCCTGGAGTGAGCCTGAAACCACCCTCCTCCACCCAGATAATCCGGGGAAAGGGGCAGCCTGCGAGCTGGGTGCGGGCAGCAGGCCGGGGGAGCCGATGTGCTTGCCTGTTGTTGGGGCGCGGGAACATTGAGAGGAGGGGACTGTGCAGGTGCTCCAGCTGGTGGTCTGTGCTCTGAAGACAGTGTGGAGTCCAGTATCTCCCTCAGGAACGTTCCTTGTAGGGTGTGCCGTCCCCAGGGAGGAGCTGCTGGGCCAGGTGAGAGGTCCTCTGTGGCTCCCTTAGGCTCAGCTACTCCCACAGGTCAGGATGGCCGTGTCCCCCAGGAGAGGCCAGTGAGTCCTCAGCATCCTCCGGAGCCCTGGCCCCCTCTGCCCTGCCAGGAGCTGAGCCCACCCAGGTGGGCAGTTCCTGGTGGGCAGCCCCATCCCAGCCAAGTGTCCTCCTTAAGGGCCGGCTGGACACACACCCACCCTGTGTTTCCAGAAAGGAGAAGACCTTCTCTGGGAGGAGGGAGGCTCTTCCAGGACCCTGTGGTGGAGTCCCCCTGGGGTTCCAGTGGCCCGGCACCAGCAAGACCCCGAGCTGTACCATTGGGTTGGTTGGGTTTTACACCATCCCCTATATTCCCTCTGGCGCAGCGGCATCCCGGTGATGGCTCCAGGTGTCTGTGTCCGTGCAATGCGGCCGAGCACTTTGGATGAGAGCCCCCCATGGCCCTCATTACCCAGACCCTCAAGGCTGGCTCCACACCGGCCCCCGATCCCCGTTTTAAGTACAGAACAAATTAACTGGACTCAAGTGCGGGGAAGCAAGTGATTAGTTGCTCTTGCCCCACCAGAGTCTCTTGGCTGGGTCTTACTCTGAGAGGACTTGGGGGAAAATCGTACACCTTCAGGGTTTTCTGACACTTGTTTGCGGCATCACAGAGTTTAAAGCGTCTGCAGCGATGTGGGGGAACAGCTGGGGGAGGCTGGGTGGCACTGGGTCGTGTCCGAGTTTGAATGCAGCATCTGCCTGTCGGCTCCCAGCCGTGGGTGGGTAGCGGGGCCCTGAGTCCAGCCTGTGTCTCTGAAGGGCAGAAGTGCTCTCCTGCCTCACGGGGTGCAGCGAGGCTTACAGGGGAGCAGCCGGACAAGTGTCCCTTTATCACATAGTCACTAAGCCTGCCACGTGATGACATCAAACTGCCTTGTCTTCTTAAAGGTTGTCTCCCACCCTGGGGGTCAGAAGCGGCCGGGAGCCCTGACACGTGTGGCCCAGCTGTGGTCTTCCGTGGGCAGCGAGGAGTGAGGGCCGGCTCTGGTGATGGGGACACAGGCTCAGCGCCCCCAGGGGTCCTGCCCCGGCCCCTGCCCCTGCCCCACATTCACCCGGCCCTCCCGGAGCCCAGCATCTCTAAGGGGCAGCCCTACCTGAGCCAGGCCCTCCCGCCTTTCGAGCCAGCCTCGTGCACCGTGATCAGCATCGGGCAGTCCCTGGACATCACCCGGGGCTCTTGTGATGGCAGCATAACCGCTGGCTAGCCAGGGTGAGCTTCTTGTGGCTGCTGAAGCAGGCGGCCACACGTGTAGGGGTTTAAAATGACACAGACGTGTACTCCTGCGGTTCTGTAGGCCGGATGTCCCGGGAGGCTTGCTGAGCCGAGGTCCTGGTGTGGGCAGGGCCGGCTCCTCTGCAGGCTCTGGAGGAGGTCCGTCTCCCACCTCCCTCAGCTTCCTGCGCCTGCTCCACCCTCTGCAGCCTCCTGCCCTCTGCCTCCCTGCTCAGAGGACCCTGTGATTCCTGGGCCCACCCAGGGAGCTGCCTGCTCAGGACCCTCCGGGAGTTGCATCTTGCCTGGAAGGTGATGTTCACTCACTTGTAAGGGAAGGAAACATTTCCACAGGTTTCAGGGTTGAGCTCAGGGACATCTCTGGGGGCCACTCTCTGCCCACCTCACGGGAGGGTTGTCTGTAGCCCCTTGTCCGAGTTGTCAGTCACGGTGGAGCTTGTGGTCTGACAGCAGTGGGAGGCTGTGGCCCTGGCCCTCCCGCCCTTCCCCACTGGCTGGGGGTAGTGAGGACTTCGTGCCCAGCCTCTGTTGTCCCCAACTGCCACGGAGCTACTGCCTTCCATGATCTGCTGTGTGCAGGCTGAGGCCTTCCTGATTTAGTCCAGAGATGGATGGACATCATCTCATGCTACTGGCTAATTTCACAGACTGAGAAACCGAGGCCACCGCCGCCTTTCCCGGATGACTGTATAGTGCTGAGCTTTGGGGTGGGGAGGCAGAGTCACTCCCAGAGGTCAGGTCAGCTCACTGTGCCTGAGTCCCAGCTGCTGCCTGGCCAGGTCCCTGGGCCTCAGAGCTCAGTGCTGTGTCCCAGGGGGTCATGCTGGGAAGGAACAAGATGTCTGGGGCGGCCGTGCTTTGGCTGGCAGTGCCCCAGGTGTTGGGTGGTCCTCACGGGTAGCCCACCTCTGGAGCCTGGTGGAGCCCGGCGGCTGGGGGCACCACCCATGGTGATGGTCAGTGCGGAGGGGCAGCCAAGGCTGGCTTCTCCTTCACAGCTTCACTGTGTGGCACCAGAAGCTCCAGGACAATGTCCCAGCAGCCCCTGGCAGAGGCCAGCTGGGTGGGACCACTGGTTGGGGTTCTGGAGACCTGTGGAGTGGGGCAGCCTTGACTGCCAACCCCAGGGAACCCCGGGGCCTACAGCACCCTTGGCCCCACTGTGGGCCTTCAGAGTGGCTGCTTGGGTCTGGGAACAGTGTCACTGCCACTCCCAGGTCCTGGAACCTGGTGCCCTGCTGGGTGGGGGCTCAAGGGGATGAGTGAGGATGCTCAGAGCCAGCCCTGAGGATGGGCCTGGCCACGTCGAGGTGCAGCTGGGTCTCCCTGCAGCCCTGAGAGCCTGTCCATCCCCACCGGACAGTGAGGAGGAGGCCGGGCCCCACGGTGTCTTGGGGACGAACGAGCCAGCAAAGGGACGAGAAGAGGATAAAGGCCCCTGCCCACCCCGGCTCCTCTGCCCAGCCTGAGCCTTGCACGTGGTGGCTTCACAGATGTCCCCAAGTGCTGGAGAGGCAGCCGCGTGGCTCCTGAGGGCCCAGCAGCAGGCGGGAGCATGTCTGTGGGATGTCTTGAAACAGGGCCGCTTGTCACCAGGGACTCAGGCAGGCAGCCCTCCCCCTCCCTCCCTCCCCCTCCCTCCCTCCCTCTCTCCACCTTGCCCATCCCTCCCCCTTCTCTCTCCCCCTCCCCATCCCTTCCCTTCTCTCCCCCCTCCCCCTCCCTCCTCCTCCCTTCTCTCCCCCCTCCCCCTCCCTCCTCCTCCTGTCTCTCCCCCTCCCCCATCCCTCCACCTTCTCTCTCCCCCTCCCCATCCCTCCTTCTTCTCTCTCCCCTTCCCCCCTCCCTCTTCTCTCTCCCCCCTCCCCCCTCCCCTTCTGTCTCTCCCCCTCCCCCATCCCTCTCTCTTCTCTGTCCCCCTCCCCCATCCCTCCCCCTTCTCTCTCTCCCTGCTTCTCTTGGTTCAGACTCCTCCTGAGCAGGGCGTCAGGAAGGGGACCTTTCCCAGGAAGGGATTTGCTGGGCAGTTGGGGGCTGTGGTGGGACCATGTGCTCTGTGTTCATGACCACGGGCGTGTGTTCGTTCAGAGTATTTGTGGCGGTTTACATAGTTACTCAGATTTAATGAGGGTAGCATGAGGATTCTGGAGGAAACCTGAACATTGACACATGAAATATGGAAGATTAAACGTCCACCCCTCGTGCTGGTTTGATCTCCCAGGACGACCTGCCACTTAGTTTTCACAGCCGTGGTGTGAGGAGGCCGCTCCTCAGGGCCGGCTGGGGCACGCCCTGCTCTTTCCCGGGGCAGGTCCTGGCACTGAGGGCCGGGCCGTGCTGCTCCCGGGCCCCAGGCTGCCTGGACCCCAGACGAGCAGGCCCGGAGGCCACTTCGGTCCTGTGTCTGCAGCTGTGTCCCAGCCTTGCCGGCGGGGCCAGGGGACCTGGGCAGGGAGGAAGGGGCTGGGGATGGCGGCGTAGCCTCGTTTTTAATTCAGTGCCCTCCGAGGAGCCAGCGGAGGGAGCGTAACTGCAGAAGCTTTGACTTTGTTCCTGCAGGCCCTGAACAGCCGGGTTCGTGGCCATAATCACAGTCATTATTGGTTTTTTTACCATCAGTGTCCCCTCTGCCTGCTCTTGTCGATTCAAGCAGCGGGTCTTGGGAAGCGCAGCCCGAGCAGCACTTGGGAGGACCCGGGGGCTCAGGGCGAGGCTCTCCTCCCTCCCGGCAGCCGAGGCGCCATCCCGTGGGCCCCGCCGACACGTGCAGATCCACAGGCAGGAGGCAGACAGGCCAGGCCGCGGCAGGGTGCTCTGGCACTGGTGGTGAGCCAGCAGAAGGTTCCAGAAGGGGGGCCCGGGCGAGGCAGGGGGAGGTGCTAAAGCCAGCTGCCCCGGTCATGTTGAGTTCTCCTGAGAAGCTCTGTGACTTTGCTGGACACGCCTGACCGCAGTTCACAGTCGTGTGAGCACGGGGCCGGGAAAGCCCCTCACAGCCGGGCTGCGCTGCCCTAACGGGCGCCTTTTTCAAGATGGGGATGAAGCAAGCCCTGCATTCGAGGCGGAATGATGGTTTGCGCAAGTGCGGTGGGGCGTGCCGGGCCCAGGCACAGAGGCGGGAGGTGCCCGTGGTGCTGCCCGACGGGCGTGGCCAGGGAAACATCTCAGAGACCCTGACCGGAAAGGGGGCGCAGGGGTCACCCTGGGGCGGGGGCCCTGCTAGCCTGGGCAGGCAGGTGCTGGCTCAGCAGACAGTGCAGGGGGATGTGCTCCCGCCACGGAACCCGTGGGACCAGCACATGGCGCCCAGGGGACTGCCTGGGGAGGCAGCGTGTGTGCGCAGGTGCATGGGGTGGTTTGTGTGCATATCTGCTATGTCTGTGCACATAGTGGGTGTATGTGTATGTGCTGTGTGTGTCCATAGCTTGGTGTGTGCATATGATGTGACGTGTGTATGTGTGTGTGCAGGTAGTGTGATATGTGTTTATATGTGTGTTTGTGTGTGTGAATTCCTGTGCGTTCCAGCTGTGAGCTTGGCACCTAGGAGAGGGGTTCTCCCCAGGGGCCGCACGTGAGCTCACATGTAACCCTTGTGCCACCGTGGGGGGACCCCTGATGGGCCGGGTCAGGCTGGCTTCTGGGTCTCTCAGAGTCTCTGAAGCGTGTTGGGGGCGATCGTTCAGTGACAGGTGTCCTTCATACAGATGCGGGACTCAGAAGGGAGGCTTCACTGTCCTCTCGCTGTCCCCGGCCTGGGTTGGGGGTCCTGGGGCCCCGCCTTGGGCTGCAGGTCTCGCTGTAAATGGACTTTACTGGGACCAACGCTGGCTCCTGCGCTGGGGGAGCAGTTCTGCAGCCAGGGTTCCTTTGTCTTCACACCTCGGTCCCTGAGGGTCCCTCAGCAGCACCACAGCCCTGCCCTGCTGTTCCCACCGTGGCCCCCTTCTTTCTGGTCGGGCGGCGGCTGGCACACCCCTCTCTCCTGAGCAAGCGCCTCCCCCTGGCCTTCACGTGCTTCCCTCCAGGAGGGGCTGGGCCTGGAGTTCCCGGATCCGGCCCTCGCTGTCTTCTGCCACCCCCAGCGGGGCAGCCTGGGCCGGGCCACCTGCCCGAGACCACGTGTCCAGGGCCGCGGGAGAAGGCCCCTCTTCACAGATGCTGGTGCTGCTTGACGTCTTTGCCTCGCCTCACACGCTGTCGCAGAGATGATCCTCGCTGGCCCCGCAACCGTTCCGTGGGAGAATCGGGCCTTGCGATCTACAGCACGCGTTTAAATGCCTCTGCTGAAGTTGAACTATGATAGAGAATTGATACTAGGATTTAACAGCAAACTCGATTTCACTACAACTTAAATATTGAGACTATAATACTCTATCAGATCTTAAACAGCATATTTTCTGTATTTTTTAATCCTCATCCTATCCCTCATAGGATCAGGGATAAAACTAAACTTATTAGTTACTTAATTTATGAGCATGGGGCAGAACTGTGTGTGTAGATAGCTGTGTGTTCACGCTTTCCGTGTGAAAGCAATGTCTTCTGTCACAGAGGGAGAGGAACAGTGGAGATTAGTGTTCCAGCTGCCTCCCGCTAGTGGCGGCTTGGCCACCTCCGAACCCCAGGCCCCGGCACTGGGCCACCCTAAGGCTGAAGACAGCTGGGCCCTGAGGCCTGCAGCCGGGGGCAGGGCTAGTGTGGGTGTAGGCTGGTGCCCTGGCTGAGCACATGTCCAGTATCGTTGTCTAGGAGTCATAGGAAGGGGTGGCTGTGCCCGGGAGGACACCCCAGGGCAGGGCAGGGCACAGGCCTACTAGGGGCGGTGGGTGGGGGACGCAGAGCCCTGGGAGGTGGAGGCCCAGACTCTGGGCCCTTCCTGGCCCCTGCCCTATGACATGGGCCAAACAGGCAGAGCTGTGCGTTCAGCGTGGGGTGCGCTGGCCAGCTGCAAGGTGCCCCTGCTGGGGGGTCTGGGGGGTTGGGGCAAAGATGTTTGTAGGTGATGAGCCTTTGTGTCACTTAGAGCCAATTCAGAGGCTCTCTGCCAAGGGTTCTCCTGCACACAAGCTTTGTTGGGCTGCAGATACCTGCATAGTGGCAGCACTGGGCATGCCCACTGGGCATCTGCAAAGGCAGCGTGGCTCCGAGGGCATGTGCGTGTGGATTTATATGCACCTCCAGATGCCTGAGGCACGGGGCGGTGCCTATGTGTATGTGGGGAGGGTGTGTTCATGGCGTGGGTGTGTATCCATGTGGTGTGGATGTTTGTGTGCACCCTGTGTGTGTGTGTGCTGTGCGTGTGTCCCAGACAGGCCAAGGCCAAAGGCCTGGTGCAGCTGGGCTATGGCCCGGTGCCCTGAAGTCCCAGTGCAAGAGCAGTTCTCCTGTCCCTGCCTCGCCTGTGTGCCGCCTTCCCACCTTGGCTTTTGGCCTCAGGCCATATAGGCTGGTTAGTTTTGCCCGTAATAAACACAGTAATAATATTAATCTCATCATTGTGCTCTGAGTCAGTGTTATGGGCAGCAAAGTGCCTTTGCCTATGTGGTCACGGGGCAGCCTCGCCAACCCGTCAGCTTTGCCTTTGTGCGGCGCAGTTCTGACTAATGAAACACCTGTCCTTGTTGAACGAGTGTGTGGGGTGTGTAAATGGGCATGCGTGTGCGTACGTGTGTTGGCTGGTGTGAGCTGTGTGGTGTGCTTGTGCTGAGGCAGAGCAGAGCTCACAACCTCCGCCCCACCATCCATGCGACACCATTGGTGCCCCCAGCACTGTGCCAGCCGCCCCCGCCCTGGGGCAGCCAAGCAGAGTACCACGGTAGTGCGAGGTTATTTCCTTAAGTCCTTTCTCCTCCCGAGTTTACAAGTAACATTTCCCATTGGATAACGCGTTGAACTCAGAGCCGAGCACAGAGTTGGAGGCAGGGACCCTGAGGATGGCCCACCTGGGGTAACCGTGGGTGAAGTGTATCCTGCTAAGCTGATGAGACCATCACTGCGGACATGGTGCAAGGGGAGCCTTGTGTCCTGAATTAAAAACCTGCACCAGGTGGGAAGGGTTGTTGCTGGGCCCAGGAAACTGCCTTGGCCAGGATTTTGAACAGCCAGGAAGCCTCCATCGGAGGGTATTGAGGGCCCAGTAAGCAGATGAGCGTCCCCAGTTGGTCACTACGACACTCGGTATAACAGCCTGGTCACTGTCATCGTCTTGTTCATCCCTTTCCTGAGGACCGACTCCTAGCAGTCGAACCCTAGGTCAGAGGGCACTGGCCTTCAGAGTCTGGACGCTAGGCCCTGAGTCACCCCATGCAGGTGCTCCCTGGGCCTGTCCCTGCTCACTTGCTGGAGATCACGTCAAATGGGAGATCCTTTCCGAGTTCCTGCACATGGTTCCATTTCTTCTGTGAGGAGCTGGCTGGCTGTGGCGTGTCCTGGGGAAGGTTTTGCAATGCCCACCTTAGAGAGGCAGGGGTCCAGCCAAGGCCTGGGCCAGCCCAGGATCGGCTTCTCCCTGCAGCCTGGCATAAAGTCAGGCAGGAAGCAACGGCTGCTTTTCTGGAGTCCCTGCCTGGATGGGGGTGGGGCCTAGTGCTGGGACCCAGGGTCATGGTGGGCACCAGGTGGAAAGAGCTGGGGGCCATTTGGCAGTTCTACTTCTATGTGACCCATTGAGGCCAGCCAGGCAAGGCCTGGTGGGTGACAGAGCTGGGTGCCCGCCACCCTGTGCGGACACCTGGCAGTCAGCAGCCCTCAGTGTGCTTGGGACGGGTGCTAGAAAAGGCTGTCCATGCTGTTCTCAGGCCCAGCAAGCACCCCTGGGCAACAAGGGCCCTGCTTCCATTCCGGGCCTGTCTGAGCACTTCCATTGCATTGTCCCTGCCTGGGAGACGGGGCTGCAGGAACAGGGTCAGAGGAAGATAACTCAGAGCCATGTGGGCTGGCAGGTCACAGACCTTTGACCATTATTCTTGGTTTAAAAAAGAATTATGTAACAGCCCAATAAACGCACACACACCCTCGCTGCATCCAAGTGACCAAAACTTTGGCCACCTGTTACCTTTCTTACTCTCCCCAAAACCGCAGATGTTTTCTCTTCCTGTGGGTCCCCATCCTGCGGGCTGGCAGGTGGTGGCCCCGAGCCAGGGGCAGAGGGAGTCGCCTGCAGAGGGGCATGTGGGTTTCTGGGGCCACAGAAAGATTCTACCTTTGATGGGCTTACTGTTTCCCTGGGTGTAAACTCGTAAAACTCCTGCAGCTGTGCATGTAAAATGGGGCATGTGCTGTCTGCAAATTATACCTGTGTTTGGCCTTTTGAAAAGCTGCCCTTTTGTTTCCCAGTGATTACGGTGGTGACACAGATTTGATAAGCGTGGGCTCTCACCGGGCTCCTCGGCGTCCCTGTCGGCTGACATGTTCCATCCAGGCCTCCTGTCCTCGCCTCCAGGGGAGCAGTTCCTGCTGGGTCCAGAGATGTGATCAAACTGTTTGGTTCTGATTGCTGCTGTCACTCCAGGTCCCCTTCCCTGGAGGCAGACTGCCAGCGCTGTCTCCGCAGAATTGGGATCCCTGTGCCGTATGAGAGGCGCCCAGGGCCCAGCCTGTGATGTGTGCCAGTGTGTAGTGCTTCTTCTACATAGTTGCACCTGTCCTCCCGCCTGGCCCGCCCTTCCTCTTGGTCTCTGTACCGAGTGTGGTTTCCGCAGTGCACCTATGGGACCTGGAGCCCTGTCTCTGCTGCCAGCTGCTGGCGGGTGGACTGGCCCCTCCCTGCCCCGACCCTCCTGGCCCTGGCCTGGCATGGGTGGGCAGGACAGGCTGGGGACGCTTCACCACGTGGCCCCCCTTCATCCCTGGCTAATCTGTGAACTCCACCCTGAGGGAGGTCCGGGCGGGCCCGCGGAGCCCCTTCTCTCCCTGCCCGGGACCTGCCTCTGGACGCCACCTTCCCAGTGGTGCCGCCTGCTCGCCTGTGGCCAGCAAGTCCCCGCTGGGCACCGTCTTGTTTCCGTTCTGATCCCGACACAGCACTGACGTTTGTGATTGTTCAGGGCCATCCTCGTGGTCCGTGCCTGTCAGAGCTGTTTTTAATCTTTATTCTGTCGTCTGTCACATCAGACATCTCCCAGAAGTACGTCGTGGCCCACTCGATTGCATGGTCTATCTTTGTGCACCTGGGGGTGGAGGGGGCTGCAGGGGGCTGCGCCGGAGGGCCTGGGCCAAGCTCTGAGATACCCCCACGGCCTCTGTCCCCTTGGGGAGTCCCATGGGCCCTGGCTGCCGAGGGCCGTCCTTTGTTGCCCTGTCGGGGGCATCAGGCCGGGACTGTGCCCACCTGACACCACGTCCAGGTGTGGACGCTGCTCTGCAGCCCCCACCTAGCGTCTGGGGAGGAGGTTGGCACCACTGGCCACTGAAGCACCCTCTCCAGTCCTTCTGGTGACCTGGGCCCAGGCCGGGTGGTGTCAGCCTCTCCTGGGGGACTCTGTGGGGGATTTGGGGCTCTGTGTTGTGCCGGCCAGCCTGGTCTTCCCTGGGTGTGGCTGTCTCCCCCTGACAAAGCGTGGCCCACTCACAAAATAGGAGCAGCTGGGTGTGGACTATTGTCCATATACACGCAGGCTTCAGTGTCCTTCCCGCAGTGGCCTGCTGGGGTCCTGGAGACCCCGGGGGTCCCCAGGTGCTGAGAAGGACTCTGGGGGTTTTGCATTTTCTGAAGTGCCCTTCCGTGCCTCTTTGGTGCCAGGTCATGACCCCGGGCATGTGGTGTCACCACCCTGAGCTGCTTCTGTGAACCCTGCAGAAACTCAGATGCTGCTGGCACTGGCCTGGTGGGGCCTTGGAGGGCTTGCTGCAGGCTCCCACGCCCAGTCTGGCCCAGCGCCCACACCTTTGCTGTGCCTGGCACGGGGAGCAGGGGCCAACGTTGGCCTCTCGGCCCCTGGGGCCGTGGGCTCCTGGAGGCCACCAGACTGCACTTCAATCCCCGCCCTGGACAGTGGGGTTCAGCTCAGCCACCAGCAGGGCCCCCAGGCTGGCGTATCACACAGCCATGCCACAGGGCCTGCGCCAAGCTAGCATCTGAGTAGCATTGAGGCGCTCAGTGCCTGCCGTTCCCTGCATGCTGATGAAGGCATGAATGGGTCTGTGGACCGCACATGGCCCTGCAGAAGCCCCCACGCCTGCGCACCCGGCACAAGCAACTCGGGCTCACTTAGCAAGAGAGGCCTATCTCAGCTGCCAAGTGGGGTGCGCTCCTACGGTGGCGTTTCCCAAGGTACGTGGCTCAGGGATAGCCGGCTGGGCAGCCCAGGCTGGGCTGGGCAGGGGATGGTGAGAGGTGACAGCCTGGGTGTTTTTGCAGAGACTGGGCAGGGGCTCAGGAGCGTTCAGGGCCCCCAGCAGCCACCTGGCTCTCAAACGGTCCTGGGATCATGTCCCAGTGCAGCACGTCAGGGAAGTTCTCCGCACTGAGGTCGTCCACCCACCACCTGGGGTCAGGCTGCCTCCCTCCCTCAGTGGCGGAGGTGAGGGGGAGATTGATGGACCCAACCTGCCTGGGCTGGGCCTGCCCTATGGGGACTGTCCATCCACAGCCGGGGTCGTGGTGTCACCATGGGCCACTCTGCCCTATGGGGACCGTCCATCCACAGCTGGGGCCATGGTGTTACCGTGGACCATTCTGTCCTATGGGAACTGTCCATCCAAAGCTGGGGTCGTGGTGTCACCATGGGCCACTCTGCCCTATGGGGACCATCCATCCACAGCTGGGGCTGTGGTGTCATCATGGGGTCAGCGCCCGCCTCCAGGTATCTTGGGACATCTGCTACTTCCGGAGCCCCTGGTGCCTCACGTTTCACCAGGGCCTCTACTCTGGGCCCATCAGCCACCCTGTACCTTCCCCTTGGTGTTGTGCTTCCAAGAGTCTTGGACCTCCCCCTTCGGGCCTTTTCAGGAGACCCACCCACTGCCTACAGGCACTGTCGTCACAGGCACCAGGTGCCCAAAGCCCTGGAGTGCTCAGCGGAGCCCCAGGGTCCTGGCCAGCTGTGGTGGGGGTGCCCGTCCCTCCCTTGCTCGGGGAGTCCGTCCCCAGCACCCCCGTGTGCAGGCCCACCGCTGGAGGAGGGCACTCGGGGGCACAGCCTACAGGAAATTTGGAAGAGGGGCGTCCAGGGCAGCCACGGGCAGCACGTGTGGACGGACTGACAGTGGGCTGGTGTGGGTGCTCTGGCTGACCCTGGGTGTCCCATGAGCAAGTAGTAAATTGATAGACAGGGACACCTCATACCTCACAGCATGTGGGGCGTACACCCCACAGACGGGACATCCGGTCTCCATC
Source organism: Daubentonia madagascariensis (assembly GCA_023783475.1). NCBI lineage: Eukaryota > Metazoa > Chordata > Mammalia > Primates > Daubentoniidae > Daubentonia > Daubentonia madagascariensis. The sequence goes on along the minus strand of JAKFHU010000600.1, from coordinate 232,635 downwards.
AAGTCAGACATTCCCATGTTTTCAGACAAAGGTCAGTTTTCTGCCTGTTACAAGTTGAATCGTGTCCCCAAAAAAGATGTGTTCAGGTGCTAACCCCAGATGCCTGTGAATGCGACCTCATTTGGAAACATGGTCTTTCCAGATATAATCGAAGTTGAGACTAGGTCCCCAGGGTGGCCCTAATCCAGTAGGACTGGAGTCCTTACAAGAGGAGAAGACACACAGGGGGATGGCTGTGTGACCACAGGGGCAGAGACTGGACCCATGCAGCTGCCACTAATACCACCAAGGACTGCCCACAGCCCCCGACGGCCTCAGCGGGGCCACGGCCCTGCCTACATCCCGGGCTCGGCCTGCAGAACCGTGGGAGAGGAAATGTCTGCCGGTTAAGCCGCCCTGTGTGTGGGTTTGTGGCATGTTGTTGCACTTGGTCAGGGAGGAAACTCGTACTCTGGCACGGACACCTCCTCTGGGAGACATCAGTGTGGCCACAGGGCCATGTCCTCTCAGGCCTCAGCCTTGTCCAGATCCTAGCACCTGAGGGATGAGCGTATGAGGTGGACACTTGCTAGTTTTGGGGCCACCGGGGTGAGGGGTGCTTTGGCACATGGAGAACCTCTTGGTCCATGTTGAGTGGCTCTGCCCAGTGTGTCACCCCTGTCCCCTCACAGGGGAGGAGCCGGCTTGGGAGGGCTCTCAGCCTGCCCAGAAGGCCGGCGGTGCTGAAGCCCTGGCCTGTGAGTGCGCTGGGTGGTGGGTCAGTGACCTGGCTCGGGGTGGGGTGACCAGGGTTTCTTTGGATTGGGGAATGTCCCCAGCACTGCTACCTCGATCTCCCCATGGGGCCAGCCTCTGAGAGAGGGTCTGACCTGTTTCCCAGCTCCAAGCTGCCGTGCTGTCGGGCCAGCGTGCTGGCACCTGGGGCACAGACCAAGGGACTCAGCTTGGTGTCGGAATGCTGGGCTCTGTGCAGTCTGGGTTTTCCTTCTATCAAATGCTTGAACGTGTGGGTGGGGGAGCCAGCTCCTTCCTCAGTGATTTGGCCCTTTCATTTCCGGGCATGACGGAGACGGGGCCACGTTTAATTTCCTGCCTGTCGAGGCAGGGCCGCCTGAAAACCAGTTGCAGTCAGAGCAGAGGTTGCTGGCTTGACCCGGCTCTGGCTTTCCTAGGGCACTTCTTGACGGCATCCTTCATGGTGATTTCCAACGTTCCCTCTGAGTGAAACGGCCTCCTGTCTGCTGGTCCTGCCCACTGGGCCCTCTGCGGGTGGGCTCTGGGTGGGCTCCAGTTCGGGGCTGGGCCGGCTGCTGGTCTCCAGGACGTGGCCACTGAGTCTGCATCTGTTCCTCCCTCCAGGTCAGCTGGCTGCCGGCACCTGTGAGATTGTGACCCTGGACCGGGACAGCAGCCAGCCCCGGAGGACGATCGCCCGGCAGACAGCTCGCTGCGCGTGCAGGAAGGGGCAGATCGCCGGCACCACGAGAGCCCGGCCCGCCTGTGTGGATGGTAAGAGCCCATGGTCCAGCTGGCACCTGGTGCAGGGCAGCTGGGTGTCACCCTGATGCAGCCCCTCCCCAGAACTTTCCCCAAGGCCTTGGGGCACATCCTTGGGGCCAGTCCACCTCTGGATAATCCTGTCCTGGGCTGGCACATCGGTGTGACTGCTCCCGGAGCAGCATTGGCCTGTGCACCTGAGGACAGGCTGCAACGGCTCATGGCTGATGGTTCTATGGGGTGGCAGGGGTCCGAGGTCTCCAGTTGTGCCCAGAAGAGGGTTCCCTGCTCCTAGCTCAAGGCCGTGCCCTTTACTGTTGCTGCAGGGAAGGGGGGATAGCAGAGGGGCATCTGCAGCATGCCCAGTGCCCCAGGTGCCAATAACGTTCGTCCACATGTGGTTTCTGGCTGAGGGTAGAATCAGCAGGCCCTGACCCTGACAGGCTCTGAGCATGAGCAGGAGAGCCCCCCTGCTGGGGGGTGGTGCTTTCTGGACACCCCCAGATGTTAGGCGGCTGAGCAGATGGGCCGCAGTTTGTTCCTTGCTCAGTTGACACTCAGAAAGGACCTATAGGGGGCCGTAATTACCAGTGTCCTGTCGGGGGTGAGGGCTGCCCCCAGGTGCTGTCGTGGTATCTGATAAGACTGCCCACCTGCATGGGAGGCTGCTGTGCCTGCACCGCACTGTGTGGGAGAGCTCGGCCTTAACTGGGGCCACAGGTGACCAGCCAGGCCTGTTGGGTCAGTGTGAGACCTGGGAACCCATGGCCTGTGTGTCCATGCAGGGGGTCTGGGGCAAGGCCAGGAGACAAGGCCAGGGGTGTGTGGGAGGGCAGGCATTGGAGCCAGTCTAGAACCCTGTTCAAGCCCCCACTGTGACCAGAGCGAGTGGGGAGACGCACTCCCCAAGGTGCACATGTGAGCCCCTGTGGGCCAGCAGTCACTGCCTGTGTCAGTCCAGGTGGTCTTGGGATGGCTGAGTCCATGCAGGGGTACAGGGGCCTGGGTTCCAGGCACAGAAGCCTGACCACAGCCCAGGAGAGGGTGCAGGGGAGGGAGGTGCCCAGGGGCAGACTGGCAGAGGCCTCAGACGTGCTTCCAGGCCACCTCTCAGGGTGGAAAGAAGCCAACAGCCTTGAGTGATGGCCTTGGGGTCGGACTGCCTCGGGGTTTCCCTAGAGCAGTGGCCGGGGAAGGCAGAGGCCCTGCAGTGTCGGGTGGATGGGGAAAGGGGTGAGTTCTGGCAGATGGGGGAGGGGACTGGGGGTATGCTATGGCCAGGAGCCCTTCCAGGCCTGGGTGGACTTCAGGGCAGCTGCGTCCTTGGTGTCCTGGGCCAGAAGTGGGTGCTGGCATCTCAGACAGGCCAGCCCCACTGCTCACAGGCTGTGCATACCCTGGGCTCCCCAGGCCGGTGGGGGCCTGGTGCAGGAGACCACGCAGATGGGGTCCTAGGGTCAGCTGGCCCACCCCGGGGAGGGCAAGGGACTTCCCAGGGTCACTCGTAGCTGGACAGAGAGCCTGGGTTTTCCGGTCCTGGTTCAGGGCCTTTCTTTGAGCCCCATGGCCTCTGCACAGGGTTCCAGATGCCCAGATTCAAGTACCGCGGCTTCTGCTTGGGAGCCCGGTATGGGCAGCCTTGTCCACCTGCCGCATTCCTGATCTATAACATGGGGAATGCAACAGCGCCTGCTGCACGGGGCGCTTGAAGTCAGCAGAGAAAGGATAGCACGTGCTGCGCATAGGGCTCAGGTGTGGTGAGCGTTCAGTGTATTGGCTGCACTGAGAGTAAGGATGCCATAATCACCACTGGGAAGGCGGTCTCATAAGCTGGGCCATGTCCAGTATGGCCATAAGTCCCCCAAAGCCAGAAAGGCCCCTGAGGGGACCATCTGAGCCCATGAGTTGGGAGTATGCTCGGGGGATGGGGCTGACTGGGTACCTGGGCTCCCCCAGTGTCAGGGGGTGAGTGTGTCCCAGGACCACATAGCGGCACGGCCAGGTGGTGAGTCTGCCCGGGGCCCAAGCAGGGAGCCCTGGGCCCAGTGGGACCTCCTGCAGGGAGGGCAGGAAGGAGGGGCCTTGGGCTCTTGGCTGGAGAGAGCAGGCCCTGCCCAGGCCTCAGTCCTCACTGTTCCTGGCCCACAGATGCCCTGTGCACCTTTGGGGCTGAGTGTGCTGCTCAGGACTGGCCCAGTGTGGGGCCCTCAGTAGAGATCCGGGTGCCCAGGAGGAAGTACCCTGAAGGGCCCAGCTGGCTCCTGGCAGCCACGCACCACCCACAGCCCTGCCACCAGCCCTGGAGGGCTTTGTGGGCATGTCGTTGGCACTTGAGAGATTGTGGGGACTAGGCTGAGCTTGCTGGTCAGGGCTCCAGGCGACCACGGCAATAGTGAGGTCTCCGGTGCATTTTGATGACTTGGAGCCTGTGTGTCTGTCCTTATTAAAAACATCTGTCCGTCTGCATCCATCGAAGGCATCTGGTTGAACAGCCAGGGACGCAGTTACCTGGAGACTGCTCCATGGCCTAGGCCTGCACCCCGCCGGGTTCCTGGGTAAACCTGGCTGGGTGGCCATCTTGGTTCCCGTGAGCTGGATTAATTCTTGCCACGTCTGCGCCTCTCCAGCTCCCCGTAATTGGAGCAAGCTCACACGTGGTGGCGAGCGTGACTTCCTGGGTGACGTTGATTGATTCTTCCCAGGACTGGGAGGCAGAGAGAGGCTCCCTTCCCCTGCAAGGAGCTGGCAGCCAAAGTCCTATTCTCTCTTCTCATTACCTCTGCGTGCCTGTGGGGAGAGTTGGGGTCAAAACTGATTACTAATTAAATCTGGGTCTGCTCATCTGAAACCATACTCACTTCCCGCCACCCAGGAGCCTCCCAGTTTCTTAGGAGCCAGGTCCCAGAGACCCAAATTAAAACCTCGCCGTTTTCAAGGGAGGCCAAACAAATGTGTCAGCTGGCTTTTTTGCACAGTGGGCATTTTCCAGACTGCCATCTAATTTAATTTTTGCTTTTCTATATTCTTGTTCTGTGTGCATAATAAGTTTCCTTGCGTGTGAATTATGTTTGCTAAAGAGAAAACTTGTGCCATATCAGGTTGGGTTGGGATTTAATGTGACTACGTTTAAATTGGGATGGTTCGGGCTGACCCTACCATGCTCTGTGAACACAGGAGCTCCGAGTCCTGGAGCAAGCCTGCCTCTGTTCACTTGCTTGTTAATTGGCTTCTTAATTGTCCATACATTTGCTCATTCATTTATGGAAGTAAGGTGTATGTCCATAGCTACATGGGAGGTATATGAGGAAATGAACTCTTAAAATGCCCAAGGCATGGAGCTGCACAGCACTGCAAGTGCTGGGGCCCCAGAATGTAGGTCCTTCTTCCTGCGAGGACCCCTGCAAGGGTGCACCCACAAGGGAGCATTTGAGCAGGGTGTTGAGGGATGAAGAGGAGCTCAGAAGAAAAGCTGCTTTTTGTGACAGGACGGGGCTGGTGGTGAGAGGGGAGCTCCTGGGCCCCAGCTTCCCTGGCGTTGTTCCTGAGCAGAAGCATTTCTGGGTGAACCCTCCCCAGAGTACTCAGCAGAGCTGTCAACCCGTGCACCTGTGTGACAGTTGATCCAACTTACAGAACCATCAGGGAAAGTGATTCAGAAACAAACTCGCGCTGCAGGGCTTCCCATCCTGACACGCCAGTTTCGACAAGACAAGAAGCCTCGCCTCAGGGCTGCACTGGGTCGCCTGCACCTGGGTTAATAACTTCCTGCTGGGCTGGGCGGGACCTGGCTCTGCCTCATACTAGCTGTTTATGTAAGTGCTGGGCGTTCTGTTCTCCCATCAGCAGAAACCAAAGTGGTCCTGATGATGCCATAGCTGCTGTGAGGACCCTGACCCCATCCCCAAGTACAGCCGCTGGTGCTCTTGCCCGGCACACGGCGGATAACCAGCCATGGCCAGGTCTCCTCGCTGAGGCAGTGTCTTTCTTTATGACTACAGGGACTTTCTCCCATGAGCTGAGTTCTCTTGAAACTGCTTTAGAAGGAAATGGAAGTAAGGACAGCATCCTGGTGCTCAGTGGCTGGGTGCAGGCGGCCCGGCCGGTAGAGGGAAGGGTGGTTTGTGAGCAGACCTGCCCCCGAGCCACGGCGAGTGTTGGAGTGAAGGGTGGTGGCAACGCGTCTCAGGCCCAGGGAGCCCTGGGGAAGGCCAGGCTGGGGTTGGGGCACTGCACAGACCCATTGTGGGGGCCACAGCAGCCGCTGGGATGTGGAGCACAGCCTGGGCTGGCAGGCAGGGCCGGGCAGCTGTGCTGGAGGTAGGCTGCCTTCCCGGCATGGCCAGTGGGCTTGCGAATCAGGAGGCTCTTTCAGGGCCCTGCCAGGCCCCTCCTGGCTGATGGGGTGACTGGTGTCACCTGCCTGTGAGCCCACCTGTCTTCTAGGCCAGTGTGCATGTCTGCATGCTCAGTTGGCACCCGTAGCATGCCTGGCCTTTTCAGGGAAGGCTGGGAGGCACAACGACCCCCGGGCATGGAGTCGGAGTCAGGCTCCAGATCCTGCCTCTGCGTCTAGCAGGTGCCCGTGGGCTGAGTGCGTGTCTTTGCCAGGGATCGCAATGACAGCTGCACACTGTGGGCTCTCAAGAGGGTGAGGTGAGATGCAGAGTGAACAGGCCCTTTCCAAGCTGACGCCTGCTGTACCCCGCTCAGGGCACCCCTCCCTTTTCCCATTCACGTAGTTCCTAGCAATGCGTGAGACACACGTGTTCCAGGTGTGGCTGTGGGGGACTCTGCTGGCTGTGTGTGGAACAGGGTTACGTGTTTGGGGCTGGCCCAGGTGCAGACTGCTACAGTTCTAGGTGAGGATGGGGACCCTTTTCAGGGGAGTTAAGATCCAGAAGGGCCCAGAACGGAGCCTGAGAGGCAAGGAATGAGAACCTAAAGGCAGACCCTCTCACGCGGTCAGCCGATTTCCAGTGAGGTGGCTGAGACCATCCAATGGGAAAAGAATGGTCCTTTCAGCAGCTGGCACCGTGGCAACTGGATATCCACACGCGGGAGAGTAAAGATGGACCCCTATCTCTCACCACGCGCAAACGTTAATTCGGAATCGATGAACGACCTAAACGTTGAGAGGTAAAACCATAAAACTTTTAGGAGAAAACAGGTAAATCTTTGGGACCTTGGATTTGGCAAAAGATTCTTAGGTATGCACCAAGAGCAATAGCAACAAGAGAAAAAATAGATAAATTGGACTTGATCAAAATAAAAAATTTTGTGCCTCAAGTGGTACCATCAAGAAAGTGAATAGACCCACAGCATGGGAGAAAATTTTTGCAAATCATAGGTCTGTTAAGGGACCTGTATCCAGAATACATAAAGAAAGAACTCTCACGACTCAATAATTAGATGACAAATAACTCAATTAAAAATGTGCAAAGGATCGGAAGAGATATTTCTCCAAAGAAGATATGTAAATAGCCACTGAGCACAAGAAAAGATGCCGGATAGTATTAGTCATCAGTGAAATACACATCAAACCTACAATGAGATACCCACTAAGTACCACACCCGCCAGGAGGACTAGAATCAAACAGATAACAGTTACCAGCAAGGATGTGGAGAAATCGGAAACTTCATGTACTGCTGATGGAAGTGTAAAGTGGTGCAGCCGCTTTGGAAAAAGGTCGTACAATTAACATAGAGTTACCATATGACCCGGCGGTTCCATTCCTAGTGGAACCTTAGGTATGTACCCAAGAGTACTGAACACATGTGGCCACACAAAAACTGTACACAGATGTTCATAGCAGCACTAATTATAATAGCCCCAAAGTGGAAATAACCCAAATTCCCATCAATGGACAAATGAGTAAACAAAATGTGGTATGTCCAAAAAGAATATTATCAAGCCATAGAAAGGCATGAAGCACTGACACAGCTGCAGCACCAATGGCCCTTGAACACACCGTGCTCAGTGAGAGAAGCCAGACACACAAGGCTACATACTGTGATTCCCTTCCTGTGAAATGTCCAGAATAAGCAAATCCATAGAGACAGAAAGTGGATCAGTGGCTGTCAGGGTTGGGGAAGGGGGAGGGGCCGTGATAGTAAGGGGTGTGGGGTTGCTTTTAGGTGATGAAAATGTTCTAAAGCTGAGTGTGGTGATGGTTGCACAGTCTGTGACTATGCTGGAAAAAACCATTGGATTATATGCTGAAATGAGTGAATTGTGTGGAATGTGAATTACATCTCTGTCAAACTGTTACCAAAAAAAGACACACACGGAAGTACATTGGAGGAAGGCATCTGGGAGGAGCCTGCAGGGACGTGCACCTGCAGAGGGTGGGGTGGGGCTGGCTGCACCCCTGGCATGGCAGGGCGAGTGTCAGGATGCTGGGCTCGGAGCTCAGGGTGCAGACTGCAGGGTCAGAGGGGTGGTGAGTGTCGACTGCTGCTCCACGGACTCTTGATGGTGAAGGGCTGGCGTTTTGGTTGTTAGAGACAATAAAAGATGAATAACTGGGAAAGAAATTGCAGAAAGCGAGCCCTGACCCCCTCGGCACCTGGGGACCGGCACTGGCCAGCCAGCACCATCCGCGGGGTCTGGGGCCCTCCCGCAGTCACCCGGCCGCCTCAGCTGAGGAAGGAGAACGGGGCCGTTTTGCGGAGGGGGCCAGCCCTCGGCATGGGGCACCGGGTTTGCTCTGGGCTGTTTGTGCTGGGCACTTGCTCCCCTGCCACCATGCTGAGGAGAGGACACGCGGGCCCAGCTACCCCTCAGTCCTGCCCCCCTCAGGGCGCGTGCCCTCACCGCTGCCCAGGGTGTGGACACAGCTCCCTTCTGTCTGCCCAGGGAGCTCCCGAAGCATCCAGAGGTTTCCTGAGGCCACGGGCCGGCCGAGTGTGCAGCCATAGCCACAGCCAGGCCGTGGGGCCCTCCGCTCAGGGTCCCAGCTCTGCGGCGTGTGGGCCACGGGAGCCGGCGTGAGCAGACGAGGGGCCTTGGTCTGGCAGGTGAGCCTGCAGCGTGCGGTCGGTCAGGACGGGCTGTGAGAACACTCAGTCTTCACAGTCTGCCGCCCGAGGCCTTTCTGCTCCTGAATTAGTGCCTGGGAGAGGACGTTGTGTTACAAACTCTTGGAAACTGGAGTGATGCCTGGGGAATGTGGGCCACGCTCACCTTCCTAAGCACGCCCCGCACCCCTGCAGACTGCCCAGATCCAGGTGGGGTCCAGACGTCCTGTGATGCAGCCATCCCATCCTGTCCCTCAGTTGCTGGCCCTGTTGGTTTGGGGGAGGAAGGTGGTGGGAGGCACCCAGAGAGCCCCCGTTCCGTGGAATGTGAGTTGCCCCTGCCCACCAGGGCAGGCGGAGCCGGGGCAGCTGCTGGCACCAACCCCAGTGCCGCGGGCAGACGAGGCCCCAGTGGGAATCCATGCTTGGGGAACCGAGTGCCCGGCCGGCCCGGCCCTGGCTGTGGCCTCCAGGTTCAATAGCCCCTGCACCAAAGGCAGGCCCAGTTGCTTCCTCAGAGTTCAGTTTTACTGGAAAGGACAGAGTCAATCTCTGGCAGATTTTCCTTGGGATACTTGCATGTCTTGGTGCTAGTAATTGTTAGAAACCACTCAGAGGCCATGTGGCTATCTGACATCTATGTAGAGATGAGACGGTTGTTGGTCTCAAAGTGTCCTTTGCTCAGAACTTGGACTCCCCTGGGTGTTCTCCCCCAGGGCTGGGAGCACAGATCTGGGTGAGAGAGGGAACCCCAGCATTCAGAGGGGACACTGTGTGTGTGTCACCAGATGGCAGCTGGGGCTGGTAGGTGGATCCCTGGCTTTTCAGGGTGCTGTGTTGAGGCTCTGGGGGAGCAGGATGAGAGGCAGCCAAGCAAGGGCAGGGGTGAAGTGCGCTTGATGTTCTTCTCTGTGCAGGGGCATCGGGGGTGTGGGGGCCCTGGAGGGAGGGACGGTGTTCTTGCCCTGGCCCCCTCCTTTCATGGAGGCTCTGTCACGGGGTCCTTGTGCTGCCAGCAAGGGCAGGTCGGAGCTGTTCTTGCTCAGCAGCTTCGAGGGGAGGGGGCAGATGTCCTCGGCTGCGGCCTTGGGCAGACCGCTGCCCTTCCGGGCCTGTTTCCAGTGCCCCTCAAGCACGCAAAGCCTGTCCGTGGGAGGCTGCTGTGTGTCAGCTGCGTTCTCAGGTCCACAGATTTTGAATGAAGCACACCTGCTGCAGTCTCCCCTTGGTCCTGGAAGAACCCACCATCCCTTAGCCCCGTGAGGACGGGGACAGTAGGCCCTGCTCTCTGAGGTCCTATCCCATGAGATTCAGGGACAGGGAGACACAGGGCCCTGGGCAGTGGGACCCCAGGTGGTGGCCACTTGGGGACAGCCCATCCCTCATCCTTCTCAGGGCCCTTCTGGGCGGGGGTTCCCCTGGTACCATCTGTCCCATCCTGGTGACTCCCAACAGATTTGGGGTTTTAGGTTGTTTTTTTAAAGAATTCTGTCATTTTTGAGCCTTTAGTTTAACACTAATGACAATCTGGTGTGAAAGAAAAGGAAGGCAGAGGGCTTGGAGGAGATTCAGTGTGAGTTTGACCTTGTTCCAGTACCTGCTCTGCAGCCTCATGGGCAGAAGGCCCCCGACAGGAGCTGGGACAGGTGCAGCCCAGCAGGTGGCTGGGGAGAAGCAGGGGCGAGTGGGGGACCTGCTTCACCCACAGCCATTGCAGGAGTATGGAGGGATGGGGGAGTGTAGTGGGAAAGCATGGATTTGTGGGGGCTGCGGGCCCAGGGCTGAGCCAGGCAGAGCTTGCGGGAGCTGGTGGTGGCTGGATACAGCAGTGGGACAGTCCAGGAGGGCTTCCTGGAGGAAATGGGTGATGTGTCACACTTGTCTGCTGTTGCACAGTGGGCTCAGTTGTCATCCTAGATTCCCAGGGGGTCCTTTAGTAGCAGGCATGAGTGAGTGGCCAGCCATGTCCAGCACTGTCCAGACTTCCCCCAGCTGCTCCTTGAGAGCAGGTAGCAGTGGAAGGGCGGGCAGGGTACAGCATGGACAGCAGGCCTCGTTTCTCTGGGGGAAAAGCATTTGTGTGTCTTAGTCAGAAAAGTGAGCGTGAGTATCTGTGTACATTTCTGTCTTAGTCCATATTGTGCTGCTGCAACAAAATACCTGAGACTGGGTAATTTGTAAAGAACAGAAACTTATTTTTTCAGAGTTCTAGGGCTGGGAAGTCCATGATCAAGGCCACAGCACATTCGGTGTCTGGCAGGGGAGGACCACTGTGTCCTCACATGGCGGGAGGTGGAAGAGCGAAATGGGGCCAATGTCCCCCAGTCAAGCCATTTTGTAATGGCCTTAATGTGTTCATCGGGTGGAGCCCCCCTCCCCCACGCACCTCCCAGAAAGCCCCGCCTCCCAACACCGTTGCATTGGGGATTAAGTGTCCCACGCATGAATCTTGGAGGACACTTTCAGACCATAGCGGTTTAGAAATATGTGTGTGTTCCTGATGCAGCTGTGTGGCCTCGAGCAGGAGCTGTGGGCAGAGCCGCAGAGGAGGGATGTGTGAGAGCAGGCTCGGCCCTCCTGGTGTCCTGCGGCTGGGCACTGACTTCCTTACCTGGCTGCCGCTTGCTCTCTGGAGCCTGCTAGAACCACCCTGTGGTGTGCTGGAGCTGGCTGGCATGAACTTGTGAGAGCCCCGTGTTAAATTTTCAGGAAATTTGTGAGCTGACTGGTAAACACAGCCATTATTAAAAATTAAATTATATAAATGTACCTGTAAATAAATTATACTAAAGACAAAGGTGAACCTGAACACACTAGAATAAAGAAGAGCAAACTGAATCCGAATCAGGCAGAGGGAAGAAAATACTCAAGATTAGAATGGAAATAGTTGAAATGGAGAGTAGGAAAAGGGGGAAAATCACCTACACCAAAGTTTATTTCTTGGAAAGATAAGTGAAGCTGACGAGCTTTAGCCAGACTGACAAGAGGGGGTGGGCGCTGGAGTGGCTAAATCAGCAGGAAGAGGGGCACCGCCGCACGGGAAGGAGGGGTTACAAGGACAGCCAGGAACACCTGCCTGCCAGCGTGTTGGATAATGTGGGCGAAGTGGACACGACCCTAGAAAGACACCGACTTGCAGGACTGACTCAAGGAGAAATAGTCTGAACGGACCTATGCCAAGCAAAACAGTGAATTAATAATCAAAATAAACTTGCCAACAAAAAAAGTCCGGGACCAGATGGCTTCACTAGCGACTTATACCACACATTTAAAGAAGAATTAAGGCCAGTCCTTCTCAAATCCTTCCCAAAAAATAGGAGAACAGGGAACGCATCTTAATTCACTCTCTAAGGCTGGTGTTACCCTGATACCATAAGTAGTGCTGAAGGCTATAGACTTTATGGATATGGAGGAAAAACCCTCAACAAAACATTGACAGACCTAATCCACAGCATATTAAAAGGATCAGACACCATGACCAAGTGCGATTTTTCTCTAGGATGCAAGGTTGGTTCAGAATATGAAAATCAGTTGACATAATATACCATATTAATAGAATACAGAACAAAAATCACATGATCATGTCAATAAATGCAGCAAAAGCATTTCACAAAATCCAACAGCCTTTCGTGGTAAAAGCACTTGGCACACAGGGAGAGAAGAGAACTTCAGTGTGACAGAGGCATCTACGAGACTCCTACAGTCAACACCATACTCGGGGATGAACGACTAGGTGCTCCAGAGATCGGAAACAGGCAAGATGTCCTCCCTCTGTTTGACCTTGCACTGAGGTTCTAGCCAGGACACTCGGGCAGGGAAAAGAAACACAGATGGACCATGACTTAACAGTCGTTTGATTTAATGATTTTTTGACTTGACTTAAGCTCATCGTAAGTCAAAGAACAGCCGTAAAAGGCATCTCAATTGGAAAGGAAGAAGTAAAACTATCTCTGGTCATAGATGATGTGACTTTTTTATTTAAAAAATCTTAAGGAATGTGCGTGCACGTGCACACACCCCCGCCAAGCCATTGGAACTAATAAATGAGTTCAGCAAGGTCTCAGGATCCAAGATCAACATACAGAAATCAGTTGTATTTCTCTACAGTGGTAGTGAACAATCTGAAAATGATGTTAGGAAAACAGTTCCATCTACAATAGCATCAAAAACAGTAGAATACTCAGGAATAAATTTAACAAAAGAAATGCAGGATTTGCACACTGAAATCTGTAAAACAGCTGGGGCTGACACTGGCATGGGAGGCTGGTTGGTCCTCCTCTGTTGCTTCGTGGGTGCGTTTTTGTAGCCTCATGGTGCACTTCATCGCTGGGGCCTGTGTGTCTCCCCCAGCTATCCCTGGAGTCCCACCATGACGGGATGACGTTCACCCAAGCCCCTCGGCACGGAGCCACTGCCAGAGTATGGTCGGTGCTCCGTGAATGTCTGTCAGTGAGTCCTGGTACCTCCAAAGTACCTGATTGGAGCAGGTGTCCGGGGAGACCCTGGTGTGAACAAGGCCAGTGCAGCTGCAGGTCCTAGCTGGGGACAGAGAGGGAGGGTGGTGCACCACTAATAAAGCCACTTCCCTCGTCTTACACATTTTAATCAGCATTTGAGAATAATCAGCATTTGCAAGAAGAAATATCTTCTAAAAATCTTTGAGGAGATTCTCTCCAGGAAACCGAGAGCTGCCAGCCCAGCGTGTGGTGGCAGCTTGTGCGCCCTGATTGCGGCCGTCAGCGGGGCACTCGTGATACCATGTGGGAAGTGTGTGCGGGTCCACTGCTGCTCGAGAGCTGGAGCTGCTTCCATGCCGTCCCACCTCCACAGCTCGGGCACCGCAGGTGCTCCTCACAGGGGCGCGGCAAGACCCGGTGACCACCGTGCCCTGACCGCCTTCCTTGGGGAGTTCTGGGGCTCCGCTGGGGAACAGAGGCAGGCCCTGTCCTGAGACTGCAGACTTGCTCTGGTGAGGCTGACACTTTATGGACGTTCACACCCCTGTCCGCTCTGGGAAGGAGGCTGCAAGGGCACCCGGCTCCACAGCTCCCTGCCCTCTGGGTGGCGTTAAGTGTGGGTGGTTTTCAGAATCCTAAAGGCACAGGCACATTTGACATGGGTGACGGGGGCCTTCCTGTCCTAGCTCCTTCCTGAAGGCTTCAAGTGGATCACCCTGTATGTTTCCACAAACACCCGCCCAGGGAAGTACTGCTGTTACCCCCCATGAAAAGCAGGGAACCTGAGCTCCAGGGAGGGTGACGCTTGCCCGAGCACCGGGCTGGAAAGTGGGGCACTGGGGCGTTCCCTCCTGGAAATGTCCCTGCAGCTCTGAGCCATCCCAGGCCTGGGACGTTGGGGTACAGAAAGAGAAAGGACCAGGCCTGTGGCCTCCGAGACTCCCGGGGAGATGTGGAGTAAAGGTTTGGGTGGAAGGTGCCCTGAGCTGTAGGGAGTGGAGGGATCAAGAGCCCGGGGTGACTGTGACACCAGGGAGGGCTTCCTGGAGGAGGTGACATCTGCACCCATGATCGCCAGCATTCACCGGGTGCCACGCCCAGGGAGCTCAGCACAGTCAAGGGCGAATCTCTGAGCCCTGCCTAGGTCATGGCAACATTCAGACACCACAGCTGTGAGTCCTGCATCCTTCCTGGGCATGCTGGCTGCAGAGGAGGGACACAGGCAGTGGCCCTGCCTCAAGTCTGGGCCCTCATCTGTCCACACAGGGCCCCCAGCACCATGGCCATGGCCTTGGTCCACCACTGGGCTTTGGGTGAGTGGAGAGTTTTGCCTTAGTCACCACAGCCAAGCACATGGCGCTTGGGAGTCTGCGGGGCTCACCTGTAGGGGGTGACCGTCACAGCCCAGCCCACCGTCTGCAGAACCTCTGCGAGGCTGAGTCCAAGAGAGGATGCCGGGAAGCCGGACCCCATGGTCGTGTCCTCCTCAGCGGAACCAGATGCTGCCTTCTCAGGGGAGCCCCGCTGTGGAGGGGCAGAGGGACTCAGGCACCTTTCAGTGGGCCGGGCTAGACAGTGGGTGTGGGCGGAGGGGGCTTCTGGTGCAGGAGCCCTTCCTGGAGAGGTGGGCATTCCTGCCCACTTTCTGCTTCTCTCCCCAAAATCACCTCCTTGTTCTTCCCTGTCCTGCCTGCGTGAGGGCCCCAGCTGCCATCCTCCCCGAGCCATGCAGGGAGTGGCCGCAGGGCCAGGTCTGGAGAGCACCGCTCCCTGGCCTCGGGTGGGGGCCTGACCCAGCCCGCAGGCCCTGTGGCAGGCGTCCCTCCACCATCCTTGGCTCAGGCCCTTCTCTGATGAACATGAAACCCTTGTGCTCTCTTTGATGTTATTTAAGATTTCAAACTAAATGTAATCGCATGGTGAAAGCCAAGTCAAAGCCAGAGTAGTTTTGGAATAAACAATTATTTTGGTCTTGGAAGATGCTTTGGTCATGTGATGTGGGAGTGAGTGGGGGTGTCCCCATCCTCCGTGCTCTGGGTGTTGGGGAGAGACAGCTCAGGGTCACTTTCGGGGCCCACCTGTGCATAGCTTCATCTTCAGGCTTCCGGACTCCAGCGCACCTTCTGGGAGGCTGGGCATCTTCTCTTCATTACCCTGAAATCCTGGTTCCCGTATTGAGTTTCCTCTAAATTCATTGCTACATCGTGTGATCTGTCTCTGGACGCACTGTCCCGTCAGGATCCTGTCACTGTGCGGGTGCCCCACAAAGAATTCGCTGTTTCCTAGCAATAGTTGAATTTGACTCAAACTCCTTTGAGCTGAAGTTGCCCTTGAGCACATCTTGGGTGTGTTCATGGTGTCAGTGTGTTTTGTTCGTTTTATTTATGTGTGTGATGGGGTGCAGCATTGTGATAAGGAGGTCCAGACCCTTCTGGAAATCTTGGGCAGGTTATAATGGATGAGCATAAAATTTCCCCTAGAGACAATTCCTTCCTGCTCCTAAAATGCTCTCCAGTCCCTTAACATCAGAACGCTGTGAGCCTGGGGCTACTTTTTAGCTTTTTGGGAAAATTGGTTGCATGTCCCAGCTGAATTTACTTTTGCAACCCAGTAGTGACAAACAACAAGGCGGTGAGGAGGTGCCTGTCCCCGAGGCCTCGGTTTCCTCTTCTGTAAATGGAGGTAAAGAGGCCACGCACCTTCCAGGCACACTGGGAGGGTCAAGGAAGGCAGATGCTCTCAGGGCCCCGGCACCGCCAGTGTGGCGGTCTCTGGAACCTCAGCCAGCAACAGACTCTCAGAGTGGGAGACATCATCTGTCTGAGGGAAATTCGGTACAGGAGCTGCCACGGTGAATATGCAGTCGGAGCCCATTAAGTCAGTGCCTGGATAATTGGGGCTGTCTGGGCTCCAGCTGACCTTTGTGGGAAGAAGGTTTGCTGAGCAAATCGTGAGCGCACAGAGCACCTGCAGAGTCCAGACGGGGAGGTCAGCGTGCCGCCGGCTCTCAGGGTCAGGCCCTGCGGCCGCCCAGCACAGCGTCCTCTGGAGGTACGAGAAAGGGACGTTCTGTGAACCCCCCCAGCCCCAGGCCTCCCCGGGCATCTCTCGGCTGCCGGAACCCCCACCAAACCTCTCTCTCGTCCTCTTCCCAGCTCACAGAGGAGGCCGGGCCGGGCCGGGCCGGGCCATGGAACGCGTCCAGACACGGTGAAACCCGAGGCTCTTCCCTCCGACCGTGGCTCGCCCGCCCAGGGGTCTCATTTGCTGACTTCCAGAGGCACCGCATGCCGAGTGTCCATCCGGGTGTTGGCATTCTGAGTCTCTCCTTAAAGCCTGCTGGACGCCGGGCACTTGGCGATGCCCAGGCCTGGACCTGGCCCACAGGGACAGTCCAGCAGGGAGGGGAGAGGGCCAGCACGTGACAGGGGTGCCAGACCCGCCTCTCCACTCCTGGGACGTGTCTTCCCTTCATGCCTTCCCGGTACGTGCCCAGAGCACGCTGCACCCTGTGGATGCAGGAGTGTTGGAAACGGGCATTGTGTGACACACGCACAAGTGAGTGTGAAGCTACCCTGATGGCGTGGGCACCGTGCAGAGAAACGGGGGGCATGGTGACAAGGGACCGGGGGCTCACTCGGGGTGCTGGTGCTGTGGCTGAGACCCACAAACCCAGAAAGCACGGCCTCGAGAAGTCCTGCATGCCAGCTCCAGGCAGGGGGGCTGGCCCGGCCCGGGTGGTTGGCTGTGCCTGGCACATGTGGGGCAGCAGAAGCCTGGGAGGGGGAGCAGTGCGGGGCTCAGAGGCAGGGCAGGGAGGCAGGCAAAGCCTCGGGCAAGGGTTCCCCAGGCTGGCAGGGCCAATGCAGCCTGCTGGGCGGTGCTGGGCAGTGACCGGCCACTCCAGTGGCCTTCCACAGAGATCTCTCCATGGCTCCCTGGACCATAAATTCAGGGCAGCAAGAGCGGAGGTTGGACAGGCTGGGTGGGAAGCAGTAGTGACCGTGGCCATGGGAAGTGGGTGACGGGCGTGACTCAGGAGCCAAGGTGGAGGGGCTCACCAAGGGTGCGTGAGACCCAGGCGCAGCCTGCAGCTCCGCCCCGCCCTGGCTGGTGTGAGCTCACCTCCCCCAGCAGGCGTGGGGAGGGAGGCCCGGGGCTGGGCAGCTCCGCCTGCGTGTGCGCTGAGGAGGGTGAGGACACGGTCTGGGTGGTGGGCGGTCAGTGGCCCACAGAGGGGCTGTCCTGGCTGTCCTGTGGCAGCAGCTGCCATGTCAAGCCTCTTCCTGTCCTTGTCCTGTGAGGCTGTGGGTGGCAGGAAGGAGGCCTCCCATGCAGAGAGCCCGAGAGGTGAATAAAGTTCTCCAATTATTCAGACCGCCTGGCAGGAGCAAGGCCAGAGTCATGCGGAGCCACAGGAGGGACGTGGGGCCCCCTGAGGACTCAGGGTGGCTGGACGAGGATGGTGCTGGGCCCTGGCGTGGGCCTTAGCTGTTGTTGGTTTGCCTGGTTTTTCTTGTTATTTTAAATGTCTTCGGCTCGTAGTAGAGCTGGTTGGTTTAACAAAGATTTTATTTATAACTGGGAAGGCTGGGGTACTTCTATTCTAAGCTACGAACACGTCAACAGGGTGCTGCTTCAGAACATCAAGCGGGGGCCTGTGGAGTTGGGGGCACCATGGTGGGCCGAGGGGCCACGTTGGGGTTAGGTGGCCTGCGTCTGTAGGTCCTGAGTCTGACTGCCCCAGTCACGTCCCCACCCGTGCCCAGTCCTCTGGGTGCTCAGGGGCCTTCTCAGCTTTAGCCTTGGTGATGGGGGGAGATGCACCTGCAGACAGGGCAACGCGCGGCATCTGGCGCACAGCGACGTGGGGCATGTGCGAGCGTGTTTGCCCCAACCGACTCAGTCTCTACCACCACCTGGTGGCAGCAAACCAAAATTGTAGGCCTACTCTTGAAGCATAAACACAGCAGTGGTTTCACTTTCCACGGTTTCGGTTACTTGTGGTCAAGCACCGTCCAAAAATATTAAATGGGAGATTCCAGAAATAAACAATTCCTACGTTTTTAAATTGCACGCTGTTCTGCGCAGCTTGATGGCATCCCGTGCTGTCGTGCTCCGTCCTGCCCTCCTGCCCGAGACGTGACTGTCCCCGTGCCCGGCGTCACCGTGAGCAGCTGCCCCGGGAGCACCTGCCTGACGTCACGCAGGCGCCATCTCAGTCATCAGATTGGCCGTCAGCGTCACGGCCCCAAAGCCCGAGGTAGTGATGCTGGTGCTTTGGATCTGCCAAGGAGAAGCTGTAAAGTGCTTCCTTAAGTGAAAAGATGAAAGTTCTCAACTTAAGAAGGAAAGAAGGACCTCATCTGCTGAGGTGGCTGAGACCTGCAGTGGAACAAATGTCCTGCCCATGAAACTGTGAAGAAGGAGAAAGAAACCTGTGCTCGCTTTGCTGTTGCCGCTCAAACTGCACAGGTGACAGCCACAGCGTAGGATAAGTGAGTAGTTGAGGTGGAAAAGGCATTAAATTTGTGGGTGGAAGACATGAACAGGGACGTGTTCCGACTGGCAGTTGAGTTTGGTATTATCTGCTGATTCAAGCATCCACTGGGACCTTAAGTGGCGACTACTGTGTCTCCTTTAAACGTTGACCCTGACGCTTGAATAACGTGAGGGTGTGTCCCCAGACCGTGGCTGAGTTGACACCGTCGTGTCTCGGGGAATGAGCACCCTTCCGTCGTCAGGCCGTCTTTGACGACCCTTACGAAACCACGTCTGCATATTAATAGTTACGTGTATTCACAAACATGCCTATGTAGACATGTTCAGAAAAGAGTCCAAATTGAGTGATTATTGCTGTTAAAAACGTAACTGAGACATCCGTACAGGCGTGAGTATGAGTTGTAAGTGCAAACCTTGAGGCTTCTGGCCTGGTCCAGTCTCTCTCCCCCACCCCTGTGGTTCACCAGAGTCCTGACTTCCATCACTACAGACGTGCCCGTTTCAGAACCTCCCGTGCGAGGAATCTGGCCATGGGTATCCTTTCTGTGTCTGGATTCTTTCCCTCATGATGTCTGTGAGAGCCACCCATGCTGGTGTGTAGCGATACTCTAATATTTTCACTGCTGTGTAGAATGTCATTGAATGACTGTACCGCAGTCTATTTGTGTGTTCCACAGAAGACAGGCTTGTAGGTTATTTTGAAATTTTAGTCATTACCAGTGAAGCTGCTGTGCCCATACTTGTGCATGTCTTTTAGTGTCTGTACACACTTATCTTGAGCACACACCTACACATGGCAGAGCTGTGAATCATCCACAGTAGGCACTGCCAAAGCGTTTCCCAAAGTGATCGCACCATTTAACATGCCGCCGGCAGTATGTGGATGTTCCATTGGCTCTGTGTTCCTGCCAGCGCTTGCTATGGCCAGTCTTTTTCATTTTAGCCATTTCCTGGGCGTGTAGTGGTATTCCGCGGTGGTGTTGACTTGGTCTCTTCTATTGAATGATGATGCTGAATGTGATTTACAGCCTTATTGGGCATCTGGGTGGTGTCTTCTGTGGAGTGTCTGTTCCAGTCTTCTGCCTGTGTTTATTGAGTTATTTGTCCTTTTGTTGAATAATTTGCTGGAGCTCTTCCTATGTTCCGCATCTGAGTCCTGTGTTGATTCTGTTGTAATGCAAGTACCTTCTCCCAATATGTGTCTGCCCTTTTCTTTTGCTTAATGGTACCTTTTGATGAGCAGAAATTCTTACTTTTAACTAAGTCTAATTTATCAATCTTTTCCTTTTTAAGACATGTGTTTTGTGTCCCGTGTAAGAAATATCATCTTATCCCAAGATCATGAGAATATTCTCTCGTGTTCTTCTACAATCTTAATCTTAACACTGTACAATTAGGTCTAGGAGCTATTTCTGATTAATGTTTTACGTGGTATGAGATAGATCTCAAGTTTCATTTTTATCTCTGCACATGGATATCTGACAGATCCAGCATCATTTATTGAAAATTTCTAGCCTTGTACTCATAAGGATTTTATGTAAAGTTCTGAAACACTTTTTTGAGGCAGACTGGAAGAGCTGGGTGTCATCCCTGATTATATTCTATCCAATTAGCTAATCATCTCTTACTGTCTAATCAGCTGAAAGCCGGAGCTAAGATCACACCAATTACTATATATATTCCCGCACCCCCTCCCCCAAAATGCTACAAACTCGTGGAATTTGTTTCCCTTTTTCCTTCCCTTCCTTCATAAACGCCCAGGGTGGGATTTGTGGTGGGGAGCTAACAGGTGCTCCCTCCTTCCCCCATGGCCCCCTCTATGTCGAGCCCAGCCCTGGCCTCTGGACCCCTCTGTGAGAGCAAGGGGCCAGGCTCCACAGGGGGCAGGGGGCTGCCCCTGGAGGAGTCCCTGGCCTGGTGGTCTTCCTCGTGGCCAGGTGGTGGCAGAGGGGTCCATCGAGATGCTCAGCCTCACAGAGGCCACATGCTGCCCTTGGCCTGGAGCGAGCTTATGTCTGCTGACGGCTGCTGGGTGGACCCGCAAACCATCGGGAGGTTCTGTTTCTGTCGAATATGATCAGGGCCCACAGAGGAGCCTGGGGCTGTGTCCGCCCTCCCCACCAACCCCGTGCTCAGAGGGGAGGTGCCCAGCTCCCCTGCCAGCTGAGAAATGGGCCTGACTGCACTGGGATTGTTTGTCTGTTTGTTTTAAATTTATAGACCTTATTTTGTAGAGAAGTTCTAGGTTTACAGAAAAACAGAGAGCAGAGCACCAAGGGTTTTCCCAGGCCCCCATGACCACACTGCCCCCTCCCCACGGTGCCCCCTCCCCATAGTGCCTGGATTCTTGGCATCTCACACTGGTGAGGTCTGTCGGTTATAATTGATGTGCAGACATTGATACATTATTACTGTCTGAAGCTCCAGGTCACACTGTGTACACTCTTAGCGTGGCACAGGTCACACTGGGTGTACTCCTGGCGTGGCACAGGTCACACTGGGTACACTTTTGGCGTGGCACAGGTCACACTAGGGTACACTCTTGGTGTGTCACAGGCCGTGGGCTTTGCCACATGCATAATGTCAGGGATCACGACAGACTCACACAGAGTAGTTCCACTGCCCTAAACCCCCATCAGAGCAGCGTTCACATACTCTAGACCCTGGGGGCCCAGAAGGGCACGCTCCTACCTACATGGGGCAACTGACACCAGCAGGCTGCCGTGTGGCCCTGTGGGAAGACGTCCATCCAGGCTCCCCTTGAGATAGAGACTAAGCTGACCTGTCTCTGTCCCCCACCTCTGTGGGGCTTGGTGGTGGGAGTGGGCTTCCCAGAGGATCACGCAAGTACTCCAGTGATGTAGGCATTTTCTAGGGAAATGTCACTCCATCCTGTCTGGGGAACCCCAGATGGTGACAACATGGGATTGAGGGTGAGGAGGGAAAGCTGGGGGTATCCCTACTTCTTGGAAAGGGTTCCCTGCCCATGCCCTTCTCCGGCGTGGAGCAGGCCTGTTTCTGCCTGGGCTTCCCTGGAGGCCAGCATGTAGGGAGAAGGGTGCAGGTCCGCCTGAATGCGGGGCTCGGTGGAGGGAGCACAGAGCCGCACGCCCTCTGCAGCCAGCCCACGAGCCTGCGTTGGAAAGGTGCCTCTTGGGAGCGAGCGACGCACCTTCATGGCTCAGTTACGGCCGCCTAATGGCGTGATGGTTTACCTGCCACGTCCCTTTCCCCAGGAGAGGAGAGGGTATTGCAGGAAGAGGCACTGCTGCCTCAGAGTCAGGAGGCAGATTCAGGAAGAAGAGAGGAAAGATTGGAGAACTTCTGATAGAATCACATTTCCCGAAATAGCCGCAACTGCGATCGTGATATATTTGCAGTCCTGTTGGTTCTGACACGGGTACTGCATATCAGTGAGAGTCTTCAGCATCCGTGCCCCCCCCCCGTGCTCGCCCCTCCTTTGCTGTTCAATTCGCTGGGATATTGACGCAGCTCGGGACTGCGCACTGCACTATAGCCGCTGGATTCAGTTTCCCTCATGTTCTCACTCCCCTGACAAAACTAACCGGCTTCTGGCCACCAGGGCTACAGTTTCCATTGTGAGCTCGGGTCTTCAGGGGACAGTGATGCCCCAGCACTGAGGACACCGCCTGCTGCTGGGACTCACTCCCCTCCCTGCCTGGTGGAGGCCACACGGGAGCCAGGTATTGGCTTTAGTGGATTAATGGACATAAAAGAAAAAGACTGAGCTGTGCACATGGGCGTTGCTATGGTCTGAGTGTTTGTGTCCTCCCAGAATTCACATGTGGAATCCTAACCATCAAGGGGACGGTATTAGGAGGGGGCCTTTGGGAGGCGATGAGGTTGTGAGAGGGAGCCTCATAAACGGGGTTAGTGCCCTCATAGATGGGACCCTGGAGAGCTCTCTCATCCCATTCTGATAGAATGGGTGAGTACACAGTGAGAAGGCACCGTCCGTGAACCAGGAAACCCTCACCAGCCTCCGAATCTGCCAGCACCTTGCTGTCAGACTTCCAGCCTCCAGAACTCTGAGAAATAAATTTCTGTTGTTCCTAAGCCACCTAGTCCACACGTTTTGTTATAGTAGCCCGAATGGACTAAGACAGACATTGCTGCATCTCCAAACCCTTTGAGAGGAGAATGCAGCCGCACATCGCAGCACATCATGGGGTTCATCTGGAGGGAAACCTGGAGACCCCCTCAGGACAAAGGTGCCTCCAGCCCAGGGCAGCCCCTGTTCAAGCCCCGTCAGCTGCGTCTGTCCAGTTAGTGAGAACTCGCTTCTAGAAGGGCAGGAGCATCTGTCTCCTTCTCAGTAGGGCTGCATCCCAGGTGGGGGCGGGAGCCTGCCATCGACATGACCAGACTTCACCAGCTCCAGCCGTGTGCCTCAGGTCGCCATGGTGAGCGAGTCTCACCTCATGCCACATGTGACTAGGGAGCACCTGGCTTTGAGATTCCACAGTTAGACGGGGGGGTCCTTGGAATAAATTACAAGAGAGGATCCTCTCTCCATCCCTCCTAGGTGTGAATTGGTACAATATCCTTTCCCCCTGAACAGGGGGTCTTCAATGACCGAGAGTCAGGCCCCACAGGGTGGCAGGTGGTGCTGTTGGCGGGTCACCTGTGTCAGGTAAGGCGTTGGACACCTTGCCGACCTTCTTCCCAGCCCCATATCTCCTGTCTTCACAGAGGAATGAACCAGGCCTCCAAGACCTTAAATGCTTGATAGTCATCACAGAGCTAGGATTTTGCAAAGCTGAGATTTTGAACCCAGGTCTCAGGAACCCTGAGGCCGGGCTGCCTCTTGCCTGAGCTGCCTTCTCTGTTAAATTAGTTAGAAAAAGAAAAAACCAAAACAAAACAAACAAAAAATGCACACACACGGCCTCTGGCCCCTGCCACATGTCCTCAGGCCCGGCCGTCCCTGCTCCTCGGCCACTAAGCCTCTGGTCTTGGTGGCTGTCCAAGCCTGTGCAGACCCCTCTCCCAGGAAGATGAAGGGTGTCATGTGAGAGCAAGTGTCTGACTCTGGCCTGGCGTTGTGCATGCAGAGCCTCTCAGAGGGGCGGCTCTCCGGGCCGCGCCTGCGCTCGGGCCTGGCCCACGCTGCACCTAGTCCTATAATCAGCGCTGATGGCCCCGCGCACTTTCTGGGGTAGCCTCCTTAATTGTGGTTTTTATGGTAAATAAATGCAGTATTTGTTACAATTCCTTTATCTGGGGCATTTTTCCTCTGAAGAGGTTGTTATGACGTGGTTTATAGAGTTTGGAATGTTCTTTTTAATGAAGGTTCTTGCTGGATGACGTCTCTGAGTACAGACCACTTAGAAGGGAGGTCAAGCCTAATGGGCACATGATAAATGCACCCATGTCAGCCTTTTAGTGGCCAAGCCCGCGGTGGGCTGTTAGCTCAGACTCACGAGTGCTGCCGGCTGGGGTCAGCCCCTGTCCAGCGTGGCGAGAATGAGGGGCATCCGTTGGCGGGATGGAGCGGGGGCCAGGGCGGCAGCCAGTGTGGTCTGGGCAGAGTCGCACCCAAGGTTGAAGCTCCTGGCAGCACAGAGAGGATTTAGGAGCTGCTGGTTAATGACCCGGCAATTCTGCCTTCTCATCAGGATGTCGGAAAATGCTGGGTCGAGGCATTTTGTCACAGCCCTGAAGGCAAGAAAGCACCTCCTAAGTGGTATGAGGTGATTTTACATGATGGAGACCATCCTGAGCCACGGCTTCTGCGCAGCAGGCTTTATGGGCCTCTGGTGGCTCTGTTCTGTACAATAAATAAGGCAAGGAAACACTGTTTCCAGAGGCCGTGACAGGTGGTGCTAACTTATCTGTTTGAATGAAAATCTTAAACCTTGTTAAGGCAAACTGTCGTTGCTCATTACCCATAAATTAGGAGGCCTGGGGGAAACATCGCCCGCAGGTATTTATTAGGCAACACCAGAGGATCTTTTGTATTCCAGGTACACAGTAAGCCCGGGAGGAGTGGAACATGTCATTTGGACACACTTCTTAAATCACGCCTCTGACATGCATGTGGCACAGAAGCTCAGGAGCACCGTGCCCCTGTGTGCCTAGTTGCAGGCTGCGTTCTCGCCCTGCAAGCGTCCCAGGAGTGCAAGCCAGGGGGAACGGCCAACGGGATAAGCAGGCCCAGAGCCGGGGCCCCTCTTTGCCGTCCCACCGAAGGGAGCCAGCTTTCTCCTCACCTGGAAGCCTCCACCTGGGGCATTTCCGAACTCTGGGTGCTCCCTGGAGAAGCACAGAGATGCCAGCCGGGTGGTCTTGGCTGGCTGAGTAAGCGGCCAGGGCGGCCTCCACTCTCCTTAGAGAGGTCAGAATGCTCCCTAATTTCTTCACCAGCACTCAGCCCGGTGGAGCCGTCAGAGCAGCGATTCCTTCAGGTGCTCACGTTCTGGAGTGTGGCCATCAGGGCAGAAACAGTTTTCGGAGAGGACCCTGCCATCCAGGTCAGCAAACCTGCAGCTAACCCAGACACTAACAGACAGTTTGTCAGAGAGCCGCCAGCCTCCCAAAGCCTAATGAGACCTTCTGGGCACCTCCAGCCCCGGCACAAGCACAAGACGGTGGCCCCTCCCTGAGAATAGCCCCCCTCCCGGTGCTGTCACTGGTGCATGTCCCTGGAGCAGGCCTCACTTTCGACTCAGAGAGGCCAGGTCCTGCTGCGGGACCAAGGCCCACGTTTGCAGGAATAGAAAGAACCTGCCTTTTTCCAGGACCCACACGATACCTGATGAGTGGGGAGTGAGCCCTGGGTACGGAGCCAGTTACCTGGAGTTCAGATCTTGAGTCTTGCACTTAGTAGCTGTGTGTTTTTGAGGCAAGCCCTTAAGGTCTTAGTTTTCTCATCTGCACGAGGGTATAACACCTGCTTCAAGGACCAGAGCTGAGTTCGATGAGTGGTAGTTTTTATTACGCCGTGTATACCAGGCTCTGCTAACGCATACAGACTTTCACCCAGTTTCCTTCTCTGAACCTTGAACGCGAACAGCCCCTATTCTTAGCTTGTCTTTTGGCTCCTGGTTATTAGGCCTCAACTGGTGGACTCTGAGAAAGTTGGCTTGTGGGAAATCTTTCTGCCTCCCTCACTCCTGCCTGTGCCGGCAGGTGGCACGACGGCCCCCTGCAATTGTCTTTACACCTAGCGTCCAAAATTAGGTATTAATGGTAGGGAATTTGGACAGTAGGGAAAAGTATACCATAAAGGGGAAAATGGAACTAATTTTTTCATTATCCAAAGGAAACTGCTATCTGCTTTCTTGAATATCTTAATTTTCATTAGATTTATCAGGGGGAAAAAAGGTATATATGAGATTGGGGGAGTCGCTGAGTGTCGGGTAAACATTTCCTCAAAGCGCGGTTTGCGGCGCGTGGCGTCTCAGCGGGTGTAGAATTGCAGCTCAAACTGATTTTCTCTCAGAGCTTTGAGGACACGGCTTCGTCGCCATCGCCCAGCCCACGTGCCGGCTGTGTGTTCTGATGCCGGCGCCGTGTCTCGCTCCTTTGCTGATAACCTCTCGGGAGCCCGTGCGCCCTCCTTTTGAACTCTGCGTTCGGAGGCGCCGTTGGGCTGGGTGTGTTGACACCTCGGTGGGCACTTTGGGAAGGTCGAGGGCGGCTCAGGGAACTTCCACCTGCGATCTCTTTGGCTGTTTGCTTTCTTCCGCTGTCTTTGTTCTCCTCGGAACACCTGTGAGAGCCGCTGTTCTCAACTGGGAACAGAACCGCGACACCCAGGCACATGGGGGTGGCGTCAATCACGCGAACATCAGTTGGTGCTCAGGGCCGGGGCGCTAAGTCCTCAGTGTGCGCAGCACAGTCTGCTGCGGACAGGAGCCCCCACCCCAAGGCTGGCAACACCCCGTTGAGAAACGCTGCACCGTGTGCCCCTCGTCTTTGGCTTTTTCTTGCATGTTTCTCATCTCTGGTGTCTGGGTACTGTGCTCTCTCTGGATGATTCTGAGCAAGGTCCACTCCTTCATCCTGTCTCTGCTCCTGCAATGCCCCTTTGAACGTCACGGCAGTCCACTCCGGTTTGGGGTCACAGCACCCTTGCACATGTCTCTGGAGATGTTCCCTGAAGCAGGTCGAGCAGAGTTGGTGTACCCCGTGTGTCTCTGCTTCCTCTGGGGCCAGTTGTCCACTTGCTCCTCTCTGCACCTCTTCTTCCTGCTGTCGGTGCCTCCCTAGGCGGCCCCCGGCTGTCTCTGCCTCTTTCTGGGTGGAGGAGGAGCGGGGTGGGTCCCAAGCCCAGGTGGGTGGCTGGGGCCCCTCTGCCTCGGCTGCAGGCTTCTGCTCTACATTGGAGGAGCGACCGTGGGGCTCCGCTGGCCAAGGGCGGGCCACCTTCTGGGGGCACAGGGTGGGTGCCGGGTGGGACAGCCGGTGCCCTGTCACTGCAGGGCTGAGAAGGCCTCGGGTGTTCCGAGGTGGGCCACCCTGTTGCAGGTGGAGCTCGTGTGTGTCTGTGGGGCGGCGGGGGGAGGTGGAAGGCCTTGGGCTTTGCCCAAGGGCCAAAGTTATTTTAGGCTCTGATGACCCAGGGATACCTGTTACCGTGGGATGCCCTGTAGGTACCAGGAGGGGGCTTGGGAGGGCAGCCCCGACCCTGGGGGCTGTGGGACATGCAGCAGTCACGCTCAGCTCCTCGGCAGGCCCCCCACCCCCGTGGATTCGGGTCCTGGTTTCCTCTGCTCTCACTTCTTGGGACGTTAGTCCCAACTGCTTGCCACCATTTGGGACTTAATTAAAGTGGCGCCACACTCTGCATCTGTGCGCATATCATCTGTCCCTGCCTGCCCCAGACAGAACGTGGGACCCCAGGCCCGGGCTCTGTTCTGCCCGCTGCTCCTTCCTCACCGTGCTGTCCAGGTGTGTTGACGGTTTGGTTTTCTGGACTGTTGTGCTCACAAATCCGAGGATTTGCTCTCCTTGCCTTTCAAAAATGAGTGACCTTTCAGGTGCGTTTGTCCTTAGACTGGGATTTACAGCTCTCACCAAGGTGGTATTGGCTTTATTGACTGAACTGCGTTTGCAAACTGCGCTTTTGTTTGGGCATTGATATTGGAGCAGATCCATATTAATGCAATTAGACGTGGCCTCTGGGCCTTAACTATGTCCACAGGGAATGACACATCACAGAGGCAGTGGGCAGTGGGCAGTGGGCAGTGGGCATGGGTGGTCCCTGTTGAGAGCAAGGCTGTAGGAAGGGAGCTTCCCAGCTGCCTGTGGTGTCTTGAGTTTGATGTTAGATTAGCTAAATCAGCAGTGTCTATAAGAACAAGCCTGGCCCTGTACAGAGGGTTTTTTGGGGACACCATCACACTATCCTTTTGGCATTTCTGTGGTTGTTTTGGCTGCATGAGCAGAGTCCAACAGCTGAGAGAGAGACTATTTAGCTACAAAGCAGAAAATACTTACTCTCTGGCCTTTTAAGAAAAAGTTTGCTAACGACCTTGCAATCAGTTTGATTTTGTTCACATAAAGACCAAGATGGGTGTTCCCAGTTGGCAGAGATGCAAGACCCAGGGCCACTCTGTGCAGTGGGCCCCATCGCAAACTCTGGGCCATGGAGGTAGCAGGTGACAGAGCAGGGGGCCACCAGATGTGGCCTTTAAGGACCAGGCGTGGAAAAAGCAGAAATGGGCTTGGGAATCTTCACCCCAAACAGTGGACACCCCAGCCCAGGTATCTCAGTAGGGCAGCCTTGGCAGTGGCCCTTCCAACTCAGAGCTTAGGGAAGACCCCAGAAGGCTGTGCTGAGCTCGCCGTGACGCTGCTGGGGGCAGGAGCCGGGTGTCACTCTCCAGGCCCTGAGCTCCCGCCCAGGCCCCTTCCTGCACGGCTTCTGGGGGAGCCCTGCCCACCTACCGAGGCCTGGGGCCACCTGCTCTTCCTCTTCGGGCCCACACTGCCCCTGTGGCCAGATGTCCCTCTGCCTCCCTGACCCGGTCACTCAGACCTGCAGGCCTTCCAGCCACCGCCATCCCACTGAGATGTGGCCATGGAGGGGCCTCCTAAACTTGATTTGTGGGAAGTAACCACCCCTCACCTGGATTCCTGTCTGAGACTACCCTCCCTGATCACAGGGAACTCGATGCTTCCAGAGCCTTCCACTCACCCTGCCCAGCAGCAGGGACTCGAGGCATCACAGGCTCGTGAAACGCCCTCATACGTGGGTGGGAAGCCAACGACGCCCACTGCCCACATGTGGGTTCTGCCTCTAGGACGCTAAAGGCAGCTGGCGAAGGAGCGGCAGGCGGCGGCCCCGGCTGGCTTGGACAGATCATCTGGAGCTCGGACATAAAACACAAAGAGCAGAGGCTGCTCCCAGCCCCAGGCAAGGCTCATAAACAGCCCCTGGTGGGGCCGCAGCAGCCAGCCTAGAAGGTCGGGCTGCCTCCACAGGCCCTGCTGGCCCAATAAAAAGGAACCGAATGTTCTGAGGAGAGCAGCGAGCCTGGAGCAGTGTCCCTGTCTGCAGCTGCGGGCCTGTCCCTCCAGCTGGGCCCCGGGTTCTTACTGGGATTTTGGAGCAGCACAGGCCGGAGGCAGCAGGAGCCCACTGGGCCTGGGCCAGGCAAGCCCTCGAGTGGGGTGGGGCGTCTAGCAGGCCTGGGAGGGTGGACATTGTCCTGGGACGGGGCCAGCAGACCTGCCTCTTGGGGGCTATGGGGCCCATGAAGGATGGATTGGAGGAGGTGGGGCTGTCTCTGCAGAGGCTTCCCTGGGGTTCCCCTCCTGAGATGCAGGAGGGAAGAGCCTTTCCCCGCTGGGGTTAGTTATTCTGCCGGGTGCCTCTGTCGAGTAGTTCAGGAGTCTGCAGGAGCTCACACTGTCCAAGCCAGTATGAAGTCCAGCTCTCCCACCCCTGCCCTGGGTGCGGGTGGCCTCTGCCAGAGTGTACATGGGACTGCCATCCAGTTTTGGGTGGACACAGCTGGAACCACTGTCTGCCCCAGCCTCTGTTTACCCAGACAGGCCCTGCGGCCTGGGGAGCCTGTGTGGCTCGGACTCTGATAGAACAATCCAGGCTCAAGTCCTTGTTCCTCCACTTCCAAGCCATTGACCTCGAGGAGGGCAGGTGGTTTCTCTAAGCTCAGTTTCTTCTCCTGAAAATGGGATGTGCCCGGGACCAGGAGAGCACAGGAGACCTTGAAGCCCTCAGCAGGCCTGGTCAGGCTGTGGTCACCCCGCCAGCCACCCAGGGCGGTCCTGGAAGGGCTCTGTGCCCCGCAGACATTGCTTTCCCTGAGGAGGACGTCCCTGCCTGACTTTGGTTGGGAGCTGCTCCCAGCACCAGGGTCGACCACGTCAGTGTTGATAAATCTGCCTCAAGACAAGTCTGTATCTTGGACGTTTTCTCCCGTGTGCTGGACAGAAGCTGTTTCTGGCACAGCCCCGCTGCTGTGAGTGTAGCCGCCTTCCGAGCTTCCGGCAGGAATACGGATGGACTGACACGGTTCCATGTTCCTGCTGTCAGGGCAGGATCGGTAGACGCTCCCCACGGGCCTGGGGGAGCAGGAACACGCCCCGCTCATTTTGCTCCTGACTGAGCAGGTTGTCCTCGCGTGATGCTCAGACGCAGCTTCAGATGTGTGTCCTGGAGAGGACACTGGGGTCGTGGGAGGCCAGGGTGGCCAGACCAGGTGATCACAGTAAGGGACGCACATCTGCATGGTGGCGGCCACTGCCGTTTCTTGAGGGAAAGCCTTTATCCAGAGCCTCTGCCCACAGGCTCCAGCGGGACCGGCCAGGTGGAGGCCAGACAGGACTCGAGACTGCCCAGACCAGCCTTCTGCCGCCCTCCCTCTGGGCTGCCCCAGCTCTGCCAGACTGGTTTGGAGGCCGGGCTGGGCCCTCCCCTCCCCAGGTCTCCTGCCCTGAGCGGCGAGGCCCAGGGGGAGCCGCCCCTCCCTGGGGTTTGTAGGACGTGCTTGAGGAAGGACCCGAAGGAGAACAGGAGTCATCAACACAAGAAAGAACCGTGGGCCTGGCGTGGCGTCTTCTCCCTACGTGGCCCAGCCCAGCCTCAGGCCCCAGTCCTGGCCCCGGGGGGAAGGGAGGAGTGGGCGGGTCCTGTGGCAAGCTGTGTTGCTGGGTTACTCTGGAGGATCCAGCCCGAGGCAGCCATGCCCCGGCCAGCACCCTAACCCCCAGCCTTCCAGGCCCCTGTGGCCTCCCACGTCCCCTGGGGCCCCACCCTGTCCCCTCACTCTGTCTGATGCCAGCTGCCACCGACTCTGAGACTCTGAGCCTCACTGCTGGGGTCCCCTCATCCTCCTGTGTCTACTCCCTCAAGACCTGTGGAGTTGTCACTGTCCTGGGGCTGCCTGTTCCCCTGCATCCCCGGGTTCCCTCTGCATGGGCTTCTGGGGCTGCAGGGGCCCCAGGGAGGGGCACTGTCCCCACCTCCTGTCCGTCCCTCCCTCCGTCTATCCCGCTGATACCTCAAGTCCTTCTAGGCATCCGGTGCTGCACAGGGAATGCAGCTGTGAAGGGCCCTGGAGCCAGCCCTCCGGCGGGGCGCGGAGGTCTTACATCCACCCGTGTGTTGCAGGTGCCTGGGAAGCCAAGAAGAGGTGTCAGGGTGCCCTGAGGGAGAACGCGGGGCCTCTGGTCCAGAAAAAGGCTCAGAACAGGCCTCCATGGAGGGCGCCAGGTCTGGCTTAGCCTTGGAGGCAGAAGGAGCTGGGCGGGGGCAGAGTGGTCTTGGTCCCACGCACAGAAAAGTGTCTCCTGGCACCCCCACAGCGTGGAAACCCTGTGCTCATTGACACGATGCTGCAAATAAATGTCATGCCATGGAAATAATACACGTGGTTGAATTTTTAAAAAGAAGAAAGAAGAATAGGGTGGAAAATGGTGTGTGCATTTGCATGTCCCAGCCCAGCAACGTCAGGGAATAAGCCCAGACAATGAACAGAAGATTTCCTCTTCCCAAATGTCTGTCTCTGGATTACAGCACGTGGGACTGGGCTTGTCACCTCTGTCCCTCTCTGGTGCCTCAAGGATGTGTCACCGTGCTAAGAAAACGAGACAACCCTGGGTGCCACCTCTGCCGTGTGGACCAGCCCCTGCCTGAGTGTTCCCTGGTGTCCCCACAGGCCGGGCAGTGTAGCCCAGGGGCGACTGAGTCCGCCCCTCAGCTCTGTCCCTTCCTCTCGGATGGCCTGGGGCAGACCCCGACCCTCACTTTCCCCACTTGTAACCAGGGGTGGACAGCTCCGTCCCCAGGAGTCCAGCTGGTGCTGCCCCCAGACCACTGCAGCCGTGGCGGGTGGGGTGGATGGCTGTGCTTCAGCTGCCCCTGTGCATGGGGACTGGACATCGTGTCTGATGCTGAAACTCCACCGGCTTCACCCCAGACCCCGGCTCAAGTCTGTCCTCTTCGGTGACAGCAGAGTTATTTGTAAATAACTCCCAATTTGCAGCTCTCGGAGCTGGCAGGAGAGCGTTTGTCCTGCTGCCCAGGTTGCTGCCAGCTTTTGCTGGATTTTCAGAAGAAAAGCGCGAAAGACTGAGAGAAGGGCTTAGCCTTCCGCCGTGCCCGCCACACACAGGTGCCTGCCTCACTCCCTGCCGCCTGGGCCTGGGCAGTCAAGCTCCATTCCAGTCAGAGGCAGCCCCGAAGCAGAAGAGGAGGCAAGGAGGCCAAAAGTGACAGGGCCGGGCCCTGAGGGGCCCCACCAGCCAAGGACAGCAGGTGCCCCGTGAACATAGAGCATGAGAAGGCAGAAGGGGGACCCCAGCGCCACAGCCGCCCTGGGCAGGGCAGCTTCCCAAAATTGCTGCCTGCTACGACCCGGGCACCTCCTGTGCGCCAAGCCTCTGGGGCAGATAAGGAGGCGGCCCTCACCTCCTGTCCAGCCGGGGAGGAAGCAGGTCCCCTGGGCTCCTACAGCAGCACCCGCAGGAGTGCAGTGCCATCGGGACCCCGGGAGCTCGGTACCTGCAGTTCTTCACCCTCCACTGCTCCACGTTACAGGCTCCAGCTCCATGGGAACCGGACATGTTGCCTAAGTCCTGAGCGGTCATTTCGCTGTCTGGGGCCCTTTCTATCAGATTTGGTGGGTTGCTTAGAATGTGGGCAGATCCTCAGACACCGTGGACCAGGTTCCCGGCAGTCGGGGGCAAGGCTTGTGCCAAGGCTATCCCCGAGCACAAAACACTCAGAACTGTGGGGAGGTGCTGCACCTGCCAGTTGCTGCCGTAACCAAGGAAACCAAATCCAAATGCCTGGAACAGAGTTTCTCCCCCAGTTCTGGGAAGCTCAGAAAATGAGGGGCTCAAACCAATGAGGAAATGCACAGATCACCAGTGGAAAAGCTCTCCTGTTACTTAAATCATTTATACAAACAGAGGAGTGAAGTTTGCAATAGAAACAACTTTCTCTGATTCTAAGATAAAACACACGGGAACAGTTATTTAACTTAGTTTGATGTGGTCTGCCCTTTGGGCGCACACGACACGTCCTGGCCTGTTGTTCACACACAGCCTCTGCGCTCCCCTTGGTCAAAGGCCCGCGCCCCTCGCGTCGGGCCGGCTGTTGAGGGGAAATGACCTAGGGTCCTTGCACCATCTTGTCCACGTTCCATGGGGCCGTGGGGTCTCTTGGGGGGGGAGTACCCCGGCAAGCAGAGATTGCTCTGATTCCTGCTTGTCCCATTCCCTGAGGACAGTGGATGTTCCATGACGGGTCATAGCCTCTGGGCCCCTCATCCACACACACAGCGGGCCCAGCGTGCACGTCCTCATCTGGGCTTTGCCAGCCGCCTGGATTCCCCAGACCAGCGGCCTACGGGTGCGCCAGTCCTACCACTTCCCAGCCTCAGGGATGACCCGACCTCTGAACCCAGTGGCTTCTCCTCCAGGTGCCTCCCAGAACTGTGCAGATGAGGGGGTGCAATGATGGGATGGCGCCAGGCGAGACACCCCACACCAAGGGGCTGCAGCTGGAGGTCACAGGTCGGGGGGACGGGCAGCATAAGAACCCCTGCCCCTCCAGCCCCGGAGTTGATAGTCGTGTTGATTGACATCATCAGCTTTCCTTTGTGTGTCTTCGGTCCCTCACGACCCCGTGCCCCCGACAGGACAAGCCCGCGGCTCTAATGGGCCTTCTTGACACCCTGGACCAGCATTTGGTCGGGTGACCCACAAGTTCGTGAAAGCGGAAAAGCATAGCAACAGCGTGTGTGTGTCACAGTGTGCTCACTGCAGGGAACACACGCCGTGGTCAGTTTGTTGGCATGTGTCAGGCTGAGGCCTTTGCCTGGGTGTGATCCGTGGCTTGGTGCTTCCATCCGGTTTTTGTTTGTTTATTTCCAAGCCTGGCTCTCCGCCGTAGTTGATGATCTCAAGTTTCTGGTTCACGAAGCAAAGCAGGAAGGCTCTGGCAGTTTACGACTTTCCCCGATTCCGATCTCTTCAGCTGTCTTGGCCACACCTAAATTCACAGCAGATTGTTTTTGTAGAAAGTCACTGTTACTGCATATTTCTGTAACATTCAGCTTGCTTCATAGAAATAGCAACTCTCTTCCTTTCCACACTTATATCTCATTGACTTATGTAATTTTGATCACATTATGCAGTAGCAACGACAGCACCAGCTATAGCCAGCACAGCCGGGCTGGGGGACGGACACGGCTCTTGGTAAACACACACACGCTCCAGGTACAGTGGTGCAGGGGGCGACCTCGGACAGGCCTCCTGTCTGGGCTTTGTCCAAATGCTTTACACAGACAGGCAAGAGTGCTGGTTAATAGCTCAACTCAATAAGCTAATTAGGTAAGGGCCAGCGATGGGAGAGTGCCAGGTTCCGGCACCTGTTGGGCACGGTGCCTTTAATCAGCAAAATAACCCAGCACTCAGCGGCCGCTTGACTTATTTTATTTTCAGAAGGTGCCGTTCACATCCCCCATTCGCGATGAGGGCATGAGGCTCGGTTTGCCAAAGTGACTTTAGTGAAAGGGACAGGCTAGGCCTGGAGCCAGGTGGTCAGGCCGCAGACTCACATGCTCACGTGTTCCTGCAGCTCCAGGAACAACATCCCACCACCAGACTGCCGAGGAGCGTTTGCCCCTCAGCCCCCTGCACCCCAGGCCAGGCCAGCACCTGACATCCAAGTCTTTGTATCACAGAATTCTTTTGAAATAATAATAAATTCTCAAACGTTTCATCAGTTTAATAATTTTCCCAATTACCTGGGAGTAGGTCCTTAAGTGAACTTAAGGCAACCGTATTTTCCTGGGAAGGGGAATAAGAGCCTTGGAAACTGAGTTGTGTGGGAATGGGCTGGCTGTGTCCTCCCTCTCCCTCGGCCCCTCCTATCCCCTGCAGGGGAAGGGTTGCTCATGGGACAGTGACCCTGGGGGGCTTCCTCGGGGGGGCTGTGCTGAGAGGGACCTGGAGACAGGTAGAGGTGAGCCCGGAGGGTATGGGCAGCTGCAAGCCCTCACTCACTGGCCTTCCCGGGAGAGGGGGTGGAGCCGGCCCGGGGAACTCCCTGGCGGCTGTTGCATAGGCTCTGTGTTTCCTGCTGTGACCTAACTGAGGCTCAGAAATACAGCCCCACTTCCCACTTGCTACGCTAGACGTCTGGAAGTCTGGCGGGAGCAAGGTCGACACTGCCTCCAGAGCACAGCAGGTGCAACTCAGAGTGATGGCGTTCACCGCCCCACTGGAGCACCTTGGCCTCCTTTGGAGACAGCTGAGGTGATTCTGCTGCCCTCGAAACCCTCCCACTTTCCTTCCAGGCAGGATGGGCAGGGGCCCATGGTGGCAGAGAGGCTGAGTCTGGCAGACATCCTGCAGGAGCAGCTGGGATCCCTAATTCCATGGAAACACGATGACACCTGTGTGTAATGATGACCTCAGGCCCCAGCTGCCCGGGGCCTCTGCCCAACCACTTACCTCTCAGGACCTGGCTCCTGGAAGGGCTCCCAGAGCTCCTTTGCAGCGCTGCTCCTTGTGGGTTAGAAAACACCCCAGGCAGAGGCTTTGGAGCCCATGCCCGTCCCTGGCTCTGTCCATCTCCACTGGCCACCCCTCCTTGTGGCTCCAGGAGAAGCTAAGAGGAGGGGAGGGGCCCAGAAGTGCAGCGTGTCTTGTCTTGACTATGTAGAGGCTGCGTGTGCCGCAGGAGTCAGGAGGGAGGCTGAGTGGGGTCAGCACGGGTCGGCAAGGTCAACCCCCCTTCTCGCCGAGCTCCTTCCAGAGGGCGGGGGAGGGGCACTGAGCAGTAGGCAGGTGGCCGCTTCCCAGCAGGCAGGGTGATGTCCGACCGTGGAGGGGTGGAAGGCCACGTGGTGTCCTCGTGTGTTGGGGCTGCTGTAACAGTGCCAGGAACTGGGAGCATATCAACAACAGTTCATGCACAGTCCTGGAGCTGGAAGTCCACGAGTCAGGTGCCAGCATGGTCGGGTTCTGGGGAGAGCTCTCTTCTGGTCTGGCCGCCGCCTTTTGTCCTCACACGGTGGAAGAGAGGAGGGGGCTCTGTCGGGTCCCGCACGTGAAGGGCACTGACCCCATTCACGAGGGCTCTACCCTCCTGGCTTCACCACCTTTCCAAAGGCCCCTCCTGGTGCCATCACCTGCAGGTTGGGTCTCAGCATAATAATTTGGGAGGGGCAGGCAGACGTTCAGAACGCAGCACCCGGCGCACAGGTGTCTGGGCGAGTGGGTGGTGGGAGGATGGATGGTGCACAGAGGATGGTGTTCTGAGCATTACGGGCCTGGCAGTGAAGCCTCCTGTGAGCCATGATGGGTCCGTGCCCCCAGGGAGGGCACCAGCTTCCCTGAGGAGGCAGTGCCCTTGCAAACACTTCCCAGCGGGGGGCCCACAGCACACAGCGTCCAGCCCCGTAGCTCGCTCTGGCCTCAGACCACCTGCCTGAGCGAAGGATGCCCCAGCCCTGGGTGGGAGCACGTGCCACCCCCACACCACTAAGACAGACCAAGTCCCCCAGCTGCCCCCTGTCCCCTGGGTGCCGCCGCACCTGCAGGGAGCCCCCGGGGCCTCCTGGAACCAGACGGAGACGTTTTCCTTTCCATACATTAAAGTTGAAAACCGCTGCCTCTTCTGTTGTCCCTGTTGAATAGTCTCTGTCAATTCCTATGCACTTGCCCGAGGAGAATGATTAGAGTGGGTTTTTTTCCTTCCACTTACGTGTCTTCATCCTCGTGAAACCACGAGACAGGGAGCTCATGACAACCGTGGGTGGTTTTTTTCCCCCTCTAAATCTAATTTGATTACCCAGATTTGGAGTGTTTTGCACTGGTGCGGTGGGTGCGCTAATCACAAAGGGAGACTTTCTATTCTTAAGGGCCGGTGGGGACAGCTCAGGCTGCTAATGAATCCCTCTCA
This sequence comes from Daubentonia madagascariensis, assembly GCA_023783475.1. NCBI lineage: Eukaryota > Metazoa > Chordata > Mammalia > Primates > Daubentoniidae > Daubentonia > Daubentonia madagascariensis. Next base: position 195,753 of record JAKFHU010000600.1, on the reverse strand, counting down.
TCAGAGAATCTTGAAAATTAATACATTCTATTGTAACTATTTAAAGAAAAAATAATTATCGAGACTGTTCTCACTAAATTATGCTGTCTAGAAGTTGTAGAAAGAAAATTCTGTCTAATTTTAAGATGTGATCTGAGTTTTGCAGATTTTTCTTTTCTTAAGTGATTAAAAGATCCAGCGTTGAGCAGCAGGGACCAGAGGACGCTGCCCTTCTCTTGTGCTCCTGGGTCCTTGAATTGCGTCAGCCACATGCACCCCGAGGCCCCGTCTTAGACCCTGCCCCCAAGTGCCGGGTCTTCAAGCTACTTGACCCCCCGGGCTGCTGTGGGGACAGTGGCCCTGCCTGGCTCCTGTGTGAGTTCATTCCTTAGTATTTGAGGCTGAAAGTAGAGTCTTGACTTCCCAATTTCTGGGAAGTGGTGTGTCCTGATTTAATAAAAAAAAAAAAAAAGAAAGAAAGAAATCTTTGTTGATGTGCTGCAGCTTAACCCCAAAGCACAGCATGAAATGGCCCATATGTGACTTTGGTGGGGGTTCTTCCAGCCTCCTACCCCTGCATCCCCAGAGGACCCAGCACTCTCAGGAGCTCTCAGCTGCAAACGTGCAAAACAGGGCAGGTTGGGAGGCTCAGTCTTCACACACGTGGAAACCCTTCCCCCACCTCCACGTGCCTTCTCCAGGGGTGGGTGTGGGACAGGTGGTGTTAGTGGACAGGTCACCTGGTGTGACCCCCTACCTGAGTCTGGTGCATCTTGGCCCCCTGGGAACCCCATCTCTGGGCCCCTGTCTGGAATACCTTCCACCAGCCCCCTCCCGTGTCTGCTGCTCCCCAGGGGCTGGGGGCTGGGAGGGGACCCACATTCCCCCAGGAAAGGGCCAGCCCATACCCTTGGACCCAGGCCAGGAATGCAGCCCCAGGTTCTGAGCTCCTGGAGAGGCCACAGAGATGTGCAAACATGTTCCCTCGGTGGTGACGGGAAACACTGCTCAGTCGTTCAGCTGTGTTGGGTGACCCTGTCTGAGTTGATGCCATTCACTTGCTCTTGATTTTGGAGCCCGGGTCACCCTTGCAGCCCCCAGAGGTGGACGGCCTGGCTTGGCCCCCACCTGCCCACCCCACTCCCCAGGAGCCCCCGTCCACTCACTCTGCTCCCTAGGGCGGCCCCACTGTGCTCCCACTGAGCTGAAGACCCTGCTCTGTGGCTTGGGCCAGCACAGGTGGGGGTGGCTCATGTCTCTGTCCTTCTTTTGCGCCTCCCTCTCTCTGTCTGGATAAACGTCCCTGAGCTTGCCTAGGGGCTTTCCTCAGCCGTGGGCTGGGTCCTCTCTGCCCCAGGCGCAGGTCCCTCTAGGAGGCGGAATGGGGCGAGGGAATGCCAAATGCCACCTTCACGTCGCCTGCCTTGCAGGGTCTTCCCTGGGGAGCTGGCATCTATCCCAAGGCAGCCTCCCAGCACCCGCAGAGGCCCCCAGGCCCTGCCCGCCACAGGACATCCCCCCTGCTCTGCCCGGCAGTCAGGGCTCCTTCATGGGACAGACCTTCACTGGACCAGGTGGGAACTGTGGACTGCAGCCCCACAGAGAACCTGCCTTGAGCAGGCTCTGCATTCCAGAAGGTAGTTCTGGTGCAGCACCCACAGCGAGAGCGGGTGGCATTGGGGCCTGGGGGTATGGCCCCAAGGCTAATGGACACTGATCCCACAGACCCTTGCCCACCTCCCCATGGTGACAGGAGGACTGTGGCTCTCCAGGACACACGCTGGCCGCTCAGCTGCACCAAAGCCTGTTTATCCAGTGCTCTGCCCCACCCCACGGCCTCTGGAGCCCCCTCCCTGCTTGAGGCAAGACCCTGAGGCATTTGCTGTGCTCCAGACTTACAGTGATGACCACCAGCACCCACCCTGTTAGCCCGAGGGCCTCTGTGTCTTCCTGCATGCCCCTTCTCCTGCCTGCAGTGTCCTCTTCCTCTTCTCTATGTGGCCAATTTATCCTTCAAATCTTGCCTCTTCCAGGAAGCCCTCCTGGTTGGCTAGGGGCCTCCTTTGAGCCCCCACCACCCCGTGGGTCCTGTGGCCTGCCCTGTCTGCAGTGTAGCATGTTTGGAGCTGACATGCTCAGAGCACTAGCCCATGCTCCTGGGGACAGACCTGTGTCCTCTCGAGCTGGGTGTGCCCCCAAGGCATGCAGTAAATACAGTTGGAATAAGTGACTGCGGCCCTCTCTGCCCAGGAGGTGGTGGGTTGACCCACCTTGGCTCAAGTCCTGATGGCTGAGTTGTGCCCACTCCCTCTGGCTTCCCTGAGGGGTTAATCCAGGTGCAGAGCTCCCTGACACTAAGGGAGAGTACGGATGCCTCCCAAAAAGGCTCCAGAGAGCCTGCCGGCAGCAACTGCCTGTGCGCGACCAGGCGTGCACCAGAAAGATGTCTGCGTCCCTTCCTGGCTCCCTGAGCTGTCAGTCTGGAGTAACTGAGGAGACCAAAGCGGTGCAGGAAGCAGAAAGCCAGTCCCTGCTGGGTGCAGAGCGGAGGCACCACACCCGAGGAGCCCCTGAGTCCTTGACCTGCCCAGCCCGGCGGCCAAGGCAGCCCAGGACCACCCGGCCAGGAGCGGCAGCTTGTCGGCTCTGGCTGGCTCAGTTGTGAGGTGTGGGGGCCACCTCTGAGCCCCTTCCCATGTTTGCCAAGTAGGGAGTGTCCTCCTGAGAGGACACTCCTCTGTTCTCCTGAGACCTGATTGGGGGGGGGGGGTGCTTTCCAAACTGCCAAGACCGCCACTGACACATATTTTATTTTTGGCATTTTTGGTGTTGTCCTCATCCTGGTCTTTGTTGAGGGGGGTGCACAACAAAACCAGCAGGGCCTGTCTCATGGGGAGGACAGGGATGCAGCCAGGACGCAGACACTGTGTCAGGCACTGCCACCACTGGTGCTGTGGGACCTCAGACCAGCAGAGGCAAGGCAGGGCAGGGAAGATTCTGGAAGGCCCTGCAGATGGTGAGGCACAAAGCCTGTCTGCATGTGGAGCAGGGCCGCGTGGCCTGTGCAGATGTAGCCCTGCAACAGAAGCAGCAAGGAGAGGGTGCAAGCAGGATGGCAGGCCTGGGTGACGGAGGGTGCCCCGGAGCGTGTGCTTCCTCAGGACCCAGGGCCATGGCCGCAACAGAGCCTGGCAGCGGGCCATGTCCTCCCAAACCTGGGGCCCTGGGGGTTTCCCACGTTGGGTGAGCGCAGGCCTGCAGTGATCCCAGAAGTCACTTCTCTGCTACTGGCCATCCTGTGGACACTCTCGGGCCTCTGGGGCTTTGTGGGTCCACTCAGGAAGAACGTCGGGCGTCCGGTTCTCTGTGTCAGCCACGCTAAGAACAGGCTCGAGGGGCGGCTGGTGCAGAGTCACGCAGGATGGGGAGGGGTTGCTCTCTCTACCTCTAGCAGTCTCGTCCTCCAGGGTGTGTTTGGTGGCACCCCTGTCCCCCACCAAAAGAACAAGAGCCACTTCGTGCAGCTTCTTCTGGAAGTCCCTCTCGTGGGATCCATCCCCCCTCGGGACTGAGCTGACACAGGGTGTCCTGGGGGGCAGAGTCCCCTTCCAAAGGGGCTGCCCCACCAGTTCCAAGGGTCAGGCCACCGTGTGCTTCCTTCCTGTGCCATGCAGAGAGGCCCTGGTCCACTCCTCCCTGGACCCTGGGCAGGGCAGTGCTCCAGGAGGAGGCAGCAGCGGTCCCTGCACAGACACTGAGACGTGAGGCTGTGGCCCACCCTGGGGACCTGCCCTTCCCCCTGCTGCGCCCAGCGGCCGAGCGCCTCCTCCAGCCTCAGGATGTCCGGGACGAGACCGTTGAAGTGCAGGGCAAGGCCCACAGCGTGGCCTGAGAGCAGGTGGGCACCGCGAGTGGGGGCAGCACGGACACAACACCCCCACCTCCCTCCCAGCAGGTGACTCAAGGCCAGCTGGGGCCACGCTCGTGGGAAAGACAAGAAGCGTGTTTGGGACCATTGGAGGCAATTTTATTCACCTAGTTTTTAAAAGAGGTCAGAGTCTGAAACTCTAGGTGAAGGTCAAGGAAATGAAATTAACCCTCTAGATTATGATGGAAATGTTGGGGCGGCACACCCCAAAAAACCAGAAACGGAAGGCACACCCCGTGCACTGCAGTGATTGGAAACTCAGCAGAACTCTGCAGCATTTAGAGTATTATTTATCATGTAGGTACACCTAGAAATCCTCGTGGTGGGTCTGCAGGTGGCCGTACCTGTGTCGTGCTCCCAGGAGGGTCGCCTGCAGGAGGGGCTGCGTGTCCCTGGGCACTGACCGCAGGCCCAGAGCCTGTCAGGGGCCTCTGGAGCCACCCTGGGGGATGGGATGCGTCTGGTCCTCACGTGACCCACCGTGGCGGGACCCTCGGCCCAGTCATTGTCATTACTGCCCTCGGTGCTCCCAGGACACCTGTGGGGTACGTGCGGTGTGGCAGGGAGGGGTGGGGACCGGCCACGGCTCCAGGCGCCCGCTGGGGGTTGTGGGGGCAGAGGGCAGTGCACCTCTGCCTCCTCACTCCTTCCTGCAAACAGCTCCCAGAACCCCTGCAAGTCGGTGCTTCCCGGTCACTGATGGCAGCGCCCGGGAAGAGTCAGCGTTTGTGGAGGATATTTATTCAGGCCCAAGGCCATCGGAACAGTGCCCTTTGACCCCTCAGCATGCTTGTCTTCCGGCAGCCGAGCAGGTCGTGATTAGAGCTGTGCCTCTGCGGGAAAATACGTCCACGTCCGCGTGGAGGGGCCGAGCTCCGGGGTCTAATCCGTTCTTGGAGCGTCTTGGCAGGACACATCAGAACCTTTGATCCCATAATTCTACTGCCAGAAATTTGCCCTAGGAAAATAATTGAAAAGAAGGGGAAAGCGGGTGTGTTCATAGCAGCGTTACTCTGGAAGTCACAAACGCCAAAAGGCCCCTCACGGGGGTGGCTCAGGGAATCAGGGGCCTGTGGGCTGTGTCAGGCCGCAGCCAATAGCAAGTAAACCTGAGTGAGCACAGGGCCAGGCAGGGGGGCGCGATGGGCCGTGGGTGGAAGAGGACGTTCGGGAGATTCTGAGACGGGACGACATGCAAGGGTCTGGAGAAGTGGCCGCTGGGCCGGGGCTCAGGGACCCTGCTCCAGGCCTTGGTCCCTGAGGGCCACTGCCCGCCCCCCAGCCTGCACTGCACCGGGCTTTGCCTCCTTCCAGGCCCCACCCACGGCCCAGCTCTGGGTCCGTCAGCCCAGCCGTGGCGCCTACCTCCCTCCTTACTGACGGCAGCCCCTCAGATGGACACACCTCTCACAAGTGGCCTGGCCAGCGTTTCCGCTGGGCGAGGACACCACAGGGTCCCCTGCCCCACTCCAGCCCTCAAGCCTCTGGGACAAGGGGAGCGAGGTGCTCAGTACAGCCGCACCCTCCCCCTGCCGAAGGGGCCTGCGTCCTAGCTGGCGGCGCATGCTCTGGGGCTGCTGGGATGGAGGGCCCCCAGCCCAGGCATCCCGCTGCGGTCCCCACTGTGGCTGCAGCTCCAGTCAGCTCTGCTGTCCCTCCTGGGAGCATCCCCATCCCCTCTGCAGACAGAGCCCCCGTCCGGCGCGTCTGCCTGTGCCCCTCGTGCTGAAGCAGGAGCGCCCCGCCTGGCCTAGTCTGTCTCCCCATGTCCGCCCCTCCCTCCCTGCCTGTGGAAGTGGGACCCTCAAAGCATCCCCTATGACGATCAGTTTCACAATTGCTGCTCTTAGTGCCTGTGTCGGAATGTCATGCCTGTGGATTCTTCCAGCACCTTGGACATTGCACATTTGCACTTGACTCCACCAGGTGAGAGTGTCTGTGTGTTGGGGTCTGTGTGTGTGTAATTTGCATGTATATGTGCACGTTAATGTTGATGTTCCTTTGCCCCTGCATGTGGATGTGGCTTGAATCCTCTGTCACCCGCCAGATCTGGGAGACTTTGGGGTCACTCTCTGGGTCCGACGTTGCAGGAGAGAGTCTCCTCCCCACCTCAGACGGACGGGGTTTGTTTCTGGCTACATCTGAGTGCGTGGCCAAAGATTTCTCCTGGAATCCCACTGGTTTTGTTCTGGGTGATTCATTTTTCCAAGCTGTTGAGTAAAGTAAGCAGATTCCTGTGTTAAGGGAAATGAAGAAACCGTTTATTCCGAAGGGAACGATGCAATTTGTGAGCGGCGCGGGCTCGGGTGTTGGGTTGAGCGATGTAGTCTCTGGGGTTCCGGGGAGATTAGCGCCGTTTGGCCCCGTCTGCCTGTCCATCTGGAGGCGTCAGCGCGTTGGTCGCTGCAGGCCCTGCCCGTGGACATGCGCCGTGGGCAGCAGTGCACTCTCCTCACACCGTCCCTCTCGTCCTCTTCCTGGGCTCTGGGGGTGTGTGCGGGCGCCTGGCCAGGGCGGCAGGGAAGCCTCTGGAGCTGCCACCTCTTTCGGAGAGGTTGGCTGAAGCTTTCTGGTGCCAGAAACGAAGAGGAGCCGTTCAGCCTCCCAGTCTCCTGGCAAGGGGAGTCGTGTAGCTGGCTGCAAGTTTTTCACGTCGCACGTTGCTCAGGTCCCAGAATAGTGCTTTCAGACCCCACTGAGGGCCACACGGGGCCACAGCGCCTGGCTCAGCCGCTCACAGACAGGACTCGCTCAGCACCTCAGTGCTCAAGGCTACCTGCGTGGCTCCCGTGGCTCTGCTGAGCTGATGAACTGGGGTCCACTCAGACCCTCACCCCCACCTGCCCAGGATCCCGATCAGTGGATTGCAAGGAATGTGAACTCAGTGGTGCACAGCCCAGCCTGGGGCTTGATGACCGGTGCCATGAGGGAGGTGGGGCAGGCTGCCCCCCGCACCCCCACGCCGAGCGTGTGGTGGGGAAGGAGATGCGCCCAGGCCCACAGTGCTACAGACACTCTGCTTGGTGTGGCAGGTGCCTTCCTGTCCTCCCTCCCTCCCTCCCTCAGGAACCATACGGAGCCCCTGTGTGGTCCAGGGACAGGACGTGACGCTCTGGGGGCTCGGATGCCAGCACCTCCCCATTAGCCTGGGCCTGCAGGGGAGCCCAGAGTGCATGGGGTGGCAGCATGGGGCCCCCATTGGAGGATGGAGCTCCCACACTGCAGAGAGAGGTCCCAGAGGAGGAGAGTCCCTCAGGTGCTATAGGAGTCCAGGCAGCTGATGCCGGGGCCGGACACCCCTTCACCTCAGAGTCACCGTCATACCACCATCATCACCCTCACTGCCTTCAAAGTCTCCCGGCCAGGAAGTGAGGGTGGGGTGGGTTTGCGCCTGGCCTCCACCTCTGAGCCCAGGCCCTCTGCGACACGGGCTGCAGGCTGTGTGTGCGCAGGGGTGGCCTGTGCAGCCCCGGCTTCCTGCCCGCCAGCGCGGCTGAGGAAAGGCCCTGGGGTAGGAGCCAGGAGCCCCGTCTTAGCGAGACCTAGAGCTTCACCTCACCTTCTTTTTGCTAAAATCCCAGCTTTGCTCTTTTCCAAATGCCACCCTTCCCATGCAGGGAAGGGGCCGGGCTGCCTCCCTGAATGAGCGCTGTGGGCAGTTGACGAGGTCTTAACTGCGAATTGCCTGAAATTAACAAGGGCGCCAGTGTCTCCGTTTCCTCCCCTTCTCCTCATTGGGCCTCACTTTACCTGTTATTCCAGATGGCACAATTTCTAGGGAAGACGGTGGTGAGAAGCCACAATGCTAAGCCTAGCCCTTGCGCAGGGCAGACCTGGTTCTCTGAGGCCCTAAAGCTTACACAGTCAGTCCTGGCTGGCAGCACGTCCCGCATAACATGGTCAGGAGAACCTCCGAGCCGTGGTCCTGGCTGAGAAAGCCTGTGGGAGCCCTGGAGGGGCTGCCCCACCCCTGAGGCTGAGCCAGCTTGGGCCTGCAGCGGCTGGAAACAAATAGTCACTGGCTCTGCACTCCCCATGCCTGTGTCCTCATGGAGCTGGCCCTGGCTCGAGGGTCAGCCTAGTCCTGACCAGCCTCGGATCCCTCCTGTGCAAGGTGCGTAGGAGACACTGGACCGGTCGTCCAGACCTGAGTGCTGTCTCTCCCTGCGGGGGCTCTGTCACAGAGCCCGAGGAGTGGGGTGCGGGACTCAGGAAGTGCTACCAAGGGTCAAACCCTGTGTACCCCTGTGCTGGCTGGCTAGACCATTTTGAGAAAGTCCCTCACTTCTGTAGCCTTCTGCTTGGCCATCAGGAACAGGCCAACGATACCTGTGCCCACTTCGTGGGGTCGTGGTGAGGGTCCTGTGGACTGACATGCACACACAGAACAGGTGCTCCGGAAATGATAGCGGTTAAAAACAGCATAGTCTTATGGGCTTTCTGAAGAAAGATGCTGTTGTCTGAAGCCTTGTTGCCATTCCTGAGCCAACTCCCATGGCTGTTCTGAGGATTCCTGAGAAATTACAAGTGTAAAGCGTCATTAGCTTTTTGGAGCGTAAGTGAACTCAACAAACAGGCCAGTGTTCCAGTTATTATTAGAGCTCAGCGAATTCAGCACCTGAATCTCTCCAATCTGAGACTCGGCCTTACTCCAGGGCTAGTCTGCAGTGGGGGACCCAGGCAGCTGGGCAGCAGGGCATCTCCTGGCGGACTGAGCACACCTACCTTTGTAGAACAAGCCTATCCTCCTGGACTCCAAGGCCTCGTGCTGAAAGTCTCCACCTGGAAAACGTTGAGGGTCCCCTTTGAGGACGCTTTGCTGCAAGCAAAGTGACTGGGCTGCTCTCTGAAATTGGGTGTCTGTGCACGGGGAGCCCACCCTGTGTGTGAGCCGGCCTTGTGTGAGCTTGGGGGTCTCAATGACCTCAGCATGAGCTCCGGGTCAGAGAGCGAGGTTCCATCCCAGCTGCAAAGCAGCTCGTGGGAAGGAGAGCGCGTTGAGGGGCTGCCTGCATGCTCAGGAGCCTGAACACTTGTCCTTTCAAGGGAGGGGCCTGCTGGCTGGTTGGGGTAGGCTTGGATGGGGAGGAAGGCCTGGGCCAGGCACAGTGGAGGGGGAGTGGCCAGGCTTAGCCAGACGTCTTGGGGACTGGAGGCTCCAGGAAAGGAGGCATGGATGCCCATGTTCTCAGGGATGGACTTTAGGGCCATGGAGATGAGTTGGGCTTTGACCTGGTGGCCCTGGGGAGCCACTGGGGACTCCTGAGCAAGTGACCAAGCTGTTCAAAGTTGGGCTTTGTGATGGTTGGGAACTCATAGCTGGTCCCTTTGTGTGTCCCATAATTTCTCAGTATGTGCCAGGTGCCCTGCAGGTGTTTGCCCAGCCCCCTCCACCTGCATCTGTCCAGGACCGGAGCCCACCTCGCATGTGCCCATGGGGGGCTGTGGGTCTGCTCCCCCGTGCTTGGCCGCCTCATGGCCTTGCCCTGGGTCCCAGCATTCGGCGTGCAGCCCCTGCACCATGAGCTCTTTTCTTGCAAGCTCCCAATTCACCCGCTCGCAGAGGCACAGCATTGGCCAGGCGGAGGACGAAGCTGGGTGACCTGGGACATGACCATCTCATCCCACCCTGTTCCGGGCCCAGGCTCTGAGGCTCCTGTCCTTGCTGCAGGGACACACGAGGTCAGGGCAGCAACATCGGGATTGGCACCTGGTGGTGGCACTGAGGAAGTGTAAGGCCAAGGTGCCCTCTGAGTGGGTCCATTTGGAGAAAGAGGATGGGCAGAGGGGCTGGGGCAGCAGGGTTAAGACTGGAGCCAGGTCCCCTGCCTCATGGTCCCACTCACCCGCCACCGTGGGCCTCTCCTGGAAAGTGACCTTGAGACCCTCATGTGGGCTTTGGGTCAGCTCACCTACCAGCCCAAGTGCACTGGAGCAGGTGGGAAGGCCTGTCTGGTGGAGAAACAGTGGGCCTCAGGGGAACACAGGTGAGCTGAAGGGCAAAGAGAGCAGGCTGGCACACCACAGGCCACAGAGGACACAGGGGATGCAGGTCCTACAGCTCAGCTCAGCACGGACAGAAGGTGCCAGGTACACCCCCTGTGTCAGCCCCTCCCATCAGGAGCCCCTAACCTGGGCCTACCTGCTGCAGATGCACAAGCATCTGTGTTTGAGGAGGTTAAACAGAATCCTGTCCTGACGAGAAAACCGGGTGTGGGTTGTAAGCCACAGCCACGAGAGCCCTAGCTCTCCTGTTCCCAGGTCAGAGAAGAGACCTGGGGCAAAGGAGCATTCCTGAAGGGATGGGGCAATGTGATGGAGCAGAAGCCTCTGCTTTGGGCACAGGGAGGGAGGGACCAGGCTGGAATTCACTACTAAGGATCTGAGAAGAATGGTGCCTGGGCTGGAAAGAGAGGAGGCCACCAGGTTGACATTAGAGCTTGACTCTTTACCCCTCCTGGGCCCTCAGCATGCTGTTTTCTGAAACAAGTTTACCACTCAGAGCCCATGCCTGGTAAGGCTATGGGGGTGAAGGGGCCCATGTGCCTGGCAAGAGGTCAGTCCAGGGAGCTGCTGCTGCTGTTCTCAGGTGATGGTGATGATGGTGATGGTGATGGTGGTGATGGTGATGATGGTGATGATGATAATGGTGATGGTGGTGAGGATGATGATGGTGATGATAATTGTGATGGTGATGGTGAGGATGATGGTGGCAACGGTGATGGGTGATGGTGAGAGTGATGGTGGTGATGGTGATGATGATGATGGTGATGATGGTGATGGTGAGGATGATGATGGTGATGGTGATGGTGAGGATGGTGATGATGATAGTTATGATGGTGATGGTGGTGATGGTCCAGCAGGGGAGCTGTCACTACCACTGACTGGGCTCAAGGGACAGTGGGGAACAGAGACATGTCTTGATTCTACTGCACACCTCGTGCCATTGCAGATGCCTGTGTCCAGATTTCTGTGTCTTGGGGCTGTGCCTCCCAGAGGAGCTATCCCAAGAAATCCACGCACCCCTTGGCTGAGGACAGGGATGTGGGGCCTCCCTGAAATCTTTCCTGGCCCCAAGGAAGGTGCCTCTTGGGCTCCCAGCTGGGCTCTGCAGGCCCTGTGCATGGCGAGGGCTTTTTCCCCACCATGGGGAGGCCTCTCCAGCCCAGCCCTGCAACAAGCCCAGACAACAGCTGTGCTTCTTGCTCCACTGACCAGCTCGATGCCGCCTGTTGACAGGCAAGCCCTGGAGCACTGTTCCTCAGACTTAAATAATGTGAAAACTACTTTTAAGGGAAATAGCCTTCCCTGCACCCTGGTACTGACCTACATTGTTTTATTATAATGTTGCAGGGATATGAACAAACACAAAGATGGGAGCCCCCACTGCACTATAAACTGAAACCCATTTACAAATTAAACACAAACAAAACTGTAAAACCAATAAACTTTAAATTTGCAGCATTAATTTTACAGGGCACATGTTTCCCAGCGACACAGCACTGGTGGTGGGCTCCAGGGTAGGAAGACGACCTACCTGCTGGTTTGCTGGATGTTTAAATTTCTTCTGCGTTCAATTCAATGAGGCCTGCTCACACATACTTAAGGACGTGTTGCGTGAAATCCTGTTAATAATTGTGTGGCTTTGTTTGTTGTAATCACACCTTATATTTAACCCAGAGCCATCCCGGAAGGCACTTTTAATAGCAGGTTCCTGAGAGCTTGCCTAAGCTGTCTCATTCGGGTGAAGACAAGCTTCGCCTTGCAGCGTGATTAAGCGCTGCTTTAAATAGGAATAATCCAATTATTGCAGGGACCGGGAACAGAGAAAATTTTCATTGCATATTTACTGCTGCACTTACTGCTAATGAACTGCTGTGGGACGGGGAGCGGGAAGGCAGAGAGCACTCAGTGTGGTCCTGTGTGTGGTAACCGTGGTCCTGGTGGTCGGCCTGTGCGTCGGAGTGACCCATCCAGGCCCCACCTCTTCCTGCTGTTGGAACTCATGTGGGATACCAGGGCGGATGGGCCTTTGCTTGATGTGAGCACATGCATGAACACGCACATGGGCACACACACACACAGCCTCACCTCACATGCAGAGGCCAGCTCACAGCATTTGGAGGTGAATCCAGATCACAAAGAACATACCTGCTTTTATCCTGCTTTTAGATCAGCAGTGAAGAAGTGCACACTCTTACACAAAGGCAGGGCAAGAGAGTTCTTAGGCTTCTGAGTGCCACCTAAGGAGGCGGTGGCCCGGGGCCGGCCCCAGCAGCCACTGGCAGGTCCCCAATGCTGGAGAAGACCTGGAAATAAACACATGTCTCACCACGTCTCATAGTCCAGATGTGATCAGGGACACCCAGGGTGAAGGCTAAGTGTTCTCCAAGCTTCCACGAGTGTCTGAAGTCTGAGAAAAGATGGGTGCAGGGGCCCCTGCATGCTGGGCTGAGGCTTCCCTACTGGGGGGTACTGGGGGGCTGTGGGGGAGCCAGAGAGCAGGATTCCCTTCCCTTCACCCTTCCCAAGTGTGCATGGCTGGGCTGGGTCGGAGAGCCTATGGGGCCCCATCAGAGGTTCAGGATTGTCCAAAGCCCTAGTTCAGTGTAGACAGATCAGTACCCACATGCCCTCCTCAGATGTGGCTCACTGGTGCCCTTCTGCAGCCACATCCTGAGCACCTGCTCCCACTGGGCCTGGGGACAGGCACTGGGGATGTAGTGATGCATGAGACCCCATACCCCTGGTGACCAGGGTCATCCCACATGGACAGGCTGTGACAGCTGTGCACCCAGAGTCCGGGCTTCAGCCACGATGCTCACGCCCCTCAGGACGCTTCCTCGGCCCCTGGGGAGGCCCCTCTCTGGCCCTGAGAGCTGCTGCGATGTCAGGGCCAGAGGAGGGGCCTTCTCACCCACGCCTGGGTGAAATGGGGTGTGAGGTGTGGGCTTGAAAGGCCCCTTTGTCCCCAGGATGTAGTGGCCTGGCTCTGCGCCTCTGCCTGCCTCCAGCAGGAAGTGGGGCTGGGTGAGTGAATTCCCGCAGGCAAACAAAAGGCGTTGTGTGTGCAGCATTGGCCACCAGTGCCCCCGGGAAGATTGGCACCCAAACACACCCAGGCCCAGGGCCCGGGGTGGGGCCAGTGACTGTCTGCCACTCATTCTGCAGATGCTGCATGCCAGGCAAGCCCAAAAAGTGTGCACATGTGTGTACATGTCTGTGCGTAGGAATGTGCACATGGGTGCATGTGTGAGTGTGCTACACCTGCATGTGTGTGAGCATGCATTTTATATGTGCACTCATGTGTTTGGGCATGTGTGTGTGTGCATCTGCATGCCTCTGTGGGGGGGCAGTGTGTGTGTGTGTGTGGGGCCAGGTACCATGGCTATGACATGGGCAGGACTTGTGCCTCCTCCCCCGAGCTGAAGCCATCAGGACCCCGGGGCCCTCATTCCTTCCTCTCTCTTTCTGACCCTTATTAACACCACACATGTTGTCACCTGAGTTTTTCAGAGGGCCAGAAGGGTCCTGTCCAGGGCAGGGGGACAGTGACTGTGCCTGGTGAGGGAGCACATGCCCGCCATGAGATAAACAGGCCTGTGCCCAGGCCTTTGGGTTGCTGGAGTCTGGTGGGTCTCCCAGTGTCTGTCAGGTCCTCAGCCCCACAGTCCGAGTGGCCTCCCCGGCTTCCTACCTGGCCTCGCTGAGAGGCTCAAGGGACCCATGTTTTTGGGCGCTGGTCGGCTAAGCCCTGTGCCCGTGCGCCGTGTCCTCTGCCCCCAGCGTCTTTGCTTACCAGGACATCCCAGCCTAGAGGGTGAGTGTCATCACTGGGATTTGAGCATGGGCTGTCTCCCTTCCTGCCTCTCACAGCCTTCCCTGTAGCCAGGCCAGGACCCGCCCTGTAAGGGTCCTGCAGGCCCCTCCCTAAGTCACAGGGAGCCCAGGGCCCCTCCCCGTGTTGCAGGGAGCCCCGGGGCTCCACTCTGTGTTGCGGGGAGCTGCACCTCGCCTTGCTGCCTCTGAACTTCATTGCCCTTTTGCAGTTAAAGGGCTTACCTCACCTGAGACGGCCAAGTCCCTGCTTTGGGCTCACAGGGCAGGAGGCGACTGGTGTTGGGGACCCAGGAGGTTTCCGAGGCCCCATCAGGCTCAGGATGAGAGCCAGAGGCACACTGTGCTGGAACCTTCTCTGGGGAGGCTCAGCGGGAGCAGATGGGAGCACAAACTGGGATTTCTGTTGAGGCTCGCTGGTGCCTCTTCCTCTCCTGTGCCTGGATGTTGACGCCAGGGATACTCCAGCACACACACACACACACACACACACATACACACGCACATGCATGAGCACGCATACACACACATGCATACACACATGCACATGTATACACACATGCATACACACATGTATGTGCATGCATACACACGCACATGCACGCACACACATACACGCACATGCTTGCACACACATACACACAGCTCTTTCTGTAATTTGTCCAGTTCTTTTCTCAGGCGTTGCAAATAGAATTTCTGGCACTGGGGCACGAGTGTGTTTAATCCTGCAACTTCTTTGTGGGTTTATGGTTTGTATTTGTTGGTATCTGGGAAGGTATTTACTGTCACCCAAAATGACGCATCAGGGATGGGAAGCACAGCTGCTGGGGAGTTTCTGCAGGATTAACAGGCAAGGAAAAGGGGCTCAAGGCACATACCTGACAAGCACCAGCCAGAGCCTTGGCAGTGCCTGTCCCGTGGTGGGCACTTGAGAGGCTGGGGTGGCCTTGTTCACCTTGGAGATGCCCCAGGAGCCGGGAGGTCCCCTCTCCCCAGCTCTGCCGTGAGCAGAAGTGAGCGCAGTTCCACCCTTGAGGGGGAACTGCTCATTCTGTTGGAGTATGTTCCACACCTGACTTTCCATTTGAACGGGGTGCATTTCCAAGTCTCATGCTCTCCTTGGCTGTGTTGGGCAGCTCCGGCTGCCGTAGCAAAATAACACAGGCTGAGCAGCTTACACAACAGACATTTTCCTCACGCTTCTGAGGCTGGAAGTCCAAGAGCAAGGCGCTGGCAGGTTTGGTTCCTGGCCTGTAGGCAGCAGCCTTCTCACTGCATCCCCAGGTGGCCTTTCCTCTGTGTGCGTGCAGAGAGGGCCAGGACGCTAATCCTCTCAGACCACGGCCCCTGCCTCGTGACCTCTCTTAACCTTTATCACCTCCTAAAGGCCCATCTCCCGGTACAGAGGGTTGGGGCTTCAACATGTGGATGTGAGGCCCCGGTTCAGTCCTGCCTGGGAAGGCATCAGTCTCAGGAGCGCCCAGCTGGTGGACTGACCCACTGCCTGGCTGTGGTGGGAAGACGCCGGCACGGGGCCGGGTGGGCAGGGTCCTGTGCAGGGCACGACAGGCATGACAAACGGGTCCCAGGGCCTGTCTACACCCTGCTCTGTGCTGGTCTCAGGCGGCTGCTCCTGGTTTGCCTAAGCTGGCCGTGACGGCCAGTCCTCCGGCTGGGATGCTGCCCCTTAGCTCTTTTCCAGACTGCACCCCACCTCCCACATCCCCAGATCTGCCCCCTGGGGCGATCCCAGGGCCTATGCCTTTGGTGGGGGGTGTGCCCCCTCGCCGTACCCATCCTCTGTGCCCACTGCCCCCCCAGGGACAGTCCCTGCCTGCAGGCCAGCGGCATCCCTGGCTGCTCCCATGCCAAATGGAAATTATTGAGAATGTGGAGGCCTGGGAGCCACGGAGTGTCACCCAAGCAGTGGCCCTTCTGCACGTGAGGCACGTGCCACTGCCCGAGTGCAGGAGGACGCCGTGTGGGAACACGCGTGCACACTCACAGACGTTTGCACGACTCTATTTAGCAGGCATTCCTCCCCACCAGGAGGGATCTCAGAGGAGATTTTAGGAAACACGTACCCTGGGGAAGCAGAATTCTAGTTTATGCAAATTGGGAGTCCTGTGATTTATTTTTAAAGAAAAGAAAAAGGAAAAAAAAAGAGGTGGAAGAGGCCGGGCACAGTGGCACCTGCAGCCTAGTGCCTGGGGAGGCCGAGGCGGGAGGACGCCTGAGGCTGGGCGCTGGAGGCTGCGGTGAGCCCTGGTGACGCCCTGCACAGCCCGGGCGGCAGAGCGAGACCCCGTCGCAAAAGAAAACAAAGAGAACACGAAGGGAGCGATGGGAGAGGAGGGCTGGGGCCGCAGCTGTGCCCAGCGTGGTGGCAGAGACCCCACAGCCTGGGCTGGCACATGGGGCTTTCTGCTCCCCGGGGACAGGGACCCGTCACCCTAGGACGGAGGATCAGGCAAGGGGAAGGGGAAGGTCCTTGATATGTGAATCAGCAGCCGCCAGGCAAGCGAGTTCCGAGCCTGGCCTGGCACAGCGAGGACAGCGGCAGCACCGTGATGGTGCAGACCGGCAGCGCGAGCCCCGCGCGGCCCTCCTGGTACTGGTGTGAAGCCAGGCGCGTGTGGTTGGTCACCTTTGCCTTCGCCGCCAGCTGGGCTGTTCTTGCCAGGCGACGGTCCGGCCAGTGCATGGAGACGTCATCTGTCCTTTGAGGGCCTTGGACCAGAACTTTTAAACTTTTTTCTTGTAAGATCCAAAGTTTTCCCTGACCTCTAACCAGGGGGTTAAAGTTTGGGTTAGAATCTGTGTATACAAGAGTGCATAACTTAACTGTGAGTGAAAAGTATGCCTGTGGTTGGCATCCGCTCCGAATGCCCAAGCTTTTCAACTGCTTTAGGATCCTTGTTTGTAGATCCCGTTTTTATATAAGTGCGGCCAAAGTATAATAATTGTATGTGCATTAAAAAGGAAGTAATATTTTTTCCTAATTTGGGAAATGACTAATAGTTCTTCTGCGGTCCCTGTGATGAAGGTTGTGTTAATACAGCCAGTGTTCACTCCGTGGTGAAGTCTTGTCTTCTAGGGGTTTCTGCTAGAGGGTAACCTCCAGTCTGCCTCACCCAATAGCCACACAATGGGGTGGGTTCCAGGGAAGAGAGAAAATGCAGTTGTCTTCTGTGCAGAAGAAGTTGGCTTGGGCTTCAGAGACCTTGTGCTAACAGGGAGTCCACTGCCATCCCCCCGGCCTCCCCGGCGGCCCCTGCCCTCTACCCCGTCCAGTGGTCGTAGGACTCGGGTCCTTTAGCCCTAGAGCCATGGTGTGGCCAGCTCTGGAACAGCCTCAGGGGTCACCCAGCACTTGGCATTTGCAGATGAAACAGAGGGTGGGTGTGTTGCTATAACGTCTGCCAGTCGGCCACCTGCTAGGGCATGGACAACCCACCCCCTGCCAGGCCTCACTCCTGGCACTGACCCTGGGCTCCCTGGGTTCCCGTCCTGTGGATGGGCCACTCTCAGTGCAACTGAGGGGTGTCCTGACCAGCAGTCCCTCCTCCTGCCTTTTCCCCCAGTGGGTTCCAGACAAAGGAGAGAGTGATGCTGTCCCTCCTCCAGGAAGGGCTGTGGCTCTGCTCTGTGGAAATGTGTCCAGCACCCTCGGTCACTACTTACTGGTCCATGACTGGCCGACGGCAGAGCCCATCTCAGGGAGTGAGCATGAAGCCAGGAGACCCGGGAGGAGGTGCAGCGGCCTCTCTGTGTGGCAGTCCCAGGCGCAGCCACACTGGCGCTGCCTCTGGGCCTTTTCCACCCAGCACTAGGTCTCAGGCCCCCTTGGTGACAACCCCAAGGCCCAGGCGAGCAGCATACTGACCAGCCCTCTCTCCTCTGTCCCGCAGCGAGAATTATCAAGACAAAGCAGTGGTGTGACATGCTTCCGTGTCTGGAGGGGGAAGGCTGTGACTTGTTAATCAACCGGTCAGGCTGGACGTGCACGCAGCCCGGCGGGAGGATAAAGACGACCACGGTACGTGCCCTTAGCTTTTTCCTGTGGGCGTGCTGGGGGGAGCAGCCCCCACCGACACCGGAGCACAGGGGTGCAGT
This sequence comes from Daubentonia madagascariensis, assembly GCA_023783475.1. NCBI lineage: Eukaryota > Metazoa > Chordata > Mammalia > Primates > Daubentoniidae > Daubentonia > Daubentonia madagascariensis. Next base: position 177,893 of record JAKFHU010000600.1, on the reverse strand, counting down.
GGACGCCCCCTGGCCGGGAGGGACGGGCAGCCGCTGGTTGCTCTGGCCCCATGCAGAGAGGCCCCCAGCCTGTCTTTCCTCCCACCTCACCCCCGGGCTGACTCCCAACAGCCAGTCCCCCGTTAGGTGGTCAGTGCCTGCGTGCAGGGTCAGGAGCGGGACACAGAGCCACCGCAAGGCTGGTCAGCCGGGTGTCAGATCAGCACTCAGGTGCAAAGCCGTCCTGTTTCTGGGGCAGATGTGCCCGTAAGTCCAGGCTGCAGGAAACATGGAGCACCCCTGAAGAGGAGCTTCAGATAACCCCCAGGGAAAGGGAACTTCTGCAGCAACAGGCCTGGGCAGGGAGGGTATTGTCCAGTTGCACCCTTCCTGCCCCCAGACCTGGCACAGTGGCCACTTACACCAGAGACCCGAGAGCCCCTGAGGACATGCCAGCCCCTGCCTGTCCCTCTGAGCGAACTCCCTCCTGCCCCCGCAGCCTGAGTGGGGACCCCGACGTCTGCTTCAGCAGTTTGTTCCAGAGGCCAGTTCAGTGCAGCTGCTCCACAGAGAACCACGCATCGCCTGGTCCAGCTGGCAGATCGGGTTTGAGCTCAGTTGAGGCCTCTCAGCAGCATCGTCTGAGAGCTGTGGGGTCCCCGCTGCAGCTGGGAGACCTTCCCTCAGTGAGGCGGGAGGGGCAGAGCTCCAGGCCCCCGCAGGTTCCCAGAGGCCTCTTGTGTTGGTGGAAGTTCGGGTAGACTCAGCAGACTCAGCCTCGACTGCAGCCTGGGGCCGTGGCTGTGCGGGAGTCGTTCCGAGAGCGCCTGGGCTTGTTTGTTACATCAGCGTGTTGGTTTATCGTGTTTGTGCTCCTGGAAGTGTTCAGGGACCTGCAGGCTGACGGGGTCCCGGGGGCTGCTGGGGTGTGGCTGCAGCCTTGGAGTAGGGTCTACGAGGAGGTCGATCTTTCTAGGGTTTCTTCATCTTAGTGCTTTCCGGAAGGCAGACACCTGCTGACAAGCAGCACAGGGGATGGCCGCGGCCCCCTCCCCGGAACAGTGTGGCGATGGCCGGTGTTGGGTGTGCGGGGGTGGGGTGGGGAGGGCAGTCGCGCATGCGGAGAGGGGCCAAGACGGAGAGACAGAGGGCTCTCCTGTGTGCGTCAGCCCAGGCCCCTGAACGGACACCTAGGGGAGGTGAGGCTTAGACGGGCAGCCCCGGACCCACCGGGCCCCTGTGGCATCCTGTGTTTACCGGCCAGGGAAAGCCGCCAGGGTGAGCCTGAGAGGTGATGGGTATAAGGAGAGCCTAGGGCCACCTCTGGGACCTAGAAAGACACAGGCCTGCAGATTAAGAACCTTGTCCTTGTCCCCACTGGGTCCTGGAGGGACCCTGGACGTGTTTCTGTCCCTCTCAGGCACGGCTTCCACAGTTGTAACCCTGATCAAGGTGGCGGAGCAGCCGGGGTGTGGCTGCGGCGGTCAGGCCTCCGGCACAAGTGTGTGGCAGGGGTGAGTCGGGGCAGCTCTCGCCACCTTGTCTCCTGCCCCCACCTCCCTGGGCACTCTGAGAGAGCCAGATGACCATCTGTAGCTGCAAAGGGCAGTGGCTAAGGACAGGGGTGTCCCCGCCCCCTAGGGTCTGTCGCCGAGGTGCTCCAAGGTGCCCAATACGTCCCCGAGTCTAAATCCACACAAATGGCACAGTGGGTTTCTTTGGCCCATGGACGCTGGCCAGGGGCAGCCTTTCCCGTTCCCTCACGGAAGCCAGTATCTGAGTGAGTGGCCACCCCAGCCCTGGATTTGCAGGAGAGGGTGTCTGAGTGCCGCCCTGGGTCTGTGCTGTCAACGACCTGCCACCTCTTAACTGACACCTGGCACATCCCTCCCTTTCCTGAGTCAGCTCTGACAGGGGCCCAGGCCTCGTCCACACTCCTTCGGGAACTAACTTTCATAAACCTCCCTGAGTTTATTGCTAAATTCTCTGGGTGGGAGGTCGGGGGTCTGAAGACCCCACAAGGGAGAACACAGCGGGTAGAAGGTGTCATCGCTGCTGAGCCAGGGCCGGGCCCACCACCGGCCGCACACAGTGCTCCGGCCCTGCCCCTCTAAGCAGGGGAGGCAATTGGTGGGGATGCGATTTGGTCCTTACTTGGAGGCTGCTCGCATCACCAAATCTTGGTTTTTAATAATTTACTGGGGTGAAATTCATTTAACATAAAATTCTCCATTTCAAAATGAACAGTTCAGTGGCATTTGGTACTTCCACAGCGTTGTGCAGCCACCACCTCTGTCCAGTTTCATGACTTTCCCTCCCCCAGCATGAGCTCATCCAGGGTTTCTCAGCCAGCAGATCCGAGGGACGCTTCTTGCTGCGCGTCCCCACTGTCCCTACACGGGCTCACTGCGGCCGATTCACTGGACCCCTCTGGCAGCACTAAGTGTAGTCATCGATAAAGCCGCCACCGTCAGGACCCACATTGATGAGGAAGTGGCCCTGCCCCGCCGTGCCAGGCCTCCTGGAAAGGGCTTCATAGTATTTTAATTTCTTTACTGTTACCTGGACTCTGGCGAGGACCCGCCTCCCCCGCCCCCGCACGCACCCCCCATGACACCTGACTCCTCCTTTCATCTCCCCCTCAAAATCCTTCAGAACCTTAGTCTCCTACTGTCGAATCGAGGACCCCTTTACGTTCCCCAGGACCAGGTGAGGGCCACCCGACCGGCCTCCCTGCCTCCAGGCCTGCCTGGCTGGCACGGCCTCCCCACATGGCACAGACAGGGCCAGAGACAGAGGACCCGTGTGACCTCTCGTCAGCCCTGTCCAAGCCCAGCAGGGCCTGCTGCGGGAGGTGGTGAGCTCCGGCCCTGCAGTACCGCGCACCAGGGATGCTGGGCGGGTGCAAACCTCCTCAGCATTTGGGATCGTAGCTGCGCTTGTCCCGTGCTTCGTGTGTGCAAAGAACCTGGCGGGGCCACTGCAGACTCTCATGCCCTTTGGCCCCCAGGCCCGGGGGCTCCGTACAGTCTCGGTTTTGCAAAAAGTCCTGAAAACTGCCGCTGGGCCAGGTGGGGGGGCCGCTGACAGCCAGGTGATCAGAAGGCCAAGGAGGCTGGAATCTGCCTGTTCTGTGCAGCTTGAAAGCTGGCCTGGCTCTGTGCGCGGCCCCACGTGTCTTTCAGCTCAGAAGACGGAGATTCTCTGATGCGCCCATTACTAGGATGCTTTTCAGGGACCCCCAAGCCTCCGCCCACCCTGCAGCACACCTGTTGCAGGAACCAGGGCCACGGGCAGGTGCCAGTCGGGGCAGAGGACGGTTGGCTGCCCCCCTTCACTCCCCAAAAGAGGCGTCTCCCATCCTCGGAGGGCCACAGCCCGCCTTTCCTTGGGGCCTCTTTCCTACGCCTGGCCCGTGTACCACGTGACCACTGCTAGGTGCCGTGCTCGCGTGGGCCCAGGCTGCATGGGCTGGCAGACCTCCTCGAGTGACTGTTTGCTGCGGAGCTGGGTGGACTCTGTGATCTTCCCGAGTATCTTGAGCAGAGTCTCTGGGAACGGCAGAGATGGACTCCTAATAGAATCCCTGGCCTGCAGGGACCTGTTTTCAAAGCTTTCTTAAAAGGTTAGTTGAGCTCTTGAACCAAACACCATAGAATTGGAACTTATAATCCCAGTTTCACGATTGCATCTCGATTCCCTTATAGATGTTAACACTATATGGGGTTTCACATTTTACCATAAATTGGTTTTCTGAGAGATGATGGTTTTCTCATCGTTTGGCTTTAAGAGACCTGGCGATGACTTGGCTGCTGCTAATTCCATCCCAACCACAACATTCTCAGATTAGTCCCCTCAGCCCCCCACCCACGCCCCTGGCCACCCCCTCACCGTGAGGGCTGCTGCTGTCCGTGTCTCTGTGTGTCCCCACCAGATTGTGGGCTGCTCCATCCCCTCACACAGGCCCTGCACAAATACATGTGATAAACTGATTAATTGATTAACTGAATGTAGACCCCAGTGCATGCTGATGTTTGCATTTCCAAGATCACTGCTTTTCAAAGTGCAGGTCATCACCCCATTAGTGGGTTGTGAAATTAATTTAGTAGATCATGACCAGCATTTAAACGAAGGGGGAAGAAATAGAATAAAAATATTAGAGTGTATCCCATGTCATGGGGGCGAATGCCATTGGATAAAACACACAGGCACACACACGGGGCACATGTACACACAGGCATGCACACATGCACATATGTGCACACACACACATAGGGATGCACATGCAGACACACACACGGTCACATGTGAGATGTATCTATTGTACGTTGCTATGAAAAGTCAGAAATCCACGGTCCTGGAGGGACTCAGGAGGGAAAATGGCATCTGGGGTGGGTTTCCAGGCATGGCCTTCTTGGTCTGCACTGGGCAAGGCGACCCTGGGTGGACATGGCAGGTCCTCCTTTTTCCCTCCCCGACTCTGGCTCCGGCTCCAGCTCCCCTCCCTGGGGACAGGCCTGAAGCTGACATCCACCCTCTTCACCCCCCACCTCCCCACCCCCGCTGGGCTCCGGCTGCCTCTGGCCCTGGAGCTGGGCTCGCAGAGCTGCTGAGAGAGGGATGGGAAAGGCTGCAGGAGCGCAGGTGGGAGGCCCCCTCGAGCAGCCATCTCTCTGCAGGCGTTCGCTGGCTGGGGCTGCGCACTGCACGTGTTACTGGCATTGAAAATATTCTAATCAGTGTTTGCTCTGCCATACTTTTAGAATGTTTATGTATTGCAAGATGCTCATCGGTGAGCTAGACCATCTCCTAAATCAGAGTAAACCAGCTAGATTGAAATCCACTTTTCAAATTCACTAGTAAGCACCACATTTTAATTCTGTACTGCATGAACACACAGTTGTGGGGGGGCGAGGAACATTCAATGGGGTTTCTGTATAGTTCTATTCAGGAACTTGTGTTTCATGGAAACTCATTACACTAAAAGCGCATTTTCCCAAGAGTGGAGATTCCAACGGCACGCATACACACAGCTGCCTCTGATCACGTGTGTGTGTGGATGTCTAAATTCCGCCCTGGCCAGGCGTCCCAGGAGCGTGCTGAGTGCAGTGTAGACAGGCCATCCTGGGGCCTCTGCTGGACACCAGAAAGGGAGGGTGCTCTGGTCTGCTCGGGGCCTGGCAGCCCGGCCAGCAACCTGGCAACTCTCGTCTGGCCTTAAGCCAGCTTCCAACTTGGGCTGGGCAGCAGGTGTGGTCAGCCTGCCCTCAAGTTCAATCATAAAACATAAAAGCACATCTAGGAAAGGCTTTTGTTGTCATACCCGTTTGTGAGCTCTCCTGGTTAGCGTCTCCTGCCATGCTGAGCATCCGTCTGTGGCAGCCCGTGTCTGGGATTTGGAAGCCTGATGTGGGGAGGGCCCTGCCTGTCTGGTTGCATGGCACTCTGTCCCGTAGATGGCTTGCCCTGTCCAGGCTGCTGTGCCGGACAGCGGTCACTCTACAAAGCAGTCCTTTGTTTCTTGAGCTCCCTGCAAGCCCAGAGCTTGGGGAGAGGGAGTCAGTCGCGGGAAAGCAAGCTTAACCCGTGAAGCCTCTTCGTTCTTGATTCTAAGGGCCCAATGTGTGTCAGACGTGCCCTACTGACAGATCTGCGGGGAAAACAGTCTGGGGCCCCTGCTCCAGAGCAGCCCCCGCATGGACAGCGAGGGGTCAACCAGGTGTCCGGCTTGCAGGGAGCACATTTCCGTGCCAGGCACTCGCCCAGGGCTGCCCACGCAGAAGGGCAGAGCGTCCCTGCCCTGCACACTGGAGCTCCGACTCTTGGAAGAGCCGTCCATGGAAAACTGAGCAGGCTCCCAGCTCAGAAGGCTCCCAGCTAAGAAGGCCGGGACACCCACACTTCCTTCATCTGCCCTCCAGAAACCCCTGTGAGCCGGGGGGTGAGAAAAGGGGAAAATGACGTAACCAGCAGGAGAGGAGACAACGCAACCTGTCTGGAAGGGCAGGAGTGGGCGGCCAAGCAGACAAGGAGAGTGGAGCCCAGGAGAGCCGAGCCGGGGAGGGCAGCACCTGGGAGAGCAGCATGTGCCAACTCTGCCTCAGACCCTGATACTTAGGAAGCAGGTGGCAGGTTCCTCTGAGCAGCGAGGGAGCAGGGCGGGTTGGGAGGCTGCAGGAGGGACCTCAGGTCCTCCCCACCCGTGCACCTGGGCTGCAGCCTCCTGTACACCTTGAGGAAGACCAGACCCACCGAGGCTCACACTGGAGAAGGATTAAACGTGAGAGACTCTGGACCCTGTGGCACCAATGCAGCCGAGCATGGTGGGAACTTCTGGAAACTAGGAGATTAGGTGAAAATTGATGTCCTGAGATGTCAGACCCACTCAGCTCCCTGGGGACTCAGTCAGGGGCTTCTTTCCGGATAAATTTATCATATGATGTCTTGTGGCTACTGTAACCAGTGACCATGTGCCTGGTGGCTTAAAACAGCAGAAATTTATTCTCTCAATAACTTCTGGAGGCCAGAAGTTCAAAGTCAAATTTTCAGGGTCCTGGTGTCTCTGAAGGCCCTAGAGGAGCGCCCTTCCTGCCTCTCCCAGCTGCTGGTGGCTGCAGCGTTCCTGGGCTTGTGGCTTCATCACTCCCTTCACGTGGCCTCCTCTGCGTGTCACATCTGCCTTTCCTTCCTTCTAGGAAGACACCAGTCATTGGATTTAGGGCTCACCATAAGTCTAGGATGATTTTGTCTCAAGATCCTTAACTAATTACAGCCAGAAAGACCCTATTTCCACATGAAATCAGAGTCTGAGGTTCTGGGTAGACGTGAATTTGGGGGGCACCATTCCATCCGCTAAACTTACCAAGCTCCAGTCAGAAAGCTGTGAGCTCTGTGCTCCTGACCATGGGCGGGAAGCAAAGGACCACTGCCTGGGAGAGACAGAGCCAGAACAAACCACAGGCTTGGAACTCAGAGGAAGCAGGAGCAGTGGGGGTAGCAGAAGGAAGGCAACACAGACAAGCAAAACAGAACCAAGTCTGCAGCTCTCAGAGACAAGAGAGTGTGAGTCCCAGACGCAGAAGAGGTGGTGGAGGATGAAGACGGCCACAGGGCCTTTGTGTGGCCTCCGTGAGTTGCCTGACCAGCAGAGTAGTGTGGTTGTGACCCACGGGGGCTTCCAGGCAGCTTCCGGCCAGGCTTCCTGGAGCACTGGCTCTCAGACCCCTGAGCCCCGTGGAGGAGTTCCAGTTACCCAAGGCCACCGTGCTGGATGGAGCAGGGAGGGCAGGGAGAGGTGAGGAGAGAGGTGCTGGCCAGCCCAGCCACCTGCTCCTGCTGACACATCGTCCAAGCCAGGCCCAGGCACCCCAGGAGACCAAGGTGAGCCGTCCCCAGCCCAGGTGATACCTTCCGTGTTAAACCATGGCGTTTGGACACACATGGCAATAGGTAAGTGGTATGGAAGGCTGTTCAAAGGAGTGTTAGGAAGACAAAAACACACGTTGGGGAACTGTATGCATCTATATAATACCTGTAGGTATTATCACCTGTATCAGCGTGTAACAGCAGTATGTAACAGCAGAATTGGTTAAAAACCCAGTAGAATGTTTGGACTGCAAAACTGAGGAAATCTCTCAGAAAGCAGAGAGTGGAATTTTGTAAAAGAAATGGGAAATAGGAAAGGAAAAAAATAGATAATTAGAAGATCAATTCAGGAGGTCTGAAGAGTGTAAGATCCCAAAATAGAGAAAAATGAAGAGGAAGAAATTATCAAAGAAATATTTTCTAAAAACATCTCCAGAACTCAAAGACGTAGATTTCCCCAGTGAGCGTACTCGCCAAGGGCGCAGAACATGAATGAATAAGGTCCCGTCCTAAAGCATATCCGCATGAAATTTCAGGCCACTGGAGATGAAAACAGAATCCTAAAAACTCAGAGGGAAAATAGGTCGCGTACAAAGACGCGCACGTCAGCGCGTAGCTGGCTTCTCAATGGAAAGGCTGGGGCTGGAGAACAGGGCACTGGCCTTCCGGAGTCCAGGCGCGGCTCCGCCCTGGGATTCCTGCACGGCCCGTCCAGGGTGAGGAGCCGCTGGCTTCAGACCGGGAGGCCCCGGGATTGCTCTGCACAGCTGTGCCCCAGAATGTGGGTGACGGTGCCTGGGAAATGGAGGCGTCTCCGCGAGAGGGGCGGCGAAGAGGCTCCAGGCGCTTCCTGCAGGAGCTTGTGGATGAAGCCAAATACACAGACAATCAGGGAGTGAAAACACTTGGTGACTTTCGAGGAAAACAGGGAAAAATAACCTTAGGGCACCACACGGGACTGTTAGGGAGCTTTGGGTCTGTCCAGCGCTGCTTCAGCCTGGAGTCATTCCACACCTACTCACCAAGCCCTCTCATCTGTGGGAGCTATAGCTGCCATGTGGCGTGGCCCAGTACCCCACGGGGACCACAGAGTGGACACAGCCCCTGCCCTCTGGGAGCTTCTGAGGGAGGTGACAGATGAGCTGCATTGGCCAGGGGACAGTCAGGAAAGAGTATTCACCCAGGACCTGTCCTACGGCCCAGTGCCCCAGAGAGCCTGGCTTCTTAGGAGTTCAGAGGGGCCAGGGCCTCCCCAAGAGTGAGTGAGGTCCCAGGAGCCATCCACCCTGATGCTGTGGGGTGGGGGAGTGACACGGAGCCACTTCATCTGAGGGTGAGACAGAGAACTCCGAGGCCAAGGGCCTGCGCTGCTCTCCACTGTCCCGCTGTCCGTCCATCCCACCAGCAACACGTCCCGAGCACTCCTCTGTGTCTGGCCAGGTCAGCTGCCCCCAAGGACTGCGGAGCACAGCTCTGTTCCCAGGGATGACAGAGGAAACACAGTTGTAGTCCATTCATGACCCTGGGGGATGTCACTGGGGGTTTTGTTTGGAGTTGTGCAGATGCCCCGCACTGGGACCCTGCCCTGAACACTCCCGTGGGGACGGCACGGCTCGTACCAGCTCAGCTCTCCTCGTCCGCCTGGAACCCTGGCCAAGTGGACCCCGAGCCAGGGCGGCTCTGAAAACTCCTTAGGATGAGGCAGATGCTTCCTGTCCCCCACGGAGCACCCCCCCGTGCAGGGGAGCGGTGGGCAACCCAGCCTCCAGCCACCTGGGCCAGAGCTTGGAGGCTTCACCGTATCTGGGGTTTGACTAGGTGACACGTACCCGGGGTCCTGGGGGGGCCAGACAGTGGACAAAGCGTGGCCGTTTGGACTGGAGAGGTGGCGGTGGCCAGGCGAGGGGAAGACACCCACAAGGAGTGCAGAGGAACAGGGGAGAGCAGGCGGCGGTGGGCCCAGATAACCCGAGGACCTCGCGATCAACCTGGATTCTCTCCGAATGTGACATCCTCACTAGGACAAAGCAGGCCTAGGATTAAACGGTGCCGCCAGGAGGGACGGGGGGATGGGTACCCCGCCGGAAGGAGCCCAGCACCTGCACCTGGCTAATCTTTGTTCCGCACAAACAATGAAAAATACTAAGTCATTACTCTGATCCCTGTCTGCAATCCATTTTGTGTTCTTTGAATCACTGCTATTCATCACCACAATAATAGCTGGACATTTTAATAGGTTCTGTGTGTAAACAAAAACGTAGACGGCCACTGCCGCATCAACTCGTATTGTAACCAGTGACATTCTTCATTTTCTCTGCAGAAATGAGCCCAGAAACAACAAAAAAAATGGTTTGACCAAGCCCACGTTATTTCCACCGGCACTTTTGGCCAGTTCCGTAATCGGAGACGTTACACGCTGGTCACTGTTTATGGTAACGGTGCTGCGTTAGAATCAATTTTCCTTAGAGCAGTTGTTGTTTGACTTGTTTTAAATACATAGGTGGCCAGTGGTTGAGAGGTGAGGAGCCTTGCCCAGGGGAGAACGGCAGACAGAGCCTGTCCTGGAATCCCGGTGGGCGTGGTCGGGGGGGCTCCTGATGCCACGGAGACAACCGGCAGCCTGCTGAGAGGACGGGACACTCGCCTGCAGGTTATGGCAGATTGGTCACGAGAGGGTCAGGTGAGGCTCAGGGGTCAGGATTGGGGTTAGAGTTAGCCTAAGTCACACGATCAGTATCCCAGCCCATCCCTCGGACACTTCCTGGGGCCGTGTTGGATGCAGGTGACACAGGGCTGGAGCGCATGGCCCCCAGGTCTCGGGGACCCGGTCGGCTTCCCTCAGGAATCCCTGGGGGCTCACTTTTTGGAGCCAAATGGGCCAGCTTGGATGGCCTCTATTCTAGGGCATGGCTTAGAACCGAGATCAGGAGTGTTTGCTGGGTAAGTGGGCAACAGCACACTTTTTACCCGGCGAGCACACTGCAGGGTGCTCCTGTCCCACGGTGCGTGGCCGGGAGGGAGGGTCCCTCTGTGCCGGCGCCTGGTCTCCAAGCCGTTAGGAGGACCAGTGTCCGTCTCCGCGTGGCACCTTCCTGGCGTCCTTGTTCTCCCCAGGCTCTCAGGACCTGTTACTTTCTGTGTCGGTGGTGGAAAGGCAACTCCTTGCCCGCCCTCCCCACCACGTGGCACTTGGCCACGGAACCACCGCAGGTCTCCATGTGCTCGGAGTGTGTTTCTGAGCAGCCCCCTTCCTGGGCCTGGACACGGTCTAGAGAAATACTGCATATAGGCCCCAGAATGTTCTGGAAAACTGCTCAGAGTCCTGTCCCAGGCCCCTGGATCCCAGAACAGACACTCCTGACACACGCTCAGGCTTCCTCATGCACTGGGAAGAGGAGGGACCCAGTGGCCTGTCTCAGGAGGGCCCTGGGGCCACTGTCCCCTGCTGGGCCAGGCTCTGGGACAGCAGGTGTGTGCCAGACTAGCAGTGCGTGGCTGCCCAAGCAGGGAGGTGGAGAGGGCTCAGTTTTTCTGGGTGAAGCTTTGGAGTCCTAGACCTTCAAATGGCCCTGAGATCTAAGTGACCCTGATGGAAGGAGGGGGCCCTGCCTCAGATGCTGAGATGTTCCCCATAGAGGACCCTTCAAAGAACAACCCCCCTGAGCCACAGAGCTGTTCTAGAGGCTCCGGGGCTGCTGCCGCCACGCTGCCATTTCAGCCCACTCACCACGCGTGGCCCCAGGCCCCAGGAGGGCTGTTTGAATTAGTACTATTTTCTGATTCCAAGTTTCATGACCTTATTAGGCAGAAGATGACAGCAAAGTGCTGGAAACATGTTTTTTTCTGTTAGTTTAGGACATCCTTATAATCTTACAAATGAAATTGCTTAGTGATTTATTTTTTCATAAAGGACACAGATAAACTTATTTCTTCTTGACTCTACCTTGAAAAGTAAGATCAGCAGGTAAGACGGACAGATACGTCAGGTGCACACGGGAGGAGTTGTCACCGCCGTGGCTTTCTTAACAGCGGGGCCGAGATGGCCGCACTCGGGAGGAGAGGCCCTGCCGGCCGACCCCTTCCTAATAATGGCTTCTGCGTGCCACAGTGGGAATGATATGCGGCATTTGGCATAGAGGTTTGTTAAATATCAGAATTTAAAAATGAAACAGAAGGATTTGTGTCTCCATCCAAATTACTTTAAATGTCAACTCCCCATTAAACCTGAGATATAGCAGGTGACACAGGTCCTCGAACGCTCTCTCTGCCCCGAGTTCATCAGCGCTGGCGTCATCGCTGTGGATCTGGCACTGGGTCCCCTGGCACATCTCCTCCCCCAAACTGGAACATAAATCTCAGCCTCGGCAGACATTCCACGAGATCGGACTGCACCGCGCCTCCGAGAGTGACAAGCCCTGTTCAGGGCCCCGGCCGTTGTACAAATCGTACTTTCTGGATCAGATCAGATTGTCCTCCCCCACCTGGAACAGTGGCAGCTCTTCTGCGTGCTTGGGCAGTGGCCACGTGGAAGTCAGCATATCTTCAGAGCCTCAGTTTCCCTATCTGTAGAAGTGGGTAGAGACGCCCGCCAGGCAGACCCTGCAGGGTCTTGGGATGATGTGAAAGGAAAATGGTGGATAAGAAAGGGTTCTGAAACAACAGTGAGGTCCCTGTGTAGGAAAAGGATTGTTGTTTACCTCGTGTGGCACCTTCTAGAATATTCTGGAGGCTCACGTCCCCAGTGGTGGCATGAGAACGAAGTCAGACTCTCCACCTCTTCTGGGAAACCCCTGCCCATCTGGTCACTGGCTGTGTTGTGTTTGGTTGGATCTGCCCTGTGCTGTCACAGCCACGTGGCTTCAGGTTCTCACAGGACACACTGGCATGTGGCAGGTGAGGTTTCAAGAGATAAGGACAGAGGAGTGGGGGGCGTGGCGTCCCTCCTCCCTGCGCCACGCAGGAAGCAAGCTTCTCCAGCACTTGGAGGAAGCAGGACGAGATCGGCTCCTCTGCCAAGCCTGTGGAGAAGCAGCGTGGCTTTCTAGATGAATATGGCTGCAGACTGACGCACTCTGCTTGGTGCAAGACCTCTGCCCAGCTTCCAGTTTCCAGTGTGCTTTGGAAGGAAGAACAACCGCTAATTATGCACTGAGGTCTGGGTAGAAGCCCGCGTGGGTCTGAGCCCCGACTGTGATGACGGCGTCCTGTGATGCAGGAGAGCCGTGGGCTTCCACCTCACTCCTGCGCCTCACCTGAGCTCCTGGAGACTGCAGCAGTCAGAGGGTCACAGGCAGGCAGGGGGCATCCCGCCCTCCCAGGAGGGATCCTGCCACAGTCGCACAGACACTCAGCCCCAGCCTGGGGGGCAGGGAGCAGAGGGGTGGGCGGAGGCGAGTTTCACTGGAAGAGGTATGGTGCTGGCAGAGGAGCCTCTTAGGCAGGGCCCAGGAGTGCCCAGGAGTGCCCAGGGCCTGTTTTCCTCCAGTCAGCTCTCATTCTCAAACGAACATAAAACTCTCCAGCTTAGACAGGAGCACGACCTCCCAGTGGGGCAAAGAGCTCCGCCCTGGGCCACCTCACGCTGCTAGAGGTCTACCCGGGCGTCCCATGAAGGTCGAGGGCCTCACCCAGACCTTTCAGACCATCCTGGAGAGGACAGGGCTTCCCAGCCCGTAGGAACTGGGAGGAAGACTGAAGACATCCCCCCCACCAAGCCTCTTGGCTAATTCTAGACCAGGATTGACCTCTGCCTGTTTAAAAGAGAATGTTTAAAAAGCATCAAAGCAAAGGCTCAAGCATAAGCTGTGATAAATAAGCACTATCTTTGGAAAGGAATACTGTTCTAAAGGTTTAAGGACAGAGTTGCTCTGAAAATAGTCCTGAGCAGTAAACGGGTGAGGCTTTGAGAGAGCATCTGCTTGTTGGTATCAGAGACAGGCTGCGATGGCTGTGACCCAGGAGCTGGAATCAAAAGGGAAGAGAAGCCTGGAATGAAGGCAGACGTCCAGAGGTTTACTGAGTGAGATTCCAGATGAATACAAAGATACCAAAAATATAAGAGTAGAATTTAGATATGAATTGGGACCTGCAAATAACAGAAATGTTACTGCAGAAAGTCAACACAGTGATGTGGAGACCAGTCTTAAAACCCAGAGATAATTCTAGGAAAAAGCAAAGAAATAGAACCAAGGAGGGAGCGACAAGCCGGTAGGTGTGGAGGGCAGAGGATGGGTGTCTGGCCTGAGGACCGTGAAAGCCCCTCAAGGGAAAACAGCAGCGACAAGAACAGAGGGGGTATCAGGTTAGAATATAGTGTGGGGAAGAAACTTACCTGAGCTGAAGGAAACCTCCAATTAAAAACAAACAGAAGCACTCTGGATCTAGCCATTTTATGGCAATACTTTTGAATTTACAGTATGAAGAGGCTGGGCGTGGTGGCTCACACCTATAGCCCCAGCTACTCGGGAGGCCGAGGCGGGAGGATCGCTCAAGGCCAGGAGTTCAAGACCAGCCTGAGCAAGGGTGAGACCCCGTCGCTACAAAAAATTTAAATATTAGCCAGGCGTGATGGTAGGCACCTGTAGTCCCAGCTACTCAGGAGGCTGAGGCGGGAGGATGCTTGAGCCCAGGAGTTCAAGGCTGCAGTGAGCTGTGATGATGCCACTGCACTCCAGCCTGGGTGACAGAGCGAGACCCTGTCTCCAAAAAAGAATGAAGGAAATCGGGAAATCTGTGTAGTAAGCATTCAGGTGATTGTTACTGAAGGGAAAAAAAATAAAGACAAGAGAACAGGAAGCCACAGAAACTACAAAGACACAAACTAGCTGTCCTCTGAACTCAGTGAGACTTAGAACCAGACAACAAAATGAAGATCATCTAAAGGAATTTGACTACAATAACTTTACTTGTGAATTCAATCCTGTTTCTAGTTATTGTTTTGGATAAAAGGAGAAAATAACCTCTGGTTAAATTAAGAAATGCTGGGGGCAGCAGGCAGCAGCAGGGTAAAGAAGGATCACTCTGTCTCCTCACAGGATAGAAGGAACCACGTATTTCAGTCATTAGAGAAATAGTTTAACCAGAGTGCATTTAATAACATAAAGGCTACCACTGACAAAAACAAAAACATGATTTCTACTAAACTACTGAGAAGGAAAAGCAGGAAATTTGTGTGTGAGTATATTAAGATAAGATAAACTGTGAAAGGAGCATAACCAGAAATCAGCATGGAACATAGTGTTCAAGATAGCGTTTCAATATCAGTGATGACAATAAATGTAAATGGGTTAATCTCCTCTACTAAAAGACAAACGCTGTCAAATCAGATGTTCAAAACAGCCAGATATGTGTTACCTTCTAAGGGCAATCCTATAAACAAAAACAACAAAGTTAAAAGCAAAAAATAAGTAAATAAAGACATACCAGGCAAATGCAATTGAAAGGAAATCCAGAGGTAAAACATATTAAATTGCAACAATATGATGCCATATATTGATATGTCTGTTTATTGACACATATTTATACATTACAGTTCAGACAGTAACGAAAGTGTCACATTCAGCAACTTTTATGCACTGATCAGCATAGCATAAGAATAGATTATGCAAACACAATTACAAATAAATGAAATAACCAGAAACACAATTTTCAGTTTGAAATTTAAACAACTCTCCAATCCATGTTAAGATCAAGTAAACACCACCAATAACAACAATGAAAAGAAGCACAGCATAGATCTTGTGAATAATAAAATTACTAAAATTAAATTTGCAGCTACGTGTTAAAATTATAGCATACAAACAAGGCTGCCTCCAATTTTCAATCATTTTTGAAATGCCTACAAAAATATCCACAAACTGAGACGTGAACTAAACCTCACTAAGAGAAGAAATATGTCAGCCTTCTTTTCCAATGATGATGCATTATATTTAAAACTATACCAAAAAATAATAACTTCATGAAACAGTACTTTCTTATAATTTCTTGATTAAAGTATGAAATAAAACATGCAGCCATACTCACAAAGGTCACATGCAGGGTCTGAAGTCAATCTGCTGGGGTCTAACCTGGGATAGAGCTGCCGGTTAAAGTGATCTGGGCAGGGTCAGTATATCCTGGATAACGTCATGTAGGCGTTTTAGTTAATAAAATATCCTATTTAGAATTTGATAAGAATAACACACAGTATAATTGTGGGTACAGTGAAAGATGTACAAATCAGTATGCACGTGTCTTTAAACACCTTTGTTTTCAAATCATAAAGAATGAAAATAACCTAAGCTAGGGAAGAAGCCACACCTCCCAAAAGAGGACAAAATAACTAGTAGGGATAAAATAAATATGAATGAATTTGAAAAAGAAAGGCATGGAATTTATCATTGCATCTTTAACAAACCTATAAAAATGTGATTTTTTTTACCTCTGTTATATGTAATTTTTAAAAGTCAGAAAATAAATCTGAAAGGAGGAAGGGAAAATTATGGCATATATGGGGTCTGAAATTAGTCAGGAGTGTTCACATAGCTAATGTATTTATCAGTAAATCTAGAAATTTTGATTAAATATATGATTTTTCTTGGGGAAAAATTACAAAAAATAACTGAAGGAGTAGAAAAATGCTAGTATTTTCCAGTAAAGTTTACAGACAGAGATGGTTTAATAGGTACATTCTTTAAAATATTTAGTATGCAGATATCTTTTCCCCAAATACTGGCAAATATGGAAAATTCCCAATTCATTTTAGCAACTAGTGAAATAGCTTAATCATTAAGAGTGCATTTAATAAGATAAATCATTAAGATTGCATTTAATAACATGGACACTTGCCGTCAGAAGTGTCCCCAAAGGTAGAAAAGTACCATCAAGGTCATTTCTGAGCACCACAAAGACTTCTGAGCCTGTGATGGGGCCACGCCCCGTGCTGGGCACTGGATCCATTGAGCCAAGCGCCCTGGAGGCCCCTGTGTGCCCAGCATTGTCGTAGGGGTGTCAGGCACGTCTGGGGGGTCCCTGCACCTCCAGAGTGGGCATTCTCTAGTGTCAATAGTGAATGGGACACACATCGCCTATACTTACATAAAATAACAGTACACTGAATTCTAAGGCTTTTAAAAGAAAAAAGAAAAGATCATCACCCACATAGTAGAATCTATATAAGAAATGAAAATGCATTTAATGTGGGCAGACCTCATTTTACTGCGCATACTTTATTGTACTTTGTGGATACTGCATTTTTTACAAATTGAAGGTTTGTGGCAACCCTGTACCCAGCAAGTCTATCAGCATCGTTTTTCCCCCAGAATGTGCTCACTTTTGTGTCTCTGTGTCACATTTTGGTAATTCTCATAACTTTCAAACTTTTTCATTGTTATTATACCTGTTATGGTGATCTGTGATCGGTGAGCTTTGATGTTACTGTTATAATTGATTTGTGGCACCACAAACCACACTCACACAAGAACTTAAATGATGCATGTTACGTGTGTTCTGACTGTTCACTGACCGGCCATTCCCCCATCTCTCTCTCTTCTTGGGCCTCCCTATTCCCTGAGACACAACAGTATTGAAATTAGACCAATTAATAACCCTACAGTGGCCTCTAAGTGTTCAGAAGAATCAAATATCTCTCACTTTAAATCAAAAGCTAGAAATAATTGAGCTTAGTAAGGAAGGCACGTCAAAAGCCCAGATGGGCTTAAAGCTGGGCCTCTTGCACCAGTTAGCCAAATTGTGAGTGCAAAGGAAAAGTCTTGAAGGAAATTAAAAGTGCTACTCCAATGAACACACGAATGATAAAAAAGCAAAACTGCCTTATTGCCAATATGGAAGAAATTTTAGTGGTCTGGATAGAAGATCAAACCAGCCACAACATTCCCTTAAGCAAAGGCCTAATCCAGAGCAAGACCCTGACTCTTCAGTTCTGTGAAGGCTGAGAGAGCTGAGGAAGCTGCAGGAGAAGAGTTTGCAGCTAGCAGAGTTGGTTCATGAGGTTTAAGGAAAGAGGCCGTCTCTGTAACATAAAAGTGCAGGGTGAATAGAAGCTACAGGAAGTTATCCAGAAGATCCAGCTAAGATCACTAATGAAGGTGGCTACACTAAACAACAGATTTTCAATGTAGATGGAACAGCCTTCTATTGGAAAAAGATGCCATCTAGGACTTCCCTGGCTAGAGACAAGTCAGTGTCTGGCTTCAGAGCTTTAAAAGCTTCAAAGGACAGGCTTACTCTTGTGTTAGGGACTAATATAGCTGGCACCTTTGAGTTAAAGCCATTGCTCACGTACCATTCTGAAAATCCCTGGACCCTTAAGAATTAGGCTAAATCTACTCTTCCTATGCTCTGTAAATGGAACAACAAAGCCTGGATGACACACATCTGTTTATAGAAAGGCTTACTGAATAGTTTGTTTAAGCCCACTGTTGAGACCTACTGCTCAGATTAAAAAATATATGTATATTAATTTCAAAGTATTACTGCTCATTGACAATGCATCTGGTCACCCAAGAGCTCTGATGGAGATGTACAAAATCCATGCGTTTTCATGTCTGCTAACACAGCATGCCTTCTGTAGCCCACGGATCAAGGAGTCGTTTGACATTAAAGTCTCAGTATAGCTATAGTAAGGCCATAGCTGCCATCGGTAGTGATCCCTCTAATGGATCTGCACAAAGTAAATTGAAAACCTTGTGGAGAGAATTCACGATTCTAGATGCCATTGAGAACATCTGTGAGTCACAAGAGGAGGTAAAAATACCAACATTAAGAGTTTGGAAGAGTTGATCGCAACCCTCGTGGATGACTTTGAGGGGTTCAAGACTTCCGTGGAGGAAGTCACCGCAGATGTGGTGGACACAGCAGGGGAACTAGGATTGGAAGTGGAGCCTGACATGACTGGGTTGCTGCAACCTCATGGTCAAACTTCACTGGATGAGGAGTTGCTGCTTATGGGTGAGCAAAGAGAGTGGTTCCTTGAGACAGAATCTGCTCCTGGTGAGATGCTGTGGGACCTGGAAATGACAGCAAAGCATTCAGGATATTATGTAAATTTAGTTGATAAAGCAGTGGGTTGAGAGGTCTAATTTTGAAAGAAGTTCTACTGTGGATAAAATGCTGTCAAATGGCATCACAGGCTACAGAGAAATCGTTCATGAAAGGAGGAGTCAATCGATGCAGGAAACTTAGTTGTTGTCTTATTTTAATAAATTGCGACGGCCAGCCCAGGCTTCAGCAGCCGCCACCCTGGTCAGCAGCACCATCAGTGTCGAGGCGGGACCCTCCACCAGCAAAAAGACTACGACTCGCTGAAGGCCCAGATGATTGTGAGCATTTTTTAGCAGTAAAATATTTTTAATCAAGGAATGTACATTTTTTTAAGACATCATACTATTACACATGTAACAGACCACAGTAAAGTGTAAATGTAACTTTTATATACACTGGTAAACCTAAAGTTCCTTGTGACTTTCTTTATCGTGCTATTTGCTTTATTGTGGTGGTCTGGAATCTCCAAGTTAGGCCTGTGTTTCACAATCAGGTAGAATGACAAACCATTATCAGAAGACCAAATTTTTAAAAAGTCTTCTAATTCAGTAGATGCTGAAAAAGGCGGTCAGCAGACGAAATATCACTCTTTAGAAAAGAAAAATTGCATGAGCAAAAGCACCATTAGCCACAGGTGTCCAGTTCACCTGGAGGGTACGGCAGGCCCCGCGCAGGCTTAGGGTCCATGTGAAACCAAAGCCAGAACTGTGCTTCGGGGGGGCCAATCCTGTCCGCAGGCCAAGTCAGGGAGGCCTGCAGTCATTGTCACTACCGGTTACTTTTCAGAAGTTCTGGAAAATGCAATCACATCAATATTTGATATGAGAAAATATGAGCATTATTCCTTACAGGTGAAGTAAACAGGTGCTTCAAAAACTCTGAAGAATCACTGAAATCACTTGAAAACTAATAAGGGTTTATTAAATTGGACCAATTATGAATGTAGAAGCTTCTTTACTTGTATTCAACTTCAAAATTTTCGTAGATGCAAACACTGTGGTGTGGATCAGAGTTTTGCAAACTCCAGCCTGCAGGCCAAATCTGGCCCACCCCTGCTTTGGTAGAGAAGGCTGCCCGGGACACAGCCTTGCACACTCGTTCATGTATCATCTGTTGATGCGATGCGTTGACACCACAAAGGCACAGTTGGGTAGTTGCTGAAGAGAACTTGTGGCCCAAAAGGCTGAAAATCCATGCTGTCTGGCTCTTTGCAGCACAGGTTTGCCAAGCCCTGGACTAGATCAATAAGAGTTCACCAGCCCCACCTGCCAAGAGCTGGCATGAGCAGTCACTTGACAGTGTTGCTCAGGGTGTGAAAACTGGTGAATTTGCCTGTAGCCCTTAGGGAGAAACTTACCTTCATACACACAGAGGAACTATGGTAGACAGAAATTGATTGCTTCTTACTTCAAGCAGGTATGTTTAGAAACTGTAGTAGTTTAATTAAACTAATACATAAAATAACTTGAAATAACCTAAGTGAGAATTGATTGGCACCTACATAAAGTACAAAGTCTTTACCAAGACAGACTTAAAAAGACTTGAACAAATAAAAAGGTGCCATAGACTGTTGATAAGGTATGTGAAGAGCCAGATGTGAGATTGTTCTTTCACAAATCAATTTTTAGATTTAATAAAATTTCAATTCAATTTCCAATGAAACTTTGGAAGTTTACAAAAGGATTTTACATTTTATCTCAGAGTGTAATTCAGTTTTGGGTGCCTGAGAAGACTTTGTAACTAATCCAGGTGTCCTCACCCTTCAGGTGCAGACAAGGTGTATGAATAGTGGTAGTGGGGCCCAGCAAGATGCCAGGCGGTTTGTTCGCAGCTCTGCCCTGGGTTTTGGGGCTGCCACTTACCCACCTCATGAGTTAACACAAGGACAGTGTTTGACAAAGGCCCAGGCATGTGATTAAACGCTGGAAAACTGTTAGCTCTTGCTTTCTCATCTAAACACCAAGTGGCCCTGAAAGGAAGCCAGGTTCGTACGAACTGAATGAGGGATGCAGTGAGCGCGTCGAACTGATGCAGAAGGAGCCGGGTCCCCAACCGCGGGCGCTGGGAAAGTTGGTTTTGCATTTGGAAAAAAATTCAAGTTGGATCCTTACCTCACGCCATGTTCCAAATTAAATTCCCTGGGGATTACAGAGTTAACTATAGCCAGTGAACTCTGAGATGACCAAGAGAGGGTACAGGTGAGGATCTAACTGGGCTCGGCAGCCTGAGGGCAAATGCTACAGTGGTATATTCAGCCTGGAAGTTGGTATGAATAGAACACTCATCTGACACTGTGTAGCACTTAAATGGTTGTTTATTCTGACAACCACCCCATGTGCTGCAGGCTGCTATTGTCCCATTTTACAGATGAGGAAACGGAGGCAAAGAGATGCCAACTTACATCTAAAGGCTGCCCAGTGAGCTGAGCTGGGGGTCGGGCAAGGCTGCCTCAGGGTCGCCCTGCCCCACCCCACCTGCTGGGTGCAGAGTGTGAAGTTTCCTTCTAGAGCAGGGGCAGTGCCTGAAGAACCAGGACCCCAGCACAGGGAGAGGGGCTTTTTGTCCTCTGAGGGCAAAAATGAACTCCCTGGATGTCTACACTATTTAAAATCGAGACATAGCTCTCAACAGTGGAGTGCACAGATCTTGAGTGTGCAGCTCCACGGGCTGTGACGTCACCACGCCCACACGGCCACCCCCAGGTGAAGACATAGAACATCTCCAGCAGTGCGCGGCTCCCCAGGTGGAGCCCCCAGGTGTGCCCATTCTTGGGCTTTGGGACACAGACAGGAAAGGTGGAACACAGCACCTGTGCTCCTTTGCCGTCCCGCTGTCTCTGGCCTCTGCATGCACGAGGGTCCCCATTCCCTGCTGAGTGGGGGGCGCCCCAGCCCTCAGCTCGGTCCCTCCAGGCTCCTCTGCGGCTGCTGTACCTGTACTCCCCACCCCTCCTCACCTGACAGCGTCTGCGCCTGTAGTCGGTTTATTAAGTGGGAAAATCCATGATGCACATGTCCCTTAAACCATGTTATTTTAATTTTAAAAGTACAAAAAGCAAGCTTTCTCCAGGTAGCGTGTATTAGTTTTCTATGATGCATGACAAGTTACCACAAACTTAGTGACTTAAAGCAACCCGTACTTACTACTGCACAGCTCTGTGGGTCAGAAGTACGGCTGGCTCCCCTGCCCTGGGTGTCACCAGGCGGAACCCAGGTGCCCTTGGTTGCAGGATGGGGGCCCGTTCCTCGCTGGCTGTTGCTGGACCGCCTGCTGCTTCCCCCGTCCCCTGCTGGAGGCCCCTCCACCCTCAGACCAGAAGCAGCACGTGGACTCCGGGTTCATGCCCCACGTCTCTCTGACTTCCCTTTCCCAGTAGGAAAACTTGGTTTTAAAGTGCTGGTGTGAGTAGGGCAGACCCACCTGGATAATCAAGGGGGGACCCCAGGGCAAAAGTCAGGGGCCCAGCTTAAGGTTCTGCCCTCCCTGTGGGGCCAGGCGCTTCTCTGAATGCTTCCATGTTGACTTTCTTGTACTTGCACCACCTTTGGGTTCTGGTTTCCATTTTTAGAAAGTAAAGTAAAAACTTAAAAGAAATTTATGAAACACGAAGATGCAGAATCCTTCCAGATGTCGAGTTGTCTTCCTTCACATCCTTCCTGTCGCCTTGGTGACACGTCACTGTGCTGGGCTGTTGTGTGTCCTTCAAGCGACTTGCTGGCTGCCCTGTACGGGCGGGGGTGGTCTGTGGCTGCTCCCAAGCAGAGGACGCTCGGCCACGTAGGGAGCCGCCCGTGGTCTCTGGGCTGCGGCTGTGTGGGGCGTGAGCTCAGGAGGCCCTTGGAGTGGTTCCCTGAGGGGTAGAGGGGATGGGGCTACAGCAGGGCCCCCGTGCAGGTCAGCGACCTCATCCCATTACAAGTGTCGTTGATTTATTTGGATGTAAGAGACCAGTTTCCCTGCATGTATTTGGGGAGCCTAATATGCTGGGAGGAGCCTAGACAGCCCCCAGGCAGACCTGAGGGTGGCACCACCCCCACCTCTGCATACAAGCAGATGAAGGTGCAGGGACCCTGGGCCAGCGAGCTGGACACAGCCATACTGTTAGTGTCTTCTAATGCACACCCACACACACACATTCATACCCGCAGGGACACACGTGCACACACATGCACATGCTCACACCCACAGGGACACACGGGTGAATGCACACCAGCCTCTGTTCCAAATGCCTGTAGAGGTCGTCAGTTTCCTAAGTGCCTGTGGGCATTAGGCATCCACTCAGCCACTGGCACACTGGGGTCTTTGTAAGCCCGTCACAGAAGGGCTTGGGGGCTGGGCCCTAGCAGCTGGTAAAATGCCCCAATCCAAGCAGATCCACAGCAGACACGTGGCAAAGTCAGTCCCTCACCTCCCGGCCGGTGATCAAACATTACCAGGAGCTTTGTCCTGGTGGCCACTTGCAGATCTTCTTTCAAGGCGGAGGGTTAATCGGCCATCGCAGGAACAGCCCGACATGGCACCGAGACCTCAGCACTGCTCAGAGTTCAATGCTGGGAGGGGATTTGGCTTTGATGGCATCAAGTCATTGCCACCTTCTCCTCCTTCTGCCAGCAGGTTGTAAACCAAGCCACCCTCGTGTTCGGACTAGACCTGGGTCCTAGCATTAGTCATCCAAAATTGTGTGCTTTGCTTCCTTCCCTGAAAGGGAAAAAACTTGGCTTATCTACGAAAGTGGCACTCGGTAGAAATAGCACACCGTAATCCACTGCTCTCTAGCACTACTGAGAAACACGCCCATCCCAAGTTGGGGCTTGGTTTCTAGAAGTTTCTAGGAACTTCTCAAAGACTCCAAGAAAGATAGCTATGAGCCATGAAAAGGAAATAAATCATTGTCAAGAAAGAAATATAATTTTCCCATACTCAAATTCAAGTTTTTTTTTTTTCCAGAAAGGGAAGGTAGACTATAACCAACCCAGAAACGCAGTCTTACAGCTTGTCAACTTGCAGAGGGTGACAAGACTGCAGTCTGGTTCTCTCCATACCAGCCGAGTGCAGGAGCAACCTGTCACCACAGGGCCCTGGCACTGCCCAGACCACTGTCTTCCCCAGCACTCTGCCTCATGGCACAGAAGGGCTGCGTGATCAGTGCCTGCCCATGTTAATTCCTGCCTTGGTTAGGGCTGTCTGCTGCCTTCCCCTGAAGACACATGTGTCCAGGTGCTGTGTCCTCCGGCGAGGCTGAGTGGCAGGTTTGTGATTGCTGAGACAGGGTTAGACGTCTGTGGCAGCCCAGGTGTGTCCAGAGGTGATAACCGATCTTGGAGCTCATGACTCAGATTCATAATGACTAATACAGAGACACATTAAAACAGATCTGCGGAGGGGCAAGTGGTGGCTCCACCCACCTCCCTGGGTTTGTCACGGGCTTGCCTCTGTTGCCCCTTAGTCTCATTATGCTGTTGCCATCTGCCCCCTACCCCGAGGTGCACTTACTCTGTGGTCCGTGGCGGCAGTCTCCGCCTCGTGGGCACCGAGTCAGCAGGAGCTCCCGCGGGCCCGCCTGCTCGCCTGTCCTCGGCTGCAGCATCTGTTTTGCAAGTGGGAGTCCAGTTGGTGCCTGAATGCGCTGATTCTTAGAACTCACTGGGTTCCCTTCTTCCTTCGTGCTGTGGACCACCCTCCACCCTTGGGCTTGTTCTTAATTAGCACAGTGAGCAGCTTGTCTGGCAGGTCCTTCTCCAAACCTGGAAAGGCACGCGGCTTGGGGCTTTTCTTAATGAGACCAAACAGTGGCTTTGATACGTGGGAGCCACACAGAGGAGCCCCGCGCAGCCCTGCTGAGCATAGCCCGGGAAGGGGCGCTGGCTGGGAGGACATCAGGGTGGGGGTGCCGCAGGAGTGTGGGCCCTGGGGACAGACAGAGCTGGCTCCAGACCCAGCCTAACCCCATCGGCTGCATGGCTTTGGGGGCTCGCAGGGCCTCCAGACTCGGGGGCCCTCCCTGTGTGTTTGGGGATAACACACAGCAGTGTCCGTCCTGTCCTCTCTCTCTGGTTGAAGTGACCATTTCCCGCTGCTTACCGAGCAAAGGGGGATCTGCTGTGAGGCTGCCGGGTAGGTGTGGGCCTGCCCCCTGGCTGGGAGTGGTCCCCAAACCAGAGTGCCTTCAGCACCCCCCTGCTGACCTCCATCGGCAGATCTGCCTCCCCGGAACACGGCGGAACGTGGCAGAATGTGGCTTTAGAACTGGTTCACTGTAGCTGGGCCACAGTCAGGGGCCCAGGGCTCTCAACCAGGGATAGATTCCCAGGAGAGTGGACTGGCCCAGGGTGTCACATGTCCAGCACGGACCGGGACCCACACAAGCACCCACCCCCACAGAGAAGGGGGTGCCCACGACATGGCCTCGCGGGGGCTGCAAGCTCCGTGCCTGGCGAGTGCTCCCGCACAGTAGGAGGCGTCACAGCTATCCGTGTCCTCAGTGGTCAACGCCCCTGCCCAGCACCCTTGCACCGTGGCAGATGAAGGAGGGAGCCGGGGCAGAGGCCTTAGAAATGGCCGTGGTGATGAGAGCACGGCATCACAGGCGCCTGCACGCGTGGCTCACGCTGGGTGCACCGACCTCTCCCTGCCACCCCCATCCCCTTGCTTCTGGGCCCGACCCGCCATTGCCGGGCTGCCTGTGCTCCTGGTCCCGGCCCCTCCTGTGTGCAGGACGCGGTGCCTCTGTCCATGGGCCTGGGCCTCAGTCCGGCAGAGTTGGGAGGGGATGTCCGAGCCCTGGGATGCCCCTGGAGGACGGGGTGCCCGGCTCCCAAGACGAGCCTTTGGTGTCTTAGACCTGCCTGTCAGCAGCCAGTAGGTTTAGCCTGAGCCCAAGAGCTTCGTCTGTGTGAAGCCGACGGGGACTGGGCGTGAAGGGTGACTCCTCTGTATGCAGAAACGCGGAGGGCAGTGGGGCGGTCAGACTCACCCCCAGTCACGTCTGGCCTGAGAGTCGGACTGCGTCGTCTTAGAGGGAAGAAGGTGCAGGGCGGGGGCCACTGGCTTTGGGGGCTCGTGGGGTGCAGAGACCCACCGGCAGGCAGGTAGCCAGCAGCGGTCAGTGGCCTCGTGTGTGTGTCCTGCCTGGGTGGGAGGTGCTTTCCTGGGACGGCTGACTTGCCTGGGAACCCGCAAGGACTTGAGCGAGGGTGAGTTCACAGCATCCAGAGGCCTGCGGTCCAGCCTCCCTCTGGAAGGAGCTCCTCCGCCCTGGTGGCAGTAGTGGTGACAGCCGGTAGGAAAGGCCTGTGAGGGCTCAGGACAGGCCCCCACCACCTCCCCGAGGCCCCCGCCTCCATCTCCCAGAGGCCGCATGACACCAAGGCGCCGCCAGGCTGGGGCCACACTGTGAGTTCTCTTCCTGTCCTGGAGGAAAATCAGTATGTGTCCATCTTCCCTGAGGAGGGAGGCCCAGAGGCATCTAGAACAACCATCCCTCGCAGGCAGGGGTGTCTGGAGAGGTTGGAGGGTGGGACCTGGCCAGAGCTTGCCGCAGCACCGAGCTGGGTAGAAGCCAGGTCACCCGGCCAGCAAGGTCCTCCTGAGGCCAGCAGGGTGAGTAGCGGCCCCACGGCGCCCCTGCTGCCCAGAGCCAGGGTGGCCTGTCTGCCCCAGACGCAGGTGAGCAGCCGCCCTCTGCTGCCCACTCAGGAGCTTCCGACAGGGAGACCAGGTGGACAACAGCACTGGACAGAGACCAGCCCTGCCCTCAGGGTCCTGCAGACAGTGGGGGAGGGGCAGGGGCAGAGAAGACGCGGCTGAGACATGGCCATAAATCACACAGAGGATGAGGGGAGCCCTCACGTGGCATCCAGGGAGCTGCTCCATCGAGGGATGGGTTAGCCGGAGCCCCGGTGCCAGCTCAGAGCCTGGCCTGAGGAGCGTGGACACCAAGAACAAGGCTGGGTGCCCTGGCCCAACAGGACCCTGAATCCCCAAGTTCTCATGCGGTGAAGGAATGAGCTTTGGGGGCCTGTGGGCATCCCTGCCCTGGTTGCTGGAGAGGACCACGTTGGTCCCTTCCCGGCCTTAGCAGCCCCTGGGAGGGAGGACACCGATCTACTGTTGCATGGGCTGAGTGTGTCTCCTCCCCCAGATTTATGTGTTGGGGTCCCATCCCCAAGACCTCCGACTGTGACCTTATTGGGAAATAGGGTCGTTGCAGATGTATGGGTTAAGACGCTGGAGTAGGGTGGGCCCTAATCTGCAGACACACACAGAGGGAAGGCAGGGGAAGGTGCCCTCTGCAAGGCAGGGACAGAGGCTGGACCCAGCCCTGCTGACACCTTGAACTCGGACTTCTGGCCTCCAGAACTGGGAGAGGATAAACTCCTGTTGTGAGAGCCACAGCAGGCTGTGGCCTCTCGAGCTGTAAGAGCGTGATCATGTGCTATTCTAAGCTTCCGCGTGTGGGTTTGTCAGAGCAGCCACAGGACACAGGTACAGCGTGCTCTTCGGTCATCCTCAGGGCACAAAGGTCCAAAGGTGGTGTCACCGGGTGAGCACAGAGCATGCGTGTCCAGCTCCAGGTGTGCTAGGGACCCGCTTTGGGGCGGCCCCAGGAAGGACTCAGAGGAGAGCCTGCCACGCAGGGCTGTTGGGATGTGGGCAGCAGAAACTTTGGAGACAGGACTAGTTCCTCCTATAAAATTTGGGAGCCTAAACACAATAAGATGACATTAGAAGTAGAGGCTCAAAACCCAGACCCCACCAGCACTGCCCACGTGGGCATGACAGGGAAGGTGGCTCCACTCGCGAGCTTGTTAGGGGTGAAACCGGTGAGGACCCCCAGGCCCTGAGCCCAGCAGGTTGGTGCTGAGAAGGCAGCCGTGTGGAATGAACTGTGCTCCCACATGCATGTGCTGAAGCCCTGACCTGGTATGACATCTAGGGAGGTCATGAAGGTTAAGTGAGGTCACAGGATGGGCCCTGAGGTCACAGGGTGGGCCCTGATCCCGTAGGACTGATGTCCTTGTGACAGAAAGAGGTTGGGACAATGTGCACGGGGCATGAACGTGTGAAGGCGCCCCGTCTGCGGTGTTCTGTGACGGCGGCCCTCTAGAGTCAAGTCTGTGTGAGCTGATAAGGAACGTATCCGTGTACTCTTCTTCCCCATTTTGATTTATAACACTACGGGTTGTGTTTATATAGTATTACATGTGGCCTGCGTTCTCTCTTATGCTGAACTCTCAAAATTAAACAGCTTCTCTTTCTTTTCGTAAGAACCCCATGGTCGGGGTAAACAATGTTCCTGTCCCTGGTTGCAGGTGAGGAAACCGAGGCTCAGAGAGCCTGAGGCACCTGCCAGGACTTGCTGAGGCTTCTGTGTGTATCGGGCCCTCTGCCTCCCTCCCGGCATCTGCGGAGGCCCCGTGTCTTCCCTCCCTCATCCCTCCTTCCCCAGGCACTGTGTGTGCCTGGCCCTGCCGGGCTCTGGAACAGAACTGAAGCACCGTGAGCACCACCCTCGGGCTGAGAAACGTGCTTTACGTGGCAGGACTCGGGCAGTACAGGGTGAAGCCTGGCTTTGGTCCCAGCTGATACTAAGACAGGGACAGGGAGGGGCGGGGAGGGGACAGGCAAGGCGAGGCCCAGCGGGAGCACAGGTGCACTTGGGCAGGTTGGGGGAGGTGGGAGGGTGTCCAGGGAGGAGAGACGGCCATGTGCGTGCTCGGGAGGGAGCGAGGGCTCGGAATGTTCAGGAACTCTCCCAGGATACACTAGCTCAGGGGCTGTGGAGAGCCAGGGAGCGACCAGGTGTGAGGAGGGTCCTCTGCTCCCTGCAGGCAGCCACGGCTCGGCCCTGACAGCATGTGGGGCTCAGGGCTGCCTGGACATGCCATCCGCCGTGCGCAGCCCTCAGGCCCAGAGGGGCCGCAGAGACCACTGTGGGGGGCTGAGCTGGGATGCCCCACGTCCAGCGCAGCCACAGTGGCTGCAGCCCCCACTCCCCAAGATGCAGGACCCAGTGACACCTGAGTTCGGGCCAGCATCAGCAGGGCCCACTCGGCGTCAGGCACGGTGTGGGGGTGTCTGTGTCTCCTGGGGCTGCCCCAGCAAAATCCCACAAACACAGTGGCTGCAAACAGCAGAAATGCGTTCCCTCCCCTTTCTGGGGTCCAGAAGTCTGAGCTCCCTCTGGAGGCTCCAGGGGAGGGTCCTTCCTGCCCCTTCCAGCTCCTGCCGGCTCCCAGCATTCCTTGGATTGCGGCCACATCTCTCCGGTCTCTGACTCCGTCTTCGTGTGGCCTCCTCCCTGTGTCCACTCAGTGTCTGTGTCCACACTTCCCTCTCCTTATACGGGCATAAGTCTTGGATTAGTGCCCGCCTCCATCCAGTCTGCCCTGATCCTCACGTGATTACATCTGCAAGAACCTATTTCCAAATAAGATCCCGCCCACGAGTTGGGAGGTTAGGACTTGCGCATCTGTTTCTGCGGAACACAGTTCATCCCACCGCAGGGGACTGTGTAGAGCTGGCACGGTCCACGCCTCCCGGAGCTCAGGGAGGAGGGCGGGGCTGGCAGGTAAGCCCCAACTCCCGCATATCAGCGATGGCAGGGGATGACGTCTCCAGTGCACGACCTGCTGGCCCAGTGTGGGTGTGGAGAGCTCCTCTTCCCCAAGGGCTGGAATCCTGCCTGGATTCCTCTTTGTTTATGGTCAGTCAATAAATACGTGGTGGTGACTGGTGACGCCAAGGGCATGTTATCAGCCCGCACCACTGCCGTCCTATGTCCTCGCTGCGTGGCTCCTTCACCTGACAGGTGCTGCCTTGTGCCCCGGATGCTGTGTCCTGCTTGAGTGATCACATCCAGTTGTGATTAGTTTTGGGGAGATCTTACTTGCTAATCATTCTGAGTAGTTTCGTTCATAAGGGCTGGCATTTGATGTCCTGGAAGGTCTCAGTGAGGCAGTGTTGGGTCCCCAGAACACAGTGTCCTCGGCTGTTAGAGCAGCTGTCCCTGAGGATAAAGGTAGCCTGTGACTGTGCTTTGTCCCTAACGCTTCTTGGGTGTGGTGGAGGAGACAGAGGGGCACCCTGTGCCCTGTGGGTTGGACATTGTGCCATAGGGGGCAGCTTTCTCCCAGATTTTGGGGTGGGGCCACTTACCTTGGTTGTCTGGTGACCCCAGAGTGAGGCCAACCTGGGGCAGCCTCACCTCCTGAAAAGGAGATGTTTTCAGAGTCTCGTGAGATGGAACCAGGTGCGCTGCGTGGTGGCCTTCCCCGGGCCATGACGACTGTGGTCACAGGGCCAGAGCCGGATCTAAGTCACAACTGCTGCCCAGAGCTCCCCTCCCCTCCCAGCTTCCCTCAGCCTCTAGGCCTGGGGGGCACAAGGCCGTCCTGCAGGCAGCACCCTCCGTATTAAAGGGAGGCGTCTTAAACATGCGTGCTGTTCTCACGACACAGCTCTGATGATGCAGCACCTTAGGTTTACAAAGCACCTTCATACCTGTCTTTCGCTGCACGCTCCCCCGTCCTGCGAGGCCGGGCACAGGGGTCTGCCTTGCCCTGGGGTCATCAGCCAGTGGGGGTTCTCGCGGCCTGAACCAGGTCTGCTGTCCCCCTCTGCTCGTCCATGGAGCAGGCTCCTCGCTTAGGAAAACAACTTTGTAATTTGCAGCTGACCCGTCTGGCCAATCATCCTGACCATGAACACGCCATCAAAGCACATGTATTACATGCGTTTCAATGGCTCAACCCCATATTTTGGTATTTGCAGAAATGACCCGACATCCCAGGAATAACTCCATTTTCAGTCTCAGCAAATGACTGTTCATTTGGGGCAGCGGCGGTACCTGTTGTCAGATGTCCCTTCTGTCCATCGGGGTCTATGTGAGGGTTTGGAGGGAGCCCGGAGATGCGGCACCAGCCCAGCAAGTGCATAAATATTGGCTCTTTCCCCTCCCAGGCCCGCAAACATGAGCTTAATGTCAGAGGTGCCTTTTCCCCCAGTGCCCTGGGAAGATGGGTCAAGAGAAGCACCATTAGCTACACTCCCCATGGGAGGAAGGGGCTGGGTGAGTTGAGCTCCTGCCATGAGCGGGGGACCCTCTGTCACGTGGGTGGCCACGTGTGAGCTGCTCATTGCTGCACCTCCGGGATGAGGCCTCTAGTGGACAGCGTAAGGTGGGCTGGGGCCCCCCGTCCCTCACAGAAGGGGCCGCGAGGGAGGATCACATTCAAGTCCAGGGAAGGAATGGGCCTGCGTGTCCAGGGATCAGCGCTGTGGCGGCCAGGCTGGGCTTTGTCCAGTGCTGTCTCCTCTGGGTCCTGTGTCCTTGTGATCCCGGCTGGAACTCAGTCTGGCCATTCTCAGTGTCACCTCCCTGCCCTAGGTGATGTCAACTGCCACGTGTCAGGCTTGGAGACTGGTCTTCGTCCCGTGGGGTTTGACTCTCAGGAGCGGGACAGCCAGCCTGGCACCTCATGGGCAGGTGGTGGACACTGAGGCCTGGGGACAAGTTGTCTTGTTCCAGCCTCACCACAGCCCCTGAGGCTGCCCCACCCCACTCCGGACGGGGAAGGACTAGGGTGTGAGCGACCTGCACGTGCTGCTGGGGACGAGCGCAAGCCCTGTATGGCTGCAGGCCAGGCTCCTCACCTCCTGTTCTAGTGACTGGAGGGCAGGAGGCTCAGAGACACTCCAAATATCAGGTGGGGTGGAGACACCCCAAACATCTGGCACAGCATAGACACCCCAAACATCAGGTGTTCTCATTTTCAACATAAGAGACACACGGTGCTGGCTCTGTGTTAGATCTCTTCAAGCCATAAATACTAGCTCATGAAGTGGGTATGTGTTTACACATGGAGAAACTGAGGCATGCAGAGGTGAAGTTCAGATAGTAAGAAGATGTTCAGATGGTAGTTTGTGGAGAAGCATTCAGACCCTGGAGGTGTGTTCTACGCTGGAAGGAGGGGTCTAGCCTTGGCCTCCACCTGGCTGGGAGCAGTGTAGTCCAGCCTTGTTCCGGGACTGCTGGCCAGGGCTCCCCTCCCCCCATGGCTTCCCTCAGCCTCTAGGCTTGGGGGGCATGAGGCTGTCCCTCTGCAGACAGCACCCTCCTAGTGAAAAGGAGGCGTTTTACACACGCATGCTGTTCCTGTGACACAGCTCTGATTTGTACAGTACCTTAGATTTACAAAGCACTTTTATATAGAAGCTGGGGGCCCCCGTCGCCTGTTATCAGAGCAGACTGGGAAGGCCACCTGCTCCCTCAGCAGGGGGTGGGCCTGGTCCCCAGCCCAGGTTCTGGTGCTCACCGAGCTCCCTGCGCCACCCCAGCAGCGGTCCCTGGGCCCCTTCCCAGCCCGACAAGTGCTGGAGCCGCATTCCTCAGGAGGCCAGTGTCCAGGACCTCCTCTCCCCCGGGACCTACCCCAGTGCCCTGCAGAGTGGGCTCAATGCCGTGAGCCACCGGCCGGAAGGACAGAAGGGCAGGGGAGTGGACACAGTGAGCAACCAGGACTGGAGGTCGTCACTGTCCCTGACCAGCCCTGCCCGCGTGCACCTTTGCTGCTCAGACCTACAGACAAGGGGGCCTCGGACCCGGGGAAGGTGCCCTGAGAACGGCAACTTGCTACGGCTCGGGACACCTGCTGAGATTGCTGGAATGAGCGAGCCGCTGCCCACGTCTTTAGTAATTATTTGGTGATTTGAAATAGCAACAACCACAGCCAGCCCAGCGGGCCAGTGGGTGTGGGTTCGCAGAGGCTTCCTCGTTTGTGAACCAGCCCCAGAAATCAAAGAGATCTCTGGGAGGTGCAAAGCGTTTCCAGAAGCTTCCTCCTGGTTCCCCTTTTACTTTTTTCACGGGAGCAGTGTTCCTAGTCCCGGCCTCCGTCGAGGCGGAACCGCGGTCGTCATACTGCTTGCGGTGTTCGTCTCCCTGCTGTGTGCTGGAACCTTTCGCCCGGGCTTTCGGTTCAGAATAGCGTGTCCCTTCATACGGCAGCCTCGTCCTGACCTGAGTGCCAGGTGGAAACTTGTAACGAAGAAGAGAACATACCGTTCACGTGGACAGACGGGGACTGGAAAGTTGTTTCTTCACGTGATGCTTTGCAGTGTCCAAGCGTGGGGTAAAGTTCGTCCACCACGGAGGACCAGGCTTCCCAGCGAGGTCGTCTGAAATGCCTGCGTGGGATCAGCCAGTTCACGGAAGTACCTAAACTGC
The DNA here is from genome assembly GCA_023783475.1 of Daubentonia madagascariensis. Lineage (NCBI taxonomy): Eukaryota > Metazoa > Chordata > Mammalia > Primates > Daubentoniidae > Daubentonia > Daubentonia madagascariensis. The sequence continues at coordinate 145,282 of JAKFHU010000600.1, read as the reverse complement.
TCTTAACGTAAGCTAAATACGAGCTCCAAGCAATTGGGTACCAAACAGTCTCGTCACTCAGGACTGTCGGCTGAGCACAGGTGACTGTGGGTGAAGTGGACCGTTCTGGACCCCACTGCTGGTGTCACTTTGGTGTGTGCCCAAAGATCAGTGTGGTGGTGAGTTCACTCTCTGGGGCCAGTTCTGACCACCCTGGGGACTGGATTCTGGAATAGCCACAGACCTGGAAGATGCAGCCCATTGCCTCGGGGTCTAGATAACTGAACACTCGTGGAGTTAGCAGATGTGCACTCAGGGCCAGCTCCCTTTCCTGGCCCCAGGGGCACAGCAAGGAGTCACACAGAGGCTGTGACCCAGGACAAGCCCCATCTCGACAAGCAGGCAGGGCCGTTGGGCCTGGCTGCAGAAAGGGCCTGGTGTGCAGCTCCAGATAGCCGGGAGGGGAGGCAACCAAGGCTCCCTGTCGCAAAGGTGTGAGTGTTGGGCTCGCCCTCCACCTGGCGAGGGCCGCTTCACCCCCAGCCTCAGTTCCCGTTGAGTAGTGGGTTCTGATACCATGAGCCCTGCGGGTCTAATGGGGTAATAGCGGCATGGTGCCCAGAGCAGTGGCCAGCACGCCACTGAGCTTGGGAAGTGGAGCTGCCCGCAGAACTCAGTGTGGAGATGACCCCTGGGCCCTGAGGGAACCCCGGGGTCTGGGAGATCCCGCAGCAGCAGAGATGCTCTTCAACACCAGCCCTGGTTGGGTGATGAGTTTGACCAGTGAGAATGGAGGCCTAACCAAGGTGAGCAGGTGCCCACACATCCACACATGCCTGCCTGGGAGACGGCACCAGGGTGGGCTCAGGACTTTCAGTGGTGCGGGGTCTCAGGGTAGGTTTCCTGAGCAAGTTCAGCTCAAGGGCAAAGTCCCAGGACTGCTTGGGGCCGGGGCAGGGTGGGTGTCGGTGGGGAGGCTGAGCTCCAGGGCCTCTGCCCCATGTTTGAAGAGACCACTCTGGGCAGGACAGAGCAGAGGCCTCATGGAGAGAATGAGGCCAGGGAGGAGGAGCACGTGGTGGGCAGGACACCAACTGCTGGCCAGTGGGCACCTGAAGCCTAGGGGCCCCCTCCTGGACCCCAGCTGCACCAGTGAGAAGGGGGCACCCCCTGGAGGTGCAGGCCCAGGTCAGATAGCCCCTCGAGGTAAGACCTTAGTGGGGCACGCACAGGTCAGCCCAAGCTTCAGGCCACGTGGCCGATGAGGTCCCACCAACCCCAGAGGTCCTGGCTCTCACTCGGCTCTGTCATGAGGTGGGAGCCAGGGTCTGACCACGTCACACCTGCTACAGCTCGAGCTCAGCCTCGCCGTCCCCAGGTGCAGGGAGCAGCCCACTGCAGGGAGAAAGAGTGCCCAGTGTGTCCCCCGGGCCTGGGCCTGTCCTTAGGACACTGTGCTCTGACAGAGCAGCCAGGAGCACATGGAGCCAGGAGCGTTCCACAGGGCCCCAGGCTTGGTTCAGGCCTCCACCCTGAAATACTTAATGACGTTTGAACAAGGGGCCTTGAACATGCTTGGCTGAGCCCCGCAATTCATGTACCAGCCCCAGGCAGACCCATCAGAGATATTGAACATGAGAGAGGCCATTGCCATGCACAGAATCAGCATCGTCCTGGGGGGGTTAGGGGAGCTCCTGAGAGGCTGAGCCCCAAGGGGGGCTGCCTGTGATGGTCAGTGTGGCCTGCATCCTTCTGTGCCCAACTTGGATGGCAAAAGCAAGACGTTCCCTAGGAGAGCTCACTGTCACCGTGTTTATGCAAAACACAAGTTAGAAGTGGCAGCGGCCCCCGGGAGGAGCTGGTTCCAGCTGTCCCCATGCTTCTCCAGTGAAGATGCTCTCCTGAGACACTCGGGCCCTCCTGGCCCTGCCCTCTCTCCGCGAGGCCTGTGCAGCTCCCTCCTCCAGCCACAGGCACACACAGGCCTCCAGGACAGGCCCCACTGGTCTCCGGGCCCCTGTGATTGGGGAAGCCAAGTTGTGTGCTGGGGGCAGGCCCAGGCGTGGTCAGTGATGGCATGGGGCCCTGGGATTGTCACGCCAGGTGGACAGAGGCAGGGCTGCCCTCCTGCTCTGGGCAAAGTACAGTTTCACTGCGGGACTTCTGGATTATTCAAAGCCTAATTGATCATTAAAATACCTGTGCAGTTCGGAAGCGCCAGAGGCAAGTGGCAGCATTCCCTGAAATCCATTTTTAACAAGCTAGGGCACCTTCTCAGGGCTGGTTATGTCCTGCGCCCCCCAATGCCAGCCAAGCGGAGGACAGCTGGGTGCATCAGGCGTTGGGGGTTGGCAGAGAATGGGGTCCACCTGCAGCTGTGCTCATCCTGCTGCTGCGGCCCCCCTTCCTGAGTTGCCCAGCCCCAGTGACGGGCACTCCGTCCAAAGCCCAGGCCCCAGGGGCTGCTGTGAGTGCCCCGCTCCCTTTTGTGTCCTGACAGCAAAGGCTCAAACAAGTGCATAAAGCCCCAAAGTATTGGCAACTGCCATCGACCCCCTGCCAGCCCCTTACGTAGAATGTTGGCGTCCCTGTGGCAAGGGTGCACTGTCACTGTCATCCACACACATGCTCACACAGTGGTCCTGTGCAGCAGGGAGACTGAGGCTCGGGTGTTGTCCTTGCCAGGCTGGGTTGGATTTGGGGCCGAGGCTGTCCTGCTCCCAGAACCTGAAGGCTGTGCTGTGGCCTGGGGCAGGGCCAGCCCAGCACCCCCAGAGCCCTCCTTTGGCAGAGGGCACTTCTTTCTGGAGCCACCCAGACACACACAGCAGGCTCTAGCCCTGCCAGGCACTGGGGTGTGCGTGACTGCCCCTGCAGGCGAAGGTGGCAGACCCACCAGCGTTCGTCTTAGCTCTCCTGTGGCCCCAGGAGCAAAGAGTGACCATGGAGGCTTCCGGTTCCCCCATGAGCAGATTGACCTGAGGGGGCAGCGAGGGGACCTGGGCCACACACCAGGGGAAGGGCAGGGAGCCCATACCAGGGCCCCTCCCATGGCCACAGCCCCCCGCACCATCCCTCTGTGAAGAAAGACAAGGGCAGGTGGGACCCTGCAGCGGGTGGAATGGTGGCCCCCAAAGACGCTCCACCCAGGACCCATGGAGGGGCCTTATTTGAAAACAGGGTTTGTGCCGATGTCATTAAGTTAAGGATCTGGATCCTCAAGATGAGGTCACCCTGGATTAGGGTGGGCCTTAAATCCAATGACAAGTGTCCTTGTAAAACAGAGAGAGGAGATGACGTGAGGATGGAGGCAGAGGGGACGCCAGGGTTGCCAGGAGTCACCAGGAGCTCAGAGAGGCCTGGCCCGGAGCAGCTTTTCCCTTGGAGCCTCCAGAAGGAACCAGCCCTTCCCATACCTTGATTTCGGCTTCTGGCCTCCAGAACTAGGCAAGAATGAATGAATGTTACTCCAAGTCTGCCAGCGTGTGGTCATTCCTTAGGGCAGCTGCAGGAGACTCACATAGGCCTGCAGGAGCCCCGTGTGGAGTGACCAGGAGAGGTGGTGCCGTGGTGAGGGTGTGGCCAGATTACCGGGCTCGAGGTGGCCCTGCCCTCTATGACCCATGGCAGAGCCCCTTGCCGTAAAGGCAGTGGCCTCAGAGGCCCGGGAAGCTGGAAGGGGTTTGAGTTAGATCCAGGGCATAGGGAGCCACAGGCAGTTCTTGAGCTGGCGAGGGGCAAAGTGGCAGTGGCTGTGTGTGCGGAGGGAGGAAGCCGTGAGACATAGTGGGGGGTGTCTGCCCGACGCTGACGGTGTTCCCTGGGCCATGCGCCGAGGGTGCCCCTCCCTCCCGGGACACAGAGAAGGGCGGGGTTTCCAGAGGCACTGTGCAGGGCAAGCCTGCATCTCCTGCAGCGCTCGAGCGTGAGCTCTTAGTTCGAGGTCCTCCAGAAGGCCCTTGGCACAAGAGGGGCAGGGAGGAGGAGGAGCACCTGTTCTGTGGACTGTCCACGAGACAGGCCCTCGGTAGCCCTGGGTAGTGTCTACAAGAGGCTGACTCTGTCTTCTCTTTGCTCCTCAGGTCTCCTGACAAACGCAGCCCCTGAGGGGCCCCAGGAGTGGCCTTGGCTCCCTGGAGAGTCCGCACCTCGGCCACAGTCCTCCGTCTGCTGCGGACTTCACCCGTCCTCTGCATCCGCCCACTCTGTTGCGCTGTGGCCCGCCAGGGATAGCCTCGTTCCTCGGCGTTCTGTGCCCCGGTCCGTCCAGCTGCACCGAGGAGGCCGGGACTCGGACACACAGGTGGGGGCGGTGCCAGGCATCAGCAGTACTCGGTCTGTGGGAGCCCTGCCGTGCCCACCCTCCACGGGTCCTGGCGTCAGCCCTGCTCTCCACAGAGGAGGAGGAGGACGAGCAGGAAGGAGGAGGACAAGGAGGCACCAGTGACCAGAGGAGGCTGCAGCCCAGCCAGCCTTAGACACGACGCCCCGTCCAGGGGACTGTCAGGTGCGGCAGCCGCCTCTTCTTGTGCCCGGACTGTCTGAATTGCTTTTATTTTCTTATACTTTCAGTATACTCGATAGACCAAAGAGCAAAATCTATTTTAACGTGGACGCACCCTGACTGTCAGAGTCCCCGGGTTCAGTTGTGGGGGCGGGGGACACAGCGGCAAAGACATGCTGGTGGCCCCGGCAGAGCGGAGAGGGCGGCCGTGGCAGAGGCCTCCACCCCAGGAACACTCTGGCGCAGCCTGGAAGGACGGGCTCTGGCTGGAAGGAGGCCGTGGTGCACCTGCGGGAATCAGCCAGGGCACGGCTGGCAATGGGCCCCACGCAGACACCGCGAGCCCCCCGGGAACACAGACCGCTGTATTCCTCTGTACTTAGATCGACTTTATCGTACTAAAATCACTTTCTGTTTTAACCAGTTAAACATGCCTCTTCTGCAGCTCCATTTTTGATAGTTGGATAATCCAGTATTTGCCAAGAGCATGTTGGGTCTCCCGTCGCATCTGATACACCATTTAGCTCCAGAAAGCAAATTAAAGAAAACTAAAGTAACACTTGTTTGAAAGAGATCATTAAATGTATTTTGCAAAGCCTAAAGTTATATATTTAACAGTTTTTATATGTTGTATATTTGTAGAAAATCCTATTTAACAATTAATGTGGCAGGCCTGGCCATCCCTAGAGCCGGGCCGAGCCCCGTGTGTTCCTGAAGACTCCGTGTGGTGGGACACGGGGGGAGGTGGTGCCCCTCAGCCCCCAGGGTGCCAGGGAGGAGAGGCAGGACTCTGGCAGACGTGAGCTGAGGACCACGGCGCTGTTCGTGGATGGCTCCACCAGTGCTTTGGGTTGGGTTTGGCGGCTCACACCCCCCCTGTGCTGTCTGTGTTGGTTAGCGTTGAGTGTACAATATTTGGACCACGCCTCTTCCAGTGGGTTCTGTTGCCCCTGTTTCTTACCCTTTTGGCGTTTGTGGATCCCAAGGCCAGTCTGCAGCCGTTCTCCCCAAGTCCGTGTGCCTCGTTCTCAGAAGTCCCCTGTCTTCATGTCGGAGGTCAGGGAGCGGGATGGGCAGAGGCCTGGGGGAAGGGCAGACGCTCAGTCTGCCCACGTCCCTCCCGAGAGGCCAGGGCAGGGGGCCCGTGGGTGAGGGATGATTCTGGGTTTTCCCTGGCAGTCCTACGCCAGGCTCCTTCATTCTCCTGAGTTTCCGCTGAAGTATACTACCTAAGAGTCCAATTAACATGAGTATTATGCTAGTTCTATGCTACTAAAAAAACAAAAAAGATTAAAAAAAATAACTATATAGAAGCTGTTCCAGCTACCATAGATTACAGATAGGAAAGGAAATCCATTTATTTAAGATCTGTTCCAGCATCCGTGAGGACGTCACTTACCTCCCCTCACACACATCCAGAGGTGTTTGTATCCTGGACTGAAGGAGGGGCTGAGTCGGGGGTTTCGTCGCAGAGGCAGTGGCCGGGGAGGCGGCTGCGGCTCTGGTGGTCGGGGCCTGCTCTGAGTGAGCAGGGCGGGAGTCCCGGGGGCTGCGGCCCAGCGCGCCTCTGACCCGCCAGCGTCCCCACCGGCTCCCCACCGCTGTTTCTTTGGAAAGTGCGCGTAGACACCTTCGCGGGCAGAAACCGGGAGATTTAAGATGTTACAGCGTATTTTTTTTTCTTGTTTTACAGTATTCGATTTTGTGTTGATTCGGCTAAATTATGAAAATAAAGAAAAAATCCTTTGATACGCATGGCTTTTGTTCCCTGGCCGTGGTGTCCTGGGAGAGGGGCTATAGCCAGTGTGGCTGGTGGGGCCGGCAGGCGGGGGCCAGCCCAGGGGCCCCTGGGTCAGAGCAGACGTGGACCTTTTCCCTGGACACGGTGCCTGTGCCCTCACAGCACCGCCGGCCCCCGCCTGTGCGTGGATTGTGCGATCTGTGAGCACGCTAGGTTCTTCCGCACCCACAAGGATGGCCTCTGAGGCCCGGCCCTGGCGAGTGGACAGTGCCTGGCTGCAGCGCCGCATGGGGTGTCCGTCATTCCCATGAACACCCCACACTCCCCAAACAAGGGCCAAATCCTGGGTCCATCCACTGGCCAAATGTGCAGCCACTTGAGATGCAGGAAGCACCTTCCTCTCAGTTTTCCCTGCGCGGCCGGGAGATCTGGCCGCCAGAGGGGAGGCTGATGGCCACATTCTCTCACCACGCCCGGGTTCTCAGGAGCTGGCCCCACACATGCCCTGGACGCAGAGAAGCAGCCCTGCTCAGCGCCCCAAAGGAGACCCATGGCTAAGGGACCCCTTTTCAAAGGAATCTCAGATCCACAAAGAGCGGGTTTGGAGTTCAGGCCACTCGTGCTGCCGGAGTCCACCACCTGAGACCACTGGGGCGGGGGTCACACCGGTCACTTCCCAGCTGCTCGCTATGAAATATCAACCCTGGACGGCTGTGGGGGTGACTTCACTGGTCTTAATGGAGCCGTGAGAGACAGGACCCCAGCCTTTCCTGCAAGGATATGGGCTTGTCTGGGCAGAAGGGCAGTAGAAGTCGGGGCTGCTGCTGCCGCAGAAGCCCCAGGCCGGCCCCTCCCGCAGAGGCAGGGTGTGGTGAGCTGCCCTGGGCTCTGTGGTCAGTACACAGACTCAGGGTGGGGCAGCGCGGCCAGGACGGGGCCACTGACTCTTCCTTCCTCTTCCACGAGGAGCCCCCTCGAGCCACACAGAGCCGGGGTCGGTGTGCAGGGAGGGAGCCAGCTCCCTGCTGGGGGGCTGAGGTCGTGCCGCGTGACAGCAGCCCATCCTCAGAGGCCGACCACAGAGGCCCGGAGCTGGACTTCTCCTCGTGCCATGAGCCCCGTGCAGGCTGGCGAGGGCGAGTCTCCCGGGGAGCTCCTGCTGCCCCAGTCGGGGCGACACTGGGGAACCCAGCACTGGCCGTGAAGGCCGCGTCTGCTCTGAGTGCGCTGACTGAAGCAAGTCCCCGCCTCCCCCAGCTCCAGGCCCTCTCTGGGAAGAGAACTGGCTCTATCCCTGACACCCTCGGGCCCTGTCCCTTGCTAACTAGTGCCGGCTGTGCTCAGGTGCCCTACCTGCCAGTGGGACGATCGTCAAGCCGCCCCACTTCCCCAGTCTCTGGAGGGGCTGGGGAAAGAGCCCTGTGCAGGCTGCCGATGCCCCACAGATGTGCGAGGTCTGCCCGGTGCTGCGGGGGCGATCGCAGCCTCCTCTACGCCTGTGAGCGCGCCACACGGGGCCCTGGACCAGCGGTGCCGCCAGCAGAGGGAGAGGGAGAGGATGCGGGATGAGCCTGCCTCTGCCTCACATGGACCCTCTGCCCAGAGCCGCCCGCCGGCCACCCCTGGCAGCCCCACCGAGAAGACCTTGCTCCCGAGCCAGTGCCGTGGCGGCAGGAGCAGGCAGAGGCCGCGCTCCCCCCCCGCAGGCGGCCCTGCTTTGGGGAGCCAGCTCTGCTGTCTAAGGGGCTGCTGTGCGGTCCTCTCCAGCCTGGGCCGGCCGTGCAGTCAGGCAGGGAGTGGAGCCACACAGGCCTGGCCGAAAGCCCAGCCCCGTGTGCTGTGCATGGACAGCCTGGGCCAAGCCGTGGTTCCTCCCGGAGCCTCTGTTTCCCCACTTATAGAATAGGGAGTCATGCTGAGCCCAGGAGGCTTTACTGCAGGTGGAGGGTGACGTAGCACATGGAGCGCCGGCGCTTCCTCCCCATGGTGCCCTGGAGGCAACTGGCACCAGCGCCACGCCCGCACACGCTCCCACCCTGCAGAATCGTCCGGCACCCTGCTCAGTGCTGGTCTCCGGGCCTCCCGCCCGGGCGGAGCTCTGCTCCTTGCATGGTCGCTTCTCTGGGCCTCAGCTGCCGTCCCAAAGCGAGGATGGTGTGGGCTGCTGGGCGGGAGGGGCTGCGCCTGAGTGTCTGAAGGCTCCGGAGCGGAGCAGCCTCCTGTAGCCAATGTCACCAGCACGTCAAAAGGGTGTCCCTCTGTGGCTGGTCCTGGACTGGCCAGTGCAGGTTGTGGGTGGGTGTGCATGGGGCCGGCCTGACACAGCAGTGGGAAGCAGGTGGAGGGTCCTGGTATAGAGTGTGTTTGCAAGAAAGTGTGTGCGCACGTATGTGTGTGTGCATGGTGTGTTTGGGGTGTGTGTATGCACACGTGTGCATAAGTGTAGTGTGGTGTATATGGTGTGTGTGTGTGTTGTCAGTGAGCACGTTTGTGTGCACCTGTGCCCATTTTCACCATCACCTTCACGTGCTGAGCACACTCGGAGTCAGGCGCCCAAGGAGGGACCCTACAGGATTCCTAACCTCAAGGGGCCCCCGAGGTCATGCCTAGACCCTTGGAGGGCGGCTGGGCCGGGCTGACCCCTGGTAGCACCCACCGGAGAGCCTGGGGCTCTCCCAGACCTTGTGAGTGCCCCTGGCACCTCCCCGTCCCTACCCTGCCTGTGTGCTCCCCTGTCTAGTGTAGATGCTACAGTGACCCATCACCCTGGCGTGCGGGAGGTGACCACTACGCCATCCTTGTCCTGAGCTGACCGTCACCTTGAGAAGCCAGTGTCTGTGTGGAATACCAGGACCTGAGGTCACAGAGAGTACCAGGGTGCTCACTTGGTGGGGCTCCGCACGATGCTCCCTGGGTAGACCTCGGATCATCCTGTCCTACTGTCTGAGCTAAGGGTGGCACCATGGCCTGGCAGGGCTGGTGACGAGGACCCACAGTGATCTCTGCACTCACCCCCGGTGAGTCATGGGGCAGCCCCTGGGGACAGAGGCCCCACGTATCCCCCAGCCCCAGCCCAGATGGGCCACTGCCCAAGTTCCCCTAGAGGGCCTGGGTACGGGGAGGGGGAGGGCTCGGGGAGGTGGGCACAGGAGGGAGTGACCGACAGTTGGTCAGGGGAGGGAAGGGAGTGGCTCAGAGCAGAGGGGCAATGGCGCCATCCCAGGATGAAGGCGTGGGGCCAGGCAGGGCCAGGCAGGGCCAGGCTGCCCAGCACAGGGGCTGGAGCTCAGGACAACGCCCGGCACCCACACACATGTCCCGGCATCCCCTTTTGGTATCTGTCCCGGCCACTGCGCCCACCCGCCCAGGGAGGACTGCTCCCCTCATTGGACCTGAAAGCCACCTGCCCTCTGGGGCAAGCCCAGGAGGGCGCAGAAGCTTTTGCGGTTGCCCACGGCCCTCTCAGCTCCTCGGCTTCTCTCGGCTGGATGGGGGCCTGCCCCGTGGAAACAGGCACGTGGTGTGGGGTGCGCCCAGGCCCCCGGCACCTCCAGCCTAGGCCCTTGGCCTGTGCTGTGCCTGTTGGCCGGCCAGCCCTGGGGCCAGACAAGCTCTGGGTGAGGTGAGCGCGCAGAGGCCCCGGGGTTGGGCTGCAGAGGTCTGGGCATCCTTCAGTGCCTTGGCCACCCCTAGGCCTCAGGGGCAGGGTCTGACCACACAGCACAGGCCCCGCCCTTCCTCTCCGTGGACACTCCAGCTGGGTCCCCGGCCTGAGCAGGATGCCCCTCTGAGCACGGCTCTGCTGGGCCTGGACCTCAGGGGGTCCCTATAACTCCCGGCGGGCTGTCGTGGTTTCATCGCCTTCAGGTGCGTGTGTGTGCTCCTTCCACGCGCTGGCTTGTCTTGTCTTATGGTTGGTCCCTGACGCCTTCTCCGTTCAGTTACTAGCTTCTGTGGAGGATACGCTGCCGTTTAAATGTCTTTTGTTTCTTCCTTCTCTGCCCAGGCCGTGGAATTACTCTGAAATGACGACCACGTTTATTTTGCCGGTTCTCGAATGCCACCTCATTTGCTCTTCCTGCCAACGCTGCAGGGAGGGAATTAGTCTCCTTCACTGGGGGGTGGGCAGGTGGCCGGGCGGACCTCACGGACCTCACGGACCTCCTGGTGGTTCTGCCCTTCCTCCGTGCGGCATTCGCCCGAGAGGGCTCCTTCTGGGCAGGGGTGGGAAGAGGTCCCCGAGGCCAGCAGCACCACAGCCGCGGGGCAGGGGGGGAGCTGGAGCCTGAGGAGGCGGCGTCCACCCTGCCCGCAGAGGGGCCTTAAAGAACACCCATCCCCCCCAGCTAAAACGGTCAGGAAGAGCTGCTCACGGCTGTTGTGACAGGATCGGGATTATCAAACAGTGGGTGAGGTGGGCTCCCCCAGCACTGCCCCCCGCACACCAGGGGAGCCCAACCGCGGTGGGACGGGACTAGGAGGGGACACCAGGCTGGGCGCCTGGCCAAGCTGGCCTGGCAGGACCCCTGCTGAGGGCAGGCGGAGGCCTCGGACGGTGCAGGTGGGGGTGAGGAACTTGGTTGCATATCGGGCTGGGGTCTCTAAACCAATTCTGCAGGATTCTTGCTACAGCCGGTCTCGGCAAGGGCAGCCAGGAGCCCCGGGTCAAGGCCTCATGGGGACCCCACTAAGTCTTGGCCAAGAGCAGGGCCTTTGTCACAAGCATTCGAAATGGTGCCCTCTGACCAAACCCGCACCGTCTGCACGCGGGGCCCTCGCGTGTGAGAGGCATCTCACTTCCTGCCCAGGGATTGGCACTCCAGAGATAGAAAGGGAGACAGGACTCCCGGGCCACCTAGAAGCAGTGCTGGGGTCGAGGCCTCCCTGGACGTGTCACTGTGGGGGCTGGGAGGCCCCTTTGGAGAGAGAGGAGGAGGAGGGGTCGCCTGGGAAGCCGCCTTCAGGGTAACCCTCCTGACACTGCCCCAGACCTTGGCAACGTCTATGCTCAGCCAGAGGTTGCCCAAAAAGCCCAGAGCCTGCTGCAAAGCCCTTTACCTCCCTTGCAGGCAGGAGAGGCAGCCAGCCAGTGAGGGACAAGGCTGTGGCCAGTGGGCACGTCCAGCTTCAGGCACTTTGGTTCCAAGAAAGGGCCCAGATGCCCACATCAGCCTGTGGTGGACCACAAGGCCAAGGGGTTTCTGGGACCCAACCCAAGGGATGAGGCCATATTGAGCGGGGCAGGCAAGAGGCCCGGGTTCCCTTCTGTGAGGTTGGGACGCCCCCCAGAATCAGGGCAAAGCTCAGGCGCCCAGGTCCTTGCAGGGCACGTTGTGCATGGTGTTCAGCTAACACGCCCCCGGCACAGCCACGGGAGGCCTCCCCTGGGCTGAGAGAGGGGAGGGTGGAGGACGTCAGATGCCCACAGCTCCTGCTAAGGACGGACAGCAAGCAGCAGCCTCAGTGTGCACCTCCACAGCCCCTCTGCCCACACTGGTTGGAGCGAGGGGCCTGGGCCAAGAGCTCTCTTATGCACTTATGAGCATTAACAGGGCTCTGGCCATGCACAGGGAGGACACACTGGACAATGAGCCTCCTCTTCCAGCCCCAGAACCGGGTGACAATAGAAGGAATTGTAGGCGACTTGGGAGCAGAAAGCCATCCCTCAGCGTGAGCTCGTGGCACAAAACCAGGTCCCCTCAGCCCTTCTGGACGTGCCTGGCCCCGGCTCGGTGCCGCTGCCATCTGCCCTATTCTTCAAGGGCGCTGCCAGTTCCCATTCCAGCCCTCACCATAACAGCAAATATGACAGATTCGCTAATGAAATTGATTTGGTCAAGTTATCAATTTTATTCCTAAAATGTAACCAATTTTTCCCTCATGTAGGCTACAAAGGCTCAGAAGCTAAATGTCATAAGTCACCATGAGGGAATGAGCCTTCTGACTTTCCCATAATTAAACTGACTTTTCTGCTTAGGATTCATAAACTTCGCCTTCATTACGGCCGCGAGAGCCCCTTCAGTCAAGGGGATTTGGGCAGAGGCCAGAGGCAGCCCCGCGGCTTTGGGGAGTGTCCAGTGAAGCTGAGGGCCCGGACGGAGGCCTCGCCGGGGTGAGTCGGGTGCAGCTCAGACACCCCCAGGCAGTGGGCAGGGGTGATGGAGGCACAACAGTGCAGAAAACTCAGCTATCCCCATACTGTTGTCAGTACAGCTTCTTTTCAAATATAGACTCCACTTTCATGAAGAAGAGGGAATAAAGAAAAGTATTTCTAATACCACCACTCGAAGATTACTATGGCTATTTGGGTGGATCCTTCCAGAGTTTTCTGTCCTCCTTTAGAAAGAAGCCCAGAAGTTTTGAACCAGTTGCTTCTATCTGGAAAGACAGCCCCGTCTGCTAAATCCCTTCACTCAAAAGTGCTTTGGCTTTAATGCCAGGACATACACAGGGTCAAAGGCTTCGGGGCCAGAGTCCTGAGGGGGCGCGGGGCTGGGGGTGAGCCCAGTCTTTCTCTGCAGCCCTCCAGGGTCCAGCCATCGGCCCCACAGGCCCCACCTGCAGGGACTTAGGCGGCCCCACTCAGAGGCCAGGGGAAATGCAAGCTACCCTTGGGCCGTGATTGACTTTGGGGCAAACTTGATGTGTGGGTCAGGTGAGGTCACCCCCGCAAAGCTGTTTCTGGCCAGTTTAGTTTGCAGGCACCTCCTGGGGCTGGGGGGTGTCGGGCTGTGTCTACTCACTACTCCAGGGAAACCTCTGCTCCAGGAAGCAAGTCACATGCAAATGTTCCAGAAGGTGTGGTCAAGAGTTCTGCTTAGGGACTAAACTCGGCATATCTATTAGGAGAATCTTGCTCCCCTGGTTATGTGGGAGAAACGTTTGTTTTCCAGATTACCCCTGAAATGATTGTTTGCTCTTGGGAGGCCTGTCTGTCGGTCTGTGCAGTCCCCAGCCTGTATGTGAGCATCAGGCCTGCGTCTCGGACGAGCTGTTGCCCTCGGGAGGCTGGCCCTGCGCCCACACTCCCCAAGCCTCCTCCAGCCTGTCTTGGGGGAGCAGTGGGGCCCAGGGGCTCAGAACATCCCACTGGAAGGCCCTCGAGGAGGGGCGACAGGGCTGCCTTGGGACGGGCTGTGGGATGTGCACCCACTGCAGTACAGAGGTGGGCTTTTGGGGGGCAGGGTTGGACATGGGGGCTTAAGTTGGAGCCACCCCACAAATCTCACTTTTCCTCCGCTCTCCCTGGGGACCCCAGGAAGGGACAGGGATGATGGCAGCAGACAAGAGGAGTCCACGCCATTCTGGGACGTGCAAAGTAGATGGCTTTGGCAAGGTGAGGGTGGATCACCTGAAGCCCCTCCCACAGACCCCAGAACACACACATGTGGTAGCATAGGGCACACTCACCTGAGGACAGGAGGTTGGCTCTCGGGAACCACAGGGCCTCCAGGGAGCAGGGACAGGAGTGTGCTGACAGCTGGGGCTTTCAGGCAGGCCAGCGGCCCGGGACCAGGAAGGTGCTGGCCAATTACCACTAGGTGTAGGGGAAACAAACAGCCCCCAGCCCTGCACACCGGGGAGGGGAGACCTGGACACTTTATGAGGCTGGGAGCCCCCGCCAGGCAACACCCTCTGCAAAAGGGTGGGTTAGCCACAGAGCCACCTGCTAGCAAGGGAGACAGTAAGAAACCACCTATGCCCAGGTCAGAGTTCTGGGTTTAAATACTGTCCCCCGAAGGACTGCTCTCCCAGGATTGGGGTCCATGCTCCCAGCGTGGTGCAGTCCTGTGGGGGCAGAGACAAACCCAAGCGTCACTCTTCAGGGACACACCCAGCCACATGGGTGCTCCCCTGGAGAGTCCCCCACACAGGGGTCCACAGAAACCAGAAAACGCAGAAGAGAGGATGGCCTGAGAGCCGGAATCAGCAGAAAGACCAGCAGCAGAATCAGAACCCCAGGAAGCTCAGATGGTAGAGTTGTCAGACATGGACTGCAAAGAAATGATGTAAAATAAAAGAAGAAATAGAAAATATGAAAAAGGAAAAAGTTCCTCTACGGAACAGTACACTGGGGAAAGAACCAAACACAATGTCCACTGAGCTCCCACAGAGAGGCCATCCCTGCTCCTGCTCTGGGTGGCTCAGCTGCTGCACACCTGGGTTCACCTCTGACAGGTGCTGCTCACCTTGGCTCATCTCTGACAGCTGCTGCTCACCTGGGCTCACCTCTGACAGCTGCTGCTCACCTGGGCTCACCTCTGACAGCTGCTGCTCACCTGGGCTCACCTCTGACAGCTGCTGCTCACCTTACCAGCAGCTGCTGCAAATATAGATGTGTCACTGCATTCAAGGTACCGACTTTTCCCTGATAGTGGGAGTCATTTGTTCCTCCATTCCCTCATTCACTGCGTGTCACTGGGCAGGGTGTACACTTGGGCAGCCATGCAGGTGTTGAGGATGCAGCCATGAGCACAGTGTGGAGCCGGCACTGGCTCAGTTTATGCTCGTGAAGGGCGGCTGCAGGGCGGGAAGAGACACAACCCCCAAGAAGACCAATCCCGAAGTCTCAGGGAGAAGCACAGGTGGGGCGGGGCGGGGGTGTGGGTGGTCAGGGGGGATAAGACCAGTGTGAGGGAGGGGCCTGGCCTTCCTGGGAGGGGCGTTTCTGGAGGCAGGAGAGCGGGTGAAAAGGCCCTGGGCAGGGCTGGGGGGGCGGCAGAGGGCTGGTGGAGCCCTGCTGTGACAGAAAGCCAGCCTTAAAGTGCTGTTCACAGCGTTGGTCATCGCCTGGGTGCTGCTGTGATCCACATCCCCTGGGCAAGGGGTCAGGGGTCAGGGCCTCCCATGTGCCCTGCAGCCTCAGGGTGAGGAAGAAAGTTCCAGTAAATCGGCAAAGTGGTTGCAGACAGAGATGAGGCTGGAAAATGCTTTCCAATGTAATAATCCTGTTTCATTTGCTCATAAATGTCTGAGTGATCTTTTCTGAGGGATAAAAAGCGCCATCCTTGGTCTGGGCCAGCAGCCCTCTGGGCTGGCCCCGCAGAGTCAATGGAGCCTGTTCATAGACACAAAAACCCCAGCTCTTGGCTCCAAAAGGCAGCCTCGTGTCACGGGACTGCTTCATTCCTTCACTCACTGTGTCCCTGGGCTCGGCCTCCAGAGGAGAGAACGGTTTGTGTGTCTGGTTTGTGGGTGTCGTCAGTGGGCGCCGGCCAGGGTTGGTGGAAGACGGGATAGGCAGGTGCCTAGGACTGTGGCCTCTGGGGTGTGGGGCAGCGTCACCCAGGCCTGTGCACGGTGCACATGATGGCCACGGAAGGGGACGTGGCCCCAGCCCAGTTCTGCCGTGGGCTCTGCACTCTGCAGTCCTTTCCTCTGTGGAGAGATTGGTCTGTTGGTCACATGTGTCTTCACACTGCTGGCCACACTGTCCACCTCAGTGGGGTAAATTATCATCACACAAGAGGAGCCGAAACCTGCCCTGCACTCAGCGGGTTCCGGGGACTGCGCCCGAATCGTCTCTTCTCACTGACAGCTCAGACGGCTGCTGCGTGTTGCCTTTGGTCAGTATTTTCTCCTTAATTTTTATTTGTTTTATTTGTTGTTGGAACAAAATTATGCCAATTTTCAAGAAAATATAATAGAAGAAAATACGTGGCTACTGCACCCCTGCTGCCCGCGTGTGTGTTTGTGTGTCTGTAAGGCAAGTCAGCCCTTGTCGCCTGCTAACTTCTCCTGGCCATGGCCCTCTTGTTGCACGTTCGTCACCTGTGCGGGTTGGATGTCTGAGTGACGCATCCAGCCACCCCCTGAGGCCCCTGGGGACCGGCCACGTTCCAGCTTGGGAAGACAGCGTTGGTGTTGCCATCAGGACGTTGCTCCTCCCCAGCACAGGGTCCGCATCTCTGCCTGGGGGCCTGGGGCTTGGCCGTGGACTTTCTCCACCAATGCAATGTGAGCAGCAGCGACTTCAATTGCCTCAGAACAGGAGATTTTAGAACGACCAAGTCCTACCACCATCTTTTTTTTTTTCCCAAATGCTACCAAACAGGCATGTCCCAAATAGGGGCAGCTCAGCCCAAGTCCCAGAACGGACAGCAGAGCCGCAGCCAGCCGCCCTGCTGCAGATGGCACTGGGGGGAGAATAAAACATTTTTGTAGGAACCTTTAAGATCTGGGCGTCGCCACCTGCCACAGCATAATTTATCCTAATCCAATTGTGACGGACTTTAACCTGGAACGTCCTACGTTTAGGATACGTTGGGGACAGAAATTTGGAGCCCTCATTTGCTTTCCTGTCCAGTGAAGCTCTCTGGAAATCCTGTCTACCCTTGCTGTGTTGCCACCTGCCTCTGCAGCAGTGTCGCCTGGACCCAGGGTCCCTGGCACACAACGTCCAGCACCTGTAGTGGATCTCAGATGTGATTTCATGTGGCCACTCCAAGGTCAGGGCCTTTCTGGACTACCGCCTCCTGCTCCAGAGCACAGGTGGGACACCTGATGGATTCGTGCAAGGAGTAGTTCCACATTTGTGTTAACATCTTCTCAGAGATGACTACAGACAGCCCAAGGGGATTTGGCAGACACAAGAGGACTGCTCAAAGCCATCACTTCTTGGGTTCTCTTTAGCTATTTCCTGACTCCATAAAGCAAATGCTAACCTGCTTAAAATGAGAGGAATTTGAAGAGAAGACCTCCCTCCTACCTGCGGAGAGACGGCCCAAGCCAGCCCGCTGGCCAGGTGGCAGATAGCAAGCGTGCACAGGTCCCAGAGGGTCAGGGTGGCCACAGGCCCCGAGGCAACCAGGGCCTAGGATCCACCTCCTGAAGGAAGGCGTGTGGCGTTGAGGGGTCTGTGTGAGTCAACCTGCGTCATGTGAATTCAAAGTCTGGAAATCTAAGGTACAGCAGGAGGACTCAAGTTAATAACGTTGTATTACATATTGGAAATTTGCTAAGAGGGTAGATTTTATATGCTCTTTCCACATATGTGCACACACACACAAAGGGTGCCTATGGAAGGTGATGGATACGTTAATGTGTTTGGAGTAATCATTTTGCTCTGTTTATGTATATCACAACGTCGTATTATACAACTTAAATACATATTATAAAACCAATTTTTTAAAAAAAGTTACAAAGGAGCCTTCATGAACAAGAACAAGGGGAGGCACCCAGATAGCAAGAGAGCCAGGAAATGTAGCCCCAGCTGAGCAGGAGGAAGACAGGAGCCCCGAGAGATGGTGAAGCTGCCCAGAGCCCCCACTCACAGCACTGGGTCCAGGGAACATCAGTTTCCTTCAACTGCATCTTCCTTCACGTCTCCTACACAATCTCCCTCGTGAACTCTCCTTTGGCTGTCAAGACAGTCCCTGTCTCTTGGTTTAAATTCCATTTTGGGTCCCCGAGGATTCTCTCCTGTCTCCTTCTGTCCACTGGAGAGACGTGTCTGTCCTCGAGTCCTGCTTCTTCACCAGGCCGTGAGGTTCTTACAAGGAGCTACAGCTCTTTTCTTTGTGTCTTCAGAGCCTGGTGTAGATTTGCTAAATGAATGTTCAGATGTTTATGGGAGTAAACTGAGATTCTATAGGCAAGAACTTAGGAGCTGTCGGTGTAGACACATGGGGGTGTGCTGGGATTTTTGTGAAGTTTCTATTTGATGGGCCATAGGACAATTGGGTTCTGTGCCCCAAAGTCTCAGAGATAGAGGCTCTGTGAGAGGGTCGTGACAGTCCCTAGCAGGGCTCTGGCTGGCAAAGGGCCTACCCCTGTGTGCAACATGGATTAACTCCTCTGTATTCAGACTGTCTCCTGACTAGCCAGTGTGCGGGCTCCAGAAGGTTCCAGGGTGTGTGTTCCATAGGGGAGACTGGCATTTGTTATGGAGTAGGACAGCACGGCTGCACCACCCTGGACACAGGCAGACAAACGATTAGCTCGGCATATGAGGAGACAAGATGTGCCCACAGACCATGGGCTGACACCCCAGTTGAAGGAGAATTGTTAGGGCCAAAAGTGTACTGCAGACTGTCGCAGCGATGGCCCCATTGGCTTACGCCTCCCGATGTCACCCCACACCGCTTCTGAGCTTGGGTGTGTGGCTTCCTTTGTCCAATCAAACAATAGCAAATGTGATGCAGACAGACACTGGAAAGTGCTGGCTTGTTGGGGTGTCCCCACCCTGGGGGCCCTTACACCCCACCATGTGAAGCCGCCTGGGCGATGCTGCGGAGCGGAGAAGGCAGGGAAGGAGGCCCAGCCACCCGGCCCTCCCAGCCAGTTCCCCGCCAACCCCTGGCTGGCGACCCGGCAGGGAGCCCCCGGCATCAGCAGAAGAAACACTGGCCAAGCTGCAGACTCGTGGGGCAAATCCCGATACAGCGTTGTTTACGGGTGTGGATGGGCAGTGCGGCCAGACAGCCGTGGGATGTCTCGGCAGTACCGGGGGAGAACAATCAATCTTTTCCAACTTAAAATTCCGTATCTAGCAAAGATATACTTTTGAAGCGAGGGTAAAATAAAGACACTTGCAGAAAAATAAAAATGGAGAGAAACGTAGTCCCAGAAGCCTCTTGTTCGGGAAAAACTAATGGATGAGACAGAAAAAATAATCGTTGGTGTGATCTTGGAGAATCCGGAAGGAATGATGAGCACTGGGGGTGGGGATAGCGGTGGCAGAGGATGACGAGGCCCCGTGATTCCTCACAGGTGACAATTACAAAACCCAGACACGGTTACTCAAGGCAACAATTGGAAAGCACCAGAAGATGAGCAAAGGCAGGAAGAAGCTGAGAAGAGGTTGCTGCTGAAAGAATGCCACCGCCTCAGGTGAGAACCGCAGCGCTGGTTTCTCGCCCGGGGCCGCTCCCTGAACCCCACCCGAGGTGCAAGGACAGCCACGGCCCTGCCTGGCTCAGAGGCGGCAGGTGCCAGACGCAGCGCGTCAGCGCAGCGGGACGAGTGGGGAGAACGTTCGCAAGCGGGGGCACAGGTGGGCTGAGAGCTCAAATCGGAGTTAAGCTTTGCCCGAATCCCTGGCTGACCGCTAGCCAGCACGTGCCACGGCAGACCTGGAGGAATGAGGCAGAACTCACACGGAAAACACTTCTGATGATACTTGTAAGAATTCTATGCCTTTGACCGAGTTCATTCCCCAACCTGCACAGTCCTCACTACTGACAGAGGAAGCTGTTGGCTTGAAGGAGGAAATCGGGGCTGACAGAGCTGCCAAAAGTTAAGGGGCAGTTTCAGGAGTTTCAGAAGCAAAGGACCTAGGGAACGGGCGAGCCCCCAAATCTGAGTATAAACACTGCCCAAATGTAACTGAACATTGAACTACACGGTTTAATGTAGGATTAATTCATGGGGCCAGGATAAAAATAAGCATAGCCAAAAGCCAAAAACAACAACAAAACAGCAACAACAAACTAAGCGGAGATGTCACCTGCTCCGTACACAGGAAGGACAGATTTAAAAGCAGGCAAACTAACTGTCTATGGTAACAAAAAACCAACAACAAACATTAGAAGAATAAAAGACATTTCAGAGTATCCACAAAATATTGCTTACAATGACAAGCTTTCCACCAACACTGGTTACACATGCAAAGAAACAGGCAAGTGTGATCAGGAAAAAATTCATTCTTAGAAAACAACTCTGAGACAGCCCTTATGTTGGATTTAGCTAAAACTTCGAACTAGCTATTATAAATATATCTAAATAATTAAAGAAAAATGTAGCATTGAGTGAATCGGTAGAGAATTTCAACAGAGAAATGAAAACTATTAAAAAGTGGTAGTTCTAGAGGTGAAAAATGCAATATCAGAAAATAAATTGAAAAATGAACCAGATGGGTTCAACGGAAGATTGGACATAGCAGGAGAAAAAAATCAGTGAACCTGAAGAAAGATCAATAAAAATTGCCCAATCTGAGAAACAGAAAATTCATTGAGAAGAAACTTAAAAGCTTCTGAGACCTTTGGAACAACGTCAAGTAGTTCAACGTAGGTGTAATTAGAGGCTCGGAAAGAAAGAAGAGTAAATATGGTACAGGGAAAAATTGAATAAGTAGTGGCCAAACCTCCCAAATTGGTGAGAACATTGACATACAGACCTATTCAGATCAACAACCCAAAGTGGGATAAACACAGAAACCACAGCTACGTATATGATAGTCAAACCTCTGAAAGACAGGATGAAGAGAAATTATTGAAAGCAGCAAGAAAAGTGACCTGTTTCACAGAGGGACCAATGATATGACTAACAACGGACTTCTCATCAGAAACAGAGACAGAGAGGAGACATAGTGACAGTGTTGAGGGTGGAAAATATCTGTCAACCAAAAATTCTATGTCCAGAAAAACTATTCAGAAATGAAGGTGAAGTAGACGCAAAGTAAAACAAAGCTGAGAAAATGTATTGCCAATAGGATTGCACTGCAAGAAATGCTAAAGTATTATATACATGTAAATATAATTATAAATACATTATGCATAATCTTGTAATTTCTTTAGAACACATACAACTGCTGAAAGCAAAAATTTTAATCATATTGTTGGGTTTAAAATCTACAGAGGTTTTATATATATCTCTCTCTACATATAGAAGTATATATCCCAAAGGATGGGTGGTACCAATGGAAAATATACCCCTGCAGGGTTCCTTTATTTTTCAGAAATAATTTAATATTAACCTTAAGTTGATTGTGATGATATTATACTATAAGCCATAGCACAATCACTTGAAAATAACGTAAAGAAATTTTACCTAAAAATGGAATCAATATGGTTTGCTTAAAGTATTTGCTGAAAAAAGAAGGCAGGAAAGAAAGAATATGGGATATAATAAAAAAGCAGCACCTAAATCCAGGCATATCGATAGTTAAATTAAATATAAATAGAATAAACACTCCAATGAAATCTCAAGAATTGACAGATGGGTGAAAACAGCAAGAACAAAATATATGCTTTAAACAGACACACTTTACTCATTCATTCATTCATTCAGGCGGGTTTCACTATGGCCCGGGCCGGCCTCAAGCTCCTGGCCCCGAGTGACGCTCCTGCCTCAGCCTCCTGGCAGCTGGGGCCGTGGCCCGTTGCCCTTGCACCCCGCTAAACAGACAGCCTTCAACACAAAGGTACACATAGGTCGAAAGTGCCGGAAAAGATACACCATGAGAACAGTAATCATAAGAAATTTGGAGTGGATTTGTTAATATTTGACAAAATAGACTTTCAGACAAGGGCTATTTTCAAACAAAGGGAACATTTAACAGTAACAAAGTGGCAAGATAGCAGGAAAATAAAAGAATAATAAATGCATGTGTACCTGATAATAAAGTTCCTAAATACGTGAAGCAAAAACTGACAGAACTGAAAAGAAAAATAGACAATTTAACCATTATAAATGGAGCTTTTGTTACTCCCCTATCTGTAATCAATAGAACAAGAGACAGAAAATCAGTAAGTATATGGAAGACCTGGACAACATCAGTCCGTATCTAATCCACGTTTGTAGAATACTCCAAACAACCGATAGAACATACCCAGGAATGGAATGACTAAATCATGCGGTGGGGGTGCACCTACATTTTTTAAAATTGCTAAACTGTATTCAAAAGTGGTTGTACCATGTCTGAGCAATCTTTATTAATTTTAGTGATTCTAATAGGTTCAGGGTGTTCGCTCTATACCAAAATCTTTTCAAAACATACGGAAGATGAACCAATATAGACCAAATGTTGGACAATCAAGCAAGTCCCAAAAAATGTCGAAGAATGAATATCATACCATATATGTTCTCTGATCACAATAGAATTAAATTAGAAATGAATAAGAGAATGCTATCTGGAAAATTCCCAAATTTGGAAATATCTTCTAAACAACCCATGGGTTAAGGAAAAAAAGGAAATTTAAATTGTATATATTTAATTGAACACATTTAAACATTTTGATTTGAATGATAACAAAAGGACAATATATTAAAATCTGTGCAATGTTGCTAATGCAGTGCTTAGAGAAAACATATTGCTTTAAAAGCTTATATTAGAAAGAAAGAAAAAGTCTACAATGATGTAAGCTTCCACCTGAAGAAGCTGGAAAATGAAGAGCATAGTGAACCCAGATAATAAAGATAAGAACAGGCATCAGTGAGCTAGAAAATGAATTAGAGAAAATCAATGAAACCAAAAGTTCTTTTGTAAAATGTGGCTTTACTGGGGTGTGATTGACATGTGCCTAACTGCACATATTTAAAGTGTACAATTTGGTGAGTCTGACAATGATGCACACCCTTAAAAGTGTCACCACTGGCTTGGTCTGCTCAAGCTGTGATAACAAGCGCAGACCGGGCGGCTTAAACAACAGGAATTTATTTCTCATAGTTCTGGAGGCTGGCAAGTCCAAGACCAAGGTGCCGGCCAGTTCAGTTCCTGGAGAGGGCTGTCTGCCTGGCTCGCACGTGGCAGCCTTCTTGCTGTGTCCTCACGTGGCCTGTCCTCAGTGTGTGCACATGGAGAGGGAGAGCAAGCTCTCTGACGTCTCTTCTTGTCAGGGCACTAATCCCATCAAACCAGGGCCCCACTCTCATGACCTTACTTAAACCTAATTACCTCCAAAAGGCCCCATCTCCAAACACAATAACTTTAGGGGTTAAGGCTTCTACCTGTGAATTTGAGGGGGACACAAACATTCCATCCATAATAGCAATAATCAATATAATGAACATATCTACATGTCCCAAAGTATCCTTCTATCCCTCCTCACATTGCACCTGTCTGTTTTCTGGTTCATGGATCTATGTTCTTATCTTATCATTTTCCTCCTTCTACTCTGGGTTTACTTTACCCTTGTTTCCTAGCATATTAAGGTGAAAGTTTAGGTGTTTTATTTTAGACTTTTCTTCTAATATAAGCATTTAAAGTGTAACTTTCCCTCCAAGCATTGGTTTTCCTGCATTGCACAACTTTTGATCTGTTGTATTTTCATTATCATTCAGTTAAAAATATTTTTCTAATTTCCTTGGTTATTTCTTTTTGACCCATTAATTGGCATTTGATTTCTAAATATTTGTCTATTTTCTAGATATTTTAGTGTTGTTGATGTCTAAATTAATTCCATTGCAGTCAACATATTATGTATAATTTTAATACTTTTAATATATATTATCCATCATGGTAAATCATGAATGCCCTATGTTAACTGGAAATAAATATGTGTTTTATAAATGTTGGGTGTAGTGTTTTATAATAAATATCAAGTAGGGCAAGTTGGTTGATGATGCTGTTCAAATATTCTATTTTATTGAATTTTTGTCAAGTTTTTCTAAGACTTGCTAAAAAATGTTAAAATCTATTGTGAATGTGAAATTGCCCATTTTCCTTTGATTTTGACATTTTTTCCTTAATGCTTGTTAGCATCAACTAGATCAAAATGTTTGATGTACTTGTCAGAATCCTGCATGTCTCCCCTGGGTATTTTTAGTTGCTCTCATTGCTGAGAGATGGATGTTAAAGCCTCCTGCTTTGGTTGTGGAATTGTATATTCTTCCCTTTAATTTTATTAATGTTTGCTTCGTGTATTTAAAGGCTCTGTTATTATTAGCATACAGATTTATCATCATTATCTCTTCCTGAAAAATTGGCCCTTTTATCATCATGAAATGTCCCTCTTTAACTGGGGTAAATTATTAAAGTCTGTTTTATCTGGTATTAATGTAGCGCCCCAGCCTTCTTACACTTGCTGTTTCCATGCTGTATATTTTCCCATCCATTTACTTTCCACCTGTCTGGGTCTTCAGATTTAAAATATATCTGTTGTAGGCAAAATATAGTTACATCTTGCTTTTTAAAAATCGGCTCTGATAATGTGTTTTAATTGCAGTTTTTGACCATTAACATATAACGTAATGATTGTTGTGCCTATATTTAAGTCTACTGTTTGATTGCTTCTTGTTTGTTTTTTGGACCCTCTGTTTTTTTTGTTCTTCTGCTCCTGCATTCTTTTATATTTTAAAAAATATTTTTTTTAGAATTTCATTTTAATTATCCTTTGGCTTCTAACAATTCATCTTTGTATTTTTTTAGAGGTTGCTCTATGTATTAGAGTGTGCATATTTAATATCTCACAATCTATTCAAGTCAGCGTTGAACCACTTCATGTGAAATCTGGAAACCTCGCAGCCGTATGAGTTCCCTCTTCCTCTCGTATCTTCATGGTCATTTATCTGATAGCTGTGTTATGTGTTATATCTTCAAACATTACAAACCCCTTCAGGCATTGTAATAATTTTGGCTTTATATAGTTATACATATTCATTTTAAAAGAGAATTAGTCCTTTTTGTATTTACCCAGATATTTTTTATTTCGAATGATCTTCATTTGTTCCTGGAAAATCTAAATTTCCCTTTGATATCATTTCACGTTAGCCCAAAGAACTCCCTTTAGCATTTCTTATAGTGAAGGTCTACCAGCAACAAAGTCTCTTAGTTTTTCTTCATCTGGAAATGTTGCTATTTTGCCTTCATTCTTGAAGGGCGTTTTTGAAGGCCCTAGGTGGATAATATTTTTACAGTCACGCTAAGCACTTTCACAATGTCGGCCCATGGTTTTCTGGCCTCTGCTGCTTCTGATGAGAAAAATGTGAGCACTTAAGTTGTTTTTCTCTTATGTTTGATGAGTCATTTTTCTGCAAGCTACTTTCAAGATTTGCTCTTAATCTTTGGTTTTTAGCAATTAGATTTACTGTGTTTAAGCATAATTTTCTTTGAATTTATTCTATTTGGAGCTCACTGAGATTCTTGAATCAGTAAATTTATATCTTTCACCAAATTTGGGAAGTTTTTAGCCATTGAATGTTAAAATACCATTTTCTTCCCCAATTTCTCCTTAATCTCTTTCTAGAACTGCAAGTATATGTATATTAGACATTTTGATATTGTTTTCAAGTTTCCAAGGCTCTGTTAATTTTAAAAAATATTTTATCTCTCTCTTCTTGATTTCTGTTGTTTTACCTTGACTATTTCCTCTCGTCTTCTTTCTACTATTTGAGCCCATCCCATGAGTTATTTATTTCATATATTGTATTTTTATGTCCTATATTTTACACTTGTTTCTTTTTATATTTTTCTATTTCTTTGCTAAGATTTCCTATCTTTTGATTTATTTCAAAGATATTTTTCTTTACCTTTAAGCACAGGTATAATTGTAGATTGTAAGTTATTTTCTGATCATTCAGACATCTTGTTTATCTCAGGGTATTAAACTGCTGATTTTATTTTCCCTTGAGAATTTGTCACATTTTTCTATTTTGTTGTTTTACATGTCAATTAGATTTTGAATTCCATTCTGTACACTGAGAATATAAAATTATGTTCACTCTGGCTTCTGATATATTCCTCTGAAGAGTGTTGATTTATTTTTAAGCTGGTAATTAATGTAGTGAGATTCAGTCTCTGAGCTCTGAATCACATTTTGAGGATGGAGGTTCAAATCATAGTTGAGTTTTCTGACGTTTTGGTGTGTGCTTTGCTTCTGTGCTCTGCCTGCTGCATAAGGGTCTGAGGCATGTGGGGCTCACACTTGGAAACAGAGGCTCTCCCTCGGGGCCTCTCTCTCCCCCAGTTTCACCTCCTCACTCTTCTCCAGGGGCAATTTCCCAGAATTTTTTCCCTAGATCTCAGGCCAAAAGGAGTTTCAGCTGTTTACTCTGCACCTTTCATGACTGTGGTTCACACTCAGGGCAAAGCCACCAGAAAACATGAAACTCTCTCCCTTGTCAATTGCCTCTCCATGTTTTGATGCCACTCCACAATCTGCCTGTTTTTGGTTTATTCTTTAGTATACTTAGGTAGTTGTTTTTTGCATTTTGTCTATTGTTTGTCATTATTTTAGCAATGAGGTGGTTCTGTGGAGGCTCACACTGCCACACCAGAAGTATAAGCCCACAAAGTTCTACTATGTAGTGTTTGTGTTATAAATCTGTTCTGGATTCTTTTACATTATTATTATTATTATTTTAATGCAGGAGTTATTTAGCAATGGTCTTTCAATTTCTAAATATATGGGTTATTGTTAATTTACCTTTTTGTTTTTAAATTTTGATTGTATGGTGGTCAGATGTCTTGTTCTGCACATATCTATATATACAGATGCTCCTGAACTTATGATTAAGTTATGTCTCAATAAATCCAGGATAAATTAAAAATATAGTAAGTCAAAAATGCATTTAATACTACATATACCTAATTTAGCAAACATCATAGCTTAGCCTAGCCTACCTTAAACATGGTCAGAACACTTAAATTAGCCTGCAGTTGGGCAAACTCATCTAACACAAAGCCTATTTTATAATAAAGTATTGAATATCTCATGCAATTTATTTAATACTGTACTGAAAGTGAAAAATAGAGTGGTTTTTCACCATCATAAATTCAAAAAAAATAAGTCAAACCATCATGAGTCAGGGACCGTCTGTGTTTTGATACACATTGAGACCTCTTTATGGCCTAGTGCATGATTGATTTTTATATTTTTTATGCATGCTGGGAAAAATACTTTTTATTTGTTGGTTGGCTAATGCTAATTATGTCCATTTAAGTTATCCTTGCTGGTTTTCCCTCTGTTTGGCCTATACACAGAATGTGTTGAAATATCTGACTAGGATATTATTATTTACATTTAATATATGGATTAGGGTATATGTATTGGATTATTGTTTTTCCCTGTAGGTCTATTACTTTCTTTCTTTATGTATTTGGAGGCTATTTTATTAAGAGTATGCATGGTATAAGTATATAATATTGTTAAAGTAAAAGATTTATCTCTATGTCATCACCCTTTCCATTAAAAAATAATTTTTGTTTAAAGTTTATTTAATGTTATTAATGTAGTTATATCAAGTTTCTCTTCATTAGCATTTTTCTGAAAGGTCATTCTTCCATCCTTTAACTTTTGGTCTTTACAGGTCAGTAAGTTTGAGCCATGACTCTTATAATTAGCACATATTGAACGTATACATTTTAATTTCAGTTTGTCTAGTTCCATAAAAAATCATAAAAGAATTTTGATGAGAATTGCATTGAATTTATAAATAAAATGGGACAACTGACATTTTAAAAATATTGAGACTTCGCATAAATGAGCATAGTAAATCTCTCCCTGTATTTAGCTTTTACTGTCCTTCAGTAACATTTTGTTCTTTCCTCCTTAACAGACTTTTGCATCTTAAAGCTTTATTCCTTTTGTTTTGACACATAGAATCTCTGGGAAACTTATGATACATCTGTTGCTGCAATAAAATTGTCAGGCAAATTTTTCCTTTTAAGTCTTATATCTTTTATTTATTTTTCTTGTTTTACTCCACTGGATTGGAGTATCCTTGACTTGTTCCAGATTTTAAGCAGAAAATGTCTAGAGGCTGTATCCTGAAGTATGATGTTTGTTGTAAATTTTTATAGATAACCTAAGTCAAGTTAAAAATTCTTTCCTATTTGTACTTTTCTCAGAGCTTTTATTAAGAATGGGGTTAACTTTCTTAAACGTACTTTCCTGTATCTATTTCAATAATTGTATGGTTTTTATGTGGTGCATTACAGCATGTGTTGTTAATGCATTCTTTTATGCATTAACTTTTATGCATTTCTGATGTCTAAGAAAACCTGATTTGGTCATGAGTAATGTTTTAGGGGGTTACTGCATTTGAATTGTTAATATTTTGAATGATTTTTAAAGATCTATGCTCATAAATTATATTGACCTACAATTTTCCTTTTTTATACTGTCCTTGCCTGGCTTGGGATCAAAATTATACTCACCTCATAAAATGAGTTCTTTCATTTTTTATAGTCTGGAAAATTCTTCATGAAGTTAGAATGATCTGTTCATTGACTGGTAGAAGTCATCCATAAAACCACCCATGCCTCTTTTTAAAATTGAAATTATAGTATGAGTGGACTTCAGAAGACTGACCCAGTTTCTTTAATGGTTATAGGTCTATTTAGGCTTGCTAATTCTTTTTGGGTCATTTTTTTGAAGTTACAATTTTTCCAGAAATATTTCCAGTTTAAGTTTTCACATTTATCAGTACAAATTTATTTGTAGAGTTCTCTCATCTTTGATGTCTTTCCTGCGAAATTTATCGTGCAACTGGAATTGTATGTGAATGGTCTGGAGAACAGTAGAAAGTGAAACACTCATTCATCCAACAACTCACTCATCCCGTGTTAAGAATCACGTCCCGACCAAGACTTCTGAGGCCCGCATGTCCACACCCCCATCTTCCCTCCTAATTCCCTCCCCCCAGAGTTATCATTGTCTTAAATTTGTGCAAATCATTTTCTTACATTTCTTTATAGTTTTATGGTCTAGGAATGCATCCATATACATTATATCATTTAGTTTAGAATGTGAGTGTTAAGAACAAAGCTAGGTTCATAAGGAGAGTAATATTGCTGCTACTTAAATGACGAACCCCAGGGAAAACATGCTAGGAGAGTTGGTAGGTCAAAGCCACTTTCAGCTGCTTGCAGAGTTCAGTGGAGCCCCCAAGAGCAGCTTTTATGCATCAGGCTGAATCCAAGGACCCGCTGAGTTGGGGCACCTGGCAGGGGCTGTGCGAGACCAGGTGCCGCATGTCCAGGAAGAACACAGGCAGGGAAACGGGCTTCTCTGGCTCACCGTGTCCTCCTCCCACTGTCAGGTTTCAGTCAACACGGGGATTGTGGGGTGGAATTGGGCCCACGGGGAGGGGAGCGGGGAACTCGGCGGCACACAGCCAGCTGGGCCACGGAAAGAGTCTTGGCCAGGCACCTTGGCCACTCCTTGGCCAGGCATCTAGGAGATGGCACAATGGTAACGAGGCTGTCAGCCAGCCTTAAAATGCCTGCTCCCGGAGTATGCTCCAATCTGGGTAGGTTAATTCCCGCATCTGGCGAACAGCTGTCCACGCAGGGTGTTCCTTCCCCATCCTCGGGAGGACTGCAGCCAACTTCCCCCCGCATCGGCCCTCTGACGTCCCGGGTCCTGCGGCAGCTCCCTGTAGGTTCGTGCTCTCGGTTTGGTGGGGCACAGCCTCCGGGGCTTCTTGAGAAAAAGTTCAGAGGAGGCAATTTGTCGAGATCCCACCTACGCAAAGTGGTTTTTATTTTATTCTGATGAACATTCAAAGGTTTGGCTGGGTAAAGATTTTTTTGTTTGAAAACCATTTTCCTTCCAACTTTTGAAGGTCGTGCCTCACGGAGTTCTGGATTCCAGTCTTGCTGCGGAGAAGCTCAGTCTTTCCGACTCTCAGCACCTTCATGTGACCTTTCGCTGTCCGCAAGTGTGCGACGGTCTCTTTGTTTTCTGGTTGGAGATGTCACGACGGGCCCTGGTGCGGGTGTGTTTTCACTCGTGTGCTGGAGTTTTATTGAGCCCTTTGAATCTATCAACTCGTGCCCTTTCTTGGTGTTCTCATCTGTAACTTCTCTTATTTGGATGTCGGACCTTCTGGACTGGTCTTCTAATTTTATTTACTTTTTGCTTGTTTTTCATCTTTTTGTCTTTACCTCTGCTAACCTTTTGTAAGGTTGTCTCATTGTGAGATTATCTCAACTTTATCTTACAGACTTTCTATAAAGTTGCTTTCATTCTTGCTGTTGTGTTTTTAATATCCAATGACTATTTTGTCATTGTTCTCTCCATGTTCCCCTTGCTTTGCAGATAGCTTCTTCTTGTTTGATTATTGCAATATTTTTCTCATGTCTCTGGAGGACTAGATAGCTTTCTGGAAAGCTTCTTCACTCTGCCAAGTCCCTGTTTCCTCCGACTGACATTTGTGCCGGCCTCTGTCTTCCCTGTTGGAAACTTTCCTTGTACGTGGCAGCCCTCCACGGATTGGCCGTGGTCCGCAAGGCTGCTGGGAAGCTCTTTGCATCTGCACAAAACTCATCGACTTTGCCTTTTACTGCAAGGGGATTTGAATGATCCGTTTGTTGGGGAAGCCCCACTCCTGGCACTGTCCTTAGATCTTTCCTCTGGGGTTGATCAGGGTCCCCAGGACATTCCCTTCTCATCCCCTGCCCAAAAGGTAAGGTTTGCTGCCCCATTTTGGTTTAGTTTTATTTTTTGTAATACAGGAGCCACATGTATTTTCCCTGTGTGGAAAATACACCTCCAGACTCCCGCAGGAGGACAGAGAAGCAGTGAGGTGGGAGAGAAAGGCTGGACCCACCCTGCTCTGCGGGCTCCACCGGGCCTCCTGCTCCAGCCTCCTCGCTCACTCCCAGTCCCCAGGTGCCGGGCGGCCAGTGCCTCGGTTTCCTCCTTCCTCCCTCTCTCAGTATCTCTCTCCCCCTCCCTCCTCCCTCCTCCCCTCCCTTCCTCCCTCCTTCCCCCCTCCTCCCCCTCCCTCCTCCCCTCCTTCCTCCTCCCTCCTCCCCTCCCCTCCTCCCTCCTCCCCTTACTTACTTTTAAATTCTATAGGACACGTCAGTTTGGTTCTCAAAATTCCTGATTGCAGCTTAGGATTCAGATTTCTCAGGCTCACCCAATTCGTTTCTCAGCTTCAAAAATTTTGTTTCTTCTCTTCCCATCTTTTCAGATTTTTTGAAATAATTTTCAGATTTCAAACAATTCTGTATTATTTTAGTGGTGCTTTGGGGAGTTTGCAAAAGTAGATGGACTGTGAGCCAACGCCTTAGTATGGAAATTATCTTATCTTTAAAGAGATAACATGACTGTCGTAGATTTGTCTTCACAAGTCCCTTTTACTGTCCTGGTGTTGGTATTTGTCCTCATTATTCAACAAACTTTTGGTGTTTTGAGTTTTTAAAAAATAAATTTCTTGGAGGTTGTCAATTTCAATAACTTTTTTCCATTTTCTCAAAAGATCAACTTTTAGCTTTAGGAATCCTCACTCTAAAAAACATTTGTTTCTTATTTTATTAATTCATGCTCATTTCTTCTGACTGCCTTTATTCTAACACTTCAGCACATCGGGAATTGGCCTGCCGCGTGGAATTTACAGGTGAGCGGGGAGGGAGGGCTATTGCGCCTTGTTTTTGTTCTTTCCCAGGTGTCTTAAGTCGGCCGCCCAGCTCTGGATTGTCGTCCCCCCTGTCTCCCAAGCGGGCGTTTGGGGAGGTGCAGTCTCCCCCGGTTCTGCCTCAGCCGCGTCCCGCGTGTTCCGATACGTAGCATCTTTCTTAGTGTTTAGGTCTGAGTGTTGCAGAGTTTCCACTGCTCTTTATTCTTCAAGCGACAAGTAATTTTAAAGTATGTTCTCAATGTTTTAATGTAGAGGATTTTGAAATTTTTGTTGCGGTGATTAAAACTGCACACACGGTTGTAAGAAATGTGCAGACAGAGCCCACATGCGCTTTACCCTGCCCGCAGTGCAAGCCTCGTGTAAGAACACAGCCCAGTGGCAGAGCCCATAGACCTGGTGCCGGCGTCCCAGCTTTACTTGTACTCACCCGTGTGTGTGTGTGTGTCTGTGTGTGTGTGTGTCTGTGTGTGTGTGTGTGTCTGTGTGTGTGTGTGTGTCTGTGTGTGTGTGTGTCTGTGTGTGTGTGTGTGCGCGCATTAAATTCTACATAATTTTATCCCCTTGCAGTTTCACATACACAAGCACACGGTCAAGATACCAAGCAGTCCAACCCCACAAAGATCCCTGACTCTCTCCTGATCACAGCACTCTCCACCATTGCTCCCCGGGAGTGCCTGGCGACCACAAACCCGTGCTCCACTTCTAGGACTCTGTCATTTGAACAAGGTTATGTGAAAATCATCCAGTGAAGACATCCGAAACTGGTTTTTTATGTTCCATATAATTCCCCTGAGATTCATCATATATGAATCGTATATCCTACATGTTGTCTGCATCAAAAGTTTGTTCCTTTATAGTGCTACAGTAGCATTCCACCGTATGGGTGTATCACGGTTTGTTGAACCATTTTAAATGTGGGGGCTTTTAAGTTATCTGTTTGTCATTAATTTGCAAGGTAGTTAAGTTTACAAAATACATTCTGTTTCATGGCAGTATTTTGTTTGTTTTGAAATGTGTTGAGATTTGACTTATGGTCTAATATAGGGCAGTTTTCTTGAGTGTTCTACGTATGCTTAGAAAGACTATCTTGCAGTTTTGAAGTACAGAATTCTACAGTCTGTATTTTCATTTGACCTATTTGTTAATTATGTTGTTTCAATCTTTTATATGCTTATAAATATTTTCGCTGTCTTGATTTACTGAGAGCTCTATGAAAATCTAGTATGGGGGTGGATTTGTCTGTTTCTCCTTGAGGTTCTATTAACTTTGGCATTATAAAATTTGAAGCTATGTTATGTGCATACAAAATGTTCCCCTGGATGAATTTAAACTTTTCACTGTAAGATGGCCCTCCTCATCTCTAGAACTTTCATTCTGTTTATACTATAGCTACACCCAAGCAGCTTTGGTTTCCATTTGCTTTCAAGGCTCTGTCCATCTCTTTACTTAGAAAATTTGTTTTCTTATGTTGTAGGTATGTCCCATATTTAGTATATGACTGTTTTGAAAAAGATCTTTGCATTTGCCATAATTAGTTGTATTTGAATATTTTCTATGTATACACAACTTTATCTTATGTTATCTTCTACCTTATCTGTTTCTTTGCTTTTCCCCCTGCTTTCTTGCTTTCTCTTAAAAGCAATTTCTCTCTCTCTGTGAATTTCACTCAAGTAGGAAGAGCCAGCACTTAGCCCAAAGGGAGCCCTTGCGGGAGGAGTTACTGGAACCTGGAAGGTAGAAGTGACGGGTCAACCAGCCGCCTTGAGAGCAGAGTGACTGTCTGTCAAGGGACGCAGCAGCTCAAGGAGGCCTCGAGGGAGGGGACCTGGGGAATAAACTGCCCCCCCCACTGTCTTCCATCTCTTTCATCTCTTTTTGGGTCTCCCTATTGGCTACATCTGGCTGAAAAGCAGTGGTCTGGAGAGTGTGGGGCAAGCGTAAGATGTCCAGCATCGCTGGCTACGTAATTATTCTTGTGCATTTACTGGTCACCTCCGTATACTTGAATAACACAGTCACTGCTCTATTGTGCAGTTTACAACCTTTAATCCGTATCTGTTGATTGCCTGTGCTAAGAATGACAATGACACCATTGTTTATTCAATCTCCAGCTTGCCTTTCTTGTCCACCTGCTGCTTACTTAATTATGTGATTATCTCTGCATTGTCACGGCTTAGAATATTCATCGTGCACTGCATAACCATCATTTCTACAGTTTTTGTCTTAGTATTAATTCATAAGTCTTCATAAAAAATCCCAGTTCATTTCCCACAGATTCTTTATTAAGCGATTAGCTGGCTGACTTTTGTCCTTTAGTAATGTCTTCAAGAAAGTTTATGGGAGTTCTTGAATATGAAAAAAGATCGATCTCTTTGCTTCATACTTGAATAATAGTGTAGCTGGGTATAAAATTATCACATCACATTTTTTTCATTGAAAGCTTTATGGATGTTGCTCCACACGCTTCTGACACTGAAGCCTTTTATGGAAAAGTCCTAAGACAGCTCAGTATTGTCCTTTAATATTTGACTACATTCTTTTTTGAGGGCGGAAGGGGCTTGAATTCCCACAGCATTATTTCTTTATCTTTCAAGTCTAGTGACTTTGCTTCCTTTTCTCCAGGGCTAACAATTCTATGTATATTGGAAATATTTGTTTTTTATAGTTATCATATCCTTTCTTATATTTAAAAACTTAAATGGTTTCATTTTGCTCAAGTTTTTTATGCCTGTTTTTTCCCTGGCTATGGCTGCTCACACTTATGATGCTTCAAATACGGTCTCTTCCCAGGATGGCTTTGTTGCCTTTGGTCATTACTTTCCATGGTCTGGCAACTTATTTTCATCTTTTTCTTCTGTTTTGTTATTGCTTCCATAGGCTCTTCTGTCCTGGCTTTTAAGGCCCTGATTTCCTGATTCATTATAACTTTTTTTAAAACTATGATCTTTAAATCTATGTGATACTACTTTTTTATGCATAGTATTTTTCAGTCTTCTCATAGGCTAAATTTTTCTGTGGTATATTTTTAGTTCCCTCCTCTACATTATTCCTATTTTTTCTTGTTATTTTTATTTTTGTTTGAATGAAGAGAGCTGTTTTCAGGCCAGGTATATGTACAGAGACGGTGTGGAGAAGGGGCCCAAGCTATTCGGCTACTAGCTTGTCTTCCCTCCGGCTCACAGTTAAGCCTCGTGGTACAGGGTTTGTGTGAGTGAGTGCGTGTGTGTGTGTCTGTGCAGGCACGCGTGGCGTGCAGTGTCTTATATGAGGTTGGTCTACACTGAGCTTCCGCTCATAATATCAGTAGCATCGACGCTGCCTCTTGCTGGCAGTGCTCCTTCCCTCCCTCACACGGGACTGATTGTCCCTTGCAAAGATGGCAGATTGTGCTTTTCTTTGTTCACCCCCAATTTCGTGACCTTCACGGTGTCAGTAGCTTTAGGGAGTCTTGTGTAGCCAGCCCAGGTCCCTCTGTGTTGCTTCGTACAGGCAGATGTTGGTGTTGGCCCTCCGAGGGGCCAACCGCTTTGGAAATATGTGAGTTCTGTAGGAGTGGGCTTGACATCGCCTGATCCTGTCTAGTCACAACCCCTCTTAGTGTTTTGATTTTATAAACATATTAAAGTCCAGAGTAATTAGTAGTAGTAACAGCCCCTCATTGCACGAGGCTATTGTTCCCACTTCTTTTCCGTTCTGCTTGTCTTCACGTGGATCAGGACAGGAGAGAAGGCACATTGCTCACAGCTCAGGACGTCGGCACCAGGTTCTCATGTGTCCCGGGGAGGGGGAGGGCCTGAGCAGGTTCTCACAGAGCTCGGCATCGGGGGACTGAGGACAGAGGGCTGCCCTTGCCAGGACTGTTCTGGATGCTGAGGATGCAGCATTCATTGAACAGACCCAAACCCCATCCTGAAGTGCACACCGTTGAGTATGTTAGATGGCCAAAGGCACCTCGGGGCAGGTGCAGGCAGGCGGTGGGGTGGAGAGTGCTGGGGGGTATGCAGGGGTGAGGGATGCTGGGTGGAGAGTGCTGGGGTGAGGGCCCTGGGTTTAGGGGTGCAGGGGTGGGGCCCTATGTCCTGTAGGAGGCCAGGGAAGGCCACAGAAGTGATGGCGCTTAAGCAAAGACCCGAAGGAGGTGGGCGTGAGTCCTGAGGGTAGCTGGGAAGGAGGTGACAGGAGCTGCAGAGGCCTCGGGAGGTGGCTGCCCTGCTCCAGGTGCGGCAGGCTAGGGGAGAGGACGGCTGGTGGGGCCCCAGGGATGAGTGGCAGGAGGCGAGGCCAGAGAGTGATGGGGGCTGAGCCTGCAGGGTCAGCCCTTGTGGGCTCTGGCCGTTCCTCTGAGGGGCAGAAGCACTGCAGGGCTTATGCAGAGGAGGACGTGTTCCCGCGGAGGAGGTGCTGCTCCCCCCGGCTGCTGTGGGGTCACCGGCCTCTGGGGAGGCTGGAGGCTGGTGCAGCCGGCCCTCTCGGGACCAGGACGGTGTGTGTGTGTGGGGGGGTCACACACACTTGGCGAGTGCCGGGAAGCCTGCTCTAAGGCGAGACCTTGCCCGCTGGCAAGAGCCAGGGGCACTGCTCCCCCACCTGGGGGTACAAAGCCCAGGAAAGGGCGGACTGTGCCCTGAGCTAGGAAGGGTGAGAATGCACAAAAGGGAGATTAACCCATCCACCTCTGTGCTGAGGAGCCCATTTGCCCAGCTGTGGCGTCCGATGTAAAATCATAAAATGGGCCATTTGCCTTTATTTTCCTGTAACCTTGGACTTTGCAAGACTCTGAGCAACTTACAATTTAACTGAGCATCGGCAAAGTGCCTGGCTCAACAGTTCCCACTGAGCCCACGAGTCCAGTCTCGCCCCTCCAGCCGTGCTGATGGGTCCTGCAAGGCATACAGCCCCCAGCGGCCCGGACAGTCACCCCTGCTGCCTTCCCTTCTTGCTTCTAAGGCAACAGAGAGAGCCCGTCTCGCCTCGTTGTGCTGGTGCATGCGCGCAGCATGGTTGGACTTGATGCTCCTTTACTTAAACCGTGTAACACCCTTTCAGGCAGGCACCACTCAGATCCCTGTTTTACAAAGTAGACAGGTTTAGAGAGACGTCCTGACCCAGCACAGCCATGCGGCTGGCGTGGGCCACTCGGGATTTGCAGCCAGTCTGCCCGATGGCAGTCTCTGTGCCTGCTGAGGTTCAGGTAGCAGGCGCAGCCTGTGCCTTCACTGAAGGGAACAGAGGCCCCAAAACTCCACATCCACTCAATGACCAAGTGGCCATAGGGACCACTGGGATTTAAGGAGGGAAAGAAAGAACAGACGAAAATGGAAAAAAATCAATGATTTTTTGAGCCAAAGCAGAAGCAGTTTACCGAGAGGCAGGCTGAGCTTGGAGGAGACACTGCACAGGTGCACTGGCTTGGTGGGGCTGATGCTACCAAGCACCCCAGAGTGGCGGCTTAAACAACGGACATTTATTTCCTCATAGTTCTGGGGTCCAGAAGTCCAAGATCAGCTGTCAGAAGGGCTGGTTACTCTTGAAGCGTCTCCTTGGTGTGTAGAAGCCATCCTCACCCTGTGTCCTCACATGGTCGTCCCTCCATGTGTCTGTGTCCTAATCGCCTCTTCTTACAAGGACACCAGTCAGATTGGATCAGGGCCCAAGCATATGACTTCCTTTCAACTTCATTACCTCTTTAAAGACCCTGTATCCAAATACTGTCTCTTTCTAAGATATTGGGGGTTAGGGCTTCAACATATGAATTTTGGGGTGCACAGAATATTTGGGGGCACGTTGGTCAGCACCACTGCCTTGACGCTGGTCTGGGGACCCAGGAGCACAGCCTCCTCTCTAATTCCTGAGCTAAGATCTGGGTCTAGATCTTCAGCCAGTTTCTGTCATGTGGCCCTGGCTCTGAGCACGTGTCTTCAGCATCTATGGTGGCCCCATGTGTGTGCTGGCCCTGGGGTCACTGAGATGAGAGGGCATGGCTCGTTCCTATGAAAACAGAGTCCACACATGGGGCTGGGACAGCACAGGACTCACGTCCTGGAGCTGGGGGTGGAGGCTCCATCCCACCCGCACCACGACGCTGGAAAAACGGCTCCCAGTTTGGGCCTACAAAGGACGTGGAGCCCTGTGCACAAGGCCACCTGCCCATCTGCTCTTTACTGTGGCTTCGTTATTTTTCCCAGATGAAAGTGGTTTTGTTTTTATGGTAATAGTAATCACAGCAAACCTTCACTCGCCCCTGAAACTCACACCAGGCCCTGCTCTGAGTCCCGTGGGGCCTGCAGGCCACATGCAGGCACTGTGCGGAGTCCAGGCTCGGCGAGCTGACCACGTTCACCCAGTTGTATGGGGACTGGACGGTGCTGTCCATCCGGCCGCCGTGTCCAAGATTTCCAACATGAGGCCACACTGCTGCCTCTCCCACTGTCTTAATTAACAGTATTCCAAAATAATTTAATTGTTTAAACAATGTTCAGATGTGTAAGCATTCTATAAAATATTGAGGAGAAGATGAAAATAAACCTAATGCAGCCCCACTGGGAGCCAGTCTGACCTCTTCTGGGGGGGGGCTGTGCCCAGCGTGTGGCCCGGGTTCCTGGCCTGGGGTGCACCCCAGCATCCCTTCCTGTGCCCCGAGGGCTGTGCACCAGCGTGGTCTCAGCAGCAGATCTCACAGCTCCTACAGCCCCCACGGGGAACAGGCCACAGGCCCGTCGGCAGGAAAACGAATCAATCAACTGTGGTGTATTCGGTGATAGAAGCGAATTAACCACAAGTCTAAGAAGAACAGGGACTGATCCTGTAAAACCCATAACGCTGAGTGAAAGAAGGAAGGAGCCGAGAGGAAGCAGAAAATGCGCTTCTGTTTGTGTAAAGTTCAATACGAGGCAAAACTGTGCTTTGCTTTTCAGGGATGTAGACGCGGCTGGAAGGACTAAAGAGAAAAACAACATTATAGCCAGAAAGTGAGGACTGGTCTTGTCCGGGAGGGAGACAGGGCTGTGCTGGGCAGAGGGAGGAGAGATGCGTTGGGGGCGGCATCCTTTCCCCTGAATCCCCCCGGCCGAAGCCCTGCACAACAGCCTGAAGGGGGTCTTCAGAGTTGCTCAGAGCTCTGCCCCAGAGCTCACGGGGGTCGGGGGCCAGAACCCCAACCCCCACCCCGCCCACCGTGGGCTCTGCAGTGATGGGCAACTCACTGAGCCGCCTGTCTCAGTTTCCCCATCTGAAACGTGGGGCTGCTGATGTTGCTGTGCTCAGAGCATCGCCGTGAGGTCCAAGGAGCTACTCCGCATGCAGCGCCAGGCTCACAGCAGGATCATCAGCTGGTGTCCCCCCAAGAGGTGTAGGGTCTTTGGAGATGTGACCAGGTCAAGATGAGGTCATACTAGATTAAGGTGGGTCCCAAATCCAGTGGCTGGTGTCCGTAAAAGGAGAGGGAAATTTGGAAAAACGGACTCGGAGGAGGAGGGGTGAAGATGGAGGCAGAGGTTGGTGTGATGCAGCCAGAAGCCAGAAATACCCGGAGGCGCCGGAAGCTTCGAGGGCAGGAAGGATCCGACCCAGAGTCTTCAGAGAAGGTAGGGCCTTGCCAACAACTGGATTTGGACTTCTGGACTCTAGAACCATAAAAAAATAAATTTCTGTTGTCATAAGTCACCCAGTTTGTGGTGATCAGTTACAGCAGTCCTTGGAAATTAATACATTGTCCTTCTGCGCTTGCTTCTCCTAGGGAAAAATCTTATTTGCCTTGTTTTCTGCTGTAACCTCAGCACCTAGAATTTTCTGGGCGCATAGTAGGTATGCAGTCAATACCTGTTATGTGAATGGTGCTGTCTTCAGGGTACAAACCACCAACTCTGTGTTATTTAGCTGTTGTTCCATGTCAGTGAGCAGAAATGCACCTGTTACTTAAAATGGCAGAGGAGGAGCCCTCCAGTGGGCGGCCAACCTCTTCTGGTTTCTACGTACAGGCTTGTTGTGAGGAATATGTTGGTGTACAACCCCTGCGATCTCACACAATAAATCCTGTATGATAAACCCTTGGCAGTGGCATTGTTAGATGGGAAGATAAAAAAAGTCTTTGCATTTTAACATTTGCTGCACGTTTGCTAAAGCTCCCTCCAGGAAAACAGAACCTTTGATAAGCCCACCAACCACGAGAGAGAATGCCCACTTTTCCCACACTGGCACCCTAGCCAGGGATTATCCTTCCTTTTAATCTCTGCCAATTTGCTAACAGAAAAAGGTATCAATCTCTTTGTTGCTTTAATTTGCATATCTTTGATTACTATTGAGTTTGAACATCTTTTCATATGTTTATTGGCCATTTATGTAAATAAGTCCTTAACATTTATGAAGCCTTTTGAAATGCCAGGCTGCCTCCTGTAGTCACAGGCCCTAAGAACAGGGGCCTGGGCGGGAGGAGGAGGAGCTCCATGCCCCCAGCCCCTTGTGATGTGGTGCCCCTGTCACCCCTGCTCCCGCGCCCTCTGAGCTCCCTGACCGGCCTCCCTCTGGTGTACACTGTCCTCAGGATGCTCTGGCAAAGCTTGGCCAGGCCTCAGTCCCAGGAAATTTGCATTTTAAAAGGGAACTCTGTTCCAGACTAAAGAATTAAAGGCTGCAACCTGAGCAGCTGGGAACTCAGCTCTGGAGCCTTTAGAAACTAAATCAATGATCAACAAATATGGTACAAATGACTTGGCCAGTACCTCCAACATGCCTCTACTTGATCTCGTCCACTGGAGGCACCCCTGGTGTGGCAGCCTGGGGACCCCTGCCCACCCCTGGTATTCAGTGCAGGGCCTGGCAAGCCATGCATGTCTGGGAGGCGGATGGGACGGTAAGTGGACAATTCTTGGGCGTCCTACCCCTGGGGTGCCTCAGGCCAGTCACCTCCTGCCCGTCTTGGAGGTGCTGGGCCCTGGGAGCCCCAACCAGCCCCAACCAGCAGGACCATGTCTTCCAGGCGTTCACAGCCCCTCCCAAGCTTCCCTCACGCTCACCCTCCACTCTAAACCCCTGCAAGGTCAATGCCGCCAACATCTAGCCCATCCGCCTTTAATTTGCGGCTCTTCTCCTTCATTCCCCCCCACCAGCTAAATCATTCTGCTGTACAGGTTTTATTTTCTGATTAGTCACATAGAGCTCATTAAATGGAAGACAGAGCTTTTCATGAAACATGTAGAAGAAGCTTGGATTATTAATTTCAAAATTAAAAAAATAATAATCCCAGCAATGAAATGCACTGTCTGTTCATAAAACTCATCAAGTGTCCGAGGATGGAGGGTTTGCAAGACGAGGGGCCTGGAGGGCAGGTCCCGTCTGTCTGGAGCCGACTTCAGCCACCGGCCAAGCTCTCGGCCACCCCGGAGGAGGAGCCCGCCAAGTCCCACTGCACGAGCAGGGGCTGCAGCTGATCTGCCTGTGGACCACGCTCCCAAGAAGGGAACCTGCAGATTCCAGGTGCAACTCTGTCCTTACTGGCTCCATTAAATATTTTCCAGGAACACAGGCCATGAGCAAGGTGGCAGCAATTAACAACACCCTGATCAAACCACATCCCCAGCTTTAAACCAAAGTTAGGGTGAAGAGGGTGGTTCTCAAAATTCTGTGTGTGGGTGAACAGTCTGTGGCCCGTGACAGTTGGGAAAGGTGGGTGATCACTGTAAATTGGACCTCCCAGCCTCCAGAACCGTGGCCCAATCAATTTCTGTTTATTAAAAATTACCCAGCCTGTGGTATTTGTTATAGCAGCACAAAATGGACTAAGATGGGGCTGAGGGTCCGCTGAAAGCGTAAACAAAATTGGGGGTACAATGGGGGCAGGGCTGACAGCATTGGTCACATTCTGAAAGCATCCTCACCCAAATAGGTGAGGGCCAACCCCTCTGCCCCTCCCTGCATGATCTCACTCTCCAGCTCCCAGCGTCAGCTCAGACCATGGACATGCACCTAAAGGACACCCCTGGACAGCCCACAGGAGGCTCAGCTCAATCCCAGTGTGCCCTGTACGGAGCCCTCCACCTTTCCTCAAACCTACTCTGCCTCCTGAAGCCTGATACCCCAGGCCAGGCACCCGGGAGCCACCCTGAACTTCTTCTGAGCCTGTAGGTGCTAAGTGTCTGCCCCCCAAGACTCCCTGAGAGACTGGCACACTCCAGCCTTCCTTCCCTTCGCCTGCCTCTGTGGAGGGCTCCCTGTGTCCAGGGCACCATGTGCCATGTGGCATCCACAGGGTGACCTGTCCCATCCTCACAGGGTCACCTTCGGGGGCACATCCCGGCGAGGGGTGGTCCACAGGGAGGGTAGGGCTGCCTGGCTGAGAGGGGAGGGCCTCCAGGAGGGGACCCCTCCCAGGTGAGGGCTCAGGAGCAGAAGCCCTGCTGGAGGGTGTGGTGTGCTGGGGCGGGGCCTGGGAGGACAAGGTGGCCCCTCGTGCATTCTTGTCGAGAGCAGAGGAAGGACCAGTTCACTGACCGTGAGCCGCACCAGTGCCCCTGAAGCAACAGCCATTCATTCCTCACCACAAACTCTGGGGTTTGAGGGTCTGGCAAAGGCTGTTTTACGTGTGCCTTCCAGACAGGTGCTCACTCAGCAAGGCTTACATGGAAGGGCAAACTGTGTGCCTGGCATGGTGTTTGGGGACCTGTGGGCTTCCTGCCCCCAGGCTCCGCCAGCCCCAGCCCCCCCACAGCTGTCCCTGAAAGTGCTCATCTCCCCTTCCCATCCAAAGTTCCTGAGGGGCAGGTCTGTGCCTGTGTCCCCTCAGCCCCCTCCCCACACCTGGCCACGTGCTCTGCACGCGCTAGAAATGCAGAAAGGCTTCAGTGCCCAGGTCATTGGAAATTTGAATCCCCCAAAGCTTCTTGTCCAGGTTCTGGGTGAGTTTGCAGACTCAGCAGCTGCCTGGGCAGACCACAGCCAGGTTGTTGGAGCCTGAGTGCCTCATCCATCCCCAGGAAACTGAGCTGCACATCTGTCTTTACTGATGACCCTGTAGGCCAGCAGGATATCCTTGTTCCAAGAGAGATGCGGCCTCTCCTTAGTTGTGTGACCTTGGGCATGTCACCTAACTCTAAGAACTTCTGTTTCTCCTCTAGAGAATAGGGTTATAATCCCTGCATCACAGCAGAGTTGAGAGAGCCAAGAACAGCTGAAGTGCTTAGCCTGGTACATACCAGAAAACAGAGAAGTTCTGCCTCCTCCCCTAGCCCCAGAATGACCATGTGTGCACGTCTGCAAGTCGGGGGGCATAGAGGGGGCTGGCAGGTGGTGGGCAGAGGTGGAACGGATTGTCATCCAGGCAAATGCCATCCTGTGACATCTCCTGGAGCCATGGGACTGGCCGACCCAGGATGGCCAGGCATG
Organism: Daubentonia madagascariensis; assembly: GCA_023783475.1. NCBI lineage: Eukaryota > Metazoa > Chordata > Mammalia > Primates > Daubentoniidae > Daubentonia > Daubentonia madagascariensis. The sequence continues at coordinate 102,653 of JAKFHU010000600.1, read as the reverse complement.
CCTTGTGGTACCGTGGTATCATGAGACAGCACATAGGGTCCTTGGTCTTGTCCAGAGTCCGTCTGAGGAGCCTCCTCTCCCCAGCTGGCCCAGCTATCCAAGGCATGGAATTGGCTTTGCAGGACTTCGGCTCCCAACCCCTCATAGCTCTGAATGGCCCTGGAGGGAAGCAGGACAGCATCCCGCCCTCCCCCAGTGCCAGGGCCCATGAGGCCTGTGCAGAAGATCACTGTGGCTGTCAGCCACTCCTTCAGGACCAAGGACAGAGCAGGGGCCTACCTGGGGCTCGAGGGCGCAGGAGCCAGGAAGGGCATGGTCTGGTGGGCAGGATGCTTCAGCCCTCCAAAGCTGAAGTGAGCTCTCCCCAAGCTGTTGATTAGGAAGCTGGCAAAGGACAGACACCTAGGGCAGGACTGGAGGCCAGGAGGACGCTGGGCCTGTGGCCCTGGGAGACCACGGCCTGTGCTGAGACTCAAAGAGAGAAGGCGCCTGTAGGTTGCTGTTGCTATATCGGGCCTTTGCTTTGATGTTACAAATGCACCTTATTCTTTAGGGCAGTTTTGGGTTTATAGAAAAACAAAAGACAGTACAGAGCGTTCCCTTGAACCCCACACCCAGTTCCCCCATTGACATCTTCTATGAGGATAGTGCAGTTGTTATAATTAATAGAACCAGCATTGATACATCATCATTAACTAAAATCCATGCTTTATTCAGACTTCTATAGTTTTTACGATGCACTTTCTCTTTCCCGGCACCCCATCCCAGATCCCATGTGATGTTCAATTATCACCTCCCCTCAGGCTCCTCTTGGCTGTGACAGTTTCTCAGACTTTCCTTGCTTGCGATGACCTGGACAGCCGTGGGGAGTATGGTCCGTGTTTCTAGAACAGTCCTCTACTGGAATCCGTCTGACGTTTTTCTCATCGGCATTCTTGTTACTTTGGGGGCAGGCCTTCCCGTCACGTCGTATCGAGGATACATACTGTCGACGTGACTTATCACTGGTGGAGTTGACCTTGGCCACCCACCGGGGTGTGCCTGTTAGGCTCCTCCACTATAGTGCTTCTCTTTCCCGCTTGCCCACCCTGCAGTCTTGGGGCGGGAGTTGCTGTGTGCAGCACACACCGAAGGGGGGTAGTCAGACTCTACCTTGAGGGCAGAGTATCTACAAAAATTATTTGCAATTGTTCCACACAGATTGTCTCTTCTCCGTGATTTATTTATTTATTCAATTATTTATTTATATCAATATGAACTCATGGATATTAATTGTACAGTTTTGGTTGTAGTCCTGTACCACTTCCTTTTGCAGCTCCATTGTCCTAGCTTTGGCCGTAGGGAGCTTTGCCATATCGTGTGTGTGTGTGTGTGTGTGTGTGTGTATGTGTGTGTGTTAGCATTTCCTTACTTTCTGGTACTGAAAGGAGCTCTGGGCTGTGAATTTCATGCTCCAGTCCTGGAATCAGCCATTTCTGCAAGAAGCCCTAACTCCTTTAATTGGAGAACAGTATCAGAAACCAAGATCTGGGTGCTGGGGGTGCTCCCGGCTACTGGGGTCTCATTGCTCCTGGGATCCCTCAGCTAGCAGAGCAAGGAAATATGTGTGTGCACTCCACCTGATGGACAGGCACATCTTATGGAACTCTCTGGATCTGGGTTAGGATGAACGTGAGGTCCTGCCAATGTCTCTGGCTCTAATCCATCACCACGTGGGTCACCCAGCCTCCTTCCCCTGCTTGTCCCTAGCCTCCCACACCAACAGTGAGCAACCTGGCTCTCGCCATCTGCTGTCCACTTACATAATTGGTCAATTACAATACATATCTAGCAGCGTTAGGATTGTTAAACTGTACCTTCATGGGAAACTACTTATCAACTAGAATACAGTTCTTATGTGTGGTTCCTTTTGTCTTTGGTCTTGCAGACTCCACTTACGTTCTAAATTACTTAGGTTAGAAACTCTTAACACCCCCACAGTAATGCTGTTTCATACATTTGTAATACAATTAGTTTCTCTTGTCACAGTCTGAATTTCATCCTGGGATCCCTCAATCACTTAAATGACTTAAAAAAACCCCAAAACTTTGCATCTATTTCTTGGACATATTGGTTTCAAATCCTTTGGATATATACCCAGAAGTGGAAACAATGCATCATATTGCAGTTCTATTTTTAGGTTTTTGAAACTTCCATAGAGTTTTCCATAGTGGCTGTGCTAATTTACATTCCCACCAGCAGTGTGCAAGGTCTCCCTTTTCTGAACATCCTTGCCAACACAACCTTGCCAACTCATCTTTTTGTTAATAGCCATTCTGACAGGAGTGAGGGGATAGCTCATTGTGGTTTTAATTTGCATTTCCCAGATGATTAATCATGTTGAGCATTTTTTCACATATCTATTGGCCATTTACTTGTCTTCTTTTAAGAAATGTCTATCAGAGGAGCTACAAGGCCCCTCCCAAAGCACGGGGCTTTCGCATACCCCAACTGGGGAATCAGAGTCTGCCACGGACATAACAGAATACCTAGCTATTAGGGAGCGGAGGACTCATATCCTCAAGTACAATTCATTAGCTCAGAGCCCAAGCTGGGAGATCATTCTCACCACACTCCACTGGGAAGAGGAGAAGACCACAGGTCAGAGTTAACTCAAGATCCACCAAACTTGCTAAAATACACCTAAGGCAATACAGGCCACTACTTCTCTCCCTGGCTTTGCCAAGGAACAGTAACTGTGAGCCTGGTGACAGGGCCATAAACTAGCTCTAACACCCCCAACTCTCGACCAAGAGGCCAGATGAGAAAAAACCAGCGAAAGAACTCAGGGAACATGAAAAATCAGAGTGAAAAGTCACCCCCAAAAGAAATTATCAGTTCCTCAGCAATGGATACCAACCCAAATGAAATGGGTAGAATGACAGAAGAGGAATTTCGTTTATGGATTATAAGAAAGCTCAATGAAATTCAAGAGAAAATTGAATCCCAGCACAAAGAAACCACAAGAAAAATGCAAGAAATGAACGAAAAATTCTCCAAAGAAATAGAAATATTACGGAAAAATCAAATAGAAATCCTAGAAATGAAAGAAGCATTCAAGGATCTACAAAACACAGTGGAAAGCCTTAAGAATAGGCTGGACCATGCAGAGGAAAGAATTTCAGAGCTAGAAGACAGCTCCTATGCGCTAAATAAATCAGCCGAAGAGAAAGAACACAAAAACAAGAGGCAGGAAAAAAGCATACAAGAAATGTGAGATTATGTAAAGAGGCCAAACATAAGGATTATAGGTATCCCCGAGGGAGAGGAGGAAAATTTGCATGGGCTGGAAAATTTATTTGAAGGAATAATAGAGGAAAATTTCCATGGCTTAGCCAGAAATCTCGATATCCAAGTACAAGAAGCACACAGGACTCCTGGGAGAGTCAATGTGAAAAGGCATTCACCACGCCACATAATTATTAGACTGACCAAAGTAAACACAAAAGAGGCACTCCTCAGAGCTGTAAGACGAAAAGAACACGTAACCTACAAACGGAAACCGATCAGATTAACTGCAGATTTCTCAGCTGAAACCTTACAAGCCAGAAGGGAATGGGGAGACATCATCAGTCTCCTAAAACAAAACAAAGGTCAACCCAGAATTCTGTATCCTGCCAAACTAAGCTTCTTATATGAGGGAGAAATAAAGACGTTTCCAGATAAGCAATCACTGATAGAATTTGCGAAATCCAGACCGGCCTTGCAAGAAATGCTTAGACCTGCATTATACACTAAACAGAACAACAGACACCCACCTATGTAAAACTACACAAAAGCTAAAACCCCAGAAACCAGATTCCACAATGATGCAAGAGGTAAAACAAAAGATACCACCCAACAGAATAATCAGAAATTTACCCCAAATATAAATTCTCTCAATAAATGTAAATGGCTTGAACTGCCCACTGAAGAGACATAGGCTGGCTGAATGGATTAAAAAATACAAACCAAGTATCTGTTGTCTTCAGGAAACACACCTTACACACAAAGATGCATTCAGACTCAAGGTGAAAGGATGGAATACAATTTTCCAGGCTAATGGAAACCAAAGGAAATCCGGAGTAGCCATCCTCATTTCAGATGACATAAACTTTAAAGCAATAAAAGTAATGAAGGACAAAAATGGACACTATATAGCGGTGAAGGGAAAAATCTCACAAGAGGATTTAACAATCCTAAACATTTATGCACCCAACACAGGAGCACCCAGGTACATAAAGCAAATACTGCTAGATCTAGACAACATAATAAGCAGCAACGCCATAATAGCAGGGGACTTCAACACCCCACTGACAGAAATGGACAGATCCTCCAAACAAAAAACAAATAGAGAAATAAAAGACCTAAACAGGACTATAGAACATTTGGGCCTAACAGATATCTACAGAACACTCCACCCAAATAACACTGAATATACATTCTTCTCATCAGCTCATGGAACTTTCTCTAAAATTGATCACATCCTAGGCAACAAAACAGATCTAAACAAATTCAAAAAAATAGAAATCATACCATGTATCTTTTCAGACCACAGCGGAATAAAATTAGAAATCAATTCCAACAGAAACTCACATCGTCCTCCAAAAATGTGGAAACTAAACAATCTCTTGCTGAAAGATTATTGGGTCAAGGAGGAGATTCAAATTGAAATCAAAAGATTCTTTGAACTAAATGATAATGGGGACACAAGTTATCAAAATCTGTGGGATACAGCAAAAGCAGTCCTGAGAGGAAAACTTATCGCCATAAATTCCCACATCCAAAAGACAGAAAAGTCACAAATCAGTAAACTAACGAATCATCTTAAGGAAATGGAAAAGGAAGAGCAAAGCAATCCTAAAGCCAGCAGAAGAAAAGAAATAACCAAAATCAGAGAAGAATTAAATGAAATCGAGAACAAGAGAACAATACAGAAGATCAATGAAACGAAAAGTTGGTTCTTCGAAAAGATAAACAAAATAGACAGGCCACTTGCCAGGTTGACCAGAAGCAGAAAGGAAAGGACTCTAATAAGCTCAATTAGAAATGAAAAAGAAGTCACAACTGATACCGTGGAAATACAAAACATCATCTTTGAATACTACAAAAATCTCTATGCCCACAAACACGAAAATGTGGAGGAAATGGACAAATTCTTAGAAACACACTACCTCCCCAGGCTCAACCAGGAAGAAACAGAATTTCTAAACAGACCAATATCAAGCACCGAAATTGAAGCAGTAATAAAAAATCTACCCACAAAAAAAAGTCCCGGACCAGATGGGTTCACACCTGAATTCTACCAAGCCTACAAAGAAGAACTGGTGCCTATACTGCAGAAATTATTTGAAAATATCCAGAAGGATGAAATCCTCCCAAACTCATTCTACGAAGCCAATATCACCTTGATACCAAAGCCAGGAAAGGACACAACAAAAAAAGAAAACTACAGACCAATATCCCTTATGAATATAGATGCAAAAATTCTCAATAAAATCCTTGCAAACCAAATTCAAATGTACAGCAAAAAAATAATCCATCACAATCAGGTGGGCTTTATTCCCGAGATGCAGGGATGGTTCAACATATGCAAATCTATAAATGTAATACACCATATAAATAAAAGCAAGAACAAAGATTATATGATCCTTTCAATAGATGCAGAAAAGGCTTTTGACAAAATCCAGCATCCTTTTATGATAAGAACTCTTAACAGTATAGGCATAGATGGCTCATTCCTAGAAACTATTAAAGCCTTATACGATAAACCCACAGCCAATATCATACTGAATGGGGAAAAAATGAAGGCATTCCCCCTTAAAACTGGCACCAGACAAGGGTGCCCACTATCTCCACTTCTTTCAACATAGTGCTGGAAGTCCTGGCCACAGCAATTAGACAAGACAGAGGAATTAGGGCGTCCAGATGGGGCAGAAGAGGTCAAACTTTCACTATTCGCAACGATATGATATTAACATAGAAACCCCAAGATTCAACCAAGAGATTACTGGAATTGATAAATGAATTCAGCAAGTCTCAGGATACAAAATTAATACACACAAATCCATAGCCTCATATATGCTAATACAATCAAGCCGAGAAACAAATTAAAGATGCAATACCTTTTGCAATAGCAACAAAGAAAATTAAATATTTAGGAACATATCTAACTAAGGAGGTCAAAGACCTATATAGAGAGAATTATGAAACACTGAGAAAAGAAATTGCAGAGGTTGTAAATAGATGGAAAGCCCTACCATGCTCTTGGATAGGCAGAGTCAACATAGTAAAAATGGCTTTGCTACCTAAATTAATTTACAGAATCAATGCAATCCCTATCAAAATACCAACATCATTTTTTGCCGATCTAGAAAAATAATTCTACGCTTCATGTGGAACCAGAGAAGACCCCGTCTAGCCAAAGCAATCTTAAGCAAAAGAACAAATTGGGAGGCATCTGTCTACCAGACTTCAAACTATACTACAAGGCTATAGTAACCAAAACTGCATGGTATTGGCACAAGAACAGAGACGTAGACCAATGGAACAGGACTGAGAACCCAAATATAAAACCAACCTCATACAGTCACCTGATCTTTGACAAATTCCAGAAAAACGTACACTGGGGAAAAGATTCCCTATTCAACAAATGGTGCTGGGAAAACTGGATGGCCATATGTAGAAGACTGAAAGTGGACCCACACCTCTCACCTCTCATAAAAATCAACTCAGAATGGATAACAGATCTAAACCTAAGACATGAAACCATAAGAATTCTCAAAGAAAACGTTGGAAAAACTCTTATGGACATTGGCCTAGGCAAAGAATTTATGAAGAAGACCCCCAAAGCAATCACAGCAGCAATGAAAATAAATACATGGGACCTGATCAAATTGAAAAGCTTCTGCACAACCAAGGAAACTATCACTAGAGTGAACAGACAACCTACAGAATGGGAGAAAATATTTGCATGCTACACCTCTGATAAAGGGCTGATAACCAGAATCTATACAGAACTTAGGAAAATCAACAAGAAAAAATCAAACAGCCCTATTAAAAAATGGGCAAAGGACATGAACAAAAACTTTTCCAAAGAAGACAGAATGATGGCCAGCAAACATATAAAAAAGTGCTCAACGTCTCTAATCATCAGGGAAATGCAAATCAAAACCACAATGAGATATCACTTAACTCCAGTGAGATTGGCTCATATCAAAAAATCCCCAAATAACAAATGTTGGCGGGGATGTGGACAGATAGGAACACTCATACACTGCTGGTGGGACTGCAAATTAGTAAAACCTCTATGGAAAACAATATGGAGATACCTCAAAGAATTAAAAGTAGAATTACCATTTGACCCAGCAATCCCACTACTGGGTATTATCCAAAAGAAAAAAAACATTTTATAATAAAGACATCTGCTCTCGAATGTCCATAGCAGCACAATTCACAATTGCAAAGTTGTGGAAACAACCAAGGTGCCCATCAATACACGAGTGGATCAATAAAATGTGGTATATGTATACCATGGAGTATTACTCAGCAATAAGGAACAACAGTGAATTAACTCATCTGGTATTATCCTGGTTGGAGCTAGAACCCATTCTTCGAAGTGAAGTGTCACAGGATTGGAAAAACAAGCACCACTGGTACCCACCATCAAACTGGCACTAACTGATGAACACTTACATCACACAGGGCAATAACATTCATCTGAAGGTGGGCGGGTGGGAGGGGGGTGGAAGGGATGGGAAAAACTCTCACTGAATGGATGTGGGGAGCACAGTTTGGGGGATGACCACGATTGTGGCTCTGACACGGGCAGAACAGGGGCAATGTGTATGGCCAAAGTGTTGTACCCCCATGATATTCCGAAATTAAAAAAATAAATTAAAAACAAAAAAAAACAAACAAACAAACAAAAAAAAAAGAAATGTCTATCAGGTGCTATGACCATTTTTGGATTTGGTTACTTGTTTTCTTGGTGTTGTGTTGTTTGAGTTTCTTATATATTTTGGATATTAACCCCTTATCAGATGCATGGCTTGCAAATGTTTTCTCCCAATTCATGGGTTGCCTTTTTACTCTGTTAATTGTTTCCTTTGCTATGAAGAAGCTTTTTAGTTTGATACGATCCCATTTGTTTAATTTTTATTTTGTGTATTGTTTTTGTTTGGGTTGGTTTGGATTTTGCAGCACTATTCACAATAGCCAAGTTATGGAATCAACCTAAGAGCTCTTCAAAGAATGAATGGATAAAGAAATGTGTCTGTGTGTGTATAAAAAAGATCTGTCCAGAAAGTATCCAGCCATGTAATATGAAAAATAGAGACATTTATGGAAGAAGATACAAGATACAAGAAACATTGTACATAGGACAATGACACTTCAGTCCCCTTCAAAGTAGGCACCTTGGGACCTGACATAGTTCTCCCGGCGTCTCTTAACCTAACCCCTACACGTTCAACACTTTCAGGTGTTCTGCTTGCTGCAGGCCTTCCAGAACGTGGGTCATTTTAAACCAATTCTCGACCGTCTTTGAAGCGTCTGTGCCACACTTTTATTTGCGCTGCACTCATTGCATCGTCCCCGAAAGCCTTCTGAATCATCTGAACAGTTTCTGCAAAGGAATGTTCAAGCTTAACGCAAAATTTGATGCAGATTCTTTGCTCTACTTGCTCAGTCACATGCAACGACCACACAGTACACACGCTCACTCCACGGCGTCTAGCGCCCCACGGACTAGTACAGTGAGGTCGTCATTGTTCACGCATGCGCATCACAGTCTACTCTCCTTGGCTGCCAGGTTACATTGATGTCCCACAAACCGTTCTCGTTATATTAACAGTGGCTGGATACTTTCCGGACAGACCTCGTATATGTGTCACACGCACAATGAAATACTATTAAACCTTAAAAACAAAGGAAATTCTGTCACAGATGAACCTGTAGAACATTATGCTGAATGAAAAAAGCCAGGCATAGAAAGACAAACACCAGAAGTTCTCACTTACAAGTGGGATCTAAAACAATCCAACTTATAGAAACAGAGAGCAGAATGGTGGCTACCAAGGGCTGGGGAGCAGGGAAGAGGGGAGATATTGGTCAAAGGATGCAATGTTTCTGTTAGATAGAAGGAATAAATGATATGTATTTGAGATGATAGATATGTTACTACCTTGATTTAATCATTCCACCTTGTATACCTACATCATAGCTTCACTTTGTAGCTCATAAATATATACAATTATAATTTGTCAATATTTAATAAAGCATTTGAAAATTGCATATATTAAGGTTCACTCTTTGTGCTGTAAAGTTATATAGGTTTTAACAGGAGGTAGTCATAATCTTAAAATTATAATTCCGGAAAAATAATCTTTAAAATTCTTTTAAAGATATTTATCTACATTTTATAAAGAGGATCCATTTGAGAAACATATAAAGGCATGACAGAACACTTAATAGGCCACTTTACACAATAAAATTGGCAATAATAACATACATTTTTTACAAGTATAACCACTCAGGTATACTAATAACAGTCACACAGGTACTACAATTATAAGCAGACGAACTATATTCATGAAGATATAGGTCAGAAAGGGAAATGTATGAACACGTATCACTGTGGTTGGTAATGGTGTGAAGTCAGCTTTATAAACATGGAAATCTGAAAGACCATGATGGACAACCTAAGTCTCTTGATGAGATCGATCAAAAACTTCAGTGGGCCACCACTGCATATGCAGTTGCCCAAAAAGCTGAGATCTTGGGAGATGTTATATTTCATAAATGCAGTTGTACAAAAAAAGGGCATCTCTTCATTTATTGAGAAAGTTTCAATGTATTTATGTATACACACGATACTTACAAAGTCAATGTTTTGATAATGTGCTTTCACGGAGTCAAATTTGCAGAAAATGCATAGAATGATTTAGAACTCTCTAAAAGTCTCTATACCATGTATAACTCTAGGTTTGAAAATGATGCAAAGATGAAATTCATAGCACAACAGAATTTTAAAAAATAATGCTGACAATTTAGTAAAAAACAAAACTGAAAAAAGAAAAAGAAAAGAAAAAAGAAAAAAGACTAAAAAGGAAATTTAACATATGAAAAAGTGTGTATTTCAGGGATAGGTTATAGGCAATTGTGTGGAGGTAGTCCGTAAGAGCTGGCTGACTGTCACAATCATTATATTTTGAATTCTTGCATTGCAATGAATAGCTCTGTGGTTTTTTTTTCTTTTAGGGCATGGCTGTTCTTGGAGAATATGCTCACCTTCATTTTCTACATGGTGCTGCTCTTTTTGAAATTCTTCTGTGATTCAATATACACAGACATGAGCATTCCGTATTAAATTTTCCCATTCTCTGTTTAGGAATTTTGATCTTCTAGGTTTCAACAGTCACGATTATGGAGTTTGGGATTGTGTGTTTTGGCATCATGATCCAAATCTACTTTAACAAATGCGCAGTGTCATGTGTGCCCATCACAGCATCACACAGAACAACTCCACTGCCCTGAAAACTCTGTTTCATCTGACCCTCCGCCCTTCCTTTAACTGTCTGGTGACCACTGATGTTTTTACTATCTCTATAGTTTTGCCTTTTCTGGTATATTTATAATTGGAATCACAGAGTGTTAGCCTTTTTTTAGGCTGGCTTCTTTCACTTAAAAATATGCACTTAAGGCCCAAGCATTTGGGGCTCTTCCATGTCTGCTCGTGGCTTACTACCTCATTTCTGTCACTGAATTTGATTCCATCGTATGAATGTACCATAATTTGCTTATCCATTCACCTTTTGAGTGGCATTTTGGTTGCTTCCAGGTTTTGGAGATTATGGATAAGACTACCGCAAACATTTGCATGTAGGTTTTCGTGTGGACATACATCTCCAGATCAGCTGGGTAAACATGTGGCAGTGTGATTGGTGGATCACACGGTAAGACTGTGTTCAGCTTTGTGAGAAACCGCCCAGCTGTCTCCCTACGTGGCTGCACCACTCTGCATTCGCATCAGCAGTGAATGGGGTTCCTGTTGCTCTGCGTAGACAGCAGCGTTTGGTATTGTCAGTTTTTTTGATTTTAGCCATTCTACTAGATGTGTAGCGGTATCCCATTTTTGTCTTTAATTTACAATTCCTTAATGACAGATGGTATCGAGCACCTTTTCATAGGCTTATTTGCCATCCATTTATCTTCTCTGGTGAGGTGTCTCTTCAGTACTTTCGCCCACTTTTTAGTTGGGTTGCTTTCTTATTGTTGAGTTTCAAGAATTTTTTTGTGTGTCTTGATACAGCTCTTTATCAGAGAGAGATGCTTCACAAATATTTTCTCCTAGTATATGGCTTGTCTTTTCAGTAACTTAATGGTATCTTTTGCAGAGCAGAAGTTTTAATCTGAATCAAGTCTAACAGGTTTTTCACTTTTTTCCTTCAAGGACTGTGCTTTCAGAGTTATGTCTAAAAACTCATCACCAAACACAAAACTATGTAGATTTTCTCCTACGTGTATAAATCCTCCCAGAGGATTTATAATATTTCACCTTACCTTTAGGTTAGATTTTAAGAGGTATCATAAAGAAGAGATGGGGAGAGTGAAGTGAGGTAGGGTCAAGGATACTTTTCAGGTCTGTGATTATTTTGTGAGAGAAGGTTTAACCCAAGTATAACATAGTAAATGGAATAAACCGTTAGTAGGTCATGACGATAGGTCATAGTTCGATGAAGGTCCGTGAAGGGAACACACCCATGAAACCACCCCCAGGTCAAGATGTTGAGCATTTCGGCACCTGACAGTTTCCTCTCACCCCCCCAGGGGTGCCACCCCGTGTGTGTCTGCAGCCCTGCACCCTCGAACACCGAGATCAGCGCGGCCCCCTTTTGACTTAATAAAAATGGAATTGTGCGGTGTCTCCTCTTTTCTGTCTGGCTCCTTTTGCTCAACGTTGTGTTTGTGGAATTTATTCATGTGTTGTGTGCAGCTGGTTTAGTTTCCTTGCTTTGTAGTATTCCATTGCACACTGGAGTTTTTATTCCTTCTGTTGTTAATGGACATTTAGATTGTTTTGAGACCAGTGCTGCTATGCAGGATTTTAGATGAATTCCCTGTCTACACATCCGCACGTTGCTCTTGTGTCTATTTCTAGGAGTGCAACTGTTGGGTCGAACGCTGTGCAGAAAGCTCTTGTAGATAGTGCCTGTATTGGTGTCCTGGGGCTGCTGTCACCAATTATCACAAACTTGATGGTTTAAAACAACGGAAAGTGGTTCCCTTACTGTTCTGGAGGCCAAGTCCGGAACCCGCCTGTCGGCAGGGCCAGGCTCCCTCTGCAGGCTCCGCGGGAGAACCGTGTCTTGCCTCTTCCAGCTTCCAGCGGCTGTTCCTCGCGAGTCCCACCATCACCCGTGTGTTGAGTCCTCCTGTGGTGGTCTCCGCCCACGTCTGTCTCTGTGTTCTGTTTGCTCCTGTGCTTACGAGGACACCGTCATGTCACACTAGGGCCACACTAACCCAGCGTGGACTCGCCTCGGCTGTAATTCATGCTGTTGTGAACAGAATCGTTTACAATTTTACTTTTCTTCTTATTATTTATTTTTTTGCTAGTGGACAGTAATATAGGTATTTATACTGAACTTAGATTCACTTAATAATTCTTATAGTTCATCTATAGACACTTTTTCATATTCCGCATATACAAAAATGTTTTATAGTGAACACTAAAATGTTAATTATCCTTTATAATCATATATATGTAACATTTATTTGTACACACGCATGTATGTTCAGGGGGCATAGTGCACTGGCGAGTAACCTCCGGTTACTTGTGTGATGTTACATAGAAGTGCTAATGATGAACATCCTTGTCTCATTCCTGACCTCGGGGCAGAGTTTTTAAGTTTTTCCTACTAAGCGTGTTTACTGTAGGCTTTTTTTAAAGATACCCTTTATCAAATTAAGAAAATTTCCTTATATTCAAACACTAATAAGAATTTTTTATTATGGAAAGTATTATATTTTGCCGTGTAGTTTCTCTTAATCTATTAAGATGATTGTATGATTTTTTTTGTTCTGTTGTGAATTTAACTATTTTAGAGTGTTAAACTGGTCTCGTGTTCCAGGAATAATCCAACTTGAAAATAATCTATATGACCTAATATTCTTTTTTTTTTTGGCATGACAGAATTAAATTTGCTAATATTTTCTTAAAGAATTTTTGCATCTATATTTATGCAAAGTCTATAACTTTCCTTGTCAAATGTTTGTATCCGGCTTTTATTAGTCTCAGAAAATGACTTGGGATGTGTTCCCTCTTTTTCTATTCTCTGGAAGAGCTCGTGTGACATTGATAGTAGTTCTTCCTTTTTTTGGGCACATTTTCCTAGCAAAGCTTGGAATTTTTTGTGGGGTTTTTTCCCATTATGGGTTTAAGTTCTTTAAGACATACAGGATGATTTAGATTTTCTGTGTCTTATCCTGTCAAATTTGGTAAACTGTTTTCCAAGGAATTTTTCCATTTCATCTAGATTGTTAAGTTCTCGTCATAACATTCTCATAGTATCATTTTATTATTCTTTTAATGTCTGTAGGATTTGTGGTGAAGTATTATTTCTTACTTCTACAGAGGACGAGTGTACCATCTCGTTCCTATTATTAGCAATTAGTAATGTCCATTTATTATTAATCTTTTTTCTTGACCAATCTTATTAGACATTTATTAATTAGTTTTTTAAAATTAACTTTTGGCTTTAGGTATTTGTTTTTCCTAGTGTTTATTTTCTAGTTTACTGATTTTTATCAGTTTCACTTGGGATTCTTTTATGAGCTTCTTGGGTTAAATGCTGAAGTCATTGATTTTTTTTCAACCTTTTTCTCCCAATATATTCATTTAATATTATAAATTACACTCTAAACACTGTTTTACCCATATCTCTATGATTTATCATGTTATGTTATTATAGTTATTTAATATAAAGTATCTTCTAGAATGCCACTGTTATTTCTTCTTTGACAAATAGGTTATCTAGATGTGTATTATTTAATTTCTAAACATGCAGGATTTTCTTCATGTCTTTATATTAATGATTTCTAGCTATGGTGCTCAAATACTCTATATGATTTCAATTCTTTGAAATTTGTTGAGGCTTCTTTTATGGTATGGGATGTGGTTGACTTTGGTAAATGTCTCCAGCACATTTGTAAATATAGTTTGCATTTGGTAACAATATTCTGTATATGTCAATTAGGAAAAATGTGTTAATGTTCTTTAAATCTTCTGTATTTTTACTGACCTTTTAAGTGCTTATTTTATTAATTACTCACAGAGGTGTGGTAAAATCTCCAGTCACTTTAGTGGATTTGTTGTCTACTCCTCATAAGTCTGTCAGATTAATAAACATTACAAAACTTTTCTTACAGTTACATAGAAATGCAGAATATTTATGCCTTCCTGTTGAAATCACCCTTTATCATTATGAAATATTTCTTGTTAATTTTTGTCTCTACTACTGGCATTGCCCTAAGATCCGCTCTGTCTACGATCAGCAGAGATTCAGCAAGTTCCTGTCTTTATCCTTCCAGTTTCAGTGTCTATGTTACCGTGTATAGGGCATTTATCTTGCAGGCAACTTATGTTTGGGGTTCTTAAAACTCAATTTGTCTGTGCGTTTACATTTAATGTACATATTGATGAATTTCTGTTCCGATCGATTATCTTTCATGTAGTTATTTGTCCATTTGGATATTTTTCCTAATTTTTGACTCTGTTGGATTAATTAATAATTGTATTTCTTATTTTTCCCCATCATTTTATATTTTACTTTATTTGATTATTTTTTAGTTACCCTAGAGATTATAAAAATTACCCTTGATATGATTGTGTTTAGCTTTAATTATTTCTTTTACTGCTTACCAAGTTAGTGCAAGAATCTTAAAATAATTTTTCTGTGTTTACTCTCTTCCTTCACTTTTTGTGATATTACTGTAAAATTTACAAAAAAATTTAACCCCACTACACATTATTATTTTTTTGAAAAAACCACCATTTATTTAGATTTACCCATATATTCATCCTCGTATGTGCTATTCACTCCTCCCACAGTACCGAATTCTAACCGAAATCATTTCCCTTCAGCTGGCGTGTTCCTACAGCAGTTCTCACACGACGGTTCTGCTTGCCATGCGTCATCTCAGTTTTCATTTATCTAAAACCGATTTATTTCACTTTTATTTTTGACAGATATTCTGCTATTGAATTCCAAGTTGGCAATTATATTTTCTCTTGGCATTCTAAGGGCATCTTTCTATTGTCTTCTGGCTTTTTATCTTGGTTTTTTTTTTCTTTTAAAGTAAGCTCTGCTTTATTGTTCATTCTTTCAAAATAATGTGTTTTTAAAAATTTCTAGCTGCTTTTAGGATTTTTTGCTTTGTCTTTGAAGTCCCTGAGTATGCTTTTCCATATTTATTCTGCTTGGAATCTGTAGAGATTCTTGAATCTGTAACCTGATTCCAAAATATCTACAGCTCTAAACAAATAAATTGTCCTTTATTGCTTCCAATTTGCTTATGCACCATTGTCATTTTCTGTCCTCATATGGGTGCAGCTACATATACGCTAGATTTTTTCACCACACTCCGTATATCTGTTCCATTCCTTTCTATTGTCCACCCTTTTACCTCTCTGTGTGTTATCTAGATACATCCTACTGGCCTACCTTCCATTTCACTAACTTTCTCTTCTGCTGTGTCTGGTCCACTGCAAAATCCATCTGCAGAAATCTTTACTTATTTTACTTTTAAAATTTAGACTTCCCATTTGATAATTTTTGATAGTTTCCAGTTCTCTCATAAAATTTTAAATTTTCAGCTATTTTTTTAGTAAGTATTATTTGGAGTTATTTTAATTAAGATTTTGAGTGATTCCAATATCTTAATCACTCATGAGTTGGTTTTCATTTCCTTTTAGTTTCTGCTCATTTGGTCTTGTTTCCTAGACTGCATGGTAATTTTTTGTTAAATATTGAGCATTGTTTATGAAAACTGCTTTGGAAAATCTCCTCCTCCAGGCAGGATTTAATCCCCCATCTGACCCTGGGAGTCTGATGCAAGCAGATCACTCTGAGGCAGCTGAAGGTGTGTGTCAAGCTTTTAGGGACTGGCCCTTCTCTTCTCTACCCTTCCTCCTCAGGATCCACCCTTCTGAGAGCTCAGCTAGCAGCCTGGCTTGTTTACTGTGGCCCTTCCCCTGTGGCAAGCCCAGGAACTCCAGTTGTTGTCTCCCCAGCATTGTGGGGCTGCTACAATGGCTACTTAGCTCTTTAGCTTCCTTAGCTGTCACCTTCTGCTTGCTTCCTTAGTCCATGCCCAGGTGTGTGCCACCTGGGAGTCAGTAAATACCTGGAGGGTAGGTTGTGCATGGAATGCCAGGCTTACTCCCGCCAGTTCTCTCCTAAAAGAATTTTCAGACCCTCAAGTCCTGGCCTCCTGACAGCCCTGAATTCCAACTTTCTTCCCAGCCCAGGGAGCTCCCGCAAGGCCCTGATGCCACTTTCTGATCAGCATTTCTGCCCTTGTGGTCGGGCAGCAGCTGACCCAAGGAGAAAAAGCAGAGGCATGTGGAGGGCTCACCCCAGGGTGTGTCCCTTTTTATGGTGGGGGGCTCTTAGCTCCTCAATTCCTGGCTGCCTTGGTCATTCTCTGATACCTTCAAACAGCCTTTTTTCCCCTCCCCCCCAAATTTTTTTTTAAATTTTATCAAGCTACTATAGTTATTCTTGGCAAGAGGGTCAGTCTAATGTAAGCTGCTTCAACAGTGACAGGTGTGCGAGGTCAGCCTCTGGATGTTACGCCCCTTGTTCACTGTATCCCCAGCTTCTAAAACAGTGCCTGGTAAAGCTTGGGAACTTGGCAAGGATTTGCCAAGGAACTGGTCAGTGGACAGATGAATTATGTGAACAACTGAGAACACAACTGTGTTAGGAGCTGAAGCAGGACACAGGATGAAAACCGTACTTTGTGAGCAGACGATAATCTGTCTCCAGCCTGTTCAGTGTGAGGGCGTAAGTGACCATGACACACCTGAGGGAGATGCCCAGAAGGTAATTAAAAATATTTTCTGGAGCTCCAGAGAGAGGTCTGAGCTGTCCTTAACACAGAGAAGCAGACAGGATAGAAGAGCCTGTACCAGAAATATGCCGCATCCCCCAGAGCTGAGCACCTTCCTCTGGGTGTGCCTGGCCAACGTAGTGTGAACGTTCACCTCCTTCTGTTGATGCCCAGAGAAGGCAATGCTAGCGGTGACGATGAACCTTTAGTGGGAACATTCCAAGCTGACTCAGTCCAGCTGGGGAGAGAGTTGGTGTGGAGGGCCTTCCTTGACATCTCACTGTCCTATGCTAAGGTCACCTGCGTTTTCTTGCTACACTGAGGGCTGAGCTGAGGCCACCATCTTTTCAGCAAAAATGACACTGTAGTTCTGTCTCATTATTCACTTGTCACAAAGGCTCACCCAGAAACTTGTTGTGATGGAAACACATTTTGGACTGAGAGATGCATTTCTCAGGATGAAGCAACAGCACCTGGGAGAGTCTCAGCGGGGTCGAGGTGGAAGCCCACTGGTAGAGCCTCTCCTGTTTCCCCGGGTCTGCCCGTCTCCTGGTTGTGACTGGCAGTAACCACCTGTGCCTTTAAATTGTGCCTCCCAATCCAGTGGCATTGGAATCACCTGGGGCTCTTATAAAAAACGCAAACAGCTGGTTTGCATCCCAGACTCAGGGATCAGAACCTCACGGTCAGGGCAGGGGACAGGAGTGGCCTGAGCACCTGTGTGGTGAAAGCTTTGGGGCTGGGACACCCTGACAGAGTTTACATACTCTGAGAATTGTACATCAGTGTGTTTTGTTTATTTTATCTACTTTACTTATTTATTTTATCTGTTTAATTCTATTTCATCTATTATCTATTCGTTTAATTTATCTATCTATGATCTATCTAAGTATCTATTTTAACAGATGCTCTCCTGTTGTCTGGGCCCTGCATCCCAAGCCCTGGCACAGTGGGGCTGCTGGCACAAGGACAGTCACAAGGGAGGGATGTGGCCACCTCAGTGGGCACTGGAGGTTTTGGGCTCTGGACATTCACCGCATCCCATACTGGGGCCTTGAAGTAGGAATATGAAGGGCTCCTGAGGGAACAGGTGCTCTGTGCTTCCAGGGGATCGAGTCCTTCAAGGCTAGCATTCCCACACAGCAGTGCGGTCCTCCTAGGATGGGCTGACACACTTGGGCACCCCTCTGCCATCAGGAGAGAAGTTTGGTCGATCAGTTTCCTGAGGCTGCCGTAAAAAAATACCAGGGACTGGGCAGTTTCACCAACAGAAATTTATTATCTCCCAGTTCTGGAGGCCGGAAGTCAGAGACGAAGGTGTCGGCGGGGCTGGTTCCTTCTGAGGCTGAGGGAGACTCTGTCCCAGGCCTCCCCCTGGCTTTCGGGGGGTGGTTGGTGATCTTTGGAGCTCCTTGGCTTGTAGAAGCATCACCCAATCTCTACCTGCATCTCCACTTGGTGTTCTCCCTGAATGTGTGTCTCTGTGTTCAAATGTCCCCTTTTTATAAGGACGACGGTCATATAGGATTAGGGCCTACTCTACTCCAGGATCTTAGCTGATTACATCTGCAAGGACCCTGTTTCCAAATAAGGTCACATCCTGAAGTTCTGGGGGTTAAGACTTCAACATGTGAGTGGGGGTTGCTCTTCAACCTCTAACATTTGAAACCAGAGCAAAACTCTCAGCAGGAGTCACCCGGTCCCAGGAGGCTCAGGAGGGACGACCTTTGTTTCCATGTGGGCTCCTGGGCACAGAGGAGGCTCGGAAGACTGCATGCCCCTGCCGTGGCCCAAAGCCGGGGTTTTATTCTGTGAGGAGTAGCGCTTAAGTTCTGTAAGGGAGGGACATGCGTTCTTCCGGCAGGGCTGTGAGTATATCTGCGTGGGGGTCCACAGGGGACTTGCGGCAGAGGGTTGGGTGAAGTTCCGGGAGAGCGTGGCCTTTACCAGGCGAGATGAGGCGGGAGAGCGAGCTTCTCCTCAGAGATCTGGCAAAGCCTGGGCTGCCCCGAGTGTCCACCGAGGCTCCGTGCCCAGGCGTGGCAGCCTGCTAAAGTCAGCATTGCTGAGACAAGCGTGCTGAAGTACACTACTGCACAGAGCGTCTAATCTGTAATTGTCGTCTGAGACGCACTCCATGCAGTAGGGCAAATGTTTATTTTTCTCTTCAGAAAACACGGTAAGGCATTAAGGAGCTTTGGATGGCAAGTAATTAACTGTGGCTGACCCACACGCACACGCCAACACATCTGCATGCACAAGGAACCGTCTGCCCTGCGCGGGCCTTGCCTCCATCTGCTCCTCTTGGTCTGTGGGTCTGTCCGGCCCGTGGGCAGAGGGAAGGGAGGACCACCTGCCCAGCAGAGCGCCGCCCGGGCCACAGAGCAGGACTCCTGCAGGCCAAGGTGGCTGCCACTTCCCAGCCGTCCCTGCACGTGCCTAGTGTGCTCTGCATACTAAATTCAAGGCATCCCCTGCTGCGTAGCGGTGGCCACGGGATTTGCTTTGAACTCCTGGTGAATTGGCGGCAAGTGGGGCTCTGGGACTGGGGTCCTCAGCCCATGAATTTCTCTTCAGAGGGAGCACAGTGTGGGTCCCAGGGTCTGCCCAGCCGACAGATTGTCATCGTGGCCATGGGGGCCACTGCTGCCCAGCACAATGTCTGGATTAAGTACCTGGCATGGCCAATTACAGGCAGCTGCATAATCACTCAGAGATGACCCAGAGACAAAGAGGCTTCTCATTTTATGTCAGGGGTCTCCCCATCCCTGTGGAAGACAGAACTTTCCAGAGTCCTGCCAGGGGAGGCCTTGTGCACACTGTGCTCCGCTTTCTGCAGAGGGATGAAATCACATGGCCTTCACCCTGCCCCAGCCCCTTCCTTCACACAGCTGCAGTCCTCTGCCAGGTCCCATCTGGCCCCTCCACCCGGCCACCCACTGCTGTCCCCACCTCCACACTGGGGCCTGCACTCCCGTTCTGCACCCTTGGGAGTGTCCTGTGCAGAGGTGCTGTCAGCGGTTCTGGGGACCCCGTGAGCCCAAGAGACCAGGTCCCGCGGACACGGGTTAGAATGGAGCAGCAGGCAGGCACTTGGACAGACTGCAGGGCAGGAAATGCAGCAGGGTTGGGGAGGCCTCGCCGAGGGGCAACTTCCGCACTGAAATCTGAGTGCCCAGCAGGGGCCAGGTGAGAAGACCTGGGGGAGCTCACTTGGCAGAGGGCCCAGGTGGGCACCGTGTGATGCTCCCAGCGAGCCGGGCATGGCCTGCGTGGCTGGCACAGCAAGGGCATCCCGAGTCAGGCAGGGTCAGCTCCTGGCACACCAAAGGCGTTCTGAGGGTCAGCTCCCGAGGGGGCTCGAGTGCCATGGGGCAGCATTTGGAAGGGATTGAACTCATTGGGCGTATGTTACAGTTTTACAAGGTGACTTGTGGTGTCAGAATGGAGCCGGGGCCTGAGAGAGCCAGCAGGAGGGTGAGGGGCCGGGCAGCGTCCCGGCGAGAGCAGGGGCCTTGGGAGGGAGGTGGAGGTGGGGGTGACAGGAAGAGGCGCTCAGGCCTGTTTTGGGGGTGAGTCCCCAGGGCTTGAGGAAGGACTGGACGCGGTGAGGGAAAGGGGAAACCGAGAGCAGTCCCGGCAGGGGGACAGCAGTGCTGTTCACGGAGCTGGGGCAGAGCGGGGAAACGGTCTGTGTGTGCATCAGAGAAGCTCACTGGACGTGCGGGTGGAGGTTTGTTATCGGGGAAGGAGGGGCTGGGCAGGCGTGTTGGTGAGACCCGTTGGCGCCCGACAGCCTGCGCCTTCGGGTCACCCAGGACCCCCTGAGAGGGCGGAGCAAGTGGCGAGGCTGTTGGGGGCTGCGCTGCCCGGGGGTTGGGACGCGCCCCTCTCCAGCCGCTCTAGTGCTGCTGGGGCCAGTGCCGGACTCTCTTTTTATCCTAACTGTTCTCGGTAATCGCTTCTCCACAGTTGCCAGCTGCTAACAGACGGCCGTGTGTGCACCTGTGTGCAGGTCTACTGGGATTTGAGGGAGGGGTTGGGTGAATTAGGGTTCTGGGTTCGGGCTGCTGGTCAGGAGAAAACAACATCATTCCGCATTAGGAGGTCAGAAGACCGCGGGAAGGGAACATGGGAGGGTTTGCTTGGAATACTTGTCAGAGTGTGTGGCTGAACGTGGGGCAGAGTGTGAGGCTTTGGGGGAGAGAACAGGGGCAGCAGCTCCTGGGAGGCTCTGGACAGTGACGGGCATCACCCCACCCCCACAGGCCTACCCAGGGACGGAGGGAAGCAGCTTCCCTGCCATGGGGAGGGACCCTGACTTCCAGACGCAGGGAAGCTGCAGTGGGTAAGTCAGCACCTCGCCTTGGGGCAGGTTTGGTGTGAAGGAGGGAAATTGCAGCGTGTCCCGTGGTCACGGGGGAGAAGGAGCCAGTGCAGCTCAGGTCGTCACTCTGAACTTCCAGCAGGAGGTCAGCGGCTCCCCACGGGAGCAGAGACGCATCCAGGGAATTAGGTGTTCATTTAACTCTCTTGGCCCCAAATTATGTGAGATGGAAAAAGGACCGAGGAAGGAACAGGTATAAACCCGGGACACAGGCCTGGCTGACTGGGCAGAGGCTCAGAAAGTGGAGCAATGGGGAACGGGGAGGGGTCTGGGGAGAGGGACGTGGCTGGGCTCATGGGAGTGGGCATGGCCGTGTCTGGTGTCCCCCATGTGGGAGTCACCAGACCCAAATAGACACAATGTCCTGGCCAATTGGTGTCACCCAGTGCTGGTGCTGTGGCCCACTGTGTGTCTAGTGGGTGGAATATGTGGGTCTGGGGACCAGGGGGTGGATATAAGAGCGTCCCCACCTATTGTCAAGCCCAGAGAGCAGCTGGGGTCATTGTGCTTCCTGTCCCCACAAATATGGGCTCTGCAGGCTTGGAAGTCCTGTTTCCCAGAAAAAACAGTACAGCAGGCTCCTTGTTTCCAGTGACCAGCGTGCAGGGACAGGAGTAGCCCCGTGACGGGGGGACCGGCCCTGCTCCTCAGCGCCGTAGTCTCAGCAAAGAGCAGGCTGGGTGCTGTCCGAGTCTGCCTGGGCTGCCGCGACAAAGCACCATAGACCAGCAGCTCATAAACCACAGACATTTATGTCTCGCCCTTCTGGAAGCAGGAAGTGCAAGCGCGCGGTGCCTGCAGACTCAGGGAGTGGTGAGGGCTCGTTCCTCATCGACGGCGGCTTCCTGCTGTGTCCTCACATGGTGGAAGGGGGATGCTGCCCTCTGGGGCCTCTTGTATAAGGGCACCTCACCCCCTAACACCATCACCTGGGGATTGGGTTACAACATAAGAATTTCAAGGGGACACAGGCTCTAGCAGGTGCCCCGGTCCTCCCCCGAGTGTCACTGACCCCCGCCCATACAATTTTGATGCCACCTTGGCAGAGGCAGCATCCACAGCCTGAGAAAGCAGGGTGGCCAGGGGCTTGGAGCCCTCAGGAGTGAGTGCCTGGGTCGCCGTCCCTGGGAATCACCTCCACCGGCAGAGGTGCTGGCTGCAGCCGGGGACCTAGGAAGGATGCTGGAGGAGAAGGGGGCGAACGTCGGTGCTGCCCTCCAGACCACCGCTGTGCAGGGGGCTGGAATTCGTCCTCCTTTCCTCTCTTGTGTCTTTCCCCAGGAAAGGAGGCCGCTGGGAACACGGAAGGAGCTTCCCCAGACCTATTGATCGAAGCAAGAGCCCCAAGGGCCCCCAGGTGGGATGTGCTCCGCTCAGGTGCCCCTTGGAGATAAGGCCCTGCTCCCTCAGCAGCTGGGCATGTCGGTGCTCAAGGCTCTCTGCTGAGTTGCTCTTTGGGAATTGCTCCCAAGGGAAGAAGAAAGTTGCCTCACCCAAGGGTGTGCCCTCTCCCAGGGGCAGCCCGTGTCCAGTGGCCGGCCCATCTGGGCAGAGGCCAGGCCTACTTGCCTGGAGGTGGGACGGCTGCCAGGGGATCTCAGCTCCAGAGCGGCTGCGGGGGCTGTGGCGTCTGTTGTTGCTGCATTCCTGCCCCACCCCCTCCCCGCCTAGGCCTGCCTCCTTTGCTCCCCCACAGGTAGAGACCCCAAGTGCGTGCCCCACAAACTCTTCAAGTGCAAAGCCTGTCTCCTGACGAACTCTCCTAGGACGGGCAGGCTCACGTTGTCCTTGCTGTCTTGGGCTGAGCACTGGGGTATTCCCATCTCACCTGCGTCTCCACCTTGATGGCCCCGTGGGGTCCCATGACCCAGGTGGGGATAACACAAGGTATGCTGTGGGACCGTGACAGCCTTTCCTAGAGCCCACAGCAGAGGCGCTTCACTGTGGTGGGTACCAGCCGAGACAGGCATGCGGAGAGGGCAGCGCCTCGCCTGTGTGGGGCAGGATGGGGGCGCTGATGCTCGGGAAGGCGACAGGCATGCCTTCTGGCCGGGGAATGCCACGAGCCCAGGGACAGGGGTGAACGGGGTGAACAGGGGTTAATGGGGCTCCACCCAGTACTGGCCCCACTCGGGGCAGCGGGGCCATACCCTGTTAGCGTCACGTCTTGTGAAGTGTCCTGTCAGTCCTCAGCAGACAGTCGAGGCAGGACGTCCACATCCCAAGGGAGCAGGAAGGACTGAGGAAGGGCCTCGCTGAGCTGAGCTGGGCCTCCCTTCTGCCCCTGGCAGGGGGCAGAGGCCGTGGACATCCATCCATATCAGAGTTGGGGAGCTGGGGCTGGGGGCCGAGGGTGGGGCCAGGACCTGCCGAACAACGTCCTGGCAGAGGTGACCTGCAAGTGCACCTCTCGTATCTATCCCCACCACACACACGTACACACAGCCCCTGCCCCACCATACACACACACACAGGTCACACTCACAAACCACACAGACATACCCACACGCCACACATACACCACACACCCACACAGACACATGCACATCACAGATCACATGCCATATACCACATACACACCCCACACACCACGCATATACACATACACACCCCACATACCACGCACACAGCACACACAAACCACACACATGAACACCTACATACAGCCCTGTGCTGTACCACATCCCCCAGCTATACCCCCACATCACAGACCCCACACACCCACACAGACACATGCACATCACAGATCACATGCCATATACCACATACACACCCCACACACCACGCATATACACATACACACCCCACATACCACGCACACAGCACACACAAACCACACACATGAACACCTACATACAGCCCTGTGCTGTACCACATCCCCCAGCTATACCCCCACATCACAGACCCCACACACCCACACAGACACATGCACATCACAGATCACATGCCATATACCACACACATACACACTCCACATACCACACACACACACACCACATGCACACCACACGCACACCACATACACACACCCCCACACACCACACACACCACACACACACACCACGCACACCACACGCACACACACACCACACGCACACATCCCCCACCGCCCCACCACACACACTCACACTCGCACACACCAGGACAGGGTCGGGGCTGAAGCAGGGCCGCCCCCGAGCATGAGGGGCACAGAGCGGGGGCTGCCCCTCGGGGCCGAGACCTGCCGCGGGTGCTGGGGGGGAGGGTGCGGAGAGTTGGGACTGGGCTGGGACACCTGGGCCAGTCTGGCCCCTGCCTGGGCTGGCCGGTGGCCTGGACTTCCCCTGGGCTCCTTTGCCCGCTGGTCAGAGGAGGGCCTTTGAGCAGACTTGGTGTTTAACCAGCAGGTCCCTTTGTCTCCTCCCCTGCCAGGCAGTGAGCGGGAGCTGGCTCTGTGCCTGGCTCCAGGCCCACCAGGGAGCCCCCACTGTCACGATGACTATTATGACTATCATCCCTCTGTTCTCAGGCAGTTCTCACTGCACCTGCCTTACAGGGAAGGAGCACAGGGAGCAGCGACAGCTCCAAGCCACGCAGGTGGGCCCTGGGCAGGCAGGGCTTGAACTTGGGTCTACCCAACTCGCCCACCGTGGCCACCCCACCCTGCCCAGCAGGTTCTCTGTGGGATCTCAGGAGGCACCTGCCCAGGATGAGGCCACAGGCTCCTGGACGTCCACTTGAGCACAGAAGCCACTTCCGCTTACGCTGTGCCCCTGTGGCCTTCCTACTCCCGGCTGGGGAAGGGACACCAGCACAGTGTCCCACGGCTTGAGGAGACGAGCTTCCTTCCCGGGCCTGCGGCCACCCTTAACTTTACTGGCCTTAATCAATCATCCTGCATTTGCTTGCAGAGTTCATTTTGAGAGGAAGTAAAAGGACCAGCCCTTGGACAAATCCAGTTGCAGGATGCAGGGCTTGGGTATGAGGGGGCAGTGGTGTGGTGACCACCCAGGTTGGACTTGGATGTGCTGGCCTCAGCCACACCAGCGTCCAGCCCTACGGGCCTTGCCTGCCGTGGGCCATGTAGCTCGACGCTGTAGGGACAACCCTCCCTGCCGCAGGGACAGGCGTGTCGGGCACAGGGCTGGGGGCACAGCTTCCTTTTCCTTTTCTCCTGGCAGTGCATTGTCGGGTGCTGGCAGCCACGCGTCCGAGCTCCAGTGGACTGAGCCCTCTAGGTGACAGCTGTGCCTGTGGGGCACCCTGGGCTGTGATGCTTCGCTTCCTTTCTATGGAGCAGCAGTGCCAGAAAGCCCCTTGGATTGCTGAGGTGCTGCCACCAAGGGAGAGGTGGCCTTTTGGCATCAGAGGTTCTCCCTTGGAGCAAATCCCCTGGCAGGTCTCAAGTGCAGAGCCCCTGGGAGGCCCCATTATCCAGGGGAGGACCGGGGAGGGCTGATTCTGTACCCTTGAGGCTGCTGCTGGGGAGGCAGGGCCCGAATAGCACCCTGACCCCAGCCAGCAGGTGCCCAGGCACAGGCTGGGTCTGCCAGAGCCAGGGACCAAGCCCTGGGGGTCAGCCTGACCTTGAGGGAGGGGAGTGTCCGGCTCCGTATACCCGAGCTGTAGGAAGGACCAGCTGGAGCCACCCAACGCCACCTGATGCCTCCACATAGGGGCTTTCTGTGCTCACATGTGTGTCCTTTCACCCCAATCCCCCCTTTCTGTCCTGCTGGAGCCTCCCCAGGACAGGCGTGGCCATCCCCAGCGTGGCAAGCCATGGAAGCATGTGAAGGGCTGTGTCCCTCTCCTCGGCCCCTGTCCCGCTGGCCCTGTGCCCCTGGGTGAGGTCACCCCACATCACCCCAGCACCGCCCAGACCTTTGCCTTCTCTGCTCTCCAGCCCTGCCGCATCTCACCTGCTCTCCAGGTAGACCTGCCTCGTGGGTGGTCTCTCGTTCCTCCCTGGGCCCTGGGAGCCACACACGGAGAGTGCTGAGGCCAGGGGGTCACTCATTCCCGGCCCTGCTGTGGCGTCAAGCAGGTCTCTGGCCTGGTCTGTTCACAGCCCAGTGAGGGTAACATAGTCCCCCCGCTGGAGGACACCTCCACGTCTCAGCTGCCCAAGAGACCACGACCTCGGCATGACATGGGGCAGGGGCCTCACTGTGCCCTCTGGAACCTTCTGGAGGAACTGAGGAGGGTGTGTGGCTTTTCCAAAGTTGATCAGCCATGGCGCCTTGAATGGGACCAAGGTGCTCCCTTGAACCTGCCACCTGCCTGGCGTTGGACCAGCCCTGGTCCACGATACCTACCTGTGTGGCCACTGGGCAGCTATGCCCTACTGGGCAGGGCAGGCCGACTGGTGTCCTTGGGCTGGGGCAGCTGAGAACACATCCGGCTCTGGGAGACAACAGACGTTCCCTCCCCTGGTGACTGGGAAGTGTGACTACCAGTCGGACGAGATTGTTTCGGGACAATTAGACCCTCAAGACCCTCCAGGCACCCTCAGGAAGGCTGTTGTGTCCAGGGAGTGACGGGCCTGCACAGACCCCTTCAGGCTGCCACACAGCCTCAGACAAGCTGCAAAGTGGCCCCAGATAGGCAGGGCCCAGCCAGCTCTTGTCCAGGCTGGAGCAGGCCCATCTAGCTGGGCAGGGAACAAAGCTGCCCTGGTGACAAATGGGCTCGTTAAGGACATGGATGGCTGTGGCCACTGCGCTGGCAGCTCCTCCCGGGCGGGGCCCTGCGCATTCAAATCTCAAGACGAGCTGCAGACGGCCTGGCAGGAGGAGCTGGGAGAGACAGGGTCTCGGGACCTCCTGCATGCAGTGCCAGCCTCACGAGGAGGGGGCCTGTGTCCCGGGCCTGTGGGCGCCCGGCCCTGAGGGGGCAGCCAAGGCCCACTGTCACTTGGATGCTCTGGGCGGCCTCGAGAAGGCTTTCTGGGCCGCTGGTTGGCAGAGCAGGAAACAGAGGCACAGAGACAAGGTGAGGCCCAAGGTCACGCAACGCATCAGGATTTCTGGGATAAAAATACAGCGGCTTGTCTGACCCTCATGCCACCCCCAGCCACAGCCCTGGTCAGTGTCTGGAGGCTGCTCCCTCCCCGCCCCTGGCCCTCAAGGGCATTTTCACATCAGTTGTCCTGGGAGCCCCCAGCCGGCCCCCCACACGCTGCCCACAAACAGATGGATGCGTGAAGCCCCCACGGCCCTGAAGGGGATGGGGAGCCCCAGGAGGCCACCTGTGCGGCCAGGACCAGGGGGTGGCACTGGCCTGGGGAGTCAGCTCCCCCAGAAAGCCCTGGTCCTCAGCCCCCAGCCTTGGGGCCCTTGGCCCACATGGCCCCTCGAGAAACCTCCCTCACCTGTGTCCACTAACCCCTCTGCTCATGTGGTCCCCAAGGGGACTCCAGGCCTCCTCCCGACTCCAGGGCACACTGCCCACTGTGGTAGGAACCTCAGCTTCTGGAACTAATAGTGAAGGGCCCCCGGAGCCGGGGTGGACGTCACCTGGGCTGGCAGGTGTTGGTGAGATGCCCAGACCTTGGCTGAGCCCTGAAGGGCCTCAGGGGACGCAGCCAGGATGGCCAGGGGACAGGGGACAAGGCTGTCCTTGTTGTCATTGATGTGACCCCCTGCATGGTGTAGCGTGGGGGCTCTGACTGCCTGGCCTCACCCCACAGTCTCTTGCCCTCAGACCAGCCCCACTGCTGGTGGGAGACACCTCTGACTCCTTCGCAGGGCTGGTGTGGACTCTCCTGGGTGTTCTGCTGTGGTCTCAGGCCTGTGCCTGCCTGCAGCCCTGGGAGGAGGCCCAAGCTCTGTACCCTGCCTGGCCGGGGTCAGGCAGCGGTGGCCAGTGGGACGCTGGGTGAGGGAGTCCAGGCCGCAGCTTGACCCCCCATTCGCCGGACTTGCTGAAACTCATTTTCCCCATCCACACAGGGGGGAGTGAGGTCCGGGCCACCGAGGACACAGGAAGAGTCTCGCAGTGCGTGTGCTCCGTGGCAGGCACAGCTGAGAGGTGAGCATCTGTGAGACCGTGGTGTAAAAGACGTGTACATTGAGTCATTGCCCTTGGCCACGCCCAATGCCGCAGTCAGTGAGGAACTGCAAAGTAGACCGGCTGGAGCCCAGGAGACTTAGAGCATCATAGCAGGATTCAGCTGGTGGCATCTGGGCAACAGCTAGAAACTGTGTCTGGAAGATGAACGTGTGCTCCTGAAAGACGGTGATGTGTCCTCCCACAGCCCGGGCTGGAGGGGCCCTGCCTCGGGGGCCACAGTGGCCCTGGCCTGTTGACCTCAGTTGGATCTGCGTTCCTGGTGTCCTGAATCTCTTGCTTTTCTGCAGAAGAACTTTTCTGCCCAGGGCCCAGAATTCTTTCCCTCCACTCCAGCCAGGCCGTGCCGTGGCGGGTCAGGACCCTGAGAGCTGCCGAGGGCTGCAGAGCCCACACGTCTTGTCCTCACCCACAGAGAGCTGGATTTCGGCCTGCCGGACCTCCCTCCGGAGCCCGCCACAAAACCATCTAATCAGACATCCTTCCAAACGGAGGATAAGCAGGGCTTTGACTCCTCAGGTGCGTTAACAAAGAACACTTTCCAATGAGGCCTCTTGGAAAACATTAAAAGATTATCTTCTCCTTGAGAAGCCCATTAACACCTGCCGGAGCACCTGCCGGAGCTCTCGGCCACAGCTCCCGCCAGGAACAAGAAGGCGGGTGAATCTGAAGCGGAAAAGTAAATGCTCAGACGCCCAGATTGGCCGGAGCTTCTCAGCGGCCCATCAAGGACAGGGGTCTGTGAACCCTCCAAGCCACAGACAAACCCACCCGCCTGCGCATTCTCTCCTCTGTGCAGCCTGCTTTGCACTGATTTACGCCCTTCGAGGGCTTGTGACTTTTCAACTTTCACCCTGGCCCAGCGTGGCCCATTGGTCAGCCTGTCTGTCCTTCAGCCCACACCAAGCCTGGTATGAAGGGGGCTGCCGGGGCCTGCCCAGAGCTGGGGGGAGGGTCGAGGGTCACATTCACAGGGTGCGGGGGTCTTTCCAGTAGCTTCCTTCAGGGACACAGTCAGAGGGGTGTTTGGGTGTGTGGGTTGAGTGCTGGGACCACGGAGGGCCTGGGGTGGGTTCTGCCCCCGCACGCACAGGGAGTCAGGTGAGTGACCACGGTGATCTGCTGGGGGTGCTGACACGGACGTCTGCAGGTCCTCAGGGCCACCTGAGGCCTTGGCCTCTGCTCTGGGCAGAGGTAGGAAGTAGCTCTGACTCATCCCACAAATCTGGTCAGCAGAGACTCACCGACCACCTACTGTGTTCCGGTCTGTTCTGCCCACTCAGCGTAGGGAAGAGTGTTCTGGGAGCCGGTGTTGTACTCTGGGGGAGTGAGGTCCAGGCTACCAGAGGACCCAGGAAGAGGCTCGAGGGCACAACAGAGGAGGGTGTAGGCCCGACTGCACAGATGTGGCTTCATGGAACACTCAGCTGCAGTTGTGACAGCACGGTAAGTCCCACATGCGTCCACCCTCCTGAGAGCGAGCAGGGGAGGGGGTTTGGCTGAGGCAGGTCACTCTAGACTCTTGAGCCACAGTGGAATGGGGTGCGGACGAGGATGCACCTTTACTCTGGTCCTTTGGCTCTGGGGGGCCATTTACTAAAGACCACAAGGGGGCACGCCTCGGCCATGGCCCAGTGCAGCTGCAGAAGCCGTGGGGACACCTCAGCATCCCTCAGACATGCGAGGAGGTGGCATGTGGGCTTGGGCCGCGAGGGGTCCAGAGGCCAGCAGGAGTCGGTCTGGGCAGGTGCCCGGCCCTCAAATCCCACGTTTCTCCCCTGTCCTTGGGGATGCCCTGTCGGTGCACTCGCGGGGTGGAGGAAGGGGACACATGGGAAGGGACACCTAGCTGAGCCTTCTGCTTCACTTGGGGACTGGGTGCACGTTTGTCGTGGCCAGTGGCCACCCTGACCCGTGGGCCCAGGGCCACACTGGATGGCAAAAAGGCTTAGATTCTCTCGTGGGTCCACGGTGGTGGGAAGGCCGGGAAGCCCAGGGCCAGACTCCACGACCGCTAGGACGTGAGACTCCCAAGGCCGTGAGGCAGGTGCCACTTCCACAGGCTTCGTGGGGGATGGGGTGTTTCTCTGACCAGCACCCGAGGGAGCTCTCTGCAGCGGGTCTCTGGTTAATGCTCCCCAGGGCAGCTCTGGATTCCTCCCCACCCGCCCTTGCTGTAATCTTTCTTTATCCTCAGCCTTTTGAGCAGACTTCTCGAGTCCAACCTTCCTGTCGCTGGGCAGATTTCTTATTCCACTTTTACTTGTTACTGGCTCCAGCACTAATTTGTAGAATTGTGAAATTTCTCATACATGCCTAAGGGGGCATTAGGCATGGCTTTGACAAAATTAAAATAAAGTGAGTGCGTGCACCTGCCACGCAGGTTAAGCCCAGGGACACGCCCATGTGCCAGCAGCCCCTGATAGCCCCTGCTGGGCTGCAAGCCCTCCTCACCCCACCGGGAGACCTGCCTCACCCCAGCCCTGCTGAGTCATCTCCTTGCTAACCTTCAGGGTGTTGCCGCCTGTGCATATGACCCTAAAGGATGTGCTCGTGCCACACCGGCCTAGCTTGAACTTGATGAATGGAATCATACTGTGTATTTTCTAGTGGGATTTGCTTCTTTCCCCCAATACCATGTCTTTGAGATTCACCCTGTTGAGGCATGTCTCCTTAATTCTTTCATTTTCACGGCTGTGTATTATTCAGTTACATTTTCAGTGTGTTCTGCAGCTGCTTAGGGCTCTAGCTGACTTTTATTGATCACGTCTTCAAATACCCTTTCTCATTGTTTGTCTCCTCAAGTTATCTGTTTTTGCAAGAGCTTTATTCAATCTCCAGCTCCCCGGTTGATTGGTGTGTTCATCCTCCTGCCGCCCAGTTTTGCCTTACGTATTTTGGTGCTGTATTAATAAGAGCATATGACTTTAAAAGTGCTGAAGATTTCCGGTGATTTCAACCTCCCGTCATTGTCCTGATTTTGATCACGGGATGCTGGAATTTGAGCCTGCTGCCTTGACTGCATGTGATATCTGGAGGTCTCGGGATGGGAATAAATGTCTTTATGTACGAGGGACATAAGAGCAATGAGCCAGGGCAGACCACGGAAGACTGGAACATTAGTCCCGTGTCTCCATTTTCCTGTCATGCAATTGCATAACCACCCCGGGCCCTGGCTTCCTGCCGGGCACAGTGCCTCACTCTGCCTCTTGAGGTTGGGCTTGGGCACGAGACTCCCTTGGGACAATGGGGTGACAGGAGATGTGATGTAGGCGGAGACTTGAAATTCTGGTGTGGTTGGGCTTGGCTCCCTGCGGTTCTGCCTTTGGCATTAGAACAGCAGCTATTGCTGGGCCCCAGGGTGAGGCAGGCAGAACTGTCACCCCAGCTGACCTGCAGACCTGCAACCTGAAGTGGACCCACCTGAGTGCAGTGGTGCCATCACAGCTCACTGCAAACTCAAACTCCTGGACTCAGCAATCCTCCTGCCTCAGCCTCCCAGGTAGCTGGGACTATAGGTACGTATCACTGTGCCTGCTAATTTTTCTATTTTTTTTTTTTTCATAGAGATGGGGGTCTCACTATGTTGCTCAGGCTGGTCTTGAACTTCTGGCTTCAAGCAATCCTCCTGCCTTGGCCTTCCAAATTGCACAAAAACATTTATATTTCTATAAGTGATTGCAATTTTTGGTAGTCTGTTATACAGCAAAAGCTGACTGACGCAGTTGTTCTGTTTCTAAAGTCTTTTTTTTTTTGTTAACTGCTCCTTCCTTTCTAACACACTGTTGATGTGTTAGAGAAACTCAGGGGTTTATGCTCTGCAGTGCCTCACATCTGACATTGGCTGGTCGCTTTCTTGTGGCGTCATTTGCATGTTCTTCTGTTTCCTGTAGTTAGATCTAGCAGTGTGCTGAAATTCAGTTCGTTGTATCCTGAGATACTTAATGTCTCCTCCCATGTGTAGTGATGCTAAGACACTTTCCTCTTCAACCAGTTGGGGACCCTGAAACACAGTTTATGCAGGAAATGCAGCGGAACTATTTGCATTCTTTTGTTTACCAATTTTTAGAAGAAATTAGTTGGTGCCCTAGCAACCTCCAACAATGACCATGAGGTTTATTATTTTTACGTAACATGAACTCATGGGTTTTATACATTTGATGTAAGTCAATCCATTGTGGTCACTATGCTTTTGATGTCCAAATTATGCCACCTCAGGTTGGTGGAAGCTCTTTCAGGTTGGGTACGGTGTCTTTCAACACAACACCATCAAGCTTTAAAAGCTGCCTTGCTTCCCGAACCTTCATTTGTCCATTTTCACGTAGAATTGGACACTTTCTTATGGAGCCCTGTTCCTTTCAGAAGCAAATGGTATTTAGAGACCAGTCTCCAGGCATCGAGGGTGCTGCTGCTGCTGGGTTTTCATTACTTCTTGTTTTTCAGTTTTCCAGTTTAAATGCAGAGCTAAGCTTGTCTGTTTTTACTACTAATGCCATGTGTATTTGTTTTTTCCCTACAGCATACACATATAGCAGTTCAAAATCACAATGCCAATTGCCCTGCTAGCACACGGACACTAGAGGAAGTTCCTGTTCGCTCAGCTTTGCTCCTCTGCAGATTTCCACCAGCAATGTGTGGTCAGAACAGTGCGTTTTAAATTTGTGTAAAATCAACGTCATCTGTGTGGACATGTCACCTACTTCTTCAACACTTGGGCTCCTTTTTCTTCAGCTTACTTCCAAATGATTGGGGACTTTTTCACCTTTTGATTTAATTTTGTTTGTCATTATATAGAATGTTTATAGGGTTCTGTAGTCAAAACACGTAACAAGGTAGGTTCACAGATGTCTCCCTCCCCCCGCCCTGCTCCGATGCCCTGCCCCTTTCCTTGGGTACATCCTCCACTCTCAGATTTCACTTTATCACTGATCGATTCTTTTTGAAAATGTAAACAAATGTGTACATATATTTATATTATTCTCTTTATTCACACAATATTAGCATTCCGTGAATACAGATATGAGTCTTGCTTTACTAACTTAAAAGATATATATTGTAGATCACTCTGTGGTAAGATGTTAAGATTTTCCCCATTTCCTCACTTTCCTTGCCACTGTGTACGGTGATGTGTACTGGTACGTGTTTAAAACTGGCTCTCTGGAAAAATGTGATTAGATTGATCTCTCTCTCTCTCTCTCTCTCTCTCACTGATGTAACAATGGTCAGTGCACAATTTACAAATAATAATAAAATATGCAATACTCTTTATGGTTAATTCCACATGGACAATTCTCAGAGAATGTTTCTGTTGGTTTTGGCCAAACTCTTGAATCTGTCGTCCACCTGTGGTTGCCGTTTAGCCCTAAGTTGACCAAATCAGTCTCTGAACAAACGTTTGGATGCTGCTGAGTAGAGTGAAGAAGTGACCGTGGCCCTGGTGCATGAGGGTGGTCCTGCTGTGGATGTTGGCTGATATTTCCATTTCCATTAACAAGCACCATGACAGTGAAACGACAAGATGTGCTTCAGAGCTTTACTTGTTCCTGAAAGTAAGTCGCCTGCTCTCGTGTGCCGGTTTGAGGCAGCGGCACACACCGAGGCTCAGTGTCCACTGTGCTTCGTCATTCATGCGATTGTTCCCTGTTGCTGGATGTTCGGTCCTCCCCCACT
The DNA here is from genome assembly GCA_023783475.1 of Daubentonia madagascariensis. Taxonomy (NCBI): domain Eukaryota; kingdom Metazoa; phylum Chordata; class Mammalia; order Primates; family Daubentoniidae; genus Daubentonia; species Daubentonia madagascariensis. The sequence continues at coordinate 68,416 of JAKFHU010000600.1, read as the reverse complement.
GGGTTTTGCTCTTAAAAGTAATGCCAGGATAAATAAGCGTGTGCGTATATAATTTTATTTATTGGCCGGTGTCTCTTTATAATGGATCCTTAAAAGAAGGCATGCTGACTCTTGCAACTTTTCTCTATTCTATTATTTTTCGTAGTGATTTCCGCTTATTCTCTTGCATTTTTTAAACATGCAATCACAGCATCTACAAATTGAGATAGCCTATGTCTTCCTGTTTGGTTATTAATACTCTAATTGAACTGTCCTGTCTAATTACACCGGCTGTTGCCTCCACTGCAATGTTAGAAAGTAGTGGAAAGAGTGGCCTTTTTGTCTCGTTTGTGCCTTTAGTGGAAATGCTTACGGCATTTCTCCATTAAGTAAAATGTGGCTTTTGGATTGAAGTATATAACTTTTATCAAGTTAAAAAATCCATCGATTCCTATTTTAATAAGTATTATTTTAGGTAAGGAATATTTTACTAAATGACCTTTTAGCTTTTATGGAGATGATCATATGAGTTTTTTCCCTTAGATCAATCAATGTAGTGGAGAATGATATTAATGTTTTTCTTAATATTGAATCATCCTTGCATTCTGGAATAAGCCCCAATAACCGCATTGTATTTAATTTTTGATGTGATTTGGATTTTGCTCACAATTGTCTATTCTATTATCTGCAAATTTCTAAATATTATCTCTGACATTTTGCATTAATATTCATAAGTGATATTAATCTTTTCTATTGTGCCTCCTTTTCTGGTTGAAAAAGATTCAGATGAAAGCATTTCCTGCTTCACAAATAGGATTTGGAACTACTCGTCCTTCTTTCTCTGTGCTCCTAGATATTTCAAGTAACAATGGGATTTTAGTGTTAAAAGATTTGGTAAGATTCCCCTGTGAAATCATCTGGGCTTTTTGGTTTATTTCATGGAAAAGAAATTTATAGCTTTACTTCTTGTTGAAAATTGGTCTTTTTAGACTTTCTACCTTGACATGAGCCATTTTTTGGTGATTGTTTTTCCTTAAAAATTGTCTATTTCAATTAGGCCTTCAAATTTATTTGCACAAAAATGTGCATAAGTATTTAATTATTTTTTTCCATTTTGATAGCTATTTCCTCCTTGTCATTTCCTCTTTTGTATAGTTGTGCTTTTTCCTTTGAAAAAATTAAGTTGGCTGTTGGGGTCCAGTTGCCAATTCCTAGGATAGACAAAGGATGGAGGGACAACTTGAACAGCCCAGTTTAACTGAGGAACTGTAAGGAAAAGAAAGAGGTGGATTGGGAAGCCATAGTAAAAGAAACTTAAAAGATGTTTCATATTTAAAAATGGGCAAAAACAAGTTGAGCAGGGATTTGTCCAGATACCTGCTTGAATAGTGTAGTCATTCTATAGTTTTTATGCATTATGTCATTATTTTCTCTTTTTATCTTTGTTAAGTATTTTTTATTTCTTTCCAGGCACTGTGTGGATTTTTTTCCCACTTTTTATATTGAATATTTATTTTGTTCATTTTTGTACATTTATTATTATGAATTCTCCTCAGAGCACAGCTTTAGCTGTGTCCCATAGATCTGAAATTCATATTTTTATTACTATTATTGACCAGATAGAGGCATACCTCATTTTACTGCACTTTGCTTTGTTGAGCTTTGCAGATGATATGCATTTTTTTCCCTACAAATTAAAGGTTTGTGGCAACCCTGCATTAAGCAAGTCTATTGGCACCATTTTTCTAACAGCACATGCTCACTTCGTGTCTCTGTGTAACATTTGGGTAATTCTTGCAATATTTCAAATTTATTATCATTATTATATCTGTTATGGTGATCTGTGATCAGTGATCTTTGATGTTACTATTGTAATTGTTTTGGGACACCATGGACTGTGCTAATATAAGATAGCTAACTTAATTGATAAATTTTGTGCATTCTGACTGCTCCACCAACTCCCTGTTTCTGCATCTCTCTCCCTTTCCTCCAGCCTCCCTATTCCCTGAGACACAACACTATTAAAATTTGGCCAATCAATAACCTTGCAATGGCCTATAGGTGTTCAAGTGAAGAGAAGAGTCAAACATCTCTCACTTTAATTCAAAAGCTAGAAATGATTGTGCTTAGTGGGGAAGGCACGCCCAAAGCCGAGATAGGCAGAAAGCCAGGCCTCCTGCACCAAACACTTAGCCAAGTTGTGTATGCAAAGGAAAAGTTCCTGAAGGAAATTAAAAGTACACACAGACAATAAGAAAGCAAAACAGCTTTTTTGCTGATATGGAGAAAGTGTTAGTGGTCTGGATAGAAGATCAAACCATCTTAACATTCCCTTAAGCCAAAGCCTAACACAGAGCAAGGCCCTGACTCTCTTCAATTCTATGAAGGCTGAGAGAGGCGAGGAAGCTGCAGAAGACAAGCTGAAAGTTAGCAGAGGTTGGTTCATGAGATTTAAGGAAAGAAGCCGTCTCCACAACATAAAAGTGCAAGGTGAAGCAGCAAGTGCTGATGTAGAAGCTGCAGCAAGTTACCCAGAAGATCATTGGTGAAGGTGGCCACACTAAACAACAGGCTTTCAATGTAGATGGAACAGCTTATATTGGAGGATGCCATCTAGGGCTTTCATAGCTATAGAGACGTCAGTGCCTCAAAGCTTCAAAGGACAGACTGACTCTCTTGTTAGGAGCTAATGCAGCTGGTGACTTTCAGTTGAAGTCAATGTTCATTTATCATTGTAAAAATCCTAGGACGCTTAAGAATTATGCTACATCTACTCTTCCTGTGCTCTATAAATGGAGCAACAAAGCCTGAACAACACCACATCTGTTTATAGCACAGTTTATTGAATATTTTAAGCCCACTGTTGAGACCTACTTCTCAGAAAATAAAAATTTCTTTCAAAATATTACTGCTCATTGACAATGCACCTGGTAACCTAAGAGCTCTGATGGAGATGTTCAAGGAGATAAAGGCTGCTTCCATGCGGCTAACACAACATCCATTCTGCAGCCCATGGATCAAGGAGTAATTTCTAATTTCAAGTCTTATTATTTAAGAAATACATTTTATAAGGATATATTTGACATAGATACTGATTCCTTTGATGAATCTGAGCAAAGTAAATTGAGAACCTTGTGGAGAGGATGCACCATTCTAGACGCCACTAAGAACATTTGTGGTTCATGGGAGGTCAAAATATCAATATTAAGAGGAGTTTGGAAAAAGTTAATTCCAGCCCTCATGGATGACTTTGAGGGGTTCAAGATTTCAGTGGAGGAAGTCACTGCAGATGTGGTGGAAACAGCAAGAGAACTAGGATTAGAGCCTGAAGTGACTGAATTGCTGCAATGTCATAACAAAACTTGAATGGATGAGGAGTTGCTTCTCACAGATGAGCAAAGGAAGTGGTTTCTTGAGATGGAATCTACTCCTGGTGAAGACGCTATGAACACTGTTGAAATGACAACAAAGGATTATAATATTACATAAACTTAGTTGATAAAGCAGTGGCAGGGTCTTCAAGGATTGGCTTCAATTTTGAAAGTTCTACTGTGGGTAAAATGCTATCAAACAGCATTGCATGCTACAGAGAAATCTTTTGTGAAGGGAAGAATCAATTGACGTGACAAACTTTATTGTTGTCATATTTTAAGAAATTTCCACAGCCACCCCAGCCTTCAGCAACCACCACCCTGATTAGTCAGCAGCCATCAATGTCATGGCAAGACCCTCCATCAGCAAAAAGATTATGACTTGCTGAAGGCTCAGGTGATTGTTAGCCTGTTTTTAGCAATAAAGTATTTTTAATAAGGTATATACTTTGTTTTTTTAGGCATAATACTATTGCACACTTAATAGACTACAGTACAGTGTTGACATAATATATAGGCACTGGGAAACCAAAAAATTTGTGTGACTCACTTTATTGTGGTGGTCTGGAACTGAACCTGCAGTATCTCTGAGGTATGCTTATACTGTAATTTTGTTTTAAATTTCTCTCTTTGGTTCATAATAATACCATAGAGTATTAATTGTTTTATTTTGGCCTAATAATGTGGTCAATGTTTATGAATGCATCATGTGTACTTAAAAATTCGTTCACATTTTAAAAATTCATAGCATGTATCTGGTGTTTACACGCTGTTCAGGTCCTCTATCTGCAAACTGATGTTTTGTCCATTTGATCTGGTTTTTCTACTATCAGGTATATTTTACTAGTTTTAGTAGTGTCTCTTTATGAAAGATTTTGTATTTATCTAATTTTTTATATTTTGTAATTTCTCTTTATCAAAGATTTTGATGTATTATTGAGTGCACTAATATTTCTTAAAAATGCTATACTGTTGACCCTTGAACAACACAGGTTTGAACTGTGCAGGATTTTCAACTGTGTGGGCAGCTGGGGGTCCTGACCCACAGGTTGTTCAAGGGTCAACTCTACTTTTCCTGTGAATTCTGTCTCTGCCTTGTTTAATGCTTTAGTTTTGAATTCCCTCTTGTCGGACATCAATCGCATGACCCCAGCTTTCTTTCTAGTCACATTTTCTTAATATGTCTTTGCTCATGTTTTTGTTTCTATCTTTGTGAGTCTCTTTGTCTTAGGCACCTCTCGAGTGCATATCATAGAGTTGGTTTTCTTTGTTAGCCTAGGTATGTGCATTGATATGGCCTGTATACTTGATTTCAGTACAGCCATGTATGTATTATACTGTTATTTTTTTTAATTTTTGGTTTTGTTTTTGGCAATGTCTGGTGTTCGGGAAGATTTGCATATCTGTTGTGATGCATTTGCCCTCACACTCTGTCACCTTGTCTGTTCATGTATGGATGTGCTGTGTTGATTTCCATGGTGGGCAGCAATAACACTGGCTAGCAACCTCTTCTCCCTCCCCGCCCTTTTCTTCAGCCTTTAAACAAAGTCATGTTTTTCTACTCTTAATCAATACCTATGATGCAATCAGAGAGTTATTCCACTTTCCGTATGTCCTGGTTTTCCCTCAAATTAGTTAGTTATAATTATGTTGTCACAGCATACAACAATATGGCACTGTCACCTATGAACTCCGTCATTTGGTATGGGTCCCACAGTTAAATCTAGTACGTGTTCAGCATTGTACCTTATGCTGACGTTTCTCCTGTGACTCCAAGGTGGGCTGTCTGCAGACCTTCCCTGAGCTGGTTCCCTGGGCAGGACCCACAGGAGATGAGGGGCTTGAGCTCTTACTTGTCCAAACTGTTTGTCTGTAGTCCTGACACTTGAAAGTCAGTTAGGATACTAAACTCACGGCTTGCATTTTGTTCCTCTGAGTGTCTTAAATACGTTTCCCCATTGTCTTCCGGTAGGAATTTTTGCTGTTGAGAAGTCTGATGACAATTTCATAATCTTTTTCTCATATGCACGGTGACTGTACGTCTTCATTTGCCCAGAATAGTCCTGGTTGGTGGCTGCTGTCTGTACAGTACATGCAAACATTGTTCCAATTTTTCTCAGAATTTCCCCTGATTGGACGATAAATTATATCCTCGTCTTTACAAATGTGCTCAATTGTTCACCCACATTGCTCCAGCAGATGTTCTCTTTGTCTTTAAAGTCCAGTGGCTTTACTGGAATTCTGTCCAGTGATGACCGTTCCGGCTAGACCGCCCTGGACAAGTCTCCTTCACGTCAGGGGCGACTGCTGTCACGAGGGCGCTGACCCTTTGTTCTCGCCCCCAGTTTCCCTCCTGACCTCTGGGGCTTCCGTTCATACAGGTCTTGGCTCTTCTTTGCTTCTGTCCTGTGGCTGTACTTTCTTCCAGAATCTTTATTTCTACTCACCCCCCTTTTCTCCTTCAGTCTCCACTTACCTGGCTGTGGTCTCTGTGGTGTCTGCTCTCTCTGTGCATGTACTGGTTGAATTCTCATTTCTGAAATATGCTTTTTCTTTAAAAAATTATTTTCTGAACTCTGTATCCTTTTATATTTCCTCCTTGTTTAGCTAGCTCATTTCTGAGCTTTTTTATTTTTTATTTATTGTGCTCTCTCATTTTCCTAATCTTGCTTAGTCTGTCTACTGCAGTAAGTTCCAGCTTGCATCTGCTCTGAGGCTGTGTCTTCCAGTGCATGGTCACAACTGGCACATTATTCGGGTCATGTTTACTTTGTATTAATATTTTCGTAAAGGTGTCTTTGTACGGGATTTTTCACAGTCTTTTTCTCTTGCTCACTTTTAGATGAGATGGATGTCCCTGTATTTTAGAGGGTGTCCATGTGTGGGCCAGGTGTCCAGGTGTGTGTGAGCCAGGTGTCCAGGTGTGGAGGCCAGGTGTCCAGGTGTGTGGGGGCCAGGTGTGTGTGGGCCAGGTGTCCAGGTGTGTGTGTGTGGGCCAGGTGTCCAGCTGTGTGGGGGCGTCCGGGTGTGGGGGCTGGGCCAGGGTAGTTTTCTCAGCCTCAGCACTCAGGGATGCTTCCTCTGTTGTTATCAAAAATGTTAAAGATGCCGCCTCTGTGCAGTCACCTGTGCCGAGCTGAGGGCCACCGCCCAGCATCTGGCCCAAGCACCTGAGCCACCTCTCTCCCCTCCCACCGTGTTCCTTCCCTGCACAGTTCGGGGTCTACCCCCAGAAGGTTTCTCAGGGAGGGTGTCTGTCCTTCAGGAAGGTAACTTTGCTGGGATGTCCCACATCCCCGAAGGCCTCAGCTGCCGCAGAGCCCTGTCAACTCCCCATGGTCACCACGGTCTTTTGTGACCACCTGGAAACTGGGCCAGGAGCCCTCGCTGGGTCTGACGGTTCTTCTCAGGTCATCTCTGTCATATGGGGGGATCTGTACTGGTGCCCCATGTGCCTCCCCCTGCGTGCCCATCCATCCCGAGGGTCCCTGGGGCCCGCTGTCATCCGTGCTCTGAGGGGAGTGAGGGCCCAGGTACGAGGTGTTATCAGAGACGTCCTCGGGAGGTTTCGTCGGCAGCTGTCCCGTTTTATTCCAGTTGTTCGTTTGCTTCCACAGGTAATTTGGGAGGTTGATACAACACTGCCCCCGTGATCTGGCCTGACTGGCAATGTTTTCACTTTTATTATTGTGATTGCTGCATCTTGCCCAGTGTTTCAAGGGCTGTGTAGCAGGTGAATTTTCAGGATATTCGGTGTTTTCATATGTATGAAAACGGAAGTTCTTGCCAACTTTTTGCAATGTTTCACAGATTCTGTCTTTTTATTGCATTCTACCAAGGAAGCAGCTCAAAACAGTGGCGAGCACCTGGGACTCAGTTACTCCGCCTGGGTTCTGTCCCGGTGCTGGCGTTCATGGGCTGTGCACAGCGGGGCAGCTTGAGCAGACCCTCGCGACTTTGCTTCCTCATCTGCACAACTGGGCTGATCATAGTGCATTTTCCTTGCCGGGATTTCAAGGATTAAATAATTCCCCAATAGTGGACAGTCTCAGGCACACAGGATGTGCTCAGTACATGTTAACTCATCACGGAGTGCACCACTTTTCTAGAACTTAACCCCATGCTCCCGGGCGTACTCTTTGCGCCTTTGTGATTTGTTTGCTTTCCTTGGAGTCAGGAATTTTCCACTAGGCCCATGATGATAATTGTCTGCACATTTTCAAGTGGGGGACACCTGTCCAGTGTCACGTGCACACTGTGTCAGCCTGCAGCTGGGGTGGGCTCTGGGGGAGGGTGGGGTGGAGAGGCCGCAGGTTCACCACCAGGGTGGCTGCGCTGTGGGTGGAGGCCCCACATGGAGTGGGGCCTCAGACCCTCTCAGCACCAGGCCCCCAACCTGGGTCCATGACATCAGCTTCCCTAGCTGGGCACCTGTGGGTGGGGACCCCGGGGTACTGGAGGCTGTGAGGAGGAGGCTGGCGGATAATGCAGCGTGGCCAGCTTATCTGCAGAAGTCCCGTCCCAGCACCAGCCCTGCTGGGCGCACCCTCCTGGCAGGGCCCTGCCTGCTCAGACGTGCTTGTCTGCCTGGACCCAGCGCAGTCTGCCGACTGCCTCGGTTCTTTGCACTCTCCCTCCTGCGGCCTCCGCAGCCTTGACCTGTGGAGTTGTAGCTAAGAGGCTCTGGCCATAGACAATGGTCAGGCACTCAGGGCCCTACAGGTCTGGGTTCTAATCCTGGCTGCATCGCACTCTGGCCGTGGGCCTTGGATGTCCACGTCTTTCTGAGTCTGTACTTCCTCCTCTGTAAATGGGGTCCACGCCCCCTTCAGAGGGTGTGTGAAGATTGAGTGAGAAGGTGCAGGGATGCTCCGCGAGCAGCTGGCCAGGTGGGACCTGCAGGGCCCGGGCTTCCCCCTCCTCTGGGCCAGGAACACCCGCGCAAGGCCTGTTGCTCCCAGGGGACGTGGCCCGTGCCACGAGGTGCGGGCTTTGCCTTCTGTGGTTGCTCTTCAGCCTTGCTTTGATGGTTCCTAGACCATGGAGGGTATTGAGCCGTAAAAACTCGTTAGAGAAACGTAGGATTGAAATCTCTTTTCTCCTCGGTAGAGCGAGCTGGTAACCAGGACCTGGAGCTCCAGCATTCAGAGGGTTTGGGCTGGCGCCTCCAGGGCCGTGGGTCTCTGGGCTCTGAGACCCCAGCTCAGGCACCTCCCTGCTGCTGGGGCGGGGGCCGCGCTCAGAGCCCGGGGCCGTATCTCGGCCTCCCTCTGAGGACACCCCCCAAACCTTGCTCAAACCCATAATCTCATGTTGATGGACGAAATTAGCCTCTGAATTCTAATGAGACAGCACTCGGGAGACAGACAGCTCATCTGAACATTAAATGAGAAAAATTGCCACTTTTGCTGGTTCCTTTAGAAACTCATTTGCATTCTGTCAGCTCTCGTTATGAAGGGGAACTGCAGATATGGATGGGGACGTGGGCGGGGGGTGGGGAAGCCTGCGGGGTGGGTGGCGTGCAGCAGAGGGGGCTGTATCAGGGCACGGAGCCTCCTCCGCTCAGCCTCAGGCTGCTCGCCCAGTCCCTGCCCACCCCCGGGGCTCTGCTAAGGACAGTGCAGCAGCCCCCCCGCGGCCTCCCCTGTGGGAGCTCCCCAGGCACACCCCTGCAGGGCCGTGAGCACAAGGAGCAAGACCCCAGGCATGGTGGTCCCGCTCAGTATCTGGGCTATTCGGCTGGGTGACAAATTGCCCCTTGACTTTGTGGCTTAAAGCAACAGCGATTGGTCATTTCTCACAACCTTGTATCTTGACTAGACTGTTCTTTTGCTGGTCTGACCTCATTGTGGGGCTGTGTTCCACCTGCAACGGAGCCGACCAGGGCAGCCCAAGACGGCTCCCACGCGTGGGCACCAGGACGGGCTCCTCTGAGTGTGGGGGCTGGCTTCTGAGAGGACCCCGGGCCGCCCTTGCTTCTTGCGGTCTGGTTCCAGAAAGGACATGGCCTCACTCCTGCAACAGCCTGATGGTCAGGGCCAGCCCCAGCCAGTCCAGATTCCAGAGGAGGAGAAGGAGGCTCCAGTTCTTAACAAGAGGGGTGGCTTGTGTGGACACGCACAGGGAGGGGAGTCCAAGTGGCTGGCGAGATGTCTCACCTCACCAGAGACCCCAAAGACCCATTTGGTTACGGATCAGCTTCAAGTCCATGTCCTGTGGGTTCTCCTGATCTGGGGAATGTAACACTGAACACGCAGTTCTGAGAAGGACCAGACAACTTCCGTGGGCATTCCAGCCACCAAAGCAGGACCCAGCGGTGCTGGTCAGAGCAGTCCTGACATCTGGCAGGCACATGCCCCACCACCAGACTCTACGGGCAAGAAAGTTCTTGGCCTGGGCCCAGCCATTTTCTCTTGGATCTGTTCCTCAATCCAGGGGTCGGCAAACCACGGTCTGTGGCCGAATCCCGCCCACTGCCAGCTTTGTATAATAAATAAAGTTTTACTGGAACACGGCATGGCTAATCCACTCACCTGTTGTCTGTGAATGATTTTGTGCCCAGGGACGCTGTCAATAGCTGCACAGAGGCCTTCACAGGGAAAGCCGCCTGTCCCTGCTCCCGCCCCTGCCCCTGGGTGCCGGGCTCCGCCCGCAGAGACCCTTCCTCATGCTCGGCCTCCTTGGTACCCTGGTGCTGGGTGGAGAGAAGTGTGTTGGGCTGCATGGATCTCTGGAGGAAAGCGTCCACGTCGGGGGGTGAGCACACCACGTGTGAGTTTAAAGTTATTTCACTGAAACCTCCGAATCGCTATTTGCCCCCAACGACCTCCCCCTCAGACTCTCACACCGGAGGTGTAACTCAGGCAGATCATTAAGTCGGTCACCAGAGCTAACAGCTGACATTGGCACTAATTGTAATTAAAAATTAGCATAGAAATGTGCTTTTAGGAGATTAAAATTATTGGTGGGTCCTGACCTGTATGCACCAGCCTGAGTGATGGACGGCAAACGAGCATCGTGTTAAATAAAGTACATCTAATGGGCTTCTGAGAGAGAAAAGATGCAAATTCATTGATTTTCCTTTCTCCTTGATTTACAAACACGCCTTCTGCATAGATAAACACCACCCAGCGGGACTGTTGGCACATCAGACTCTTCGACGGGCTCCTGGAGGCGGCTTCTTCATCAATTTCCATGCAGGTTGACGACCTCTAATAACAGCTTTGTACTGTAAGCAATTTCTATACTCTGGAAATTGCATTACATATTAGAAATATTATCTCCATGCAGCAAACTATCAGTTAATGATTAGTTGAGTGGTAAAATGTGTGTCAGAGAGAGGACACGGATTTCATGGAATAATCACGGCCTGGCGTTGCGGGGCCTTCGGCGCGGCATGTGTGTTGCGGGCACTGGCGGCTGCTGTCAGAGACAAAGCGAGAGGAAGACAGAGGTGCCAGGAGGGCCCCTGGGCAGCCTCCGGTTGCAGCGTTTCCCACCGCCCTCCTCCCAGGGTTCCACGGCGGGCGGGGGTGGGTGTCGGGGGGCACAGCCTTCCGGACCCTGCAGAGCCTGAGGTCTCCCTGGGCAGGTGGAGGCAGGATTCAGTGAGATGGGGAGGGAGGAGGGGCGGGCCGGGCTCAGGGAGGGCCTTTGGTTGCCGGGGCATTGGGCTCCCCTGTCTGCAATGAGGGCCCTGTGAGTCCTGAGCCAAGAAGGTCTTGGTCGGCCCCAGGTTCCCTCCTGGTTTCTGTGCAGAGAATCCACCGGGACCACTGCAGACATCGGGCAGGAGATGGCGGCAGCCCCGGGGGAGAAGCTTCAGCTTCTGGTTGATTGTGGTCATATCCTGAGGCCTGAGTCCTGAAGGTCTTTAAATGGGCAAGATTTTGGTACGTTGGTGACAGGCTGTAGGACTCAAGGTTGATGCCGCACTTCGGTCCAGCCCCTGGGAGTGTGATGGTGCCTGGCGTGGGAGGGCAAAGCTGGCAGGAGCCGCCTGTGGGGTGGGGGAGCCAGAGTGTGGCAGGGACATGCTTAGCCCCGACGCCCTTGGATCTCCAAGTGGAGCTCCTGGGGGTGCCTAAAGACCCGCACCCCTCCTGGCGTTCCCGTCACCTGCTCCTGCAGGCAGATGCTTTTGGCTTTGCATCCCAGGGTCTCCCCATCATTCACCAGAGAAGTTTCCACCTATGTGGGCCCTGCAATGTCAGGTCTGAAGATTCTACCACCTGCCAGGTTGAGGCCAGGACAGGGACAGGGTGGCCTGCTCCCTGCATGCTCCCACACGGTCCCTCCCAGGGTCCCTGTGCGCCTCTCTCTCCTCTGCTCTCTGCTCCCCACTTGGACGTCGGGCTTGGTTGTCAGGGCTCTTCTCCCTAAGCACCGTGCCGATGACTCCCCGCCCCTGCCTCCACAGCGGACCTTCCCAGAAACGCCAGGGGACTCGGTCCAGCAGCCCCTGTCCTCCCTCCCCCCACAAGCCTCTACCCCACCCTGGGGCCCCAGCCTCACTGTCCTCTGGACCCCTTGCCTCCCCGGCCTCTGCAGACGCTGTTCCCTTTCCTCCGCCCTACGGAACACGCGCTCTCCAGGAGAGGGGCAGCGGCTCCTCCCAGGGGCCCTCCTGGCTCCTCAGTCCCCACGGGGCCTGGGTGGCTGCCCCCCAAAGGCGCTGAGATGGGATGCAGGAGGCTGGGCCCTGGCTGGCCAGGCGCCTTGCTCCTCACCCATGGAAGAGGAGGTGCGGCTCTAGGACCGCCAGGGCCCCTCGGGCTCAAACTTCTATGCGTTTAGGAGTCAGTGAGCGAATCGTGGAGCATCTCAGGATTGTTTTTTGAAACTAACTGCCAGAACGTGCCCTGGGTTCAGGCTCTTCAGCCCATGATTCTGTATCGTCTGCACCTGCGGCTTCTATCCAGCCAGCGCCAGGTTGGCTCCGAGCCTAAACTCCTGGAGATTAATGGATAAAGCAATCATATTCCCTGGAATTGGGTCTTGAAGTCAAAGACTGCAATGGGGATGGGGTCGCCTGAGAACAGTCTGCACAGGCAGTTTATTAACTCCTCTGCGACCTCAGAAGTCTCCTCCCCAGAACAGCTGCCCCGCGAGCCGTGGGCCGCAGAGGTTGGCAGGCGTGTGCGGACGGGGCTGCAGCCGGGCCTGAGAGGGAACCGAGCCTCGCGTCCCCGATGCCTTCGCTGCAGCAATTTCCCGTCTTGGCCCAAAGTGCCCCCAACTCCAGCCTCTGGATCATCAGTCTTGCACCGAGGACGGAGAGGGAGGGGCTGGGTGGGATGAGCACCAGGCCCCAGGTGGCAGTCCTTCCTTCTGCACCTGCCACAGCCCTCAGGGCCCGGCCTGTAGCACCGGGACACCTGGGAGGAGCCAGAGTGGTCAGGCCCCAGGGCCCGGGGTGTGGCCAGAGGAGGGACGGAGCCCACACTGGGTTCTCAGTGTGAGGCGGTGCCTGCATGGGCAATGGGCTCGATGCCACGTTGTATCAGGACTGAAGCAGGAGCACCCAGGGGCCAGTGTTGACACGATGAGAAGGAAGCTCACCTAGTCCAGAACAACCCTGCTTTAAAACCCACATCCTGACTCGCCAAACTCAGTTACTCATTCACCAAATTATGACACCCTGGCTTGATGCCAGACCCGGAGTTGGGGGCTAAAAATACAGACATGAATAAAGTATAGTCTTGACCCTTTGAGGATGCAGATTCTAGTGTCAAATGTAGCAGATGGACCAGCGAACAAGCAGTTGAAGACCACAGGGCGAGTGTTTTAACTGGGAAGACAGTGGCTTTTGGAGGACTTGCTGCCATTGAGCACAGAATGTGTTTTAGTTATTAGCGCCATTTACGTACAGTGTTTCTCTTTCTCTTCTTTGTTGTATCTGTAGCATCGAGAAGGTGCTCAATAACCACGTGTCCTACAGACCTTAGCGCTCTGAGTGGGGCCACCCCCGCCCCACGCCTTCCCTCCCGTGCCTGTCCCGGTAACCCGACCTCTGTTAGGAGGAAACACGTCTGGTTACGGGCCTTCCAGGGACCACGTGGAGCTTCCACTTATGGCAATGGAAGCAACTAGATATCCCATCCTTCAGAAAACTTAGAAAAGATGAATATAATACGTTAAATATCTTTTAAAATCCAAGCCAAGCTCTAAATAAAGTAAAGGAAACCCCAAGAACCAAGAATGAAGAGGGGCCTACAGGTGGAAGCACTGAGGGCTGTGGGCACTGTGACGGTCCAAGGGCTGTTTGCCAAGCACAGTAACCACGGGGCTTGGATGATAAAGACCCGGGGACAGGCGAGGAGGACTTGTGCCTGGCATGGCGAGGGCAGGTGCCCTGTGCAGACTGTGGCTTAAAGAAATAAGAAGGATCCTCAAAGGAGTATTAACTCAGGGTAGGGTCAAATGGAAAAAACACAGTCTAAGGGCCAAGGGAAGTGACAACCACAAGCTTGCTCCATCAGCACCTGAGCTTTAAATGTCCACTACCTGGAGATTTTGTGAAGCCAAAATGACAAGAAATTACTTTAACGTGCTTCTAGATTTTCAGTGCTCTGGGTCACCTGCAAGAAGCAAACATAGGTGGCCCCTGGAGGTCACCCCTCGTGACAGATTCTGCAGGATTCTCATGGACAAAGCCCTGCTGAACAAGAGCTCACAATCCCAAATTACGAAACACACAAGCCGCATGCTAGCCTGCACAGCAGGAGCAACAACAGACAGCCGTGCTGACCCCCAAAACACCGGACAAGTGAAGCATGAAATGCTGGATATAAAGTGTTTAGGGTATTTAATAAAACAAAAGAGGATTCAGAAACATAAGCACAGATTCAGAAAAATATTTTAAAAAAACTGAATGCCTGAAAAATTAAAAAATGGAATCTTAAGAAGTGAAAAAATTATTTATTTTTTTTGTATTAAAAAGAAAGAATTGGCAAACATGGAAGCTAGAGCTGAGAGAGTTTCCCCAGAGAGGCAGGAAAAGACGCGAAGAACAAATACCAAAGATGTGTCACAGTGTACTTGTCATTCCAAAAAGAGATAAGGGAGATTTGGTGACAGGCAATAGGTAAGAGCTGAAAATGTTCTAAAACTGGTGAAAGACAGGAATTCTCACATGGAAGAAGTATTACGAATGCCGGAGTATAAAAATAAGAGTTCCACACTGAGATACATCATAGGAAATCAATCCAAAGGATACCAAAGCCAAAGAAAAGAACTTTAGAAGTAGCCAGAGAGAAACGACACATCGCCTCATGGATGACAATGACACCGACAGCAGAATTCTTAGCACGAACAACAGAAGGAAGAATGAACCATAGAACAACTCCAAAGGACTGAAGAAATATGTCAACTGATAGTTTACAGCTAGTATTCAAAACAAAAGGAAGTATAAAACTATTTTCAGACAAAAACAGAGAATTTGTCATTAAAAATTCCTGACAAAGAATTTTCTAAAGCAGAGATAAACTCTTTAAAGACCAGGTAGTAAACGTTTTGGGCTTTGCAGTCCACAACAGTCTCTCTCGTCTATGTTTTGTTGTTCTTGATACAGAGCCCTTTAAAAATGTAAAATCCAAACAACAAAAGCATAAAATCCATTTGAGCCACTGGACCGTAAAAATCAGGCAGGAAGTCAGATTTGGCCCTTGAGCTGGAGTTTTCTGACCCCTGCTCTAAAACAGTGGTCTTCAAAGAAAAATATAATTCAAAATTTTGGGAGGAAAAAAGAGAATTTCTGATGACTGAGTAACAAATAATTTTGTGAATTCAGGTGAGCTTCAAATTTTTTCCTTTCAACAAAACTCAGACTGTCACATAAATTATTAAAATTTAAATTCATTTTAGTAACAATTTATATTTAATGATTTTTAAAATTTTTTAAACAACCAGAGATTGATACTGATATATTTAATGATTTAATAAATGATTTGACTTTTAAAATCAAAATAATCAAAATAATATCTGATGATAGATTCCTAATGTGGTTTTAGGCATGATCTGGCCATGTACTGTTATGTGACAAAACACCTGAAAACATAGTGGCTCAAGACACCTAGTCATTTCATTATTATCTCCCATGGTTACAGTAGCAAATGCCCCCAAAACAACCCCCACAGCAACATATTTTACATTTAGTTTTTGATTCTTTTTTTGCTTTTAAAATTTTATTTAAATTTTTCAAATTTAACTAGTAAAATACACACAGCATAAAATTTGCCACGTTAACTATTTTTTAGTGTGACAGTTTGGTAGTGTTCAGTACATTCTCATTGTTGCGCAACTAGCCTTAAGAAGGTTTTCATAATCTCAAACAGAAACTCTGTTTCTAAACACAAACTCCCCACTAAACACAAACTCCCCATTCCCCCTCCCCCAGCCCCTGGCACCCACCATTCTACTTTCTGTCTCTACAAATTTGACTCCTCTAGGGACCTCATTTCATGCAAGCGGAATTATGCAGTATTTGGCCTTTTGTGACTGGATTATTTCTATTAGCACAATGTCTTCAAGGTTCATCCGTGTTGCAGCAGATGCTGGAATTTCCTTCTTTTTGAAGCTGAATAGTACTCCATTGTATGTATATAACATATTTTTCGTATCTGTTAATCTGTCAATAGACATTTGGGTTGTTTCTATGTTTTAGCTATTGTGAATAATGCTGCTATGAACATGGGTATATCAATATCTCTTCAAGACCCTGCCTTCAATTCTTTTGGATTTATACCCCAACGTGGAATCCCTGGATCATGTGGTAATTCCATTTTTAATTTTTTTGGTAACCACCATACTGTTTTCCACAACAGCTGTACCATTTTATATTCCCCCCATCAAGGCACAAGAGTTTCAATTTCTCCACATCCACACCAATACTTGTTTTTTCCTGTTTTTTTTTTTTTTAATATGAGCCATAGTAACGGTTGTGAGGTGAAATCTCACAGGTATCACCTTTCGTGTCCTTGCCTCAGAAATTGCGTGGCGTCACTTCTGCTGCAGCCACAGCCCACGCTGAGATCCCAGTGCAGAGAGCACAGGCCCCACCTGTCCATGGGCGGATGTCGACATCCCACCTTGGCAGGTTACAGCGTGTGAAGCACGTGCACACTGTGTTCTCTGGCAAACAACTCAAGTTACAATTTCAACAAATTGATGTACATCTAATTTAAACGTTCCCTTCATTCTCATCTTATTCATATGAACATTTTTTCAATTCTTTAAATTAAAACATGAAAACCAAAATTAAGAATAAAATCGGTGCTGAATGCCATTTCATTCTAGCAATTGCTCATGTGCGTCTAAGGGTAACTGATTTAAATGTGGAGGGAAGTCCCGTTGATCATGTTATGAGATACATCTAAGGAAATGACTTCTTATGTTTACAAATTATTTGTCAAAGTGTATAATACATTCATGTGGTTTTAATCTAGTGTTGCTAATAATAATTATAATAATAACTTAACCTAAAAGAATTTTCTTTTAGCACTTAAAGCCCAATGGTACCTGGTAATTAAAAAATATATGAATTTATATATATATATTTGCACATATTATGATAGGGAATTATGATAGGGCTATCAAGAAAAACGTTGAAACATAAAATATATTATCTGAGGATATAATTTTGTGGAAATATGAGTGTAAGTTAATAAGTAAGTGTTGTAGTTTCAATTTTGACTGTAAAACAGGAATTTAGTTCTTTAAAAAATAGATAATACCTGGTATTGACTGGCATATATTTAGATTCTATTGCAAACATTTTAAATAATGATGTGACAGTTTTGTTTTAATATTTACAATAAAATGAAAATCACATTTTTGCAACTATACTATGATGATAAATTTTAGATGTCACAATTTTAAATATTTTATTGTGAAGAATAATATATAACACACATATAATACATAAAACATAATGTGCCTCTTAATTACATGTCTTGAAATGAGCAATGAACTCCAGGGCGCGTAGGAAGTGGTTTCTGCTCTGAAACACTCCGAATGTGCCGCCCCAATTCCCGCCTCCTGCTCTGGCCCTGAATGTATCTGTGCCCCGAATTACATTTTAAAATTGTAAACAGTTACCACCTAAATCGCAGCCCTGAACACTGTCGCACCACATGTACAGGAACCATGCGTCTGTACTGTTCTGTGTCTGGCTTCTTTGGCTCAAAGTCGTGATTGGGAGAGTCACCTGCGTGTGCAGCAGCACGTAGATGGGGACTGCTGTACCCCACAATCAGTCGCTCCACCCGCTAGTGCTTGTGTATCTGAGAACGCTTTCCCCACCCAGTCGTGAAACTACTCCTCTGTGTGGTCATCTAGGGGACTCACCGCTTTGTTCCTCACTTTGGGTTTACAGTCTACCTGGATTTAGTGCTTGTGTGTGGTGGGACCCGGACTTCAGATGGATCAGTGTCCGCAGGGGCTGGGCTCCGCTCCCTGGTTCTCTGTTCCTCCAGCCCGATTTCTCTCCGCCGTTCTTGCTCCTCGGCACGCGCTCGTGATGCTAAAGCTGTGGAGTAACTCCCGACATCCGACAGAGAAATGTACCACCTTGTTCTTATTCAAGATTGTCTTTCAGCTTCCTCAAAATGCAAAACAAAACAATTTTATTGGAATGTTTATTGAGAATGAGCTATAATATTAGCTGAATTTTTGCAGAAATAACATCTTTAAATATAACTCAACAATCCATGAATATGATATGTTTCCCCATTTATTTAGGTCATCTTTAATTTTTCTCATTAATATTTTATAGTTTGTGTGTAGGGATTTTGCATATTTTCTATTAGATTTATTCTGATATTTTTATTATTTTTGTAAATTTTATTGTTTTTAATACCTTTTTAACTGATTGTAGTACTTAGAAATATAATTGACAATTTATACTGACCTTGTATGCGACAACCTTGCTAAACTAACAGGTTAATTCTAATAGTATATTTGTATTATTTCTTATTTTCTTTGTATTATTTCATATCATCTGTAAATAATGTGAACTTTAATTCTCCCTTTTCAATTCTAATAGATTTTACTTTATTTTTTGGTTTGCTGCTCTGGCAGGTCATCCAGCCCATGGAGCAGGACTGAGCCTTGAGCTTCTTTCTTTGTCTCTACTTCAAAGAGAAACTGTTAAAATTCCTCCATTTATTTAGGATGTTTACTGCAGGGTTTTTTCTTCTCTATTGTTGTGAAGAGACCATTGTCAGCTTAAGAAAGTTTTCTTCTACTCTAAGTTTACCAATAATTTTTTTTTAATTTTTGCTTTTGTGACTATTGTTGAGATGACCTGATGATTTTTCTCCTTTATTTTGAATATAGCAAATTGCATTGATTGACTGATAGGTGAATATGAGTTTAGCATTATGATAGCTACTAGTGATTTGAATCTTGTATCATTATGAAATATGTCTCTGTATCTTTAGTACACTTTTGTCTAAGGTCTTCTTTTTCAAATAGCAATAGTGCTACACCAACTTTATTTTGATGAGTGTTTTTCATGTTTGGTTTTCCCTTTCTTCCTTTAAACTTTCTGTGTCCTTTTATTTTGATGTTTATCTTGAAAACACTCTCTATATGGCTGTTATTTTATCCAGTTAGAAAACTAATTGCCTTGTAAGTGACGCATTTGATCCCTGTTGATTTAACAAAATCATATATATTTGGTGTTAATTATAACATCACATATGTGCCCCACCTGCTGCAGGTTCCTTTTTATTCATTTCTTGCATTATTTTGGGTTATTTCCATTATTCCAATTCCCACTCTGGTTCGAAAGTTATATAGTTATTTAAAATTATTTTGGTAGATATCTTAAAAATTACAGCATGGATTTTGGACCCAGAAGTGTCTAATATTAATGGATAATCTTCCCCCTTCCCCAGTGAGAGAAAGAACTTAGAACACGAACTCTGTTTACCCTCCTCACCTCTCACGCTTATGTTGTCAGGTATTTAAATTCTCTGTTTTAAACACCTGAAAATATTATTGTTAGTGTCAGCATTCACTTGGATTTACTCTCATTTTTACACTTTTCACTGTTATTCCTTCCTTTCTCAATCTCCAATCACAGTTAATTTTTTAAAAACCCAACAAGTAACAAAATGTGGTTGTGCCGAAGTAGAACTCAGTTTTTCTGATGAAAAACTGTGGTGAGAAGAGACATCCTCGCCTTGTTCTTGATCTCGGGGGAAATGTTTGAAGTTTATCGCTGTGCGATATAATGCTAGTTGCAAGTTTTTTGCAGATGTTCTTTATCAAATTGAGGAAGTTCCCCTCTAATCCTAGTTTTCTGAGAATTTTTGTCTTGAATGTGTATTGAATTTGGTCAAAGGCTTTTTCTGCATCTGTTGATATGATCAGGTGATTTAGCCTGTTGATGTGATGTTTTGTATTAATTGATTTTTGAATGTTGAACTAGCGTTGCATGTTTGGAGTAAATTCCACTTAGTCATGATGTATAATTCTCCTTATATATTGCTGGATTCAACTTGATAATATTTTGTTCAGAATGTTTGCAACTATGTTCATGAGAGATACTGGTCTGTAGTTTTCTTTTCTTACAGTGTTTTTGTCTGGTTTTAGTATTAGGGTAACGTGGCCTCATATGATGAATTAGAAAGTATTTCCTCTGCTGCTGTGTTCTGGGAGAGATTATAGAGAATTGATACAGTTTCTTCCTTAAATATTTGATAGAATTCACCAGTGAACCCATCAGGGACTGGTGCTTTCATTTTGGAAGACTATTAATTACTGATTCAAATTGAAATACACGTGGGCCTGTTCAGGTTGTCTGTTCCTTCTTGTGGGAGCTCCTGGTCAAGCTCCTGGAGGTAAAACTCAAAACAGTCTGACCCCCCCAAAAAAAACCGGGTGCCTGGAGTTTTTATCTCTCAGGCTTGTCCACACAAAGCCTGCAGCAGCTCACTGATTGCGGTTCAGGCTCCCCCACCCTGTCCTGGCTGCCACAGAGGCTTCTGCTCCTGTGAATCGTGACCCTCTGTATCGACGTGTCTGTCTCTGCCATCTGGGGGCAGCTCTTTGCCCCGTGACCTCCCTGCTCTGACGGATCTAAGAAGACTTGTTGATTTTTCAGGTTGGGCACTAAGTTCCGTCCTCTCTCACCTGCCAGCCTTGCTCCTTTCTCCTCCGTCACCAATTTCCCCTCCTTGCGTCATTGCCGTGATACTGGGTGTGGTGTTGCTTTTTCCCTCCTGAGATGCTTTTCTCCACCCCATTTTGCCATTGATCACTGCCCCTTGCCCTGCTCTCCTTTGCAGCAAAGTACGTTGAGCCCCGCTGTGCCCAGTGTCTGTCTCTTCCTTCTCTCCTCAGCCCAGCCCTGCCAGGCTTTCACCCTCACCCCCCAGACTGTCCCTGGCAGGGCTGGCCTTTCCCAAGGCCCGGTCCCTACGCCCCTTCGTCATCTACATCTGGCCTCATCCAACCTCTTGGACTGTAAACGCCATCTGTGTTTAAACACCAGGGACGTGGATCCTATGATCTCTTTGACACATTCACCGGGTGCCTGAAATATATCTCAAACTCAACACTTCCAAAACTAGCCTCCCCTTCCCTAGAAAATCAAGCAAACAACAACAACAAAAATTCCAACTACAGTCTTTCTTGTATTAGTCGATGACAACCTCATCCTTACAGTTGTTGAGGCCAAAAAACTTGGAGTCATCCTTGATGCTTCTGTTGCTTTCACACCCCTTGTGTAGTCTGTCAGGAACTGCTTTGCGCTATATTAACCAGGCACGTGGGACCTGACCGCGACACGGTACCTTCCCTGAGGATTCCAGGGGACGGTGCAGGAGGGAGCCCAGCCGGGGGCAGAGGCTGCACGACACGAGGCTTTGCTGGGGGGGTGGGCAGAGCTGGCCGGAGGGACGGGTCCTAGGAGGGCAGACCTGACCTCAGAAAGAGGAAGTGATGACGGTGTACCCACAGGCGCATCGGGGTGGGTCAGGCAGGCAATCCCTGCACCACCAACGCTGGTGCTGGGCCCAAGCACCTGCTGTGTCATGAATAGGCGCGGGACAGGAAGGACCCCCAGTGGGGAGAATGTGCTGCCCACACCCCCCAGGGATTGTGCAGGGACTCTTGCTGAACCCACAGGGACAGAGTCCCGGCTCATCTAAAACATCAGTTTCTGATACTATGTGTATGTATGTATGTATGTTATGTATGTATATGTATACACATACACACACACAGTTATAGTAAATGTTTCATCTTGGTAGAAATGACTGTGTTGTCTCATGCAGTTGTAAGAAACAAATATAGAAATCCTGTGTACCTTTACCCAGTCTTCCAAGGGTAACATTTTGCATAACTGCCGCACAGTACCACATCTAGGATGTTGGCACCGATACAGTCCAGACACAGAGCATCCCATCACCCGAGGATCCTTGATGTGGCCCTTTATATCCATGACACTTCCTCCTGCCCTTCACCCTTGTTAACGTCAACGGCAAATCTAACATTCATCAGAGGGCGGGCGGGCGGGAGGGGGGTGGAAAGGACGGGAAAAACTCTCACTGAATGGATGTGGGGAGCACAGTTTGGGGGATGACCACGGTTGTGGCTCTGACACGGGCAGAACAGGGGCAATGTGTATGGCCAAAGTGTTGTACCCCCATGATATTCTGAAATTAAAAAAAAAACCAAACAAAAAACCAAAAAAACCCGCAAATCTGTTCTCCACTTCTGTAATTTCTCCATCTCAAACATTATATAAATAGAATAACACAGTATTCAATCTATGGGAGTGATGTTTTCACTCGGCCTAATTCCCTGGAGACTCTTGCAAGTTGTCGCACGTATCAATAGACTGCTCAGTAGCTGTCCCTGGTGCGACGTGCTGGAGTTTGTTTAGTCACTCACCTGTTGAAGGACATCTGACTTATTTCCAGTTTTTGGCTATTACACATAAAGCTGCTATGAACAGTCGTGCACAGGGTTTCACGTGACCCTAAGGTTTCATTTCTTGAGGATAAGCATGTGCAATCCCTGGTCTAGTTTTACGAGAAACTGTCAAAGTATTTCCAGAGTGGCTGTCCCGTTTTGCGTCCCCTCCACCTGTGTATGAAAGTGCCAGCTGTTCTGCATCCTTTTCAGGGTTCGACATTGTCAATTTTTGGAGCTCCGCCGCTGTGGTCGGTGTTCGGTGAGATCTCGTCGTGGGTGTGACTGGCGTTCTGATGGCTAATGAAGTCGCGCGGCCGTTCGTGTGCCGGTTCCCACCTGTACAGCGTCTTTGCTGAAGTGTTTGTGTCTTTTGCCCATTTCCAGTTGCACAGTAGCTTTGTTTTTTATTGTTGAGTTTTGGGAGTTCTTTATATATTCCGGATGCTAATCCTAGGTGAGACGTGTGGCTTGGAAATACTTTCTCTGAGTCTTTAGCTCAATTTTTCATCCTCTGAACTTTCACAGAGCGAAAGTCTCTAGTTTTGATGGTTCCACATTATCAACATTTCACTTGCGGATCTTGCCTTGTAGGTGTCAGGTCTAAGATCTCGTGCCTGTCCCTAGAGCCCAGGGATTTTCTACTGTGCCTCTAGTATATTTTAACACAAAGAAGCAGTGCTGAATCAGTTACAAACAAATTAATGTTGGTGTTAAATATAATTTTAATGCCAAAAATATTCTACAAAATTTAAAAAGTCCTGTGTTATTCTTTGATGGCAAGTACGGACCGCAGCGAGACACAGGGTGAGGACGGTGTCGGCCGCCTCCCCCCAGCCTGCGTGTGGCTGTGGGAGCCCGTGCACAGATCCTCCAACGGCTGGGTTGGAATTGCCTTTGAACACGCAGCTGGCTGGGAGCGAGAGGATCCCCTGAGCCGCCGCAGAGGCCCCCCAGACCCTGATGAGCTGCAGGACCTGGGCACGCTCTCCTCCCCAGCACGCCGTGCGTGTGATGCCGGGTAAAGCCAAGTGTTGATGGGAAGGCTTTAGCCCCAGCCCACGTGGCTGCTCTGGTCACAGCACTGCCCCGCTGGATCCGAACACCCCTAGATGTGGGGACCTGGCACTAGAGACGGGGAGCACAAGTCCCCAAGTCAGGAGGGAGGGAGGGACGGAAGTGAGGTCCAAAGCCAGCTCTGACAGGCCAGGGAAAGAGAGAATCAACCAACCGCAGAACCTGGAACTGGTGCGCAGAGTCACCTGAGAGACACGTGCAGGGCGCCCTGGAAGGGCTGAAGTAGAAACAGCTGAGATGCGAGTGTGTCCATCGCATGGTCCGTACGGCGGGCGAAGGTTGGGGTGGACGGGCCGAGGGCACAGTGCGCGTCCTGTGTCCCCAGGGGAGGCAGGTGCCCCTGCGTTGTAGACAGCCCAAGTCTGATCGGAGCCTGACTCAGCAATACTTGTTCCATGGTTCTGGGGGAGCTGGCCTCGACTCCTCTGCTCTCTTGGGGTCCCCACACCCTCCTTGCCCCATGGTCAGTGGTGCTGGCGTCCCTGCTGCCCTCCACTCACAGCCTTAGTGCATGGCACTGTCTGCTCAGGGCAGGGTCCTAATATCCGTTCAAGCATCACCACGCCCCACAACCAGCACTGCTGCTAATTCCTTAATAAAAGAGTGCCTTTATGAAACTTGACAACTTCGGGGAGATTTTTAAACGCTGTACGTTAGGCCTTTCATGGGGAATAGCTAATGACAGGCAGGCTCAGCGGAGCAGAGATTTCATCTAATATCAGTTTCGGGAAAGTCAATTGCAGAGTCATTTCTGCAGATTAAATTAGCTCTATTTGGAGGTCACCTCCCGTGGCTAGATTGGGAGAGACAGAGACACAATAGCCAATGCTATCAATGAGGTACTGATCCTACTCCACAAACACATCATGCCCCCAGAATACCTTAAAAGCAAAGGTTTTTCTTTGTCACCCCCTTCCCCTATTGTCATGCAGGTGTTGGGGGACAAACATACCGACCAGTTATCAGGAATGTACATGTCCATTTAAAGAACTGCTCACCAGGGTTCTTGGAAACACGGCAAGAGAATTGAATTCCTTTGCTGCAGCCCCATTTCCTGGCTGGATGCTCGGCCATGGCTGCCAGGGGAGGCCGGGGCTGGGGCTCTTGGTGGGGGCCCCTGCCACAGTCTGGTGGCCCGGGGAGCTGCAGTCCCCTGAGCCCAGGCCACTGGCTCCCAAACCTGTCTGTGCATCAGAATACCTGGAAAAACTTAGAGTGGGCCCGACGTGAGCTTCCAGAAAACCAGGCCGTGGGCCTGCTCCTCCCCACCAGCTCTTTAGCTTCCCAGTTTTGTTTGTTTTTGTGAACTGGAACTTCATTGGTTTTGGGAGTGAGGAGTGAAGGGTTAGGGCTGTGCCAGGCTCCCTGTGACCGGGAGTCCTAGGGGCCCTCCAGGGAAACCCCCAACCTTAGAGCTGGCAGAGCCCTGGCCCCGCAGCCGCACACTCACATGATCCCGCGGCACCCTGGTGCAAGTGGAGCGCCAGGCAGGCAAAGACAGGACCCTGACAGCCATCCAGGCAGCGGGCAGACCTGGCGCAAGGCCCTTCCCTGTCTCCCTGGGAATCTCACCAGGTCAGATTGACGTGTACTTGCCAGGTCTCATGGCCAGTCAGGGGGCAGAGCCAGGAGCGAGGCCGTCATGAGCCGGAGCTGGGGCCCTCACGAAATGCTGGATTAAATGGCTTTCCCACATCAGCACACCTGGGGTGGTCTCCTTGGCTGCAGGGCTGTGTCTGCCTGTGGCTTTTCCCATCTGTGGTACCTGGGCCCATTCTCCCCCCCAGAACCTCTGCCTATGCACGTCACCTCTGGACCTGCTCAAAAGCTCCTAAGTCCCAGGGTCTTTTGGGTCCATTCCACAAATTCCTCTTTTGGCCAAAATAGTGTGTCCCAGGAGTAATTAGCTCACTTACAAGCCCAGGGAGATGAGGGTGAGGCAGGTCTGTCTGCTCACACCAGGGCTTTGGGTTTGCAGCCAGCCCCACTTCCCTTCGGAGGATGAAGCTGCGGGGAAGAAGGTTCGGACCCTCCCCAGGAAGCCTCGCACTGGTGGGTACCCGGAGTCCCCTGCCCTGGAGACCACACTCATGTTGCCTTCTCTGCTCCCTCCCCTGGTGATGTACATTGCTGAACCCCAACTTCTTGAGGGTAAGGGCAGCATCCATTTGCGTAAACAGCTTTATTGAGGTCTGATTGATACACAAAGAGCGGCACATACACCCGAACTCATATATTTATTTGTGTGTGTGTGGGGGGGGTAAGAACACTTCACGTGAGATCTGCCCTCATAACATATTTGGAGTGCACAATACAGTATTGCTGACTGTGGACGCTGCGTTGTACGGAAGATCTCTAGGACTTACTCTTCCTGCATAGCTGAAACTTTGTACTGACATCTCTCCATTCCCTCCCCCCAGCTGCTGTCAAGCACCCTTCTACCCTGTGCTTCCACGAGTTTGACGATTTTGGATTCCTCATATAAGCGAGACCATGCAGTGTTTTTTTCCTATGCCTGGCTCACTTTCTCAACACAGTGCCCTCCAGGCTCATCCATGTTCCCGCAAATGGTGGGGTTTCCTTTTGTTTTAAGGCTGAATAGTATCCCGTTGTGCATCCACAACACATTTTCTTTACCCGTGCGTCCGTGGAGGGACGCTCAGGTTGGTGCCATGTTTGGCTGTGGATAGTGCTGTGGAACGTGGGGTGCGGTTACCTCTGTGAGGTCCTGACTTCATCCTGTGGGCAGGTACCCAGCCTGGGATTGCTGCGTCATACTTACCTTTCCGAGGCGCCTCCGCCCTCCACATGTCTTTTCTGGGGTCCCTTCCAGCCCACTGCCCACCCCGGGAGCCAGACTTCGAGAATTGCTGGAGGGTGTGTCTGTCACATGGTGCCATGAGCTGGAGTAGGCTGCGGTGCACGGGGGGCTCAGGGCAGCAGGTGGCCCACAGACCAGCTGACGAGGACATGTGTGTGTCCCAACCAGAAACTCGTGAGTGTAAACTGACTTGCACAAAGGATCTCTGCCGTTGTGAGTAAGTTCAGGGTCTGGGGCGGAGGAGATCACCCCGGACTGCAAGTGCCCTTGTGAGGGAGAAGGGCAGAGGCGCAGACACACAGGAGGAGGCCGTGTGAGCACGGCAGACACTGGAGGGGAGCGTCTGCGAGCCCAGCGCTGCCTCCCAGGAGCCCCGGGGAGCAGGCAGAGAAGGCCCCTCCCCGGAGCCTGTGGAGGGAGCTGGCCTTGCTGACACCTTGAGTGGGGACTTCTGCCCTCCAGGACCCTGTTATGTTCAGCCACCCAGTTTGTGGCCCTAGAAAACAGAGTCATGTTAAAAATGCAGATTCCTGGACCCTTCCCTGTAATCAGCTCTCTGGGGTGAGGCCCAGAATGCAGCATTTTTACCCAAGTACCAAGGGGACCTCTGTCCCTTTCTCCTTCCCACCCTGGAAGCTTCTGAAGGCCTTTGCACTCCTTGGGGCCCAGGACCCCCCAGCTTGCGGGAGCCTCCCCTGGGGCTGCGCAGCTCCCTGGAGAGGAGAGGAGAGGAGAGGGCAGGGCCTGGTCTCCGGGCCGCCGGCCCCTCTGCGGAGCTGGGACAGGTCCCACCACGCTGCTCTCTGCTTAGCTGGGTGGAAAGTCAGCCTCGAGGCCGACTCCTGACCCAGCAGTGACTGAGACCCCAACTCAAGATGGGGGGGTGGACAGAGGAGACCTAAGGGGGTCGGAGGGAGGAAGGGCCCGGCAGGAGGCAGGAGCAGTCAGCTTTGTCTGCTTCAGATTTGCTGTTTTCCTTTCCGCCTCCCCCTCCTCCTGCCCTTTCTCCCCCACCCCTCACCCTCCTCAGTGCCCTGCCTCAGTGTTCCTGCTGCCTCCCAGCCAGCTCATTCTGGAAACTTCTCCTGGAGGCTGCTGTCTCTGCAGCTGCAGGAGGATAAATAGGCCCCTCCCAGGGCAGGTGGCTCTGACCCTGTAGTGAGAGGGAGCTCATTTAGGGCGGTTTTGAGCAGAGACTAATGACTTTGGCTGAGCTTCTATTTAGTTGATAGCAGCATAAAAATAACTATTAGGAGGAAGGCTGGGCAAGGGGAGGCCTCGGGCTGTGAGCAGCCTGTGGGTGTTCAGGGCCCTCCCCAGGGCAGGACAGGGGGCTCTGGTTCGGATTGCAGAGGGCAGGGTGGAGTCGGGAGGGAGGCCTGGTCGTGGTCGGGTGCTCCGGGGGCCCTGCTGGCAGTGACCCTGCCCACTCTCTCGAGGCCTTGGGAACACCCGAAGGCTGTCACCAAAACCTCCGTCCAGTGCCTGTGTGCTTTCCTGCGTGTGCACCCTGGGGCGTAGGGATGGGGAGCATCACACCAGGCCTCGCTCCAGAGGTCCTGGCACTGAGGACACTCGCAGGGAGGGAGGAGCCACTGCCCCGACACCCTGCCCTGGGACAAGGCTGGCTGGGGCTGGGGGAGCTCACCTGGCAGGACTGCTCAAGGGTATGCAAAGATCCCGTCTGGGGGCAACTAGAGTGTCCTTGAGCTTGGACACCGTGGCCCAGGAAGGGGAGAAACTGGGGGTGTGGATCTGTCACAGCCACGCGATAAGGTCTAAGGATCTGCAGTTATGGCCCGAGAGAGGTGGGGAGTCAAGACAGCAAATAGACACTGTCTTTCCCCTCCCTCCCCCTCCCTCCCCCTCCCTCCCCCTCCCCCTCCCTCTCTCTCTCTGTTTTCCTCCCAGGCTTGTGCCTGCCCGAAGCTCTGTGTCAACACAGTTGTGTGGAGTTAAAACCGCCCACAGAGGGGATCACTCAATCAACCCCCAGCTCTAGGGAGGCATAAATTGGTTCCTCTGTCTTTAAGGAAGGCAGTTTCTCAAGTTCTATGAAAAGCCTTTAAATGGGCATAATGTGACCTAGAAATTTCATTTCTAGGATTTTGTCCTAAAAATATATAAAGGTATATGCAAAGAATTAGCTATAAATACATCCATCTCTGCCTTGTTTGAAATGGTAAAAAACTCGCAAACAACACATCCAATTTCTGACCACCATTTGAATATATTAAGTGGCTGCCTGTAAAATACAGTCCCCTGTCGTCATTGAGGGTCTTTTTCTTGATAACTGACATGAGAATGTCAGCAGGAGACAACGTCGCCAGTGTGGCACGGTGACGGAGGAGTCCCGTGGAGAGTATGGAGAAGGGTGGCGTG
Source organism: Daubentonia madagascariensis (assembly GCA_023783475.1). NCBI lineage: Eukaryota > Metazoa > Chordata > Mammalia > Primates > Daubentoniidae > Daubentonia > Daubentonia madagascariensis. The sequence continues at coordinate 39,862 of JAKFHU010000600.1, read as the reverse complement.
TCCATGTCACGCCCGCATGGGGACACTATTCAGGCGTGAGAAGGCCCGGCGTGGACAAACCTGGGGGACGTGGTGCTGTGGGAGGGGAGCCTGACGCACACGCCAGGCCGCATCGGTTCCTGTGCAACAGCCGGGATAGAAAAGCCGCACACGGCCGCGAGCGGGCGGTTGTGGGTGGGGGGAGTGGCCGGTGATGGGGAGACAGTCAGCCTCTTGCCCGGCGTGGAGTGTCCCCGAGCTCAGAGCACGGCTCCAGGGGCAGCGAGGGGCATCTCCCGGGACCGCGGGCTGCGGCCTGCAGGCAGGTGCTGTCCGTTCGCCCCGTCACGGCGGCACACGCACCGCCACGAGTCACGGGCTGCCACGTGCCGGGCACAAGGCTGACGGCGGGCAAGGCGCGGGCTTCCTGCTCGCCAAGCCATCCCATCCGCCACCGCCTGCCACACGTGATGTCCCCGGTGGGCTGTGGCCGCGGACAGGGCCGCCAGCGAGGCAGGGGTGCCACCTTTCCCTCACGCGTCTTGACTTGGAGCGCAGGGCGGCGTTAGTGGCCGTCGCTGCAGCCTTCCGCGGTGCTCACGGGGACTGGGCTCCAAGCCTCGGGTGGGAGGGCTGAGGCTGCCTGCAGTGCCTGGGGGTGCTGAGCACACGCTCGCGCCGGCCGCCCAGTCCCACACCGGAGCTGCAGGCGGGCCCGAGGGCGCCCCCCAGCTCTTCCCGGCTTCTTGCCTCTGTGGCCCTGGGCACCCCTGGGCCATCCACTCCACCGCCCTTTGAGTGACCTACGGCCCGTGCAGGACGTCTGGGCACATTCCAGGGGCTTTTCTGCAGGGAACAGAGGGCATGGGGCTGCCACCCGGTACGGCTGCCAGGCCATGGACGCCGGTGGGACCCCGTGAGGTCTCTTCACCTTCCTCCTTCAGTTCTCCGTGGCTGGACTCACCCTGTGAGCCCTGGGGCAGCCTGGGACACACGTGTGTCTGCACATATGCACATGCATGTGCACACGAGCACTCACATATGTAAATGCCCCATACACATGAACACACATGTTCACACGTGCACACACGCACTGGCCTTGTGGTGGGCCTGTCCTCTGCACATCTCCTGCTTGTGGCCATCCCTGCCCTGGCCACACGCCCAGGAGGCATCCCTGACTCCGGCCTGTCCCGGGGCTTCCCGCCCGGCTCCTCTGTTCTGTCTGCAGGTGCCGAACTCCAGGGCCACGACCGATTGCTCACTGATTACTCGCACCCGCGAGAGCGCGCCACGCCCTCCGCTACCCTGTGCCATTCCTGCTTTTGCTTTTACTTTTCCATATGAAGTTAAAATTGCCTTGACCAGTCTCACAGAAAGCAACCATTAGTATTTTTATTGTGATTATGTTCAATTTCTTTTTCTTGAATGTCTTAAAGTTGTCCTCATACATGTCTTGCACATTTCCTGTTAAATTTATGCATGGATATTTTATCTCTTTTGTTGCTATTGTAAACGGGATCTTGCCTCCATTGTATCTTCTAACTGGTTGTTGCGCGTTACTGCACTTTGTCCGGTAGCATGGGTCTTTTGCATATGCCTCATTCAGGCTTCAAGATTAGATTATTTTAAAAGGCGAAGGCCATAGCTCCTTTCTCTTCAAATCCTCCTAGTGTCTGGATGAAAGTCTTGCCCTTAATAAAGGAAAATTACTTTTGGAAGTGGATCAGGAAATGAGAGCATGGATCTTGTACAACGGGCTCAGATCTGCCACTTCTTGGTTTCGTAATCTGTAAGCTAAGGTTGCAGCGCCCGTGCACACAACACAAATTCACTGCTGTACACTGTGGGTGTGGGGCGGTGATGGGCACCTGTAAGGTGGGCATGGTGCTGCCCCTGGAGGGCCTGGCACAGGGGGACAGCAAAGAGGCACCGTCACCAGGGGTGTGACCAGGTGCAGGCGGGCCCCCGGCGTGTGGTCAGGGTCAGGGCCCCGCACCAGGCTTGTCCTGCTTTGAACACCCTGGAGGTAATAGCAGTAAGATTTGAGATGTTCCACACACACATTCCGTCTCCGGTGACAAAACAGACAGAGAGGTGGCCTCTGTCAGACTCCTGCCTCTGCCCCTGGCTATGGTGAGGGGTTTGCTGCTGAAGTTGGTGAGAAACACGCATCTCTGGGCTGGGCAAGGAGAGAGGGGCCGGGAGGAGCTGCAGGAGCCCTGGTGTGGCGCCGTCTGTGGCACACACGTGGACATCATGCAGGCTCTCGCGCCCCCAGGAGGGGTGTGCACAGGCCTCCATCACCAGAGACCCCAGAGACGCCAGAGCGGCAAGTGCAGCAACCTCTGAGTTTGCGCCTCCTCCCAGTGAGACCTGCCTCCTCGGACCCTAGAGGCAGGTCTTGCCTCACTTAGCTCGGAGATGAGAGACCTGGGCTCAGAGAAGCCCAGGGGTCACCAGGCCCCGTGGCCAGTCCTTGCAGAATCAGGGCCCCAAGAAGGTGACCCCCTGCAGCACTTCACCCCTTGGATTGGCTCTGCCTTGGGCCTCTCCCTCATACTGTTCAGCCTTCTGTGTACATGTGCATATGTGCATGCCTGTGTGTGTATATGTGTGCATGCCTGCACACTCAGGCAGGAGTGCATGTGTAGTGTAGGTGTGTGCACATGCCTGTGCATGTGTGAAGTTTTGTGTGCATGTGTGTACATTCATGCAGGTGTGCTTGTGCCCGTGTGTGTGGATTCTCAGCCTCGCAGACCCTCCGCTTAGCCAGGGAGGGTGGTGCCGTGTCTCCTGGTTCACTGATCTTCCCTCTAGAGTCCTCCTTTGCCCCTCTGAGTGCCAGACACTGTGCAGGGTGGGCATGGAGTGGGGAGGTGTATAAGGGGTGCACACGAATGATCGCACCCCCTTTGGTAAATGCTCCTAGAGCCCGGTCCCGGGGCAGGCAGATGATTAATGACGTGTGTTAAATGTGAGACTCCATCTCTGGGGAGGTGCCCTTGGAACTGCCAGCTCTTTCATGGCCATGCCTATTCCTGTGGTTTCTTACTGTGGCCTTCATGGCACTGGCGCTAGACCTGTCCCTTCAGCCAAGCTGGGAAGGGACCCTGTATCGCAGAAGCATTGTCTCCTGGCACTCAGAGGACCACAAATCGGGATACCTGGCCTCTGCTGTGGGTGTGGGGTGACCAGTGGGAGGGGAGCCTGGTGACCACATGGTGAGTGCTATCCTTGGGGACTTGGACACCTCATGGGAACGTGGTTTCCAGCCCGTGTTTGACTTCACAGTCAACCTGGCGGAAGACCCCTCCCCAGGCAGGGGGCTGTGTGCCCGTGGGTGGATTTGCATCTTCTGTTCCGATTCCGCTGCCTCCAAAGCGTGTCAGAGTGACTATGCTGTAAGAAAACAAGAGTTATTTATTCCACTTAACCCGTGATGTGCCCAATTCATCTGCTTCCCGCTCAATACATTCTGTCATATATTCACAATAGTTTGTGTCTTTCCTAAAAAGTGAGCACAACCAGAACATTCAATTCTGGCCCGTTTCCCTTGCAGCCTCCCCTGGGCAGCCCCTGGTCCCCGGGAGACTGATGGGCTCAGGAGTTTCCACTTATCACCCACCCACCGGCCCCGCCTGGGGAGGCAGCTGAGCTTTTCCATTTCATTCCTGGGCTTCGGGGAGGTCTGAGCATCCGGCGTCATCTACCACTGCCACCGTCTGGCCTCACGTCCACCAGCCACGTCTCCCTCTCTCCCCCAGGCGGGTCTCACCTGGTCTCTCCCGCGCGGAGAGGTGGGAGCACCGTGCCTTTGGGCTTGGGCCAGGGAGCTCCCCGCGGGGCGAGGCCTGGCTCTGCGCTCACAGCAGACTCCCTGCACCTCAACTGTGCAGGGCGCAGAGCAGGTGCTCAGGAAAAGTGCACTGGATGGGTGAAGGGATGATTGAATGAATGAATTAAAGGGGTGACATCTCCCCGGCTTCTCTTCCTGGGCAGGCTGCAGGGACTTGGGCCACAGCGCCGGCCCACATCTGAGACCGTGGGTCTCACGGACACTGTCTTCCCTCCCCGAGCTCAGCCCGGCCATTTCTGAAGGGGGTGCTGGGAGCTGGAGCTGTGGGGGCAGCCGTCCCCTCCCTGGGGCCGCATGGGCGCTGCACTGTCAGGGCCGCGTGCTGGGACAGCAGGTCTGGGCAGGGCTCACTGGCCATGGGTCACGGGTGGCTTAAATGCTGGGGCAGCTTCTTCGTTCTCTGCCACCAGCAAAATCTCCCCTGGGACTTCCACCCGGCAGGTAGCGGGAGGGCAATGTTCGTCCTTAACTGGTGGTATTGCGATGTTTCCTTTAGGCCGTCTGGGTTGGGCAGTGCCAGCTCTTTGAGTAAGTTCTTGGACTTTTGGACACGTTTCTCTCTCCCAGCTTCTCATAAGACAGGGGCTGGGTGTCTAGGGACACCCTTTGGTCACTGTGGCCTATGCAGATGCTGGGTGTCCACGGTTGTGCGGGGCCTGGGCCCATCACCAGACTCGGGGTTGGGGGACACGTGCTGTGGCTGCCTGGCAGGGACCACGTCTGTGGGCCCTCACTGATCCCGGCCCCACCCAAGTTGCTGCCCTGGGGCCCCTCCCCCAGCCCAGCAGCCTCCCAGGTACTAGAGAGCATCTGGGTATCCTCAGCACCCCTGGCCACTCCTTCTGCATCTGTATCTAGAAACTTCCTCTGCCAGAGCCGAGCTGTTCCTCCCACCCCACGCACACAAGAAGCAGGACGTCCCGAGTCATGGCAGCCAGGGGCGTCAGGGGGCCGGCCAGTGGCTCAGGTGACGAGGAGCTTCTCCCACCCTAACAGGGGTCCTCCTGGAGCCCCTGCCTCAACCCGGTGTCTGAGAACTGGGGGGAGCCTGGACATCCCCTCCTGTTCCCCTGGGCTCCTGCCTCCTTCCACACCCTCCAGGGCAACGATTCCCTCTCATCCCCCTTAACTGTCTAGAAGGGATTTCCCTGTGAAATAACCTTGTCTTCTGGGCTTCAGCCTGGGGACTGGGGTTTGGTGCTGATGGGGGCTGGCAGGGGACGGCAGAAACCACACGCCCATCTCACCAGGGAAGGGAGTCTCTGCACTGTCCACTCAGGTCCCCAGTGGCACTGGGGCCAGGCACAGTCTGGGGCGGGCTGACTTTGGATGGGTGGGCCGGTGCAGGAGTGGATACCGAACCCAGATGCTTACAGAAGTGCCATGCTTGTCTTTCAGCCCCCAGTACTGAATCTCGGTGGGTTCCTCCTGGAGCCCACTGCTCCCTGCAGAGTGGTGGGTGGGGTCCGTGTGTCAGATTCTCCTGCCCTGGTCACAGTAACCTCCACGTCACATTCTCCTTCCCACCACTACCAGAGGGAGTGACTGTGTTTCCAGCGCACTCCACTGTGACTGCTACCTGCCTGCAGGCCGTGCTGCGCTGACGGAAGTGGGGGTGTTTAGCGCTGTAGGATAATACCTTTAACTCCACAGATGCTGCTCCTGGCTTTGGAACCCATCCACGCATCTGAATAGAGCCCAAGATTCCCACCAACTGCGCCTGTTTAGTGCTTACCAGTTGATTATGCAAAAATAAGGGTATTTTCTTAAACAAAAGTAGATAATCTCTAAATCCATTTCTTCTTGCCTTTCCCTGTCTTGTCTGTGCACAGGAGGGTCTTGAGGAAAATGTTCTTGCACAGGCTGCAGGCTCCACTGTCACCTTCCCACCTGGCACAGGCCGCTCGCCGCAGGCTCTGAGTCATGCGCCCTCCCCCTGGAGCCAGGCTTTGAAAGGGTGCGTCCTACTGGGCATTAAGGACTCCGCAGTTTATCCAACATGAAAGCTGCTTTTAGAACTTGGAGGATGTGTCATTTGTAGCTGAGAACTACACAAAAAATTAATATTCGCAGTAAGGATGAACAATTAGAAAATGCTCACATTGTGGTTTTCGTATTGTTCTTAGGTCATTAAATATGAAATGTCCGATTTCTAATCAGATGTGTAGTTTATTATATCTCAAACAAGAAGCAGTACAATTAATCAAAGTATGCACCTAAACTATCGACCCAGTTCTGCCATCTTAACGGCAGCTGGTTTATGCAGCAGCGAAGAAGCCTGGAGAGCGAGTGGCGATAAAATCGCGAAAGGAATTTTCCACAGCTTGTTGAGAATTGAATATTTTTCCTTGCAAGAAGTGGTCCAAAGCCTGGAGGAAGTGGTAGTCAGTTGGTGCAAGGTCTGGTGAATATGGCAGATGACAGAGAGTTTCCAAGTCCAGCCTCTGTAGTCTGAGCAGCGTTGTTTGTGCGACACGTGGTCCAGCGTTGTCTTGCAAGAGGACTGGCCTGTCTCTATTGACCAATCCCAGCTGCTTAATCACAAGCATCCTCACCCTTTCACCCAATTGGTTGCAGTAGACATCGCTGTAATCAATTGACCAGGTTTCATGAAGCTGTAGTGGATAATACCAGCGCTGGACACCAAACAGACACCATTAGCTTTTTTTGATGAATATTCGGTTTGGGACCGGGTTTTGGCACTTCATCTTTATCCAACCATTGTGCTGAATGCTTGCGATTGTCAAGAAGAATCCATTTTTCATCACACGTAACAACACGGAGTAGAAATGGTTTGCCTTTATGTTGCGACAGCAAAGAAAGACAAACTTCGAGTCAATTTCTCTTCTGACCCCGTTTAATTCACGTGGAACCATCTATCCAGCTTCTTTACCTTGCTGATTTGTTTCAAATGGTCCAGTATTGTTGGAATAGTAACATCAAACCTTGCTGCTAATTCACGTGTAGGTTGAGATGGATTCGCTTCCACTACAGCCTTCAGCTCATCATTATCCACCTTGGTCTCAGGTCGCCCACGTGGCTCATTTTCAAGATTAAAATCACCAGAACGTAACTTCTCACCATGGATGTACTGCGTGTTCATCAGCCACACCCTTCCCAAACACTTTGTTGGTATCTCGAGATGTCTGCACAGCATTGGTTCCGTGACGGAACTCACATTAGAAAATAACACGCATTTTTGACTTATCCATGGTTTCACAAAAATTGGTCTAAAAAAAAATTTGGAAGATAATCACAAGCCAAAACATGCGTTTGAAGGACTGAGGATGGACCTTCACAATAAACATAAAACAAGAAGTGTCACAGTGAGATGTCAGAGATCAACTGTCAGACTTTGTACTTAAGGAAATCAGACATTCCATACTCAGTAACCTGAAATAGAAAATGCTCACATTGTGGTTTTTGTATTGTTCTGAGATGGGAGAAAACTGATCTCTAGCTTGAATCACAGAGGCAATAATCATGGCAAATAATAGCAGCAAACCTGCGTGGACACTGACTGTGGTCTGGGGCCTGGTCTTTGTTCTCGACATGCTGGGTCACACTCCGAGTTCGGTGCTGTCACCACCCAGCATGGCAGGTGAGGAAGCTGGATCCCAGGTGTGTCCGCCCCACGGCCCTTGTGCCCTCACCAGCCTCACCTCCCACATGCACCCCTCAGCCTAAGCCCCTGTCCCACCTCGCCTTTCTCAAGCACCCCAAAGCCAGCAGCAAAGGGTGTGTTGCCTCTTCATCCTGCTGGACGTGCGGTCGCCTGCCTCCCTTGGAACTCCCCAGGCCTTGGCTTCCTTGACTCACTCATGCTGATCACACTTTTGGGCTGCAGTGTCTGTCCCGTAGGTGACAGGGACCATGTCCTTGGACCTCTGCCTGTTTGTCCAGGTACCTCTGCAGCTGTCATGGTTGCTGGGGTTAATCCTCCTCACCTTTGACCCTGCTGGCTGCCCTTCTGGTCCCTTGCTCTGTCCCCACCTCGCACCGCACGCTGCTCCTCTGCCCCACCTGTGCCTGTGCGGGTGCCCTGGCTTCCCTGCCCCTTCCCCAGGTGTGACATCCATTCAGCCTGACTCCACCCACAGGCGTCCCTTGTCTTGGTGCTTTCCCAGCCCCAGGGTGGCTTCATCTTCTGACCACTGTTTCTGTCTGCCAGTTCCTACGTCTCTCTTTGAGGCCACCTTCTCCATCTTCTGCGTTGTATCTGTCCCTTGAGGCCCTGAAGTCCTCTAGTACAGAGACTGAGTCTCAGTCCATCTGTGTGTCCCTGGAGCCCCGGAGCTGGGTGTGCTGGAGGCACCTGGTTCATAGGGTCTGGTGGATGTGCAGGCACCTTCCCACTGCTAACAGTGAGGAGTGTGGATCTCAGATATAAAGGTCGGGTTTCCCTGACCTGCAGCGATGCCCAGATAGGCTGAGAACTTCACAGTTTCTCATGCAGTTCCCATCCGGTCCCCGTATCCCACCTCACAGAAACATCTCGGAGTAGGTGAGGGTTACGAGGCCTCTCACCAAGGCTGTAGGTCCCACAACTCAGCAAGCAGACCTGATGCTAACGGCGTGGCCAAGAACCTCCTCTGTAACCCTGGCCGGTTCCTCCTGACTTCAGCTACAGGTGGCAGGTGTGCATGTACACAGGGACCCCAGGAGCATGGGGTGAGCTCAATTCCACAGTGACTCCCTTCTGTGCCCGGCAGTGAGCATGGAGTCCAGGAGCCCCGACCCATCCAGCTCTGTCAGGCAAGGACATGGCTCAGGCCCACCCTGGACTGGGAACCAGCCTTGGGATAGGAAGTGTCCCTGTGAGTCCTGCAGCCCTCAGAGGGGCTGCCCGTGCCTTGCTCTCCCTTCCCCACGGGCAGAAATGCAGACTGGAATGTCCACAGCCCATCCAGCTCTGGGCTCCCTGGCTCCAGTCTGGATCATGCTCTCCAGAGGCTTCCAGAAAGTTCTGGGGGCCAGTGGGACTGCAGCAGTCTGCAGGCCTCTGACTCCAAGCCCAGGGGTCCTTCAGCCTCAGTGGGGCCCCTGCTTTAGCCCCTCTTGAGCTGGAGCCAACTGTAAAGCCTGGGGAGTCTGTCCACACCATTCCTGTGAGCTCACCTGGATCCACCCCTGTGCTCTGCCCGCGTCTGGCAGCTCCGGGGAGGGTCCCCCCCAACAGTGTGTGACAAACACCTGTGGCTCTCAGAGTGGTCTGAGCATCACCTGTGGCCTGTTCTGGCATCGGCTGAAGGGATTTCTCTAGAAACACTCTGGGAGCAGGTGAGGGTGAAGGAGGTGGGGGATGAGGCCGGCCTGTCTGGGCACCTCCTTGAGCAGGTGGCTCGTTCGCCCCTGTGCTGCAGGACTGAGCGGTCCCGGGCCAGCTGAGGGACGCAGCAGCTCCTGAATGACCTGAAGCTGCTCCCTGTGGCTCCACAAATGGCCCTTACAGCCCCATGAATCTTCTAGCACCAGGACAGGGGGTTTTAGTCAGGGACAAGAGGGTTTGCAAGAGATGATGTGTAGATGTCAGACAAGGCGAAGTTAAATAAACATACAATAAACACAAACATGAAATGCCAAACTTCTACTTTGTGGAAGCAAATGGTGAGTCCTAGAGAAAGTGTCCCTGCCGCTGAGTCCTGAGCTCCCCGGGCCCAACAAGAGCCGGGCCCTGGCCCTGGACAGGAGCTCCTGGGCCTGGGCCGTCCAGAGATGAAGCAGGTCTGAGGGGCCGTGCTGGGCGCAGGTGCCCGCCGTGTCTGAAGGGGCCAGGGAAAAGGAGGAAAGGAGGGCAGAGCACCGGGTGCTGAGTGCTGCCTCCACGAGAGACAGGAGACAGCACTGGACGGATGGGCCCTGGGGTCCACCTGGGAGGGGCAGGTGGCCCAGGGCTGGACACGGTTCTGGTCTCACGTGCAGACGTCTCCGGGCAGAGGAGGCGTCTGCAGGCTCTGCACATACCGCGGCGAGCGGCCCAGAGCCCTCCTCAGCCCTACGAGATGGACACTGTGGGTGATCACGGGGGGCCTTGGGGACATTGACACAGCAGGAAGGGCCCCACCACTGCCCTGGCCAGCATCCGGGGGCCTTTACTAGCAAGGACCTTGGTCTGCAGTGACCTGGGCTCAGGTCCACTCCTGGAGCAGCAGGAAATGAGGAAACAGGGCTCCTGCCCCAAGGGGCTTCCGGTGGGTCGGGGCAAGTAACCACAGGGAAGAGAGAAGTCCAGAGGGCGGCCGGGAGCAGACGCAAGGGCCGGGTCCACAGTCTCGGGATGACGGTCAGCAACGCTGGGCCGTGTGGAGTGAACTTGAGCAGACGCCAGAAGGACCCCTGGGGGCAAGCGGCCACGGGGGTGATCTCAGCATCCCCTCCTCCCTAGGCCCCCTCTCTGCCCCACTTCCTGCCAAGCCCACCCTCCTGCTCAGCCTCGCAGCCTCTGCCCAGCGGCGCAGCAGTTGGGGCACATCTCTGAGGCATTCGGGGGATCCAGCAAACCCAGAGCCACCCCCAGGAAGAGCCCCTCCCCAGGGTGAGACTTGGGGCCGTGGGGCCAGAGCTTTCTGGGAAACAGGCAGCTGCACTCAGACGTCTGTGTCCTGTTTCCCCAGGGCCCACTCAGGTGGCCCTAAAGGCCCATGGAGCTGTATCCCCCAGGGACAAAGGGGACGGCACCACCCAGGCAGGCCGAGAGGCTGGGAGAACAGGAAGACACTGGTCTCGGGTTCTGAGGATCCCGGACGCCGCAGGCCCCATGGAGGAGCCCAGGGCCCGGCCGGAAGCAGGGGCGGCTTGGCCATCCATGCCTGGCCCGGCTCCCTCGCGGGCGCCGTGTTTGCCCCTTAGGCCAGTGCTGTCCAGGAGCCACGCGCTGCGCCCACACCTGAAATGCCCAAATCCAGCTGTGCCATGAGTGTGGGACACACCGGGTTTCAAGACTCACTGTGAAAAAAGGTAAAATAGTGCCATACTTTTCCCTCATGACCACATGTTGAAATGTTAAGCAAAGGTATTAATAAAATCAATTTCACCTGTTTCTTTTAATTTTCTTTTCTCTGTGTGGCTACTAGAAATGTTAACATTGCCCCTGTGCCTGGGCTGGAGGCTGGCTACATTCTTCCAATGGTGCAGCCCTGGAGTGTGTCCAGAGGCTCTGGGGGAGCACGGGGACCCCGACTCCCTTCCTCCCTCGGTCCCAGAGCCAAGGCCTACGGCTCAATCAGACCGAGAAGGGAGATGCAGAAAGTGACTTCCGGGAATGCCACCAGCCCTTAGTAGCAGTGCCCACGGAGCCTCCACGCAGCATCTGGTGTTTGAGTACTAAGGACATCGGGGCAGCCAGATGTGGGGAACATCTGAGGAGAGCCCCCAAAGTGGACAGGAAGAAACAAGCCAAAAAGAGAGGAACTGAAGAGAAATAGAGACCACGCGGGGGTACAGGAAGACTCGGCGCCTGATGCGCGGGGCCAGCTGGCAGGATGGGTGGAGCGCCCTGGGAGGAGGTCGGGGGGCTGGGCAGGGTGTACCTGGGGGAGGGGGTGTGGGGCGTGGAGCTCAGGTGCAGAGTGGGGTCTCCAGCTGCTGCCTCTGTGCAGTGCAGCAGGGTGTCTCCTGCAGGTAGTGGCCCCGGGGCAGGGAAAGAGGATGTGGACACACCGGGGCCTGCCCTGCTCCTTGGCCCCGGGGCCTCAGCCTGCGGCTGGGGAGCAGGGCCGGCCTCTGGCCTGGACAGTGAGCTGCGGGAGGCACCCGGGGCCACACATCCCCGGGCCACAAGCCTGGCCCGACTCCTGGGCTCCACGGCCTCAGTGTGCCACACCTCCAAGCAAGTTGCGTGTCAGAGAGAGGGCACACTTGTCAGCAGGTTTGAGTAAAGATGACATTCCTGAGGAGTATTTTAACAGATTATTCATTTGCTGAAAACCAGCAGTGGATAAATATTGAATTGCACTTCTTTACAAATACACCAATTATCTCCCCAAAAGCAGGAATTAGTGTTGCATAATGGTGCATTACTAAATGTCATTCAGCTAATTGAATTTCTTGATTGACTAAAATATTCCCAGTTCTGAAATTTAGTCAGACAACGGGAGGGTTTCCATGACTACAGCTCTTCCCTGAGGTTGGGATGAGAGCAGCAGCCTTTCCCTCTGGCCTTGGGGGGCCTGGGAGACCCCGAGGGGCTCACGGGTTCCCTTCCAATAAGCAGGCGAGGTGGGCGGCCCCGCTGGATGGAGCATCACTGGGGTGGGTGCACATTAACTCTGGGATGCCTGGACCCTGTGGACACCTGGCCGTGCTGACTAGGTCCACCCCTCCCTGCCTGTCCTCCTTACGGCCAGGGAGTGGCCTTCCCAGCCAGTCTCCCCATCTCATTGCCCAGTTTGGAGACTGCCATGGTTCCCACGTGTGGGAGAAGGAGCCCCACTGGCCGTAGAGTCCAACCCCCAGACCGGCCTGCCCCGGGTACTTAGGTTTCCCGGAACACGCTAGACCCTTAAGTGACTCTAAGCCCTTGGACTGGCTGCCCTTCCGCCTGGGCTTCCTGACCCGTCCTTGTCACTAGACAGTCCCACCCCTTTCTTTATGCACAGGGTCTCCGATTCCCCAAAGGACACGAGCCGGTTGCTCAGGCAGGAGTGGTCGCCTCCTGCCCTCAGTGCCAGGGTGTTCATGCAGCCAGTTACCAAGGGGTCTCCCCTCCCCTGCCGCCCTCTCCCTCCCCCCTTCTTCCTTCTTTCCCACTGTCCCTAAGTACTTTGGGACCCTGCTGTGTCCCAGGACCTTCCTCTTACATGTGGTCTGGTCACCAGCCAAGACTTGGCTGGGGTCACGTGTTCTCCTGGCATCTAGCGCCTGCCCTTGCGTGTGAAGTAGGGGACCAGAGCATGTGCTGTGTGACCACACGCCCATCGCTTAGCCCCCACTCAGCAGTGAGGACACGTGGTATTTGTTTTCCCGCCATGATCACACAGAGAGGTATTACGGGTGTTGGAGACTCAGAAGCGGGGGGAGGGATGGAAAATTACCTGCCGGGTACAATGTACACTATTCAGGTGACGGGGCGCTAAAAGCTCTGACTTCACCACTGAACAAATCATGCATGTAACAAAACACCACTTGTACCTCTAAATATACTGAAATATGTTTTTTAAACAGTCCTGGCTGGAGGCTGTTGTTCTGGGGTCCTGGGAGTGGCGGCCGTCCTTGCCCTGTCTCCCAGGGTCTCGTGTCCTCAGCGTGTCTCTCTTCTCTGTCTTCAGACGCTCCTGTCTAGTGGCCCATCCCGCCAGACCGCTGAGTAGGTGTGTGCCGCTCCCGCCTGACGCCAAGCACGCAAACCAGCCGGAGCTTCTCATTTCCGCGGCCCTCCGCCTGCCGGCCAGGCCCTGGCACAGCTGTCCGTGTCCAGCCCCTGCCCCGGCGACCGCGTCCTCCTCAACTCCCCCACCCAGGCGGGGACAGTTAGCTGCGTTCACGCGTTAGAAACTGCAGAGCAACGACAGGTGGAAGTGATGAGTTGGGTCAGGATATTCTCTTTGCTGCGTGAGAACTTGTCTTTTGTTTCCCTGAGTCACGCCCGTATTCAATGAATGAATCAGTTGGCAACGCTCATTCCTCAAGTGTTTGCTGAGCACCTCGCACGCTCGGCGTGGGGGGTCCCTGCCCTCCCTGTGCGTGGGGACGCTCGGGGACCCCAGCCTTGGGACAGCAGCCTGCCCCATCCCCGATGCCCCTGGGCCAAGCGTCCCTCCCCACAACCGTCACAGCCTGCCCCTGCCTGGAATGCGACCCAGGAGACGAGAATTCTGGTGCGTTATCATTCGTTTTTATTAAAGGCTGGAGATACGCTGGGAGCCATCAGCAAGCCCGTGCAGAGCGTGCGGCTGTCACAGAGTTGGGGGGACATCTACCCTCCCCTCCCCCTCACAGCCCACTTTTCGTCAGGAAGTGGATCTACGGGTGACATGGACAGAAGAGATAATGCCGTTCATTTGGGGAAATGTGCTCTTTGAGTGCACTAAAACGCTCCGAAAGTGCTCCTGGGTCAAAATATTCCAGATGGCACCTGTCTGAGAGCCTGGGGACACAGGGCCAGCGTGCTCTGCTGCTCAGCCTCTGTTCTCGACCCCTGGCCACGGGCTGCTGCCTGAGGGCCCTTGGACTCATCCAGACTCTGGTGGGCGGCCTGGAGGGGACGCTCTGTGGCTCTGGGTGGGCCACTGCGATGCCTGAGCTGGCCGCTTAGCCATGGCTTGTCACTCCTGGGGAAGGCAGCAGCATTTGGGGCGTTTTGACCACAGGGAGGAGGCTGTGCCGTGTTCGGGGCTGGGGGAGCGCTGCAAGGCAGGCTGGGGAAAGCAATCTGACGGGAGGAAGATCTCGACAGGAGGGGCCTCTGGAATCCAGGTGTGTGCCAGCCCCGGAGGAGCCGAGCCCCACTGCAGAGCTCCCCGTGGCTCCTGAGGCTTTTTCTTAATCATAATCTCAGCAACCACCATGTCCTCTCATCTAATCATTTCAACAACTCCACAGGGGACGGGCTGTTATGGGGAAACTGAGGGTCAAGGTTCAAGTAATTACAAGCGGTCCCTCCCTCTAGATGGAAGGTGCACTGTGGTGTCTAAGGCAGGCATCAGTAAGGCCTCCGTGCGTGGCCCTCCCAGGGGTCACCCAGAGCCTCCTGGGCGTCTGCCGTGGCCGCCTACTGGAGTCTCTCTTCCTGCCGTGGCCTGGAGCATTTCCATCAGGAGGAGGAGAAACAGGACAGCCCCGCTGGGCTCTGGGCTCGGAGTCAGCTCAGTGCCTCCTGGTGTCATCAGGAGAGAGACCTTACGCCTACATTTTAGTGAGGTGCACACTAAATAGAATAGGACATGAAATGTTTATTTCAGCAACTTGGACCCTGGAATTTATCTTCCAGGTCCTTCGATTTGTCTCTATGCAGAAGGGCCCCAGGCCCTGGGTGGTGCTGTATGACCAGGAGCTCGCTGGCTACAACTAGGGTGTGGCAGCTCCAATGACGAGCGCCCCAGCACCACGTCCACCAGGCAACATTAAGAGAGGAGGCCAGGAGGGCACAGGCTGCGCCCCGTCCTCCGCTTGAACCCTTAGGTGCTGGCCAGCTCACCCACCTTGCCCCTGCTCACCTGTCTGACCTTTAAGACTCGGCTACGTCAGGTCTCCTCTGGACACCCTGGCCTGGGCACAGGTCCATCTACCTGTCAGCACATGGCATGGTGCCAGGTGTGACCTCCTCTGGAACCCGGAGTGATTATTTATGCTGCAGGAGGTCCAGGGCAGCCAGCCACACCTGCCTCGTGGCCACCTGCTGAGAGTTCTCCCGTGCTGTGGCTGGCGTGTCCTTGTGTTTCCTGGTTAGACCGTGATGCATTCCCAAGACAGAGACACTGTCTCATGCGCCAGCCATGGCCACAGTGAGTGCACAGCGCGACTTGTGCATCTGGGAGGAGAGCTGGGGACCCGATGCCCATCTGGGTCCCCCTCTGGCTCTCCCAGGGCTGAAGGTCCTCCGCCACATGAGTAGGTTCCATTGTCCCCTGGACCTGGCTGCCCTTCTTCGGTGCCCCTCAGAATCCCCCAGCGGACTCCGGCAGGGCCTCCCCTCAGGTCCAGAGGCTGAGCTTCCCCTTCCTCCTCTTCTTCTCAGAAGCAGGGCAGCTGGGTGCACACCCCTGGGCAGATGGCCCTGGGGCCCCGGCCGTCACCACCCTCTGCTCGTCCTCGAAGAAGATCCTGCCTGGCAGGTACTGGTCGGGACAGCTTTTGGCCCTTCACTACGGCCAGGGCCCAGGCACCTGGGAGAGCTTTAGGGTTTCCAGGCTGCCTGCCCACGAGGACTGCCCCATGGCTCGGGAGGCCCCACTCACTGTGGGGAGACTGAGGCACAGAGAGGCACTGAACTGCCCTCAGCCACTGCAACCTGCCCAGGCTCATCCCACCACAGCAGGCTCCCCGGAGCTAGAGGCACCTGTCTTTGCACCTCCGAGAAGTAAGGGTCCAGGCTCAAACCGGGATTGAGTCAGGGTCTGGAGATACCAGGGAGACCCACTCCCAGAGGTCGCTCCAGCCTGGGCACAGGTGAGGTGAAGCCCTCTTGGGGCTCCTGCGGAGGGTGGGCCTGGGGCCTGGCAGAGTCTTGCTCACCTGCTCCCCCAGAGACCCCAGCGGGGCCCAGGCAGTGGGCTGCTCGCCCCACCTCCCTGAGACCTGCCCTACTAAGACCACCTGCGTCAAATAAAAAGGTGAGGGTCACTCATTGCACTGGTTGTCTCTGGCCATGTGACAAATCACCCTGAGGCTTAGTGTCTTGCAACAGCAGTTATTTCTGCTTCTTTGTGTCAGGAGCCTGGCCTGGGCATAGCTGGGGCCTCTGCCCAGGGTCCTGCCGGGGCCACAGCCCAGGTGCGGCCAGGGCTGCGTCGCCATCCGGGGCCCTGACCGGGGAGGGATGAGCTTCCACGTGCTCTCGAGTGCTGGCGGAATTCAGCTCCTCACGGGCTGCTCCTGGCCATGGGGGCCTCTTCACAGGGCAGCTCACAAAACAAGGCCGACTTCGTCAGCGACAGCAGAGGAGAGAGGCTGAGCGAGGCGGAAGTCACAGCGTTTTGTCACCCGATCTCGGAAGTGACCCGCCGTCCCTTCTGCCACATTACTTGGTAGAAGTGAGTCAACGGGTCCACCCCACACTCAAGGAGGGGGTTACCCAGGGCATGGAGGTGAGGGTCACTGAGGCAGCTCCAGATGCGGTCACCCAGGGCAGTCAACAAAGACCTTAATCCACCCCCGGCCTCCGGGAGGGCCTGGACCCCATGGTGTGTGGGAGAGGCCTGGCTCTGTCCACACTTGAGGAGGCTGTGGGGTGAACGCCTGAGGGGAGGTGAGCCAGGGATAGACCCCCACACGCTGGGCACGGCAGGAGGCTGGCACCCAGAGACCTGTCTGTACCCCCAACCCAGTCCCCAAAGCCTCTAAAGCCTGGGGTGCTTTTAGCGGGAGGGAAAACCTTTTATTCTCCAGGTAGGGAGGCCGATGGCGAGGGAGGGGATGCTTCCCAGGGGGGAGGTGTGCGGGGAAAGGGACAGGGACAGCGGCCCTGCCCAGCGGAGGCCCTGGGGAGGCTGGAGAAATTCGGCAGCGAACTCACCTGGGGCAGGTGGAGCACATTGCAGCAGAGCTGCCCTCCGCCCCCATCGCGGGCTGCCGGCTCTCCCTGTTGGGACAAAGACACCCCTTCCCTTGGCAGGAGGGGGACAAAGCCTGCTGTGACCCTGTGCGGCTGCACGTCCCCGGGCCCTTGGTGGTGACAGGATTCTTCTTCTTTTTATTAACAGATAAACTCTTCATCAAAAGTGGATGTACTGTCAAGGTTCTAGAGTTTTCAACCACTTATTAAAATTAAGTACTTTTTCAAAAGCAGAGATGCAACGAGGGGCTGAATAAGGCTGCCTTTCATGGGATTGTTTTGTCACATTTGTCAGCAGCTTCCCTGAGCCTGGCACAGCCCCCAACAGGAGGAGGGGGGGGCGCAGGGGGCGCAGGCTGTGCCTGTTCTGGGGGCTGCAGTCCCGAGGGCAACAGACAAAGCCAGAACAACACTCAGCACAGCCCGGCCGGTGCTCAAAGGGAGCTGGACAGAGGAGGGTCAGGGCCGGGCCCTGCTGCCTCCCTGACCACGGGGTGGCATCCCGACTGCAGGCCTGGGATCCGCACTGGCTGGGGCGTTAGGAGGCGAGGGCTGGCCTACACATGGCCGAGAGCTCACAGGACATGGCCACGCAGGCTCCAGGCAGGTGGGCTGCAGCAAGTGAGCTCAGTCTTGGTCTCTGCACACAGGAGGCTCTCAGGACTCACTGGCCAGCCCTGGGGATGCAAACAGGCTCCCCCTCCCTGGCTGTCATGGGAGAAGAGCCAGCCATGCAGTGATCAGGGAGTTCTGAGAAGGTGACCCCCTCAGTGGAGCCCCTGGGGCACACCAGGCCACCATGGGCCACGCTCTTGGGAAGGAAGGGATGTGGTGGTCTCCCCTCTCTAAGCCTGGCGCTGAAAAGGAAGGCGAAGAACGGGGGCCACAGAAGTCTACACCATCCAAATACTCTGGTTGGCATTCGAGGCCCTTCCACACTGCCTGCATGAACAGCCGTCCGTGTGCTTGGGGAGTGAGGCTTGAGCAAGTAGATGTGCCCGGCGGTACTGCCGGACACAGGAGTGGCTGCAGTGGGGGGAGAGCTGCAGGCGTGGGGTGCGCAGGAGAGGAGCCTGGGGCAGCACGGGGTACGGGGGCCTGGGGGATGTTTGCGGGAGGGTGGTGGGCACTTGACCCACCTGTGTGACAGGGGGCCTCCTGGGGCAGTGATTTGAATTGAGACCTGAAGGAGGAGGTTGACAGGGAGAAGGGAACAGGGAGAGGAATGTTAGCACCATTGCACAGATGAATAAATTGAGGGTCAGAGGTAAGATTACTTCCCGAGGGCCCCAAAGCTGGTAAGTAGCAGAGACTGGCTGAACGGAGAAGACCCCAACACCTGCCCTCGATGCCAAGTCCTGGCCTCACACCTGCCTCCCTGGGCCTTGAGGGGCTGAGCCCCGGAGGCCCTGCCCACCTGATGCGGCTGGAGCAAAGGGCAGCCACAGCGTGTGGCCCCTCCGCCAGGCTGCTGGTCACTCAGGGCTTTCTGTGCAGTCAGGCAGTACTCCCTCTGCTGCCAACCTCTGGAAGAGATTGTAGAGAATTCATATAATTTCTTCCTTAAATGTTTGGTAAATTCACCAGTGAACCCATCTGGGGCTGGTGCTGTTTTGGAAGGTTACTAATTATTGATTTAATTTCTTTGATAGACACAGGCCTACTCAGATTATCTATTTTTTCTTGTGTGAGTTTTGATAGATTTTGTTTTTCAAAGAATCAGTTTATTTCACTTAGGCTCTCCAGTCTGTGAGCATAGAATTGTTCATAATATTCCTTTATTGTCCTTTTAATGTCCATGGGATCTGTAGTGATGGCCCCTCTTTCATTTCCGACATAAGTGATTTCTGTCCTCTCTTTTTTCTTAGCCAGCCTGGCTACAGGCATATCAATTTTGTCTCTTTTCAGAGCCAGCTTTTGGTTTTATTGATTGTGTCTATTGATTTCCTGTTTTCAATTTTATTGATTTCTGCTGTAATTTTTATTATTTACTCTATGCTTCTTACTTTGAATTTAAGTTGCTCTTCTTTTTCTAGTTTCCTAAGGAGAAGCTTAGATGGCTGATTTTAGATCTTTCTCCTTTTCTACTCTAGGCATTCAATGCTATAAATTTCCCTCAAATCTCTGCTTTTCCTGCATCTCAAAAATTTTAAGTTGTGTGTTTCATTTTCATTTAGTTTGACTGTTTTTATATTTCTCTTGAGATTCCATCTTTGACCCATGTGTTATGTAGAAGTGTGTTGTTTAATCTCTAAGAATTTGGGGATTTCCAGCTTTCTTTCAGTTACTGATTTTTAGTTTAATTCCTGTGTGGTGTGCGAGCAGACATTGTATGATTTATATTCTTTTAAGCTTGTTAAGATGGGTTTTATGGCCCAGCACGTGGTCTATCTTGGTGAAAGTTCCATATGCGCTTGAGAAGAACGTGTATCATGTTATTGCTGGGTGAAGCAGTTTATAGACATCAATTGTATCCTGTTGATTGATGGTGGCCACCTCTGTCCTTACTGACTTTCTGCCTGCTGGCCCTGTCCATTTCTGGTGGAGGAGTGTGAAGTCCCCAAACCTAACAGTGGATGCTTCTATTTCTCCTTGGAGTTGTATTGGTTTCGGCCTCAAGTAGTTTGCAGCTCTGTGGTTAGGTGCTTACATGTTAAGGATTGTTGTGTGTTCTTGGATTATTGACCCCTTTATCATTATATAATTCCCCTCCTTAGCCCTATAACTACCCTTGCCTTGAAGTCTGCTCTGTCTGAAATTAATATTTCAGGAGCTCATGTGTCCTGTTTTCTTCCTTTTTTTTAGAGAGGGGGTCTTGTTACGTTGTCCAGGCTGATCTCGACCTCCTGGCCTAAAGTGATCCTCTCGCCTCGGCCTCCCAAAATGCTGGGATTACAGGCGTGAGCGACCCCACCTGGCCTCCTGTTTTTGCTTTGGTTCGTGTTAGTATGGCATGTTTTAATCTTCGTGTGCCTTTATATTTAAAGTGGGTTTTTTGTAGACAACATATGCAGCTTTCACTCTTTGCAGATTCAGTTATCTGTGGTTTCAGTTTTCTGAGGTCAACCATGGTCTAAAAATATTAAATGGAAAATTCCAGAAATAAAGAAATCATAAGTTTTAAACTGTATGCCCTTCTGAGAAATGTGGTGAAATCTCACACCATCCTGCTCTGTCCCACCTGGTGCGTCTGCCCTCTATACACCACCTGCCCCTTAGTTGCTTAGTAGCCATCAGGCTTTCAGGTTGCAAATGTAGTGTTCAGTCAGTCCTCACTTAATGTCTTCAATAAGTTCTTGAAAACGGTGACTTTAATCAAAACAAAGTATAACAAAACCAATTTTACTACAGACTAATTGATATAAACAAGAGTTAAGTTCCTACGGCTTATTCTGGTCACAAAAATGTCACCAAACTTTTAAATAAAGACACAAAACACTTCCAATATTAAACATTCAAATAAATGGGAGCTATACATACATTTAAATAAGATTAATAAAAACAAGGAAGACAGCCATTTACCCAATTTTTGGTCAATCTGTGAGTGATGGCGGTTATAGTAGTGGTGGCTCAAATCAATACACAAATGTTTGCAAAGTGAAAATTGTCAGCAGCACCTCCTCCTACCGCACAGTTCAAACACAACAAGCACACGCAAATATGGCTTTGGCACCACCTTGTTTATTGTTGTGAATTTGTGTGATTATTCTAGTTAAGGGTCGCCTATCCTGGCAGCTCAGGGTGCGAGGCAGGGACCCAACCTGGACAGGACTCTGTCCCATGGCAGGGCACACTCACACCCACACCCACACCCACACCCACACACTGGGACCATTTAGACACACCAATGAGCCTCCCGTGCACAGCTTTGGGATGCAGGAGGAAGCTGGAGTATTTGGAGGAAACCCACACAGACATGGGGAGAACAACAAACTCCATAGATAGTGGCCCAGGCCAGAAACCAGGTTTTTTTCCTCATTGACAGTATAACAAGACAGCATTGAACAAAACAACATTATTCGAGGACCTGCTATACATGACATTCTGGAAAAGGCAAAACTGTGGAGTAGAGCAATCCTTGCCAAGGCTTAGTGGGGGAGGGATGGATGGGGGAGCGTGGGGCGTGAGGGCCTTGGAACTGGTCTGCAGGACACGGCAGTGGTGAAGACGGGCCCATGGGCTTTGCCAAAACCTGTAGAACTGTGCTGACCCAGACAGGTCGAACCCCGACGTGGATGATGGACTCTGGTTGACCGTGAGGTGTCAATGTGGGGTCCTCCGTTGTAACAGGTGCACCTCATGGTGGGAGGTTGATGACCGGGAGGCTGTGTGTGTATGTGGGGGGCAGTGTGTATGGGAAATCTTTGCACCTTCTGATCACAGACAAGCAAAGCAGGGCCCACCCCGGGGACCTGACCAGCTAATCCAGCTCGCGTGCCTTTAATTAACTTGCTGGTGCTGGAGGAGGTTCCTGCTGAAGCTGCAGGCAGAGCCCTTCACGGCCGTCTCTGGGGGAAGCAGTGCACCAGCGGGAGCCGGTCCTGGGTAGGCCTTTCCTTGTCTATTTATTCTTTCCTGGGAAGTTCTGTACCAAGGCAGATGCCAGCAGGCCATGGCGTAAGCCCTTGACTCCATCCAAGGCAGAGCTTGCTCTCCTCCGGAGAGGCGCCCTGGGGGAGTGCTGCCCGGCCTCGGAGTCTGGGCTGGCCAGGGCTCCAGGGAGCCTGGGTAGGGGCGCGTCCCCGCGAGTCCGGCTGACCCCTGCAGATGCAACGAGACCGAGTGGCTTTAGCAGGAAAGTGACCGGGACTTCCCACCGGTTATAGTAATGTTTTTGCACTTTAAAATATTGAGGAGTGTGAAGAATATGTTGGCTAGAAAAGAATAGAAAAGGAAAGAACAGGTAAGAGTCTAAGAAGGTTGTAGGGTTGGGGTCATGCGGGGAAAGAGGGAGGGAGAGGCAGGGAGAGGGAGGGAGAGGGAGGGAGGGGGAGGGAGAGGAGGGGGAGGGGGAGGGAAGGAAGGGGGGAGGGAAGGAAGGAGAGGGGGAGGGAGGGGGAGGGAGGGGTAAGGGGAGGAGGGTAAGCAGCAGCAGTGGGTGTGGGGCTGCAGGGCGCTGGCCCAGGGTGCACAGCTGGCGCCGCCGTGCGTGTGGACGTGTGGTTCCTGAGGGAAAGGTTGGGGGAAGAGAGCACGCATGCTGGGAGCTCAGCAGAGAAGTGTGGGGAGCCCCCCGCACACAGTGCTGCCGGCCGCCTGGCTCTGGGGGGCTGGGGGCTGGGCGTGCCCCTCTGGAACGGGGGTGTTTGAGGGCTGCATTAGCCATGGGGCAGCTCAGAGCCCGAGGGGGACGTGGGCAGGGCAAGAGGAGGCCTGGGGAGCCCAGCCGGGGGCACATGGGAGGGTGGGCAGGAGCCGCCAGGGAGACCACCCTGGAGCAGGGAGGAGGGAGTGGGAAGGCCAGGAGATCCCGCCCCACGGGTGCCTGGCCCCGCAGGCTCCCTGTCTCCTCCAGAGCCCCACCCTGGGAGAGCAGGGCCCCTAGGGGCTCCCCATGGGGGGAGAGGGTGATCTTCCCATCTTGCTCTTCATCCTCTGGGAGGGGACAGGGAGGAGGACAGGGCGTGTCTGAGTTCCCACCGTGGCCAGGCCATGTCTTTGTCGCTTTGCCTGATTCCTCTGTATTTACCCTCAAATCTTCCCAGGAGGTAACTGCCCGGAATCCCCAACTGCAGGCCGGGACGGAGGCTCCTCGGGCTTAGGGGACTTGCAGGATCCCTGTTCTCCAGGACCCAAATCTTAGAGTCAGGAGGATGGGCTGAGGTGGGGCCAGCAGCTCCCCGGGCCCCACAACCCGGCCAAGGGAGGCTGCCAGGGCAGCCACGTGTGCACATCGGAGCCCAGTTCTAGTCTCCCGAAGGACTCGCAGAGGGTCAGCCAGGCCATGGACGCCACGACTGTGGCAGAGCCCAGTCGTCCCTCTGGAGACAGACCCAGGCGAGCCACAGGGGAGAAGGGTCATGAGGAGCCCAGTGGCGCTGAGGGAGGCCGAGCGGCTGTCTCCGTGCTGGCCACCAGGAGGGTTTGGACCAGGCCTGGGGACCAGGAATCCACAGGACACTGTCACTCTAACCTCGCCCGGGCATTGTGGACACCAAGCCCCATTTCAGTGATGGGAAATCGATTCTGGAGCCCAGATGGACACGACCCTCCCCTCCACGCCTCGGTTCCCAGCACCCCTCCCGTCCTACTTCCAGGTCTCAGCATCCTGCTTCTTACCCAGCCACCGAGAGCCAGAAAAGCCAGGACGGTGTCACCATGAGGCCCTCTCCAATGACCCCAGCCCTGCACAAGCTTTCAGGGGAGCATGCGGCTTCAGGAGAAGGACCCGGAATAAGATGCTCCTCCAGAGTCGGCCACTGCAAACAGCCCCTCCCTGCTCCACTGAGGCTTGTCTGGCCGCTGGGACCAGATGGGGCCTCACCTGTCACTGACCGAGGAATGCAGGGAAGGAGGAGGGGAGGTGTGGCAGCAAAGGGGCCCCTTGACATAAAGGGGAACATCCGCGGAGCCTGGGTGCACAGCGTGCTTAGTTTCCACCGATGGATGTTCCCAAGAGCAGCGGGCAGTGGGCAGCTGCCCCAGCGCCAGGTTCCTGCCAGGCATCTCCCGGGCAAAGCCGGTGAGCCTGAAGCGCCTGGCTGTGGGGCTGTGGCTGTCCTTCATCCTCCGCAGTTGTTGACTGGATTTACCTTAAGAAAGGACAGAGGCGCCCAGGCCGCTGAGTTACTGCTGGGAAATAGCAAATATCGACTCCTCACCTCAAGGAAGAGGCTGGTTTGCCTCCCGGAGGCAGGTGGTGACCTGGCGTCCACACGAGTCACTGGGGACCTTTTGGGTCAATAAATTGTCCTATTGCAATCTGCCTCTGGGCCAGCTGGGGGCACAGGCCAGCACCTTCCTCTGGTGGGGTGGTCTCCCCTCAAAGCTTCATCAGAACCCCGATGGAGATGCTGAGGACCACTCCCCTCAGAGGACTCTGGCAGCCCCCCAACCCCTTACCACCCACCAGGCCTGCCCCTCGCCCACCTCCACAAGGGCACAGGGAGAGACAGGTGGGGAAGGACCCCTCTCGTCTGCCAGGCAGGTGACCCGACCCACAGCATTAACTCACAGAGAAAGCAGGATCTGCAAGGAATAAGACAGAGCCTCGCTGTGGAAGGCCAGGGTCCCCTCTCCTCCCTGGGGTGCACCCTAACTCCACCCACAGAGTCCCCCAGAGCAGCATGGGGCAGTGGGAGAGCCAGGGACCAGTGCCTGCAGGATGTGCCCTTCTCGCCTCGGGATGGGGTAGAGGCCCCTGGGTGACCGTTGACAGTGGGAGGGCCTGGATGGGAGGTGAACAAGGCTAGGAACAAACAGCAAGGGCAGCCCGGGCCTGTGAAATGAAGGCTCCAGCACTGTGGGAGGTGGGTTTGTGGTCCCTAAAAGCATCCCTAATATTTGAAAACATGCCTTCCTCTCCCAATTCCTGTCCAGGCAGGGCAGCTTCCATGGGTCAACAGCTTCTTTTACGAGCACACTGGAAGCCAAGGTCATTCTCCCAACCACACGCCTCTGAAGCCCAAGGCTGTTCTGTGACTTTAACCAGAGGAAGACTTGCCACAGCCAGAATCTCTCTAGCACCAAGTGGAGTCGAGGCTTGGGGCCCATCTTCCCCCTGCTGTGTGGTGTGGAGGGGCCTGTCGTCCAGCCTGAGCAAGCCCAGGCAACACCTGCAGCTGGCCCTGCTGTGATGGGCCCACATGGCCAGGACCTTGGCCCCCCATTCAGAACCAGCACAGGCTGTTCAGAGTGACCATGGCCAGTGGCCTATCAGCCAGTCGAGAAGGTGATAGGATACTTAGCAGGACCTTAGGCGGGCAGCTGCCTGCTCATGGGTACTGCCCAGTGGTCCCACCTGTGCCCCCTATAGCACATGGCCCCCTGGGCACCAGAAAGATGCAGGTGGCCCAAGCCCAGTCAGTCAGACCCCTCCCCAGAGCATGGAGGCCCCTGGCCTCTCCCTGTCCAGAGAAATTGGAGGAAACAGGTGCAGTGGGAGAAAATGTACCCCCAGGGCAGGGACACAAATGAGACTTATGGAGGGAGGGCCAGAGAGGCTGAGCTAAGCTGGCTTGGCTGTAAGCCAGTGGGCCCCTTTTTGCATCAACAGAATCTAGGATAGCCCAAGGTGGGGGAGGGGCACCAGGAGCCTGGAGCTGGCTGCTGCCATGGCAACCCCAGCTGGGGCACCCCAGCAAGAGCGGAGGCAGGAGGGGTCGAGGTGAAGGTGTATCAGGGAGCATGAGTGCATCACTTCCTTTGTCGTGTGTTGAGGCGCCGTTCCAAGCATTCGCTTTATTCTCTGGTCATGGGAGCAGCTCGCAGTGGCAAAGGTCACAAGAGCCATCCTCAGGATGGAATGTGCTTGTGTGTGTATTTGAGTCTGTGCTTGCTGGGTGTTTAAAATGCACCTTCCTACCCACCTCGCCTAATCTGAGAGCCAAAAGGTGAGCAGGAATCAGGTGAAGGAGGAGGGAAAACATCTGAGAGGGAGGAGCCACCAGGAACCCTATGACCATGACCCCTGGTCAGCAAAGAGTGCCTAGCAGGAGATGAAGTCTGAGAGGAGGAGGCAGCCAGATCACTCCAGGCCTCGGCCTTCCGGTAAGGAGGGTGGGCTTGATGAACAGTGAAGTGGTCCCTGGGAGAGTGGGATGAGCTGCACGTCCTCGTGAAAGGCCACTCTGGGGAGCAGGAGACTCAGGGACCAACGTGGAAGTGGGGACCAGGCGGGAGTGGGCTCTGCTGGGGTGAAGGCACCATATTCTGCTTCCTACAGGCTCCTCCAGGAGGGAAAGTCACCATCATGCCCTGAACCACAGAGAACTATCCATCCATCCATGCACTCATCCATCTATCCATCCATTGTCTATCCACCCATCCACTCACCCATCACCACCTACCCATCCATCCATCATTTATCCACCCATCCACCCGCCCATCCACCCACCTACCCATCCTTCCATCATCCATCCACTTATGGACCCATCTATCCATCCATCCATCCATCATCCATCCACTCATGGACCCATCTATCCATCCATCCATCATCCATCCACTCATGGACCCACCTACCCATCCATCCATCATCCATCCACTCATGGACCCATCTATCCATCCATCCATCACCCATCATCCTTCCATCATCCATCCACTTATGGACCCATCTATCCATCCATCCTTTTGTCTATCTGCTCATCCACTCGCTCATGCATTCCTTCCTCACCTCTGTTCTGTGCTTCTGCTCTGGGCCAAACATTGTTTCAGAAGCTGTAGGTGCCACAGCCATCAAGGCAGAAAGAGTCCCCACCCTCTGGGACCTTTATTCTGTTGGGAAAGTAAAATAATAAATATGCAAACAAAGTAATGCTACTTCCTTATATGGGTTGCTGTCATGAAGCTGAAAACGGGGTGAGGCCTGACAGCTGGAGATCCAAGGGGGTCCAGGGTGGGCAGAGGGCATGAGCAGAGAGGAGAGATGTGGGGTGGGGACCCAGCCTCACAGGTGTGGCTGCGCACCTCCACACTCACACGTCTCGTGACAAGGGCAGGGTTTCCGTGGCATCGGGAGCCTGTCCACTTTATCACCAAGAGAAGCCGAGCACGCCCCTCCCTCTTCTGTGCTGGAGTCACCAGGGCACCTGGACCATCCTGTGGGGCCTGGGTAAAGGGCTGGGCACTGCCTGGTGAAGGCTTGGGCAGATGGGGGCTTCCTGGCTCCAGACAGGTGGGGGCAGGTCCTACAGACAGGTGACAGGCTGTCCCCAGAGGAACAAATCTGCTGTCCAGGAGAGAGGACTGGAGGGGAAGGGGCCATCCGGGATCCAGTGTCCTGGCATGGTGCTCTGGGACCCTCTCTAGTGGGGGTCTTCATGACCTCCCTCAGCATCCTGACATGGTGCTCAGATTTATGACATAACTGGTGATAAGGAGAAGGTTGGGGCCTGGGCTCTGCCGTGGGGGGCCCTGAGCTCCAGTGTGTGTTGGGGGGATGCACACATATGTTAACAGACACTGCCACACCCCCTACCTCCCGTGTTGCCCACCCTCCTGGCACATGGCATGAACCTTGTGACCACACAGCTTCCCCCTTACCTGCTGCCCTGCTGGGAAAGGGTCCACTTCAGCTCAGACCCTCGGAAGGACCAAACGTCCCCTTCATGGCACTCTGCTTACAACAGATGGCCAGCGGTATCACCCCGAGAACTGGGAGGAACTCAGCCTTGAGCACCGTGCCCCACGGGGGTGAACAGTCGCAGCAGGGGAATGGCCAGGAGGTTCCATTTGTGCTGGAGGGAGGTGCAGGTGACCCAGTGTGGCTGGGTGTGGGCTGTGGTAGGGCACGGGGGGCCCACCCTGCTTGGGTCTTGGCATGAGACAGCATTTGACTGGGGGACCCAGATTGGACAGATGGCCTCAGGCACTGGATGGGCCGCCTGTCCCCCGAGTGCGTGAGGGAGGATTTGCAGTTAATATCAGCAGTGACACTAATGAAGGTCCCTGTGATTAGGACACCATCCATCTCAATATAACAACCATTATATCAGCGATTACCATAACAGTTGTAAGTTCATGATTTATGGAGTTTGTAATGATTATTTTTGTAATAGTAAGTTAGAGGATTTTTTGGCAATAGATCAATTTGAAAGAAATTGAAATATAGTTTTAAGTGCGGAACTCAGCTGAATTTAACAACAAAGTGTGTGTGAGTGTTTGTGCACATATGTGCACAGGAGTGCCCTGGTCCTAAGCCCCGACCAAGAACCGACTGGGTAATAGAGGGCTCAGGGACTGGGGCAGGGCAGGTGTGTTAACTGACTCCCAATCCCTCAGAGAGAGCTGACCACTATGATGTCCAGGCTCAGGCATCAGGTCCCAGAATGTCTCAAGGCCCGTGGGGTTCAGGGACCGCCAAACAGGAAAACATGAGCACAGGACGGATCTCCCCTCCGAGGACCAGGAGCTCTGCACAGGGGATGGCAGAGGAGGTCCCTGCACATGTGTTCGGCAGGTGGCCTCGGATTGGATGCGTGGGTGTGTCTGAGAACAGCAGTGGGCGAGGCACAGTGAACACGTCCTGCCTCTGCCTGCAGATGCAGATCCTCCTCTCTCCTGCTGCTCACAGCCAGGTCTCCAGGCCCACGCTGCCCTCTGCTTCCACGTCCTGGCCTCTGCCTCTCTCTCCCAGGGGCCATGCGGCTTTCCTCCTCTCTGGCTGCAGCTTCTCTCCTGTGGGCTGGGGCTCCCCAAGGGTCTTCACGTCTCCCCCCAGCTCTCCCTGGGTGATCTCCCTCACACCTGCAGCTTCAGGGGTGGACCAAGTGCAGATGGCTCCCCCATCTCCAACTCCAGCCCCTGCCCAGCCCTGAGCTCCACACTCTGCCTCCATCTGTCCATTTCCCTGGTACCTCCCGTGGGCGTCTCATGGTACCCAGCTCAACATGTCCAAACCCAGCGCAAGACCTTCCCCTCGCTCAGGGAATCACACCTACACCGTCCTGCAGGCAGTGCCAGAATCCTGGGAGCCTCCCAATCCCTGCCCTCTCTGAAGTGCCTCAGGGAGCAGGGCTGGCCAGTCTGTGGGCTGTGTCCTCCCCATCTCTCTGAAGCTTGGGATGCATCCTTGACTGATGTCCTGCTCTGTCCACCCCAACCACTCTGACCTGGCTCCCACATGGACTCTGGGGACACCCACCCTGAGCCAGAACGCTGCCACCTCCCCTTTCTGTCCACACTCCCTGCAGCTTTTGGAGTCTTCCTAGTCCCCTGGAGTGGAGCCTTATAGAACTGAGTTTCTCTCCTGGGCTAGACATGCCCCAGTCACAATTTTACATTTATTCCTGTAGTTATTTGGATATTGCCAATCTATCCCGCCATGTTGTAAACCCCACAAGGTTGGAGACATCATTGTCTCCTCTGCCCACAGTAGGCATCGATGCGCCCATCTGTCCCTCCCTGCCCCCACCGTCCATTTGTCCATCCACACACACACCGACCTGTGGTCCCTCCCTCCCTCTCCATCCATCCATCCTTCTACACACCCATCCGTCCATGCAGCAGTTGTCCAGTACTGAATGCCAGGCAAGGATGCTTCATGTAGATCAACTCAGTTGATCCTCCCAACAAACTTAAAGGAAAGTAATAATTCTGGTTATTAAACCTGTGTTACAGAAGAAAACACTGAGGCTCAGGATAGTTAAGAACATGACCAAGCAGTAAATATCAGAGCCCCCGATCTGGAGCCGTCAGCTCCAAGCCCACGTCTCTCTCCCCGGAGCCCTCTTCGCATGGAGGCCACCAGCTCATCCTGCCACCCCCCACAAAGGTCTGTGTTCCCAAAGTCTGAGCTGGCGAGAGCTGTGGCAGCCTCACAGAATCCCAATCCTGGCTCCTGCTTAGACCCAGTAGAGATGCCTGGCCGTGTGAGGTGTAACAATGTCGGAAGAGCACAGACAGCGTAACCTGCCAGGCGTGACCTCTGTGACTTTCTGTGCGCTGGTCAGTGTTTGTGAGCCCTGGTTGGCTGTGTGGCTGGAGCAGGGGCTGGAACCCTGCCAGATCGAGGACACTGTGCCTTGAGGACAGAGAGGGCCTGGGAGCCGGGCCATAAAGGGCAGCTCTTGCACCTTCTTAGTCTCCTGGAGACCACAGCACCTCGGGCCTGGTGTTTGGGGGAAGACACAGCCCCCTCCTTCTGTCAGGGAGTTTGGTCTACTGGGACAGCAGGTGAACAAACTGCCTCCCTGAGAAAGGGGCTGGACGAGGAGAGATGATCCAAACCCTACATTTTGAAAACACTCCATCAAAGGTGCAGGAGTCTTCACAGATTGGGGTGGAGGGAGAGGACCTTGCGCTCTTACGTCAGCTACTCTGTGCCAGGTGTTTAGAACCTATTGTCTCATTTAATTCTCCCAAGATCTCTGCCTAGAAGGTGTCTGCAGATGAGAGATGAACCAAGGACACAAAGCCGTGACCGTTGGAGTCAGGATCAGAAGCCCCATCTCTCTGCCCCGCCAGGCAGCCCTTCCCAGCACGTCACACCGCGTCCTATTTGATGGGTGAAAACAACCCCTGGCAATGAAAACGGGGAAACTCAAACACATTGGCACAAAAGTGCCTGGCATTTTAAAGAAACTTAATTTTAAGGTTGGAGTGGGAGAAGCAGTTGTTGCGGAATTAAAGGGCCTGAAATTTTGGCTAAAGAATTTGAGCTTCAGCTTAAAGGCAACGGGGAGCAGTAGAACGTCCTGGCAAAGAAATGGTACACAAATGCGTGGCTTAGGAAGGGGATGGCGATGACGGGGTGGCGTGAGGGAGGCTGGAGGGAGGAAGACAGAGGAGCCCTGTGGAAACCAGTGCACTCAAGTCCCAAGAAGGGTTTAGTCATGGACGTGAGAGAGCCGGGTGTTGTGGGGGGAAGAACCGGAGCCAAAAAGCCAAAGGTGGAGTGTAATTTAAATATATTTATATTTTTAATATATTTTTAAAAATCTAGCAACCACACAAGAAAAAAGGGCAAGTGTGGACTTTGAAAATCCTGGGCTCCCCTGAAGAGAAACACACTCGATGTGTCTCCCGACAGTTTTCCACTTTGCCTCACCCAGCAGGAGGGCGTCAGCACTGTCCCTAGATGTTCCCAAATTTGGAGAGAAGTGACCAAGAAGCGAGTAGGCAAGCTGAGGAAAAGTTGAGGCAAAACACTCTTGTGAATGGAAGCCCTAACCCCCACTGCAGGACCCCGTGGAGGCAGAAGGAGCCCCTGTCCCAAGGCTCCGTGCTACATTAAAGGAGGGAAGAATATGTAGAAACCAGGAGGAGCAAGACCTGCCCTTCACTGGGGATCTCTCAGAAGGCAGTTGGAGCCTGGCTCCTTCACAAAAGTGTAAGTGACCATCTGGGGACCACTCTCCACGGGCCCGGGGTTCCTGACGTTGGACAAAAGTAGCATCAACAGCAGCAAACCCACAGGGACCCACGACCCGCTGTGGGCCAGCTGGCAAAGCAGAGGGGCTGCAGACGGGCTGAGCCCCGGGGGAGCCACCCAGGGCACCTCGGAGCACACAGGGTGCCCAGAGAGCAGCCCTTCGGGAAGATCAAGTCAAACAGAAATGATCCGGAACCTGAGCCAGCGTTGGTGTGGGGAAGAGCAGGAGGAAGAGAAAGAAACGGACAACACAGAAAAAGAAAGAAACATTAAAAAAAACAAACTGGAAGAAAACATAACCTATAAAATGTCCTGTGAATTATTCAAAGGCTTAATTAGAACGTAGACCATTAGAGAAGGATGCGAAGGTAATGAAAATTCAGCGCTCAGGAGACAGACTGCGGTAGGAAGTTCTGCAACTTCCGAACGGGAGTGTCCGTTGAAAACAGTGACACGAGGAGATGTGCACGAAATTTAACTATTGGCACAAAAATTGTTGGCATCTATTCAGAGTGAACAAAAAGGCACAACACGACAGGGAAGATCAAGGAATTTCCGAGAAGCTGGTCATTCTGGAAACAGACGCGGGCAGCCAAAATAACTGAAATCGCAGGCTTAGTGGGCAGAGAACATAGCAAAGCTACAGTGGAAGCAAACTTCTCCCCTGACATGAAGACCTGAGCCACAGATAGAAACGAACCTCGTGCTACAGAAGGGCTGGCGCAGAGGACCCACGGCGAGACACCTCCTGCAGGCAGCGCGCGTCAGGGACGACAGACCTTCAGGCACTGGGGGACTAGTAACTTCTAAAGAGAGAAATCGGCGTCCCCTTCTTCTCACCACACCGTCGTTTCACGCCAGAGAACAATGCGGACACGTCTACCAGCTCTGCAGAGAAAAATGAAAGTTCATTGAGCTGAGGTGTCTTATTGTAACGGTAATCGCAGACTTTCCAAAACACAAGTGGCCCATGCATCCCTCCTGAAAGAACTACTTTGTGGTAAATCGCACCAAGCAAAGGGTGATTGCTAAGGCACGGTGAGGGTTGGGTGAGCTTAGAGCTCAGACTCCAGGGTCTCACCAGCCATGGGACTGGCCCATCACGTGGTCCCTCCAGTGTGAGGGGACAGTAGCAATCCCCCCACATAGCCCCGGTGAGGTCGCGGAGCTCGGCCAGGCAGGTGGGGGGAGTGGGCAGTGGGGAGTGGCACGTCCGGGCGCTCTCGGCCTGACGGTGTCACAGCCGGCCCAACGTCAGAAGACGCGGGTCGGTGGGAAATGAAACTCGATGATTCTAACGAGTTCTTCTAGGTTATGTCACATATAAAGGCAAAAAAAATGTTTAAATATATATGTAAAATTAATAAAATATCATGCAAGGAAAAGTTCAGGAAATTGTAAGCCCCTCTGGGGAAGGCATCTGATTGCAAAAAACAACAAATTGGTGAACAAGGAAGATTTGGCAAAATTGCCAGTTGTGTCAGTTGTGTGCCCTGATTAACACGCACACAAATGTAGAATGAAGGTTAAACAACCTTGGAAATTATAGACCTTAAAAATAGTGTAAATAAAAATAATGTAACTGACACAAATCCGAAAGCAGCGCTGGGGGGGAGAGGAAGGGCAAGTGGGCAGCTCTCATCGTGTGCAGCGCTCGGGGTGGAAGGAAAGTGGTCAAACGTGAAACACACAGTCACACCACACCCCCGGTTGTCAAACCCCCAATGTCTCCTCCACGTTTTCCCTCAAAACCGTCTGTAGGAACTAACCTTTCTTGTGGTAAAGAACTGTAGATCAGCAATTCCCTGTTTCACCTCAAATTATTTTTTCATATTACACATAATAAAAAATAAATCACCTAATTAAAAATGTGCATAGAAGGCCCTGCCTCCCTCCCTCCTTGCCACCTCCCCCCACCCCCCGTACCCGTCTGGGGTACTCAGAAGCAAGCGCTTTCTGAGTAATGAGACTTTGGGTGATATTTTGCTCCCCATGCTTTTTGAATTTTTTTAATGTATGTGTGTCATTTTCACAAAAATAAGATATTTGAAATTTCACCAAAGAGAACAAGCAGATGGTTTTCCGCAGCTGCCAGGACACCCTCCCGACCTGTCCCACAGGTCCGGGACAGCTGGGCAGGGTGGAGCCTCATGGCAAGGCGGCTTCTGGAAGGAGGGAGGGGTGAGCAGGCTGGCCCCCTGTGCCCTCCACATCAGGCACACACTCCCGGTCCTTGGCAGGACCTGGGACACAGACCACCCAGAGCTGGGACCCCAGGGCAGTGCTCGTGCTGTCCTAGAGAGGCTGGCACCAGCAGGTCCTGGCGCTCCTCTGCACAGAGGACAGCAGGGTCCCGGTGCCCCCTGGAAGCAGCTGCCGAGGGTTGCGTGAGAGGCTGGTCCTGGCCATGTGGACTCTGGGGGACGTGACCTTGGGAATTAAGGCAAAGACACCCAATCCTGGCTGGCCACGTGGTGGTGTCTGTAAAAGTTCATGTCTGGGTGGGCCTGAATTGTGACAGACCAACAATTGACCCGTGCTCTGGCCCCGATGTCGGTCCTGGGAGGTCACTTTCGAGGTGGAGCTGCCGGCTGGGTCCCCACTTCATCTGGGCCTCAAAGGGAAGGTGTCCGAGCAGCTCTCCCAGCCGTGGGGTCGCTGACCCCGACTGCCTTTCCTGAGAATAGTCGTCCTGCCCCTCTGTGTGCACCTGTGTGTGTGCATTTAACACTGGGGTGTCTGTGGCTTATTGAAACTATGGATTTCACTGAATCAGTGGGACTGACCACAGATGGGGAGAGGTAATGATTTTAATATCATTTAATAATAATAATAGTTAATAACAATAAATAATAAATAATAATAAGTACTAATATTTAATAATGTCTTTAAGAAAGATGCAGCTTGCTTTACAAATAGGCCCAACAATATGAAGTTTGGAATCTCAAGAAAAACAAACTTGTAAATCAAAAAATAATGTAATAAA
Source organism: Daubentonia madagascariensis (assembly GCA_023783475.1). NCBI lineage: Eukaryota > Metazoa > Chordata > Mammalia > Primates > Daubentoniidae > Daubentonia > Daubentonia madagascariensis. Next base: position 5,802 of record JAKFHU010000600.1, on the reverse strand, counting down.
ATAAAATCAACATTGAAATAATGGCAGTAAATGGGCATTTTGATGCAGTCTGTGTTTTACGATATGGGGGAAATGCCTTCATAAAACTCTAATAAATCACTTTGGTTTAATCACTAAAATACAAATGGAAGTTGCAGTGTCATCTGAGAGGCATCCTTTAAAATAGCACATTACTTCCCGGTCTATGACAGTTCGGTAAACAGATGGCTTATTTAATCTATTTTTAAATTAATTTATTTTTAAATTAATAGTTTTTAGTTTTCTACCATTAAGTGTTTCCTTAAAGCATTAACCTACTTCCTCTATTTCTTTTTCCTAATTTCAGGGTGATTTTGTGTCTTTACATTGTTGCCAGGGACGCAGAGGCGTCTGTGGGAATTGTTCCGAGGGGTCCCGTGACTCCCCGCCCGCCACCGTCCCCCACGTATGCAGTCAGTCTGGGAGATGCGGGCATTTTCACTGAAAAATTTCTCAACCGCGGGGCTCTGTGAGGACATTCAGGGTGGGAAGAGCCAACTGTCCCCCCAGACACTGCTCTCCTGCTGGTAGCCTTGTCCTGTGTCCCCAGCTCAGCCCAAGTCCTACCTCCGGGTCTTCCAGCAGCTTCTGTGCTGCCTCAGTGGAGACGGCAGCGGGGGACGGGAGCTCAGGTCTCAAGGTGAATCCGTGAGGATTCTGAGGACAGCAGTGGAGCTGCCCTTGTCACCCCCAAGGACCTGCCCTGGGCCTGAGGCCGTGTGCGCCTTGCTCAGCTGAGTCCTCGTGCCCAGGGAGACGCTATCGGGACCCTCCTCACAGGCGAGGTAGGGGGGTCCCCAGACAAGAGCTACCCACTCTCCCACAGCAAGTAGCTGCTGGACCCAGTCCCGAACCCAGTGGGTCCGACCGCACAGCTGGTGCTCCAAGGAGCCTCTGTGTCACCAGACAGCTGAGGTCTCCCTGCGGGGACACAGGCAGATGCTCACCCTTGAGCTAGACAACTGCTGGGAATTTCCACAGAGCTGCCACAGTGGTCATTGTACAGTAAAGGTTGACAGAGGTGACCTGCTGCAAACGCACTGCCATGAAACTAAACCCAACCTCTGGCCTGGCGTGGTCTGGCCTCCTCTGCTGCCCCAGCTGCGGGGTTCTGGCCACCTTCGGGGGACATTTCCTACCCCCAACCCCCACTGTGGCCCCCACACACCCCAGCCCCTTGCAGTTAAGCCACATGGCCAGATCTGCCTGACGGGCTATGAGGGACAGGAACATGCGTCGTTTGAGGGCTGGTGCACGGATCTCCATTCCTCTGTCTCCTGCTATACCACCTGGTGCCACGAGTGTGTTGTTGGTGAACCAGGATCACAGCAGCCTGGACGCAGGTCCCTGTGTGGAGGGTGCTGCCACGAAGGCTGCCTGAGCCACGCTGGAGGAGGGTATGCATGGGAAATTGGGAAATCAGCCTTGGTTGGGACGCGCCACTGGGAACTGAGAGTTAACACCTTACTTCGTGTGGCCTTTCCTGTCCTTGTGGATGCAGAATCAGGTTCTGAAAGGGGCCTCAGGGTGCCGTCACAAAACTTCCAAACATGGCGGCAGAAGTGGCAATGAAGGGACCCTGGCTCGGGCTGGGGACATGGGACTGAGCTCTGCAGGCAGAATCACTGGGGTTGCTGAGCCCTGTGGTGGCCTTGGAGGCAGCACATGCACCTGTGAGCTTGTATTCAGTAGGGCCAGGCCACAGGGGACTGTCGTGGCCAAGGGCAGTGCCACTGCAGAGCAGGTGCCTCCACCAAGGGCTCCATCCTCAGTTTATCCCCAGTCTGCAGTGGCCTAGGGCTGTGAGTGTAGACACCGGTGTCACAGGGTTAAAGCACAAAGCTCCTGAGTCCCGTCTAGGAGACAGCTGCCCTGGACTGCTGCTGCCGGCTGGCTCTGACATTGGTGGCCAGCAGACTCCCAGGTGACCTCTTTGTGTGACCCTGGCCCCTAGCTGGGTGGGCCTGTGCTTGACTTCTAATGGTACAGTGTGGCTTAGTGTTGCAGAGTAAGGAATTTGACAGGCTTTGTTTCTGGTTCCTAGAAGGGAACATCTAAATCTGTGGAATTTCCTGAATAATGGATGTGTCTTTGTTACTCACAGGCAGGATTGCTGTTCATTGGTAAACTCATTCTAAAATATATATAGAAGAACAGAGATCTAAAAATAGCTGAGACAATTTTGAAAAGGGAGAGGACAGAGTGGGCGGACAGAGATTATCCCGCGAGATGGCACAACATGAGGCTAAGGTGATCGCCGTGAAAGGCAGGGCCGGGTGCAGACACCGCAGTGGGACAGGTGCAGCCTTTCCTGGGGTTCCCTGCGAGAGCGAATCCTTAGCACCCCATGGCGGCCACTGAACGCCGTGAATGGACAGTCCTTGGTGGAATTGACGCAGGAATGTGACTCCCAATGTGGGAGGCCACTTGAAGTCCAAGTAGGTCCTCGGCTTCACGCAAGAAAGAATTCAGGGGCGAGCTGACAGTATAAAGTGAAAGTGAGACTTAGTAAAAAACTATAAAAAGTCTACTCCACAGACAGAGCAGAGGCAACTTCTCCCTACAGAAAAAAACCGACCCCCTGGTTCCTGTTGTCTTTTATTTAAACAATGGCTTAACTATAGACTAAACAAGGAGAGAAATATCATAGAAAGGGCAGTGTTTCGCCTTCTTGGTTCTAACCAGTTAAAACTTACCTTGCTCCATCCTGTTTTAATCACAATAATTTAAAACTTTGTTTTGAGACTTCCAGACTCAATGTTACAACAACGCCCAAAACAATGCCCAAGACAATACCTAAAACAGTACGTGCCTGTTCCCTGTCTCAGGAATCACGTTCTATCATGTTCTTCAAGAAGCTCTTCTAGACATAAAGAACGGCTATTTCAATTTTAAACTATTTTTGAAAAATAAAATTATTCCCACACTTCAATGGAAGAAGGGCGTACGGTTAGTTCCTAGTGTTGGGGACACTAGTTCACTCAAGAATAACCCCTTCCTCAACCCGACAGGAAGGTGAGCCTGAGTTAGGTTAAATACCTGCCTTTTGAAGGCAGTTATGAAGCTAAGAAGAAGATAGTGCACACGAATAGCTTTGGGGTTTTGGCTTGGCGAGGGATTTCCGAAATGTATTTTTTTAAAAAAGTCATAACAGTGGAGAACGTGACAAACTAAAACCTCTTATTAAATTGGCTTAAATATATCAAAATTAAAGGTCTCCGTGAAATAAAGGGTACCACAGGCCAAGCCCACAGACAGACACCCTGGAGAAGTTGCTGCAAAATCTAAAACTGAACAGGGATTACTTCCAACATACATGAGAAACCTGCAAATCTACAAGAAAACAACAGAAAACCCGACAGAAAGTGGACCGGGCTATGAAGGGCCACCCCGCAGGCCGGAGACCCGGGCCGCAAGCGCAGCCTGAGAAGCCAAACTCGCCAGTCCTTGGAGGACAGTCAATCAACCCGCAGCCCCGGGAGCTGAGTCCCGACTGTGGCCACGACCGTGGGGCTTTGGAGACGTTCGTGGGGAACACCCCAGCCCAGGGCCCACTGAACGGCCGAATTAGAAATACTATGTCTCTGTGGATGTGATCTGAACCACACACACCACACATACAAGCCACACACAAACATACACACACATGCAAACACAGATCACACACACACAACACACATGCACACACACAAACCACACACCACGTGTGCACACACACTTACACTCTCACATATGCACACTCACACACCAAATATGTGTGTGCACACACATGCAAACAAATCACACACACCCACACCACACACACACCCCACATATGCTCACACACACACTGCACATGCACACACATGTGAACACAGATCACCCCCACACACATACACACAGCACACACACACACACAAACATGCTCACACACCACACACACCCTGAGCTTGCGCACACTGAGCTAACACCCTGTTTCTGCAGACCCAGTCTGGGGGAGGCAGGAGGACGGTGGCCCCGAGTCAGCCATGTCCCCCAGTCCCACCGGAGCTGCCCTTGCAGGTCCCCCAGCTCCGCGCTGCACCCTGGGCACCTCCTTAGAGGTTGGCGGCAGGTTGTAAATAGTCACTTGTGCCCTCACACAGCTGGGAGTGCTCTGAGCACCCACCCTGTGCCCCTTGACTCTGCCTGCCCCAAGCACCCTGCCCACTGCCCACTGCCTGCTGCCTGCCCTTCCCCTGCCCGTCCCTCCTGAGCAGGGCCGGGCTCTGGGGACGTGCTGAGGGGAGGGGCCCTGGCCTGTGGTCCCCGCTCCTGCTGGTGCCACAGCTGTCCTGGTGGAAGGTCAGGTGGGAGGAGGTGCCACTGAGACCCACTGCCCCATGTCAGCCCTGGGACTCTTAGGGCTGCTTCTCTTGGTCCAAACATTTTGTCTGGAAACAAGTCAGTCCTTAATTATGTCAAATTAAAGTACAGGCTTTGAAGATTTATGGAGTCATTACAAAAGCTACAGCAACCACACTCAGAGTGAAACCCATATTGGCAATCTCCACGTGGAGATTTATGTGCAAATGGTTGAGGGACCATTTGAATAGCTCAGCTTGCAAGTCTAACTGGTGGTCTTCCGTGCCATGGGCTCTCGGCTGGTGGTGGGTGCCAGGTCCCAGGCCTCCCCATCCGGCTGGTCCCCACAATGGGGTGTCCCTATACTTGGACGCTCGTTCATCCTTTGATGCCTTCAGGGGTCCCTGTGGTCTGGGGCCAGGGGCTGGCTTGGGAGTTGGGGATCGGGTAATCCCTGGGGCCCTGGTGGGAAGTCATGGGCAGGAGACCCAGGGTTTCCACAAGGTGGCTCAAAAACAAAGCTCTTGGAATCCTAAGTTCTGAAGGTGTCCATCCACCCAAAGAAAACAAATGAGTACAGGAGAAAATTTTTTAAAAATACAAAATAAATAGAAAACACTCACCATCCTTCAGTGACGATCACTTCACTTCCAAGGACTTTGCTATAAAGTCAACCTGGAGGGTCTCTGAGGGGCTTAGATGACTCTGAGAGCCTCGTGTGTCAGTGCAAATCTGTCCTCGAGGAAGGGCGTTCCACGTTTCCCGGGGGGGTTGGCTTCACTGGGATGCCCAGGCTGCCTGAAGGAGGCCCCAGCTCCAGGGCCCCAGACTGGGACCCTGACCTGGGAGTGATTCGTCCCCACCTCAGCGGGGCAGCCACAGTCTGCCTGGCTCTGCGGGCTGTGGATTAGGGACTTCAGCTCACTTTGTTTGTGCAGGGTGTTTGCAATGTCTCTTGCTGCCAGGAACATGTCCCAGGGCACGCTCCAGCCGATTGTCACACGGTGGTCAGGTCCTCCTTGATGATGCCTCCACGCCCCAACACACGCTCACACACAGGTGCATCTTCCAGGAGTGGTGGATGAATTTGTTCTGGGAGTTGTTGCAGATTTGGAGGCTAAAGAATCACAGAGTTTGGGGATGTGGGAACCAGATGGGAATCCTTTCAAGGGAAGAGACAAGAAATATCTGCAGGGACAAAGCCAGAGGGTCCCAGCCAGGAGGGAGCCCTGTCCACTCTGGGGGGACAAGGCCCAGGAGGGAGCACTGTCCACTCTGGGTAGCCTCAGTGGGGAGCTTTCTCTGCCAGATTGGGGAGTCATGTGGGGGAGGCCACTCTTCAGCAGGCCCAGGAGCTCATGAGCACGGCCGTGGGTGGAGGCTGTTGCCTGGTGAGTTTTGTCTCGGGATGTCTGGGCATGGAAGCGCTGGCCAGTCCATGGCGCCGAATTCCCGCAGTGT